>HG992001.1:10005000-15005000 GCA_905220435.1 Amphipyra tragopoginis
TAAATCATGCAGGAATCCAATTTCATTTGGTAAAACTTCTAATTTATTTTCCTCAAGATCCAGAACTCTTAGCTTCCTAAGGCTTCCAATACTCGGGGGTACCCGCTTTAAACAGTTGTTGGACAATATCAGCACTTCCAAATTTTGTAGACATTGTATATCATCAGGTAATTTTGCCAATTGATTTGTTCCTAAGTTCAGTTCTACCATATTTACCCACGTTCCAATGTCAAGTGGTAAAGATGTAAGCAGGTTTTCCTTCATATTCAGTTTTGTTACATTCTTTGCCCTTGAAAATATGCCATATGGAATTTTATCAATTTGATTATGTTCCAGATTAATGGAGAAGACATTTGTGAACTGGGCTGGACCACCTGATGGGTAGCTTCCAAATGAGTTACGAGAGAGAGTGATGCTTGTCAATTCATTCAGACTGGCTAGTAGACCATCAGGCAGTTGAGATATTGAGTTTCCTTCAACATTGAATTCATCCATATGCTTGCAGTTGCTTAGTGTAGCTGGGATAGCAGTCAGTCTATTGTATCTGAGGCCAAGACGAGTTATAGCTTGAAGGTTGCCAATAGTCTCTGGAATATCTAGTAGTTCATTGTGTTGTAGATCTAGTGTTGATAAATTAACACAATTCCCAATCTCTTGTGGTAAATGCTCTAAATGATTATGTGAAACATCAAATGTTACTAAATTAACCAGTTTGCCAATTCCAGAAGATAATTCTTTAATTTTATTTTCTCTTAAGCTTAACATTGTCAAATTAGTCAGATGTGATATTCCATTACCAACAACTCTGATTCTATTGAATCTTAAAAATAATGTTGTCAACGATGTCAGTTTGTATACCACGTCCGGTATATCGTTGAGCTTGTTGTGTCGCAAATCTAATACTTTCAAACTCCTCAGGTTGGCAAGCGATTGTGGTAAGCTTGTCAATGAATTTTCGTTTAATGCTAATGTCTGAAGGTTCACCAGGCACCCAAATTCTGCAGGCAGTAATGCAAGTTTGTTTCCATATAAATAAAACTCAACCAAGTGTGTTAGGTCTCGGACATTCGGTGGAAGACAAGTTATGGAAGATTTGCTCAAATCCAGTCGTTTAAATCCTTCGTCGCGGCATCGTTGAAATTCTTTGATAATATCTAAATCAGCCTGTATGGGTTTATTCTTCTTGGCGGTGGGTTTGGGTTTATTGGACTCGGGGTGTTTGACTGTCACGACTTTTGGTCGTGCACCCTCTGCGTTTGTCAACGACGCAGTAGATAACTTCTTTTCTCTCATACTTTGATATTTATCCCTCGGGCTCACAGTACCAACAGAATCCAATGCTTCAGAATTTTCTCTCGATGAATTATCGAGATTCATTCCGTTTTATTCTAATCACCCACACTAGTCTCCGAAAATCTGTTACCTCCTCAGATTATTTACTAAAACACACTTGACATGGTTTTGTCATCTCATCGCGTTAGACACAAATCAATACCCTATTTCAGTCGCATGAAATGAACGACTTCCTGAATTCATCCACGTTAATACGAGCACACAAATAGTACTTTATCCACACAACGCAACTGTAAATTAAATTTAAGGCTTTTATTCGCACAAAGAAACGCAGTGTATCCAAAAATAATGATTTTTACGAAAACAGACTCAAGTCAAGCAAAAAGGGAATGGAATTCGATTCGATTCAGTCAGATTTCATCATTTCAAGCAGGGTTGACACTTGACAAGACAAACCGATCTTCACCGTCACATATTAGACCATCGATTTAATTAGTCGACTTATTGTGTGCCCAGTATACCGTATCAGGCCGGTGAAGTAGGGGAATTCATATTCTACGGGGCTTGTAATCGGGTACATTTTTTTAGCCATTTCTTGACTGGATTCCTATTCCTAGTAGTTTTAATTACTCTTTGACTATAATTATATTGCAACATTGCCGGGCAATATTTATATCTTTCTTGCTCTGCTGTAAAGATGTCTCTTTTATCAAACAAAACAGTTATTCACTGAAATTAACAGTGTGAGTTTGACTCAGCCAGTCAGCCTTGAGGTTACACGTTGTCCCGCCGCGCCGCGGCGCCGGTACTTGACGTGAGTCTGCTGCATCATCCACTCGTAGTTTGCATAAACTGTCAGTACAAAACAGAAAAAAAAACTGATAGTGTGATCTGTTAAGATTAAAGGTGCTATTTCGACGGCGACTGCAAACTGCAGCCGCCGACCGCAGCAGTAGACCGTAATGCAAATGATCCTTTTGGTTCATACAAAGTACAAACCAATTTGGCTTACGGTCTGTGATCTATTATGATTAAAGGTGCTATTCTGACGGCGACTGCAAATTACAAATCTACGGTTGCAGTCTGCAGTTTGTAGTCGCCAGCGGAATAGGATCCCAACTCCCAATATGCGCCGGCAAACTGTTAATCAGTGGGACCCTTTACAGCAAGAGTCTTGCCACCCCGCGCCCGTGCCGTAAAAAAAGCTGGACTATAGTTGCAATTGCAAGATTACCAGCACCGTTTAAGATTTCGAGTCGTTTTATAGTCGATTATTGATATGAAAAAATGCAATTTTTTTTTTTTTAAAACCTTCCCTATTTCCTCAACATAAATTGAAGTTGGCAATACTTCGTCCCTCACTCTGTCAAAAAGTGTCAACCTGCCAGTTCCAGTTGTCAATTCAAATCTGTCACTTTGTTTGGTTTCTTTTCTGGTTTGTGGAATATTTCGTAAGGTTAGAATTTCTAACTTACGTACTGTGATTATTTCTGTGTATTTACGAGTCTAAGTGAAGATTTCAACATGGATAAAAGCAAAGAAAAGGAAGAACAGAGCATCATGGACAAATCCATGAGATCTGTCTTCGGTAAGTTGAAAACACAGCAACATGTCAACGTTTACGATAAATAGTTTACGAAATTGTTTAAGAATTGTTTAAGAAATTGTCATTAAAAAATGTTTTTATTTTAGTCGGTAACATACCGTACGAAGCTACAGAGGAGAAACTGAAAGATATATTCAGTGAGGTCGGTCCAGTGCTATCTTTCAAGCTGGTATTTGATAGAGAGACCGGCAAACCGAAGGGATATGGATTCTGTGAATATAAGGATCAGGAGACTGCGCTCAGTGCCATGAGAAACCTTAACGGGTATGAAATTGGGGGGCGATCCCTTCGAGTTGATAATGCCTGTACTGAGAAGTCCAGGATGGAAATGCAAGCCTTGATGCAGGGACCTCAGGTAAGCTCCCAGACTCACTCATAGGGCTACACAACTTCAGAATGACAGTGTAGTTTCAAACTAGTTTTATACCAATGCACCATATTAACCTTTCTATTCTTTACTCATTTGTTTGGCATCAATGAAATAAGGGAAAAAAATTACTAAAGTCACAGACAAATTATCAGCCTTACGGATCAATAATGCAGTTGCATTTTTGACTAGTTAGTCAGCAATCCCGAAAAATGCATGTGAGTAAACTGTAACTAATCATAAATAATGCAACTGTAAAAATTTATAAACATCATCATTATTATCAGCCAATGGAGAAACTAGGTGTGGTGTTCCTCAAACCAAAGGGAGGATCCTCCAACCAGGTGGAGTCCTATGCCTGACAGGCTACTGCCCAACGGTTAATGTTGGGTGGTTGTATTTATACTATCTGCATGTTAAATCATGATAGTGCAATGTAGGACGATCGTATAGTTGACGATGTAGTTGTCGCTGTAATCGTCTACACCACCGGTGTGTTGCGTAGTTTGCATGTGGCGTGTTAGATGCCGACACAAGCCCATTACTGTCCCACTGCTGGGCACTGGTCTCTTCTCAGAATAAGAAGGATTAGGGCTTAGTCCATCATGCTGGCCTGGTGGTATTTGGCGGACTACACATACCATCAAGAACTTAACTTTATCAAGCACACTCAGGTGTGCAAGTATTCTCATGATATTTTTCCTTCACTGTTGATAGACATACAATATTAGTTGAAAAATAAATACACAAAAAGTGACGACACATTTGGTGCAGTGGCTAAGCGATTGGCTTCTGCGCTAAAGGTCGTGGGTTCGATTCCCACACGGAACAAAAATTTGTATGGCCTACAGATGGTTGTTCCGGGTCTGGGCGTTTGTTTGTGAGATTTGTTTTTGTAAACGCACCCACGATACAAAAGAAATCTTAGTGCGGGGCAAAGTTTAAAAAAAAAAAAAAAAACATAAAAGCAATCAAATGTGCAGCTGTTAACACATCCACTGTGGGAAAACACACCGCGTGTGTTTTGCGCAATGTTATGCTTTGGCAGCTGACACACACACCGTGTGTTTTCTAACTTTTTGTATGAAAAAGCTCATACATAAACGGCGCGTGCACAAAGCTGCACTACTGGCTAAAAAAAAAATGTATGTGCAGCAGTCGAAAGTGTTAATAGGATTACAATTAATATTTCAGATAGAGAATCCCTATGGAGAACCGTGTGAGCCAGAGAAAGCACCTGAGGCAATCAGCAAAGCAGTAGCAACTCTTCCTCCAGAGCAAATGTTTGAACTAATGAAGCAAATGAAGCTTTGTATTCAGGTATAAATAAATTGTTGCATCTCTTCTCCATCTCGAAATAGTACAAATTGAAGTCACTTTATCGCTGTCTGTTTACTTCTTCTAAACTACTCAATAGATTTTCGTGTGGTTTTTCATCTTAATTTAGGTAATTTCTTCCTCTTTTAAGCTATAAAACATACCAAGCGACGCCAGGACAGGTTACTTGTTACTCTTTGTTGCAAAATCAATGTTTGTCTTATAAATTATATTAGCAGTTATTTTTAACTTTTTAATATGAATAGTACATTCAAGAAATAATAGATAATGGCTTTTAAATATAGAATAAACTTAAATATTTTGTATAATTTTAATAGTAAATGTTATTGTGTTATTTTTACAGAACAATCCCAATGAAGCCAGGAACATGCTGTTGCAAAATCCACAACTTGCATATGCATTACTGCAAGCACAAGTCATCATGAGAATTGTAGATCCAGCCACTGCAGTTGTAAGTATAACATAAAGATACTTCATTCAAAACTTGATACTCATACTTTTTTCACAACCTTATTGTGTTAAATGTTAAGGTTGGTATTAAATTCTTAAAATATTATACTTTAAATAACAACAACATAGAAGTTCACACTAAAATGTTAATAATGTTTTTTTACTGCTTTGAATTTGTGCCATTTAAAAGAAAATGTTAATATAAATAATGGAATCAGCCGTTACAATACTTCGCTTTAAATCTGCCAAACTAAATAGCTAGCTTGGATGCAGTATGCAGCACCCGCATCCCGTATGCAAATTGTGTAATCACTTCTGCATGTGTATGCCGAAGTTTTGAAAATTAATCTATTCTGCCAACCTAAACATGAGTATTCCTAAGTTTAATAAAATGTTTCAGAGTATGTTGCATCCCAGTAACCCACTGCCTTCAATGATTCAGTCTGGAGACAAGCCTCCACCATCAAACCCATACATACCAAACAATCCACCTCCAAGTAAGTTATTGGCAACTTTTTAAAATTAATTTGAAGATATGTTTAACTTCGACGAGACTGTTTTTCAACTACCAATCGATTTTATTGCAGCTGTGCATTATATTTTCTGGCTATCAGATTTAAATACAGCCCCACTATTCCTAGGGTGTTGTTTCTGAAAAGTACCAGCCCTGCGAGCACAGATCTTCTCAAATTTGACATAAGAATAAATAAGTTATGTCAAATATGACGTTTAGAATAGATAATTTTCTCGAATTGACTCGATAAAAAGATCCGTGCTCGCACCGCAGGAGTTATAAAGCAGTTGCCAACAAGGAGGGCCTAAAATTAAAAAATGGTATCCTTGGATGTCAAAGAAAGACGAAACATTGCGATGCAGCTTTGGAGAGACTTCTCATATAGAACACAGGTTTAGCGATGAACTATCAGCCACTTGTTCCAGCCTGATTATCTAATATGCATCTTGTTTATTCAATAATACTTGTGTACTAACTACTAATAATACTGGTATTTATTTATGTAGATCAACAGCCACAGATGCCGCCTCTGCTTGCTGCGCCTGTGCCACCACCGGCTCAATATACGCGTGAGTTTGATTTAATATGTCTTTTATTTGCCCCGTTATCTAGCCCCCTCCTAGACTATTATTGATCAGCTTTCGATTGGGGTCTCCGTTTATATGTGGAACTAGTCGGGCAATTCCAAAAAGGATCCTCCTCTACCATCATTTACGGCTTTCAGTGCCCCCGTGAGGCTCCCAGTTCAGTTTTCACGCGTTAACAGATGCCCCACACCTGCCCAGCTTAAAATTTTAGAGTATCGTAATAGTCTAGTCGTTTTCGCAGCTCGTCCAGCGATGGGCGACGTGGACCTCCGCGGTGGACGTCCGTCCGGGCCACCTCCACTGTTGGACCAGGACATGCGCAGCCTGCCGCCCGTGCCCCCGCACCCCGTGCCGCCGCCGCAGCATCACTCGCAGGACTCGTATGATTGCTTTTGTTTACTTAAAGACTTTAAGCCCGAAACAAACTATCGGACGTGACTTAGTAGTATGCCTGGTTGTCTTCGGACGCCCCAGCCTGCGTCTGTTGTCCGAGCCAGGTCACGTCTGCGACTGATGACCGATAGTTTGCACGTAGATGTGATAACACCGACCAGATATCATCAGTCGCTACCATCGTACGCGACTCCGATAGTTTCTTTCGCACATATTGGTATATTTTCGTGTGAATAACAAAAAAGAAAAGCAACTTAGTTGTTGATTGCCAAAGTAACGTGTCTATGATGGGCCATACTAATATACAGCTTTTGGTTAGACTGAAAGTCGGCTCTAATGTAATTAGACAAAACAGTAGACGGGTTCATATCTTTATCTTCTCTCGTGTCGGCACGAGTTATACCAGAATAGCTCCTGACGTAGTAAAAAGATTAGCCAGTCAGCAAGGTTGGTAGCGGGGCTGACTGTCCAGGGTGCGCCGGATGTACTTAACTCTTGTCCCTCGTGGAAGCTCTTTCAATGCATCCCATGGGTTCATATTCAAAGTGTAGTAAAATCTTTGACACGTTGGGAAAACTGTAGATATATCAATTCTTAAATAATTTTACCTTACACAGGATTTCCTTGGGGCTATACATTATTGCTGCTGGTGTAACATAACATTCCTGTACCTATTAATCTGACAAGTTTGTGCGCGACCGTTTTACGGGGCGAAAGACGTTGGTGAAGGGGGGGGGGGGGACGCGTTACTTTACATGCTAACGTGGGTGGGTGGTGTAGAGGGGAGGAGAAACGCGAGCGCTGCGCCGGCGCAACTTACTAGGTGCTACCGGGTCCCCCCAACGTCTGTCACCCCGTAGGACGGTCGCCCACGAATTTTTCGGTTATAGTTGTTAACATTTCAAGTTAGGTAAAATACATATTGCTGATGTAACGCTTTTTCCTCAAGTATTGCTCTCCCAGTGGAGAAACCAACGGAACTGTAAGTGGCATTTTCAAGATGTACTCTTAACTATTTTACTATTCTGATTTTCAGTTCTGACTTATCTGGTGTCATACTTTTGTTGGTTCTGGTTTGAATTTTTTGTTATGTTCCTGAACGATTTGGAATTATAGTACCTAATAGTTTACAGTATTATTGTGCCTTCACCCAAAACTTCCTTTTTGAGTTCTAGTTAGATTTCTGCACTGTAAAGTTTAAGTTCATAGCTCAATAGTACCGATAGCGCTCCGATATTAATTGAAGTGAAGCACTCGTTGTTTTTTCTCACAAAATATTTAATTTAATTGAAGACACTGGAACATTAATTGAACCTTCCGGCTAAATCAAAGCAACGGAAGCCCATTTCAGAAGACGTTCAGTACGAATAAAATAACTTTTGTCCCTCTGAAATGAGGAACAGAATGCTGAAAGCCTGGTTTCAAGCGGCAAAGTTATTTTGCGTGTCCTTTACACGCATGCTCGTAAATTGTCTTCACACGGAAGCGTACGAAAACATCGAATGAACTTTTAGGTGCTCGCTCGAGTGCTTTGACGTATCCTTTTTCGGTTACTCGAGAGTTAGTGCGTTTTCGCAACTAAAACAATGCATTTTTTTAAGCACCTTTTATGTTTGCACCTATGTAAATTTTAGAACGTCGATAATTCTAGATAATGAATACTGTTTTAGGTAGGTACTTCAATTTAAACAATTGGAGTACACTACAGTAAATACTTTTCTTGAATTCTGTAATATGCTTCCGAACGCCCCGATGTATTTCGCTTAGTCTGAATAGGCCGAGATATGAATGAATTCAGGAGATATGCTTATTATTGTCGTATGTAACAGTGGCTTCCCTCGGGACCCTCGGCTAGCCATGCAGACCCAGTCGTTCAACTCGGACCCGCGCGTGCGCTCCAACGACCCACGCACACAGCAGAAGATTCAACAGCGTAAGTATAATTTATTGTTATCAGGTTTGTATGTGTGTGTGACCATTTGATTTTGACGTAAGTGTGAGATTTAAACAAACAATAGTAGGTACTTATAATTTTGTTATTAGCTAATTTTGACTTGAAAAAAATAAGAGTACACGTGCCAGATTCCTTTTTTTGTGAGGAAGTTAAATTTTTCCACCCACATCTTTCAGAAGTTAAAACTGTTTATTGCTTTGTGGTGTTAAACTTATATTTGTTTCCAGAACAAATGCCGCCTGGCATGCCGAGCGCAGCTCAGGCGAGAACTATCCAGGGAATACCTTCAGGAGCTTCGGATCAAGAGAAGGTCAGTTAAATATCTTTCACAGCTTACTGCAATCTTCCACTGAACGTGATACTCTTCCAAAATGGAAATATTGCCCATAGTCTAGAGACTCTATCTAGTCAGACTTTGGGCAACTATTTAGTGACTATATAGATAGCGCTACCTTCTCAGTAACGCTACTACCCGCAACCGCTCTAATGTCTCGTGCGCATCTGGCACAAGTAGCGATACATATGCCGCAACTTTGTATCAGGGACCCGTTGCGATAAATGTGCCGCAATATTTTACTTGGGAAAAGATTGGGATACATGTCACGGCACTTGTATCCGGCACGTGGCAATCTCCGCGACATGTTCCGAATCACCTTACCGTGTGCCGCGACTAAGGCCCGGACTCCACCAAAGCGGAGATGTGTGGAGATGTCCGAAGCGGAGACGAGAAGAGATGTTTTTCAGCTAGGGTGTATCCACCGAAACTGTGCGGAGATGCGTACTGGCTAGACTGTAGCGCAGATGTGTGCTGGCTAGGGTAGAGATGTGCGCTGACTAGAGCGGAACTGAACTGTGTGCGGCGAGCGTTGTATGTGAACACACAGTTTAGTGCGATCTGACACTGCACGCCGCACGAAACGAAATTCTATTGTTTTTTAAAACACATCTCCGTTCTGCTCGTCTCGTCTCCGTTTTGATGGAGTCCAGGCCTTACATCGGTACGGCTGTCCCATGTCAAAACCTAGTAAGGGACGCTTTTTACAAAAATCGTTTTATTGCATAATCTTGCTAACCTAGAAAGTTTCTACCAAATACAAAAAAAAACAGCGTTGAAAACTCACATAATAAGCAGATATATTTAAGCATCGATACCTAGTAAGTGCCATTCACTGCCTCTGATCATTTTAAAACCTAGTAAGTCACTTTAACCGCATGGTTTTACCTAACATAATAACTTTTCAAAGGCTGACCGATTTAACGTTTATGCGCTCTCCTGTAAAATTTCGTTTTAAGCCCTTACTAGGTTTTAAAATGGGACAGCCGTGTAATCGCGATACACGTGTCGCAACTGTTGGTCGGGCACAAATTGCGATACATGTCACGGCACGTGTGTTCGGCATATGGCAATCTCTGTGACATGTGCCGAAACACTGTTGCGATACCGTGCGCCGCGACAATTGTGCCCGGTGTGGATGAGGTATTGATTGTATGGCTGGTTGGATGGGTATCACCAACGTTTGTCAGTCGTTAAAACCTCGTCAGTTGGCGGTAGGGTGTACCATGTCCGGATGAGATAAACGTTTGGTGAAGCTATGTAGCTTTCATCTTGTGCGCCTTCCCCACGACACACAAAAGGGGCTAATATCGCCGCGTTTGGTAAAACAATTTCGGTTCTTATTCGTAATCATAACTGCAAGTGGGCTGCACATCCAGCCGGCAGTTGCACTGACTACATCATATTTGCCTTCAAGGTGCATTTGGCAGTTGTATAGTTTACATCTGCGACATGTACCTACTTGAACGAAATATCTTTCATCAAACGCGGCGTTATTAGCTCCGATGAGCTTTCTTTTTTGGAAGAAAATGGATGTCAACTTTTGTCCGTTTAATATTTCTGGCGAAACCCCACCTTAGGAGATTCTCTTTGCTGTTTGCAAAAAAAATTATCGTTTTAGAATTACGCGTAGCTGCGTGTTGAGCCATTAATTGCTTACATATTGATCGATCAGCGCTGCAGCGTCGACTCAGTGCCGACAATCAACGTGACTCTAAAACTGCCCTTAGTATTTATATTTGCAATCGATACACTCAGAAGAAGTATATTTCTGTGCTAAGACTAAGAGCTAGTAACCGTTAAACAGTCTTTTTTCATGTTTTTTTTTAATTGTTTTCAAGTAAGTAGGGATCTATTGTATTACCGGAAGTTATTGTTACCTAACAATCGAATAAACGTGTTTTTTATAATAGGTACTTTCCTGCTTCATAAGGAAAAACATGATCGATATTCGATATAGCCGCCACGTGTTATGCTACGCAAAAAATATTTATTAACTTTTGAAGTTGTTAATTAATCTTTTTTCTGTCACAGGCCGCATTGATCATGCAAGTACTTCAACTTTCCGACGAGCAAATCGCGCTGTTGCCGCCAGAACAACGCGCCAGTATTCTTATGCTCAAGGAACAAATTGCCAAGAGTACACAGCAGCGTTAATTACTTAATTGACAATAGTTTATTAAGAACGAACTTTATATTAAGGCAGTTTTGAATATGAATAAAGATTTGAGAGGATGAACGATTTCTGGTATTTTTTAGTTTCATTAAGATATAATATGTTTGGTTACGATTTTGAGTATGATTCAGTCATATATTTAATAAATTGAAACATTGAATTGGTTTATAATAATTGGATCTTGCAAATGCATTTAAAAGCTACTTTGGGTTTCGAGCAGTGTTTATACACGTATTGTATCTAAATACCGCATATATTATAGGCATGTACCTAGTTTATATCGATTTTTTTTAAAATAAAATATATTTCATAAAATACATCTATGTTTTTTTTCTCTCCTAGATTCCCCTATCTCAAAACTCCACCTATCCAACGTGTTTATAATCTCATATTTAATAAATAATTGTTTTAACGATTTATAAAGCGATGTGCGAATTTCTAGGTCAATTCAATCGACTTATCGCGTACGTGATGTCTTTATCGTATTAAAAATATTTGTTGATTAAGATGAATTTCACTGGCTGTGTTGTAAGCCATTCGGTGGCTTGCCGTCGATCAGTTCACATTAGGTAGGTATTTCTTGCTGTGCTCAAACTCTAAATAATTTTATTAAAGCGTAATGTGGCTTTAAAACCGCAGGTGAACTTACAGTACAAACGTTCTTTTTATTGTAGTAAAATTAGATTCTCGGTTCAGATTATAAATTAAAATATAAAACCGATATTATAGTAAAAACCAAACCAAGTCTTACGAGTTTCTTTTTTTAAACGCGTAGTGTATCGAATACGTTAGGTTGTCGTCGCGTCCCCGTCTCTTGGATTGTAATGAGAATCGGAAATGTCAAACACCTGTCTGTTGCTGCTGAATCACTTGTTATTTGTTAGACAATAAACTGCGAATGTTTTTTTCGTTTTGTGCATCACTGAACGACATCTGCAACGCAATAATTTTTTTAATATTGATTAAACTAAGGTACGCCAATTTATAATATTTGTTCACGAATAACTTATCCTTTATTTGTTAGTTAATTAAAATACTGGGTACCTATTTCGTTTGTTTATCTGCACACTCATTCAGTCGCTCAGTCGCTGTTCGGCGACGACTGAAAATGAACGTGTCAACCCGTTTTGTACGTGTTTGTAATATTTTGCGCATATTTCAACTTTCTGGTTATAAATAAACATGCGTTACTCGTGACTTTGTGTTTTTGGCACCGTATTCTAAACCTACGTGAATATACATTCAGATTTACTTTTTATAGTATTATTTAGCGAATCATTTAGGTGGATTTTCTTTTTATTTGTAGTATTTCTGTTAAACCAGTAACAATTTTCTTGTAGAACATCACAATGAAGTGGCAAGTTATTATAATAGCTTGCTTGTGTTTTTTGAACTCTTACGCGGAGTGTAAATGGAAACATGAGAGGCGCGAGAGCTGGCGGGAAAATGCCAATGAGGTGACCATGAAGCCCCACCACAGACCAGACCCCCCTGACCACACGAAGATCATTCCTATGGCCAGATACGTCTTGCACAATGCAGGTAAGTTATTACAATGTATTTAAAATTACGACTTGTTTATAGCACCATTAAAGTTGTAGGTACAGTCGAGTTCATTAATATACTGGCCCTTCCAGGGTTCAAAAATATATGAACGTTAAAAAAGTTCATAATATTGGAACAACTCTAAGCATCGTTAAATTGTGGTCAAGATTTAGATTAATTAATATGTGACTGCTTTTTCTCAGTCTTGTGCCTTTGGCTATACATGTTACTGAAAAAAAGCAATCACATATTAATGAATCTAAATCTTGAACACAATTTAATGATGCTTAGAGTTGTCACAATATTATGAACTTTATAACGTTCATATATTTTTGAACTCTGGAAGGGCCAATATATTAATGAACTCGACTGTACATCACGCCATATCCTCATTGGGATTAGCAGAAACTATAGAAAGCCTACGTGCGTTCTTACACGATTCGACACCTCAGAGATTCAAGACACTTACCTGTTTACAATATTAATTACGTACCTATAATATTGTCCTTATAAATTATTCATTGTATTTTCGCGTTTTTTGACATCTGTGTGACTCAAACTTTTTATTTGAATTATAAAGGGATTAAGGAAAAATATATGTAGGTATAGAGTCCGTGGGGGGCCGGATTAGGAATGAGTATATTTCCCCTCCTACGAAGGGCAATAGAGTCGTAAGAGGCGACGAACCTGGTACAGTCCAGTATACCTAGTGCCCGGAAAATGGTAATAGGCTCGCAACGTATTAGGTACATGGGACTTAAGACGTTACTGCATTTTTATGCTGCATAGCTGAGCGTTAATTTAGAATTGTTAATTTTATGTTCATCTGCGAATAAAAATGTAGTAGGTATTCCAGCTGGTTTTTTTAGTTTTAATAGCGATACCTACCAGAGGCGAAACATGGAGGTAGACTCCTGTAATAGTCAAACACCACTACAATGCAGCCGACGTATCTTGGCGAGTCTGAAGTTAGCTGATTAGCTGCGCAGTAGACAATTTCATTTCTAAAAGATTCATTGCGCAGCTAAACAACTAACTTCAGACTCGCCAAGATACGTCGGCCGTATTGTACTTACCCCTTCGGGTATTACATGCGTGAGTATATGTATGCATGTAGATAGACATACCTACTTCTTTGTTATGTGGTTGCTGGCAAGGACCTTCATAGTTAACAAAAAAGGCAACAGCAGCATCCTTAGGTGCTAATAATTATTATGTATAAGTCATGGACGTACAAAAAAGATCGGACGGAACTCCCGCTAAGACAAAACTGTGTCCCGTAATGGCGGCGGCTATCTAAGTGTGAATGAATTTAGGGTTGTCATGTTAGCCAAATTTACCCATTTTTTATCATTTTATTTTAAGACAAATACAGGTTGGCAGACAAATTTCTTGGAAATGTCGGCAGAATTATACCGTGCCATTTGAAAAGGTTAATGGTAAGAACCAAATCTCCCTATGAAAATATCTGCAAAATAAATGCCATGTTAGCTTAGATTGTTAATTTACATTTTGAGGTACTGCATATGTAACAACACACCGGAGTCCTCCTTTAGTTGTATTATATATCTCGTTAGCTTCAAAATGTAGACTGCAAATGACACTGTATTTGTTTGGAATTCAATCGTTTTCACCGTTACAATTTCTCATTTTTTTAATCCAATTATTTCTCCATACTTCATTTTCTTTAGGAAATCTAGTAAAAAAATATATAAATAAAATACCTAGTAATAAATAAATTGAATTGAACAAAAAACTATAAATTTCCCATATTTAGGGTAATTTGCACACGTGAATATTGACAACACTGGCCTTGTGACAGATTCTTTTCTTCTGGTGAATACATTGATTTTATTGTATACAATTGGGAATTAAGTGATTGAATTATTCATTGACCTATGAAACGTGATTCCTGGATTTTTTTTCTTCCGATCACTACGGTTTTTACACCATTTCACCACACAAGACATGCTATATTTTAATTTTTTTTGCCGCTTTTTGTCCCGACTCTGTTGACGTTTACGCGTGTAATGACTGACTTTTTTTGTGAATGTGTGCGTGCCAGCCTGTACGTACAGCAAACTGACTGACTCTGAGTGACACAGTTTTTTGTTAGCGAAAATCTGTCCGATCTTTTTTGTACGTCCATGGTATAAGTACTAAGAACATTAATCGCTACGCTTTGCAAACGGATTGGTGATGTTTATAACTGAATGTACAGACGCCAGCAGGTCAAGCTATTTTCCCAATCAACCTTGAACCTAATGCTTTTGCGATAAAGATGAAAATATATTAAAGAAATTTGACAGATTTTAATAGCTTGATGTGATGGCGTCTGTACCTACACACATCAAGAAAAGTTTGCGATCACTTTGAAAAATCGAAATATTTTTTGTTACGGTAGATTATATTATGATTTCTTCTTGTTTTTAGATTCTTTAGACACGAGTTTTCTTTATCAAGAAAACACACAACAAAGAATGTTTCTTGATAAAGTTCAATTTAAAAAATTATATCAGCTTATGCTAGTGATCGCAAACTTTTTTTGATGTCTGTACTTCGCAGTAAATTATGATAATACTTGAGGTCGCATGCGGCTTCGCCCGCGTGGATGTCGTTTATCGCGTATTCCGCGTTTTTCGTAGTTTCGAAAGTAGCTTATGTCCTTCTACGGGTTCCAGACTATCTCTGTACCAGGTTTCATCAAAATCGGTTCAGTAGTTTAGTCGTGATGAGGTAACAGACAGACAGAGTTACTTTCGCATTTATAATATTAGTAAGGATGTAGGTATGGTGCGTCCGTGTGGTGCCGGACGTAAAGAATAGCACTACCCCATCTCTTCCCGTGAGTGTCATAAAATGCGACGATGGGATTCACTAGAGGATGGGCAGCAGCGTTCTCTGAGTACTTTAACAATCATACTACGATCGCCAACCCACCTACCAAGCGTGGCGATTATGGCAAAACCCCCCAACATTGTTCGGGGGAGGCCTATGTCCAGCAGTGGACGTCATTCGGCTGAATGATGAAGGATGTATGAACGTGGACGAAGCGAAAGGAATAAGGGCATTGTGGCGTTCTATATTTTCTGCTTACCCATATGGGAATCAGGCGCGAGTTTATGTAGGTATATGTTATTATAATAATCTACTACGAAAGCCAAAATAAGTTGGTAATTTATGTAAAATACGATTTAGCAATATTCAAATTCATCGTTAGTTTAGGTTATACATGTTTTGATGTACATTATGAACGTAACGTAAATTTTTATATTGTAATGCTTTTTAACAGACTGGGCGTCATTGGCCACGATATCAATTCTACCAGCCATCGAAGGATTCCCGTTCTCAAACGTGAAATCTATAGTGGATGGGTCCCTTGCTAACTCTACGGGGGTGCCTTACTTCTATATGTCACCGTTAGACTTCAGTGCTCGGGATTTAGCGGTGAGTTTGATTGTTACCTGATAGCTTATCTATGTTAATCACTGTAAGTATACACGGCTACATAATATCAAGTTATTCATTTCCAGTGTTACCTGATCTCGCATTTTATAGACTTTACGTACAATGAGAGGTCAGCGTATACCGGAAAAGTAGCTTGATTGTACCCGTTTCTAAAATAATTCATCAGTCTATTTCTGATGGGCGTGGGCTTCTTTCAAGTAGGAAGCATTGCCCATAATCGCCACGCTACCAAAGCGGCTTAGTGACGTCATAGTCCATCAGGCACCGATACTAGTACCTGCCTGCTCTTTCCTGTCACTAGAAATAATCGCAATGATGCAAAGGTTTAGTTGAATACCAGCGTTGGCACTATTTGTTAAGCATTTATGCTGACGTATTTAGTTTTTAGCACATCTTGGACACAACAACTACACTCCCGGACACGTAAACCGATCCACCCTGCTTTTCTTTTGTAATGAAGGCCTGTAAAGTTCCCACCAAACGGAAAAATCCGTGCGCACTTTTTTGATGTCACTGAATCCAACGCAGAGCGTTTATGCACAAGGAAAGCGCCTTTACACATAAAAATGCACGGTGACTTCATTTAGGAGCCCGGGAGTGTATTTATCATATTATTTCAGGATTCATTTGTTTTGTTTTTATTCAGTTTCTACTCTATTCAATGTCTCAGTCACAATTAACTTATAAGTTTGTATTAGGTACTTGGTTTCATTAAAACCACCGCCCAGAGGCGTAAATAATATCTACTCTTGTCGGTTGGGTCAGGGACTGAAAGCGGTTACGTACCAAGGTTACGATACCTTTAAAATTAAAAGGTTAGGCCATACCTACGTTTATTTAACCTTTTTACGATTACGGTACCGAAAAACATCGAGTAACGAACGAATCATACCTACTAATGAAGCATTGATGCTCATAAAAAAGACAGGATGGCGAGGCGGTTTATCAAAGAAAATCCTTACTTATAAAGGTTCAGGTACCGAAATACCGTTTCGCGTTTTCAGCCTCTGCTTTTCTGTAGGTACCGTAATACCTATCTATATTTAAGAATCGTAATATTCCGGCAATCAGAATTTAGGCGTATGACGTCATATCGTATTTTTAATTATTTTTCGGGTTATTCAGTCCCTGGGTTGGGTTTGGGTCACCACTTAGCAGCCTAACTAGAGCTTTTAAAGCGCTTCTGAGGTTTTCCTTAAGCGATAAGTCTATCAAACACTATAGAACATTATTGTTAACCACGTAAATGAGCAAAGCACACGTATGTTCATAACCCCAGACCTAAGCTAAGTCAAGATTAATTAATTTTAATAAATAAGTATTGTATTATCCCCCATATACCTACCAACTTTCTTATCTTTCTTATCAACTTTAATTCGGACCTCCAATAATCTTGACGTACCTACGCTTTGTTTAAAAGCTAATTAAAATTATCAACGGTAACATTATCAACAGAAAAACAGCAGAGCTACAGTCCTCGTGTCCCTTGAAGAAACGAGGTATTGCGAGAATCACAAAATGGACCCAGAAGACCCGAGATGCACCAGGCTGATGCTCTCAGGAAAGATGAAGAAGGTATGGAATAATTTTATCGGGTACCGTGGACCGTTGCTGGACAAGTTCTGCTGTCACTCTGACTCTGGGTACCGATGATACTGGCAGCAGCACTTTCGTATATAAAAGCTAAGTGGTAGGCGATCCCCTACCTTGACTAATAAACATTGTTTCGTGACAATATTCGCTTGAAGGTTTGCATATACAGCAATCAGCTGTTCCATACAAAATAATCAATGTTGCTTAACAAAATGCATGGTACAGCAAATTTTTTTTTCACGAATTTTGTATTTTGTCATATTGTAAAAGTTGTGCAGAACGATGAGGAGAGTTCATGGTTTTCAGATGTAAAGTGACTAATCAGTCATGTTGTGTATGATGACATCATTTTTCCTTGATTCTGTATCAACTTTACTGGCGATTGTTAAATACATTTTTCATCCCACCTATTCGAAAAGGACGACTTGTAGGCCAATCAAATTAGCTCAACCTGGACATAATTCGATAACTGTAATTTTCTTTTTCTATGACATAAAGTATTGTTAGTTCTAGTTAAAATAAATAGAATTAAACATTTTAAAGGTCCGCGTCAGTGTAAAAAAAATGAAAAACTAAATTATCAACACATTTTGATTTCGTAAGTACAGCATAATAAATAACTGTGTAAAAGTACCTTTATTATGATATGACTCTTGTATTCCATTAAAAAACGTCTAAATTAAACTAATTAATCATTCGGGACTATCATTAATGAAGAAGGTTCAGTAAGTTACAGATTTTTTGGATTATCTTACCAGAAATTTTAGATAACTATAATTCAACAGTTTATTCTGCATAGTTTAACATGTGTGTTAATAAATTATTAAAAATTAAACAGATTCTCTTTGCGGAATTATACAGTCACAAATATTTGTAATTTTTGGAATGCCAAAATACATAACTACTTCAAAAGTGTTTAATTCATGCCTTCAAAATATGTTTAGTACCTTAGTAAACAAATTAAACAATAAATGTTCACGATTATTCATTTATTGATATTTTTTCTTTGTTACATTTCAATATAAACGTTATTCTTTGTAGCATAAGGTCGTAATTTCTTTGTGTCTCATTTCCCGACCGTGCTATCGCGAGTAACGAGCGATTTTTGTATCTCACTATATAATACTAGTTTTTGCCCGCTACTTCGACCGCGTGAATGTCGGTTATTATCACGGATGCTGACGAAGTCACGAATTAAAAATTAGCCTTTGTCCTTCCCTAGGGGTCGAGCTATCTTCTTCTTAATTATATAAAGGGTGTCCCTGGAAGTATGGATCAAATCGAATAGGGGCGTGGGCAATGTCATTTCCAAACTTTGTAACCCTGAGAATGTCGGTGCAATTTTTTACGATTCAGAAGTTATGACCAATTATTGTTTTTTTTTCAATCACTTTGCATAGAAAAAATCATAAAAAAAAACTATCAGGAGCTATCATTTTTTTAGGACTTTGGCGAACAGTAGGCCTTTCTTGTTGTAGTACTTTTACGCAGCTAGAAAACATGTGTTAAATAAGAAAAAACATTCACTGCAAAGGCTTTTTTGGTCTGGCAAAAATTTTACTCAAGTTTTTACTACTACAGTTTTGAAATGACCTTGCCCACGCCTCTATTTGATTTGATCCATACGTCCAGGGACAACCTGTATAGATTATAAACTACTATTCAATTGTTTCCACTTTACAAAAAATAAAATGTGTAGTTAACTAATAAACTAAAAGTTGGGCAGTTCGCTCACACCGCGGCATTTTTCTTATTTTTAGCACTTCTAAACGAAAGGTCCGATTCGAATAATTTAAAGAGCATTTTACATGTACATAATCAACCTTGATTATGAAGCTATTTACTTGGATAAGGATTAATATCATGATAGGAATGTCTTCATCTTTCGATTCTACTCGTGTTTTGATCGACTCATTTGAACAAAAAACGGTTGATGTGACTTAACTATAATAATTAGATATAATATACTGTCACGGACTTTTTTGTGGATAATGAAGAGTGCTATAAACATGTAGTGCATTATTTTTTATGTATCGTCAATAGTTTTCGCAGCGCACGCCAAATAATATTTTTTTAAGCAAATTTTTGATACCTTGGGTTACATTATTGTAATTTTCTTACGGATCTCTAATTTTTTGATAATAAAATATAGCCTATGGCACTCACGGATAACGTAGCTTAGCTAGCCTATTGGTGAAAGAATTTTTGAAATTGGATGAGTAGTTTCGGAGATTACCTCCAATATACAAACAAACTTTACCTCTTTATAAAATTATATACCTAGTAAGAATTCGATAGGCTATATAGCCAATGATTGTCAAACTTTTATGAACACGTGGCACCACGGATCGACTAGGGCCGAGATTTATTGAAATATTGTGTTCATTAGATCGATAATAACTAAATTGTTCAGGATGAGGTATTATGATGATTTTACTGTTTTGTGATAGGTACTGTTTTCCAATTTTTTGTAAATTTTGGTAGGTATATGTATCATCATAATCATCATTCAGCCGAAAGACGTCCACTGCTGGACATAGGCCTCCCCCAAGCATCGCCACATCGACCGGTCCTGTGCTTCTCGCATCCAGCGGTTTTCCGCGACCTTCACCAGATCATCGGTCCACCTTGTGGGAGGCCTACCCACGCTGCGTCTTCCGGTACGCGGTCGCCACTCCAGAACCTTTCGGCCCCATCGGCCATCCGTTCTGCGAGCAATGTGCCCCGCCCACTGCCACTTAAGTTTGGCAATTCTTCGAGCTATGTCGGTTACCTTGGTTCTCCTGCGAATTTCATCATTTCTGATATGATCACGCAGGGTAACTCCGAGCATAGCCCTCTCCATTGCCCTTTGGGTAACCTTGAGCCTTCTTATGAGGCCCATTGTGAGCGACCACGTTTCAGTACCGTATGTAATCACTGGCAATACGCACTGGTCAAAGACTTTCGTCTTGAGACTCTGCGGTAGTTGGGACGAAAAGATTCTACGCAGCTTCCCGAACGCTGCCCAGCCGAGTCGGATTCGACGATTAACCTCTTTCTCGAAGTTGGACCTTACTAACTGGACAGTTTGCCCTAGGTAAACATAATCGTCGACAACTTCGAGTGTAGAGTCTCCGATCTTCATGGGAGTGGGTGTTACACGGATATTTGACATGATCTTTGTCTTATCCATGTTCATTTTAAGACCCACTCTTTCGGAAGCTCTACTAAGGTCATCGAGCATTGTACTGAGGTCCTCCATGGTTTCAGACATGATGACTATGTCGTCGGCAAACCGAAGATGAGTGATGTACTCGCCGTTAATGTTGATGCCTAGCCCTTTCCAATCCAGAACCTTGAAGACATCCTCCAGTGCAGCGGCGAACAGTTTCGGAGAGATGACGTCTCCCTGCCTCACACCTCGCTGCAGAAGGATAGGTTTCAAGGTCTGATCCTGTAATCGGACTGACATAGTGGCGTTTTCATACAAACACTTCAGCACTTCGATGTACCGATAGTCAATCTGGCACCGTTGAAGCGACTGCAGTACAGCCCAGGTCTCGATCGAATCGAAAGCTTTCTCGTAGTCCACAAACGCTAAGCAAAGAGGCAGGTTATATTCTTCGGTCTTCTGTATAACCTGCCGCAGCGTATGTATGTGATCTACGGTGCTAAAGCCTTTTCGGAATCCGGCTTGTTCGGGAGGCTGGAAGTCGTCAAAACGGTTCGTGATGACTCTTGAAAACAGCTTGTAGACATGACTCAGAAGTGAGATGGGCCTGTAGTTCTTCAATAGGGTATTATCACCCTTTTTGAAGAAAAGTATCACCACACCTCTGTTCCATGCCTGTGGCGTTTTCCCCTCGAGTATGACGGAATTAAACAGCTTCTGAAGGGCCTTATGGACCGGTTTTCCACTCGCCTTCAGAAGTTCGGCCGTAATTCCGTCATCGCCCGGCGCCTTGTTGTTTTTAAGGTACTTCAGAGCCATCCTAATCTCGTACGGGCTGACGTCCGGGATGTCTTCGGTATAGTGTCGGATCAATCTAGCTCTTGGGTCGTTTGCCAGATTCGCAACGGGTTCGCTTGTTGAAGTGTACAACTGTCCATAGAACTTCTCGACCTCTCTCAAAAGCTCTGGTTTGGCGGATACGATTCTGCCGTCATCGGTCTTCAATTTCGTAAGCTGACTCTGCCCAATAGACAAATCTCTTGCAAAAACTTTGGAGCCCTTGTTCCGCTCAATCGAATCCTTAATACGGTCTGTATTAAATCGGCGTAGATCGCACTTCAAGGACTTAGAGATCCGTCTATTGAGCTGCCGGTACATAAGTGCGTCATCTGGAGACTGCAGAATCATCTCGTGCCTTGCGTCCATGAGCTTAAGAGTAGGGTCAGAGAGCTTTTCGGTTCTATTTCTACGACATGTCTTGAAGATCTTAGACCCGACAGTATGGACAGTTTCCACAAACCCATCGTTGTAATCGTCCACGGAGCTCCGTAGGCATTCGAAACGATTCTGAAGTTCAATCTGAAAGCTCTCGGGGTTATGGACCTGGATCGGTGCAGGACGGAGCGTAGACTTCATCAGTTGAGATCTTTCCAGCTTGATATTTAGATTCAATGTGCCTCTTACCATGCGGTGATCGCTTCGGTTTTCACCGCGTTGATCACAGAGACATCTTTGAATATTTGCTTCCTCGTCGACATAATGAAGTCAATCTCATTTTTAGTTGCACCATCAGGGTTCAGCCAGGTCCATTTCCTATGCTCACGCTTTCTGAAGAAGGAGTTCATCATAAAGAGCCCCTCCTTCTCCACAAAGCTGGCCAGTCGATGGCCCCGGTGATTGCGACTTCCAAGTCCAAATTGCCCCACTTGCAGTTCATCATCGTCTCGCTTGCCCAGTTTAGCGTTAAAGTCCCCCATGACAAAAGTGAAGTGAGTTTTAGAGCCATGCATGGCTCTGGAGATATCCTCATACATGGTCTCCACCTCATCGTCGGAGTGTGCCGAGGTCGAGGCGTATACCTGTACGACCTTCAACGAATACCCTTTGGATATTCTGAGTATAAGGTACGCCACTCTGGTCGACACACTCTCGATCTTCACCACGTTGTTCACAAGGGACTTGTGGACGATAAAGCCGACACCACCCTGGGACTGTCTATCGCCCTCCCGGAAATAGAGTAAGTTACCGGATTTGAGGATTATCGAGTCCGGGACTCTCTTCGGATTTCAGATAACCCTTTAATATCCCAGCGTAACCTGCTCAATTCTTCCTCGAGTTCGGTAATCTTCGTCGGTCCGTAGTGTACGCGTGTTGCACGTTGCCAGGTCCAGTCGTCGTTGTTTGTGGTAGCCGGATCTCTGCCGGGGATTCTTAGCACTCCACGCCCTGCCGTTACCTAGGCCGCTACCTTGACCAGGGCTAGCAGTGCCGCCGGGGACTAGGGGCCGTTTCTTCTTTGTGCTATCCATGTTGGGGGGGTTTGCCATAATCGCCACGCTTGGCAGGCGGGTTGGCGATCGCAGTATGGTACGGTATATGTATAACAGCAAATAAAACTCATTATACAAGGTTAATCGTAAAGGGGGTAGGCACTTAAATATTAAAGTACCAATAATAATGAATAACTTTTGTTCTACAACTTTCCCCAAAAGTCAATAGTTTAAGAGGAATAGCTAGTAAGATCATGGAAGTAAATTTGCTACTTAACTTAATTGAGAAAACAGCCGGGCCCACGTTGTATAAAATATCAAGTATCGAAAATGTATCAAATACGATTTATTTTCAATAGCAAGTTTCCTATATAGTTAGGTATTTATACGAATAGTAATAGTGAAATATTTATTGAACTAGACTCGTAAAAACAAACACAATAGAATTTCATAACCACATATTTTTTTGAAAATTTCAGCGATGTATCGATTGTTCTTTTCGATGTATCGAGTTTGAAATTAATAATTTTTTTTAAATATCAATGTGATTTATATCGATACTTTTTGGGACTTCCTGCATCCCTAAGTGAGGCCGCACACCGGCACCACACGCTACACGCAACATACATTTAGGGCGCCACAATTATTGCGATAAAATTTACGCGGCAACAAATGTATCGTGTATGCGCACATCGGAAACACAGTTGTAACGTGGCACTAGCAACAGAATGTCGACATCATCGTCTGACGACGACGATTTTTTGATGTGGCGATTAATGAGAAAAAATTGACGTTATTGGGTTCATCCGTATAATCAAAATTGTATAGGTTAGGTATAGGTAGGTACTTCCTTTCATTAGATTTTTCGCCGATCTTAGTCCATATCATTTCTGTAATCCATCTGTTGCTATACACAGTGAGCGTGTGATTATATAAAATAGGGTTAAATTCAACCTCTGCAATAAACTCAACGTAAAATTCAATGTTGTCTTTCATTTTTGTAAAGCGCGGCAAACGTCTCACCACAAACTGCACCTACTACAACTGTGTCCTTGATGTGCGGGTTTACATACAAATATACGGGGGCGATAAATGTGTCGCGGTTCAAATGTGGCGCTACAATAATAATTATTGTAATACAAATGAATCTCTGGTGTGCGGCCTCACTAACTCGATAAGACATCTTGCCCTTGACGCCGCGCCCCGCCCCGCACCCACCGCATGCATCCCGCTCCAATACTTTTTCGCGCGTATCATCAATAATATTTTCAATTTTAAAAGCGTAACATTAACATGTTTAATTTTGATGAAAACATGATTGTAATACACAAAAACCTATTATTAAACAAAAATTTCACAGTTTCGATTTTTAACTACTGAGAAAAACATTATTATTAAAACGTAAGAAATAAATGTTTAATTTTTGTCTTAAATGTCTAAAAAGACGCAATAAAGCTTAATCAGATACAACCACCATAGTTACCATTTTTGCTTATCTAGATATTGAGAACAGATGAATACTTTGAAGAAAAACATACATACGTATTTGGTTTCAGTTTAATTTTGCTATTAGGTGATAGCATTTGAATGCCCCTCAAAATTATACAAACAAGGTATTTGGTTACCTATTTTGCTTTTAGAAAAAAGCTAAGTAGTGTACGAAATCTAATTTTTTTTTTAATAAACGGTTACCACCGCGGGTTTTTTACATCATATATCTAATTAATATTTGATACTTAATATCAATATCCAATAAAATAATAAAAACAACGAGTTATCGAATTATGTCCAGGTTTAGCTAATTTGATTGGCCTATTGGTTCGCCTTTAAGTGCGCCCAAAGGTGGTGTTTTCTATAAGAAACTTTTAGCGGGCAGGAATGAGTTTTTAATCCTCTTTATTTTCAAATTCAATTCAAAAAGTGCGCCGCAAATATCTTTGCCGCGCACTTTTCAAATTCAATTCAAAAAGTGCGCCGCAAATATCTTTGCCGCGCACTTTTAGCGGGCAGGAATGAGTTTTTAATCCTCTTTATTAAATAAGTGCGCCGCAATTATCTTTGCCGCGCACTTTTTGAATTTGGAACATTTTAGTGTTCAGCGCCAAAGAAATCGAACGCAAATATTGTTTGAAGACTGGCTGGTACGACGGCCCATAGTCGCGCCGCCGGCACCGCGCGCCTGCTGAATGCTGATTATAAAAATAAATTAATAATAAAGAATGAGAACGTAGCGCTAGCGCGCGTTAAATTATTTTCATAATTGCGAAAACGTCTCAAATGTAAATATAAGTTTTTAGTTGTTTTATTATTAGATACTATTTAATTTCAATTTAGTTGTTACTCTGTTTTATTAAATAATAATATTACAACAAAATATGAGGCGCCTTTTATTTTCTCATAGTGGGTGATGAAAAGTAGAGTGTAGGTATCACTCGGGCGCAAAATTATTTTTGGCTCGGGCGATATACTTTGAATCCCTCGCTACGTTCAGGATTCTACTAAAGAATCCCTCGCTACGCTCGGGATTCTACTCTAGAATCCCTCACTTCGCTCTGGATTCAAAAAAGCGCCCTCGCCGTAAAAATATTATTTTGCTCCCTTGTGATACAATCTACTATTGATCTCCAAAGTTCTATGCTCTGAAATGTATATTCTAAATTTAACTCTGACTGATAGAAGCGCCTGCGGCTGTAATAGTGGGCACGAATTGAATATATACCTACCTATTTAGCTGGTAACATTTTATATGCTGCAAACGGAATATATCTGTCGCAGTATGATAGTTATAGCCGTAATATAGTTATATCCCTAGGGATATAATTATATACCGTAACATAGTCATACGAAAGCGATTCATTACTATCTTACTAAGAATATAATCATAATACGGTTCAAGTTTAGTGATATAATTATATCACTAGATTAAGTTTAGTGAAATAATTGTAGGAGTGTAGTGCGGGGGTGCGGCGGAGGCGGCGGCGGGGGTTTCGTTGTGTTTGTGAACCCCTAGCCGTTTTATGATCATATTCCTAGCGATAATTTGGGGCACCCCGACTAGGATAGGTTAGGTTCGTAGCGTAGCGAGCGAACGAAGCCCCCGTCATACCCTTCGTGTTGGGTTGCTTTAAACCCTGCAGACAGAAACAGGAGTTCCGCGCAGTGGGGCTCCGTCGACTCTGCTTTGGAAACCCAAACAACATTAATTTTTGTATAAGCATCTTCAGATATATGATCATATCGCTAGGCATATGATCGTATAACGGCTATAACCATGTCACTGCGACAAATATATTGTTTTATTTGATTCTATAGTAGATTTATAACTATTTAACTAGATTAGTCAGATAACTATATTACTAGATTGCGCCCGTAAGATAGTAATGAATCGCTTTCGTATAACTATGTTACGGTATATAATTATATCCCTAGGGATATAACTATATTACGGCTAAATCTATCATACTGCGACATATCGATAAACAGCCAATTTGTGCGTATTTGCAAGCTGCGTCAGCTTTATGATAAAGTTAATACAACTTTTACTAAGTAGGTATATGGGACAAGTGTTTGTAGGATATGTTTCGATTATCTAGTTCCACAGATAAGCTTTTATTTATAGTGCTGTTTTATCAACACAACAAGATGCGTTATGAAGCACTTGACAATAGATATATTTGTATTAATAGATCTAATTATCTATTAGATGAAGGAGAACACGCCAGAGTACATGTTCGCAAAGGCGGCGTTGTTTGAAAGACATCCGGCGATGGCTGACTTCCCTCCAGGTATGTATTCAAAGATATTTTCTCTAACGACATACGGCCCATCCCAATAATCGATCTCAATCCAAAATATCTGGATTGATGTATGTGTTTGACAGAAATTCTAATAGAAGTAATGGCAAGAACCTGCATTAATCCACAGGTTTGAAATCGGTTTTTGGGATCGTTTGTTAGTCATTATCATATGCGAGTTGAACCTTTTCTTTGAAGTGGAAAGGTCGTTTGGTTTTCTAAGTACCCAAAATTGGTAGTTTTTGAAAAATAAATTCATTTATTTCTTACTTCAGGTTTTTGACTAAAAATTGCCAATAGCTTACAAGCTACAAACTAAGCTTCGTTTGTGCCTAAAACTTGTGACGATTTCAAGCATTCACGAGTGTTTAAAGCTTAATAGACTCGCTCATTTTTTATTTAATTAATTAAGCATAACGTAAATTACCTCACAAATAACGTAAATTATTTTTCTTATGTCATTTACAGACCACAACTGGTTCGTAGCTAAGCTGAAGATCGCTCAAATCGCTATGATCGACTGGTACGGCGGTGCCAAATACATCCCTGTTCGCGATTACCTAGCCTACAACTACACTGGCACAGAAATGCTGCAATATCACAATCAACGTTTACAGAAAGCGGTCTTACCATAAATAACAAAACTTTACGGATTTTGTAGCCTTAAAAGATATGTAAGAATTTTTGTAGCCTAAAAAGTGTAAGTAGAGGCTACATTCTATTGGAGAAAAGAAATTGTTTCGGATACATTTCTGTAGTTATTTTTTTAGGTAATAAATATTTTTCCAAACTTTAGTCACAATGAATTCTCACTGGTAGACTGATAGTAATACACGTGCCTGCAGTTATGTTTTGATAAGTGTACGAACAGATATAGTAATATCAAAACTGTGATATAAAAGAACAAAACAATACTATTTTTATACGTATAGGTACCTACTAATATAATCACATACCAAACTTTGTTATTTTTACGAAATAAAAACAAAACAGTAACAATAAATAGTTTTATTATCAGGATTATGTACATTTTATACAAAAATGCTGCTTGGAATGGATTTTCGAGGTGGTGGTTATCTTTGCACATCATTACCAACTATCTATTAGAATCTATCGTCGGTGCGCTTGCCAAAACCCTTAGGGTCAATTTACAGCGCCGCGGAATGGAATGGAAGCGACGAAATTGTACATAGGTAATGAACTTTATGTCAATTGTATAAAGTACAAACTAAACACGAGCCAAAAAAGGTCGCGCGTCTTCCAGGGAATCCTCGCGACCTTTTTTTGGCTCGTATTTAGTTTGTACTTTATACAATTGACATAAAGTTCATTATGCTATGTACAATTTCGTCGCTTCCATTCCATTCCGCGGCGGTGTAAATTGAGCCTTACGTGGATTTTATTAACTTTTCAGAAAGCGGACTGTTTTATCTGATAACTAATAAGTTTAAGAGAAATCTAAAAAATCAAAACGCTAGCAAAACATTTTGTTTTTATAATGTGATACCTACCTATTTTTTTTTTGTGTATTGTGAACTCAAAATATACTTTTTTTGTACTTTTCGTGCCCACGTCAGATTCTTTACGCCGCGCCGTGCACATATGGGTTTTGGCAAGCGCACCAAAGTAATATTAGTTTCAATTGAATAAAAATAATAATTCATTTCAATATTAATGTAAAAACTATTGAGACATATTGCTTTCCTACATTTTTTTAACAAGTTAGATAATAAGATTGTATAATACACCTTCACACAGAAAAGTAAAACAATTAAAAAACAAGTCACCGATATAACAACTAAAACAATAAGGCAATCGTTTATTTTCCTGCTACAGTCATGTTTCCAGTTATAGTACTAATTAACCAACTTTGCACAGTTCCGCTACTCAACATAAAGTAGGTACATCTACTTACATATGTATAAGGTCAACACTCTACTTAACGCCGGGAAATACAATTTTAATTCACCTTGTTCTATACACTTGGTTATAACAACTTAAAGAGAAAATTATGTTACTAGTAAATTACCTACGAAAGTATATATCATTATAAAGTCGAATAAACCCATCGTCTATTAGTTGAAATAATCCCATGTCGGAATTATTTCAAATAAGGAACAGAACAGGGCCGCATTTAAGATCTGTAGACCCCTATGCTAACTTGTGGTGCGGGCCCACTTACGGGGGGCGTGTGGGGGTAACTATCCAGCGAAATTAGAGCAATTTTCCTATTCAAAGGCTATTGCAGTCCACTGGACATAGGCCTCTCAAGTTGCGCTACATTACTCGGTTTTCCGCTTTCGCATCCAGCCCAACCCTGGACCTAAACATTTGTAATTTTTAACATGTTTTTCTGTAGTGCGCTCTCCTTTATCTAGGTAGCATGTGCTTAAATACGGCCCTGGCAATGAATTCCGGAAGACAATTATTGATTTATAAAACTCATCTCCAATGTCTGATTGAATTCCAGACATGCGTGGCACATAAACGAATACCTCTGGTTTTATAGTTGCTGCATTACATGACGAATCAGGTTGCAATTTGAACTTTATGCCAACTTCATAAAAGTCAATGCATTTTGAGCTTGTCGTTTCTCATAAATCAATATTATGTGTTTACTTAAAAACACACAGCGTCGATATGAAGATGATTTTGTGAACGTACTTATTAATCCCTGATCTATGGTATTATACCTGTTTGTCACCGGCGAGGGGCCAATATTTTTTCATATTTTTATGAGGTATGTATGGCAACCCTTTTGAACTGTCATAGCGTTTTGTGAAATTCCCGCTCACCGGTCGAAAACTTTTTTCGCTTCGACAAAAGTGAATTTTCTTAAGTTTTCCCGTACGTATCGACGTAATTTTGGAGTGCGGAAGTGCAAAGTTACGGATATGTTAGTAAAATAAGTGAAAATGCGACGATTCGTGACTTCGAATCGTATTCTCACGGAGAGAAGTAAAGTCCCGATACATTAGATCAGATCAATGGAGAGGCAAACTTTACAGTCAGGACCTCAGGTGGTAAGTAGGCCGTTCCCGCCCAGCTAGAGGACAAGAAAAAACCACTATAGGACATATTTGACTCACGAATGTAAGTCAAACCACCAAGTAAGTCAGATTTCAAATTATTTGCAATATTCTGTCCCATAAAATTATGCAAACTAAATCTCACTTAATATCTGAGTGGGCATCCACTCTGACCGTTCCTTATAAGGCGGTACCGTCATGCTCCACGGCGGAGTTTTTAGTCAATCCTAGCTCTGGGCAACTGGACTAAGAAAACCACGAGATGGTGACCGATACTGCAAAGATAATCAAAAGTGTAACTCCAAGCATTGTTCAGACACTTTTTACACAGAAAGTCAGTGTAGCAGAGTTCTGAGTTCTCTAGTTAATGGTCAGTGGACCAGCGGTCTAGTGTTGAAATCTTAATTTTAAAATTTTAAATACTTATGATTGGATGGAACTAAAATGTTCAAAAGTGTGGACTTAATAGACAGATTTCAAAGATCTGAAGTTAAACAAAGAGTTTTGTCTTCTCAATTGGGGAAAGGACTATTTAATTGGAATCTTAAAAATGGTAAATTGAGCCAACAACTCACTTGACAAATGAATGTAAAGAAATTTATTTTAAAAATTAATAAATAATAAGTTTGTTTGGCTTTGATCAGCTTTTAACAATTAGGTAGTTGTGGATGTACCTAATACATGGTAACTTCTAAGGTATGAGAAGAGTTCTAACTGTAGAACATCTCTTTGATTGCATTGTGATTTGGCACATTTTGTACATTAACATCAGTTATACAATCCTTGGGGGTACAAGTACCTAACTCAATATGACTACTTACTGAAAGAAAGTAAACAATATAAAGTCTATAACGGAGAACAAGCCTACCCCACCTACATCAATGCAACTCAGATAGGATAACCTATAGACTGATAAAACAAGACTCCATAGGAGATTCCTACAGGAAACCAGACTTAATAATAAGAATAATAGTCCTTTCCTTCCAATAAGAAATTACTGTCAGTATTTAGACATTAAGGGGAAGAAAAACAGCATGTATAGTTCTAGGAACAGACTGCTTTATAATTATAATTTTTCCCTGGTTCTTACATTCAATTTTTGAATGAGCCCTATGATAATAATATATCCTTCCACAAGTTTAATAAGGTGATACAGTACCAAAGTCACACCGGAAATGACACAGATAATAAAATACTTGAAGGAGCAACAGGTGCACACCCACACAGACAGGCATCAAAAAATAAAAAACTGGCAAGCCTACGCTTCCTGTTGAAAATGTTTTAGTACCATAGAGCAGCGGTGGCCTCCGCCCTGTTTTCGACCTCCGTGTACTGAACATATATGTTCATTCATACCAAGAATTTCTGACTAATTTTTCATGCCGTAATATCAGAGGCTTGGCAGGCATAAGTTTGCATAGTGGATTTGGATATTTCCAATGCATATTATTTACATGTCAAGAGCAAAATGCCCTTGTTAACACATGGTATTATTTTACCAGGGTGAGTTAGTACAAATTTCATCTCTCCCTTTTGGGCGATGAATTGGTACATATTGCTCATAAGAAAATTCATGCCAATTTGCCATTAATCTTTAGTCTATCTAAAAGATTTCTCCTTGGTCCACCAGGACTAGTCCAAATTGATCTGTCAGACTGCGGAAGTCTTCAGACTCTTGGAATGTACCAGTGCAAGTTGATCTGTCAGACTGTGGAAGTCTTCAGACTCTTGGAATGAACCAGTGCAAGTTGATCTGTCAGACTGTGGAAGTCTTCAGACTCTTGGAATGAACCAGTGTAAGTTGATCTGTTAGACTGTGGAAGTCTTCAGACTCTTGGAATGACTGGGAAGGCAACTAAAGTACCCAAAATTGATACTGAAACTAGTACATCAAATGGAATACTAGAATAAACCAAATAGCATCGCTTGAAGAAAAAATATGGAAAGATAGGGCTTATTAGGCGATACTCTGAAGAGAATTTAAGCTAAAGTAAATAAAAAATTACTAATTCAATTGAATTTCGCCGTTTTTGGTCCTCAAGGGGCTGACTACACTGTCAGTACCTTAAAATTTTCCTGGAATGCTTCAAGCGAGATGCTTATTCCGCAACCATAGAATGAGTCGAGTGTTGCCACCAAAGGTGTTAAACAATTTTAGGCCGCCAAGACCACGACGGTTTACACCAACGGTCATGCCTTCTCTTCTTGACAAACGTCGCAGCGGACGCGGGTTTGGGACGCCCAGTTGATCGATACTCAGATGTCAGGCATCTGAATGGGAGAACAGGGTAAATAGCCTTTTTAATTGGAAAGAGCTGTTAACAGTGTATGTGTCGATTCGGAATCGATCGCATGGTCTGTAATGTTTATTTTTTGTTTGATTGTTATAACCTTTTAGTCCAGTCTGATATTCGGACAGTGTGGATCGAAGGTGGAATACGATCCCTGAGTTTTCTCAATATAAATCGCAAGTTGTTTAAGTTGACAAGGAAATCAGATTTCTATCAGCTCATTACCTCTCGGAGGGGTACAACTGCACAGCCGATTGCCTCTCAAGACAACGGCTATTTAAGTGGAGTCTGTTTCCCACTGCAACAAACCGATTATTACATCGTTGGGGCACTTCAGACGCAGATCTCTTCTCGTCTGCAGAAACAACCGTGTTCAACAGATACGTCTTGCTAGATTGCAGACATCACTTAACATGAATTTTGAATTCGCGAATTCCGTCATTCATAATTGGAAATTTCGCCTAGGGGGGATATTTCCTCCCCCCAATTTCATTCCTCGAGTTATAGCGCAACTAAACAATGCCAAAGACCAATATATTACTACCATAACACCACCGTGGGAAAAAACCTATTGGTTAGCGTAGCGGATATGAAGTCACGAAAGCCTAGCCCTAGAGCCGCCAGTGACCATAGAAAGACTTTCGGAGAGTCCAATAGATCCAGCATCAGGCTTACCTCCAGCTCATAGCTTATGTACACCAACTGACCCATCAGGCTGGGTTAGTTGGAGGTGGGGAGAATAAAACCACTGTTGGTCAGAGATAGAAAAACAGCTGTTAAATACCAGATGGAGGCATGGATAATTGACACCTACTATCCAGCCATTAGAAGTTGGTGATTTGATGTGTTGATGATGAAGTCAATACTCAAAGAGTCACAGATACAACAGATAGCTAGATTTCTTGCCTATTTACGTGTACAGATCTTGCCTACAGCACAATGTTAGCTACACATGTATAATTCAGTTGGCATCACATAAATCGTCAATTTTTTACATTTTGTCAGATGAAACAAGAACAAGCAGAAGATCATACACTTCTGAAGCAAGTAGTGCTATATAATAATAAAGCTATAGCCACAGCACAACTACTGGACCTGAAGCCACCAGTGTGGCATCCTCAAGTTGTCTTCAATGTAGCTTTTCTTGTTTTAGTATTTAAAAGAGAAGTGTATATTCTCACCTTACTTGAAAAACATGAGAATTCTATATATTTCTTTCAGCAAATAATATAATCCTAAGGCTAGTTAATAGTAGCTTCTAGGACTAGCTTGGTTTGGCATAGCCAATCAGGATGGCTATTGCTAACACCCAATACAACAGGTTTACCCAGTTAAACGTATCAAGCATCTAATTTTCCTATCAGGAGAAATGAAAAGCCAAGAAGATTACAGTATGACTTATATATTACAATAATTGGCAAATTAGTCTCTACCTCTTAAACTGTTGCGAGGGATTGGTAAAGACCTGTTTTGAGTGATATAGGAGTAGCAGCTACCTTAGGATCATTCAGGTCTACAGTAGCCTCAACCGGCTGGCTAGAGACCCGTCCTATGCATGATATGCTGTCTATATGTCTTATGTGTAGGAGAAACTGGAAGTTAACATATTTTCAGGAAATCCTATTGTAAAGAAATAGGAATGACTACAAAGGAACCTTATTGCTCTTTGAGAATCTTCAGCTTTCTCATATTATTAAGGATTAATTGATGTAATGGCATGTGTTGATTTTATTATGAAGAAGTTAATTTTTTTTTTGATTTATGATATATAATTATTACAAGACATTTCTGTTAAGAAATTGTAGAGATTTATTCTCTCTAAGACTGATTGAACATCAACAGTGAGATTACTTTAATCTAAGTAATTCTCTTGTGCTTCTTTAAACATTTATTATTCTATCACATAGCGTTTTGTGTTTGTCACCAGCAGATATCAAACAAGTCTTCATATCGACGCTGTGTGTTTTTAAGTAAACACATAATAGAATATTTTGAATGAAAACAAAATTATTATTATGTGTTGAAAGAAAAACACACAGCGTCGCAGGAATATCTTCCTGGTGAAGAGACTATGACAGTTCAAAAGGGTTGCCATACATACCTCATAAAAATATGAAAAAATATTGGCCCCTCGCCGGTGACAAACAGGTATAATACCATAGATCAGGGATTAATAAGTACGTTCACAAAATCATCTTCATATCGACGCTGTGTGTTTTTCTTTCAACACATAATAATAATTTTGTTTTCATTCAAAATATTCTATTATATTACTATTACAGAGCACCATTTGTGTTTATAAATAAACTTAATTCAGCATCAATGGATCACTAGCCTCAACTTTCTGCACTCAATGTACATCATCATACGAAAAAATATGTAAAACGAAGTTTCATTGAAGATGTTCACGTGACTGCTTTCTAGAGATGACAGTACAGCAACTAAAGTATCTTAGGTTTGACTGTATTGTCGTCCGGTCGATCACCCAAATTCATTCATTCAATTTATTTTCCGACCAACAAATCAACTTAAATTTTTAACAATCCAATCCATTATCTTTTTATATATTAAATGAAGCCACCAGCAACCTATAGGTACAACCTCATAACATTATTGATAGCTTTTATCAAAGTGACGTAACAGCGCAGTACCGCTCGCCGTTGCAGCGCCGCATCATTTTCGTGTGACGTCACTGCCTCTACTATCGCTACGACAACGCAACTTCATCACCTTGAGACTAACTAGAGCAGTTGAACTTTTCCATGACAGTGTACGCAGGAGGCGATCGGCCGCACCATGTTGCCGCTGCTGCTGTAAGCGTGGTGGACCAAGGCGTTCACTGGTTCCTCGCTTACCTTCCTGACGTCTAGAGGCGTTGCCATTATCTACGACAAGAAAAAAAGTTCAATAAAGTTTTTTTTTTTTAATACTTTGGCCCACACTAAGATTTCTCTTGTATCGTGGGTGCGTTTACAGTCACAAATCTCACATACACAAACGCCCAGACCCGAAACAACCATCTGTAGGCCATACAAATTTTTGTTCCGTGTGGTAATCGAACCCACGACCCGTAGCGCAGAAGCCAATCGCTTAGCCACTGCACTGACACGTTTGTCGTCCGAGTTATTTCAAGGTAGAGCATGAAAACTTGAAAGCTTATCGGCACCGCAGTATAACGTAGTCATTTATTGCATTGCGACACCGCACCGCAGACGATGTCATAAGGCGTGACAGGTACTATTTATTAGTTGCATCGCGCAACGAAACGCAGCGCGTTGAGGTATGTTGCGGCGCAATGCGTTGCAGTGCCGCACCACCGTTTTTTCGCCTACGGCCTATGGTACATGGCGAAGTGACAGTTTAGTCTGGGACTACGACACACGCAGAAAACAGTCGTATGATATTTTTTTTATACAGGGTGGAATCGTTAAGTGTCAACAGACGATTTTTTCGTCAATTTAAGAGATATTTAAAAAGTTAAGGCTATTATTAAAACTAGGCTACGTGGAGAATAAAATAATATAAATAACTTCAGGAAAAATAAAAGTCAGATATTGAAAATTTTGTTTTTCGCTCCCTCCATACATTTAGCATGAGAATTTCTTACAACTGATCATACCAATCATACCTACGTAATCTCTCTCTTCCTTACTGTTAATAAGGCGGCGGAGTTAGACTTACTCGACTTCAGTCTATCTTAGTCATCTCTGTAATAAAGCTTCATATTACCAGATTTCTGAGCACTACCTAAATCTAACTCAGGATTTCGAACAGAAAACAGACAGATTTTGTAGTTCCAGATTGCCTACGTAATGCGATAGCCTATTATTTTCATGTATAATAATATTGCAACCAGTTTGTTTTACTTATAAAAATACTAATAGTTCAATGACAATATTCTGGCTCTAAAAACTGTCATGACGAACTTGTGGCTGTATAAAAAAACTCCTCTGCCTACACTTTAAAGGAATAGGCATTAATTATGTGTATTTTTTTTATTAATTAAAAAAAAATCCCTAAGAACATTTTTTTTTAATTTGGATCTCAAAGCTTATTCCGTAGTTTTTTTTTAGTAACTTGTTATTTTTCGTTTTCAGCCAGTTCAATTGATTAAAAGTTTAAATAAAAAATGTTGCCGACTTTGTCAAGTAGGTACAAGAAATAAATATTATCCATTTTTTTATTGAGTTATTAAATCCTGTCATTCAGTAAAAAACTAGCTCGAAAATAAAATGTGCACAAAAATTATAAGCTTCTTGAATATCTCACGAACAAAAATGTCATACTAAATGTACGGAAGTAGGTAAAATCAAAATTCTCGATATATGGCGGTTATTTTTTCAAAAATATTTATGTTGTTTTAGTTACTAGGCGGCCTAGTTTTGATATTAGCCATAAGTTCTGAAATATTTTCTAAACTGACGGAATAATCGGCTGTTGACACTTAACGATTCCACCCTGTATACCTACTACAGTAACCTCCTAAAGCATGGGTGGGCAAAGTTTTCTCATGAAGGGCAAAAAAACCGAGTCAATCTTATGGGGGTCAGAATTTCTTTACATTGACTGACACAAACACAATGCAGGTACATTTATTTTTGAGACTATTCGAAAGGTTCCTACGACAACGGGTGTTGGCGGGCTGGATCAAAACGGTTTGCGGGTCGGAGCTGGCCTGCGGACCATACTGTACCATCACTGCCCTAGAGTCTACGAGTCAACTGTGATGACTAGGGCCAAGACACAAAAAAATGTTTTGATATACCTACAGAACCAACAGAATAAACAAATTTGGATAAGCATACTGCATATCCAAGCCTCATTAATCTGTTAAGGTCAAGTCAGGTCACATAAATATTTAAGTATCTAGTAATTATACAAATATACTTACAGTTTCAGCATTCTTCTCTCCTTCAGTGATAGTGGACAAGCTATTCAAATGACTGATATCTTGCTTCTCAACTGAACTGCTTATATTTTCCGACAGTTTCAAGTTAATTGACGTCATATCTAGTATGTTTGTAGAATGCGGAATAGTCGCGTTAAAGTTCATGTTTCCTATAGGACGGTTATACATCTTACTGTTGTTACCCACATATTCTGTAATGGCGATATTTTCAAGCCACTTTTCGTGTAGACTGTACAAGTTTTTATAAGTACACAGCATCATGTCTCGTGCCCTGCATCTTTCGTCTAATAATTGTTTTATTGCTTGTTGTAAATTATCAGTCTTTTCGTTTAATAATTTCTTACATTGTGCTAGTTCTTCCACCATCAAGCTAAAAACAACAAAATTAGTCATTAGTTTGAATTATAATAACGTGAGTCAACATGTTTATGGAGCTATATTAATGTATCATCACATCACCACTCATTTATTTTATTGTAAACAAGTTAACGTAGAATTTTATTTAGAGAGCCTGGCTAGTTGGTCTTTTAGTCGCAAGCGCGACTGCTGAGCGTGAGGTCATGGCTTCGATTCACAGGTGGGACAAAGAGCTGGGTTTTTAGCTAGTGCTAATTTCTCAGTAGCATCCCCGAGTCTAGATTCGTGTCTGGTTGATTGTAATAGGCTCGCCCACTATTACTTGGCACTTAAACATAACGACGAAATAAGGGTGTACTATACACCTCTGCCCAACTCTTCGGGTAATACAAGCGTGATGTTTTATTAAGAGTTTATGTAAAATGTCATTACCTAAGTAATATTATTAAATATCCTTACCTGCTGGCCAGAAATTTACTCCTCCACACTTCACACTGACCCGCTAACCATTCAGTTTGTTCCTGATAAACAAAACAAATTATTTAACAATACTAGTTAAATATCATATCTGACTATGCAAGGTGCATATTCGAAAAACATTAACAAAAATTATGTATGGCAGTATCGTCATCCCAAAGTTAAGAATGCAGATGTTTTAAAGTCCAACTATAATAATTCAGTCCATAGTTTTGTTAGTACTTTTTTTTTGTGTTAGTAACAATAGTGCTTAAGTAAATAGGTTAGTATTGTTAGTTTTTACAATTTATTTATTTACAGATTTATGACTGTCCCTACCCAGTGTTTCTGGAAAGGGCAGTCCTGTCTGGCAGCAATCATTTTCAAAATGCTGTTGTCACTACCATGCAAGCGCTGTAGTAAGGAGGCCGCTTTCTTTCGCATGATGGCGTGGAAACCATCTGTGCGAGACTCCGCGAACATTCCCAACGCGCTACAGCGCCATGGCAGTCCCAACAGCATTCTAAAGGCATTATTAAATTGAACACGCAGGACATTGTAGGCTCGCCGCGTGTATGACACCCACAGGCCGCTCGTGTAAAAAGATTGACAGAACGCCTTAAAAAGGGTTACTTTGACGTCAGTAGTACAACGAGCAAACCTGCGGGCGAGCATATTGCTCCTCACAGACAACGCCCTGCGCTCTCTTTCTATGTCTCCATCGTCCCTTAAGTCGCTTGTGACAATGTGGCCGAGGTACCTAAAACTATTGACAATATTCAGTGCTACGCCGTTGAGACTAATGGGTGGAACACTGCGCGGCTGCTGCTTTGGTGCTTTAAATACAAGGAGCTCACTCTTCTTCGAGTTGTATATCAAGCCATGTTCCTCCGCATAGGCCTCGCAGATGAATATTAACTTCTTCAACCCACCTATTGATGGACTGAGCAGCACCATATCGTCTGCATAGCTTATATTATTTACACATGTTCCATCAATATGGCAGCCGACATGTGTACTGCTCAGTCGCTCGATAAGCTGGTTGATATACAGATTAAACAGGAGAAGCGAGCTTAACCGCCCCTGTCTAACTCCGCATTGCAGCCTGTACTCGTCCGACAGAGTACCTGCCCACCTCACCCGGTTCTTTTGATTAGAGTACCAGTATTTGAGGAGGGAGGTGTACTCCGCCGATACACCCGCGTCCCTCAACTTGTTCCACAGTATATCTTATGCAACTAGATCAAACGCTTTTGACAAGTCGAGGAAACACGCGAATACCGGCGTTCTCCTCGCTGTGTAGTACATGACAGTTCGCTTCATACTCAGAATAGCGCAATAATAATGAATAAATAATAATAATGAAAACTCAAACTATACCACTGCCGCCAAGCAATAAGACAATAAAAAGAATCTGAAACTTCTATAATGTTAACAACCCATAAGAACAATGATTTGTTGAAATTGTTGTAATTTGAATAATTACCCTGCAGCACTAAGGGCCAAAACTGCGTTATTAAGCGAGCGCCCGCGTCGGGCACCCGTCGCGTGTCTACGCGCGTGGTTACGCGGGTGGGCTCCGTGGGAACGCGGCGGTCCCCGTCGCGGGTACCCGTCTCGGAGACCGGATTATTTTAATTTAGCAGTGTCGCTGTTTCAATTTTAACGGTGTGCATGTACAGTCGTGTCGATGGAGAACTTAATATATTATAACACAGCAAAATTACGTCTAGCAAAAAAAATACGACAACCAGTAAGCCCGTTTATTGTATACCCCGCGTGCACCCGCGCGGGCGTCCGTCGCATGGAGGCGGGAACGGAAGCGCGGGCGCGGGGCCCGCCTCCCCGCGACGGATGTCCGCGCGTGTTCCCGCGACGGAGCACTTTTGTATGGAACCGCGCGGGCGCCCGCTTTACGCAGTTTTGACCCTAATAGGACAAGTCATTTAGCCCAGTAAAGAATATACCAAACTCTTCCCTTTCTTTAGAAACTACTAAAAAATAAACAAGTAAAAAAGTGTATAATTACATTTTGAATCTAATATAAATCAATTGTAGAACTTTTCTAACATACCTGATGTGTAGACAAATGCTGTGCGGAACTCAACAAAGCATTTGCCAAGTGCTTTTTATCTTCATTCAGAGATTGTACTTGGGTCTCAAGGTCCTCACCCATAGATGCCACCAGCATTGTTTTTAATTCTTTGTTGACCTGAAGATAACAACATTGTTTAAATACGAATTATGATGCAATGGAGTGATGGCAAAAATAATGACAATTTAATAATAATAACAAGAGGATGACCGCTCACACGTTTGTTGCCCCCTTCGCCTATGTACTGGCGGCTTTTCAGGGGGCCCAGCTAGTGAGCTGGCGAGTCACCGTCTGCCAACAGTTTTCAATTTTAAATGTTGAAAGGCAGACGCCGTTTTCTTCCGGCAATAGAAGTTATCCAGTCCACTTAACACCCCTTCCCATAGACCAGATTTTTTTCACCACATTTTACAATAGTCTTGCACCCACCTGAGACGGTCCATGACTGTACTCCAATAGTGCAGCCGTGGATAGTCCCCGGTTGGTGCCCCATCCCATTTTAGATTAAAGTTCTCAAAGGGGCCTCTGCGCGTTGGACCTGTGTCCCCGTGTATGCCTTCCAAAGGACCGGACGTCTTCCGCACGGAAGATGAGCCGTGATCTCAAAGAGATACAAGAATAACAAGAGGATGATAATATTAACAACATGAATAAGCTTAATTAATTGAAGTATAATTCTGATTAGTATCATCTTTCATGTGGATTTTGTTTGTATAATTTTTCATAGTCATTCAGCTACAAAAACTACATTTACATACAAGGTGTATCATAAATAACGCACAACCTCTTAAGCGGTCACTGTACTCATCATTATGAACAACTTTTACTATGGGAGCAAACCAGAAATCGCGAAAAAAAACCAGCTGTTCCCTACATGTTGACAAGCTAAGCGAACATAAATATAGGGAACAGATGTTCTTTTTTTCGCGATTTCAGGTTTGGTCCCATAGTAAAAGTTGCTCATAATGATGCGTACAGTGACCCCTTAAGAGGTTGTGCGTTATTTATGTTACACCTTGTATATTTTTTTAATTAATTTATTGATAAAACACAACTGAACACTGATCTGCAGCATTGGGACATTAGCAGTTAAAAAATAAAGCATGCTTGCCTAGTCTCAGCTGCATACTGGGTTATTTAAAATTAACTGGTGAAAGTTCACAGAGATACTAGGTATCATTAATAAATCACATTTAAATAAAAATACTTAAACTTTAGCTAATTAGATAAGATACCTACTACACGCGCGCTTACTTAAAGAGATAACATAATTATTGTTATCAATATGAGGACTATTACAGTAATAATAATATTATTATAAGCAATCTGGATATGGTGATACTTTCTCTCATATATTTTCAACTTATATTACTGTTTTTTTAAAGTATAATTAGCAAACATCATTATCATCCATAAGCCTACAAACATTCATTTTCTAACAGATTTACAAATAGACACATTAGATCCTATTTTACTTTATTTTATTATCCTCTTCAAAACAATATCAATGAGCTAAAAGGTGTGTTGAAGGATAAGTATACTCTTTAGTTAAGAGAGTACAACAATAATAATTATTCTTGTTAAGCTTTTGCTAATGCTTGACACCTGCAGTAATCATCTTTAATTATTTTATTAATTAAAATTATGTTCAGTATTTAGGAGACATGCAAGAGGAAAAGGCTTGGAAGAAGCATAGAATTCGAAATTAATTACTAATTATGGTAAACCTCCTTGCCATCTATATATATTATAAAACAGTAAAAAAACTGTGTCTGTACATTGAATATATTTAAAAAAAAAATATTGAGGGGGGTTTAGAAACAGTAATAGAGCTCGAATCCAAAAAAAAATTTCTGTCTGTTTGTCTGTGTGTCTGTTTGTTTGTACACGCTAATCTTCGGAACTGCTGGACGGATTTGAATGATTGATTTTTTGTTGTATAGGTATTTAGTCGGGGCAACATATAGGCTATAATTTATCTTGGAAACTTGAACAACTGATGCAGAACCGCAACAGACCAGCTAAACTATGAGAGATACAAAAATGGTACCATAGCAAAAATAGTTCCACGTGATGAGCATTTTCTGCTGAGAGAATAAATTTGAAGATCTGGAACACCTGATGTGGAACTCCAAGAGCCCAGCTACACTATAACATATATAGGAACGACGTCTTAGCAAGAGTTGTTCAACTTGATGAGCACTCTCTGTTGATGTATAAAAATTTAAGATCTGGAACACCTGTTGTGGAATTCCAAGCGCCCAGTTACACTATAACATTTAAAGGAATGACGTTTTAGCAAAAGTTGCTCAATCTGATGAGCACTCTCTGTTGACTTATAAAAATCGTTGATCTGGAACACCTGTTGTGGAACTCCAAGAGCTCAGCTACACCATAACACAATATAGGAATGACGTCTTAGCAAAAGTTGTTCGGTCTGATGGGCATTTCCTGTTGACTTATAAAAATCGAAGATCAGAAACATCTGATGTGGAAATCAAAGCTATCACTAATTTCACTGTATAATTATAAAATAACATAAGCTGGGAGTACCTCCACGCGGTGAAGGCGGTAACAGTTTAGGACTGATTTTCGATGACGATGGTATATCATTGAAAATTTGACTCTACTGGCCAAAACTCCCATTTATTTTTTTATTTTATCGAATAAATATGTCTTCGGGCTTATTTTATTTGAGTGTTTAATTTCCTTTTCCATTTATCTTCGTGACACGGTAGCGCACCCGGTAACGCAGGGGAGCAGTCACTTAGATTTTAATTGATCAGGTATCTTCACAATAAAACTATAACCATACCTAGGAAGAGGTCAAATCTTTCCCAATGTTCCAAAGGAGCTAAAAGATTGAGTATTATAAGATCCCAAGAATGTACCGAAGGGCGTCCGGAGAGACTTGATGCTGTTCGAGAACATCAGGCTGCAACTCGCTCCGTGGAAACCTCTTCGGATCGCGAAGCAAGCCTGCTTTCTCAGCGTATTTACGCATCTACATCCAGGTCTCTAGAGACCAGTGAAGAATATGATGCGCGACTGACCGCTGATCGTGAACGTCATGCATTGTCTCGCGAGTCGGAGACGTTCACGGATAGAGAATTACGCTTGAGTTCTCAGCGTATATACACATCGACTTCGAGGTCTCTAGAGACAAGTGCGGAACGTGATACGCGACTGACCGCTGATTGTGCAAGTCATGCATTGTCTCGCAAATCGGAGACGTTCACGGATAGAAAATTACGCTTGAATTCCAAGCGTATCTACGCATCGACTTCTAGGTCTCCAGAGACAAGTGGGGAACGTGATGCGCGACTGACCGCTGATCGTGAACGTCATGCATTGTCTCGCGAGTCCAAGATGTTCACGGATAGAGAATTACGCTTGAGTTCGAAGCGTATCTACGCATCGACTTCTAGGTTTCTAGAGACAAGTGGGGAACGTGATGCGTGACTGACCGCTGATTGTGCAAGTCATGCATTGTCTCGCGAATCGGAGACGTTCACGGATAGAGAGTTACGCTTGAGTTCCAAGCGTATCTACGCATCGACTTCTAGGTCTCTAGAGACAAGTGGGGAACGTGATGCGCGACTGACCGCTGATCGTGAACGTCACGCATTGTCTCGCGAGTCGGAGACGTTCATGGATAGAGAATTACGCTTGAGTTCCAAGCGTATCTACGCATCGACTTCTAGGTCTCTAGAGACAAGTGAGGAACGTGATGAGCGACTGACCGCTGATCGTGAACGTCACGCATTGTCTCGCGAGCCGGAGACGTTCACGGATAGAAAATTGCACTTGAGTTCTCAGCGTATATACACATCGACTCCGAGGTCTCTAGAGACAAGTGCGTAACGTGATGCGCGACTGACCGCTGATTGTGCAAGTCATGCATTGTCTCGCGAATCGGAGACGTTCACGGATAGAGAATTACGCTTGAGTTCCAAGCGCATCTACGCATCGACTTCCAGGTCTCTAGAGACAAGTGGGGAACGTGATGCGCGACTGACCGCTGATCGTGAACGTCACGCATTGTCTCGCGAGTCGGAGACGTTCACGGATAGAGAGTTGCGCTTGAGTTCCAAGCGTATCTATGCATCGACTTCCAGGTCTCTAGAGACAAGTGGGGAACATGATGCGCGACTGACCTCTGATCGTGAACTTCACGCATTGTTTCGCGAGTCAGAAACGTTCACGGATAGAGAATTGCGCTTGAGTTCGAAGCGTATCTACGCATCGACTTCTAGGTTTCTAGAGACAAGTGGGGAACGTGATGCGCGACTGACTGCTGATCGTGAACGTCACGCATTGTCTCGCGAATCGGAGACGTTCACGGATAAAGAATTGCACTTGAGTTCTCAGCGTATCTACGCATCTGCTTTTAGGTCTCTAGAGACATCAGACGTTTCAGATCTTCGATTTTGACAACCCCGTTGTCGCTGGCATAAGCAACAGAATCCGCGTACGAAGTCGCGGGCAGAAGCTAGTTATTTAATAAGATTAATTTACATAATACAAAATTCTGTGATTTTAGTGGGAACCACACAAACTTTGTGTGGCCAAGTAGAGAAAGCTTTATAACATTACTTCTGCTATAATATCATCACTCTCCGAGCTAACTGTCATAACTAGCAAATGATAATTTTTTAAAGAAATTCTCACAGTGACGTATCTGCTTCAAATGAATAGAAATAAATAAATAGATACCTTAGGGCTTTAGGGCAACTACTAACTTAAAGAGTAAGCCAAGAGCAATATAAAAAAGTTATTAATTCATTAATAAAGCCACAGCTAACGCAACTAGGCACAGAAAAATTATCAATTGCTAGTTATAACAGTTAGCACAGAGGGTGACGATATATGTCACCCTGTGCTCAATTTTATTATTGTTCTTAAAAATTATAAGTCTTTGAGCTATATGAGGATAGTTCAAGCCATGGTAAAAGATTTGCCAGTCAGTCAGCAAGGTTGGTAGCAGGACTAACAGCCCAGGGTGTGCTCAACGCTCATAAGTATTGTCACTCTCAGAGATTCTTTTTGTACACCGCACTGTTTATTTATAAGTGAATATAAATGATTAACGCCTATCAGGATTAAGATAGTGAGAGAATGTAGCTATAGTGCCTTTAAATTGTTTGTAAGTGAGGTGCACTTGGATATATTTCTCGACGACAGCTTGTGGCCAAATAATGTTTCTTTTAGGCATTTTGTAAATATAAAGGATAAAAGTACAGTCGAAAATAATGACGTGTAACTTAGTCACATTTAATTGTAAAAACGTGAAATGTTAGATAGATATTTATTACATTAGTCAACACATGAATCCTGTGACTTGAATTAAATGATTATTATTATTATAACTCACCTGAACTTGTTGCTTCAGCTGTTCTTTTAGAGATTCATTTTCATGTGTCAAATTATCTATCTTCTTCTGCATCTCAATCTTCTCTGAACTAGGTTTGTCAGCTTCCAGCCCAGACTTATCACTTGTAGAGTTTAGTTTTGGCCTTGGTTTAAATTCATTCAGGTTAGTATTCATCTGTGACATTTGAGTTATCAAGGTGTTGATATCCATGTTGTTCTTAGACTTTTTTAACCCTTTTGAAACAAGTTGAGGTGTCATCGGCTTAACAGCGGCCGGATATGGTTCATACGGCACAAACTTCGGTGTCTTCATGTTTATTGACTTCCTCTTATCTGATTTAATTATTTTTGTAGCATACACTTGAACTAGACGAGCCGGTAGCAAACTATCCTTTCTTGGGCTAATGGGAACCTTAGAATCAACATTTTGAATCCTTTCTGATGTATTTTCGTCCGATTCCATTCCATCACCCGCTGTCCTCGTTTTACTCATTATTTCTATAATATAACAATTAATCACATTATAATAATAATCAGATCAAGATAATAGATACACAATCAGCAACATAAATATGTAAGTGTACACGACTGCAGTAGGAAATAGGTTGACAAAAGGGTAATTATGCATACTTGGATTGAAAGTATATAGTTTATCCATATCTACGAGACAGAAAGACAGGAAAATCAGATCATGTAATCACAAATACAGCATCTACCAAGTTTCTCTTGTATATTTTAATTATCCTTTCCCTTTTGGTTTTGCTTTCAAGTTTACAGTTGGTCTACTTCTTATATGTCACTGTCAGTTGTTTGTCATTCATTACAAATGTCAAAACATTAGAAAGAATTAAGCTTTGGTTTCCTAGGATAGCGGTGCCGATATAGCGGCCGTAATACAGCGGTGACTGACGTCACTAGAACGTTGTCTATGTAAACAAAATGGCGCGGTTTCCTAGAGAGCGGTAACTGACACCGTAACGTCAAAAAGCGGTGCCGCCACTTGCATGACGGCCGTCTTGTCGGTGTCAGATGGTTTCGTGAACGTTTCATTGATAGCGGTGAAGCTATTTTTAACACGTATTTGTGTTTTTTTTTACCGGAACAACGTACAAAATACTACAAAATAACAACAATACAAACAATACAAATACAAAAAAACAAAATACTATAAAATAACGTACAAAAACTCTTGGAGCAGCGAGGACGACGAAATTTTAATAGATTTCGTACGTAACCATGAAGTCGAGGACTATTTTCCTCTTCTGTGGGGTTACCATTATCTCTTAGAGCAGGAATGTTTCAATATTACTCAGAGAGTGGGAAAGTGACAGCGCTATACAGCTCTCTAGCGCCATCTCTTACCCACTCTCGTAATAATATTAAAACATTCCTGCTCTAAGAGATCATGGTAACCCCTCTGATGATAGTTCATCCTCCAAGTAAATTACTAAAGCTAAATCAAGGTCGTCCATTTTCTATCTTGGATACTTTTCGTTTGACGTTTGTTTTAAAAAAATGACTGACGGTGTGTTAAAACGGCCGTGGAACTTTCCACGTGTCGTCACCGTAAAGATGGCCGCCTTTTTGCGTCCGTAATATTACGGCCGCTATATGACGGCACCGCTTTCCTAGGAAACCAAAGCTTTAGAAGGAACAACCATTGATAAAAGTTATTTTTCTTTTGTCAATGGGAACAACGGAACAACAACACTCGTTTCCACGAGATGCTTTATGAAGAATCGATAAAAATGAAATTATATGTGAATGGTGCTAACTAAAACCAATAACATAACCACATATAACATCAGATAGAGACTGCAAGCAGCAAATTTTATCGCGCAAGTTATTGCACGCAAGCTCACGCAAGACAATGCTCATTTAGTTCATAAAACTTGCAAAAGTCGATTTGCTGATATGTCCACAGGTTGAAAGTCGGTTGCGGAAGGCAACTTACGCAACAATACTTGGAATACACACGCCAGTAAAATAGAGAAGTTTTTGGCATGCAACTTGCATACCAAAAAATGGCATGGCCCAGTAGGTAACTGGCACACTGACAAGTTAAATGGCAAGCCTTTTTAATGGCACAGTCTTTAACAATCTACTGAAATGGCATGCCTGTAGCTATATGACTCGTTGAGAAGTAATATGCAACTTGCACCCTCCGCCAACCTAGCCGCACATTGCAGGCCAAAGTATAAAATGATGTACAATTTACTTGCATGCCATCTACAGGCATGCCTATTTTTTATGTTTATGTATACCTACGTGCGACTAGCTTACGTCGGCAAGGTCCTTCCGTGCCATAGTGTAAGCTACAGGTATTTGTAGACTTTGTTTTAAATACAAGTGACTAATTTTAATAAAAGACCTTACAATGTATTTGCTTCCAACTTGTTTTTAGGTGTAAGGTGTAACGCGGCATCCTACGTGAGCGATCTAGAAGCGACGCGAGAACAACAAACAGTCGATATATGTATATTGAAGTGGCCTACGTGACCGAACGCACGTAGACTGCGGCGCGGCGCGAAGCGAAGCGAACGCGATCAGTTGGCTTGATATTTTCGCGCGAACTGGATGCGGTGGCGTAAGTGCTACTGAATGACGGCGGCGCGCGGTGGGCGGTTCGCGAGCTCGTAGGACAAAGCTGCTACTTCGCACCGCATCGCATTGAATTCGCGTGTCACCGCATCGGATCGCTTCGCATTTCGCGTCGCTTTGAACCGCCTACGTAAGACGTGCACGTGCATGCGGGTCATTGGTATTAAGCGATCACCGCCGTACATGTCAATATATTCTACACAATAAAACGACCCTCTGGTCGCTGGTGAGTAGAATCGTTATCGTAGTTTCAGGGGGAATAGATTATAATATACTTTATTGTACACCAAAATTGTAACACAGCTCGTAGACAATCTATACTAATATTATAAAGAGGTAGAATTTGTTTGTTTGTTTGTATGTAGGAGGTAATCTCCGAAACGTCTCATCCGATTTCAAAAATTCTTTCACCAATAGGAAGCTACGTTTTCCCTGAGTGCTATAGGCTATATTTTGGGATCAAAAAATTAGGGGTCCGTAAATTAACGCGAGCGAAGCCGCGGGCAAAAGCTAGTATCATATATTGAAGGGTACAATGGCGGTCTTATCGCTGATGCCGGGGACAAGGTTTGTTGTAAATATTCGGGAGAATCGCTGATAGAAGCTAGTTCCAGAGGTTTTTTAATGAGCCTATGAGGCAAAATGTGAATCGTACAGTAATGGACGTCAAACAACCACAATGTTGAGGATGCATTTTTTGATCTTAGGCACGTGGTGGGATGACAGAAATCGGCGGCTTGTCCAACAATTCCTCAGTGATCTCCACTATAGATGCGATAGAGTGCACAGGAACACATTGCCGTGAGTGCGGTTGTGCTTGTGGGACACGTACATACAATAAAGCAGCGTGACAGGGGTCTATGAGGCTGTCCAGATGAGGAGATGTAAGTGGGATTCGAATATGGCGTTTTATTTTTATAACACATATAAAAATAATACTGTTACATTTACATTCAGCATTTAAAACGAACACATGAAATAAAACCAAATACGTAGATCCTCACTAGGGTTTCTGCTCGAGAATTCTCGACTCGAGAAATGTCGAGAAATCATGCCAACTTCGAGACGAGAAAAAATACCTCGAGAATTCGAGAACTCGAGAAATCAAAGATTTTCTTTTATTACTGTAAAATTTGCTTAAAAGTTACGTAATCTTTGCATTCTGGCTTCTGATCGCTCTCCTTACGAGGCACGAGTAAGCGAGGCACGCGAACAGACACATAATAAACCTATAACTCCAAGTACTCTTAATATAATGTGATATAAAACGTCAAATAAAAATTAACTATAAGATAAACTCCGTTCATCTATTGTTGGGTTTCTTTCTGAATACAAAATCGACGACTAGATAACTATCCTAACAATATGCTTGTAAATTGACCACTTTTATAGATGGGGTCTCTTTTTAAAGCCCAGCTAAATATACATTTCTCGCCTTAAACTTTACATCTTTTTGCAGTTAGGCCCCAGGTAAAATATAAAATTTAAATTTGACGACACGTTTGGTGCAGTGGCTAAGCGATTGGCTGCTGCGCTACGGGTCGTGGGTTCGGTTCCCACACGGAACAAAAATTTGTATGGCCTACAGATGGTTGTTCCGGGTCTGGGCGTTTGTTTGTGAGATTTGTGTCTGTAAACGCACCCACGATACAAGAGAAATCTTAGTGTGGGGCAACGTTTTTAAAAAAAAAAAAAAAAAAACACAGTAAGTATTTCTCTTTGTTATTTTTAATCATAGCAACAACGAAATGAAACTATTAAAACAAAATAAGTAGGATTTGAATTTTTTATTATAATTTATAATATTGGGCTTTAAAGTTTATTTATATCTGAAAAAAATACATTTCTAGGCTAACGTACTTATGGTATTTTACGTATATTACGTAAAATACCATGAAATATATATTACGTATTTGTGGTGTAAATGAATGGGTTCTAGGGCAGGATTGGTTATTTCACAAAGGTATACCTTGTTAAAATGATATCTCTTGTTAAACTCTTCATCCGTGAATATTTCGGATGGATTTCTTCGATGCCTTTTTATTGGTATACTGATATAATTGAAATAGCCTCCAGCACTCCAAATCAGACTCCGATGAACTACTCGAGTCCATTTCGCTAGGAGTCCAAAACTCACTATACAAAATAAAATAATAAAACTCCAAATACTCTTGTTATAATATGATATAAAACGACAAATATAGTTCTGGAACCGATTAACGCCCCAAATTGGTCAGTCAAGTTAACTGAAGTTTGAACTAAGTAAAATCATCTTCTAACTGGGGTGTCCAGAAACGCAATGTGTCAGTTTATCGAACTAATAGCGGTAGAATAGATGAACTACGCTTAGGAGTACCTCAGAAACCGAAAAAATAAGTTATCTGAAGTTTGAAGTAGGATTATCTTCTGAATGGGATGTCCAGATATGCAGTGAGTCATTTTATCGAATAATAGCGCTATCGAACAGATAAACTACGTTCAAGAGTACCCCAGAAAACGGGCGTATGCTGATTTTTTAAGGTTTTTAAAAATTTCTCGAAAGACCCGAGAAACCCGAGAAATCGGGCTCGAGAATTCTCGAGACCCGAGAAAAAAAATATGTCGAGAAAACAGAAACCCTAATCCTCACGTATCGCGTGAATATCGTCATCCTACGTGAGCGATCTACAAGCGACGCGAAAACAACAAACAGTCGATACCTATTGAAGTGGCTTATGTGCCAAACGCACGTGGAGGGCGGTGCGGCGTGGCGTGAAGCGAACGCTGTCAGTTGGCTTGATATTTTCACGCGAACTGGATGCGGTGCCGTACAGTGCTATTGAATAACGGCGGCGCGCGGCGAGCGGTCCGCGAGCTCGTAGGACAAAGCCGCCGCTTCGCACCGCATCGCTTCGCAATTCGCGTCGCTTTAAACCGCCTACGTAAGACGTCGCGCTAGTGTCGGAACACTCGGAAACGCGCTACTGAAATTGCGATTTAATCGCCTCATCTGTATAGGCCTTTAGGGTAAATAGTACATATAAAAGAACAACATTCAAATAATTAAAATCAATCATTTATTGCAATAAATTAAAATACCTACAATTGCATGGACCAATTATTAAGGCTTGAGTGTAGCATCTAATTCTCCATTAGCTTGTAGTTCCTTGATTATGTCCAACCCGCCAATTAGTTCTCCTTTAACATAAAGTTGAGGGTAGGTAGGCCAGTCTGAGTATTCCTTAAGGCCTTGGCGTACTTCTTCATCAGTCAGTATATCAAATGTATCATACGGTACCCTAAGAAACAAAAATATGTTATCATGAATTTAGTCTTTTTCCCAAGTATATCAAATGAATGTAAGCATGAATTGTTACTCAAAACAGTTTATATTCTAGACTTGTGACACAGAATATGCCATTGTCTTTCAACAAAGATTATAAATGGCTTTAAAAACATTCTCATGAGTTTTAAGTGCCAGCAATTTATTGTAATATTGGTTTAATTTAATGGCTGATGTTATAACTATTGTGTATAAAGTGCAAGAGACCATCAGCATATCAGGCCATAAGCATCCTCTTCCAATAAAACATGAGATGGTATTGTCATAATCATCATTTAGCAGACCAACTGGTCATCACAGTATGGACAAATCTGCTGCCAATCTACTTAATATAATCCGTTAGGCCGTTTGTCCACCGCCGCCGTCACCGAGAACGAGATGATGTTGCCGAAGTAGCGATACATACATTATAATGGCTGCGTGTCCACCGCACGTCCGTCATCCGAGCGCCGTCATCTCGGCCACCGAGATTGTCAGTAAATCGGCGCTACCGCTAGAACTTCGCTGAGATCGTGACGGACCGAAATGACGGCGATACAAAGCGCGTCTGCTCTTGTCCACTACATCCGAGATTGACGGCGGCGGTGCTCGGATTTTTGTCTTATGTTGGGAACCACCGAGATCGGCCGCGGTGGACACACGATCACGTCGTTCCGAACTCGGTCCGAAATAATCTTGTTTCTCCGTGACGGCGGCAGTGGACAAACGCTCTTATGGTTGTTGTATTGGTGGTATCCTCTACTAAAAATATAAAATTAACAGAAGGGCCATAAAAGTACTGTCAAATTTCTATCAAGGGACACCAATAGAAGGAGGGGTTGGCCTATTCTGTGACAAGAACCACAAACCAGAAATAATAATGTAAAAACCTCATACTCCTCACCCTGTTCCATTAAGAATTTGAATTAAAGTTTTGCTAAAACCACATCTAGGTTGCTGCCTATTTCCTTTCATGAATACCATGACATCATGTCTTGTAATCAAAGCTTTCAGTCTATCTTCTAGTTTCACAGGAGCTACATCCCCAAGGGCAGTCTTATTTGTACTATGAGCCTTAACTTTAGCAGATATTTGTGCTGCGTCTGCACCATCCACTCTGTCTACTTGTGTGCCGTTCTTGAATAATATTACTGTTGGTACAGAGTCAACCTGGAAGTTAAACAAAGTTAATTGTTTAGTAACTGGTTTCCATTTAAACACATGTTTTGGATTTTGCAACATCATTGTCCAATTAACATTAATAATTAGTAATACAATATGCTCAGTAATATTTTAAGGAAGTGCTTATTTTATTGATACAGCTGTTTCTTTACATAATTTACATTAGCATTCTATTTTGCATAAAATGGGGAGTGTATAAAATTTACGATGTGACTGCCTCATTTGTCGTAAGCACAACTGCTGAGCGCGAGGTCATGGATTGGATAATATAATTGGGTTCTTCCTTGTGGAATTTCTCAGTAGCAGCCCGGAGTCTGGATTTGTGCCTGGTTGATGGTAATAGGCTATAATAATACTACACTCCTCAGCTCAACCTTTCAGGGCATAGAGCAAGGATGCATAGACTTATTAGGACTTAGGGCCACTCGAGCGGACTATGAGCTAAAGGTGGGCCACCACAATTAAAAAAGTTGAAACTAGAGATCTTCAAAAATGTAAGTATTGTAGTGTGGGCTTTTGATAACATTCAAAATCTTTATTCAGAAGCTAAAGCTGGCCATTACTGATAGAATGCAGTATTTTCATACGAACGCATAAAGGAGTTTAATTCGCTGGCGGACTGCATGTACATTGACAGAGGGCCGCATGCGGCCTGCGGGCCGCGGTCTGTGCAGCCCTGGCATAGAGGCATGATGTTATGAATGTATGTGTATAAAAATTATTTTACCTTAAACTGCAATGAGATTTCAGATAACTTTTCAGCATCACATACAGCTATTTTGGTGCCACAGGATTGTACTTCTGGTAGCTTCACCAGTTCCTTTAGCACCTCTGTCACTTGCTTGCATTGCTCGGCCCAATCAGCCGAAAAATGAATTACTGTTAGTACTGGTGTCCTGAAATTAAAGGTTTTTTTTTAATGTACAATCTTGGAACACAAAACCTATTTCCTATAAATTTCAGTAGTAAGCTTATCACTGCTATCATAATTTTTATCTGCAGATATGTATAGGTGATTTGTTTAGGAAGATAAGCTGATCCGATTAGAGTAAACAAAACAACACAAATGCCATGAGGGCCATGAGGTAGGCCCATGAAAGAAACTAATAGCATTTATTATCTCTGGTGACCTTATGAAAAGGTGAAACACATTTGATAATTAATAATGTAGAAAACAATTTATAGATATTCAAGCTTATCATGGTATTAGATAACAATTGTATAGTTCTTGCTAAAAGGAGTTGTTAATGTAATATTTAGAATTTTATTTGTTGAATTTACAGCACATATTTCAAAATTGGTACAGCTTGCCGAATGTTTTTGTATAGATAATGAAATAAAACAAATAGTTACATTCACAATGCTTAATGAAAGCACTGAAATACTACATTTCTTTTACAGTAATATGGCAATATTAATGAACAATGATTATCTTACCTAATAAAATTCTGAAAATTCTCGATTGTATCCAAATTGGTGACCGACATGATGAGGTTGGATTTGTGTAAGGTTAAGATTCACTCTATAACAAATGATAAATTGAAACTGTTCACTCAATTTTTTACGCTATCGGCACTTTCTTGAACGTCTACGTCTTTAAAAAGTGTTTTTTCAACTAAAGTTTCAAGTTTCAACACAAATTCCCAATTAATCTAGAAGAGAAACCGCTATTGCCGTCTCGGTCTCGATTGCAAAATTATTTTGCAAATGTAATTTAATAGTGTTGTACTTCCGTAACAACTTCACTAAAACTAATTTGATTAATCGACTATTAACAATAAACGATTATTTGATTCGTAGAACAGGTTAAGGGACTGTTCATTTACGAAGAATACGAAGGTACCCAATGGGTACAACTAGTTCAATGGAAACTAACACTTGTTTGTACTGCTTAAAATATTATTTTACTATGATTGAGAAGATAACCTGGCTGGACCATATTATAACTCTCTAACTCTTGGCTAACTAGGCATGGCATGACTCAGAAAAAGAATAGACCGGTTGGACTTGGTCTTAGGGTTGGACAACTTGGACATCCTTATCGTAATTTGACATTGACAACTGACAATTGTCTCTTCTCTTTTGCTGTTGGGCAAATATTTGAGGTTACCTCCTGCAAATTATGCTGAAAAATCTTGCATTTATTTAAATTAGTCACTATTCTTAATTAACTAGCTGCGAAATATAATCTTTCTTAACAATGGCAACTGTATCAAGTGCACCAGCGCCGGGAATGCATCAAATCGATTTATCCAAGCTTAATTTACAGCAGTTGGCTCAACTTAAACAGCAATTAGATCAAGTAAGTTATAAAAATAACCAAAATAAACTTATTATCTATGAAGAAACTTAATTCAAGTACATATTTCATTAAACCATTCACTATCACATTCTTATTATTGCCGTTTACTGGAACTTGTAGGTTACTCATGACTTTTCCCATAAAAAGAGATTTTTTATTGAAACTTAATATGAAATTACTTTTAAATTGATATTTTTGTAGGAGATGACCGTATTTCAAGACTCTTTACAAACATTGAAAATAGCTCAAGGAAAATTTATGGAATCTGGAGAATGTGTTGAGAAAGTAACTCCTGACTCTAAAGGTAAAACCATACTTGTACCGCTGACTGGATCCATGTATGTCCCTGGCTCAATAGCAGACACAGACAATGTACTCATTGATATAGGCACTGGATATTATGCACAGAAAGTAAGTGTTATTTTTCTTTACAGTTCTTTTCATGTGGAATGAAAATATTTCCTTTCTTCTAATATTATGCTTTAAGCTGTATTAAATTATTTCCTTTCTTCTATTATTATGCTTTATTAAATAAATTTTTTGTTAGTCTTGTAGACCTCAGTGCATAATATGTATTTTTTAGGATACACTTGTAAATCCCAGAAAAAACATATTAATAAATGAAACTAAATTTATTTTTTGTTATAGTAAACTATAGGGAGTAATAGGCAATGTATTATGCTTTATTAAATATATTTTTTGTTAGTCTTGTAGACCTCAGTGCGAAATATGTGTTTTTGAAGGTACAGTTAAAACTCGTAAATCCCAGAAAAAATATATTAATAAATGAAACTACATTGCTTTATTTGCTATAGTAAACTATAGGGAGTAATAGGAAATGTTTTTCCTTCTACATGTGTTTTCACACGGACATAGTCACGGGCAAAAGCTAGTCAATTATCTTCTTCTTCCTTTGCCTTGTCCCATTATCTGGGGTCGGCTCTCCTTGTCTGCCTTCTCCATTTATGTTGATCCAGAGCAGTTGCGGTGTCTATTTCATTCAACTTTAGATCTTTCTGGACTAAAAGCTAGTCAATTATGTTTATTATGAATGTTATAAATGCATTAAAGGCTTAATTTCAGTGCCTACAAATTAATTTCGCATAGAGCGGCTCTCTTGTAATTACTGTACCAGTATGTTGTGATAAAATAAAAATGTTCCGATTGCATTCCCAAGGTTTTCTCTCTAAGGCAACAATATTGACATTGGAAATTGCAATAAGGGAATAGATTTCTTGCCCTTACGCTAATTGAAATTTCCAGTGTCAATATAGTTTGTTTCTTTAGCTATTTGACCTCTTTAGTGAATTAAATTTACCATTATTCCGCTAAAGTTTGATTTTCTTTTCAGGACATAGTCGGTGCTAAAGACTACTTCAAGAGAAAAGTGGCATTTGTAACGGAACAGATGGAGAAAATTAAAATGTTGGGCATTGAAAAGTCAAAGGTTCACAAAGCAATCTGCATGATGATAGAGATGAAGCTGCAGGCTCAGATGCAAGCAACGAAACCTTCTTCATCGTAACAATAATTAATACTTAATAAGTTATAATTGCTTTACCATTTGTGTATCTTTGTGACACAAGGGTTTTATTGAAGTATACATTAGAATCTTGATATTTACACCACTCTGTACTATACAGGGCTGTACTGATCAAACATTTTATAAGGAATGTTTTGTGTTCTTCAATAAATGAAGCATTCTGAAGTTTATTATTAAAGTAACTTTATACCTGCCCTAAACTTCTTATTCATGCAGAGTTGTACTGGATTTTTCTGCAACAGTAATAGGCTCGGTTTCATGCAGTTCTTTGTAAAAGGTACTCAATCCTATAAAGTTAACAAGATTCTAATGTCCTTATTTCTTATAATTTTATGGTTGCAATAATAATGCATTTCTGTTTCAAAATAATAGATATAATATGTAAAAAAATGTATCTGCATTTTGTTTAATGTTCACAACTTTATTAATCTCTAATACGCATGATCTAGTTTGATAATAAATTAATATCAGTATTCTCTATTTATTTTTGTCAAATATTTATATTTATTTTACACCAATTTTTATTTCTGATTTTGTGGTTGCAAAATACTCACCATAAAATTACCACCATGCAGTTCGATCAGGCCATAAGATTTATCTATGTAGCAGTGGTCCAGGTTGGTGACCACTGTCTTCGCTTTGAGAATTTGACATGCCTCTTAAGGATTCTACACACCAAACTCGCCGATCCGCTGACACAGCCGCGGCTTTACTTGCGGGCGCAAGTCACCGACAGCAAACCCAAAGGGGGTCGGCTATGTCGGCGGATTTGGTGTGTAAAATCCTTTACAGTATTTTAAGGTGTTAGGCTGTAGACAGGCATTAAGAATCTAGTAAATGTCTATCAGCTGACTTCACGCAAGATACCTATACCTGGTTTGTGATATCCCTCTAGCTAAATAGTCTGCAGAGGGCAGAAAGTAGCTGTTTAGTGTAGAGTACTGATATTTCTTAAAGGAGTAAAGGAGTAAAAGCAGAAAACATGTGACACCAAATGATTTATTTTTTTAATAGGCCAAAATGATAGAGCTGATGATATCTACAATAATAATGACTTATAATAAACTATCTTATAATGTATCTACAGTATGTCTTATAGTCACAAAACAATATTAACTAAATAAGGCAACGACTATTCCTTAAGTTTGTAAACAATTTCTATTATTAAGTGTCGTAAAATGATTTTTTTATTTAAATATTTCATATCATGAACATGTGAAAAGGTGTTTGGATACGAGAGAAACTTTATATATTTTGTAGAAATTTACAATGATACCAGTTTTAATTACAAATTAGACATACGTTATAACAACAGTATTTATTGGTAATGCATGTATGTAGTAAACAATGGCTCGTAGATTGGAAAACGCTATTTTTCTTTCACAATATTTTTTTAATATAATTTCACAAGTATTTTTTGCAACTGGATATTTATTCATCTCGGAAATAAACTTTATCTATTTTTATTCTGTATGCATCAGAGTAAAAACTTTAATTATCTATTACAATTAAGAGATAAGTATTTATTTACAATTTATTACATTATCATTATTATAGTAACTATAATATAACAAACTTAAATTGGATTAGGATTAGCCATGGAGAGCAATCATTTACTTCATCGCCTTGGGCGAACACTGGAGTGTCAACACCGTAACCCTTAATATATTAAACGTTCCATACACAGTATTAAATAAGTAAGCTTACACGAACAGATCACTCGCCTGCTCGGCGAAGTCCTTATCTCAAATGGTGTAATATTCTGGTGCGAAGTCATTAGCGAGATTGCTGAGGAAGTGGAAGTCTGAGGAAGAGTTGGAGTTGTCTCCGGCAGGCGCGGCGTGCGTGGCCTCATAGAACTGCTGGAACGAGCCGTAGCCGTCAGCGCACTCGGCGCCAGCGTACGCCTCGCCCGCCGCGCCCGCCGTGCCGGCCTGCGCCCCACTCGCCGCGTACCCTGCTGCCTGCTGCGTGTAAGCATTCCCATCGTAGTAGTTCTTTGAATAGTCCGTCCCATGCGCAGTCTTGTGCCCGTCACCAGCATAATAGTTATGACCATGATCATGTTGCGCACCTTCGTGGTAGTGGTAGCCATAGTGGCTGTTCGCGTACCCCATATGCTCCCCACTGTAACCCTGCGATTGGTCATATCCAGGATGCCCGTATGCTACTTGATCTTTTCCATACGCTGGATAGCCATAGTTTTGATACATTTCATGCGGGTACGCTTGCCTCGATCCAACACCGTTAGTCGGCCTTGTAGAAGGAGATCCGTCCTGCCGTGTATGCTGCTGATTTCGAACATATCCGTGCTGGTCAGCAGACTGAATTGCAGTTCCGTAGCCTTCGTAGTTTCTGTTACCCTGGGGGTATTGTGCGAGTTTACCGATGAACTGTTTGGAGTCCATGCGGAAGTCAGGGTGTGGAACAAATTGTCCAGGAGGCGCATTACCTCTAATGACGTAAGGGGGCATCGCGTTAGGCACGGCCTGAGGGTGCGGCGGGCCCGGTGGAGCGTTTGGTGGCGAAGGCCGAGGATAATGGCCTAGAGGACTGGGGTGCATACTCGACGGAGTTCCTGGCGTCGACGATGGTGTCAAGTTAACTGACGAGAATTTTCCATTATCCGGAAGACCAGCTATAGGACCAAGACCGTCTTTAGAGGAAGACGGTGAAACCTTACAAGTTGCGTCCAGTGACGGTGATCGTTTCCTTGACTCTTGTTTGATCCTCTTGGTTAAGTTTCTAGGTGCGGCGGTCATTGCTGTTATAGGAGGGTGTCCATCTCGTGAGTCATCTTCTGCGAGTTTGTCAAGAGAGGAGGACGAGGCCACACTGGAGGCTCCGTCGCTCGCGAAGCTATTGTTGTTGGTAGCACTTGGAGTATTATTATTCCTGGTGCGTGACGCAAGCTCCGGTAAATCCTCAGCTGGGGAACAAAGTGCACCGGGCGGTAACTCGCAACCCTGGCAACTTTTCTTGCCAGAAAGTGGGCCGTCGTCGTCCAAAAATTTGTCAAGCCCTGTCTTAGAGCTCTTGCCACCTTCCGATGTTGTTGAATCCTTATCGTCACCATCTTCGGTCTTGCTCAGTGTTTGTCTCTTATGCTTCATACGTCTGTTTTGGAACCAGACCTTCACCTGTAACAACAGAGTTAATTATTTAAAGTTGTTACAACTTTTCACATGAATGCTTTGGCCATGTTGTAGCCCGTTGGCACATTATAAGAAAATGTCTGACAGAAAATTTCTGACGCGCGCCGGAAGGCACTCTGCTTATTCATTTTATACTGGACCCCGCATATCCGGCAGCCTGCGGACTCTACTAGTATAAAATGTATGCCGTCGCGCACGCGTCAGGGCGTCTACTCCCTAAGCACGAAGTCCGTGGTTTCGGCCTTAGTTAAGAGCGTTTCCTACTCCCTATCACCTACGAACATACGATTATTTCGGGGCCCGAACTAAGAATGAATGACAACACGATTTGACAGTTGTCCCTACTACCGACGTGTTTTTGCCCGTCCGAAAAGTTGAACTTGACACTTGTTTTGTTCACTCCTACGTTTCGGGCTACTTTCGGACGGGCGACTAACTCCGTTGACGGACTTAGGGAGTAGGCCCCCAGAAATTATCTGATAGAATTTTTCTTAAAATGTGATGCTGGGCTAACGTGTGGATGATAATAGACCTACATTTTTCGTGAGTGCGATGCTGATACGTACCTGTCTCTCAGTAAGGTCTAACGAAGCGGCAATTTCAATTCTTCTCGGTCGGCACAGGTACTTGTTGAAGTGAAATTCTTTCTCCAATTCCAGCAGTTGTGTGTTCGTGTAAGCAGTGCGTAGTCTACGTGGCAGTCCATTCTCTGTAATGAAAATAATGGAAGTCAATAATTATTGCTCGACCATGTGTTTTAAAACTATTTCATTAATGGTTTTCTGCTTTAATTGTGTTCTATAAAATATGAACGGCACGTTTCAAATTAATGTTATAGAATGCTATTCCTGGAAGCTTTCAATAACATGGTTGTGAGGCGGGCTCGCGGGTACGCTTTCCTTTAATGTAATAACTTGATCGCATGTCAGAGCACCGCCCTTGACGCCATTGTGTCGAAACGGTGTTCTTTTTATTTTACCACAAAATACGAATTGGAATTCGAAATTCAAATTACAAAAGGGCGGCGAATAATGGGGCGATCGCGTTCGCGTGATGGCTCGGCCGCGGGGCTCGCGATGTCATCTGTGCACTGCTTATGACCTTTACGTTATACGCAATAAGGGTTATTATGTTGTGTTGGTTTTGTTGATAAGGTGGGGTTGGTTCGTGTTTGATTGACGTGTTCGTCAGGTCTCGCCATTGCTATTGGACAAGGGTAGCTGTCAATCAAACGGTAACGCGACCCCCGGTTCTGCTTGGTTGCACTAAGGTAAATGCTGGTTTGAATTCGTACAAATAAAAGCTTTATCTTATGTACTTTGGTATTAACAGTGTCTATCTCTATCTTTACAAATGCTTAGAATAATTTATCGTGTTAGTAGTTCCTAAACTCGGTGCAACTGTAATTAATTCGCCTAACGTGCATAAGTTCGTATACTTGGCTAACGTTACAAAATTATCGGTTTACTGAACCCGAAACTCGATAGCCCTTGGTCATCCCACAGAATTATCATGTCTTAGTATAGAGGGTTACGAAAGTGTTTTGGTAGTACTTGTACCTGGTATTATTAATATTCATGGAATCACATATCGTGTTAAACGGTTTGTACCTACTTACAAGTATGGCTCAAAGTAACACAAGTACACTTGGGGGAAAATAAATCGAGCCACTCCTTTTTCACGTGTCCTGGTTATTAGTTTTGGTTTCATAGATTATGTACTAAGTTGACAAAAAACTAATCATCCCCTCATTGTAGAGACGAATGTTATCAAATAACCTTTTAGGCGATATATGTTTCGAATTGATCTGTTCCAAATTAGGTACCAAAAATAATAACAATTAAACGTGAAAAATAGAAGTGGCTCGATTTATTTGCTCTCAAGTATATTTGTTTTGATTTAAGTATTCTGCACGTGTAATATTGGGATCCTCCACTCAGGCTACCCTAAAGTGTGGCCTATGAGTAGTTGTGAAACTATATTAAATTTTGTTTTGTAGGAAGTTCTATTTTATCACCATAAAATAATCTTGAATCTTTTATGCCTAGGGGTCCTAACTTTCCTTACAGCAAACCCAATAAACACTAGGATAAAAATAATTCCCAACTTGTGTTCACGCATATACCAGGATGAATGTGCAAAAGATGCAAGTTAGTAAGTTTTTGCGGCACGGCATAATAAGCACGATTATGCGGGCTCGAGAGTTCGTATAATGTTCGCATTATCTCAGTGTACACTTCCGAACCACTGAACAACCATTTTTGATGTGGTCTTCCCCTTATTCCTCCGTTACCTCCGTTCATATTCTGGGAACTAAGGTTCATGAATATTTGCTGGAATTCAATCGTGAATGGTTATGTGATGTGATGATTTATTGATTTTGACGATCAAATTATGTTTTGAGATTGAGTTTGATAAAAAAGGTAACGACAATGATTAGGTATATCCGATGATTCCGACGGCACGCGAGTAAGTCAATCTCTAAAAGAAATTGTTGTCTCGATCTACTTATTTTCATTTTGATACCGTATTTAAAATTAATATCTAAGCAAGAGCATCAATAACAGGTTGTTCAATCAATCACGATAAACTAGTTCGATTTTATTTTCTCATAGTTTTCCACGGGACCGTACCTAGTACCTACCTACGGGGCAATCTAAAAGGTTGCCAGTATTAAATTATGAAGGAATGTAAATATTTCTTTATTGCGCACCCCTGTCTTGTCTACAGCGTGTAGGTAACAAATGATTGCCAAGTAGGTTGTTTAACCCTCCGGCTGCGGACAGGGTATGTTGGACCGAAGATTTACTGCGGATTAGGGGTCACTACATCGGTCAAGTCAAGAGTCCGCTTGTCCGCACTTAATTTGATAATATCACTGTACCCGGTGTTTGAATTGAATTATTATCTTTGTAAACGAGAGTTTGCTTCTGTATTTTTTTTTTTCACTTTTTAATGTGTTTTTTTTTGTGAGATAGAATATTAGATAGTCTCTCTCTCCCTCTCTCCTGTCGGCACAGGTGAAACGAGAAGCCAGTCAGCAAGGTTGGTAGCGGGGATTACTGCTCAGGGTGCGCCGGACGTACTGAAGTATCGTCACTTGTGGACGTCACTTTAAATGCACCCCAATTTAAACCAAATTAGATTTAATGTACAAAAAAATATCGTCTGTGAACCTACTGACCAGGCGTACAAACAGTTTAACCTCCGGTTTCTGAATTGAGAATTCGGGATAAGCAGTATTAAGTATATAATAAGTATTATTTGAGTACGAAGTTGTCAAAAAAATGCTTTAAAATCCGTCATTTTTTTGACAACTCTGTACTCAAATGTTACCTACTTATCCTAGAATTCTCAATTCAGAAACCGGGGGTAAGTCTTGAGGCTTAAGTGTTAGTTTACATAGGAATATGAAATTAAAAGGTTGTCTAGAAAAAGCTAGGTATAATTTTTCAAAAACGATTGCCGAATACAGGTAGCTCTAAACCTAAGCACTTGATCCCCGACGTGTAAACGTAATGTAACAAGCAGTTGTAAACAATTTGCAGAGTTGCCGAGAGCACTCCCTCGGGCAAGTTTAAATAATTAATCAAGAGCCGGTAAAGGATTAATGCGGTGGCCAGTTGGTGGTTGGATGCCATTAGAGATCGTTCGATGCCCCTACGAGGGCCGGAGAGACTAAATGCTGCGGTCACATTATTTGTGTCGGAGGCGCGAGGAATCGAGGGTTAGTACTGCTTAATTGGTTTTCTTAACATGTGGATGTGACATGGAATTACTGGAAAATATTTTAATAAGATGAATGAAGTGCAGTCAGATGCTAGGTGTCAATAGGTGGGTATGGTAAGACAAAGTATCCGAATACTAACTATTGACTTCTGAAATTTAAAATCTGGCAGAAAAGATTTTAAGAGGAGGAGTAGTGAAATACCTGAAGAAATGATCTCGATAGTGAATTTCTAATTCTCTAGCCCTTAATAGACACGTTCTAGGCTGGGTAGGTAAAGTTACGTAACTCAAAAATCACATTCGGGTGAGGATTTACGTATAAAAATAAAGTAAATACAACTTTGACAATAAAGTTAGTGTAGACGCAAGTCGCGTGCCACACACTGACTGAGATGATAAAGTGCCAAACATTTATTTTGAATGTTGCCGCTGCAACGGAAAAGTTGCCGCGCGAGGGGTTTCCACCAAGAGTTATTACGTTATGAGGTGTGAAAGGCATAAATGTAAAAATTCAATATTTCAAAAGAAAAAGCTAAATTTTTTCACAATTTCTTGCCAGTAACAATGTCGTTTGGGGCGTTATGGGGAAAAAGTGATCCGGTGTAATATTTTGTTTACTTGCAAGATTTAACATGCTATACTAACACATAAACAGCAACATTTCTTGTTCTAAATTCACCTCTCACAGGTCTGCTGGAAGAGATTTCTTTAGAAATAAGCAGTGCCTTTGCACCTGCTCCTGATGAACTTATCTTTTGATAAGTGTTGTGTGCACATAAATGATTAAATAATTAAATAAGCACTCTTTTTTCCTTCGATTATTGACACTTGATTCTGTAATGTTGGGGCCACACAACTAACACCATTAATTAACGCATGAATTTGCACAAATCCCTTGTATCCTTGTCACTTAATGGCGTTAGAAGTAGGTAAGTGTGGCTCAGGCATAACAGAACTACAAAGAAAACAATGACTATCCTCCGGTTTCTGAATTGAGAATTCGGAGAAGCAATACTTAAGTAGTATTTCAGTACGGAGTTATCAAAAAAATGCTTTGAAATCCGTATTTTTTTTGACAACTCCGTACTCAAATGTTACTTAAGTACTGCTCCTAGGATTCTCAATTCAGAAACCGGAGGTATGAATGTCGATGATACTTGTATCAAAAACTTAATGAAATCTTCCAATGAGTTTCCAAGTTTGTCTGCTGTCAAAATAATTGTGAAGCAATCGAGTCTCTTATCAATTTGTACTTGGGTGTGTCAGTGTCGCAACAATCGATCATGTTGTGGCGGATTTGTATTTTTCCGATTAGCCGGCTGTATCGGGACCCTGTTTGACATTGTCGCATCAATTATAAGCGTGGATTACGACGAGACAGATCTAAGACGGTTCAATTTCGTTTCGGTGCGGGGAAGAACGGCGGGGCTCCGTGAAGGGTGATATCAGGAAGTGACTCGAGATTGCCTTATCAGGGCTTGATGAAGGCCTGATGTTCCCCATTATGCACGCTTCGGAAAGTTCCGCTCGTGTTTCGAGGCACTGGGGTTTTGCGGTAAAGTATTTTTTAGGTTGTAGCCTTTGATTATTTACAAAGGTTGTAGCGTAGACGTAGTTAGGTATTTACAAGGTAAGTCAAAAAGGGCGTACTCATCTCCGAGCCTCTTACGATATCACTGATGACTGTTTAAAGCAAGTGCTAAAATTTCAAAACCTGATAATTTTATTTCTATGCAAAATGATTATCATTTTAGTTATTTCAAAAATTCTTCACCCCTGCTTTAGGTACGAATTCAGAAAATGGAGCTTCTAATCTGTGACCCCGAATATGACCTAAAACTTACCTAAATAAGCTTATCATAGCTAGATACTTAGATCTTAGCGTATTTGTATGAAATTTATGAATAGCTATGTACCTATGTCTGTTAAATTAATGACTGTAGGGGAAATTGGTAGAACAAAGTTTTTTCATTATTATGGGTACTTTAACATCCTTTCCGATTAGTACCCCCTATCCGACTAACCTGGTATACACCTATAACTCCAAGAGGATTGCTGATGCGTTGCCAACCTTAGGGACAAAGTTAGAAAGTCGCATGTGCTTTGTAATTTCACCGGCACCCATATCCTTCAAACCGGAACACAGCAATGATGCTCAGCAGCAGACATAGGTAGAACTTCTCCAGAGAAACTCTTTCACAAGGAGCTCTACTACACTTCAAACACAAATCGAAGTGCATGCAGGTAAACCTACTAGATATGCTTAGTTTTTTCAATGATCTAATTTATTATATCTACGCCGTAACGCGTAGCACCGTAGTGCTACGTAGGTCGGATAATTTAGGTTGTATTCACAAGCAGGTACTCCCACCCTTTTATGAAAGTTTGCGTTCACATTAAGTTTGTTGGAAACGTAACGAGTGTCGGATTGTGCTGGGTCCCAAATCCATTTGGGTGATACAGGAGGTTATTAAAAGTTGTCGCACAGACAGGCGGCGCGAGTTTGGAGCACTTTGACAGCCCGTCCCCGGGGAATGCGGTTCGATTCCGACGACTAGGAAATTTCATTAATCCCGTTATTAAGAAGTTCTATTTTCCTAATCGTTTGTTTTAAGTTTCGAAACTGTTTTGTTTCGTGTTACTTTGGGTGTCTAGATATAAAGATGTAGATATAGATAGACATTTACGTTGAAATATATTTTGGTTCATTATCATCATCATTATTCAGCCGAAATACGTCCACTGCTGGACATAGGTCTCCTCCAAGCATCGCCACATCGAGCGATGAAATCCGCAGGAGAAAGCTCGAAGAATTGCCAAACTTAAGTGGCAGTGGGCGGGGCACATTGCTCGCAGAACGAATGGCCGATGGGGCCAAAAGGATCTGGAGTGGCGACCGCGTAACGGAAGGCGCAGCGTGGGTAGGCTTCTTACAAGGTGGACCGATGACCTGATGAAGATCGCGGGAATCTGCTAGATATGCGAAGCACAGAACCGGTCCATATTTTTGCGATTAGAAAAATACTGTCACCTTTCAATAAAAGTGATGACCTATCTATTTTATAATTTATCTACAACATTTAGCACGGATGAAGAATGCTGCCCTCTGCCCTTAAAGCTGCCTACAAAGACCAAACACAAACATCCTGCGACATTTTTCCCTGTTTTAACTGCGACATTTACTATCTTTATTAGCAGCTCGATAATAAAGTCTACGGGAATATGCAAAGCGTTTTAAGACTGGCGGTATTTAATTGCCCTTGAAAGGGGCGACAAAAAATAAACGATGGTGGGATATAAATAACTGTGCACTTTTCATAATCGCAATTGTCGCCGGGAGAATATTTAGTGCGCCGTAAAACCGTCCCGATTGCGATCCTTGGGGATGCGTGGGGTAGGTTAATAGTTGAGGGGTAGCAAGACTTTTAACGAGATGCAAGTGCAAGACCTTATCGACTCCTTAAAAATGACAGGTGGGTAGAAATGTCTTATTAGATGGGGTGGCGAAGTGTTCGGAGCATTAGTAGGCATGTCGTAGCTAGATTGGATTATAAGTGTATTGGAAACGAGTGCACGTTTGTGATGAGATTGGTTTAATGCTACATGTGTTGAATTGAATCACTTCAAAAGAAAAATTTATATTCACCATAGAGTACCTCCAGATTAGGAACTCCCGAAAAAAGTAAAATTCAATACTTTCTTTCGCGTTTACGCTCTCACTTAATTCGTATTTTCCACAAACAGTTTAGAAACAAAGACAGCGGCTTATAGGAAGTTAAAACCCACAAAGAAGCGGGGAAGGCAGGCGGCGGGGAATAAATTTTATTTATCAAATAAAAGGATGGGCCGCTCGTTTTTCACCGCGCTACAGACATTATCGCTTCTTTTAATTATTATCCCGCCAATATTTATGCGAAGTACACTATGCCTCCTCTTGTACTTGTGCCCGATGCGTAAAGCAAAAAATGTAGGGTTCCGTGGCTTCGTTATAAATCCCACCCTTAAATGGCGCGACTATTAAAAGTAGATTTTCGGCGGGAGCCCTCCATATGATTTTGGAAAATAATTTAAACGTAGCGTAGGCACTGGTTATGATTGATATTTTACCATACTTGGTGCGGTTAAAGTGTATAATTTAGCATTCATTTGCATAATTTATTGTAAAATATTCTTAATGTACGAGAACAATAATGTTATTGTAAAAATGTAGTCACATAATCGAAAACATGGTTGCAATAATTCAGGTCAAAACAAAATCATGTGCTTTTATTTTATGGGAACTTCTATAAATGTGACGTCATTTCCAGCTAACATATTAAGTGCCTTATTGCATGTCTCTATGTACATATAATTACAAAAAAATATAAACGAACGTTTTAATTCTGATAGGGCGGCGCCCTAGCCACGCGGCCTTAAGGAAATGAAGGAAAAAAGCGGCGGAAGCTGCGGCCCCCTCCTCTTCCCCCTCCCTGCGTTTCCCCGCAGACACCTTGCGGCTTTTTAAATGGAAATTTATTGTTAAACACTTCGTCAGACGAAGAGCCGAACGCTTAACAATATGCCTAGTCGCGGCCTTGCTTCGTTCCCAGCCCTTTGTTTGAATTTGCTGACCTCATACCAAAGTTAGCTTTTAATTCCAAGCCGCTAAGTTATATTTGTAGAACTACGTGGGGCTTATGGCTGCGATGGAACCTTGAACATTCCGTAGAGTGCTATTATAATTATGAATAAGAAAGTTTTATTATTTTTTCGGAGTCATTTTGGACTCGAATAACATAAATGAGTTTATCGCAGCAGGGTAAGTGGACTCGTTCAAAAGTCGCAACTCTTTGCGAGTTCATAAAATTCACTCCAACCGAAAAGCTGGCCGCGTTCCCCACAATTGAAAAGCGCGGGGGAGCTCCGGCGAGCAGATAGGGCACTTACTGTAAAAGTTAAAGCTAATTGCCCTTAAGACATATTTTTAATTTCATTGCCCATTTCTTCTTTCTTAGTGTTTGTCGGAGTTCACTAACTCTTGGTCCCGACGTGATTGCAAGGGTAGCTGTAATTGCCATTTTTACGAGATAAGGTCACAACTTTGAATGTCGAACATATTTTATGTTGCATTTAGAGCGTTTTTTCGTGTTAAACGAAATATTTATTTCACATTTCAGAAGAATTTTCAAGCAATATTTTAGGAGCAGTAAGAAATAAATTCCATTTTGATTTCAGCAATAAAAACTTGAATGGTTTTGTTCTAGACGTGACATGATAAGACTAGTTTTAAAAAGTTTACTCTGATCTTTGATCCTAAAAATGCTGGTATTAGAAAGACTATTAGGTACTCACGCTTACATCGATTAATAAATGTGATTTCGACTGAAGCTTAATCCTCCAAACAAAAAACTAGCGAGGTTAAGTAGATGTTATAGATTGCCAAGAGACACCACCACAACCTTCTGGAACTCTTTGATCTCTATGATCTTCATGCATCTCTCTATTCATTGCAATTATGATGATGATATGATTTTTTACTTAACCTTTAAGAAATACTTCTTAAAATGTTCAAAACTATGAATGAAATAGAGTTGGGGTTTTCAACCTTTTTGAAATCAAGGGCCGAGAATTTGCTTTCGATTTCCGCGGGCCGTAACACAAGGGAAAACATATTATTCCATTATAAATTTATTATTAATGGAATTATAGATGGATAAAACAATTAAAAGTTAAACGATCTCTGGGCCGCAAACGAAGCTTCCACGGGCTGCGTGTTGAAGTCCTTTAAAATAGAACATGAATCCTTCTCTAGCATAAACCCACTCTAGCCTGGTCATATTTTTTTGTGGTCTGCGTTGTAACCTACAATTCCCAGAGGTGCAGTCCACGGGAGCACGTGGCACAATACCACAAAGCGGTGGCCAGTAGCCGCTCTCCTTTGTACCCGTCTTACCATTCATTCAATCTGTCATTTCATTTTCATAAATGAATCATTCTTCATTTGAATTCGGAGGTTTTTTCTTGGCCGCTGACCTGCCCACCGCGGGGGTCGCCGCAATGACTGATGATATTTTAATGGTTTATTTTTCTTTAACATTGTTATCACTAACTATTGTAGTTGGTAGCTAGCGGCGTGTGTGGACTTACAAAGAGATTCTATTTTTGAATTTTAATTTTAACATTGCTAGGTTTTTGGCGGGACGCGGGAGATGATCTTTTATTCTTCGATATCAACGGCGTCGGAGTACAGTAGATATGTAACACGTATGGCTTTGTATTGAAAAAACATGTGTAGGTATTTTTTTATAATGTACGCACATTTTTGCTTTATCAAATCTAAATACTATTATTATTAATACTATTAAATACAATATTTCAATGCGTAAGCAAAATTTCTGAACTCATCATTTACCTAAACTTAGATAGTTCTGAAACATAAAGTATGTATTTATACTGTACATTTCATGAGACACATTCATGTGTCGTTTGTGTGTAGTACTTTATGCTTTTACTTACATGCATAGTGTTATAGTCGGGCAATCCTGAAACGTGTATAAAATAATGCAATACGTTTGTTGCAAATAAATTCAGATGTCTATAAACTATTGAATATCTATCTACCACCACCGTAACGTTTTATTTTAATAATTAAACAATACGTTGAACCGGTAGCGTGACACAGAAGCAACAGAAGTCAGCTGTCAATAGATGTCGCTGACAGCGCTGATGAATGAGCGCGACCGTTACGTGCGCCTGCGCGGTCGCGCCGGTCATCATTAGCTGCGTTCACACACTAAATCAAAAAACACAGAAGGCTCACATCTAACAACGGCAGATAAGTAACTCGTACTTAGAACCAAATCAAAACTAAAATATTGGTGAATTGAAGAGTCGTGTCCCAAGTCCCGATTTGGCCTATCCCAAAAAATATGTAGGTATTTCGCTGTATGACCACTCTTGGCGAACGGGTGGCTGGACGCAGAGCCAGCCACATAACAGAGAAGCACGCTTATGAAGTTGTTGGCTGTTGTCCATCGCTCTTCTGGATACATTGGCATGTTGGTTGGTTATCCAACCATCTGTTGATGGAAATACCTTCCTAACCTACCCATAACCGAAATCGTAACGATTATTTTCCTGCGAGTCGTGCGTTATCGACCTTCTGTATTACTAACTTGTCTATTTGCTCTTTGTTTGTCGGAGGCAGAGATTAAAAGAAACAATCCGACCACTGCTCGAGACAACAGAACGGAAGTCTATACATGCGTCGGCATCCAACGTTTTATCTATTTTTTCCTTAGTTTGTCTGCTATTGTTGAAAATTACTAAGTATGGCAAATTGTTGTAAGTAGATAGATAAAAATAATGCGATGATAATCATGCTATTTTCAATACTTCCTTTTCATAAAGAAGTTCATTGGACTTCATAGTAAGCAACGAGTAGGATCGAAGACTTGAAGAAGGTAGCTTATATGCACTCGATACGGAAGGAGGCCCCTGTATTGTGGTGCAATTGGGGAGATGTTCAGTAAAGTAGTTGGATTATGATGATCATTATCATAAGGTTTAACGTCTTCTACAGAAGATTATAATCGCTTACCGCGGTCAGTCCGTGTATGACCATTCGTTACACATCGAGATACCTCCGTGTCTCGGAGAACTGTTAAACCGTCGTTCCCGGGTGTCATGCGAATACCTTTAACAGTCGTTACGTACTTGGGTAGGTACTCAGAAGCCGGAAAGACTGACAATCGGTCTTACCTTAGGATATCGGCATTGCCCAGTATCTGGCCTGATGACTGTTGCTCCGTGTAAAATACTGGGATTCAACTGCATCTGGTCAGACTGGAAGTTGACTCCTACATAGTTGGGAAGAGACAAGGCAGAAGGAAGAAGATTTATGCAGAGTTTTAAAAACACCTCTGTGGCAATGTGGGAGTGACACAAACGGCCACATACTTTGAATTAAAGCGGTGCGCCCGTAGAATGTAGTAGAGTATGACACGCCTTGATTGATTTTAATTATTTCGCGCTTTTAGATAATTTCCAGTTGATGAATTATCAATTAACAATAATCATTTTCTGTTACAGTGTGTCCATTCATACGCTACATTCTGCCAACTAACTGTCGACCGTCGAAAAGTCGAACAAAAATAACGCGATTTAATTTTAAATGCTTTGACATTTGTCTACACACAAGAGAACTATATCCGATCCTTTGTTTTTTCCTAGATGGAGAAGTTATTTTTGTGTCAGTCAAGCGAGGTGTCGATGGATGCGTCAGTGAGGACTTTCCGGACATTGAATTGTATTGGCGCGGGCGCAGTGTCACGTCAATGAGACTAAAATCTGTGCATAAAATGTGTGTTTAAATTGTGCTATTGTGAATACATCTTGGTTTCTGCCTACGGGTTACGAAATAATGTCGTAGGCGAGTGTTTAGAGCAGTGGTATGGTGATTCGGTGTCATGGTAGTAGTATTTTCTCGGGTGAGTAGTTATAGCATTAGATGTACTGCAAAGTGAAGAGTACAGGATATCTCCAAGTACAAGAAGATTCAGATTGCTTGTCTACGAACATTATTTAATAATTCCTTTGCTCAATTAACTCCTACGATTTTCGCAGAAACAGAGAATGTACCGACATTGGGGTAATTTTTTTCACATTAAAGCTAATTTTATAACTGTGTCCATGTTGCTAACACATGAACCTACAGACTGATATCGCAGTCATCGCAGTGACATGTTTTATTTGTTTAGATGCGTAGGGCTAAAAACACTCTCAACACGACATGTCTGCCAACGCAGGCGCAGCGTCGGACGGCGCGACGAGTGACGCGCGGGCGACGCGTCCTGTGCTGTCACAAACACACACATAACACGATATTCCAACATTTTATTCAATTCGATGGAAATATGTCAACGTTGCAACGACGTTTTATGTCAAAAATAACACGCATTGTAGCATTTTTTGATCGCTTGACATTTTGGACGGATTTTTGTAACCGACTGAACTGATGATATTTCAAAATGTACACTGAAAACTCTAATGTTTTAAACGATTCGATGGAAATAAATCACGATACTTAAACGCTTTGTGTCAAAAATAACGCGCGTTGTAGCAGTTTTCTACATGGCGTGTCGTACGTAAGTATTATGTTTGGATTTTGGATACGTTATCTGTAAACGGTTGAATAATTGTTAATTGTCTGAGAAACAAAGATTTATAGTAGGATTATTAATTCACTGTAGTAAATTGACAGGTTCTATTGTTGTTGTTTGACATTAGCACCTGTCAGTTTGCTACAGTGAATTAATAATCCTACTTTAGTGTACCTAATAGTGTTTTAACACATTCGAGTCTACCACGCTTTTCATAGAGCTCATACGCCGTGCTGCCGTACATATTGCTAGTGGACCTTCCAGGGCCTTCGTCGGCGTTAGGTCATCATCATTTGCCTAGCCTTTTCCCAACTATGTTGGGGTCGGCTTCCAGTCGAACCGGATGCAGCTGAATATCAGTATTTTACATGGAGCGACTGCCTATCAGACCTCCACAACCCAGTAACTGGGTAATACGATACTTTTGGTAAGACTGGTTGTCAGACTTTCTGGCTTCTGACCAACAGTAACGACTGTCAAAGATCTACAAATGACAGCCGGGACCAACGGCTTTACGTGCTTTCCGAGGCACGGAGGAAACTCGCTATGGTAAATGGTCACCCATCCCACAGACCAACCTCGGCAAGCGTGGCTTAACCCGGAAGATCGGTCTATGCGGCTGTAATTATTTAGCCACGAGCTCCTCGGCGGTACGTCGGCGTTAGGTACGTTTACGCTAAAAGTGAACCCTCGAGGAGGGTTCCTGGGATTAGGTTAAAAACCGTGAAAAATACGCAACTACGTCATAAAATGGGTGTTTGGTTCTTTCATGACGGTGTATTTTCCAAGAAAAACCTACATTTAAAATGAGCCCTCCACGAGGGCACCCGGCATGGCGAATGCGACTACAGGGTGCCCTCCTGAAGGGCACCCTGGCATTGTATTCGTAGTATAAAATATTGTAGCAGCCAGTTTTGGCAATATAATTTTTAACCTTTAAGATCCTGAAATTTCAACAATCACAAAGCCTGGCAAACGGTTTGAGTACTGCAGTAGGTCCCTATATAATCTATGTTCTGATGTACACAGGCGAATACAATAGCCCACCCAATTTATGTAACCCTGAGAACTTAGGAACACCACGAGAATGTTTTAAACCTTTTATTAAACTCATCGTATTAGTTCATAAAGTTAGGATGTCATTTAGGTCATTACTCTTAGAGTTCTTCTTATTAGTAGCCAAGACCTCATGACGAAAATGGCTGTTGTTGGTACCTTCTAAACTATTTTATCTGAATAAAAATAACTAATAGTAGCAAACACAAGACCTACTTATACCAACAGCATAACGCAATAAATTTCTATCATCACATCGTTCGATACGATGCCAATCAAACATGATGTAACCTTTTCAATTCAGAGATGTTATATAACAGTATTACATTTCCGTTACCTCTTCAAATATAAAGGCATGTAGGTACTACATATATAAAATATATTTCTATATGTAGGCCCCGATGTGCGAAGAAAACTTTTTATTGCAGCAAATAATAGGATTCATATTCACAGTTGGATCGTATTTGTAAAGTTTCGCGTGGTCGCGCCTGTGCGACATAGTCGGAAAGTTTCTAACATTCATTATAACGCGGCTATGTCTCCCCGTGAATGGGCAACATGTTTTGTTCCTTACTTATATCCTCTGTAGATAACATTTCTCACTTCGTCTGGGTATTCATTACAATTTACCTAAAGATAAAGAAAAAATGTTGATAAAAAGGGACATAACAATTTTGTTTACTGATAAAGTACAATAAGCACATGAAGGTGTTGTACCGAATGTTTTGAGTAGTTATGCTATCTATATAAACAAAAAGAAAAGTCCTGACTGACTGACTCACTCATCAACGCCCAGCCGAAACCTTTGGACCTAGAAAGCTAAAATTTTGCACAGAGGTTCCCTTTATAATGTAGACAAGGAATAAGGAAGGATTTTTCGAAATTAAACCCCTAATGGAGTTAAATAGGGGATGAAAGTTTGTATGGAAAATCGTCACTTAACGGGTTCAAAATTTCACGCTAGCGAAGCTGCGGGCAAAAGCTAGTATGTAATAAAATATTAACATGTAAAATTAATGTTTTAAGGATTAGTGTATAAATTGCTGAGTAGGTACCAGGTTTCTTATTCTGATTCTCACTTATATTTTGTGAGATTTTGACTTGCGAAGTACTTGCTTTATCTAATACATAGCCGAACAAAGCTTCATAAGTATTTTACAAACTTGTCACGTTATCATAGTACAAAATCTGTAGTTTATAATGGCGAAAGTTAGGCAACTATTAAGTGGTGGCACAACATTTAAGTGGCCATCAAACCGTGCTTAGATGGCAATAAGTTAGTATCAAACTTGTTTCGGGACAGGCTTCATTAAGGGGACAACAGGGCAATGCATGGCGTGACGTACGATGGTCAACTCGGCCCAACTCAGCCCGTTAGATGCAAGTGTCGCCCATTGAGTGGACGCGGGCTAACCGGACCAACTTTCCTCTTGAATATTCCTATCGCGCCGCCTCCACTTGTTTATGGAGGCAGTTTCACCCCCTTTTTGTGGTTTCGCAAGTTTGTGCGAATGGCTAGTTGAGTGTTGCCCCATAAGATTTAGATACCGAATAATGGTGTTTAATATAAATGGTACTGATAAATATTTTCACAGTTCTGCTGTTTGTTGTAGCTACTAAAGTAAAGTAGACTTTATTGTTTCTGATTGAGTAGTTATAGTTGTTATACATATACACCGTGTCCCAGAAAGTATTTTCAAGTGGAATTCCAGAGGTAGAGCACCTTTAGAGGTACTCGAATCACTATGACCAAAAATGTCATTAAAGTCAGAGTTTGGTTAAAACATGAAAAGAAATCATAACTCGAAAACTTCAAAAATCCAAATCATGGGGGTGATTCGGGTATCTCTACGGGTGCTCTACCTCTGGACTTCAGTTTGAAACTACTTTTTGGGACACTGTATAACATGGTATTGTTAGAGACATCAATCAGCCCATTTTGGGCATACAATAATTTTAAGATAAATCAAATTTAAACATTTTTAGAATCAAAATATGCTTTAATTGTGTAACATTCGTTTTCTGTAAACCATTTTTTTTTTGAATTGGACAAGATATAATCTTAAGGGTAATTTTTTTTTGAGTGTGAGGTATTTTATTATAAACTTTAACACAGACAAACATACTATTTCTATGGCAAAGAGTAGTTCTACATTTTGGCATAATGTTATCGATAGCGGGTAGCACTGGGCAATGTTGACAAGAGAGGGTAGCCGTCGATATGGATCGGCCCACCCGAGGTTATAAAGGCGGTGGTCATTCGACGAAGCGAGAGCATTCCGTGTTGATCAGCTGAAGAAGTCTGACCTTTTATATCTGATTAGCTTGTCCTTATTTTATGATCTTGTAATAATTGTGTAAAGTAATATATTGTGATCTAGTTTATGTTACTAATACTAACCCAAATACAAGTACTCTCAGTGGTGGAGAGTCTATGTTGGTTTTATTTACTGTGTTTACCTTGCTCGCAATCCTGACACACCGATATTAGCTATAACTGTAATGATAGAATCACCCCTGAACGATTATGTTGTTGTGTTATTTACAATAACTATCTTTATAGGATTCCTTTGGCTAAACTGACTGACCAAAACGGAAATCTAAGCGAAATAGAAACGTGTTGACTACAAATACTCCTATTTATGTATATCTGATCACCTTCAGACCGATAAAAAACCTCTTTTCTTATTTTGATTGATCAGCTTAATAAATATAAAAAAAAACAATGGGCATAATTTTTTCTGCCATCATTTATTCAATAATCGACGTCAATTCAATGGATTAACACATTATTGCCTCACTTAACTAAGATTACGACGTGAGCATTGTGTTTGTAAAGACAATATTTGTTAGGCAAACATTGAGGGTCGAAGGGCGCTAGTTGTCCATAACATCGAGCCCCGCCGGGGGAGGTAAGTGCAAGTCACTCATATCAATATCAGGCCCTGCCCGGGGGCATCCGGGGCATCGCCGCGTTTTGTTTCACCACTTTTTGCGTAACTTGTGGAGTTGTGGCTCCGTTTTAAACTTCGTAACAAGAGTTATCGTTACAAACTGATGTGGCTCTTGCTTGAGGGATAAGGGTAGTGTATTTTGTGTTTTACTAACGCTAAGCTGGTTTGATCGGAATATAGATTTTTGAAATCGTATTTACATCGTTCTGCATGTTTTTTTTTGTAAGCAGCGTGATTTGTACATTGACTAGCTTTTGCCCGCGGCTTCGCTCGCGTTAATTTACAATCATAAAAAAACTCTTAACACACCACTAAAGTTTCTTTAATAATTTCAATCATGATTTTGAAGACACGTAGCGCCATCTGTTATCGTTATTGTTGTTTTCCTCGGGAACAGTACTTTTTTTCGGGATGAAAGGTACCTTATGTTCGTTTCTGTACAACTGACAACGTATACGAAAAATTTCAGCATGATCGGTTCAGTGGTTGATCCGTGAAAAGGTAACAAACAAACAAACTTACTTTCGCATTTATAATATTTGTTAGGATTAGGATGTCTGTTTGTTTTTTTTTTGTAAGCAGCGAAAATTATACATAGAAGAATGTCTTCCCTTGTTGCACTCATAGAGTACCTACCTAATACCGGTAAATCAGAAAGTTTTACCAAACTTAGCAAAAAAAATTACGTTAAATAATTTAAGTTATTCCGTATTTTATCAAACTAAAACTACCTAACTACCTACAAAGAATGTAAAGATGTTCCACATCAACTTTCACCTCGATATTAGTGGAGTAATGACGTCGAATGGCATACAAACGGTACAGAGAACTCGGCCGGTGCAACTCTCGACGTTTTTTTTCTCTATTTGTCGTAATGACGGGGAGGTGGGGGCTTTCCTGCACTACTTCTACTTGTGTACAGTTCCCGCTTTGACGGTAGGCATCCGATTGCGGTGACGGAGCACCGTTACATTTGCATTGCATCATTGCTGGTATGGTTGACAAAAATGTTTGCGAAGAATGAAGGGGACTTTTTACCCGACTGCACGACAGCAAAGACAGGGTTATATTTTTCACGCGTATCTATGTATGTGGAATTCTTTATTCAAAGTATCCGAACGGCTGGCTGGATTTTAATGAATGAGCAGGTGTCTATAGATTCGTCTGCCGTGTGATGGTTACAGGCTAGGTTTTGTTTTTATAAAAATGGCGTTCGTAAAATAAGACAAGAGAAACAAAAAAAAATTGCCTATCATATTATGTTGGGTATCGCTGAATAGATTTTTTAAAATTATTAGACGTAGCGGTCGCCAACTTTGGTAGTAATGCTTCTACTAGAGCTTCAATTTCATATTATGTCTATTATACTATCTAGACAGCCTCCTGATTCAGAACATTCGATTAGTCAGTTGTCGAACGACTCGGTAAACTATCTCTTTTTCTCTCATGCGAGAATCGTAGACGAAACGAGATAACAAACTGAATCTACAACTGCTTATCGAAAAGGTTTTGAATTGGGGAGCAGATATGCGTACTTACAATAGTAGTTTGGTATAAAGGGAAGTAGGTAGTCATTCTAAAATTGAAAATTAACATATTGTTAAATGCATGTTTCCTTTGAACAATTGTAATTATTTTATAAATGCAAGAGTAGATGATTCGAAACATTGGAATTTTTGAGTGACAAAAGTTTTTTTAAATCTTTTTCCTATGTTTTCCTGATGGTGATGATTACTTACGATCTCAGTAAAAGTATACTCTGTGCCATCTATCTTATTCAAAAAAATATTTAATCACGAATACGTGTTTGCTTCTCAAATAAAAAAGTAACGATAACATTTTATAATGTTTAGTTTTAAAACAGCTAAAAGTAATAATAATAGTTTAATTTTGCTTGCTGTCTTTACTCGGCTCGCCGTGATTTTGCGCTTTTGACCCCAACCTACACTAATGCTTCTGTCTGTTTGCAAAATAAAAATCAAACGTGGTCCTATTTCTCTATGTTTAATTATTTGCTGTCATGCTTACGAATTAATATTAGAAGAACTTAGTAACGGATTTTAACAGTAGTATTATTGAATATTTATTTAATATTAAATGTTCTATTATTAGGAATTTTATAAACAAACGATGTAGGAACCTAATCCTAACTTCCTAATCCTAACTAATATTATAAATGCGAAAGTAAGTTTGTTTGTTACCTTTTCACGCCTAAACCACTGAACCGATCATCCTAAAATTTTGCATATACGTTGTCAGTTGTACAGAAACGGACATAGGGTTTTATAGGGTACCTTTTATACCGAAAAAAAGTACTGTTCCCGAGGAAAACAACAATAACGATAATAGATGGCGCCACGTGTCTTTCGAATCATGACTGAATTAAATTATTAAAGAAACCTTAGTGTTACGAGTTTTTTTAACACGAGCTAAGCCGCGGGCATAAGCTAGTTATAAATAACGATTGCTAGTGTATTGTCTTCAGTTGTTAAAATAACAAAAATAAGAAACAGTTTCCAAAATAAATCACCAGATTAACGTCTTCCATATTTTCTTTTTATGACTTATGTCTGCGAGTGCCAGCTTTTAATTTCGCCCAGTGAACGACTTCGATTTTCCTGCAGTTTAAAAAAGTAACTTATCAGTTAAGAAGAACGAGACAGCTTTATTACATTACTGAAGTAAGAAAGAGACAGAACAGTGCACAAGAGGGAACGAAAAATAAAACAGGGGAAGAAAGTTAAGCGTCCGTGACTTTTCAAGATTTTTTCGGCGTTTATTTTTTAAACTTTACGCCCGCGCCCGGCGCAGTTCTGTAGCGAGTATATAAAAGCAAGCGTTTTCCGATTTGTCTTTTGTTTTCCTCTTTTATTTATTTCGTTCCATTTCTTTTTATAGACGCTACGGCAACTAAAGAAATAGGTTGGCTTTATGTAGGTATGTTCGTTCTTTCATTCAAGTAAAAGAACTGGCGATTATTGGTCAGTGAAATAAAAAGGTTTTATGATTTAATATGGCGCTCAGACAACCGTTCACTGTTGTCTAAACTCTGAGGGTCCCACGCTTACAACAAAAACAGTCCAACATCAAATGAAATCTATATTAGAAACAGTAATAGGTTCATAAGTAATAATGAAAGTAAACTTCCGAACCCCCTAATTACAGAAAGACCGAAGGTAAATAGTACGAAGGCGATGTTAGATCATCCATCACTGATAGAGAGCCGCTCTTTGTGGCCACCGACCAATTACTGGCATGAAAATTAAATTCACGAAATCTAATTAAGAACAAATTGTTTTATTTATTATGATGCGTCGGGGTCATTTGTTCTTGTCGCGGTGTGCGCTGCGCGGCGCCCGGGGCGGGTCCCGGCCTGTCCGAGCAGCGCCCATCAAACCAGCCCGAGTTTTTTGGGTGATCGAGTGATGCCTCGGAGACAGTCAACGCCACCGGGTGATGTAATGAAATGGCCTGAGACCTTGAACTCACTGAAGACAACCGTGCATTTAACGTGTAAGCAAGTAGGTCTACATGCAAAGATCAAAACATCCCCACCATGCATTCATATATTATTATAAATGCGAAAGTGACTTCTTCTGTCTGTCTTTTGTTACTATTTCACATGATGTTGTGTGATTCCTGCACTTAAAGCCTGTTGTATTCCTATTTGAACAGAAATTTAAACTGTCATAAGTTTAGCTAATTAATTTTACTGTTTGTTAATTTTATGTTACATTTTATTTTTATTTTATATAACTTATACGATGCTTGATTGTATTCATGCGAATGCTGTGTATACCTGTAATTGGTATTTACATAGGAACCACAACCCATGTACTTTTATTATTTAAGTGTAAAATGTAGTAGTAATGTTGGTGTACCTATTTTTTAAATAAATAAATGAAAAAATGACTATTCTAAATCATAACTGCTTACAATTGTTATAGATATGGATTTTAAAAGAATATCCATAGAGTTTCTTGTCGGCTCTTCTCCATAGGAAACGACTAATTGGAACCGTGCACCTAAATTCGACTTTTCATAAGCGTCTGTAATGGTTTTATGTCAAATAAAAACTTTTGATTTTAATTTTATAAATAAACTAATAAACCAATTTCAATAAAACTTGGCACAGACATAGCCTGATATCTGGAGAAGGACATACAATACTTTTTATCGTCATGACACACGAGCGAAGCCGCGGGTTTCAGCTAGTATTACCATAGTTCCACACTTCCCTATACGTTACGGGCCGGTATGACGTATGTAGTGCGGGAGGTTCGGTAATGCCCTCATTTGTTATGTTTGCAAAATGGCCGTATTACAGGCCGCCGACAGCCGACACAAAGACTGACAACGTTTTATTGTAGAGATTGCCTACAAATGGATCGTATATATTCGGTATTCGGCCCCGTGTGACCACTTCGTATATTCATTTCTTAACTTCGGAGATTTATATTGATAGGTGTTTTGATATCAGTAAGGTGGTTTTTAATACAAGTAACTTTTGTTAGAAGCATCATTACCTTCTCATACTTATTATGGATAATGCTTTTTGGAATAGGTATAGGTTTATTAGGTATCTAAACAATGATTATTAGTCTAATTTAATTTGTAGGTAATCTAGAAAATAGAGGCCATCTCTCTAAAAAAAATGTTGGTTTTTATTTTATGTTATTAGGTTAATGGACAACCAATAAATAAATTAATATTGTTCATTAATTTGATGTTGTGAATAATCACCATACAAAGTTGAAAAAACAGAATTCACAGTCATACACTTACAAATGCTTTCACAGGTAGCTTTAAAATCCGCAAACGTTGTTACAACCTTCAAATGAATTACTACAACAATCGTGATATCGCTCATGTGCCATACATCATCCGCACGGAAGCCCCGGGTCAGCACCGGCCCAGATCCTGAGATATCGCTGACCCACTGATCACCCCGTATCAACAAGGTCGTGGAACTTAGGGTCGCCCGGTAACACAAAACGGCCAAGGTAACAAACGAATTACTATACCATGTCATAAAAATGCTACTAGCAAAAACTGCCTCCGAGACTATAGTGACCTAATTCACCATGAAATTATACTAAGATTGAAACAGTGGCCCCCAGCCGATGTCGTATTCACGTTCTGTTCTGGACAGTTCATTTTTAATAATAAATGAGACGAAATCAAGACATGACGAATAAATGAATCCAGAACTTGACGAATAAATGAATATGGAATATGATAAATGGAAGGCTCGGATCCCTCGCGAAGATTTTTTCTTTGGCTCCGGCCGAACGGAAGACGCTGGCTTTTTCCTTTTGTAGCGGGACAAGTTAAGCGTTTTTTGGACGGCCAAGACTGGCGGTGTGATATTTATCATTTGATATAAAAGTCGGATCTCCAATTGTGTTCTCACTCCGATTTCAGCCACTGGATTTCGAATTAAATAGTGAGCTGGCTCGATTAATCGTGTGTGGTTTAGTACGCATCATTAAACTTATAAATGTAATATTTTAGTTTGGAAGTTGTGTTGAAAGTCGAAACATTGGCAGCAGACGCGTGATTCAAACGACCTCGTTGCTCGGAGACGGGAGAAGTGTCGATTTAATCCGGCCCGCGTAATCCGCGACTGCACTAGTCACTGCCACGTGGTTCTATGATAAAGTACCCGAGCAGATTATGCAAATTCTTCAAATTCAATCTCTGTCCCTCTCTTGCTCAGATTATAGGTGTGTAGCTCTCTCGTTCTAGGGACGTTACGTTCACCCCACTGACGCGCACGATGTCTGATGGATGATGCGATATTCCAATAACAATTTGGATATCGTATGTTGAATATTTGAAAGTCAGAAATGTGTTTTATATGAATGGTTACTGCTGTTCCGATGCGCTTTCTTCGTTTAATCATATATCATGCTGTTGAAGTTTAGCGCTTTGTCAATTTATGCACCAACTGTCAGAACATTAGTTTTAGAAGAAAAGTGTAAAATTACCTGTGATACATGTTTACCATTATTCAGCTTCTACAAATGCAATTTCCTTAGAATAGTGTAGTGTAGTAATCAACTATGGGCGATCCGTAAGTAGATGAGGTGAACACGTTAGTTCTCGGTACTCGTGTGAGTCCGTGTGAACGGGCATTTTATAGCTGTCACACATTTGCTGCTAAATGAACTATCGATGTTATCGGTTTTTATTACTTACAATTTATTTCCACTCGATTCTTCAATCTTTTAGCTTGATTGTTTCATTAAATGAATTGCGGTTATTGATTTTTTATATCGACTTACAGTCGAACTTTAATCACATTGTTTATAGTGAAATTACATCATAATAATCAATCACCTTTTTTTATTTTGAAGAGTTATCATTATTCATAGAGTAAAATTATCTGTTGTCCTACTACAGAAAACGAAGAAATCAGATCGAACTAAAAACAACGCGAAAATACTAAACATGTAAAAATTCAACACATGTGCTAAACACCGGGTTGACTGTCCATCGAGATTTGACACAGGGTCAGTGAGTCAGCATTACCACCGACTTTTGCCCGCGAGTTCTAACACATGCACGGAACATGACTTGCAGGAAACTCCGACAGGCATTTTTTAATTGCTTGTAGCATAGACAATTCAATGCTACTGGTAACGACTCAATTCGACGTGTGTTGTGTAATTCGATGTCTAAAACCACAAACCTTGTAGTTTTTTCGGAGATTCAAGGTACTATTGAGTCATCACTGTACATAATTCTGGCCTTTATTCTTTTAGTCCCCGCATTCTAAAAATTAACCCGTTATTACGTAGAGTAAGCATTTCTAAAGCCTCTGATATTAAAAATAAACCTCAACCATAAAGACGGAAAAAAAACAAGCTCATTTACTGCAAAGCATTTAGGCATTTAAATAAAATCATCCTAATTAGGAATGTAACTGCTTTTCGTAACATTTCCTTTTAATATACCTTCGTTTTGCGAAACCGCCGTGAACCCAGTCGCAACGGACCGCAAGCTAGTGGCGGTCAAAAAAGAAAATAGTGCACGTCGGAATAATAACTAAAAAAAAACAAACCTTGGTGGTTTGTCTGTGTGTGTAACAGGAGTGTGGGTAGGCAGCCTGCTAAACGCAATATAAAGTGTGGTTGTCGTGCCATGTGTAGGTATAGGTAGATATTCCCTCTCCCCGCGCGGTCATTAGTACCGCGGGCCCCCGCGCCCGCCAGGAGAAAGTATGATTTTACTCCTATAAAGCCGTATTTCTACTCCATACAGGAATTCGAATACGCGTGGAGAAGTTCCCGGGTTCCGAGAAGGACATGTGGCGGTTGCTTGTACATAATATCCAAGTTTAAACAATCTCAATATGGCGGGTGTGCGTTAATTTTCTCGTTGTTTGATGTTAACTTCAGGCGATGGATAGGAATAATGTTAAAACAATTTGCGTGTTGAAATGTTGTAGGTTTAAGATAATGTACACATTTTTGTACAACGTTGATGACTTCACCTCTAATTTGGTAATAATTGTTATTAAAATATCTGTAATTATTATATTTGGGGCCGAAATAGGAACATTCTTTCTTTTAAAAAAATCATTGGCCCTCTAGTATTTCTCCTGTATCGTAGGTGTATTTAGACACAAAGGGCAATGTCCATTTTAGGCTACGCGTGAACATAATGCTACAAAAATAATAATTTTAACAATAATAATTTCATATTTTTTTCAAATCTTTCTCATTATATCTTTGTATCAATCAACACTTTTATGAATATGAATTTTGCCAGTATTTTATTTGATTTTTATGACTACCGGTCATGTATAACAAGGCAAATGACAGTCAATGACAGTTGTCATTCGCTTTTTTAGAGTCAGGGTTGCCAAAATCTTACTGGCCATTTTTATCCATTACTTATCGATTACTAAATGCTACTTGGTTGGTGATATAAGTGTACTTTCATTATTTTTTTTGTTTACTGATTTTATCAGTCGTATTATTTATATTTTATTAATAAAATTATTTTCAAATGTTTAATAGCAGCAATGCAGCAGCAGAAATGTACTAAAACTAATGAGAAACGTATCCGATTATTAAAGATTTTTATATCGATTTTTGATTTTTTCATGCATAGCAACACAAAAAAAATTAAACAAAATGTCATGTCAACTATACCGCTCATTCGCTAATTCGCTTTGTATCTTCTGAATCGTGAGTGTTGATTCATGAATATTATAGCGCCGACTTTGTTTACTCATAATGGATCCCGATAATTCTCTTCCCCACGACCTTGGCAATCCTACGGACACCGAACCTCGCTCTAACGCTGACTCTGGCTCGCTTACGGACATCGAAACTCGCCTCAACGTTGACCACGGCAACTCACTAGACAATTACCCTATACCTTCGGCCACCTGCAGATTATTACGAGGTAAAATACACAGCAGGCACATAAGCCGAAAAATATATTTCGTTTATATTATTTATGAAAATAACAATGGTAGGGAAGCAATTAAAGAATATTGTTGTAATTGCATGGTTGGCCGGAGAACAGTGGGTTGCTGCGCTCATGTCATGACTATTATATGGTATTTGAGCTGGGCAAGGTACCAAGAACATATATCTCCACCTGCCCAGTTTCTAGATAACATATTATTAACGTATGAATCAGAATAAAATAAAAATAATTCATAAAAATGTCTTTTATTTCACATTTATAACCTTACTTGTCACATGTGATATATCCTATTTAAATACTTTTGATACTAAATCGTATTCATATTCTTTTTCTTAGGACTGTTAAGTAATTGATTATTGTAAAAATATATTTCTCAATGTTTGTTCATGCCAGGCCAAAGTCTCATACTAAATGGACAATCCCCTTTTCACATACACAAACGCCCAAACGTATCCTTACAAAACACCGCTCAATAACAGTATATTTTTTTGGATTGAACACAATACACAATAGGACAAAGTAAGGTAACATTCATTTAATTATGAGTCCGTTATTTATAGAGCGTCCTTCCCTTCGTAATTAGAAGGTATATATGTTACAGTAATATGAAATATATGTATTTATTTAAGTGGAAAACTCACATTTGGTGGTGTGGGTTGTCCCAGCTGTGCAATTAGTGGGACCACGTGTCCGGGGGGAACAACCTACCACGGAAAAAAGGTACGCTGTCACTGACCAAATTGTTGTGAGGTCTCATTGTAGATTATAGGTATCAACAACTGTACTGTACACGATAATTACTGTAATAATACGTACATTCAATTTTTAACATTAAAAATGTATGATGACAGATTATAGTATTTTGGCAGTCAGAACAATAAAATGTAAAACTTAATGTTTTTACCAGTTGTTTTATGTATCGTCAATTCGTCAGACGTCTTAAATATATTTTGTTAGTATGTTCTGCCATCTTTATGAATAAAGAACATTTTTTACTGAGTATGGTAAAGTAGTCTATACAGAATAACGAGTTTTGCATAATAATATAATTTGTATACACACAAAAACAAACACAGATCCGTCTGTGCGGATACTTTTATTAAAACACAAAAAAACTCTATACAGAAAGGCGTATGTAAATAAATGTAATTTCTAGCGAATTACCGACTCTTATTCCAAATTCAAATCAAATCGTGTACAGTGACGTACACACAATCGTGTACACAAGATCCAAAAATCAACGGTATCGGTAAGGTAGAACGCGAGAGGAGCGCGGGAGTCACCGAGACACCGCGCGAGGGTCGTTGCCACATCGATTTTCGATTTACACCCGCTGCACCCGAACTGGGTCAAGTGCTGCCCGAGGATCACCCTGATCTGATCCTGCACGCATTCAGATATACCTATATGATGTTTTAGTTTTTCTGTATCATAGTCTTTGGGTAGATGGTTGATCTGGTTTTGGGGCATCGTCAGTTCAAACAAATGATGTCAAAGGGGATTGATTATTAGGGACTGTTGAAGGCACTGGAATCTGGTATTATGAAATTAGCATAATTTATCTAGTCTTTAAATACATATTATTTAGTGCTTAGGTGTCGAGCTGTCGATCAAAATGATACTTGAGCTAGAATTGTAGATAAAACTTTCTAAAAAAGCACAAAAGATTAAGATTCTATAAAGCGAGCTATAATTTTACCAATAACATCGGATTGGGGACATACTCGTTGTTTACGAAACTCAAATTATAGACATGGTGCATTAAGTGTTGACTTGATTCCTTAAATTGAGTTATTAGATTTTGTTTGAGTTACACTTCGCGTGTGTCGACGTAAATAGAAAAGTTATCGATACTGAAATGAGGAGTTTTCCAGTTTTCATTAGGGTGCGATCGGGGCAGTTAGAGCCCTTTTATTATCTGCTCGCCTCTAAATTGCCAAAAAGAAATTCCTCCCCAAAAAGGGGAACCGGGGACAAAACCTTGTCCTCAACTTAGCTACCAATGGCACACCGTTATTTAAAAATCGAACACGATAAGAGCCGAAATGTTTTTATTTTTTTAAATGGAAAGAATTTATGTTCGACTTTAAAAGTAAATATTGCAATCGATGGCAGTTTACAATGGCGAGGCTTCGATAAGGAGTTTTTATTAGATTTAGGGACAGTTAGGTTTCGGACTGTGCGTGCCTAATGTAGCATTCGATTTTCGGTAATGGTCAGCTGATAAGCAAATGACGTCATTATTGAGTCGGCCTTAGTTTGTATCGTTTGCGTTCCATTTCACTTTCGCGAAATGAGAGTCGTCTCGGGACCAATAAAAATATCTCGATATCGGTTGACAAAAATAAAATTTAAGTGTTTCTTCGGTAGTAAAGTTTGATTTTAATTAAATTTCAATGTTGTATCGAAGGAGATAATCAGATGGCTGTCGTCGGCCTATACATTAGAGCGGCCGGGGGTGAATCCGGCCCAGTGTACAGATACACCCCCGCCGCTGATAAAGAATTGAGGGTATTAAACGATTACAAATGCTTCGCGGTTCAATAAACAATCCACTGGAGGAAACCAGCGTCATAGACGAATTACTTACCATCTAACGTTTTGCACGATTTCTTTGAGAAATAAGTATGGAGTTTTTAAATATATTTAGTGTCAATGTTGTGTCTACTATTTATCTCTATTACGCATGAGTTAACCGAGGGAACATAGCAGATTATGGTACTCGTAAACAATGGGTATGGTTATGTAATATAGGTAATGTTAATACGTCAGGTGTTGACGCCGACCTTAGGCATCGACAAAACGTGTCATATTAACCATGAGCAAAAACATTCGGTAATATGTATTACGATACAATAGAGAAAATATCTCGTAAAAATAAGTTCTAATTTAATGTTTGTATTACGCCTACCTGTTTATTATCCGTAGTATGTGACATTGATTGCGATAAAGAAGCAAAAAATCGCCTAATTTTCATATTATTATACTCCCTTCAGAACATCATCATTCGGCAGAGTGCAAGGCATCACACGTTTATAACTAACACAACGGAAACCCTTCTGAGAAGACGACACGTTTACAACCGCATTCAAACTCAAAGAAACGACAAAACTGTTCAGATAAGGGACACCTTCATCCACTCTTATTTATGTAGCCCAGCATCCGATTGAGAGCTCGACGAAAGAGGCCGGCATTTACACGCGAACACTTATCTACCCTCCGACCCTACATTTATTTCCGCTGAACTTCCCACAGGCTGATTTTGCATACCTTTGCCTAAAAACCTGGCATATTCGAAACTTAAATTTAAAAATAAATGCGTTTTCGTTTACGAACTCATGAACTTTTAATTTGTTTTATAAATAAAATAAATGTATCGTAAAAAGAGGCATAGAGAACAATAAAATCGAAACAGGGAAATATTTAAGGTGGTATTTTTTGGCGGGAGCTCCGTAAAGTTAAATGAGTTTGTTGGCTCCGAGTAATCGCGTCTTTGTTGCGTTACTGGATCTGATAAAAATTGTCGATACGCTCCGCTTGATTTTGATATTTATTTTAGAAATGTTAATTTTAGATACTTTGGAAATGATAACAAATCAGGGATATTATGTATTAATTATTCTGTCTTTCCTCTTAGAACTGTGTACGTTAAAGTATCTATTATAGTCTTCTTTAAATATTGCCATAAAAAGTTTAGAATGGGTACAATATAACTTTTGATAACCCCAATGAATCCCCTCTACGTCTCAAACATTTCAATGCAAAGAAAAGTAATACGTTCCGTGAATCTAATAATCTTAAGTGTATTGTATGTTGAACATAACATTTGAAACCCCTAGCTTTTCCACGACGATTTTTACACTTCCGTGTTGCCATAGATAAGCAAATACGGGACGCGTGTGATGGATATTAAGGGCACACCTTACATCATTTGCGTTATTACCCACCGCGTCCCCGTGCAGGGGGGAGGGGGCCACAAGACGCGCTCCTTATATCTAGATGTTACACCCCCCTTAATATGCTAAAATCAAATTAGTTCCAAAGCGGAGTGATTCCCTCGCAATCGATCGCCCACTCTCAATATTACGAGCTGAGGGTGGTTGGGCCACTTTATTTGAATAGCATGCATGTTCCGCTTAATTAAACATTGTATTTTTTAACTATTACGTGAGATGTAATAGTGTGATGTTATCGGGGCGAGTTGGAGTTGGTTCAAAGCGTCAATTTCCTGCGGGATTCTTGTGAGCGTTTATCTTGGCGGGGATCGGCGAGGCGTCAGCGGTAAGTCGCGGGTTTCATTAGCAGGGTCTTAGCAAATTAACACCCTCGTGACGAGACGAACGAGCCCGGGGTCGTGTACCTACGGGTCCACTTACAGACTACCCTCACGTTAACGCCATAGTTAATGATTATTTTGGAACTATAGTTTTACGGTGACATTTCTCTTGTGTTTGTCGTTAATTGTGTTTCGGATGATCTTTCTTAGCTACATTTTCCGGTAGATTAGTAACTTTAAAAATGTCGTATGAATCTCGATGCCCATCCTAACTAATACTATAAATGCGAAAGTAAGTTTTTTTGTTACCTTTTCACGCCTAAACCACTGAACCGATCTTCCTGAAATTTTGCATATACGTTGTCAGGTGTACAGAAATGGACATAGAGTACCTTTCATCCCGAAAAAAAGTACTGTTCCCGAGGAAAACAACAATAACGTTCATAGATGGCGCCACGTGTCTTGCGAATCACGATTGAATTATATTATTATAGAAACTTTAGTAGTGTGTTAAGAGTTTTTTTGAGCTTAATTAACGCGAGCGAAGCCGCGGGCAAAAGCTAGTCATAGAATATAAGGAATAATATTAATCGTTTATTTTTCAATAATTAGTTTACAAGTTTTGGACACTGTCACCTAAACTAGGATATCCTGTGCTATAAGTATCTAATAGTTTCAACGTTTTTGATCTAATATTACATTATCAATATGTAGCTTGTCTGAGCGTTTGCGATTGGCTAAGTTGATTAATTGATTATAGCTATTAAACTCTTTTTACCGTAAAGTGAGTCCTGACGTTTCTCTACAAAATGTTACCATACAAAAAATACCTGGATAATATAGCTATTTTACGGTTTTTGATGATATCGTCAAAACACCATCCACATAAACAAATAATCTACTCTACATAGTATGAACCAAAGTCGCTTCCCGCTGTCTGTCTATCCCTATGTATGCTTAGATCTATAAAACTACACAACGGATTTTGATGCGGTTTTTTTAATAAAAAGAGTGATTCAAGAGGAAGATTTTAAGCTATGTATAATTCATGCATAATATAGTAGAGAAAAACGCGGAATACGCGATAAACGACATCCACGCGGGCGAAGCCGCTGGCGACTTCTGGTAAAATATATATTTGAAATTACTTTCGTCCGTGTGTCACTGCAAAGGTAACTGCAACTGAAACTGCAACTGAAAATCAGCGCTGGGTGTTTGACGCCCAGCATATGCTGAGTTGGTGACCTTTTCGGCATGAGCATACTTGACAGCATAAAATATGTGTGTTTTGATTCTTTTTTTTTTATTGTTTATGCTGTTATTGTGTCCTTAGCTGAATAAAATTTATTTTCTTTCTTTCGTCTACGTTTACTACGACAGCAGATTCCTTACAGTTTCAATTTACGAAATAGCACACGACACTTATTGATTTATGCAAGCCAATGTATCAGATCTGATTAAGAGTCAAATTCGTTAAGGCATCACCTAAGTTTCAATACGTCACCTACGTACAGTCAAGAACAACGTCTTAACAGAGTCGTACAAGTTCCCCAAGAGATGTAGTTGTTTATGCAGCGACGCTCCTGACGCTCCTGCGGCTAAACGTTGCTCTGACGGTGACTAATGACGGATGCACTAATAGTTGTGTCGCATTCGCCAGCGCCGACGCCATATATCATGCGAGGGTAATGGGGGGAAAACGTACTATCACCCTCGGACGTGATAAGGTCAAGAATCGTTTGTCCCGACAGATATTTTAGCGGATTTTTCCGAATTTTTGCTCTATTGGCAGTGTGTGACAGGGAAGTGTGGGTGGAAAAAAAAGTTGAGTGTTTTTGTTGGTACGAGTAGATACAAATTAGATAAACGGCTATATCAGGTTTCAACAACTTCTCAGTTCAATAAATTATTTTTTATCCACTCAAATGAAATTCAAACTTTACGAAATGGGATTGAATGTTTGGAATACAATGTAGCCGGATAAACAGGCCGTTTGATATACAGACGATTACAAATATGTGTAACGATAATCACATCATCACATAAAGCTATAATATCCATGAGAATAGCGTTGATTTAAGCTAATTAAATTCATTAGTGTTTATCAGTAACTTTCATTTCATATTTCCTGACAACCATCTACCATTCTATATCATAATAAAAATAGTTCTCGTTCAAAAATAATATCACGTTCATCTTCACTTAATTTACACACAGCGCTGTAGTGAACGAAATTGATGCAATAAAGTATTAAACATGAACAGCATTAAAATAACGACACGCATCATATAAATGACATTCGTGTCTAAATAAGTCAGCGGTCACATTAGCATTAGCATAAATAAAGCACTTTTGTGTGCGTTCATACTTCATAGATTTACTATAGAATACATCATTTTGAATATAGATATAAAGAGATATTGCGTTGTCATGTCGGGATGTTCGTAAAGTGTCGCAGTGTGAGCGTGCAGCAGGGATCTCCCTCGGCTACGGCGTAGCGACGCTACGAGCTACGTCTCAAGATTAATACATCGTAGAGGCCGTGTTAGTGGTGCAACAATTTGTCTCTATAAATGTTGACTCAGCGAGCGGTTGGCTTGCGGTCGCCTCGCGCGATTAGCCCCGCTAAATTTATTGTTTAATTTCAAAGGCGTTATTAATAACTTGCGAGGTGATTAAACGGATTTCGCGGCTTAGCTTTAAGATGTTCGCCTTTGATTTATACGTTAGAGCTTAATATGCAGTGTAGAGGCTTTGTTGGGATATGTGTTGGTGTGAATATTTTATATCGCAACTTGACAGCTGACTAATAATTCGCTGTCTAGCTGTACAGTTACGAAATATAAACTTATTTATTTCTAATAATAAATCTAAAAGCTCAGTCACAGTTACTTTGAGTGTGACGAATTGCTATCGTGATTGTAGTATATTTGACCTGTATTTACTCATGTTCATAGCACAAATACATCATCCGATATAGCAGTCTTGATGCCATTTCAAGTTATCCTAACTTAGCAACAGTTTCTGTTTTATCAATAAGCACTTATGCATAGAGTACAGAAACTTAGTTAATTACCCGCGACCAAGCAAACTCGTGTCCGGAAACCGGACAACACGATACGTCGGGCGTCGCACCCTCGTCTCAGACATGCTCCTGTTTGTCGACAGCCGCGACGTGACCAACAAAACAACACATCACACAGTACCTACCAATCTCAACCCTAAATCGACCACGAAAAGTTTAGGTTAGGATGTCAAACTCAACAGAGTTACGACGTTTTAAATTAGTGGACGGAGCAAAGATGATCTAACTACGTTATCCAAATATGTGCTTCAAGTTTTAGTGCATATTGTCGAGAATGTTTTGTTGCCGGCGACAATGGTTGCCGACCGCGATACCACGGTTTATGCGTGTAAGATGATGCTTGTTTGGAACTCTCGCTGATATGATAAATCAGTTTTGAACCACCAAACAGCTCACTCGAGACCCATAGAGGGGTGCGAAATGTTAAACAATCTTGTGTTAAATGAACAAATTGATTATGCAGAATTGTTTATATTGTGGTACGAGTACTAGATTGTATAGAATATTGATATGTTTCAATAAATTTTGACGAAAGTATAACCAATTTTTTAATACTATTTGGATGAATGGTTACTCTACGTATAGGCATTCATTAAAAGTAATTAAAGACTATTGTAGTTTATTATTAAGAGATCTGAATTAGCCTACTGTAGGCCGTACTGTAGACTGCTGTGAAAACTGTCAAAATGTTTGATTTTGTTTTTGTTCTCAAACAATTTGACAGGTTTTGAACAGTACTACAAAAAAAAAAAAAACTAATGAATTAGCCTACTGAACTCGAATCATTTCATCGGATTTATCCAAGTAGAAAAAAAAACAACTCAATACAAAATAAGTTCAAAGTAGTCTGAAATCCTCGCCGTAAGCATGTGAGAGCAATTGTGAACATAACATAACACAACCGGTTCAATAACAACAATTTCATCACGATGTCCATTCAAAGTCTTAGTTCAAAAAGTGCTGAGCAAGAGTTCCGTCCTGCGCCAACGACCGCCCACGCGGATCCTCCGTCTCACTCACCAATCTCCTAATAGGATTACAGTGGACCGTGGCAGGTAAGTGTCTCTAATTGCTGTAAAAATCGGCGCCGACAATGCGCCACAAAGAGGCGCCCAGTGTGCGCCCGCCCTTAGTGAGAGTGATTTATTGATTGGCGCGTTCTTTATGTCGGCTTAGGATTACGTTTTGTTTGTTTGTTTGTAGTGAGCGGCTCCCGTTTCGTTTGTAGTTTGGTTTTTATTTGATAAGTTGTGGATTTCTTGTAGTGTTAATAGTATCGTATTGAATACCAATTATTCTCGTACGAGAATTATTTGGTTTTAATGATACGAAGATTATGGCAGCAGAATAGTTTTAGACTAAGAAAACGACCACTAAGTCTACCCATCCACTCATTGGAGTTTTCAGAGGGGGTCGATCAAATATTTTCATTAGTAGATACTAGATACCACGTTATTATGGCAGTTCTTTCCAAGGGAAATTCTGACAAGAAGCTGGAAATCCCTAAAAAAAGACAGTTGCATCGTAACAAAAATTTAAAAAAGCTTCTAAAACGACAATTTAGGAAAACAATTATAGTTTGTACGAAAATCTATAAACATGACTCACTTAACCCTATAAAACCCACATTTATATGCACACATCGATTTAAAAAGTCAAATAAATCCAGAGGAAAACATATCGCATTAACTATTTAACCTTCGGGTGTCGGGTGTATTATTTGGAATCGGCTATAAAGGCACAAAGGGCCAGTTGTCGCCGCATTGATTTATGTCGCTCGATGATAGCCAGTGGCAGTGAAAGTGTTACGGCTGGCGTAAATCATAGCCGGGAATGTATTGACAGCCACTGAATACGGTTGTTATAGCCGAAAAATTATAATATTTTAGTGTTTGTTTCACACTAGGAGGCGTTTATGATTATTAATAGCACTTTTTGAAGGGTTTATGAAGAAAAAATATTACTTTAGGTATTTGTTTGAAGTTTAGAAACGAATACTTCTGCTCGAGTTGAATAGGTAAATAATTTAAGAATTTTATAAATATATAAAGTGTATACTTGTATATCTAAACAAAAGGGACGAGGTATATTATACATAGTACTTTTTTGGGAGATAGAAAAACTTTCAGAGGTGAATATACTCGTTATACCTAACAAACAACTTTTGTTGTACCACTTTTGAAACTCAGAATTCTCATTTTCATAAATATTTACTAATGCTTTTCTACCCACTAGGTACAATGCGAAGTATAATTCTATTTATATTTGTCTGATTATTTTTGCATCTACAGCAGCTTGTTAAGATCAGTTATGTAAATTACCTAATGATAAAATTACACATAGAAACAAGAAACAAATGATTGCTATTTAAGCAGCAACAATCATCGGCTCTAGAGTAGAACCTTAACCTAATAATAGTAACTGGAACTCAATAAAACATAATAGGCGAGAGGGACTTTAAGTGGTGACCAACAAGGGCCCGCCATTCGGATATCATTCTAACCTAAAATTTACGATCATTTTTCACATAAATCAAAGCGGGCCGACCTAAAGATTTATTGCTATATTTGCGAGATGTGGTCAACTGTGCTAGATAAAAGACTACCTGAGTTGTGGCGTTTGTTCCGACCGTGGCTAATTTTCGCAATTTATGACTTATTTTTGCGTTGAAATTGAAAGTGGAACTATTTTTGCACACCTTGCGCATTTGAGGGTTGAAAGACCTGTTGTAATACGATTGTCGTTGCGTACGAAGTGGTAATAATTATGAAATGTACTGTACTTTCGATTATGTTTTGTGACTGTGCTTGTTATACATAGGTACCATAATTATATTGTTATTCTTTAAATACAAAAGTTGGATCAACATTTAATTCTAATACTCGTATTTTTCAAATATTGTGCCCATCTTTTCATGTACAGATCTACCTAATAATATTATACATTAAATATTTAATGCCAATAATAATCTTCAAATACCTCTATCAATTTTGTTTGCATTGTAAAATTTAGTAAAGAATGATATTTTTGATATTACAGAAAAAGTATACTTCAATTTAAAAACATAATTTTGTTTGAACGAACGACATGAACATGAATTTCCTGCACATAAAATTTCAACTTAAAAAATAAAAGCCAAGCCTAACAAAAAAGGTTAGTTAGCAGCAAGAAGGCAGAATGACAAAGTTCCCATGCCATCATCATTACGTGTAATAGGTCCGTATTACAGTGAATATTTCAGCTGCTTATTTACAGAACGCGATACACCGCACGCGATTCTGTTCCGACATGGCCGTGTAGGTATTTCTTCTATGGTTTTGGTAAAGTGACAACAACTTTAGTAAATATTCTGAAACTTGGTTTTGACTCTGAAGGTTCAACATTTTCTAATTTAACAGCACACGACATAGGTTCTGTTTGATAAATTGTTATTAATATTATTTTGAGGTTAAATATTTTGATTGTTTTAATCATTGACGTAGAAACACATGAACATCGCGTTCAAAATTTCCGAATTGAATGTAGACTAAAACGCAAAACAGTAGACTAATTTACGTCAATGGGTGCAGTCGAATCTTCGTGTGGTGAAAATGGTTGTAAGCTAAATTAGTCATTGTTATGACGACACAGGGTTTAAATTAGTTTGTTGGTATTTCTAAGTTTATATGGCGGTGTGCCTTGGCGTCCGCTCTGGTGGTGGATGTAAACTCAGGACACTTTCTTCGTGAATTTGGTTCTAGACTGGCGGCACAGTATATACTGTGGGCCCGAGGTACCCGAAAGATTTAAACCACGCCTTTCTGATGGTATTATGAGTCAAAAAATTACTGAGTTAAACTTTCCTTGATAAGTATACTTATCAAGGAAAGTTTAACTCAGTCATTTTTTTTGGTACTTAATAAATCAATTATCTTTAGTACTTCCTTGTGAACAATACCTTAGGTTGAAGTGGTAATGTTTATAAATTATCGTGTGAGTGGATAAGAAACTTCTCACTTCACAACCCTCCTCGAAAAATAAGACATACGGCGAGAGGGGTATGGTCTGACAAAAGTCGCAACACCGCGTTCATAGGACTTGTTACCATATATATTTTTTGATTTGTGAATTTCCGTAAATAATGAATATTTCGAAAATTAAGCTTCATTCAACAAACTGTATCCTAGCTTTTCTTCTCCAATTAGGCATCGGAATCGAAGGTTAAAATCTTTCGGGTACCTCGGGTCCAAGGTGTTTATATAAGCTAAGGCAGTACTTCAACTACCTACAATCGTCCGAATTGATACACTCACACAGACACGCACTGCAACAAGACTTCTAAGGTATTATTGGAATACAGTACCATACAAAGAGTGCATTATACTCAGTATACAGTGCGTGTATGTGTGAGTGTGTTAATTCAGGCGATTATAGTAAGTTGAGGTGCTGCGTTAGCTTCTATGTCTACTGTGCCCGTGGTCCATGTATTTCTACGTCAATAGCTTTAACTATGTAATCTCAACTTGAAATAAGTAACGTCACTGGAATGTCAAACTAAAGTCGTCTTGATGTCTCATCCTTCACTTCCCGCGAACCCTTCGTTCAAAAAATCTTGGTTACATTTAATAAAACCTTTTGTTACTCAAAAGTCATTACAGTGAACAAGGAACGTGAAATCGCGAGTACGTCTCACGTCACTCACGATCGTCTGAACAAATTGAGACAGTGCAAAAATAACGCGGCATTGTATTAAAGAATCGGAATGATCGATCGTGTCAGGGCGTTCATTTTAATTTCGATCTCCGAGATCGGCCCGGGGCGTGGTTGTGCGAACAATTTGTTTCATGTCCCTAATATACGTATATCTATCTTCAGATAGAACTATCTATTGAGAAATGTCTTTTATTCGACGTGTCCGTGGTCGCTGTTTCGTGGTTCCGTTATTTTTTTGTTAGACTAACGTTGAACAATTGAAATAGCTAAGTTTCCTGCAGCAAAAACCATTGTTATTTTAAATCCTTGAAATATTCGCCGCAAAAAAGTAGGTTTCTAAAAATAATTACGGAATTTACAGCACTGTTTTTTGTTGCGTCTTTATTGTCGTTGCTGTCATTTTACATAACTGTTCTTTTGTGTCTAAATATATTCTCAGATGAGAAATGAAAAAATCAGGAAACGGTATTGAAAATGCCGGATATACAGCATTTGGAAATAGACACGACGTCGGGATCAGTCAAAGTTGGTGAAGGCAATATCTAAGTTTAGGCGCACAGACGCGTTCGGTCGCGGCGCGGTGCGGCGCGGCGGCGGTGCATCGCGCGCGGGCGTGCATCGCTCGATAGCGCTGACAGTGACGGATTACCCCGGTAGCGCCGGTTCACGGCCGGCTCCACAGCCCTTGTGACTAGGGTTGTCGACAAATCCGAGTGTGTGGAAAGATGCGACATTTTGGTCGATGATATTCGCTTGTATTGACATTGAAGTAACAAATACGATTTGAAACTTAAAAACTACATAGAATGAAATCTTGTAATTGTCTAGTATATAATACAGACAAAACAGAATAAATAGATAAAGGCGAATCGTTGATTTGCGACTCGACTTCTTTGACAAGAAGACATGCTTGAATCCATTTATATTTTACTGAACGTAAACAAGATTGTTGTAATAATCATAATAAAGAGGTATTAAATAATGTAAAGCTTCATTTGCAGCTGAATTTTGTAAAGATATGGTTGATATAAAAATATTGGATCTGAAAAAAGCTGAATTTGACAACCCTACATGTTTGTGCAAACTTATATTTGGAGTAGTATCATCAGGGTGCCTATAAGCAAGTTTGTGTATAATAATATCTGCAATAATATAACTATGAGTACTGTTGTACTTTGTTATTCTTGTGATATTAATATTATTACAATCCTAACAATTTTATGCTCTTTTTATTTGTGGTAGGAGTTTTCAACCCGAGTAGGTAGGGTACCTACTTTCATTCTACTAACACTTCAATCTCGATATATTGGCAAAGGAAGTCAGAAGTTTAAATATTACAATTTTGGTCAGATGCCAGACAATGTTTTCCGTTGATGTAAGAGTTTAGATAGTCTTATTTCTTTATCGGTTTTGTGAAGTGGTCCCCGCCATAGAGTAGGACATAGACCCTAATTTCTGTTGTTAATTCTTATGTTAAAGAATGTGATTGGTCGACCAAAATTTTGCGTTGGTCAGCCTTTGAGAAACAGCGGGAGACAATCTCTTCCGGAGAGTGTTTGAAGAAGCAAACTTAGGGATACATTTGGTTAGCATCATCCAGATATTGCTCATGTTCAACACTGGGCATTTTCGTGCTGATGTCATCAGCAGAAGTGGGGGAAGTGGAGAGTAAGAAGTGTTACCGGTGCGTAGATGTCTTCATCCATCTACTCACATGAGGTTTTTAATGGTCAAAAACTTCAGACGTCGGTTTCTTATATAAAACCAAAAGACTGAAGGAGCTGATTATTTAAACCAGGGCAACTGCTACGATAAGGCTTAGAAGCAGGAATATATATATCCAGTTACTTCTAGATTAAGGTACTATTCCGAAGCGAGCTGCCAACTGCAACTGCCGACTGCACGTGCAGCGACTGCATGAAGTCGGCCGCAGCTGCACTACTGGTTTGTGTGTATTTATATGAAATGGCTTTGAAGCGCCGCTGCAGCAGCCGACGGCGACTGCACGTGCTAATGTTTATACTAAAGGTATAAAAATATTTATACCTTTAGTATAAACATTTTAGTAATCCACCCATTTTTCAACAGTTCTACATTCTGAACTAATTCTTCAAGAAACGCTTAGCAAAGAAGTAGCGTCCATAAAATCATGTTAACGCGTGCGTTTTGTCGGCGGGACCCCCCGGCGAGCCCCGCGGGAGATCGCTCCTGTACACCAAGCGTTAATCGCCTCAAATATGAAAATATTATCTATTACACGTTGTAAAACTGCTCAACTTTTATATGAATACTCCACAAAAAACTGGGAAGGTCGCAAATGTGAACGACCGAGACGAAAGTGTAGAATCATCGCGTCTGATTGGTCTTGTGATTTATAGAAAGGTGAACGGGTAATCAGTTCATATTGCAACGGTTCCTAGAATTGAAGGCGTCAGTAACCTACACTAGTAGACTGGCTACTGTAATCCTCTCTTTGTCCTGACAGACGTTATATCTGTACACTGTGTGTAAGTAAGTAGTAAGCTGTTTTTTGTTTTGAGGATTTTGTCCCGGACGCAATATTTTGATTGTAACATTTTGTAGATGACGAAACTTTTGTACAAGCATTAACGTTTTACAATAGTCTTAACTGTGCGGAATGGACATGTCTTTTTATGTAATAGGTTGTCAAACAGGCCAAGTGACGCGACGGCCTAATTGTTGGGAAGTGATATATGCACCGACAGCATCAAGCGGATTGCTCAAACATTACCAACCAATAGACGAAGTTGGAAATTCTCATGTGCCTAAATTTTGTCGGCACCCATGCCTTTCAAACTAGAACACAGAAATGCTGGTTGGCGGCAGAAATACTTCTTCGAACAAACTCTTACCCAAGAAGCTTTATTACTACTAAATTGTATACATATACGCACTCCAATACGTTTGTTCGGCAGCTTACGTATACAAGCAAGAATTGAGCCTTTTTTGCTTTGCTCGTACGATCATCATCTAAGTTATTAGCGCATTAGATAACCTTGTACTTTAAAGAAAAACATGAAGAAATAAAAATTTGAATGTTTAAACCACGATACCGTAATTTTGTGTTAATTGTGTCAATATTTTCCCAAGCTAAAGGTCGGTACAGATACGTCGCAATTTGTATCGCATCCTCATGATGTATCGCTCACCAGGTGAGGGTCGGTTCACACTACGGATGGTGATGGATCATCCACCGCTCATTGTTCTCCCTAACACACGTTTTGTCCCAACGACAAATTTGGGGTCACTTGTCTTTTATCTATCGTTTAATTGTACAAAAAATTAAAACGTCCCTGTTGAATTCAGAAGTAATAAAAAAATTACGCGTTTTTAGTTTCTGTCCTAAAAGCTTGGTTTCGATCTGAATCTGGGATTAATTTCATTCACCAAAAATTACGATTGGATCTTTAGCCATTAAATGTGTGTTTCAGCACTAAAAAAATGTAACGAAGTCGGTGGTGTCCAATTATAAGTGCCCCATTCTATTCTTTGATATATTTACCTACAAGCCTTGTCAGCATATAAAAATTATGTTCTAAAATGTTCTCACTTATAATTTGTGGTTATAGTGCATGTCGGGTATTCCGTTCCGTTACACGGCATGTTGGCGGCGGGTCGGTGGCTCGAATAATACCTCTGCCGACGCGTAGCGATACCACTCCCACACCAAGACCAAACAACAGTTACAGACACAAAACGTCGGCGTCGTCGCGCCACACAATTCAATATATTTCGGAGTAATTTGATGTTCATTAAAGAAACTCTGGGACCGTGAACCAGAATACAATGGTTGAATAGCCATTTGTTGTAGCCGTTGAAAGGCACAATAATAATTTCGAAGTAGTTATTCACGCGGCAGTTAGGCGCACTTACGAAACGAAAATGTCTGCGTTTGATGGAGGAGCCATTTTCTTATTGGCCGGCCGCTGCGTGATGGTGGGGCCTGATAGGTGTTTTTGACCGCTATTCGCATTTTCGAAAGCCTAATTCTGATTACTTATTTCTATTTTTAAATAAATGATGACGTACCTTGTTGGCTGCTCTTTCTTGTAGTTTTTTTCTCCTTCATCCAAGGGTACTCGGGTACGTTGAGGCCACCACCAGGGGACGGCAGGTCTGGCGCGTAGCCTGGGGGAGTGTGTTGGGGACTGAGTTCTCCTCCTCCTAATTGAGGTAAGGCGGTCATGAACTCAGCCATGGAAGGTTGGCTATTAATGAAGCCAGTTTCGGTGCATGTCTCGAGCATGGGGTGGGGTGCTCCGGCGGTGGTGACGGCGGCCAGCCAGAAGCCATTGCCGCCATGTTCCATGCGCGGGTGCTCCTGCCCCGGCGCCGGCCCCATCGGCGGCGTGTTCCTCGTCTTCACGGCGAAGTCCTCTTCCATCTCATCGCGCACCCCCATACCAACTCTCGTGTGTTGCTTCCCTCTGATAGCGGGGAACTCTTCGCATTTTATCTTGCGCACCAGCGGGTTAGTATCGAGCGGCAAGGCAGCGGTGTTGCATATCTCTTGCATCGCTGTGTGTGTGCCGCGCTGCCCGACGCCAGATCATTCACGTGACGTGTTCGGCTTACGTTTGGCCGCATGCGTCATTTTTGGTCACACATCGAGTTTATTTGAGACGGAGATTCTTGTTTATGATTGCTGCACTGGATGTTGATAGTAGCAGCATGATATCTGGAAAAGATTAGTAGTTGTTAAATACCATATTGTATTACTAGACCAGACTCCCGATTCAGAACCGTGTCCATAAGCAGTTGTCGATCAATTTGGTTTGTTATCTCGTTCCATCTAAGATTCTCGTAACGAGAGAGAAAGAGATAGCTTGCTGAATCGTTCGGCAACTGACAAATCAAATCGTTCTGAATCAGGGAGCTGTTCCTAGTGGGCAGGACATTTGGTTAGAAAGTAGAATGGGCAAAAGTCTAAAGAGATGGCATGTTGTTCAAGGATTCAAGGTTGAGCTCACGAGGCATTCCAGCATCCCGTTAGACATTCGATATTTTAAAGCGTTCTGAAAAACGGGATATGGACGGCACATCAATACTTAGAACTAGGTTGATAAAAGTAGAAATGATATTAAAAGGCTTTAATATAATTAATAATCAGGTAGCGTTGGTCTCCACTTGGATGACTCCAATATTTTCAATAATACTTGTTAACAATTGAAAGGAGAGAAAGAACCGATGAGTTCATAAAACTTTATAAACTAGCCAGAATTAGTACAGGTTTAATCAAGAGAAGTTAGTACACAATATAAACCGGAGCGATGCCTAATCGTTCTTAATTTGACGCAAATAGAGAGGCGCCAAATTAAATGTAACGGGAGAAGGCTGTCTCGCGGTTATTTCGCAATTATTCGCGGACATTCGACATTACCGTGGCTTTGTCGAATAATTTGTACGTAAAGCCGTGATGAACCCGCGAATAATGAGCGAACCAAATTGTTTATTGTAATTTAGCGGCCTCATGAACTTGTGCACGTGACCGACAACAATGAAGCTATTACATTTTTATGAACACCACTGAAAATTATGAAAATATAATGCCCTGATGTAGATAGAATGAAAATTACGTAATTGTAATTGGTTTATTTATCTGTGTCATTGATATTTTTATGTTATTATTAATTACGTAACTACAATTGTGTGTAAGTCTAGTCTAGTCGAAGGTGATGCGGGGAATTTTACACCGTTAAACTCGGAGTCCAATATTATGTTAGTTTATTTTATAACTACGTACTACATTATAAGAAACTCAAGTACATAACAGATGCTAAAGAGGTTACGTTCAAAAGATTGACAAGTGTTACTTTTACGTGTAGATACGCATCGTAAAAGGGAGGTCGAGGTTGTGGACGTGTGGCGTCACTTTTATAGCCCACATGTTGTTGGCTAGCCACCAGCAGCCCCAACCGAACGAGATGTAAAGTCGAAAATGTTCGCAACGCCCGATCGCGTTGTTGGCTCAACGTCAATTAAAATTCAAACCGCGTTCGAAATACGATTTTTTCCACTGGAATTTGCGGTGCGGCCCGGAGAAATGGCGGGAACGCGCCTTTTTGTTTTATTTTATTTTTTTGAAAATGGAACGGCTGGCGGTTAAACCTATTTTAATGCGTATGGGTTGCTGTGTGTTTTGAATTAAAAATGTTGTGTCTGTTCTCTTTGCGCGCGGATGGACAATGAAATGTAATTTCCTTTTCGAGAATATGCTTTTTTATTTGTACGTGTGTAGGAAATTGTACAATGTTGGTGGCTGTGTACTACTTATCCAGATTATATTTCTGACACGCTTTAGAATTAAGTAAAGTAGGGGTTTGCAATCGTATATTTATGTCCGATTTATAAATAATTTTGAACAAATCTAAGTTAAAGCGGTTATTTAAAAATAGAATACAAAACATATTTTTTCTTAAACATTTACCCAATTTACAATTCACGCTACTAACTCTTTCACTAAACCAGGCTTTTGAAGAAGGTAAAGGAAATTTTAAAAGTCCCCTTTCCCCTTGTTTCCCAGCAGGGTTCCGCAGGTTTTACGCCGCGTTTCACTTTACCGGCGCCCTCAAGGGGCCCCCTTAAAAAAGCATAAAACGTGAACAGAGCCTACTTATGAATTTGTTTATAGCCCCATTTTTAGAAGACGTCGACTTCGAAATCTCGGAGCTTACGAAATAACAATATTCCTAATTTAATGCCTCTAAATCTTTATTGATATGAGCAGTTTATGTTCGTTATCAAATGGGTTAAGCGCAGTTCAGACTATGCCTATATAATACCTAGCATATAGCAAATATTGTATAGCACAACGATATCGCTCAGCATACATTTTATATGGACACGTTCACAAAACACTATGCTATTAAGTATTGGCTTGCTGTACGTGATAAAATTGAGCGATTCGCAGAGCTATATCGTACGATTCTCCAGTCCCCACCCTGCCTCACTTCTACCCCGTCCGTCGACCAACGGATCGCCGTCAAATAACTTGCTATAATGCCTAATAGAGCGGCTTACGATATAGCGTATAGTGTGAACGTCATGCTATATGGTTATAGTTTATGACGCAATATGCTTTACTATAGTATAGCGTTGGCTGAACTGTGCTTTATACTTAGCAGCCCATTCTGAGTATCTATTCTATTATCATATCGTATCTATTCTAATTGCCCGTCGTAAGCAATCAAGTTGCAAGCCTGCGACAGGTAGCTTACATTAGTTCATATAATGCCTGTAGGCTAATTCACATAATTTCATGAAGCGCCGATCAAGTTGCAGTGACGCTGCAGTTCAAGTTCAAGTAGTGCTAAATAATTATTGGTGTAAGCTGCGCGGAAACTGCGTATCAACTGCACGACAGCCAAACTTACCTACGTTGTGGCCTTAATGTCTACGAATAGAATACGAAAAGCGTTGTTTGATCGAAACTTAACTGCAACTGCACTGCAACTGGACTTCTTTAGTTACGTGAATTAGCCTACTGTACTATTTCGAACCTTCTCGAATCTTTTTATTTATTTGTAACTAAACTGTTTATTCTGTAAACAATGACCCATGTTAACCCCACTTCAACTGGGCGTACAAGACATCGCAATCTATCACCGTACGTCGTAAAGCATTATGGGATATTCTGCATGAGAATTACAATATACGACAATACTTGAATGTAGGACTTGGTATGAAAATGTTTTAAGTGCCATCATTGAGAATCTTGATTTCATTATAAGTACTTATATCTGATAATAATTTTGTGATTCCATATTAATGGAATCACAAAATTGTGGAATTAATTGTGGAATCATGGAATTATCCATACTGTTTTTTTTTACTTTTCCCCACTCGTTTCTTCTGCATTGTGGGTGCGTTTACAGACAGAAAGCTCTCATGCACAAACGCGCAGATCCGTAACAACTATAATAATCTATAGGCCATAGAAATATTTGTTTCATGCGGGAATCGATCCTTCGACCCGTTGCACAGAACCCAATCGCTCAGCCATTGCACCAAACGTGTCGTCCATTCATTAATTCAATGATGATGTTGACAAATTATTCAAAATTAAGTATAAATTTTGTCTGTTTTAAAATATTTTAAGAGTGCTTTGCTGCAAATATAAATCGTTGGCATAATATTTTACAAAACTACTATTCATTTACATTTTCTACAATGCATCGAGCAGCAAAAACCATGTAATAAAGGCAAGGGATAAGTACCTATTATCGTGAATTTAGTTATTTATACATGGTGTAGAGTAAATAAGCGAACATCTGCGTGTCGGCCGTCCAAACTAGTGGTTAGGGTCCAATTTGCTGGCCGTAACGATTTCCTCTTCGGGGAATCGAATGGCGTGCGTCCGGATGCCGCCCACTGCTACATACGTACATACGTAGAAATGTGTATAGTGCACGAAGGCTTTCGGTGTGGTTCAATGTACGGTATGCTCGAAGAAAGCTCCAATTATTGTTGATTTAGCATGGATTATATGGTTGTTCTTTTTTACAAGACGCCATATTTGTAATTGCCTAAGAATAGCAAGTAAAGAAAGGTAAATATGTAATAATAATAAAATTTTGAGAAGGAGTTTGTTTGCACATCACTTTTTCATACGGTCGCTTGGTCGCTCACAAAGAATTGACAGGGCACAGTTTTTTTTTCTTAATTGACATAAAAAGGTTAATTTAAAGAGGCTAGATACTAGGTAGCAGTGGCGAAGGCTCCATACAACTCGATTCCTATCGGCTTCCCTTTCGAAACGAGTAGTTACTGGAATTCACGCATTACACTTGAGCAAGGTAAGCATTTTTTCCTTCCCTTTTAAGAAAATTCACCCTAAGCTACTGCTAGGTAGCATAGAAAAAGAAATCATCTTATTAGTAAATTCAATCAAATTCACTCTATACAACTTTTGACTAGACACACATACATACCTAAAAACGAGTTCAGAACATCAAAAAAAGTGGTTAATAGCCTTCATGCTAGGATCAACGCTTCACAATTTTAAAAGCACAGTGTGTCATGGAATCGAATTTGAAATCTGATAAACATTTCGAGTCCCCGGCTGTACAGGTTGTATCCGCATTCGTGTAGGTAATTCCTTCAACTGCGTGATCTACTAGTGGCATAGATTGACCCTGCATGGGATCTATTCAGATTTAACAAAAAAAAGCAAAAAATGTATTATGTTCTGCATCGGAGTAATTTTAGCGCCCCGAGTTTACCGACAGCGCGGAGCGATGGTGCGCTAGTTCTACCAGTCAGCTGGGTCGCCGTGCTTTCATTCATTTATGCGTGGGCGTCGAAATGTTCTATCACATAACTTACAAATACATAATTTTTTTTTGCTATTTCGTTTTTAACCTTATAAAAATAAATAATAAAAGAAAAAAAATGTTTTATTATTTGTTTTTAGTGAAGGTAAATCCCGTGTGGGGTTTATCTATAACGAATTCGTTTACACCCTTTATAGGTATCAGCAAATATACAGGGTGTAAATGAATTCGTGTAATTTCTTCAAACCACATGATCTATTAATGTTAGGTATATATAGACTAACCCCGCACTGGATTTAAATTGATTAAATAAAAAATAAACTTTTTTTTTCCAAATATTTTTATATGGTAGATAATTTTGATGCCATGTATAAATGAACTAAGGAACGGTGACACAGCTGACGGACACGACTAGCGCGATATCGCACCACGCAGTAAGTTAACTTGGGATGCTAAAATTACTCAGATACAGAATTAAATACCATGGTAAATTTTTTGAAAACTTTTTTTTGTTGATTCTGAATAAAACCTATGCAGGGTTAATCAGTGTCACCAGTAGATCACGCGGTTTGAAGGAATTACACGAATTCGTTTACACCCTGTATAAACCGGGAATTACTTGTAATAACCGATTTATTAGGTGTAATTTTGTAGCAATATTAGTTATTTAGTTTCAGTATCGATAACAAAGGCGTCATTCCAATTATACTATACATGCAATACTTATTTTTTGACATGAAACAGTGCTGTAGCTGTTAGAGTAATTATAAGAAGTGGGTATAGCTAATAGGTACCTGCTGTACACAGAAATCTACATAACAATCTATACATATAAAAGGAGAAGCTGACTGACTGACTGACTGATCTATCAACGCACAGCCTAAACCGCTGGGGTTAGAAAGTTGACATTTTGACAGTAGGTTCCTTTTGTAACGTAGGCATCCACTAAGAAGGGATTTTTCGAAATTCAACCCCTAAGGGAGTTAAATAGGGGATGAAAGTTTGTATGGAAAATCGTCACTTAACGGGTTCAGAATTTCACGCAAGCGAAGCTGCGGGCGAAAGCTAGTTAATTAGATTTTTGTGGTACCTAATTAATGTGCAATATTTTATTTGGTCGATTATGGTGTGTTATTGGGAAACTTTTGAAACTGAAAACGCTCAGAAGTAGCCAACAAATCGAAAAAAAAAACAATAGCCACAGTAAACAACGGCTGGAATAATTATCATAATTATTTGTCAACCGAGCGGAAGGAATTTAGTACATGTCAGCTTTTGAATACCTCTATGTCGAGCAACGGAATACGAAATTATATACGAGTACAATACAGCCGACGTATCTTGGCGAGTCTGAAGTTAGTTGTTTGGCTGCGCAATGAATCTTTTAGAAACGAAATCGTCTACTGCGCAGCTAAATCAGCTAACTTCAGACTCGCCAAGATGCGTGGGCCGTATTGTACTAACAGTAATCTGGCATCTACAAATATGCAAAAATGTTACAGAAACAACATGACAGTTCGAACAAAGTAATAGGTCCGATTTGACAGTTGCATAAAATCACAAAATAAATGTGTACAGACGTTGTACGCCTTCGATCTTAAAGAAAGTCGCCTTTTTATTTATCTTAACGTAGCGCACTCATGATGAATGAAACTAAACGCCACACATTGGAGTAATTATTAGATACTAGTTTTGACATTGCTCCTAGTATTTTGACAGGTGTCAAATCGGACCTATTGGCACAGTCTACTTATATCTCACTCCTTACAGTCGGTCAACGTAGAACATTGTCGCAGAGCAATCGTGCGGGGGGTTGCGGGGTGAAGGAGCGGAGGTTATGTCCCGAGTAGCCATACTGCATACTTGGGACATAACCTCCGCCCCTACATAATTTTGACATTTCATAGGACCTGTCAAATGTATGGGCGTTGACCCACTGTATGTAGTAAGTAGGTACACTGTGCTATTAGATTGTTACAAGTATAGATAATATACTTTTTGGTATAAATAAGTTACAATAAAACAATTTTAAACATTCAAGTTTCGAACACGAAGTACATCTACTCGCATCCAAAGGTCCACACTCCATCGTATGATACAATGAGTACGTCAAGAGCCGTTATTGCTCATTATTAGCCAGTTCTCACGCGACCACGCACGTACAATCAGCACAACAATTGACCGCCTGCTTATTTGTCAATCTATGTTATTGGTCGGTCGTGTCATCTGTACCCACTACTTTGTTACTAGGAATGCAGTTGGCCTCGGTTAAGTGGTTAGGGCTGCAATGAGACAATTGATGCTAGAAATAACTAGGTATGTGAATGGATATGAACACGATATTGATAATAGTATGGTATTAAGATCGGCGTGTACATGCACATACCACCTTTGTGCATTGAATGAATTGCAGTTAGAAACAAAAGATACAGTCATGGGCGCCGCGAGGGGGGTGCAAGGGGGTGCACTCGTACCTCCTTGTCATGGAAATACGTAGAAAAAAAATAAGAAATTTAATTTTTATTATTTGAATTTGACATTAATTTACATTTACATCACGTTAATGCCAAATTTAAACTTGCACTTATTAGGTAATAGTATAATGTATATCTGCAGATGCACCTGAAAATAATTCTGACGGCGCCCTTCTACAGCGATTTTACAGGTGTAAACGAATTCATGTAATTCCTTCAAACCTCGTAGTCTTGGTGACACAGACTGACCCTGCATGGGATTGTTACAGATACAAAAAATAACATTTTGTTCTTAACGTTCTCACGTTAAGAACAAAATGTTTAGCGTCCCCAATAAATTGACTACGCGGAGCGATATCGAGCTAGTCGTGCCCGCCAGCTATATCGCCGGGCTTCCATTAGTTTATTAGTAGCCTTGAAATGTTCTATCACAAAATATATTTTTATTGCGGAACACTCGGGTCGTGGGGTCCGAGTGCCCAACTTCTATATAGAGAGGTTGCAAGGCGGCTGGTCGACACTTCCCGTGACCCTAAGGCTGGTCTCTACTTTGGCCAAAGGATTAGCATTGCCATTCAACGTGGCAATGCTGTCAACCTTCTGGGCACGTTACCAGTACATGCGGAGGACTATTTTGATGCCCCATTTTAGTTTATAGTTTTATTAGGATATATTTTTCGTTATTTGTGTATACTTTTATTTGTAATTATGTAAATATTGTTTCTTTTATTTGTAACTAGCTGTGCCCGCGACTCCGTCCGCGTGGAAGTCGGAAAACAACATTGTGTCGCAGCAACTAAATAATCCATTTATTATTATAATAGACAAAGGTGTCCCACTAAGACACTTATATCTTTTGAACCATTTCTTTATGTAGAGTTTCAGCTCCTCTTGATTGACCGTAAAGATTCATAAAACCGTAATACTAAAAACGTGTTGCTTATTTCTATACATTTCCTTGCTAAAATGGATTATAATTGAATATTGATACTTTTATTGAAGATGTAACAAAACCATATCGCGATACAAAAATAGCTACAACGCCGTCTTGTTACAATCTGCGAACTAAATTATGATTTCATTCGAGGTGTGGTAGGTATAGAAAAGAACTTTAAATATTTAAAAAAAAAACTTATAGAAGACTTCTTTTAATTTTAATTTAAGTTTAAAATAGGTAGGCACTGCTTTCAAAAAGTCTGATCTGGAAATCGAACCAACACAAACGCGAGAAAACATCATCTAAGTATATTTTTATTTCACCAATCGATATGATCGCTCCAATAAACATAGTGCCTGAAATTGATGGAAGACCATAAAAACTAACATTAAGTACCTACCTAACTTAGGTACATTTCAATTCAAACACTTATTTGTTGTTACTTCTTATTTCTTGCACTTCCTTCAATTTAAGACAGTGTGTTTGTTGGAGAGATTTGATCCTTATTATTGACCTTAAAGATATCTATCAACAGGTGCCATAATATAATACCGGATGGTACATAAAGCTTTGTCAGTTCGATTCCCGGTTCAGGCAAAAAAATCAGTAAAAGGTAATTTCTTACTTTAAAAAAAAGTGAAATGAAGTTTCCTTTGAGTGAAATTTGCTATTTTTAATATTTAAAGTACTTTCCCTCCATGGCCACGTCTTTGGAACATTACCTGAAGCTTAAAAAAACTCAATTAAATAAACTTAATAAAACGACGGCGACAGGCTTTGAATAGTTCTGACAATAATGAACAAAATAAAATAAAATGTAGAAAAACATTCCAAAAAGTGCATTGAGTAGATAGAATGATTACGAAAAACTAAATTTTAACGAAAGCACTGGGTGAGCGCTTTCCTTGCAAATAATCATGGCCACCGATTTCAATTTGAATTTGGACCTTATTTTCGGCATCAGCATTCCCAAAAATTATGAACATTCAATGAACAAAAATCCTACTATTAGTCCACATCATGAATTAATTTTATTGTGAACAACAATAAGAAATTGACCTAGTACATTCTAAATAACAACATCTTCGTTTTTTTTTGTGTAAAAGCTTAGTTCCTTCTTCATAAGGATAGCATTTCATTAGACCTTTCGTAGACTGAGAAAAGGTACCAATTCAACAATGAATATTAGGTAATTTGTGGATTTATTCGTTGTAAAATATTTCCTCGCAACATTATTTGATACACGTAACGCCATCTATTGAAAATAAACTAATACATGCTAAGTTCTTGTAGAAAACTTAAAATTCGCATAACTTTTGATTGCGTGAACCGATTGCGATGAAACAAAAAACATATGTTACTTGGAGATAAGCACAATATATGTTTATAAAAGTCAACAGCATTGGGTCAGTTGTTTTTACGTGATGCTTGAACAAACAAACAGATAAACAGATAAACAGACAAACCAACAAACAGAAGAAACAAAATACAAAAATGTTAAAAATGGGTTCTTTTGGTAATTTTTAACACCCCAACCATGTTTTTTCAAAATATTTGCTATGTACAGATACGCAAAGTCTACAGATTTGATAAATGTATAGAAGATATTGATTATTTGCATATCTTTTGAATGCGTGAACCGATTGCGATGAAACAAAAAAAATATGTTACTTGGAGATAAGCACAATATATGTTTATGAAAGTCAACAGCATTGGGTCAGCTCTTTTTACGTGATGCTTGCATAAACATGCAAACATATGTTTAATCTTTACTTCCCTAGATGGCGTTGGCGTCGAGTTAGATCGCGCTATGGTTTCGTTACCGCGCGATTTATAAGTTCTAGACAAAAATTTCTTAGTTACTTCTAAACCACGATTTTATTATATGTATAGATTTATCTATGTAAATATTGTTTGTGTAAATAAAACTTAAGAAAAAAGAATTAAAAAAAAAAAAATTTTTATTTGTAAAATCTCATGCACATTTAATCTATACCAGTAATAGTAATAGTTTTAAGGAATTACACGAATTCGTTTACTAAACACTGTTTACATATAAAGTTCAAGATTATGCAAACAATGTGTACCAATATTGGCGTTTCATTACTGTACCTATTTATGATTGTAAAAATACTGTAAAATTTTAAATGTATATTGTTTTTTTTTTAAGATATGTATTTAAAAATATAATTTATATGTATGTTGACAATGAATAAACTGTACATACTATAATTATAGAGCTTAATACGGGCGGTCGACACTTTTATATTCATATAGAATACATTATAGTATGAAGCGTTTTTGTTCAAATACAAGCTAGAATATGATAATAATTCTTAAGTAGCAAGAATATAAAACATAAAAAATAACCACATGCAAAACAAACAGTTCGCTAATAAGCTAAAAAACATGTAATTTGCCAACGGAAGCTTTATAATTACAACGTCATTTAGCTTAGCTATTACATGTAGATGCAAAGTTTTGTGAAGCATAGCGTTAACTATGATACTGGGAACAATGCGTGCAATAATAATATAATAATTGAGATGTTGATTCAGCAGTCATTGTACCTATAGTAGTTACGGCCTTAATAGTCAAGAGCCTCGACCAACAAACATCTCATAAGGGTGCCTTTCCACCAGAGATGTGCTATGCAGCCATGCTTCGAGAATGTTAAAGCTAAGCTACGAAACTATGTGACCGTTTCCACTGATGCTAAGCTATGTAGCTGTGCGAGAAAGATGCGCATCTCGAGCTATGCGACGTATCGACTATAGGGAAGGCACGGGGAGCGGCGGGCATAGCTAGACCACTCGTGACCATCCATAGCACGCATCCATAGCTCGCATCCATAGCACGCATCCACATCACACATCCTTCCATATAAAAACGTAGCTTAGTTGAATCAGTTTCCACCAGTGCTATGCTATGTGGACCAATGAATATGATTGGTGGATATCAAACGCATTCATAGCAACGTTGCATAATAGCACATCTCTGGTGGAAAAGCACCCTAAGGCTCTCGTTGAGCCGTTCGATCAAGGGCCTGGTACAGAAAGCAGTACTTCTGGACACGGCGCGTATTGTCAGGAAGTTCCTGTCTCCTATAGAACCGTCGAGGGTTTGAGGGCCTCCCAATGCTTAATTACCGTTTATGTATTGTTATTACGGCGATAGTAAACTAGTTATTATGTGCGTAGTAAACGTATGTAACTCAGTAAATGCAATCATAATGTTAGTTACCTTTTTACGCGACGACAGTCTCTTTCCAAAAGACTGTGTGAGACATTATTTGTTGGAAATATTTAATGAATCCTGTATAAAAAGCGAGATAAAGCCAACTTTAAAAAAAATACTGCTGCTTTGTCTGATGTAGCAGCTCTGGTAACACTTCAGAATGGACTAGATACGCATTACAGGGCATCATAGGCCAGCACAGTCTACCTATATCTTACTCCTTACAGTCGGTCAACGTAGAACATTGTCGCAGAGCAATCGTGCGGGGGGTTGCGGGGTGAAGGAGCGGAGGTTATGTCCCAAGTAGCCATACTGCATACTTGGGACATAACCTCCGCCCCTACATAATTTTGACATTTCATAGGACCTGTCAAATGTATGGGCGTTAACCCACTGCACTGTATGTAGTAAGTAGGTACACTGTGGTATTAGTAATGTAACGTCTCTTCAGAGGGTAGCCTGGTGATCTGTAACACAGGTTTTACCTATCTCAGACACCAGTCTCTATTTAAGTTGTTATTTGTTTACTATGACTGTAATGTGATGATGAGAAAAATAACATTTTATAATTTAAAAAAAATTTTTTGCTGACTAATGTTTTTCAGTACAGACACACTCGATAGCGACGAAAAGAAGTCATCTAGGGCAGCGATTCCTAAAAGGTGGTCCGCGGAACCCTGGGGTTCCGTCAAATGTTCACAGGGGTTCCGCGATATGTCCGAGAGTTAAATAAAACGTTAAGTGTTCATCCTTTCCAAAACAAAAATTCCAGTCAGAAAATAATAATCTGCATGACTTTTTGATTGGACTTAAAGATGAATACTCTGCAATCGTTGAGAAAGCTATCCTGGTTCTGCTTCCGTTTGTGGAGACTTACCGATGTGAGACTGGTTTTTCAGCTTACGCTTACACCAAAATCAAGTACAGAAACAGACTGGATGCAGCTCCAGATGTTCGCGGTCAAATTGTCAACATAAAGCCTAATTTTAGTGCAATCATAAGAAATTATGTGAAAAAAATCATTCTTCACATTAAATAATTACATAAATTGTATTTCTTTGTTACAAAAAATGTTTTGCAATACTTTTAATGATTATTTTTCATCTATAATTTGTTTTTTCTTCGAGTCTAACATGGATATATTCAAAGTACAAGGTAAACACTTTAGTTATCAAAATAGCTAGCTAGGGTTCCGCCAAAAAAAGTATGATCAATTAGCTAAATAAAATTGGGAACTTCTGAGTTAGGGCATTGCTGCTGATGTCTTGTCTGTAACAAAATTGACAACATAATCGATCTCTGATAAAGAAACCATTCATGAGAACTTTATTACTGTATAAAAATCCCGTTACATCGTTGACACTTACAACTAAGAAAAACATAGTAATTTAACATACGATACAAGGTGAAACTACTCGTAAGAAAACTAAAAGGTATTGGTCTACCACCATTAGAAATTTGCATATTTCATGTGGTATTAACTTTCTATTTCCATCAGATCTGACCATGGCTAATAGGCAGGGAAATAATTATTTTTTTGTGGCCTCGCAAATTATACTAGTTACGTTCCTACTTATGGAGAGCGTGAGTTGAGATACAAAAAGCGGTTGACATGAAAACCGACTTGACAACTGCAATTTCTTAGTAAATAGCCGCGTTTCCCTATGCTGAGTCTAAAATTATAGTATGGTGTAGTTGTCATTATGATGTACGACTATAAGGTAGTAGAGATGCATGTTATTTTGTGGAAGATGTTTAAACTCGAGAAGAACTAGTGTTTTATTGTACGATGCTACTTAACTGCAATGGCAATCCTAAAAGGCATATTTTTCTATTTGTTACTCGTAGGTGAGTTTATTTTTTACATTAATCTGCATTATTCTCATTCTATTTCTCACACTACTGTAATGAAATTGTCATGAACTAGTATTTTAAAAGGGGTGCATGAAAAGAGCCTCCACGAGTGACGATACTTAAGTACATCCGGCGCACCCTGGGCAGCCAACCCCGCTACCAACCTTGCTGACTGACTAATCTTTTCACCACAGAATGAGCTATTTTCGTATAGCTCGTGCTGACACGAGAGAAGAAGAAGAAGTATTTTAAAAAGAGTATTCATGGAGTCTTGCCGGCTCTTCTCCATAGAACCTACCTTTTGGAACCGTCCACCTAGTTTGACGTTTTAAAAGTGCCTGGAATCTGGTCTATTTGATATAAAAATCTTTGACTTTAAAAATTCTGTTTATGTTTGTGGGATGTGCGTTTTTGAAGTCGGTCCTTAGAGACGCATATTCTGTAGATTTGTGAGCGGCTGATGCTTTCTTTGGAGGTTGATTGGATGCGACATTGATTCTTCTATTGTGGGAGTCCGAGCCGGTGGAACTGCATAGCGGTTCCCTGATGTCGACATATTAGGAGGTACCTATGAGGCTTCCATAGCCAGAACAAAAGAAGAAAGGCCTCGAAAAAAAATGAAAAATAAAAGAAATCCTAAGTTTTGACTATTATTCAATGTGTTTCTAAAGAATCATTTGTAATGCAACTAAGGTTGATCTCTTGGACTTTACTAAAGTCACATTATTGAATTATTACAAAGTTCATAGTGTTGACCTAGAAGCATTAATCAGAATGCACGTGTATTATTTCCTCCTGTATTTATTACTCGAAGCAATAAGAAAAAAATACAAAGGTGACGAGGTTACGACATTTTGCTAAAGATACAATACATTATTATACTCATAGGACCAGTATTGATTTATCTGTTATACGTTACAATGATATCTAAATATTTTATTAATTTGTTACGATTATTGCAAAACTGAATCAAATATCTTTATGCTTTTGTTACAGTCCAAGTGAGTAGCATTTTTAATAACTCATTAGTATAGAATGGTCTAGAATTGAAACAAATTGATTGCAATACTATGATCTCCTAATTCAGAATTTATTTATGAATGCAACTAGCAAATAAATTCAATGAATAAATCTATGTGACTCAATATTTATTGGCCATGAGGCACAAAGTGTTACATTTTAGAATAGTTTCTTGTTGTAGTCTTTTGTTGTGTCTAAGTGGTTTGGCAAAAAAGGAACAACAGAATAGAAAAACATATTAATAATCTACGCTACTCTTCGTTACCGCAAAATGATTGTTAATATTGATTGTTCAACACTACATAATGTTGTGACATCACGTGGTCTTTAGATTGGGTGATCAAAAGACCAAAATAAAGGACAAGTCGTCATATTTTCCAAACAATGTTATCCAAAAACAAAGATAAAAATTCGACTGATTCACTTGGAAAAACCATGATCCCAATAATATTAGGTAATAAATAAAGTTTAACAAGGCCAATATGAGGGTGTATTGTGACAAAGTGTGTGGTGTTGCGGAAGGTATGCGTCATAATTCAGCTCGTAAACGTCGGAGGAACATCAGCGGGGCCGGGATAGGCTCTGATTCGTGATGGATCGCGGGAAGGGAAACTGTGATACATTGGGAAACTGCTGTGGGAAAATTGTGCAACTAACTAATATTATGTGTGCAAAAGTTTGGATGTTTGAATGTATGTTTGTTTGAATATCTGTAGCGGCTAAAAGGGTCTACCTAATTTCTTGCAGAATCAGAAAAAAATATCATGGATAACATAGCTAAATATTTTACATAGCGGAAAATTAAGATCCTTTTTAAAAGTTTGGAGCCGCAGGCACGGGGTGCCTCAATTTATAGCTGATTATATTCGATTGGTGTCTGATCGGTCCCTCACTGAAAACTGGTTTTTTGTACTGCAAGAAGCCGTATACAATAGTAATGTAACATCATAATTCATAACCATCAGAGAAACATCAGCCGTGCCAGGATAGGCTCTGATTCATAATGGATCGCGGAATGGGAAAATGTGATACTTTGGAAAACTGTTGTTAAATGCTGAAATAGTATGACTGTTTTGTCTTATTATTTATTTTATTAAATAATTACATATCTTTGGAAAAGACTAGCTTTAGCTTACACATCATCTGTGTACGGTAAGGGTAGGCTCTTTACCGATATTTATTCGGAACAATTTTTGAACTATGACAAATAAGGATTAAAAAGAAAACTATATTTTGTCCGTTTCCGCAATACTATGTAATACGCGGTCTGGAAGAATGAATCTATATTAAGACATACCTACTCATTATTTAGCTTCTATGACTCCGAGGAATGTCAAGTGCCGGCGGCTATCGTGATTTGTGATGGATCGCTTGGTTGTACGAAATATTGTAGCTAGCATGGAACTGAGATCCATGGATTGAAACAGTTTCTATGAAGAACCACAGGTATTTGTTTAAGTTTGTTTTTTAGGTTCGTGTAGGTACTTAATTCAGATGAAAAAGAGTTTGCCGAGAACTGCCGGGGCAATTTAGTTGAATATATTAACTACATTGCATGTAGCGGAGATGAGAATGTTGAGATGGATATGTGGAGTGACCAGAATGGATAAGGTCAGGAATGAGTATTTTAGAGGAAGTTTGAAAGTAACGCCAGTGACAGAAAAGTTGAAAGGGAACCGTTTGCCTTGGTGTGGGCATGTGAAGAGGAGGGATGAAATGCATGTGACCAAAAGAGTTATGAATATAAATGTGGATGGATGGAGAGGAAGTGGGAGGCCAAAGAAAAGATGGATGGATTGTGTGAAGAGTGATATGAAAGAGAAGGTCAGTGATATCATGACGGTTGACAGGACGGAATGGAAGAAGAAAACGTGTTGCGCCGACCCCAAGTAACATGGGACAAGGGCAGGAAGAAGAAGAAGTAGAAGATATTAACTACACTCTGTAACATAACTTCAGGGTTTCGCTCTCATCTGTTACTTCGAGAACAGGGTGTACGGCCATGCTTGCTCCACGTTAGAGGGGCACTACCGTGCCCTCTGATGTTTTGGAGACTAACTATGTACTCCAAATAATGAAGTAGGTATACCTAGATTAAAAAAAGTAATTGAAACGACTGTCAATGCAATAAAATAATAGGAACATACGTAACACATGTGTGACATATGAACATACTTAACCATTCCAAAGTTTCAACTGTTTTTGAAATTGATCATATTATTGAGAGAAGGTGACACAATTTGGCATCTTATTAAAGCTTTAAATCTAAAACATCATCCTAATTGGCAATGATCGTGCGACGACGATCGTGCGATCTACTTGTCCTATGAAATATATCAATTGTATAAGATACAGTTTACACGCTGAAAAATAAACCGATTTGGTCTTAAAAGCCATCGCACAATTACAATTAGAAAATATTAAGACTATATTTTGATAGAGCTGTCGTACGACTGCATCCCATTGTTCGTATGATCGTGACGACGCTTTAGGCAACGAATACGATTCGTATCAAAATACTCGAGAAAGGTAAATGAGTCTATATTAGGCGCCAGTCTAGTGTATTTTTAGCGATGACTATTTACGAGAGTACTCGGTACTGTTTGGGTCGTTGTTCGTTTAATTACTGTGTACATAAGGCCCTGTGTTCGTACATGCTTGTTTAAGATTGTATGTAGTTACGTTTGTGACGTTATGATTGTGATTTACATGTATTATGTGAGTTTTTGTACAATTTTAATGAGCTTTTCTGTATGTAGTACCTAACAATGTTTGTTCCATATTTAAAAAGAGTATCCATGGAGTTTCTTGTCGGCTCTTTTTTATAGGATCAACGTTTTGGAACCGTGCATCAGAATTTTTGACGTTTCCTAAGTATATGCTGTGCCTATTTGAAGTAAAAATCTTAAATGCTTTTTTTTTGGACTTAATGTAACAGTGCTACATGCATAGGCAGATTTAGCACAGCAAATTTTACAGTAGGTATTTAATTATTATTATAATTCTGATAAAACCTATTGTGTTGCAAGATTAAGCTTACGCGGTGATTTATTTATTTTGGAGAGAAATGCCAGCAGAATTTTTGTTTTGGTCGATCAATTTTGACGATCAACATCTAGTTGCGATCGATAAAGTCTGACAACAAAATATTGTGTAGTGACAAAATTGCATAAGTCAGCAAGTCCAATTTCGCACTAATACCTTACCATATTGGAAAAAGGCATTTGAAGAAATGCAGTTAATAAGAATGAATGAATGACTGTACCTAATCACGTTTGACTTCAGTCCAATAGCGTTGGATTTGAATAGATTGTTCGTCTAATGTCAATCCAGTAACGGGATCCAGTGTCGCCTGTAAATCCGCCTTTAGACTATTTTGAAACCGTGACAAAACACAACAAATTTATACGCTATTAAGAAACGGAAGTAGAGGAATTCCCGGAGATATGACGAATTTCACGCAAAATAAAATCAAGCTAAACTCAAAGAAAATATGATTGATCATACTTTGGTTTAGGTTGACCTAAAGTTTCCATTGTACGTTATTTACTAACTCTAGATTTTTTTATCTACCTTGAATAGTATTTATGGTTTTTATAATATTAATACAGTAATAATAGAGTTTTTATCATCTCATTCAGACTCATTTTAGGTTTACCTAAAGTCTATGAAAAAAGTCGCCATCTTTCATGGAATCTTCGAAATATATATCCTAGAAAGGTATTGCACTTTGTGTGTGCAATATAGACTATAGAATGGCTATCATTTAAACTTGAGTTAGCTAAATATTGAGGTTTTGATCAGTGAAAATGTAAGTATAATGATTGATCAGCGATGCATGATCAGCGGAGAAAATCGATAAAAAAATCTATGCAATAAGGTTGCCTTTGTATCCAAAAAGGTATTACAATTTGAGTGTGCAGTACTACTACAGAATGTTTGTCATTTAAACGGTAAGCTGTTGAGGTTTTGAACAGTGAAAATGTATTATGGATCAGCGATGCATGATCAGCGGAGAAAATTGAGTCAGATTACCTATAGTAAAAATTCTTGCGTGGTTAAAAAAATAAGCTTATCAAGTCTGGGTGCTCAGTCGATTTAATAGCAGATTTTTCTTGCTAACCAAATATTTATATCGCGAATCATTTAATTACTTCTCATAAAAAATAAACTAAATTATTTTGTTCTCAACTTTTCTATTACATTAGATTAAAGAACTTTTGTATTATCGTTGTAATCATTTTAAGACTGTGAGGAAGAGTTCCTGTCGTGATTGAACCGGTGATGGATCACAGAAGGGGTGAACTGTGGAGTGTTCCATCCCTCGCTTATTACTTAACAGCGGTATACACTTAGATGTACTGTATCTTTATACTGTTACTGATGTACGAATGTGTCGTGAAATTGATTTTGTGGAGATTGTTATTTGAGTGGAAGGAAGTTAGTTGGTATAAAAGCTACCTACACCACGTCTTATTCAGATTGGCGGGAGACCCTTCAGGTTTCGCCAATAACTGCCCGGTTACGTCGAAAGGATCCGCAAGAACCATCAGCAGTCCAAAAGAAAAAAGAAAGAGTCCAAAAGAAGAAATGAAAGTATGAAATTAGTGTGAAAATCAAAAGAATTTGTTTGAATAGGAACGAAGTGAACACAAGTATAGTAAGTTTTGTCCTTTACGTCGATTTCATCATTAGCTTCTACGTATGTAGTCCCTTATAAATATTTTTTCCGTGTCTTTATAATTTGAACTTGTGCTTATGATACAGACAGATACACAAGAAATTCATAAAGGTCTCTTAAGCTACATCTACACCAGTGCGCTTGCTTTCATGTTCATCTTGCGTCTTCGTCTGAGGCATGCGTGAAGCGCCATAGTGCATGCCTTAATACTAGTTCGATAAAAGCGCATGCCCCTAGCGCACGCTAATCCGTCTATTGTATGTCGACTGATGACTGACCGAGGCACACCGGTGTTGACGATAAGCTGCATGCGTCTTATGGCAATCAATATTGCATGCGCTTGACGCAAGAGGAATTGAAAATTGACAGCACAAGATGAACATGAAAGCGCACTGGTGTAGACATACCATTAAACATTTAGTAGACTATACTACTTATTCGTAGACCATACCTAAGACTAATTGTGCAGTGCGTCCGATCCGAATCCGAGAAAATACGATACAAGGAATCTCGGCTGCAAATCGATAAAATTCTACACACAGAGTTACTTTCGCATTTATAATATTAGTAGGGATCTAAGCAATTTGTTAGAAAGTCAGTGTGATCTTCATACCCTGTAAGAAACAAAACAGACAACAATGTTGTACAGCACCTAACACAACACATGGCACACATGTTTATGTTTCATATAAATTCAGCGCACGCACTAACAGTTCCGAGGCCTTGTTATGAACATTATATTAGGTGTTTTATTCAGTTTGTATTATGAATATAATAAACATAAAGTATCTAAATATTTTGTTCGGAATAATGTGTGATGTTTCAGTAAAGAATAGATTAATGCCTGGTTCTTATGGCCAACATTTTATCGTTTTATTTACCAATGGTAGAATTTTTTATTGCCAATTTGAAGCATGCGTAAAGCGTCATAGCGCATGCAATAGCGCATGCCTTAATACTAGTTCGACAAAATGCATGCCCCTAGCGCACGCTAATCCGTCTATTGTATATCGACTGACGACTGACCGAGGCCCACCGGTGTATACGATAAGCTGCATGCGTCTTATGGCAATCAATATTGTATGCGCTTGACGCAAGAGGAATTGAAAGTTGAAAGCGCAAGATGAACATGAAGGCGCACTGGTGTAGACATACCGTCAAAGCGTCTACTATGCACTTTACTTAATTATTAGTAAAGATACAAGGGTCTTAATTTTAACCAATAACGCTCGGTACTATATCTATACAATATCTATCTCTATATGTGTTGATACTAGAAATCGATCGACTATATCGATATAATCGATTACAGGTCTCTATCGGTCTATACCGTCTCTTCTTTTGAGTGTTATCGTAGAAATGGTAAAGTGATAGATCTTTCTGTTGATTCTTAGGGTTTTATTGCAAAGTCTTAGTGACTAGACTAGACAGCGTATGATGATGTAATGATGGTATTGGTTCGCGTGTTACTATGAATTTAGTATGATTCGTGGAATTAATCTAATATGTACAAAAGGACCATAAGGAAATTATATTACGGTTTACCGGTTTTGTTTATTTTGTGTTGAACTTAAAACGAAAGAAGAATTAAACAATAACACAGGTATATGAACGGAGCCTAGCTATCTAAAATACGGAACATAAGGCACCGAGTATTTATAATTTGTCTACAAGAAAACAATTAAATGAGAATAAAAATAGAATCAACATAGGAATAAAGAAACTACATAAAGAGCGATTATTGAGGATTTTTTCCATATCAAACTCGATATTTACGTGACAGACAAAGCAATTGAAACGGAATACTGCAGTATCAACATTACATATCATTCCTTCTTAATTCTGAGGTTTTATATACAGTCTGCATAGAAAACTCATTCATATGTCAATTTTGTAAATATATAAATAAACAGTAAGAATATCATCGCTACCTATCATAGGCGAACCTAACGTCTCTATCGTAACAATAAAGAAACGAACAACACAAAAAAATAAAGACAATACTTGTTCAATAATATTAAAGGATAAATTATCTATAAGTTTTATATTTCTTATTTTTAAGATTACAGGCACTTCACGTCACGCAAAGAATATTCGCGCTTTAGATACGGGCTCTCTTGGTCCTTTCGATTTCTAAACAAACAAAGGTACCTACCTACACAGAGCAAAAGAAACAAGATATCACAAGTTGAACAATACATACAATTCCTTCGTAATCCCACGCTTGCATGCAGCCCACGAAACACATTATATACTTCATAAAACTGTTGGAATATGTTCACACGTCGGGCTATGTAAGGCGTACCGCGTAGCGACGGCGCGGTGGGCGTGTCGGCACTACGACCGCCCAGTGAACCGCCCTTCTAGCATCGCCTAGATACAAAACCTTGGAATATTCTGCTGAATATTATACCTAGGATAGGTGGGAATTAGTTTTGAATAGACTATATGCTAGGTAGTTATAGGCTGCGAGAGCCGATGAAAATAAAGAATTATTTTTCGTAATCTAGCTTTTAAAAAGCTAGACGTTGCTTGTATTTCTGCGGATATCCGTAAAGTTATTGAACCTAAGTATATGCATCTATTGTATCTTATATAACAAAGATATCATATCTTTCTAGGAAGCTCACAGCGTTACTTTAAAAAATACCAAGAAAAGAAACTAAATAATGTAGAATGCAGAAGAAAGAAAGTCGCACAAGAGTAAACGACTCTTTCAGTACAACCTTCTTGTAGCTATAAAAGCTCTCTTTAAAATAAATTATAGGTATTATTATAGATCTGTAATCTATGTGAAATAGTGTAACCTAAGAGTCTTAGTGTATATATAATATATAATTTCTATAAACGGAGTAGACTGTTAAGAAGGTTGTATTATCAAAATTGGAATATTATAATTGAAAGACAAGAACTAGAAGAATATGAGCTTACAATGATTTGTAAATATACTCTATGTAATATAACAATAGACAAATAAGATCCATTCTAGCAAGGAAATGTGTATAAAAAAAGGTATACCTATGTTTGCTTCCAGCAGGGATTCAATACAGTATTATGTTTTATGAACCTTAATGGTCAATCAAGATGAGCTGCAACTCTGTTTGAAGAACTGGTTCAAAAGATATACATGCCTTGGTGGACCACTTTTGTCTAATTCTATATTGAAAGGAGAATAAAAAAAAGAATAACATGTTAGAATAAAATAAAGAGTTGAAGATACATCTATAAGGTGCAGGTATAGGAAGGTATAAAGGTATTGTATCTGGAATTAAATACTGGTAATAATTGCAGATACAATACCTTTAATAAAAAGATTTTTATTTTAATAATGGAAATAAAAGAAGAGAGTTTATCTGATTCTAATAGGTGTACCGTACAAGTTTGTAATATTTACCCAATAAACAGTAAACTCTTATATTGCGTAAACGCTTGCTACGAAAATGTTAGAATGTTTTTTTAGAATGAAATCATTTTAATTTTATATTCTCTTCGCTCTCTTATTTATAATTTAAATTATAATTTTATATAATTACGTATGATTACATTTTATTTAACTATAAATTAAAAATAAATAATTGTATTGTATTTTTATTAGATACATTTAATTGATTTGTTAGCATAAATATTTAGGAAAATTAACAGGCTTAAAAGTAATGATAACTCTGTTCAATACTAAGTACATTATAGCTCGTATCCTTTTGGAAAATATCTAAAAATCCTGAAATGTGATCCTTATTAAATTAATCATGATTAAAGTTAATTAAGCACTTTATTGATGTTATAAACAAGTATTTTATAGTAATTGTTATGAACAAAATAAAAGTAGAGCACATATAGACCAAAAATAAATAAAGGAATAGCTAGGTAGGCACTTTAACAATGACTACTTACCTGGTAGGTTCCTGTTAGGTAACTTGAATTACCTACAAGATGGGCTAGGGTATAAGAGTAAGTATATGCTACTATTAGAAGGTACAAATGTCATACCTAGGTGCGAAGTATCTAATGCATAACCTGCTTAAGTATTTATACTTAAATGCGCACTAATAGGTAATACGTTCATAGTTTAGTATGAAAACTATGTAGGTACCTATTCTATCGATAAATAGGCACCTATTCTACTGATAAATAGATACCTATTGTATCGATAAATAGGTACCTATTTTATAAATACAACGCATTAGGTATGTACCTACCAACATTTAGTTTATATATATGTAGTTACTTAACCCCTTAGGTACATTTTTATACCAAGTGTATGGCACTTATATAAATAAACACAATTTATTTATAAATAGATATATAAATAATAATAATAACTTCACTTACACCTCAACACGACGTAAGACCACCAGGTACAGTCAACACAAAAATCTTAGTCATTATCCAAAGAACACAAAACACAGCACTACACTAAAACTTCAGTATGTATTCACAGTACACGGTTCTCTTCGTCCATAAAACACTAGGCACGAACAGTCAGCAAAAAATGATTCAGTAGAAAATTGTTATCAGCGTTACTATCGGAATGTCAGTGTGGCGTGGCGACTGTCAACTGTCTACTAAACGAATCGTCACTGCTTGCTTGCCGCCATGCCCACTTCCATACAACATACAATACACATACAACTTATCATACAAATCTCTACAACTAAAAACACATCTTATTCAGACAGCTGAGAGCTCAAAATTCTTCTCTCCTTTTTTGTCTCTTACGTTATTGTGAATAAATAGCGCTGCTATAAAATATATCTGCTTCACCGTTCACACTAGAGCACGATGTAATGTTTTGTCTCTTTCATCCCATGTTTGGAATATTAGTTTTAAAATAGAGAATTGTTTTTAATTTCAGGTATTATTTTTTGGGGTTTTTCAGAATAAATATTCGGCTGTCTAGTTTGGTTGACAGTTCGATTTAGGGTGTCTAAAGTTTAAACACGATATTTGGAATGAACAAAAGTTGTTGTAGGAGCGCATCACCTACCGGTCGAGTAGCGCCATCTCATTTACTCTCATATTTCTTGTTTGTTTCACGTCCCACGATTGGGCCAATAGCGTTTACGGAGCAACCCACCTTACGGCATATAAACTAGCGCGGAATATTGTACTCTATCGCTTGTGAATAAAGTTTAACTTTTTACCATTTAATTCCGAGTTACCGGCGTTTGTCACGCAAGAGTTCTAATTTTAAATCAAGTGTAGGCGGAGCTCTCGTGTCGGAGCTTTTATATTGAAAAACAAAATGTCTTTAACGAAAACCTGTTTTGAGAAACTTAAGCCTTTTATGTACGGAAGTTTTAAGTTTAGCGTTGGAACAGAGTTAGAACCTTTTGGTCCGAGGCTACGTCGAGCTAGTCCCGCTGAAATAAAGTAAAAAACTTTAGTAACCGGCTTGTCGGTATTTTCCTTTTGTTTGATTTTTGTTTTGTGAACGGGACATTGCATGAGAAATGCAATGCAACAATATGGCGTCGTATTCATCTTTACTGTACGTATGCAATTTTCATGGATTATTGAGCTCTGTGAAAGATGAATATAGATAGCGATAGGATTTGTATTACCTATTCTGTATTCCGATGTAGTTTGTATGAATATTGATTTCTTCTATTTTCTATTTGTTCCACACATCTTTCTTATCTTCAGAAGCTGGTATCTGGTAGGTGCAAGTAGTGGGTAGGTGCAGGAGGTTCGTCTGGCGTCTGTTCGGCGGGTGAACTCATTACGGTTGTCGGTCAAGGCCTCGAGGTCGCTCCGGTGGGTGGCCGCCTTAATTACACCCTACGATTTAGGACTTCTTTCTCGTGCATTGTTGCTCGTGGCCACTCGTACATTCTTGTGGCTAGAGACGTGTGACTATCAAGATGTTTTTTTTTTAAGTTACTTACACAACTTTATGTGAGCGCAATGTCGGTGGGGAATACATTATTTATTTTGGTAAGGTATAAGCTTTAGCCTTGGAGTTTGTTTTGCTTTTCTTATTGACAATCGAGGTATACAGGGTTACAGGGAAAGTCGTACTGAATATTAAAGGACGTTATTATTCAGGTCATTTCTGAAGGATTTGATTCCATCATATGGTGTCCGAAACTTAACTGTTCTGGAGATATTGAATTTTAAAGATATTTTTAAAAGATCCTTAATTTTTTGTTTTTTTTTTGGGATTGGAGCTCCTAGGGTCCGTTTTTTTTGTATCTTGTTAGAGATATCAATTAATAAAAATGATTAACAAAAACTGAACTTACTACTAACAGCTTAAAAAGACTGCTCGACAACGGTTACAATTGAAGAATTTTCACTAAGTGTTTGTAACATACAAAAATGTATGGAACTTATTCTGCAAATAATTTTAAAAACTTCTACGTCTCTTTAGCTATTCAAAAAGGTATAACATCTACTAGGTATGTTCATAAAAAAATTAAAAGATGTTATTTGAATACGAGTAGGCCCAAGTATTGTACTACACAACATAAAAAATATCTTTAAAATTCAATATCTTCATAACGGTTAAGTTTCGGATACCATATTACGGAATCAAATCCATCAGAAATTACCTGAAAAATAACGTCCTTTAATATTCAGTACGACTTTCCCTGTAACCCTGTATATTGAAGTAATAAAAAAATTGCTTTGTGTCACTGATGGGTGCATGGCTGCATGGGTGGGATCTAAGCAGAGTGCCAAAACTGCGTCATTCGAGTCTATATTGGTCATACCTTGGTATAATAATATGTTACTCAGGTATGTCAGCTATTCTGGGGGCCAATTCTATTAACAGAAACTTTTATCTATGTCAACTGAATCGTTCATTCAGACAGTTTTCGTTTACGACCGTTTGGGTTTGTTTTTGTTGTCAAACAATTTGATAGATTTTGTAAACGAAAACTGTCTGAATAAACGATTAAGTTGCAATTGATAAACGTTTCTGTTAGTGGAATTGGGCTCCTGTTCCTGTGACAGATAGGTCACGTGATTGTCCCGAGACTACGTCATCGGCTGACCCGAGCAAAATGTATTTTTTCTCCGACTTGCTTCTAAGAAGCAATTTTGAACTCGTAATTTTATAGTTTACTTTATTAACTAAATAGATGAATAACACGAGATAGCAAATAGGCTAGTGAGCAATTAATTTTATATTCATTTTAATGAAAAATCTCCTTAATTGTATTGAAGACTAGCTTTTGCTCGCGGCTTCGCTCGCGTTAATTTATAATTGTTTGATCCCAAAATATAGCCTATAGCACTCAGGGATAACGTTGCTTCCTATTGGTGAAAGAATTTTTGAAATCGGATGTGTAGTTCCGGAGATTACCTCCTACATACAAACAAACAAACAAACAAATTCTACCTCTTTATAATATTAGTATAGATATAGATGTCAATCAATGGCAACTCTGATCGGGACGTAGTCTTGGACCATCATGGGAAGAGAATAGCTGGCGTAGCATATTATTATACCATCGGTCATACATCAATTTGCTAAGTTACGTAGTAAACCATACCTCGACGGGTCCTACGTATATCATTGCAATTGCAAGAACACAACTTTACAGGAGAGCGAAGTACTTTGACATAAATCAATCCGACGACACGTTTGGTGCAGTGGCTAAGCGATTGGCTTCTGCGCTACGGGTCGTGGGTTCGATTCCCACACGGAACAAAAATTTGTATGGCATACAGATGGTTGTTTCGGGTCTGGGCGTTTGTGTATGTGAGATTTGTGTCTGTAAACGCACCCACGATACAAGAGAAATCTTAGTGTGGGGCAACGTTTTTATTAAAAAGATTTATCAATGGAAATATTTGAAATTTTAAATTGGGTTGGTATACGCAGGACCCGTTGACCGGAGGGCTAATTCTACTAACAAAATTGTTGCCAAACGCAAACGAACCACAACCGTCAGTCAGTTTTTGTTTACAAAAACTGTCAAAATGATTGGTTTTGTTTTTTGTGTCAAACAATTTGACAGCTTTTGAAATTGAAAACTGCCTGAATGAACGGTTCGGCCTTGGTTCGGTTGCGATTTATCAGGATTTCTTTTAGAAGAATTGGGTCCCTGTAGTGGACTTCCCACTAACATAGGATGAAAAGCACGTTTTTCACGTACCCATAATCAGGCCCCTTTTTCCCACTGGGCACTCTGGGCACGTGCCCAAGGCCCCCCGTTCGATAGGGGCCCCCTAAGTTTCTGCCAGATCACCAAACGATAACCGATATTTATTACTGAAAAAACATATTTATTTTGAAAAAATCAAACGATAATGACTGACTACAATACCTACTTGCTTATTAGCAAACGAAGCTACTCTCTTTTGTGGATTATAATATTATTTATTTATTTAATGCGACTTTAAAGAAATAAAAATAAATCTAGAACTTTGCTCATCTCATTTCTTTGTCTCATCATCTGCCTAGCCTTTTTCCCAACTATGTTGGGGTCGGCTTCCAGTCGAACCGGATGCAGCTGAATATCAGTATTTTACATGGAGCGACTGCCTATCAGACCTCCACAACCCAGTAACTGGGTAATACGATACTCTTGGTAAGATTGGTTGTCAGACTTTCTGGCTTCTGACCAACAGTAACGACTGTCAAAGATCTACAAAAATGACAGCCGGGACCAACGGCTTTACGTGCTTTCCGAGGCACGGAGGAAACTCGCCATGGTAAATGGTCACCCATCCACAGACCAACCTCGGCAAGCGTGGCTTAACCCGGAAGATCGGTCTATGCGGCTGTAATTATTTAGCCACGAGGTCCTCTCTATCTCATTTCTTTGTCTATTGTAACAAAATAGTGGTCTGTCTAGGTCATAGGGGTCCCATTATCCTAATGTGCCCAGGGTCTCCAATAGGTTAAAGATGGCCCTGCCCATAATCATCGTAGAAGAAAATGTTTGATGATTCAATATCTACCTACCTTCCCAAACTGAAAATGTATACTGAGTGTTAACGAATTCGTGTAATTCCTTAAAACCACATGATCTACTACTGGTGTAGAATGGCCCCGCACGGGATTTAGATTGATTAAAAATAAAAAAATAAAAGTATTTTTTTTGTCATGCGGTAGCGGTATTCGGTCATATCTAAACCACCTAATAAGGAATCAGTAAAAAAAAAGAAACTTTTTTTTGCAAAAAAGATCTTTTATTTGAGTGAACATTTCGATGCCACGCATAAATTAATGAAAGCACGGCGACACGGTTGGCGGGTACGACTAACGCAATATCGCTCTTTGCAGTCAGATAACTCGAGGCTCTAAAATGACTCAGAAATAGAAAATCAAGTTTTTTTTTTTGAATTTTTTTTTCAGTTGGATTTCAGAAATACCTATTTATGGTTAATCTATGTCAACAGTAGATCACGCGGTTTGAAGGAATTACACGAATTCGTTAACACCCTGTATAGGTATATTTCTTCAGGCCTTTGAAAGGCAGATGCATATTTTATACCTTTACCTTACACATTTTTCTATATTAACTCTTACACCACGGCCATGTTTTTATATGGCCTCTTACCATATAAAATTAATGTTTATACCGAGTTATAGCCTTCAGGCACTGGCTTTGTGTATCGTTGAATATTCAAGAGGAGACTTAAAAGGAATAATTAAATGACGTTAAAAACTTATTTAAATATTCCACGGAGCTACGATCCGCGGTCATCAGCTATTCAAAACCTGTTTTACTCATTAGTTGCGTACGTATATTCGCTATTATTATATCCAGTTACTTCACTACTAAGTACGTAGGAATATTTTTTATTGTATACCGTATAGCTAGTAGTCCCTAGGACTATGTTGGAATTCATAAAGCTACGTTTATGTTTGAAAAATACTTTTATTAAAAATCCAACTATTTACTGCACGGAGCCTACCTACATTCATTCAGAAGTTTTCGAGATTTAAGAAAATTCTGAGAACCAGACATGGGTGGGAAATTACCCTCTTATTCATAAAAAAATGACATTTTTAAACACTAATAAATTATACCTGTCCTCGTATGCTAATGCGCTTATTCATAACAAAGACATTTTTGAACACTAATTAAATTGTACCTATCCTTGTATACTAATGAGTAGAGATGGCAATAGACTAAAGAGACATTTTAGTTAAACAACTTATAAGCATCGTTTATGAATAACGGTGTAAATTGGTATTATGTGTTCAGAAAATATTTTAGTGTTTAAACGCACTTTTTTGCTCTATTCCTTCTCATCTTTAAGCTCTTTTCTCTGATAAAATGAATAGATCACCAATCCTTGCCAACAGTGCCTATGTTGAGCACTCGTCAACATTAAAGTAGCCGTTATGCCCTTCTGCTCCTAGAGCCACCCCGACCCGTTGGTAGGGTTTTTATTCAACTTTTTCTTTCTTGTGTTTTTCTTTATTGTGAATTCTTACTCACTCTTTCTTATTTAAGATGCCACTGACATACAGAGAAGGAAAACGTTTAGAGGAAACCTGAACTTAATGGTCTGAAATCGCCAACACGCAATGAGCAAGCGTGGTGATCAATGCTCGTTCTTTTTCTGCATGAGAAGAGGCCTTTGTCCTGCAGTGGGGCAGTTACAGGCTAATATTTATTCAATAAAGCCGTACTCAAAATTCAGCCAGAAGATTATTGAGCTATCATAATCTTTAATGTTAGCTTGTCTCTGGTAATACCATATTAGATTGTCTCTGGTAACTGTCATATTACTTACATTCACTCAATCGATCATTCATTCGTTCATGATTAAAAAGTTATTGGTTGTCATTCGGCAGTCTTGTCAGAGACGTCGAGGTGTGAACATCAAGTGATACTTACTGTGTAATTTTGGATTAAATGGTAACACTTCAGATACAAGTGTAAGTACAGATTAAATCATTATGTATTGAATAATTGGAATTGTACCGAGTGTATTTGTGGTTTATGTTGAAGGAAGTAATAAATATCTATGTTTATACTGAAATGTCTGGTTTTCTATTATGAATCCTTTATTCTGAACCGGTGGCCAACAGTTCAGAAGCGGGATAATAAGGGAATTCTCATAATTCCCTTTTTCACGTCCACATTTTAACGGATCTTTGATGTCATTTATTATCAGGTGTAATTTATTTTTCCCACCCGGTAAATATATTTTTCTGGCTATTTAAGTAAAATAAATATCAAATATTTTATTTTTCTTTTCCATCTGTCATACGATATTTATTTCCTTACTCTTTACCGTAATAATATTAAAGAACCGTTATTAATAAATATCACATCATCCATATTTAGAAAACGAAGTATTAATTTCGACTATGAATTTATGGAAGTTTCTACTGTGGTAGATTTATAATTATTCAATTTGTTAAGCGACCAATCGATATGGTAGTCTGTGTTCTGTTACATACTTAGATAATAACATTAATAGGATATTTATATAAAGATTTTAGTTTACTTTATTCAAAGTAGAATTGGTACGGTTATTTTATTCGTGTAATTATTATCATGATATGATGACGCACCGAATTAATTTAAATTATTTTTTTTGTGTTTTTGCATAGTATGGCTTACAAGGATAGAGATGGAAAAGAAAACTGCTTTATTTCTGCCTTAATAGCTTCTTTAAAATAATGCAATTATAAATGGAACAATATTGGATCAATATTATGATAATAAAACAATGACTTTGACTTTTATTATAATCTTAAATATTGTTTCGTGTTTATGAACAAACACTAAGCTTTACAACTGTAAGTTTCAGATACACTCACAATGGACAAGGAAAGACACAGTCGAGGGGAAGGACTGATGTTCATGAATGGTTATAGATGACGATGGATCGCCCAGGTTAAAGGGCCAGGAAATGTTCAGGATTAGAGCATTTAGCATTTTGGCTAGGACAGACGGCCAGGATGTTCTCAGGTTAGAGAGCAGGGAGTTCTCAGGTTAGAGAGCAGGGAAAGTTAAGTCGTTGGATAGCGGAATGAATACTACTGGATGGACCAGAAATTTGAAAAAGCGAAATGTTATCATAAATGAACAGTTCAATGAACGAACAAAATTACAAGAAACGAAAAGCAGGAATACAGGAGAAAGATCAATGCGAAGGAGATATCGCAACGATAGCTCGAGTCCGGGTGAGTCTTTACCAATTAGTATTGTGTTGACTATGACAATGTTAAATAAAGCCTGGAGTTCAGATAAAAATAAGTTAAAATTTAACGCAAACATCGTAACGGATTTGAAGCCTATGAGTAAAGAACAGACTGTTAGTACGGATCACTAAAGTTGAAGAATGCGCGGAAATATGTGGATTATATGAAAAACAACATACATTACGTCCTTCCTAATCTTACTGGGGTTACGAAAACGTGGTATCAAAGATGACCTTCTCTTTTGCATAAGTAGGGAGCATTGAAGAAAAAATAGTTATCTATTCCCTTGCCGTGAGAACTATGCTGAACTCCTTACTGAAATGCTAATTAACCGCTAACGTCCCGACCGACGAACCGGTTCGTCAGTGCCATTGTTTATCTATTGTGTCTATAATTACAGTACTTGAGATTTTAAACGTGTCGTGTATGGTTAATCATTGGAACAATAAATTATTATTGCATAAAACTGAATTGACTGAATAGGTATAAAATTCATAGGAAACAGGCGGTGGATTGAATTTTAAATAGAGTAGATAATCAGGCCACAAAAGTGGGAGTTCAAGTAGCTTAATTTAGTGAGTCAGTATTTTAGAATAGTCAAAGTAGGGCAAACTAGAGAAGTTACAACATACAAGCAAAAGAAATGGGTATGATAACAGGTCTCTTATTAACGCAACACATCGATAACTTTAAATCCTGAACGATTAATTAAATTCAATTGCTTTTATTGTAATGAATCTGGCCATCCCAGCTTTAGAGTATACGTATTCAAAGAGCATAATTATACTCATAACGAATCGGCTAAAGTTATGCGTTACTGATGGTTACAGTGACGGATACGTTTTTCGATATTGGTATCAGTGGCTGCATGGGCTGTACATCCAGTCATTAGATTTGAGAAGTCGGTCTTCTCAAGTTATCCGTTACTGATGGTTACAGTGACGGATACGGTTTTCGATATTGGGATCAGTGGCTGGGCTGTATCCAGTCATTAGATTTGAGAAGTCTGTCTTCTCAAGTTATGCGTTACTGATGGTTACAGTGACGGATACGTTTTTTGATATTGGGATCAGTGGCTGGGCTGTATCCAGTCATTAGATTTGAGAAGTCAGTCTTCTCAAGTTTTGCGTTACTGATGGTTACAGTGACGGATACGTTTTTCGATGTTGGGATCAGTGGCTGGGCTGTATCCAGTCATTAGATTTGAGAAGTCAGTCTTCTCAAGTTATGCGTTACTGATGGTTACAGTGACAGATACGTTTTTCGATATTGGGATCAGTGGCTGGGCTGTATCCAGTCATTAGATTTGAGAAGTCGGTCTACTCAAGTTATCCGTTACTGATGGTTACAGTGACAGATACGTTTTTCGATATTGGGATCAGTGACTGGGCTGTATCCAGTCATTAGATTTGAGAAGTCAGTCTTCTCAAGTTATGAGTTACTGATGGTTACAGTGACAGATACGTTTTTCGATATTGGGATCAGTGACTGGGCTGTATCAAGTCTATAGATTTGAGAAGTCGGTGTTCCCAAGTTATGCGCAGCTGATAGTTGCAGTGGCTACGTATACGTTTTTCGATATTAGGATCAGTAGTGGGGCTGTATCAAGTCATTAGATTTGAGAAGTCTGTGTTCATTTATTACAGTTAGTAGAGCTAGGGAACTTGGTCTCCATGTAAAGGTTTCTTCTAATATTCTACTGCTTGGAGGTATGGGTGTGAATTTTATTGTTGTTACACTAACAGCCAGTGTTGAGGTACAAGGTGTCAAGAAGGTTATAGATGTTCGAGTGGTTCACGATTGCGTTTTGGATTGTCCCGCGCTCCTAGGACGTTCTTATACTGAGGTGCCTAGTTTAATAACCATTCAAATTCCATACAGGGTGATTTTTTTGGAAAAAAAAGGGTGTACCCTGTATACTTATTGTCTAGTGGTGACATTGTTGTTTCGTGTCCATCGCATCTAATCTAGTATTTGATGGGAGCATTTACGTACGTGGTTCGCTTCGAGGTGAAGAAGGCAAAGAATCTTTTATCTGGTAGATGCCGTATCGAAGACGGCCATGGTTCCCTACTTGCATATAATACGTCGTAAGGACGATGTAGCAATTTCTGGGAATTCTTTGCTAACGCGGTCTATCAACACTAAACATTTGCATTTACTACAAGTTTAAAAAAAAATGTTCACAGAAGACTTTTGAGTCGTATAGCTCTGATGATTTGATAAATTGTGGCGAGGAACTTGTTGGCATTGGCTGAATGGGCTAGTAGCCATTGCTCAACATAATTGCAAAAAGAAAAACACCATTTTGGGTCTGGCACTTTCATACGAGACCAGGGAAGCCATGACGTCAGGTTACACTTTGTTATAATTATAAATAGGAAATAAAGCTTATTTACGAAAAAAAAAAAGTAGTTTTAAAACAGAATTAAAAGACAATTAGCGTGTCTATTTTTAAACATAACTTAATAAACATCAGGATTGTTTTTAATGATCTGAAGGATTTACGATTTACGGGCGCTAACGAAATGCTTACGGAGTTTGATTTGTTGGGTTTTGAAGTGGACTCATGTATACGGTCACGTGGTGGGAGAGCAGATGGTGTCTCGAAGTTCCCGGCACTTAAAACCAGCGTGAAATTGGTAAATTTTTGGGATTGTCTACGAATTTATATTAATTGATTGATGATTGATATTTAATGTTTTGTTTATTAATAGGTATTTGACATTACCATTGACTGGCACTCGAAAGGAGGTGGCATGGATATGGAGTGGTATTCAGGATTGATACTTTACTTACGTGGCGTCTATTGTTAGCTTTGTGTGATTTTAAAGCAACAACACAAGTTACACACCGATGCGTGCAAAGATGAACGGACTGACGGGTGTGCTTTTGCAAGACGATTTCGTAGGAGTGTTTCGATCTGTCTCATGTTTTGGGCCGTAGAACCTCTCCCTGACGAATATGAGATTCGCTCCTAGGAATCTTCTACCTTGGCGGTGCTAGCGTCTTTGAGTGGACTTATAGTGTGCTTGCTATCACGATTTGTACTGACTGGTGGATTCACATTTACTAAGCGCAATCTGATTTCGTGAGTTGCACACTGCTGGGTCCAGCTACAGGTGTTTGATTGTGTTATCGAGTCTCGACTTGGCTATCGAGTGGTGCATACTAACGCGTAATCGCGGCCTGGTTTCGGTCCCCGTACATGGGAACTTGTATTTTGAACATTCCTGAGTTGAGTACTCTTTGCCATTGCGCAGAATGGTGGATGAGGAAGTGCAGATGTTTGAAAATATACTCTGCAAAAGGGGTGCACGGTCATGAATAACGCAGGATATATAATATTTAGCTGGTTTCTAAGGAGGTCTGAAGGAGATGTACGGAGGAAACCACGACAAAGTTGGGCATTGCAGATTTGATGAGGCTCTTTGTTGTTTTGAGAAAGGTGTTTGGAATGGGCTCTGTGCAAGGCGCCTGCTGGTGAGTGAGAGGGTAACTCTCATCTAAACGAAGGAATCAGCGTTACCTCCATACGGTGGATGCGGACTGCCTAGGTCTTTTCATTAAGAGCGAGGGGGGTGGCTGTTATTTGCAAGTATTGTTTTATGGTTTTATTGTATATGTTGGTATAACTGCTGTCAAAAATAATAAATCATAGATTATATATGATATATAGATACGAGTGTTTGAAGAACGTATTGGCTGATATGCCTTCTCGCCTGACAGCCGACTAGGAAAGAAGCTTTACCAGTAAAAGATTTAGAGAGTTTGTTCCTTTATGTGGAATGAAGAATATTGGCAATACCGTCGCCTAAAGCGAGTGGGCGAGTCGAACGTTTTGGTGGACTTATTTTGGACGCTCTGTCAACTTTTCCGTAGCCAAGATGAAGAAACCTGGGATGATTGTATTTATGAAGTCCAGATAGGCAACGGTGCCACGATCCATAACATAACCTGGAAAGGGTCACTGAATTGTCATTTAGTTTTGGCATTGCTAGCGGAACGGAAGGAATTTTGTACTCTACTGTGTCTAATGCCGCCGATGTAGCTGATCTGAAGGAGTTAGATAGGCTGGGGGTAGAGCGAGCGAAGGTATTGGGGAACAACGGCTAGAGAACATAGGGATTTGATAGGTGTGGGAAATCAGAAAGTGTGGAATGGAGATTAGGTTTGCGTTGAGAGATGGGTGTACCACGATAGTGCGTGTCGGATACTAGTGGTTAAGTTTCAAGGACCATGATCGCGTGGTAAGGGTGCTTTCTAATGAGAGGTATCTGATTGAAGACACCTCCATGTCCCGCAAACGTGGCCGTTATCGACAGGATGTAGTCTTGTATGTATGATGTAGGATGTAGTCTTGGCGTTTTGTAGAGATTTGGAGAGTAATGAAGAGGTTAGACGTAGTAGCAATAGTGAAAACAAGGTAGAGATAACAAACTTTAAGTTATTACAGGATTAAATGTGCTTTATATTATTAATATTAATTGGTTGAGTTATATTAATGAGTTCACAGAAAAATGAAGGTGTTTTATTGAGATCGCGGCCTTCAGGGTTAAGGAGAAAAAGAAAGAAGGAAAAAGTATTTATTCGGGATGAGCACAGGAAATAACAACCGAGAGCGACGTAGGAAGAAGGAATAGGTTGATTGTAATTGTTATTTCATAAAACAATGTTTTAGAAAGTATAGATACTGCTGTGTTGTATTCTTTATAACTATAATTTGTTGCTAGATTGCCAATGTTATACAACTGTTTGATTACTGGAAAAATAACACCTAATTAAGACTATGATTGTTTTGTAGTTTACATAATTAAATTAATTTAACGATATTATCGTTGGTGTTTAAATAGTGAAACTCGTTTTTATAGTGTGTATAAAACTGTACGCGTGAGGACACGCTTTGAACAGGATGGCCGAACTGTTAGCTTGTCTCTGGTAATACCATATTAGATTGTCTCTGGTAACTGTCATATTACTTACATTCACTCAATCGATCATTCATTCGTTCATGATTAAAAAGTTATTGGTTGTCATTCGGCAGTCTTGTCAGAGACGTCGAGGTGTGAACATCAAGTGATACTTACTGTGTAATTTTGGATTAAATGGTAACACTTCAGATACAAGTGTAAGTACAGATTAAATCATTATGTATTGAATAATTGGAATTGTACCGAGTGTATTTGTGGTTTATGTTGAAGGAAGTAATAAATATCTATGTTTATACTGAAATGTCTGGTTTTCTATTATGAATCCTTTATTCTGAACCGGTGGCCAACATTAATTTATTGCTCAATATTTTTGTGTCATGAAATTGACTTTTACAAACACATACAATCTATATTGCTATCCTGTCCTCTGACCTATTTGTGATCAATAAATGTCTACTAATATAGCTGCTTATTAGGAATGCGCATTAGGAAATATTTAAAAAAAAGGTGTCTATTCAAATGTGTAAGAATTATCTATGATTAGTTTTACGGTTTACTCACGGGCATTTTTCGGTATTGCCCGACTAGTTTCGGACCCAAACGGAGTCCCTTGTTTAATGAGCTGAACCCGCGGCGAGGCCCCGAGTCAGTTTGACTACTCGGGCAATCCCGTGAGTGCATTTTTCGGGATTGCCCGAGTAGTCAGTAAACCGCAACTAATCATAAATATGAATGTGTAAGAATTGTGTTATTTCTTATTTTATTATTTGAAGTGGTCGCGTGTGATTCTAGTCGAATCTGATGGTAAGCGCAGACAAGATCTAAGATGAAGCACACGAATCCAAGTAATTGAAACAAAGAGAGATTCCCCTATACCCCCCTGGCTTCACATACACACGACGGAACACAGTAAACTGTTTGGCTTAACGTGAAGACGGTAGCTAGCCAGGCGGACCGTATAGATCCTAAGTACCACCAAGCGTGCCGAGCAGTAGTGTTAAAGACATGTGTTTTTTCTATATCCAAGGAAATTCAACACTTTTTGTACCTTACAAGCTCAGATCATGATGCAAATAACCACCATAATAATCAAGGAACACAATTCAGAGTATAACAATAAGTGCAAACGCAAGAGTAAGTGAAAAAACACATCAATTACGTTCAGCGTTTATAGTAATTGTAAGTTAGTGTTAGATCATGATCAGTGAGTGTCAATGATTAATGTTAGTATCGCGATACGCGGTTAATTAAAGTGTATTAGACATTAATACGCTGTAATTATAAACGTAATGTGAGACTGTGAAGAAGTAATAGCTAGCGTTGATTTTGTAAGAACAAAACACGACACATTCATCGACAAAATGTAGGTGCTGCGTCCCGATTCAGAACCTAAGCAGTTGTCGACTGATTCAGTTTGTTAATTCGTTTCGTCTACGATTCTCGTAATGAGATAAAAAGAGATAGCTTACCGAATCGTTCGACAACTAACTAATTAGTCAGTCATTAGTCAGATACGTCAGTAGTTACCACGGTAGGTATACAGCATTTGTGCTGTGTAGGTACCTGTCCTGTGTATTTAGTACTTAGACTTAGCCAATGCTGCTAACAAAATTGCTTAAAATCGCTATCAAAGTGCAACTGAACCTCGGCCGTTCGACCGTTGTTTCTATAACCCCCTAAAATACACCACCACCCACCCCTAAAATCCCAGGCCTAGTTTGGGGGTTAGGATCAGATTCGTGGCAATACATTCGTGTACTATCTTATTATAACTGGCTTGTAACGTGTATTTTTAAGTGTAAAATAAATATTTTAATTTAATATAAGAAACAAAGTCAAACAACCAGTTCAGCTGCGGTTGGTTTGCGATTTTAAACAATTTTGTTGGTAGCATTGGTTTCCTGGGCATAAGCCGTCGACTACCTCTAATTTGGTCAGAACGCAGGCGAAGACGTATGCAGTATGATTGTGCATGCGACTGTCCATTCACCTGCTGAAGGGAAATAAGGACTACCTATTGACATTTGACAATATTTATCTTCATCATCATTACATCAGCCAAAGGATGTTCACTACTGAACAACGTCCTCCCCCATAGGTTTCCACAACGGCCGGTTACATGCCGCCTGCATCCAACGATGCCCAGCGACCTTCAACCAGGTATAGTTATATTATCACTACTTTGCTGATGGACAAGCTTTCACGCGATATGACGATTTAATTTTTATTTAATAAGTAGTTTGAAGTACTGTGTGAGTAAAATAGGCCACCATGGTATATTGATATTGAATTTTACTATAAAATGCTTTATCTTTCTTGTTTGTTGGTTTCTACGATTTTTTCCGTATTCTCTCTTACTACTTCGTTGTTTTCAGAAAGCTTTCAGTTTCTAAGATTTGTTACTGGCATCCATTATTTATTAGTTTCTCCAAAAAATCTGCTCGAATTTTGATCATACTTATATCTAAGTTCTGGGAGTAAGCTTAATATGATTCCCACAAATATGATAAACAATTTCACGCTCATAGACAACGGTTTTTCATATCCACTGATGCAAAAACAAAAATAGAAGGCATCGGTCCCGTCAAGTGATAAGGTATAATTTAGCCTCATGTTACGTGACATGTGCACGGGAGGGTTGACTGTCATTAGTGTCAGATGCTCTCGGTCGGAGCGACCGTGTGTCAACTGTTGACGAGGCTGCAGTCAACGGGTTACGTCTTGCTTATTCCGAGTCAAGGTGAATGGTTGACACAATTTATTAAAAAAAGTGGGTTTTGATAGTACTTAAACCTCTTTAGTTTGGATTTGTCTCTGTACACGAATGGCATATAATTTGTGTCATGTCCCTTTCTAGTGAAAGTTTAATAATGTTATAAGTACTAGTCGCGCGCAGAAGGTTTGCCGATGACTGCCCCTCCCACTTCACCGACCGCTACCCGCGCTCGTCTGGCCTACCTACTAATCGTACCGACCAACGACGCGTGACGTCATGAGGCTATCGGCAAACCTTCTCCGCGCGACTTATACTGTTTCTCTTGCCCAGTATTCCACATTAGAAGTATGCTACTGAAAAATGAAAGCTAAGTAATATGTTTCCTGCGGGAACTGCACATTTAGTCACAACTGCAAACTACGCAACCGCCAAATGTTGCTTGAAGGCAGTTAAAATGCAGTCAGTGCAACTGCAGGACAGCTGCCGACTGGTTGTGTGTGCAGTCCACTTGCAGTTATGATTATGAATGTAAAACGAAATATGATTTACCAACCCATCATCTTACAGATTTTTAATTTCTGATAATTTAGTCACAACCACAAAAACTAGGTGTACCTAATACATTCACAAAAACTATTTTAAAGCAGAATATCTATTATAAATTATTTTACACTAACCGGTAACGTCGCGCTGTCGTCCCAGGACGATACCCGCCATTGTTTATCTATTGTGTCTATAATTACAGTACTTGAGTAAGTCCCCTTCATTGCTGAACGAAGAATCATCATCATCATTCAGCCTAAAGACGTCCACTGCTGGACATAAGCCTCCCAAACCATGTTGGGGGGGTTTGCCATAATCGCCACGCTTGGCAGGCGGGTTGGCGATCGCAGTGCGGTAGTTAAAATACTCAGAGAACGCTGCTGCCCATCCTCTAGTAAATCCCTTAGTTGCCTTTTACGACTCCCAGGGAGAGAGATGGGATAGTGCTATTCTTTACATCCGGCACCACACGGTACCAACGAAACGAAGAATAGGTATTCACGAAAAAAAAAAAAAAAACGCTAAATCACACCAACAAAATTTACCAAACGCATTTCCTTAGCCCATAATACAACTAAAACATCCTTAAAAGTAAACGAACTAACGGTACATTTATTTAATTTACAAATCCGTTGTTTCTCCGTCTAATTAGGCCGGGTTTCCTGTAGATTTGCTCCCACCTGTCGTGGCGCTGCGACTGACGTACCTATCGCCTACCACTCGAATTAATTACTGCGATCGATTAATACCCGCCAAGCCAAAACTTAATTATGGGGAGAAATTATTTCGCGAGTTTTTGTGGTGCGTTGAGGTGGTTATTTCGGGGTTTCTTAAATTAAAATAATTGTAAAATAGAATTGTAATTTTTTTGAGATGAATCGAATTCTATTTCGATTTGATTCACTTCGATTTCTACTATTGTAATATTGTTATGTGCTCGTATCTTTTGCTACAATCCACTCTTAGGGAGTTAAAGTTATTATTTTCTCCCTTAATAAGAGGATGCGTGTTTGTAGTACAACATGAACAGGATACAGGTGCATACTGTGCAATCTCTAATAGCAAAAACCAATGACCTATCTATGGTTTGGTTTGCCGTACTAGAGATACAAATTTGACATTAATTCTATGGAGCTTAAGTCAAATTTCTATTTGTAGTAAGGGAAACCGCTGATAGATAGGTTACCTATTGGTTTCGGCCGTAAGTCACCTCATTATATCCGTTCCCGAAAGCAAATTCTCTTGTTCTAAAATAATTGTCAACAAACCTGTCGGTCCTTTAACAATGGACTACTAAAAGATCCATACACGTCCTTTCCAACATATTTCTTCGTTATTGTCAGATTTTAAATGGTTACAATGTATCAACAGTCTCCCGGGGCAGTTCAGTGCACCTCGGCCACCGCTTTTTGTGGCGTCGAGCGCTCACCCGCTTATTTGCCATCATTAATCATTATTTCGGCCCAGCGATGGACCGCCGTATGCTTCACAATTTGAGAAAATAACCCTTTTTTGTGTTTTAAGTAAGTTGGTTTGCAATAACATCGGGTCCTCAGAGCGTGGCGATCGCATGCCGTGCACATTATTTAAATTACGTACCAGCATGTAGAAGGTTGGCTATATGGGTGCATCATGTGCTGTGTTATGGTTACACGTGTATTTTATGTTTAAAAGTTACAAAAATAGTGCAAATTTTGTGATACGCTGTGCGAATTTGACTTTAACATTAGTTGATTTATCAGCTATTTCTATTTCCGATGTCGTAATTGAATTACGTTGCCTTTAGTCAAACAGCTTAATGACTTGCATCCGCTGCGTTCGTTCAAGGATGACATTAGTGAAACTCTCATCCGTCCGTTTTTGCATTATTTTGTGAGATGCAGGTAACCATAATATGAGCTGTGATTTCACTTTTGAGAATTGTTGATCATTGGTGTTAATTACGCATTTATTTTCAATTGGGTGCCCAGAATTTTAAGATTTATCAAACCACGGTTTAGCCCTTACAGCAGTGCAATTCTGTAAGAATCTCACCTTGATCGCGACTGTCAATTAGACACTTGTGGTGACACAGCGTGAAACTATGCGTTATTGATTATACTGTCGATTATCTGTGTGTTATTTGCTTGTATTATCCATACTGTGACATTAAGGATATCGAGCTAACCGTCGATATTGAGGTGGGTTTCTTACAGAATGACACTATAGGACAATGATGACTGACGATTTTAACACGACACAAAAGCTATTGATTCTATCTATTGATAGATTACTTTTTTCAATGTAATTAATATTATCTTTTCTTATTGTGTACAAGACTCATTTAATTTATTCACTTGAAAGACAGAACTGTATTGTTGGGGAGATTGTTGCGCCGTTTCTTCTTCATAACATAAACACTAGGAAGCGGTGAAGGTTGGGCGTTTTTGGGGGCTGTGTTATGTTAAATTGACGTTAATAAAGAATTATGTAATTCTGTTTTATTTTGAATAAACGAGTTTTGAGTTTGACTTGTTACTTGGCGGTTTGATGGACTCTCCTTCTTTAATTTCGTGTCTATCTATGAATATGTGCGACAGGATAGTGCCGTTAAACTGGACGTTGTTTATTAACAAGCAATCATGCTCTTTAATAAACAAGTTTTATGTTTCGTTTCGTATTTCCTAGTACAAAGAAGGCGCTTATTGGGACGACATGTACTCCTCCACATTACTGTCATCTGGAAGTGGGACCAGTTTTTTTATTTCTTTTGGACTGCTGTAGATGGTCCTAGGGGACCGTTTCTACGTAATCGGGCAGCTATTGGCGAGACCTGAAGGGTCTCCAGCCAATGGGGGGGGGGGGGGGTAAAATACTTAACCTAAGCTAACTACTTGTACTACACTAACATCATGATTACCTGCAACAACAGCACTAAGGGCGACCCCTAGTGGGACTCGGACCTCGGCTTAGGGCGTTGCTGGCGGGGACTGGAAGTGGGATCAGAAGACTGGTTGACTATTTATACACCGTGGGCCCGAGGTACCCGAAAGATTTTAACCACGCCTTTCTGATGGTATTATAATAATAATTTATTTAATTCAGATTGTTACATCCATAATTTTACATTTGGTTAATTTTCAGTCTCAGCATAATCATAGTCAAATCATTAATAATATAAATCATTCCAATAAAAATAATATAAAATCAAATCAACAAAAATAACATAATATCAAATCAACAAAAATAACATAAAAATAATATAAAATCAATCAAATAAAAATAACTAAAGAGTAACAAAATCAATAATAATAAATTTATATTTATATTATGAGTGAAATGTTATATCAACGAAAGTCCAATTCAGTCAAATTTTTTTTTCTTAATAAATCAATGAACTTTAATACCTACTTCTTTCTAAACAATACCTTAGGTTGAACTGGCAACATTTATAAATTATCGTGTTAGTGGATAAGAAACTTCTCACTTCACAACCCTCCCCGACAAATAAGACATACGGCGAGAGGGGTATGGTATGACAAAAGTCGCAACGCCGCGTTCATAGGACTTGTTACCATAGATATTTTTCGATTTGTGAATTTCCGTAAATAACAAATATTTCGAAAAATCAACAAACTATATTCTAGCTTTTCTTCTCCAATTAGGCATCGGAATCGAAGGTCTCTTTCGGGTACCTCGGGCACGGTTTATAAATAAAATATCTGGAAATTGTACTTCCACGCTCTACCTTTCACTGATGTAATATTTTCATTGTGCATACGTACCTACGATGTGCAGGCGCAGATATGCTCATATTAGTTATTGTCTGTGAGATGGTATCAATAGTGTTGGCTGTAATGTTCCCGCACCGATTGTGTTCAGATACGCAAATTGTTGTGTATGAATAATTATAATTTAACTCAAATTCTTGTGTTTCACTTTGAATGAAGTTGTTTTTGCTGCGATGCTTGGTGGATATGTTTTGAATACGGAGAATTAAAATTAAATATGTGATGTTGTGATCTTGGTCTTTCTCTCCGCAACATCTGTGGTGACATCTAGGATTTGAGAATTCTGTGTTCGCTTTTGTGACTACTATACAATGTGTCCGGTTATGGACTAGCGATATTTTAGGTAATTATATAACAACTATTCTAGTACTCAAATACATTAAATACACTAGGGTCCAATCCACTTCTATTTTTTTGTTGAGATGTTCTGTACGCGTGTACAAAAAAAGTCATGTCTCTCAAAGTTTTGGTCCTACTGCGATAAAAGTAAGCCTATTCGGAGGGCAACAATTTGTCTATCGTTTACATTACGATACAATGGGTTCACATTTTCATAACTTTAAAATAGAGAATATCTCAACAAAACAGCAAAATGGCTGCTAAATAGCGGGGAAGTGGATTGGACCCTAGTGTGTAGTGTATTTGTGTACAAGAATAGTTGCTATGTACCTAGAATATCGCTAGTCCATAACCGGACACATTGTATACTTACTGGATTCTGGTCTATTCATCCTGACATTGACATTCATACGATGAATGCAGTTATCCACGACGGACAGTTCAGCCTCATGATTTAAAACTTTACATTGTGTCAATTGTCGAATCAAATCGGTTTGTTACCTCGTTTTGTGTACGATAAAAAACCGAATCGATCGACAACTGACTTATCGTTAAGGTAAGTAAGTTTTGATATAAAATAAGACGATTTTTCGGACTTTTACCATTAGGGGCCGTCTCCACGAGCGAGAGAATCGCGGCGATATAATCGTCGTGCCACGTATTTCTATACTCTCTTAGAACGTGTCTCCACACGGCGATTTTATCGCTGCGATAGTTAGTATTGAATTTGATGACACGGCGAGAATATCGCCGCGATTCACTCGCTCGTGGAGATGGTCCCTAAGGGACATGCTTGGTTTTATCAATGACTATTAATAAATGTTGGTTTTGGGTATAAAACAATATTATATAATTAGAAAGTATTTATTAAACATTATAAATACGAGTTAATGGCTGTATCTAGATAAGTTATCTAAATAATTTTTAAACATTTTCAAAATGCTTTTTGACCAGTAATATCGGGTGTAAAAAGACCCTTAACGATAACGAAAACCACATATTCTACCCATCATTGGGATCATTTTGTTCTACCAGACCATACCTGGGAAATCATTGATTCCGGAGATATTGAAGGTCAAAGTATACATTTTTTTTTAGTTTTTTCCAGAAACGAATTCTAAGTGATAATACTAAACTTTCTTCCAAACAAACATTATCAAAATTTTCAATTTTTCCTAACAAATTACGCATTTCAAGTTACAAAAACGCAATGAATATCAAACGCACACAACCGCCTTGGCTCAGCTGTGTAGCCGCTGCACGACCCACACAAGCACATTCGGTTACGTGCATTACATTGGGCGCTACAAAAAACAGAGTTTTTTTATGCCTAAAAATAAAAGTCGTTTCCCAGCAATTATTTTTGGTCAATGTGATTTAGTTTGATGTACAGAGTGCGTAGATTTCGGCTATGTGATGGGTCTTTTTACACCCTGTATATAAAAAATAAAAATTTTCTTCTCACAAACATTAGACCTACGTTGGCTAAGCTAATTGTTCAGTCATTGTTCTTATCATTTGGTATTATTTATTGTCATTTATTAGTAGTAAAATACCTACATAATTTTAAAACATTTTAAAAACAGTAAAATAAGCAAAAAAAAAAACTGACCACCATAACACCTTCGCCGGCTATGCTAATCATTTATTAATTTGTTATCATTTGATTTTATAAATTGTCTAGACATAACTATTTTTCAACATTTACCGTGTCTCTGAGGTAAAACCTAAGATTTACCGAGTGAATGCTGGTAAAAGTCAGAAATTAACGATTAACAAAGAACAGTTTGGACCTTTACCATAAAGACTTGGTAAATCTTAGGTTTTACTGGAGAATCTTAGGATTTACCATAGTCCGAGTATTTACAGTAACATCGACACGGAGTGTCGTAGTGGGTTCATCGCTGTAACACTAAGTTATTATGCACCTTCAGAATCCAAATCGAGGTGGACCTCTAGAAACGTATGGTTTTAAAACGACTTAAAATAATCTTAAAGATTGCATACCATAAACACGTTATCACAAGGAAAGAAAGTTTTCCATTGCATTAATAATAGTAGGTAGGTAATTAGCGTTCTTTACATTATGATCGTTTCTTTGAAATCGTAAAAGCAATCACACAATCTAGCCATATTACTTTCAGTATCTGATGAATTCATGCCACTGAATAAATAAATAATAATAATGTAAATACAAGCTAAATTATGAATTATTCGGTTGAAACTATGAAACATTCATGAACACAGATCGTTTTTTACAATATTATTTTAGAAATTACTTTACAGTAGTAGTTATGTCGCTTTGCATGGTTCGAAATTCGCAACGGAGGAATAAGTCTTTGGTAGGTAGGTTCACGTGAGGATGGTACATTTAGCGCACTAAATCATTACTTTAAATGATGGGACACTATGGCCAGTATAAGCTCTAATTTTAGAGAGAGCCCTCTTAAGTGAAGTTTTGACGTGAAATGAAAGTAGACTTAACCTATTAAAAAAAAGTTGTCCAATGCATGGTATTCTACTTTATGACAGCAGTCTATTAATACGGGCCTAAGGCCTCTGTTCTAAAACGATGCTCAGTTCAGAGATTTGAATTCAAAAATGAAAAGCTGAAAAAAAAAAACTCAAATCTTAGCTTACATTGAGATTCACAACTGCAGTGCAATTCTGTAAGAATCTCACCTCGATCGCGATTGTCAATTAGACACTTGTCGTGACACAGCGTGGATAACAAAACTACGCGTTATTGATTATACTGTCAATTATCTGTGTGTTATTTGCTTCTATTATCCATACTGTGACATTATGGATATAGAGCTAACCGTCGATATCGAGGTGGGTTACTTACAGAATGACACTACTGATCATCGTTTTAGAATACGGACCTAAATCGTGAAACTTCTTCGGCTGCTCTATCATATTAGCCAAACAACATCCACTGCTGAACCTTTTAATGACCGCTACAATGGACGGTCAAAGGAGATATTAACAAAATTTATAGAAAAAGTGTAGTTAAACTTTCTCTCTGCTAACCTTATCGAGTAAACATCTGCTAGTGTTTGCGCACATCCACTTGTTTAACGAGTGATAAAACAGGTCCTTAATTTTTCACGATATATTTGACAATTAATGGCGAGTTTACATTGAACCAGTAACTGAATCCATTGGTCACGTAAACACGTTTCAATCCCGTCCAGCGCCCAGTATCCAGCACTTTATTTGAATACTATTTAGACCAATACTTATCCGGCGGAATGCAGCTTTTGGATTATAGTAAATCGACCTGAACTTTAAAAGAATACACAAAGAATACACTGCGTGTACCGGTACAGTCATAGTATTTTCATAAAGATGCAGACGCCGCGCAGGTGCGATGTGTATGGGAACGAATACCGTCTTTACTACCCGTACATTTGGAAGATATCTCTCCGGCTAGCAATAAACTCGCTGGGGATCGGATGTACTACGAAGATGAAGTGTCTTCTGCGAATCTAATTTCAATGCTTGTTTACATGTTGTATAATATCTAATACATTTTTTTTGTCAAGGCTGTTTTTAGTAAATGTTTGATTTGGATCATTATCCGTTTGGCGTTTTGGACTGTGATTAAATTACTCAAATCTATGTTATTATCTTAAGTAGCAGTAGTTATCCATTCATCTATATTCATGTAGGACGTGGTTTTGTTTCAGTAAGTTGTCCACCATTCTGATGATATTCTATGAAAGCAAATCTTGTGTGATTTCATCAACTATCAAGCTCTTCATCGCAATGATTGACCCTAACTATACTTACCTTTCCTTTTTCTGCAAAAACTTAACCATGAAGATACTTACTCAAATCCTTACACCTCTACCTCTGTTAAACAAATCTCACATCTCCGAGGTGTGTCCAACACATATAGTTGCAGGGTATTGCAAGCGTGTCGCGGATGCGGCGCGGGGCGGGGGGCGCGCGGTAACAGATGCGCTGCATTGCCGCCGCGCCAACTCCTGACGGCGACGAGGGACGGACTTAGGATGGGAGAATTATTTTATTTTTGAAATGTGCCATAAAATATTCTATTTCAAATACAGGGTATGGATTTTAGTAGCACGACTTGTTTGCGTAACTAATGTTTTAAATAAATAATGGTTTGAGCTTGTGAGGTAGCACTGTTGGACGGGATGGTGTCCTAGATTGTGCCTTTACATCCGATTTTTTGTTTTTGCCAGTACTCTTTAGATTACTTGTTCATCGGTCTATTATAGCCCCATGGTGTTCCGTACAAAACCTATACATTTTTTTTTTCTGCTGCAAGTCGTTCAACGGTTAAATGTGACAAGAGGATAAACAAAAAAAAAAGTAAACCTTGCCTCCCAAATCCGTACCTGCAATAAAACGCGAGGGAGCGTCGATGACAAAATACAAATTTTATTTTATTAAATTCAAAAAAAGCCTCCAATGATTGATAGGAGCGCGCCCTCTCCCGCTGCATAACTCTTGCTACTCAATAAAATGGATCATTGATTTCCCTGGAATACTCACGTCTTTGACGGGTGTACTAGAACTGTCGCAGTTCCGTAGTGCGCAATGTCGCGGAACTTAGAAAGGGGTAATTTTTTTAATTTAATCTTTATGCCACAGTTGTACATGGATGGTCTTAGGCTAGTGTTCACCAACACTAATTCTCTGGTTACACTATTAGGCATTCTTTACGGTCAATCTTAGGGTAGTGCAGAGATGATAAGATAGTGGTTTGTTCATGTTTGTATTCTCTGCAGTTAAGTCTGAACTGCTGTTTATAGTACTGTACCTACCCAGGATTTTAAGTTGATTATTATTTCTGGATTTCTAAAGAACTCTTCTATTAGTAGTATCCTGTAGTAACTATAAAATTGGAAGAAGCTAATAATATACAGAATACTTTTTTACCATATTTTACAACAGTCTTGCACCTGCCTGGGATGGTCCATGACTGTACTCCAATAGTGCAGCCATGGATAGTCTCCGGTCGGTGCCCCACCCCATTTTAGATTAAAGTTCTCACAGGGGCCTCTGCGTGTTGGACCTGTGTCCCCCTTATGCCTTCCAAAGGACCGGACATCTTCCGCATGGAAGATGAATCCGTGAATTTAAAGAGAGATACAGAATAACAATATACTAATTATTATTTATTCGAATTCATGAAAGTACATGATTACCGACTTTTACAGATAGCACTGAACCCAACACTAGGATTTCCTGTGTTACGAGGTTCAGTCTTCTTCGTCATAATGCTGCTTCAGCAGAGAATTTTAGTTCTGGTTAACAAGTATACAATTTTAATTAGCTGTGTAGGTTATTTCCATTTTTAGTAAACTTGATAGTGAAATAGTTACTTCTCTAGGTAAGTTTACTGGTATTTTAGTTAAGTCCTCTCCAACTTCTGAGATAAGGGCGAATAATATGACGAGAATTCTTCTTTAAAAGCTATTTTAAAGTTCGATACTAAAGCTATTTTATGCATGATTGATGATAAACTAATTTCAAGCGAATAGCCAACTTATTTCATACGCCGAAGCTCCAGTAATTATTTACTTATTTACCGATTTGCGTACCCACTAATTTACGATACGGGCATAAATATCTCGGTAACCGGTATCCGCAATAAGGGCCGTTGCGCACTTGCGATCTTTAATACGGTGAGCGAAGATATATCAGCGACAAGTGGTCGCGAGCTGTTTACAAGAACACGACATAATGGCCTCGGTGTAAAATATCGGTGTGTTCTATACGGAACCCCTGCGCTACCCCTGTAAGTATAATATTATGGAAACAGGTACTTATGTAGCATTATGAGTTTATGGGAGAGGTAGAGATAGATTTTTTATGGTGGATAACCACTATAAAGATTATAGTGGTTGTTTATGGTTTTAGGTTCACTTTCTAATTGCGATGATGGAACGGTGTGTAGTATTAAAAAACAAACGTCCTTTCTTTACGATGATTTTATTGAAACTAATTAGCGATTTCATTACGTATGCTTATATGATTCGGACAGTGGTTTTTTCCGTTGTTTAGTAACACCATTTATGAGGAAGAAATGGTCTTGTTCTGTTAAGTTTTTTTTATTCGGCATCTGGTATAGTATGAAAAGTGTACCTATCTTCTTTAGCCTAGCCTTTTCCCAACTACGTTGGGGACATTTTCCGGTCTAATCAGAAGAAGCTGAATGCCAGTATTTAACACGGAGTGACTGCCATCAAAACTCCGCAACTCAGTTACGGGGCAGATTTTGAATAGAAAAAGTAGGTGCACTAAGAGTAATATCACCCTAACTTAATCACCATTGGACGGGGTTTGTTTTACTAAACGTTTTGTTTCTTCACATCTCTGCTGTGGATAAAGTTATACATTAATACTTACTAGCTCAAACATAACCTAACTCTGTACCGCCTAGCCTTTTTCCAACTACGTTAGGGTCCACTTTCTGTCTAACCAGATGCGGCTGAATACCATTATTTTACACGTAGCGACTGCCGGGTGACCGTGTTTTTGCCGAAGTATTTTATATCGAATTTCATCACGCCGACAACGATTCGCCGACGTAATCTTTGCCGATGCAATTTTACCCTAATTTGATTTCGCCGAATGATTATTAGCCACCATAATTATTTGGCCAAAAAATCATTCAGAAATGTTGTTTTAGTCGAATACTTTTTTGGCTATTAATTTGCCAAATAAGTATTCGCACAACATTATTTTCAGCACACAGCCGAATGTAATGTTAATCCGACTCAGCGCAACCCGACTACACGTGGTCAGACTCTGTCCTACCCCTAGAGTGTTATTTAAACGCGTGGAGCCAAAATCTCGCGAAGGAGGTCCTGAGTGGAACGAGTGCACGAGGCTGAAGCGCAGCGAGTGGGGTGAGGTCGAGTCGGCGGCCTCCCGAGCGTAGCGCTGGTCGAGTGTGCGAGCGAAGCGAAGGGGCGACAAAGCGACTCTTCTGGCGGAGCAAACCCAGAAACAATTGCATGCTTGATTGCTTTCTTGCTTGCATGATGGGAAAATGAGCCATCTAACAAGTGTAAAGTGGCCAATAATACAGTTGACTAATGAAACAGTGGCCAGCAGACTAGTCGGCGTAACAAAAACTTACAAAACATAATTAGAGACTTTAATCATTCGGCGTTTTAATTATTCGGCGTTGTGTAAAGTGGTGAAAGGTTTTCGGCCAGATAAGAATCGGCTAATAATATTTTGATATTCCAACAGAGAACCAGCGACTGCCATCAGACCTCCGCAACCCATTTATCCTCTATAGGGTGTTAATGAATTCGTGTAATTCTTTCAAACCACGTGATCTACTGGTGACACAGATTAACTCTAAATGGGAATTTCTGAAAAATAAACAAAAAAAAAAAATTTTTTTTCTGTTTCTGAGTAATTTTAGTGCCTTGAATTATCTGACTGCAAAGAGCGATGTCGTGCCTGCCAGCCGTGTCGCCGTACTTTCATTAATTTATGCTTGGCATCGAAATGTTCACAGAAATAAAATTATTATTTTGCAAAAAAATAAAATCTTATTTTTTTACTGAATCCTTATTAGGTGGTTTAGATATGATCGGTAACAAAGCCGCATGAAAAAAAAGAATATTATTTTTTTATTTTTAATCAATCTAAATCCCGTGCGGGGCCTGTCTACCTACACCAGTGGCAAATCATGTGGTTTTAAGGAATTGCACGAATTCGTTAACACCCTGTATAATCTAACTCTGTTGACCATTGAAAAATATAATATACAAATTCCATCTTCTTCATAACAGGTCACAAGCTGAACACTACCCGCACTTCGGGTCGGCGCCACACTCGGGGCAGCGGCCGCTTACCCAGGGTTGCTCTACACAGTTAATTTAAAATTCTCACTCGTATAAATAAGGAGGGTAACGTTTGCGTTTTATAGCCTACAATGTGCGAATGCAATGTTTGTGACGCTCCTTTGCGGTTGTCGACGTATTTTAATATCGTTAATTAGGTGTTACGAGCGCCAAGTGCTCGTTTAAAACGTTTTGTGTTTTGGATAATGGTTGCATGAATTTTCGGGTGCGAGTTAAAAGATCTAATATGAGTAAATCTGTTTAGAATTTTGTTTTGTTAGAATTTTTTAATAGTGATAATATTTTGTGTATTTTTATACAGCATGAAAGGTTAGTCGCATTACATCCAAAAACCATGAACTCTGCTTATCATTCTATACAACTTTTACTACGCGAAAAAAATTCAGACTTAAAGCGACTAACCAGTCATGGTGAATGAAAATACACAAAATATTAGCACCATTAAAAGAACCTCGGTAAAGTCTGAAAGATGTTAAATATCTGATAACTGAAAACAGGGGCCCAATTCTCCTAAAATAAATTGTTGCCAAACGCAATCGAACCACAACCGTCAGTCAGTTTTTGTTTTCGAAAACTTTCAAAATGATTGATTTTGTTTTTTGTGTCAAGCAATATGACAGCTTTTGAAATTGAGAACTGTCTGAATGAACGGTTCGGCCTTGGTTCGGTTGTGATTTATCAAGATTTATTTTAGGAGAATTAGGCCCCTGAACAGTATCCGAATTGCGTATCACATTCGTTATTTCGAAAATTTTCATTTTGTCAATAGGTACAACAATATTCATTGCGTGATACATAGTTGTGGAGAAGTCGGATACACACGATGCTATGGAAATTGTTGACCTGTCAAAATCAAAGCCATAGCGATTACGAGTATTTTGCGCGATTAGGATGCTGGGCTTTGGGACTGATTTATTTATTAGTTTTATAGGACGTGCATTTTCTTGTTTTAATTAATTAAATGTTTTAGCATGCCCCTGAATTTATTAAGTATGCCATATTAATTTTATAGATAAACCACAGCAATGTATCAAAAGAAAAGTTCTCATTCATTCTAATTCGGAAATGGCGATGTATCTAATTTGCTTTGTACAGAAAACAAAAATCCAAGACACGGCGGCAAACAAAGGCGGCGTCACGAAATGGAGCGAAACTTTCTTACTAATTAATTTAATCCCTTCGAGCCCTACCCCATTAGCCTAATTGAACTGCGGTGTACATGTCAATTCTTTGCTCTTGTTCTAATACACTAAATTTCGAATCTGAACTCTAGTAACATGTGATAGAGTACGTTTTGAGTTGTGTGATCCGCGTTAAAGTTAGCACCATGTTAATGATATGAGGGGCATACTTTGTAACGTTTTGCATAAGTGTCCAATTCCTGTAAGATTCTTAAAATATTGTCTTTGAAAAAATACTACCAAGGTAGGTAGAACATATTCTTTTTAACCGACTTCAAAAAGGAGGAGGTTTTCAATTCGGATGTTTGTATTTTTTTTTTTTTTTTTATGTATGTTCGGGCATAACTCCGTCATATGTAGACGGATTTGCAAAATTCTTTTTTTGTTTGAAAGAATATTCTCCCGAGGTGGTCTCATTTTTTGGTGAAGATCTGATGAAGACTCTCGGAGATTGACAAGGGAACTCTTCAACGGATAACAGCAAATTATCCGCGATTGCTATAATTACATGTTTGTGTATTGTTTATGCCACTTAAAATAGAAAAATAAAATAACTTAAAAAAAAGTAAAAACCGACTTCAAAAAAACCAAAAGGAGTAAAATAATTATTATAAAACTTACAGTTTCAGAAGTCGGTGCCTTCAATTTGGTTCAGTGTAAAATTGCACCGACTTCTGAAACTGTTAGTTTTTCTGTGTCCATTAAAGGAAATCGAACTCAAATTGGGACATTGACGTCATACTATAATGAACTAATATAAGTAAATTATATACCATCATCAGTAAGTAAAAGCAAATAAGAAAATAAGTGGTAAACAATGTCGTATGATAACTTATTTTCAGACCTACTCAAAGTTTTTTATGACTAAATCATATTTGTGTTTGTATTACAATTCAAATAAGAATATATTTACCCTTGCTTATAATAACTTTGAACACAAGTAGAATAATTTGGAAAATTATTTGACATTCTGGCTTAATGTGAACATTAGGTATATGGTATATCTACACACCAGTGCGCTTTCATGTTCATCTTGCGCTTTCGACTTTCAATTCCTCTTGCGTCAAGCGCATGCAATATTGATTGCCATAAGACGCATGCAGCTTATCGTCTACACCGGTGCGCCTCGGTTAGTCGTCAGTCGACATACAATAGACGGATTAGCGTGCGCTAGGAGCATGCGCTACGGCTCTTCACGCATGCTTCAGACGAAGACGCAAGATGAACATGAAAGCGCACTGGTGTAGACATAGCTAAATGACGTAAAATACCGTACGCTAGATGTGAATTAGCTTTTCTAATATTTTTTCGTGAAGTCCAATGCTCACCGATAGCAAGGATACAGTGTGAATGTGTTAGCTATGCATCGCGGATAAAAGGACCACGGTGCAGGCAGCCTTAGATGATTATCAAATACTTGTTTAGATTAATTGGATAATGGAGTTTAGAGCCGCTACTATATAGGGTGTCCCTGGAAGTATGGATCAAATCGAATAGGGGCGTGGGCAATGTCATTTCCAAACTTTTTAACCCTGAGAATGTCGGTGCAATTTTTTACGCTTCAAAAGTTTTGACAATTTTTTTTTTTCAATCACTTCGCTTAGAAAAAAATAAAAACTATCAGAGCTATAATATTTTTTTTCAGGACTTTGTCGAACAGTAGTAGGCCTTTCTTGTGGTAATACTTTTACACAGCTAGAAGAAAACATGTGTTCAATAAGAAAAAACATTTACTGCAAAGGCTTTTTTGGTCTGGCAAACATTTTACTCAAGTTTTTACTACTACAAGTTTTGAAATAACCTTGCCCACGCCCTTATTCGATTTGATCCATACTTCTATGGACAGCCTGTATAAAGAGAAATAATGATATTTTAAATGTTGGTGATGTTCTTCAAAAAGGACAGGTACGTACTCTCAACCGGCGTGCGTGTAGGTATGACAAGATGTGTGAACGTGAAGGAAGCGAAAGGAGTAACTATGTAAGAATGCCTACCCCCATGGGAAAAAGGCGTGTGTTTAATGTATGTATGTTTACAGTTTAAAATACACACTTTTCACAATTTTTATTAAAATTAAATTATTTAAATTAATTAAAACAAATCAAACCAGCCTAAATTCGATAAGTCTACTAGTAGCTATGAGGAACTCTTATCTTCCGACTCCATCATGAGATCAGCTTGATGGCAACCATATTATTGTATCGTCATCAGAATCATATTGGGCTGCATGAAAAGAGCCTCCACGAGTGACGATACTTAAGTACGTCCGGCGCACCCTGGGCAGTCAGCCTCGCTACCATCCTTGCTTACTGGCTAATCTTTTCACCACGGCATGAGATATTATTGTATAGCTCGTGCTGACACGTTAGAAGAAGAAGATCATAATCACATACATTTGTAAAGTTTCAAATGACTGCTACTTAGATTTCAAGTGGGTGAAAATTGACTTCCAAGATTTGATTACAAACTAAGTCAGTTACAGGTGAAGCTAATTAATATAAGCGTGTTAAAAAATACGAACCTAAAAATATATTTTGATTTGAGACAGTATTGTGCTGATATTCTTTAGAACACCCGGATAATATAATCAGAAGCTTGAATTCGATACAATAATTAAAACTTCACTTTTTATTTGTATTTAGACAGAATTGAGCGATCAGCGCGCGTCAATAGCGGACCCCCTGCAAACACTCGTTTTGTTCCCGGCAGCGCTACAGAGACAAAAGACAGAAGATCAACTTTACATCAATATCAAACCAAGGCATAGGTCCTTTATTTTGTCGCATTTCAGGTGTATATTTAGTAAATCATCAGACAAACAGAAGTAAAAGAATGGTGTGACTGATAAAATGGTATTGTGTTGCTCTCTTCTTTTAATTACATCTCAAGTGATATAAACCAGACACCAATGTTTGGGTCCTTGCAAATCATCTAACTTCTTAAACGATATTATTTTTCTAATGGAATGCTTGTAGTTGTCCTTGCGGACTATTTCTACGTAATCGTAATTGGTGAGACTTGAAGGATCTCCAGCCAAGGCTAGCTGTGAGCTGTGCCACTGATTGAAAAGGCTCTAACAACCGATAGGTCGCGGGATAGATATAATATAATCATCCAACTTACCAGCCCAATCACCGCAAGGGCTAAGTTACCGATGCCATAGGGCTGGTTTTGTGGTGACGAATGAGACAGATTATAAGGAATACGAGATTTGAAGATAGATTTGTTTTTTAGTAGTAGAGATCCTTGCAAAGAGCTCGTACGGGGAAGTACTACGCATCACCCATACCTATTTCTGCAGCCGAGTAGTATTGCTTTGTTCTGATTTGAAGAGTAAGAGGTGCCGGTGAAATTACAAGCACATGAGATTTCCAATTTTGTCTCTAAGGTTGGCAACGCATGACCAATATTTTTCCATCAGGGGGGCCGTCGACTTGTTTGTCAACCAATTACATAAGAAAAAAAAAACTCTTTTTTCTACATTATACTACTGTTCTTTAACTGCGCAGTGGTAGTATTGACAAACACGTCTGCTGACACGCACATCCTTTTCATAGCCACCGCCATTGCTGTACACAAAGACCTTCTAAATTCGGTCGCTTAAACTTTAGACTATTCACTAAAGATATTGTGTAAGCGCTGTATAATGAATAATGTTATTGTGTTAACAATTTTAAAAGCATTGGAAGTTTAAATAGCTTTTATAAGTTGGGCCGCACTGAGCTTTTAAATAAGGTCAGGCTGTGAAAGATTTTTAGTCAATCGTGTTATGTGGTATTTTCATTCTTTGAAGGATCACACTATTATAAAGGGTCTTAACGAATTCGTGTAATTCTTTCAAACCGCATGATCTATTAATGGTATAAATTAACCCCGCACGATTGAAAATAAAAATAAACTTTTTTTTTCTCAAATAAAATATTTATGTGATAGAAAATTTCGATGCCATGCATAAATGAATGAAGGCACGGCAACATAGCTGACGGGCACGACTAGCGCGATATCGCTCCACGCAGTCAGTTAACTTGGGACGCTAAAATTACTCAGATACAGAATACCATGGTTAATTTTTTGAAAACTTTTTTGTTCATTCTGAAATAAATCTATGCAGTGTCACCAGTATATCACACGGTTCGAAGGAATTACACGAATTCATTTACACCCTGTATTTAGTTAACTACCTTAAAACTTAAAAGGGAAGCTCGTGGCTTACTAACAACCGCGCGGATCATACGATTTGCAAGGTTAAGCTGTGCTTGCCGCGGTCAGTTAGTGGATGGGTGACCATTCGTTACACATTGAGAGGCCTTCCGTGCCTCAGAGAGCACGCTAAGCCGTCGGTCCCGGGTTTCATACGAATACCCATGCCAATCGTTACGGGTAGTCAGATGCTCGAAAGTCTGACAACTGGTGTAACCTTAGGATACCGGCATTGCTCAGTAACTGGGTTGCAGAGGTCTGATGGCAGTCGCTCTGTGTAAAATACTGCCGCATCTGGTTGGACTGGAACCTGATCCCAACATAGTTGGGAAAACGCTAGGTAGAAAATACCTTCAATCTCAATAATTTTTATTTTCAAAATCATAAAGAACTTAAAATCTATCAATCAATAAGTATAATATAATTCTTATTGTCCTTATTTGCATTCTTTGTCTCGTTTAGTGCCGGACTTAAAGAATACCTACCCCATCTCTTCGTGTGGGTGTCGTAAAAGGCGACTAAGGGATTCACTAGAGGATGGGCAGCAGCGTTCTTTGAGTACTTTAACAACCATACTGGGATCACCAACCCGCCTGCCAAGCGTTGCGATAATGGCAAACCCCCCCAACATGGCTTGGGAGAGGCCTTTGTCCAGCAGTGGACGTCTTTCGGCTGGATGATGATTATTTGCAATCATTCAATTAAGTGGTGGCCTATAGGCCCTCTTCTTCTTCTTCCTTTGCCCTGTCCCATTATCTGGGGTCGGCTCTCCTTGTCTGCCTTCTCCATTTACTCGTATGTCGATCCAGAGCGGTTGCGATGTCTATTTCGCTCTCCTTTAGATCTGTGGCAACATCTATCACGCCACGTGCGAACTATCCTGCATCGCGATATCAACATTCGCCGAGCAGTTAATATAATTATATACAACCGCCCAACATTGATCGTTGGGCAGTAGCCCGCCAGGCATAAGACTCCGCCTGGTTGGAGGATTCTCCCTTTGGTTGGAGGAACACTATACCTAGTTTCTCCACAGATCTTTCTGGACTGTTGTCAGACAGGTGGCGGGGGGTCTTCCGCGATTTCGCGTCACTGTCGGCAGGTTAAGGGCTACTCGCACCATCGAAGGCGTTGCTCTAGCAATGGGGGCAATTTTGTAGCTAACCTCGGATGTGTACGTTGTGTACTTTATCCAGAAGTGTGACACCCACTGACCATCGAAACATGCGCGTTTCCGTCGTGTGTAGTTTTGACAGGTGTTGTTTAGTGGTTGCCCAGCAAAGATAAAACCAAGCTCTTCTTGAGGTTGTCATAGGTAAGATTAAGGAATAGTTTCAGTCAAAAAGCATTTACAGTATGCACGCACATTGAATGACTGCCTCGTCGGTCTAGTGGTCTCAAGCGCGACTGCTGAGCATGAGGTCCTGGGTTCGAACCCCTGGTCCGGCAGTGTCATTGGGTTTATGCGTGTGGAGTTTTTTTTTAATAATGCATTGCCCCACTCTAGGATTTTTTCCTGTATTGTGGGTGCGTTTATAGACACAAATCTCACATACACAAACGCCCAGACCCGAAACAACTATCTGTAGGGCATACAAATTTTTGTTCTGTGTGGGAATCCAACCCACGACCCGAAGCGCAGAAGCCAATCGTTCAGCGACTGCACCAAACGTGTCGTCCTAAGTTTATGGAGCAGCCTGGAGTCTGGATTGTGCCCGGTTGAAGACAATAGGCAGGGCCCCTATTACATGGGACTTTAAATATTACGGCGAAATGAGAGTTTACTAAACGCCTCTGCCCACCCTTCGGGGAGTATAGGTATGATATTATGAATCTCAAAGCGCCAGCAATAAAGAGTGTATCATGTAGCTACATTTTATATTTCTTCTCCTCGGAGTACCTGTTATTTTATTTTGTTCTTGATTACCCCGTAACGAATGTGAGTATATATTCGATTCAAACGTTGAATTAATTCGTATGATATCGATTTTTTGTCCACAAAAATAAATTTGATTGCCATCAACGGGGGCGGAGTGACGGGCATAGGACTAATCAAATTAATTTGTTAAAATAGCGGCACTCACAAGTTTGGAGCATAACAAAAGTTCCGTGAAATGGGGTAAAACTAATTCGTGCCCGGTCAGTGCAAACTCGCCATGTGTCCCGGGTTCGATTCCCGGGGGTGCGTCTGTAATGTCACGCCTATTATTCGCCGATATATCTTCCGTTCCCGTCAATATTTTCATTTTCGTGGATTTCTGTCCATTTGGGAGTTCATTATGTCCCTCCTTGTGTTAGTTTCATCTTCATGTGTCATTTGTACGCACACTTTTGGTATAGGGAATTTTTCATTAAAGTGTATGATTATTTTTATCATTAGACAAAGTATTTAAGTATTTTTTCCTCTTTTAATCCTTATAAAAGGAGAATGGGAGACATGTTTTGAAGTTGGTCTAGTTCGCATTTATATCTAATATTAGTTTGGATTTGAATGCTTAAGTATTGCTACGTTCTTAGCATATTATTATTGTTCTTATCATATATGTACAAGGTTAGTCGGAAAGGGGGTACTAATACGAAACCCACTTATAGTATCACTGATGACTGTTTGAAAGCAAGTGTTAAAATTTAAAAATTCGATAAAAAAAAACCAAATTAAATGATTTCTATTTTAGTTTTTTCAAAAATTCTTCATCCCTCTTTTAGTAACAAATTCAGAAAATGGTGCTTCTAATTCATGACCCCAAATATGACCCAAAATGTAAACACAGCTGATCATAGCTGGGGATAGATAGATTTTAGAGAATTTTTTTTGAGATTTTTGTACAACTGTTTCTCTTAAACTATTGAGTTTTGGGAAAAGTTGTAGAACAAAAGTTATTCATTATTATGTGTACTTTAACACCCTTTCTGATTAGTACCCCCTTTCTGACTAATCTTGTATTTTTTCAATAAAATAATGTAGAAATCCCAAACTTCTCTTCTCTTTTAGGCTCACCTATATTTCAGCTACCTATTTCACATAGCTCTCCTTACGAAATAATCTACTCAATACAATGAATATTACATTACCTAAGAACAATCTATCCTACATCCCAGTATTAGCCAACCCAATTTCCAGACTAACATGATTGAAGATATAGGTTATAGTTCCGTCATCGTCGATATTTGTAGCAAGGCTGGCCATGCATCACCCAGCTAGAGGGTACCGGACAATCTTATAAAGTACCCCGACCATCACACGTCAAGGCCCGTACCGACCGGCCATCCTTTATTCAAATAAACCCTATTTTTATGGAAAACCTGCCCTTTCCACATCAATATCAATTTCCCAGCGATTGTTGCAGAAATAAAGGGATGACCCTTCGGGGACGACAGGTTATCTGCCCAACTATATTAGAGGAGCTTTTAAAAGGCAGTTTTTTTGGTACTGTATTATGTTTTATCTGGGATTTTTTAGAAGGTTTTTCTTTAATATGAAGATGACCTTTACATTTATGGACAGACTAGCTTTAGCCCGCGGCTTCGCTCGCGTTAATTAAGCTCAGAAAAACTTTTAACACACCACTAAAGTTTCTATAATAACATAATTCAATCGTGATTCGAAAGACACGTGGCGCCGTCTATTAACGTTATTGTCGTTTTCCTCGGGAACAGTACTTTTATTCGGCATGAAAGTACCCTATGTCCGTTTCTGTACACCTGGCAACGTATATGCAAAATTTCAGGATGATCGGTTCAGTGGTTTAGGCGTGAAAAGGTAACAAACAAACCAACTTACTGTCGCATTTATAATATTAGTTAGGAATCGGAAAAGACAAAATACCTTGTCCTTTCTGTAATCATTTTATTGCATGATATTATTTGTACTCAACTTAAGCTACGTCCACGTTTGTAGCATTTTGGCGTATCGTATCTCCGTCGCGTGGCACTGACGTGTATCATGATCGCTGGTTAAGGTACGTCCACAATTGTATGTGTGTTTGTCCTAACCAGCGATCATGAATAATCATGACACTCGTCGGTAGGGTTGCCAACATTTTTTTTGTCTGAATATAGTATTTTTTTTAAAAGCCATAAAAAATATAGTACGCTTCAAAAAAATATAGTATTTTAGTAGAGAAGAATAAAAAAAAGACAAAAGTTTTTTTTTTTCAAACTCAAACTCAAATTCTGTATTGCATTCATGTGTACATAGATGTTACAGAAGTAAATAATAAGTTCTGTCGAACGAAAGACGCGTTCGAAAATTGCAGGAAGTTTTTTTTATTTTACTAATTTTAGTACCTATTACATTGAGCTATTGTACTGAAATATAGTATTTTCGCGTACTATATATTTCTTCAACAGTACATAGTACGGAGACCCTAAATACAGTACAATACTATATATTATAGTACGGTTGGCAACCCTACTCGTCGGTGCCATGTGACGGAGATACGATACGCCAAAATGCTACAAATGTGGACGTAACTTAAGTGAACAAAGTGAAAGCCAATAATTAAGTCAAGTATAAATTAGTCAGTGATGTTCTGCCTAGCCTTTTACCAACTATGTTGGGGTCAGCGTCCAGTCTAACCAGATGCAGCTGAATATCAGTATTTTACACGGAGCAACTGCCATCAGACCTCTGCAACCCAGTTACTGAGCAATGCCGATATCCTAAGGTTAGACCGATTGTTTGACTTCCGGGCTTCTGAATACCCGTAACGACTGTCATAAATTAATCAGTGATATTAAATAAAAAATGTTGTTTAGTGCACATACCATGTTTTGTCTCTGCATCACGCAAAGGTCGACTGGTAGAGAATGCCTTTAGGCATTAAGTCTGCCTATGTACTTTTGTGCTTTTGGATTTATTTTCGTTGAATCCCAGTTTTGAATCCCAGTTTAATATTTTTGGCGTTGGATTCCACAAAAAATTATTATGTATTTCCGTTGAATCCCAAATTCTAAAAATGCAAGAGAATTAAGTTTTACTGTCGTTGAATCCCAAAAACTATTTCCGTTGGATCCCAAATGCTTAAAAAAATCTGAATGCGGGTACTTCCAACTACAAAATTGTTTATAATAAAATGAGGGTATACACAGCCTTGAACGTCCACCCGTGCGATCTTCGAAACGCACCAACGATGAAACAGAGAAGAGCAACGTATTAAATGATATCGATACAGGTTTTAAAATTCAACTGTCCTAATTGTTAATTTATTAAAACTACCAGGAAAGCAGAAATGAACTGGAGCTGTGCTTAAGCAACTTACTACTGTAATGTAACAGACGGCCCTAGGATCTCCTGAGAGCACGTCTGCCACACCAGTTGTAAAGAATGTGTAGAGCATTCTATACCTAGTAGTGTACTTAACAATAATAAGATGCTTATAGAATAAGAGGCAGGACTGCGTCACGTCCCTTGGAGTAGTCAGCGAGTTCCTTCTTGTCGTTACGGCGTCCGTCGATGGCCCACACAGCCATCTGATAGAAACCGGCGGCAGCAAACAGACCGGCTGTAGCATTTAGTCATAGTCATTAGTAGACGTAGACGACAGCCGGTCCGATCGCCGATCTCGTATGTGTAGCAGGAGACGAAGTGAAAAGAAGGGGTCACCCTCGGGCACCGGAACGCATCTCACCCCGGTACCACGGGAGCGCAGGTTCCCGGATAGGTGGTGGAGGCTCAGGCCGTCCAGCCCCCCGGAGTCCCATGTAAAGGCAGGTGTTGCTTAGAGCAGTGTATAGGGAATGGTTGATGTGATGGCATACCACATATAATTAAACGGTCACTCACACGGATTTAAATTTATAATATTTATATCAATATAATATAATAAACAGTAAATCATAGTATCAAAAATCACCATCGTGTAAAACAAATCAAAGTCCAGTCTCATTTCAAATCCCTATCTGTCATTATTAAAAAAAAGTATAAAATATAAAAATGGCCAGTAGGTAGGTGAATGACTATGAAGAAGGTGATACTACACTACTTAGCTCAATAATCTTAAAATACAGGTTTTGAAATTGAATCATGTTGTTTTGAAAAGTACCAGGGTGACAGAAATGAACAATAAACATGCGCCTAAACGATCTCACTAAGTTGTGCACCAACGATTAAACACAAAGATAATATAAAGTATTCGTTATTATTCACTATATCGATAGAAGTCTAAATTAAAACTGCCCTTTATCTTACCTGTAACTGTCATGTCCTATTCCTATACTACCAGGAAAACAGAAATGAACTGGAAGTAGCTGCTTATGCGATACTACTTAGCTCACTAAAGGTTGAAGTACACGCTTTAAAATTTTACCTTTAAGTACTTCCTACTTTCCTTCCAGAAACAAAAAGTAAATAAAAAAATTCAAACAATTATTTTTGTACTTTTATTTAAAAACACTACCTATGTACTAAGTCACAAGTTTACATTTTACTATGCATTTCTTTCCAAAAAAATATAAAATACTAGCATAGGTTTACTTACACAAATTCCAGTGCCAACCCTGCCCACTAAAATTAAATTTGGTGGGGCAGATTCCACTCCAAAATTAGAATTATTCAACTTTGCCCCACCAGTGGGGCGGCTGGTGGGGCAAAGTGGAAGAATTCAAAATAAGCGTGTATACCAAATTTCAGCTCAATCGGTTAAAGATAACTGATTTAAAATTTAGTTGCAAGATTCCACCCGGACAAACATACATAAGTACATACATTGCAAGTTATATAAAAGCTTGTAAAAAGTTGACCTGACCTATGTCTTTGTGTGCAAATAAAGTATGAATTCATTCATGTTTCTTGTGTCTTTCATTCATTCAATCATGTTTCTTCTGTCTTTCATTCATTCAATCATTTAATAGTCGGTGGGCCGAACACACGCTGCTTTTTAAAATGTTTGATAAAGATAAATCACTTTTCTTCTGAAAAGTACACATGTTGTTATAACACGGGATTCAATGGAAATAGCAAATGGGACCCATCGATAATACCTAAAAAATGGGATCGAAAATTGGGATCCAACGAAAATAAATGTACTTTTGTGTATAAAGAATTAAGACATTTATTTATTTATTTATACTTTCGCACAAAATCTGTACAGAGGCGGACTTAATGCCATAGGAATTTTCTACCAGTCGACCTTAGGGTGGTGCAGAGGAAACATGGTATTTAATAAAATCGTAACGATCCTAAAACTGTAAATTAAATATTTTTGGAAAAAAGTAAGTGCAACGCAACCTAGGAACGATACTGATGGCAAAAATATAATTTTTAGATTTTATGTCTCTTGGTCTGTTTGTATGTATGTGCTTCACGCCTACGCCATTAGACAGATCAAGTTGAAATTGAGCGGGTAAGGTTATAGGGTACAAATATCATGTAATGCAGGCAAAGCCGCAGTTACAGCTAGTAAATAAATAAAATATGTAAAAGCTTGTAATGACTGCTTCTCCACAAGCATATTCGTGACACGATAAAATAAATTACGTACTCACTATAAACATTTATTACGTCCTCGTAAACCTGTATCTACTTCTGATACATAATGCACATGATCGATGTGCTTTTATTTAAATACGTCCACCAATAAATACTACATAACAGCGAACGACGCGACCATTTACAAAATGATAGGTGAGGCCTGAGAACATCCAGCAGTTGTTCAGCACTGTGATTACAGACGATTACCCCGTCACCAAACTCGTATTTGGTCCCCACTTAATATAATAAGCATCGCTGAATCGAAATCGATGCTATTACATGTCTGGTCCCATTTATAATCAGTACATCGCATCCCGAAGCGATCGCGCCGCCTTAGGGCCGCTCCGTAATCGGTCAATTATCTATAATTTTCTACCATCAGTCTTTACCCGAAGCGGGCTAGATTCCTGCCAGCCCTAGTGTAATGGTGCGTCCGGTTATCGATCTAATTGGTAAATTATGTATGCCCCTCAGGAGACGGAGTGGAAATGCTCGTGAATATAAATATAATTAGAATAGCCTAATCGGAGTTTTGACTTTGACCAATAAATTGTTTCCTAGAAATAAAATCCAATAAACAAAATGCAAGCTGCAAAATGAAATAAACTTCGACGTTTTTTTTTGTATTGGTAATATTTTTTAAGATTTAATTTTGTCAATATCATATATTTTGCAAATCTACCATTGCACCGGAGCAATGCACGAAAGCTACGCATGCGTTGCATAATTTTATCAGAATCTGACAATTGAAAAAAATACGTGACAAGCTGGACAGCCTTGCCATCCATGAAAAGGTATATTTTATATATAGAATGCGTGGCAACATTTAAAACAAAAACAGGTTATAGTTGAAACCGAGCCGCGGTGAACATTCGATCCGCCCCCAGCGGCTGCATGCGGCCGTATCACTTTTTTGTCTTTTTTTAGACCAGTCTTAATAAACTTTTTCCTATTGGCCGCAAGGAAATTATAATTTTTTTGTCTGAGACGAAATAAAATTTATAGCAGGTGGAATGCTAGTGATTATTTGAATTATCGATCGAAATCGGGTATCGATCGTTGCGATTGGTCGGTTCCAGTCCAATGGGGTTGGAGATCGATATGTGCGATAAAATTGATGTAATTATTCGAGTTGAATTGTAATTCTTATTCGGTTGAAGGGAGTTTCGTGTAGGAACTAGTTTATCACGATATCTGAACAGTGGTTTTTGTTGGTAGGGTATTTTGGGTAGTGCTGCCAAACGCGATCTCGCGTGACGGTGAGGCGTGGCTTGCGATTACAATTAAAACATTGTTCGGTGCTTGGTCGTTCCAACCTAAAGAACCTACCTATCCGAATTTCGATCAAAAATCTTTGTTCATTGCCGAAACTTGTGTTTGCCATATTAAATGCATTAGGTTGGGAATTTCTTTTTATATCATTAAATGTTTTGAAGGTTCATGTTTAATTTCGGTACATCAGTCACAGAACATTGATGGTTATCAGTGTTGTTATCGTACAGGGGTTCTACGAGTTCTAAATATTTAGGTACCCATCGGCTTTAATAAAAGTCCCTGAAGTTTTTTTTAAATTATACAATATACGTGAGTGTCCTGGTGGCCCGGAGGTTACAGACCCGCTTGTTAAGCATCGGGTTGCGGGTTCAAACCCAGGCATGTACCAATGTGACTTTTTCAGTGTCATATGTACCTTCTTAGTTAATCTAAGACGCCACTGACATATAAACGGTGAAGGAAAACATCGTGAGGAAACCTGGACTTTAATGGTCTGAAATCGCCAACACGCAATGAGCAAGCGTGGTGATTAATGCTCGTTCCTTCTCTGTACGAGAAGAGGCCTTTGCCCAGCAGTGGGACAGTTACAGGCTAATATTTATTTTAATTTTATTTTATACAATATACAAGGTTAGTCGGAAAGAGAGTACTAATCTGCAAGGGTGTTAAAGTACTCATAATAATGAATAACTTTTGTTCTACAACTTTTCCCAAAAGTCAATATTTTAAGAGAAATAGCCGTTCAAATATTTCATGAAGAATACGCTAAAATCTATCTATCCTCGGATATGATCAGCTGTGTTTACATTTTTGGTCATATTTAGGGTCACAGATTAGATGCTCCATTTTTTGAATTCGTAACTAAAGCAGGGGTGCAGAATTTTTGAAAAAACTAATATAAAAATCATTTTACATGGAAATAAAATTTATGCTATTTTGAAATTTTAGCACTTGCTTTTTTAAAACAGTCATCAGTGATAGGAACTTTAAGTGGCCTGCGGATTAGTACCCCCTTTCAGACTAACCTTGTATATCTACGTATGATCAACTTTCCGGTTCACACGTGACTAACTTCATTGTTCTAACATACGCATACTACGCAGTTAATAACCAAGCACAGATAAAGGACATCAAAGCTGTGCGCCGGTTTGTTAATTTCGTTAGAAACATATTAATGACGTCATTAGTATACGTCACCACAAATGGGATTCGTGACAAAATATTGACACGACACGGAGCGGACGAGTATGTAATAAAAACATGAATTAAATGATATTGTAACAAAAAGGTGGACTGTCAAGTAACACATTTGTCTAGAGACCGGTACTAATTTCATTAATACGCTGTGTAGAAGAACTTTAGGGTTCTGTCTTGCTATCATAAATTCCACTGAGATCACAAAATTTACAAATCTTATAAGCAATCGTCTTAGAAACATACTAAAGCACTTTAATTATTAAAATTACGACGGTGAAAAAATCCGCTTAAGGCTTTAATTTGAATTTTGTGCGGAACTCAAATTATTTTTTTGGTAACGCGGATGTATCGTCACGCGTGAATGAATTCGTTACGATTTCTTGTCGTCCATTTATTTCGTAACGCGTAAAATATAAATTTTATAAAACATGTTACACATGACAAATCGAAACGATAAAACTTTTGATGGCTGTTTTTTTCTGGTCTTTGGAAAAGAGTCTAATCGTTTTATATTATTCAACAGATCCTAATTACACTGGGAATTGCAATCATTTTGACAGTTCGTCAATGTCCATTGCAGCGTATGTTTTAACAAACTGTCTTATTGTACCAACAACTTTGCATCACTCAATGAATCTTGTAGTAGGTATTGCCAAAATTAAAGTTCTTGTGACCGTTACCGTGTTGGCGAGACCTGGAGGGTCTCCAATCAATGGGGAAGAAATGAAATACTTAACAAAGCTAACTACTTATGCTACACTAATATCATGACTACTAGCAACAATGGCACTAAGGGCGACCCCTACTGGGACTCGGACCTCGGCTTGGAGCGTTGTTGGAGGATGATTGGCAGGGAGATAGCTTGATGAGGGCCGTATTATCGGTGTGACTGCGGAGTCTGAAGAGACAACGAGAGAGCTCGGTGGATCGTGAACTGCGGGGGGGACATCGCGACGAGGATGGTAAGCCGGACGGGGCGGTGGACGCTGTGTAGTGTACTGGTCGATTTACTTACCTCCTGGAGGAGAGTTATATCGTCATCGGGTCCTAAGAGTGTGTGCCTAGGACGGCGTACTGCATTGATAAGACAGGGAATGTAGTCGGCACTAGAGGATTCGGGTAGCGCGAGGCAATGTCGAAGTGAAACGTGTATCCATCCAAAGTAACATACCTATAGTACGTTGGTTTTTGTTCCCAACCTCCTAATTTGGGTGCTGGTCATTTCAAGGCCTATTGAGTGGATGGGTGATCGTTACTATGATAGCCGATACAATCACGAATACGCAAAATGAAAAATTAATTTAAGCACACTTTCTTTAATACTAACACATGATGATAGTGTATTCTCACCCATATATACGCCTTTATTCGCCTTTGTTTTTTATATTACCGTGAGTGCCTAAGTCAGAAGCCGTGTATATGTATTGTTTACGTGGTATTTGACCGCATCTGCTTAGACTGTAATTACTGTAAACCGACCACAACAGAATTGGGAAAATACACAGAACTTATAATAAGAGAATAGAAATGGTATCAATTGTTTTTCCTTCTGGAACCGATGTCGCCGCTTTTTTCCCTCTAACTCATACATAGAAAAAACTAGAAATATAACTACGCAATTACGCACACAATTACATGTACATTTACTACTAACAATTATGAACCTTAAGACTAAGAAAGAGCGTTGATTATACACGTACCGCATATTATACTCACACATATACAATTATTTTACATTTACGCTAGTACTTGACGCAAGATAAAATGTTATCGATTGTTACAATTTACAGATGCAGTCGCTAGGGGATTTCTAATTTAAAAGGATTTATTTTATTTGGTGTGGATGGAAATTAGTCCAGTTGATACATGTAATTAGTGACGACTTTTATGATAGTCCAATAGTATTAGAATGTGACATATTTGGCTGTGTCTATGGAATTGCGTGTGTTGAAGAATGTTTTTTTTTTCTACATGACTGCTGTAGGTCGTCCTCGGGGACGGTTTCTACGTAACCGGGCAGTTATTGGCGTGACCTGAAGGGTCTCCAGCCAATGGGGGGAAGTAAAATACTTAACCTAAGCTAGCTAACTACTTGTACTACACTAACATCATGACTACCTGCAACAACAGCACTAAGGGCGACCCCTAGTGGGACTCGGACCTCGGCTTAGGGCGTTGCTGGCGTGGACATAGGGGGGGGGGGGAGACAGCTTGATGAGGGCTGAATTATCGGTGTGACTGTTGAAGAATGATGTAAGATGTGTGTATGTATGTGTATCTGTAGAGTGTGTTAAATGTCCTTTACGAAAATCAGTATTATAAGTTTCAATTGTACTGTGTATTATCTTGTACTGTGCGTTAATTTATTTTGTGTTCTTTGATGACAGAATTATATTAAAAAAAAAACTGTGTGTATTTACATTTGTTTTTTAACCTTTACTTTCCCACTTCTGGGCAAAGGTCTCCCCCATAGCCTTCCACTCATCTCTATAAATTGCTTTCTCTGGCCAATCTCCCGGAAACGACTCTAAATCATCACGCCAGCGTTACCCAGGCCTCCCTCGGCGACGACGCCCGTCATCCGGCACCCACTGTTTATATTAAAAATAAAGCTATAGAAGTCTTGATTAACAAATCACATAATTATTTATAAAAATTGTCAAAATACCTAGAGTTGCTTACTAAAAATAATGCTTTAATATCTATTTGCTGTTTTGGGTTGTTTAAAAATACTTATTACCCTGTGAAATGAAGGTATTTGTTTAAAAGTTGCCTTTTTGATATTTTTGGCGTTGAGTTTTTCATAAGGTAATGTAGGCGGATATCTATAGAACGTGTTACATAATTCCGCTTAAAAAAGAAAATGTTAATCAAGTAGTCTTTTTTGGTTGTTGTCATTTACCTCTCGGGGTGCATGAAAAGAGCCTCCACACGAGTGACGATACTTAATTAAGTACGTCCGGCACACCCTGGGCAGTCAGCCTCGCTACCAACTTTGCTGACTGGCTTTTCACCACAGCATGAGCTATTTTCGTATAGCTCATGCTGACACGAGAGAAGAAGATTTACCTCTCAGAGGAAATTAGGTAAGAATGTAAATAACTTTCTGGATAGTCTACTCTTTACTTTTATGTTTTCAGGATAGCTTTTCAGTGATGATTTTATTTTAATATTCGTTCAATTTTTTTTTTTACTCCTTGCTTTTATTTTAAAATATTGCCTCTTTACAAGGGACTTTTTAATCCCCTTTCGGCTTTAGGGGTATTTTTGTAACACGTTGTATACCTTTCCATTACACATTTTGTTAATAGAATTACATGATTGTCCATGGGCACTTGGTCAAATTGGTGAAAATCAATTTCTATAAAAATGTTGTTACTTACGAAATGATACTAAGCTTTAGCTGACAAATGATTTTTAAATTTTTCAAAATTTCTTCCTATTTGGGCATCATCATTCAGCCGAATGACGTCCATTGCTGGATATAGGCGTCTCCCAAACAATGTGTGGGGGGGGGGGGGGGGGGGGGGTTTGCCATAATCGCCACGCTTGGCAGGCGGGTTGGCGATCGCAATATGGTTGTTAAAGTATTCAAAGAACGCTGCTACCCATCCTCTAGTGAATCCCTCGCCTTTACGATACCCACGGGAAGAGATGGGGTAGTGCTATTCTTTACGCCCGTTACCACACGGACGTAAAGAATAGAACAGTTTGGGCATCAATGTTTTTTAATACCATTTCAATTTTTTGACTTGACTTGTTGACTTTAAATTTGGATTAAAATAAACTATGAAATGAAATGACACCAAAAGCGGAATAAGAAAATAAAACAATATGATCACTGGAATTTTAACAAAGCAAAATTTGTCGACTACTGTGGATATATCGATAACTGGGAAACACTGACATCACAGCACTAACTCGCGTCTGCCAACAGCGGCCGTACTATGGCATAGTTGTGGGTGAGAAAATATCGACTATTGTTTTAATCCATTGCGGCGTCTCAATCGTAGCTTACATTGTGTTCCGAACTTAAACAAGCCATGTATATCGAATCACTTGGTAATAACAACATTCGGTGCTGTTTTTAAATTTGTCCGCGAAATTGTTGTTTTTATTATTATTATGTTATTTTTTAAATTACTGTATTCACCAGTGAAATGTAATCCTTTTAGAAGCACAGTCACCCTTTCCTGAACAATTTTCACAGTTGGATACGCTACAATAACCCATTTTATTGAACAGTTGTCATGACGACGGTTCGTTTCAGACTGAGCCCGGTAAATCAAACATCTGGCTGTTTAGCCAGATAGGCGCCTCGCGCTTTTAGCTTAAGTAAGATTTCTATGCCTCTTATTATAAGTTCTGTGGGAAAATACTAGGTCGTGCAAACACCGAAAAATCGTTCGTAAAAATCCGATATTTATAATATCTAAATATTCCATAATCGGTATTTATTCAAAATAATGGTAATTTCGTGATGTAAATGGTTTTAACGTGTCAAATATGATCATTTTTGCTAAACAGAACTTTAAACAGTACTCTTGATAACTAGCTTGTCAATTAAATCATTTCGGTACATTTCAAATTAAAATGGTTGTTTTTTGACAACCAGCCAAACCAGCGTAAGTGTGGATTCTATCAGAGTTATATAGAATTTAGAGTAAATATCAGTTGATATATATAATATATAGTGATACGTATCCCCAGATATATTAACGAACCCTGGCATCAATTAAGGTTGTATAAATTCTTGCAGTTGCAGAACAATGAAAAAATCGACAGGTGAAATGCAAGTATAGCAAATTACTTTTTGTTAAAGTGTTCCTATTTTAAGCTGCGATAGATTACTGTTATAATTAGGTCAGGTGAACACGGGCAATACGGGCATCATTTATTATCTAGTAAGTTTATATGAGACACTCCCCTACATGGGAATATAAAGATGCGAAATTAAAAGCCTTTTTTTGTTCTTGCTACCTTTGCATGCAGTACCTTCTATCTACTTTTTTATTAAATGTTTTCGTGACCAGCATTTTTTTTTGTAAATAAAATTGATATCATAAATAGCCAACGGAAACTTTACGTGACTTACATAAAACTTATATTTTATTTGTTTTATGAACTTGCATAAGTGCTCATAAAATGATCATAAGTGTCCTTCAATCTTGAGGTCATCAAATAGCGTTTGTTCTGATCAACAACGAGGTCAGTGGTTGTTTTCAAAGTTAACACACAACATAAAAACTTATTTTTATGACATACATTGCCAAAAAACAAGAGAAGCAATTGGGTATAGGTATGTTACCTATGTTGGTCATAATAAATCTAAGTGTACACTCAGGCACAGTCGTACTAAAACAGGTAATAAGTAAGAAGCCGTAATTATTTGGTCTTGAATTGTGAAATTAATATCAAAATTCAACAAAATATTCAGTCTAAAATAGGTCAGACTTACGTTTATTTAATAAAATTCTTTTCATCCAGAATTACTTTGTTTGTCATCCGCAATTTGCATAATTTCATTAATGTAATTAATATTACCTTTTTCTGTATATAGACTCAATAAATTCACTCGACAGATCTGTGGTGCTGGGGAGTATGTTGCGCCGTTTCTTCTTCACAGCATAAACACTATGAAGCGGTGAAGGGCAGGCGTTTTTTGTAATATTGATGTTCAAAAAGAACTAAGTAATTCTAAATTGTAGTCTATTTTAAATAAAGGAGTTCAGAAGTGGAAAAAAAGAGGTTGAATCAAGTTTTCTGAATGATTAATTTGGTATAGGGACCTACACTACAGGGTGTTAACGAATTCGTGTAATTCCTTAAAACAACATGATCTACTTACTACTGGTGTAGATAGGCCCCGCACGGGAATTAGCTTGATTAAAAATCAAAAAATAAAAATCTTTTTTTTTTCATGCGGTAGGGGTAAGTGATCGTATCTAAACCACCTAATACGGATTCAGTAAAAAATTAGATTAATTTTTTTTTGCAAATTAATTATTTCATGCGCTTGAACATTTCGATGCCACGCATAAATGAATGAAAGCACGGCGACGCGACTGGCGGGCAAGACTAACACGATATCGCTCTTTGCAGTAAGTTAACTCGGGGCTCTAAAATGACTCAGAAATAGAAAACTTGGATTTTATTTTCAGTTGATTTTCAAAAAATCCCTTTTTGGGTTAATCTGTGTCACCAGTAGATCACGCGGTTTGAAGGAATTACACGAATTCGTTAACACCCTCTATATACGTGTACACTTATCTTTAACCTGAATGTTTTAGATTTAAAACTAATCGCACTTCAGTCAGTTACAATCGTAAAGGGTGATACGATGACGTATACCGCTCATCAATACGCGTCGCGCGTCCGAGCATTAACCCGCGCCTAATGAGGTCGGACAGCGTTTAATAGAATTAAACGCCGGCCGCGGAAGGGTTACGGGACCATTTGTTACTAGTGCCCCGCGGTGATGCTCGCGGTTTTTGATGACGCTATTTCCTGTAGTGTGATGTGTGAAATTTTACGTGTCAAAGTCATCAATTTTACTTTGTTCTGTCTGGGACCAAATAATTGCTTATAATGTGTCAGCTGCTGTACGGTGTAACTACTATGAAAGTAATGAAATTCCATGAAGTAAATTAAAGATGGATTGATAATCGGTCTGTAACTAGGTATGAACTTAAATAGCGACAAACAAGCCCAAATAAAAAATAGAAAATGTAAGTATCCATGAAGTTTCTTCTGCCCATTCTTCTCCACAGAAAACTAAATTTTTGAACGTGGCAAATTGTAGACTTTCAAAAGTACCTGACTAATGATCGAATAGAAATTAATTATTTAAATTTTCAGATTTTTGAGCGTTGATTTGTCATGTTATGATTTGTGGTCCAATCAAATTTTTGCGCAACAAACTGATCTCGAAAAAGTGTTGGATACTTTTAACTCATATAACTATCATCAGGCATTTTAAGCGTCTGGAAAATATAAAAAAAACGCCTACAATGCATAATATGTTATTATAAGAATAAGTGCACGTTCAAGAATAACACTATCAATTGACAGAGATTTAGCTGACTTTCTATAAAGAAACAGTGAGGGTCTTTACAAATCTAGCCAGTTCCACCTTTCAAAGTATTTTACATTTGGTTTTTAAATTTACAGACCAATGAACTATTGTATCGACTACAGGCATTCGCAACGAGTTAGCAGGTAGATATCTTAAACAATTTGTGCGCGATTGTATCTGTCCAGCCACCTTGAAATCTCAACGCTTCATGCGTTTGTGCAATAACACTAAAGATTTCCCAGCTCACCTCTGGACTGTATTATTCGTGACTAGTGGAGTGGTCAGGCGGGAGGGGTGGTGTTGAGGTCAGACGAGGCGCAAGGCTTGTAGCCATTACACAAAGGAAACCAGAAGACCCACTGCTTATACCGTCCTATCAGCCACCGACACCTACCTAAGTAGTCACTTGTACTGGTGAAACGGCAGGCTCGAAAGTCGAGTCACTGCAGTTGCATATTGCAACAGATAGTTCTCTTTCTTCGGCATCAGCATATCCGTGGGTTTATTATCTGCATAACGGGTCTTCTGTATCTAATCTACGTTGTGTTGTGGAGAACTAGGGGGGAAGGGGGGAGGATGCATCTCTACGCGGGCGGTGCCGGGCCGTTCTCACGCCTCTGAGGTCACGCCTTACTTTGACCATCGCCGCGCAACATTACAAACTCAACGTACTAGCTTATGAGAATAATGGAATACCTTTAACGGTATTGAGGTTCTATGCAATATTTCATTCGACGCCCTTCTGCCTGTTTCACCGCACATTTCATGGGAAATACTTTCTAAAATAGTTTTGAAGATGTCTTTATTATGTTTCCCTGTTAGATATATACGTTAGATATCTGAGGGTATGTGTATATTCAGTAAGAATTTACGTATAGTATGCTATAGATATTCAGCTTCATCTGAAAACTGTAGAAAAGCCTGATAGAAATGCTGCGCGACAAATAAGACTAAATGTAGAAAAAATGGTTACTGTAGAAGAGGATGAGTTAGTAACTTCAGAGTTTATAAGTGAGTGTGAGAGTGATATCTTTGAACAAAAATGTGTGCATGATCAGTGTCTTGCCAGATCTCTCTTTTGGCAGTAAACCGAGAAGATGAAAAGCAAGATATAGTCAAACAAAACGTCGTAAGCAGAACAAGGTACACTGCAGGCGTAGTATGACTGTCGTAGACATGGGTTTTGTCGACGGAAGAATAGACAAATGATACAAACACAACAGCAATATGTCATTTTGTCAGTTCTTCGGTCAACAAAACCCTGGTGGTCATGCAACGCCTATTGGAGGAAAATTCTAATAACAAAATTGTTTAAAACTGCAATCGAACCACAGCTGAACTACCGAGAGTTTTACAAATTTTGTTAGTAGAATAATATGTGTGTTCTGTGACCTTAACAAGTAAAGTTTGTTAGACCTTACAATCGTCTGTCTAGCATTTGCTAAGTTACCGCATTTTTCGTAGGGCAGATTTGCATTGTCAGAGAGTTGTAGCGCCCAGATAATGTTGACGCTCTAAAATACGGTTGTTCTAGGCTCCTTATAAACCCTTTTCTTCGTAACTTATACAACACAACCAGATAGTACCAACGTTTCCACATTCTACAAAAGATTCAAGTAAACTCCATTGTAATCCGTCTACGTAACAGCGGCATATGAAATCAGCACAGCGTCACAAAGCCGCGTTATCCTACTTGAGCGCCGCCATTGTGCAGAGACAGATAAACGCTACGATACACAATGCGCTTAATATTGTAATCTATGAATATTTTCTATTGCGTGGTAAGAACGTGGAAAGTAAGATACTATTATAGATGGTATTTTGTTGTTTGCTGCGGCATCTGGTGGTATTGAGGGAATGATAGCAAATAATATTCTTGAAGAAATGACTGGAAATGAAGAACGGAGGACTATACGTGTACAGTACACAGATAAATTAGGCAACTACGAGCTGTGAATGATATTGGTGGAAATGGAGATGAAAAGGTTTTGGGCGTACTTCGACGTATATTGGATGCGATACTCTCAGATTATAAAACAAAAGGCAGATAGACCGCCAGGAACATCGTGAGTGCGGCCAAAAAAGCAAATACAAATTCAAAAGCAAATACAATCTCGAGTCAGTATGACACGAAGCGCCGCATTGTTAGGACGTCATAGATAATTTTAATATTTATGATAATAATGCCGTCTTGTGTTTTTAAAAATTGCAAAAACTGTTCCCAAAAACAAAATAAAGAAGATGGAGTATCTTTTCATAGGTTTTATTGATTATTTATCTATTTGGATATTATTTTACGTAATTATTATTAGTGACATCTTGGAACACAAAACCTTAACAAAAATCATTCGGTGTTGCTTGTTTATATTGAAACATTTACCCCCTAAGTTAGGAAATAAAAATAAGTAAAGAATACAGGAATAACGATTTACAAAAATATTTATTTCGATTATAGTGTTTTATTTATCGCGTTTTTTGGTTGGTATGTTTGTAGGTATGTGTGTCCGTTTGTATGTGTCTTCGTAACTAAAACTACTTAATGTATTGTCTGTCTCTAATAATAATCATGTGCGTCAGTCGATTTGCCAACATAAAGTAAATACAGGGTGTTAACGAATTCGTGTAATTCCTTAAAACCACATGATCTACTACTGGTGTAGACAGACCCCGCACGGGATTTAGCTTGATTAAAAATAAAAAAACTTTTTTTTCTATGCGGCTTTGTTACCGATCGTATCTAAACCACCTAATAAGGATTCAGAAAAAAAATAACTTTTTTTTTTTGCAAAAAAATTTTATTTGCGTATTTTATTTGCGCATTTTCACGTAAATGGTAAGAGGTACGCTTTTGCAAATCAAGGTACGCGAAGGTACGCATCCGTACACTTATTTCATATTGTTTAAATCCACGTACCAAATTTGGTCGGTACAGGACGTGGGACACAACATTTCGATGCCACGCATAAATTAATGAAAGTACGGCGACACGGCTGGCAGCAACGACTAACGCGATATCGCTCTGTTATCGGTAGCGGGTAGCACTGGGCAATGTTGACAAGAGAGGGTAGTCGTCGATATGAATCGGCCCACCCGAGGTTATAAAGGCGGTGGTCATTCGACGAAGCGAGAGCATTCCGTGTTGAACAGCTGAAGAAGTCTGACCTTTTATATCTGATTAGCTTGTCCTTATTTTATGATCTTGTAATAATTGTGTAAAGTAATATACTGTGATCTAGTTAATGTTACTAATATTAACCCAAATACAAGTACTCTCAGTGGTGGAGAGTCTATGTTGGTTTTATTTACTGTGTTTACCTTGCTCGCAATCCTGACATAACGATATTAGCTATAACTGTAATGATAGAATCACTCCTGAACGATTACGTTGTTGTGTCATTTACATCAGAAGTGGAACAAGAAAAAACCAGTCCACATTATGATTGTATACCCACATGTAAATATTTTTGAAAAGTTAAATCCCCTATAGACGGACTGACAAAAACTTGATATTACAATGGTGAGAAGTGTGAGAATGAGAAAATGTGATAAATCCGGTGAGTCACAACCATTTTATTATGTGTGAAGGAATTTTGATGAAGGAAATATAACATGAGAGGTTATTTATTCGTGTAAAATAAATATTAAATGATATCTTTGCTTATTCATGTAAAATAAAAGAGATGTTATCTGTATTTATCCGTGTAAAATAAATGAGATGATATCTGTGTTTATTAGTATAAAATAAATATGATGGTATCTGTATTTATTCGTGGAAAATAAATACGGCATCTGTATTTATTCGTGTAGGAAAATACATTGCAAGTCGTATTAGAGTTTGTGGTGAGATGCAACCAGGGTTGATCTTTGGCACCGCCCGGTTTGGCCAGCCGGGGTTGGCCAAAGGCTTCGCCTGGGGAAAACTGAAACTTTAACATGACGAAGCAATTGTTATAGGGCTAAATCCAAGGCGGGATATGCCATGATATGGCTAGATCCAAGGCGGGTGATGCCATGTTGATAAAGCAGGATCCCAGGCGGGTGATGCCAAATGAGTTGGCTAAATCCAAGGCGGGTGATGCTATTAATTGATAAATGAAAATGCAGTGAAAATGACTGATTCTGTTTTGAATTAATGTTTTGAAAAAGTTTTGAAAATATTGATATTTGTTTTTATTGGTTTTGTTGTAATTCTTGTTGTAGAATGGTGCAAAATAGTTTATTGAAATTAAAAAGTAGTTTGTTATTATTACTTATGGTTTAAAACTTAGATGATGTACCTAGGTACATTATCTAAGGTTTAAAATGTATTTTTGTAGACGAAAACAGGAAATTGTATTTATTATTGACGATAATTATTATGACAGCTTCCGTTAAAGATTAATTTGTCAAATTCATTTTTAAATAAGAAATAATTTGACTTATTTTCGTTGAAGGAGTGTATAATAATGTATTGTATTGTTGTAAAAAGGTTGTACTATTAGCGCAATAAAGAAATGTTATGTTTACAACATCATGTCAGTTTTGTAATATGAGTTTGGGAATAATTGAGATAATATTTTAAGTGTTTATAATTATGTAGGTACTATGATACTGTGAATAATGATTATATGATATTTAACCATTTAGGATGTTTGTTTTATGTTTTTGTGAAGAATTGAGATATTTAAGAATGTAGGATTTTGTGAATAATAATGAGATATTGAATCGTGAATTATTTTAAGGGTTGATAAGTACTACGAGTTTGTGAATAATGAGATATTTAATCTTGAAATATTTTAAGTGTTTAACGTACTATGAGTTTGAAGTGTTTATATGCTGGTACAATGAATTGTGAATAATTGAGATATATAATCATGGAATATTTAAAGTGTTAAATGTACTATGAGTTTGTAAATTATTGAGATATGATGTTGTGATTTTGTGAATAATTAGGTATGAGATTTTTACGAATGAAATATTTTAAGTGTTTATGTATTATGGCTTTGTGAATCGTTGAAATATTTAACCAAGAAATATTTTAAGTGTTTATGTATTATGAATTTGTGAAAAACTATAATGAGATATTTAGCCCTGAAAAATATTGTAAATGTATTTAAATGATTTTATGAATTTGTGTATAATGAGATTGTGTGTTTATGTACCTATTATGATTTATTGAATAACTAAAATTTGATGTTTAACCAAAGTAGAACTGTCTAATAGGCATCTGAGATATTATTGTGAAAATGTTGAAATCTAATGTGTGGATGTTTGTAAGTAAGTAAGTTTGATACGAGAAGTTATGAACGAATATAGAACTAGGTTGATACTGAATGAATATCAACTAGTTTAAGTCATGGGTGATGAGCTTGTTGGCCGTCGATGGGATAACAAGCTCTAATCGATTCAAACATTCTTTGGATGCTTTTCATTTTACTTTGGTCATAGACATGAACACGAGTAAAATGACGAGGTCAAAGATAAGTGATCAGGTGTGGCCGAGATGTGTACTGTATTATTTGTTTCTGTTTAAGGTCCAGAGGTGTCACTGAAGTTAGGCCTTGATGCACAATATTGACGATGGGGTTGATGGTGCGTCAACCACCAACCACCAACACACGAGGACGTGTGTTTTGCAGGAGGGCCGTGTTATCGGTAGCGGGTAGCACTGGGCAATGTTGACAAGAGAGGGTAGTCGTCGATATGAATCGGCCCACCCGAGGTTATAAAGGCGGTGGTCATTCGACGAAGCGAGAGCATTCCGTGTTGAACAGCTGAAGAAGTCTGACCTTTTATATCTGATTAGCTTGTCCTTATTTTATGATCTTGTAATAATTGTGTAAAGTAATATACTGTGATCTAGTTAATGTTACTAATATTAACCCAAATACAAGTACTCTCAGTGGTGGAGAGTCTATGTTGGTTTTATTTACTGTGTTTACCTTGCTCGCAATCCTGACATAACGATATTAGCTATAACTGTAATGATAGAATCACTCCTGAACGATTACGTTGTTGTGTCATTTACAGCTCTTTGCAGTCAGGTAACTCAAGGCTCTAAAAAGATTCAGAAATTGAAAACCAAAAAAAAATTGAATGTTTTTTTGGTTGGTTTTCGAAAATTCCCATTTAGGGTTAATCTGTGTCACCAGTAGATCACGCGGTTTGAAGGAATTACACGATTTCGTTAACACCCTGTATAGCTATCAAAAACATAATTACAACCATTCACGACTACACTAAATGACTGCCATAAATCCACAAAATATTTCTATTTATCATCTTCTATTCTGTAATCTGAGATTAATACATTTCTAAAGTAGGTAGTTTGCATTAAAATACAATCTGACTCAATGGCAGAGATTCACTTTATATACATATGTATAACTCTTATCTGCATTTTTCGGAGACAGTAAATTGTTCATTTAGGGCTAATTTTTCAATCGTCAGATAATTTTTATCTGAGGAATAATTTTGACGGTTTGACAGATTTTCAACACAAAAGCTGTCAAAGCGTGATATTTATTCCTCAGATAAAAGTTATCTGACGATTGAAAAATCGGCCCTTAATATAATGAAATATTATGGGAATTTTGTCATTATCATGGCAACCGTACACGCACAAAGAGGCAACGTGTTCTTATAGTGCTGTCAGGCACACATGTCTACAGACGTGCCTCACATTATAGTTCAGTGCAGTCTATCTGCCTTTTGTTTTATAATCTGAGGCGATACTAATACCAGTAGCGTATCTGCTAAAGCTTAGGTCACATTATAGTGCCGATTAATGTCACTCTGGTACCGAAATGTTCTTTTGTCTACAATTTTTTTTTTACCGGAGAAAGAATGTGAACACTTGACTATTGATACGATTCTGTATATTTAAATTTTTTTGAAAAATGTTAACTTTATAGCGTGAATTCGTAGACATTGATTGCTCTGACTACCATCTTGTTTAGAGTAGCAACTTTGGTAACAATATTTGCCTTCATAAGCAAATGCTTGTTGTCGTGTGTCTACCTTCCCCTATTCTCACACGTGTTATTGAGTGAGAATCACACATTAGCACAATTTTGTTCGTACAGATATCTTATTCACAGCTCGGGCCGCCTACGCCGCGCCTGGATCGTCGGCGCCCGCTACCGTGACGCAGCAAAACCGCCGAAATAACACCTTCCCGGCCCCAATTCACACCAAAGCCTCGTTGAAACGATTCAAATCAGAGATTTCAGGACGATACCCGATTGTATTATTCCGGTTTCGTAACCAAAAATCCAATTGTGGTTGGATCCCTTTCGGGAAAATTTTCGGAGTCCCGCTGAGATTGCCTGAATCGAACCGGCCTTCGTGGGAATGAATAACCGCGAATAATACGTTGTCATCCGCCATTATTATCTCACAATGATACAGTGCTTTTACGATAAAAATCTCGAATAACAATCGAGCAACTAGATTCTGCTATGCGCATAATGTTATTTTAAATAAAAGAAGATATCATAATAATTTATGTAATAGTGCCCCATTAAAACAATTATTTCAATGTCTTTATTATAATAGGTATGTAGTGGTTTTCATGTTGTGATGTCAGCCGTAAAAAAAACATTAGCCAAAATGGCCGGATTTGAAAATAACTTCATACGCGTAGCGATGTGTGTGAGATAATAACTAAAATATGTTATCTGCAATTATGTGTCTAAGTACATAATAACTATCATCGAACTACGTCACAGTAGGTCTCGAAGCGAACGTTTTAAAAAAATCTTTAATGGTAGATAGACAAGCAGATTACTTTAATATAGATTTATCAATTTATTTTAGTACTTAATTATGACCTTTATTTTTCCTCTGAAGTCTTTTGTAATCAAATTTGAAGATATTTTTTTTTGGTAAATCAGCATTTCTTATAGTACAGTTTTTACTGGCAAATTAACCCTTTTCCTGCGGTTTTTCGCCCAAGAACTTTTATCGTGCACGTAAAGCACAAATTTTAATCCGTCTCTATGATACCAAGACAGGCAGACAGCCACATAAGAGCTCAAACACACCACGTTTTTTTCAGGCGCCGTCGACGCGCGTTTCGCTATCGCGCGTTGTCGGCGCTGCTAAACTTGAAATAGGCAGATTACTTGCGATTTCATCGCTGCGAACTCACGAGAAACGCGCTACAGACGCGCGTGAGTAACTCTCCTTGGATTAAAACGCACTGTACGTATGTGTTTGCAGCTAAAGAGACGCGCTGTGACAGCGCGTCTGTATCGATGTAACTCCGCGCTACGAGCGCGTCGACAGCTAGCGAAAAAGTCGTCGTCTGCATACTACAATTTTATGAACGTGTGAATAGGTAAATTGGTTGCGATAACATCGCGTTATAGTTGCGTGAGACTACGCGCGTCGACAGCGCCTGAAAAAAACGTGGTGTGAAAGAGCCCTAAAACAGAAAATGGGAACCAAAATAAAAAAAAAAGGATTTCCTGCACCACAGTTCAAGAACTATACACCATCAGGTACTACATAAATATGGCATTTAAAAATAATACGACTTCGTGAGATGCATGTCTGTCTAGGCCGTCGTGTTGCTACCCGCCCAAGGCACGAAGCTTCATGATAAATGACATGCTCCGCATAGTGCATACTGCCTTTGCGTTAGTATAAGGGTTTATAATAACTAGGTACAGTGCTCGCAGAGCTGTGTTGATTGAAAAGTATATTTTCAATATTGTTTCATTACCGTTATTGTAGCACATTTTCTTTATTCTTCCAGCTTTTTCCCAAGTATTTTAGAGATTTTCATCCATGGAAGGATCATCTATTAATAATATTTTACTATTTAATTCTGACTGCTTCGTTGGTCTAGCGGTCACAAGCGCGGCTGCTGAGCGTGAGGTTCTGGGTTCGATCCCCAGGTCGGGCAAAGTGTTATTGGATTTTTCCGTGTGGAATTTCTCAGTAGCAGCCCGGAGTCTGGATTTGTGCTCGGTTGATGGCAATAGGCTCGCCTCCTATTACATGGGACGTAAACATAACGGCGAAATGTGGGTGTACTATACACCTCTGCCAATCCTTCGGGGAATATAGGCCTGAGTGTATGTAATTCTAGGCTTTGATATGTGAAAGGGTATTTATTACATATTATTGTCATAGATGTAGGGACGTACATACAGAGCCGCAAAATTTGTATTTGCGTCGCGTTACATATATATTCCTATGCCATCCATACCATATTCAAAACGGATTTTTGCATTTCCTCAAAATTTCTCGATATAGATAATTAATAGTAAGATTGTAATAGTTATGTTTATACGTTGTATGCTGCACGGTATACCATGATAAATGACTGCACTGTGTACACTCGCTGTCTGTACCTTGGTGAGACGGGGCAATGTAGTGCTGCTGATTTGCATTGGCGTACTGTAAAGTTTTGTTTGATGAGACAAAAAACTGTATGTGATTATTTTTGGTGTTAGTGCTAAGCAGGTAGTTTCCGATTCATAGACTTATTTAACTTTTTTGTTGATGAATAGGAAACAAATCAGATCGTCTAATTGGTCTCGTGGACGTGTCTTTATCGGCCAAGAATATGCCACATCTTTAGCGACTAATCGCAATTTATGTTCAAAATATGGGCAGTAGTATCCTCTTGCTTGCGGGCTGATATATACTGGTTTAGTTATCAATGTTCGATCGGGTGATTTAATCAAGGTATTGAATCCTCAGATCAGACAAAGTGTGGCACTATTTACTATTTTGTGAAAAAAAAATCTCTTTTGTGTAGAATTGCGCTCGATAACATTGTCATCGGCAAACTGTGAACATGGATCATAGTTTTCTTCTCTTGTGTCGGCACTAGCTATACTAGAATACTAGCTTTTGCCCGCAGCTTCGCTTGCGTGAAATTTTGTACCAAACGTTAAGCCTCTTTTTAGTGTAGTTATAAAATTCAAAAGTCTATCTTTTATTATTTCCTTTGAAGAGTGTTTGTGCCAAATTTCAAGTCAATAACCCCCTAGAATAAGGATTTCCATATACTGGAATATATCATGTCGTGGTGAAAAGATGAGCGAGTCTGCAAGGTTGGTAGCGGGGCCGACTGTCCAGACGTATATCATAGTAGATATCGACTTGAAGGAAGACAGACAAGAAGCATTTGTTGCGAAACGTATCAGTTTATTGGGTTTCTTAAGTATTTCTGTTCTTCCATTTATTTCATCAGTTACATCTTTCATTTTAGTAGTAAATAAAATAGCATCATAAATTAAACTGTACTGCCAATTCTCCGCTTCATCACTATACCCCGGTAAAGACACAAAACAATGTCAATTGAGCTTGACAGTGAGATGATGACGTCACTAAACGTCACTCCCCCGCGAGACAAAGATAACGAGCACCAGATTTGTGTACGAAAATTTATGAATACCTCCAAAATCCAAATATTGCCCGACGACGCGATGACGCGATGACGTAGCGAAATATTGAATATCTTGCGAAAATTGTTTGTTCCTATCATCCTGTACTGATGTATCAAATAATAAATTATGTACGAGTATGTAAAAGAGATTCCGGTAGCGTTGACGTTATAAGTAGTTAGGTATTATAGTAAGGGGAAATCGGAGGAGAACCGTATACTGAATGGTAGTCTCGATAATGATTAAGAACATTTGGTTACTTGTACTATTTATTCTGTGATTATACTATGTTCAATCCAAGATGAGTCTTGACATAGCGATCATTTCGTAAATTGTAGACTTACGGCTACTGCGGAGACTGCTATGGAAGAAAAACAGCTATACAGGGTGAAATTGTAAATACTCGACAAACCGAAATGGGAGATTGTACTCATCACTATCAACAACTTTCACTATGGGACCACACCGGAAATCGCGAAAAAAAAACAGATGTTCCCTACATTTATGCTCGCATAACTCGTCAAAATGTAGGGAACAGCAGATTTTTTCTCGCGATTTCCGGTTTGGTCCCATTGTAAAAGTTCTTCATAGTGATGAGTACAATCTGCCATTTCGGTTTGTCGAGTGTTCACAATTTCAACCAGTATTATTGATTTTTTTTTTGTAAGTGTTTGATATTTTTTGTATTATAACTTACTAGCGTTCGCCCGCAGCTTCGCTTGCGTGAAATTTTGAACCCGTTAAGTGACGATTTTCCATACAAACTTTCATCCCCTATTTAACTCCCTTAGGGGTTGAATTTCGAAAAATCTCTTCTTAGTGGATGCCTACGTTACAAAAGGAACCTACTGTCAAAATTTCATCTTTCTAACCCCAGCGGTTTAGGCTGTGCGTTGATAGATCAGTCAGTTAGTCAGTCAGCTTCTCCTTTTATATGTATAGATTGTAGAAAAACCTCAGGACTCACCTTACGTTGAAAACGCAATAGTGTGATATTCCTTATTATAATGTACGTTTGTGAGGAGGACGGATAAAGAATACAATTCCCCTACGTCACGGAGCAAGCGATTCGTAAGGGGTCAAGAACTTGACACCATAATGTGACCAAAAAATTACAATCAAGTATATTGTCATTTTTTGGTCACATTATGGTGGCGGCATCTATCACGCCACATGCGAACTATTCAAGCCTAAATCGCGATATCAAGATTTAACACGCAGATAGTATAATATACAACCTCCCAACATCAACTGTTGGGTAGTAGCCCGCCAGGCACAAGACTCCGCCTGGTTGGAGGATTCTCCCTTTGATTGGAGGAACACCACACCTAGTTCCTCCACATACTCACCACATGGTACTAAAAATACAAGAGGCGAAACTTGGGTGTACACACTCTTGTAACAGAAGAATACCTAGAAACACCTCTCTGCTTACTCCTTCAGGGATTATAGGCCTGACTACACGCATGTATGTATGTAACACAGCACTTTACGAGAGAGTTGCAATGCAGCGCCATACAATTTAAAAGAGTTACGATCGGTCGTCCCTTTGGTTGGAAACGACTAGAATGGCATCAATATTTCGTCGTCGACTCATCAACCTACATTATCTTACCACAGAACAGTAAAAATATTTATTGCAGCAAAAATAGCATACCTATCTATATGACTAAAATACCCTGCCTTCGTTTACATCAGATATAAAATACACAATATCTCCGGCCACTTCCTACGATTGGTCGAGGTGCACGGAGCACAGGATGTGACGTCAGAGGCGCTATCTCCGCAGCTGATTGCTCATAAACCCGTCGTCGACTCTGATAACACGGTGTCGAACTTTGAGAATAGACCCTCAAGATACGAGTAGGTATGAGTGGAATACCTTATTACGGTGTTATTAGCTTTTAAGATTACGTTGTGTGTAGATTATGTTACGTGAAGATTGTGGAAAAAATCTTTACAATGCCCTTGATTTTCCTTCGCTCATCAAATTTGGACACGTTTGGTGCAGTGGCTGAGCCTACAGATAGTTGTTCCGGGAAGATTAAGTGTCTGTAAACGCACCCACGTTACCGGGGAAATCGAAGATAGGGGAAAAGTCGGTAAAAAAAGCACCTATGCCTGTACTGCTGTTGATGCTCATAAAAATAAAACATTTGAAGAATTGGAACTCATAGTTAAGGAACACCTGGAGCCAAAGAGATCAGAGATCGCAGAGAGGCATGTCTTTCGGCAGAGAGTGCAAAAGCAAGGCGAAACTGTAAGTGAGTATCTGCACAGTCTTAAACACCTTGCTAAAACTTGTAATTTCGCCACGGTGTCATGCAATCCTCTAGAGGTCAATCTGCGAGACCAATTTGTCTCGGGCCTTCACAGTGAAGATATGCGTGCGAGACTTTTTGCCGAAAAGGACTTAGGGTATGGTAGAGCTGTGGAGTTGGCGCTTGCGTTGGAAGCGGCGGACAGGCACGCAATGGTGGCGGCGTCCGGCAGCAGCGCGAGCGAGCCCGCGCCCGAGGCCGTGCACCGCATGGGGTCGGTGCCGGCAGCTAGGCGCTCACAGCCTGTGACTACACAGCGTGATGTTGATGCCGCGCCACGGCGGCGCTGTCCACACTGTGGAAAGATAGGCCACGCCGCGGTCAAGTGCCGTTTCAAGAACTATACGTGCGACCGGTGCGGTGCGAGAGGTCATCTCAAGAAGGTTTGCAGGGAGAGTGCGAGTACTGGTAGAGCCAGTGACATCGAGGCTAAGAAAGGACAGTTCTTTCTGGATGAGTCAAGTGAGAGTGATTTGAATTTTTATCATATTGTGTGTGGTAAGGATGACGCCCCATATTATATAAAAATTGAAGTTGAGAAACAGCATATTACGTTTGAAATAGATACCGGTAGTAGAATATCTGTCATTTCAAAAAGTTTGTATGATAAATTGCTGTCTCATATACCTATGGTACATAAACATTTACGTTTAAAATCCTATACGGGTACTATAATAGAATCTTTGGGCTATATTGTAGTTAAAGTCACGTATAAATCACTGACCAGTTGTCTTGAATTGTTCATTATTGATAAAGGGGGCCCCCCATTAATGGGTCGCACGTGGATACGTCGGTTACAGTTAGATGTCACTAGATGTCATAATATATCTGAAGGGAGCTTTGATGAAGTAGCAAGTTTAAGGAATGAGTTCCCAGAGGTATTTGCTGATGGACTTGGGACTTTCAGAACTCCAATTCGTTTACATCTCGCGGACACTACGCCGGTATACGTTAAAGCACGACCTTTACCAATAGCATTGCGTGGGCCAGTCGAGCGTGAGCTTGAAAGATTGCAAAGAGATGGCGTTGTGTATAAGGTGGAACAGTCTGATTACGGAACTCCAATTGTACCCGTTATTAAGAGAAATGGGGATATACGCATATGTGGCGATTATAAAATCACCATTAATCCGCGAATTAAAGATTTTCATTATCCTTTACCGCGTATAGAGGATATTTTTGCAATCTTGTCAGGGGGTCAGCAGTTCTCAAAACTAGATCTGTCTCATGCTTATCAGCAGATATTGTTATCCGAGGATTCACAAGCGATGACAGCAATCACAACACACGTGGGTACGTTTGTTTATAAGCGGGTTCCATTCGGAATAAAGTGTATTCCAGAAAATTTTCAAAAATTGATTGAGGAGACACTTAATGGATTGCCGTCAACGGTTGTATGGATAGATGACATTTGTGTGACAGGGAAAGATAAAGATACACACGTGGCAAATTTAAAAGCAGTGCTGTCCCGCTTGAAAGACGCTGGTTTACGTGTGAATTGGTCAAAATGCGAATTTTTTAAGAATAGTGTAACGTATCTTGGTTATCGTATTGATAAGAATGGTCTTCACACAGACGAAAAAAAAGTGGAAGCTATTGTTACAGCTCCGACTCCTACTAATGTATCTCAATTAAAGAGTTTCTTAGGATTAGTTAATTTTTATGCTAAGTTTTGTATAAACATAAGCGACATTTTAAAACCCCTTTATAACTTACTTAAGAAAGGAGTTAAATGGTTTTGGAGTGAGGAGTGTGATGTGGCTTTTAACAATATTAAACGCAAATTAGCTAGCGCACCGGTGTTAGCGCACTACAATCCCAAATTGCCGTTGATATTATCGGTGGACAGCAGTGCGTACGGGTTGGGTGCCGTACTGTCACATCGTTATCCGGACGGATCCGAGCGTTTGGTTAGTTGCGCTTCTCGTACATTAAATAGTTCTGAAGTCAATTATTCACAATTGGATAAAGAAGCTCTAGCTATTGTTTTTGGGGTTAGTAAACACCATCAATATTTGTACGGAAGACGATTTTTATTACGGAGTGATCATCGGGCGTTAAGTTATATTTTCGCTGAAAATAAAGGTATTCCTCAAACGGCTGCTAGTCGTATTCAGCGTTATGCAATAAGACTTGCCGGGTATAACTTCGATATCGAATATGTGCCGTCGGCAAGAAACTGTTTTGCTGATTTGTTATCTCGATTACCATTAAAGTCGTTGTCAAAAGATGCAAGTTATGGAGATTTAGTAGAGGAGAGTTACCTAAATTATATAGAGGGTTCGTTACCGATCACATTCCGTGAAATTAAAGCAGAGACGATGAAAGATCAGTTACTTAATAAAATCGTCGGTTATATCAAATTTGGTTGGCCACAACAATGTAAAATAGATAACGAGAAGCCTTTCTTTACGAGGAAAGACAATTTATTTTTAGAACATGGATGTGTTGTTTGGGGTTATCGTGTAGTGGTACCAAAAAGTCTTCGTAAACAATTGTTAGACGAACTTCACAGTGGTCACATTGGCATTGTGAAAATGAAGCAAGGGGCTCGTAATTATGTATGGTGGGAGCGCATTGACGCGGACATTGAGAGTATTTGTCGCGAGTGTGCTGTGTGTGCAGCTCACAGAGATAACCAACCACCTGCGCCTTTGCACTCATGGGAATGGCCGACAGAGCCATGGGGGCGACTCAATATTGATTTCTTAGGGCCATATCATAATAGATATTATTTGGTTTTGATTGATGCTCATTCTAAATGGTTGGAGGTTGAGAGTATGTCCAGCACATCCGCCGGTTTAGTAATTGCTTTTCTTCGGAAGACCTTTGCGCGTTTTGGGCTACCCAAATGTATTGTTAGTGATAATGGGCCGCCATTTTCTTCCATTGAATACGATACATATTTGAGGAAAAATGGTATAAAGAGGATTTTGGTTTCTCCATATCATCCATCTAGTAATGGAGTGGCGGAAAATGCGGTTCGCACTATTAAACAGGTACTCAGAAAAGCGACTACAGAACATGTAGATTACGATACGGCGCTAAATATGTTTTTGTTTAGTTATCGTAACACAGAACATAGCACAACTAACAAAGAACCGTCGGTGGCTCTGATGGGACACAGGTTACGCGGGCGTTTAGATTTAGTACGGCCAGATACTGGCGCTATAGTGCGAGAGGCACAAAGCGCACAGGAATCTCGCCGCAGCAGCACGCTACGAGAAGCGAGCGTAGGAGAGTCAGTACTCATGCGTGATTATAGTGCAAGCAATAAGGCTAAATGGAAGGAGGGTACGGTCGAAAAGAGGACTGGTCCGGTGTCCTATGTTGTTAGGGCAAACAATGACGCTAATTCACATAGGCGGCATATTGACCAAATTATTAAAAGGACTCCTACAAGGAAGTCACGGCACTCTTTGACTTGTGTCGAACAACCTGTTAGTGAGGAAGGGGAAGGCTGGTCAACCCCACTCTGTATGTCTCCACGGGTGGAGATGGTTACGTCACCGGGAACTTCAGTTAGAGAAAAAGTGGTTTCAACTGAACCTGACGTAACACGTCTAAAAGTCAAAAAGGTCAGTCATGCTCCTCATTCTATGACTTTACGTTCTCATGTAAAACGAGATAGTCCGAATGCGGGAAATTAGTAATAGGTAAGTTAAGTTTATTCTGTATTTTATATCTCTTAATTTAAGAGGGGAAAAATGTAGTGTTTTGGTATTAAAACCTATTATTTCTTATAACCTTTGTGTACCTACGTTGTCTACTGTCAATGAGAATTAAAAAGTATTCTGCGATCACGGTTGTTTCCTTACATATATTTCAGTTTAGAGCGTCCAGAATTAAAGAATTTTAACCATAGTTACGCTTTTATTCTAAATCTCGATTTTTTCGTCCGAGTCCCGCTTTTCTTTCATTTACGTCCCGGTATTTGGAAAAATGGATCTGGCAAAACACTATCCATATCCGCCATTGCGAAGACTTTTCGCATACTAAATAGCTTCAACTTTGGACAGTCATGTCCAACAAAGCGACGCGAGGCGTGATGGTTGACCAATGATCTTCCTCATTTCTTCCCTTGTTTAATGGAAATCATTCCGGGTTTATATTACTGGCATGAAAAACAAAAATTACTTAAAAAATTAAGAAAAACAAATAAAACGAATAGACAATAAGGTGCAATAACCGTGTCTATAACAAGTTTTATTTGAAAGAATCAGTATGGCCATTCATCGTCCACAATGGTTGCGTGCCTCCCTGTTCTCATTGTTTTAATTTCACTGGCATCACTAATTGCCAGGGTAGGGACGGCGCATTTTAAATATCCCCGCAAACGTTTTTAACAACCACCTCATTGCATTTTAAAAGAAAGGATTATAATTTCTTTTTACTTAGGGCGGGGATCGGGGATCTTTTATTAATTCAACCGTGTTGTTTAAAGATTTTTTAATTTTATTTTATAAACTCACTTTCGTTGGTGAGTTTTGAGGTGTTTTTTGGTATACAGAAAATGCAGAATCCCTTAGGATATGAACGAATACAAGTCAACTAAGCTTCCTTGATAATGTTTGTAGAGATTCAACGTAAATTCATCAAAATAAAGGTCTCTATAATAGATGCAATTGCGCGTCCACCATATTGGCAGTATTTACAATTAAAACAAAATTAACGTAACAAAATCAAAATCAAATCAGAATTTCATTTATCACTTGCGTAAAGGCAAACATCGTAAGAAACCTAAACACCTGAGAGACACTAAAAAAAAACTGTTCCCAATGGTGTGAAGCCCTGTACCAGGCCAGAATGGTGGACTAAGGCCTAAACCCTCCTCATTCTGAGAAGAGGCCTGTGTCCAGCAGTGGAACCGTAATGGGCTGATTATGTTATGTTGATAGATTCGATTTTTTGGAAAACGTTTTTACAAGGGGTACACTACAATAATACGAAAAACTAAATTCCGATATTCTTAATGCCGATTTTTATAATACCGATTTTCATAGTTCCGAATGGTTTAAAACTCCTAAAATGACAATTCCGATTAATCATAAAACCTACTTTTATAAATCCTAAATTACAAAATGCCTAACGTTTACAATTACGAATATCAAAATGCCGAGTTTCAATACACCTAACAATAAAAAGTCAGATTCAACAATAATCCGAAACATCAAAAATACGAATTCCGATTATTAAAATACCTATTAATTAAAAGTCCGAAATTAAAACGCCTAGTAAACCTAAATAGCAAAACAGATTAAGTAACACACAATGGTTTAACTTTATCCAAAGGGAGCAAGTTAATTATTCATAGGAAGGTAGAAAAAGAAACTAATGACAGAATCACTTTCCCTACTTATAATAACATAATTGTGGGAAAAATATTTTTCTCTCATTTAAATATTTTTCTTTAAACTCACCGTTACGCAGTCGCATCTAACCAGCTGCTCACCATTACTCGCTTTTTTATTAAGTATAATTATGTAACAAATCGGTTCCAGCACTCGCCGGCCGCTACCGCGGCACGCTCGCTTCGCTCGCTCGGCTCGTGCGTTAGGGGGTCGCAGTTCTAACCTAACCTAACCTAACCAACTGTTCCCCTTTCTGTGTTATGTTTAATACTTTATTGCTTGACATAATGTTTATTGTTTTCGGAAAATTGCAAATCGGAATGCTGTTTTTCGGGCCAAGAACACATCGGATGTTTAATTCTTCGTACTTTTGAAAGTCGGAAAATAAATAAATCGTATTTATGACATTCGGTAAAATAACTTTCGTGTTTTTTAATAATCGGTATTTTATTTTGAAGGAATTATCAAATTCGGATTTTTGAACATCGGAATATCCAAATTCGGAATAAAATATTTCGGAATATTTGGGTGTTCCCCTTAGCTCGTAATACTTACATATTTGCATCATCAAAACTGTTCTCGATCGTGTGTAAAGTCCACCAACCCGCACTAGGCCAGAATGGTGGACTATGGCCTAAACCCTTCTCATTATGAGAGGAGGCCTGTGCCCAGCAATAGGTTGAATACACTCTAGGCCTGTTTCACGATGTCTGAGTAGCCACTACTCACCGAATAAATTCAAAAATGGAACAGAATTTGTATGAAATTATCTGCCAAGTAATATAACGGGAACTTACTTGGAGGTGGTGAAACAGGCGCTAAATCGAATATTGCATATTTATTCATCACTCATTGAAGTAATGAAAGTGTTTAACAAATTAATCATTGTATCGTGGTGAATGCTTGACATATCCTCATCGCACCTGTAATTCATGTCCGATGTGACAGATGGCGCTACTTGCAACGGTTCTCATGCTAGTGTACAAGTTGTAAGGGTTAACCACGGGCAATGGAGCTTTGGTGTTTATGAGACATTTTCTAACAGTCTGTCTTTGTATGAGCTATATAATTTGTCTTTAAAGGCAATATGTATTATTTCATTGTGGCCAATTAACAACCGCGCGGATCATACCATTTGCAAGGTTAAGCTGCGCTTGCCGCGGTGAGTCCGTGGATGGGTGACCATTCGTTACACATCGAGACCCCTCCATGCTTCGCGAGCACGTTAAATCGTCGCTCCCGGGGGTCATACGAAAACACAACCCCGAGAGTTTGACAACCGGTCTAACCTTAGGATATTGGCGTTGCCTAGTAACTGGGTAGCGGAGGTCTGAAGGCAGTAGCTCCGTGTAAAATACTGGTATTCAGCCGCATCTGGATAGACTGGAAGCTGACCCCAACATAGTTGGGAAAAGGCTAGGAGAAAGAAGGTATTATTTAATTGTTGTCTGTCACTGCAAGTGCAGCCGATTCAGAACCTTTTCCATAAGCACTTGACGACCGATTCGATTTGTTATCTCGTTCCGTCTACGAGTCTCGTAACGAGAGAAAAAGAGATGGCTTACCGAATCGATTGATCGAATCGTTCGACAAGTGAGTTATCGAATCGTTCTGAATCAGGGGCTACTACTATCAGAATTGTTGGCAAACTGCAAACGAATTACAACTGTCAGACAGTTCACTTGCAAAAACGATCAAAATGTTTGTATTTGTTTTTGTTGTAGAACAATTTGTCAGATTTTGTAAACGAAAACTGTCTACATACATGAACGTTTCGGCTTCGGTTCTGTTGCGACTGATCAACATTTCTGTAAGCAGAATTGGCTCCCCGGGGGCTGTTGATGCTTACTTCTTCTTCTTCTCTCGTGTGAACACGAGCTATACGAAAATAGTTCATGCTGTGGTGAAAAGATTAGCCAGTCAGCAAGGTTGGTAGCGAGGCTGACTGCACAAGGTGCACCGGACGTACTTAATATCGTCACTCGTGAAGGCTCTTTTCATGCACCCCATGCATGATGCTTGCTGAAGTTGATGAAGTAGTGTTGTTACTTGTTGTGCGACCTGTAGTTACTGTATCCATGTGACACTTCTCAGAATTTCAACATTATAAATACTAGATTTTTTTCCTACGCAATCATTATGTCGTGTTTACAGCAACATGATTTACTAAACATGATATTCTCTTAAATATCACACGACTCATAGAAAATACAATACGCAGCTGACAGGCAGGCAAGGCAGGCGAAGCGAAGGTGCGCTTCGTTTTTGCGTCCAAATGGCGAAATAATGACAGGCGTACGTACCGCGCCGGGTTTTACCACGTCCTCCCCGCATGCTAATACCGCACGATGAATATTTATAAACGTGATCCGACACTATGGAAAAAAATCGATAGTATCAAGATTTTTTTTCGTTTTGTTTAATGGAAAATTAGCACAGTGCAGTTGTTTTTTAACCGACTTCAAAAAGGAGGAGGTTCTCAATTCGGTTGTATTTTTTTTTATATATTTTTTTATTTTTTATGTTTGTTACCTCATATCTCCGTCATTTATGAACCGATTTGAAAAATTCTTTTTTTGTTCGAAAGGGTATACTTCCCGATTGGTCTCATTTAAATTTTGTTATGATCAGACCATGAACTTCAGAGATATGGAAGGGAACTCCTCATCGGATCAAAGCAAAATTCTCAAATTACTAATATTGCTTTGTTTATATTTGTTGTTGGGAACTGACTACTTGAAAAGAGGAGGAGGTGCGTGTTCCCCCCTCCCCCCTTTGGAATGTTTTCATTATATCGTGTAAGGTATCATTTGAAAGGACTCTTTATGCCCGACTACGTCAAAGCCAAAAAGAAGGGTTATGAAGGGGGGTGTTAAAATTATGACACTAAAACGTATTTAATAAAAAATAAACTTAAAAAAAAAGTAAAAACCGACTTCAAAGAAATAATACTAAAAGGAGTAAAATAATTACCATAATATAAAATTAACAGTTTCAGAAGTCGGTGCAACTCTACACTGAAGCAAATAGAAGCCACCGACTTCTGAAACTGTTAATTTTATATTATGGTAATTATTTTACTCCTTTTAGTATTATTTCTTTGAAGTCGGTTTTTACTTTTTTTTTAAGTTTAAGTATTTTTTATTTCTTTGTAAAATAACAATGAGTTCTTAATTATATTTTATGAACATTTTTTTCTGTCAGTTTACCGATAGTAACGAAATCTGAATCTATACAAAACTTGCAAGTAGTAAGTTGCGGAAAATTGATAATATTACTAATTAAATTAAGTTAGAAGTTGTAAAACACACGTATCTACGCATAATTTGTTATCCATGATGATAATGTCGAAAATGTTGCTATTAAAACTAAAAGAGGCTAAAAAAAAGAATAAAAGAACGATATAAAAGCAAAAAAATACAATTTCTCTCAATTAACAAGCTCTACTACTAATGACGGTAACTACTCAAATTTAAAAAATACAAGCTAAATATCTGTTAGTTAAAAAGCGATGTGTATCACCGATTGTGTATCCATTAGAAAAGGGGAGGGTGGGCTTTCCTAGGATTTAAATTTAAATTGCAACGGTCTCTATCTAACGAGTGTCACTCATGTCAAGGCTTGATAGATCGACGATTGTATCGAGAGTCGAAAGAACATAATCCTTCATAAATAGATACGTAGAGGTGTACTTTGCTTATGGTTTGCGATTATACAAGGATAGGGTTATTTAAATTGTTTTAAAAATTTGAATCAAAGAGTTCTATTCCATTTTTTTCTATAAAAAAACTACGTGTGCGTATCTTCGGTTTTGACTTTAAATATTATATCAATAAAGTTATGTCTTTGTTCGATAAAACTTTTACGCTGTGTCTTTATCCCTCTTACATAAAAAATATTGTCATTTTAAACACTGTTTGTATTATACCGGTTTTGTCATTTGTATGCCAATAAAAAGAGATGGCAATAGACTTCAATCAATTTTAGTTAAACAATCTTTAACCATCGTTTATAAGTAAGGATGTGTATGTTCAAAAGCAACCTAGATTCAGTACTTTCGGCCTTATTGAAAAAGTCATACATAATGAGATTCTGAAAATCTTATACAGACACATTGACCTACTATTTGAAAAAATATCGAGGTATCAGATGTATTGTCACTTACAAAACTAACCTTGAATCGAAACAAGTAAAACTTTGACGTTCAAACACAAAATAAAAACACAATTTTAAATGCACATAATTTGAACGGCAGGCCGCGAGATATCTAACAGACGGAAAATATTAAAGGGAACTTTACCTACATTTTTAAAAGAAGTTTTCTTTATCCTACGAATAAATCGAAGGTGGTAGGGAGAAGTTACGCGGCGGAAGTAGAAATCTGTTGTTTTATTCATGAAAAAATAAAGAAGGGAAAAATGTGGAATGCCAAGCGGTTTGTTTCTGAAACTAAGTTCAAGTGGGAAAACATGAAACCTAGAACTTTAGTATTTAAAATTGAAAGCAGATGAAATTACGACTTAGCGTGATAAAGAACTGCTCCTGAGTTGAAGAGGCGATTTCCACTGTCGCAATCGTATTATTATATTTCGTAATCGTTCCTTCGGTAGTCTTTGCTGCCGAAGAAACTATCTTGTAGATACTTATATGTATAAGGGCTAAAACTGACTTCTGCCCCCTTATTACAAAAGATGGTTTAAACCAAGACTAAGGTAAACCCAGGTTTAAAATATATCTATCACTTTCTTATGTCATATGTAACAAAAAGAGACGGGGCTATTTTAAAACCTAGGTTTTTCTTAGACCATCTTTTGTAACAAGGGGGCTAAAGTTTAGGAATACACAAAGTAAAAAATCTAGTTGGAATTATGGAATAATACATTTTCTGTTCAGCCTTATTTATCTCATAAGATTGCTAGTCTATTGATTTTTTTCCATACATTCCCAACGATACTTTAGCTCCAGCTAGTTTCGCTTAAAGCTGTGTAGTTTTTTTTCCCATAAAACAATTTTGTCACTAAAAATCGTCAAAACATAGAGTCGTGTTCAAAACAAGTGAACTTGTTGACAAATCCTCACGCACGGTATCCATTAAATAATGCAAATTTGTTGTAATCCCCACTTCGAAGCCGGCTGGAGTGAAATATTTAATTTTCATAAAGTATACATTAGAGAAACAAGTCGGGGGACTCACTGCCTTGTTAACTGAACCGCAGAAACACTTATAATATACCTATTTTGGAAATGCTGTGTATTAATTAAAAAGCTGGTCTTTGTGGCGCTTTTAATATGATTTAGATTGAGTTTCATAATGGATTTAAAAAAGAAAAGCAATATTTATTGATAAGTATATTTTTTCTTTTGCGTTACTGGAACGTGAGAAGAACTAGCACTAGATGGGTAACCGTTGACATAATATTATTCCAAAGTTTCATATTGGATATATTGATAAGCATATTTTTTCTTTTGCATTACCGAAACGTGAGAAGAACTACCAGTAGATAGGTAAACGCTGAAATAATAATGATGCTAATAAGATTTTTAGTTAATTGGATTTCGCACTATAGGGCCAATATCGATCCACTTTATTCTCTTTCAGATTCTAGACGATTGGTTTTGAGTTATTGATGTTGACAATCCTTCCTTGTTCCTCTTGTTAGCTAGTATCGACATTGGGGTACTTTTGGTTTTAAATTCTGTTTTCTTCAGTTAGAAGACAAAGAAAAGTAGTGATTAAAAAAAAAAACGTAGGTATTTAGTTCTATTTTTAAGCCGTGGTCTACTTAACTAGTGCTTGAAATCGTGTTCTTCTGTTATACATTTGTAATCTATCAAACAAAACAATGCTCCACGTAGCTGTTAAAGAAAAACTACCACTAATAAACCCTGTACTATGTTCAACTATTATAGGCACACAATCGTTGGCAGTTCGACGCGAGCCGACAGCAAATTTGCATATCACCAATATTATATCGTCACGCGAAAAACGTATCCCTTACGCCTGTGTACACATGAATGACGCGTGATGCTGCCGACCTTCCCTGACGTCATCCATCATTCGACGTGGCGCCTGCACCTAGACTCGTGACAGCGCGGGTGGAACACGAAAACACGATCAAAAACCAACTGTATCTTAATAGAAATACAGTTTGATTTCCAGTGTTGATGAACAGTGAAAGGTGGCACTCCACCTCCCCGCGAGTGAGGGAGGATCCCTGTCAAACGCTGGCGAAGAGTTTGACAGACGCGGGGCGCGGAGTATTTGACATGAAGGGGCTTGTTTGATACGGGGGTGAGCTGACAGCGGGGAGGGGGGCGAATTCTGCCCGGTCATGAATAGGCAATGGGCTCGCTTTATTTATAAAGATTGTTAGCCCGAACACGGGCCCAGTGAACTTCTGTTTGAAAATAAACACGTCGTTGGTATTGACGTATGTTAAGTCTTTATTGGAACGATCACACAACACCCAATTTCCGATTAGCTCTGAAGTTGGATTATGACGGGATATCTAATTGGAATTCAAATCTTGTATGAATGCGGGAGTCTCGAATTGGGATCATTAAGAATAAATCTGACAGCTTACATTCTCTAATAAGAATATTCAGAACTTATCTGTATGTTTTATACTTTCGTATGCCACAATAATAAAGACAGCATCTTTAAACTAAAAGAACTGTAGTATATTATGGAGGTTTCTACCAACAATTACCATAAACACACTAACTTAAGCAACCCAACTTGCTAACCTGCAAAGGGCATATCCGCGTTGATATTTCACTTCTAAGTAAAAGAGCACATAAGAGTTTATCAACGACAATTTAATTCAAGCAACCGCAACGCTACCCTCGAGCATCTTGTTAGGGGGAATAAAATCCATAAAAGACACGGCAGTGCAGAGGCAGCGTTGGGTACAAAATTTGATTATTCCGCGAGGTTGGCCTATCGCCAGCGTTTGACTATTTATCAAGAGCTCTCCGCGCTCGACGGTTTACAAGGATACTAATCATTGATATGGGATCTGTATAGAGTGGCGGGACTGTGTTCAGTGGTATGTATGTGTGACAATTAAATGGAAAGCCGTTATAAGGTAAATTCTTCTTCTCTCGTTTCAGCACGAGCTATATGAGAATAGCTCAAGCACTAATGAAAAGATTAGCCAGTCAGCAAGGTTGGTCGCGGTGCTGACTGCCCAAGGTGCGCCGAACATACTTAAGTATCTTCACTCGTGGTGGGTCCATTCATGCACTCCAAGTTAATTGATTGACACTTTTAAAAAACCAAATAGGTACTCATGAAATGACACAAAATACTATTTCAATCAATGGGTTGTCTTACCTAGACCATAGATGGCGCAAGTGTGGTATATTAGTTGATATACATATACAAAGTGTAACATAAATAACGCACAACGTCTTAACAGTTCCCTACATTTATGTTCGTATAACTCGTCAAAATGTAGGGAACAGATGATTTTTTTTCGCGATTTCAGATTTGTTCCCATAGTAAAAGTTATTCATAAAGATGAGTATAGTGACCCCTTAAGAGGTTTGTGCGTTATTTATGTTACACCTTGTAGAGGTACAGCGATGGTTAAATAATATAAACTATTTAATTTGTATGGGAGAAGAATTTAGGTCTGTATGTTCGCGAAAAAGGATGGGCAACTGCCAACTGCAACGAAGCATCCATAAATCATTTCCCTGCTCCTGCTCCTCCGCCAGGTGTTCGTCTGGCAAATCATTGCTGAGCTCAATCGTGAAAGATCTGCTGTCGAGGATATTATGCTCGCCATAATAGCTTCTTGCTTCTATCTACCCGCTCAACAGCCGGCCGAGTCAAGTTTTAAGATTACCTTACATTGTTTGTACTTTGTTTGTTACTTTTTTTCGGGCATATGCAGGTTATAAATATACAACAATTATTTGTGCTTCACAAAAGCTTCAATATATTCAAAACGTCATATTCTGACAAGATAAATCATTTGTTTTAGTTAATTCATTTAATCGAAAGTGTATAAAAACAGACTTTTTGAACTCAATTAAAATCAAGCATAGCGGTGCTACAACTTCGGTGCCCTAATAAGAAATGCTTAGGCGGACAAATTCTATCACAATAAAGCACCTTTGTTTTTTGGCCGGCACTTTCACATTTGGACCAAAATGGATGATGTCCTTTATTACAATTATAATAATTGCGTAAAATAAGAAGAAATAAAATAAAAAAAAACTCTTTTTATGGCTTCTTTACCACTTATAGACGTGTTTCCCTTCAAATATTTCGTGTATGAATAGTTGGACCTTATATTAATAGGTGAGCGGTATGTTTACGGGTTGATGTTCCAAATGGTAAGAAATAAAAATAAATTACAACGAAGACAAGCTCGGACAAACTACGGTAAAAAAACCATATTGTTCGAAGGAGCACAGCTGTTTAACGACCTACCAAATGACGTAAAAGATTGTGATAATATTAACAGATTTAAACTAAAACTGCGAAATTACGTTTATGAAATGTAGTCATACCGCTTAATAGTTAGCAATTACATACTTCCTATATTATACACTTGGGAGCGGAGAAATCGGGCCGCTCCTTTTTTCGCGTGTCCTGGTTATTGGTTTTGGTTTCATGAATTATATAATTCAAAATGCAAAAAACTACCCTCATTGTAAAGGTTATCAAATAACGTTTTAGGCGATATAAATATGTTCTGTTCCATGATACCAACAATAATAACAATTATACCTGCGTGAAAAATGGAAGTGGCTCGGTTTATTTGCTCCCAAGTGTATTTGTTTTGTATAACTTCACCAACACGCATCTGAGGCAAAATGTATTTATTTAGACATAAACAATTACTTTGTATCTCATTGTAAGTGAACCTATGTATTGTTCTTATGAGAATAAATTCTTTAAACCGAATGGTATGGTGATAAAATCTACGTTCTGATAACAATTTCCTCATGTTCATTCTAGAGACCAAATTGACAAACAATGCAATATTGAGTGTATTTTGAACAAGTTGACCAAAATCTTAGCGCTTTTATGCACAGGGTCAAATAAATTTTCATTTGCATCTTTAGATTAATAATTTATACGTATTGTAATCATGCTTGCGTGAAATTATAAGAGATTGTTTTCACAAGAGTCAACATATAAAAAAAATCGACCGCTTTTGAAAAGTGTATAATTTAATTGGAATATTTTTTAAATCTCGATGAAAGTTAGCAATCATTTTCCAAAATCCTGAGCAATATGACCTATCACTAGTATGATATTTTTTAAGAGGTGTGGTGTTAACCACTCTATACGACGTCAACGTTGTGAATTATATCAGTTTGTTTTCTTTGACATAACTATAACTTGATATTAGTATTATTTTTAAATCCATTCTAGGTATATGTTATAGCAAGACTGAGTGATTCTGATTAAGGAGTTACAGGAAAAGATTGTGATAGCCATTAATCATCCTATGATTCTTTACTATATAGGGGTTTATTTTAGAACTTATAATGTTTCAGTTCCTTTTAGTTATTATTTATTGTTCTTATTTTATTACACGGAATTATTTTTTACATAGTTACAATTATTGAAGCTAATAAAAGTACAGGTAATATAATAGGTAAGTACTAAATGTAAGGATGGTTAAATGGACAGTAGTGTCATTCTGTAAGAAACCCACCTCAATATCGACGGTTAGCTCGATATCCATAATGTCACAGTATGGATAATAGAAACAAATAACACACAGATAATCGACAGTATAATCAATAACGCGTAGTTTTGTTATCCACGCTGTTTCACGACAAGTGTCTAATTGACAGTCGCGATCGAGGTGAGATTCGTACAGAATTGCACTGCTGTTCTAGGTAAAGCTTTTATACAAGATACTCTTTTATAAAATTATTTATACCGGAGATTCATTCATACCAGGGGCACATTGCTCGCAGAACGAATGCCCGATGGGGCCGAAAGATTCTGGAGTGGCGACCGCGTACCGGAAGACGCAGCGTCGGTAGGCCTCCCACAATCTGGTGAAGCTTGCGGGAATCTGCTGGATGCGAGAAGCACAGGACCGGTCGATGTGGCGATGCTTGGGAGAGGCCTATGTCCAGCAGTGGACGTCTTTCAGCTGAATGATGATGATGATCCATAACAGGGTACAAATTTCGGTCAACTCTGTAAAAAAAAATATAGGTAAACCGAGATTTTATAGTAATTTATATGCCGTACTACATAACATAATATAACTTATTAATTTGTCTCATTATGTGTCCCTAATTATGCAAGGAAGTGAAGTTTCTAGTAAGGGTACTAATTTTGGTCAATTCTGTAAAAAAAAAAATGTAAACTGAGATTTTATAGTACTTTTTGTGACGCACTACATAAGTAACTTATAAATTTGTCTCATCATGTGTCCCTAATTATGGAAGGAAGTGATGTTTCTAGTAATTATTATTTACTCGTAATAATTATTCGTAACGATGTACAATGGACACGACTTAACGATTGTAAATGATTTACTAATTTATTAATTGCTCATAAAATTGTCATTTTAATTAATGTTCGAATACTGGCGAATATTAGTCATGACATATTTTTTATATGCAGCCATCGATTAGACAAATTATAGTCACATTACTTAATGTATAGCAATATTCAGTTACTTAATAGACCTATTACATTCCTATGAGTAGTTACTTTCTATGAAATACTTATTACACAAATTACTCGTAACTAATAGAAATTAAATACTAGTCACCTGCAGTGTATTAAATTAATAAGATTAGGCAATTCATATCACAATCTATATTTAAAATTAGGTAATTTGTGGTTGGCTTTCCCAGTGCTTTACGAAATAGGTTTTGATATATAAAAAAGTAAAACCGAAACCAACTTCCACATTTACACACAGATTAAATACCGCATTATTAAAAATAATAATAACAGATAAATATAACAGAGCATTAAAATGAACCCCTTGAGCGTTTGAGAATCGCGCTAGGGTTGTTTCCGTGTCGTCCTATGATTTATGGCTCGCGAGATTTCGCCTCGGGCTCGCGTTTCCTTTTGTCGCTCGATCCGGTTTTGTGGCAACCCTCGGTGTAATAGACAGCCGATGATTCGATTCTGTAATGAATTCATGCTGCGTTCTCAGGGTTTTATATAGTTGTTTTAGCTTAATTAATATGCTTAATAGGGTTTTATGTTTCAATTAAGTGTTTTGTTAGGAAGATGAGTCATTCATTTATCATCGGTGCGATATACTTGTTGCGGTAAAGTGTTAAACCTGCAGTATCGATCCATTGCAAGTTTATATTGGTAATCAGTTACTATTAGAATTTTATATAATATATTAAAATGAGCATGTAAAAATGATTAATGTAAAAATAATAGATTTATGAAAAGCCTTTATTTACCTGCCTAAGCAATTACCTATTATTAGTACCTACATGTGAAAGTTAAGCTAGTAAGTATTTTGCGTTTTGTTAGACTACTAATAGCTTCTTTTTAGGGTTCCGTACTCAAAGGGTAAAACGGGACCCTATTACTAAGACTCCGCTGTCCGTTTGTCTGTCTGTCCGTCTGTCACCAGGCTGTATCTCATGAACCGTGATAGTTAGACAGTTGAAATTTTCACAGATGATGTATTTTTGTTGCCGCTATAACAACAAATACTAAAAAACAGAATAAAATAAATGTTTAAGGGGGCTCCCATACAACAAACGTGATTTTTTGGCCGTTTTTATAGATTTTAGAGCGTTTGGACTTTGGAACCGTTCGTGTGCGAGTCGGACTCGCACTTGGCCGGTTTTTTAATTTTGCATGCCAACTAGTCTAAATGACAGATTTTTTATTTAATGATAACAACTCGCATGTAACTCATTTCAAGCTATTAAATGTTCTTATTCTGTAAAAATATGTTTGCGTGTGTTTTGTATATTTTAATCATTCATCAATCAGGTCGACAGCTGACGATAGCCTATATCCATTTAACCTAACCTAACAAACTAAAAGCTTAATATTTTGGATCAACGGTAATATTAACTAGTAATTCTTGTGTGTTCTATTTAAAGATTATAGTGCCTTATATTGGCATACGAATACCTATGATAGTCGTTACGGATAGTCAGAAGCCCGAAAGTCTGACAACCGGTCTAACTTTAGGATATCGGCATTGCCCAGTAACTGGGTTGCGGAGGTCTGATGGCATTCGCTTCATGTTAAATACTGCTATTCAGCTGCGAAGCCACGAAGGTCGTGGTTTCGTAACTACGAGTGTTTCCTACTTCCTATCACCTACGGACATAATTATGATTATTTCGGGGCCTGAACTAAGAATGAATGACAACACGATTTGACAGTTGCCCCTACTACCGATGTGTTTTTGTCCGTCCCAAAAGTTGAACTTGACACTTGTTTTGTTCACTTATATGTTTCGGGCTACTTTCGGACGGGCGACTAACTTCGTTGACGGACTTAGGGAGTAGGCCCCCTGGGAAGGACTGGAAGTTGTTCCCAACATAGTTGGGAAAAGGCTAGGCAGAATATAGTATCTTATATTGCTTTATTTTATAGACTAGATTTTTCAAAAACCTTTCATTACAAGACATGTTTTGTAGGCTTCTGAAAATATACCTACAAAGCGACTACACCGGCTCCACGACGCATCAAACGATCTTAGCTCATAATACTTACATCTTCGCATCATGTACCGCCATCCCTCATAACATCAATGGAGGGTGAGTTTAATAAAACAAAAGACACAGCATGTCGACAGTGCGCGCCCGATCTGCCGTCTGTCAAATAATGATGCTCATTTGTCAAACGCAATCGGGACGCTGCGATGTTCTTTATTATGGTCTACTGTGGTTATACAACTAAATATAGTGTTTTGGGTTGGTATGTGAGGGTTTGGTTGCAGTTTGAGGTATTTTATTAATGATAGCTGTACCCGTGGCTTTGTCTACGGGAGCATAAGGTTTTGCTTATCACCCACATTAAATAGCGTGATAATTTGTACCCTATACCTAACCCGCTCTTTAATTTTTTCATTTTTGGCAAATTTCAGTTAAATCTGTTTAGTAGTATTGGCGTGAAACTCAAACATACGAATAGATAGATACACAGACAAAAAGACAGAAATAAAAAAAAAAAACTGTTACTGTTTCAGTATCGTTTTAAGTACAAGCAGCAATTTTTTTTTCAATTTTATTCATTGTACAGTTTTTGCTTTGTTACGATTCCATTATATGTATAGATGTTGTGTGTTTTTATTGTATAGGAAGAAGAAAGAAGAACATTCATTTGGCACGAAGTACACAGAAAAAAAGACAAAATAATTACAAGAAAGTAATCTTAAAAATAAAAGTAAAAGTAGTGCTTGTGCCTAGCAGCTGCGCCAAACACATTTTCGGTGAATCAAAGTGTCACCAAAAACCTTATAATGTTCTAAAACTGGTTTTTATTACTGAAAGCTGTTATTTGGATAGATGAAACGAAGTTGACTTAGTTTTAACTAAGCACGTAATGTGATTTATCACAGTAGACAGAGAAGCTAATATCGACCAACAGAACCATCTTTATCTTTACATATTTCTTTCAAATAATAAATACAACTACAGACAAACCTACACAAGTATATGAGAACACTCACACATACATAATGTATAAGGGATGCCCTTATAAAGAGACAAGGAATAAGCAACGGATAGCAGGCTCGCCGTCGATCCCATCATTTCTTTTATATTTTTTCATCAATGTCACACGTGACGCCCGAATGTCATTTTCATATGATGAAAAAAAAATGTTTATTAAGACGAAGCCGTCGCGATATTACAATTTTCCACTAGTGAAATATGGCAAGCGATTTTTTATGAGAATATAACAAGGTGTGTATGGCGAGATTAAAAGCGAGAGGGTTGGCCTTATTAATGTTAGCTAGCTTGTAAGTTTGCTGTTTTATTAAAAATAAGCTTGTAGGTGAGGTAATATTTTGTGTTTTAAATTAATGTGTAAACATTAGCGACGTTTAGTTTGCGTTTTTGACTCATCAACTTTCGGAAAATGGCTATTTCCTGTAGTATGCAACAACAAACAAGTTTAACTTAGTAGGTGGAATGGTAGAACCCAGTGAAATTATTGTCAGTTATGATGTTGCCGATCTCTGATCTAATACAAACACATAAATAAAAATTATACCCTCCTATGAGTCGGGAACGAATACATAGTTCATATCCAACTACTACAGGTCTAGCGTATAACTGAGTCAGTTCCTGAGGTAGCTGCGCGGTGCGGGAGGGTGACAGTTGTCACAAGTTGACAAATCAGTGAGCTCTCGCGTCGCGTCATCACACGTCCCGCAAGAACAAAAGGGTGCACACAATAGCGTTTTCTGTGTTGAGTAAAATTTTAAAGGTCTACCAATCCTTTGTAAAACTTCGGCGAAACCTATTTATCTGTTAGAATAGTACCGGTTACAGCACGGATTTAGGAGTAACAAGGTAGCATTTAAATTAAGGTGCGATAGGGTTCTATTGCATCTTCGCACCACGCAAATACGCAACCAATAAGCATGTTAGAAACGGTGTATCAATAGGCGGTATTCTGTAGTGTCTGCCAGCCTAGAAACGGCGGGATATTGTCAAATATGTTCAGGTCAGCCGCGACCCACCTTGCTGACTGGTTAATCTTATCACCAGGCAGGAGCTATTCTCATATACCTAGCTCGTGCCGACACGAGAGAAGAAGACCTTATTTAGAGTCTATAGAGGTACGTGAAGATCTTTTTTTATTTTCGTATTATCTTCATGGATACCCTTCGCCCGGGGAAGGCGAAGGGTTATGTCGGACTCTTACCGGCTAAAAATGGGGTGCATGAAAAGAGCATCCACGAGTGACGATACATAAGTATGTCCGGCGCACCCTGGGCAGTCAGCCCCGCTACCAACCTTGCTGACTGGCTAATCTTCTCACCATGGCATGAGCTATTCTCGTATAGCTCGTGCCGACACGATAGAAGAAGACCAGCTAAAAATCCACGGTGTTCCTTCTCCTGACCCTTGGCCGGGGTCGCGGGATTCGCAGCTGCATGCACCGCAACAGACATACGTGACCCTCACATTCAGATTTTAAAGGACCGCTTCTTGCGCAATAGAAGTAGCAATTGCTACGAGCGATAATGCGATAATTTACCTATAACAACCGCGTTTGACAAGCTGAAAGCTGGTAGCAATACAATGCTATTAGCATTCCTGCCCATCCACACAATTCCGCAGTTGATTTTTGGAACTACTTACTACCTACATGAAGTTTTGAATTGACCTATAAGAACTACACAGCATGTATGCCGCGCCCTATCGACGTTGAATGACTCGTAGTTATGCATATCTTACCAAAAATTACAGCTGATTACCGAAGTTTATGAAGCGGTATCGTTGCAGAGTTGCACCGATGCTGCGCAGCGTCGACGCGGCACCGTTCGGTACGAGCGTGGCAGATGTGTCGCCGGTTGTGATTGTCTTGCCGCGATGATTGATGATCTTTCGCGGCGGCTGGGCCGTAGGGTTGTACGGCTAAAAGTTTTGGGGAATATTTTTTTGGTTTTATTATAGAAAACAGTTTTTAAGACGTTTTGGTTTTGTTTTGTTGAAAAATAAAACTTGAAATTATCATATTTCAAAAAAGTGTATGCAAAAATAATCTGCTTAAAATAATACACGTCTCATCAGCACTGAACTAGCCATTTTTCTTTCCTTCATGAAGGTAAATGCAGAATTCTAAATGCCAAAACCTAATCTTAGTCATTTAAATATAAATCCACGGCTTTTATCTAAGACCGAACCAAGCGAATCTCGTTTATACTCTTTCATCTTGCTTGCTTCCCGTTTGTGCGAAAGGGACGACACTACAGGGATAACTTCTTAATAAAAAAATGATATTTAATTATTTCAGTGCTTTTGTAAAGCGTTAAAATGACAAGTCATAATTATGATATAGAAATACAGAATAAAAATACATTAATTTTGTATCTAAATACAATTCATTGTAACATTGTCCTTATCGGTAGCAGGTAAGTAACAAAAATGTTACTTCAACTTCTAACCTTTGTCTCTTAAAATGTGAACCATGAACACATTAAGAGAGACATATCGCCAAATCCAGTAAACAAAGTGATTAGTATGTTACCGTATCTTTTGTTATTGACTCAGATAACTGTATAAATACTTCTGATTTACGCAGTACGTTAGTAAACAGTAATTTAACAATGTTGGGATAATCCCCTTTGTTGCAGCGATTGACAGTTATTGCCATCTCTTTTTAATCTTTTGTTGATGTCAACTCCGCCTCCAATTTGTATCTGCAAATACGATAAGTGTATGTAGTGTACTTTGTACACAAATTGTTGTATAATTAGCTTAATGTAGGGTTTTTCAAAGATGAAATAGTGAATTTTACTTGCAATATTTATACGTTTTGCGACGTATTTGCGTGTTTTGTTTAGAAAACGGATAGTTTCATGATTAAATTAGTCAAACGTTTTTAAAGTTAGAATAAAACATTGGAGTAAATTATACGAGATGTATTATGATGATTAACTAGAAAGTATTTTGTTTAGAAAAGACTTAGGTCTTAGGACTTAGGACCTACCTACGCCAAATATTATTAAAATTAAATATTATTAATATTAATAATTTTGCCAATTTTTAAAATGTGTTAATAAAAAAATTAATGATTTACTAATCAGTCGGACAATTAAGACAGAGAAAATTAAAACTTTTCTCAAGGAAATTAAACTGAATTTTAAATGAAAAGAGCAAAATAAAATTACTCAAAAAAAAAAACCTTTTAAATATTATGTAATTACTTAAATTGTGTTTTTAACTTGACTGATTCTCTTATTATAGTGTCTGAGGTTTCTGGTTGTTTCTGTAAACGTTGTATAAAAATCATGTATGCCGTGCGGCAGCCCTAGTTGTCTATTCAACTCACGTTTATTCAATATAAGCAAACTCAGGCATAGGCCACACTGCCACAGTAAAAGTACTTTGGCGAAATATTCTACATTCGTCAAGCGTTCGCGTTGCTACCATTCCCATGTACTTATTTACATATAAAAGTATGTTCTTTTGTAAATAAATGTCTAAGTATGTAGTAGTATGTACCTACCTAGTAGTATCATAATGTATGGCGTAAAACTGTTCCTGTGATAGTAAATTTATTTTTATTTAGTAATATTTGTGGTATTTTTGTATGTTACCCACAATGTTTTTGATGTTTCAGCGGAAATTGCACGTCGTATAAAATTGATACGAATCTGTCGAAGGAAATTATTTATGATATAGCAGATTGTAATCTATAAAGGTCAGTCAAAAAGAATTCGTAAATGTCTTAATTCACTTTAAAATAAAATAACCCAGAGTATCTAATTAATATCGACATTTCGGACAAACCTGGCTCAAATTATTTATATGTTATCAATTATTGTTCATAATGTAAGTATCATTAAATTATAGAGCTTTAAGTTTAATACTTATTCAATAATGTTACACCTTACATTAAGTTCTAACCAATTGCTTATATTTATGCACTTAGCACAGTATATCGTATAAGCACATTCAACTTAAAAAAGACGAAAGATTAACTATATTGGTACTTAATTTATACAGCAGCAGGAACTTTATTCGAAAAAAAATTCCTATCGAGCCTTTACAAAGATATCTACTGACTACGCCATCTGTACTTTTTCAGAAAGGTTATAACGGATGCGAGAAACGTCACTACACTGAAACATGTTCAACATGTCTCTACAGATTTTACTTATGTTACAATATTTTAGCTTTGAAATATGACATTTTTCAAAGAAACTATTATAAAATGAAGGAGTAGGTACACAATTTTCGAAAAGGTATTCAAAATGAAAACCTTATTTTCTATTAGAACAGTTTATTTTTCTAACAGAAATGAAGGTGAATTTTAGTTCAATTATGGTTCAGAGTTTACCTACCGTCCGTGGTTCGTGAGCTCAGAAGCCTTGCTTCTAGTAACGGAGTCTGTTACTAGATGGCGTTGTTTTTGATGATGATAAGTTCTCTTTCAGAATATATTAAAGGTATTTTTTATGTATTTGGTAGTTTATCTGAAGTTCTGCATTACAATAGCACTATCGTAAATAAATCTTACGTATTTGCATTTAAATAAAAAGAAAACAGGCACTCATCTATTTGAGGAAAAATAGAACAAAACAAAGTACAAGATGTCGTTTTTGTTAAATGAAGGAAACCCTTACGTAGTAGATATTGTAACAACAGATAGCCGTTATCGGCTTCTCATTAAATTCATCAGTCAATATTTACAATTTAGTATTTGCTAATAGAAACTTCGTGAGTAAGTATATTATATCCTGCAATATTTATTTATTTTACAATCGGCAACGCTATACAAAAATAACTTTGAAAAACGATAGGTATTTTAATTCTGTTGCTTAGACTTCCTGAGTTATAAAAGCCAACAAACGAACGCTTTACGTTGTGGAATTAACAGAACTGTTTATACCGACTACTTTGTTTTCTGCTCACTCCAAGAGAAAATAGCGTGATAGTAAAACTGAAATACTCAACAACAATATAAAATATACATAGTGTAAACGAATTCGTGTAATTCCTTCAAAAGGCATGATCACAGTGTGTGATAGGTGTGACAGGTGACACAGATTAACACCAAAAGAGTATTTTTGAAAATCAACAAAAACAAAAATAAAAACTTGGTTTTCTATTTCTGAATCATTTTAGAGCCCCGAGTTAACTGACTGCAAAGACCGATATCGCGTTAGTTGTGCCCGCTAGCCGTGTCGCCGTGCTTTCATACATTTTTTTACTGATTTTTAATTGCTTTAGACAAGATCACTTACCATTACCGCATGAAAAAAAAGTTTTTTTTTTTAATCAAGCTGAATCCCGTGCGGGGCCAATCTACACCAGTTCATATGGTTTTAAGGAATTACATGGGGTGCATGAAAAGAGCCTCCACGAGTGACGATACTTCAGTACGTCCGGCGCACCATGAGCAGTCAGCCCCGCTACCAACCTTGCTGACTGGCTAATTTTTTCACCGCAGCATGAGCTATTTTTGTATAGCTCGTGCTGACACGAGAGAAGAAGAAGGAATTACACGAATTCGTTTACACCCTTTATATTAGTTAACGGATCATTAGATGCTGATACTTAAGAAGCACCAAATAAACTTATTGCATTTAATTGTTCATTAGATTAGTGATTAACTGCATCTGGTATAAAAATTACTGCCGCAGCAACACTAGTTTAGTTTATGCTTAGCAGTGTGAGATGAGCTGTTTTAATTTTATTAGTATTTTGAAATTACCGTTATAGTTCATGATGATATTGAGAATGTACATGAAGGAAGGACTTTCAAGTGAGATTTGTTTAGAAAGCAGTTTAATTTTTTATACCATGTCTATATTCGATACGGGAAATATACAATCTTCATAAAACAGTATCTGAAGGAGAACTTTGTGCACACTTAAAAGCGTTTTAGTGTAGGTTTTTTTTTGTACTATTTTTTATATTTATATTGTATGATTTGTAATTAAGTTAATATTTTTTGTGATATTTGCAGGTAATATGTGTATTTATAAGATGTAACATAAATAAGTGTACAACTTCTTAAGGGGTCACTGTACTCATCATTATGAACAACTTTTACTATGGGAGTAAAATGAAATCGCGAAAAAAAAATCAACTGTTCCCTACATTTTGACGAGTTATGCCAACATTAATGTAGGGACCAGCTGATTTTTTTTTCGCAATTCCTGGAGTGGTCCCAAAGTAAAAGTTGTTCATAATGATGAGTACAGTGACCCCTTAAGAGGTTGTACTTATTTATGTTACACCTTGTGTGGAATAAATATAAAAGTTAGATATGTAAAAAAGGCCGTAATTCATTGTTTTTTATGAATTGAATATTTATGAAATAAGTCTGTTAGGATATAGAGTAGACCTATTCTATAGCTGTAAATAATGTTTTATGATGTAACAGTGAGAAACAAGTACTAACTAGCGGCATGTGTATATAGTAACTATTGCAAAAACTGGACAAGGTAAAAGAAACATAACGATGTAAATGTACACAAAAAGATAAATATTTTTACTATACATCTTAACCATTCCACATCACATGAGGTTTTTGGTAACTCTGCTTTCAGAATCCTTTACTAGAAATTAATACATCTTTTAAAAAGTAGCCAATGTTATGCATTTTAAAATGTTGTGAAGAGAACATAACAAATTGGACATAACAAATCGCTAATCACCTAATCGTAGGACACAACTTTTGAGTAATTTGCTAATTATCCCTTACTTAGGGGGTTGTTGTGCATATATAAAAACGGGTACAATCCTGACAGACATTATAATTAGCTGAGCTTTCGAAGCGAACGTTACTTCTCTTTCTTTTAATATTTATTATTTTAATTTAAAATGCCGGAATCTACTACTTCAAGTCAGTCTTTGGCACCAATGCCGTATAATGTTGCCAATGGTGTCGTCACCTCCAGTGATGCCCATTGGAACCAAGTTGATAGCACTAACATTTTGCAGAACTCAACGGTAATTTGATTTTTATTATTTCTAGCCTTCAGGATTCATATTTTCTGCCAAAATATCTTGTGCATTGAAAGTTCAGAACTGTCTCCTATTTTCCCTGCTCAACCCAACTTCATATTTCATTTTGAAAGATAATTAATAAAACCTTTCTGTCTTTACAGCCTCTGGAGTGGAACGAGTTACCGCCTAACAACATTGTCTCAGTACCAGTAACTAGCCACAATGTGTCCAGTGAGTACCACGTCACCAGCAGCGTCAACAACGTCAACGTACTGAGCAATCAACTCGTATATAACCCACCGAACTACATGAATGCACCTTATCCAAGGAACACAGTGCCTAATGGGTACATCACTTTAAACCCTGTAGGAGGAAATAACGTGCAAACCATAAACGGACCTCATCTTCTACGTAGTCCAAATGGACAGGTTATCGGAGGGGCGCCGTGGCCCAATCATCCAGGCCTCGGAAGATTCATTTCTCAGTCACCTAGATGGCCTAGCAACAAACCATCAGGAGTTAAGAAACAGAAACGTATCAGAACTGCTTTCACAAGCCAACAGATGATGGAGCTAGAACAAGAGTACGCCAGGACCCGCTACTTAGATCGCGCTCGAAGGATCGAACTCGCTGAGATCCTGCGTTTAAACGAACGTACAATCAAAATATGGTTCCAGAACCGCCGCATGAAGGAGAAAAAGGACCGAGCTGAGAGTCTTGAAGATTCCGAAGAAGCTAGTACATCTGAGTCATCTCCCGACATTGGAAATATTCAGATACCCATGCTCATTCACGAACAGTATCCGAGTATAAGGAACGAGGTCTATAATCAGGGAAACATATACGTGGAACAGTATCCAGCTCCGTCAATTCCTGTTTCGATGCCAGTTACGAGTTTATCGACATCGATGCCTCCTCATGGTCCAGCACAAAACATGTATCAGACTTATATGTCGGAGGAAGAACGCCAGGCACGATACCAGCAAGCTCACCTTCAGGTGCAGCCTTATCCCCCTCCCTACCCTGAAGTCCAGGAGTTGTCTCCCGAAGGAGTGCCAAAAACGGATCCTTCTACTCCTGCTACCAGTAACATTATCGAGAAAAGCTGGGACCTGTCCTGGATCAAGACTATGCACTATGAAGATGATTATTAATTAGTGTTCTAGTTTTCAGTAGTTTTAAGTCTAACATTGTAAATATTATAATTAATAAAATCTATCATGCCCAGAAAATATTTTTTCTCATTTAATTTTAGCTCTTCATGATTTAAATTTGAAAGGTACACAAATTACATTATTCATTATAGTAAGAAACCTGGCTTAATAGGTTGAAAATCTAGTTTTTCATCCGGTTACGTAGTCGTGAACTTATTATCACTGTCATAAAATAATAGCTTGTGTTTTGACGACATTAAAGTTCACATTAAATAAGGTAACGATGTTTAGATGGGTATTATATAAAGGTGTGCCGATCAAGTATCAAAACTTCAATAAAGTAAATGGTTAAGCTTGTTTATTTTAGAACGAATGTAATATAACGAAAGCCACTGAACACGAGAAGTGTTTCTGAAGAGAGCGATCTATACTAAATAAAACTCAAAGTGCACTTTGTCTGTACATTAAATATTTTTCCAAAATATCGATTGGGTGGTACTATACTATCGATACAGAAACGAAAACAATTTTTTTTTGGAATGATTGTCTGTTTGTCTGTCTGATTGTCTGTCTGTCCGGGCATCACTTAAAATCTCGTGGATGGATTTTGATAGGACTTTCGCTGATGTGTTGCGTAAAGAGCAACAATTATGCTGGTACATATACTATCACGCTATTGTTCATAGGAACCGAGCAGTGGAACATTATTTCCACATACTGCGATGTATAATCACGTAAAATTCCGTTGATGGATTTTGATGCGACTTTCACTGATGTGTTGCATAAAGAGCTGCGCTTTTGCTGTTATATATACCATCACGCTATTGCTTATAGGAGTTGAGCAGCAGAACATTATTTCCACATGTTCACATACTGAGACGTATAAGCTTAATACGTCGGATAGGTATTATCCACGATAAGCTTAATAAGTGAGATATGTATTATCACGCTACTTACAATGAGGATTGAGCAGATGTTTCCTAAGAATATCATCTAATTTCGGAGAATTTGTCAGAAATCAGCGTAGCAGAATGCTGCAGTGAGAGCTCGGTGGCCGTACATATTCTGCGTTCGAATCTCAGTTTTCAAATTAGCTTTTTGTAATTTATTATACATTTTTTTTGGTCTTTGTTGTCAGTATTATAAAAAGCCTGTCATCGCCGTGGTTTATTTAATAAATGATAACGGTTTATTTTTTATCTACAACCATAATTATGTATAGTGAAATGAAATTATAACAATCAATCATGCTATAAATATGTAAACAATGTGTAACATATCAATTCACAATAAATATCAATATCCAATTATAATCCATTTTAGCAAGGAAATGTGTAGAAATATACAATCAAGATGAGCTAAAACTCTACTTGAAGAAATGGTTCAAAAGATATTAGTGCCCTGGTGGGCCACTTTTGTCTATTATTGTAATACTCCGCCCCAGCTTCGTACGTGTACGTTTTATAGCTTAAAGCCTTCCTCTTGAATCACTCTATCTAATAAAAAAATCGCATCAAAATCCGTTGCGTAGTTTTAAAGATCTAAGCGTACATAGGGACAGACAGACAGCGGGAAGCGAGTTTGTTTTATATTATGTAGTGATATTGAGTACATATACGTATATATTATTTAGTTGCTGCGACACAGTGTTGTTTTCCGACTTCCACGCGGACGGAGTCCCGGGCACTGCTAGTTTTTAATATAATTAGTTAAGGTCGCATTTTATGAATATCGTGATTTTTATATATTATAATGTTGCACAAGTCTGTTTCCACTCCAAGTCTAATTTGAGTATAAATAAATAAAAATTACAGGTTAAAGATTTTCGACTTGATCAAATTTATAGACCGATGGTCTAATAACCACTATTGAATACGGGCCTTTCAATGACTGCTAAATTAATGGTCATTGGAGATATTGCCATAATCAAACAGCTTTGAGATTATCTAGTAGACATACAGGGTGTAAAAAGACCCATCACATAGCCGAAAACTACGCACTCTGTACATCAAACTAAATTACATTAACCAAAAATAATTGCTGGGAAACGATTTTTATTTTTAGGCATAAAAAATCTCTGTTTTTTTGTAGCGCGTAATGTAATGCACGTAACCGAATGTGCTTGTGTGGGTCGTGCAGCGGCTACACAGCTGAGCCAAGGCGATTGTGTGCGTTTGATATTCATTGCGTTTTTGTAACTTCAAATGCGTAATTTGATAGGAAAAATTGAAAATTTTGAAAATGTTTGTTTGGAAGAAAGTTTAGTATTACTACTTCGAATTCGTTTCTGGAAAAATACAAAAAAAAAAGTGTATACTTTGACCTTCAATATCTCCAAAACCAATGATTTCCCAGGTATGGTCTGGTAGAAAAAAATGATCCCAATGATGGGTAGAATATGTGGTTTTCGTTATCGTTAAGGGTCTTTTTACACCCGATATATCGCTGTGGCATCGCTGCGTTCGTAGACGAGCGGACGAGCCCGCGTCGCAGCGTTGTCGTAGCGACGGATTTCTACAAGAGAATAACACTGCTAATCAACAAATAAACTTTTTTCAGTTTTTATAACATACTAGCTTTTGCCCACGGCTTTGCTCGCGTTAATTTAGAATTTGACAATCAACTCTTAACACACTACTAAAGTTTCTATAATAAAATAATTCAATCGTGATTCGAAAGACACGTGGCACCATCTATTATAGTTATTGTTGCTTCCCTCGGGAACAATACTTTTTTCGGGATGTAAGGTACCCTATGTCCGTTTCTGTACACTACATTGTATAATATGCAAAATTTCAGCATGATCTGTTCAGAGGTTTAGGCGTGAAAAGGTAACAAATATACCAACATATTTTCGCATTTGTAATAATTATTAAGTTAGGATGAAAGATAATTTTTACTGCCTATTTGATCAAGTGGCTGTAACTGTAACTAAATTCACAGAAAAGCCGAGACAACCGAGAAACTCGCTTCATATAAATAGGTGTAGTTATAGCTCAGAAAACGCTAAAGATGACTTCCTCCTATCACGTACGACTTGAAGAGCAGTCACCGGTGAAATGCTGGTGTAACTACTTAAGTCTTCGCGATCACAGGTAGAAGGTTTTGTTAATAGGTACGTGTGCACTGGACAAATAAGTATGCAGACTACAAATGAACATCTATGCACTATGTAGGCAACTGTTATTATTTTGTGCGTTATCCTACTTTCTATTTATACTTACTTAATAGGTATTAAGTATATGGTATGTCTACACCCGTGCGCTTTCATGTTCATCTTGCGCTTTCAACTTTCAATTCCTCTTGCGTCAAGCGCATGCAATATTGAGTGCCATCAGTGGCGAAGGCTCCATACAACTCGATTCCTATCGGCTTCCCTTTTGAAACGAGTAGTTACTGGAATTCACGCATCACACTTGAGCAAGGTAAGCATTTTTTGGTCCGGCTTCCCTTTTAAGAAAATTCACCCTTCGCCACTGAGTGCCATAAGACTCGAACTAGTATTAAGGCATGCGCTATTGCTATGGCGTTTCACGCAAGCTTCAGACGAAGACGCAAGATGAACGTGAAAGCGGACTGGTGTAGACATGGCTTGATGTTTAAGTTTGGATGTTTGCGAGATCGTGAATTTGAATGTTTGTTAATCAATCACGCCTTAACGGCTGAATAGATTTGGATGAAATTTGGCACACAAGTAGACTATGACCTGGATTAGAACATAGGGTACTATTTATCCGGGTACATGAAGTAGCTCTATTAGAATGCGAGTGAAACCCCGGGCAACGGCTAATCTATACATATAATAATAAATAAACGTTAATTAACTTTTAATGCACCATACACTAGGACGACAAGGACTTGGCCAGTCAGCACATGCTACGCATAGAACGCTACATGATATGATCCTTACATATTCCTTTCGCTTCGTCCACGTTGATACATCTTGTCATACACGTACGCCGCGCCGGTTGAGAGTACTACACTATTAGTTAATCTGTGGTACTACGCACTGTGCTTTTTGAAGAATAACATCGATGTACATAATATCCTTCTAGGGCGTCCGTTTCCACTGACATAAGTTTGATGTGACTGTGAATAACCAAAATAGTATTAAATTTACCTAGACCAGTTTCTGTATGATATTAGTGCGTTAACATCACTAATTTAAATTGTTTTTTAATGTTCCGAGTTTATTATTACTTTACATACCAAATGAACTGTGAAAAGAGTACTACATCATATTTTTTGTTTACTTGTAATAAATGAAATAAACATTGAAATGATTCCCAGAAATAAAGCACTCTTGAAAGTGTCTGTTGGGCATGACACATTACTATTTTAAGTAATGACCAGAATAATGATAAATGTTTAAACCATTACCTACTAACCAAAATATCAATAATCAATACTACTACCTATCTAATTAAAACAGAGTACACGTTTTAAACAACAACTGACATTAAGTTATTCAACAATTAATTAGACACATGATAATCGTTCATAGTCTGACCATAATTAGTTAATAGTATATGATTAGGTAGTATTGTAATTAAATAATGATTTTCCAATCATAACTATATATAAGACATAATCAGTTCACGATTATTGTTAGTTGCTTTGTATTGTTGGTCTCAGTATTGATCAATAATGAAATATCTGTGGTTGAGTGGAAACGGTACAAGTGATACTCTGAATATGCAAACTAGTGGGGATTTTATCGGAAGGGAATATCACATTAAAGTGGTAAGTGTTAACCAGTGTTTTTTTTATTGCACATTATAAAGAAATAACAAAAAGAAAACTATAAGATTTATAAACAATCTCGTATGAACTGTTTCGTATGTTCAAAAATGTAAAAAAAAAATAAAAAAATGCCTCTTTTACTATTTAAACATCAACTTTGCAAAGTTTACTTTGTATAGTCAAGATGCAGACAGTCAAGAAACTGAGAAAAAAGGCTAAAAACTTATTATTTCATTTTCAGATTGACAATCAGCAACATGATAGTCCGAAAAAGATCAAAAGATTTCGAAGCGCTTTTACAACCGACCAAGTGAACTTTTTGGAGAAGCAGTTCAAAAAGTTTCCTTACATAGGAAACGCTCATCGTAAAGAAGTAGCTGCTACTCTGAATATTCCTGAAAGAGCCGTTAAAATATGGTTCCAAAATCGCCGAATGAAGGAAAAGAAAGATAGTACTAAGGAATTTGATGACGAACAAGGTATTAGAAAGTCTCTGGAATTCGCTAAAGATCAATTCAATAATGTGAGACCATCAACTAATGAACAACCGCGTTCATTACCATTACTAACTGATATGTGTCAAAGAACTTGTGACAAAAGTATGATTCCAAATAATTCTACATTTAATATGTCACGGCAACTGGTTCAAGGTGTGGAAATCAACGATTCTGGAGTAAAAATGACTGGACCTACTCCACAAAATGTAGTTACTACAGCTAAAGTGATTCATCCGCCTTCTGTGTTTGTAAAAGCTAGTCATTCACCATTAGATTATAAGAAATCTGCTGAATTCTCTATTAATTTATGTAAGAAATACAAAACTGAATCTTTCGGCAAATCCCCTTATGTAGAACAGGTTTTCAAAAAGGAAGTTGTAGATCTCAAAAAGAGTGTAGAACCTAAATCTACAATACCCGTGGAACAGATAATACCAGAAGATTTATCACCAAATAGAAAAGTTAATATTCCTGCGATGGTTCAGCAACAAACTCTTCCAGGAAATACTTCTAATAATTCAGGATATGTATCTTTGGTCCCAACTGTTTCACCGTTTTACACACAGCCTTACATCTCAGCCAATGGTGTTATTTGGAAGCCAGTGAGTGTAATGCCTGTTGTTCCTTCTAACTCATCACCTATTATAGCTCAAAGCAATCCATTATTAAATATGTCTACAGTTCAACAAAATGTAACCAAGAGCGGTTGTAACTGTGATTGTCATGTTAAACAAGTAATGACTCAAGTTCCTTACAATTTTCCACAACAATCTCAAAGTCCTCAATATATTACTCAATTAATTACCACTGTGCCTTTTCAAAATCCCAGTACAAAATTTTAACAATTGTATGTAATTTTGAAAGGTATTTTTTTATATTATTATTTATTGTATAGTTTACTAATATTTTTCGAATGTTTTCATTCTAGTCTTTAGTAGACCTAGTTTTGTTGTGTTAAATCATTTTAAGTAGTATTTTGAAGAAAAGTTACATTTTAGTCATTTGAGTTAGTAAACTTTATGTAATTCTAAAGCTTGTATAAATATTTAAATAAATTCTGCTTTTAATTTTGTTTTTATTTTAACAACGCTATGCGCATTGGTGGAAGAAAGAAAACAAATAGATATTTTTATTAATATTTTATTCAAAACATTTTTATATTTAGTAGTAGTACACTTTTTATAATATTTTAGAGAATTATTTCATAAACAAATTTCATTTATAGATGTTAAGTTAGCTAATATTAATAGAAACAAAGATATTGTTAACATAGATTCAAGATAAAATACAGAAAAATAACAAGACGCAGAAGAGAAAGTATTCAATATTACTTAGACACTTGTTATCAACACATTCCACAAATAGTTTAAAAACTTTAAACAAAAACAAAGTATAATAAGAATAAGTTAAAATAAATAGTTTTTCTTTTCATTAATAAATAAATTACAACCTGTCAGGAATAATATATTAATTTTACACAACGTACATTAGAAATATAACTTATATCTGGAAAGTCATTACGCGATACAAACTGGTACTTTCTATATCGTTTCACACATTTTTTGAACATATATTACTACGCCTAATAAATCTTATATACTATTATATAAATGTCAAATTCAAAAATATTTCATAAACCTATATTAAATAGGCATAAACGGTTTAACTTACCTACTATTATTATTCAAAATAATTGTATCGCTTACAAACTCTAGTCGTATTTACAATTAATTTATTTATTTTAAATTTTTATTCTATGATCTAGTTCTTTCTGTCATAAATATATGTCTATAATGTTGAATAATAAGTATGATAATTCGATGGCCAACAGTTATTCATTTCACCGCCATATTGATTGAAACCATTGCATTCGGTATTCGAATAGTTTAATTCAACCGGATAATATTGTGTTGGATATATATTGTTATCGTTATAAAAATATGATGCAACACTCGGAGGTGGATATCCTTGATAACCTGACGCAATTTGATTAGTATTATAGTAAGTGGGTAGTTGGTAGGTTTGTCCAGAATTATTATAATGAGAAAATTGATTATCATATTCACTTGGACGTTGGTAAGGGGTTATTTGCAAAGGGGGTGAAGCAGGCACTGGAGGCGTTTCAGTACTAACGGATTCACTCGAAGAATCGCAGCTGGACTCTGATGATTCCTTCTTCTCCTTCATCCTCCTGTTCTGGAACCAAATTTTGATGCATTTGTCTCCGATGTGCAAGGACTTGGCCAGCTCAGCACGTTTCTCAGAATCAATGTACTTGTGGCGGGAGTATGTCCTTTCTAAGGCTCGTAGTTGTTCAGTTGAGAAAGCTGTACGCACTCGTTTTTGTTTCTTTTTAATTGTTCTGGTTATATCTGAAATAGGTATTCCAAACTTTAAAAAGGCGTTACAGTTAATAAGAATTTATTTATCTGGGTATGATGATGTTTGACTTTAACCCTTTCCCTGTCCCGTGCATCACATATGATTCGCAACATTGTTTAACTATTGTCTGCTGTCTCCGCAGTGAACCTGTTAATTTATTATTATAAATGTATATCTAAAAGAAGTTAGTTAACTGGACCACTCCTATTGAAGCGTTGATTATTTTGTTGTGTTTGACTAAAATAGATAAATAAAAGCTAAAAAATAATAACTATACATTGAGTGACCTGATCTGTCTGAAAAAGAACACTTGACCAGGCTAAGGCCCACCAGTGGCTGTACAGCCTTGGATGATGATGGTACATTGATAGGTAATTCACAAAATAGTTCCAACCTTTTGTCTTCTGCAGCTTCTGGTGTGTATTTTCTGGCCACACTGTTGTAAACGGCCGATTTTCCCAGCAGTTAAACTATAATAAAAACAAACTGTATTCTTACGACGTTCATACTCGTACAAAATTAAAATAACAAAGTTAAGAAAATTTACGTTATTTAAAATTAAACAACCATAAATATGGCAGGTAGTTCAAAAGTTAAAATACTATAAAATAAAACTGAAGATGATTAACTTGCCTCATTTTTAATTTTCAAAGGAGTTAATGTAGATAACAAAACGTTTTGTATCATGGTTTTCAATGAGTATATCAATTAATTATATTTGTTTAGAAATCACTGGTCCACACAGCAAGCTATTACTTCGATCTATGACTGGCGTTTTAATTTATTATGCTGGTGGCATTATTTTTATAAAAATTTAGATATACCTTCAAGTTTTGATAAAATTTCAATAATTGCTGTTAGCGTACACATACCCCTACCAAATTGGCTGTATCAACTGGTCGTACCAACCCAATTAGTTCGTGCGTTTTAAGCTCAGACTAGTTGTACCTTCGTCAGTACTTTGCTAACGCGATAATTTATACTGAAGGACCTTCGACCTCAAGATGGCAGCTGAGATGGATGTGGCGGACCAATTGTTGTTGTCCAATTTTTAGAAGAAGTTTATGGCCAGCAGTGGACTGCGACAGGCTGATTTGAAACTTTAATATCTAAAATATCTGTTTCTTTCTATGATTCATACAGACATATAATACAAGGTTAGTCGGAAAGGGGGTACTACTCCGCAGGCCACTTAAAGTATCACTGATGACTGTTTTAAAGCAAGTGTTACAATGTCTAAATTCGATAATTTTTGTTTCCATAAAAATGATTTATATTTTAGTTTTTGCAAAAATTTAAACAAATTCAGAAAATGGAGCTTCTGATTCGTGACCTCAAATATGACCTAAAATGTAAACACGTCGATCGTAGCTAAGGATAGATAGATTAAAGCATTTTTTTTAAATCTTTGTACAGCTATTTCTCTTAAACTATTGACTTTTGGGGAAAGTTGTAGAACAAAAGTTACTCATTGTTATGGGTATTTTAACGCCCGTTCGGATTAGTACCCCCTTTCCGACTAACCTTGTATAATGTCATGTTTATGAATCTTTAACGGTTAAACAAAGTTGCAATACGTGTTAAACTTTGCTTGAACAATGCCAATTTTTTAACATTTCGGTTTTTACTCACTTGTGCGTAGTAAGTAGCACAATATCCAATCTTTATTTGTTACTTTATGATCTATCTATATCATTATGCATATCTAAAACACGGTTGATAGTCCGTCAAGTTTAGATTGGTTAAAATTACCTATACAAAACGCTACTTGGTAAGTGTTTTTATAGGTAGTGTGAGGTTGGAAGTCATAAGAAATCAAAATTCAGAACTGATACAAATAATTTATTTTTAAAAATAATCATACATTAAGTACGTTATAGCTCAACACTTAAAATAAATTATAAATTAAATCTAGGCACAGGTTACAATGAAAGCATAGTTTGTAAATCAAAAAGTCTTTGCAAAGACTCATTGGGTTCAGAGGGTCTCCAACATGAGGAATTATCTTCTTCATTACTATCACTAATGCTCGCTGGAGAAATAGGCTCATATATAGGAATATTATCGCTTCCCGCAATGTGTGTAGCACGAACATCTATGCTGCTTTTTGTTAAGAAATCATCTATTACATTAACCAAGTCCCCCATCACACCGTCATCAAGAGTAACGAAACCAAATTCATCAGTCTTTTTACTTATTTGAGATTCTACTAAGTCAAGACGAGCTACGTCTGGAGAGCTTCTCTCGTCTACGGACTGTCTAATACTAGAGCAATCTATTGTTTCTTCTACATAGTTTTCTGGCATTCTTTTGATTTTCAACCGGCGGTTCTGGAACCAGATTTTAACAGCTTTCTCACTGATATTCAATTTGTCCACGATGTCTTTTCTCTCTTCGCGAGTGATGTACTGTTTTGTTTTGAAAATATTTTCTAAGGCTTCTACTTGTTCCGTAGTAAAGACGGTGCGCTTGCGCTTGCGTTTGACTACAGCTTTGAAGTTACCTCTTGATGATGGTAAAACTGGAATAATACAAAGAAACATTTTAACGAATGATCGTACAGTAATAGATGGAAAAATTAATATTGTATGTGATGTCTCTCAACAAACATGCATGTAACGAATATCTCACAGAAAAATATGTAATACTTACTTTTAATCTGAGCATGATGTCTTTTCGCCATAAAATGATTATTTTGATGTGGCTGTATTGGTTGTAGATGAAATACTGGATAGGATACAGTCTCTGGTGTTAGTGGAGTGTACTGAAATGGAAGAAGATAGAAATGAAATATTACTTCATACAAGTTCTGGAAACATTATTGAATTAAATATAGTAGATAAACATTTAACTTAATCTAATTGTAGAAACAGATTCTTACATGGGTTAAATTATGTTGAGGAACTGAAATATATTCATAAAAATTACTGCTTTCGTAAATTTCTCTTTCAGCTGGATCATAGTTATAACAGTCTGGGATCGGTATAGGAGAACCTTCTTGTTTCACATAATTTTCAGGTTCATAAATAATTTTTTGAATCTGAAAGCAAACAACAATAAATTAATACATATCCAAAAATTCAATGATAATTTAAAATACGTTTTATTTAAGGGTCCATAATTACTTGAAAATTTGTAGGACTCTGGTTGAAATAAACACTTTGATCTGTACAATGTTCAGCGTAGGTTTCCATTGCAGATATGTCACCGTAAAATTCAGTAGTATTCTGGTAAGAAACCATGACTGCTTTAAGTACTGGGATCGAATGATGTCTATTAGCAATATCCTTTTCCCTTTTATACGTGTCATATCCTTTGCTAATTAGTAATTAGCTACCCCTTCTACAGGTGGGACGCTTCTCTATAAGCTTTTTATTAGTGCCTAATTACGGTTCCTCAAAAATTAACAAACATCTTTATCTGGTGGTGGTACATTTTTGTAAACATGTTTATACTTGAATTACGTGCAGTATTTATTTAACATTTTTAATTATCAGTATACAAGGTTAGTTGGAAAGGGGGTAGTAATGCGCAAGCCACATAAAGTATCACTGATGACTGTTTTAAAGCAAGTGTTAAAATTTCAAAATTCGATCATTTTTATTTCCAAGAAAATTATTTGTTACATTTTCAAAAATTCTTTATCCCTTTTTTAGTTACAAAATCAGAAAATGGAGCGTCTAATCCTTGACCTCAAATATTACCTAAAATGTATACACAGCTGCTCATAGCTGAAGACAGATAGGTAGATTTTAGCATGTTTTTATGAAGTTTTTGAATACCGTGGAATGGGGTTTCATTGATCAATTTCGAAATTCAAATGGCCATATTTTCTAAAATATAAACGAAAAAAAAACGAAAAAAAAATCAGAATATCGGTTTTTACTGTACAATCGATACAATGAATTAGATTTATTTTTTAATGACTAATATGTCGAAGAAAAATATAAATGTGAGTGATCAATGTTAAACCGTAAGTGGGGTTACTTTGATACCCCCTATTTTTTTCACGGAAACTAAAAGTAACCCTTTTAAGCGACACTTTTTCTAAAGAACGAAAAAAATCGGTCAAGTACAAAAAAAGTTATTACATTTTTAAGAGTTTGGGGGTGACATTGATCAAGGCAATAAAAATAACTTTTCAAAAAAAAACAATTTTATTATCAATTCTTTATTATACTCCATGGTACTTATTGAAAACCATAAGATCTTCTGCAACAGCTGTTACAGCTCGCTCCAACACCTCATCATTAAAATTTCGATAGGCGCGAGCGTCTGGACGCTTTGTATGGGTACTTGGCAGAGCGCTGAAAGTAAAAAAAAGTATATAAAGCAGTCATCATTGAAAACATATTGATAGTTTATGTTAAAAATGGCAGAAACAGCAAAATTGCTAGGTTTGGGTGAGATTGAACAATGATCAAAGAAACCCCATGCCTATGATCAATGACACCCCGCAAAAAAGAAAAACCGTCAGTGAACGAAATTTTTGAGGTTAGAATACAAAGCATGACGTCTTTCTCAAGCTAAGTAAACACTTATCAACATAAACTAACATTTTTTCTAGCACCTTTCATATCCAATCCGGTACCCGTAAAGTTATTTAAGCCTTTAAAATAGTTGAAATGCAATACTCACAGTTTTTTATGAAAATCTCCAATATCGATCCGTTTGTACGTGCAGCGCTTGGGCATTGACAAACAGTGACATTCAGTGATGCACACCCAAGAATTAAAATCGTACGCTTGTGTTTAGAAAAGGAGAAATTTCGGTTTTAAAAAATTATTAAGTTTTTATCAAAGTCACCCCGTGAATCAAAGTAACCCCATTCCACGGTACCTATTTCTCTTAAACTATTGAGTTTTGGGGAAAGTTGTAGAACAAAAGTTATTTATTATTATGTGCACTTTAGCACCCTTTTGGATTAGTACCCCCTTTCCGACTAACCTAGTATATATTTTTTTATTGTAGCAATTTGTGTGTAGGTTCGCACGTAGTAGGTAATTGACAACATTTCATATTTTTAACCTGCGTATATTATTACGTTCTATAAAAGTAAATCCAAATCCAGAGCACCCGTATTTTTCCGTTTTTCAAAATTATGTACTTTTCATTCATAATTTCAATTTTTAAATTTGGCGTATTCTAAAAAGACGTATGCGCCAAATGACGTCATACATACGGTGGAATGGCGATCTAACCTTTGCTTCACTGTGAGCCGTCAAAAAAACTGTTAGTTAGATGTCACTGTCATTGAACACTTGTCTTGTTTAACTTCATAAGTGACATTGACATATCTTGTTTGACATTATATGTTTTCATCTAAAACATTGGAACGCATAGGCAAAGGTAACTCCTCATTCCACCGTTTATGTGACGTCATCACATGCTTTTTGATTTTCATTTTTTTTCTCAGAAATGAGGAATTGAAAAAATATAAAAAATATATATTTGAACTCAGGACACGAAAATAAAGAAACGGTATTTTTGTTTTAAGGTCGTGTCAGTTTTGAAATGTTGTCAATTCCGTAACCTATCAAGTTAATTAGAGTAAAATAAGTTGTATCTACTTTGTAATATGTTTCCAAGGCATTATTGATAGCGTTTTTGTTGGCCGCGGATCTAAAGAACTATTCATATTATTGGTATTCTATACAGAATTTTATGATGATGCCTGATAAAAAGATGACGAATGCCTGGCCCCTAGTATAAAACGTAATTGTCTTAGGCGAAGGAAAGATTAATAAAGGCATTCCTCTGTCAGGCGTTTATAATTGAGATGTTAAAATACACCAAATTTATGCAAGCTTGGGTATACTGTCACAGTTTAACTTTATTAGGTGAACTGTGATATCATTTATGATGTAATGTATAGTAGCAGAAAGAGAATATTTTGCCTCGATTAGCACAGTTGCACAATGGTGTTATTAGGATAAAAATTTCATCATAATGATCAATTCAACTTTATCATCATCATTATGCATATGCATATCATTGTCATGATCCACGTAAGTCCTGCACTACATCACATTGTCGAGCACGACATAGGTGATGCAGTGCACTGCCACTGCATGACATGTGTCGAACAGTAGCAGCATTGATAGTTATCGTACTAGATTTGGAACAGAGTAATGAACGAAAGTATAATATCAGAAACTATGGGTCATCATTATATCAGTCCGTAAATGTCCACTGCTGAACATGGCCTTCCAAGTGACCTCTTGAATGAAAGGGCATAGAAGAAATTGTCATACGATACATGACTTACCTATCGGCAGTTTGTCCTTTTGGAGAAATTTGACAGTACTTCCATGGAGGATAAGTCGAATTTCTATCGCTAGTGTGGGAAACCGCCGATAGATAGATTATTGAAAGTGGGCGATAACAGACTGCGCTTGGCCGACGGATTGGTAATCGCAGTTTGTTGTGGTAGACAAGAGGGCGCTGCTGCCCATCCTTTTGACGTAATCCCTTAGTCGCTTTTTACGACTCACGGGTGAGGAAAGGTAGTCCCGTGGTGAGGCTGCGCAGGAGAGTTTGTATGTAGCTCGATGCATATGCGTAACGCGAACGCGACGAAACATGAACCGTGCAAGATACGCTCAATGTAGACACATCACATCACAGCCTTAAAATTAGACAGTAAAAATACGACAAAATCACATATTTTTATTGAGTAGGCGTTACTAATAAAAAGAATAAACGACAAAGCATCTTTTAAAATATGGTTTTATTAAGTAGGCGTTATCTTTTTACACCACAATAGACATTATAAGGACTACTCTAATCAAATCTGATATTAATATAATTCTTATAGAACATCATATAAAAAATAACATCATGATCCTAACAATTAAGTAGTTACGGACATCATTACATAGGTGTATTTAAGTATTCCTAATGTGAGATCTAACTATGTATTTACACGAAACTTAAATCTTTGAATAAAATATGTTTCATTAGCACACTATACACTAATTAAAATAATCCATAATAAACATAAAAATATTGGTCAAAAATCAGTAACATGAATAAAAGAAATCTACGAATTACAACATTAATTAATAAAAACGATAAAATACTTAATGTTATAAAGATATGTACGACGAGTACTTGGTTGTAGCAGATGAAGAATGTTGGCTCGCAGTATCTGAAGGAACCAAGTACGAGAAGTAGGGATCCTGAGGCAATCCCAAGTTAGGTGTCCTCGTATGAATACTGCTATCTTCATAAGTAGGCATAGTTGCAGATGACATGGAAGTACTAAATCCATAGCTGTCTGTTGTAGTCGGAGGCATTACCACACCACTCGGCAGTGGATTGTAGTAAGTTGACCCAGCGCTGAACCTCACTAAATCATCGTTAAGCTTTAAGTTAGCTCCATTCGGGACGTAGTTATCAGATGCCATCGAAGGCAGAGCGTTAGAATTCGGCTGCAGTGACTCATCGTTGCTGTACCGATAAACCTCAGTCATCGGTGAGTAAGCGGCCCTGCTTGAACCCGCCGTGTAGTACGATGAATAAGATAAGTTCGGTGTATACGATGGCAGCTCTATTGTACTCTGAGGACCCTTTATTACAGATTTCAACGGATTGATTGAAGAGTACTCTGGAGGTCTTGAAATACTATCGTTTGGCTGAAGATAGATTTTGTGATGACTTGCATGGCTGTCAGTCAATAGGCGCCTGTGCCGATCGTGTCCTCCACAGCTTCGTCCGTGACTCATCTTGTGGTCTTGATTCGGTGACATTTCTTTAGAGCTTGATGGACTGCTGTCATCCACAGATGACGACGGCTTGTTATGTTTGTTATCTTTCTTGTATTTCATCCTTCTGTTCTGGAACCATATTTTTATTTGTCGCTCTGAAAGTTGTAAGTAGTTGGCGAGTTCAATGCGTCTCGGGCGGCAGAGGTAGCGGTTTTGGTGGAACTCATTTTCCAATTCAACAAGTTGTGAGCTGGTGTATGCTGTCCGAGCTCGTTTTGTAAATCCTTTTTGATAAGAAGAGTCTGTTGACATTTCTGTAAAATAAAAAAAATAAAGTATATTGGATGAGAATTTCAAATATAATAAAACTTTGAATTATTTATTTTGTTGTAATTGGAGACCTTGATGTTTACTTCCGATAAAAAACACTCCACAATTTTATAGAATACCTATTGAAATCACTACGACTAAAATCACTGAAACGATTTTTATTAAGTATGCACAGTTTAATGTAAAATATATGGGCTTACCGGCAGCTGATAGAGAAGAAGAAGCTCGGATAGGAGTGCTTGAAGCAGACTTGTTACTCCATGAAGGATTCTGAAAAATAAACAACCACTTCAATAATACGTCTTACTTTGACTATGTGCACTAGTACAATAAGGTGAGTTCGACCCAATTCTTAATTGCTACTATCTACCAGAAAATTAAAATGCCATTAGGAATCCGGTTATTCTGCGGTAAATCACAATCGTCACACTGTCTTGTATTGACGCATGCCAAAAAATGAAGATTGTTTCTTCTAGTTAGTTCAATAAAGCATATTTTAGTGTAGCATTTACCTGACTGGGAAAACTAGAATCGTGCAAGTCGTTGATTTCTCTTGCAGGATCTTTTACGACATCGCTGCCTAGACCACTTCTTTCATGATAGCGAACAAGTTCATTAGCGGCGTAGCTTCTTGTGTAAATAACTTGATTTCCAATATGCGTTGTGGTCGAACTAAAAATGTTGTCACTTTTGTCGATGCAATCTTCGGTAATCACCTCTTCGGCTCCCGAACCGTAATTATTTGAGTTGTTGCTAATATTTTCGTAATTCGGCATTTGGTACTCATATCTCGGTTCTAAATCATCTTGAGTATTAGCTGGATTGTAGGATTGGTGTAAACCAAGAATGTCTTGAATGCTAAATCCAGTCGAGTCTCTTGAGTTATAATCTTGCACGAATGAGCTAGGTATTGATGACAAAACTTCTGGTTTACAATCGGAGAATACGTTGTCATTGACGTTATAGTTGACACTTTCAGATAATATATCTTCAACACCGTGTGACGTCACACCACTGGTTTTGCAGTCATTTTTATGAGAAAGTTCATTGGGGTCATACTTTGGTATACCCGGAGTTGAGGACTCTGATGTCGTTGTATCTCTAGAGTCATATTGGTCGGAGTGTAGACTCGGTGGTGACGGTGTGGTTGTAGACATGTTTCAAATCCTTCCACTGATAAGGTTACCACTTAAACATACCTTGTTATTTTTATAATCGGTGTTAATGTCGGCACATAAAATTGTTCAATCACTAAGCACCTAGGCGACCGTACGGAATGAGTCTTGTTTACAAAATGCTTTTTCGTCACCTGAATGTCGTTAATTTGGTAATGACTTTGTTTGTTTGTGTGTATAATTTTTAAAGGGCTGGTGCATCTGTGTGCAACTGATAAGGGGAACATACCGGGTCTCCGATAGTATGCATACAATAGATAAAAGTTTAAAATCTGTTTCGGTAGCCAACACGCCTGTCACAACTATTTATCCTAAATAGTTTTGTAAGTTAGTTGTTGTTGCTCTAGAGCTTTACTCTGCTTTTCGATTTTGTTTTAGCCAGAATCTTACTTAATAATCTTAATCTCAAGAATCTTACTTGGTAATGTTTTGCCCTGTATAATTTATACTTAAGGAGGTGCTTGGTAGCAAGAGGAACATGCATACAAAATACGCAATGGCGTAATGGCAGTTGCTTGACGTATGGTCAGTGTTTGCCTTAAGCCGGGTAAGCACGAACGAACACGAACATCGAACACGAATTACTATGAAGGTGTTCGCCGAACACACTGTTCAGCAGTCGTACGCACGTGCAAACAATGTGTTCGATATTCGTGTTCGCGATATTCGTGTTCGCTCGTGCGTACACGGCTTTAAGAAGCTAGTTGTGCACTTAGTAGCAATAATAAAACCAATCTCTTTATAGACATTTATCATTATAGTGTTAGGCCAGTTGCTGCAGCGACAATAAGTGAACAGAAGATAACTATATTATTGCAATTCATCCGTCTCAGTCGAGATGGTTTTTGTTAGTTTCAACAATACACGTAAATTCACCTATTTCATTATCATCAGTGATCTTTAAAAACTTTGACAACTGATTGTACTCAAGTATGGTTTAACCAATGTAAATTTTGATTTCGTCACGAGTCAATTAGACTCTTCCACAATAGGCAATAGATATTGAAACCACAAGTTTCTACGTAGGCTATTTAGGTCCCTACCTACTTGTGCCTACTGATACTAAACTCATTAAGATAGAAGCGAATTCTCCACACAACAGAATGTCTAAAACATAAATATAAAATTACAAAACATACAATATTGAAGTAAAGTGTGAATATAATGATGGTATAGATTTCGCTAATCCTATAAGTGGTTTAGAAATTAAAATGGATTATAATGGTCATAACAATTATGGTAACGTGCTAAGTAATATAGTTTGAAATGTTTCTCGTTGAAACAATCAGAAACCTATTGAGTTTGTATCACATACTTAACGCGATGGCACGTGCTGAACTGTTATTGCAATTTGCAATTATGTTAATCAACTTAATTGTTGATTATTTCATTATTATTATCGTATTTATCTTTCAGTTATTCACTGTGCTGCGAAAGTTTTTATGGCCGAAAGAGTGAAAGGGTCGTTGTTATAATAATTGATAAGTGTATTTACGCTAAACTTACTATCACGTAGTAATATAGCAATACACTGATACGGATTTTCTAGTTCAAGTTTGAATCCAAGATGAGATTAGGAACAAAGTTTTTAATCTAAGTTAAATTTAAAATACTAGGTATCAAAGAGATCATGATCCCATAAAATATATTTAATCAAACCCAATTATAATACTTTAAAAACCGATTGTTAAAAGTATTAATGATTTTACAGTTTATACATTAAAATAATACCAAATAATTCATACCTAACGAAATCCCAAGCAACCTAAAAATCCTACTTTATGACCTTCACAACAATAGCCGCTATAGTATTCGATTGTACAGAATCAGCTGCTCTGGCATCGAACCGGCGACCCTGGGCATTGTCTCGGATGATGGATGAGCTCCATCCGTGAGGGATCGAAGCTCTCGCAGCTTACGTTTGTTCCGCTTCTGAGTAGACAGATTATGACGTCATAAATTCGTATTATGTGTCGTTGGAAATATTGGTTGTGGAAGCAGTGAATTTGATAGAATAGATATGGTTTATTTATAACTGAGCTCATGAAGAGTTGTTTAGTGCTAAGGTGCTATAAACTACTAAATAAAAAATAGTAGTACAAGCATAGTTTTTAAAACCGACAAGGACGCATCCTTGTCGGTTTTATGTTTATCCTTATGGTTTCGTATGGCCAGTCTGTCCATATGTACATTTTCATACAAACATAATAATCACGCCTATAGTCTCTGAAGGATTGGGCAGAGGTGTATAGTACTCCCTCATTTCGCCGTTATGTTTAAGTCAGCCGGGCAGAAATCTCTCAAATTATAATTCATCTAATTTTGTATTTAAATAACTCCACCAAAATTATTTTTTATTGGTCTGAATGATTGAACTTGTTTCTAGGTGGTGCAACAATTCTTGCTGCAATAATTTGATGGGAACCAAAATCAAAATTTCGCTTATACCGCATAGAAACCGTTAACTCCAATAAAATTTACTGCTCCTGGACAAAGCGGACTGGTTCGGACGAAGACCCCAAGCTCATAACGTCAAAGCGATGATATATTACGATTTGCTCAAAGGGGACCCTTTTTTGTTCTCGCCGTAATGGTTTTACTTTAATCGACACCCGGTGAAGGACAGAGATAGGGGCTTCTGCGAGTACGAAAGGAATGCAAGATAAGCGTATCTGTTCCCGCCAAAGAGGAAAGTGATTCAAGCTGAGCTGGTGTTTGGGTCACTATCAACAGTTTGCTTTAGGCTTCTGCTAGCGATGTTTGTGACAGAATTCATGAGTATTCTGCTTTTGTTGCTAAATGCAGTTTATGTGTGGAAATGCTTTCGTGATGCAGTGATGGAATACGATTTTTGTGCTGCAGAAAAGAAAAAAAAACAGACATGAACCTACAAGAGAAATAAGAATCAATAAGGATAAGTGACGAGGTTGGTGTAGTATATATTTTCTTTATATTTTCTACTTTTATTAGTGACTATAAAGACACTGCCATCTTCAACCTGGAAATTATACTTACGCGTGAAAATTCAACGGTGAACCAATTTACGTAAGGTTGTATTTTCATGGTTTTGAGGCTTCAGACGAGCATTGTAGTCGCCCTATTGTTGGTAAAGATGGCGTTAGTGGTAACTTCTACGATAAAGCAAAAATAATATTGTCAACTGTGATTTCTACTGTTATTGCTGAATGCTCCTGCTTTTGAGTTCATTAAACTTAATAAAAGCGTGTTGTGATGTAAAGAAGAATTTGTTCGAAACCGAAAGGCGCCATCTTCCGACAGTACACAGTGACTACGTAGTGCTTCTGTTTCGTAAATGTGGTAGAATATTATGATACTTTACAATTATGTGAGGATGAGCACTTCAAAATGTAGCACCTACTTTGATATAGGGAAAATGCGCTGAAATGTTAAATGGTATTTTCCATTACTTCAGATATGAGTGTTAATTTCGTTTTGTTAGTATTGTAGTTTCTGTTGGTTATGTGGGTAGTAGCATAAGGCATATAAATACTTATACCTATTGTTACATAATGTTTATTGTATGTAGTTAAACAACACATTACTACATTGATGCCTCAGCAGGTAATATCTAGTGGCTAAGTGTAATAGGTTTATACAAGGAAAATGTTTCTGTTTAAACTAAAACCCTGCATAAAATACCTGCAGATGTTCTTTTTAGAGGGTTAAAGCACATGAAATTAAAATATTTAAACAAGTTTATTGCGTAGAACGTTTTACTATTTTGAAAACTTGACGGGGTTTTCAGAGTGTTCCAAAATATTTACATAAACCCCACTTATGATTCCTAACGGACTAAGCATAAGGGTTAACTTAAATATAATTGAAATCATTAAAGTGCCCCAAATATGTGTGTGTAATCACTTGATCAATTAATCAAGTCAGTCTTTTACCGCCCAGCACCCGGTTCTTCGCCTTCACTCTGCTTCAGTCTGCCACAACCACCTTCTTTCTGATTGTCCTTTGTATTGACCGGCCATTAAAATTTTATTAGGATAAACGACACTTTGATAGTGAAGTCATTCTATTGACTATTCTTTTCTTAATTTTTCAAATATGCGAATGTTTATTCTAAACTCAAGCCTTATTCCCATGGGGGTAGGCACAAAATTCAGAACGCCACATGCTACGATCCTTACATACTCCTTTCGCTTTGTCCACGTTCATACATCTCAGCCAGAACTGTCGCCAGAGCTGAATCCCCTGTATGTCGTACTCTGAGGATACTCAATGCCCTCCTGGTTGCCAACCCTGAATGTGATGTGTTCGCGGATAAATGGAGTGAAATTGTGCGTGTATGTCGTCTGATGTTCTGTGAGAGACAGTATGCGAGAGTGTCCACTATCCCATGTTAGTCTTAAGTATTTTGTGTATAACACAATTGTCGACATTACATACCTGTATTTTTCTACGTTCCATGTTACTTGTTTCTATGTTAATTATTGTAATTGGTGTTCACCGTTTTAATTAACTATATATAAATAAATAAATCTTGTCATACACACACGTCAGTTGAGAGTACTACTCACCTGTTCTTTTTCAAGATCATCATCATAAATACCATCGATGTATGTCCTTCTAGGGTGTCTTCTACTGGCGTTTCCACTGACATCCGCCTTATAAATTCTTTATGTATGTGTTTGTTTAATTGATTCATTAGAATTCGGGAATTGATTCATTGAAGTTTGTTTACCTTTTATACAACACATGGCCGGCTTTATAGGGTGTAAAAAAATTCGTGTAATTCCCTCAAGCCGCGTGATCTACTGCTGACACAGATTGACCCTGCTTAGGTTTTTTTCAGAATTAACAAAAACCACGTTTCATGAAGAATTGATGATTTTTTATTTTAGGGTATTTTTAGCGTACCAAGTTAACTGACTGTGCGGGGCGATATCGCGTTAGTCTAGCCCGGCTGTGTCACCGTGCTTTCATTCGTTTAAGCGTGGCATCGAAATGTTATATCACAAAATGTTTTTTTTTTTGCAAATATTTTTTTATTGAATCGTTATTAGGTGGTTAAGACACGATACGATCACTTACGTCTACTGCAAGATTTTTCATCTATCTAAATCCCGTGCTTGTTTAATATATACCAATAGATCATGTGATTTCAAGTCTTTACGTTTACACCCTGTTGATAGATTCTGAAAACAATAGCAACAAAGCTTTGATTGAATTTAACCAAGATGAACTCTAGGGTCTGTAGTTTCTTGTGCACTGGACGAGACTTGCATTTCCCGTTCAATTTCACTAAACGGAAGTGAGTATACCGTAAGTATGCACTTACTTAAAATCATGTTATCATATAATAGGACTAAGTGCTTCGCCCGCGGACGATACGAATCGTTGCACAGCTCTTAACGTTAACTTTATACTTTGCTCTGGAGATGGAGTACAAAGATTGTGAAGGAAAAAGCCTTTAAGTACCTATATTTTATTAAAGAATGTTCGTAATATATGTGTTATAATAATAAAAGATAATAACACTGTCTGCCAACACTTTTCAATTTTAAATGTTGAAAGGCAGGCGCCGTTTTCTTCCGGCAATAGAAATTATCCAGTCCACTTAACACCCCTTCCCATAGACCAGACATTTTTCATCATATATTACAATAGTCTTGCACCCACCTGGGATGATCCATGGCTGTACTCCAATAGTGCAGCTGTAGATAGTCCCCGGTTGGTGCCCCACCCTATATTAGATTAAAGTTCTCAAAGGGGCCTCTGCGCGTTGGACCTGTGTCCCCCGTATGCCTTCCAAAGGACCGGACATCTTCCGCACGGATGATGAGCCGTGATCCCAAAGAGATAAAAGATAATAACAAGACTTGGCAGACGAGGTTGTCGCCATGTGGGATGTTGATTCAGCAGTCATTGTGCCATTTCAATAGGAATAACAGATAACTAGTGTTTAGATTTGGCGATGTTTAATGCTCATAGTCAGACTCGTCAGATTTCTTTGCCTTGTAGGTACTCACTTGCTGCGCAACATGTTGCTCGACATGTACCGCAACTTGTAGCAACATGAGGAATGACAACTTGCAAAAAAATGATGCGTACTAATTCTTTCAGCGTCATGTTCCGCGTCATCTGGCAATGTTACCGAACATGTTGAGCGTCACATGTTGTGTATCAGTAGTTGCCTGGTGAATAAGAAGCTTTATAAACACGTTTTGTAAATTCAATTTTCTGTTATCACACTAATATTATAAAGGCGAAAGTTTGTGAGTGTGTGTGTTTGTATGTTTGTTACTTCTTCACGCTCAAACGGATGGACCAATTTTGATAAAATTTGGTATGGAGGTAGCTGACATCCTGGATTGACACATAGGCTACTTTTTATCTCGTAAAGATGTACTGTTTTAGTGTATTTGATAACCCGCGGGTAAGACCGCGGGGCGCAGCTAGTCATTCCATATAATTTAAGAGTGTAAATAAATAAAATTAAAAAATAAATAATTTTTTTATGTTTATTTTGAATGGATTTTAGAGTCAAAAATTATTTCACAATCAAAGATTTGTTTCCCTTTTATTTGAAAAATATGACCAGGCTATAGACACATTAGGCAACAGTATAGATGCACACTACTTTGCAACTGGATACCCAGCCATAGACCGACTCGGCGACAGCCAAATCGAGCAACTATACCTACTATAGGAGATACGAAACCGTTCGTTGAAATGGTTTCCGTCTGGCTGCCTTAGCCATGGAGAATCTTTTAGTTCGTACGTCTACGACGTTACGTTACTTCAAGTTTCATTTAAATTAATCAATTCTGTATGTACTATTCTCGTTCATTGTCAACGATACCACCAAACGGTATTCCCAGTGGTGTCGATGACAAAATAATTTGTTAATGACACCAGTAGTGCCACAATTGGCACAAATATATCGAGTTTTTTTGTACTTTTGGATAGGTGCATATTAAAGTAAATGGCTCGATAAAAATAAAAATATGGGGAGCAGCACTATTCGTCAGTAGTGTCGTTACCAAATCCTTTTTGTCAACCACACCACTATTATATCGTTTAGTGGTGTCACCATATCGTTGACAAAGAATGACTATTCTATTTTATTTTTGGTATGTAACATCAAAGTCACAATTCCTAACAACAAATTACATTCGATGTCAAACTTTTCTTTTAAAACAAGCGGAAATATTTAGATTTTTTGCACAAGTATGGCTGCTGCACAAGATTTGCGAGTTGGCACAGTAATTGTACAAGTTGGTCCATTCACGCTATACATAAATCGCGAAAGAAATTTTCAAGTGCTCCGTAAAACCACTGGCGTCTGAATTAATTTCGTTCTAGCAAATTTACAATGTTCAAGTTGTGCACTGTAGTTTGTTGAAGTTGGAATGGTCCTTCAACGCTTGTATGGGTATAAACTTAGGTTGTTTATGTGTTATGTCTGGACTCAGGCTGGGATTGCGTTGGATAATTGGACAGCTGGTGGTAGGATTTAGGTGTAATGTCCATGTGTGTTTTGTCTGATTTAAGTATGCATTAACTTTCAATTCTTTGTCCTGACTGAAAGTTAATTTCATCAAACAGAAAGATTTTCAAAATCCCTTTCCCTCTTAGGTAAAGTCTTCTTACAAAGTTAAAGCAAAATAAATTTAATTGGATTTTAAAATTCTGTATTAGTGACTGTATAGCCAGATATTCTATTCAATATTATAATAAAGATAGCCTTGTTGTTCATGTTTAGTTGTCTGATTTGGGTATGAAATGCGTTAACTTTCAAATCTTTGTCCTGTCATCATCTGCCTAGCCTTTTCCCAACTATGTTGGGGTCGGCTTCCAGTCGAACCGGATGCAGCTGAATATCAGTATTTTACATGGAGCGACTGCCTATTAGACCTCCACAACCCAGTAACTGGGTAATACGATACTCTTGGTAAGACTGGTTGTCAGACTTTCTGGCTTCTGACCAACAGTAACGACTGTCAAAGATCTAAAAATGACAGCCGGGACCAACGGCTTTACGTGCTTTCCGAGGCACGGAGGAAACTCGCTATGGTAAATGGTCACCCATCCACAGATCAACCTCGGCAAGCGTGGCTTAACCCGGAAGATCGGTCTATGCGGCTGTAATTATTTAGCCACGAGCTCCTCGAGATACTATACTATACTATACGAGATATTATATTCTAATAATAACGATGTCTGCCTCGTTTCTAGTTGTAGCAAGCGTGGCTTCTGAGCGTGAGGTGCTGGGTTCGATCCCCAGGCCGGGAAACGTGTGGTTTTTCCGTGTAGAATGTCTCAGTAGCAGCCCGAAGTCTGGATTTGTGCCCAGTTGATGTCAATAGGCTCGCCCCCTATTACAAGGGACTTAAACATAACGGCGAAATGAGGGTGTATTATACACCTCTGCCTCACCTTTCGGGGAATACAGGCGTTATGTTTTGTACGTATGTTATTTCAAAATCCCTTGTCGTCTTAGGTAAAGCCTTCTTATAAAGTTAAAGCAAAATAAATCTAGTTAGGTTTTAAAATTCGGTATTGTAGTTATTGAATACTCAAATATTCTATTCAATAATATAATAAGGATACATGGAGAAGTTGCAAGGAACGAAGAACATGTCTATCAAAAACACGAAAGTAAATTAATAACTACAACAAACCACTAAACTACACACACACACGTATACATTCATACAACACACATAGACATAGGCACAGAAAGCTTTATATTAAAAACGTTTGCGCCTCTCGCACAGACAGATGCTGCAAATGCCCAGTTAACGCTCAGTTCTGAACTCCTGCCAGCGCTAGATACGTATCGACTTTTATTACTAAAACTGGAAATTACACCCGGTTATGTGAACGTTCATGTTTAACGTTAACTGGAATAAAGCTAATCTGTGGTTTCTTGTTGTTCAGTCAAGATTTTAAACTGATTCAAACTCAAAACTCGTTTATTCGAAACTAGCCTTTGCCCACGACTTCGTCCGCGTGAATGTCGGTTATTGATCCCTAATTTACTGATTGTAAAATATAGCCTATAGCACTCAGGGATAACGTAGCTTCGTATTGGTGAAAGAATATTTGAAATCGGATGAGTAGATTCGGAGATTACCTCCTACATACAAACAAACAAACAAATTCTACCTCTTTATAATATTAGTATAGGTATAGATAGACTAGTATTGCTTAGTTCTTTTTGAACATACATAAGACTGCCCCCAAAAGCGCCCACTCTTCACCGCTTCCTAGTGTTTATGCTGTGAAGAAGAAACGGCGCAAAAAACTCCCCAGCAACACAGTTCAGTCTGTCAAGTGAATAAATAAATGAGTCTATACTCAAAAAAAGTAGAATATTAATTACATTGATTAAATTATGCAAGTTGATGATGATAAACAAAATATTTAACTAGAACAATTCTGGATGTATTGAGATTCCACTGTGAATGAATATAGTAAGCCACCTTAGAGGCAGTTTCATAGTTTTACAACCCAAATGCTTGAGTTTAATGAGTCCCAAGGTATCACAGAGACACAGACATGCTGTCTTCTTCTTCCAAACTCTTTTCTTTCAAACCATAAAGAAGCTCAATTGAAGCTACTGCTTTTCAGCCTTTCAACGTGAGGTATGTCCAGACGTTTGTCTACAAAACGTTGGCATAGAAGAACATCAAATATTAAAAAAAAAACAAAACATGGTGTAATATAGCTATTTTACGGTTTTTGATGATGTCGTTTACGTTTTTTCGATAGCAATCTCCTTACGTCTACAATTTACGAAGTGACCGTTACATACCTTTCGTTAACAGTACGGCCGACGTAACTTGGCGAGTCTGAAGTTAGTTGTTTGGCTGCGCAATAAATCTTTTAGAAACGAAATTGTCTACTGCGCAGCTAATCAGCTAACTTCAGACTTGCCAAGATACGTCAGCCGTATTGTATAAAATGATTTGTGTTTCTTCAAACTGGCTTCATTCAGAAATTATACAAACTGCCAGCGCCAGTACTTAAATTAGAACACTTTTGAAATCCGAAAAAAAAATACAAAAAAGTTACGAATTCAATCACGTTCGATGATCAAAACTTTATCAAACTCATTCAGTATGTAGTTCTCAAGATGAGCTAAACATTTTTTTCTAGTGGTACTGGTGTACTTCCATCAACAGCTGCATTCTTTATGTTGCCTGAACAAATACTTTCATTTGAAACGCTGTTAACACTGCTTCATGGTAATTTTACGACAGCTATAAAAGTTACCATCCAATTATAGAAGGGATGATTTATTTTTTATGTCGCGGTCACTAACCAAATTGAATAGTAAATAAAATATAAAGATTGAGTTCGATGTTAAGTCATTTTAATACGCAATTGTCAACTGGGTAGTTTTTTGACTTAGGAACTTAGATAGGAGCTCAGGATCAAAAAGTGTCATTTACACTTCTGGTTCGACAAATCATTTTTTTTCTCATTGGACTCAAAGCCTCGGGTCTTATCAATTTATGAATAGATTTAATTAAAAAATGCTATTTTCTAAGACAGAATAGCATCTCCAAGTCGCATTCTGATCAAAAAGTGACATTTACAAGGCAAACAGGCCTACTCGTAAAAAGATTTTTCTGATTTCTGAACAAAAATGAAACGTTAAAATGTCACTTTTTGTTCCTAACCTAGAGGAGGTTTGTTTGTTCCTAACCTCCTCTCATATTGACAATAAAATAAAAATAAATTGCCCACATCTAATAATTTTGTAATCACTTCAATTTTGATGATCAATTATTCGAAAATTACAATACCTATTATAATTCCTTGTCATGTTTAACAGATTCAGCAGATTTTACCCTAGCGTAGTGATAATTGTTGTGTGGAGCTTTGACAATGTATGTGTAGTATACAAATTGCAAACAGGGGTTCATAACACAAGGTGCGTACTAAATACCCTAACCATATTTTCGGGTCATTGTTCCCATTGCCGGTGACAATTATCCGAGGGGCTCATCCCTGTGTTAGCCAATGTGGAATCCATCTCACCAGCAGACAAAGACCTCCCCTTCCTCCCTATAACAATAAATTTACACGCAGTATAAGGGGAAGCAGGCAGTTTCACGGTTCAAAATAAAATGGTTACTCCTGTTAGGACAACGTTCAACCTTTATACCTTTTTTAGTGTTTGTACTCAACGATCTGAAACTAAACTTTCACAAATAATGTTAGGTTTGCTTGTTTTTAGTTGAACTGTAATTGCAAGCAGGTTTTCTGATGTAAAGCGTAGTTCAGACTACGCTATAATATATAGCATATACAGCATGTAACAAAAACCCTGTCCGATTCTTAAGAGTATTGTTCGGCATCGTACTGCGTACACATATACGTAACCATTTAATGGATTTGAGATTATTATTTTTCCCAGGGAGTTGTCAACTTATGAAAATTTGCCATATTTAGTGTTAAATTTCGCATGGATAATAAAAATAAAAAATCAATAACTTTTGGTTTTTATGAGTTACATTTTATAACATTTTTTTCTTGTACGTATGTTGAACCAGGAATAATACGCCTTTATTGGATCGGACAGGGTTTTTGTTACAAATTGTAGAAATATTGTATAGCACAACGATATCGCTCAGCATACATTTTATATGGGTACGTTCACACAAAGCTATGCTACAAAGTATTGGTTTGCTGTACGCGATTAATTTGAGCGATTCTCAGAGCTATATCGTACGATTATGTGGTCCCCGCCCCGCCTCAAATCTGGGTAGATTATATAGACTGACAGGGTTGTCAGTTGTCAGTCGCCCGACGGATTGTCGTCAATTAACTTGCTATACATAGTACACCGGCTTGCGATATAACGTATAGTGTGAACGTCATGCTATGTAGTTATAGCTTATGACGCAATATGCTCTAGTCTTAACGAAATAGTATAGCGTAGTCTGAACTGCGCTTAAATGTTTGTGATATGAAATACCGTCAGTGTTGTTAGACTCAATTTACACCGCCGTGGAATGGAAGCGACTTTTTGCAACAAAATTATACCTAACATAATGAAAATGTCAATTGTATAAAGTACAAACTAAATACGCGCCAAAAAAACGTCGCGCGTCTTCCGGGGAATCCTCGCGCTTTCTCGAGAATTCCCCTAGCTACTGTCGGCGCCGTCTGTAGAATCCGCGGGAAGTGGCGCGAACGGGGAGTCGGTCGGGACGGTCACATTAGTGCGGTGCCAAGCGTTTATGATGATGATCCGCTGGAATGCGCGGGAATTCTCAAGCATTCCCGCGAATTCGCGCGCTTTCTAAGCGTCATGAGGCGAAATTGACGCTTCCATTCCATTCCGCGGCGGTGTAAATTGAGCCTTAGGAAATAAAGTGTTGATTTTAGGTAAAAAAAATGTACTTGTGCACTGATATCGTAACACTTACACAATTTAATATGGTTAACAGTCCTCCGATTCAGCTTCATGATTCAGAACGATTCGATTTAGTCAGTTGTCAAACGATACAGTAAGCCATCTCCTTTGTTCTCGTTACGAGAATCGTAGACGGAACGAGACAACAGACCGTCTCGGTTGACAATTGACTTATCAAAAAGGATCTGAATCGGAGGACAGAAGTTGTTACTCGGTTTCGATTGCAGAAGTTTCATGAGGAGTCAGAAAAAGAACATTTGGAAGAAAAGAACGATTTTGCATTTGATTCTAAGCGTAAGTGCGTATACACGTAGGAAGCGGGTTGCCGGCGCCGATCTGTCAGCGCTTGTCGGTGCTGGTCCGCGCAGTTAGTCGGCGCAGGTAGTCTCTATACCGACCCCCGACGCAGGTGTGAGATGGAAAACCGGGGTGGTTTTAGTCAGTAAGAGTCTGATAGACCCCTCCGAACACCACAGAGCGGAGGACAAAAAAAAATGTAGTCTCTATACTGTGTGGCGAACCAGCGCCGATAAGCTCCGAACTGCGCCGATAAGTTCCGACCTGCTCCAATCAGCGCTGGTAAGCCGTTATTTGTTGTTGTATTTGTAAGGGAGTAAGGCGTATTTTAAAAAATGCCAGCCCCTGCTTCTACCCGCTTCCTTTATGTAGCGGTTATCTGCACGCACCAGTACCGACAAGCGCTGGCAGGTCGGCGCCGGTTACCCGCTTCCTTTATGTATACGCCTTAGACAAGTTTCTTTATTTAAAAGTTAAACGAAGAAGAAGATTTCAAATAAGAATTTCAAGATCTCTCATCAGCTAGACAGACATTTTGATAATCATGATGTTACTCAATTACCGTCTCTTAAAATTAATACCAATAACATCAAATGCACCAATTTAATTGAATTATGTTAGTTCGTTAACGTTAATGGCTAGAATTGGACATTTCCTATTTATGTCACGTATTGTAGTATCGCAGTATCGAATGGCGTTATGTTTATTAGTCGTGCTAAATCACGACTAATTGTCGCATGTCGCAACGGCTGGCGAAACTATTCTGCTGGAAATTGGGAAATGCCTATCGGGGTCTTTATAATATTCTGTAATAACATTTTAGCTCCTATCTGATTGTTCACTATAATAGGCCTGTCGACCATATTGCCTATTTGCATATACTGATTTGTAGCTAAATTCTAATCATGAATTTAGTTCGGACGTAGAATTTGTATGTCTAATTTGATCACAAATTAGCGCAGCAGTAATGATTACGTTGATTAGTTAGTTATGGAGATTGTGTCTATAAGGGCCACAAGGAAATTATAACTCAGTGATTAAACCGTCATCACGATGGATTATAATTAGTTTTAAGCATAATGTCCACGAATAGAGAGAGCCGTTTGCAGACTAATAGATGCAGATGGAAATTATTAGTACTGTATTGTAAATGACACTCCACAAATCCCTTGACAATATTTTGATAAATACTACAGTCTTATCACAAAGACGTTGCGTCTATAATCGCTTAGCTGCCATATTTTTAAGAGTATTAATACAATATGGTTGCTATTTCTTTGAACCCGGTGTTAGTAGCGATGAAATCCCGCTTAATAACCCTCTTAAGAGATAAATATTCGGATATTTCAGAGTGTTTCCGACACAGCGTAAGAATTAAACTGAATTATGTTGGTCTATGAAGAAGAATATACGAAAACACACCGCTTTTTGTGCTAATGATCAAATTTTTCTAAAGGGAATATTTATTTTTTGACTAGAACTATCAAAAAAAAGAACAACCGGCAAATATTGATCCGTTTTTAATTACGGAAACAGACATAAACGTAGAAATGACTTCGGCAATTTAGCGTCGAAAATAAATCAAATACTAATTTTAAAATATCTCCTCGACGGACTAACAAAGAACAGAGTTCAGTCAATATATTTTTCCGTTCCATTTGCGAACGAGATTAATGTTAAAGCTGTTTTTAAACAAAAATTGCATAGAATTTTCATATATTTAAACATTGTACACACCTTTTTGAGTTTACGAATGTAAAATTGCTTATATCCGTGGCAGAGGCGAGACCCCCATGGGACGAGGTCCATGTTACCGGTTTAATATTGGCATTATTTTTTATTAACCCCAGTTTATTCGAGCCCGTCTGATATCAGTATTAAAGTACATATAACTCTGCACGTTTGTAATATTTAGTGTAATTGATTTTCGCTGTTTGGTATGTTGTTAGCTGGTGTGTAAGGGTTAGGTAGATGTTTCTTGTTAATCATACATAGATTCTAATGTTTAGGTTCAAATTAATTTGCTATATTAAGTCATCATTGACAGAAATTGAGTTTTATCCCTTCCAAGCTTATGAAAAGGCGTAGGTAAAGCTAAAGTTATGTAAATCATCTTGGTACGCCACAAAACCTGACGAGGCTTCATTTTCACAGCATCAAAAATGCTAATTTTTGTACATCAAATTCTACCTTCATCCTCGTTTTTGCGGAATATTTCATTAAAACACAAAATGACAGGCGAATAAAAGGTTTTTCTTTTTTTCAGCGCGCCGAGCCCTGGTATACATGTGACGCCCGAAGCGAAAATGGCACGGTCTAAAATGGCGGGTGAAAGATCAATATGACCTACCAAAAGGTGAGGTTGTCCTCGTCGCACTCACCAGCTTTATACGTCTGTCTCTGTCAGTCGGAGTGGCGTATCACAGTTTCGATATGTCGTATGACTGTACAGATTTCAGTTGCGAATTTTCACAGAGCCCCTCGACGTGTGGACCTTTTAGAGTTCCAGGCGATGGCGTTATGTTTGTAAAGCGATTAGCGATTTGCGGTGAATGTCATTACGTCGGGCCTAGAGATAATGCTTGATTATGAAAATTCAACCGTTTAAAATTATTTTACGGAGTGTAAACATTTAATTGGCAATTTTGTTAATTGAACTTCTGCTACATTCTCCCCGGAATTAAAATAACAAAGTAGACGATTTAACCAAAGCCATCAAAAATTAAAGGTATACTCGTTTCTGCTTATCCCTTTAATACACGCCAAGGAAAAATATTCTTTATTAAAGGTTCTTAAAAGTTATTTAGACATGGCCTGCGTAAAAATTGTGTTGTAAAAACTCCAGGAAATATTAGCGTTGATTTATAGGTGTGCCGAAACTTTGTAGGTAGCCTGTCTGCGATATTTTGTAAGCATGGTTTGAGTCGAGATTATGCGAATTAATGCGAGCCAGTAAAGTGTAAAATAAGCACACACACTTTCTGTTGCCAGATTTAAAAAGCTACATAAAAAAGTGTGAGTCCGGATAAAAAATATAAAAGCTGGTAATGTTCACAGCGTCGTTTGCTGTGATATAACTAAATTTTAGTCGAGTTTCTCGGTAGTAGGGGAGCGTACGTTCTTGAGGTTGTTTATCGCAAATTGTTTAATCTAAACCTTGGCGTTACGTCAGGAAAATACAAAACGTACTGTTATTGTTACAGAGGAAAAAAAATGTCGCGCGGTTTGTGCAGACGCACGATGAAAAGTAACATTTTATTGTAAAAATGGCGCTTTTGTCCGTTATGAGAGAAAACTACGAGACATTTTTTGTAGCTTTGTGTAGTAAAATAGTTTTAAATGGGGTGTTGTCAGCTTGCTTGGCATAATTATATTATTTAAATCAGTAAATATACCCAGTCAAGTTATTATTATATTCTACTATGCAAGAGAGCTGAAAAAATAAATCTATGTTTTATCGTTTTCTTCCTTCACTAACAAATGATTTTGCTATCAGCAGTGCAATTCTGTAAGAATCTCACCTCGATCGCGACTGTCAATTAGACACTTGTCGTGACACAGCGTGGATAACAAAACTACGCGTTATTGATTATACTGTCGATTATCTGTGTGTTATTTGCTTCTATTATCCATACTGTGACATTATGGATATCGAGCTAACCGTCGATATTGAGGTGGGTTTCTTACAGAATGACACCACAGTACTGTTATTTTTTAACCGACTTCCAAAAAGAAGGAGGTTCTCAATTGGACGTGTGGTTTTTTAAATGTTTTTTCATCGATATTTTTGCCAATTGTTAAGCGATTTTAATGATTATTTTTTTGTTTGAAAGAGTATTTTCCCGAAATGGTCTCATTTAAATTTGGTGAAGGTCTTCTGAAATAGACAACGGAACTCTTCAATGGATAACCGCAAATCACTCGCGATTACTGTTATCGCATTTTTATGTATGGTTTATACCACACAAAATAACGCTTTTCAGTATTTTTATCTTCTTTTTTTCTACCAATTTATTGCTATTTTAACGTATTTACATTAACGACGTGTGTATCTCTTGACAATTTATATCGCTCAAGTCCGTTCGTGAATCGAATACAATTTTATATGTTCATTAAAGCTTTACATTAGGGTCGTTCGCGGGTCGCTAGTAATCGAAGAGTTAGTGCGGGCACGAAGCTGCCCGATTTATTGCACGCTCTCATCGATTCTGATGGCTACAGTTCCGTAACGAAAACGAAAAAAACTCTTCTATAGATACTGATACTTTTATATAAAACTGAAAGTAGTCGGAAGGTATTAGTCTTTCTTATTCGCTACCGTAATGTCTCTCCGGATTTCCCAATCGCTATAAAGCCCTTCAGAATAAATTACCAATTCAATAGGTAGGTACTCTGCCAATCGTTTCAAATTAAATTCAAATGAAACATCGACTGTTTTTTTTCCAGACGCTTAACGGAGCTAGGATTTTTTTCCATTCCGTCATTCCGTACTGGCACTTAACAAAAGCTCTTCGAATCCCACCGCAGAAGTAAAAACAAGGAATCTGCACTCGTCTCCTATCAAACATATCTTTTAGCTTATTAACAAACAAAAATCTTCTCTAACCTCTCGAAATTAGAGTTTAGTTTTCGATGTAAAGCCGCTAATGGTTACGTCACTTGACATGCGTCATGGATCATCCCTTGAGGAGGTAAAAAACTGAATAATTCGCGTACATATCTCGTGACATGGTACGCGTCTTTGGAGTGGCAACAATTTCCTATTTGGTCGATCCGACAGGCATAGCTATAAAAACACGCTATTTTGCAAGAAGGAATATGTCTACATGTCGTGGAAACATGGGGTTATATCGTCAATGATAACTGACTGAGTTTCGCGACATATTTCTTATTTGAATGCTAAAATAATATGATGCTCGAGAGAAAATTGATCAAAAAATGTAACCCCAACTTATCGCGCTGATCGTAAATACTTTATCGATAACGTTAGTCTAGAAAGGAGAGCGATGTTTTATTTGCATTAGAATGTATTGCATATTTGATAGAAGAATGGATTACTTACTTCAGACGATTTTACGAAGACGCTCGCTCTTTCAGAGATTTGTGTTTTATATAACGCCGAGAATATATTTATCGTCACAAAGTTTGTGAACAATTGTGCAGTAAAGTTTTTGGACTGAAGCGAGACAACAGAAGCAGATTTAAGTATAACATTGAAGTTTTTTTTGGTTATGAATTAGAAAAAAGAATGGATTCTTCATAATGGATCATTATTCGGTCTACTGCCTGTGTATTGCGATGATATTGGGTTATCTTGAAAATATTATGTAACAATATTAAAGGGTGGGATTGAAGCGATGATTCCTGAGAAAGTTTGTGAGGGTCGAGCGGGCTCAGATAAAAAGGGTGCGGGCAGAGTGGGGCAATAATGCGGGACTGTGACACTGTCGTCCTTCGACGCTCACGGTTTGACTGTCTTTTAACTGAGTGCGTATTTAGATACGGTATGAATACTATATGGTGCGAACGAATTTTATGTTTTGGTTGTTTGTTTTATCGAGTTGGTGTTTTGAAGTTTTCATAGGAGATGGCCTAAACTTTTTGTAGGGGTCCGTGATATTATACTGCTTCTTTTATGGAACAGGCACTAATTTAGCAAACTCAAAGCCGGTTGTATAAAAATGCCGGAAGCTACCTCTTTATCAACAAAATAAATATACTTGGATGGAATTAATTAATTATTACAAACTATGGATAATACAACTAAATTGCAGTTCCAGACTACGCTATACTATTTTGTGTACGTCATAAGCTATAAATATATAGCATGACGTTCACACCATATGCTATATTGCAAACCTGTCTACTATGTATAGCAAGTTATTTGACGGCGATCCGTCGAGCGACAGACGGGGTAGAAGTAAGGCGGGGTGGGGACTGGAGATTCGTACGATATAACTCTGAGAATCGCTCAAGTTTATCGCGTACAGCAAGCAAATACTTTATAGCATAGCGTTGTGTGAACGTGTCCATATAAAATGTATGCTGAGCGACATCGTTGTGCTATACATTATTTGCTATATGTTATATATTATAGCATAGACTGAATGCGCTTGAAAATTATTTTTTACCAACTCATTAAATTAAAGGTAGGTTTAAGTTGAAAAAAGATGTCAGTTTGTTTATTTTGCCAATTAAATGTAGCATTGAAAGATAAACTGAATTATGACAGCCATTATGTATTTCAGTTGAAACCATCCAATACAATAAATCATCATAAAAATAAAGCCGCAATTTTTACCTATAAAGAAACTTTCTTTATAAAAAATCTCGTAGATACATTTTAACACCACGATAACCTACACAATACACGTTGAATTATTTACAACTAGCTGTACCCGCATGCGTTGCAATGCACTTTTTCCTACTTACTACCTACCTACTACCTACCTACTACCTACCTACTACCTACCTACTACCTACCTACTACCTACCTACTACCTACCTACTACCTACCTACTACCTACCTACTACCTACCTACTACCTACCTACTACCTACCTACTACCTACCTACTACCTACCTACTACCTACCTACTACCTACCTACTACCTACCTACTACCTACCTACTACCTACCTACTACCTACCTACTACCTACCTACTACCTACCTACTACCTACCTACTACCTACCTACTACCTACCTACTACCTACCTACTACCTACCTACTACCTACCTACTACCTACCTACTACCTACCTACTACCTACCTACTACCTACCTACTACCTACCTACTACCTACCTACTACCTACCTACTACCTACCTACTACCTACCTACTACCTACCTACTACCTACCTACTACCTACCTACTACCTACCTACTACCTACCTACTACCTACCTACTACCTACCTACTACCTACCTACTACCTACCTACTACCTACCTACTACCTACCTACTACCTACCTACTACCTACCTACTACCTACCTACTACCTACCTACTACCTACCTACTACCTACCTACTACCTACCTACTACCTACCTACTACCTACCTACTACCTACCTACTACCTACCTACTACCTACCTACTACCTACCTACTACCTACCTACTACCTACCTACTACCTACCTACTACCTACCTACTACCTACCTACTACCTACCTACATGATGTCGAACGGGATAAAAAGTATCCTATGTCCTTCTCCTGGCTCTAAACTACCTCCCTGCCAATTTTCAGCTAAATCGGTTCAGCCGTTCTTGAGTTATAAGTGAAGTAACTAACACGACTTTCTTTTATATATATAGATATGATAAGTTTCCATACTTCAGACTAAAGAATATGAAAGGACACGAATCCCGATGCCGATGTTATTTACATGAGTGTTCCGATAAATGTAAGGAGGGTAGCCCGGGCTATTTACCCGGGCTAGCCTATGATACGCGTAATCTCTTGGAAAAGGGTTCCACAGCCGACACGGCCAAGTGACGGCTATCAATGTATTCTGATTTTACACGAACTGTATAATTGATGCTGTCTTTTTTACAATAGGTGAGAAAGAAAGAGAGAGTGAATCGATTTGAATTTAGATTGTAGTGTCAATTGATACGAAAGTATGAATTCTTTTCACAACTACTATGGTTGAAGCTGTGTTGTTGTGTCTTTTTTGCAATAGGTAGGAGAGAAAGAAAGGGTGAATCGATTTGAATTTAGATTGTAGTGTCAATTATTGATACGAAAGTATGAATTCCTTTGATAACTGCTATCGCTGAAGTTGTGTTGAAGTTGTCTTTTTTTTTACAATAGGTGGGAAAGAAAGAGAGATTGAATCGATTTGAGTTTAGATTGTAGTGTCAAAATTCCTTGGATAACTACTATAGTTGAAGCTGTATTGATACTGTCTTTTTTTAAAATAGGTAGGAGAGAAAGAGAGGGTGAATCGATTTGAATTTAGATTGTAGTGTCAATTGATACGAAAGTATGAATTCCTTTGATAACTGCTATAGTTGAAGCTGTATTGATGCTGTCTTTTTTACAATGGGTAGGAGAAAAAGAGAGGGCGAATCGATTTGAATTTAGATTGTAGTGTCAATTGATACGAAAGTATCCTTTCATAACTACTATGGTTGAAGCTGTATTGATGTTGTCTTTTTTACAATAAGTAGGGGAGAAAGAGAGGTTGAATCGATTTGAATTGATACGAAAGTATGAATTTGATCAATAAATTCTATCGTCGAAGCTGTGGGCTATGTTGAAATTATTGGTTTCAATATTTTAACGGTAATTCATTTTATTGAAACTAATATAGAAAGTAATAATTCTACGAATATAAAACCTCCCTTGGGGTAGTAATCAACGGTGAACATCTAACTAATTACTTTAATATCGATATTAAGGTTGAACTAGAATAAAGAGCTCTTGTAATGTATAAAATTAATTAATTGCTATTGCATCGTTCTAAGAATGTTGTACTATGTGCTATTAATTTTGAGGAAATACGCCTTTATATAAAATGTACTTACATTCAGCGACGTAAGTTGCTAAACAAGTAGATAGATAAAAATTTATCTCAGCTCAATGAAGACTCTAAAAAGTACCTAGTTTCAGACTCTAAAGGCTGAGCATCCACCAGAGCTGTGCTAAGCTGCGTAGCGAGGAATGTGTTTTGTAAGCACCAATAGAATCATTTCATTTACCTAGCTTCGCTCTACGCAGCTCTGGAGGATATGGGCTCAGCGGACCGAGGTTTTTGTTCATACAAAACAAGCGAGAAATGCGAGCGTGGGATGTGTTGCGAGGAATGTGTAACGAGGAATGTGTTGCTAGGAATGTGTGCGAGGATTTGAAAATATGCGCCTACCAGTCAGTCAATAGTTGGTGTTTGGAAGAGGTAGATGATCATTTGTACACATTAACACTAGCTCTGGTGGAAAGGGTCACACCGTTTCACATCCTCGCTACACATTTTTGCACCGCTCATTTTCCTCGCACAGCTCTGGTGGATGTCCAGCCTAAGCCCCGTATTAATAAAACAGCTCTCGTCTGAGAGATCTTCCAACAGCAGAGGTGTATAGTACAACCACATTTCGCCGTTATGTTTACGTCCCATGTAATAGGGGGCGAGCCTATTGTCATCGACCAGGCACAAGTCTAGACTCCGGGCTGCTACTGAGAAATTCCACACGGAAAAACCCAATAACACTTTGCCCGACCTGGGGATCGAACCCCGGACCTCACGCTCAGCAGTCGCGCTTGCGACCGCTAGACCAACGAGGCAGTCGCTGCTGCTGCGAGCTGTTTATTAATCCGGCCTAAATGCAATAAAAGAGCCTCCACGAGTGACAATACTTAAGAACGTCTGGCGCACCCTGGCAGTCAGCCCCGCTAGTCTGTTACCAACATTGCTGAAATATTTTTATGGGAACTGTAAAATTCTAGATACAACAGTGAGTAAGTATATCTTAAAGTTTCTATTTTATCCAATAGGGTAGTTGACTGAAAAAATCTAATTAGTCCGTCAGTTAGATTATCAGAAAATATTTGACCCGTATATTTTCTTTTGTTACGTAAACCAAAATTGACGAAGATACGACACTTTTAAAATTGGCAAAACGACACAAGCAAGTACAATTTTTACTTGCTTCTGACGTCACAAGCCCCCACTCTCGAGTTTTGATGCGTTTTATCTTTCGAAACATTCATAGATTTAACAAAAGAAAAAATATGTGTCCCTCAGAATACGTCTGTATTCTAAGACGTGTCCATTATTTTTCAAAACTCTAACTGGCGGACTAATTAGATTTGCAATTTATTGATACTGTCAACATGCCTATTAAGGACAAGCTTAAAAACTCAAATATTTGGCTACTTTTGTTGCTGACTGTACTTCTGGATGCACAGTAGTGCTTTCGCTAGGTTAAACAAAAACATTTTTTACCTTCTACGCGGCGAAAATTCCTAGTTTACTACATATTTGACAAGTATACTTGCACGTGAAGCTTGCACAAGTTGAGCTATTTGCAAGTTTGTGTGTAAGTGCTTGCTTGTTTCAAGATCATATCGATGATTCTTGAGCCATCTTAAAGCGAATAAGCAGTAACATCTACTAACGTATTTGTATGGTTAAAGTTTGTTTTTAAACAGTAATATCACGTATGGCATTAAAACAAATAAGTAAACAAAACAAGCTGACAGTATTTAACATTTCAAGCTCAAAACGTGACACAAACAAACGGCATACTAATCCCGAAATCCTTCAAAACAAACACAGAAAACAATCACACGAAATCCTTGTTTGTCAACACATCAATTAGTTGTATTATTCGCAAGCCATGCGTCGAATATTATCAGACACCTCTGTTTGTTACCCTTATGGCTACAAATGGTCGGCGTATAATTATTATCGCACTGATTTATAGCTGAGGTACCGTTAGCAGAATATAAACGGTAACATTATGACCGCCTTCCGTATCAAGCCTTGATTATGGTTGTCGTAATTGTGTTATGGCGTTTACTTACATGCTTACGTCATAAAGGTAAGTGAGAATTTTCGTTGGTTAGGTGGAGTACTGGTGTGTGAAGTGAGAGTGAAGGTCGCGGTAATCCGCTGGATGCGAGAAGAATGGGACTGGTCGATGTGGTGATTAGGAGTGGGTTGTAACAGGTTAAATCACGTATCTGTTACGTCTGTTCCTGTTACACATAAATAGCAGTTCCAAAAACCTGTTACAAAATAACAGTCTGTTATTTCATACTATGTGGGAACAAACTATTGTGTGTTCTCTTTTACCACAGATAGCAACGTTTAACCTGTTTACTGTAACAGCAGGACTTCTCTTTCTAACTAAGGTGTTAAACCTATGCGGGAAAAGGAAAGAGCTTGTGACGGCTGTAACAGGGTGTCACAGAGTAACATTAACATTTTTTATCTTATTCTAACTAAGGTAATTAACTGTCTTAAGCATGAATAGAAAAAAGCTTGTGAATGTCTTAGAGGGGATTTTGTTAGCTCTTGAAATAGGAACTGCTTTTTCAGTTTGTTTGTCACAGTTACACTCTGTTATAATAAGATATCTGTTATAAATAGCTGTTACGATAAATACGCCTCACTCCTAGTGGCGATGCTCGGAGGAAACTATCTTCAGCAGTGGACGTTTTTCGGCGAATGATGTTTATGATGATGAGGTGGAGAACGACGCACAGTCAATTTCTTACATTTTAAGCCGATGTATTTAAGAAGTCGACTTTTTATCTTGACGCTCATAAAAGTATGGTCAGTAAACACGACAGAATATCACAAAAATAATAATTAAAGAGCAACGTGGATGGAACATTACTTGGAATCCTGTTAACCTTCTAACTTAGCTAAATAATGTGTTTGTGCAAGGAGTGGTCCATATCAAATAACCAACGAGTGGTGTACGAACTCTAGTTAGCTATATTCAATCCCAGTAGACCCTTACCACAGTCTAGCCACACTACAGTCGTGCAACAAAGAACGTGACGTCCCGAGCTGCATCTAAAAACTGTCAATGTCAGACTTAACCCTGGTTGAACCACTTTATGGAGTAGATAGTTACACTGTGTCCTTGCAGTGGCTTCACTGAAAAAAGTTACTATGAATACATTCTTGTCAACACTTACCAAAACAACAACAAATTACTTTTACCTGTCCATATTATTCTGCTGACCGTCCATGATGTTTGCCGCTGCACTATTTCTGCATCAATTTAATGACGTCATAAATTCTCAATTAAATTCAGGCTGCATGTGCCTTCGCCAGATATAAACAGTAATATAGCGACATAAAACTAATTAGCTGAATAGTTATTAGCTTTTCTTGTGATTTATTTTCCTTTCTCCATTTAATTTTAGCAGTGTTTAAACTGTTAATTTTGCAGAGTAAAATAACTGTGCTATTTTTTTTCAGGTGCTTCGTGAGGTTGTGAGAGATTGGAAGCATCGTAGAATGCAGGTCGTGTTTCGTGTTGGCAGTAAATGAATGCCGTTGCGTTGGTATTCTAGAATGACTTCCTCTCTACTGTAGATGGAACTGATTCTCAGTGTTTTAAGGTAATTGCCTATTGTATTTATAGTCATACATTTTGTTCTTGGTATACGTTTGTTTTTGTTGTAAATCATGACAAAATAAAGTGGTACTGGAACTTTGCCTACTGGAGTTAACGGATGCTACAGTTTTCGACAATACAGCCAATGTTAGCAAGATGGTTTTCAAGGTTCTCAGCAATATGACCAGCGTTTTAATTGTCTTCGTACAGATCAATATCAACAACGTTTTATTCCTTAGTGAAGTTAACCATAACTTTATTGATTGGTAATCTTGGTGTTTGTTTAAAAATATAGACGACATCTTTGCTTCATGTGGTAACAGTCTACCCTTCTACAGCTTCAGTACCATTGGATTTAATCTCAGTTTCGACAAAAACTAAAACAACCTTAATTCCAAAATTGAATTCAATCCAAATCTTTTTCCTAGTTTCAATAAATTCCAAGAGGCTTGCATCAATATTTGGCAAAGAGTTTCCATATCGTTGCGAGGTTGCAGCTGCGCTCCTGATTGCTCCAAAACTTTGTGCCGTTGGAACTGATTGCGGAATGAAAGATACGTGTTCCGAATGTCGGTTTTGCATTTGATATGAGACTTATAATAAACCTAGACTTTTAGATAGATTTCTTTTTGGTTATTGATAGTTTTCTACTTTTGGTTATGATTCTCCTTGAGTCAGTAATTTTTCTTTCACATAGAACATTAGTAGGTACAAAACTTATCATGCTATTGATATATTTAAGAAAATCATGTTAACCTTATATCAAACTAATTTGACACAAAGGTCAACAATTTTTTTTTAATCTTTTTGGCTGAAATTAACCATTAAGATATTTTTTAAATCAAATTAGTTAAAACAAATGACTATTTTTAAATATTTTTTACTTTTTTGTTATTGGGTACAGCATTTTTAAATCAACGTTTTTAATTATATTAAGCAGTAATTGAGGGTCATGTTCAGCATTGGATACTGTCTGCTAGAATTCTTATTAACATCATTTTGCTGCAACGGTTTTGAATTTTGTTGAATTGAATAACGTCAATAGAATCGACCATCTGCTGCCGTTTTCAAACATCAAAGAGAATGATATTATTAAATGTTTCGCAGGCAATTATTACTGTAACTTCCAAATCTTAATCAAAATTAACTTATTTTGATTCGATTTAGAATCAGTTTATTTTATAAACGGAAAATTGGAAAAGTTGCATGCCTTCAATAGCACGAATTGAAAACACTTTTGAATCGATTACCGCCAGAAATGCTAAAGACGCAATCGATTCAATGGTGTTGGTAGATTCTAGACTGGTGATCTTCAATGTGTTTTTATAGAACAGCAAATAAATACACATTACGTTTTCTTTGAAGCCAAAAACATGAATTTATCTCGTTTTTTCAATATACTTAGCAAAAACACTAAAGTCTTTTTAAACAATATGTATGTGCAATATAAAAGCGAATGAATAAAGTTGTACAATATGCGTAGTTTGCGAGCTACATTGAAAGTTTGGAACGTGTTCCTAATAACTTTGGTATCGGTGAGATTTGCCCGTGAAATATGTGAAACATTCGGGAATAGTGTTTTGTATGTTTTTTGGGCAGAGTTTGTGTATTTTAGAACGGCACATGTTAGGCGAAGTAAACTTGGTTTTTGGCTAAAATCTGCTGCGGGTATTTCAGACCAAATAAAAAACCAAGACATAGCGTTGTTAACAGTGAAGTGAGGCCGGTTTCATAAACATGTGTGAGTGTCGTGAGGCGTAGTTTAATTGTAGTTTGGTGTATGTACAGAGCGAGGTGTAGTTTTACGCATGCTTGACTGTGGTGTCCGCAGCGGTATGTCTTGTTTTTTATTTGGTCTGAGGCAGGTATATTCAAATTATTAATTTCATGTTCGATGTCAGTAAAGTTTAAGTTAAGAAAATATTAATTTGAACAATCTGACTGCCTTTCTGGTCTAGTGGTCGCAAGCGCGACTGCTGCTGAGCGTGAGGTCCTGGGTTCGATCCCCAGGTCTTGCAAAGTGTTATTGAATTTTTCCGTGTGGAATTTTTCTGTAGCAGCCTGAAGTCTGGATTTGTGCCCGGTTGATGGCAATAGGCTCGCCCCCTATTACATGGGACTTAAACATAACGGAGAAATGAGGGTGTACTTACACCTCTGCCCAACCCTTCGAGGAATACAGGCGTGATGTTATTATGATTTGAACAATCCAACAAAAGAGTGAGATACCTACTTGACTACCATTACCTATCTTATTAAAGTTTGAGCAAGTTGTGGAAATGTTGGACAGGGTTTAACGTAAAACTGAAGAATATATAAAGAAAACACGAACTAAGTACACAAAGACATACACTACAAAGTAAAATCGTGGCACAAAACGGATATCTATTTTGTATTCCAAAAGACAAAAGCAAATGCTTTTAGAGTTCAAAATACTGTTCAAATTTCACCGATAGCAAGTTTCGTACGAACGGTTAAAGGAAAAACTGCACGATGCTTGTATTACTTTCTAAGTTGATACTTACGCTCTTGGCGACAGTTAGCAACTTATTATGAGACAAACCGCAGTCGCTGCCACTAACCTCGTTACTGTTATAACAAAAACTTCTTCTGTTTCCGAAGATTCCATATAATCTTGTACGATGTAGAATAATATACGTAGAGCTCGGTTTCTTGTCTTTGTGTATATACTTCTGAACTTCGTCTTCTAGTTCATTCAGATAGTTTTTAATTTCATTAAAGGAAGGAAAACATTGCATAGTACCTTTATTAAAGAATGATTCACCCGAAAAATCGTTTGGGTTTATACTCTCAGTGATATGGTTCAAGTCTGAAACGTCATCGATTAGTAAGCGCTGAACGTCTGCTTTCAGAAAATCCTTCAACCGCAATTTTATATATGATCTGTCAGTAGCAACTGCATGTACTAACCATACGTTATGTAAAATTAAAGCATTTAAGTGCCGGAAGCCGCTCCAACTTCCATTGACAGTGGTGACCCCATTTGCTACGAAAAGCTTATTCTGTGAACGAAAATATTTTGCTAGTGCTGAGTATTGTCAGAATTAAACTCAAAAATTTCTTCTTCCTGAACTCGTCTTCGACAACTGCTAGAGGGGGCTTCAATGTCCTCATTGGATTTAGCTATTTCCACACTCCATTTCTTACGAAATAAGACAAAAATGGCTCGCCAAGACACGAATATATTTTGAACCATTTCTTCAAATAGAGTTCCGCTCATCTTGATTGACTGTTAAGGTTCATGAAAGCATTAGGCGTCGTCCTAGTAAAACGCGAATGTGCGATCATCGCGCGAGTTAGCGATGCGACCATCACGTGCTCGCGCAATGGCAAAAACTGGGTGTATTAACAGAAAGTGAATACGCGATCATCGCGCGAATAAACGATGCGAGCGGCAAAGAAAGTAGCATTGGGGTGCATGAAAAGAGCCTCCACGAGTGACGATACTTCAGTACGTCCGGTGCACCCTGGGCAGTCAGTCGCGATACAACCTTGCTGACTGGCTAATCTTTTCACTACAGCATAAGCTGTTTTCGTATAGCTCATGCTGACACGAGAGATGAAGAATTAGGACACTTAGTTTTTGTGATCACGCGAGCACGCGATGTCACATCGCTAACTCGCGCGATGATTGCGCATTCGCGTTCTATTAGGACGACGCCTTAGGCCGCGTTTCCACTGACGCGGAGCTGGGCGGAGAGGAGCGGAGAAGAGCGGTGAAAAGTGGTCAGTGTTTCCACTGAAGCGGAGCTGGGCGGAGAGGAGCGGAGCTGGGCGGAGAGGAGCGAAGCTGGGCGGAGAGAGAGAGAGATTATAATTTCCCAAGCTGCATCTTTGGTTTTGTTGCATTTGTAGGTATTCAATCGCGTATCCCATAAACACGGAAATTGTCTAACAGTTTCAATGAACTTCTCATCCATTTTGATACGTATGCACCTAGTGACGTAACGAAGACAACTGACTCACTGCACGTGAGTCACGCACCGCCCCGCTCCGCACCGCTCCGTACCGCCCCGCTGTCCTCCGCTCTGCACCCCAATGCTCCGCTGTCCTCCGCACTGCACCGCCTCGATGTATGAATATCCGCTCAGCTCTGCTCCACCCCGCTCGTACTGTTTCCATTGAAGCGGAGCGGAGATTTCAAGCATAGTCATTGGTCAATTTGAGCACCGCTAAGCTCCTCTCCGCCCAGCTCCGCGTCAGTGGAAACGCGGCCTTATACTGCGTTGAATCTTTCCTGGAAGCAAAGACATTGTTTAACACTATACATTACCTAACTAACGTGGGTCTTATATGCCTAAAGTTACATGAAATAGACTAATAGAGTATTAAATCTTGAGCGGTTTTCATTCTGTTGATTATAGGGGCTTAGACGCAACATTCGTCATACAATAAGAAATACTTCTTAAGTTTCAGAGAAGTTAAAAAATCTAATAACTTTTGTCAGAGTAAAATCGTCAGTTATTTCGTATCACTTCATTAGCTATTCCATTATTTAAATAGAGAGAGCGAGCGATATGTAATTGAGGGTTAATACGTGTCAAATGGTCGCCACTCGATCATCCAGCATTTAAAACGCTCGAAAGGGATATTCGATTCGATTCCATTGCGTAATGAAAATTGACACACAATTTTAATAGCGGTAGGAAACTACGTTTATAAGTTGTTACCTTGAATAATATGATAATGCTTTTAGAAATTTTTATTTTCTGGGTATTGATTTTAGTTTTATAATTATTCTAATCCATTCTATTGAGTATGAATTGTAAACAAGATTATTTCATAGTCTCTCGTTTTCCTAGAGAGCCATCGACAAAATGTCAGGTTTCAATATTCTCAGGAGGTTTTCATTTTCACACAGTTTATACATACCTTCAAATAACTTAACCATGAAATTTACGTGCAGATAAAATTGCTACTTTTATTTGTGAATAAAAAAGGTGGAACCTTATCACATCGACAAAACGTCTTTATTGATATTAGAACTTTATCTTAACAGGATCTTTGTCACATTATAGAATAGGTCTGCCAGCCTGCCATTTGGCCGGGCACCAAGCGCGCGCCTTCGGGCCCAATTAACATGTTGATAATAAAACTAACGGCTGGTTTTTGTACATTGAGCAGTATCCACAGTGAGTCTCGTTGCCAACGTTAAGGGTGCAATGGTTGTGTAATTAGACAGTTCTGGGACACTTGAACGTCGGGTTTTTCTTGTTAAAGATTATTTTCGTACAGTCACGGAGGGAATAGAATTATTTTGGGTTTGGGTATTTCGATGTTTTGTTTGTATTTTTGTCGAAAAATTCTATGCACGAAAATGTCCTATTTAATTCAGTCTTTTTTGCTTCTTCTGTCGAGAATATTGATTCTATCGAGATTTTATTTTGTATGGGTGGAGTACTTATAACAATGATTTTCTTATACCTAAAATATTGTATATTTTCTATCCACTAAGCGTAAATTCCTACCAACAGTTATGTAAAAATGTAGCTGTAGATTTTCCTACTGTACCATTGTTTTATGTATCTTATCTATTTTATCGATATTTTAGTATTGTTGTAAGTGGTATAACGTAGATTGTGAAGGGCAGCTGCCCACGTAACGTTTTACGGCCGGCAAATAGCAGGAGGAGTGTAAGTCGTTGCTTTATAAGCTAATAACATAAAATTTATTGCCCTTCCCTGTTTACACGATGATTTTATTGTAGTTCTGGGCTTTTTTTTGCTTTTTACACAATTGATGCCATGCTTTTTAGAAGCATTTTCTTCAACGAAAAATATTTTTTTTACTTAAATAAATATTTTTGCTAATTTCAGACTTGACATTTCAAAAAGACCAGTTTCGTGACACGTGATTTCCAATATCAATTTATTCGGCCTTGTATGTATCTATACCCTAAATTCCTATCTCAGATAATTTATGTAAACAAAGGGGATAACAGATCAAAAAAATATCTTATTAATGGTAATTCACTAAAAATGCCGGAAAAAAAGGTTAGACTCTCTTTTATGTATTGATTTTAGAAATAATAATTTAAAAAAGATCATACCGTAATTATTTTTATAAATTTTCAGTTTTAAACAAAGTTATTAAGAAAAGAAGATTTTCTGGTATAAAGTATTTTATGATACTGGTAACACTGTAGGAGTACCAAACATTTTCAAATTTCGTTTGACAAAATTTCAAAGTTGTTTTCTTAGCGTCATAACAATACATTCGTTTTCTTTTCCCGTTTTCGCTGCGTGTTTGTTAATTTTGTTATTGTGCTATATTATCATCGTGTTAAGTTTTTCATTTTGTTGTTGTCATTGTTTCATCTGATTCTGAAAGTGATAGTTATTCAGATTCAGACACATCATGAAAAAACATTTCATAACAGTTAATTCTAATCGAAGCTACTGATTTGAAATCAGATCTTGAATCAGATGTTTTATTTAACTACTTACATCTTCAACAACACATAACTCTCATTCATAGATTAATTTTGTAAGTTTAGCAAGTCTTGCCACATGTTGGATGAAAAGGACTGTAAACTGTTCCAAGTGGAAATTTGGTCCGATTTTGAGATGTCTAATATTGGACTTAAAAGGACTGATTAAAATGATTAAAAGGCGCGTCTCCGACACACTACACAAGACATTGCTTGGCTACGGTATTTTGTTTGCATTGTTTTTATAATTCACTTTAATTTTTTAAATGATTACTTAGTAAAAATTTAATGATAAAATGTTTTGTACCACTAACCTGTCATTTTGACAATGACATTTCTTTGTTTACATAAATTATCTGAGATATGGAATTAAGGTATAGTAAGTTTAAATCACCTCGTACTTTAAGGTGGATAGAGAAAACATCAGAAACCAAGTAATACCATGTGAACTAGAATTAGAATTTAAATCTTTACGTAGTACCTTTAACAAAGTTGCTTCGCTCCTTTCTACATCTACATGACAATGCATAACTCCCTGAACACGAACACGGCTGAAGGTTACAACTCCCAATACATTGTTACTGTGCACAACCATAATTTCTATACAACATCGGATTACGAAGCGCATTCGTGCCAAGCAATACATTAAATTGGCTGAAGCCCAAGCGCATCGCATTTGTGCTCAATTAATGGGCCTTTACATAGCGAGCCCAGTGTTTGAAATGCAGCTTATTTGGGCGCTTCGGCTCCGTCTTTCTCATTGTTTGTCTTAGTTACATTTAATACATATATCCTTTTTATCATTTATTTAAGGAATTTTAGTTAGCACGATTTGTTATTGTATTGGATTTCGGATACATGATAGTGGTTTACTCTGCTATTTAATTTTAAAGGAATGATTTGTGTGGTTTCGAAGTGAAATTATGAATTGGGTTTTGTAAACGGTGATGCAACGACGTCATCTAAAAGTTAAACCATTTTTGCCCTAATTGAAAGTCTGCTGAAATCAGAGATTAAAAATTTACCCATACCCGAAAGGTACGATTCTGAACGAGGTTTATTATTTTAAAAAGTATAACCCAATATTAAGTAAAAACAGAAAAAATCAAGTACCTGTTACATAACCATCTTTTAAAAACTTATGAATCCATAAGACATGAACATAAAACAGACATCCAAGTGGTATGTATTGGCATCCGCCCAGTGCTCACGCTTGCTTGCTTGGCTCAGGAAGGTGTTGTGAGATATCTTGGGATTCCGCACGACCTGCCCGTCTGGACGATGCGCGGATTTTCTGAGTGCACTGCATTTTAGGGTTGAACATCCTTGGTACTTGTGATTTTGTGGATCGATATATCACCGGACTTTGTTTCACACACAATGGCGACCTTAAACATAAAAATAAAGTAATATAGAGCATAGAAAGTAACATAGGTAGTATGAACTTTAATATAGATCTTTTTAAAGTGCAGTTTTATGTGACCCATGTTCACATTGTATGTGTAGTATTGAAAAGTCATTAAATCGAAATGATAGTATTCAAGAGCGACATTATTTCAGTTCTTAACTTTTGTCTTAGTTAATAACAGCAACAATCACGCATTTCTCTGGAAACTTGATGGTATTAAAGTAAATGTCTCAGTAATTAAAGTGACGAAACAACCAGTTTATCTCAATCCATTGAGGCGAAGTCGAGAAATAGGTTGACAAATTGATAGCGGGAGCAGAAACATCGCGTGAACCATTATTTCTAGGTTCACGTGAGGTTGTCGTGAGCACTCTGTCGGTATGTACATACATCATACTACAAAAATGTTATTTGTTTTGGATTTAGATATGTAGCTGTAGATTAACTTAATAACATTAAATAAGGCTTTGTACAAGTTTATATTGAGTATTGAGAATTTAAAAAAATATAGTTATTTATAAGGAGAAACTGTTAGTGAGCAACAAAAGTGGTCCAATAATCGTACCCTGTGGCATACTTCTTACGGTCATAGTCTTAAAAGACCCACAGTCTCTCCAAATCAAACATTTTAAACATGATCTTCGTCAGATGAAGATTGAGGTGGTTGGTAAAATTTAGTTGCTTAATGTTTGTGAAGAAATAAAAGAATGCTATATAAGAGTTTTGGTATTTATAGTTATTGGAGTGTGTGTTAAGAGATAAAACCCTCTCTCTAGTTCCATTTTCACATGTGAATAAACACTTTCTTTATTCATATTTTATCGTTTAAGAAACTAACTTAATTATATACATAATAATTATGTTATACTTCCTTTAAACTTGTTAATAATATTAAATTATGTTTGAGTTAAAATACCTTCCCAACGGCATCTCCGGAGGCCTGAAACTCAAGTAAAAACACAATATGTTAATATTCTAAAGAATATTATACGTGTGAACAAAGATAATAGTTTTTGTGATAATATTTTAGAATGTAAATCTACGCCATCTGATGTAAATAAAGGTAGTAAAAAAGTAGCTTCGTAAGCGATGTTTTAGTACCTGAAACGGAAACGGTACTAGTCTCGCGAGAAAATGTTTTGTGAATGCTTTGCAGAACATCATGATGTATTTTGCGTTGTGCTGTATTCACACGACCACCATTTTATTAGCTGTGTGCGTGGCACCGCCCTGAAAAAAGTTCTTAGTTTTCTGGGATCAAAGTACTCTATGAGTGAATTCAGGACATAAGTATTCTACCTTTTTAGGTTTCCGTAGTCTAACTAGGTACTTTAATTATTTATTATACAAACATTTGAATTTTATACAAACACGTTCTGCCGTTACTACAGCAATAATAGCATTATTATAAACCTCCATTCAAATTCACAATTGAAAATTTTCACATTTATAAAACTTACGTGTCGTTTATCCACGACACAAAAGTTTTTGTGCTTCACCATCACCGCTCCGCCTTCAAACCGCGCCTTCATGTTCGTATTGTAACAAAACGAACTTTATTAATATGTAATCAACATTCAAAGCACGTACGATGAGAAAATGCGTCCGCGCAGCCAACGCATCGCGTTCACCTTGCCTTCGTGTCACTCCGTGTCCACGCCGCGTTGCCTTCGCGCCGCCACATCTTTTATGCAAGCGCGGCGCGGGGTGCCATTCATTTCAGAGATCTCTTTTTATCTTGATCATTTTTTCCATAATAAACACGTGTGAACACCACGACAGAACCTAAGAAACTGGGAAATGGAGAGGTGACTGGCGGTGACTATCATGTAACGGCATGCAACGGCGGCGCGGTGGTGGCGCGGTGGCGGCGCGGCGCGTTGAGATGGCGCGGTGACGGCGGAGTGGCGGCGCGCCGTTGGGACGGCGCAATAGCGGACGCGGACGGCTCGTTAGCGGCAATTTTGCGTGGCGAAAACAGGCTCCCAGCTCTTTCAATATGATTGTATATAATTCATTAGAGTTTCATAAATCAAGAAGCCTAATTTTGAAATGCATCGAAGTTGCGGAGTAACTATTTTGTCCCATATAATTTTAGCCCTTTCTCAGAAACTAATGTCGTAGTCTGCCATTTGTTAGTAAGGTTTGTTCGTAAATCTATAACTATAAAATTATGCCCTGTATCCTGTCTTCCTACTCCTTTTCCTGTCTGTTTCTGTCTGCAATGTTCAAAGATGTCATGACCAGGAATCTCGGGTACAAAAGCGCTTTAGGCAAACACGTCTTTGCATTTAGCTTGTTTCTGTACTTTTTGTATCTTTCATACATTTGGGTATGAAATACTGTAAGTATTCATGTCTGGTACAAAATACTTGAATAAATTTCCCCGACAAAACATCTTGCTTCGCAGATAATGTAATGAGAGAAAATTCAATTACCGTATCTCTTTGTTTTTTCCCTCGCCAAAGCAAGGGCTTGGTAAAGTGCACATTCGTTGCTCAGTGTACATTGGCGATTTGTACCGCGGAGCGTGGTTCCGACACAACAGTGGTACCCCCGTCCCCCGTGCGCCCCGCAACCTACCGCCGCGGGAAAGAGCTGGCGAGGTCTATTCAAATATCCCCTGTCTGTTCACACCCCTCCCCACCCGCCAGCGCCTCGCAGTCTCGTTCATATTTCGTGTTCCTATTTTGCGCAGCATCCCCGGGTACCAAAATGCAGTCTGCAGACTCCAAAGAGGCTGAAGCAAGCAGTATCGTATTTGAAATTGAACCTTATTCTCTACCCCGCAGAGTTTTTTATTGACTGTCTAAAATTGTTTCACTTACGACCTAAAGCACACAGACGCGGCCGCCTCCCGAAGCCCGGAATAGGGGTAGAGATTCAGTACAAGTAGCGTGTAGGGGCGCGGCTCGCCGCAAAGTTAGACGCAACTGAGCTCCTGCCGATAACGACACTTCATGTTACATTCAGTTCAAAAATTTTAAATTTAATATTTAAGAAAATCAAGTACACGGAGATGTTTAAAATAAGGTATGTATTTGTGATTATTTTTCTGTGTCCAGTATGTGTTACGTTTGAGCGGCAAAGTTTTCGTATAATTTGATTGCGTCAAACGCTTCCTTAATTCGATTTGGTGCCCTCACCTTTTCCCCCGCGTGAGTCGTGACGCGGACAAGTGTTGTTGACTTGTTGTTTCTATTTTGTTTTGAGTTGGATTCTAACTGGCATTTATTTGTACCTTTTTTGTTCTTCAAACTTTTTGGTCCTTTTCTTTAGTTCGATTGTGGTGAATTTGTCTGTTTGTTATTTCAGATTTCGGTGATGTCGGCGCATGTCGCGGTCATCTACGGAAGGTAACGTATAAATTTCAGTTTTGGATGATTTGTGTTTAATTACTGATTCATTTAGTAGTTCTTGTTTATGAGATTTAAATTTTGTTCATTTAAATATTTTAGTTTCTTCCTTAACATGCCTTTTGGTTAACATGATTTTACGTACCTGCGATAATGCTTCATATATTTATATTAAGTTTATTTTTCATGCGTACGTTTTTCTATTTGTTACTAATTATTAAAATCTACGGTTTCAATATTAACTCGTCGGGAAATTTCGGCCGCCCGCGCCGCTAAGCTACGCTTGAGACTAGGGATTAAAACTTTTTCTATTTATTCCCCACCTTAATTGCCATTAACAGGATAAAATCAAATCAAAAACTAATTTCTTTGGAAGCTGGATGTTTTAAAATGACATTTTTGAAAACAGGAAAATTAGAGATCCTTCCTTATTCTTCATTTACGTTAAAAACCCCAAAAAAGATTATAGGAGTCTTTTTACTAACATAAAAATAATGTTTAATAATTAGAGTAATTATTTCTCAACTAATAATCTCTCATTATTGCTTTAATTTTAAATAATGAGTTCGTTTTTCCGATTGTTTTTTTTTTGACCGAAATTTTCTGAAGTTAAAAGATAATTAGAACACGGTTAAAGATTTCAACAGACAGTATTAGAAAAAGACATGGAATCAGAATTAAGTAATAACGGAAATCATAAGACGACATTACATTAACCTGAATTTCTAAAGAGGAATCAAACAAGCATATCCAAAATGCCTCGGTTCGTTATTATCCGATCCGTAATTACGAACATTACACCTTCGTATCAAAGGACCAAAATATAAGGAAAGCGTAAATAGGTATTTCCCTGTTTCCATATCATAGCGACTGTAGCAAACGGCCCCGGGAGAGCCATATTTATGAAGGCGGAGCAGAATGTAATAACAAAAGCAAATAAGGATTTTGCGACTCCGGACTTCTGTAAATCGAGTATTATACTTGTGACTTTAGGTGAGAATTCTTTTCCCTGTAGTGTATTTAATTAGGTTCTTCTTTGTATTACTAATCTCTATGCTAATTTTGGGTATGAGAACGTGGAATATTTTAGATACTTATTAAGTTAGGATGAGAGGAGGGGAGAATGTAATCGTTTCTATATCGATAGCCATGTCTAAAATTATTTGGACATTTGTATCGTTAATGTTTGTAGCTGTCAAACTTTTTCTACGTTGTTCTTGGGTCTACCTTGTCTTTTTAACTCATATTGTTAAAGTCCTCATGTCATATTAGTTCAATGAATGGTTTATTACAAATAAGGATCATCGCTCTAAGTAATTACTTTTTCGAGGTTTTGCTAAAAATGATTTGTAACAAAGAGCCTGGTGATTTGATACTATCATATTCGATAAGCTAAACAGTAAACCAAAGCGAAGTAAATTTTTAGAAAAACAGAGTTTTTCACGATGCACTCATCTATTCAGCTTCTTCTCCTTCTATCGTGTCGGCATGAGTATAAAGGAATAGCTCATGCCGTGGTGAAAAGATTAGCCAGTCATCTATTCAGCTGAAAAACAAAACGGTCCAATGACATCAGGTTCTTACTACTGAACTTAGACTTGATTTTGATAATTGTACCAATATTGATACACTAATTATCTTCTTGAATCTCACTGAAATTGATATTCATTAATAAATAGATGTATTCAGAGAAAAACTTACTGCATTCACAAAATCAGTACCGCTCGGAGCAAAGAGGGAACGTAATCGTTTCAACACTGTATCAAGATTTAATTCATAGATTTTCTCTAATACTTAACTTGCTACCAAAAATAAGTTTATCAAATTAATAGACCATGTCGTACAACATATATGCAAGTTTTATATAACTTTTACTCGACCAACCGAAAGAGGATAACGTATGGCCATATAAAGTATAGTTTTCAACGATACAAAGAGGTTGTTTGGGCGCGATTTCGCAACCATCCATTATAGTGCCCCGTCGGGAAGTGGCCGAGATTAATACACACTTTCAAGATTGCACACAATCGGGCCGAGCTTGGAAATACCGGATAACGATGCTACTTAGCGTGGTTGAAAAAGCGTATTAGAATGAAGTTAGACTGGGGAAAGAGATAGATAATATAGAAAGTGCTTTTGAAATGGTAGACGGTCGGATCTGAAACATTTTTTGTTTCTCATTTCTCGCCCTCGATTAAATAAAGGATACATAAATGACAGCCTACGTAGCTATGTACCTTAATATTTAATCTACAAGGTTAGTCGGAAAAGGGGTACTAATAAGTCATGGGCAATTTAAAGTATCACTGATGACTGATTTATAGCTAGTGTAAAATACAAATGAAAAAGTTTCAAATTCAAATTAAATTCGTTTTTTTTAATTTCACAAAAACACATTGCAGAGTTGCAAGTCGAATTTAGGTGCGCCGTTCCAATTTGTCGTTTCCTGTGGATAAGTGACAGCGAGAAACTACATGGTTACTCTTTTAATATTCATATCTTTAACAATTTCAGTAAATACAGTAGTATGAATTAGGTTATGAGAGAACAAAATAAGGCTAAAGAATTAAATTGTTGCATTTGCATTGCTGTGTTTACTGAATTCGTAACTTAATCAGGGCTAGCTCCACTAATCTGTGACCCCAAATATGACCTAAAATGTAAACACAGCTGATGATAGGGTTACCTTGCGTACCTATTCTTTTTATGAAATCTTTGGACTGCTATTTTTATAAACTATAAAATTTTGCGGAAAGTAATAGGACAAAAGTTATTCATTGTTATGGGTACTTTAATATCCGTTCGGATTAGTACATAACCCTTTTCCGACTTACTTTGTATAGTAGCTTAGTTACTAGAGATTATTTATTTCCAAATAACTAGTATCGGTGTGAGTAGGTACGAGCCTTCCGTATTGGTATAATAGCATAAATGAGAGATAAGAAGTATAAATTATTCTTCAGCTTTGAATACATAAAAACCATGCATGCATGAAAATAGACTATATTTGAAATGAGGCGGCTATAAAATATTTGAAAAAAACATACATGCTATTTTAAAAACGATTCAATTCTTGCGATAGCCGCTCAACGCAAAATTCTACAATTCCACCAACACCGAATTATTTTGTTTCTTTATTACCGAAATACCATCGTGTCCTATCGTACCGGTAATTTAGCAACCCTGTACTTAATCCTCCGGTGGCCGGCAATATGGCCGAAACAATTTGGTATACGCACCGCGTTTATAAGGCTCAGTGGATTCCTTTTGTTTACCGAGAGAAGAATGAAGCAAATTTACAATACTAACAAAGTTTTATGTCTCTCTTGGTAGAACTTTGTGGCTGTAGTGGAGAATTGTAGCGAGTTAAGCGACCGCCAATGGCTCTGCGCAAGCGTTTTGGTAGTACTTATATTCTGTCAAGGCTGTATATTGCTTTAAGTGATGGAATTATTTCACTGTTTATCTTGTGGGTTCTAAATCTTTTGAGGCGGATTTATCGTCTTTTATTTCCTTTTCAACTAAGACGATATCAAATTATGCGTATTTTGATCAAGAGAAGATAATTATCTTCGTTTATGCGTATTACTCTTTCTCAGAAGACGATACCCTACCAATAAACCATCAATCAAGTTTGTTTTTATTTACTAATTTAATTACCCACTGTTTCTAGACTTCGAGATAGAAATCTATCTATAGATTTGACCACACTCTCGCCTGATTTTAAACCACGTGGTCTATTAGGACTGCACATACTAACCTTAATCTTGTCTCAGCGTTTTACCACCGAGACCTGATTTCCTTCAGGAAATTTATAGTATCATTTATACGAGCTTTCTAACCAGAAGATCAGCTGCGAACTTTAAGTAGTTCACATGGTGCTATTTTTATTATTATACTAAAATTTTATCACTTTACTGGCGTAAAATACAAGACGTATAAAATTACAGTCGTAACTAAGAAAATGAAAATGAATAACTAATGAGTGTGCTCAACAAGTCTTAGAAAAGGATCTTTTATTACTGGGCCAGCGTGAATTCCTTTTATCTCGCCTTCATCTCATTCAGAATGTTTCCAGACTTTTATTTTAATCTGAGAGGTCTAAATAAATTTTCCCTTTATATTCTTGAATTTAAATATTAATTTTGTAATTTGTTCGACTGACATTCATTAATCTAGCATAAATTGCCCTCATGATGTCCCTAGACGTCGTAAGGCAAGTTTTGATGTCTTCTTCTGTTTGACCTTTCGACTTTGAATAATAAAATGGTTTCCGAAGACTCATTGATCAGCAGAGTTGGTCAACATTTGACAGGAATGTCTTTCTCAATATATCAATCACTGGTAAATATTTCATACCTATCTTATTTGAGCTCCAATTAGATTGGTTTCTTCTTTTTCGTCTGGTGCTTTTGGAATCTCTATATAGTATAATATACAAGGTTAGTCGAAAAGTTTAGTCGAAGGTTAGGAAAAGGGGTACTAATCCAAAAACGTGTTAAAGAAACCATAATCATGAGTAACTTTTGTTCCACCCCTTTCCCCAAAAGTCAATAGTTTAAGAGAAATAGCTGTTCAAAGATTTCATAAAAATACGCTAATATATCCTTAGCTACGATCAGCGGTGTTTACATTTTAGGTCATATTTGGGGTCACAATTTAGAAGCTCTATTTTTTGAATTTGTAACTAAAATAGGGAAGAAGATTTTTTGAAAAAACTAAATAAAAATTAACTTTTATGGAAATAAAAATTATCGCATTTTGAAATTTTAACTTTTCAACTTTTGCTTTAAAACAGTCATCACTCATCACATCAGTGATACTTTAAGTGGTCCACGGATTAGTACCCCCTTTTTGACTAATCTTGCATAAGATATATAGAGAGTATACTTAATTTATTTTTGATGATGTCATTTTCGTCTGGTCTTTCTCTATTTCTAACTTATCTCCATTCGATAGATCTTCTGTATCTTCAAAAATCAGACTTGGAATTTTAGAACTATTAAATTAGTTAGTTTCCTGAACCAAAACTACGAGAAACTTACCAAGATTATTTGGTTTCACTCAGCACTCTTTACGATATATTATACATTCCTTGAAGAAAACTTAACGAACAGATCTTTATACCCTTGAGATTAGACTAAGAAAACACTAAGATGAATCAACATCTATTTTGTCAATCTTAAAGACGTTATTAGCAAATGGCATGCTTGGCGACCGGTCTTCGCGTGTCGTTTGCATGCCTTCCTAACGAGCGCCAATAAATGCCTGCTAATGGATTGAATCAGCCAGTTTTGAGATTTCTTAAATTCCAATAGTATCGTAGAATTTGATTTTATAAGAATTCCTCTTCTTGGTTTAAATTATAAATTACTTTTGTGTGAAAATGAAGAAGTATGAGTATGATTTAACACGATGTTTATTTGGAGTAGTAATAAGAAATGAAATAGTCGAATCATCTTTATTCTACTTGGAAATTACTTTATTAGAATCTCTAACTATAAAAACTTATTTTAAATATTTGGCTTCAAATCGAAGCGAAAATTTAGAGATGGCGCTATTAATTTACCAGATCACTCGAATTTGTATCTATGTACGGAATCGTGTACGGAATTTGTCCTCGCCCGCGGCCCGCGCAATCTAATACGTATGCTAATTTATGATAGCTCTCTGGAATTATAGATGTCGCCCCGGGCGCGAAATTACGATCCCCTTTCCCCTGCTCCCGCCATTCGGTGGCGGCCATCTTGCTATTTGATTCGACGCGCGGGCACAATTAAAATGCACTAAACTACCTACAGTAGCGTGCTAATGTCCTTTTTTAGTGGCATGTAGAATTCTGCCTGCAGCATAGCGGCCTTAAGATTTGTCCGTATGTATTTTCCACCGGTCTAATTTAAAGGATATTTTGTTATACATCTGTCTTAATTAGTGGCTTTGTATAAAATGTGAAATGCGGAAATGCAATTTACATGTTCTAATTCTGAAATGGGTAAACAGGGACTGTGAATATGTGTTGCGGGGACTTTATGATAATGTCAGTTTGAATCATTTGTTGGTTGAAAATCATTTCGAATTAAATCCATCTTCTTACTAAAAAGTGGATACACTTTTATTAAATGTTATTAATGTTTAACTGACATATCCGTAAAAAGATGATAATTTAATACCTAGCTATGTTTTAGAAACGTGCGATACGACAATTATAATATTTCTAAAGGACTACAGAATTGAGATGAACTTTACTAAAAACACCAATTTACACAGGATACGTAGCTTACCCTTTACATTAATTAATCGGTATTGAAAGGGCCGGGTAGTGATATAAATTATCAGACTTAAATCAAGGCAGACTTTCTACTGTTACGAAAAACTAAATTATTTTGACGATTTTATTACGTAAATTAGCTAACAGTCCCTAAATTAACAATTCCTTTTAGTTTGCTATTTTCACTTCGTTTTAATCCGAATATATATTCAACTTGGTATATTATTCAGGTTTTTCTGGCAGCCTATGTTGTGGTAGGATCGGAACTCTAGGGGGTCATAGAAGGGTTGGAGCTGTGAATTTTTCATTTTGGTCGTAGGCTCGTATCTGGCAGCTACGTAGATAAAAATGTTTCAAACTGAGTAGAATGTTCTCTCAACTTTGTGTGATTCTGAATTCCGTGTTTTTTGATTCTGTCATCAACTGTAACTCATGGTAATACTATGTCATCTTGTATACTTTTGGTATGGACAACCATGAAATGGGTAACTATTTACCGGTCGATGACTTATCAATTTAGGGATGATAATATAATTTATTTCATATCATGGTACTAGGTGACAAGCAAGTCATTTTTGGGTACCATTGTTTTTTCGGCTCTTGACTGGTTAAGCTTGCATGTTAATAATTACATTATTACAAAAGTATATCGAGAATATTTCTCGCTGTTTATGGTCGTATCAAATTCATGACTTCTTTGTTTTTTCAATTATCGCTTATTTCAAAATTTTATGTGTAGGTCCGTATCCAGCACTGGGCATTTACTAGCTGATATAATGATATATTTCCTAAGTTATCTGCAGTCAAATTACCCTCTTTCTCTTGTCGATCGATCCAACAAAAGATCAATAAATTAAATACCTATTTCAGAAGTAAGTAATCCCACGATAAAACTCGTACGATAACTACACATTCAACGATCCTTCAGCTCTGTCGGCGTCGTGGTTTTGTTACTCGATCATCTATCACGTTGTGTCAACACAGAGCTGTACAATTTCTTTCAAGCTTTCTTTGTAAATAGCAAGAACATAAATGAAAAATATGAAAACGTGCGATAGCAGTAAATTATTTTACTTGTAGCTGTATTATTTTAACTTTACATGGTCGCAGTCTCGCATTAATTTTGCCGGGCGCTCAGGAACTTGCATAAATATGAATAACGAGTTTCTCAACTCGACTACTAATGTTAAGTAATATCTTTCTCTCTATTTATTTTCATGATTATAGAATACGGAGTTAGAAGAATGTTCAGTTGAATATTTATGTGTATTAATTTTCCGAGATGTGCTTAATAAAAGGGTTTTAAGTTGAAATATTATAGTTATTTTAATTAGACTTTGACATTATAATAATTAGTCGGAGTGTAACAGAATGTCGTGCGATTGAAATGTTCAGCCATTCATAGTCATTAACATGACCAAATTGGGATTCAGACCTTCAAATTAATGTTTTGACAATTGCTTTTAATTTGTCACGATCTACTTCTAAAAACAAGTTATATGTAAGTAGAAAGCTTTTAAAACAATATTTTAGCGTAAAATCCCAAGTCAATGATTATAGTAAACAACAGAATACATAACACATGCAAACTACATAAACCAAATTTATTACCCAACTATTCTAAACGATACCAACAACAGAATACAAATAAAACAAAGACGAACATTCTACTAGTAGTGGTATATTTTTAATGCATTCCAATTCGCGTACCGCACAAAGGATCGTGCGTTATGCAAATGCAATTTAGAGTAACAACACTAGCGTGCTCAGAATAAAGCTAGGGGTTCCGAATAGTTGCCTCTACTTGCTACCATTGGCTTACGGATAGTTTCTACTAGCGTCTGTTTGTTTATGTACGGTATTTTTTATCTCTGTAGATTTATCCGAATTCGTGTAATTCCTTCAAACCGCGTAATCTACTGGTGACTCAGATTGACCGAGCATGTAAATTTTTCAGTTGCAACAAAACAGACATGGTTATTCTGAGTAATTTTAGCGCCCCTAGTTAACTGACTGCATGGAGCGATATCGCGCTAGTGCCTGCCTGCTGTGTCGCCGTGCTTCCATTCATTTATGCGGAATCGAAACATTCTATCACATGAAATTATTGCTAGTTTTTTTTATTTGAATTCAAATTCCTCAAAAGTTGTATGATTCATTACTTCCAACATCCGCAGCCAAATACAAAGATTGCTTGGATTTGGCAAAATTATGCTCACAGAGAGCAAAAAATATTTTCTTGCTAATGCTAGTGATATAATTGATAATGATTAATTAATTAAGCATACCTAGTGTTTCCATGATGACATTCATCAATTTCAACTGACATTCATCATTTTTCCCTGGGAATATTATGTCACTTAGTTTTTTTCAATAAAAAAAAAACATAAGATGCTCTAATAACTTTGAATTTCATTCCAACTATGACAATAAATATAAACCTATAAACATAAATTTTATTTAGTGTGAGGTTAGTGTTAAACAGACACAATGAGTCTATGAACTTAAATATCTGATTTTCTTAAATCAAAATGTAGTTGACACCCATCACTTTTCCTCTGTACCCTTCATATCAGTAACATATCATGGTGGTTTTAAGGAATTACGCCTTTTATCATAATTGTACTAAGTTACGTGTCGGTGATTCTTATTAACTTGCTCTTCGCATTAGCAAAGTTTTCATATCAGCACTCTAGTGAGATTAGAATAAAACCGAAGTTATAAACCGCCTTCTAATATCATTTGCTGGTGCATGGTTTTTACTTGCGTCTGATGGTATTCGAACGGGAAAGTTGTCTATATGTAGTTGCACTGCAGGCCAAATTGCCTACTAATAATATTGTTGACAAATCGCAACCATACCATATCCAAACAAATTCGGTATGCAAATACTGTTAAAATGTTTGGTTTTGGTGTGGTTTAGTTGAGATTTATTAACAGTTTTGATACTAGAACTAACCTCCTGGTCATGGATAAGGGCAGTTGTGGTGCAATTATTAAAAATCCGTGTTGTTCTATCAGTTTACGTACGGAACCAGCAGCATGCAGACGTGTTTAGAATAAAGCTGGGTTCCATATTATCTTCGTTGGATTAGGAAAGTGAATTTTATATACGAGTAGTTCCACCTTGGATTATGAGTCAGCGCTTCTTATTTACTAGCTCTTGTCCAGTGAAGTTATTTATTTTATGTTGTTTATCTGCTTAGTGTCTTTGGTATGATATTAAAGTGAATAGAACTTAGCGGTGGGTACTTATTGCCAGGGCCGGATTTGGGGAGGGCAACTGGGTGTTTAGACCCAGGGCCTCTACAAGAGAGGGGGCCTCCACAATGTAAGAAAGAAGGAAGGAAGAAAGTCTTACCAAAAGAGTGCTAAATATGAATATGGCTGGATATACAAGTAGAGGTAGGCCAAAGAAAAGATGGATGGGTTGTGTGAAAGATGATATGGGTAAGAAAGGAGTAAGTACTGAGATGACGTCTGATGGAGGAGAGTGTAAGAGAAATTCATGTTGTGCTGACCCCTACAGTGGGATAAAGGCAGGGAGATGAACAGGGGCTTTAGACCCTGGGCCTCCATAATATGAGTTTCTGAATTTGTTTAGATGAAAAAAATGGCAGTAGTTCTGATAAAATAGAAAAAAGTTCACATTCACGGGGTACTATTTTAAAATCATTTCAACGGGCCTCCACTTCTTCGTTGCCAGGGTCTCCAAACCTTTAAATCCGGCCCTGCCTATTGTTTCGCAGATCATGAACGCATTCTGATCTTTCGAAACGTTTATGTTTTCATGGAACCTGTACTTTACTTAATATAACAATAGACAAATAAGACCCATTTTGGCAAAGAAATATATAGAAATAAGTAACATGTTTGTTTCCAGCAGGGATTCAATACAGTATTATGCTTTTAATAACCTTATCGGTCAATCAAGATGATATGAAACTCTACTTAAAGAAATGATTCAAAAGATATTTGCTCCTTGGTGGGCTACCTTTGTCTAATGTTATATGGAATGGTGTATAGGTTTCCTTAAGTTTATTAGAATCTTATTTTTAGGGTTCCGTAGGTACCCAAAGGGTAAAACGGGACCCTATTACTAAGACTCCGCTGCCCGTCCCTCCGTCCGTTTGTCACCAGGCTGTATCTCATCAACCGTGATAGTTAGACAGTTGAAATTTTCACAGATGATGTATTTCTGTTGCCGCTATAATAAAAAATACTAAAAAACAGAATAGAATAAATATTTAAGGGGGTTCCCATAAAACAAACGTGTTTTTTTGCTGTTTTTATAGATAATGGTACGGAATCCTTCGTGCGCGACTCCGACTCGCACTTTGGCGGTTTTTTTTTTAATATGGAGGATTCATTGTGTTATCGCTAATTGAATTTGAAGGAAAAGGGAGTAAATGATGAGGTGACGGCTGACAGGGAAGAATGGAAGGGAAAAATATATTGCGCCGACCACAAGTAATTTGAGTCCAAGACAGGATGATATGGAAGATACATAATCCTAACTATCCTAACAGTACTAATATTATAAATGCGAAAGTAAGTGTGTTTGTTTGTTACCTTTTCACGCCTAAACCACTGAACCGTACATCCTGAAATTTTGCATATACATAGTCAGGTGTACAGAAACGGACATAAGGTACCTTTCAACTCAAAAAAAGTACTGTTCTCGAGGAAAACAACAATAATGATAATAGATGGCGCCACGTGTCTTTAGAATCATGATTGAATGATATTATTATAGAAACTTTAGTAATGTGTTAAGAGTTGATTGACAATTCTAAATTAACGCGAGCGAAGCCGCGGGCAAAGCTAATCCAAAAATATTTTTTAATGTCTACGCATGCTTGTGCTGCATTATGTTTGCTTTGTTTCAGTACCTACATTTAGTAGCTAAACCATTGCTGAAATTTATAACAAAGCGAGAATAACGCAGTCCAATAAACAAAACACACGTACATTTCTCAAGCCATTACCAGGTAATTTCCCAGGCTTAGTCTGTCTCCAAAATACAGGTAGGTATATACCTTAGGCCTGTACACACGGCCCAGTTTGCGACAGCACAATGTCCCCAGCTTAACTGGGTTAGTTCCGTTATGCAGATAAAGCGACTGCAGTTTGGAACTAAATTAAGTCCTAGTTCCAGCAATTGTAGATATGTAGTGAGATTGTTCTGGAAGTTAGGGTTGAGTTATGTCACTGCTTTGTTCGGGTTTAAGTGCGAATAATAGTGTTTATACAAGTTAATGCAACGGATAATGTTTGTTGGTATTGTTCGGAATTGTAATTGCGTTTGTTCGAGTTGTGTTTCATGGATAATTGTTGAATGTTGCGCCAGTGAAGATGTTTTGTTCGTAGTCTGTTCGGTGCAACAAATTATACTCAACAATGTTACAAATACCAGATTTGTAACAGTGTTGAGTATAATTTGCTGGAGGCAAAAGATCGATGTAACTGTGTTTTCTTCTGTTAGCTGAAGAACCTACGAATCAATCAATCTAATTGGTTTAGTGCAATGGGTATCGATCATATGAGAAAAAAACCGGCCAAGAGCGAGTCAGTCTCAAGCAATCAGAGTTCTGTACCGAACGATTATACTTTTATTTTCAGAAACTGATTCTGAAAAGAGAAATAATACTGACGATAAAAGCGGCAGTTTTCCTGTTACTTACAACTCAATACCTACTAACCTTGATAATATAAAAAAAGGCTTTAGAAATGTAAAAGATCGGGGGGAGGAACGGTGTTATAATTAACCAAGATTTTTTTAGAATCCTTATAAGCCCTTTCAAACAAATTCACACACTATACCCAAAAAACATTGACCGTCGAAATACAAGTGCGTCACAGAAACTTAACATTTTGCCACGAGACTTCGCTTTCAAGAAAAGTGATGATCTTATAAGAGCCCGCTTCTTTGGAAGTACTCAAAAAGATAAATAAAATATACAGGATGAAATTGTAATCACTCGACAAACCGAAATTGGAGATTGTACTCATCACTATGAACAACTTCTACTCAATCTGCCTAGCCTTTTCCCAACTATGTTGGGGTCGGCTTACAGTCGAACCGGATGCAGCTGAATATCAGTGTTTTACATGGAGCGTCTGCCTATCAGACCTCCACAACCCAGTAACTGGGTAATACGATACTCTTGGTAAGACTAGTTGTCAGACTTTCTGGCTTCTGACCAACAGTAACGACTGTCAAAGATCTACAAATGACAGCCGGGACCAACGGCTTTACGTGCTTTCCGAGGCACGGAGGAAACTCGCTATGGTAAATGGTCACCCATCCACAGACCAACCCCGGCAAGCGTGGCTTAACCCGGAAGATCGGTCTATGCGGCTGTAATTATTTAGCCACGAGCTCCTCTTCTCTCCTCAAGAACAACTTCTACTATGAAAATAAATATGAAATCTTGAACGAAACGAATATGAATTTTTTTTCGCGATTTCCGGTTTGGTCCCATAGTAAAAGTTGTTTATAGTGATCAGTACAATCTCTCATTTCGGTTTGTCGAGTGTTTACAATTTCACTCTGTATATTGGTAAGATAGATGCAACATGCATTTGTGCATGCCACACAACACAACCGTTACGTTATATTGGCACCACTAATTCCCGGGCCAAGCGTTGAAGTGTTGATTATGGCCTCCCCATCCCCGCGGTCGTTTGTGGTAGTGGTAGCGATCAATGCGGACATTTTGCAAACTATGAGTAACTTAGTTACCTATGTATTACGTTCCCTTGCATCTGCTAAAACGCAATTATTGTTATTCTGTCTAGCCTTTTTCCCAACTCTGTTGGAGTTAGCGTCCAGTCTAACTTCCTAAGCATGAAGTACGTGGCTTCGGCCTTAGTTACGAGCGTTTCCATATCCCTATCACCTACAGACATACTATTATTTCGGGGCCCGAACTAAGAATTAATGATAACACGATTTGACAGTTGTCCCTACTACCGATGTGTTTTTGCCCGTCCGAAAAGTTGAACTTGACACTTGTTTTGTTCAGTCCGACGTTTCGGGCTACTTTCGGACGGGCGACTAATTTCGTTGACGGACTTAGGGAGTAGGCCCCCAGATGCGGCTGAATACCAGTATTTTACATGGAGCGACTGCCATCAGACCTCCGCAACCCAGTTACTGGGCAATGCCGATATCCTAAGGTTAGACCGGACAGATTTTCTAGCCGTAACGACTGTCATAGGTATTCGTTTGAGACACGGGACCGACAGCTTAACGTGCTCTGTGAAGCACGGAGGGGTCTTGATGTTTAACGTACGGTCACCCATCCACCAACTGACCGCGACAAGCGCAACTTAACCTTGGAAATCGCATGATCCGCGCGGTTATTAATTAGCCACGAGCCTGTTCTAAAACGCAATTAATATCTATTAGCGATTACGCACTGCATCCGATGCGAATCCGTGAGAATACGGATATAAAAAAAACTCGGACCGAATTCGGATATTGCTTTACGCACTGCATCCGATCCGAATCCGTGAAAATACCGATCTAGAGTAAAAATCTCGGACCGAAATCGGATATCGCTTACGCACTTGTCCGATTTCTGATCTAAATTCAAACAATTCAGGGACCATCTTTGGCATATACATTTGGCGTCCGATTTGAATCCGAGGTAATGCGAAAGCATTCATACAAACAGTACTACGGCTACTTCCGTCCGTCAATTTTTCTTCCGAATTAGAAACTCACGGATGACGGATAGAAATCGGATGACGGATGCCGGATGTAGTGCGTAAACTACCATACAAATAGTTCTAAGGCTACTTCGGAACGTATTTTCACGGATTCGGATCGGATGCAGTGCGTAACCGCTCTTAATATATTTTTCCAAGAAAACGGAAATTTTCTATGCTCAAGATACGTAATAAAAGTAAAAAGCAATGTAATTGCTTCCAATTAGTTTTGCAATCAAAAAACCTTAAAGTTCGGACTTCAGAGCGATGTTATCCGACAAAAAGTCCGCCACTCCGTTGTACTTTTATTTTGTTTTATTTCAAGCCACCTTTAATTTCCACGGCATCGTCTCCCTTTGTTTGTGTTTAAAAGAAAAACAATTTGAAAGTTCTACTAGTCGCTGTCGCTTTTTTTCAGGATTGAAATTTGCTCTTTGCTTCTTTCCGTAAAAAACGGACTTGCGATGTTTAAAATGCTTAGTGTAACTTTGCTGTAATTCCGCGCGGGTTCTTATCGGAAGAATAAATTAGAAGTTTTTAAAGGTGTTCGTTCGTTGTTTACATGCCCTGTTTTTTACAACAATGTTTGGGAATTCACGGATATTTTAAAGTTTCTTTTAAAATACGGAAAATTAACCAAAAAAAATTGTGGTGCTTTCGCTTCAAATACATAAATTCGCACAGCAAAATTCCGTCTGCAATTTCGCGACTTTGCGGTATTGTAGGTAGTTAATATTTTTACTAGCAAAGAAATTCGTACATGCATAATGAAAGGCGGACTCTATTTAAATTTCAACATAAATAGCACGCCACATATTTATGCAGCAGTTGTAAATGAACAGTATTTTACTGAGCGCAGTATTTTAACGCCTGGCATTTTCACAGCACGGAAACGCAGTAAAATATTCATCTGGCGCGCACAACTTGGCTCCATACTCCCGTCCTATATGATAGGCGTATCGATCGCGGCTATATGGAAATATGTTTGCAAATATAAATCTGTAGCGGTCGGCTGGCTCGGAGCCAAGCCCAGCCCTCGGGTCTTTGATTTAAGTGATGGTTAATCAGGGCCCAGTTGCGTTATGTTGATAATTTTGGCAGCGTAAGCCTATGTACAAGTGTGGAACTATTTGATTTCGGTTTTATGTGTTGCAGTTATGTATTGGCAATATTTGGCTCATTCGTAATATTTGCATACATAAGTACGTGTTCTGTAACACAAAAGCTATCAGAACCATAATAGTTTGCGTAGTTTTGGACTGGATTTTTGTATTAAACGCCTTTAAAGATGTTTCGTTTGAAAGAATCATGTCTGAATGAAACAACATAGAAAATTTAACGTCACAATATAAATAACAAGCCTTTGCCCTCGACTTCGTCCGCGTGAATGTCGGTTATTGATCCCTAATTTATTGATTATAAAATATAGCCTGCAGCACTCAGAGATAACGTAGCTTCCTATTGGTGAAAGAATTTTTGAAATCGGATGAGTAGTTTCGGAGATTATCTCCTACATACAAACAAACAAACAAACAAATTCTACCTCTTTATAATATTAGTATAGAAGTATAGATTTCGTGAGACATATTCATATTTATGGTTAGTTACGGTTTACTCACGGGAATTTTTTTGGGATTCGACTTGCGACCTCGCCGCTTTATCTGGGGGTCTACTCCCTAAGCACGAAGTCCGAGGTTTCGGCTTTAGTTACGAACATCTCCTACTCCCTATCACCTACGGACATACGATTATTTCGGGGCCCGAACTAAGAATGAATGACAACACGATTTGACAGTTGTCCCTACTACCGATGTGTTTTTGCCCGTCCGAAAAGTTGAACTTGACACTTGTTTTGTTCACTCCTACGTTCCGGGCTACTTTCGGGCGGGCCACTAACTTCGTTGACGGACTTAGGGAGTAGGGCTCAGCTCATGATTAAGGGCTCCGTTTGGGTCCGAAACTAGTCGGGTAATCTCGAAAAATGAACGTGAATAAACCGTAAGTAATCATAAATATGTCACAATATAAGTCTCGGATAATTTGATCCCGATTTTTCCCGGTCTGACTTCTGTGTGACATCTAAGTACCTACGTCAGCACACAGCTTTATGTAGGTACCCCTAACAAAGAGATATAGGTACTCTATTTTATTTTTACACCCACACCTTTCCTACATTTCAAATGTGAACTATAAACCTTAACGTTGACATTACTCGGCAAATTTTAAAAGTTAATCTCTAAAGGGCTTATGTCCGAAGTTAACTCGTTAGGCAAATTATTAAGAGCAAAGTTTTTGTTTAATGGGATCAAGTTTAATGTACGCGGATGCTGTGGGTCACACGCACTGTCGTAATGGATTGTTCGCTTTAACTAATTTAATTTGTAATTGTTATGATATTGTGGAAGAGAGTGATGGTGCCAATATTGCCAGCACTTACTTGCGACTTGCGCGCATGATTCTTTACTGCAGAAAAGGACGCGAGAAGATCTAATACGTCGTGTTTTATTGCGTCCTTGAAGAATATAGCATGATTGGTTAGTCACTCTACATTCGAAAACCATGAACTTTGCTTAACATTCTCTACAACTTTTACTATGGGACAAACGTAATTCGTAAAAAAAATATCTGCTTTTCCATACAAAATACCTAATTAATATTGCTTAACAAAATGAAATAACATATATTTTTTTCTCAATTCTGTTTTTGTCCCATAGTAAAAGTTGTACTGTATGATGAGCAGAATTAATGGTTTTCGGATGTAAAGTGACTAACCAGTCATGCTGTGTATTATTTTGTACATTAAGTGTATTTTGTACATTAAGACTTTCAAATTGTTACATTGTACAATATAACAATTTGAAAGTCTTAATCTCTTTAATCTTTCAAATTATATGTCTCCTCTTCATCAGCCTGTAACCACCCATTGCTGGATGTAGATATTCCTATGATCGTGCCATTCCTCATGCTTCGTCCTAGCTGGGCAGTGGGTTGCATTGCATGGCGTCGGGTAGTGTGAAGCCTAGTCATGCACTGTGCGTGTCCGTGGACGTCCTCTGGAACTGGTCTTATCCTATCTTTCGAAAAGACAACAAAAAGTAGGCATATCTGGCATAACATCTTCAGGGTCTCTAGTAAAAATGGGCGTGCCACAGGGCTCAATTCTGGACCCCTTTCTGTTTCTAGCTTATATTAATGATCTTCCTTACATGATGTCGGCACTATCTGATATAATTTTGTTCGCGGACGACACTTCCCTTATTTTTAAAATCAATAGGAAAGACATGGATCTTTTAAATGTAAATAGTAGTTTATCCGCTCTTTCTAAATGGTTTGCTGCAAATAATCTTTTATTGAATGCTACTAAAACGAAATGTTTAAAGTTCTCGTTGCCAAACGTTCCCCATGTAGGAGTAAACATAACGCTTGACGGCAGTAAACTGGACATAGTAGAACAAACTGTATTTCTAGGCATAACAATAGATTCTAAATTACAGTGGGGAGCTCATATAACTGCCCTTTCTAGTAGGTTAAGTTCTGCTGCTTTTGCAGTCAGAAGAATTAGACAGCTAACTGACGTACCTACTGCCCGACTTGTTTATTTTGCATACTTCCACAGCATTATGTCATATGGTATTCTGCTGTGGGGGGCAGCGGCCGATCGCGACTCTATATTTATATTACAGAAAAGGGCAATCCGCGCAATCTATAATATGGGTCCTCGGGAGTCCCTTAGAGATTTCTTTACAGAGATTAATATTCTGACGATGCCTTCCCTTTACATTTTTGAAAACATTATGTTTGTACGTAAAAATCTGCCAATGTATAGTGTAAAAAGCGACGTTCATAATATAAATACTAGGAACAAACATAAATTAGTAGTCCCTAAATTTAGATTATCCAAAACTAATAAGTCATTCCTAGGAAACTGTGTTCGATTTTATAACAAGCTTCCCAAATCAATTACGGATCTCACTGATGGCAAATTTAAATCTCACGTTAAATCAGTTCTCATTAAAAAGGCATACTATAAGATAAACGACTATGTTGACGATAGGGACGTGTGGCGCTAGTTCTTTTCTGCACATGTGGCTTCCCTGGAAACCATTAGTTTTTATGTGTTGTTTTATATAAGTATCTATATTATTTAGATACGATTTTGATTTATCTCAATTCATACAGAATTGATTTATATACCTACTTATGTACTATTTTAATTTTTACTTTTCCTTTATGTGCATAATTTTATTATTGTAAAAAATATTATGATTTTCTTTGTATAGAGTCAATTAATTTATTCACTTGACAGACATATCTGTGTTGCTGGGGAGTTTGTTGCGCCGTTTCTTCTTCACAGCATAAACACTAGGAAGCGGTGAAGGGAGGGCTTTTTGGGGGATGTCTATATTGTAAAACCGACGTTCAAAAAGAACTAAGTAATTCTAGTCTATTTTGAATAAATGAGTTTTGAGTTTGAGTTTGCGTTGCGCAGTCGACATGTATTAGCAGCTGCTTAGTAGGGCTCGATTTTGTTGCAGTCAAATAGCTCAAAACAAAGTATACGCGCGTCTCGTGCGGCCTTGCGCAGGTTCTAAGATGCGCCGCTTTAGTCACAACTATAGAAGACATACCGCTTGTTATTTTCGTGACGCGATGCTCGACGCAATGCAACGTAACGCGTTACTCGGCTAGTACGAAAGATCAGTCTTCTTTACGTAAACTGTCACCCCAATTCAAACCGGAACATAGTTTCATAGTTACTACTACAAAAATAAAAAGATTAAAAGGAATAGAGGCGCATTTGTATTTGTTCTTTGTTTCAAAATTAGCATTTAAAAGTCGAGGAGTTTAGTAGGATAAATAATACGAATAAATTAAGCTTTTTGTTTAAACTGGAGTACATTTTCATGTTAACATCCACACATTTAACATTTTTATATGCAAAACTTTTGTAATTAGGTATATACCTACAGATGAAAATAAAATACCAGGTTTTTCTGTTCGCTCTAGTTTGAAATTTAAAAAGTCGCTGTTTATTGCACAAAAATAGATTTTTCAGGTAACTACAATATATTCTGTACAATATTGGGCCATTAACTTTTATGGCTGTATCAGGTAAAAAAACATCCAGGTACGCAATTTTGGCGCATAGCGTGGAATAAACTTTGCATATCACATAGCCATTGTTGAGAGCCCGCAAATGAACTGCTGTCTTTACTAATTAGCTTTAACATGCAACTTTTCCCACGTAAAATAAAATATTATGCTCAAACAGACAAATAGCTACATAATTCATACTAATGCGAGAGTTTATTTGTCAATCTATCTATTTGTTCCTTCTACACGATTAAACTACGGAACCAAGCACAGTGGATAGCCTGAAATCCGAAATACGACATAGCGTCAGTGAAGTTCTAACAGTGCGGAAGTCATAAATGGCTACATTACAAGAAAGTGAAAAAACTATTTAAAACGAGCGTAACCTACCGTACGCTGAACGCAATATTGTTTTTAATTATCATTACAGATAAACTCTTTGATGATTTATTAAACCTTTGAAAATCCTAGTAATCTTTTTCATTTCAAGTAATATTGTCACTTTGCAGTGTCGTCTGTTTTTGTTACAAAATGACTTACGCACTGTTAGAACTTCACCGACGATAGGACTTTTTATCGACTTATATTAACATTCGATTGAATACGCGTGCGTCGGCTATTTTTAAATAAAAAGTTTACTAACTTCTTCAACTAAACCCAAAAGTTTACAATTAAACTCTATACTGAATGACTGGTTGGGCACTTTATATCCGAACACCACGAACTCTGATCACCATTTTTTGCAACTTTTACTGTGGAACCAATTATGAATTCGGAAAAAAAAAACTGCTTTTCCCAACATTTTGTTAAGCAACATTGATTATTTTGTATGTAACAGCTGGTTTTTTTTCACAAATTCCGTCATTTTTTAAGTAAAAAGCATTAAATTAAATATTAAGATTTCTGGTTAGAAATAAAGCTAAACGTGTTTGAGCGTTTTTGAAAACTCAACGCCTAAGGGGGTGAAATAAGTGTTGAAAGTTTTATGAGAAATCTGTTATTTTTGAAGTAAGAGGCATGGAATTAAAATTCTAGGCTCTTGGTGAGAAATAACACGTGTTTGAGGGTTTTTGGAAATTCTACCCTTAAGAGGTGGAATAGGGGATGAAAGTTTATTTGATTTTATAACTACACCTAACAAGGGGCTTAACAAGAGCTCAAAATTTCACGCAAGCGGAGCTGCAGGCAAAAGCTAGTTTAATTTAAAATTCAGTCCTGACTGACTGACTGATAAATCAACGCACAGCCTAAACCGCTGGGGTTAGAAACCTGAAATTTTGACAGCTGGTTCTTTTTGTGACGTAGGCATCCATTAAGAAGGAATTTCTTGAAATTCAACCCCTAAGGGGTTGAAATAGAGGATATAATTTAGTTTGTATGTAAGTCCGTCATTTTTAAAGTAAGAAGCATGAAATTAAATATTAAGGTTTCTGGATAGAAACAAATGTACATATATTTAAGCATTTTTGGAAATTCAACCTCCAAGGAGATGAAATAAGCGTTGAAAATTTGTATGAGGAATCTGGTACTACTTTTGAAGTAAGAAGCATGGCTATAAAAATTTAGGCCTTTGGTGAGATATAAACATACCTACACGTGTTTGAACGTTTTTGTAAATTCGACCCTTAAGAGTTGAATTTACAAAAACGTTGAAATAATAAGGGTTGAAAGTTTGTATGAGAAATCTGGTACTTTTGAAGTAAGAAGCAGGAGAGAAATTGATTGACTGGCTGACTAATCTATCAACGCAAAGCCTAAACCGCTGGGGTTAGAAATTTGAAATTTTGACTGTACGTCCGTAACGTAGTCAAGTCAAGTCAAGTCAAATAGTTTTTATTTCAAGTAGACCAGATCCCTGGTGCTTTCAAAAGGTCAACACTAGGGGCTCGGTTCCAAATAGTAGGTCCTTTGGAGAAGAACCGGCAAGAAACTCCATAGACACTCTTTTAAAAAAGTAAATGTTTTGACAATTTTCATTGTAGTAATGTAAGAACAACGCAGATTAATGTACATGTGGTTAACACCATGAAAAGTAATGAGAAAGTTAGCCTTTTAAAACGATTGCCATAGCAGTTACGAGCTGACCAGTCCCAACAGACAGCACCCGTTCACGAGCATGACGCATACATCGGCGTCGCTCAGCTCAACCATGTTGCAGGGAACTCAACGACCCGATGCACAACGCCACCATCAGCAAAACATTTCAGTGAGCATGACAGACTCATACCGATAGACAATAGGCAGTCAAATATTAAGAATGAAAGTGTAACACTAGATGCTGCATGGCCCTCACATTTTACAGCCTTGCGTAGGTATTAACAGAATAATATTAATAATTGCAATTCAATGTCAAACTAATATAAGCAAATATTAGCAATAAATAAATTAAACTAAATGTCAAAAAAAAAAAAAACAATCAAAATTGGAAACATTGGATTAAAAAATAAGATAAAATAACATACTTATTGAGTCAAACAAAATAAAAAAATAATTACAATAAGTAGGCATTTGAATAATGTCCGTTTGTTCTGTTAGACGGTGCCAGAGGGTCGCAGTGTGCAGGAGGGAATCGTATGCCAGACATCTTTATCTACGATGTACTGATTTAGGCTATAATATGCTTTAGACATTAGCACGCGCTTGACATATAATTTAAACTTTGTATCTGGTAAATCAGTGACACTAGATGGAATTTTATTGTAGCATCTAACACTGTTTCCCATAAACGACTTACTAGTTTTCCTAAGTCTAAAACCAGGTACTGCTAGCTTGTCCTTATTGCGAGTATTAAGGTTGTGGTTGTCACTCTTCTTATTATACTGGGCAATGTTTTTCCGAATGTACATAATGTTACTAAATACATATAAGGATGGTAAGGTTAGTATATTTATCTCTTTGAATATTTCACGGAGCGACTCACGGCAGCCTAGATTATAAATAGCTCGGACTGCTCTTTTCTGTAATATAAAAATAGTTTCAATATCAGCAGCCGATCCCCACAGTAAAATGCCATAGGACATAATGCTGTGAAAGTAAGCAAAATACACTAACCTAGCCGTAGGCACATCTGTCATCTGTCTTATTTTCCTAACGGCATAAGCAGCAGAGCTCAATTTACCTGCAAGTGCCTGTATATGGGGCCCCCATTGCAGTTTAGAGTCTACTGTTACACCCAGAAAGGTCGTTGAGGGAACCAGATCTAAAACTTTCCCATCAAGTTTTACATTTGCACCTATATGCGATACCTTTAGTGTAGAAAACCTAATACATTTGGTTTTTTTTGCATTTAAAAGAAGATTATTAGTAGAAAACCAATTAGACATTAAATTAAGAGTATGATTGGGTTCTACAAGATCCCTATCCTTCCTATTGACTTTAAATATAAGTGATGTATCGTCAGCAAATAAGACTATGTTACACATTGTATCATTTATGATGTGTGGAAGGTCATTTATATAGACAAGAAACAGAAATGGGCCTAGAATCGATCCCTGAGGTACTCCCATTTTAACTAGTGAGCCTGCAGAAGTGGCTTTATCAATAGCCACTCTTTGTTTCCGATTTGACAAGTATGAATTTACAAGATCAATAGATCTATCCCGAATTCCATAGTACTTTAATTTCAGAATTAGCGTGCGGTGGTCCACGCAATCAAATGCTTTAGAGAGATCACAGAATACCCCGACAGCATCGTGTGCCTCTTCCCAAGCTCCCAGTACTGTTTTGATTAGAGTGGAACCAGCGTCTTCCGTAGATCGTCCCTTCGTAAATCCAAACTGTTTGACGTGCAATATCGCGTTTTTGTTGAAATGTACTAACATTTGATTTAATATTAATTTTTCAAAGATTTTACTCAAGGCTGGTAGTACAGATATTGGTCTATAATTAGATGCGTTATTTAAGCAGCCTGATTTAAAGACGGGTACAATTTTGCTTGACTTCATGAGATCGGGGAAAACGCCATCCGTGATACAGGTATTAAAGATCACTGCCAAGATGGGCGCGATATTAACGATAATTGATTCGACGGCCTTTATTGACAATCCCCATAAGTCCTCCGTTTTTTTTACTGATATAGTTTTAAACGCTTTAATTATATCGGTGGGAGTAACAGAACTGAATTCAAAAGTAGGTACATTAGGTACATGTAAATTAACATTTTGTTTCAAAAGAGCTTCAGCTGCTAAAGGAGACGATGGGAGACATGTAGTAGTCTCTATAGGTATGTTTGTAAAGAATTTTTCAAAGAAATTAGCGACTACAGTTTTATCTGAAACTAGTTTATCGTCTATTTTTAAGTTAATTTTGTTGTCCGTTGATCTACTATTTCCCGTTTCTGTATTTATTATTTTCCACGTTGTTTTAATTTTATTATTTGCCTTTTTTATTTGATTACTAATATAGGCAGCCTTTGCTTGCATGCAGACTTTTTTAAATATTTTTGAGTAAGTTCTAACGTAATTATGAAAATCATTACTGGATGTATAAGACTTTTTGTCATATAACTCGTATAAGACATCCCTGCTGCGTCTTATACCCTCGGTAGCCCAGGCACTAAACAGGATTTTACGTTTTAAAGTAACTTTTTTTACTTGACAAGTTTTATTAAATTCAGTACATATAGCATCAAATAGGGTGCGATACATTCCATTAGGAGTGTCATTTTGAGGCTTCAGAGTAATTAATTGCGATTCTAGATTTTTATTGAATTTTTCTAGACTATTTTTGTTTAGTGTTCTACATTGTATAATTTTTGGACTTTCTACGCATTTGCAATTTATTTTAACTATCTGACACTTGTGATCTGAACGAATGCCACTAATAAGACTCTTCTGTAATAATTTAAAATTGGTCATAATATTATCTATACAAGTAGCCGATGTAGGTGTGACTCTAGTCGGCTCAGAGAACATATGTTTTAGATTAAATCTATACATATAATAAAACAGTAAAAAAACTGTGTCTGTACATTGAATATATTTAAAAAAAAAATATTGAGGGGGGTTTAGAAACAGTAATAGAGCATGAATCCAAAAAAAAAAGTCTGTCTGTTTGTCTGTTTGTCTGTTTGTTTGTACACGCTAATCTTCGGAACTACTGGACGGATTTGAATCATTTTTGTTTTGTTATATAAGTATTAAGTCTGGGCAACATATAGGCTATATTTTTTGTTGGAAACTTGAACACCTGATGCAGAACCGCAACAGACCAGTTAAACTATACGAGATACAAAAATGATACCATAACAAAAATTGTTCCACATGATGAGCATTTTCTGCTGAGATAATAAATTTGAAGATCTGGAACACCTGATGTGGAACTCGAAGAGCTCAGCTACACTATAACATGTATAGGAATGACGTCTTAGCAAGAGTTGTTCAACCTGATAAGCACTCTCTGTTGACGTATAAAAATTGAAGATCTGGAACACCTGTTGTGGAATTCCAAGCGCCCAGCTACACTATAACATATATAGGAATGACGTTTTAGCAACAGTTGTTCAATCTGATGAGCACTCTCTGTTGACTTATAAAAATCGAAAATAGGAACACCTGTTGTGGAACTCCAAGAGCCCAGCTACACCATAACACATATAGGAATGACGTCTTAGCAAAAGTTATTCGGTCTGATGGGCATTTCCTGTTGTATAAAAATCGAAGATCAGAGACATCTGATGTGGAAATCAAAGCTATCACTAATTTCACTGTATAATTATAAAATAACATATGCTGGGAGTACCTCCACGCGGTGAAGGCGGTAACAGTGTAGGACTGATTATCGATGACGATGGTATATCATTGAAAATTTGACTATACTGGCCAAAACTCCCTTTTTTTTTTTTTTATCGAATAAATATGCTTTCGGGCTTATGTTATTTGAGTGTTTAATTTCTTTTTCCATTTATCTTCGTGACACGGTAGCCTCCCCGGTAACGCAGGGGAGCAGTCGCTTAGATTTTAATTGATCAGGTATCTTCACAATAAAACTATAACCATGCCTAGAAAGAGGTCAAATCTTTCTCAATGTTCCAAAGGAGCTAAAAGATTGAGGATCATAAGATCCCAAGAATCTACCGAAGAGCGTCTGGAGAGACTTGATGCTGTTCGAGAACATCAGGCTGCAACTTGCTCCGTGGTAACCTCTTCGGATCGCGAAGCACGCCTGCGTTCTCAGCGTATTTACGCATCTACATCCAGGTCTTTAGAGACCAGTGAAGAATATGATGCGCGACTGACCGCTGATCGTGCAAGTCATGCATTGTCTCGCGAGTTGGAGACGTTCACGGATAGAGAATTACGCTTGAGTCCTCAGCGTATATACACATCGACTTCGAGGTCTCTAGAGACAAGTGCGGAACGTGATGCGCGACTGACCGCTGATCGTGCAAGTCATGCATTGTCACGCGAATCGGAGACGTTCACGGATAGAGACAAGTGGGGAACGTGATGCGGGACTGACCGCTGATCGTGAACGTCACGCATTGTCTCGCGAGTCGGAGACGTACACGGATAGAGAATTGCGCTTGAGTTCCAAGCGTATCTACGCATCGATTTCTAGGTCTCTAGAGACAAGTGGGGAACGTGATGCACGACTGACCGCTGATCGTGAACGTCACGTATTGTCTCGCGAGTCGGAGACGTTCACGGATAGAGAATTGCGCTTGAGTTCCAAGCGTATCTACGCATCGACTTCTAGGTCTCTATAGACAAGTGGGGAACGTGATGCGCGACTGACCGCTGATCGTGAACGTCACGCATTATCTCGCGAGTCGGAGACGTTTATGGATAGAGAATTGCACTAGAGTTCTCAGCGGATCTACGCATCTGCTTCTAGGTCTCTAGAGACAAGTACGGAACGTGATGCGCGACTGTCCGCTGATCGTGAGCGACATGCATTGTCTCGCGAATCGGTAACGTTTACCGATACAGAATTACGCTTGAGTTCTCAGCGTATTCGCACATCTACTAACAGGTCTTTTGAAACGAGTGATGAAAGTGATGCGCGACTAACTGCTGATCGAGATTATCATACATTGTCCTAAACACGCACACAACAAAATATTCATAATCAGTTAGAAAGTGAGAGAGAAAGAATTGCTAGAATACGGCAAGAAGAGACAGAAGAAGAGCGCAACGAACGTTTGAATTCTGATCGACTTCGACATTCACTGAACAGAATGTCGATATCATCTGAAGAATCGGATATGTCTCAAGATATAGCCGTAGGGTATGGCGACCTTCCTTGGGTTGATAAGGAATGGAGTGCATTTACGTATACTCCTATGATTGACTACGCCACATATTCCGCCATCGAAGGTATGGTTCAAAATTGTACTTTTTGTGAAGCTGTTAAATGGCAAAAAGAAACAAACGGTATGTGTTGCTCAGGTGGAAAAGTTTTTTTGTTGTATAGATATTAAGTCTGGGCAACATATAGGCTATAATTTATTTTGGAAAATGGAACACCTGATGCAGAACCGCAACAGACCAGCTAAAGTATAAGAGATATAAAAATGGTGCCATAGCAAAAATTATTCCACGTGAAGAGCATTTTCTGCTGTGAAAATAAATTTGAAGATCTGGAACACCAGTTGTGGAACTCCAAAGCCCAGCGACACTATAACATATATAGGAATGACGTCTTAGCAAAAGTTGTTTAGTCTGACGGGCATTTCCTGTTGACTTACAAAAATGAAAGATCTGGAACGTCTCGAATCGTCTCGCGCATCCCGTTGTTTTCCCGTCCCCGGGCTCTTAGAATTCGACATCAGACGTTTCAGATCTTCGATTTTGACGACCCCGTTGTCGCTGGCATAAGCAACAGGATCCGCGTACGAAGTCGCGGGCAGAAGCTAGTGATTTAAATAAGGATAAAAGATTTTGCCTATCTGTGCTATCTATCAAGATGTCAATATTAAAATCCCCACGTAGGCATACGTAGGCATACATAAAGGAAGGGTTTTTGGAAATTTCACCTCTAAATGGGTGAAATGGGTTGTTAACGTGTATATGAAAATCCTTATTCCATGGGGTATTGACTTGAAATTTGGCACAAACACTCTTCAAAGTAAATAATAAAAGATGGACTTTTTGAATTTTATTACTAAAAAGAGGCTTAACGTTGGTTCAAAATTTCACGCAAGCGAAGCTGCGGGCAAAAGCTAGTGCTGTATAAAAAAACTCATAGGACTGCATAAAAAACCCTACCAGACATTCTGGCTATGCAAAGTTGTCCCAAAAAAATATACTTGGGAACAAAGAAATCGAGCCACTTCTTTTTTCACGTGTTCTGGTTATTACTTTTGGTTTCATGAATTATATAATTCAAAATACAAAAAACTACCCTCATTGTAAAGGTTATCAAATAACCTTTTAGGCGATTTAAGTTTAGAATTGATCTGTACCCCAAGTGTGAGTTTTTTCGTTAACTACTGTAGTTGCATCACGTCAAAAATGTATGAAAATTTAGGCTGCGCCTCTAGGCGCACCGTTCAATTAACGCGCGAATATTAGTTAGTGAATGGTACGCCTAGAGACGCAGCCTAACTTTTCATACATTTTAAGGCGTGACGCAACTACAGTAGTTAACAAAAAAACTCACACTTGGGGCACTGTTCCATACTACCAAAAATAATAATTATTATACCTACGTGAAAAATAGAAGTGGATCGATTTATTTGCCCCCAAGTATAATATTATGAGTCATAAAGGCTACCAAATAAACCTGAAATCCACATTTTTCATCTGTGACTTTTAGTTCTCTAAATTGATCCACCCTTTTAGGAACAATCTCTCGATTCATAAATAATGTTTACGTGTTACTATTTTATAATATAACCCTCCATATATCTAAGCGCCCAACATAATATATCCGAACACAAATATGAAATTATGTGCTCACAAACATATGGAGACATATTGCTTTCAAATAAAACACATCGAAAGGGGTGAAGTAAAAGTTACATTTGTTTTAGTCAGCATATTGAAACGTAACATTTGGGATTGAATGTTTCAGAGCCGTGCTCGAGGGAAAACAAGCAGATATGAGAAAAACTCCGAGCAAACAATAGCAGGTACGTCGTATGTTAACTTGTATTTTTCATCACGTAGATATCATAATTATGTTGACTTATATTTTTCATCATGTTGGAACATATTCTGATGATTAGGTACTGAATTTCATTCTTGTTTCATTTGCCGTTCGGTTCGATAGCGGTTTAAGTTTTTTTAGGGTTCCGTATCCAAAGGGTAAAACGGGACCCTGTTATTAAGACTCCGCTGTCCGTCAGTCTGTCCGTCTATCACAAGGCTGTATCTCATGAACCGTGATAGTTAGACAGTTGAAATTTTCACAGATGATGCATTTCTTTTGCCGCTATAACAACAAATATTAAAAAACAGAATAAAATAAATATTTAAGGGGCTCCCATACAACTGACATGATTTATTTGCCGTTTTTATAGTACGGAATCCTTCGTGCGCGAGTCCGACTCACATTTGGCTGGTTTTTATTTTAGGTATATTTTTCTACAGCCGGAAGCAATAATATTTGTCTAAGGCCCGATTTTTCAATCTTCAAATAACTTTTATCTGAAGAATAACTTTGACGTTTCACAGCTTTTGTATAGAAAATATTTCGAACTGCCATATTTATTCCTGAGATAAAATTTATCTGACGGTTAAAAAATCGTTCCTAAGACGGATTTTAAGCCGCCTTTAACAGCTGTCTGACCAAAGCTAATATTTGACTATGGATAGTATTAAATATCCGTTCTACAGATAAGGGGGCCAATTCGATTAACAAAATTGTTGCCAAACGCAAACGAACCACAATCGTCAGTCAGTTTTTGTTTACGAATACTGTCAAAATGATTGGTTTTGTTTTTTGTGTCAAACAATCTGACAGCTTGAAAACGAAAACTGTCTGAATGAACGGTTCAGCCTTGGTTTGGTTGCGATTTATCAAGATTTATTGTAGGAGAATTGGGACCAAGAACATAATTAACCCTTCTATCCATAGTTAGATACCTATTATTGGCGGTTTTAAATCAGTCGGTAGGCAGATATTATTTTTTCTAACTGTACATAAAAATAGATTAGGCATGTTGACAGCATCAATAAATTGCAAATCTAATTAGTCCGTCAGTTAGTTTTGAAAAATAATGGACATTATATTTTTTCTTTTGTTAAATCTATGAATATTTGGAAAGATAAAACGCATCAAAACTCGAGAGTCTGCTTGTGACGTCTGAAGCAAGTAAAAATTGTACTTGCTTATGACGTTTTGCCAATTTAAAAGTGTCCTATCTTCGTCAATTTTGGTTTAAGTAAGAAAAGAAAAAATACGGGTCAAATATTTTTTGATAATCTAACTGACGGACTAATTCGATTTATTCAGTCAAATACCATATTTATGTCCTGCTGTATACGGTTATAGATTTGTGATTTTTGTTTGTGACTGAAACGATCGGGTGTCATGGTTTTGAAAGGATCGGGTGAAATGTCATACAATTAGATATGTCATAATTCATTAAAAATTAAGATATCTTAATCCCTTACTCAAGAAAATAATTTAATTTAAATGCAATAAAGAAAATACCATCACTGTGAAAAACTTATCACAAACATGTAATTTCCGCTACGAATAGATTTTCTAATCAATTAGATATTCGACGAAGTACCCTTTCGCTTTAAAGATATCTACTGGAAATATTTCCAGTTTCTTACACATAAAATACCCATTTTCCCTCGGTCTCAATAGATAAAAGAGAAACGTCTTCAATACGCTCCGATATGAATCTAAAGCGAAATCTTTCTGCTGAATATTTTCATGAAATTCGCCGGAGATAGGGATTCCATTAGTAGACGAATTTGTATCGATGAGTCGAGAATTAAGAAGACTGATCGCTCCAATTTGTAAGGATTTTTCTACTAAGATAAACCTTAAGATTCTTCTCGTTTTTTTCGTAGATAGGTACCTACTAGTTGTTATATAGACTAATGGGCGATTCTTATGATTTGCCGAGCGTTATTGATTAAAATTAAAACTCTTTTGTATCTTTACCAATGATGAAGCAAACACACCATAGCTTTGCAAACGCTCTCCCTTACGTTAGTAGCCTTTATCAGATTGGCAATAAAAAATACTACCATTGGCAAGCAAAACGATTCGTTTTTATCCATAGGAACCGAGCATAAGATGTTAAAGCCTTGAAACGCGCCCAGCAAAAGCATTATTATCAATTTAGAATACAAATCATAAAACACTCCCGCATAAATCGCAAAATTAATAAATATATTATAACACAGCTTTATTATACAAATCAAAATTAATTGCCATTAAATTCTGTTGAAGGCAAATTTCTCGAGGCGGTATCTAAAATCCAATTAATTAAGCACCGTCGCTGGGTCGGAGAGGCCTCTAGGCAGTTATCGCTCATATCTACGATAGTTTACTTACATTATCGACACGGTACAGCTCTAAAGTTGCTCTTGTGGAGGACTGTTTGCTCAGCGGCAAGATTAATGATGGCAGGACGACACTGCGCAGACCGGGGGAGGCTAGGGGGCACCTACCGGGGATTCAGTTCTATCCCCCGAACGTTGTAATACGTTAGTTCTATTTGGGCTAATTGCTTGTAGATATTTACGTGAGCGGCACCTATACGGGCTCCTAGTTACTCGTAGATTTATAAATGAGCTTCAATTAAGGCTTAGTCGATGCGCCTCGTTAGACCCGATAGTTAATATAGTTCAAGTGCCGTGTTTTCCTCGTGTTTGCTCGGTTAACTTGTGTAATGGTTCAATTATAAGGCTTTCGTGTAATATTTTATGTATACTTGGATTTGTTATTCGATTAATGTAAAGAAGGTTTTAGAATTTGCGTGTTTTACCAACTTCAGTTTTAACTTATCATTAGCAATGTTACTTTCGATAAATGAAATTTTTCGTTTGTTCGGAGTTACGTCTAAAAACAAAATATACCTAGAATTTTTATTTGATTTTCATTCGGTTATTCTATAAATACGTAAAGATGCCAGATGTTCTCTGCACGACAGGCATGGCACCGTGTTTTTCCGTTGTTGAATAATTATGCATGCCCTATGTGGCAGGGCGCGCGTAGTTTAAATGGCCACATATAACTCTAAAAATGTTTACACTGAAGTATTTCTTCTTCTCTCATGACAGCACGAGCTGTAGAGAATAGCTCATGCATGCCGTGGTGAAAGGATTAGCCAGTCAGCAAGGTTGTAGGTAGACTGCCTAGGGCGCGCAAGAAGTACTCGTATCGTCACTCGTGGAGGCCAGGTCCGTTGACACAACCGAAAGAGAAGAAAGAAAAGTTTCCCAAGAAAAGGGTTCCAAATCCTGACATCTCACCGAGTTTACGAACATCCGTAATATCGTACGTGTCGTACGTCTGTTCGTATTAGCGCAATTCTAAGTCTCAAACGTTTACGTCAATCTGAGGAAATTGATGAGTCAGGCGATCGGGTGTGCTCGGGTGAACTCGTACAAAGGCCTCGCGGGAAACAATGCCCGCTCGCCTTTCAGCGTTCTTCCCCCGTGCAATTAAGTGAACCTTTTTGTTAGGCCCGCTTTCCTCAACTATATTATCGAGTATACAATGGTCACAATGATTTGCGGAAATACGACGAGATTATTTTTTTGTGGCGTATCCCGCGAGCTTTAAATGCTGATTCCTCTGATTTGTGATCCCTCGTCATGCTATCAGATTAGGGTGAAAGTGTTGTATTGTGCGTGTAAATTGAATTCTGGAAGGCGCTGAGTTTTTGTAGGAGAAAATATGTTTTAGCGAATAGGCAAGGTTTTTGATTTCGTATTTAGTTGAACACTGGTTTATTTGAAGAATCGTCTGTATCCTAGTACCAAGCTGTATTGTACAGTAGTACTCTACAAATGCTCTAAAAACGATTACCTACTTAACTTATCAACATTAGCTAATTTTATTATATGTACAAATAAAAACGTGAACAAAATCCACAAAATAAGCTAATTAGCTCGTTTATCAGTCTTTAATTTTAGGGCGCGTATTGTCGTATTTATTACATCATCTACTTTATTAATTAAATACTAGCTGTTTGCTGCGGTTTCACGCGTATCCTAGCAGAACTACTTTATGTACTCGGATAAAAAGTATTCTATGTGTTAATGTAGGACATGGTCTACCTAGCCATTTATGTGTGATTGAGTAAAAAACACATTATTGAGTAAAACACACGAGGAGCTCGTGGCTAAATAATTACAGCCGCATAGACCGATCTTCCGGGTTAAGCCACGCTCGCCGAGGTTGGTCTGTGGATGGGTGACCATTTACCATAGCGAGTTTCCTCCGTGCCTCGGAAAGCACGTAAAGCCGTTGGTCCCGGCTGTCATTTGTAGATCTTTGATAGTCGTTACTGTTGGTCAGAAGTAGTGTTGCCAGGTCCGATTTGTTGTAAATCGGTACATGAGGTCAAAAAAATCGGGATTTAGGGTTGCAGATCGGGACAGTAAAAAAAAAAAACAAGGGGTATTAAGTATGTTTAATCTTACATAACAAGTAATCAGTCTTGCTAGACTAGTAGAAATTATAAAATAAAATCGTACTCCAAAGCCAATAGATGGCGTTCCGTGTTAAAAGAATTACGTAGCGTAAATAAACATTTTTTAAATGATTTTTTATTCATTCTTTGATTAATCGGGACTTTTAGCGTCCCGATCAGGTACAAATCGGGACGCGTTTCCAGACCCCTGAAAATCGGGACGTCCCGCGCAAATCGGGACATCTGGCAACACTAGTCAGAAGCCAGAAAGTCTGACAACCAGTCTTACCAAGAGTATCGTATTACCCAGTTACTGGGTTGTGGAGGTCTGATAGGCAGTCGCTCCATGTAAAATACTGATATTCAGCTGCATCCGGTTTGACTGGAAGCCGACCCCAACATAGTTGGGAAAAGGCTAGGCAGATGATGATGAGTAAAAACACATAAATGGATTGCTAGCAGAACGGATAACCGATGGGGCCGAAAGGTTCTGGAGTGGCGGCCGCGTATCAGAAGACGCAGCGTGGGTAGGCCTCCCACAAGGTGGACCGATGATCTGGTGAAGGTCGCGGGAATCCGCTGGATGCGAGAAGCACAGGACCGGTCGATGTGGCGATGCTTGGGGAGGCCTATGTCCAGCATGGACGTCTTTCGGCTGAATGATGATGATGAAAAAAAAACATCCATCTTCACAAACTTTCACATTTATAATATTAGGTAGAAGCAATGGTAGTATATATGTTACGGATAATAGCCGAAGTGTGGTTACACCTAGTTTTAGCCGGGTACAACTAGGTGCAGCCAGTAGCAGTTGGTTAGAACTAGGTGTATCCTACTTATCCTCGGGTAGAACTAGGTTTACCCTTCATCATAGCGGGTAGAACTAGGTGCAGCCGCACACCGGTGGTTAAGGGGAACTCCGACACGGATAGGTTAGGTTCGAAGGGGATGACGGGGGCTAGAGTGAGCGAGCGAAGCGAGCGAACGAAGCCCCCGTTATCCCCTTCGTGTTAGGTTACTTTAAACCCTGCAGACAGAAATAGGAGCCCCGCTCTGCGGGGCTCCGTCGACTTAAGCTACACCTAGTTCTAACCAACTGCTACTGGCTGCACCTAGTTGTACCCGGCTAAAACTAGGTGTAGCCACACTTCGGCTATTAGCCGTAACATATACAAAAAGAAGTAGATATGTCATTGACGCGCCAAAAATGACTATTCAAAATTACACCAATTGTTGTAATTGGAAATAGCTATCTCTTTCACTCTCGTATTTATTTAGTATCTTCGTCTTGCTCATTAGAGATACTAGTAAAAATAATGCAGGGTCGAATTTTAAACGCCATGTTCTATGAATTTAACATATATACTTCTTTTTGTATATAATATCATTGGGTAGAAGGAAGTAGGATGATTCACTTTCAAAAACATACCACTATGCTTTTTACATCCCATAGCATACATTACATTACGATCCTAAACTAGCGCACTTAATACACAATTAATCGTTAACAATCGCAAACACGAACACTGATGTAAACGCATCGTAAGCAACCGGTTAACTTAACTCCTGAAGCATTTCCCAAGTAATAAATGATAGATTACGTGTGTCGTGTATAACAAGATTTCCATATTAAACGGATGCTGGCGGCTGTCATGTTAATTACACGTTTAGCCTACATCATGGTAGCTTGTGTTAAGCGCGACATATGGAGCTTATCACGTCATATTAAAATTTTGCTGCCGCGCCATATTGTTGGTACGTTTTATAAGCTTTAATTAAGTCACTTTTTAGGAAATTCGGATTTTTACTTCCATCTAAATTTAGAGTAGTATTTTTCTAATACTTAATTATAAAGCGAAAATAGTAAAAAGTAGATTCTTTATAAATATATTTTTTATTGCGCACTATGCATTCATACTTACATGTTCTTCTTTTTCTTTTCGAATCGATGGTACTTCTTACTTGGGCCCAGTACGTTGCCACGCCAATCGCGGCATCGGTACTGACGCGCTAACGAAGAATACAATAACTCGATTTTGGACGATTTTGATTTAAATATATATTCAGAATCAGTCAATTGAGATCTATTAACTCTCTCTAAGTAACTTTTTGGGATATTTCAGGAATTCGGTTTTTCAGTAAGCAAGAATGCATTAACTAAAACAGTTCAAAACATAGAGCGCGTTGAGCGCGTCGTTAGCGCGGCAGGGTAGTATTCTTTATGTCCTCAATGTGTAAGTGTACGGACACTTTGGGCACTCCAGCAAGTGGGATATGGTCTGTTCGGGAGCACCACACTCACACTGGGTCTCGGAAGGATCTTACATGTTTAATTCGATGAAAAATAGGTTTATACAGACGCTTCATGATTTTTAAGTATAACAAAAACAGACTATATTATTAACCCCGTATCCAAAAACTTCTGTAAAAGAACAAAATTCTATTCATAACAACTTTATGAATCGCCGAAGACAAGAAAAGAATATAATGAAATAATTGTTTCAAAGTTTCAGGTCGTCCCAGAGCAACGGTGGCAGCTGTAACCGAAAACTTCGTCCGAAAACCGAAACTTACCACCGAAACTCGAAACTTGAAGATTATAATGGCACATTCGTGATCTACCCTGTAGATCCGGGCTTTTGTAGTTAAGTTCACATCAGAAGCTCGTCTCTACAGGTATCTCACGGCTGGAAGACCACGCTACTGAACGTCGAATCGAGTTGAAGAAAGAAGAACGGTGGTAGGGGTTTCTGAAGAAGGTGGAGCAGAAGATGGTTGGACGAAGATAATATCTACCTATTTGTTTAATATTGTTGTTTTTTTCAGATAGAAAATTGGGGAAGATGAAATAACAAAAGCTCTATTTCTTTAGATTTTTGTTAAATGGGTTTTATTTGAAATATAGTGTAGCCAAAATTCTTTTTCGGGTTAACTATTTACATAAAGTTCTCTTATTAAACTACATAATATATTCTGCTTTTATATTTAGTTTAAATTGAAGAAGCTATTCATTACTTGGTGTTTTTCGATAATCTTGTAAAAATAATACGATGTTCCATGTTCAGGAATGTCTCAATAACAATCATTGTAAAGTTCTTCCTTTAAACGAATAATATTACGTTATGTACACACGGCTACACTTCAAGCTATGCAAATCCAGTATAAGCTGACCGTTACTTCTGCGAAAAGATTATACAAAGCGACGCCAAGATAAACTGGTTTTGTATAGCTTGATGTGTAGCCGTGTGTACAACAAGTAAAACAGTAACGCTATAATCACTACATAGTATAAAACAAAGTCGCTTTCCGCTGTCTGTCCCTATGTATGCTTAGATCTTTAAAACTACGCAACGGATTTTGATGCGGTTTTTTTTAATAGATAGAGTGATTCAAGAGAAAGGTTTTAAGCTATAAAACGTACACGTGCGAAGCCGGGGCGGGTCGCTAGTTATTTATAAGCAGAAAAGAGCAATACACAAATTTTAAGCAATAAAAACGCATAGGACTTTTTCCCCGCATGCTGGGAACAGAGTCGTGTTGTAAGATTTAACAAAACCCAGAACGTTTGGTGGTAGGACCTATACGGTCCACCTGGCTAGCTACCACACTCACATAAAAGTCCAAGTTCGACTCGCGAACTCGCCGCGTGATCAGCTCATGAATAAGGGCTCCGTTTGGCTCTGAAACTAGTCGGGCAATCCCGAAAAATGCACGTGAGTAAACTGTAAATAGTCATAAATATGAAAGTCCAAGCAGTTTACAGCTTTGTTCCATCGTGTGTGTTTGAGAGCCAGAGGGTTACAGGGGAATCCCTCTATATCTTCGTTACTTGAATTCGTGTGCTCCATCTTAGGCCTTGACTGCGCTTAACATCAGGTGCAACTAGGGTCAAACGCGAACCAGTCAAAAAATAAAATAAATTAAGATTAGGAAGAAATTACAAAATAGACAGCTAAGTCTCTATTTTCACGTTTGGACATTTCAGTACAGTCCGTGAGGCCTAAGCTGAGCTGATTTGAACCTCCTTATTACAAAAGATGGTTTAAACCAAGACTAAGGTAAACCCAGGTTTAAAATATACCCATCCCTTTCTTATGTCATATAACAAAAAGATTCGGGGCTATTTTAAAACCTAGGTTTTTCTTAGACCACCTTTTGTAATAAGGGGGGAAGGGTCCACTGCATGCATACATGATGAATGTACAAAGTTTATTTAATTCTAACTAAGTATGTCATTCGGACACTTGATATATGCAGTTCGTAATCTCGTTTACAATCTCAGCAATATTTGATTTTGAATATTTGATAATTGATTTAAATTTTGATTTTAATTCTTGATTTTGATTCTTGATTTTAATTCTTGATTTTAATTTTGATTTTAATGTGGATCATAATTTTTATTTTAACTACTAGCTGTGCCCGCGACTCCGTCCGCGTGGAACTCGGAAAACAACATTGTGTCGCAGCAACTAAATAATGTATATGTATTCCATTTATTATAATAAAAGACAAAGGTGTCCCACCACGACACTTATATCTTTTAAACCATTTCTTTAGGTAGAGTTTCAGCTCTTCTTGATTGACCGTAAAGGTTCATAAAACCATAATACTAAAAACGCGTTGCTTATTTCCATAGATTTCCTTGCTAAAATGGATTATAATTGAATATTGATATTTATTGTGATAATGTAATGAAACCTTATGACGATACAAAAATGGCTACAACGCCATCTAGTCACAATCGGCGAACTAAATCAAAATATTTTACGCAGTGCAGTCTATAAAATGATTTCATTCGAGGTGTGGAATAGGAAAGTACTTTAAATATATAAAAAAAATCACCTATAAAAGACTTAATTTTATTTTTATAAGTTAGAAATAGGTATTGCTTTCAAAGATTTCAAAAAGTTTGATCTGGAAATCGAACCAACCCAAATGCGAAAAAAAATCTGTATTTTTATTTCACCAATCGATAGGATCAATAATACGCATCAAATTGCTCCAATAAACAGTGTGTCTGAAATTGATGGAAGATCATAAAACGAAAATTGACTAACTTAGGTACATTTAAATTCAAGCACTTATTAATTGTTGTTAAGTAGTTCTTATTTTTTCCACTTCGTTCAATTTAAGACAGTGTGTTTGTTGGAGAGATTTGATCCTGATTATTGACCATAAAGATATTATCAACAGGTGCCACCAGATGGCATAGCTTTGTCAGTTTGATTCCCGGATCAGGCAAAAAAATCAGTACAGGCAATATTTCTTACTTTTAAAAATAAAATGAAGTCACCTTTGAGTGAAATTTGCAGTTTTTAATATTTAAAGTACTTTCCCTTCATGGCTATGTGTTTTGGGACATTACCTAACTTAAATAAACTTAATAAAACGGCGATGACAGGCTTTGAATAGTTCTGACAACAATGAACAAAATAAAATATATAAAACATTCCAAAAAAATTACAAAAAGTGTATTTATTTAAAGTGAGGTTTTAATGCAGGACACTGAGCCAGCGACCGTTCACTGCAGCACTTACTTCTGTCTACAACTTATACTACGCAGTATATGGAAATAATGTTCCGTTGCTCGGCATCTATGAGCAATAGCGTGATAGTTTATATACCAAAATAAGTGCAGGCCCATCAAAATCGATTCACGCGATTTTACGATCCGAATATTAAGCTTATACTTCGCAGTATATGGAAATAATGTTCCGCTGCTCGGCTCCTATGAACATTAGCGTGATGATATATGTACCAGCAAAATTATCGCTCTTTACGCAACACATCAGCGAAAGTCCCATCAAAATCCATCCACGGGATTTTACGTGATGTCCGGACGGAAAGACAAACAGACACAATAATTCTAAAAAAAAAATGTTATGGTTTCTGTATCGATAGTATAGTACCACCGAATCGAAATTTTGGAAAAATATTTAATTACAGACAAAGTGCACTTTGAATTTTATTAATAGTAAATAGATTTATAAATACGTATTTAAGTATTCATAATAAAATATATGAGTATTTCAAATTAATCTATCGTATTTATTGCCTTGCACAATAAAAAATTTAGAATACCTACACTCGCTTATGAAATTGAATGTATTTCTCTTCCACTGCCATTCAGATAGCTACTCGTAGGTACCTAATAAATTTTAAATAACATTATCTTCGTTTTTTTTTATAAAAGCTTAGTTAGTACCTTCTTCGGATAGCATTTCAATAGACCTTCCGTAGACTGAGAATAGTAATATATTCGTTGATTATATTTCCTCACAACGTGATTTGATACACGTAACGCCATCTATTGAAAAGAAATGGTATACACAAATACATGCTAAGTTCTTCTAGAAAACTTAAAATTCGCATAACTTTTGATTGTGTGAACCGATTGCGATGAAACAAAAAACATATGTTACTTGGAGATAAGCACAATGTTTATTTATAAAAGTCAACAACATTGGATCAGTTGTTTTTACGTGATGCTTGAACAAACAAACAGATAAACAGACAAACAGATAAACAGACAAACAGATAAACAGACAAACAGATAAACAGACAAACAGATAAACAGAAAAACAGACAAAAATTCCAAAAATGTTAAAAATGGGTTCTATTGGTTATACTTTAACATCCCAACCAGGTTTTTTCAAAATATTTGCTATGTACAGACACGCCATGTCTACAGATTTATTATATGTATAGATGTGATGTGATTTAATTTTAATTTAATTTATGTACTAATTATGTAATAATTTATATGGGTACAATACCTGAAATAAACGATTATTATTATTATTAATATTAATTACAATCCCGAGATAAATAGATACGTTTTTAAAAATCGGATACGTGGCTTGAACGCTCAGTGTCATAGGTGTTCTCATCTTTAACGCAAACGAAAACTCATTTCTATCACCATTTATAAAATTAAAAATCAAATGAAGGGTCCACTAAAAAAAGTAAAAAAGACATTTATCATTATTGCAGTCTTAGAATAAGTATTTAGTACTTATTCTAAGATTGCAGTGGAGGGTCCATTTGTGTGAGTGCACATAGAATCGATTGTCAAAAAGCAGTATAAACCGGTTTAAACTAAGCAAAGGACGCATCTGCATTCATTCTCACACAAATGCAAAGCTCAACTTAGGCCTCGCGGACTGTAACCACATATTTTTTTGTATATAGAAGGAATTTTACAATGATTAATATTGAGATATTATAGAAACATCATGTTATTTTTTTAAACTTATAGAAAAAATACCAACTAATAAACAACATCTTCGATATAAACTATCTTATTTTATTATAATGCATTTTATAATATATACCTATGTTTGTAATATTATTTCTATCTTCAGTTTTACTACTGATGCCATTATACATAGTTTTTGCCTATAATATGCTTAATACAAATAATTGCATGTTATGTTTGAATTGAGAAAAACCTCGAAGAATTGTGTTTATTGACAACAAAATATTGAAAGGAATAAATGCAAAAAGCTATGTCTACGCCAGTGCGCTTTCATGTTCATCTTGCGTCTTCGTCTGAAGGATGCGTGAAGCGCCATAGCGCATGCAATAGCGCATGCCTTAATAACAGTTCGGCAAAAGCGCATGCCTCTAGCGCACGCTAATCCGTCTATTGTATGTCGACTGACGACTGACTAAGGCGCACCGGTGTAGACGATACGCTGCATGCGTCTTAAGGTAATCATAATTGCATACGCTTGATGCAAGAGGAATTGAAAGTTGAAAGCGCTTGGGTGTAGACATACCAAAACGGAATACGTATAGTCCGGTCATTCAATTTTTGTATAAAATGTTAACAAACCTGTGATCGTAAACAAAAAAGATTTTACTAAAGAATCGTTTAAAAATACACTAATGAACTTTTCAAATGTTTGCAGTATAAGTTTTAAGGTTTTCTAGAAAGTGTATCTTAAATGGATTTTCAAAGTAAAACGAACGTTTCCCGATCAAATGTTTCTTTACCCTTTGCATAAAATTTTAATGGCCGGAATATACAGCATGACTTTAAATCAAAGTCACTTTACATTCGAAAACCAACAATTTTACTCTTCATTCTTTACAACTTTTACTATGCGACAAAAGCAGAATTCGTGAAAAAAAATCTGCTGTTCAGTAAAAAATAATAAAAAAAAACCTAGGCAGTTTATTTAATGTGACTATGGAAACCTCATAGTTACCTCCTAATAAGTCGATAAACCAATGTTGCTTAACAAAATGTATGGAATTATTGGGTTTTTATCACGAATTCGGATTTTGTCCCTTAGTAAAAGTTGTACAGACTGATGAGCAGAGTTCATGGTTTTCGGTTATAAAGTGACTAAACTTGAGCCATTACAAACGTGCGAACTGAGTCATAAATCATTTTCATCGGACCTCTAGCTCGCACTTATAGGTCTTATGGAACTGCCCTGGTGTTGTGTGTAACATTAAAAAAGACTTTGGCGATAGTCGATAAAAGGTAATGAGGGAGAGGTTAAGAAAATAATGCAAAATATTGTTTAGGCCGAGCGGCATCCCTTTATCGATAAAGACTTGCGCAGCATTATCACATTCCTATAACGTAATGATTTATGACTCGTTCGCACGTTTGTAATGGCTCAAGTATAACCAGTCATGCTGTAAATGTCCTCTCACATAGACAACGCGTCATATTGTTCCGATTTACGGGCATCAGCGACAACTTTCATAACTTTTGACATTATACGGGATGGATATGACAATACGACAATAAATGATACCACCGTGTTCTAATGTGTTCTAGTACCGTACACAAAAAATCAGTTACTTCCAAGCACATTTTTTTTCGCATGATTTTTCGATTTCACTCATTCATGTAGATGAAGGGACGTTGAAGTGGAAACTTATGTTAACTATATCTATCCCACACGTGTAAATAAAGATAATTTTGGTTTAAACGGGTCATGGGTTACATAACTTCGCGCAGAGGTCTTGATATTCGTATAATTATTCAATCGTCCGAAAATTCCTGTGACTTAAACTATTGAATGTACATGATTGATTATTTGTGTCCGGTCTTAAAACCACAATACGTGGTATTATTTATTGTCGTATATCATATCCATCCCGTATAATCATTTCTATATCTTCTTAGTTATATAAAAATATTGTTCAATATATTATTCTACATCATTCCCATTACGACACCACATTTTATTCGCCAATCCACTATCGTAAGTGCGTAGTTATGTCCTATAAAGAGACAATGTGTTTCCTATGCAGTGCTCCGATGGTTTATTGCTCCATATTGCGCTATTGCGGTACTAAAGTAAAGGCTTTAGAGCAATTTATGACTCGCAGATATGCACTTGATTGCTTTAGCGATACTTTGTTATTGCTCGAATGTCGATTCGCGAGCTATATTTTTCATGGAATGGTGGGAATATTTTGGTGGATTGTATGAAATATTTTTATTGCAGATAGTGTGGTTTTATTTGCGGATTTTCGTTTTTTCTTAGTGTGGATGATTTGGGATCTGGTAATAACATAATACGGCTTTAGTTTATTATTTTTTCGAAATTAAAGTGTTGGGCACATCTTGGTGTAACAATCTCTGTCCAACGCCAACTCTTCTTCACGTCTTCTTTAGGTCTCTCTATATGTTACTAACTTCTAGATCTACCTCGCATCCTTTTTATTATAAGTTACTGAAATCAACAGCTCTGATGCGACTTTAATACAGTGAGCATCAAATATATCGGCGTGAACAGACTGTTCATGATTACCTACACAACTAAAGAAATTAAACTTTATCTCGATAGGACAAAACTCTTGTCAGAATGACAGTTGTCGTGTACTGTGCTCATTCTAAAACAATCCTTGCAACATTGAGATGTAGTTTAATTTTCTTAGTTGTTCAGAATATTTTGTATATTCTGTTTATCCCGATATATTTGATGCTGACTCTACAATGATTATGTTTTAGAATTGTTAGAAAATAACTAATTGTAATTTCAAGTGGGACAGGAATAGGCAGAATAGGAAGAGGAAAGCAGTAGACGGAATTTGATAGTTACCTACAGCAATTGCATTGTTCGAATTTTGTTACACCTCGTTATAAAACAAGTATTACACGTGCTAATGGTAATTGATAAAAAAAAATTGCAAGTACTTTAACTTATCAAGTACTGTAATTATAGACACAATAGATAAACAATGGCGCTGACGATGCGGACCGTGAGGCGGGCCGGTCAAATCAAATCAAATCAATAGTTTTTATTTCACATAAACCATTACAGGCGCTTATGAAAAGTCGAATTTAGGTGCACGGTTCCAAATAGTCGTTTCCTATGGAGAAGAGCCGGCAAGAAACTCCATGGTTACTCTTTTAAAATCCATATCTTTAACAATTTAAGTGGGAACAGTTATGACTTGGAATAGTTAAGAGGGAGCAAAGTAGACTTAAGAGCAGGAACCACACAAAAAAACAAACTGAAAAATATGGTCACAAATTAACTAGGTATCCAGGCATCTAGCAAGTCTACAAAGATCTCACATTTACAAAAGGTAAAAGGACGCTAAACTATATAAAACAACTGACACGGTTAATTGTCATCAAAACACATTACAAAGAAAATCACTGTATAATAAGATAAAGATATCTTGAGAGTAACGTTAGTAATAAAAAAGAAAGCTAATCGTAATGAGGTTAGTTAATAGACTTACACATAGCACATAGCATGCTAGCGGTTAATTAGCAAAATGTAGATCTTTAAAACACTTGTTTTCATTATTTTGTTAATAACGTGTGAAAAACAAGTAACAACTTTTAAAAGAACCTTAAGTACATTATTTGTTTACAAGTTGTCTCGCAATTTGTTTTTAGATTTACGTGAAGGGTTAGGAGTTTCAACAATAATGTATGTAGCGATCATGAGTAATTAACAATTTATACATGGTATAGTGAGGTCTATCGTATTATCAGGTAAAACATAAAACGGTAAATAATAAACATTCATAATGACTGTTGCTTGGATCTTATTGTATTAATAGCGTGTTTAGGTAATGTTTTAATAATTGTCATTTTGTTGTTATTACAGCATAATAAATTAAGACCAGTTGATGAAATTACATTAAAGTATTTAATGGTCACGATAGAAAAAAATGTATTTATGGGAAACGTCTTTTATACGATTTTAAACAAAAAAACAACAAAAATCAAACCTATATTTCATTTATATGTGCGAATATTTAATTATGTAATTACAACTATTATTCAATATATTTTGGCTAAGATAGGTATACGTAAAAAAAAAAGATTTTAACATATTTTTGTCATGTGTGTTTCTAAAAGTTTATGTTTCAGATTTATCATCTATTTATTTTTATGCTGGGCCTCGCAGTTCCAACTACGGACACAGAAATAAATTCAATAAATAAAATTACGGCTACTTTATTTCACCATTTTGTTTCCAATAGGTGCCTCTGTCTAATATTATTATATTTTATTAAATAAGACAACTTTCGTCCACAGTATTTGTTAGTAAAGCTTAGGATCGAATGTTAGTACCTACATCAATTAAATTACAAATAACCTACAGTAATACAATATAAATCTAAACTAAATCTGAAATAAAAACAAAGAAAAATTATATCCTAGACTAAAACTACCAACACAGACTAAAAGAGTGCATCAAAATATTCCTCCGCATCGCTGTCGCCCGGAAGCGTGCCCATGCAGAAGGTTGGCAGCGTTGCCAGCCTAATTTTGCATTACCTACGTAACTTAATTGATGGTAATTTAATTTTTATTAATACTAGGTAGGTAGGATTTTTTTATATATTTTTTTAAATGTTTCCTTATTAAATTCCAAAAAATACGGAAATTATCAGATGTATCAGTAAACGCTGTTGGAGTTTAGTAGTTAGTTGTATGAAAAAAAAAAACAAGTTTGTTAGACTCACAGAAATCTATAAATTCGTAATTCAAGATAATTATAACCTTGTTTAATGCAAAAAAGTTAATAGACCATGACAGATTTGTTTAAATAACAACAAGTTATCGCTCGCGCTAATGCCCACGTCGAACAAGACATTATCAAAAAAAAAAAAAGATTATGGGCATTACATAATAATCAAATGATATTAATGCAATTACCTTAAATTAATGGTGAAAAAAAGTAAAGCTACAATCAAAGATTATTGCATACATCAGAAGACCATAACATTAGATTTAAAAATAAACCTCTGTAATATCTTGACACTAATTAATTCATCATTAGATACGCATCATTAGATGCTATCAATCTAGTAATCTATCAATTCTACTTATCGAGAGGACTCTAGAACCTATTCGAACACGTTTGGCGCACCCTGGGCAGTGCTAACACTAACTTTGCAGACTGGCTAACGGCCAATCTTTTCAACACGACATACGCTATTGTCGTATAGCTGAAAAGGAAAGGAGGATCTATCGCAGTCCACTACTGGACATAGGCCTGACCCAAATTATGTCGCAAAACCCGGTTTATCCAATTTTCAAGGAGTCAAAATCATAGTTGATTAACAACTGGCTTCTGAGTCGAGAATTTGAGCATGGATTTGCTGTTAAATCCATTCTCAAAAGTCTACATACGTATCTTGAATTCTCGCCGGCTTCTGGGCGTTAAGATAGGTACCACAAGATTCCTTATGCAATCTTCTTGTTCTAATTAATAAGAAAGCAGATCTAAGCGAAATGCTTAGATAACAGTAATTAATATGTAGATACGACGTAATTTTGTATATTTTTTAAAACAAAATTAAGTAAAACTTGAATAATCACGAGAGTCGTCAAAAGACGTAGATTTTCAAAACTTAATATAGTAGAAACAGAATGACAAAACCCAAGCAATGTGTTTAAATCTAAAATATTTATGTAGGCATTCCTCGCTGCTAGTTTTCAAGGTTTCATTCATTACATTAGTGCGACTAGGATCTAAATGATCATGGCCGAAAGCGGAATTATCGCCACCACTTTGTGAAATGTAGGGAGATTTTTTTAACTGTCAAGATTTTCTTAGTTGCCTAGTTACAGTAACGCACAAATGTCAAACACGTTCATTTAAATCCTGGTCGGACTATTGGTAATGTCTCGGCAGATGCTGAAGTAAACACCAACTTCTGCACTAATATTATAAAGAGGTATAGTTTGTAAGTTTGGATGTAGAAGATAATCGCCGAAACTACTCATCAAAATTCTTTCACCAATATTTAGAATGGACTTTTAGGCTGGACATAGGCTATATATATAATTATCTACCACGCGGGCACAGCTAGTACTAAATAATTGCGCTCTTTAAGTCAAGTAATTTATATCATAAGATAATGCTGGTCACATGTGGTACATAAGAAGAGCATCACATCGAAGCCATAAACATAGAATGCGTGTCGTCGCTGTTGTCTTAACATAACATCATCGTTATTTACAAAACTAATGCTTTTATCACATTAAAAATTACCATTATATAAGTTATAATGTAAATAAAAGAGTAGGTAGATTTTATATCTTTATAGTTATTAATATGAGGTGTTGTGCCGCATAGACTATGTTTGTGTATTATGAGTTAACCACGAAGCAAATACAAATTCGTAAAGTTATCTATGTAGATTTCCAAGTGACTACGTAACGCATGCTACTCGACGGCAGATGGCAGTAACAAGCTGTGTAACAAAATAACACGTGCCTGCGTTGCCTACATAACAGGGTAAACTAATATTTACTTTTCTCTTATTGACAATAGGTGGCGCAGCATTACTTTATTGTAAGACGAAAATTAAACTTCCAAGTTTCGTATGCCCAAAAATCAACGAGACATGTTATAGAGCTTTATTTTATGTAATATACTGTTGTCTCAATCAGTAAATGATTATTATTTATTCATCTTATAACACTGAAAAAAAAAATCATATTTTTTAAATTTCTATAAAAATAAAAAATACTGTAGCCCACCGGGCATCGGGAACAGGGCCCAAGCTACGGTCAGGGCCGTTTTTTTTACAGTAACTTTTTAATTGTAGCGTCCGTTAGCTACGTCATTTATTCAATTAGTTTTTGTCTACTTTGCATTATTCTGTATAAAATTAAATAATATTTAAAATAAGATTAGATAAAATGGAACTACTGTCTAATATGACTTTAATTATAATATTTTATGTGGTCAAGATTAAATTAAATTTTGATTTAGAGGAACATTTATAAAATGAATTATGATCCAGTATTTGTGTAATAGAATTACATATCAATTTGTTAGCTACGGTTACGGAGCACTTAAAGTATGTTTAACCTAGATTAATTTAGCATTAAGCTCATAGATATTATACATGTCGAGGTTGCCGAATAAATAACAAAATTAGGAAAATATTATTCGCTCTCAATAAAGCGATATACTTAAACAGGATTTCTTCCCAATAAAATATAATTTCAACGAGGGGCAAATACTTACCAAGAGCATTTAAAAAAAAAGAAATATTGAATATGAAGTGAGAAGTTGAGAACGCAACAATGCTTTGCAACAAGGCTTTGATTATGATTAAACCTCATCTCCAAATTAAAACCCTGAAGTGTAAACTTCGTTTAATTTACGATGTGAACAACGACATCTTTGCTCCATATACGGGATTCGTTGCTTCGCTCAAACCACCTACGCCAAACAGGTCTTGGGTCCAGGGTATCGAATTTCTATAACAATTTTCTAAAATGTAATGTTAAATATGCTTACAGAATGAATGTATGTCTCTGGCTATGTAATTCACTTACGGGAATTTTTCACTCCCCGGTTGATAAGTTATCTTAGTTCTGTAATTATTAGTCAGTGGAAAAACACCCCTATCGATATATGATAAACTCAAATGTCCCTAAAGCTATTCAGTTGTTGAACATCATGAGATCTGTTTAAAACAAAATAAGATCTTTAACGATCTCTGTTCAAAGTGGGTCTTTTAGCTAGAGCCTACTGCTGCATCTTACAGTGATGGGATTGGTGATACCAGTAGATGTTGTTCTCAATGCATAACAGGATGCAGCTCCTCATTCCATTGGTTGATGTGTGGATCACATAATCCCGTCATTTTTATACAGCTTGCGATACGAAACTACCAAATGTGGTGAAGAATTCTAGCGCCATTCATTTCTATAAACCGTTTAATACGACACCAGGGGGCCTACTCCCTAAGTCCGTCAACGAAGTTAGTCGCCCGTCCGAAAGTAGCCCGAAACGTAGAAGTGAACAAAACAAGTGTCAAGTTCAAGTTTTCGGACGGGCAAAAACACATCGGTAGGACGGACAACTGTCAAATCGTGTTGTCATTCAATCTTAGTTCGGGCCCCGAAATAATCGTTTGTCCATAGGTGACAGGGAGTAGGAAACGCTCGTAACTAAGGCCGAAACCACGGACTTCGTGCTTAGGGAGTAGACCCCCAGTAGCGTCATGAATCGTGGAAAGCAGTTTTACGACCACGAAAAGATTGGGGCGTATTTTCACAAAATCTTGGTAAAAATATGAAGTCTTTCGAAATTATGGGTAACCTATGAACGAAGGGAATAGGGGACAGTTACAATATATCGTAACCACTAATCAACAAATCAACGTTGTTCCTAATACTGTACCGATTCACTTTATTCGATCGTACACAAGAAAATCATGTGATGCCCCGATAAACGTATTGCCTATTGTCCATAGGACGTTGTCAATACAGCGGCCACTATCAGCCATCGCTAATATAAAACGACCAGAAACGGTGACCTTCCCCGCCTCCTTTAACCATACAAAATATAGATGTTGAAGGGAATCTTGAAGTTACACGAGAGGTCAATTTATATTAGTTCAGTTAGTCTTTCAATCGCATTCGGACTTATGAAATAAATTACCTTACAACACAGACCGCCCATTTCGAACTGGCTTATCGAACATTGATTAATAGCGTTTGACAGGGTTATTTTTTAATAGTTGCTTAAAACTGTCCCCGTCTAAAGCCAGGCCAGGCTATGTGAAATGTAATGAGTGGATGTGACGTTTGTGTTTTTGTTACTTTTTGTATGAAAGTTCCATTAATACAGTTTGCTTTTACTTCAAGATTTACTTTATTTTCTCCAGCGTATTTAGGTTTTGCAGTTATATTTGGAAGACTATTATTAAAGTTTGTCTCATTGTCTTTAGTTTCCTGATTAACAAAATAATTTAAAATTGCAAGAATACCAAAATGCCAATCCGCTTCTACGAAGATAAAGATCAAATTATTTGCATTAACATGAGTAGATTACAAACATGCAATGGTGTTAAAAATAATTAGGTGTTATGCCATAGAAGGCGTACAAATATTGAAGTTATGAATTTAATTGAAATCAGTAGGTATATTATGTTATATTAAATTAACAATTTTAAAAGTCAGAATTTACTGTTGAAGTTGTTAATCACACTATATTAACATAACACTGTATGAAATTACAGTACCTATTATTAAATAACAATATTAAATTACAATTTAGAATCTTGGGCTTAGAGGGATCTATGATTTGATCCATGTTCAGAAGTTGCACATCACAGAGTCATCTTTGAACCTACCAGCTTCGTTAATTTTTTTACATTTTGACTAGTATAAAACAGTAACTTTTTAATTTTATGTGATAACAAAAACATCTCTATAGATTGCCGCGGAAGTGCCCACTGCCACCGTTCCACGGTAGCTGGTCGTCAGTCGTCGGCCGATAATACATTATTGATGGGGACACCTTCCGTAACCCTCGTGTACACTAGATGGGTATCGGGCTTAATTCGTCTTATCTTACGTGTTTGATTAGTACACGTTGAGAAAAGGTTTTGAATATTATAAGTATCTGATATTATATGACAAGGAACAATCCATTCATTTCCCTCCTGCAGGTCTCGGAGGCGTCTAATAGCAGATTCCTATGATTTACCGAGTTTTATTGGTTAAAATTAAGGAAGGGCTCATGGCCAAGGCAGGCAAGGTAATGTTGCACTTGCTGCGGTCAGTCTGCGGATGGGTGATTGTTCGTTACACATGGAGACACCTCCACACCTTGGAGAGCACGTTAAACCGTCGGTCCCGGGGGTTGTGCGAATACCAATGACAGTGTCGTTACGGGTAGTCAGAAACCCGATAGTCTGACGACCGGACGTGCCTTGGAATATCGGCATTGCCCAGTAACTGGGTTGCGGAGGTCTGATGGCAGTCGCTCTGTGTTATGTTGGTATTCAGCCGCATGTAATTAGACTGGAAGTTGATCCCAAAATAGTTCACAAAAGGCAGAATAGATTGGTTAAAATTAGGACTCGTTAAGTACCTTTACTAATAATGAAGGAAATATCCCATAACTTTGTACAGTAGACCCTCCTACACGTTAATAGCTATAACAGGTAAAATAAGATTACACTAAGCAATGTTACCACTGGTAAGCAAGACGATTCGTTTTTGGCGATAGACTTAGGGGGTAAAAGTGGTCAATTCAATCTTGCTGACTGGCTAATCTTTTCACCACTGCATGAGTTACACGAGAGAAAAAGAAAAATAAGTATCACTCATCAAAATATAATTGATTGGTAATTATGCTCGTAATACGTAAAACATTACTGATTGGCAGTTATGCTCGTAAGGCCCTGCGCAGACGACAGACTATCCGTGACGCACTTTTTAGTCTGTGAAAATAGAACCTATGCAATTATATGCAGTAAGGCACACGACGCGCAAAAAGTCCGGCGCACGAAAAATCCGTGTAATTCGGGCAGACCGCACCGCGCCGCGGCGCGCCGCTCCGCACAAAAAGTGTGTGAAAAAAATTGAACGTTTGCTTCAACGCGCGCTAACGCAGACGGCGCACACTTTAGTCGGCAATCTGCATTTGCTAGGGGTGGACGTAACGCACGCGATCTATTATCATGGCTCCAGAGGTCGATGTAACTATGTTAATTCAATAAATACAAAACAGACCAGCAATTTATGATACTTCTAAGGCAGAAGGCACCTCCTCATTGTTGTTTCTGAATGAGTCAAAGCAGGTCTCAAAATAAATAGCAACTCATCAAATGTAGTAACAGACATTTTATAAAATTTGAAAAAATTTGCCGGATGGTGTTTCAGAATTGAATGTTTAGTATGGAACTGTCCCTTCAGTAATCTTTCCGAAAGTATAGGATGTACCCAAAATTCTCTATTTCTTCTTCTTTTTCTGTACTTCATGTACAAAATAATACTTCGCGACCTCTGCACGATTTCCAAAGCGTCTACGTCCCTACAGCTCTGCCGACAAAATGATCGAAGATGTGCGTCGTGTGCGTTGAGTCTGTGAAAAATCCGCGACCGACTTTTTGCGCGCCATGCAGACTTTTTGTGCGCCGCAGACTCGATCGCACAAAAAGTGTGCCGTCTGCGCAGGGCCTAATACGTACAATATCATTGATTGGCAGTTATGCTCGTAATACGTAAAATATCATTGATGACAGTAATTATGCTCGTAATACGTAAAATTGTGCAGTAGTACACCACGGACTGTCCCCATGCTCTATCTTTTACGTCTCCCTAGTCCATTCAAACATTGTCTTAAAGATATCGCTATTAGCGACAAGACTACCATTGTACAATACGGCCGACGTATCTTGGCGAGTCTGAAGTTAGCTGATTAGCTGCGCAGTAGACAATTTCGTTTCAAAAAGATTCATTGCGCAGCCAAACAACTAACTTCAGACTCGCCAAGGTACGTCGGCCGTATTGTACTCTTGTTTTAAATTGTTTCTGTTTTTTTGCTATTGTATGGTGTATAATAAAGCATATTCTATCTATCTATGTATCTACGCATGCTTTTATGTGTTTACCATCATCATTATCATCATCATCATTATTTAGCCGAAAGACCTCCATTGCGGGACATAGGCCTTCCACAAGCATCGCCACATTTGTAACGTATTTTTTATATGTGTACTTATATATGTCTTCAATTGTAAAGTTATGTTAAAGAGGCTTTTTATCTAAATTATAAAGAGGCACTTACAGCGGATTGGCAGTATCAATATTACTTCCATTAATTTTATTTCTTTCTCGTCAATGCAATTTTATCTTCTTAACTAGTTTTGCACCCCTCTTCAAAACAATCACTCTGCCGTCAACTCGGATCTTCGATCCACTTTGGAATCAACGTTTCACTTAAAAGTTTCTTACGAAATGTACTGGAGTGAAGACTGTACTTTGCGCAATTATTTGACTGGAACTGAAATCTGATTATTTTATTTATTTTATTTTATTTCAATAAGTACAGAGACTTTGATAACCAACAAATTAAATATTTCAGAGTCCTGAGTTCAGTATACTTTTGCTTCAGCCTAGCTTTTTCCCAACTATGATTGGGTCAGATTCCAGTCTAACCAGATGCAGCTGAATACCAGTATTTTTCACGGAGCGACTCCCACCAGCCCCCGTAACACATTAATTGGGCAATGCCGATATCCTAAGGTTAGACCGGTTGTCAGACTTTCGGATTGCTCAATCCGTAACGACTTTCATAGGTATTTATATGCCATCCGGGACTGATGGTTCAACGGTACGGCAATGCGCCATCGGTATATGGTGGACATCTCACTTATACGTACAAAGCGTTTTGCGAACATTTTCATTGTTCGCACAGCTAAGGAGTGGAATTCCCTGCCGGAATCTGTGTTTCCTGATAGCTACAACCTTGGGGTCTTTAAGTCAAGAGTGAATAGGTTACTTCTAGGCAAGCGTGCTTTACCGTCGACCACATCATCGCTTATCATCAGGCGAGATAGTGGACAAATGCGAGAGTATCGATGAACAAAAAAAACATGCTCTACGGTTACCCATCCACAGACTGACCGCGACAAGTGTAGCTTAACCTTGAAAATCATATGATCTACGCGGTTGTTAAACATTCACGAGCCCTCTTTTGCAGAAATAATCATTAATTTGAAATAAAAAATTGTATAATTGGGACCCTCGTAATATACCAGCGAAAAGGAGAAAAAAGGTCTACTCTGTGTCATCATGCCTTTGCCTCAATTATTTTCCTTAAAATTTCGTTCACGAAACTGCATATCCCGTTATAACAATCAGCACGATACACATCTAGATGGCTTACAGAAAGAACATTTAAAAAACACACACATCCCGCCAAAATTGTAGCCTGCCCAACACGTCAGCGCTCAGCGTCCACAGATAATACAATGCACTCGATCATTTTTATCGTTTAAAAACAAGTCGGACCATACTCCACGATAACTCGGTGCCGGGTGAAAATTTGCAACACTTATTCTTCTGATTGATGTTGTTCATTTATCACTCCCCTCGTTGCCTTCTCGGTACGTATAAAACTTTTAAAATGGGTCACAGGGTCTCTGCCTGATTGCCTCACTGTTAGAGTAATTAAAATTTGAAGATCGATATACAATTTCTTTGGGATTGTTTGAGAACTGGGGAATTGGAATTGGAAAGTGAACGGCTGGTGTTTTTTCGGCAGTGTTTCGTTTTGATAGCTGAATTTATTTGTTTCATGAATCATTTTTTTGATATGCCAATGAATATAGGTATGATCATATACAGTCATTTGGATGGGATTGGGTAATTGTAGTTGTCAAACAATACTAATAATACAGGTGTACGCAGAGCTATACATTTCCAGTATAAGCTTATCTCGCATTGTATAGGCTTTTCGTACGAAGAGAGGTCAGCTTATGCTGGATATGTATAGCGTACGTAAGTGATACGTAGCCGTGTGTATTTGATACTTGTACGTAAGTAATAGATTTATCGAATTAAATATTTTATATTTAATAGAAAGGACATCAGGCAAATTTCATAGATTGTTGGTCGAAACAAAAAAGTTGCGCAGCCAGACCCAGGATTATTTCCAACAACTAGATCGTATATCAATTTTGAACAGTTAGCTACTATGAACATAACGTTGTAACTGCATTTCCCGAGCTGTAACTGATTTACGAAACAATGATGTATTATTTCATAATAATTTTTCAACATAATTGATTTTCGGATAGAATGAAAGCAAATGTTCATTTTACATTCATCAGTTTTTATTTTAATCGTCGGAACAGATTTCCTGGTATGGTATCCCTTATTTTAGTTTTCGTTTGAAGCCTGTTTACTGCTGCCAACTGTGACTAGTACTGGTCACCGACAGCTAAAAGTAATTTTAAAAGATGAATATTGTCATATACATCTCTGGTCTGGCTCTGGTTTGTGTATGTGAGATTTGTGTCTGTAAATGCACCCACGATACAGGAGAAATCCTAGTGTAGGGCAAGGTTATTTTAAAAAAAAACATGAAGTAAATTTTATATTGGACTAAACAAAACAAGTGAATTATTACAACTCTTAAGCCGGGTCCGCTGCGCCGTGTTTTCGTGTTTGCAAACAGGATAACATTGTTTGCTAACCGAATAGGGGCGTGGCCTAACAGTTTTGTTAGCAAAATTGCCGCTGCGGACCCGGCTTAACATTGTTTGCTAACCGAATAGGGGCGTGGCCTAACAGTTTTGTTCGCAAAAACACAATAACATGTTAGAAAATTGGCGCTGCGGACCCGGCTTTACTTAAAACTCTACCACATAAAGCAATATGCTCGCAAAACAAAACCAAAACACGACATACCCGTTTCATAAAGAACACGAATACAAACATACATACCTACATATTCTACATTTAGGTACTGAATCCCACGTCAAAACATTGACGGGAGATCAGGTCTCGACGTCACACCGACTGTCTGGAGATGCTATCGGCTGATGATGCGGAGGCAAGCGCCCCCGCGTAAACTCGACGGAAGTACCCCACCAAGAAAACTTACAGCGAAATGATGCTATTACTTTTCAACATACATTACGCTTTTACAATAGCAGTTTCGTTTGAGTCGTGAAACAAAAACAGCAATGGATGCTGTAGAAGAGATTGTATCGATATTGTAGCTTTGTGATATCGTTTCGTGTTCTCGTGGTAGTGAGTGAGATTGAAATGATAAGTCAATCAAGGTACTATCCAGGTCGTGTGATATGGGACTGTTAGAGTTTCGTGAATTGTATGCGTGCTGATTGAGATGGCTAGTCACCGGAAAATGTTTTGAGTGTAGGATGATAGTCAATCGTAGAGACTTATATTGGAAAATAATAGAGAATCTATAAGGATAGGTACCCAAAATGAAATGAATTATAGTAAATTATTTATTTTATTTCGTTCTTTGTATATGAAAGATCGTAATTTGTAGGTACATAACGTAATGCCTAATACCGATATAGAGTAAGTTCTCAAAGGGGCCTCTACGCGTTGGACCTGTGTTCCCCCAATAGTCCAAAGGACCAGACTTCTTCCACACGCAAGATGAGCTGTGATGTAATGCCAACGTTCTCTTTGCTGTCAAGACTGTCACTTTTGCACATCGACTTGTAAGGCTGAAAATTCTGCTTCAAGTCTATTCCACGAAGGTATGGTATAATTGGAATATACTTAATACTGATTGTATAAGACGATTCCGTTTTACCATAATAATAACAAATAATACCAGCTGCCATCAGCTGAAGAAAAATTACTCAATAACCTTCACTTTTGTCTTCAATCATTGTGTACCTACCATAACCATTTTTGAATAGTTAAGGTAAAGTTTTTCTGTCAATTACGTCCTTCTAACAAAAATGGCTAGGACAAGGAAAATCACAAAACGTACGTACTGAGGTGGAACTATAAAAGAGTATTCAACTGTGCCCTAGTAGCTGCCACCGATATCATTAATTTTGATTTTTTTCCGCTTAAATGTGTCTTTACAAACCAGTGTCAGTTGACGTACGAACCTAGAATGTATGGTTAGCAAAAGCAGTCGATTGAAATTACGTGAGAAAAAAGCTGTGAAAAATCAGTAATAGGAGCTTTAGTTTCTCAAACAATAACATCATGGGTCCATTAAGGTACTATTCCGAATCGAGCTGCCAACTGCAACTGCCGACAGCACGTGCAACGGCTAGAGGTGACGCTGGTGTGGTGAGTGTCGTGCGTGGTGTGATTTCATGCAGTCGCTGCAAGTGCTGTCGGCAGTTGCCATTGGCAACTCAGTTCGGAATAGTACTTTTACTGTATCACTGCAGCAGCACGGGCCTCTTCTTAGAATGAGAAGGATTTAGGCCTTAGTCCTCTATGCTGGCCTGGTGCGGGTTGGCAGACTACAAACACCATCGAGAACTGTTTGGAGCCCTTTCAGGTGTGCAGATTTCCTCATGAGTCACGATGTTTTCTTGCACCGTTAACGCAAGTGATAATCAAATTATGGGATGCACATGAACTCGAAAAGTCAGACGTGCGGGCTGCATAGAAGGTAAGGCTTACCTCAACCGCTAGTCTCATTTCTTGTTTATTGGTAACTCTACATTTAGTAAACAACATGATTATAGCAACGGCAGAGCGCTTGTTGTTGCGCAGCGGGTCGCGTGTTCGATTATTTTAATGGTCTACAGCTATTCCAGGTACATGTGAAGATTTCTGTCTGTTAAATTACCCACGATACAGAAGGAATCCTAGTGCTGTGAACTTTTTTTTTAAAATAGAGTATATATGTATTTAACACACCTTACACAAGAAAATGGTTTTCCTTACTTGTAAGTTATATCCTATTAGATATAACTTACAAGTAAGGAAAACCATTTTCGTTCGATCTCTTTTATGGGTCTACGATATAAAGCTCGATTATGGATTTATTTTAGCGAAACAAAGTTGAATTGGGCAGACAAAATACAAATTAGTATATTTTGTTTTACCTAAAGCAATTGTTTAAAACTGGCGTCTATAGTATTTTCTATGAGATTATACTTGTTAAGGAATGTAAGATCATTCATCAAAGATTTGCCTTGTCAAAGAACTTTGATATTTACCTTTTAATTTACCACGGTACATACATATTGATGACATGTAAATTGCTGTTTATTTGTAAAATACCTAACAATGTTATAAGGTTTCTTAGAACACAGTAAAACAATAATTTTAATGATAAATTGTTATGTTATGTATTAATACGAAGATGCAGCTTTATTTTTAATCTTTGATGCGTGTTGTTGTCCACTTTCAAAACTTACTAAGGGCTTCAAACGAAATTTTACAGGAGAGCGCATAAACGTAAAATCGGTCAGCCTTTGAAAAGTATATTTATGTTAGGTAAAACCATGTGGTTAAAATGACTTACAAGGATTTAAAATGATCAGAGGCAGTGAATGGCACTTACTAGGTATAATAATAATAATAATAATGTAGATGGGGATATGGATGACAGGGCTGTTACAGTAAGTAGCCAATATAACGACCAATTGAGGAGTGCATTGGAGGATGCGATTCGGGAGTATAGAGCTAATCCCGAATTACGGCCACGATTACCACGCTTGCCCATGCACAATAAAAACAGGGCGCTGGTGTGTGCCTTGGATTCGCTGCTTTCTAGCTATTTTGAGAGCAGCGAAGATCTCGGCGATACACACTCGATTCTGTACTGTGCGGCTGTTGCGGCATGTCGTGTAGCTAACGTCAAATTTAATAATAGTGAACGAGCTACACGACCTAAACCAGCCGTACCAGCCTGGCAGTGCAGGATTGAGCGTCGTATCGACGGGGCCAGGGCACTCATCGGCAAGCTAATCTGCTTCAGGGAGGGCAATACTCGACCAAGAGTGATGCGCTTTGTGAGGCGGGCATTCTCGGGGACTGGTATCAGTCCTCGAGAATATATGTCCCAAGTCACAGAGCGCATCGACTTCCTGAAGCAGAAAGTTTGTGCATGGGCGAGTCGCATTCGTAGGTATAAACGCCGCGTGGAGCGATATACTCAGAATCGCATGTTTCAATGCGACCAAAGGTGGGTGTATAGAGCTTGGGAGCGACCTGACCAAGGTGTGAGTGATGGGCGCCTACCGGATGATGATGCCATGAACTCATTCTGGCGCAGCATCTGGTCGGTCCCCGTCATTCACACCGAGGGTGATTGGATGCGGGATATTGAGCGAGCGTGTGAGCCAATAGAAGAAATGGGGGAAATACTTATCAGCCCCCAAGACGTAGCCAGTGCAGCCCGTCCGTTGCCTAACTGGAAATCTCCAGGACCGGATGGGCTGCACAACTTTTGGATAAAGTGGCTACGTAGCTCACACGCTCGCTTGGCGACCCAATTCCAGTCGTCCTTAGAGTCAGGGTCGCTTCCACAGTTCTTTACGACAGGAGTTACCCACCTGCTCCATAAATCAGGTAGTACCGCGGAACCCAAGAATTATAGACCGATCACATGTTTGCCGACGGTCTATAAGCTTCTTACATCCATTTTGAGATCCAAAATTAACACTCATATTGAAAATAATTCGGTAATGTCTTCTGCTCAAAATGGATGTAGGAATGGGTCCCGCGGTACTAAGGAGCTACTCCTCATTGATATGGCCATTAGCCAACAGGTTCGTCGCTCGCGAAAGAATCTATCGACATGCTGGATAGACTATAAGAAGGCCTATGACTCGGTGCCACATGCGTGGCTCATGAGGGTGCTAGAGTTGTATAAAATAAATGCAACTCTACGCACCTTCCTGATGTCATGTATGGGGCAATGGAGGACAGTCCTTCGCTATCCAGGATGTCGACCGATTCGGGAGAGCGGTGAACCGATCAGGATTGAGCGGGGAATATTCCAGGGCGACAGTCTGAGCCCACTGTGGTTTTGTTTAGCCCTGAACCCTCTTAGCACATTGCTGGAGGGGTCGGGGCTGGGCTATCCGCTGCGGAGAGGAGGTCAGGTAGTATCCCACCTTCTCTACATGGATGACCTAAAGCTCTTTGCCCCCACTAAATTGCAACTGGTGGAGTTACTGAAGGTAACTGAAACTTTCAGTAATTCTATCAGGATGGAATTTGGTGTGGATAAATGTGCAGTCATGCATGTAAGACGAGGGGGGATTATGGAATCCGAGGGACTACAACTTTCGGATTCCATACACCTCAGACCGCTCTCCGCAAACGATACCTACAAATACCTGGGTATGTCGGAGGGGCTGGGCATCAGTGGGGCCGACATGAAACAATCGTTGAGGGAGCGCTTCTTTGGCCGCCTGAAAAAAGTTCTAAAAAGTCTTTTGTCGGGCGGCAACAAGGTGCGCGCCTTCAACGGTTGGGTCATGCCGGTCTTGATGTACTCCTTCGGCATACTGAAGTGGACTCAGACTGAACTAGATGCTCTGGATAGGAGAGTCCGGTCTCTGCTGACCGCAAATCGGATGCATCACCCGCGATCGTCAGTAATGAGGCTGTACATCCCGCGAAAGTGTGGGGGTCGAGGCTTACTAAATGCTAAGACCCTTCACAATCGTGAGGTGTGCAGCCTCAGGGAATATTTCCTACATGCCGACGCGGGGATGCACCGAGATGTGGTCGCAGTAGATAAAGGACTCACCCCGCTCAACTTGGCTAAAGAGAACTGGCGCAAGCCTGTGGTACTCAGTACTAATGACCGCAGGGAGATATGGCAGAGCAAGGAGCTACACGGACGATTCTACCGGGCCCTCCATGGGCCCGACGTAGACTTCCAAGCGTCCGTGTCCTGGCTACGGTTCGGTGACCTATTTGGGGAAACCGAAGGTTTTGTCTGTGCAATTATGGACGAAGTCATCATGACGAATAACTACCGGAAATATATTGTGAAGGACGGGACGGTTGACATATGTCGGGCATGCCACTGTCCGGGCGAGTCCCTCAGGCATATTATTTCCGGTTGTTCTCGTCTTGCTAACGGCGAGTACTTGCATAGGCATAACCAAGTGGCTAGGATTATCCATCAGCAACTTGCTTTGAAATATAACCTTGTGGAATCGGAGGTACCGTACTACAAGTATGTGCCCGACCCAGTTCTCGAAAATGGTCATATCACGTTATATTGGGATCGATCTATCATCACTGACAGGACTATTGTCGCCAATAAGCCTGATATAGTGGTGATAGACCGATCAGAACGCCGCACAGTGATTGTTGATGTTACCATCCCGCATGATGAAAACCTCGTGAAAGCTGAGAAAGATAAACAAATCAAATATCTTGACTTAGCACACGAGGTTGTCAACATGTGGGATGTGGATTCGGCAACCATTGTGCCGATAGTCGTAACGGCCAATGGCCTAATGGCCAAGAGCCTCGACCAACACCTTAAGAGGCTCTCGTTAGGTGGCTGGATCAAGGGCCTGATACAGAAAGCAGTCCTCCTTGATACGGCGCGTATTGTGAGGAGGTTCCTGTCTCTGGAGCCCTAACCACCGGTAGCTTGGACCCTGCTCCCGATGCCGGTAGACCCCTATTTTTTATATTTTTAAATGTATATCATATTTTTTTATTTTATGTTTTTGTAGTTGATATGTATTTAAAAATGTAATTAATAAGAAGTTGGAATGAATAAAGGAGATAATAATAATAATCCTTGGCTAAAGAGAACTGGCGCAAGCCTGTGGTACTCAGTACTAATGATCGCAGGGAGGTATGGCAGAGCAAGGAGCTACACGGACGCTTTTATCGGGCCCTCCATGGGCCCGACGCAGACTTCCTAGCGTCCGTGTCCTGGCTACGGTTCGGTGACCTATTTGGGGAAACCGAAGGTTTTGTCTGTGCAATTATGGACGAAGTCATCATGACGAATAACTACCGGAAGTATGTTGTAAAGGACGGGACAGTTGACATATGTCGGGCATGCCACTGTCCGGGCGAGTCCCTCAGGCATATTATTTCCGGTTGTTCTCGTCTTGCTAACGGCGAGTACTTGCATAGGCATCACCAAGTGGCCAGGATTATTCATCAGCAACTTGCTTTGAAATATAATCTTGTGGAATCAGAGGTACCGTACTACAAGTATGTGCCCGACCCAGTTCTCGAAAATGGTCATATCACGTTGTATTGGGATCGATCTATCATCACTGACAGGACTATTGTCGCCAATAAACCTGATATAGTGGTGATAGATCGATCTGAACGCCGCACAATGATTGTTGATGTTACCATCCCGCATGATGAAAACCTCGTGAAAGCTGAGAAAGATAAACAAATCAAATATCTTGACTTAGCACACGAGGTTGTCAACATGTGGGATGTGGATTCGGCAACCATTGTGCCGATAGTCGTAACGGCCAATGGCCTAATGGCCAAGAGCCTCGACCAACACCTCAAGAGGCTCTTGTTGGGTGGCTGGATCAAGGGCCTGATGCAGAAAGCAGTCCTCCTAGACACGGCGCGTATTGTGAGGAGGTTCCTGTCTCTGGAGCCCTAACCACCGGTAGCTTGGACCCTGCTCCCGATGCCGGTGGACCCCTATTTTTTATATTTTTAAATGTTTTTTTTGTATTTTTATAATGAAATGTTTAAAAATATAATATATAATAATCTGTAGCCCGGTTGTCAAGGTGACAATACATAACAAATGGTACGAAGAATTTTTTTTGAAAAAATAATCATTTCTATTGAATTTCCAACATTTGAAACAAATATATCAACAATTATAAACACCAAACCACCAAGGATGATAAACAAACGGAAAAACCCGCTTAAAATGAATACCGTACCATACTGGAAATTATAATCTGAATGACATCTGTGATTATTGAAATAAATAACACCAACTAGTTGCAATGATAACGAGAAGCCGGGCCAAGACACAAAGCACACAACCACCACCTTCGGCTTCGTCGCTCAGCTCCGCCTCGCAGCCGCCGGAACCCGCCTCCATCGTGAGTGATGTGACACCGGCCGCTGCAGTTGCGTCGAGCTCGAGCGACGAATACTACTCGCCGCCGACGTCACCACCACCTGCGCGTCGGCGAGGGAGAGGCCGACCGCCGGCCTGCCTGGGACCTCGAGGCCCACCAGCCTCTGACAGGGTCCCCGCTCCCGGCGGAAGTGTGCAGCGCATGCGATGGACTCAATCCATGAACGAGAACTGCATGCGCGCATACTTTGGGGCTACAGAGGGGGGAACTAACCTGACCGCGTACCGTGGCCGGATGCTCTCTCTGTTTCAGGCGCTTGAACCAGCTATCAACGTGTCGGCGCAACGATTGTCGGATCAGGTGCGAGTCATCCAACGTGATCATAGGTTGGATGGCGCCGCGCTTGATAGGCTTCGCTCTGAAATGCAGAGTAGCCATGTCGTACCTCTCCAGTCGCAGACTGCGGTGCAATCGCAAGTTCCATCCGTGGTTGCACCGCGGTCCATTCCCGCTGACGAGGAGAGCGATGACAGGGTTACAAATGTAAGTACCCAGTCCAATGAACAATTGAGGAGTGCTTTGGAGCTCGCGTTTCGGGAGTATCGGTCCACTCTGCCAGACCTTAGACCACGGCTACCTCGTTTGCCCATGAATGACAAAAACAAGGCGCTAATGTGTGCTCTAGATTCGCTGCTATCAAGTTATTTTGATGGCAGCGAAGACCTCGCTGATACCCATTCCATCCTGTACTGTGCGGCTGTTGCGGCATGTCGTGTAGCTCATGTCAAAGTTGATAATAATGACAGAGCTACACGACCAAAACCTGCCGTACCGGCGTGGCAGTGCAGGATTGAGCGTCGTATTGGCGAGGCTAGAGCACTCATTGGTAAGCTAATCTGCTTCAGGGAGGGCAATACTCGCCCAAGAGTGATGCGCTTTGTAAGGCGGGCGTTTTCGGGGACTGATTCCAGTCCTCGAGATTACATGTCCCGTGTTGCAGAGCGCATCGACTTCCTGAAGCAGAAAGTTTATGCATGGGCAAACCGTATCCGGAGGTATAGGCGGCGGGTAGAGCGATACACCCAGAATCGCATGTTCCAACGCGATCAAAGGTGGGTATACAGAGCTTGAGAGCGGCCAGACCAAGGTGTGAGGGACGTGCATCTGCCGGATGATGACGCCATGAATTCGTTTTGGCGCAGCATCTGGTCGGTGCCTGTCTCCCACACCGAGGGTGACTGGATGCGAGACGTCGAGCGAGTATGTGAACCGATATTAGACATGGGGGCTATTTCAATCAGCCCCCAAGACGTGGCCAGTGCTGTCCGTCCGTTGCCAAACTGGAAATCTCCAGGGCCGGACGGGCTGCACAATTTCTGGCTAAAATGGCTGCGCAGTTCACACGCTCGCTTGGCGTCTCAGTTCCAGTCATCTTTGGAAACTGGTACGCTCCTACAGTTCTTAACTACAGGAGTTACCCACCTGCTCCATAAATCAGGTAGTACCGCGGAACCCAAGAATTATAGACCGATCACGTGTTTGCCGACGGTCTATAAGCTTCTTACGTCCATTTTGAGATGCAAAATTAGTAGCTATATTGAAAATAATTCCATTATGTCTGCCTCTCAAAATAGATGTAGGAATGGGTCCCGCGGTACTAAGGAGCTACTCTTCATTGATATGGCCATTAGCCAACAGGTTCGCCGATCCCGAAAGGATCTGTCGACATGTTGGATAGATTATAAGAAGGCCTACGACTCGGTGCCACATGCATGGCTCTTGAGGGTGCTGGAGTTGTATAAAGTAAATGCAACTCTATGCGCCTTCCTGACGTCATGTATGGGGCAATGGAGGACGGTCCTTCACTATCCAGGATGTCGGCAAATTCAAGGGATAGGTGAACCAATCAGGATTGAGCGGGGTATATTCCAGGGCGATAGTCTGAGCCCGCTGTGGTTTTGCCTGGCCTTGAACCCTCTAAGCACATTGCTGGAGGGGTCGGGGTTAGGCTATCGGTTGAGAAGATGTGGTCAGGTAATATCCCACCTCCTTTACATGGATGATCTGAAACTCTTTGCCCCCAACAATTTGCAACTGCTGGACTTACTGTAGGTAACTGAAACTTTCAGTAATTCCATCAGGATGGAATTTGGTGTGGACAAATGTGCAGTCATGCATGTAAAGCGAGGGAGGATTATGGAATCCGTGGGAACCCAACTCTCGGATCCCATACAACTTAGATCCCTCTCCTCAACCGAAACCTACAAATACTTGGGCATGTCGGAGGCGTTAGGCATCAATGAGGCTGACATGAAGCAATCGTTGAGGGAGCGCTTCTATGGCCGCCTGAAAAAAGTACTTAAAAGTCTTTTGTCGGGCGGAAATAAGGTGCGCGCCTTCAACGGTTGGGTCATGCCGGTCTTGATGTACTCCTTCGGCATACTCAAGTGGACTCAGACCGAACTTGACGCCCTGGATAGGAGGGTCCGTACGCTGCTAACTGCATATCGAATGCATCACCCACGCTCATCGGTAATGAGACTGTACATCCCGCGGAAGTGTGGGGGTCGAGGCTTTTTAAATGCTAAGACCCTCCACAACCGCAAGGTGTGCAGTCTCAGGGAGTACTTCTCCCAAGCCGACGTGGGGATGCATCGAGATGTAGTAGCGGTGGACAAAAGACTCACCCCGCTCTCCTTGGCTAAAGAGAACTGGCGCAAACCTGCAGTACTGGATACCAATGGCCGCAGGGATGTATGGCGGAGCAAGGAGCTTCACGGACGCTTTTACCGGGCCCTTCATGGGCCCGATGTAGATTTCCTAGCGTCCGTGGCCTGGCTACGTTTCGGTGACCTCTTCGGGGAAACCGAAGGTTTTGTTTGTGCAATTATGGACGAAGTAATGATGACGAACAACTACAGAAAATATGTTGTGAAGGACGGCACGGTTGACATCTGTCGGGCATGCCACTGTCCCGGTGAATCTATCCGACATATTGTCTCTGGTTGTTCTCGTCTTGCTAACGGTGAGTATCTGCACAGGCACAACCTCGTAGCTAGGATTATCCACCAGCAACTTGCTCTAAAATACAACCTTGTGGACGCAGAAGTACCATACTACAGGTATGTGCCCGACCCAGTTCTCGAGAATGGTCATATCACATTGTACTGGGATCGATCTATCATCACTGACAGGACTATTGTAGCCAATAAGCCTGATATAGTGGTGATAGATCGATCAGAGCGCCGCGCAATGATTGTTGATATCACTGTCCCGCATGACGAGAATCTCGTGAAAGCCGAAAACGATAAAAAAATCAAATATCTTGATTTGGCACACGAGGTTGTCGACATGTGGAATGTTGACTCAGCAGTCATTGTGCCGATAGTCGTTACAGCCAATGGCTTAATAGCCAAGAGCCTCAACCAACATCTGATGAGGCTCTCGTTAGGCAGCTGGATCAAGGGTTTGATTCAGAAAGCGGTACTTCTGGACACGGCGCGTATCGTTAGGAAGTTCCTCTCTCTGGAGCCCTGACCGCCGGTAGCTTGGACCCTGTTCCCGATGCCGGTGGGCTACTATTTTTTATATTTTTAAATGTTTTTTTTTATTGTTTTATTATGAAATATTTAAAAATGTAAATTTTATGTATGTAATGAAGAATAAAGGAATAATAATAATAAATGTTTATTTCAATTTCGATTATGCAATAAAACGATTTTTGAAAAAAGTGTCCTTTACGAGGTTTTGAAATGGGATAGCCGATTTATAAGCGTATGCAATCATCAAGTGCAATAAACACTGTCGATACCAAAACCCTTTCGATTTAATCAAGTTTCTCATGTTCGTCTTTCATTTTCAAACAGACACGAAACAACATGTTTCTTCAAAGAATATTCTTTTATCAATCCTAATATGAGGGGCTCGTGGCTAATTACCAACCGCGCGGATCATAATATGATTTGCAAGATTAAGCTGCGCTTGTCGCGGTCAATCAATGGATGGCTGATCATTAGCCGCGTACTGACTGAGCGAGCAGCCTCGCGAGGCAGCCGCGCCTGGCAAATCCTCGGTCGGTCAGGACGTGTTTCGCCCGAGCGTGTCGCGGCCCGAGCCGAGCGTAGTCGGTTTTAGTCGATGCTCAATTAAGTGCCTCAGTAAGTTTGCCGCGTGCACTCAAGATGATTGTATTTTGTCTCGCTTGTTTGACGAACGACGGAATCGTTTGCGTCATGGATAAAGAACAGTGTCTTAAATTAATACAGTTATATATGGCGAATTTACGGCCTCATGACGGTCTTGAGCAAAACTGGCTTTAAGCCTCGTTAAGCACACGCAGTCTCTGTTCGACTTCACGTTAAACTGAGCGTTCGATGCAGGCTTTGGCGCGCGCGGCAGCCTCATGCAAGAAATCTACAGACCGAGCCGGTCTCGCGTGGCATACGTTGCGCGCCAAACGTCAGAGGCTGCCTCGCGAGATTACTCGCTCAGGTAGTAAATAAACAAGAATCCTCCATGCCTCGTAGAGCACGTTAAGCTGTCTGTCTTGGGTGTTATACGAATAATTATGACAGTCCTTACGGGTAGTCAGAAGCCCGAAAGTCTGACAACCGGCCTAACCTTATGATATTGGCATTGCCTAGTGTTGAGGAGGTTTGATGGCAGTTGCTCCTATTAAAATACTGGTATTCAACCACATCTGGTTAGACTGAAAGGTGACCCCAACATGTTGAGAAAAGGAAAGGCAGATTAAAAAAAAAACAATTTCATTTAAAAACTTTATTTAGCATTTTTGCTAACCATACAAAGTAACGTACAATAATTACCGTCTCCAGTTCCGTGCAATGTCGCGAGCGGCTGTATCGAAAAACTTTTAATTTAGCCAAGTCCCCATTGTGAGCCTTTTAAAAAGCTCCAAGTATTGTATGCATTTAACAAGGAGACTGTGACAGTTATTAATGGGTTTTCTACTATTTTTCTTGGCTGGTGCAAAGGATCGGCTTATACCTACCGTCCTAGTCTTTGTGTGAATTCGATTTGAGAACTGGAATTTTGTTCAGGTTTCAGCTGTGTTGATTGTGCTGCGATAATGGTTGAAGTGACTGGCGTGCCCTTTAAGATTTTTTGTAGACAGGTGACGAACATAGGTGACTGCAAAATATTACCTAATACAGAAGTAACGTTTTATTTATTATTATTTACACAAAAAATATTTACATAATTGCAAATAAAAGTGTACAAATAAAGATAAATATATCCTAATAAAACTATAAACTAAAATAGGGCATCAAAATATTCCTCCGCATCGCTGTCTACTGTCTACTGGTAACGTGCCCAGAAGGCTGGCAGCATTGCCACGTTGTATGGCAATGCTAATCCTTTGACCAAAGTTGAGACCAGTCTTCGGGTCACGGGAAGTTTCGACCAGACGCCTTGCAAAAGTATACAGAAGTTATATTAAAGTAGTAATTATATTCAAAGTAACTTGTGATTTTGGTTGCTTATGGATAATTCTTTTTCATCTTGTTGGGGTCTTAAGAACCGACTTGTATCAGGCAGCAACACCTACTTTATTTGAACACTGAAGGTTGCTATACATCTAGTTAAGCATGTTTTCATGGCAATATGCCATCAGTATGTTTCTAAGTGGCGGTCTACAGGGAATCCGTATGGTTTGTTGAAGCTTTAATTCTGGGCATGATAGTATCTACAATCAAAACAACATTTCGATAGTCATATTGCGAGGATTCACTGCTCCTGATGACAAGTCCACAAACAGGTTCCACAAAAAAGAAATCCTTAAAAAAAACCTCAACAGGTTTTCCAAAATCAGCGGTGCCTTTGAACATTTTACCCAATTATACGTATTTCAATCGTTATTGTCTACGGGTAGCGAGTGCGAGGTATTTTTCGGAATCCAAACTCCACAACATCATTAGTCATTGTGAGGTAGTGGCGAGAGACGGTTTTTGCGAGCGTACTGATGCAACGAAACGATGAGCATTGGCGAGAGAGGGTTTTGTTTGACAGTTTTGTTTAAAAGTACACCTCATGGAAAATATTTAGCTTTTATCTTTACTTTGGATTCAATTAACAGCAGAGGACAACATTAAATACTTATCTAATTTCGTTTTCAACAGGTTTTACCAAATTATACATATAGTTGAGACAAATGTGTTCTATTCAACTAATTTAGAAGAAATAACTATTCACCTCACTATGATCAAAAATGTTATTAAAACCAGTGTTTGGTTAAAACGTGGAAAGAAATCATAACTCGAAAACAAAAAAAAAACGCGGAATATACATGGGGGTGATTCGGGTACATCTAAGGGTGCTCTAACTCTGGACTTTCGCTTGACACTACTTTCTGGGACACGGTGGATACATAGACAGGAATCGAAATCGCGTAAGTGTGAGATGATTTTCGGAATCAGCACTCCTCTGCATCATTAGTAATTGTGAGGTAGTGACGAGAGACGCTTTTTGCGAGCGTACTGATGCAATGCAACGAAACAACGTGCAATAGCACGAGAGGGTTTTGTCAGTTTTGATTGAAAGAACAGTTAAAGATTCACTTGGGATACCTTACCCTAAGCATAAATTGTCACAGAACAAGGGTAAGTATAAAATATACCGGAGTCCCAAAACACAATACATGGTAATGGAGGGAAAGTACGATAAATATTAAAAGTTGCTTATTTAACTTAAAAGGGGACTTCAGTTTCTTTTTAAAAGCAAAGAAACAAACATTCTGAAGAGTCTTTTGCTTAAGACGGCAAGCTTTTACTAAATTATAAATACTGTAATCGAATTCGCGTAAGTGTGAGATGTTTTTCGGAATCCGAAATCCACAGCATCATTAGTCATTGTGAGGTAGTGGCGAGAGACCCTTTTTGCGAGTGTACTGATGCAAGGAAACCATGTGCAATGGCGGGAGAGAGTTTTGTTTGACAATTTTGTTTAAAATTACACCTAAGTCGAAACGATTTACTGAATAAACACTTAGGAGTAATTTTAAAGTAGACAGAAGATTAAACTATGATATATAGGTACACAAGGTGGTGAAGGTCGCGAGAATCCGCTGGATGCGAAAAGCGCCTATGTCTTTCGGCTGAATGATAATGATGATTATATATAACTATACTTACCTACCTTTTTGGTTTAAGACAACAGACTTTTAACCAATTAAGGATGTTTTAATCAAATGTGGGACATGCGAGTGTTTTTCGGAATCAGCATTCAAATAGATTATTATAAAGTTATGGTGAGGTAGTGGCGAGAGAAGGTTTTTGCGAGTGTATTCAGAAAAACGACGTGCATTGGTGAGAGAGGGTTTTGTTCGACAGTTTTGTTTAAAAGTACGGCTTTCAGATTCATTTGCGATTAATTTTAAGACAGAGGAAAGTTTAAATTACTTTTCATGTGGTTATAGAGAGCAGGCTTTGAACCAAATAAAGATTAGATTTATTAGATTTAGAAAATTTCAATCAAAAACGGGCGGTATGAGGTATTTTTCGAAATCCGCACTCTACAGTAACTTTAGGTAGAGGTAGTGTCAAGATTTATAGTAAACAAATTGATGCGGTTTAGCGAATCTATTGGTAAGTCAGTGTCTCATTGGCAAAAAGGGCAATCTGCAGCGAGAAAACCACTCTGTTCAATGTTACATCAGGTATGCCATTGATACCTATCAGCAAAGAAACCAGGTTTAGAGAGCGTTAGTCAAGAAGCAGAACCAGCAGTTCGACTGCGGAGTAGAGCAGCCAATGTGAATATTGTTAATTCATGGACGACAGCGGACCACGTTAAATGCTAGGTGTACCAATACTAAAATATCTGTATTTGGAATTTTTTTGCAGTAATGATATAGATAAAGTTGTGAACTTATTTTAGGCTGGTGGTCATCAACTTTAATTATCTGGTTAAACAGCCTCGAACAATGTACTCGAACGTGTAACTCGAAAAATGTACCTACCAGAATCTTTACGTAAACGGTTGTTTATCCAGATAATTAATGTTGGTGAACACCAGCCTTAGTATGTTTTGAGGTAAAGGCATTTAATGCTGTTAGCATTATGCACGAAATCTGACTAAAGTTTTTATCAAAAACATACATATTTTTGTTTCCAAAGAAATTCAAAGTACGTTATCTTAAATTCCAAATTCTTAAACCAAATAATTGGTAAATTGCAAAATGCCTTTTTTCAATTGAATCTCTAAACAAACTTTTACGTCGATACAAAGCCTGAATAGCTTTTTAACCGTCCCGCCGCCAATCTTATCGAAGTCCCAAGCGGCGAGTTGTCTCAAACCTCACCATTGTATAGCACAAGCGAATCGCTACTGTTCGGACTCCGTTCGAACACCCTCGAGACCGATCTATCAAACGTCTGCAGATATTAAGTTTTCTAACATTCCCCTCAGATACGAAAGCGATTGTTTCGTCATACGATACTCCGATGTCAAAATATTTACGTTGAATCAGTACGATTTTCCGGGCGATCGATCATTAGAAAGTAAGATGTAAGCGTGAAATTTTAGTTTATTTAAGTTTAATGTAACAGTCAGCGGTTGATCGATCGGTATTACAGGCAGATTCGTTTTTGTTATTTGCTTGTTATAAAATATCTATAGCATCATGATTCTAAGATATTTCATTGTTCGTTCCATTATATTTGGTTTATTCGAACCAACTATAAAAGTAGCTTTCTCTCGTGGATAAACCTACAATAGTAAATGGTCGTCATTTTTAAACACAAAACGTTATTGTCGTCATTTGCAACCACAAAATATCACCGGTTACATATGGATTAGCTTTTTAGAGCTACCGTTTTTTCTTGGTCTTGGTTATGGATTTCAAAACTTTTCAAATAAACTTGTAGGTGGGTGATTTGAAAAATGTTTACAAAAAATAAGAACGTCATTATCATCATCCCAAAGTTCTAAATGCAGATGTTTCAAACTTCAATTATATTAATAATGAAAAATCAAACTATACCACTGCCGCCAAGCAATAAGACAAGAATAAAAACAATCTGAAACTAATATTAATGTTAACAACGAAGGAGAACAATGATTTGTTATTTTTTTTTTAAGGATATTCGAATATTCACCCAGGTACACCCAACCAATTGATCAACGAATCATAGACAACTGATAGGTGACAGGATAAGAATCCAATTTACCAGGTTCAAAAACCTCAAGCTGCCGAGAAGTTTCATCCACAGTAGCCTACGAGCAGTAAGTACTACGAGTATTGCGAGCAGTGGTAGTGGTAGGAAAAATGCGAGCAATACTTCCATTTTTAGAACGAAAAAGATAAGTGATAATAAGATTCTGCCAAAAATGGTTATTATGTCTACCTTCTCCACAAATAGCTTGGCAAGTAAAAAGTATAAAAAAAATAAACAAATAACTTATATGCTAAACAACATCTACATAGCACATACATAACATCAAAATGCAGTAACAAAAGCACCCCTATTCACGGAGGGATAATTCTCAGAGTGCACACAGAGGGGAGAAGATAGTAATACTTATACAGGGTAAGCGTGTGTCGGATAAATTTATGCATTGAAATGCAAATTGCTTTTGCTTTTAGATAAAGTTGAAGAGGGTTAAAAGATTCGGGTTCGTGGATCTTGTTGAGTTGAGATGAGATGTTTAATTTGAGGAGAAGTGTGTTGTGGGCCGATTGTATTGTTCTGTGTGTGTTTCGTTTTGTATCCTAAAGGTTCCATGAAATCGATCATTTTAAAATAGCGTCATTAGCTACAGGGCCTTTGGTAGTTCTAAGATATCTAGACAGATATTTATAAAGATTGTTTTGTTTACATGTTTATTTAATAATGTAGATTTCCGAGGTATCTGTTAGTGGTCCAATGGAGCTGTAACACCCTGTGACGTAGCCTATAGTAAGAATACACACAATTATTAAGAGGAAGGAAGCAATGAATTATTATCTGTCTTAGTACGTATCTATGTAATGGATACGTCTACTATTGATTAGCGACCACCCAGTCTCTGCCAAGTTTCCCAAGAAATCGTGTCCAATATCCAATCTAAGGGCGCAAGAGGAAAAAAATTGAACCGCGACGCCAGCACTGCTGCACTGTCGCGACTGTTCGCTGATTAATGAAACATCTGCTCACTCAGCTGGAAACCATCATACGAGCCATAGAAGAAACGAAGCTAAGCCAACTTTAGTGCTAAAGAAATAAGGTTGGGATTCGTATATAGGTGATAAGGAGATACGTTGTAGGAATCGGTCTTGTCAGGAATACCAAACGTTCCCCCTCGACGCTGTAACATTTGACGTTTTTGTGAGGCATACATACACATAAAATGGCAAAATATGAACTTTGGCTGTGGTGGAAAAATGCCGTATAAATCTTGGTAAATACACGCTCCAGTGAAAATATTGGGACAAGAACCAGAAACACTTTGGATTAATGTTATGTGCGGATATTTCAGAAAATAAATTTTTGATGCCTCTAATTCAGGTTTAACTCTTTACAGGACTTGACATTGTCACTGGTAAACTGAAGATGTAAGATATGGTTCTTGGCAAAGTTTTAGAGTTACCGATGTGACAGCTATAGTAAGTAGTTTTTTGCCAAACACACGATTTGAAAGCAGTAGTAATAATTGAAAAATAAGTCCAAGTAAAAACGATGGACCACCCCAATCTTCATAAAAACTCGTGCAAATTTCGAAATTCAAATCTTTCCAGACATAGAACTTCTATCCAGAGTGACTCCCTCTGATGGGTGACGTCACCGAGGGGGAGCGTGGGAGGTAGCGGGAGGCGAGAGTGGTGTCGGCTGTCAAACGTCTGACATACGATGACGTACCCGCGTCAGAAACTTGTGCGTGGCTTTGAGAAGCTCACTTCGACGTAGACGCGTATACAATGTATGTAGGTGGGTATTGACATTGTTAATATTAAATTATATAGAGGAGTGACTAAGAGAAATTGTCTAAATAGTCTGCGTAAAACACAGGACCGTTAATGAAATCAATGTGCCATACGAGGCGACCAGTATCTTAAAGTCCACTTAAGAAGTAGGAACGCAAACAAAAAATAAGAAGTATGTAGGTACGTATATATGTGCCCCATAAATTTCATCGAAGCCAGCCCTCGGCATGGGAGGGGCGAGACTTTGCAAAAAATGTCGGCACTCGGCCCAACAAAGATAGGAAACGCAACCCGCCATTACAGAAAATTGGCTATACGATCCCCTTCGCAACATGTGATTGGGAACGAGACTGCGAAATTTTAAATTGTATTTTTTGCTCTCAACTTTAATGATACAGTCCCATTTATATCACCCGAAAACGAAAATAAAATATTTACGAAATCCATCAGAATACAACTGTATTTGTATCAAATCTGAATAATATTATAAATGACATTGTTGAAATCTTAATAAAATTCAGTTTAAATAAACTCTCTTTATTCCGACAGTGTATCTAAAAGGCAAAACAAGAAACAAATAATACGATCAAAGTCACCTAAATAGGTTTTTCTCCAGCTGGGAATTTGAAAGGCAACACGACGTATCTGCATTGAAGCGTACAGAAGAATTTCAACTTATGCTTACACCTTTTAAAGTTTGAAATCGTTTGCAGGCAAAGTTAGGAAGTCCAAAGTTTGATTAAGGGCCTGTCGTATTGTTCATTAAACTTGGATTAAGTTTGCGCTGGATAGAACGAGCTGGCAGGCAGTTAGCGTCACGAGAAAAAACACAACGGGAGTGAGCAAGTTTGTTGAAGAAAGTTTGCGCCGATAAGGATGTCTTCAACGGGGGACATTTATCTCTCATAAGCAAATAATTTTAATTTAAAACTTTAGAGCTCAATCAAATTGTATTGGAAATGATTTTGCTGGTTTTCGAAACATTAATTTTACTTGGATTTTTGTTAAATAAGTAGCAAATTATTCTGCTTCTTCGTTTCACAAAGAAGTATAGTTTTGTACTTAACATGTAATCTCAATAATTAAAGTTACCGTTTAGGCTACTCTAAATAAAAACAAAAAAAAAAACGAACCATTTACTGCTTGTCAAGATCAGCGATAGTAAAGAGACTGACAGACACATCGACACAATTGCACTGTGATTAGACACGATCTAGAGTATTTATTAATGCTTGACGTTTTCCTTGTGTTATGTAACATGAACTTGTACTGGTTTACTACATAGTAGCTATGTAATTATCATTGTCATCATCAGGTTGTAAATATCTTGATAACTACTAAAGATCATCGGGGATACCCCGTCGACTGTCGCAATTAACATTCGTGTGGGAGCCATTATCACACCGTGCCCGGTATCCAACTTTATGACCGGAGTCTCATTTGTCATACACTAGTAGATAAATAAATATATCTGCCTACCACTGTTATGCAAACCATTTTCATCTATTGTGATACTTTTGAGAACTGATGTACCTAGTAATTTCAAAGCTGAGATCGTAATTTTATTTCACAGTTATTCTTCCTTTCTCTTAGTCACCTTATGAAAACCAACGAATACGCTCAATGTTGTGTACGTACACACATCAAAAAAAGTTTGCGATCACTTTGAAAAATTATGTAGCCTTTTTGAAGCCTTGAAAAATGATGTAGCCTTTATGTAGCCTTTTTGAAGCCGAATTTTCTAATCGGGATTCAAAGCGATAATTATCATGATAAATATAGATTGATAGTTATCTAGGTAAATATAAATCAGATTTCAGTTGGACTTTGAATTCGGAATCTTCACATACATAGTTATGCTAATGATCGCAAACTTTTTTTGATGTGTGTATGATGTGTATGTGATGTACTTCTTGGAGCTCTTCCGTGTGTTAATAAAATTTGGGAGGAATCCCACCTACTATTATTTTGTTTTACTATTCCATCTATTTTAATAATTTGAAATGATATTCTAAAATCTGTTTTGCCAAGTGAAATCTTGAGTTAGGTAATGGAGGTCTTATCAGTAATGTAACCAAAATATCTTATACGCGGGAACATTAGAATTAAAACGACAATTAAATTAAATTTAAGTACTTAAAGAAGATTTGAATATGAATAACCAATAGTAATTCTAAAAGCAAATTTTATCGATCTAAGAATTTGTACCTATCATTGTTTATAAAGAAATAAAAAAGAATTGATAAGTAAAAAAGCACAAGATGTATTATCATAGATTCTCATAGCAAACGTATAAAGAATTTTATAACCTACTCCATCCGAGTTCCAACTTGCTCAGGAGGCACACGAAACAGCTGAACCATTATCCCAGCAACACAAAACAGAATCAGTATCAAAAAATCCCGAACCAGACCAGATACACGTCTATTTATTGATCAAACATCCATTGATCGGGTGTTACCACCTTTTGTGGTCGGGTCGGGAGCTGGGATGACTCAGCAGAACTACACCGTGGTCCATTGTGATCATCTAATTCAATAAAATCACCATTTTTGTTTATTTGGTGTCCAAGTCGGCTCCCTTGTCGGGTCTTAGTGTAGTATTAGCGGCTTAGACGGTATCATAGTACCGTGACTAGTGATTGCTTTGTTTTTTGTTGGAGAGTAAGGACTGATCGGATTTGTCGTGTGATTTGTGTGATGGATATCAGTTAAGTCATGTGTTTTTGTTGTCTAACGTTTTTATACTATTATTATTAATCAGAAAACTTATAATTTTCCTTTATACTAATGTTGATCCTAAGGTTCGCGTCATGCCCTTTGCTTTTGGCCCTAAAGCATCTTCAGTTAGCTCGACCTTATTCATATAGTTTTTTTCTTCATAATGATATTGTTTTTCTTTTTAAAGCGTTTTCTATTACAATGGTTCTGACTACTACTACTACTAATTTTGGTATTGAACAGTGAGGGTGAATTTGTTTGACTCGTGTGTATCATTGTATCTCTATAACAAAAATATCTTGATAAATAATCTATTCCAAAGTATGAATTTGAGGTTTACATTGGAAGTTTTAAAGTCATATTCATTCTTTTAAAAATAGTAAACATAGTTATCTAGATAGGTATATAATATCTAGTAGATGGATAATTATTTATACCATTTTTAGAAGAATGAATTTGACTTTAAAAGAACACATGTAAACCTCAAATTCATACAAAACGTATTTTATTTGTTGTACCAAACGAAAAAAGATTTCGAAAGTTTTAAATTCCGCATGTTTTACTACATAACAGTATGTTAACGTAATTAATTAGCGATACGCACATTAGAAGTAAAGTCATAAAACTGTACTAAACTCTCTAAATCATTAATATTGCGTTGACCATGAGTGACGGATACTAAAATGCAAATGACCGTATGATGGCCATACACGGTTAGTATCAAAACTATTAATTCCTACCTAATTATATCTCACTTGTCGTCCATTAAAATAATGAACAGTATAATAATGAAAAATAAAGGAAATTGCATATTAAATATTTAAAACCCGCCGCGCCGTGTCGCTACGAACAGAGACCATGTTCGTTCTGTATTATTATTAAACAGCTTCTAAATCTCTTCTATACTAAAGCCCGTTCTAAAGTTTGTTCTCATTTGCTCTAATCTAAAACTTTATTTGATAGAACGGGACAGCGATATGAGATTGGTTACTACGTTAACGAACGATTTATGTGTCTATTTCTTTCGCACGCATTCAATTGTTTACAAGCGGGAGGGGGAAAAGCGTGGTTGCAGCTTATTGCTTTCAAGTATAGGTGCAAGCAAAATTAAGACTTCTCACAAGGCGTTAGGGTTGAAATTTGTTGGTTGGCTTATAAGCAAGTAGCAAGAAGAACAGCTCCGCCTTAAAAATGGAAGGTGGTATGTAAAAATTGATGAACATGTATAGGAGTCCTTAAAGTGACAGAGTGTGCTGGCGTGTTGGGCAGTGTATATTGTCTCAAAATGTTGCAGGACAGCGCGCCTCCAGCACCATTGTTTATTATCAAAAAGTGATAAATCAAATGACTTTGCAATAATGCTGTTCTAAAACTTTGGCAAATACAATAACAGTGAAACGAACTGACTGGTTTGTGATAGTGTTTAGTGGACAAACGTTGTAGATAGTGAAGATAACAGTGTTAATAAATGTGATAATCATAACAACACAAGATTTGCAAAACTGAACGTTGCGTGCAAGGTCTGTGGACGTTTTAAACGTGTTACAAATATTTTTGACAACTTATTTTGTATCGTTAAAGTGGATGAAAAGCTATGAAGAAACATTTTGTAATAAACATTTTGTAAAATCCTGTGTAAATTCGTTTTTTAACTATCCAAACTGTCTATCGGTGATTGAAGAGCAGTCCTCAAACTGTCTGTAATGATTAATTTTTCCAAGATTGTCTAAATCGTTAGTGGATTAAAAATTTGGTGTATGCTGTGCAAACTGTTTCCATTCTTGCAAATTGAACTCTACGTATTTGAAAGACTGTAATAAATACCGAATATAAATACTATATTCGTTTTTTAATAAGAGTTCTAAGAACAAGAATATTCCAACCTTTTATATCATACATGCTAAGACTATATTACTGCATAAAACAGAGTGACAAAGGAGAAACATCATAAAAATGTTGTTAAACTGAATGGCGGCCATATTACCAGGCGTGTTGTGTGCGAGGTGATGCGCGGAGAGGACCACGCCCACCATGAGCTCATTCCTCACCAACGGTGGGTATCAACCGCAGCCGGACCCCAAGTTCCCGCCCTCCGAGGAATACAGCCAGGCAGATTACATACCACCAGGGGAGTACTATCAACACCAACATTTACAGTATGGATACCAGCACCAATATGCTCCTGTTCAGATTGGAACTGGTTATGGTTATGGCGGTTATTATCATCCTTTGCCGCAGCACCCACCTGTCGCCCCGCCGCCAAGACCTCCTGAGCCTTCACATCCATCCGACGCGGACCACGGGTACCCAGCCCATAATCCTGAAACTGCCCCAGGTTTGGCAGAACTTGGTTTAAGACTAGAGAGACATATTGAAGAAGCAGCTCCTGCAGGAAGAAAGCTTCATGCTTTGGGCCGAGAAGGTTCCCCTGGGTCAGAGTTGGATGACGAAAGACTTCTTCTAGATTCTCCGCCTGTAGAAGATGATGATTCCTCTATATGTTCAGACAATACAGACAGGGTAATTTATCCATGGATGAAGAAGATACATGTCGCTGGCGCGTGTAAGTATAATTTATGTTCATATTTTGCGTACATAACATGGCATTGGGTCCGTTTCGGAATAAAGATCCTATAAATATATATAAATATTTTCCAGAGAATGGTATAGGTTTATTTTAAGGCAGATTGGTGGTTGTAATAGGTGTGATGCCACGATGTAAAGCTGTTATTAAAATATAAAAGACCAATCCCAAATATATAAGCTATGAAACATCTCTTCTTTGAGTAGGGGTGATCTTTAAGCAAAGAAAAATCGAACTCAATGTCAATTCGTCTTTTTATGTTGATCTGGGAAACATGGTTTTGAGATTCCACGAAACGAGCCGCTGAAGTTCACACGCTGAAGTACACTACATTCTTACAAACCCATATAATAATGCTATCCTTATTGTAAATATCGGTATTAGTAGTGTAGTTGTAGTAGAACTTAACTGTTGTTCTTTTGAAAGCCTCGGCAATGAAGGCAGGGCTCTTTTGTGGGATGTCTATAATATTGTAAACTTGACGTTCAAAAAGAACTAAGTAATTCTAGTCTATTTTGAATAAATGAGTTTTGAGTTTGAATGAGAGAAAATTATTCTGAAGATGTAGGAATATTAAAATTCAAATCAGTTTTAGCATTCTTATAGAATAGTATGGGCGGGAGATTACGATAATCATAAATGTAAGAATATAACATTGTGTGCCACAGGCATAATTTTCGTTCACTATAGAAAAGCGGTTATTCTTGAATACATTAGTATATTAGGTATCAAATATACCCATATGCCTTCATGATTACCGTACTAGTGCACATTGTTTGTGTGGCTAGTGCGTCAAACGAATACGAATAAAGTGACGAAATATTTCTTTAAAAGTTTTAAATTAGATATGATAAAAACAGTAATACAATCCCTCTATACTCAATTTCATATAACATTAGACAAAAGTGGCCTACTAAGACACGAATATCTTTTGAACTATTTCTACAAGTAGAGTTTCAGTACACCTTGATAAAAGTTCATAAAAGCATAATACCTTAATTACCTCCCATGCTGTTTATTTCTATATACCTTGCTAATGTGTATGTTTTGTCTAATGTTATATTAGATAGAGTATAGTTATTTTAAACAAGAGTACCTAAGCCCAAACAAATAGGCAGATAAACGGAGTTTGTCTATTGTATATTATCTTATCTTGGCGAGGACCACAAAATATTCTAAGCACGATTTTGAGTAACCATAGAGAACAAGATATAGTTTTGTTAGTTCTATTGTTGACTTTGAACATGAGCTGCCGATACGCATACCTAGGTATTGAGTGCCAAGTATGCAACAAGCCGTTTGGAACATGATTCAGTGTTTACTCATGTCATACGAGCGTGTTGAAATATCTTATTTTAAAAGTAACAGGAAAATATTTTGACCTGATTAAATTACCCAGAACGTAAAAGATTACTTCAGTCTCGGTGGAAAGATAACTAAGCTGATAATTCAATATATTTGATATTTCAATTTGTGGAATTTAATAATTATTCAATATTACGCATTCTTATTTGTAATGATCAACAAAGGGAAACATGAATTTCGGATTATAAGAGTTAAAACCCTTATAACTATGCTTACCGTTCCTAATAAATTAAGCCTCTTCTTGTATTGTCGAATCGAATAGCTGCAAATGTTACAAATATTTTTAAGAGAAAATTAATTTAATTGTACCAAATTATACAGAGTGTATCCTTCGCTATAATCAAATAGTATTTCTAATTGATGCGGTAAGTAGAACCTTAAGTTTCTGAGTTCCAAGTACAAGGCGTAGAATCTTTTTCCTTTGCTCATCCGACCGAACTGTACCGTGTTTATGGTCTAAGATTGATTACGCTCGATTACGTTTCACTTGTCGCTTAAGTGTAGCGCCATAACACGCCGAAATTATGCGAACGAAATGCGGTGACTATGTTTTTTATATCGGTAAGATCCGACTTAATTTTAGTCTGATTTTTCGCGGGTAATTTCGCAGAAATTGCGTCGCGTTTTTTCAGCAATGCAATTTGTGATTGTGTTGTAGCCACAAAAGTGCTATAGCTATTCTTTTATTTAATCCTTCAAAAAACATAGGCATGACGACAATCGCCTACACAAACTTATGAAAAAAACTGAGATTAATATCGTTTCCATTTTGTATGCACTGAAACAAGAATGAGGCCATACACCAAAAACAAAATCGAACATGAGTGCTTAAAATTCGATTTGAAAAATGAAATAAAAAGAAGAAAGTGCTTTTTAAAAAGATATAAATATTAAGGCCGTTGTAAGATCTAAAAGCCACAAAACAACATGAAAAAAATACTACAATGCACCCAAATCACAAGTTAAAACCAGCTAATGACATACAAATGAATATAAAATGTACATTTCTCCAAGATTAATACCCACACATTAATTCTACCATTGTGTACAATCAATGCGAACTTTTAAACATATTAAACGTTCGCGGTACCTACATGAAAGAATTAACAAATCACCTCCAATCAATAACCCTCAAATATTTACTTCAACCACTCGTCTTCGAGTGTGTCCTTTCTGTTTTGACATTTTACTAATGTGATGTCATTACAGAGGTCCTTTAAGACGCCAGGACCATTGTGGCGGCACAAAAGACCAAACACTCATGTTAATGAGTGTCGTTAATTTTTATAGCTTTTAAATAGCTGTTTGTGGTTGTACATTTGCCATGGAGATTATCGATATCTAGTTTTTGTGGTCTCGTGTTGTCTCCCTTTTTTCATCTTTTGCATTGTTCTGATTTCTTTAAGAGCGTTTTTAATTTAATATTATGCTAGTCTTCGCAATTTGTCATTTTATCTGATCCGCATATGACAGAAATATTTTTAAGACTTTTAATTTTAACAAAATTATTTGGCTTTTCTTACTAGTTGGGTGTAGCCGGTCTTATTTAGGTATCGTCACTCGTGGAAGCTCTTTATGTGCTAACCAAAACTTAGTAACTCCTCAACAGTAAAAATAAATGTAGATGACACCCAATCGATTTCCAATAATGTTAAATTTAATCATCATGCTACCCTTTCTATGTATGGCGGCGTCAGCCTGCAGTCTTACCTAACATTTTACAACATGTTTAAAAGTCATCATCATCTGCCTAGCCTTTTCCCAACTATGTTGGGGTCGGCTTCCAGTCGAACCGGATGCAGCTGAATATCAGTATTTTACATGGAGCGACTGCCTATCAGACCTCCACAACCCAGTAACTGGGTAATACGATACTCTTGGTAAGACTGGTTGTCAGACTTTCTGGCTTCTGACCAACAGCAACGACTGTCAAAGATCTACAAATGACAGCCGGGACCAACGGCTTTACGTGCTTTCCGAGGCATGGAGGAAACTCGCTATGGTAAATGGTCATCCATCCACAGACCAACCTCGGCAAGCGTGGCTTAACCCGGAAGATCGGTCTATGCGGCTGTAATTATTTAGCCACGAGCTCCTCAGCATGTTTAAAAGTATGATACTATAATTTAATTTTGAAAGTATTCCTTGTACAGTAAATTGTATATCAGTAAAATTAAATTATACTGTATCAAAAAACTACATTATTATGGTTTTCTATAAATTCATCTATCTAGAAAGTGTTACTGTAACTTCTAGTTAATTCGAAAAGTCTAAACTTAAAACGTATTCATTAGTCAATACTTTTATGCGCATGATTGTATCATGCAGTTTTTAAAATATATCTTTAAAGTTTTTATGTTCAACAGAAAGAACCGTTGTAATTACGGCTTTATACGGTTTTTTTATAACATTATACCTGTAATTTCCCAAAGTTTAGGTAGAATCATATAATTTTACCTTCTGTTGTAGATCCAAACTTTACTGAGAGAGAAGTATGTCCCATTTGCCGTTCAAATTAATTCCATTGACGGATAAATTATTTCAAACTCTGCGTAGGTACCCACAGAGTATTAATAGAAAAACCCAATAACGCGACCTTACATATCATTCAAAGTCATGCAGTCATGACTTCGAATGATATGTAACCGTTTTACTTCAATGGATTCGCAAAATTAGTACGTTAAACTCATACGCATCGGTTATAACTGATACGTTTACAACCATTGAAATCTAAATCAAGTTTACAACTACTGAAAGTAACGAACAACTAACGATTCGTGAACCGACATCTAGAGTTTGTTATTCATAAGTTGCATCACAGCGAAGAAAATAAATCCGTTTTTATTGACTTTATGAAAAATGGTAACAAAAATAAGTTTCAAGGAACAATAAAGTCACCTCCCATCAGTGGGTAAAGATTGGACAAAGAGAGCGAAAGAACGAATGCAGTTAACGATAAAAAATATCGGAAATGTTATAAACATTTTACATATCGACCAACTGAGCACGACAAGGAAACAAATCAATTTATTCATGCGTCATGTATTCAACAAAGTCCTATAATATCATCTCCTACAATACTCATACACATCTAATGAACACAAATGCTAGTGTGAATCTTAGTACATCCATCATTGATCATTGCATTATGTAGGTATATGATAAAGCCTACATTGCTTACAATCAACCATAAATATGAATATTTATCTATTTGTACATTATTTTGCCACATAATCGCATGTCATTATATCACTAGCAACCTCTAGCGATTGTCTCAGAAACTTGCTGTCGACACCTTTTTCATTGCATGCCTCTAAATTATGTATATTGTATTCAGTTGAGGCAAAAAGTCGGATGAGTATGTTAAAAATGTTGTCTAGTGTCTGTGGGTTCTATAGTTGAGTTTTTTTGTCAATAAAGGTATACCGCGGATAGTATTGGTATAACGGGCTGGTGTCCGCAACTCCACGTCTGAGCGCGTATTTTGCGTGACGGGTGGTAAGTGTAATCACTCGATCTACCCGAACTCCTCGGAAAAGGCCAGCACACCCTTGATGTTGCTGACGGTCTCTCGGAGAGTACCTGGGTTTCCGGAGTACTTGGCCCTGTGTGTGGCGACCTCAGGGCAGTTTAGTAGCACGTGGGCTGCCGTCTCATCCTCCTCCATGCATGCTCTGCACAGTGGGCTGTCTGTAACTCCAAAGTACGTAGTTGTTTTGACAGTCGGAGTGTTCGTATAGTGATTCGACTGTCAATGACGGGAAGCGCCTCCTTGGCCTACCTGCACTCACCATGGTTTAACCATGATTCATTGTGTTGGGCTCTGGTGCGTTTTCTTACCAGAGTGCGTAGGTATTCGAAGGGAAGTGGTACTATGGGTCCGGGACCCACCGCATTCATGCTCGATCCCCTTCTGGCGAGCTCATCTGCGCTCTCACCGCGGATAGTATAATTTAACGCATCGGTCGAAAAACGATCAGAAGCTTGGCTGTCGAGCGTGAGGTCTCGGTACAATTCTTAGCTCAGTTAAACGTGTTATAGAGATTTCAGTCCCTGGTTTTGAAATGCGCCCACTACGTATTGGATAACTTACCTATTTTCATTCTTGTAGAAATGTGGCCAGTAAACCTGATACAGGACCTACTTATTCTGAAGCTATGTAGGTAAATTAAACAACAGCTTGTTTGTTACTGAAAAACAGTGGTGGCGCACTGTGATGTAGGTACATACATAATAACACCTCTGCCATAGTCAGAAAGGCCTTCAAAGAATTAGTTGAGGCGTAATATTTTTTTGAGGAGGTTTTTTAAAACGTTGTCCCACATTGTTAATGCCGTGAGCTGCGATTACAGACACAAATCTTTACAAGCACAAACACCCAGATCCAGAACAATTATCTATACGTCATATAAATAGCCAAACCAAGCATAGCTGCTGTGCCAATCGTGTCGTCAAATTTCGAATTCGTATAGATAATAATATTATGATTAAATAGAACATTAAAATCGCTACTTATTTTGCTCCCTGAAGAACTAAACGATTACATTGAACCGACCGGGGAAGGCGCGATTAGCGAATGCACGACCAGTTCCCTCGACCATGATACAGCATATTTCTAGTTTGACAGCAATCTCCTACGACGGGAAAAGACAGGGTGCGTGATGATGTGAATTTAATGTTTTTCATCTCCAATCTTTTAATAGTATCTTTACACTAAAACTGTATTTTAATAAACTCTCACATGAATTGATAATAAAATAAGTTATAAATATTTATTAGAGTTTTTTAGAAACTCCTTTTGTTATAACTTTGTTACAATCAAAAATATTTAAGGCTCAGGTAATGTTACGATGATAGGTCAGATAAAATTTACTAAGAAAAACAAACAGAATATGAATAACTATTTGCACCGTGTAATCTATAATTTACTAGGCTGTCGAGGTTTTGAAAGCAATTTAAAATTTTAGTGACAAACAACTAGCCGAACTCTCAAAACAAACAGATTTGATAAACCGTCAAACGACGTTACACCAAAAGTGAAATCCTTTACGATTAAAATGACAAACATTAAAGGAATCCCCATCCATTGTAACATCATTAATGAACCGGTCGAATTGATTGATCGCCAAAGAAATTGCTAGTATCACATTCGCGCGTTTTATTCCGAATTTAAAAGAGAGACTTGGCTTATCGACACCTGTCATTGGACTAACATTTTTCATGGTACACAATAGTGGGACAAAGAGGCTTTAGATCCATCGTAAGTTGGACGTAATGAGGCGGGACCACCTCGAGGAGCCGATAGCGCATGCGTCGTAAGATCGACTCGAGATTAACAGATGGACCACACGTTGGTCGCAGGTAGCTCGTAATTCAATTGAGATTGTCATCGTCTTGATGACGTGATAGTGGCTAACGAAGCGAAGATCGAGCACCAGTAGCGAGTAGCGGTTCTGCGATGATGATTAAAATAATGAGTTGTTGGTTTGTCTGGCAGGTGATACAAGCTTTTAAAAGAATATTAAAATGATAGACTATAAAGTTTTATTATGTTGTAAATTGATCACTGTCTTAGCAGGCGTAGAGTCATCTTTAATGCCATATTATGATTGAATAATTATCTGTTTTTATTACGTCATGCTAATGTGAATTCTTGTTAAACAAGTCAATTTTATATCTGACTGCCTTAACATTATTTTATTTACCTGGAATTTGCGTGATTGTGCATTCAGCTAGCATAAAAATGTTGTTACACGTTTTTTTAGTTTTACTTAAACTCCACGTCAAAGCGCGTATTTTGCGTGCGGGTGGGAATAAAAGGTAATTCGATTCAACTTAGCTCCTCGAGAAAGACCAACACTCTTTTGATGTTGCTGACGATCTCTCGGACAGTACTTGGTTTACCGAAGTAGCCCTGTATGTGGCGACCTCAGGGCAGTTAAGTAGCACGCGGGCCGGCGCGGCGTTTCGTCCTCCTCCATGCAGCATCTGCATCGAGGGCTGTCTGTAGAATCTATAACAAAGACATCTGCATCATGTTGCGTGGACATGAATACTCTTTGGGTTATAGCTGTCGTTTTGCACCTATTTTGAGAGTCCTGTAGGCCTAACACGAATGTTTTGATGTATAGTAACGTAAACGTAACTTTATTGTGACTGAATTTTGAATCGAAAATACAACGAATTTTAATAGCATTTTGTTGTTGATAGATATGAATAAAGTTTTCAGTTTAGGTAATTCTAATTCAAAATTCACTTACATTAACGATACGTTTACGTCAAACTATTCGAGCTAGGCTTTCTGAAAAAAGTTCTTATTTGCGTTTGAATTATAATTAGAACAAAAAATATACACTCTAATAGTTTTTATGGCTAATCTGTCAACAAACTCATAGTTTGTCGTGTCGGACGTTTGAATAATTTGTGGGTAATTGATTACTGCTATACGTGAACAAACGTGACCAGTGGTAAGTTATTGTATTGCTACCGGTCTTTAAAAATGTGCCTATATTTCATTTTTCATGACCAATTGCATATTATCGTTGATTATGAATCTTAAAATTAACGGTCACTACAAAATTAACTAGCGAAACCACGCATGTTGGCTGTGTATCGATAAAATAGATTTCGATTTGAATATTATTTTTCCGATTATTTATTTCGATAACAAATATAAAAAAAAAAAAAAACATTTCAAACTGTATAAAAAGTTGCCCACTGTTTGCAACGTTTAATTTCATCATTTTTAATTATTAAGTACAGTACCTATAATTAATATCTATCTAGTCAAAGCTTAGCAAGTTTGTTATGTGCTATGAAGTAGCGAATTTTCTTCAGTTGATTTAAGTAACCTACGGCCATTATTCGTTTGGAGAGAATTCGTCTGTTATGCACACGCATTCTCAGTTTTGTTAGGGTTCCATTTACCAAATTAGGTGTTTCATACAGCTCATTGTAACGAGATTGGGAAATTTCTCACAGTATAAAATAAAATCGTGTTATGTTCAAACTTACTGGCTCGACATAGAAGAAACACGAGTACTTAAGAATTATCCACGAATCTTACATTTAATCTTTAATTTTGCCATAGACCAGGCAATAAAAAGCGCAGCTTGGGTATTAAAAGTAGTTATCACCAATTTCAATCGAAGTTCAAAATCAAACTAATATAGGTACAAGCTATTGCTTTGCTCGTTTAAAACCTTTGTTCGGGCATAGGGGTAGCTGAAAACCAGCACAGACAAATTTTTGTAAGCACAAGCTGAACTCACTGAACTATTGTCATGTCGTAACTTATATTAGATTTGGCAATAAATTTATTTTTATCTTTATCTTCCTAATACATAGATCTGAATATTCTGAATCATCCGAATTAATTACAAACACACTACATAAATATTCACAAAAACCGACACGCCTCCTGTTTCTCATTTTCCCTGTATCGGGAAGCCAACATACCTAAAACTAGCCGACTATATCTCCATATTTATTTGGTCCGATCCCTAGACCCTGCTCAATGTGGACTTGTCAGTGGTCAGCGGGAATCTCGGCTCAACCCGGCGACCGCACATACCAGAAACGCGGAGATTCAAAGAAATACCACTACGAATCCCACAGAAATGTTTCTATCCCGCTCCCACTAACGCTCTTATGTATAGATTAGTGGTTTTTGATCTCGTTCCAGATTATCTTTTTGTTTTATCGATATAAATAAAAGGTAGTTCGTTTCGTTGTATGTGCGTTATGTTACAACTGTTGGGTCATTTCAATAGATATTTTAGTGAAGGGTTTCTTAAGGTCAAATTCATCAGAGATAGACTAGGGATTATGAGTAGCTATGTAGCTATTAGTATATTTGTATTGTTTTCTACAGTAATTATTGAACGTTTTTTTTTGGAATTAATGGCGCAGTAGATTATTATTAATACAATATTGTTGATACAAGAAATGAAATAATTGGCTTAGATTCATTACATGCACCTTAGTTTTTTTTATTATTTTAGTGAGAAAATGTAGATTGATAGATTGTAGTAATTGTTATAAGACACTAATTATTATTTTTGCTGTTATCATAATCAACAGTAGTTAAAAATAGCGTCAATGCTATTGTTATAGCACGCTGAGATTAAAAATAGTTATTACCCAAGATTTCCGTTGTAGATAAGTGTAACGTATCTGGATCTTTTGGTGAAACATACAATAAACATCAAATCATAAAAATCGGACGTTTTAAATTACTAGATCTTTTCCTTCTATTCAAACTAATCAATTTTGGTAGCAAGGCATACAGCCGCTAGTACAGTAGATTATAGCAGTATCCTAAACATCACTGATTTTCAAGTAGCTGAATATTTTCACACAGATATTAATGAATTCCAGAATTTTCCAAATCCAATTCTTGTAAATAAAAAAGACATTACATTGAAGCCCTCAGTTCCTTTGACATCAAATACAAAGGCAATTTCCTCGAAAGGAAATTACAAAATTAGTAGGACTCGGCTGACAATAGAACTATTCTGCCAAGACAATTATATTAGCTCTATAGAACATTAAAATGAGGTTTAATACCAACCTTTTGAACTAAGGTTTTCGGCCCTGAAGTAAGGCCTCCAATCTTTTACTACTGAACTACTAATTTTAATCTAAAACCTAGAAGGACTGGGTGTAAAGTAATTGAAAGGGTGGCTCTATAGAATTTGTTGATTGAGGCTGAATTATGGGAAACTTGATTTATGAAGTTGAAGAGGGCAAGAATGACGTCAGCTAGGAACTACGTACCAGCGATTGGGGTTACTTTGATATGAAGGAGCGACATTGATATTTACTAAAAATATTGCATTTGGTCATATATCTCTGTAAAAACGGAACTTATGCATTTTAACTTAATTGTATAGGCAAAATTGACAGTTTTCCTATTTTAACATAGGTACGGTAGGTACAGATGTGTCTGCGAAGTTAGATGGCGAAGATAAAAAATACTAAATCACCCCCCTGATTATGAAAAAAAATCTACTTTGACATTGAATGATAAAACAGAGATTATCAAAGTAAAAGCCTACGGTCCGACTTTGATAAGGAAATTTCTCCTTTTTTTATCGAAAACTATGCTGTGTAGTTTTACTTTATCTAGTCTATGTGATTTTATATATCCTAGTTAATTCAGTCTAAATGAAATATTTTTGATGTAGCAGCTAAAAGCACATGAAGCTCAAAAAATTGATCAAAGTAACCCCGTTCTACGGTACGTAGTACCGCCCTATGTTTGGCAAGGGTTCTATAAAACGATTGACTTGCTGTGGAAAAATGTAGAATAGTAATTATTTAAAAAACTAGACATTAAGCTTTATAGTAACTGGGTGTTAAGACGGGCAATTTTTATTTCTCGCTAACAGTTCTCGTAAAAGGCTAGGCTTTTTTCATAAAAAGCAGTTTAGTATCGACCTAATTAAGACCTTTAGAAAGCGGTAGTGATCGTGAATAGTCGTATACGTATGTAGTCGTGGATCGTATAGTGTCGGTTCTCGTTGCGGCATCATCTTTATTCACTCAAGCTGTTTTCCATTGGTGATGTTTTAAATATAACCAATCATGGTTACATTTAAACTGTAGCTGCCTTTGCTTAGTTACCGCAAACATATAGACAATCCAGTCAATCAACCAGACAAGAAGTCTGACTGACTTGATTATTGAGTCAAAAGTAAAAGTGTCTTATAATTTGAAATGATCAATCAAAATTGACAACACATGAAATTGAAATAATCTGAACCACCTTAACATACATTTTTAATAACACATACGGATGTAAATAACTTCCTTATAAGTGCGTACATATTACATGCAAAATTGTAACACACCATACAAGGTGCACGAAATCGTATCAATGTCTACGGTGTCTGTACAACTAATTTACTAGGCGCAATTAATCAAAACAAAAAGGAAGCTCAGGCACATGCATGTGTAATTATTATGCACATTAATTAACACAACGGGTCGGTACATAAATTATTATACGTCGAGCACGCAACGCTACTGACATAGGCACGGCCTTATTTATATTTTGTTAGGTACAGTTTTATTAGAATGTGGTGTTGTTTGTAAGAATGTACGTACTGGTATTACTTATATTGCCTGACATATAGGGAGCGGCATTTTAGCTATCAAGGCATGATATAAAGCTATTAATTTTCAGATCAACATAGAATTTACGACTAAGCATTAAATTAGAAACAAGCTGTAGTAAATCAGCAAATGTAAGCTTTAATAATGTTGGGGTATTTGAGAAGCGTAGAAAAGGATAGAACAACCATAATCATATCCAAAACGATATCAAGGTTTTATTTTGAAACCTCAGCAGCTATTTTTTTCAACATATCTAAATTAACTAAAAGTTTTCAAATCATTTACTCACCTGTATCTTTCTTTTACAGCAAATGGTCAATTTCAACCTGGAATGGAACCGAAGCGCCAACGTACAGCCTACACGAGACACCAAATACTAGAACTTGAGAAAGAATTCCACTACAATAGATACCTAACGAGGAGAAGAAGAATAGAGATAGCACATACTCTAGTCTTATCTGAAAGGCAAATCAAAATCTGGTTCCAGAACAGACGGATGAAGTGGAAGAAGGACAATAAGTTGCCCAACACCAAAAACGTAAGAAGAAAAACAAATCCGGCAGGCGTCACCACAACCACGACGAAGGGTACACCAAAGAGTAGATCGAATAAGAATACAAATAACAATGATAAGAAGAAATCAAACAACAATGGTCGACCGGACAGTATAGAGAATGTTACTGATAATATAATGAACGATTTGCATTGTGTTGGAGGACAGCAGAATTTGTCACACGATCCAGCGATCAGTCCGATGTCTCACCCAGGGAGCCAAATGAATCCTGGGCACCCAATGACGCCACATCATCTTCACATGATGAGCATGCATGGAGGCATGGACCCAGCTTTGCTTGCTAATCTCGCAGCCCACGGCTCCCCTGTCGGCACTGCAGGCTGCGGCACCGGCATCCCATCAAACCAACCAGTCATCAAATCAGACTACGGTCTAACCGCCTTATAATCTTTAGATGTGTAAAGAAGAAAACTCTATTTTTCATTATCGAACTGTAATTCTTACCATTCCTTTGTGTCTAAGGTGTAATAAAGTGATTAAATTAAATTAAGGTTTATTTTTAAGTTGTGTAAGTATTTTAGAGTAACCAGTCATAATCGGATGTTTGGATAGTTAGGTGGAAAACTTTACAATGTCAAAAGTGTGATTATTATTATTTTAGGGTAGGTAAACATCTTCTGAGTGTTGAATTTGTACATTTTATTTTAAGTCATTGTCAGTAGTAACAATTGTATTTATTAAATGATTAACTGTGTTTTTATTTATGTTGCAAACATAATATATAAATTCTTTTCAGCAATGTTAGTTCGCCAATCTGTCTACTTACTTGCTTTAGTTACCATTTCGACTTGTAATTTCTTATTTTTGAAACATCTACCAATCTGGTTTTTATCCATACAGTGTATTATTTTGATTACACTTTTATAAGATGTAGCTTTTGTAAAACATTTAAGGAATCTATCATTAATTTATGCCAAGTGAAAAGGTTATCCATTTTCTTTTTAATAAAGCTTTTCATTAATATATTTCAATCTGCTTTGGTAAATAGCTGAATGCTTTTATGTGAAATACTATATCCTGAATTTAAATGTATTGTTCCTAAAAAGTATACAAAGATACAGATGGGTAGATGTACTGTGTATAAATAAAAAATAATCATAATTATGATAAAAAATGTCGTTCATAACGTTCACGACTTATGTGATGTAGACAATGACTTAGGCTTAGGTACAAAATGTGGATTTAATTTTTAACGAGAAATTGTTTTGTAACTGAAATAGGAAAATGTGAATACAAAACCAATAAATATAGTAATGATATGAAAAATACGTCTACTGTTTTTTATTTATTCCCGAAATTGATCTGAATAGCTGTCTAAATAATTATAAATGTTTAGTAGAGGATCATAACGTAGGTGAAAATAAGTAAAGAGAATAGGTAAAACATAATTCGAAGAAATAGAATCGGATAGTGAATAAATTCGTATTTCATTACGTTTTTATAGTTTTATATTTTTTTCGTTTTAAATAGAATGTTGTGTTGTTTTTACTTTTACTAAGTTTTACAAAAAGAAAAACTACATTTAATTGCCAAAGTTTACGATCGAGCTATGAAAATATTACAACATTTAATTATGTTCACCTTCATGCATTTTACACCGCTCCAAGACAGCTTGTTAAGCAAGCGCCTAATTTACATTCATCCAAAATCGCATCCAAGCATATCGGCATGCATCACAAATTTTACTCCTACGCACTGATCATTCGTCTGGCATCGATATCATAACCTTGTGACATTCGTATCGAACGAAATGAAAGCAAAAATCGTAATGTATTCGTTGAATGTACAGTCATTAATCAACGTCGCCGGCTCATTGTGTGGCCGGCACGCAACATCTCCTGCGCGGCTGACGACTACAGTTTTATCAACTCTGATAAAGCTTGTAGTTGTGTTCACAGTTTTAATATCTGCTGTAGGAGGATTTCACACTTGGGAATTATTTGGTTTTCAATTTGGTTGGCAATGATATTATTGTTTAATTTTTGTTGAGTTTGAAGTTTAGAAATTAGGATTAAAAATCCCAAAACGGTGTCGACTAAGAGGAAAATACTTGGAGTCTTAACGTTATTCTACGTACAGAGTGTACGTAGAACTGGGTCATGAAAATATTAAAATTCCTTTAGTTAATTGGAGTTATCAAGGGATCGAAAATATTTATTAGCACAAATCGATTCTCTATCATTTACATAAATTCGTAGGCACCAATTGTAGATATTAAAAGCCATTACCCAAATTACCGATCAACAAAAAATTTGATCGCGTGCCTCATTTGTACTGTAAGTGACCGCTAATCTTACACGAAATAATAAGGTAATGGATGCTTATAGTAAGCAAATTGAAATTGCTTAGTAGTTTTAGATCAGTCTCAAAATAAGGATAGGAAATAAAGATTTTGACATGAAGCCAGAATAATTTTGGGAACAGTATATTACGAAAAGATTTCAACTTTTTGTTCTAGACGTAGATGATGTGCAAAAAATATTGCAAGAACTTCCAAATTAGCCGAAACATTTTCTTATTCATTCGCAAGACTGGCAAAGTTTCTTCACAATAACCCTTTTTTGCACGGCGCGTTAAAGAGTTATAATTTTTGCAGATCTTCTTAGTGTAGACAAAAGATGTTATTGTTGTTGAGATTTGTATGCAAATAACAAGATTATGCTACCGTCGCCGTTTGAAGGATTTATTGTACTTTGCCGCTTGTAAAATGTTTAGTGTTTTTCGTGTCCCATGAGACTCTTTTGTCAAATCAGACGACGGTAGCAGTTTTACAGTTATTTTGATTTGTTGCTTATGTTCTTAATTTTCTTGGGTTCGTTGATTTCGATATGTAACAGGCAAACCTCGGTGCTGAGCAATTTGCAGTGTCATATGTGTCATTTTGAGTTATTGAACATTCCAATAATAATATCAGGTCTGGTGATGTCGTGTTTCTGTTTGGGGCATCTCCTTAGATTAGAACTTACTAGGCATGCCTATAAACTGGAGATTCTTACGCAACGTAACTCAATTTTATTTTTTGGTTTCGTTACTCGTTTTCAATTAGCTATTCAATATCTCCTTCACTCTATGTTTGCTAAAAAGTTACTTTACTAAATTGTAGGTTTTATTTAACATTTAATGGCAAAAATTTTTTTTCATCATGCTAGTTCCTAAAATCGTAGACTACCATTCCACAGGGATTGAGCCATTATTTTGCAACCTTCTAACATTTAGAAAACAAAGGGCGGTAAAGTAAAAGGTCTCTAAGAGTAGAGGCTTCGGCAGGTGAGTCTCTGGGGACTGGTTGGAGGAAGTGGAGTAAAAGTGCCGCCGAGACGGTGACTTGCTGAAATAAGCAGCTAAGAGTTACGTGAGATAGGTTTGGTGTTTGGTCAGTCAGCGAATTTTGTTTGCGAGAATATTTGATTAAATTAAACTCATCAGTAGTTTAAATTAAGAAATGACGGTATGTAACAAAGGAAACTGGTGCAAATATCATGAGAATTATGATGAATACAGGACATCGAAATAAAAAGAACATTAATTTTACCTTTTTCTTTCTCCTTCGATATCAAATCAACCGATATTTTCATAACTATGAATTTGTTCGACACAAGTTTTTATAACAATACTACATTACGTTTATTACGTTATTCATAGCTTTAAGTGAATATACAAATCTTAATAAGTAAGAAAAACAATAAGCTTAACACGTTCTAAAGATAGACACAATTTAGCAGGTGAGCCCTTAACTCTCCTGGGACTGTTTATATAGAGTGCGGTTACCTTTCCGTGGATGACTTTAACCTTAGTCCGTTGAGTGACTTGCCAAACTACGGAAACATCGGTAAGTATATAGGTAAACCGGTAAGTATGTCAGTCTACAAATAATGTGAAATACGAGTGAAGAATTTTACATCACATACAGAATACTTGTCAATAAGTGCAAACCCCGATCAATACACGGTTACACCTTTGGCAGAAGGAAATAGGAGTGCGATAATCTTTACGATAAATAAACTGATATTAATTCATTACAATACATTAATCCTTTTTTGAAGGCTTACGGTAGAGGAAAAAATTTGGATTCGTAGTGTAGATATTGATTTATAATTAGAAAAAGTTATAAAATATGAAGCTAGATTGAATGTGAGCAACCTTTTTAACCTTATCGTGATGCAGAACTTTTTTCAATTATTATCAAACAGCTATCAGTTAATAATGCCAAAGATGATGATGAAAATATACTTGAAGCAGCGTAAGCTCAAAACGAACTTACATAATTAGCAATACACGTCATGCAAAACAATGGCTGTCTTAAATTTAAGCCAAACTTGCCAGACGTATACGCTTCAGCAACAGTCAGCAACTTTGGCGGCGCGAAGTGAACTCAAAGGGCTGTGCGACGCGACAAATTTCAATACATCGTCTTGTTGCGTAGGGGCGCCACCCGACTGAATATGGCGGATGGTTTTCGTGTGGTGCAAACTAATAAAGTTTTGTTATGCTTAGAGCATGGTAAACAAAATGTTCACTTTAGTTAGGTAATATACTTGTGGCTGTAGGCAATCTTTTATTATTTATACACAGCATCCTCTTTACCACAGCTAAAAACTTCATAAACGATCTAATTTAAGCAAAGTTGTTATTAGTCAATAAAACAAGAGGGAACCTAGAATGTTACCCTGTGGTAATCCAGACTTTTCTAAGGTCATAACGGCCAATGTCCCGAATATCATGGGAAGTAATAGGTTTATTAAGGCATAGCATGGTTTTCAACACCACCACAGTACTTTCACTGAAGTAGTGGTGCCTTCAGGGCTGCCTACTAAATGTTACCTTTCTAAAAAGCGTGACTAAAACTCCATAAATGTTTGCAGCTTTACTTTTGCTTTTATTATATTTAGGTTAATATTTTACGCGCCCTCTTGTGACTTGTGTCTGTACATCATAGTATAGGGTGGCTCAAGTCGTCGGCTGTATGTAATCCATACTCGAGTCGATTTGAGAGCTGCAGAAATGTACGTGAGAAGCCGACATATGTGGAGGGTAAGCTCAAGATATTGGATTTCTGTGTTTGTGGAGTATGATATTAAATAATTTCAATTTGGTTTTGTAAAACTAAATAGAAGAGATCAAAAGTTTTAAAGGTGGTATATAACCCCAGGACCTTATATGCGCTTTTTCTTTATTGAATTTCAGTACCTACATGAAATGTATAAAATGAAAACAAAATAAACTGTAAAGTCACCTTTGTCGCGTGAGTATTTGAATTCTTGCAGACAACCTTTACAAGGTGAGTCATGTTCATTAAATATGTCATATTCTACACATAATGTGCAGCTTCTAGACACTTACGTAAACTATAATAGATAGAGATTATAGCAGTTCTTAAGAGAAGTTCAATGATATAAAAAGGTCATCGTTGTTAGAGTTACAATAATAAGGTAATTTGTTCCCTATTTATGAATTTTAAAACGACACAAAGATCAAGCAAAACGGTATATCTTCAAAAAATGTTTTAATTATCTTAGATCTTTTTCAAACAAAAATGATATTGTAGCTAACATCACAAATTCTTAATTTGCGCTTCAATGAAAATCAACGAAGCATGGGTACACTTTGTTTTGCTCTTAATCTCAAACGCGTCTCAAGACGCTCCATGTACTACATACACTATAAAGACACATACAATATATCACAGCTGTATGTATAGCACATACCTCGGTAGTCAGTCGGCCAAGCTTTTGTGCCCTTCTGTGGGGCGACGTACGATACGCGCGTATGTGGGGGTGCGTATGTGTATGTGTGCGTTGATTTCCCGACACGACGCCGCGCCCGCTCAGTATGGTTTTGTAAAGTACGGTCGAAAGAAAGTGCTGGCGTTTATTGAATTTAATTGGTTTATCTAAGTGAAAATAATATAAACCAAGTTTATCGGTAATATTACTTCATTTTGTGAGTAGAGAAAAGAATTATTACTTGGATCATGATCATGATGGTTAATGTGAATGTGAAAATATATTTAGTAATTAGACAAATATGTAAGTGCTCTTTCTCTCTCTTTCTAAACTATGCTGTGCCCGAAAGGGTCCATAATTGATCCCATAGCCTTAAGCCTACCACTTGTTAAAATTACATTATGGAATGCCATAAACAATTGAGTATTGAGTATTCAATTGGTTTCAGAATAAATATTATTTCCTAAGAGTAGTATAATTGATATGTAGCGGTTACAATACGTCTTAAAGCTTACTAACTACTGGCTTTTGGCATTTAAAAGAATTACATAATGGTCTAGTATAATTATGAATAAATAAAACTTTGTATAACAGAATCAATGGTTCGGTGTAAGAGACACTTTGCTCTGTTTACTACACAGAGTGTTTTGGAAATAATTCCAACTTAGCTTTTCAAGTGACTTCTAAATTGGACCTTGCCAAAAATTACGACACCCAATATATTGATGCTTTTTAGGGGATTACCGTGAAATCACGAAAAAAAAAGAAAAAATATGATGTATACAGGGCGTCCCACGACTTTGCCACATGGAGGGGAAGTACCTTACATAACTGTAGATATAAAAAATTACTGAATGAAGACTTCATTTTTATTTCAAAAACAATACGAACTGCATTCAAAGAATTTTAAATAATAACCTGTCTGAACCGGGAATCGAACCCGCTAAATGTGAAAACAAAAAAAACTGTAATTTTATTGTACTAATCGAAAGGCTCGATCAGATACATTTTTTTCTTCTAGATAACATAGCATCTAAAATAAAAGGAACACCATGAAATTTAACATTTAATTTATTTAGTTCAGAATATTTTATTAATTTTTAGAAACGAATAGAGTATCATTTTTTTTTTAAAACATAAAAAAAATGCAGTTAGTACTTTCCTTCCCCCGTACTCAGCTGTCAGCCGTTCGTTCCGAGGGCACTCACACACACACAATCTAATACAGTTGGCACTTACACACATATACACACACTAGGGGTGCGCCCGGGAGGCATGGTGGGGACTGTATTAAGTTCCTTTCTTTTCACTAAAATAATTTTAGGGGATGGTTTTAGTTCAATATTTTTTTTCAAAGGGTCGTTGAATGCGTCCGTACAATTTGAGGAATGGCCGCTTCTGTGGGGTGCATTTACTAGTGGTTGAGATGTTTGCAACTGTGATATATCTTTTACGCACATTTCGGCCCTATTGTATATGTAGGCACTTTTATTCCTGTACATTTAAAATCGTTCAACTGTGTTCAGATCGCTCTAAGACGTTTGTTGAATTTGGATGAGCCCTTTGCTCGTTTTTTGTTTTATGAGGAAATACCTTCCAGTTTGGTTTACTGACTGCCCTAAAGTTTTGATATAATTTTACGGTAAATAATTCCGGATATAGGTACCTATAGTAAGCTAAATGCGTTCAAAGATTTATTAAGTTATAAACTTATAATATTTTTAAAGCCTTTGATATAAACCGACTCATTATAGCAGATTTCTTAAGTACCTACATTACACGACCAAACCTAAATTACAGCCATCTTGTCCACAAATCAGCTAAAAAACAACATCCTGGCAGCTTTCCAGTGAAGAAAAAACATAAAAATATTCAAAATTCGAACAGCTGAACGAAAAATAATAATACGATGATAAAAAGGTAAAGCCCGATAGCATCGCGAGCGATCTTTTGCTGAAATATTTTTAATCAAACTGGTTACCTGCTAGGCCGCAGGCAACCAACCGACCTGTCAATCTTTCAAACGTTAGATTAAAAACATCATCTTTACTTTTTTTAGCATTAAGAGGATCAAGGAATTATGTTGAAAAAAATCTTGGGCTGTATGATTATGAGGCGTTAGATAAAGTTTTGACGAAGGTTGCTGGGAATCTTCGGTTATATACTGTATTTATTGTTGCATATAGCGTGCAGGTACCAATACGGTTTTTCTTTGCCTTTGAGATTGAGGAATACGTGTATTGTTATTACGACTTCTCTAAAGATTTATTTTTGGATGGAACAAATAAGAACACAACATACGTGCGCATGTCCAAACGACATTTGGTTGTTTTGTTGACTTACGTCAGATCTATTTCTATAAAATATTAGTTGTTAAAAGGTGTTTGCTGAAAAGATAAGACAGGTCAGTATATAGATATAGACTACATCCCTAGCTGTTGTAAAATGTTTTTGATGACAAGCTGACAGTCCCTACTAATATTATAAATGTGAAGGTAACTCTGTCTGTCTGTCTGTTACACTTTCACGCCCAAGCCATTGAACCGATTTTGATGAAATTTGGTACAGAGTTAGTCTGGAACCTGGAGAAGGACATAGGCTACTTATATCCCGAAAAATACGCGATAAACGACATCCACGAGCGACCTTTAGTTTCTCCATATGAATTTGGTTGAGATTTTTCAGTCACATAACAGAGATAAGGATTAATAATTCTATTAATGCGTAGCCGCTCTTGTGTTACGTCTTGGTGTGGTCATTACTGGAACTTATATTAGGTACAGACGCCAGCAAATCAAGCTACCCGAAACCGTCAAATTTTCTCAATCAACTTTGAACCTAATGCTTTCGCGATATAGGTGAAAATCTATTAACGAAATTTGACAGATTATGGTAGGTTGATGTGCTGGCGTCTGTACCTGACTACTCCACGTTTCATGACGATATTCGATGTAGGTACTTGTTCTGCCTAGCTTTCTCCCAACTATGTTGGGGTCAGCTTCCAGTCTAACCAGATGCGGCAGAATACCAGTATTCATCAGACCTCCGCAACCCAGTTACTGAGCAATGCCGATATCCTATGGTTAGACCGGTCGTCAGATGTTCGGGCTTCTGTCTTCCCGTAACGACTGTCATATGGTATGTCTGCACCAATGCCTTTTCATGTTCATCTTGCGCTTTCAACTTTCAATTCCTCTTGCGTCAAACGCATGCAATATTGATTGCCTTGATGCATGCAGCTTATCGTTTACACCGGTGCGCCTCGGTTAGTCGTCAGTCGACATACAATAGACGGATTAGCGTGCGCTGAAGGCATGCGCTTAGGTCGAACTAGTATTAAGGCATACGGCGCTTCACGCATGCTTCAGACGAAGACGCAAGATGAACATGAAAGTGCACTGGTGTAGACATAGCTACAGGTATTCTTATGATACTTGGAACCGACGATTTAAAGTGCTCTCCGAGGCTTGGAGAGATCTAGATCTCACCCATCTACGGACTGGCCGCGGCAAGCACAGCTTAACTTGGCAAATCATATGATCCGCGCGGTTGTTATTAGCCACGAGCCATCATGACGATATTTGAGGTGTATGATAAAAAAATATTTAGGACAGATGACACTCTAATAGAATCAAATACTTACTACTTACATAACTTTGTAGATACCATAATTAACAAGCCGTATCCATCGCTAAAATCTCACTCACTGCACCAACACAAAATCAAAATAATTCACAGAAAAATAACCTTTACTGCCTTGACATAAAACCTAAACTCCTATTTCTTTACTATCATCTATGGGTTACTAAGGCAGGTGTGCTATAAGTGCTGAGTCAGCGCGGTGGCACCGGTAGTGCTTGGTAGCGGGTTCGAATCCCGGTCGATCACGATTTACATGTCAGTCGCGCCGCTTGATATCCGATTGTTACTTTGAACTACACCAGTCATCTTCGTATCTATACTAAAATAGGATTATGGTGATGCGGATTTCGGTGGTATTAAAGGTGACAGGATAGTTGATATGAGTATTTTAATATTAGTAAATAAAGATAAGAAATATCTATGTTATGTTGTACTTTAGAAGGTGTAGTTTATAGACGGAGAGCTTGGAGTGACTGAATTGTCAGTAGCTGGCAACACTGGGCAACAACGGAGCTGGCTTTCTGTACTAATTAGTCGAAAAAGTTTGACCTTTATTATCTGACTAGCTCGTCCTTATTATTTTTCAGACCTCATGTTAATTACCTAATATATTGTGATCTAGCTCATGCTTCTAATCACTATCCCAAATAAGTACTCTAATGGCCGATTTTTCAATCCTCAGATAACTTTTATCTAAGGAATAAATATGACGGTTTACGGTTTGACATATTTTATATATTAGAGCTGCTAAAAAGTCAAACTTATTCCCCAGACAAAAGTTATCTGGCGATCGAAAAATTAGGCTTTAGTGGTGGAGAGTCTATGTTGATTTTGATTCTATATTTACCATGCCCGCAATATACCTGACATACAGATATTAGCTATGACTGTAATAATAGATTCACTTCTGCAAGATTCTGCTAACTCTCCATGACAGAATTAGCACTATTTCGAACAAACAAAACACGATAACTTTTGAAGCAATTCTAAAAACCTATGCAGAAGAACAGTAGCTCTGCTTGTAATACAAGCTTCCCTCGAGGGTCTGAGTCTTACAATCGTCACAATTGCAGAATCATATTTCGTTTCATAATCATAACTGCAAGTGGATTACACACCCAGTCGCAACTGCAAACTATGCAACTGCCAAATGTAGATTGAAGGTAAATAGGCCAGTCGCAAATTATAAGAAATTTCTTTCAGAAAATTTCTGACACGTGCGCAAAGACAAATGCGCATGCAAAATTCTGATAGTGTGCGGGGTCTAGTACAAATTGATGCGAAATTTTTTGACAAACAATTTCTTACAATGTTGCTCACGACTATACGACACATGCCGACAGAACGTGCAGTTCATTGCAGTTATGATTACGAGTTCCTATGAAACAAAATATGGTTTACCAAAGGTTATTAAATTAAAAAGGAAAAACCTTTATTGGCCAATAGAAAAACAACCTTACTTAATTCCACTAAAGTTCTTATTATCTACTAGCTTTCGCCCGCAGCTTCGCTTGCGTGAAATTTTTAACCCGTTAAGTGACGATTTTCCATACAAACTTTCATCCCCTATTTAACTCCCTTAGGGGTTGAATTTCAAAAAATCCCTTCTTAGTGGATGCCTACGATACAAAAGGAACCTACTCTCAAAATTTCAAGTTTCTAACCCCAGCGGTTTAGGCTGTGCGTTGATAGATCAGTCAGTCAGCTTCTCCTTTTATATGTATAGACTAGCTTTCGCCCGCAGCTTCGCTTGCGTGAAATTTTGTACCCGTTAAGTGACGATTTTCCATACAAACTTTCATCCCCTATTTAACTCCCTTAGGGGTTGAATTTCAAAAAATCCCTTCTTAGTGGATGCTTACGTTACAAAAGGAACAAAATGTCAAAATTTCAAGTTTCTAACCCCAGTTTCTGTGCGTTGATAGATCAGTCAGTCAGTCAGCTTCTCCTTTTATATGTATAGATGAATTTATAAATATAATTAGGCATCGGTAATTACAAAAGTAGAGGTTGTTTAGAAATCGATTTACCCTATCCTCCGTAATAGTTATAAACTGTATTGCGGTGGGACAGTTTCCTTGTTTTTTGTTTACAGTTGCCGATTTGTGATAAATTAATTATTTTCATCTATCAAAACTGTCATTATTAGCCCCCCAGTTCTTTGAGCAATAGACTGACAGAAATATGGGATGACGAAAAAAATGGGATTTTATAGGTACCTAAGTTATGCATACCTAAGCAATGGGTATGGGGTGTCATACACGATTAAAATTAATTCCTTAAAATGTACTGCACGTATTGATTATCTTGTCTAGCCCAAGACACTCATACATTATGGTTGCCAAGAAAAAGATAATGAATCTAGTAAATGAGCCGAGAAATATAGTCTCGGTGATGTATTAATCTTACGCACTGTATTACACGCTCCGTAAGACAGCTTATTTTGCCCAACAAATTAAAAATATAATATAAATATTAGCCTGTAACTGTCCCACTGTGGAGCAAATGCCTCTTCCCATAAAGAGAAGGAACGAGCATTGATCACCACGCTTGATCTCTGCAGGTTGGCGATTTGAGACCATTATTACATCCAGGTTTCCTCACGATGTTTTCCTTCACTAGTGGCGTCTTAGATTAACTAAGAAAATACAATTATGACATTGAAAACGTCATATTGGTGGAGCCTGGGTCCGAACCCGCAATCTGGTGCTTAACAAGCGGGTCTTTAACTTCCGGGCCACCACGACATTCAAATAAACATAATAAATTCATCATTGAAAAAATAAAACTAATATTATACTTTTCGAAAACGATGCAACTCCTAAAAAGTTGAGAAGTTGAAAGATATCGCCCTTCGTCAACACCGTGGGAAAGCGGGCTGGTAAAAAACGATTATCTCACATTAGTTATAGGTACTTAAGCGCTAATTCTACTATCAATTTATTGCACGCAAGTGTTTGCTTAGTTCGCAATATTTGCAAAAGTCGACTTGTTGCGGGTTTCTCCACAGTTTGAAAGTCGATTGCAGACAACAGGCAGTCATGTCGCGCAACAAAATTTGCTAATGGATTTGGCACTTTAGAGTTCATAGTTAACTATGTATTTGGTATGTAACATTGGCAGACCGTCGCATGAAATGTTGTTCAAACAATAAATATCATTTTTTAAAGAAAAATTGAGTAAAACAAGGCACCACTTCTAATATTCGGGTTGAACGTAATCCGACGGCTTCCGTTATGAAGACGGACATATCAATTTGAGCCAATAACTAACTCAATGGCCACTAGCCAACAATAATATAATACAGCATGTATGCACATGAAGAAGTTGTCTTTGAAACATAGCGTTTGGTCTGTCTAAAATTGTTGTTATACTCGTAGACTATCAAATTGCGCAAGAATGTTCACTTAAGCACGAAACACCCATAATTAAGTAGCGACTTACCTAACTTGCCGAATAGGCGAGTTAAGTAGATAACCTCACTTGGATGTATACGTATTGGCGAGTTAAGTTCTGTACTTGCTGAATTAAGTTTTAAATCGTCAAGATAACTCGCTACTTAACTTAAGTGGGTGTTAATCGGCCTTAACTGATATTCCAACTTTGCAAAACATTGATAAGAGCGCTACTGGCTATTACGTAGCTACCTACGACTAAATTATTGTATATATAAACAATTCATATTAAAGATTTTTTAATTCCATCATTTAATTGATTTTAAGATTTTGTTACCTGCTTTACATGGGTTAGCGACAATAACATCTGGCTTCGCCTTCTCTGATTATCTAAATATACTTAGATACAAAAAAAATGACCTTTTGAACTCAAACTAGTTTTAACGTAGGTAAAAAATCATTACTATTACAAATAAATTACTAAAAAGATCGTCTTTCGGCCACAATGAACATTGGAAAATAAATAAACTCAAATACATTCTGAATAACAAGGAGATGTTTCATTTCAATTATTCAGGCATTACTTGTCCCAAATTTTCCTACCATACAAAACAATACTAAACTAGTTTGTCTAATAAAAATGCCCCCAAAAACTAACACAGACGTTCATTCGACCATCATAACTGCACTTTATTCAATTTGCGCAAACGCTTTCTTTTTGAAAGTCATGCTAACGTATTTGTCTTCATTCGACTGACGGCTCAATGCTGGACGCTATGACCAGAAATCTGACAGAATTGACACACACCCAGTGAGACAATAGTGTGAATTAAAAATGATAAAAACTGTAGCTACTGTCAGTTTTTATTGAGACAAATGGTTTAGTGAAAAGTTTTTTATCATGCTATGCTAATCCGTTGAAGTGTAGAAGACAAACAAATATTGATAACTAGCTTTTGCCCGCAGCTTCGCTTGCGTGAAATTTTGAACACGTTAAGTGACGTTTTTCCATACAAACTTTCATCCCTTATTTAACTCCCTTTTTTTTAATTTCGAAAAATCCTTCCTTATTCCTTGTCTACATTATAAACGGAACCCCTGTGCAAAATTTCAGCTTTCTAGGTCCAAGGGTTTGGGCTGGGCGTTGATGAGTCAGTCAGTCAGTCAGGACTTTATAATTATCTAAATAGATATACATCCGATCACAGTAAGTTTTTGCACTGCATCCGATCCCAATTAGCTTAACTTATGATCCGAATAAGTTGCAGTACTGTTTTTCCTTTTCCCAACTAAGTTGGGTTCCGCTTTCAGTCTAAGTAGATGCGGCTGAATACCAGTATTTTACACGGAGCGACTGCTATCAGACCGCAACCCAGTTACTAGGCAATGCCGTTATCCTAAGGTTCGACCGCTTTTCAGACTTTCATGCTTCTGACTCCGTAACGACTGTCATAGGAATTTGTATGATACCCGGGAGTCTCTTCGAGGCACGGAGTGGTCTCCCACCCAGTGGTGATCCACGGGCTGACTGCGGCAAGCGCAGCTTAACTTTGCAAATTATGTGATCCGCGTGGTTGTCAATTAGCCACGAGCCCCTCGAACAAGTTACAGTACTGATTGTAGGTATTAATGATTTTGCACTAGGTACATCCAATCTGAATTTCGTAGATTCATTGCAGCTCAGTTTCCTCGGATCAAATTTTCTCGGAATCGGACCGGACGCAAAGCACAAGCGCTCTTATAGCATACGCGGGGTAAGCTACTTATAGAATAGAATAGATATAGAATATTGAAATCTCCGGGAGCACCGTGGGACACACTAAATCTTCACCTCCTATTTTGTTATTTTTTTAATATAAAAATAACTATCCACTTTTTATGGTACTTTTTAATTTGATTCGATTTTGAAACATTTACTTACCTTAATAATATGAAATTTCACTTCCAAATGTGAAATATAAAAAAATAAAAATATTTGAAGTTGTGGGACAATCTGATTTTGCTATGGTAAGTTTTTGTGAAAAACACCCAGATATATATATTTGCAAAGAATGTACGTATAAAATCAGATGTTACAATTTGTTAAGGAATCCTCGTACAACCTACCTTAATAGTATGATAAGTTTACAGTTTAAGTTTCGTCTCTCAGATCAGTGAATTGATGACTGATCGCCACATTGGCGTACTAGTAGCTAGTTTCAAACTTTCTTAGGTTCTTTTCTCTTTCAAAAAATCTCAGTTGTTACTCGTGGTTTGAATTGTGTCAAGTAATAAAAAGCTTGCCCCTACATCATGTTAGTTTAATGCATTTATCGCGATAACGCTTCTATCAGAGAACAGTGGCTGTGACAATAATGTCCAACTTTATATGACCAACATGAAAATGGATTCAATTAAGTACCTGTTTACAATATCCGTAGCCACTCGAATTTTCATATGGGTAAAAAAATTGCAATCGAAATTTCGCCCACGAAAATTTCGCCAATTTATTAAATTATCCAAAAAACAAAAACCAATCAATAACCCCCAATCAAAATGACCATAAAAAGCTCGCATCTGTCTCATTCCCCATTGTGTTGAGCACGTGCTCCGTACATGCAACGTCATCGGGCAGTCATTATCGGGGTCAACGGCACGCTGATTACCTCGCCCTGTCGTTCATCATTAGCCTAGGTTAGGATGTTTGTAAACATAGCCTCCATTCACTGGTCATATTCCGTGTAATTGGGTCACTTGAAATATAAGTGTGGTGAATTGATGGGTCAAATTTCAGTTTTTTTTCGAGATTTTTTCCTTGTTTTTCGGGAACTATGAGCTATGTTGAACATACCACACAACATTGTTGCCGTTCACGAAGTACTAAAAAGTATGAATGTACTTGTGATGCATCAATTTTCATTGTAGTGAGGCCATCGTAGCTATTGCACGCAAAAGGCATGAGGAAAAGTCAACATTTCATATTTTTTTCAACGAAACCGTTTTCTAGCGGTTTTTTTTCTTATTAACGGTAAATGGTTTTATTAACAGGTATAAAACTAATTTACCTACATACATAATAATGTGAGAATTTTGAAAGTAGAAAAAAATATACGAAGTTTGATGATCTATAATTTATACAAAATTAACGGACTTTTCTCCAAACGCTACTTACGACTTCTTAAATCAAATTAACATAAAACTAACATCGATTAATTTAGCAAAGATCAATAACATTATAACTTGACCTCTGAACTGTAATATATCACACTAAAATAAACATTAAATATAGTTTAGTCTAGCCAGAAGCGCATTACGTACGGTTATAACAAAAAAAAATATAATCAATCATTCAGAACATGTGTCCAAAAGAAAATATTTATTACCTGTCATTACTGCAGTTCAACTAATCAATTAATAGGTTACATTAGAATTTTTCAAAAAAACTGTTAATATTTATCACTAGGTTTGAAAATGAGGATGGTTATGTTTGTATGCGTGTGCGCAGGATTGACGGATAATAAATCAAGCTACGCATTCGTGCTCACGATTCTGCAGCGCTGAATATATCAAATCAGCTTGGTGCCTCACGATCAGTACCTTTTGTTTTGTCGTGAAAGAATGATTTCATATCTGGTAACCTAGTTTCCAATTGTATGATAAACGAAACGGTTGAACTGTGAGTTAATTGTAAAGTTTAAACGGTCTGCTATGTAATACATTATTATAATTAGTTGTCTGAAAGGAGTTGCTAAACCTTCGCTTTCGTGGTTATTGAAATTCAATAGGTTATAACGAAGTACGTAATAAAACATTTCTACATCTATAATCAAAAGATGCAAAATGGTACATAATCTTTTTCTTCTCTCGTGTCGGCCATGAGCTATATAAAAATAGCTCATGCTGTGGTGAAAAGATTAACCGGTCAGCAAGGTTGGTCACAAGGCAGACTGCCCAGGGCGCGCCGGACGTATTTAAGTATTGTCACTCATGGAGGCTCTTTTCATGCATCCCAAATACATAATAAAAGATGTACATTTTAATACTTTTTCATCAACCTCCTCTGTAAACTGATACGATGTTACATAGATAAGGTTTTTAATTGCAGAATAACCAATTTTAATCAGCGATGAATATCGCACATTCTCATCTATCTGAACGTTTCAGTCTATATCAATATCATACATTTCACGTTCATACGATACATAAATCAATAATGTCTAAGGTATTAATTAACTATTCATACAAACCTACCACTACTATTATTTTCGTTCAGAATTCACGAGAAACAGAGCACATAGCGTGCTCTATTGATTTGTTTATAACATAAGAAATTTTCATGCGATCCTTCTTAGCAATGTATATCATAATTTACATTCTGGTTGCGCATGAGTGGTCGGTCGCTTTGATCTCCGTTACAATCGGACGTAATTGATGATTGCGCGCCAACTCCATATACAGCGAGATGCATGGAGTAGTAAAACTACGGATACAACGGAGGAGTAGGGAAAATGGAGTGCTTAAACGCTTTTTATCGAGATGATTCTTCTTTAAGTGACCAACTAGCGAAGGTTGACAGTCAACTGCCCATATTTCATATGGTCCCTCGCGAGGCAAAATTGCTGGGCAGCACTCGCGACCCCAAACCACTCTCGAAGGTTTTTCAACCGCGACTCCTTTCTGGGGCCAATGTGTCTCTTACCCGCGACTTTGCCCATCATGATAAGTTGCAAGAGGCCGTATCTCTCGTGTCTAAACATGCGTCCCAGATACGCACCTTTTCCCTGTCTGACGGTATCGCAAACCTCGCGTTTTCACCGATACCTCCTCGTTGGTGGTTGGTTATCGAGATTAAATTCATCCAATTTGAAAGGCGCGAGGGATTCACAAACCTGAAATTATGCAATTGTCGGCGCTTCGTATGGTGTAATGCTTTTGAATTTTCATTAAAATAACTGTTGACCGCTTTCTGTACACCTCGGATGGGCACGTTCTACTAAGCTTTATATTACACATCAATGATGCGTTATTATGTTGGTTTTCACATGTTTATCACTAGAAGAAATTGTATTCATATCACGCTACTTATGTCTTTCTGGTGTGTTTTTAACACTCCATTTGTCAATTACTACGTAATTTACAGCGAAACCAATCGAACGCGCGCCGCTGTCACGCCGAGCCGTGCGCCAGCGCATGCCTGCTCTACGCGCTACGAAATACGTTGGTAAAGAAAATTTACTATCTAAGCGCTTACGTAATCTTAAAAATATTGTGCATATTATTTATATATTTTTTTAACGATAACGTTTTGTCTTCTACAGTTTTGCAGGTGAAGATTTAATTTACTAATAATGTTCTCTAAAATGCAAGACATCATGAAAAGCTGCTGACAATTTTTCGGGAGATTTCCTAACAATGAACAGATGCAATCGGGCGTTTCTTTTGTGGCGGCATCTATCCACGCCACATGCGAACTATTCATGCCTACATCGCGATATCAAGATTTAACACGCAGATAGTATATATACAACCTCCCAACATCAACTGGTGGGCAGTAGCCCGCCAGGCACAAGACTCCGCCTGGTTGGAGGATCCCTCCCTTTGGTTGGAGGAACACCACACCAAGTTTCTCCACACTTTTATTAGTTACTTAAGGCTGACCGTACATGAGCCACTTAGTTGCTGGAGACACAGACCTCCGGTTTCTGAATTGAGAATTCGGGATAAGCAATTCTTAAATAATATTTGAGTACGGAGTTGTCAAAAAAATGCTTTAAAATCCGTCAATTTTTTTGACAACTCCGTACTCAAATGTTACTTAAGTACTGCTTATCCTAGAATTCTCAATTCAGAAACCGAAGGAGATTCTCGCAAATTTTTGTAGCTGCAGTTCTGTAGTATGCTGCAGGAAAATTAAATGCCGATCAACGGTGTCTTGAGCAACCTACACGCCCATGTGCGGTGAGCTTAAGTATAAAAATTGCATTTAATCTCTAGAAGGTTTTTATTTATTTTTGCCGTTATGGTCTGTAGCTACTCGTTTCGCAAACTAATGGCCGCTGAAATACATGACTACTTTTCTGACGATAAATTGCAGATTCCATTATCAAACTCGTAATGTCACTAATATCTGAACAGAATCTTTAATTTATCACTCTGAAGCGCAATATCGAAAATGGTACATCTAAAAGGTTATATTTGAACAAAAACTGAGCTACATAATAGCGTTTTAATACTACACTTATAACATGAACAAAATCAATATGTAAACGTAATTACAGTGTAGTGCCTTATTATGTGCGATGTATATTAATTTTCAATCCTCTTTAGATGACCGTCTCGACGATTACGGCATGGAAAATTGCGCTAATGAAGTCATTACATCCCAGGACCATCAGCCTAATGGATAAAAGCTTTTAAAACTTAATCGATCTTCGTGTTTTTGAGCCGTGTTGCAATTTAAAATTATGGACTTTACTGCAAAGTTTAAGCGAAGCAGGTAAGCGGTGTACTATTAGCGGAGTTTATTAAAATTATTTAGGTGCTCTCGTGTTTTTTGGTAGTTACGTTAAATGTACTTTGTACCTAAATGTATTTTATATACCTACACTCGGGGTAACATTAGACAGATAAGCCGTGAATAAAGTAAAAAAATATATATTTAGAGTAGAGATTTTTATATAACATGAAAATTATATATCAGTAATGCATTGAGACTGTTCTTAACATTTGATGTTTTGCATTGTATCCTAAATTATTTCTTTAAATTATTTTGGTTGTTTGTGTTAACTGTTTGCAAAGTATTTATAAGGTATAAGGTATAAGGTATAACGGGCTGGTATCCGCAACTCCACGTCTAAGCGCGTATTTTGCGTGATGGGTGGTAAGTATGGTTACTCGATCCACCCTAACTCCTCGAAGAAGGCCAGCACACCCTTGATGTTACTGGTGATCTCTCGGAGAGTACCTGGGTTTCCGAAGTACTTGGCCCTGTATGTGGCGACCTCAGGGCAGTTTAGTAGCACGTGGGCTGCCGTCTCGTCCTCCTCCATGCATGCTCTGCACAGTGGGCTGTCTGTAACTCCAATGACAAAGAGGTGTTTGTCAAATGAACCATGGCCAGTGATGGCCGCTGTGACTGTCCGCAGTTGTAGCTTTGACAGCCGGAGGGCTTTTTTAGTGAGTCGACCATCAATGGCGGGAAGCGCCTCCCTGGCTTGCCTGCACTCGCCATGGTTTATCCATAACTCGTTGTGTTGGTCTCTGGTGCGTTTCCTTACCAGGGTGCGTAGGTATCCGAAGGGGAGTGGTACTATGGGTTCGGGACCCACCGCATCCATGCTCGATCCCCTTCTGGCGAGCTCATCTGCTGCATCATTGCCTCGGGAACCGCTGTGTCCTTTGATCCATTGAATGGTTATATTATTGAGGTTACCCACCTGGTTCAGAGTTTGGTGACACTCGTGTACCAGCCCAGAATTAACTGTGTGGCTGCTTAGTGCTTGCAGGACTGCCATGCTGTCCGAGAGTATTCGGATTGAGTGGCCCTCAACCTTCCTGGCCATGATTGCTGACGCAGCTAGGGAGATACCCAAACACTCAGCCTGGAAGACCGTGTTATGAGCCCCCAATGGTGTGGCTATGTGTACGTTGAGGTCTTCTGAGAAGACCCCGGCACCTGTGCCTGTACCTGTTTTGGATCCATCCGTGAAGATCCGCAGCTCCGCGGGACATAAACCTTCGCATCGGTGATCTTCGTACAGTTGGATTTTGTATTTTTTGTCAAAAATGAATTGTTTGGGTATCCGGTCGTTTATAGCTCTTATAAGAGGGAACTCGCTAGCGAGTTCCTCTAGCAACGAGGTGTGTTGTGTGTTACCTTTGCTCCAGAGGTTCAGTGTTTTCAGGCGTATTGCTGCCACCGCTGCTTCCTGTTGTATAAAGAGGTGCAGCGGTGGCAGTCCCAGCATGGCTTCTAGTGCTGCAGTCGGTGTGGTCCTCATGCAGCCTGTGGTTGCCATGCAGGCAAGTCTTTGTATGCGCTGTAGTTTGTTTGATGCTGTGCTCAGCTTGGTTCTGGGCCACCACACCACAGCCCCGTAGGCGAGCATGGGGCGAATCACCGCACTGTACAGCCATAGTGTGATTTTGGGGGATAATCCCCATTTCTTACCTATCATTCTTCTGCACTGCCAGAAGGTGATGCAGGCCTTGTTTAGTTTGTTGTCTAGGTGGTTGCTCCATTTTAGTTTGCTGTCCAGGATCACCCCGAGATACTTAACTTCATTGGACAGCTGGAGTTCCGTATTGAGCAGTTTGGGCAGTCGGAAAGGGCCTAGTGCCCGTTTTTGGGTGAACATGACTAACTCTGTTTTGGCGGGATTCACTGATAGATCATAGTCCCCGCACCAGCGTTCAACGATGCGCAGGGCTTGCTGAGTGAGGTTGCAGATGGTCCCGGTCACCTTGCCCGAGACCAGGATGGCCAGGTCATCAGCGTATCCTATTGTGTAATAGTGGTTGGCATTGAGTTTCGAAATGAGGTCATTTATTACCAGGTTCCATAGAAGAGGGGAAAGAACCCCTCCCTGGGGGCAGCCCCTGGCTATCATGGCTATCTGCTTCTCGCCTTCAAGGCGAACCACGCGTTTACTAAGCATGTTTGTGATCCAGTCAATTAGTACCTGTTCCACTCCATGTTTGGAGAGGGCGGCGCTTATGCTGGAGAAATGTGTTTTATCAAAAGCCCCTTCAATGTCTATAAAGGTGCCCAGGCATGTCCCTTTCTGATGGATCGCATCTTCTATCCGGCTGACTACCAGATGGAGTGCGGATTCCGTTGACTTACCTGAGCTGTATGCGTGTTGGTTACCGTGTAGCGGTATAGTTTTTAGAGCGCCATCCCTCAGCTCCCTGTCGCATAGCCTTTCCAAGGTCTTTAGCAAGAAGGAGGTCAGACTGATTGGACGGTGAGATTTCGCGTTTGTGTAGTCACCCTTACCTGGCTTTGGGATGAATATTACTTTCACTTCCCTCCATCCTTGGGGAACGTACCTAAAGGCCAGGCACGCTCTCATTATAGGTAGCAGTCTCCTGGCAACAGACGTTTCTGCCCATTGCAATAGGGCAGGAAACACTCCGTCCGGACCGGCTGCCTTGAAAGGATGGAAGCTCCGGATGGCCCCTTGGAGTTTCTCCAAAGTGACCATCTTGCTTGCATAGTTCCAATCATTTTCTGATGGTGATAGGGTTACATCTTGCCAATTTATTACCTGTGTGAAGACGCATCCTGGGAAGTGAGTTTCGATAAGGACGCGTCTGGCTTCTTCCGGCGATGATGTAAGTGTGTTGTCAGGTTTACGGAGATTGACAGGTGCAGATGTGCCCTGCTGCGCCAATATTTTCCTTACCCTGTTCGCTTGCTGGCAGGATTCAATGTTTCCACAGAATTTGCGCCATCCCATGGTTCTTCTGAATCTGATGCATCTTTTGTAGCTGGATTTGGCCGATTTGTACTCGTCCCAATCTTCGTCAGCACAAGTGTTCATGGCTCTGTTCAGAGCCGTTCTTACCTTACTGCGCTTGCGTTCCAGCTCCGGGCCCCACCATGGCTGTTTGCCTGGTGTTGAGGGCGAGATGGTCTCTGGGCAAGCCGCATGATAGCTGTCTATGATTGATGCGGTTAAATGTTTTACCTGTTCATCAATTACTGTGGTGTCCCAGGTAGTCTGTGGGTCGTTTAGTTGCGTAAGTTTGGAATCAAGGGTGCGTGTATACATGTTCTTGTTCGTTTTGCGTGGATTTCGCTTAGGTGGTGTTGCCGATATATGGACCTGGAGGTCAAAACGGATCCATCTGTGGTCGGAACATGAGGCCTCTTTGGAGACCTGCCAACCAGAGATGATATCCGTCGCCCCCTCCGAAGCCAGAGTGAGGTCTATAATTGTGCGGCTGCGTCTGGTTACGAAGGTTGGTTCAGAACCCGTGTTTAGTAGGGATAGGTTAGTTGTAAATAAATACTCGACCAAGGCCTTACCCCTGTCATTCTGCGTGTCCATGCCCCACAAGGGGTGGTGAGCGTTGGCGTCGGCCCCTATGACGACGTCGACCCCGGTCCTCTCGCAGAGGTTTACCAGGCGGGTGAGGTCGTGGGGAGGCGGCTCCTCCGCCTCGGGCATGTAGACCGAGGCGAAGACGATCACCTTGCTCACGGCATCCTGCTGTATGTGCAGCCTTGCGGCAGAGACGTCTCTGCAACAGAATTCTGTTAAGAGCTGTGTTTTGAGGTTGTTAGTAATATAGATGCACGATCTGGGGTGATCGTGGTCTGTAGTAACTAGGAGCTTACCGCCAAGATTGGAGAGTCCTTGTACATGGCCCGCCCTGATCCACGGCTCTTGAATCAGGGCAATGGCCGTGTGTTGTACCTCCAACCACTTGCGCAACTGAGCCGTCGCGGTCTGGCTGTGGTGGAGGTTGGCCTGTACGACCCTACAGGTCGACGAAAAGGACGCCATCGCTGGTCGAACCCTCCTCGTCCCCCCCGAGTTGTAGCCCGGCGAACAGGTCGCCTGCCTCGAATCCGTCCCCCTCCGGGTCTGAAGCCGAGGACAGAATGTCCTCCGGCTCTCCACCCGATGATAGGACGGCGTCCGAGGAGGCGGCGGTAGCGGCAACTGGCTCCGCTGCGGCAGGTGCCGCCGCGTCAGGTGCCACCTCGCCGATCTCCGGGATGTCTGATGATGGGGGAGCGGTCTCCCCGGTCTGCTTCGGCGGCAGCTGCTTCAGCTCTTCGCGGATGGTCTTCGTGGCTGGGTCCCATCCCTGAGGGACGTCGGCATATCTGCCGTTCGGACCCTGGAATTTTACGTACACCGTCCCCAATCCAATTGAGAGACGGCGTCCGGCTTCCATCAGGGTCGGAATTTGGTCCTCAGGGACACCGACCACCACAAACCATGCCGCGGTCTGCTTCTCTGCGTTTGTGAGCACCCACCTTTTGATGTCGAGCCAGGGGTTCTGGTAGGCCAGAGAGCGTCCAATATTGGTCGGCTCCTCTAGCACTCCCTGCTCGTCCGGAATGAGGATCCCGCAGCGTACTCGTTTAGAAATCTCCGACTGGCTCTTGACGACTAACGAGACGTTAGCCGGAAGAGTCAGGCCAGAGATGGTCTTCTTCAGCCAGGCTAAAGTGTGGTCACTTTTGCACCACAGTTTGAGAACGCCCTCAGCATACACCGGCTTGGCGTCAAACGCTGGCCCGGGTCCGTCCTGTTTGGGGGACCAGGCCTCGCTGATAATCTGCTTCTGAACTGCAGCGAGTACCTGGTCGGATAGCGCCTTGCTAATGTGCCCCGTGCGGTCGCAGGTGATCGCGACCCACAGGGGCGTGCTGGCAGCTTGGGCGTAGCTCCTGTTGGCGGCCCGCTTGGACTGATCAAGCCGCGGCCGCTTGTGCTCCCCACGAGGCGACAACGTCTCGTTGAGAGCCCGCTTGGCCGCAGTCTGACCCTTCCAGCCGGGTCGCTGCTTGCTATTTGCAAAGTATTTATATCTGAAGCGGTTAGGGCTGCGTTATGGTAAATAACGAATGACGTACAACGACCATTCCTTCGGGCCAGAAGACGACAATCATTCAATTTTATGACGTTTAACAATGTATTTTCGAGTGCTTGGTTGGGGCTAATAGTGACAATAAACGTTGACAGTGTGGTTGCACAGTCAATGGTAGGTTGTTCTGAAAGTCAGGGAAGCGAGGCTGCAGTCGTTAACGGCATAATTAGACGACTAGTTATGTTATTAATAAACCGATATTGCTCGATGCAATATTCAGGATATCTCTACGAAAAGCGTTCCTAATACTTACCAACATACATAGTTAGGTCCGTTTAATTAAACCGCTCTCATTTGAGAGATATTCCAAGAGGAGCTACCTTAAAGTAGAATTCCATATATTTTACATTTTTTTTTAATTCTTCTCAATTCATATCAATACGACACTTAAGAGGTATTTCTCAAATGAAAACTATTAATTAACATGGGCCTTAATGTAGTTCTGAGTGAATAAAACAGAACTCAATTTGATATTTGGGCTCTAATTCAATTCGTAGAACAGTTCTATCCGACCAGGCATGAGTATACGTATCAATAGAGCGTACCAGTGCGTACAAACCCTTATAACATATCTCAATCAATTTCAGACCTTTGACTGACAATCGAAATAGATTCGTAATTGTTTCAAACGAAAACGTTACATTGTTGTATTGTTTTGTGAAACCCGGTCTGTCGCGTCGAGAGCCAAAAGTCGGCCACCAAAAATGTAATAGCTGTCACTAGCCATGATTAATGCAATTAATCCCACAATGGCCACATCGCAGTACACTGGCTGCCATTGAATGTGTAGCATTTGAATTTTAAAGCTTTTTGTTTCCATTCGTTTGTTGGATTCGAAAAAGTTCTGAATTTTGTAGTCAGATGTACAAAATATAATTATGAAGGAATACTAAATATACCGAGCTTACATTGGATAAAGAAGATTTTAAAGTATTTTCAATGTTGACGTGCAAGTTTTTCTTTTTCTGCTGTGATTCAGGAGAAGTCAATAACTAATTTTATATAATTTTATTGTCTCATAACTCTTCGAATTGACATGTTCATGATTTTTTTCAGGTAATCATTACTTTGTTGCATTTTGCAGGTAAAATTACAATTAACCTCCTGCTAAATGCCATACTAAAAATGTATGAGGTTCTCATCGCAATAGAATGTGAGACTCCAAGTCCAAATTCCTAAATTAAAATTCTCGAACCCATTAAAAACTACACACCAAACTCTATCCCAGACATCGGCCGCCACAACAAACGCATAGTTCGGCGCGCCGTCTGATACATTTCATAAATAACGTGTACAATTTTTGTACATAGATTTATTACGTTCGGCGAGCGAAAATGGTTAGAGATTGTTTTTCAATTTAACCGGAGGTATCCTGCTGCTTGACATGCTGCGCGGCGGGCCTTCCGCGCCGGTCCGCGCCCACGGCTTGATATATTATGTGGATTTATTTCCGTTTTCATTTGTATATAGGTATTAATAAAGTTTGGGAATGCTTTGTTTTTTTTTGAAGATGGTAAAGGTGTTTTGTTAGAGGCGTATCGTATCGTATCTTTAGTAGCAAACTTATATTTTGTTCATTTTTAATTTCGGGCATTTAATCTGTCAACAATACGTCATAAGGCTGGTATTCTACTTATCAAATATCTTTGTCCAATGTCCGTTTGAACAAAGAAATTGTGCATTTGATCAAAGAAATTGGATGATCTTAATTAAGAATTTCAAAGAAAAGAATTGGACATCGATACTGGACAAAGATATTTAATAAGTGGAATACCAGCTTTACATCTAATTTAATAAGTAATAAAATATCCTGGAGCATCGCTTTGGAGATATTAGTGATTGATGTTTGATATAAAAGTACACAAGTTTTTTTTTTGGCCTTCTTGTTGTTTATCCTTGCGGACTGTTTCTACGTAACTGGATAGTTATTGGCGAGATCTGAAGTGTCTCCAGCCAATAGGGGAGTACATGTTGATGTCTCCGCTTCACTTAGATATAGTGATAGCTAGAGCAAGAGCTATGACTACAGAACAGCAAATCCAACAAATTTTCACCAGTCTATGGATGTCAAAGATTATTCTTAGCCGTGGACCACACAGCATACACATCTCAATGTGTAATAATTAGCTGAAATCGTTCGTGAACGCCCACCGTCAACGACGCCCAATATACTGACTCACACATTCCACGAAGTCTATTTTGAAATGCGTGTCTATTAATACTTTCTAAAGATTTCCGTTTCGAATAAATACTGGCTTTTCCGTGCAACTTTCTGTGCACAAAATTGTGCAACAGATTTTTGATACATATTTATATATCCACAGATAAAGCAAGCGCTGTCTAGATCTTGTGAAGGATCAAATGTGAATGAACAAACTGATTGTGGAGGATATAAAATGCTGAGTTTCGGTAAAGTCGAGGCTAATAACGACGTGAAAATAGTGAACAATAAAGGCACAAGTCCGAGATGGGCTGCAAACTACAGACTGCAACCGCAGACCGCAAGTCGCCATCGGAATAGCGCCTTTAAGGTGTGCACTTTAAAGATGCTATTCCGACAGCGACTGCAAAACTACAACCGCAGATCGCACCGCAAGCGATACTACTTTTGCAGTTTGCAGCCCGTCTCGGACTTGTACCTTAATGGGTCGTTTTTTCACAGATATAGAATCTGTGAAAAATTAATAAGGATGTCAAAAAGAGAATGAAGTGGAGAAGATAGCAGCGGGAAAAGGAAGAAGAGCTAGGTTTGAGAGGTAAAGGTAGGGTTTTGTCTGCATCAAAAAGAGGGGTCCTGCAAGGCCTGGACCAAGACCTGCTGGGATAACGGTGAATGCGCTAGCGAATCCCGCGGCTCCAGCCATAAGTTCTCTGAAGACCAGCGGTTGTGGGTTTAGTCGGTAAGAGTTTGATATAAATCTTCGGCTACCCGAGTGTGCAGAGATTTATCCAAGTAAAAATGGTTACATTGTCTGCATGCCCGAGCTTAGTTTTAATGTGCAAATGCTATGATAGTATGAAACATACGTATTTTTGAAAGGTTTCATAAAAAATCGGATGCCTTCGGAGCACGGCTGTCCCATTTCAAAACCTAGTAAGGGCGTAAAACGAAATTTTACAGGAGAGCGCATATACTTTAAATCGGTCAGCCTTTGAAAAGTATTTATGGTAGGTAAAACCATCTGGTAAAAGTGACTTACTAGGTTTTAAAATGATCAGAGGCAGTGAATGGTACTTATTAGGTATCGATGCTTAAATATATATCTGCTTATTATGTGAGTTTTCAACGCTGGTGTTTTGTATTTGGTAGAGACTTTCTAGTTTAGCAAGATTATGCAATAAAACGATTTTTGTAAAAAAAATCCCTTACTAGGTTTTGAAATGGGACAGCCGAACAGTTCTTTAACCATCCTGTTATCTGTTAAAAATTAGTACTACACAAAATAATAGTTCTGTTTGGTTTAAGATGATACAGCATTAGTCTAACTTCACACTATAGTGTCATGAAAGTGATTTGTTTCGCGTAGATACTTTAACATTCATTTATAACAGAACCATCTTTATAACAGATTGATGATTTGTGTTTTGACTACTTTTAAACAACACACGCTATCCAAGTGAAATCCAAAGCTGTTGACTATACATCATTTCGTTCACATTCTGTTCAGTAGGTGGAAGAGATTGCATGTATTTGCATTATTTATAAGTCGGAATAAAAAATAGTCACGTTTAGAACTATGAAAGTTAAAATGAAATAAATACAATTCAACAGAAATGTTTGGTTTTATTCCACTAGCGTCCAACATCGAGTTATTGTTTTTAATAATGTTTGTTTACCGAAATTTGAATGCGATTTAGATTCTAGTATTGTGCAGATATAACTATCGTCATATCCACAGCAAAGTTACGAATTTGCAAAAGATGCATTTTACGTGGGAGAGTTTGAAGATAAGAAAAAATACATAATTTTGTAATTGGGTTATCAGTGTTGTGGTACAATTGGTTTTATTTTTTTTATTCCTTGACTTGGTCGCATTTGACCCTCGTCGCACCTGATGGTAAGCGCAGACAGGGTCTAAGATGAAGCACACGAATCCAAGTAACAGAGATATAGAGGGATTCCCCTATACCCCTCTGGCTCTCACATAGACACGACGGAACACAGTAAACTGCTTGGGGCCGGACTTTAATGTGAGGGTGGTATTTAGCCAGGCGGACCGTAAAGATCCTACCGCCAAGCTATTTTTTTTTCTCCCTTTTTACGATATAATCAAAAGATGTTCAATATTTTAAAAGGATCAGAAATAAATGCACATTCGTAACTTTACCCCATCATTTATGGATTCGTAAGCTAGCCGTGGATGTAACGATATCTAGAGAATATACAGTCCAGCTCACGTCTTTTTACATATACATTCACCTATTTGAAAAACAGAGTTCTGGCCTCGTAGCGAAACGATATCTAAATTCGTCATCGTCTCTATTGTCGCGATCGTTTTCGTTCGATTCGAAATCCGACCAATAACTACAACGTTTTAACATTCGTTTCGTTATCTTTTTTGGCGATCACGATAGAAGCGAAGGCGAACACTAAAAGCGCTGCTTGTCTACGCATTTGTATAGGATAACCACGATAAACAAATCGTTTCTTTATCGTTTCGTTTCGAATTATAACATTGTCTACCAACTTGCGATAACGATGACGATTGACCACGTGACATAACGCGGCTTATGTCAATCCCATACATTTTAGTCTTTTCGAACTTCGTTATCGTTTTTAAATTATTACTTTGTCTAAGCCCCCTGTTTCGATGAGATTAGAAACGAATTCGATTTCTTCTTTTATACCATGAAGGCGTACACAACCAGCCAATGACGTGCGAGAGGTTAAAATCAATAGCCATCCCTTAATGAAATGTCAACGGTCACCGACCGCCTCAGTGCTTACATTAAAAGCCCTTTTATCAACAATCTTTAATCCAATTAAAGGCCACCTCTCAGCAGGTAGAGCTACGATGAATAAAACAAAAGTTGCGGTCTGAGTGACCGCAACTTTTGTTTGATGACCAGATTCCCTTGACCCCTAATCTCTTCAACATTGCACCTGTTATATCATATTTCTAGAAGTATCAAGGGGGCGGGGAGGGTCACTTTCCCTGGTCACTCGACTGGACTTTAGGGATTTCGCTCCGAGGGTCATGGAAAAACAACAGTTCGGTTAAGCTAGGGCTTTATGCTTAATGGACTATGTTGGATAGTCTTTGGGTACGTTCACAATTAATTAGCACCTCTAAAGGGTGTGTGGCTTATTTGAATGTGGGTAAAAGTTGGAAGAGATTAAAAGGAAAGTTTGGAATTCTGTTTACGTTTTAGAATTAACGTTGAAAGTTTTCTAAACAAATCTAAAATTAGGCGAGTAGTCACATAATAAATTACGAGGTCCTTTTTTGGTGAAACATATTGAAGCAGTTCTAATTAGGTTGTTCTTTGACAAAGTTTTAATGAGTAGAAGTTAATAATGCCACCTGAAAGAGGACTATGGAACTTTCACTTCAATAGGTTTATTAACGGTTGGTTAATTAAGTGACTTTTATGTACACACAATATCACTTGAAGAGAAACAATGTTTATAATATTTAGTAAAGGCACTGCTTACTTCAAAATATGTTTTTTCCAACAGACCTGCGAATGGATAAAAATACAAAAATGTAGACAGCAGGGTGTAAAACAAGAAAAAGGACAAAAACATCTTATTACTGTGAAGATGAACTTTTTACTTTTGTGTTATTGTCAACTCTAACATTATCATAACCAGGTGGTTGGTTTAGGTTAGGTTATTGCCTCTATGTTGCTTATTTATCGCAACAAATTCTATAAAAACGGCAAAAAATATAAACTCAAAGCGTAAATAAAACTCGCCATCTTTTTGCGTGAGCGACAAATTTACACTTCAACAATTTTCCCATTCCATACGAGTGATTTTAAAAAACTCCCTCTTTTACGGCCCCTCACAATTCATCGTTCATTCCGACTCCCTCTCCCCAAGTTGTCCCCTCAGTCCTCCCGTGGTCCTCCCTTGGTATCGTGTCCCCGCATCCCTATGGGCCACACGTCCCTTTGCAGTGCTGATTGGCACAGCTCTAGTGGATTACAGAGGGCAGTGTGATGACCACTCGCCATTTGGGAATTGGGGAATTAACACTAGTGAAACGGGGACTGGACTGTGTTTACGTGGTGAAAAATAAAATAAAATACGAGTAACATGTATTTATGTTTAAATGAGCTGAAATTGTTTAATGATTTTTATATATGTAAAACATGTAGGTAACAGAAATAACGCAAACACTCAAACACCCCAAATATATTCAGTTATAATCATTATAATTATACACACAGAATTTTTACATTGTGCTCAAATATTGTTTATTTCAGAAAAAAGTGTTAATTTTTCATTGTTAATAGCCTTGACGTAAGGCTCAATATTCGAAATGGCTGAAATCGATTCAGTAGCCGATTCTCAACAAACTACTGTCAGGGTTTGCGTTTATTATGTTTATCAAACGATGATGCTGTGGAGAAACTTGGTGTGGTGTTCCTCCAACCAAAGGGAGGATCCTCCAACCAGGCGGAGTCTTATGCCTGGCGGGCTACTGCCCAACGGTTGATGTTGGGAAGTTGTATATATACTATCTGCGTGTTAAATCTTGATTGCGCGATGTAGGATAGTTCGCTAGTTCGCATGTGGCGAGATAGATGCCGCCACTATGCTTTCAATAGGTAAATTTCGAAAACTTCATCTGAAATCTTCGATACATACCTACCTTAAATTATTTATAAGCAATGAAGCAAGCTAACGGAAGCTATACCTAATACGTAGTATTATATCGTCAGTGGAAAGGTAAAAAGACTAAAGCGCCAATATACCTACTTTACAGGAGAGCGTTTTAAAGTTTTTTTTTGAAGAAAAAAATTCATTATAACTTTTCTATAAGAGGTATTTTAATGAAACTTACATACCTATGTTATGTGATTTTTTGCTATTTTTTGGTCTTTAAATGAAGATTCTATCTTTACTGGTTCGTGAGATAGATGTCGCTTTAGTCAATATTCACTCATCATTTCGAATAACTTGGTAAGGGCAAAATACTAATACACTCTAGATGCTTTTGTACCCACAATCGAAAATTACTAACAAGCCATCAAGTACTAAAAGATTACCAAGGAAATATACTTATGGTTCTATGTGCTGCATAAAATGGAAAGCATAAATCACTAACAAGAATATTTACATTTAATCTTGTCCAAGTAAAATTACTTACTACTAATTAAATGCCATTCCGATTTCTAAAGTTTCATGTTAGTACTACTATTCCTACCTATTGAAAGTGATGGTTTCTTTTAAATTTAAATGTTATTTAATTACCTACGAGCATGTAATTTTACTTGGGTATTAAATCTTTTTTGCGACTTTACGAGATGTGAAAAATCTTTAAATACCAATGCAGAAATATTGACCTAAACAACGGATTTAATGATTTTATGCAACAGAACCACGTTGGCTGCCCCATGCAGAAATCCAACCATTCAAACTTTCTTATTCAGGATGTCGGCAGATTTTGAGGAGTGGAGAACCGATCAGGATCGAGTATGATATATTTCAGGGCTAATGTTCCTTGTGGTTTTGATTGGACTTAAGTCCCCTAAGTACATTGCTGAAGAAATCACTGCTGGGCTACCAGGTGGGGAGGAAAGGTCAAGTAATATCCCAACTCCTTTACATGGTTGACATAAAACTGTTTGCCTTCACCGATTTGCGACTGATGGAGTTTCTGAAGGTAACTGAAAACTTCAGTAACTCTGTCAGTATGGAATTTGATGTGGAAAAATATGCAGTTATGCATGAATCGTGAAGGAAAATTTTGGGATCCGAAGGACTCCAAATAACTTAGATCCCTCTCTCCAATTCAAACCTACACACACTTGGGCATATCTAGGTGATAGGCATCAGGGAGACCGACATGAAGCAATCGTTGTGGGAGAGCTTTTGGCCGCCTGAATATGTTCTAAAAATATTTTATCGGGCGGAAACAAGATCTTTAACGGTTGGGTCAGTCTTGATGAATCCTTTGGCGTACTCAAGTGGACTCAAACGATTCTTGATGCCTTGGATAAATGGTCCGTGCACTGATGATGTATATCAGAATTCATCACTTCTCTTTGTCGGTGATGTGGTTGTATATTCCGTGGAAGTGACATAGGGATCGAGCCTTTTTAAACGCAAATACCCCTCACAACAGCGAAATGTATGTGAAGGATGGAACGGTTGACATTGTGGAGCATGCCACCGTCCGAGAAAATCTATTCGACACATTATTTCCGGTTGTTCTTGTCTTACTAACGGCGAGTATTTGCACAGACATAACCTGGAGGCCAAAATTATTCACCAGCAACTTGGTCTGAAATAAAATGTTGTACATCGTGTACCACACTTCAAGTATATCCGACACAGTTCTTGAGAATGTCAAATTGTACCGGGATCGAGCTATCATCACCCACAGGACTGTTGTTCTCAATAAGCCTGATTAGTGATCGGTCAGAGCGTCACACAATGATTATTGTAGTTAGTATTGATGTATTTTTGATGTTATTGTCCCTCATGATGAGAATTTCGTGAAACTTGAAAAAGATAAATCAAGTATCTTGATTTAGCAAACGACGTTGTCAACATGTGGGACGTGGATTCAGCAGTCTTTGTGCCGATAGTTGTTACGGCTAATGGCCTAATAGTCAAGAGCCTCGATCAACACCGCAAAAGACTTTCGTTAGGCGGCTAGATCAAGCTTGATACAGTGTGCGTCAAGCCTATGTCTGTCTGTCTTTGTGTGGGCATCGTAGCTCCCAAACGAATGAACCGATTACAACACGGTATTTTTTGTTTGAAGGCTGGTTATAACCAGCCTTCAAACAAAATAAAACCGTATAGATATAGGCTGTTTAATAGAAATCAGTTCAGCCGTTTCAAAATGATCAGCTCTTTTCACAGTTGGAGTAGAGATTTCAACCAAACAACAGATATCCATTTGAATTTCGCTCGTCCGATTGACTTACATTTATGCAAACCTAGTGACAATATTAGGGTACCATTGAGCTGATTGTGTTTAGGATTTGGAAGGTTGTTAACACTTCTAACTTCGAAATAGCAGGCAGACTCAGTGATTTTGCCACATTTACATTTGTGTTTTTGACAAGAATGACTTTGAAGGTGGCTCAGGGAGGTTATTCGCCCTCCGCAATGACTAGTTGTAGGTTTTTGACAAGAATGACTTTGAAGGTGGCTCAGGGAGGTTATTCGCCCTCCGCAATGACTAGTTGTAGACCCATCGTGTTTGAGCTCGTATGACTCGTTATGAAAAGCAGCTTCTCACCGCAATAATAATTAATAATTGGTTACAAGGATCGACAGCCACATTACAAAGAAGGGGGTATTTTTAAATTTTAAATATTGACTTAGTGGTGATAGATCGATCAGAGCGTCTCACAATAATTGTTGATATCACTGTTTCGCATGATGAGCACCTCGTGAAAGCAGAGCAAGATAAAGAAATTACATATCAAGGCTTGGCACAATGAGGTTGTGGACATGTGGGATGTTGATTCAGCAGTAATTATGCCGATAGTAGTTACGGGGAATGGCTTAATAGCCAAGAGCCTCGACCAACACCTAAAGAGGCTCTCGTTGGGTGGCTGGATCAACGGCCTGATATGGAAAGCGGTACTTCTCGAAACTGCGCGTATTGTTAGGAGGTTCCTCTCTCTAAGGCCCTGACCACCGGTAGCTTGACCCTGTTCCCGATGCTGGTGGGATACATTTTTATATATTTATAAATGTTTTTTTTAGAGAAATAATTAAAAATGAAAATTGTAAGTTAAATTTAAGTATCATTATTATGATAAATGAGACGTATAGCCTTTCGCACTATTAAATGAAATCTCATACCGACTACTAAATAGACTTCCTTATTGAATTTAGAGATATTTTTTTTTACTTAAGCGCCATTCATTACAAATATTTGTAAAACGATTATTACTTAAACGCCAACAATACTACGACACAATATTGCAGATTTACTAACAAACCACTGAAATGGATTTAGTCTGAAGGATTAATTACTAATAAACATTATTTAGCTTAAATGAGAAATCGATTAATACTGATAAGCCATCGTTTCTCTTAAGTACTTAGATAAAAAGTATTTAAGCGACGTCAACCTATAAAACATCGAAAAAACGTCGCTTTAGTCACTCATCAATGTACTTACAGGCAAAATTTTGGAATGCTAAAGCGCCAAAAAAGTGCTCAGATCACCACGAGACCTAGACCAATCGACGCAGAAAAAAAATTGCAGTCGAACTGTATATATAACTCATTTTGACCAAAAGTGGCGCTTTAGTCTTTTTACCTTTCCACTGACGATATGATCTGTGCCTAAGCCAAACAACAGTAACTGTCAACTGGTCCTGTTCCAGCCGTGTTGGATTGAACGTACAATTGAAAATGTGTCTCATGTTTTTTCAAGCTTCAATACTTTTTTAGTTATATTTATCCAAGTTTTATTTTTAATCTCTTGGGACCACTCGGACTCACTAATAAAATTCTCACTAAATCCTGTCAAACAATTACAATCGTTGAAAACCTGTGCCATCATCGATCTTAGATTTTTGGTAAATAACAAACGCTGTCATCGGCGCCCCTCAATCCCACGTCAAGAAAATAACGAAATCGTTTTTGAAAACAAATCGATTTATTTTATTCGATACGGACGCCACTCGTTTCGTTTTCATCTCGCGTCGAAATGTTCGGATTCTGTAGAGATGTTTTATGGCGCATGAAATTGTTGCATTGTATGGATTCTTGCACATACCGATGATGGGTTTTCCATTTTCACAACTACAATACAATTCAGTTTAGACGTGTGTTGTTAATGATCATATCGGCGATATTCTCACGATTTTTTACTAAATAATGATAAAATGTCAAAATTGACAGGCTACGCATTATTGCGTGAATCGATTTCTAAATTCGTAGTAATTTTATTATTTTATCCAGAATGATGATGTGACTTCGTATATTTCAATTAATACTGCCTAATACGCCGTGTTAATTGACTGCTCGTCTCCAATATCGTAAAAATATGTGTACCTCACTGCAAACGACAGCAGGCTTTTCTTTTATTAAATTCCTGTGAAGCTGAATCCAACATCCAAATTGCGTATATGGTATATGCGTAATTTCAATAGGTTTTATTTTGTCAATTCAACAATTCTCATTGCGTGGTATTTATAGATATGGAGAACTCGGATTGTTAATACATATGTGGCTATAGAAATTGATCTGTCAAAATCAAAGCCATAGCGATTACGAGTGTTTTGCGCAATTGGGGTGCTAGAGGAGTAAGAGAATTTCAAATCAACCAGTGTATGGAAAAGTTGAATATAATGATATTTTTGGTTGATGAAAGAGGGAGAATCGGAGACCAATTTGTTAATCTAGAAAATGTTAAAATTACTTTTGACATTTTCTGTGATTTCAGTAATTTAATAAATTTTATCATTCTACTGATGACGTACATACATCTTCATAACGATGACTATACTTTCATGCAATACAAATCATTCATTTTTTAAAACACCCGGTGCCACGTTACGTGACATGTTACGTGTCACGTCAACTGAGTTGAATGTTCATTTGTAAAAATACAAATGCTAAGAAAAATATTTTTAGTAGCGTGTAAACAAAACTTATTGTTAATGAACTGAGCTCAACTTACTTGATAGTGTTACTACTATTACTTTAGTTAAGATCGAACGGAGATACATAATATGTAAGCAAAAAAAAAATATTATTGTTTTAAATTCTCTAAAAGACTTCTTTAGAAGACTGTCCTATATGTCGTCATAGAAGTCGCCAGCGGCTTCGCCCGCGTGGATGTTGTTTATCGCGTATTCTGCGTTTTTCTCTACTATAATATGCATGTATTATACACATAAACCTTCCTCTTGAATCACTCTATCTATTAAAAAAACCGCATCAAAATCCGTAGGGACAGACAGCGGGAAGCGACTTTGTTTTATACTATGTAGTGATACAGTTTCGACTAGTACGGAGGACAGAGTGAATGAAATGCCTTAACCTTACTGACAGTTTTCAGTCTATGTCTTTTCTGAATCACGGCTCATCTTCCATGCGGAAGATGAGCCGGTCTTTTGGAAGGCATACACGGGGACACAGATCCAACGCGCAGAGGCCCCTTTGAGAACTTTAATCTGAAATTGGGCGGGGCACCAACCGGGGACTATCAACGGCTGCACTATTGGAGTACAGTCATGGACCGTCAGTCAGACCGACAGTCTATGTTATTATTATTAAAGAACCAACTTATGTACTCAAATGTAATAATAAATTGCAAGGCAAATAAAGTTATTATTTTGTTTTTCTTGTGTTTCCTTGGTCCATTGTCTAGTGGCTGTCGGTGCTGTTCCACGTGATTACCTCATTCGTTTGTTCCACCATGGCTTGGCTACTTACTTATTATTAAATCATCTTTATCTTTATTTATTGCACAATGTAGTTTACAGAAAACTTACAGAATAATTATTCCAAACATACATACCTAGGCCCTGTAAGAGTATTGCGAGGCATACAATAATAGTAATTATAAGTTATTCAATTATTAGGAAAATTAATGTCTCATTAAAAATAAGGTTAGATTGGCGATTACATTAAGATTCTATTACTTAGATATATAGATAAACTATTTTTCATCCCCCCATCTCGGAAAGAGTATTTTTGCTCTTCGATATCTGAGTGCAAAAGTCGTTTTTATCCGCTTGAGGATAAAGTAAATTGAATTTAGAACATCGTGTGCACCAAGTTTGTGAATTCAAAACTTCATTAAACCTATTTACTTCTACCTCCATGATGCCGAATTTATCATACAACCTTTTTTAATTTGTTAAAACTCAGACTCTGAACCTTCTTGGTGTAGGTATTACTTTTTTTTAATTTGCTTTACGCGCGCCTATTTCTTTTCAGATCATATTGTTAAAACCTTAGGTTAAAAACAAGAAACTTGAAAACAAGTGAAAAACTTAAAATGCGACGAGGAAGTTTATTTTTTTACATTAAGTCATTTCCTCGCTGAGGTGGGATAAAAAGTTACGTGTTGCACTCGAGTGCAAAGATTTTTCACCTCGTGCTCTTTTGATTCCCTCGCTAACGCTCAGGATTCTAATTTTTGTTGCTCTGTCATCAAAATTGAGCACACGGTTAAAAAGCAACTTTGCACTCTTGTATAACAAATAACTATTATTCATGGTAGGTATTCTGAGTGACCAATGCGAGTCTGTGGTATTCACCAGGGTGGTCACCATGGCAACACCATGTTTCTGGAGAAGTTTTATGTTTGATAGTATGTATCTATTAATAAACTTGTTTTATTTAAACCTAAAATAAACTCCACCACTGATATTTCAAACTGCGGAAGTTTGTAAACGATTTTACATCCCTGATCGCACGCGGCGGTTTGCTTATGATTAATAGATGGCAATGTCACATGGCAGTGACGTCACGGATTATCCTCGGCACGCATTGCTTATTATTTCAAGAGAACACGGAAACCGCTCGACATTCCTTGAACCTAAACGAATGTGATTGAAAAAGTTTGAGTTGCAGTTGATACTATTCATCAAGAAAGTTCACAAAACGCGAGGCAATGCTCGTAGTCGCCACGCCCATGTTGGTTTGTGATTGCAATGCATGTGCATCATTACGTTCCAAATCCACTACTTCATAAGTTTTACGACGCATGTTATTGCGGCTTGTTGTAAGTGTGACCTCAGTTTGCAAGTCAGCTGCAAAAGTCATCATGCGCAGCAAAACTTGTGGATTTGGCACTTTAGAGCCTCATTAGCCAGGGACAGGATTACACTACGTAGCAGGTGAGGTCCAAGTTAAATTAAATAAGATTTAAATAACCGTTAAACTTCTCTGATTGTGGCATTAAGTATCATTAATAAAACACATTAAACAAAAGACCATCTAATCTTTTGTTTATTAGGTAACAAGATACCTAAATAATACAGTAACCAAGAGCGTGAGAACCATGTTGATCACAGAACCTTGTTGATCGAAGGCAGTACACCATGTACCTGTGACTGTGAAGTATTTTTTTATAGCAATACATAGACCTGGGTAAGCAGTTCCACCAGTAACTTCTTCTGTAGTCCTGGCATTTTTCAAGGTTTGTTACACAATATCGGCTAAAAATATTATTTTAAATTATAAAATTAAACTCAAATGAAGGGTTTTTGTACATCATGTCAAGTGCAACTAATTTAGATTGCCTTCAATTTACATGATTAGCTTGAAGATAATAATGCAGTAACTAGTTAACTATTTTAAAACCGCAAATCGCATTTTAACGATACTTGTAGCGGGGTAAGGTCAATAGGAATTCCCACGCGGGGGAAGAACCTGCCTTACCTTGACATCGGTTCACATTTAAGTACTTTAAGAAGACCTATCCCACGATTCGGAATCTTTTAGACAAGCAGTTGTCTACCGATTCGGTTTGTTATCTCGTTTCGTCTACGATTTTCGTAACGAGAGAAAAAGAGATACTGAACAAATCGGTGTCGAATTATTCGACAACTGACTAATCAAATCGTTCTGAATTAGCGGGCTGGAGTACCTTGTTACTTGTAATTGTAAATAAACAAACATACTTTTGATTCTCGTAATTGGAAATGTAGAAAAGACAACTTGGGTTCTTCGTGGACTAAAAATTTTATATTACTATATTTTTAAGGATTTTCTGGTCAATCCAGCAAATTTTTAACAATTTATGTTGTATAAACATTTCAAAGTCCTTAACGACCACTGTTCTTCACTTGATAAAGGCGTTAATATACTAAAGTATTTAACGTTTAGTCAAACTATAGCTTTAAGTTTCTACTAACTGATCTAATAAATAAAATCAGCCGTGGGTGACCCCTTGTGCGAGTGTACTAGTGACTACCAACAGGGAGAGATGGCGAGACATCATGTGACGAGCCATATTAGCTGCAGTAGGTAACTCATAATGCTACAACATGAAAGCTCTGACAAAAGCGAAGCGAATAAGAAGCGAACTGATCTGACAACAGTGAGCCGTATCTTGTAATACTGGTAGCTGATCCTTAATACTCTGGAAAAGGCTAACAATGCTGATTTTAAATTTAGTATCAAGTAAAAAATAGTGTCTAGGGACACAATTAAATGAAAATTGGTTACCGACTTTTCTTGCATAAATCGAAGTCCCATTCATACTTGTATGATAGGCTTATATAATGATGCACATTTATCACTTAAATCCTCAATAAAACCAACATTGTAAGCACACATACTCATTACATCTCAAACAACAGCCTTCCTTACACGAATCTATTAATGTTCGTGTATGGCTGTTAATTAACACTCAGTAGCAAAACAACGCATGCCCGTGAACCAATCAACCTTCTTTTAAAAAGTTTTTATGTCGCAAGCGCAACACACCGGACGCCCATTCAGACCTAACCCGTTGACCCAAATCCTTCAATCATTGGCAATTTTTATTTAGTATCGTGCTGCTTGAAAAATAGTGGTGCAAATGAAAAACTTCGGTGTTTTTGGAGACAAAAGACGAGCGTGGGCGATTCGAATGTTAAAAAGATCATTAGGTATCCATTGTGGCGGTATGTCGGCGGTGCTCAAACTCTCATTGTATGCTGTCAATATCGCCGTTTGTACTGAGGGTTAATTTTACTATTATCCACGAGGTTATTGAATTCAATTAAAAGGAATCATATTTTATGTGTGACGCTAATAGAGGAAAATGTTTGGTTTGTGGAGGCGTTATAGTGCTGGGATGGAAAAAAAATCGGCGTGTGCGTATTGTTTGAAATCGTTTACCATTTAAGTATTATATGAGTAAGATATGTTGTGGTTATATCGACGTATGAATCACGCGTTTCCTCGTTAATATTCCATTCGTGTTTATTCACTAATTACTTTTAGTAGTATTTACTTATTGCTACGTTATACAGGCACTAAATGATTTGCCTGGTTACGTAGCAATACGTTATTCTGTGGATTAACATTTAAACATAAAAAAGTACCATCCTATTTAATTTATAACAAATACAAACGGGTAAATTAAGAAAACATCATGTGCACCACAAACTTTTTATTTTCTCAAACAGAATTGGTTGAAACTAGACATAATTCTATAGACGGGAAAAATTATAAAAAAAAAACTTTAAAAACTTGTTTTTATAGACGTTAACTTTTTATTGTAATTTTTGAACCAAGTGGTCTATAATATTAAAACGAAAACAGCAATAATTGTAAATAAACAGGTAATGATGATGAAATACAATTAATCCCAAAAAAATACCGTCATTTAAAAATAAGGAGGAATTCACGGAAAATCTGTTTTCATCGAAAATAATGAAAGAAAAAAAAATATTAAGACTTATTTACTATTTTTCCCGATGGTAAAATTATGTCTGGCTTCACCCAATTACATAACTATGTGCACTTTATGAAGACTCACACTGTATTTGGCATTTTTTAATCCATCGTAATTGTAACAACCCCTTCTAAAGTTTGAGCACCACTGTCAAACCGATACATTACACTATCGATATAGGAAACAGTAACTGACCTACAAAAGCTAGTGACTCGCAAAAACCCACCATTGTTACAGACCACCTTTACGACACCATAAATTATTTCCTTCACAGACAAAAATTGTAACAGTTACCAACGGTAGTTTGCGAAATTTGCAAGAAAAGGGTTGTTATTGTTGCAAATTGTAACAATAAACATTTTGTTTAGGTAGCAATATATCATTTTGTGCTACTGTTCTTTGTGATATGCAAAGTTTTGGGTATAATGATGTTGAGACGTCTGAGAAGATACAATGACAGTTTTTTTGGTTTGTTAAATGCAGTTGCTAAAATACTTGGCGATTTAATAAACGGATGCAACTTATTGGAAGAGCCAAGTGACTGTTGGAAATGTAACAAATTTAATCTCCTAAGAGCTCTGAGAAAGCTCAGAGAGCTTAAGGGTGCCTTTCCACCAGAGATGTGCTCTATGCAACGTTGCTATGGATGCGTTTGATATCCACCAATCATATTCATTGGTCCACATAGCATAGCACTGGTGGAAACTGATTCAACTAAGCTACGTTTTTTATATGGAAAGATGCGTGCTATGGATGGTCGCGAGTGGTGTAGCTATGCGCAGGGCAATGTACGTTAGTAGGCACATCTTAATGCTCCGCTACATAGCTTAGCATCAGTGGAAACTGTCACAAAGTTTCGTAGCTAAGCTTTTACTTTCTCGCAGCAAAGCTGCGTAGCACATCTCTGGTGGAAAGGCACCCTAAACGTTAGAACTTTGACTGTATAGTTATCATAAAAATTGAGAAAATTGCATGTATTTGACACAGTCCATTAAATATACAGGGTGTTAACGAATTCGTGTAATTCCTTCAAACCACATGATCTATTAATGGTATAGATTAACCCTGCACGGGATTTAGATTGTTTAAAAATAAAAATAAACTTTTTTTTCCCATTTTTTTATGTGATAGAAAATTTCGATGCCGTGCATAAATGAATGAAGGCACGGCGACACAGCTGACGGGCACGACTAGCACGATATCGTTCCACGCAGTCAGTTAACTTCGGACGCTAAAATTACTCAGACACAGAAAACAGGTTCATTTAAAAAAAAAAAAAAGTTGATTCTGAAAAAAACCTATGCAAGGTCAATCAGTGTCACTAGTAGATCTCGCGGTTTGAAGGAATTACACGAATTCGTTAACACCCTCTATGTTGTTCTGCCTAGCCTTTTCCTTACTTATGTTCGGGTCAACTTCCAATCTTATAAGATGCGGCTGAATACCAGTATTTATATACAAGGTTAGTTAGAAAGGGGGTACTAATCCGCAGACCAGTTAAAGTATTACTGATGACGGTTTTAAAGCAAGTGTTAAAATTTCAAAATTCGATCATTTTTATTTCCATGTAAAATCATTTTTATTTCAGTTTTTTTCAAAAATTCTTCGTCCCTACTTTAGTTACGAATTCAAAAAATGGAGATTATAATTCATGACCCCAAATATGACCTAAAATGTAAACACAGCTGATCATAGCCAAGGATAGATGTATTTTCGCATATTTTTTATGACATTTTTGAACAGCTATTTCTCTTAGACTATTGACTTTTGGGGAAAGTGGTAGAACAAAAGTTACTCATTATTATGGGTTCTTTAACACCCTTTCGGATTAGTACCCCCTTTCAGACTATCCTTGTATAATGCGTCCGGTAAGTTTATACCTTTATTATTTATCGTCTATAGCGGCAGTAAGGCCGCCCAACTAACATTTTAGCGTTAAGACAAGCGGTAGTGGACCTGTATATCGGTTCTGCTTAGATATTAAAGTGTTAGCGTAGATCTTACAAGAGAGTTATAGAGTGTAATAACACCTTTATATCTTCGATTTTGGCGCAACATTTTGCAGGTAAAGTCTGTATAAACCCTTTAAAGTGGTTCTATATAACCTTTAGTAGGTGTGTTTGAGAGGTGTTACAAGATCGTCGGTTTCCGCTTGAAACTTTATTGCACCTTTATATTGAAGTTAATTGATACCTTGAGTTACATAAAATATCTATATCGGTGTCAGATAGAACTTGGATCGGTATTTTGATACCTAATAACATATTTGTAGCGTTTTCGGTGTCAAAAGCAAATAGTAAAAGCTTTAAAGTCTTCAAATTATTTAATTGGTCGAGTTATTATTATCAACATGAGTGCTTCATTTTATCTGGCGGACATTGCAACATTTTCATCACACAACATTTTTTGATTAACAGTATTCTTGAAGTGTAAAGTTAATTAGACATTAGTGCGCTTGCAAGTTTAATGTGATTGTATATTATGTTTCACATCTCAATTTTGATGCGCCTTAAAAATAAAATGATTTTGTGAAAAAAAAGGAAAACAATTAAAAATGCTAATAACCTAAAATAGTTTTTAGACACTCATTTTCAAGTATTGGTTAGTTTTAGTGATTGTATACAAAAAATATGTAAAATAATTCGGAAAATTTAGCTACTTCGTTACTTAAAACTGATTTTGTATTAATACATTTTTAGGTTATGTTGACAAAAAGTGTAAAAAAATGGCGATTTTTTTCTTAAAGCTACAGTCCCCTCTTAAGTCTATTATGACACCCGATGAACTACTACGCCGGTAGTTAAAAGTATTGTGTGGCCTTTGGTTGACATAAGAATTACAACTTATTTATCTAACACCAAAACCTTTTTATCAGGATCTTTCGAAACTGCTATAACTATTTAACCTATCATTGCCTTTAGTCTAACAGGTGTAAGCTGTATATTAGAGTTATACAACGCATGCAGAGTTTGGTGTTATTACACTCTTAATTAACTCCGTTGCAGAACCGACGACGTTACTGAAGTTGAAATACAGCCTTACGATATATAAGCAACTCCATTAGAGCAGATTTATAGCATTAAGAATTATAGGGAGTTAATGAAGATCTATATACAGCTTTTAGCGCTGCAGGCCGGTACAAGCTTTAACGTCTTAAGTATAAAAGCAGCCACTGCTACTACACTAACTGTAAAGAAAATACTGCTTCGTTGTTTACAGCTCTAATACATTCTGAAGAGCTAAACGTATTTCATAAGTAAACTGTATCACCTTTAGTGACAGCTGAATCCATTATAAATTAATAGTAGCACTCTAAGCTTTAAAATGACCTGCAACCAACGCTTAATTGTTTGTTGGGCGCAGATTCGGAGCGGCGTGGCATGCAGCGGGGCGTTTTTGCGGGCGTTACTTAACATACAGACTAGTATTTGAAGTGTCTTCGCAGCAGCGTTCCTAGCGTGCAGCTAAATGTATGCACGCTCAATACAATGCCCCGCTGAACGCCCCGCCGCTCTGAATTTGCGGCCTCAGAAGCGGTGATAGCCTAGTTGTTGATTGCTTGCCGTCCATGCAGGAGAATCTGAATTTGATCCCAGCCCACATCTCTGACGTTTTGAATTCATGTGTTGATCAGAATTGATTATCACTTGCGCTTACAGTGAAGGAAAAACATTGTGAGGAAACTTGCACAACTAAGAGTGCTTCAAAAAATTCTTGAAGGTATGTGTAATCCACCAACCCACACTGGCGGCCCAAGGCTTAAACCCTTCTCATTCTGAGAAGAGATCCGTGCGTAGCAGAAGAACAGTAATGTGCTGATTAAGGCGCCTTTTGAGAAGAACTCTCTTTCCACTTTCTTCGGTTTTGTGCCAGATCAACATTTCATCACTAGTGGCCAACGCTTTCAGATCTTTTAAACATCATTAGCAAAGTTTGAAACCTGCACACCTGAGAGGGCTCCATATAATTCTCGATAGTGTGTGTAGTCTGACAACCCGCACCCGGGCAGCGTGGTGGACTAAGGTCTAAATTCTTATCATTCTGAGAAGAGGCCTGTGCCCAGTAGTCGGACAGTAAATGGGTTGATTATGTTATACAAATATGCAAATACAATATTTAGTGTTGCGGACGGCAAGCCTAAGTTAGCTACGAAGTAAACAAGGTCATAAAATACGTCACATTATATAGCACTGACCACTAGCTCTAGACAGTTAGCCATACAGCTACAGCTAGCTACAGATAAACGAACTATAATAGAAAATATATTGGTAAATTGAACATTCCTTAGGGGGCATAACATCATACGCAACTTGTGCCCCCCCCCCTGAATGGTACCTAAGGAGGTGCATCTGCTGCATTTTTGTAACTGCCCGGTTACGTAGAAACGGTCCCCTAGGATCATCTACAGCAGTCCAATAGTAAAAAAAAAATGCATGTTTGTCGGCACTCATTCTACGATCCAGCAACGAACATGAAGAACTGAACCCCTAAAGCCCTGAAGCTGAAAAATGAAGAACGTATAGTCGATTAGAACAGAATGAGTGCAAAGTTTATAGTGTAAATTGTTTTTAATTGAATAAATACGGCAAGTGCCTTTCAACAAGTTTATTGTTTCACTGGTTGTCCTCTACATTTAGCTTTAATTCCGCCAAACAATTTTTTGCATATTTGTGTCATGGATTTCCGCGAAGTAACGCCTGATTCCATCACTTACGATTGTTTTAAGTTATGTAAGTAAACTTTAATCAACAACAACTTGAATGTACAGTACAAACCCTAATTCCCGTATTACTAATAATGTGTTGTGCTTACAAGCACTATCCAAAATTAATTCATTATTTTTCCCAAACTTTCGTCTAACAACAAAAGGCATATCTAATTCGTTTGTACAAAGACTGGAACCCCATATGGCGCTGATCAACGCTAACTACTGTTCGATACTGGCTCCCTCAATGACTCAGCAACTACTAACAATGTGACGGTGTACAGACATACCGATCGCTTGTAAGTTGATAGAGATTACTATTATATCGGTAGCAACTGCCGATTTGGTCAGTGGCATTTGCTACCCGTATATTCGTAATATTTTGGAGGTAACTGAGTTTTGACTGCAAAATATAGAGCAGGGATTGGAACTTCTTCGACATTTACTAAAAGGAAGAAAGAAATATAACTTTGTAGATAAATTCATAACAAATTGTATCCGTCCACTACTGAACATAGGCCTCCAAAAAGACCACACCTATTCGTAGTATAATATTATTTATGATACTGCCACACAACCTCAATCTCAAATGCAATTTCTCATCTTAAATATCTGATACGTTCAAACCATCTTCGCACTACGTCGTTCTTATGGCATGGAAGAATGCTGCTGGCGTTCCTTCTTTTCAAACCAAATGTCTCATCTTTACATGATCTTGATGCTTCATGAAATTTTTCCGGTCTATTGCCAATATCCGATTTACTTCAAGGAACTTGTTTTGTATTCATCATGGCTGATTTCTTCATTTGCATTACGTTTATGCAATTTTTACTAATTCTGTCTTTTTGTTTTGCAAGGATTTAAGATTTGATCCCTCAGTTCAGATGCACATCTTCGAACTTCTACGAACTTCTGAACGATCGGTCGTTTTTATCACGACTAGTTTCTTCGCCTACGAGATATGGCGAGTTTTAAACTTCGAAATACATTTATATAAATACCGTAGCCCACCTATGATTAGATACATCTAGTATTCTATCGTGATTTGTAGCTACCTGTCACTTGAAACTGTTGGCGTAGCGTGTACAGAGTGACTGACATTCGATTAAGTATCTATCTCTATTTACATTGCTAGATTTGACCGTAACGAAAAAGACTTTCAAACGTTTTTTGTGGGTAAGTGAGGACTGTAAGAGTGACCTTAGAACCAGCACTGGTTAAATTGTATAACTATGAATACTAACATCATCAATTTATCTCTAGTTATCCAAAAGGATCTCTATTCTACGCATCAATAAAAACAAGATAAGTAGGTACAAGTTACTGTTCGATTTTCTTTTTCCAGAAAACACGTTCCAATTTGTTTTTTTTATGGTCATATGGCAAATTAACCACCGCGTGGATTATATGATTTGCAAGGTTCTTCATTTTTGATTTTGATTTTGAAGATGCTGGTAAACCGTCGGTCCCGGGTGTTATACGAGTACCTATAACTGATTATTATAGTTTGTTTTTGTATGTGTGTATTACTAACATAGTTCTTAAATTTCAGTGTATTACTAAGACTCTGTGGACAACCTAGTCTGAAATCAATTATATATATATAAATAACAGTCGTGACGTACGGGTAGTTAGAAGCCCGAAAGACTGACAACCGGTCTAACTTAAGGATATCGGCATTGCCCAGTGACTGGGTTGCGGAGGTCCGGTGGCAGTCGGTCTGTGTAAAATACTGGTATTCAGCCACATCTGGTTAGACTGGAAGCTGATCCCAAAATAGTTGGAAAAAGGTTAGGCAGAACTTTCCGATTTGTTTTTTGGGAGTCCACGGATAAGCAAACGTAGGAATTGGACTTTCGTACTGTGGAAATATTCCATGAACTTTTGTTTTTAGCTCAACATTCATCGTACAATTTAGAGAAACTAGGTTTTCGTTAATTATGGTGCAATATTTGGGACACTGGCGTACAAATATACTAGACTGCGTAGAGAAATAGTAGACTGCGTAGCTGCACATGCACCTAAGAGATCATGGTTTATGTACTTATCGTAAGAGTATATGAGTTAGAGGGGATTATTTTCGACCAAGGACCACACAGATTTTCCGAATATCCATAACAAAATCCTCAAATAATTTCAAAAACTGTACTGCAAATAACAGAAAAGCAATTTTCCGCAGTACCGCAAGCTGTACATTGCAGTGCAGTAGGTACGGCTAGTCAACGTTCAACGTGAGCTAAAACTAGTGATTAATGGTAGATGCCTGCCGCGGGCGCCGGCCGACGACTGCGGCTGCGGGCGGGCGAGACTAGGTAAGTGCAGATGGAGAAGTTTGGCGGATTTGTACCTACAACTAATTGTTTTCTAGAAAATGAACATGATGAGGTACATTCTAGTGATAAATAAGTAGAAACCCTAAAAAAATAGGTTAAATGATCTTAAACAGTAATACAGTATCTTCATACTGCTAAACTAGTAGGTATTTTACGACTGGAATATGCCCAAAACTGTCCAATATTCATAATTTCTCTTGCCACATTTTTTTTGGTCTTTTCAACATACGACTCCTTTCATGAGGTCATGAAGTCATTCCTAAACGTTGCTTTATAAAGAATCACGTAGAGAATAAAGAGATCAAGTTGCCCGATTGAAACAGACACATTCAAATATAATATACAATAGAAAAATACCAGCAAACCCTTGCCAACCATTTTCACTTTGTTCTGATTCGGCGAAAAGTAAAGTTTAGGCAAGTACCTACCACGTATCATTTTGTTATATTTTTTTGTTTAAATTCGCACAGTCGAACTAGCCATCCATTAAACGTATGAAGATAGTTTCAGTGTTCCTTCTTTTAGCCTTTTAATACGAGATCGAGTCCAATTCCAGCCTCATGCGGCTAAGTGTGCGACTACCGACTGACTTTTGTAACCTAACAACTGAAGTTTGTACACAAAGGTTATATTAATTTTCAGACTTATCTCCGATCTGACTGCGAGTCAAGTCATATAGTGAGTGAGAGTTTAGAATAATACCTAACATGGGCACAATTTTTTCAGTCAAATCCACTCTGCGTGTATCATAATTACTCTTTGTTCGTAGTAAATCGTTTCTCCAGGACTTGATTAAAAGTTCGCTGTGCAATGTTGCAATGGGATTTCGATATGGAAACTGCAATATTATAAGTCTCCCGACGGGAAAAATAATTTATATTGTACATACCCAGACTGTGAAACCGAGTATAATTATGTAGATAGTATCAAAATATTTATTTTAAATCGATATTCTTTTTGTCATCCTGATTTTTGAACCTGCCACAATTTAGTAGACTTTTCAGAAATATCAAAAGGGGGGTTGAAAGGATTGTAGTGTGACTGCAAGAAACATAAATAAAAGCTGAGAATTTCTCTTGTATTTCGATTAAATTATTATTATCTTGGTAGACACATACCCTTCTATTAAAAAAGGTATACGAAAAACCCAGGTTTTAAAACAGCCCCGTCTTTTTCGTAAACAGAACGTTAGAAAGTGATGGGTATATGTTAAATCTGGGTTAACCTTAGTTTTGGTTTGAACCATCTTATGTAGTTAGAGGGTTGGATTTCAATTTTATACATAACATAGGAACGACTTCTAGCCATGAAATAATATACTATGACACGTCATTCTGCTTTGGCAAAGCTACCAAAAAATATTAAAACGGAATCAATGGGAATAAACAACTCTATAACTGAATGGGAACTAATAAAGTTATTAATTCCATCAACAGCCAATTTCGAAATGGAACCCTTCTATCACAATCAGCAAATACGTGCCAATATAAGGGCAGATATAACAAAGCGAACAGCTAATCGAAAACGTGCGACTGAGCGTGCGAGCGTAACGTCGAATAAGAGAAACACCAGTCACTTTTCCCAGGGATTCACCCCTGTAATAATAATGAGAAGGTGCCTACTAAGCCGTCGAATTGCGAAAATATCAAAAGGAAAAAAACATTCGGGAAATCTCGAACAACCACTATAAGTTGAACCTTTGAAGAAAAACACCGCTCCACTTTTTCATCCACTCTTCTTTCGGCTTAGAGAAGCAGGGAAGGTCATAGTTATCTGGAAAGATATTCGTATGAAGCAAGCAAACTCAATTTTTGCAGAAAACATTTTCTCGTTACTCTGCTGAAGTTTTTTCTATTGTTTCTTATTTGTTAGCGTTGGATGTGTATTGTTATTTGATTAGCTTGGTACTGACTATTTATTTAGCTGACTAGTTTCGTGAATTTCTGCATTATTATCATTTATACTAATTCATTATGGATTATGCGAATTATTGTCAATGTTATTGTAAATAATTTTTAAGATTTTTTTATCTGAAATTCTTGAATCATTATCATAACATTTTTTATTTTATTTTCAATTATTTTTCGAGGAATTAGTTCACTTTTTGTGACTGTGGAAGCCTCATATCTACCTCCTAATGTGTCGATATCAGGAAAACGCTCCACAGTTCCACCGGCATGGACTCCCACAGCAGAGGAATCTAAAGAAAGCATCAGCAGCTCACAGATCTGCAGAATATGCTTCTCTAAAAATAGGGCGACCTTCGTAATTCGGTTTGCAAAGTCGCAAAGAAAAACTGGTACCTAGTAAATAAACTCGTTAGGTACCTATGTGTAATACTCAACCAACATACTTCCTTATAACATGTATTTAAGTTACAAACAGGCGCTCAACGAGGCATAAATAATTACTTTCAACTGCTACCCATTATCATTCAAAGTACATCTGATTGTGCAAAGATCATTAAACACATAATATTCTAATAACGAACTATTGTGAACAAAAAATATTTATCCTTAAAATTCGTTACGGCTCCAGCCTGGACTATTTAAAAATCGCATAAGGTAACTTTTTTTAATTAATAACATAAAGGAGTCCTTTCAAAGAAAAGGTCGGAACGTTTCAAACGTAAACGGCATGAATAATAGTTTTAAATGTATTTGAATAAGCAGTTCATTAATTATGTCGGGGGGTATAATAGTAATTTTTGACGTGGCCCTTCCTGCTTTCAATGCTTTCGCTCAGTTACACAATTTTTCTACGGTAGGTCTGATTTTGGTAGCATTCGAATTTGCGGGGTTGTGATATTCGAGTGAGATGTTTTTGGGAAGAGAATTTGGATTTTGTACGTTGCTTTTGTAGGAATATAGAGCGGTAAGTACATGAGTTTAGTATAAAAATTGTTTCAGGATTATATTTCTGTAAGTCCTGTTCATTGATGACAAAACATAATTTCGATCACTGACGTTAGATACGTATTAGTTAAATTGCATAAAGATAATTGAGAATTATTAACATTGGATTTTTAATTTTTTTGTACATTTGTTGATGCATTTAATTGACCTAAACGCACCAACAAATCCATTAGGCAAAAAAAATAGACATGATAAATGTTTCATTCAAAACTCGACAGTTCAAAAGTCGCACACGAAAAAATATACCTCTACAGTCTACTACTATAATAGGGGTCTTCTTAAATATTTTTTTAATCCATCACATGTCGTTAGTTTTGGCACAGATGCAGAGCCAAGATCCATGTCAAGTAGTGCTTAAGTTTAACAGAACAACGTAGGGTCTTCGCGTGATTAATAGTGCTCATTACGTAGAAAGGTGAGCCCCTGTACGTCAGATTTTCATGTTCGCACACGTGGCACCCCTGTCCGGTGCGAGATTAGTGACGTAATCCACTTTGTATGGAGTTATGGAATATCTGAAGAAGGTGAATTTGAAATAAGATGGTAAGTGGGTTAGACATTTTATTAACAAAATTAAATTTTGACGACACGTTTGGTGCAGTGGCTAAGCGATTGGCTTCTGTGCTACGGGTCGTGGGTTCGATTCCCACACGGAACAAAAATTTGTATGGCCTACAGATGGTTGTTTCGGGTCTGGGCGTTTGTTTGTGAGATTTGTGTCTGTAAACGCACCCACGATACAAGAGAAATCTTAGTGTGGGGCAACGTTTATTTAAAAAAAAAAAAAAAAAAAAAAAAAAAAAAAAAAAAAAAAAAAAAAAAATGCTTGACTTTCCTTTATATTCTCGAAAACCTCTAGAGCTGACTGTACAAGTTTAGTTTTAGTATACACTAAACCTGAAACTTGTTTGTTCAGACTCACTAGGAGAATCGATTGGCATAGTTTTTATACCACGTTAAATCTTGAATATTTTTTTCATAAATTTCAGTTTTCTTTCAACAGGTTTCTATGCATAACAGTGGACGGGAATAGACACCTTGAGGCTTGAGTCAGTTTCCGTGTATTAGACAACCTCTGCACAGCACTTCTCATACATTTCACACTCTACTGGGGAACTTAACGCAACATAAACTAAGGTGTAACTTGAAGATTTATTAAAAAAAAACCTACTCCGGTAATTCTGATTAAAATCTTGCTGGGCGTCTCGGTTTTTGTGTATACTAAAAATAGTGTTGTATAAATAACGTCTTTTAAATGTTGCTTATGTTTTTGCTAATGCCACTTAAAAGTCTATTTTGTGTAAGGTGTACATAGCACTAGTACCTATTAAAAAATGGGGGAAACGGCAGAAGACACGTCGAATTCTTGATCGCCGCAGGATTATGTCATATGTCAATGCATGATTAAACTCTGATGCCTAAAGAATAGATGAAAATATTTAGCTTTTTTCTGTAGTGTCATTAAGCAGATAAAACTATCAAAAAACGTTCATTTAATATCCGTTGTGCCCCGGTTTCTGGGGTACTCTTGAACGTAGTTTATCGATTCGATAGCGCTATTGGTTCGATAAACTGACGCGTTGCGTTTTTGGACACCCCCGTCAAACTTCAGAGAACTTAATTGACCATGCCATACTACCATACCACCTGACTGGTCGGTTTTTGAAGCACTTATGGAAACAAAGAAAGTTCTAGTTGGCGACCACACAGCAAGATAAGATAATAACGTGCAGAATCAACTTTATTGCTATGAGCTCATAGGTACACATCGATCTAAAACAAAGAACAACGCCATACCTGAACTCACATGACCACACTCACTAGTTCCTGAAAGCTGAAAGGGCGCGGGTCGGGCCAATTATGAAAATAGCGCACCTGCGCTTGTCAAACGCGGCCGCGCTTGTCTGCCGTCCTGCGATAGTCATTAATCTTTTCGTTCCTTATACATTCCTGGTACCTCCGTACCGGCTCTTCGCTCTATGAAATTGTTTATCCCACAAATAGAAGGTTTTATTTAGCCGATTTCATTTTCTTTTTTTTAGATTTTTGGGTAAAAATAATAATCTATCTATATTTAGTTTTTTTTTTACTCGTGTAGTAACAATAAACGTGTTAAGTCTTTCTTCTGATTTCCCTAATAATGCTACTCTTCTATTATCTTCTGCCTAAGCTTTGCCGTATAAAATTGATTGTTCATTTGGATATAAAATTAAAATGATTTTTGTAAGTTTTAAACGATTGTTACATTTTTAGGCGACGGTGTTTCCATTTTCAACCGACTTCAAAAATAAATAGGTTCTCAATTCGTCTGAATGTATTTTTCCCGTCTTATTTCTAAGTCTACTGCAAGTACCTATAATATTTCTGGTTTTGCCATCTCACCGTTGTATGAAATCGTTCATGATTTTCTAGCACAAAGAAGCTTGAAAAGATCGATAAGTTCCAAACGTTAGAATACTTCGCTAGTATGGTCATAATTAAAAAATAGATGATTCAACCGAAACACGTCCACTGCTGGGCACAGGCCTCCCTCAATAGGGGGGGGTTTGCCATAATCGCCACGCTTGGCAGGCGGGTTGGCGATCGCAGTACGGTTGTTAAAATACTCAGAGAATGCTGCTGCCCATCCTCTAGTGAATCCCTTAGTCGCCTTTTACAACACCCATGGGAAGCGATAGGGTGGTGCTATTCTTTACGTCCGACACCACACGGAGTAAAACATTGAACGATGATTTAATTTTTAAGACTTTTATATTTCAACTATTCTGAGGAATCTTATACAACTTTTAATAAGAACTCGGAGACAGTAATTAATTTATTATTAGTGGCTAAGCTTAATTAAGAATTCTTGTGGAAATATGTTTGCATCTAGGATTATTGAAAATTGTCTGAATTGTTTGGTGAAACATTCATAATACATATATGACTTTTTGATCTTCATTATTTAATTAAACCATAAAGTATTTAGATTACTTAATACCTAAATACATAACTTCTTAAGTACGAGTAGGTATTCTTAAATACCTATCTAATGAAAAGGATCACTAGAATGCTTTAAGGCTACATTTACACCGCCACGGAATGGAATGGAATGGAAGCGTCAATTTCGCCTCATGAAGCTAGAATGCGCGCGAATTCGCGGAAATGCTCAAAATTCCCGCGCATTCCAGCGAATCATCATCATAAACGCTTGGCACCGCACTACTGTGACCGTCCCGACCGACTCCCCGTTCGCGCCACTTCCCGCGGATTCCACAGTAGCTAGGGGAATTCTTGAGAATGCGCGAGGATTCCCCGGAAGACGCGCAACCTTTTTTTGGCTCATATTTAGTTTGTAGATACCTACTTTATACCATTGATATAAAGTTAATTATGCTATGTACAATTCCGTTGCAAAAAGTCACTTCCATTCCATTCTGCGGTGGTGTAAATTGAGTCTAAGCCATGCAGCAATTTTCCACTTATGAAAAGTTAGAACGAAAATTTGTGCTTGTAAAAATAATAATTAAACAACAGCATATTTTTAATTTTACTTAATTTTAATTGTATATGCATTTTATTGACGTATTAAAAGCAAAGTTGGAAATTAATAGTAGATATCCAATTGTGACTGAAGCAACAGATGTTATAGTTTTTCTTTGAGCATAGAATAACAAGTTCCCAGTTTTATATTAAAGGACACGAAATAAAATTATTCCTCTTCTCGTAACGATTATTACGACATCTATTGTTGAATAGAACAAGCACACCAAGATGAAGCTTCTTGGGGACTGTTTTACCAACAACTAGCGCCATCTGTTAGTGAGTAGAATAAGTAAAGCTTGCAGCGAAATTATTGATTTCACGAAGTTTGAATACATTAGTGCGTTAAGTTATCTCCTTTGTCTGTTAATTTATTGCTGTATTGTGTAATTTTACTTTTTTTAATTTATTGATCGGTTGCTATGTATATTATTTTAGGTATCTAGGTATTTGCGCCATGTCTTTGTGATTGTCAAACTATGATGTGATGCGTTGATTGTTAAAATGCAGTAAGCAATCTCTTGTGGAGCTTTGAAGTATTTTATTCTAGAAATTGTTACTAATATTTTGTAATTTTAATAAGACGGTGAAAAATAATGTACCTACAGGGCTGTGAAAATATTTTTAGTTTTATTTCACGATTTCAGACCTTTAAGCATTATTTGAGTTTTAGATGGTTTCCGGTAGGTAGGTAAGCTAAACCTACCCCAATACTTTCGAATTGGATATAGGTAATGTGAGGATGGGCAATAATATCATTCTCTTCTACGCTATTACATTCTGAGATCACCATACCATAAAAATAAATAAATGCTGCTTTATTCTGATAACTTTGTGCACTGCTATACTAAATTCTGTCGGTGAAGCAGATCTATCTCTAAATGGTAGGTTTAGGGGTTACTAAAGTTCTCATCTTAGTACCTATTTTGTAAAAGGTAAGTAATACAAGGGATTTTTTTATTTCGTTTATTAAACACACATTTTCAATACAAATAAATACACGTCATGATGAATCAGAATCACAAATAAGATTACAATAGTCTCACATAAAAAAAAATGTAATCAATCAATAAATAAAACAACATTACTGAAATACCTACAGTTTTTAGTAAAAACTTTCTAATGTTACTATAATTTAAAAATTTCTAATTTTAAGCCTATGTTAGTAAGATATGTACCAAAAGTTAGCGTTGCGCTAATTATCATTCGCAGTAGAAAACCATACCTACTGCAAAGTCAAACAAATTAAAATAAAACAGACTCTTATCGTGGTTACGAGAGTACGTAAGTACTGAGGCGCTAAATGCAGTGACGGATTAAGACTACTTGATGCCCTAAGCAATCCACGCCTGTGGGCCCCCCTATCCGTATGTCAACTAGAATCGGTCTTTAAACCTTTACCGCCTAAACACATTAGTTTTTTGTAAAAACAAAATACTTTACATATTTTGACTTTGGACATTATCAAAACAAAACACAATATTATGAACAGAACTTGATTTAATTGTCGACAAACACACTCACACTAATTTGTGCTGTGTGATTCACACACCACCGTAGATTTTTAGTTTACTGAAACTATTGGCTTACTTATTAATTACCAAATTAATTGTATAACGTATGCATAGAAGCTGGCCGACACAATTACTCAAAAAACAAAACATTTGATTGACACAGATTTGCGGGGGGGGGGGGGGGGGAAGGGGTGGTTTGTGATTGGCTGATCGCAATTCAGGTGCATTCGAATTGCCGAATGCACTAGCGGGAAGCGAGTGGGCAAGCGGGAGCGGGGTTATGACTCTAGGTCGGACTCTATGTCAACTTAAAACGCGCGAATTTTGAAATTAGCCCTAGAATCTTTTTTTGGTGTGGTTATTGGTGACGTGAGAGTAAGACGTGATGCCCTAAGGACGGATTTTTTTTGTGCTTCTTCTGGTGCCCCCCAGACGTGATGCCCTAGGCAATTGCTTAATTTGATTAAGGGTTAATCCGTCACTGGCTAAATGCCAATTATCATTAATTAACTTTTATGGAAAGGAACACGTTACACAAGCGCCGTAAACAGTTCTAAATAGCGAAATAAAATATACAATAAACGCTTAATGGTGAGTACTTTTATTTCACCAATGTTGTAATAGTTGTACGCTTTATTTTGCCTACAACCAACTTCGAGAAATAAAGATGTTGCTTGTATCATCTCGATTTGAAATCCATCGCTATTCAATACGCCCATAGTATATTTATCGATGGTCTAGAGCAGCCATACTCAACCTTTTTTTTAAGGGTCACAAAGACGTTTTAGTTATTGTTCCGCGGGCCACAACAACATAAATTGATTTAGGTATTAATAAAATGTTGATAGAAATTTAATGGTTTATTTATTTTAATAATACAAAGTATTCACAATTAATCTGACAGCCACATGCGATCCAAAACTTTGTTGTTAAGATCTGGCTTATTGTTTTAAATGTTTGACTACTATGTTAGGTGGGCCACCCACATGAACTCGACGGGCCACATAAGCTCGACGGGCCACATGCGGCTCGCGGGCCGCAGGTTGAGTATAGCTGGTCTAGAGTCTAGAAGACAATAATTACAGGATTGGTATTTTTCAGGAGAGCTGTATAAAGTTTGACAACTTGTGAATTACGATAAACGAAGAGAAATGATTTAAGGTTATTTATTACATTTTTGTGTTATAACTTTCGTGAGACATATTTATGTTTAGTTACTGTTTGCTCACGTACGTACGTTTGACTCACGACCTCGCCGCGTGTTCAGTTGGGTCCGAAACTAGTCGGGCAATCCCGAAAAATGCACGTGAGAAAACCGTAACTAATCATAAATATTTATTACATTTCGTAATTTATATTATTTTTAGTTTCATGTTACTTAATATAAATATGCAGGTACAATTTGGGAAAAAAGAGATAAAAAAATGCGCTCTGATTAATGCAAATGGTAGGATATGTTCATTTAATACATTTGGCATTAAAATAGCCAAATTCAATTATATTGTACTTAGCGCGTTTTTCTTCTAGGCCATAGTTATAATAAAAAGTTAAGAATGCATTTAAATATAGAATATAGGATGATGTTAGTTTTTGCAAAAAATTTGTAAGTAATGAGCAAAAGATTGATTAGTATATCCTTATATTATTAAAATAAGTGATAATAGCTTAAAGCTACATTAAGAAAACATATCTACAACTGTGTTTACTACAGAATATTGTTTGTCTAATAAATATAATATATTTATTTACACATTTACATACATAATTTAATACTATACAAATAAAAGAAGTATCGAATGCAGACAATACAGTTCCAATCGATTCGATTACACATAGATATGCAAGTACAACGAACATTATGTATAAATCGAAGCACTTGCACTATGTGATGGAAAAAACTGATCATTTGCAAGGATATCCATGATGACAAAACGCTGACGTACTATATGTAAAGCTAGAGAAAATATATATACATTAAATACACACTCAGATAAATGCATGTCAAAAACAAAAAAAATATTTGTTGTAAAGTCAAATATTTCACACAATATTAGGTACAATAATTCAGTAAGTAAATAGTATTTTTCATCCTAATTGTGCTCCCACACTGAGGTGTTATACAGTATGTAACATAATAATTAAAAAAAACTTAATAGAATGAAAAAGTTATCTATTTTTTTTAGAATTTTAAAATGTTACTATGTTACACCTCATGTTATGTTCTACGTCAATATGAGAGCACCATAACGTTTTCCGAGCTTGTATACTCATTTTAATTCATCAACAGGAGTCATCTATAAATCTCTCATTAAAAATAATAGTTCTACATTGTACTGTTACTAATCAATGCAGGTACTACCTACAAAAAGCTACTAACGAACCACCTAACTAACTTAGAAATTAAGACCCTTATTACAAAAGAAGGTTTAAAGTAAAACGAAGGTAAACCCAGATTTAAAGCCTACAGAGAAGGGGCTATACTTACTTATACGGCTAGGGGAGTATGAATGTCGATGGCTATGAGAGTAGGGGAAGACCAAAGAAACGATGGATGGAATGTGTGAATGATGATATGGTTAGAAAGGGGGTGACTACCGAGATGACGACTAATAGAGAAGTATGGAAGAAAAAGACATGTTGCGCCGACCCCAAATAAATTGGGATAAGGGCAGGAGAATGAAGAAAATGATGAGAGAAGGGGCTATACTTCCGTGCTAAGCGTAAAAGCGGTGTCTCAAAAAAAAAAAACGTAAAGTTAATTCTTATGGCATCGGATAGCTTAAAGAAATACGCATCCAATAAAATAAGCCAAAAATCTTATTTAAAACATTCTCGTATAACACAAAAAAGTTTTCAAATCTCTATGTGGATAAGGAAACTACAATTACATAACTAACATTTTCTCGAAATTAGCTTTTCCTGAGATACCGCTTTTGCGTTTAGCACGGAAGTATATTAAAATCTGAGTTTTTCTCTGACCGTCTTTTGTTATAAGGGGGTATGACTGTGTTTTATATTTCTCTATTTGCTAAGTACAATATTTGTGACATCTAATTATTCCATTGTGATGCAACTCTTGTACCTAATCATCGTATAAAGCAAAATGGCGTCATGATTTGCATCTAACTTTGCATGCATATTAAGAATGGCATAAGAATGTTATTATTACATTGATTGTCATTTGTCACACATATGTAACACCTACTACTATTGTAAAAATGATTACTTTGTTACTCCTAGCAATTGATTAGGTACCTGTTTGAAATAAATCAGTCACTACGTCAAATTAATATTGTTTTATCGAAAATACATATCAAAAATTTAAATTTTGAAGTTACGATTCAAATATTTTGTTATCAACGAAGATTCTATGTTATGTTGGCGTAGATTATTAGATATATTGTTTATTAAACAAATATTCAAGCAAATATTCATAAAAGAACCCTCTGAGCCTATTTCCATATTGTGAACAATAAGGAACACTCATTTCGTATGAGTGTCGGGAATACAATTTTTCCTAATACGTGACGGAATTTCATATTTCTAGATAACTTCAGTTGGAATTTATACAATACGTGCTTAGTTTTTTCATGTCATTCTCAGCTAGTATGATGCTCGAAGGATTTTCTTGCTAGAAATTGACTAGGTAGTGAAAATGTAGTGACTACAAATCGTTCTTTCTTATTTAGACACTATCGGACTATCCCTGTTACCCTTTATAATTGTTATTGCTTGTTCGACAAACACCTTCGTTCGGGGAAAGGAGGTGAGCTGAAAATCAGCTTAGACAATTTTTTGTATGCACAAGCTGAGCTCACCTCCTATTGCCATGTTGTAACTAATATTAGATTGCATTTATGAATGGAGTACTTAAGTTGTTTTGGCAGTAAATATCTTATTATCATTTAATCAATAGAAACGAGCTTAGTAACAGGAGCCGTTTGCACGCAAATCCATTATAAACGAAGCTGAGAATATTTTTACAATTGGCCATTTGTATGTGTATTTATGAAATTGATTTATTGGTAGTAGAATTAAACCTGCACAGTTTATGGTATCCCTATTGACTCCGGAGTTCAAACCGTAGCTCAAAAAAACGTTTACATAATGAATAAATACACGACGATTAAGATTAAAAATGTTATAAATTGCAGGAAGATAGCCAAGCATCACCATATGCATTGGAGGTGCGAAAAAAGAGCCTCCACATGTGACGATACGTAAGTACGTCCGGCGCACCCTGGGCAGTCAGCCCCGCTATAAACCTTGCTGACTGGCTAATCTTATCACCACGGCATGAGCTATTCTCGTATAGTTCGTGATGACACGACAAAGAAAGACCATAGGCATTTAGTTTGATGACTTCTAAGCTGAAATTGGGCTAAATTACTTGGAATTAACCTCCGTACTAGTCCTTAGCTATCTTACTGCGACACACACACATTACCTATATACAATTATTAGATTCCACTAGTGATGTCATCATGGTCTTGAAACGTTGCAGTGCATGCACCACACAAACCTCTCTAGAACCGAATTTGTCGCCTCACTTCAAACAAATTCGGATCTACAGGGTAGATGTAGGGCACTAATATTGATGCCGATGGGCACCAAAATGTTGTTCGAGAAGATGAAAAATCTTCTTGAAGAATTATCTGGAAACAGAAAAAAAAATATCCGCACAATAATTTGCAGTTAATGTAGCATTTACATTTGGGAGCAATGATTCCGGGACACCAATATAAAACTTAACATCTCGGAAAATAAAAATGCTAGCTTATTCCAATAAAAAGTATTTCATAGACTATTCAAGAAGTTTTATTAATTTTACTTGAGAAGTATTAAATAGTCTATAAAATACTTTTTATTCGATTATGCTATCATTCTTAGTTTTCAAGATATTAAAGTTTATACTGGTAACCCAGATTCATTGCTCCCGAGTGTATTTATTTATTATTTAATAGAATTCTTTATTAAATAAATGCAATAGTAATTTAAAAGGAAAACGTCTACGAATTAACTACGCATTTGATAGCTCATTATTATAGCACAAGTTTATTTTATATTAAGGGCGCCGATCATTTCGAAATGTGTGTATTTTGTATTTATTGAATATATTCCTAATATTTAAAAGAAATCATTTCTCATGAAAATAGTGATGTGATTAATAAGTTTGTGTTTCAGTCACTAGCAATCATGCAACAGATTATATTAATTAGAATAGAATATTATTGTACATCAAAATTATAACCCAGCTCTTATACAATATCATACATTGAAGGGTATAATGGCGGTCTTATCGCTGATAGCGATATCTACCAGACAACCTTTGGATGAACAGGAAGACAATGAATAAGATAGAGGAGGTAGTCCGTGGTGTACTGCTAATTAGACTTTGGAAAACCGGGGAATAGTCCACGAGTACAATTTCTACCGTCTTTCTACCGTCTCATTCGCCTTGTACTTTTTTTTGCCTTAAAACTTGACAATCTTGACATGCTTCAACGAACAATATGTTAGTATCGACCTAACGACCCATGCAAATTAAGCTGCTTATTCAAATAAATAATAATAAATGAGAATATGTTATTGAATAGGCCTTTCGAAATACTCGTATCTCATTTTATGTAAGTACACATCCATAGAATGGTTTCTTCGTAGTGCGGATTCTGTGGCAGTTGTAGTGATACGAGAAAGATGAAGAAGCAAAAAAACAGGTTAAAAAAAAATCTGCTAACCGAGAAAGACTACTAAGAAATACGGGAGAAATAAAAAAGGAAATTAGCATGCTAAATTAATATAACTGGGTTGATAACATTAATAAACGAAAAAAATTAGCAAGGTTAGTCAGACTGCGCATGAATTAAAAATAGTTTAATTTAATTATGCGGTATTTAATTTCATGATGATAAAAATCGGGTATTCAGATCATGCTTGGTTAATCGACTATAAAGACTGTTAATTTGCCTGATATTTTGAACACCAGTCTAAATTACATTGCATGCTGAGTCTATCGCATCATATTGTACACTATGCTTGTATCATATTTCTTGTATTATTAGGATAAACAGTGTAAAAATTGTAGATAGGCCAATAAATAAGTTACTAAGGAGCAAAGACTTGTGTAAAAGCATTATTGTTCCTCATTTGGAATGGTCAGCATGAGATATTGTAAATAATTATGTTATCTTGACCAACGCAAGTAGTTAATTTTCAAATACTATTTCATAGTTTCATTTAAGCGCAGACAGAAACACTATACCGAAGATTTCATAGGAACGTAAAGTACCTACAAAAGCACTGCATGTTTCTTTAAGAAATTTCTTCCAACTACGAGATGAAAATTTTATGACAAGAAATGTTGACAAAGCATGTAAAGGAGTCATTTTACTAAAGATACATAATATATACTAATATATAAAACAAAATATGTAGTATCTACAACTGTTTAAGAATATTTTCACTTGATTACTCCGAACTGTAAGACAGGGCTGATAAATGTTTGTTGCTAAAAGGAGATACCTAGTAACTAGAAACTAGATAGACTAGGTTAGAGAAAAAATAAAGAAACTTCTCTGAATCCATCGAGGGCGGTTCTGCCGAGATGCTGCCACCGATTTGATTTGCACCTGAAATAAAAATAAAAGAATATTATAATACTTGGACACATACATCACTATAAAAATTGACTTAAACAAGGGATATATGATTAGAAAAACGCATCATTTTAAATATAACGTCACATCCATCAAAATTAATAGTGTTGTCAACGCGCGATAGATCATTTTATCGATCATAATATCACCGTATGGTATCGTCGCCGCGGCGTCACCTACACAATCGGATTCCATAATAAGCGTGTAACAGTAGCCAAGTGTCGTAATCGATCATCGTAATTGCGCTGTTTATCTATAGACAAGAGTAAGGTAAACATCAGAGACAGGTAAGGACATTAGTGTTTGAACAGCCTTACACTGTCCGGAGATGAATAATGGCTTAGTGATCGCATTAACACGAGGCTGAAAGTAGGCAAGTCAGGGAAAGTTGTGTCAAAAAATTCTGTTACGTAGTTATTTTAAATATCAACGGAAGGAACTTGTTAGCAGGGACATTTTAGATAGTGCGTGTTAATCAATACAAATAGATTCGTTTGTTTTTACACGCACGTAATATCGTTTCGCCAATGTTGCATCACGTTGACTCACAAAAACTAGGTATTAACTTTATGATTCATTAAGATCATATCAACCGGTTTTACGGATTTTAATCTGAACTAGTATTCCAGTTATAACGGTAACTTTTGATATTAAAATTAAAAACGTCCTACGAAATGTCTTTTCATACAAAAATGCTTACCTACGAGTTTAACGCAATATTTTTATTGCTCGATTAATATCTGCTCGTAATCGCGATCCGGGACGTCGATAATGTCGACATCGACATCGTTTCTATATTTAATCACTGTTCATCGAACTTTAAGTAATCAGCGCGTCACTACGTCTGCGGGCCGCGAATTCGTCGGTTGATTCGCCAACCTTGGCGTAACGAGGTCGCCATCCGCCCGGCGGCGGCGCGGCGGTGGCAAGTGGGTCAGGGGACGCGCATGCGCGCTCCGGACACGAGCAATGAGCGCCGCCCCCGCCCTCGAATGAATGGCCCGGACCCCCCACTTTAGACCTACGAACCAACATAACCTGACCTCCCCTTCCTAGGATCCTATTTACGATGACAGCATGATATGGGGTGGCTCAAACGCTGGAAGAGTTCTATCTTGGCTGGTCGTTAGTCCTAGCAGCTGTTGTACAAATCTGTTGAGCGCTCAGCCCACTAGTTGCTAAGAGAATCTTGGGATGTTTGATTTTGTCTATTGTCTGTGTAGGCATTTCATTATTGCTACTACACAATATAACGCCTACTGATAAACATGAAAGGTGAAGATTGATGCTTTATCCCGCGTGAATTATTCAATGCAAGTATATTCAATAGTATGATTACCTATCAGATAAAATCAACTGAGCATGAATTCAATTCAATCTACATTATGAACTCATTCTGTTCCTTATTGTAAGTCTTGTACATTATATTATGCGATAGGTAGAAATATTCTTGTCGTGTTTCGCAATCGTATCAAAAGGACCACCTAAATTATATACTTATAGTCTTGTAAATGTAGGTAATTTCGTTTCCACAATTTCATTTCCAATAATCACGTTTTCTTCAATTTGAACAAACACAATCTTGTTTTCTCTCATAGCTCTCAACATAAGAATAATTTATGAAGGCAGCAAACTTTTCCCGGTTCCTTTATGTATCTTATTTCCATTTTATTCTCTTGTATTCTAGAACTGTATTACATACAGCGACTACCTACTAAATTTTTATGAAAGAAAACCTTTACTCTGAAACATTTTTATTTGCGTCGCTGGAGTAATATTGACTGCAAACGAAATTTTAAGTAAGGAGAGTTCTGTGACAAGAGTCGTAGAAATCTATGATTTTATTCTGAAGTTCGTGTTGTTTAGGGTTCATTGATAAAGAATATTCAAATGGATTTTTTCTCTGAATGGAATTTATGTACCTACCTAGATAACTATTTGTAAAATATATAAGACATTACAACCCGAATACAAATTCAAAAGTATTGGATTCACGGATATTAGAAGTAATGGGACAATGTTAGACTAAGGCAAGGGTAAGGGCTTTTTTTAGACAAAAATTTCTCAGTTGAAATTGGTAAAATGAGAAACAAAATTCTTAATAAACAAACAAAATAAAAATGTTGCGAGAACAATTGGAAAGGACGACAGAGAAATAAAATGAAAAAAAAACGCAAAGATTTATACAACGGATTCAACTACATTTTGTAGTCGTTAACATAAATTTCTTGCGCTCTAAATGCGAAGCTATATAATACATTTCAGCCCTAGAAGCCTGCACTGGTGACCTAGTTCTGTCAAATAAATCTAACTTAGCGAACGCTTAACTCTATAGTTGAATTTATGAACAGAATCGTTGAAATAATTAAACTGAAAATGGGAAAACTCACCGTTGAAATCCAAAAGAAGATAAAAATGGTCAAACATTTTCAAGAATAAACTTGAAAAGCGAAGATATAAGAAAAAACACTAAACACGATGTGAGCACAACGAGAGACGATCTCGGTATGATGTGTTCCTGTACGACGTAGCGCTTGAAACTATTGGTGATGAAAACTATTAGTAAGCCACTAATTGTACGGCAGCCTACATAGACGGCGGTAATTGGCCCATTTACACATTTTGTTAGTCCAGTGTGCATAATTGTTGCCTGTTTACATGGGAGATGATACGAATGTGCCAACCGCGAACGGTGAAATTTTTTAAAATCATATAGAAGCCTTGGGAGGGCACGAATCCGAGGTGGTAATAGACAAATTAGGACAATTAGAGACAAGAGCTAACATGCTCTAATGAGTAATTTTTCTTTGTCAGTAAGAAACCGACTATGTTTCTCCCTACCTTTCTCTAAAATGTATAGTGAAAACAAAAAAGTTTTTCAAGTCAACTTATTAGTCATCACAAGGTAAAGAAAACGAAATAAGCATTCAGTTCTCTGCCTGGAATATCAAACATTATTTAAGTACGATATATTGCTTTGGTCACAAAAATATTTCGTAAGTTAATCCTAGCAACAAACTCGAAAGGGTACCAAAACTGATTTATTCATTACGACATGATTGAGTAATATGTAAATAAGTACACATAAGATATTACTTAAATTATCGGCAAAACCATGAACCACGGTCAAATTTTAACAGTTACAAATATGAATTTAATAACACATTTACATGTGGGTGATCGGTTTCCTATTAGCATATCTGCCATTGAATATGTTTAAGACTAGACAATAGAGTTAGATCATTTACAATAGTGTTTGAACAGTTGTGACATGGTGACAGACAAAAGCGTTTGGTAGCATTTAAATTAAGCATCTAATAGATGCAGAAAGATACATTAATGTACTTGATAATATACTAAACGTTTAATCGCGGATATGCCTGCGAATTTGATCCAAAATGGTAGATACGTACATGATAGTGACAAATATATCAATGATAGTAAAATTATTGATCAATAGTCTAGTAATTATGTTGAAATAAACTATGAAGCCAGTTTCGAAGTAGTTAATTCACAAGACTAAAGATAAGACAAAGGAAAACAATTGTCTAAAACCAAATATATTAAAATTCAGAGCATTTTTTCGATATCACGTCCAAAAATACCAGAGGCAATGACTAATGCACCGTAGTTATAGCGCTAATAACTGCCGACCCAGAAAGTTTGTTCGAGCGCAAACAATTAACGGGAACGCTTTGTTACATCTTTTAGAGCCGAACACATTGGATCTATTGTTTAAGAATCTTTACCTTTTATCGACTTTATGAGTTTATTTGAAACATCTTTGTTTGTTTTAGGTACCTGAGGTGCAACATCAAAAGCACGTTCACAGATTTATTGGTACCTATATTGCTGCTCTACATTTTGTTTTGGTCTTGTTGGTTGAAAAGACCAGATAAACTCTTCTCTCGATAGGAAATTTCACAATGCGCTTCACTTGGCCAAGGATAGACAGAGATGGCGTAACATCATCAGGGAAAAGATGTTTTCAAGGGAGGATCACGACCCTCAAGTAATGAGGAGTACGATTTGAGGAGGAGGAGGAGGAGGTTAAAAAACATCTAAAGAAAAGTCGCCAATTATATTGGGACTAGAAATTTATATATGTGTATCCTACTAAACTAATAGTGGACGTCTTTACGATAATGATTAAAAATCTAGTGTAATTGTAACTAATTCTGGGTACAGAAAATATAAGCTTGTTTGCAATGAGATGATGATGAAAATTATTAAGTATTTGTATGCAGTGTACGCTGTTGATATCGTAGTTACAATATGGATCTACAAAGTCTAGGCATGTAATATTATATAACGTTTTCAATATATTACCAAAGGTGAAAATAATTTTGGATATGGATAACTGCACTGTGTCTATTAGAATGAATCTGATTTCTGTAACAAATAAACAGACTTTGGGCAAAGAAATCCGTACAATAAATATAATAAATCACGAAAATATCATCACAGTTTCCACCACATCTAATAACGGAAGCAGACAATTGCCCATAAAATGTATAGCTAGTTAAACATGTCCTTTGGCACGATGCCAGAACGTCTGCGAAACTTAAACATTGCCCGAAACAATTTAATCAAAACTTATTCACGATGTGTATAATTAAAGCAATTGGTATTTATATTACTTACATTTAAAAGAAGTGTCTTTTCTCACGGCTCTGTCTATACGCTTGGCGCCATCTGAAACGATTTCCACATGAAACATTAATATTTATACAAATATTATGTCAAAAGATGAAAGCACTGCAGCGTAATCCAATGTAGTAGGAATTACAAAAAGCTTCCTCTGATGGAAACCGACCTTGTTCATCCTGCTTGATACGCGCCAAACTGGCGTTGACTTGACAGTCCCGCCAAACATGGCTGCCGCTCGTGTGGGAAGCGGAAATACACGAATTACTACGAGCCAGAAAGGATAGAACAATCTGTGCGCACGTGCAAAAAAGAGACGGACGACAGGTCCTGGCTGTTCGAACTTTTAGAAAGAGATAACGATATGCGATTTGACAGGAGTGCGAAAGGATAAGAATCTCATTTAAACGGTTTTTAGGGTGGAGCTGTCTGGACTTTCGGGTCGGCGAGACGCGCAGATGGTAACAAAAAGGGACCAGTCGGGACTAAAATTTGGGCATAAATTGAACGACATTTTTGCCACATTGCTGCGAGGCCGTCCATCGTCTCGGGAATGAACAGAAACGTTTAGTCCTGACGTTATTATTTTTACATTCTTAGCTAAAATGATGCAAAGTTAAGTTTAATTATTTTATATAAGTAATTAACAAAATAATAAAAAATTAAGTCACGCTATATCAACTTTTGATATTGTTATTAATCAAACGGGCTTCTTTTCTAGTATGATAATTTTAACATGTGGATATGTTTGTTCTAACAAAACACGTTTCGCATAACAGAATTAGCTGTATTCAAGTCACGGGGTCACTGACTCAGGATTTATTGTTGGTTTCCTGCCGTTTTATTAAACTTCATATTTTTCCTAAACATGGGTTCGCTACCAAATGTGTCTTCCGCTTTTTATTTATTAGGACATCATTGTGGTTCTATTTTAGGCACATAGTACTATGAGTTGTTTTAATACAAAATGTACGACCAGTTACATCATTTTCGGAAAAAATATGACGTTATAATAAACTTTATGTCCTAGGAATAAAGTCGACAATTCCTTGGGTACTGATACAACTGGAAATAAGCGCACGAACAAATGTTATTGATATTGCATCTGTAGTGTAGTATCGTCTTCACCGTATCGCAGTATTTTATTTTTAACCGTGATGTATGAAGGTGTACTCCACTCACTTCTTTTCCTTTAAATAGGATGAGAAGAACCTTTAGTAGCACCCATGAGTAATTTTTTGGGTCGACTTGACACGAGGCTTGATGAAAAGCGCCTTTGACCAAAACAACTGAATTCATCAATTGGTCCATAACATCTCTTTTAAGTGATCGATAAAACATTTATGGATCTAGAACTTATATCAACTAATGAAGAAAAAGCTAATGACACGAAGCTAGAGAGCGATTTATTAAACGTCCAACTTGGTATTGATAAAACATTGCAACCAATAGAATTTACTGCTACTTATTGCAACTTTGTAGCTAAGCATATGAATAAGATCGATTATGGTATATTAAAACATAATTCATTACTATCATTTACTTCAGGAATGCGTTTGAATTACATATTAAAGTATCATTCCATTGAAATATTCATGTATTGCGTTACCGTTATAGATGAAATATTTCAATCAAGTCGAAGTATTTTGATTAATAGCTTTGAATTTGTCTTTTGGCGAAGACATTTATAGAACTGCGAGGATATTAACATTTAATATATCCTTAAGTTAAACGTTAACGGTGCTTTCGCGTGCCAAGAGTTGGTTTTGTATAATGTGTGAGAACCGTGACCAGCTTTAGATTTAAGTCTGACTTATATTTAGTATTGCTCGAGGAATTTAACCGATATGGAAAAATGGAAACTATTTATATCTACTTATAGTTAATTAAAATAGAGGTGACTCGTGGCTTCACCCGCGTGGATGTCGTTTATCGCGTCCTCCACGTTTTTTGAGATAATAGTAGCCTATATCTTTCTCCGGGTTCCAGAGTATTCTGTACCAAATTTCATTAAAATCGGTTTAGTAGTTAAGTTGTGAAGAAGTCTCAGACAGAGTTACTTTCGAATTAATAATATTAGTAAGTATAATGATGTAATATAGTTAATTAATTATGTAAGCGATCATAAACCTAAAATACTTAATTATTATGTAATTATAACACTTTTCGCTCGCATAGTAGATCAAAATGACTGAAATGGTATCATTGGTACAAGCTGTAAAGTAGTAGGAAAAAAAAAGAAAGATGAACGAGATCCACATTCCCTTAGCCCTAGTGCATAAGGACTTTAGTAATTACCACTAATTGGCAAAATTAGCTGTAATGTCAATCGACAACTGGCTGTCATAATCGTATGCAACTCTAGCACCTTTACACATTGCACGTATCGATAAAAAGACAAAAACTAGTAATCACTATATTAGATTCCTGTAATTTGTACCAGTACAATAATAATCGAATCGCACACTGTAAACTGGTTTCGTTTAACCATTTACACTATAAGACATCGATGCACGTTTTTGCTATCGAACGAGTTTGTTACACGAGCTAAGTTATCGATTACTGATCCATATGTATTAAGCCTTATCGATACACTGTATAATTGATAGATAATAGTTTAGATATTAATTAAATGCCTAGTTTAAATATATAATCGGCAGTGCAATGATCATGTTTATCATTTACATGTTTATCTTTAGCGCTTGGCGCCAGAAGAATTTCTTTGTACAAAAAACGAAACATCTGCTTTAAATAAAGACTGCAGCATTTCTCTATACTAGATAAAGCACAAAACAGACAAGCCACGACAGCTTATCTGACGTGCCAGAACAAACCGCTGACACCTCCGATTGGCCGACACGGCTTGCATGGGACCACCGGATTGGCTAGCGCACCTGCGCAGTCGTGCTGCCAAGAGCGTCTGCCTTGTATGAAGTTGTACTATGTTTCCCTGTACTTCAGTATCAGTACCTACAGCAACTGTAGTGTTTTAATCTTCTACCTTTATCCTTTAATCCGCTTCGAAAAAGCCATGGGAATATTCCTTAAAAACATGATACAAAATTTTGTCTAATATAATTACCTCGCTTCTAAGAAAAGATAAGATTAACGATTATTATGTTAACCTGGTTTACGTTAAACTTAATATCATAGATAAGAGATTAAGGCAACGGAAGCTGCCGCACACTGTGTTTGCATTCACGTTATAATATCGTATCACCACAGATTAAGGCTGTATAGTATGTCACCTGTAGGTAGCTGATAAATCTTTATTTAACTTAGATAAGGAGGCAGTGTGATACTATTTAAGATAGGTACATTTTAAACGCGAAGAAATGAGACCGAATAGGTTTTCAACCTGTAAATGAACAAGCACAAAAATGTAAAGTCAGGGAAAATTTTTGGTCCATTAATTTTGACTCCAAAATTTTATAATTAAGTTGGGATATTACGGATTCTAGCTTAAGATAAACAAAGAAATTTCACGGGACTCGAAAAAAACATTATCCTCCTTTTACATTACCGGTAAACAAGGCTTAAAAAGCCTGCTAGGTACGTTATGTCTTTCCATTTCGGCATCGTTCACGGCGAAAAAGCATAATAGAAAAAATATCCAATCTTCTAAATGATTGCTGAACACCATTGGACCATTAATTATTTCTGATATTAATAACTGCTCCAAAAACACGAAAGATACCGTATTTGGAACAACAATACGACTTCAGTCCATTCCAGCGTCATTATTGGTCGTCGGTAATTACATCGATATTGATCAACCGTATCTAATGCCATGCATTTATTTCTACCATCAGCTTGTTTTATCGACAAACATATTTTGACATCGATGACTTCCGAATGAGGCGTGCCGATTTTATCGATCGGCATCGTTGAAGCACTTCGCATTTCCCGCAAGCTTCGAATTTTGCGCGAATGTAGACGAGAGATTTTGAGATGAAATGGGACTGTCGACTTCATGTTGTGGAAATATTCTGTGTTGATATTGAAATATTGAGGTTGAAGAATACGCGGTGAAGTCGCATCCGCATGTTTAGGTTTAATTACGTGCGGAATTTTGAACCATTCTAATTAAGATGATTCTACGTATAATTAGCACTTGATTCGAAATATCGTATGACTTGATGTGGCAACGATCTACAATACCTAAATCTTTTGGTGATTATTTCATAGTCCAGAAGACCACCTGGTACAAATGTGAAGAATCTACTCCTCAGAGTACTCTTAATGATATTAAAGGAAGCTATTTCTAATTCATCGCGGAATCCCAGTATTTCTTCAAGAAACAGCCAAGTAGCTCTGAACCCTAAATAAAAATTGCATGGAACAGACGATAAACTGACGATTTTATATAATAAAATATTTAGGGACTGTAAAACTTAGCCATGATAAGTCAAACAGAAAATATCCTCGTAGACACGCAATCCTTGAGAACATTATTATTTATTTACAGGGCTGTTTATGAACTTGGCAACTTTTAATGACAATGAAAATAACTCACGTTGGTAATAAAAATACATTAATTCTTATACAAGTTTGTCACGCGACTTTTCTTGTGGGGACCGTTGAGTTTCCTTAAGAAGTGGCTTCTTTTGAAACTTTGCAGGTGCAAGTCTTAAAACAGATGTTGTTGTGAAAAAAATATAATTTTCAAGTGTTATAGACAAATATAGTACGGGTACTCTTACTACAAGTTGTAACGAAAAAGTTTCAAAGTACATCGGTGTGTATTTTTAAGGTTTAAAAGTTACGAGTAGCCTTGAGAGGATATTGAATTTGAACCTGACGTAACTTTTATGGCCGCTATTAATTTTATGTAAATACAGACACAGGTAACAGACAAAATGTAAGTACACTTTGCCTTCCATGACACCCAGTAATAAAACCGAACGATTCAAGTCACGTAGCCCTAAGTGTGAACGATTGAATTTTTATTCGCGTGTTCGCCTATCGAAAACATAGTTTGAAATAGGAACTTGCACTATCTTTATTCGAATTTTACATAATACTTTTTTATCTATGCGGCAAATTACTCAAGATAGTTTTGGTGACACTGTATCAGTGAACAATTTTGACATGCCAATGTTCGGGCAGCTTTGTGTAGATACTGTAAAGGTAATTAACTACTAAAATAGACCGCTATTATATATTCTTGTTTCTAAAATAGACTGCTATATTATTATGTAGATTAGAATAGAGTTCTGCTATTAATGTTTTATAATATTGAAAGTATTCTGGCTTTATCACTAAAGCATAATTGCATAATCCTGGCATGCCCATTGCCCAATAGATCAAACATTTTTTATTATAATAATATACAAACAACCTAGCTCGTTATTAATAAAATTGCGGAAGAAAAAACAATTTGAAAAAAATAGAACGGAAATGTTTTATTATTTGTTAAACGTCGCATTCGTATTCCAAACCCATAACTAATAATAAAAGGTATCCAACGTTATGAAAATATACTCCGATTACATGCAAGCAACACGGGGCTAATTTTTATTTGTTATTTTCCACGGCAGCAAAAACGCGGTGTTTTTAATAATTGCATAATAATTCACGAGAATGGGAAAACGTAGCATGATTTAAATTTAGTAGCACTTCTACAGTTCAGACTGTAATATTACGTGAACTGTTCGTGAAATAAGGAAGGAAATAACCTGGTGTTTGCGGCGCTATTAAGTGGACATTATACTTCAGGAAAGGTGGAACATTTGTGGTTGTTTTAGTAACTACTTAAGCAGTCTGAGTGATTAAGACCCTAGGAGCTCTTTAAGCTTTGGAAGCCGTTGTTCGTATACCTAGTCGTATCTAAAATATACATAGATCGGTTTACCTGGAGGTAGAGATTTAGTTTATATTTTGAAACTTATTGTAGAAATCTTATAATTAAATGATGTAACCCGGGCCACAATGCAACAGTATAATAATTAGTTTTAGATTAGTTAACTGGAGGAATACGTTTTTTATAGTGTATATTGTCATTACATAATGTATTAAACTTCATTATTCATGAAAATCTGTGAGCATTTCAAATAAAGACAATAAAACAGCAATTTAGATGAAATATTAGGTATTTATCGAATGCGATATGTAATATGATGGGCGGAGGAGAGAAAGGTCAAACCTTTTTTGATATCACGCATTAACATGCATAAAAGGAGAAATCAGAATATTATCAGTGTACCGCCAATGTTCCGCACATGCGTACAACGCGCGCTGATATCGACGAGCGTCAGGCGTCGCGCGCAGGCTCCTACCCCGATAACGTAAATAATACAATAAAAATAATACAATCCCACTCGATTTGAATGTCTTCTGTTCTCTGTAGGTATGGAGTCAGCTTGATGGACTGTTATAGCGGCCCTCGATACGAGATTTTGTTGCGACTATAAGACTTTTTTACGACGACAGTATAATTGATGGGCTGACCTCGTCGCGACAGAAAACGGGTGTTTTTATCAATATTGGCAAGGGAAATTTTACAAGATTAGGCTATAAGCGAATAAGCTGATGGATCACTAGGTTTATTACCATGTGATTGACTGATTTTGTGGGTGTAGATCGAGCTTGTCACGTGAAAATAAAGTTCTGCCCTATGCGACGTAAGACAATTACATTTTCACTTGTAGACACCTTCAAAAGGAGCTTAAAGTATTCCTTCTAAGTAAAAAAAATGTCTAATATTTAACATTTTCTGCTGAAATATAAGACTTCTTTAGCGCCTCTACCTAATTGAAATGTGATACAAGAGCATAAGCTCAATATCCAATATAACTCAATAAGGTCTTAATATATTTATACGGCCTACATGGGAAAATAACTATATGGTAGTATTCTATTAACACATCTAGAAGCTGAAATTTCTTTAGAATTAAATATAAGTGCGAGCAACTCTGAAATTCTGTCGAAACAGTTTTTGCGCCCTAAAGAAATGTAATTTGTTCCACGCGCTTGGAAACAGATGCGTTTCGAACCTTTTGACCGTACGCTGCAGTGGACGGGTTAAATGTCACACGATGTTAAACAACTTTCTTTCTCTTTTTGCTTTGTTTCGGCTTTACCCCAATGATATAAAATATTAGAATGGAATAAAATTTACGGTAATAGCAAAACATCAAAAATAGTCCAGAAAACTCAGCTAAATAAATAAAATCAACCGAACAAATAATTTATAAACTGTACAAAACGACAATAAATTCGCGGCCATTTTAAAACAACTTAAAATTTTATACCGGTAAAACACGCAAAGGAATTAAATCAAACAGCCATGTAATTGATATTCATTAGATTAGAAATAATAATTCGATAATCAAACGGTGACATCGCGAGGATGGTATAGAAATTCGAAATTCAAAATTACGCTTACCGTAGAAAGCGGGAGGCGCGTGGGGCAGCTGCGCGTTGCGAAGTGCGACCGACGACACAAGCCTACTACGTCACCCCTCCCGCGCCGCTCCGCCCTACTCCTTACTCCTCACAGATTTGTCTACACAACCCCTCGCTACCGGAGTTAACAGGCTCTAGATCTAATAATACCTATTAATTACCCTTTATTAGGCAGTATAATACGATTGTCTGTGTCAATTTTCGGCCCGTAAGTAATTAACAATACTACAGAAAAAAGGATGAGCTTCTATTCTAACCTTTTTCAATAAAAACAAAAGGTTGGAAGTAAAACGTTAGGCTTGACGGAAGAATTACGCAACGTAAACGTGTGTGAGAATGTACAAAGATGAACAAACAAAAGTAAAATACGTGCTTACCTATTGACAGTGAAACCGTTAACGTCGGACGCGTGCAGTGACGTAACCGAAGCCTGCCGGTTCCGGAGGACGGGTTCACATGGTCTAATGCTAAACACAAGACAGATATTTGATTATGTCTTAGTTTCGGTATTTTAATGTTTTTTTTTCGCTACATGATATGGCGGAATTGTCTTTTGAATACTCACGGAGAAATAGTCGGGTTTTTTCTAGTACAGTTCAGATCTTTGCTTGACGGAGAGGCCTACTTAATAATAATTAGCAAAGGTACCAATTATAATTATGGTTCTTTGCAAAATTAAATGATTCTCTAAGACTTACTGGTTTTAATACAGATTAATTGAGTATTTACCTACTGCTGTTAATTAATTGTAACAAAATGTTTAAATGTGTGTGTTTTAAGCCTTACAAGGTTGTTGTTGGTTCCATTGGAACTTCGCGAGCTTTTTTAAAGTTTCCGCTTCTTGCATTAGTCTCTTGCTGCCAATTTTAATTGGAGACAGTGCCATGCTTGTAATTTTTACCTTATACGACCTTGCATATTGGCCAGAAAAGGCAACTACAAGTTAATAAAAAAACTCTCATAGTTATCTATCCTAAATCGTTATTTCCAGAAAAAGCAAAACTATAAAGAATATCGAGAGGCGATTATCCAAATCATTTAATAGATGACAATGTTTAGTCTCATGGGACGCCTAGCTAGTCGGTGCTTTTATCCAACAATAAAGACATTCAATGACATTTTAATAGTGTCGCGTCATAAAATATTTTTTCCCGTGAAATGCATTATATGTAAATCTTTATACGTTTTTTAGCATATACAATCTAATTACCCTTTTTGTCGGCACAGTGCGTGCGACAAAACTGTCGCAATACAAGAATTTACATTCTAAACGCCGCTTATCCATCGTGACACGTCCGTCCGGTGTCTATGTCCAACTAACAAGACGCCATATGGTGTTCACGGGCGAATGACTCAATACATTTTTGTATGTAACTCTTTGTAACCGTTGGTGCGTGCGATTTATATGCGTTTATATCATTGCGATTAGGTAATGTATATGTTAGATTTATTACTTATGGTTTGGCTTGCCCTTAATTCGTGGATATGGGTTGAGGGAGTTGCGACATGGAGGCCTGTTCGAATTTTAAATCTTGATTGGTGTTGTGATTGTTTTTAAGAGCCTCCTTGGTTTGAATATAGCTACCCTAGAGAAGGTCGATGGTCTATTGGTAACTTATAACGATATTCTAATTTTGAATATTTTTATTATAAATTAATTCTAATATAGAATTTCTAAATGTTAGCACGTGTAGCGTAGGAACTCGCAGGATCTGTAGTTACTAGAGATGCGTCACGCATTGCAAGCATTCTTATAATTTAATCGGCACATTTTTTATGACACGCTAATTGGTTAGTGATGGGTTTGCTTTGACGTCACCTTGATAGATCTTTGACAAATTCATCATACTGTGACCGTTTTCACAAATCGTGAGAGCATGCGAGGTGTTAATAAAACTAACTACGTAACAAGGTACAATAACACATTTAGTGATGCTAATTTCCAAAGTTAACAAAATTGAAACGCAATTTTGTTTTGAAATATCTATGAGAAAAAAAAACCCAATACAAATACAATTATTGTAGGTTAAAATAGTTCTCCAATTTTAACCGTTCCAACGGACTGATGTTCCGTTTAATAACATGTTGAAATAACTCAAAAATTATAAGTTGCAAACACTGCACTGGCCCACGTCAGTCAACCGAAGGATTATTTTGCTCGGACGCTCGCAGCCAATCCGACGTCACCCCTCCCCTTATTGGTGAATTTAAAAAAGGAATTTCAATTTAATCCGCTCCCCTCGAATATAGCTGACAGGCGGTGCTTTGCCGAGTGTCTTTCCCGAACGGATTATTGAGTGTTCTCTTTTCGAAAGTTTTCGTTTTTAATTTAAAAAATTGGAACAGTTTTGCATTGTTTTCATTGATGATGCAAAAAGATGATTGTTTGTTATCTTTTGTAGATGGACAGCAAATTATCGCTTCCAATTAAAGTAAATTATTAATATACGAAATTGTTCATTTGTGACTTCTTAAGGAAAAGGAAGACCGAAAAAAAATTACGAGGAGCTTACGTTTAAAAAAAAACCTCAACATTTTTACTCTTACATATTCAGTAACTTCAAAAAAACGAAATATCATTGTCGATTGCACAATTTATTTTTATATCCATTCAATAAATCTGTAAAGAAAACTAAAATATTCACATGAATGTTATGAGGAATATTTTATGTAAAGGTACTTCATACATTGATGCTATAACAGAGTTGTGTAATAACTACACACCAGTACGTAATTTTAATAGGTACCTATAGTTTTATAGGCGCATGAGTCATCATGTCAAAATTGTTGCTACCATCTTAAACGAGATCACGATTGTAATACAACATCTGTTGGTTAATTTATTCATAGCTTATAAGCAGCTGATACAAATTATATGTAGTTATTTAATAATATAAATGTGAGTCTTTAAAAAATCCTAGTTAATATTCTACTCTAACTCTAGACTGGACTCTGTCTACTTATTTGTATTTAGAACATAGTTAGCCTTTTGATAGCATCTTTTGTTCAAATAAAAGAAATAAATGATTTTAAATGTTGAATTTATTTTATTTTCGATTCAAAAGGAACAGAAAGCTAATTTAAATATCTGTTAACCGGCGAAGGCGAACTGAAGACTTCTACTAAAATTATGAATTCGGCGGCTCTCGAAGAATTTACAAGGAATACCCCAGGGTGTAGCTTTCGGGTCAGTTAAGAAAGTTGAGAATTGTTTTTCAATTTGTCTTATTTTTTAGCGAAACACTTAATTTTAGGCGTATTATCTATCCAAATAAATAAGTATTGTAATATTTTTTAATTTGTGAGTAGGTTCTTTTACAAAAAATAATTAAATAACAAGTAAACATTAATGTACAAAAATCATGCTCTATTAATCTATGATAAAGTGTATTAACAAAAGATCCTCATATTACTCACTCAAAATACACACAATACCACGCATACAAAGAAGACAAAATTATGTTTTAAATTATTTGCTCATGCCTTTCGCGTTCCAAGCCTTATTTCCATTTTAATAAAAAAGAACAAATACTGTTTCTACTAAATAAAATATTAACGAAACGCAACCCAGTCTGTAAGTAACAGGATTTGTTAAAAATACCACTACCATTGTCTCTCACGAAAATCGGAACTCACGTTGATAGTGACGAGAGAGAAAATCAATGTCTTCGTGTCAAACACGTAATTGGTACATGAAAGAAAATTATTCAAATAACTATAGGTAGAAATAAAGAACGTAATTACACGTACTAGAGACTATGTACAGCAGAAGTTAGAAAATTTTGTCTATGTGGTGATATACCAAGCTGTGAAGAATCGACTTATGAAGAAACTGGTTATGTCTTAATTTTTTAATCTTATAGATTGGTTTATTTTTTTATTTTGCAGAATACTTGGGTTGGACCTTTTATGTACATTCGAATCAAAGTTCAACCCATCCAAAAAGGTTTATAAATATGCGTTATAAAAACGTTACGATTTAGTAAAAAAATGCTTCATTAATTTTAATAACTATATTTACATTTGTAGCCATAAAGTACAGCCATAACCCAATCATAATAAAAAACAAACAGAGTTATTTCATAATTATTAGGCATTTGTCGTGTAGGAATGTTACATAATTATAATATAATTTAAGAATCTCAATGACTTAATTTATATAGAACAATAATGCGACGGCGAGTATTCGTTCGAAATATTTACACGAACTTAGTTTTTTTCTAATGACCGAGTATAAAAATATTCAAAACGCAATCACTTTTATACGTAAATTTTCGTAAAGACAATCTGTAAAGAGCAAAATTATAAAGTAAGATATTCGGATGCGGATAGTAAGTTATTTCTTGATTAATAAGAAAAACTCATCTCTAAATGACATAAACCTAAAAAACTAACAAATGTGAAGCTAAGCGTACTAAGTAATGTTATGCTCTTAGTTCTATTTTCTTTGTTATAGAAGCGTTTTTAAATATACTAACATTAATGAAAATATTTTTAAGGCCATATTTTTACAATTCTTTCAATTCTGTTATTACGGATAGTTTGAGCGGTTGTGCCGTGTAGTGACAAGTTAGTACGAAAATGTGTTTCATTATTAAAACCCTTTTTCTTATAGCGAGCCACCTTAAAAAGACTCGCTGAGTCCCAGCGACCACCTTTCGGTTCCATTATCAGATAAGCCCAATAATACTTATCACATTGACACATGACACATTCACATTCTCAACGAAACTACATAATGTATGCCAAATTTCAGCTTGATTGGATGATAGGAAGTGGATTGAAGTTCGAGTATGAATAAGAAAGCTTACGAAAGCTTAAATTAAATTTAAATAAAAGCTTGTTGATAAAAAGATATTCGAAACACACTGATTAACATATCTGATATGTCTTGAACTGTTTTTTTTATTTATTCCTATTTAGGTATATTTTGATGGACCAGATAACTTTTATTTGAGGAATAAGTTTGACTTTTTACAGCTTTTATATGGACAATATGTCAAAATTCGTAAGATAAAAGTTATTTTACGATTGAAAAATCGGCCCTAAGTACTTCATAGTCCAAGTACAAGATTTAGATTTTTAGTCCATTGATAGGTAAGTTACCATTAGTAGTAGATACTGGTGAAGAAGACAAAAGATGATGATTCGAGTTGTGTTCGAGAACCCTTAGTAAGTACGGCCGGTACCCAAATGCGCAAGTCCAAGATCGGCGCAGGCGCAAAGGTGCCTTTGTGGCGGCCATATTTTATTGCCCCTTTTTTCGGGACGAACAAAAATATCCATTCATAGAAGTCAGGTATAAAAATGTTTTTGTTTGAGTTTTAAAATGCAACCGTCCGCTTGCTATACAGGATTAGGAGAGTTTGTGTTAAGGTCTAGTTTGGGAAACAAGTATGGTTTTGAAAATAGAGCTTTACAAAATTGGATTATGTTTTTAATGGTTAAACGTGAAGCAAAAAAACATGTTTTTTTAAGTAGGCGGTTTTTTTGGAAGGGATTCTTGGCTAAAACTTTGATAGCAATGATTGCGTCTTATCCCTACTAATATTATAAATGTGAAAGTAACCCTGTCTGTCTGTGACGCTTTCACGCCTAAACCGCTGAACCGATTTTGATGAAACTTGGTACAGAGACAGTATGGAACCTGGAGAAGGACATAGGCTACTTTTATCCCGAAAAATAAGGAATACGCGATAAACTACAACCACGCGGGTGACCCAGCGAGCGACGTCTAGTAGGTACACAATAAACAGGTGCCGGTTGCACATATTATTATGTATGAATGTTATGCTTTCTATTATTTATTCATCATCGGTCGTTGACGATATACTTACCGTGGATAACGATGATGAATAATGTGATGATGGGTCGAGTGTTAAATATAAGATGATTGATCACAATTTACAGACTATCACAACAATACAATAATGGTTTGCGAATTATATTGGCAAAATTATCACGTTTTGAAGATGAATTGGTGAAAGCCGTATCCTGATATTAGTACATACTTTCAAGGAAGATGGATATTGCTGGTTAAATTTAAGGATATACATGAAAATATCTTGTGGTGGTTTTGTTGCAAGGAATATTTATATATTTAGGTACTATACAAGGTTAGTCAGAAAGGGGATACTAATCCGAAAGGGTGTTAAAGTACCCATATTAATGAGTAAATTATGTTCTACCACTTTCCATAAAAGTAAATAGTTAAAGAGAAATAGGTGTTCAAATATCACATAAAAAATATGCTAAAATCTATCTATCCTCAGCTATGATCAACTGTGCTTACATTTAGGTCATATTTGCGATCACGAGTTAGAAGTTCCATTTTCTGAATTCGTATCTAAAGTAGGTACGAAGAATTTTTGAAAAAACTAAAATATGTAAAGATATTTTTTATGGAAATAAAAAATTTCGAATTTTGAAATTTTAACACTTGGTTTAAAACAGTCATTAGTGATACTTTAAGTGGCCTACGGATTAGTGCCTCCTTTCCGACTAACCTTGTATTTATAAATCTAATTTTGTTTTGTAAATTCTTTTTCTCAAGATTTCATTATTCTCGCCTAACAACCCTTAATAATTAATTATCATTGTATTAACAAAAAATATTAATGATTTTGATTTTATTATCAATTTAATGTCTACATTTCTTGTTCTAAATTCTCTTCTCATAGGTCTGCTGGAGTTCTTTTAGAAATAAGCAGTGCCTTTATACCTACGCTGTGGTTCTGATTAATTGTCTTTTATTAAGTGTGTTGTGTACATAAATTATTAAATAAAAAAACAATAATCATGGTGTTTCTTGCCGGCTTTTCTCCAGAGGAAACGACGAATTGAAACCGTGCGCCTAAATTCCACTTTTCGTAAGCAAGTGCGATGTTTAAAAAAAATATGATTCAACTCGTACTAAAAACAAAATTATAATGCATATTTGCATACAGGTAATAAAGGGTGCAGTGAGTACAAACGTGTAGGTAAATACGTAGCGAATTTCAAGTGATTGTCTTCCTAAATACCGATTTAATTTATTGAATATTTTACGTGCTAAGTATTCGTATATACCTACTTATTTGCAGTTACTATATTGATAATTTTCAAGATTTCCATTACAACTCTTCTTAATTACTTTTAAATTTCGCTATGTGAGGTATACTACTGAAGAATAATGAAATTTTTATATAAAAAAACATAACCCTGTCTTTGCTGTCGCGCAGTCGGGTAAACATTGTGAATCAGTATATTGCTACATCCCATGTAGGTACCTAATAATTAATTTATAATCATCCTACATTAACTCATTTTGAGTTAATGTAGGATGATAATAAATTCATCATCATCTTCTCATCATCTTCAGGCCGGAAGCCCGTCTTACCATTTGAAAATCAAGGATACCTACCTACAACTATAGTTTAGCTCGTTTTTAGAGTCCAATAAACATACACCTTTTTGGAAAACCGTTCTTCATACATTTTTATTTTTTCAATTTATTTTTTTAGATTCATAAGGACACATTTGCAGGTGTGGTACTTCCTGGCCGCGCCACAGTCTCCAATTTGAATGAAAGTGGGATATTAAAATCACAGAGAAAATTACTTTTTGCAGTATTTTTCGTCATTAATAGAACGAACAATAGACGTACAATTGTTTACCAATGAGTTTGTACATTATTAGACTGTTTATTGCAGTGTACGCGGTGGCGCGGCTAGGAAGCACACATCCTGGCCGCGCCACCGATTTTGTTAAATTTCTCGCGAACCTTTATAGTACTATTTTTTTTCTTCTAGTACAAAAACGTACAATTTACGTACATTTTTTGAAGCCCATTTTCATTCAAATTGGAGACTGGCGCGGTTTTTGTTTTTTTTTCATATTCTTCATGACTTTTTTCAGTATTTCTCGTTATTAATAGAACGAACAATAGACGTACTATTGTTTACCAATGAGTTAGTACATTATTAGATTGTTTATTGCAGTGTACGCGGTGGCGCGGCCAGGAAGCACACTTCCTGGCCGCGCCACCGATTTTGTTATATTTCTCGCGATCCTTTATAGTACAATTTTTTTTCTTGTAGTACAAAAACGTACAATTTACGTACATTTGTTTAAGCCCACTTTCATTCAAATTGAAGACTGTGGCGCGGCCAGGAAGTACCACACATTTGCAGAAAGCGTAGGTAAAAAGTAAAATTATGACATGCGGACGGCCAACACTCACACAGCGTACCTTTATTTTATTTTTCAAGTTAGGTCAACTCAAATGTTTGTGACCGTGGAGGGATCTATTTGACCGCTTATTTCTACTGTCAAATGACTCGAGTCTACTCACAATGATGGCTGATAGTAAAATGACAGATGGAAAACCAACTTTATTTTCAAACAGTTAAAGTCCATTTGCCTAGCAAAATATATGAAAAAAAATTAAAATGATTTTTTATTTTCCTGTGCATATTCCAAACATTTTCTTAAATTTTTTTCTCTGCCATATTAACGCTAATATGTCTGTTAACTAATGGTATTGTATTTATTTATTAAAATCCTTGAATTCTTCAGGAAAATGTACCGAATCTCACCCCATTTTCAATTTCGAGGGAGGAGGCCACGGAAAATTAATATTATTTAATTATAAATTAACAAATTTAAAAATGTTTTCTCTGCCTTTTTTAGACAAAAGCGTAGTCTATCCGAAGCTTACCATAACATCTAGCTAAGTTTCACGAATTGATCGGAAAATGAACCGAAAAACAGCTAATTGTAAATATCCCTTCAGGATGAAACGTATGTCTAACTTTTATACAAAATTTAAACAGTGCCGGTAGAACACGCGAGTATAATAGCAGCCTACGCAAATCACACAAAAATATGATTACTGATTACTACTTACAATTCTATAAATCAAAATAAACGCGTTTTTTTCTACTCTATCCTTCTTCTTCTATCGACACGATAGAAGACTCTTTCTTGATTCTGGTAGACAAAAGAAATCAAACATAAAAAAATACCTCAAAATACTATAGGTAACTATTGAAAAGCTTACATAGAGGAAATAACGTATTTTATTAATTTTAATTGGAGTTAACATCACAAAAAGCTTTTTTAGGAAACCTTAATAAAATGGCTTAGCCAGTAATGCTGTTTTTTACAATCGCTACAATAATGCATAAAAAAATCCGTAATTTGTGTGAATATTATTTATATACAATACGTGAAAGTACTTTTAAAAAACGCGGCTTTACTTTTTAAATGTCAAAGACATTAAGTACTTGAGACTTTTCTTTGCATTCAAAATTAAACATAATTATATTATTACATTATTAAACATGTCGATACATTTTTCTGTTACAATCATCGATCCCAATTAATTAAATTTTTCATTATAACCCCGGCAAACATTTCTCTATAGGAAAAAATATCTATGAATCTTAATATTAATAAACTTACCAGAACGTCGCTGTAAACACCGCAGCTAATGTCAACTTACAATAAAAATCTAGTCTAGATAATGTATAAAAAAACTATTCGAAAATTCCCGTCCGTACGCTAATATGAAAGCTTTTTGAATGAAAGCTCCCTCCGTCCGAGCTTGACATTGTGAAGACACTGTTTTACCATTCGAGTCCATTGTACAGCGCCATCTAGTGAGGAGTGGATTAACTAAACTACCTAGCAATAAACAGGAGTTTGTTGGAATAAAACAAAAAAGTCTTATATGACTCCTGGCGTTAAATAAATAATAAAAATCAAATATCACTTTTATTATCACCATAAAAAAAACGCTAAAATTATGTGATGAAATTGAGACAAGTGGAATAAATAATGCGCTTACCTTTATCCGCAGTGCAGAATGCGTGACTAAAGGGCACCTCCCAAAATGTTACAGGAATTTATTGCCTTCTTTACCGTATAACAAGTAACACACTGATTACTAGAATCTAAATCAGGAATTATAAAATTCTCACTAAGAATCCTATTAGGATTTTTTTTAACAGAAACTCACAGATGTGGATTCTAATCAGAGTTTTCCTAATGTATGTATGCATGAAGCGACATCTACGGGAAAACAAAAAACTACTCACCAAATGTCAGTCTGTTTTTAGTTATAATTTTCCTCGTAAGATGGCGGTAGTGTGCAAAGCTTTGGGGTAGCAAGCTCTTTTAATGCTTCCAAAGACTTTGTAAAGATGTCGCAATTTTAAGTTTGAAACTAAACACTTGTTTAAAAACAATAAACCTACAGCACCAAGAGAATTGCTCATAGGCATATTGCCAACATTAGAGAAAAAGTTGGAAAATGTCATGTGCCTGTAATTTCATCGGCACTCATACTTTTCAAACCGGAACACAATAATTCTGCTTGGCGGTAGAACTAGGTATGGTGGTAGGAATTTCCTGGAGGAGCTCTTTCACAAGGAGCTCCTTATGTAAGAGCTCGTCCGGAAGCTACTAGAGAGCTACTGCTACTGCTCTACTTTGCTCTACTAATATGATTTGGAGGAAACCATTACACACTTACATAATTACCAAAGATCAGAGAGCACGCAATGGTTTTGCTTAGTCTCCTGTTAAAGAAAAAAAAATATACACAGGCTATACAAAGCATGTAACATCCAGCTTCCCAAAAAAAGTACACAGTGCACCTTGTCTGATATGACTCTCACGACCAAAGGATTACCATCAGGTTTGCCATCCAGCCTTATCACCAGACTTTAAAGAACCTAAAGTGCAGTAAGTGAATTTTTTTAACAAAGGATTTTGATCCAGAGTATTTGTTTATACGCAGATGCATAAGGTTCAATTTTCAATATTCTAAAATTACAGTTACTGCGTTTTAGGCTCTGTACGGGGTGCGAGAGGACTGGCCCTGCTGTTATCAACCTATTCACTCAGAGCGGTAACTCCAATCGAGAAGCCAATGTCCATTTGCCCAATTGTGGATGTAGATGATGTACTTACTACTCTTAACATCACGCTTGTATTCCCCGAAGGGTTGGGCATTGGAGTGTACAACTAGTACACTCTTATTGCGCTGTTATGCTTAAGTCCCATGTAATAGGGGGCGAGCCTACTGCCAATGCCAATGCCAATATTGTACTAACACTCGTGACAATCTAAGAAGTCCGATTTGACACCTGTCAAAATACTAGGAGTTATGTCAACACTAATAATAATTACTCCAATGCGTGGCATTTAGTTTAATTTCATCACGAGTGCGCTATGTTCAGATAAATAAAAAGGCGACTTTCTTTAAGATCGGAGGCGTACAACTTCTGTACACATTTATTTTGTGCTTTTAATGCAAACGTCAAATCGGACCTATTACGTTGTTCGAACTGTAGTACTACATTATCACTATAATACCTATATAGAGAATATAACAAGTTAAAATAGGCTAAAACTTACCACAAATGAAGCTAAAGTTGAGTCCTATTGTTTTATTTAGCACCATATTTTTTGCGAACCACTAGCTCTATTATCTTCTGTGTCCTATAAATGTGATTCAATCATTAAACATTATTATGTAGTTCAGTAAAAAACACTTTTGTGTGTTACCTCCGTGCTGAGTCCACCGATATGAAGCAATGATTGATGAACAGTTCGCTCGATTGTATTCTCCTCTGATAATATTTTCTCAGTCTATTTCGAATGAATTTGTTCATATAGAACGTTTTACTTCGACAGTTTCGGAAATTGATACTCTAAGATGTAGTTTAAGTTTCGTTTTAATTTCTGTGGTAGTAACATTCACTTCAGCTTTATTGCAACTTACCATTAATACTACTTGCACCTTTTGATGTCCCCTTAGATGAGCTCTTCTTTACAATACACACATATTTTCGAAACTCCTCTGTTGAGAGAGCACTTTCAACCGTCAGTCCTGGTTTTATAAATGAACAGCAGTGCAATTCTGTAAGAATCTCACCTCGATCGCGACTGTCAATTAGACACTTGTCGTGACACAGCGTGGATAACAAAACTACGCGTTATGTTGATTATACTGTCGATTATCTGTGTGTTATTTGCTTCTATTATCCATACTGTGACATTATGGATATCGAGCTAACTGTCGATATTGAGGTAGGTTTCTTACAGAATGACACTACAGCTGTCGTTGCGGGCAGTGTTGCCCTTAAGTTTGACAACAGGACTAACCTTAACCCTAGCAATTAAGTTCTGGACTCAGACGGCAGTTAGATTCGTGTCATCTTATCAGCTCAAAAACGTCTGTTCTTGGACAAACCACCTAATGACCACTACAATGAACGATTATACGATGATTCTTGCCATGATCCTGTAGTTCTATTTACTACACCCGTGGATGGAGGTAGCCTATTCTTTCCGAGAGTCATAGTTCAATGTAAAATACTAACAGGGAGCTATTTAGAATGGAAAATGCTGATGATGATGGCTCATATACACAGTGACCCATATTGGATATAGTTCAACGTTCATACCTCAATTCGTATACAAAAGCAGTTAGTAATCTTTCAATAGGCGTTGAGCTGCGTTTGAAGCGGACTTATATTATTCTGTATTTCCTCTTAAAACGTTGTCTATAGTACATCGTTCTGCTCTAATTTTAGTCAAGGATCTCTTGACGAATATAGTACTGGCTTTTAAGTCACATTATGTAACTCTTTTAAATTCATTAACGAAATGAAAATATAGAGGCTAAATATGACGTATTCTAGGGGTAAGCAAAACTTCGAGTTTCTTTACATGAACAGTACTCAAAGCTGTGTAGTTGCTGGGTTAATCAAAGATCATATAGAGACAGGTACTGGTTTAGCACCAGCAGTACCAGAATCATCTACCTTTTCTTTTTAGTTAGTATACTACACTCACAGCTGCCTCATTCTTGCTGTTTTATCTTCTGCTTATCACAATTACCCCATTGATTCAATCTAAGACTCCCCGTCTATCTCTGACTCGAACTATTAAATAAATATGTTCTATAAATAAATTCTGATTTCTTTTTTTTCCAGGTTCAGCTCAAGAAGAAAGGACTAAATAACTTAACCTAACGGTAAATAATCTCAAATCAACAACCGTCAACGTTCACATTTCCTTACGATCACTCATAAGAACTAACATAAAATCTTATCATTTCTGTCAAAACAGTGTCGTGGGCACATCGCAGTATGAAATATGATTCGCGACTTCGACACACCTAATGTGAGGTGTATCACTGAATGTCCACTTGGGGGACAGCAGTACATTAATAATATTACTCATTGTAACGCGACACGACTGATACACATCTCCGGAATAACCTTAATGCTTGTATCTTTAAAATTCTTTGGAAATTACTGGGATGGTTCGAGTTGTTTGGATGTGGAGATAAACTGGGACTATTGTGTTTGTTTATTTTGAACAAATTGTTTTGTCTAATAATAAATTGATATGACGATGCTTTGCATTAGCAGTGCCACACTGAGCTCTCGGGGTTGGTAGTACTTATCTTTTTGCTATTGAAGATAATTTAAGTTTTCTGAAAAGCTTGGGTTTCGTTCGTAGCACTTGCTACGCAATAATAGCGCAAATCCCAAATTAACCAAAGACGAAGAATAAGATGGTATTGCGTTTTCAGGTGTAATATTGTTATTCAATAATTTATAAATTTTATTCTAGATCGATTTAAGAATTTCCTTCGAAATAAAATCAAGTAAGTAATACATGATTACTTAGAATAGAACATGTTTGATACACACGTCTTGAATAAATAGATGGCATGTCCACATAACTTCCGCAAAACAATCGGTTCTTTCCAAGCCCACAGCCAATTTGATCGTTTAAACCTTTCAGTACCAGCAACCATATCAAAACATTGTATAGAGCGAAATATTCCGACAGCATGATTTATAGGACCAGCCTCCGACCTACAAACTAAGGCAACCTTCACATTTTTCGACACTCTTTTGTTGGCACGTGGTAAGCTGCTGGCGCCCCTCGCAGGTTCGGCTGTCATGTCATTGCTATGCTCATTTATCATCGCTCAATACTGCCATCAGGCTGAACGGCGTCTCTCTGGCGCTTGCCATGTACGAATAGTTCGATACTTTCTATCGGTAACGATAATATTGTGTTTTAAATGTTGGGACTATTTGTCTCTGGTGTTGATTGTAATAAATTCAGTTTGATTGTTAATAAGGCTCTGACGGTCTCGATTTGATTTCATTGTCTGTCAGATACTTATATTTGGACACAATCCATCTTCTTGTAAGTGAAGTTGAAATCAGAGATTAAATTCAATACTATACTTGTGCCTGTTGATATCATAGGCTGCAACATGGAAAGCTTCGTCAGTGCATTATTTTTATGATTATTACATCTACGTATGAATGTTTATCGTTAGTTGATGCTAAATTATCATTTAGATAATAAAACGCATTCGTATCATCATAATTTATTTTATCATCTTCACCAATTTTTCAAATTTAATACACTTTATTAATACAATACAATAATTTAAATGATCTGTAGCATACTTTACTAGAGTCCTCATTTAAACTGGAATGAACGATAAACGTTATTTTATTAGTTAATAAAGAAATAACATAACTAAATTAGGAGGAAAATATTTTACAAAATGAAAGAAGACTAAAAAAAGTCAGGCCACATCCTATTGCACAGAATTTTTACAAAAGAAATAATGAGAGAAGTTATTTACTTAAGAATTTGAACATTTTTTAGTTTACACTATGTTATCTAATATTTACAAACAATAAATAAAGCAACAAATGTACCAATCGAAGAAAATAAGCATTACAAACATACTCCTTGAAATAAAATCAAATATACGAACTCAAATCGCGCTGTTTTCACTTAAGAATTAAAATTTAACAAAATATCACAGTTGACCACGACGTTTTCTAATAAAAAATGTGACAACAAAACTTTAAGCGATTATAAATCATAAGGTCAAATTATCAAACATCATTAATTTATTATTGGACGTTCTGACAAGGTTGGGTAATGCTGCAACACGTGAGCTGTATGACAATCGAGACTTGTATTATCCTTGTAAAGGCGTCTGATTCAATATTTTAGTAACTTAAATATTTATGATGTAAATAAATGTGTTAAATAACAACTGATAATTTCACAAAACTTTAATGAAAACAAATTCAAAATAACTGAAGACAATTATGAGAAAGAAAAGTTTTTTAATCACTAGCATTATTTTAAGTACGTTTTACATATACGACATTAAAGACTTTAAAGTACGCAATAGAGCCACATGAAATTTTAAAATGGTATCGTTTGTGGAAACTTTAAAAAATCACTATTAATTATTACTTAATAACTTTAACTATAGTATGTATTTATAATATGATAAATACTTTGTTATTTACAAACTAAGGACAGGAACATAAAACAGTTCGGGAGACATACTGATATATATTAATTTTTTCACCGTACCTACTACATGACAAGTTATTTACATTAATAGGAAGGAATTACCTATTCACAATCTATTACTGAGCTTACTTCGTTAAGTTTCACAGCGCTTTTACAAGCCCTCTCTAATATTCGTTACTAGATTATGAACTGACCTAAATATAATATTTTCTGATACATTTTGTCTTTAACAATATGTTGTTCTTCGTACGCCGTTACTCTATCCCTGTACAATTCCGAATTTGTTTTATCTTGTGATGACTACTGGCTATACCGTCTATCTTAATCCTATCAAGTGTCTACGATGAAAACAAGATACACAAAATTTCGTGCACCGTTTAACAGTTCATTGAGTTGTTTTTATACATCATCAATCGTCATACTATTAAAAAGAATCAATGAAATGTAAACGAGACCAGAATTTTCCTGTCTCGTTGTTTAATTTTAGACACTTTCTAGCCACCACAATGTACAATATATCGGTATTCAGTTGTTTATATCTTACAGTTTTACGAATAATGCAAATCGATACAGCTTATGACTAGGTAAAATTCAATTCTACTTTAAATTTTAACACCGTTGTAGTTAATGTTTACATTTAAAGTTTTTGTGACAAGAAATTTTGATGATTTTGTTTCATGCTTTAGTACAGGTATGGGAAACTGGAATAAACTTTAAATGTTATATGTCATATTCATATTCCTCACAATGAACTCTCCTTGCTCGTCACTCCTGTTCTTGTCCACGGTATCTTGCCGCACAAACACTGTCTTCGTCACTCGTAACGTCACAATAACAATAACAAAATTAGACTACACTATTAGAAATTTTTCGAACAGCGAATAACTGATCCAGTCTGGTTGCTGTAACATCAATGTTAACCATGATATTACACGCAACCCCGCGTTGCGGACGACTGTCTACATTAATAAATCAGTTATCCGCTGTTCGAAAAATTCCACTGATCCTATGCGGAGAGATGCGCGAACTGGCTGGGGTGAAGGTCGAATTGGTAGGGGTGGCCGTACGGATTCATATGGTACGGCACTATGTTCATGGATGCCATCTTGTGCTCCTTCTTCCACTTCATGCGGCGGTTCTGGAACCAGATCTTGATCTGGCGCTCGGTGAGGCAGAGCGCGTGCGCGATCTCAATCCGTCTCCTCCGCGTCAGGTACCGGTTGAAGTGAAATTCCTTCTCCAGCTCCAGCGTCTGGTACCGGGTGTACGACGTCCTCTGACGTTTCGTCTCGCCGTTGGCGTTCACCGTACCTGAAAAAGTTAAGTAATACAGTTAGTATATCTCCAATGACCCAGGATTTAGTGCACATTAGTTGTATAAGTTCGTTAAGTATTATTCTGGTCACAAAACGCGAGGCACGTTAATATTTAGAACTGAATGTTCGTTTGAGCGCCAATGAATAGTTGGCTCGATCGACTTCGTGCCTTGCCACGCTTGCTCGATTGTGATGTACAGCTCGCGGCAACATGCTCGGCTCAGAACGGGATTTCTATTCAGAAATATAAACACTATTGTGCAATTAATTTTAATTTATTCCCTCGAGCTGTCACATTTTTCTTAATTTATATCTTGTTTCGCGACGCACTACGACACCTTCTCTAATGATTGTTTTGGCACATGCTTGTTCCTGTTTGCGGGTACAAACCGCAGCCAAGATAAACTTTTAGTTGGGTTTATCACATGCGAGAGTTGGTTTTGATGAAAGTTACTCATGTTACGTGCGATTAAAATGATTATTTTTTGTTATTGCTAGGATATCTGGCATGACTCGAGTGTTTATTTAGAAGGCATCCAAAGTATGAAGTGCAGTTAGTAAATGAATATCAAAGGGGGAGTAGCGAGTGAGCGGTATGGCGGCGGCGTGCGAGTCATGGGTTGCATGCCGCACCTGTCACGGCATGTCGACGGCACGGCCCACCACTTGGTCCGGCTTGGACGGCCGCCAGTGTTCCTGTGATAGATACCTACGCGGCCCGTCTCGGGTGTGTCTACCAAATTAAACTGCGCCATTTATTATATTTCTTTAAGGAGATTGGTCCACTAATGAGTGAGTCTCATCATTATTATTAACCTATTGAATCATACTATTGTGATTGTATCGTTGCCTTGTCCCAGTGAGCTTCACAATTCAAAATAAAACAGAGTAAATGATGGAGTAATTATAAACCAATTGTCTAACACAATAAATTTAGTAATAGATTCAGTACGGGCGTTTAGTCCTTTCCCTTATTCCTTCAGTTGTCAGACCCGCGTCAATAAAGATGTTTAAGCGAGTATAAATATTCGATTTCGTACGAGTTTAAAAGCGTACGAGTGAAGCTGCAGCAAAAACCGAGCCGATTGAAATGTTAGTGACAGGCCGATGCACAAACAACAGACGTACAGCATTATTTTAACATAAATAATCCTTGTACGAAACGAATGGATACAATACGGGAGCATTTGAATTTCAATATGAATACACGAATACGTTGATGTTGATTAAACGTTCACATCGAGATTATAATTTAAATCTGCTTAAGTTTAAGTGATAAGCTATGTTGTAAGGAAATATCGACAGGTCCTTCACAAGGAATGCATGATTTTGTGCTTATGAATGCGTAAAAATGCATAGTTTTACTGCATTAAATATGTCAATCATTAAGCATTTTATTGATTGAATTAGTATCTACAAAATATTATGGGGACCAATTGCGTGTCTTTACTTTTAATCTGAGTTTTAAGTTTATGGCGATAACAATTACTATCTATAACGTAGTATTAAGCTGGTATGATATATCATTATGATACTTATAAAAAATCACACAATTTTCGCATACCTACAGTTTGTTGGAGTGTTGTTTTTTTTAGTCTCTAATTTAATATGAAAAACCTGACATTTGTTTTAGCAATGAAAGTGAGAATTTGATGATTTATTATAATGTTTAAGTAGTTGTCATTAATAAGACATCTATTTTTGATCCTAACATTATCCCTAACGTTTCATTCATATCATGTGACCATGTCCAAAAAACTTTCAAGAATATGTACCTACTACAAGGATTTTCTGTGTGCCAGTGTTACTGGCGTGATTCTATAACGTATTGCTTAACACGACGTGTCTGGTCAATATTTTATTTTTATAGTTATTAACTGTTTTGTCATTGTTTAAAACAATATCAAAAACATAATTTATTAAAAATTATTATAGATAATAGAATATCATTAAAATCAGCACATTACTATCCCACTGCTGGGTACAGGCCTCTCCTCAGAATCAGAAAAGCCTTAGTCCACTACGCTGGTCTGATGCGGGATGGCGGACTCCATATTATTAATGGATGAAGTAATATGATATGGCGACGGCTGAAATTTAGGAATATGGTACCCAGAAGTCTTTAATATTTGGAAGTGCTTGAAATGGTTTACATAAAACATCTTTTTTTTCGATATTTTGATGAGAAAAGGTTCCTTGAAAGTAATTATTTCATATTCACAATCAGCCCATTATTATAACCTCTGCTGGGCACTGGCTTCTTCTTAGAATGGGAAAGATTTAGGCCTTACCACGCTGGTCTGGTGTGGGTTGGCAAACGACACACCATCAAGTTTTTTTTTGCAATTACTTATTTTTTATAATACAAAACACAAAATTATTTTATTCTTCATTCTTAAAAACAGTCGAAAGATTGATTAGATCATTTACAAAGTATAAACTACGTCTTTTGTCAGGTGCTACTTGTGTCATTATTTATGTTCATTGCAAAAATTGTCTTCCTACATACATTATTTTAAATCATGACCACACACTTAAGATTGCAAATAGGTACAATAACGCTTTCATCTCCCAACAGTTACTTGCGCCAACATAATATTGTGCAAGACAAAAACTTGTCCCATGATTTAATACTTGCAGTAAGATATACGAAAACGGTAGTCGTCTTTTTATCTAAACTAGATAATTCTAGGTCACAGACCATTGATATTCCGTCTACCATAGTCTAGACATATTGCATGGTCGAATTTTAAATGAATGACATCGCATTACCAATGGATGAGACTTGAAAATTTGAAATCTAAAATAGGCAACGTCTGGATGTTATTTGATAAAACGTGATATTCTGATGTGAACGATGTTTTAATTTGGGAATGCATTGGACAGTTCATCTCCCTCGTTAATCAAAATGGTTGTATATTTATTGATATTTTATGCAATTAATTTTATATCGATACTTAATATCATTGTCATTACCATAAACATAATTTTATGGCTACTGTGTCAATGTTGGGCATATTTTAACGATTACTGATAAATTGTAATTTGATTTGACTTCTTGTACACAATTAATATAGTGATTTATTTCTATTAATTTTATTTCATGTACAATGAACGGATTTTCGTTGATTTCAGATTGGTCTCTTTTCGGAGTTTAAGGTTCATAAATAAAATGAACAGCATTATCTAATTTAAGTGACATCATCTGCATTTCTTCATTTTTCATATCTACTAAGTCTTTTATCTCCAAGACTCCGCGAATATCCATTTCATTTTTTTTTGCTTCCTATTTGATTTATAATTTAACATCAAAATAATCTGGACATGAAATATAATCAGCAATAACAACTAGAACATTTATTGTATCAAACGTTAGGATTCTTCAATCAACACTGTATGTACGTTATAAAATATATATGCGCGGCATAAAAACGTTCCGAGATTTAAGATCAAAGCAATGACTAATGATATCTAGATGAGAACAGAGTGTGCAATAAAAATGTCACAAATATATTTTTATCTGTGGTCTACATAGGCCGTATAATTGTCGATTGTATCGTTTGTGTATTCACACTGTTTTGTAGTAATTAATTGGTGCACAGCTTTGTAGTCGCTAATTGACTTGAATGCCTTGTGCTGCAAATAGCTTCATATTTTGAAATTGGAGCCGCGAACAATATTTTTCATATTTTTCGTTGACATCTTATCTTAGGCATCTTAACGCAACTTTGTGAGTTGTATTTATAAAATTAATTCTACATTGAAATGTTTTCCTTCGTTTACGAAGGAATTTATTTCAATGTAGAATTTAGCGTATTTAGTTTTTCTTCCTGTTCAACTCTAGTAAAAATATTGTATTCATCCGCAACATATAAATAAAGCTCAACATATATATTTGAATGACGTAATTCCTATGCCTCTTTCCCGAATCACCTTAAGCCTAGTGTTAAATTTTCATATAGATATCTACTCCAATAAAGTTTTCTTCGCTTTATTAATCACCTTCTATTCATTCGTTATTTATATGGTACAATGTTTATGTTGTTTCAACCATTGTAAATATATTGTACCTAATTAGTCTTTTTTAGTGAGCTGTTAGTCGATTTTATATAGCTGTGTGTAGTGTGTGTATTATTTCAGTTATATTTAACAAGTCCAGGCTCACGTTAGTTAAGATACGTATCTGCCTTACAATGTAGAGATATCTTCAAAGTTCAATCGGGGCAATATATCTTCTCGTATTGGTCTCGTACTGCGTGTGTCCTATCTATAGAATAACTAAATTCAGAATAGGTTTGCATTGGGCTAGCACATACATGCTAATCTGTCGCCTTGAAGTCTGTTGAAGCATTTTACTTTTTGACTTCTACAGATTTCAACGGGTATCAAATAGCGAAAGCCACTACTGGGTATAAGCCTGTCCTTAGTGGAAGTGTGACTGCAGTGTGAGTCTTTTCCGATGGGTGCCTTATCCTGTTGCCTGTCAACGTTTGGGTGGTTGGGCTGGTAGTACTAAAAGTTTTAATTTCATCCATCTTTTGGGTGTCGGAGACCTGTTACTTAGTAACACCAAATCCCGAACATTTTGGGTGGACATTTGTGAAATTTTGATGTTTTCGGCTTGTTCCTGAAATCTCAGGTGGAAAATTTGGTCAAAATGTAATGCGAATAGAAATCTAAACTAAATCGAATATATATTTTATCAAAATGTAATTTTAAGTAAATACCTATAAATAATCAAAATTTTTTACTTCTGTCACATCAGCTGCAGCGGATATCAAGTTCATTGAGCATTAAATGTTATTTAAAAAAGTATCTATATCGACAATTAAATCAGTTGCCATGTAGTCTAGGCTGAATGAATAACATCTGCCTATTACAAGTAGTCGGTGCATCGTCAAACAGGTCATCTGACTTCACGCACACAACACACATTAATCATGAATAGCGGGTGAATTTTGAATTTGGAACCTAGACTAGTGTTTTAAATTTCGCGCTAGAATTCTGGATTTTTAGTTACTGTCTATGTATGTACTTTTTTCTGGCGTTGAAGAAATAAACGGATTAGGTACATAAGCGATCATTACAGTTTCGAGAATTTTCGAGGTAGAAGGATTCGACGCTACCTTGATCAAATTGTTACAAGTTTAAGTAGGTACGTAAGCGTTTGATGTATGTTATATTTCCTGAAGCGAAAAAATCTGAGATTTACTAAACATTTACAGTCTTTCTATCTAGGTTCTTCCGAATTTTATTTCTAGAAGTAGTTTATCAAAATAATTATAGATAATCAAAAACCTACAAGTAAAACAATATTAAGTTCTGTGTAGCTAATTATTAAAATAACATTCTGATAGTGACAACAAAAATATCTGTGTGAAGTTATAAAAAATGATTATCCGTTTATTTCAATACTTTTCATAGCGTGACATTTTCGTGGGAGTATTACCATAAGATGGGAACCGAAGCAAATTCACCTGCGTATTGAAACAAAGCGCTTCGTCGCACGCGCATGTTTGACGTATGACTGACGCGAGCAAGGTGGCCTCAGGCATGTTCTTATACAGCCTTCCTGTTCCTTACTACAAAGTTACATTTGCTACTACATAAATACTTTTTGCTCTACCTCCAAATAATTTTAAACATTTTTTGAGTCGCATAATTCATATGGCATAAGTTGTTGCAAATATATCTTTCATTATTTTGATGAATTAGTCATGTTATAATGTCATTCATTTCAGATTTATCATTCGGTGTTGACTTACATATATGAAAAGCGTTTTTGGCAATGAATTACGATGATATTATTTTAGAACTAAATGAAGTTGATTTAAGTTAAGCAGCTATAAGTAAATTTTTGTAATTATTGGAATTATTGTAATTTACTTAGTAGCCAGCGAGCTTTTATTTGTTAATAGCAGAGTGACTTAAAGTTTTATTCCTTTAAAATAGGTTGCATTTAAAAAGGAAATATCCTTAACCAGCGCAGGGTTTAATTTCCTTCACACGAAGTCTGCATTCTGGCTCGTAAGTAATTATTATATGTCGCCTACCTATCGAGTCTTTGCTTTTTAAAGCTACCCGCGCTTCGAGTAAAGGTTTTATTTGAAGATACGACTTTTTTGGCCGCACTATCTCAGGCGAGGTATCGCCGTAATGTGTCAGTCTGTCCCGCGGTGCCACTTTACTAAACTTTTGATTTACTTAACCAACAAGTTTTGGGTTTTTATTTCTTAATGGAATCCCTTGAGCGTTAGATTTCTGCTGAATGACTTTTATTTTACGGTATTATTTTCAGTGGTCCGTGTTAATTAGATTATAATAAATATTTGCAAATTCTTTTGATTTGCAGGTTATTATTTTCTTTATGAAGTTTATATTATAATATCATTTTATGTTTCATGTAGCACATTAAAAAGTTTGCTGTTTTTAATAGAGTAAGGTACCGTTACAATATGCTAAAGCTATTATTTAATCTACATTTATGAAGACGCCTCACGACTGAGAGTCATGGTAGTGTTTCAAACGTAATGAATTATAGCGATGATGTCCACACGCACGCATGTTTCAAATTATGTCATCAGCCAACCCACTAGATCGTGTTATGTTACCCAAATGTCACTGGCTCTTAGTCGGCGCTAGTTATTATTTGGCTCGTTGCCTTGCGATTATTAACTTTAACATACAGAGGAAATTAGTTAATTCAGTAAAGATAATAATAGTCAAGATTTATAGCAGAGAAATGTGGAATTACAAATAGAGTCGAACCAGTTGCGCGGCGCAAGCGCGGCTACGTAATCGTCGATCCATAAAAGAGAATCCGAAGATTGCCCGATTGGATCCCGAGCGGGCACGATGCTTCGCATTAAGAGTGGATTTCTCACGTTCGTGGTGAGCACTAATCACGACGTAGAAATATTAAGGACACTAATATCTTGTACACATTTACATAACACGCAATAAATCTCTATGTGCGGGCGCAGCGGCGCGTTGCAGACGGCGCCGTTGATAAATTCTTATTGGAGCTTTTTCGATGGTCTATTTCGATGCGGTGGCTATTATGTTTGTTCTCTTTGTATCACTGTTACTGTATTTCTTCTTTAGAATAACCATACATAGCAAACTTTTTTTTTTATCGGACAATCGATCTTATCTTCTCTTTTCAAAGATATTTCTTTGATAAAATTAATAATGTAAATAATCACAAACTAACCACATTTTTCAAACATAATTCACCACTCACCGTAGCCATTAATTAGTGATAAACTGTAATAGAAATCAATTTACATCCGTTTACTTATGTACAAACAGCAATCATGCAAAATACAGACGCCCTGGACTATTTATCATTGAAGTAAATACCTTTATGTATATACCTAGTTCATTATATTATGTGACTTAAGTTCGGATCGCTTATCTGCAAGACTAATCGCCTATCTATCTACATTTACTTAGTAGCTTAACGGATCAAACCGGTAACCACTGCGGGTTATTTATAGGAAGTTAAGTATAAAACCTTGGAATGGCGAACGGTATGTATGATTTTATTGTGATTTATCGTTAAATGTTCTTTGAAGCATTTGTCATAATTATAATCGTAAATGAAATGTGCATTTTGTTTTTTTTCTACATTTACATGCTTGGGAACACTGTGCATTTCATTTTATTTTTGAATTTTACCAAAACCTTGTGATAGCCGCAACCTTCAAATATCGACATCTGTATTTTAAAGATTTTTGGTGGGTAACTCACTGAAAGCTAGGTAACTAATAAAATACGCAGAGCTCAAACTTCTACTCAATTTGGAACAGTTATTGGCTCATATACAAACATCTATTGGATGCTAAGCGATGAATGCATGATAATATCAGTATAATTTCCGAAGACTAAACCGACAAACAATTCGAGGTAGTGCAAAGCGAGATGAATATTTATTTATTCGCGTGCAATTATCAACACACAGATATACAAAAACACGAATCGCTAGCTAGTTTACCTAGAAGCAAGTTGGCTAGTACGATATGTAACATCAAACAGACACGAAACTCCAAATAAAATAAAAGTTTGATTTCGTCCGCTTCCTTAATCGTTCGCACCACAATTACTGGAGACGCCGTGGGACCGATCATAATTTTAAAAATATCGCCCAGTAAATGATGCCATAAATTTAATTTAATAATACGTACGCCCAACGCAACGGCATCATGTGCGGAAAGCTAATTGAATATTAATTTAATAATAAATCTGGTTAGACGAGTCTTCGCCTATACCTCTCTTATTTATAACTTAACTCTACGTTCGGCAATACTAACTTTAATAGATTTAAACGATCAACAATTTATTGTTGTCACAAATATTAAAACTTTAATTGTAAAAAGTTTTTGTTTAAATTAGTCAAAGCCTAATGTTTGGAGCCACACCTTCGCGGCGACCATTACAAACACCTTCCGTTTCACTTAATTTATTACTTTTATCTCGAGCACAGTCGCGGTCGATGCACACAAACACACGACATCTCCGACAATAAGACAAATCGTCCGATTACGAGACACTACCTGCCCGCGGTGGGTCCGAGCCATGCAAATTTTCAAAAACCTTTTTTTCTTTTGAACCAATTATCATCATACGCTTTTAACGAAAGCAAAAGTATTAGTACAGTACACAGTCTTCAATAGACGCATTAGTAAATTAATTACTGTGACATTTTCAAAAGAAAGTCTTTCTAACTTTCTTTGAACACACAATGGTACGGACGTGGAAAAAATATGTTACAATTTTGAATGCAAGTTGACCTTGTGGAATGCACGCTAACACGCTATTTTGCAACATTTGGTAATTTTCGCACAGACTCGTGATTTATGTCCTCTCAAAGACGTGCTTTGTTGTAAAACCGACTTGTTTTAAATAAGACCACTTGCGGTGTCCTTATAGCAAAACTTTAAAAGAATCGTATGGGCATTAAGCGACTAAGGAAAACATAATGAATGTATTAAGTACCCGGTCGTTTGCATTGTATCTACAAACAAAGATGACGTGGACTATAGAGTATAAAGACCTCGAGGTTGGCGCGGATGGAAATGTTCGCTATACTGCGCCAGGAATAGATCATGATATCATAATATCTAGTAGGCAATTTGGCTATGATCCTATCAATAGCGTAGGATTCAATGTCGAGATACACTAGACAATGATAGAAATGCAACAATAACATAAACAAAAAACTACTTACGTATTAAAACAAGTGTGAAAATGCACAGTACAACGGCTATTAAAGAAAGGAGCAACGTTTATCAATTTCAAACATTAATCTAAGACTAGATAAAGGCCACCACACGGCTAGCGAGGTATTGTCGAAAGAAATCTCCATACAAAACATTACTCGGCTGTGTTGAGCGATTTATGCGACGGCCTGAGGCCTGCTTACCACTGTGCACTCCTTATTGTATATTATTGTAGTGACACCGACTAATTTGTTGGCCGACTGATGAGCCAACTGCGGGGAAAGAGATTGTTTATGTTTTACTATATTAACTCTACACGTAGAGCAGTTTATCCCACAGTAAAATATAAAACTAGAACTCAATCTCAAGCGGTATATTGTGCATGTATATGTAGGTAAGATTGAATTAAAATTAAATATCCACTGGTAAGGTAGAATGTTAATGCAGAAAGTAACTTTAATTTGTTGCAACAGCGAAGCTATTCCAATTACAGTATGGCGATCGATATTAAACGTCTTCATAGAAAATTATATATTAATAACATGGTTTAATGGAGTAATAACGTGGATCTTATCCAGTTTATGCGGGATTTTGATCTTAGTGAGTGGATTTATTTAATCCGCGTTTCTGCGTAGAACCGGCGCAGATGCTGTCGGCGAGTGACAGCGCGGTGTGTGCACGCGCGCTTCTCTTCACATCGCCGGACAGTAGGCACGTGAAGATATGTTAAAGTTAACTTTATATTAAATTGGACATCGTCATTCAGATTTGAATTTTGTAATATGTGTACCAAAATATTTTGATGTTTGTAAATATTTCGAGTTTAGCTCTGGATTATTTTTAACTGATGTTCCACACAAACTTTATTTTACCAAAACGAACTAGTAAAACTGAGAATAACCGTATGAAGTAATGTCTGTGTTAGTATTATAAATATTACAACACCTGTTTAATCTAAAACTAAAGATACATCAAATGAAATCTCAAGCAACTAACCTCGTCTCTTTTATTATCCAAATATTCATACCACGAAATAGCTTTTAATTATTTTAATTGCAAATATAACCGTCTGATAATTTAGTAAAATACACGTAAACGCACGTCGTGACATGAAACGAGTGGCTCGGCACGGCTCACGACATTTCAAAACAAACCGATCTTTCTTCGGGGTAAACGTCAGTACCTCGACGCGTGTTCCTCACGCCATCTTGATACTGTTTGTACATATTTTGACTTGTTAAATCGATGAATAAACCACTGTGCATATCAAACACTAAATTTAATTATGAACGCGCGTTCGAAATAAAATTGCTCGTTTACTGAAATTTGATAGAGAATTTTAACCAGTGAGATGATTAATTTAAGCGTCTATTCAAGATGTATAAATAAATAATTAGTTATGTGCAACGTTTTGTTAAACTCAGATTCGTTTGGAAAGTACATTTTCTGACATGCAGTTGGTTGATCCGTGTTTTATGTTATAATATTGCTATTTGCCTGTTTTACTTATATTAACTTTTAAATATTTTTATAATATAAATAAGAAAAATTGATAGTAAACAATTAATTAATGTTTAAAAAGTAGTTTAGTAAACAATTAATTAATGTTTAAAAAGTAGTTTAGTAACCAATTAATTAATGTTTAAAACAATTAATGTTTAAAAATATTGAAAAAAAATGCCGGATATACAGGGTGTTAACGAATTCGTGTAATTCCTTAAAACCACATGATCTACTACTGGTGTAGACAGGCCCCGCACGGGATTTAGCTTGATTAAAAATAAGAAAATAAAATTATTATTTTTTCATGCGGCTTTGTTACCGATCGTATCTAAACCACCTAATAAGGATTCAGTAAAAAAAAACATAATTTATTTTTTTGCAAAAAAAATGTTTTATTTTTGTGAACATTTCAATGCCACGCATAAATTAATGAAAGCACGGCGACACGGCTGGCAGGCACGTTTAACGCGATATCGCTCTTTGCAAGTCCGATAACTCAAGGCTCTAAAATGACTCAGAAATAGAAAATCAAGATTTTTTTTTAAAAATTTTTTTTAGTTGATTTTCAAAAATTCTCATTTAGGGTTAATCTGTGTCACCAGTAGATCACGTGGTTTGAAGGAATTACACGAATTCGTTAACACCCTGTATAATTCCTATTTTCATTAACTCATGATTTTTTTCTAATAAATTCACACTTCGTTTATGTTTTCCGGTAAAACAGCTGACAGGAGGGTGGTTAACTCTATTACGTATGCTATAAAAAGTGTAATTATGAATTGAATGAACATTAACACTGACGCCTAGACTCCCCTGGGCCGTGGGCCAGCCTTCATTAATCATATACCTAATGACGTGTTTAGACCTCGATGTGAGGTTATGAAAGCGTATCGCTTATGACGATTATTTAATTTTTATTTATGTTTATTGACACGCTTCTTTTTGTAGAATTAGCAGATTCTTGGGTGGCCAGGCGGATCAAAAAATAAAGTAGAAAAAACTTCTTGATAATTCAAACACATGTCATTTATGAGCAGAACACATGGTTACAGTAATAGAATATTAAGTTAGTGTGCATAAAAGTATTCTTAAAAAATGCTGAACACAAATTCCAATTTTAAAAAATGGGGCACTATAATTTTTCTTCTTCTCCTTTATACAAGGTTAGTCGGAAAGGGGGTATTAATCCGCAGGCTACTTAAAGTATCACTGATGGCGGTTTTAAAGCAAGTGTTAAAATTTGAAAATTCGATAATTTTTATTTCCGCGTAAAATAATTTTTATTTTAGTTTTTTCAAAAATTCTTCGTCCCTACTTTATTTATAAATTCAGAAAATGGAGCTTCTAATTCGTGACCCCAAATATGATCTAAAATGTAAATACAGCTGATGATAGCTGAAGATAGACAGATTTTAGCATATTTTTTGTAATTTTTGAACAGCAATTTCTCTTAAACTATTGACTTTTGGGGAAAATGGTAGAACAAAAGTTACTCATCATTATGTGTACTTTAACACTCTTTCGGATTAGTACCCCCTTTCTGACTAACCTTGTAGAATTCGTATGAAATATCATTTCAGTTAACTGAATTATTGAACCCGTAACGGTGTTAAATGCTTGCAGGTGAAACACCAGAAACAGGTCTAAAGTGCGCTACTGCAATTTTTACAGCAATATCTGTAATTAAAGTCGGTATCGCTTGGAGGCATCGATACCTCCAAAGAAAGAATAAAAGATCGATTTTTTACTAACAAAACCGATTTCGATGGTGAGATCGCGGTGGCGTAACAGGAATAAATAAATGCATGAGTAGGTACATTTTGCAAGTGAGCCTCGTTTAGTTGTACACGAATGTTGAACAGGAACCTACTATGATTGCATTTTGTACGAATGCAATGTTGCACGTGCAACCACGCCCAACCACGCCGATAATAATTAACCAATTACGGAATGACAACCCATCGCCGCCATTTTAATTGGTTCGCGATTCCTATGCATTGGTTCATAAATCTGTTGGATATAGCCGATCGAGTTGTACCACTGTGCAGCGTCGTATCTTATAATTGGAGTTCGTAACAGGTAGCTAAAGTCGCTTTGGTTTTGTTTTGCGATTTTATTGGTTCTTCTTTAGGTACATATATGTGTATGTTTAGGTATTCTCATATGTCCTGATAAAGAACTGGACTGTCCGGATTTTTATTGCCTGTGACTCGCGTTAATTTATTTCATGTATTGTTTTGGGAATATTGGGCGCTGGTTGGGCGTGTTTCATTAAGAAAAAAATGCAAATGGAATTTAAATTGTAGAAAGCAGTCAAAAAGTATATAAATAATAGTCAAATATAATCAATTAAGGATTTGCTAATGAATATTTAAAAAAAACACTGTTTCCGAAAGATTACTGTTCATAGAAAATAAAACATTTTAAGAAAGTTCATGTAACCTAGCCGCAATCAAGGACCCATTAATAAATTAATAAAAATTACTGTCAATCCAATTAATCAATGCATCAAACTGCTATTGGCGTTTTAATTGCACATTGTTTATTGCGCTTTAAAAGCTGGGGAGACGAAAACGCAACACAATATTTTTTCCATATAACCATTAATATCTGTCGGTTTTGTTTCCTCGACGGACGCAGCTCGCCCCACTGTGCGGTTGGGGCAGTTGCAGACTGACTAACAATTGGTACGTGGATTCTTTTTGTATATCAACTGTCTATTCTACTACGGACAGAGTTACTGTGAGATTAAAAAAAAAATTGCTACATGCTAAATTTTGATGTCGAAAACTATCTTGATTTCAGCCGTTGATAGTTTTCGTCATTCAAATATTAGCACATTTTTATCGGCTTTAGGCCTACCTCGATTTCGAATCAGTAAATATTTTTTTGGGTAAAGTTAAGGTGTAATGGACTACTAAATGTATACCGTCGAATCAGACTCGTTTTCACCCCAGTAAAAATTAAAATCATTAATTAATATTATAATTCTATTAATTCCAAAGTACAGCCAAACGTAGCATACCGGTCCAATTCGTAGAAGAAATATTATAATGCTGGCGACTGTCCTAAGCACTGTCGTAATGTAACATTCGGAACGAGCATGTTGTGTTACGCGCTGCCTGCTAAAGTCCGCGTAATACGCTTGTCCCGAGCTCTGTGCTCGCTGTACTCACTGTCCAAATGCTCGTTTCGTAACATGTTACATTACATGAATGTGATGCAGATTAGTCACCAACTCACCATCTTAACGTATTTTGTGATGCCTTGTACAGACTAACCGAACGAAGGCATACGAATGCTAACGAACGAACGTGAACGAGTGAGTGGTTACAGTTTAGCGAGCGAACGCGTATGAATGCCTTCGCTCGCGTTCGGCTGTACTCTGCGGCGTATTGGCAGGTATATCAAAGGTTCGCTCTGTGTGGACACAACAGCAAAGGTGAGCAAGTGTTCGGTTTCCATCGGCAAAAGCCATTCGTACGCTTTTCTTCGTCTTCGTTCGGTTTGTCTGTACAAGGCATTATTCGTACTCCATCAGTAAGATTCTAAATGTTGGTTAGATCTCATGTCAGCATTTACAGATTCTATAATAGTTACATTTTTGCGCTCCCCTTACAATTGGAACAATTTCACTTTTATTACGTCACCAAACATGTCCTTCGAGTCCATTGATCAGCGTTGTTCAAGAATTAATGAAGTGAGCACGTCGACCCCTGTCAGTTTCTGTCGAGCCTCTGAACTACGGGACACGTCGAGACCCTCTGTCGGAATGTCGATACACTACGTGTCACAACTATTTGTTGAATTAGGACTATGTTTGGTCTAAAATAGTTTAGTTTTAGGCTTCGATAGGTTTAAGTTTTAGTTACTATTCTATTCAGCACCGCTTAAAATTTATCTTAGTAGGTACTCATATCTCAAAAATTGCCGGAACAGTCAGCCTTAAATTCACATTTTTTTAAATTATGTCTGTACGCACGGCTACGGATCAAGCTGCAAAATCCAGTATAAGCTGATCTCGCACTGTATAGGATTTCCTTACAATGAGAGGTCAGTTTAAACTGGAAATGTATAGCTTGATATGTAGCCGTGTGTACAATATTTTTTCGATTTAATTTAACACACTAAAGTCGCTGACCTGTGTCAGTCATTGCTGCTAAAGCTAACAGTAACTCTAACTGAAGTTTAACAAAACTGTACCATTTTTTTGATAGCTAATTGATTGCCTATTTGCTAAAACATTTGTACCTAACCTGTCGCATTTGATCTTTATGACTAGCGCGTGATAAAAAACAGCTGATACACACGGCTACATATCAAGCTACACATTTCCAATATAGGCTGATCTCGCATTATATAGGCTTTCCTTACAATGAGAGGTTAGCTTATACTGGATACGTGAAGGTACATTCGATGATTTTCTTTTAAGTACGCACAGATCAGCGTGGGAGAACAAAAACTGAAACTCAATGTACAACGTAATTAGAGCTAATCTAATAAGCAAAATCAATATTCAGGTTTGACGTAATTTCCCAACGAGGCTAATCATATAGAGGAAAGAGCGATCAACGATGAAGAGCCTGCTTCACAATTTTTAATAAGTATTATAAATCTCGGGAATAAGATCATACCTAAAAATAATATGCCATATCGGGTGTAAAAAGACCCTTAACGATAACGAAAACCACATATTCTACCCATCATTGGGATCATTTTTTTCTACCATACCATACCTGGGAAACCATTGGTTTTGGAGATATTGAAGGTCAAAGTTAACATATTTTTTTTAGTTTTTTCCAAAAACGTATTCTAAGTGATAATACTAAACTTTCATCTTTCATCTCTTTCTCTCATCAAAATTTTAAATTTTTCCTAACAAATTACGCATTTGAAGTTACAAAAACGCAACGAATATCAAACGCACACGACCGCCTTGGCTCAGCTGTGTGGCCGCTGCACGAATGCAAACGCGCGGCATCGTCACAACCACACATTGCGCGCTACAAATAAAAGCATTTTTTTTATGCCAAAAAATTTAAAAGTTTAAAATTAAAAGTTGTTTCCCAGCAATTATTTTTGGTCAATGTAGTTTAGTTTGATGTACAGAGTGCGTAGATTTCGGCTATGTGATGGGTCTTTTTACACCCTGTATAGTAATGCATTTAAAACACACCTTCAATAATACTAGCAGTGTTAAAAAGTAAACAGTTTCCCAACCAAATTAATAATAGCTGTTAAAAAATTCAACTCTATTATGTAGCTAATTTCAAATGAACAGCCGATCGCGTTATGAACACAAACATGAGATTCATACTTGATTATGTACGAATTCTCACGTATTTTTAAATGAGAACATGAACATTAATTGTGTGGTGCTATTTGAATGTCAACACGTTTTAATATTGTAAGTGCATTGTAATTATAGAGATTTTTTTAATGATTTATTCGCTTCGTTTCTACGCTTCATTTTAGGATTATGTTTTTTATCGCGCGGAAGACTTTCAATTAGGTTTATTGCTGCATCTTAGGTCTAAAATTAAAAAGTTATGCAATAAACTTTGATTTTAGAACCAAAAAGTTTAATAAATCTGCCTATGGCTAAGCTTAAAACTCTTCATATTATGAGGATTGATTTAGTTGCAACTTAAAAAGATCATGACATCCGTGTTCATTTTGATGGGCAAAATTACTGATTTCAGCTCATGTCATTATTAATTGAAGTTCGTTTGCTCAAATTGTGGCGCGCTGTAATTTTTTTATAAACCCATGTGGAGGTGGTGATTCTGAATACACTTCTAGTGATGAAGAATAGTGTAAGACATATTAACTGTAATTTTAATTTAAAAAAAGCTGCAAATGAACTACTAATAAAATTGTTATTACATTCAATTCCTGGATGCCGTTTGGGTGTACCGCCACTATTCGCGCGAACTGACTTTAATTGCAATGCACTTCTGTTTACCGATTCCTGTTCCATATTGAGTAAAAATAAACTATAAGGTAGTGGTAGAATTATAACGGCTAGCCAGCAATTACTGAGCATTGGTCGCAACTGTAAGTTACATCATAAGCTCAACCATTAGTTGTATAACGTATCGATATCGTTTTTGCAATAGACTTGGAAGTGTTAGCTTATATTTCAAATGAAAGTGTTGCAGTTTATTTATCTGTATTTTGAAGCGAATGTAATGATATAATTTAGCTTCGGTAATATGAAACAGATTAAAACTTATTTGAGTTAACATTTTTATTATTGACTAGCTGTGCCCGCGAATTCGTCCGCGTGGAAGTCGAAAAATAACATTGTGTCGCAGCAACTAAACAATGTATATGGACTCAATTTTTTAAATCTAATCACTCATATTTCCAATGAGGTTACTGCTCATCACTCACACTCAATAGCTTGATTATTAAATAATCAAGCTATTGAGTACAAGTTAGGGTACACATTTTGTACCCTATAACCTGATCCGCTCTTTAACGGATATGGCAGCCAAATTTGAACTGGATCTGTCCAGTAGCACTAGCGTGAAGCTCAAACATACAACCAGACAAACAGATAAAAATTCTAAAAACTAAATTTTTGGCATCAGTATCGTTCTTAGGATGTGTTGCACTTACTTTTTTCTAAAAATATTTAATGTACAGTTTTAGCATTGTTACAATTTTATTATGTGTAGATGATTTAAGTGAGTTTTTAAATACAATTTATTTCCAACAAGATGTCTTGATTCTTTATTAAATTCTGGAATAATACAATTATAAAAAACTAAACGTTTCTAAAAATAGATTGGATTACTGACAATTAGCGAATAATTATCAACAGTTCAGGAAAACCTATCAATTTGTCCTTAGTAGATAGTGTTTTCAATGATAACAAAACGATAAGTATCTTAATCTACACAACTACTAAAAAAACAGTTTACCCAATCAAAAGTATCAAAAATATATCTATAACATCACAAACTTTCCCTTAAACATCATTTATAAACACAAATAGTATAGAAAACCTATTTAAAGTACAAAGGTCAAAGCACCGTGTTGGCTAGACTAACCGACTAGTTAATTTTTAATCCTTGCCGACTTCCAAGCGTTTTCAATAGGGGTAAATCAAAGATAGTCACCAAGTTTTAAATGGCACGGTGTGAAATTTTATAAGCGAGTATCGTGAAGGTAAATAAAATACAATTTGGTTTTTTATTAAATTTTTAGTTTATTAAATTAAAAGTTTTTGATTAATAATTTTATCGATCTTCTTCATATTTAGTTTGTAAACATCTGCCTACATGATGTTGGTATCTCATAATTAGACGAAACTTCTACACTGTGTAAAATAGTTAACCTAGAGCGTCTATCAGAATCAACCTGTTTTTAACATGCACTAGCAAGCTGGTTAACTTAACATTTTTCTTTAATTGACGTATCAGGTATAATTTCAAATTAAACGTTATGAAATAGATTTTCAATCAATCGGAACACGAACCCGTTACCGTCATAGATCAACAAACATGAAAAATGTTAATCGATTGTCACAATCGCCAAAACATTCAAATTGAAAATTTGGTTCCCACTAAACTATTTTGTAACTTATTAGAATTTTAATAATAATTTCAGTACACAAGAGTTCGCTAAACTTATTAATGATTTTTCTAGAGCAATATTGGAAAACTCCCGTCTGACTTGGTCATTTGAAACTAGACTTTATCTTGATGAGGTGAAGTATTAGATTGCAATGTTTAGTTATTGAGATAGATCATTTATGTATCGACAGATTCCGGGTGTTCGAGTCCGCGGTATTAAAGGCGTCTTTAGACTATTTAAATTCCGTTACGGTTCGTTGCGTCTCTGGTTTATACGGTGCCGTTAATTTTAGTGGAAATTGAACTAGGGGACAGTATCGATCTCGAGTTAAGAACTTAGCTGTACTTTCTTTACTTGTATGCATAAGTGACCCAAGACCATTAATCAGGCAGATGTAAGACCGAACGTCTTTTAATTTTTTGCTGAAAATAATGCTTCTTATTTGAAGGGCAGTTGTGTTTCTCGATAGTCACGAGTACTTTGCTTTCTTTTAGGATTTTTTTAAAATTATTTATCCTAATTCAAATAGTTTTTTGAGTTTTCAGTCTTGTTCTACTTTGTTCTGGTTCCATCAATTCAATTCTGCAGATTGCCTAAAATTCCACACGACCACATCAAAGCATTAAATTTTTCTACCATTTCATCGTGGCCTTCACAAAAATGATATCCTTGCAAAGTAACTAAGTATGTGCAAAATGCTCTACGAACACATAATGAATCATTCGCGAAGTCTATAATGAGGTCTACAGGCGTAAGAGGGCGTATTCTAAAGATCATGACCCTATGAGAGTACCGGACCTACACTACTGTACCCTGACCGGTTCTATGATTGCTATAGCTACTTCACGTTTAAGAAAGTAAAGAGGCGCGCTTATGGAATATCGATGGACCTACAAAGTTACTTAGAACAATGGTTGACCGACGAACAACTGCATTGATTTATGTTTACCGGACTTGTTGCATTATACGGAGTGCATATTTGAACCTTAGGAGTCATGAATGAGGTGATTCTATGCTTGATCTTGAACTCGAAAACAACATACCTAGAAGACATTTGTGTAATTATAATCGTAGCTGTTACACTTAATTAGAAGAGGAAACTTTTTCGATAGTGCACTCGCTATCTGATTAATTTCATCATTTGTCGAAGAGACCTGCATTGTTCTTGCTTCTGTGTTACTTTCAAAAAAATCTTCCTTACCTTGACAAATATCTCAATTTGACTGAGCTGAATCTTCTTTGTACTTGGAAAGGCTTGGATCAAAATGTATATTAACATGTTCAAAACTAGGGACACCTTGTACCAATTTATTGGTCCCATTGGCGTAATGGTAACAAGGCTGCTTCTCCCAAACTGATTTCAAATCGCTTGGTTCTGTGTTCATGGTCCAGATCGTGCAGGGGTGTAATTGAGCTTTTCTGTTGTAAAATTCCGTCCGGTATTGGATCACTGCTCTATACAAAGTGATAAGGTTGCCCCTATTACATTTGGATCTTATACCGCCATCGGCGAACTGTAGATATTAGATGATGCTATCTATACTACCGGCAAGCCCTGATGGATCAGAGGTCAATGGTTATATTATATGAATTTTATGGTAATTTTGATATTAAAGAGATAAGTTTACTGATAATAAAGGTGAAGTTCTGAGAATTATTTGATGCTTGCAAGTTACAAAGATGCTAGTCGACGCTGAACTTATAAATGATCTTACTACATGTTTCAGTACAAAGCTTACAAAAGACGTTAATGGTTGACGTAGATGGCATAATGATACATAAGTACAGCGATTGCTCAGTAATATGTCAAAACACTTAATAAAGAATGAATCTCGGTACACCAACTGACACTGCAATGCAGAGCGAAAATTTATTTTTATTCACCAAATACGGTCCAATAATAAAATTGGTCCGTGGTGCTCGAAGTTCGTAATAATTATTTTTAGCAACACAAGAATAAAATATGTTATGTTTGGAGCAGACCATTTCAAACTTTCAGTTCGCGCTGAAGTATCGACGATGGATATATTAATTGGAAAATTTTAGTTCCCAGTCTATGTAGAAAAACAAGAATTTAAAAAGAAGTTGGAACATCGTCTTCAATTAGTTGTATGTAGGAGTCTAGGTATTATTAATAAATTTAATTGCGTCACAAATGAATAGCAGACGTTCTGTGAGCGCCCGCTGACAGATGTTTTGACAGCTCCAATATTATTAATTGTGACATTACGCTGTCGTTAGGGCATCGTCCATAACGCTCTTCCGCTTCCACGTCATTAATAAAATGAGCAATAGTCGAAATATTTATCAATGGCATAATCGATACAGAAACAATTATAACCACATCCATCAAAATTCTAAATTCAACTTTGCATCAGAAGCGTTCGAATTCTTTAACAATTAGAATGAATAACCAACCCTATAATCATGTTCGAAAGAGTTCAAACTGTATCGAAGCTCGAATGATATTGAGAGGTATCGCTGTTGAATCTTATTTGCCCGTCGTTAAAATCCTTTTTTGTGTAGCAGAATATAACAAATGAAGTACAGTGGTATCGAGTAACATTAAAATTCTTATCTCTGGTCTGTCACACAGCGAGAACGTCAAAGTTCGAAGTGAGGAACGCATTATAATTAATAGTCGATGATACGCGAGGATCGTAAACAAAAGCGGTGATAAATGGATTAAAGTCTGATACTAGATAATAAGAACTGTGGGTTGTAAATCGTGGTTTTGTAAGCGGTGGTCACTTTTTAGATTTTTATAGCGGACGTCTGTCATACAGTCGTGTATCACACTCTACTTTATTTCTAGATGATAGATGCGCTCGTGTCTAAGACATCTGTCAATGTTTTAAATTATTACCGAAGACATGTTGAACTTGATTATGATAGGACATGAAAATTGTTTCTCACAAAAATAAGTTGCTATTTTGTTGCAAATTTTATTATGTAACATGTATTGTATACATATAGCACAAATTTCATAGTCTCTGTCATTGTTGACGTCTTTCAGCTGATAAAAACAAGTATGGTGAAAATGACAGGGTTTTTAGGAGCAGGTAAAAAACGAAGCCATAACTAGATCATAGTAAACTGTTAGAATATTAATTTAAATCTTTAACTTACAGCAAATAAAACAATGCCTTATAATATTAATGATTTAACAGCTAAAACATGAAAGACCATTATCGAAATTGAACTTTATGATTCACCTTACGATACGGTGTAAAAGCAAGCCAGTCTTATATCATACCGAGTTGAATTCAATGACATATTGACTGTCAAATATACGTTGATACATTGAAGGCGTCACGCGTTTTGTTAAAACCTATCATTAGAAGTCGATTTACGTTTTTGCTGTTATTGATTACGTTTGACAATAATCGCTGTATCATTTTGATTGTGGGAATTAGGACAAGTATTAATATTCAGTATTTACTGAATGTTACTTTCACTAAGTGATGTAATGCTGTTGTCTGGGAGATAGTATGCTTGTATATTACCCGAGGAAGCGATCAATAGAAGCTTGCAAGTTAAATTGCATAGATTCGTTTTAACCTATGGAGAATCTTCAAGCACTTCAAAAGATCGCACTGTTAATCCTTATTCTGTTAGAAGCGTTTGCAAACAAATTATAGGCACCAATATTGAACATGTTGGTCTATATGACCCACGGGGTGTTGTTTAACTTAACAGTTTTATATTCGATTTGCTAATACAGCAAATGCTACGGGCTAAGATCGCGAGAGAGAGAGGGCAGGAGTAAGAAAACTCACTACTGTCCTCCCTTTGAGAATAATATAAAATTTCTTCTGTAAATTTTATAGTATCGTAAACTAGTAAAGATACAATTCCAGTTTCCTCAAGATCATAGAAATAAACTACAAACACGATGTTCTCAACTATAACACTCAACACGTTAGCCGAAACATTATACCTAAGATCATAACTCGAGTCCAAACGACCACTACACGTGTGGCTCCGAAATCAAATTAAAATCATGTTTGATAAGATCGAGTGGCGGTTATGGAAATTTATGACTATATTACCTGCGCGAACGCATCGCGACCGACAAAAACCGGGGTCGGTCCGCGCAATTATTTATGTGGTCCGCGAATGATTATAGTTTACGAGCGTTTGATAGGTCAGCCTCTGGCGTACACAGTGGGCCGTGATTTGAGACACTTTGGACAAAATTAATTTTAAATATGTTTAGGTGCAAAGCTTTCAGGCCGTCAGCTGTGATTGTCTTGCGAATTTTGGCAATTGAACATCCATTCTAAATGACGGTTGTCTTTCTGAACGACAACATTCATGGTTTCGGCAATTTTCAGAATATTTTTTTATTGTAATTTAAAAAAAAAAACAACTGATACTGTCTTGAGAGAAGTTTGCTAGTTCTAAAAATGAGGTAAACGCATTTGAATATTTTTAGGAAAGTCAAGTTTAAAATTTCGAATTTATGCAAATTTTGAATATCAAGCAGTGTTAACTCGCTAAATACTAATGCCCTGTACCACAGGTCCATTTTGACATAAATAAATAATTTTTATTACGTGATTCAGGAAATAAAACTTTCCAAATAGATGTAAAAAATGTTGTATCAGAATGAAACTGAGACAAAAATGTGTTGGCCGCAAAAGATACAGAAATAAATCAGACAGATGACAATTTAAAGTGGTTAACCCACTAACTGTGACCATTTTAGATACTTTGATCAGATCTTGTCGAAACCCAACTTGTATTAGCAGCGACATAGTCATTTAAACTTTATATTCTGAGCAATAAAGTTGAAGTTTATTAATTTTATGATGTTTTAGTGGGTGTTTGTTCAACAGTTTTTAGAGTCAAAGTAAAGATTTATGTTTTTATTTAAGAATTAATGGTATAGTGTGAGTAATCACCGTTATTTTAATTTTATGCATTAATGATATCTGATTATGAATAAAAAAGTTTGTTTCGCATTTATATGAGCACCATAAATTTTCATAATCATAATGTTCTCACTTTTAGAGTAATTTCATTATTTACTGATCGTAAATCTGATATGATCTGACTATGGAGACAAGTATGTAATCATAAGCTTTATGACTGTGGCACAAAATTTATGACCAGTCAAAATATTATATCGTATTTCACTAATTATAAGTTCTCTTAAATATTTTATGAGGTGTATTTTATCTAGCCCTTAGCCAGTAAGGTTGTTTAACATATAAAAGCAACGATTTTTATTAGATTCCCTTAAAATTTTCCCCCAAATATCTTAAAATGCACCTGGCGCCACTTCTCGCTCTTCGCCTCATTCCAAATACTTTACGATCTGTTAAAAGACTGAATTCGCTGTCCAAATTAACACGAAATAAAAACGGAATCGAACCAACAAAAAATAAGCGAAGGTACAAGATAAAAGTTTAAAAAAGGCCCACGTCAAAACATTTGATTGTATTAATATTTATAGGCTTCGTACCGCCGCAGGAAAGACGGCTCGAGACGGAAGAAAAAAAAATGTTTATCAGCCCGTTTAGCTTTTAAGGAAACCGCGAATCTTTTGTAAAAAGTTATTTATGGTCACGAAAACAATTGCAGTGTTACCATTATATCACATTTGACAGCAATAACTGTATTATTTTTTTTGTCCCCAAAATGAAGACGTTTCGTTCACTGTGGACGATACAACAATAGTATATTATTGTGCGTGAAGTGGTTTGATTCACTTATATTGACTTTACTGTTTTTATGTCGAGGCTTGAGGATTTTTTCTAAATTTAATAAAGTTCGTTATAATTTTTTACGTCGATGTATCACGAACAGTGGTTTAAATTCGTTGTTGGTAGAATTTTGTTCATTTTTAGTTGGAATATAAGTCACATTTTTTTTTTCATTAATGGCTGTTTACTTGTCATGTTATATTGATAATCTTATTTTTTAATTCGGTTGCTTAATTTTTAAAATTACCTCAATTTTTTTCAAGTACCACTTTTAGGAATGTACAGCACATGTAACTATTTACGACGAACTTGTAATTAATTTTATCTTGCAGTAATAATCCCTACAATTCCTATAGCTATTTAAATCAGGTACAATCCTGAACAAGTGACCTTAAGAACAGGTTCACATTTAAATATCAAAGGTAGGTAATATTTAAATGCGTAACATACTGAACAAATAAATTAATTACTGATCATATGACACTAGTACTGATCTCACACCTTAGAGACCTTAGAATTGTCCTGTTTGATTAATGGCTCAAGATTCCTATGATAATTCCGAATACGGAATATTGCGCAGGCGCTTTTACAGTCCACTGTACATCGAAACAAAGGGAGTTAATTATGCACTGAATTACAGGGAAAAAATTTAAAAAATCTACGAAATAATTACATACTAAAATTCTAACATTAAAATTGTTAAATGCTAATTCTCTGTAACACCGCTCAAGTCAACGTAAAGATTCCTATGCTAATTCTGAATACGCAATACTGCGCCGACGCATTTGCGGGTGACTGTACCTACGTCTCTTATGGGAAGCTTAATCAGTGTCTTGAACCGACATGGGTTATTGAATCGAAATTAAAACACTGGCTCCGTGGTTTTAATAGTCGTGTTATGTATTTTAATTAAAATCAAATAGGTACTGTGTATGCGGTAGCCGTTTCATCAAAGGGAATATAGAGATGAAGGTAGACTACGGGGAAGATTGCGATGTACGAAATGAGTAAATCCTGAAAGTATTGGTCGTTTTATTGATATCAATAAGATGTTTTATGTAGCACTAGCTGTGTCCGCGGTTTGACCGCATGATAATGACCTATTGGTATATCTACACCCATGCGCTTTCATGTTCATCTTGCGCTTTCAACTTTCAATTCCTCTTGCGTCAAGCGCATGCAATATTGATTTCCATAAGATTCGAACTAGTATTAGGGCATGCGCTATTGCATGCGCTATGGCGCTTCAGGCATGCGTCAGACGAAAGCGCAAGATGAACATGACAACAAAGGGTGTTCCCACCAATGTTCCTTATGAAGGTCCATTCTAAACATTGGTGAAAGATTTTTTGAATTCGAATGAGTAGTTTCGTAGATTACCTCCTACATCCAAACTTACTCTAGAGAGGTTATACCTCTTTATAATATTACTGTAGATTGATATCAAATAGTTCCTTGAAGCTTTAATAGGTATTACAGATGTTGCTATTTTAAGAATCTTGTACGTAAATGTCAGTTTTATCTTGTTTTAAGGTATTGAAACATGTGATTTTATTGGTATGTAATAATATGGTATTTAATTATTTTACTCTTTACTGTGCATACAAGAAAAATGCAAGTAGGTACCTAGTAATGGTTTTAAAAATAAGTACTTACTTATGTGAGGGGAAGATTATTCAGTAGTACATATTGTGATATAACGATGATTGATTTAACGATGAGTGATATAACGATTTTATTATTCCCTTGAAAACCCCTAAGCCTGTATTTCTTTTATTTTTCAAAGGTTCACAGAGTATTTTCTCAACAAAAAACGTAATTTTCGAAAAGGCCACACACAACGACGTTGAAATAATCAATAAACGTTTCCACAATGTAGTAAAGGGAAAACGCATCGAAATGCACAATAGCATGTATATTTATTAGTAATTAAACGCAGTAATGGCGTAATAACAGTAATTGTGGCTGCGGTAAGGGCGATTACTGCAAAAACAGAAGTAAAAGACCGCTGTATGGAAATAATGATAAACGTCATTAAATGTTTAATTTTTTGTTCTGGTAATTTTCATTGATAATTATTATACCCGCTCAGTAGCGTCATCTATGGGGAAAATTGTATATTACTTCAACTTGAATTTATTACTAATTATGACTGCCTCGTTGGTCTAGCGTTCGCAAGCGCGACTGCTGAGCGTGAGGTCCTGGGTTCGATCCCCAGGTCGGGCAAAGTGTTATTAGGTTTTTCCATGTGAAATTCCTTAGTAGCAGCCCGGAGTCTGGATTTGTGCCCGGTCGATGGCAATACGCTTGCCCACGGCGAAATGTGCGTGTACTATACACCTCTGCCAACCCTTCGGGGAATCAAACGTGAGTTTACGTTATGTTGAAATTATTTTAGAAAATAAAATAGATTTTTTTAGACTGATCTAATCCTCTATAATTATGTCAGTCATACAATTATGTAAAAGAGTACAAGTAAAGGTTGAAAACAATTAACTTATTGCAGATTTTTTATCGCGCTATAATTTTGTTATAAATGTAGGTATCATTTATAATCTGACGAAGCTCATGTTTCTTTGTGATTTTCTTCGCCGATTTCAATTTAGCAACTTTGCCTTCGGCAATTATGTAATTGGCAATTCAAATTAACTATCGGTTTGGGAGGAATTTGTGGTGTCCGATGACTCTAAGACATTAAGTGCATACTTATAGCTGTACTTTCGCATGGATATATTTAAAATGTTGCATGCTCTTTTCAACGAAAACCGAGTCCAGAAATAGCGATCATTTCGTAAATTGTAGCCGTAAGGAGACTGCTACCAAAAAAACATAAATGACATCATCAAAAACCGTAAAATAGCTATATTATCTATGTTTTGGTTTTTAATAATATTTGATATTCTTTGTATGGTAACGTTTTTTAGAGAAACATCAGGACTTAACTTGCGTTGAAACGTAGGAGACGATGAAAATCAGTCTACACTGGAAGCCAACTCCAGGATACTTGGGGAATTGAAATTATACAAGGTTAGTCAGAAAGGGGGTACTAATCCGCAGGCTACTTAATGTATCACTGATGACTGTTATAAAGGAAGTATTAAAACATCAACATTCGATAATTTTTGTTTCCATGCAAAATAATTCTTATTTAAGTTTTTTCAAAAAATCTTCATCCCTGCTTTAGTTATGAATTTAGAAAACAGAGCTTCTAATCCTTGACCCCAAATATGATCTAAAATGTGAGCACAGCTGATCATAGCTGAAGATAAATAGACTTTAGCATATTTTTGATGTAATTTCTGAACAGCAATTTCTCTTAAACTATTGACTTTTGGGGAAAGTGGTAGAACAAAAGTTACTTATCATTATGGGTTCTTTAACACCCTTTCGGATTAGTACCCCCTTTCTGACTAACTTTGTATAGTAGAAGACAAAATATTAAGCAAAATTAAGGCTTAACGTATGGTAAGCTTAAAATTTCAACTAAACTACTTATACAGAAACCTAGTTCTTGATAATTAAATTACCAACACACTAAAAAAACCTTATACCAAGCAAAATTGCTGGGAGTGAAGGGCCTTCGATCGTAATTGGCCTATTATGGCCGAATATGGCGAGGTCCTTACAAATGCTGTCTAAACTACCATGTTTGATTGAAAACAACTGCACGGAAACTGGTGTTGCCTTGTTTAATGATAAATCCCTTCTAAATCATACGTACCTAAGGAGCAAATATTTGCTCGTCCTGTTTATCAGAATCGAATCTTTCTACAATCACCGGTTTCTGGTTGTTAATTTCCTAATGTAGAACACTCTAACACCGGCCATTTTTAATTTGTATAAAAGGTAAATACACCGTGAAAAATTCATTTTGATTCAGGAATCGTTTAAAAATACACGTTTTCAAACGATTTAAGAATAAGTGGTTTTCTAAAAGTGTGTAATTTTAACGGATTCTTAAAGTAAAATGAATATTTAACAATCGAAAGTTTGTATAGAAAGTTGCAGGAAATAAATGCGACTGTATAAGGTAGGTTTTTGTAATTTTTGCTAGAAATTTAATGCAAAATCATTATGAAAGTATTGTAATGACAATAGTCTATGGATTTATAATGGTTAGGTTACAAAGAACCTCGCAGTTCGTTTCGCCTCTCAAAAAGAAAAATTATGGATATTATACATATTATTTATTCCTCTAATTACTGCCTCAATTTAATCAACTATCCATCAACTTCAGCTACATCTTTATTAAAATTTTCAGTCAAGAGATAAGATCTTCCCATCAATAAAAACTTTACAGTATAATCCATATATAACTAGCAATATGCGAACACGTCTTTAATAGATATGCAGTTTATGTACCAGGGTAGAATGAATAACGTGATGTAATTAAAAATTATAATGAGACATTTGCATCCGAGATTGTCAACGTCCTCTAGCGGATAAGCTTTGGTATATTGCTTTCGATATCATTGTTCATGCATGTTGTAAGAATCGCTAATTTATCTTGAAAAATATTTACAGTACAAAAACATTGGTTATGCAATCCTAACTTATATACAACGTGTAAGTTAAATAACGCACAACATCTTAAGGGGTTACTGTTGTAGCGTAGCTACTCTTATAAATGTAATATATTGTGTGCATTTATTTAGGTACATACATGTATAGGTATAAATAAACATATAAAAATAAATAGTATGTAAATATATACATATACAATTATATACGTTAGTAAAAACTTACATGTTATTATAATTACCTAAATATACTTAATTAATAAAACTTATTAAATTGAAATTATAAAGTAATTAGGACAAACAGATAAATTTGTTATTAGATATTTTGTGTGACGATTTGTGGAATGCAGACCGGTTAGCGAGCGCCGCATACGTGCCGTGTCCGGCGCATTTGTTTCTCGATCGGCCACCAGTCGAATCCTACTCTCGCTCACGAGTGCATGTCGCTCGCACTTCCGCCGGTTTGCTTTCGATATTATCGGATGTTACGTATGCTTGTTACAGTGCCTAAATACGCTTAAAATAAGACGTGCTAAAACTATAAATTGTTCTGTGACTATCGCTTTCTCTTCTGTGCTCCTCTATTCGCCTTCTATCTAACTACTGTCCTCTGTGTATTTCTTCTAAGTGACAATAAACTTTTTCTTCTGTAAGCTGTTGTTGTTCGCTTATTTACTACCAACCTACTGCTTCATTGGTGACCCCGAAGAACACGAAAAATGAGTGAGCCGAAAGATCTACAAGATGGCGGCGGTAACGCGCCACCGGGTACGACGCATGATATCCAGCGAGTGGGTATACGAGTACCTCCATTTTACCCCGAGAAACCGGCCTTGTGGTTTTATCAGCTCGAAAGTCAGTTTTTCCTGGCTAACATCACTGCTGACACCACCAAGTTCCACTACGCCATGGGGCAATTGGATCCCATATACGCGTCGGAGGTGGAGGACATCATAGCTGGTCCCCCGGCACCCAATAAGTATGAGCGATTGAAGTCGGAACTGATAAAGAGACTATCAGCGTCCAAAGAAAAGAAGATCCTGCAGTTGGTCACGAGAGAGGAGCTCGGCGATCGGAAGCCCTCCCAATTTCTGCGCCATATCCAGCATCTTGCAGGACCTGATGTTCCGCAGGACTTTCTTCGAACTATGTGGGCCAGCCGCCTACCCAACAATATCCAGACAATAATAGCCTCGCAGTCAAAGGCTACGCTGGACGAGGTTGCTGAGCTGGCAGACCGCATCCATGATATCGCCGCCCCCACTCCACACGTAGCAGCAGCGACCGCATCAGGTAGTTCTACTGAGTTGAGCAGTCAAGTTGCGGAACTCACACGCCAGGTGCAGAAGCTAACCACCAAGTTGGATAGGATGTCACGGTCGAAATCAAGAAGATCCGGATCCGAAAGTCGTGACCGTAGCAATTCCCGTTCGAGCCGTTCCCAATCTAACTATAGAAAATTTCCTTTATGTTGGTATCATTTTAAATTTGGTGAGAAAGCTAACAGTTGTATTAAACCTTGTGATTTTAAAAGTAAGGGAAAAGATTAGGGCAGTCCGTGATGGCGACCGACGCCTGCCCAAATCCCGGTCGCTTGTTTATAACTGATCAGCGTTCTAAGGTGCAATTTTTAATAGATACGGGCAGTGATTTGTGTGTTTTCCCTCGTGAGTATGTTAAAGGTAAACAAAGCAAAACAAACTACCAATTGTTTGCCGCTAATGGCTCCGTTATTAATACCTATGGTTACGCTCATTTAGTTATAAATATGAACTTGCGCCGCGACTTCGCTTGGCGATTTATTGTAGCTGACGTTACACGGGCCATAATAGGTGTTGATTTTTTAAATTTTTATAATTTAGTTGTAGATGTGCGTAACCAATGTTTAATAGACGGTAACACTATGCTTTCCACCGCGGCTTCGGTTGCGGATTTTTCTGATGATGTTTCTTCGGTTAAGGTAATGTCGGGTGGCAATTCTGCATATCATGCTATACTCGCACAATATCCTGACATCACTCGACCATCAGGTATGCACCGTACACCAAAACATAACATTATGCACCACATACGCACTACACCTGGACCACCAGTATCTTGCACTCCACGCAGGTTAGCGCCGGATAGGCTAAAAGTGGCAAAAGCTGAATTTGAGGCTATGTTACAGATTGGTACGTGTCGGCCATCAGAATCACCTTGGGCCTCTCCGCTTCACCTCGCTCTTAAGAGGGACAACAGTTGGCGTCCGTGTGGGGATTACCGGATGCTTAATGCCAGAACGATTCCGGACAGGTACCCCATACGCCATATCCAGGACTTTGCCCATAACCTTGCAGGATGCTCCATATTTTCAACGCTCGATTTAGTCAAGGCATATAACCAAATTCGCGTCTTTCCCAGCGACATCGACAAAACCGCCATAACAACACCGTTTGGCTTATACGAATTCCCTTACATGACGTTTGGGCTTCGTAATGCTGGGCAGACATTCCAGCGCTTCGTCGATGAGATGCTGCGTGGGCTGGACTTTGCCTACCCTTACCTCGACGATATTTTGGTCTACTCGAAAGACCAGGCGTCTCACGTAGACCATCTTCGTCAAATTTTTAGCAGGTTGACAGAGTATGGCATGGTCATCAATACGGCAAAGTGCGTGTTCGGAGCCTCTGAGGTCACGTTTCTGGGCTACCGTATTTCGGTGAATGGCACTCAGCCACTGCCTGAAAAGGTAGGGGCTATCAATAATTTCCCCATCCCCAAAACGGTAAGAGAGTTGCGTAGGTTCCTCGGGATGTTAAATTTTTATCGCAGGTTCATTCCCGATGCTGCCACACACCAAGCGCCATTAAATGCTCTCTTGACAGGGTCAGTGAAGGGCTCACATCCTGTAAATTTCTCGCCCAGAGAACTGGATGCCTTCGAAGCGTGCAAGCAGGGTCTGTCTCAGGCAGCTATGCTCGCACACCCGGACTGTGAAGCTAAACTAGCTCTGGTCACCGACGCCTCGGACACAGCTATGGGTGGCGTCTTGCAGCAGCTTAAGGAGAATGCGTGGCAACCATTAGCGTTTTTCTCACGTAAGCTAAGCCCTTCGCAGACCAAGTATTCTCCTTACGATCGCGAGCTACTGGCTATCTACGAGGCGATCAAGCACTTTCGCCACATGATCGAGGCACGTGACTTTGTGATATACACCGATCACAAGCCACTTACATTCGCATTTCACTCCAGGAAGGAGAACTGCTCACCTAGGCAGTTTCGCCACTTAGATTTTATTTCACAGTTTTGCACTGATATCAGGCATATTTCAGGGAAGGATAATGTGGTAGCTGATACTTTATCTCGTGTCGATGAGATTGGTTTACCTCTCGACCAGCAAAAGCTAGCTACCGCCCAAACTACCGACCCTGAACTGAAACTGCTTCTAAGTGGCAACAATTCCTTACACCTGGAGAAGGTAAAACTGCCTGGTACTCATGCAGAGCTGTATTGCGATGTAAGTGGTGCCACGCCTCGACCCTATGTGACGAAGGAGTTCCGACGTCAGGTGTTCGAGAGCTTACACTCTCTGAGCCACCCTGGTGCCAACGCAACTGTCCGTCTGATCACCGACCGCTACGTATGGCCTGGAATCAGGAAAGATTGCAGGGAATGGGCACGTACTTGCCTGGCGTGTCAACGGTCAAAGATCCACAGACATACATCGGCACCGTTGGGTACGTATAAGCTTCCTCGAGCTAGGTTCAGGGACCTGCATATCGACCTCGTTGGCCCCCTACCGTTATCCCAGGGTTACCGGTATTGCCTCACAGCAGTCGATCGATATACACGATGGCCTGAGGCAATACCCTTACAGGATATTACGGCTGAAACCGTAGCTAAGGCCCTCCTTAGCGGGTGGATATCCCGTTTTGGCTGTCCCTCACACGTCGTTACTGACCGTGGGAGACAATTTGAGTCGGCTTTGTTCAGCCATTTAGCAAAGATAGCCGGTTTTCAGCACAAAAGGACTACGGCCTATCATCCAGCTTCTAATGGGCTTGTGGAGAGGTTCCATCGGCAGCTTAAAGCTGCCATAATCTGTCACGCTGATAGTAGCTGGGTCGAGTCCCTTCCCCTTGTGCTATTGGGAGTACGTAGCACCTTCAAAGACGACCTCAAGTCATCGCCAGCAGAAATGGTATATGGGGAACCACTACGTCTTCCAGGAGATTTGTTTAGCTCAGAAGACCAAGGAGACCCTGACGTCACCGACTACATTGCGCGTTTGCGGAGTTTTGCAAATAACTTGCAGCCGTCTCCAGCGTCACGTCATGGTGGTCGTCGCTCCCCCTTTGTTTTTAAAGATTTGGCCACATCTTCCCACGTCTTCCTCCGCGATGACACTATAGCCGGATCACTTAAACCTGCCTACACTGGCCCCTACGAGGTTATTCAGCGAGGAGATAAAGCATTCAAGCTCATTGTGAAAGGTAAAATGGTCACAGTATCGATCGACAGACTAAAACCTGCCTACATACTGCGTGATCCAGACACCACAACACACACAACTCACCTCCCTTTACCTCTTACACAAACTCACACTCACACCCCTATCACTCATCCACCTCAAAATTCCACTCACACTTCCACTCACACTTCCACTCAGAACGCGAGTCATGACTTACCTGACACCGGAGATGACATGATCAGAAAAACTCGTTCAGGTCGCAGAGTGAGATTCCCGGACTATTATCGCCCGTAGGACGGTCTCTGGGGGGGGGTGGTGTAGCGTAGCTACTCTTATAAATGTAATATATTGTGTGCATTTATTTAGGTACATACATGTATAGGTATAAATAAACATATAAAAATAAATAGTATGTAAATATATACATATACAATTATATACGTTAGTAAAAACTTACATGTTATTATAATTACCTAAATATACTTAATTAATAAAACTTATTAAATTGAAATTATAAAGTAATTAGGACAAACAGATAAATTTGTTATTAGATATTTTGTGTGACGATTTGTGGAATGCAGACCGGTTAGCGAGCGCCGCATACGTGCCGTGTCCGGCGCATTTGTTTCTCGATCGGCCACCAGTCGAATCCTACTCTCGCTCACGAGTGCATGTCGCTCGCACTTCCGCCGGTTTGCTTTCGATATTATCGGATGTTACGTATGCTTGTTACAGTGCCTAAATACGCTTAAAATAAGACGTGCTAAAACTATAAATTGTTCTGTGACTATCGCTTTCTCTTCTGTGCTCCTCTATTCGCCTTCTATCTAACTACTGTCCTCTGTGTATTTCTTCTAAGTGACAATAAACTTTTTCTTCTGTAAGCTGTTGTTGTTCGCTTATTTACTACCAACCTACTGCTTCACTGTACTCATCATTATGAACAACTTTTACTATGGGAGGGTGCATGAAAAGAGCCTCCACGAGTGATGATACATCGGTACGTCCGGCGCACCCTGGGCAGTCAGCCCCGCTACCAACCTTGCTGACTGGCTAATCTTTTCACCACAGCATGAGCTATTTTCGTATAGCTCGTGCTGACACGAGAGAAGAAGACTATGGGACCAAAACGAAATCGCGAAAATAAAAATCTGCTGTTCCCTACATGTGCCCTACACGAGATAAGCGAACATAAATGTAGGGAACAGCTGTTTTTTTTCGCGATTTCAGGTTTTGTCCCATACGAGTATTAAAAGTTGTTCATAATGATGAGTACAGTGACCCCTTAAGAGGTTGTGCGTTCATTAAGTTACACCTTGTATTTACATCATATTTAATATCATAAATGCGAAAGTTAGTTTGTTTGTTTGTTACGTTTTCACGCCTAAACCACTGAACCGATCATCCTGAAATTTTGCTTATATGTTGTCAGGTGTACAGAAACGGACAAAGGATACCTTTCATCCCGAAAAAACGTACTGTTCCCGAGGAAAACAACAATAACGTTCATAGATGGCGCCACGTGTCTTTCGAATCACGATTGAATTATATTATTATAGAAACTTTAGTAGTGTGTTAAGAGTTAATTGACAAATTCTAATTTACGCGAGCGAAGCCGCGGGCAAAAACTAATTAAACATAATTATGAGGTTCTTAATCTTAATCTGCAAGGACAGGGGGGTTACCATGACTTGTTATAGCAGGAATGTTATAATATTATTACGAGAGTGGGAAAGTGACAGCGCTAGACAGCTCTCTAGCGCCATCTCTTACCCACTCTCGTAATAATATTAAAACATTCCTGCTATAACAGATCATGGTAACCCCCCCAGTACAAATATATTTTTCTTGGCTTTTTTTCCCTTTCAGAACAGATGCGATTTTGGAAGACTGAAAAGCTGTATGATCAGTACAATATTCGTCTACCTGCCTTTAACCCAAGTTACTTGGTTTCGGCGCAAAATTTGTCCTTCCATTTTTCCCTGTTAGCCGTCCCGCTATCATTTGCTCCCATTTCATTCATATCTCACGCAATCCATCCTTTTTTGTGGTTTTTAATTTATGTGGTATATTAAAAGAGCCACCAAGAGTGACGATGCCTGTTCCGCTACCAACCTCGCTGACTGGCTAATCATTTCGCCACGGCATGAGATATTCTCGTTTTGTTCGTGCTGACACGAGAGAAGAAGAAGTAGGTAGGTACACACGGTTGCATAAAATATCAAAAATTATTTATATTAAAACTTACATATTAATTGAAATACATAATTATATTAAATATACGTACTAATTGCAATACTAAATGTTTAAGCGAATAATAATTAAACAATGATAATATTTAATTTAAAATAGCAAATAAATAAATAGATAAACTTACTCATATTATATTAAGAGACTAAACAAATAAGTGATAAAATATTTATAATAACTAAATGTATCAGAAATAATTTAAATATTTAGTAATAAGAAAAATTATTAAAGCGCTCTTCCTCTCTCCTACTTATCTAAACTTTTGCTGTTGCCGACAGGGTCCATCATTGTTTCTATATTTAATGCTTATAAAGAATTGAAGTTGAAAATTGAAATTGAAATATCAAGAAATACATTTCCAGTATAAGCTGACCTCTCATTTTACCGAAAGCCTATACGATGCGAGATCAGCTGGTACTAGCGATTCATAGCTTATTATGTACAATTTGTGGAAAGACTAACATGGACTACTATGAATATCTGATGTTAGTAAGAATCCTTAGGATCAGGCAGCAAAAGTTCTTCGTAAGTAGGTACATCAGAAAGTCCTCATACTTGTAGAACGCGAAAAGGAAATAATAGGTTGGGGAAAAAGTTTCTTCGCATTTTTTAAGAAAATTCAAAACATTTTTTAATATAGTTTATTTACATTTAACTAAAGTATGTAGGTACCATTTTGTTCGATAACTTTTTGCCATCTTGTAGGTAGGGACATGATCCCATTGCTATAGAAATTTTGGGACTTCTGATCAAAATACCGCGACAAGTGGTTTTGGCAGTCCTGTCGTGATGTTAACCTGACACTGCCTAAAGAATTCTGAAGAGACCGAAACAGGTGGAAACCTGAAGGTGCAAGGTCAGGACTATACGTCGGATGCATTAACACCTCCCAGCCAAACTCTCTTAATTTTTGCTGAGTGGCTACAGATGTGTGAGGTTTAGCGTTATCATGATGAAAAACCACACCCCTTCTGTTGATTAATTCCGTTTCGTTTTAAGTTTAGTTTTAAGCTCACTTGCACAACGACTCGCTAAATACATTTAGTGTTAAACACATTTAAATGTATGTGTATTTCAGTCAATTGTTTGAATTTGATAGAGACAGAATGATGTTTTAAATATTATATTTAGCACTAAATATATATAAATATATATCAGTGGGTATAAATAACGACGAATAGGTCTGAAAAACGATTCCAGGCAATTAGAAATTTATGTGCCAGAATTGTAGAAATATAAAAAGTGTAACTGTGTTTCTACTCTTCGTGTACAATTATAATATGAAAAACAAGATAGCAATATAAATTATCGCAGATATTAAAACATTAACACATAAAAACATAGAAAAGATTGATTACAGGCACGGTATACACCTGCGGTATAGCTGACATTCGTTCAGCGTACACTATTAATACTCCAACTAATATTACGTGTGAAACCCTATTTTAAAAACACAACACATAAATTATTTGCAAATGAAAAATAAAATAAAACAAGAACATGCTACAAGTTATTTAAAGCTAAACCAGATGAAAAATAGTTGTACCTTCCCCTATATTTTATAGCGGCTAAAAGTTGCCATCAATAATTGAAGTTGTGTCTCTAGGGAGAAGGGCTTACTGGTATTCCTGACGTGTGGGTACTTATAGTTGGCGGGTCAGTTAATACCGACTGTGTGTACGTGTCTTTAGTTTAAAACTTACTTGCAAAAAAGAGTAAGTTTTGTAATTAAGAACTTTTTATTTTGTACGTACATCAATTTGGTTGTCAAAAATCTACTTGCAATGCAAGTTCAAATAACAGCGTGTAATTAAAAGTGTTTACATATTTAATTCACAGTAACTGACTTTTTAAATTCATTAGATTCTTTTTTGCAATTGTCGAGTAACTTTTTTTGTAATTTTGCTTTCAACTTTTACTAAAAAAGGGATCCAGGATGACTACTACCAGTTCAATAGTGATTCAACACAAAAACAATGCTGGTACAATAACCACATAGCTATTTAGAAAAACATTACATAAATCATTTAAACTCGTTACAAAAATCTGCTTACTTAAAACAAGCTCTAAAAGCGGCAAGCTTTATTCTCAGCCCTACCATCCGATACAAAAGTGCTATATTATAAAACATGATGCACACTGCATACAAAACTTGCGTAAGCGGCAATGAGAAACTTGCAATACTGTATATATTATGTATAGTAACACTTTAGCAAGAATTTTGCCATATCATCGCGCCGCCATTGCAAGGCACCGACCAACCCGGCGACTGCTAATCCCTTCACAAAATATTTATTCCTTTTTGAACCATTCAAGTTTTAGAACTTTATTTTTGTGTACCCTTTATGCATATTTAACGTAGGTCGCAGGCGGGACCGGGATGCGAGCGATATTATCTGGTGATCTGGTTCTTAGTGGAACTAGTATATTGTATACAAGGCTTTTGTGAGTATGTATAGAGGAATTCTTTATATTTGTAACCGGTTCTTTCTTACTGTATTGTACGTAGGTATGCTAGACGTTTTTTGTAGGATACGAGTTACGGTAAATGGTTTTTTGTATGTGTAAGTACATGTTCATGAGCGTTTTTCATGGGTCGGTACTAAGAGCGACTCGGTGACATTCCACCATGTATCGCTTGGTGAACTTAGTACTACAATTGTACATAGATGTCCATCTTGGCATGCTCTTTTTATGGTACATGCACACTAAGTCATCGAACATCAACGAAGGCCAACGGACGAGGTTCGGTACCGCTAACATCCAAATAAAACCAAATTCGTTTTACCAAAGTATGGTCAAATTAACAAATGACGAACGTTTGTTAGCGTTCGTTGGCTTAATAAAGTATATTCTATTCTATTCTTGATGTGTACGTACCATTACTAGTACGTCCATTCTTTGTATAATTAGTTTATACAAAGAATGGGCAAAAATGGAACAGAGCCAACAGAAATGACTCGTATTGGTATTTGTCACACTTAATATCCAAAACCATCCTGCATATCTTTTTTTCCTAAGAAAGGAGAGCGAAATAATATGGGAACAAAGTTTGAAAAACAGTTTGTTCTTTTAGTGGGAGTAGTACAGAATTAAATGAATATTTATACTAATATTTCTACTGCGTTCACTACTAGGTATAGGCACCTCCTATAAATTGTCACCACACCAGGTGCTTACTCAGAAAATTATCAAAGGTGGTTCAATTAAAATCCGTTTCTAATTACTCGACACGTTCCGTCTCTTTAATGTGAGATAGTTCCTATTTTATATTAACGTGTACTGTCCCACTGATGGGCAAAGGCCTCTTTGTAAAACTAATATCACAGGAGAAACGTCAAATTCCCAACTTTCCCAAACGGTAATCAATAGGAGGGGCACTCTTCCACTATCCGTGCAGACTCCAAAAATCAGCAATATGTAACAGAACCATTGAACTAGACAACCCAAACCCGTCAACATGCCGTAGCGTCATAAAGGTAGAGGATTGACTCTACAGTCACTCTGTCACGATCCACCGAGCTCTCCCGTTGTAGAGCCGGTCGTCTCTTCAGACTTCGCAGTCACACCGATAATTCAGCCCTCATCAAGCTGTCTCCCCCTAAGTCCCCGCCAGCAACGCCCTAAGCCGAGGTCTGAGTCCCACTAGGGTTCGGCCTTAGTGCTGTTGTTGCAGGTAGTCATGATGTTAGTGTAGTACAAGTAGTTAGCTTAGGATAAGTATTTTACCCCCCCCCCCCCCCCATTGGCTGGAAACCCTTCAGGTCTCGGCAATAACTGCCCGGTTACGTAGAAACGGTCCCCTAGGACAACCTACAGCAGTCCAATAGAAAAAAAAAAAACTACTGTCACTGGTAGTTCTCTGTATCGAGTATTATTAGAGATACATACATAACATCAATTTTAATTGCCCCACCTTTAGAACTTTGACAATACTTTAATCCATTTTCAGAGCAAGCACCTGGTGAGGTGACAATTTATGGTTCATGCTTACAACCAGCAGTGCATTGCGTTATAGTGATTACTATAATTATTTATTTATTTCTGTACTACAAGATCTAATATTTTTCAAACTTTGATCTCATTTTATTGTGTTCTCCCGGACCTTAGGGAAAAATAAGATACGCAGGATTGTTTAGGACGTTATTTGTGAAAAATACCAATAAGAGTCGTTTTTGTTGGTTCTGGGTTTTGGTTAAATGAAATTTTCCCATTCTCCTTTGGTAAGCTTTGGCTATAGCTAAAGTACAGCGTAAAATCTGAATTTTAATAAAACTGTCATATAAATTACATACATTTACACCTACATAGAATGGCAGTAAAACATAATATGACGTTCATACCAGGTGGTGAAACAAAAATATTATTGCAAAAAAGCAAATTTTAAACTATGTTAAAAATAACACGATATGATTAGCAGATTTCAATAGCACAATAATTGTGCTATTGAAATGTGCTGAAAATAGGTACCTACGCAATTCACTTCAATAATTAAACTGCGTAGGTACCTACTTTGATACAATGTTCACGTTAAAGCAGTGCGTACACTATAATCTATATGTATCGAACAGCTAATTACAAAAGCACAAAAAAGGCTTTATAAGCACGAAACGGCTTTAAGTGGCGACTACACTGGCATACCTTTAGCATAATATTATTTGAGTCATAATTTACCGCGGTCTCCGAGACCGAACGGTTGATTTATTTATGAGCGCATACTGACTCCGCCACTAATCTTTAGTGGAATTTAATTTGTTATTTATTTACTAATCGCCGCTAGTAACTGTGGAACAGGTAGGGTTATGCATGTCATTAAGGATGGTTGCTTTAAGGGGAGGCTATTTTTGGTTCTGTGGAAGTTCTGTAGGTTGAGGCACAGAATAGTTAGGGGTATACAATGTGAATGTGTATCTAAGCTTTATTTGGAGTATTTCTACATATCAAATTGAAACATTAATGTAACGGTAGATTTTCTATGTAGATAAATATGAGGTGTCCTAAAAAGTATTGTCAATTCCAGAGGTAGAGCATCCTTAGACGTACCCGAATCACCCCCATGTACACACATCAAAAAAAGTTTGCGATCACTTTGAAAAATTATGTAGCCTTTTTGAAGCCGAATTTTCTAATCGGGATTCAAAGCGATAATTATCATGATATTTAAATTGATAGTTATCTAGATAAATATAAATCAGATTTCAGTTGGACTTTGAATTCGGAATCTTCACATACATCATTATGCTAGTGATCGCAAACTTTTTTTGATGTGTGTATGTTCCGTTATTTTTTGTAGTTTTCGAGTTATGATTTGTTTTCATTTTTTAACCAAATTCTGACTTTAATGACATTTTTGATCATAGTGACGTGAATCGTGAATAATAAATATAATAAAATAATTACACACCGTGGGCCCGAGGTACCCGAAAGATTTTAACCACGCCTTTCTGATGGTATTATGACTCAAATGTTATATCAACGAAAGTCCAATTCAGTCATTTTTTTTCGGTACCTACTCAATAAGTCAATTAACTTTAGTAAGTACTTCCTTTTAAACAATATACATAATATACAGAATAGTTAGGGGTATACAATGTGTATGTGTATCTAAGCTTTATTTGGAGTAGGTATTTCTACATATTAAATTGAAACATTAATGTAACGGTAGATTTTCTATGTAGATAAATATGAGATGTCCTAAAAAGTATTGTCAAATCCAGAGGTAGAGCATCCTTAGACGTACCCGAATCACCTCCATGTACACACATCAAAAAAGTTTGCGATCACTTTGAAAAATTATGTAGCCTTTTTGAAGCCGAATTTTCTAATCGGGATTCAAAGCGGTAATTATCATGATAAATATAGATTGATAGTTATCTAGACAAATATAAATCAGATTTCAGTTGGACTTTGAATTCGGAATCTTCACATACATAATTATGCTAGTGATCGCAAACTTTTTTTGATATGTGTATGTTCCGTTATTTTTTGTAGTTTTCGAGTTATGATTTGTTTTCATTTTTTAACCAAACTCTGACTTTAATGACATTTTTGATCATAGTGACGTGAATCGTGAATAATAAATATAATAAAATACACCGTGGGCCCGAGGTACCCGAAAGATTTTAACCACGCCTTTCTGATGGTATTATGACTCAAATGTTATATCAACGAAAGTCCAATTCAGTCATTTTTTTCGGTACTCAATAAGTCAATTAACTTTAGTACGTCCTTGTAAACAATACCTTAGGTTGAACTGGCAACATTTATAAGTTATCGTATGAGTGGATAAGAAACTTCTCACTTCACAACTCTCCCCGACAAATAAGACATACGGTGAGAGGGGTACGGTATGACAAAAGTCGCAACGCCATAGATATTTTTCGATTTGTGAATTTCCGTAAATAATGAATATTTCGAAAATTAAGCTTTATTCAACAAACTATATCCTAGCTTTTCTTTTTCAATTAGGCATCGGAATCGAAGGTTAAAATCTTTCGGGTACCTCGGGACCACGGTGTATAATAAAACTACAAAAAAATAAACTTTAAAAAAAAGTAAAAACCTACTTCAAAGAAAAACTAAAAGGAGTAAATTAATTACCATATTATAAAACAGTTTCAGAAGTCGGTGGCTTCTATTTGTTTCAGTGTAGAGTTGCACCGACTTCTGAAACTGTTAATTTTATAATATGGTAATAATTTTACTCCTTTTAGTTTTTCTTTGAAGTCGGTTTTTACTTTTTTTTAAAGTTTGTTTTTTATTAAATACGTTTTAGTGCCATAAATTTAACCCCCTCCTCTTCATAACCCTTCTTTTTGGCTTTGACGTAGTCGGGTATAAAAAGACCTTTCGAATGATACCTTACACGATATAATGAAAACATTCCAAAGGGGGGGTGGGGGACGCACCCCCTCCTCTTTTTCAGTAGTCAGTTCCCAACAACAAATATAAACAAAGCAATATTAGTAATTTGAGAATTTTGCTTTGATCCGTTGAGGAGTTCCGTTCCATATCTCTGAAGTTCATGGTCTAATCATAATAAAATTGATATGGGACCAATCGGAAAGTATACCCTTTCGAACAAAAAAAGAATTTTTCAAATTGGTTCATAAATGACGGAGATATGAGGTAACAAACATAAAAAAAAAAAAAAAAAAAAATACAACCGAATTGAGAACCTCCTCCTTTTTGAAGTCGGTTAAAAACTACAAAATATCGCGGAATATACATGGGGGTGATACGGGTACCTCTAAGACTGTTCTACCTCTGGAGTTCCGCTTGACACTACTTTTTGGGATACCTTGTAAAGATATAGTGAAATTCTGCAACTATTAAAAATATAATTTTCAGATTACCTACCATTATTACATTATGCTAAATTAGCATAATGTTAGCATTGCTAATAGTTAGGTGAACTGTTTCATTTGTTGCTGTAACACTTAATTCTTAGGAAAAACCTGTCCATTTCCTTTATTTTGCTTGTAGTTGCTTTGTAAGCTATTTAATAGGAAGCAATAAAGTTCATGTTATTTATGATACAAGCATCAACTAGTTTTACATATTTTATTTATTACTTAACTATAACTACTACGAAAGGTTATTGTAACTTTAGACAAATATAATTAATATACATTTAATTCAACTAAACGGATATAATCAAATAGCTGTTATAGGCAAGTGGAAAATTATAATCTACATGTAATGAATAAGATTTTAATAATTACTCTAGATTAACTGAACCTGTTTTGTAGTTCAAGTTTTTGTTAACGATCGAATTAATTCGCGTGCGGCTTACCTTATCGTCTTAAGGAATTTTGGTTAACAGTAACTCGTTGTTATTTGTTCTATATCAGTTAGTTACAATCGTTATGCCTAGGAAAAACTGTATCCTGAAATAAATAAAGCTAATCTCAAGAACCGCCAGAGCGGTCTAGAACATTAGGTATTAAAAAAAAAACAGCAAAGTACTAGCAGTGTACCTACACGACTTCGTTCGTGAGCAAATCGGAAAACAACACTGTGTCGCAACGACTAAACAATGTATAATTATGTACCTACTCCATTTTTTAAATCTAATTACATTTATATCCAATAAGGTTATTTCTCATCACCCACACTCAAGAGCGTGATAATTTGTACCCTATAACTTGATCCGCTTTTTAACGGATATTTTTGCCAAATTTCAACTAAATCTGTTCGGTAGTATTGGTCTGAAGCTTATACATGCAAACAGACAGAAATTCCAAAAACTTTTGTTACGGCATCTGTATCGTTTCTAATACAGGAAGCAATTTTTTGTTCAATGCATACCTAGTTTTTTTTTCGTTTTTGTTTTATTTTATGTATAAGATAGGTAATTAGTACATTTATAAGTTATTTATATTTTTTCAGAATGTACACTATTGGTTCGCAGTGGAACAGTGAGAATTTTACATATTGAAAAGTTACCAAATAGCAGGGGGCTATTAACGTTACATTTGGTGAATCATATTTATTTTCTATATATATTATTTATTAATAGTAAAGTTATATTAAACACCTAATTCTCCTAAAATAAATCTTGATAAATCACAACCAAACCAAGGCCGAACCGTTCATTCAGATAGTTCTCAATTTCAAAAGCTATCAAATTGTTTGACACAAAAAACAAAATCAATCATTTTGAAAGTTTTTGAAAATAAAAACTGACTGACGGTTGTGGTTCGATTGCGTTTGGCAACAATTTATTTTAGGAGAATTAGGCCCCAGATCTGGGGGCCAATTCTACTAACAGAAACTTTTATCAACTGCAACTGAATCGTTCATTCAGGCAGTTTTCGTTTACAAAAACTGTCAAAATGTTTGGTTTTGTTTTTGTTGTCAAACAATTTGATAGTTTTTGTAAACGAAAACTGTCTGAATAAAACGATTAAGTTGCAACTGATCAACGTTTCTGTTAGTAGAATCGGGCTCCTGAATAACGTTGCATTTGGTGGATCATACACCGTTTCATATTCATAATCATAGCTGCAAGTGGACTACATATCCACTCGCAATTGCAAGCTATTCAACTGCCAAATGTAGCTTAAAGGCAATAAAGATGTCAGTCAGTGCAACTGCGTGACAACCGCCGACTGGATGTGCAGCCGACTTGCAGTGATGACAAATGTGAAATGAAATATCTTTCACCAAATCGTCGCCTTAGATTGAAAACCTCGGGAAAGTATTTGATCATTGCACGGTTTCTGTGGGCTTTCTATGGGCGAAGTAGCGGGCAAAAGCTAGTCAATTATATTTACAACGAATTTTATGTACTCAATAAAGGCTTAATTTTAGTGTCAACAAAATAATTTCGCATACAGGGGCTCGCTTATAATTATGGTACACTTGACTTGCAAATCTACTTTAAACAATACTAGTCTACGTTAAAGTCTGAAATATCAGCCACTACCAAACCCTAGTACAAATAAATTACACTAACCCTACTTTGACAAGACTAGGTGTAATCTAACAAGACTAGGTTCCCCTAATGTATTTTCAATGTCCATTTCAAGATAATTGAAAACCTTTGCTACTATGACTCAATAATTTATAACAGATTACGTTAGCATATTGCTATATTTAACTGCCTACGCCTTACAGTTAGTATACATAAATAATTATACGGTATCACTAAATAATTTTATAGCTTTTAAATTGATTCAACAGTTTCCAAAAAAGAACACGGAGTTCTTTTTTCAAAATGTTAAAATAATCAGCTTGTATTAACTACAGACTATCCGATTATAATATTTCATATAATAATCTTTTTAATTTTGTAAATTGCTTTAGCAGAAATTAATCCCTGCAAAAATCTTAATAATCCATTCATAAATTAATTGAGTTTCTTGACATTAAGCCAATGAGCTTTCGCGATGACCTCATGTGATACAACACTAGAGGTGAGACTTTCCACGGAATTGTACCTTTTATTTTTGCTTTCACGAAAGTTCAGAAGCATCAACCTCTGGCCTAAACAGGACCAGCCGAACATTAGTATTTAAAACGTAGCGTGACTTTGATTAATATAAATAAATAAATCAGCATATAACTGTACCCCCGTAGGGCAAAAGCTTTTTCTTATACAGAGAAGGAACGAGCATTTATCTCCACGCTTGCTCACTGTTGCGAGTTGGTGATTCCAGAACGTTTAGTCAAAGTTTCATCACGTTCATCAATAAACTTGCAATATGCAAACATTGATTTAAGTCATCGTTTATCCATTATGGTGTGCATTACAAGAGCCTTCAGAAGTGACGATAGCAAAGTACGTCCGACGCACCCTGGGTAGTCAGCCCTGCTACCAACCTTGCTGATTGGCTTATCTTTCGCCCATAGCATGAGCTATTCTTATTTAGCTTGTGCTGACACGAGTGAAAAAGACGGAGAATTGGCATAGGTATCAATGCTTGACAGTCCTAAATAATTTCTCATCCATATCAATCCTGCTGCACTTTACCTCAAAACAAACGCCTCCTTCTAACAACTTCACACGATTTTCTTCTAACAACTTAATTTTTACGTGTTAATACCGCAGCTACGGTATGTAAGTAGTGTTAAATAATGGTGTATTGAATTCTTATAAGTCGTCAGACGGCACGCACGGAGGGCGGTGGCTTCCACCTCTCCTTGAGTTATTACCACCAAACATGTAACACGACCTAGCTGCCTGCCAACTCTATTTGCATACTTCGGCTTGTTACATTCGAGCGACTGATGCGACTAAATCGTAACCAACATTTTCTGTGGATCCTATGAAGATTGTCTGTCTGGAATTGTCATAATAACCATTATCAGCCTATCGCAATCCTTTGCTAGTTGAACATACAACAGCATCCTTAGCTAGGTAAATCGGAGCTGAATAGGCAAATAAAATAATATTGCTGTATTGTTACCAAGCTAGACAAGTATGCCACGAAGCTAGTCTAAACGCAAGTTTGTAATATAAAATAGAACATTGATTATCCTGGATGAAAGAACTAACCTATAGTACTTTAGAAAATTTCTTTATAATTTCAATACAACACAAGATATTGAAATAAAAAGATCTAACAGATGCCTACTGGAACTAGTGGTTACTCCACTAAGAATCGAAACAAAATAATGGTGAGATGATACGCATGTGTGCAGAAAAAACACACTAAAAAAATAATCCTAATAGAGCCGTAAGCATAATAATGAATTAACATATTAATGATCTGCTTTAGCATTGTTTAATAGACGCACAAAATTATTGATTCGCTATTCATATGTCAATGACTAAATTCATGCTGTAACAATATCTTACGCTGATATAAAATCAGCGACATTTTGATTTAACTGCTACGAAATATATAGTTGTATTTTCATCTATCACCACATCTATTTCTCAATAAAATATTACTAAAATTTCTTAATGCAGTGTTGGTTCCGTTTTAATGTGTTCTGATTGTAATTTTAAATCGATTTCTACAATATACTAGGTGTAATATAATTGAATTACACTTGTACCACACATAAGTAATGTTTAAAAAATCTGTAGTATCAACAGTCAGTTCTGTCAATCAGTCCCTGAAAGTCGCACGTATTTGCGACAGTAGCCCGTGTGCAATAGGCCTAACGGCTGAAATGTACATTTTAATAAGGCTTTGTCAAACCTACAGACTTGTTGTGTGTAATAACAGGGTTTCGCTGTATGATTGTAAGAGTACTATTTATTTTCTTAAACAGGCAATTTATAATGGGTGTCATGTACCCACTCGGTTTTTGTAATCATCCCTGATGACAGTGTTATGATTAATAGTAAAGCATTCATTTCTTATATTTGCTTTATACGTTTTTTCAGAATTATTTGTCGTGCACATTGCCTACAGTTCGAGTAGTAAGTCAGGTTGTATTTTAAATGTTTCATCAAGCAGAATTCTGATTTCAGTTACCTGCTGCATTACTTAGTTAAATGAAGGCTAAACAAGTCAAGAACACCTCTAAATGTTAAGTGTTAAAATGATAAGCGTGAAGCCAACACTTTGTATTGTGCAACTTACATTGTTAATGTGTTGCTAAAATTAGTGATAAAGTTTTATGAAAAAGTAAAATGTATATTAAATTTTACGTTACAATAAACTTAAGTAATGAACAAAGAAAATATCGTTAATGAAAGCTTGTTTGCCAGAAAATCGAGTCAACCCTGGTAGATCTATTATCAAATGCCGAAAATTGTTGGGTGATTTTTAACAATGAAGGTTATAAGTAAAGTTGTTTAAAATTCCAAACAATTTGTCTGCATTACAATCTTCAATAAATCCAGCTCGATGAAGACATCAAGATGCTCAAGGTTGAAATTTTAAATTTGCACTTGTAGAAAGCTTCCAAGGGGAAGAGGAAGACCACAGAAAAGATGGATGGATTATGTGAGAGATGATTATAAATAAAAAATGAGAAAGAGAATAGGGAAGAAGAAAATTTGGGATAAGGGCAGGCAGAAGAAGAAGAAGAGAGATTCCATTCTAGTTCAAAAGAAATTATCTCAAAAATAAATTGTTGCATAAAATAGAAAACTCGGTCACTATCATGAGGATGTCAAGGAACCACATGCGCAAGAATTGCAAAAATAAACCAATTAAGAGAACATCGTAAACCTTGGCAAGGTCGAAAAAGATGTGTTCTACTTATAACAATACGAATTTTGCATGATTTCTCCGAAGCAGTGGGCCGCTGACATCTGCTCTTGTCTTTATATCGGGACATCTACGTGACAGGCGCGGTGGCATCCTGCATCTTGTTACATACTATTCTCTCCCTGATATATCACTTTTTGATTTCGAATTCTGTGTTTTAAACATTTTTTCTAGACGCTGTCCACCCGCAAACAATTAAGAGTTGAATTTTAAATCATTCTTCCCAATTTGAAATGGCACATTTTCAAACAATTATAAAATTCTTACACAAGCCCAGAATTTCAAATAATATGCCGTGAATTAAAAAGAACAAATAGTTTACGTATGCTCCCGTATTCTAATTTAAAGCAGATTAACCCTTGAATCACCCAATTCACGCTTAAAGGTTAGGATCCGTCAAATGAAACGTCACGGTGACTACGAACTTTCCCCATCATTAGGATACGAGAAGAAAAAAGGCTTCGGATGTTCAGTTGTAAGCGCCCGCCAACAAAGCCATTATGCCTTATTATGGACACCATCCATCAGGCAGCCATATCGATCCAACATTAATGCATGCTAATGCTTTATAAATAGATATATAATTTGTTTTGTCTCCACCTCGGCATCCAATTGATGGATTGTTTTATTTCTATTACATCAAACTGTTGGTTTTTGATAGAGGCGTGGTCGTCGCTGCCGTTATTAGTTTAGCCGAGGAAGCTAAATCATTTATGATTTCACGCTAGCCGTAAAAAAGTGTGAATCGAGCCGTTCATAATGTTGATTATTCTTGCGATGGAAAAAGCATTAATATAGACAAAATATTCACCGTTATGATCTTAAAGTTGTTATACAATTTAAAAAATGGTTGCACTTACTTTGTCCTAGATGTACTCGCTTCATCCATGGATATATTTGCGGTGGATTTGCCGTGGAGTTTGACGCAGAAGACTTAGAATTCTTCGTGTTTGAGCTAGAGTTATTAGCCTCGTTGCTCTCGTTGCTTGATGTGCTGGAGGCAGGACTTGATATATTCTGATTCACATTAGCCTTGTGTTCTACAGGAGACGCGATGGGTGTAGTCAGGCCTAGTTTAGTACTTGTAGTACCACTAGAATTTGGTCCACCAACTCCACCGAAACCGGGTGACGTTCGCCCCGGTCCAGAAGATGTGGACAGATCTTGGGGGGACGCTACTCCGGTTGTAGACGTAGAATCCGCAAATTTACAACTAGCTCCAGCGGCTTGGCTTGGTGGTGTGGACATCAGGTTGGGTGATAACGCTCCGGGGCTTGGATTCGAGTGCTGATGCATATGACTCGCTGTGCTACCCAGTCTTTGAGGGTGTAACTGTGTGTAGTCTATCATCGTCTGCGGTTGCATGTGAGCTCCAGTAGCAGGCGTTCCATATGGGTGTTGAGGATAGTGATGTCCAACTTGCGGTGGAGAATAGCAAGTATTCGGATACGCTGAAGCCGCTGCATTAGGATTGTAGTAATCGGCTCCAGGTGTCGGAAGACCGGGATGACCAGCTTGCTCGACGGGCGTCCCAGTACGCCCGGGCGCTTGGTTCCCATAGCAGGAAGCGAGCGAGTTGACGAATTGGTAGGAGCTCATCCCTGCGTTATAATTTAATTCGTTCATCGATAACAGCGTGTTCTCTTCTTCTTCTCAAGATCACTCGGCACTTGTCATCGTTTGGACGAGCACTGAATAGTCTAGTTGGACATGTTAAGTGCTACTGATGTTCGCGGTCCGTTTCAATTGTCCCCGTAGAGTGGAGCTTGATTGATGGACCTGTGATAAAATGAGACACATTAGTCGGTCAAGTGCGTCGTCTCGTTATACGTGATAAATGTTGTATTACAGATCGTATCTTGAGTGTTTGATTTAAATATGTATTGTGTTTTGTCGAATATGAAATATGGTTCGAATACAAATATTTTATACTATGACCGATAGGTAATATTTTATAGTATTATAGTAAGTAGTGTCCATTTAACCTTCACACATATTTATTATAGAGCTTCTTTATTTTTTAATGTATTTTTTTAAATAAACTTTTCAACAAATGGGTAAAAAATTCAGAAGCTCTGTAAGTATTATATGAGTCATTACAGTCGAAGACTGAATTGGGTTCTTATCTATTCAAAAAACTTTACGAGAACCCTTCTTTTTAGGCTACCTTTTCAAGTATTCGCCAGGGTGGGCCATAATCATAAGCGACAGCAAAGTTTGCAACGTGGTTCATTTTACGGTCACTTTCGTTTTTACAGTACTCTGTATTAGTTGCATAAATCACAAGAACACGTGTACCACTTGCGTCACGCTGGGGGTCTATTCTAAAACAATAAATTAATATAGGGATGTGACTTCCTAAAGCGCAGTACACATGTCAAGTCAAGTGCGGAAAAAACTGCGTCTCAGCCACGTGGTAGGGCTATAAAAGTGTCCGCAGAGGTTTATGGGTGTAAGCGGTAGGCCGAATGTGACTTCTCCCGATTTATGTACTCCGCTCGGTGCATACATCTTTATGAGCAAATTAGCAGTCATTGTGCACCCGATTTATTTGTCGCATTTGCTCGCTGAATGATAAATGTGTGAATTTCGGTCGGACATTGCCGTAATCATAAATTTTATGCGCATAAATAACGATTTTAGCGTAATACGCCCTTGTGTTAAGGAAATTTGTGATTTGTTCAACTTTATCAAGTGCTTGGATTACAAACAGTTAATTTTTTTCAGATTTCTTCCAATATACTAGGGATTTGATTTTACAATATAGCATTTTGTGTACTTAAATTTTATTACAGTTTTAGTATAATTTGAGTTGTTTATTAATGTATAGGTAATTAATTACTTTGAATTAACATAGTTATACTTTGATGCGCATACTAAATTTTAAAAACATTTAAAGTATATCAAGATTTAAAATATTGTTTGCCGCTTTATATTTACATAATGGCTAATCTTCATAATTAAATAATAAAACTAAGTAGTTTACAAAATTTATAACACTTTTAGTAGATGATTATCTCCGTAAAATATTATTTATAACCTTTTATGAGATACATACTGCAAAATGTATAAAAATAATAAACAACATGATCGCTGAGCATTCAGCTTGAGAATCAAATTGTTGAACTTGAATAAAAGGAAATCTGTATGAGATAAAAATATATACCTTAAAGTATTAAGTTACAGAACACTCCAGAAGTATTAATTGCATACTAGAGTAGATTTTGTATATTTAAAATAAATCTGATCTGAATCAGCTTGTTTGTTAAGGCGAATCAATTTCTGGGTAATTATAACAATTAGAGTGCATTAAAAGAGCCGCCTCGAGTGACGATACTTAAATACATCCGACGCACTCTGAGCAGCCAGCTTCGCTACCAACTTTGCTGATTGGCTAATCTTTTACCACGGCATGAGCTATGCTAGTATAGAACAACAAAACACGAGAAGAAGAAGAACTACAAACAACATATCAGAAAGCCAGATTCTTCCTGATCTGATAACTCAAAAGAAGTCAGAAGCATTCAGCAGGAACAAATGATAAAGAATCTATTGACAAAATAGAATTGGACGATATTGCAAATGTTTCTTTAATTTTGGAGTCCGATGTTATAACTAAATTAAATTTTCATAACACTTGCTCTTTTAGCAATTCCTTTTAGCTTTTTACGTTGCTTATGTGAATCTGACTTTATTAAACTATTCAATACAGGCTTCATAGAAGCTTTCAGAATCAAATGCAATCATACCGTTTTTTTTATAAGAACGATTATCTATTTTTCCCTATTTGACTGTAAAGTACTACATCTCATTGTTGTTCATCTCTAACATCGTGTGACATACAGACACATGTGTTCAGTTTATTTCAGTTTAGAATTTTTGTCACTCCCGTCCGGTCCACATTAAATGGGCCGAACCATTTCATTGCTTTTTGTTTTTTTCTTTTAAACTTTTTTTTTCTCACAGTACAGTTGTTTATTCCCAGACATCCTTTGATGAGCATGCCTCGGATGTCTGATTTAATTTTAATTCGGCACTTTGATAGCTTTTATTGTGTCGTTTGGTATAAACAGTAACTAGCTTCTGTGTTTTATGTCATTGATATCTGATAGGGCTCAAGGATATCTAGTTTTCTAGTCTTTTGATGACGTGATGAGATTTTTTGCGAGATATCTTAAGCGTACAGCGTTTTTGATGATAGATCTAAAAGAGATTGAATTGAAATATTCCTTGTGTTCTTTATCATGTCTTTATGTATCTTTCTACAAAAACATAATTGGATTGATGATTTCAGCTATAAAAAATATACGATTTCATCTCAACCTCAAAGTATAAGAGGGTTATCAAAATAATCTATGCGATTTCTATGTGACACTGTGTCCAAAAATGATCTATTGTTTACAACAAAAGTTAAACAGATCTAAGCAAGTCGTTCAAATAAATATAAATCGAGCTATAAAATTATTTTAATATCCTCTAATGCCAAAAAGCTCTCGGGATATAATAACTTTTAATGTTCCGTGTCAAGTGGACAGTTCGAATCCACTGCGTCCTGGGAGATTTACTGCGACACGCTTTGATTTCAAGACTCGCGCCTTTTCAATTGTAACTGTATCAATTGACGATAATTTTCAATACCTTAAAAAAAAAAACGTTACGTCCAAAAAAAGACAATTTTAAATACTCACTCCAATTAAAAGTTTAGAGTGACCAACAGCGGCAACAGCCAACTTTGCGACAAATCACAACCAATCTTTCGTTGACAAAATCACAAAACATCCCACAAGTTTATTCGCAGACACTTTTCACATAAAAAAAATATTTTACCAAAAAAAAGAGAATTATAAAACAACGAAATCTACTCAAATCAAATACGACCGTTACAGCCTATTCAAGAATCGAACTTCGAACTTCAAAATTCGGAAAACTTCGGTGCGTGTCGTCGCGGCGAAAAACGACTCGTGTTTTCCCGGCGTTCGAGCGTCGAGTGCAGCGCGCGTCTGACGACGAGGTGAGCGGCTGAGTTGACGCGGCGTCAAACTAGCGGCGGGCGGGGCGAGCGGGGCGGGGCGCACCTGAGCCCGCCACGTGCGAGCCCGCTCCGCTCTCGCTCAGCTACCGCTCCCGCGCCCGCTCCTTCGATTAGCGTAATTAGGGTATACCGTCGCAACACCACCTATCCGATTTCAATGGACCGATTGATGATTATGGATGGTAAATGGTAAACGATTGTCGGTAGCCGTGAACTGCAATCTTTTTACCATTTTTGTTGGCTTTTCTACGTTGGAAATTTTATTGAATGACTTTCAAGGGTTTCTCCGCCCATTTATTTTTTATGTTGTTGGCGTTTCGTAGCACTTTCGTAGCAGGTCATTGGGGAATCTCTGTGATGTCGTCGTGTTTTGTTTTTTAGGCTACTGTTCGTAACAGATCACTGAACATCTGTTCTTTGAAATCATATAGCATTTTTACAGGATAATTCGTTTGATTTCGACTTTGTAGCCAACATTCATAATTTTAATTTAAAAATAAATTTACTTTTCAGTTACAATATAATCCTATATTTTTACCGTCTGTGTGATCATTATAATTATCACAATAACAAACACACACTCACACAAAAGCGGTAACATAACTCGTCAAGCAAAGTACTTAGTCCTAGTCTAGATGAGCGGACAAGGGCCATGCATCACTCCTGACGCACGACGTCTTGGTGAGGAGTAAAAATTACCACACACCGCACAAATGTATCACTAGCCTATATTTTCATAATCACATGCAGATGTATGGAAGCAGCTTGGCTAAGGGAACTTTTAAATAGAGAAATTTTCCTAATAAATGTCTGTTAGGACATGCTAATCTTAATGTGGTCTCTGGTGGTATTGAACAAAACAAACACACAATAACAATTTGGTAAAATACTCAATGGACAAGTTTTTTCGACTTGGCAACTTTTATCTTAGCTTTATTAATTTCTCCGTCATTGCTTTTCAACTAATAACAAAAACATGATTTTATTAATGTGTTTTGATGGATATAAGTTCGTTCAAAAACGGTAATCAGATAATAGCTAATTTGTAATACGCAGGAAACACATTGGAAATATCCTGTAATAAAATGTCATAATGATCAATAAGAACCATATAACTGGGTTTGAAACAGTTATGATGTAGCAAACTAAGCATGATTTAAGTCAGTTTTCTTTGGTAGTAGCATAATTAAAACTTTTTGCTGTCATTAATTAAAAAAATGGTGAACATATTAAACACAAAAACACAGATTTGCAAATTGAATACAATTGCACCACAAACCATAACAATTCGTTAAAAGTTCAAACCATCACCAACTGAATTCAGCAAAAATCGCGCCAAGAATTCAAATTGCAGTTCACGAATTTAGTGTATCACTAACAGTTTGTAAAGTCGCCACGATCCCTAACGACGCACATTCGTCTTGTACAGTGGCTTAATTATAATTAAGTGCTAATTATGACGATAGTACGCCACTTGCTGACGACCCTGCTGACTAATAGCATAATGTTACACTAGATTTATTGTTTTTTCACACGATTTCCAACCGAATGTTTGGCGTACATGTTTTGGTTTGGTGGATAATGTAAATGAGGTTCATGGTTTAATTCAGGGCTTTTAAATTTTAACTACGGTTTCGTCACGTCTGCTTAAAGTTGAACTGTGTGTAATTTTACGGAAAGCTATTCTTGAAGATTTTGCATTGTAAAAAGAAAACATGTCATAAATATGGTATTGTCAATGAACAAGGAAAATGGTTTAGACATCAGGAATTAGATAAGTAGATTATTGGAAGAAAATTTATTAAAATACAGAGTCCTGTTGAGTCCATAGATGTTACAGAAGATTGTTCGTCTTACCTGATAGTGTCAGACTAGAAAAGAGTTCGTTTTCACCAAATCTCTATTTTTGATATGCACATTAGTATTTGATAGATGTAGGTCTTTGGAGACACAAACGACCCATACGAGAAGATATATTAGTCCCAGGACTAGAAGCTTTGACCGAAATAGAAGAGCATTGCTGATTAGAGCGATGCTAACTAGGTCGGGTGCAATCCGTGCAATATCAAAACTGAAACATGACTAGACCATTTCATCATTCATCTGATTCCGACTTTCTGACATTATTGCATTCAGGATAATTTTATAATATAAACTTTTGCTTTTCGATAGACTTCATCCAACAATAGCAGAATCAGCTGCCAAAATGATATTCTCTTGTTTAGGGTTACAAATAATACTTCTGGCTATTTATCTACTGGTGTTTTATAGAATAGGTGTATTGCCAATTGTTTAAGCAAAGGTTTCATGTACTAATTTTACGTTATAATTTTGCGATGCCAAATTTTGTTTTAAATACTTTTATGTACAAATGAAATTGCCATATCACATACTATGACAACTTGATACAAAACATTGAAAGTCGTTAATGGCGTCTACATTTCATCAATGTAGTTTGTAGGTAAGTCAAATTAACAGAAATCTTATACGTAATCGCGTTATTTCTTTGACATGATTATTCAAGCAATGATGTTGCATTTGTTCATACAACAAATAAAATCATTTTTTAATTTGCTTAGCTTTAATTTAGGCAACATGAGGTGCATTATCTCGTCCTAAAAGCCAGCACATCAAAGAAGAGCACCTGGCTCTACCCAAACCTATATCATCGACAAACAACAATTGCATTGTGTCAATTCAGTCTTTCAACAGTCTCATAAACTCACAATCATTGAATTTTTCTTTAATTCTGTGATCTGCTCTCAAATTACCATAAATTTGTATATATACCTCCACCTTTACTACCATTTCCATACTACTTTGTTAATCACACAAAAAATTAGAAGGTCTGTCGCATGTCCCAAAAGACACCTACCCTATGTCCCGTGGGCCACAAAATTTATTACAACTTAATAATCGGCTAGTCACGCGACAAATGCACATGTGTGCCAACACAACCTCGAAATAATTTACGACTTAAGGGTGACTATACCTGTCTCTGTTCTTTGCTGAAAGAAAGAAAAGGAGGTGCAATTAATATGTTTATTTAAGAATTGTTTATTGGTATTTAATGGGAAACTGGTTTTGGGTATTAAATAATTTATTTTGTGAGTTCAGGAATGTGGAGAATGTAAAGAGTTGTATCAGATTGGCGTTCTGACAGGACTCTATGTCTTACTGGATTTTACGAAATAGGATTGGAATTTCCGGAGATAGGAGGTATGATTTTATTATTACTTTTGTCTACCTAGGTATCAACGTTTTGGAATCGTTTGAATTGTTAGAACTAGTACTTACATCATTTTTTTTAAGAATCGATGTCTGATACCTTGCGATAGATCTTTAGATTTGTACCTACATACCTATCGTTTTTTATAGAATAGTAATTATTTTAGATAAAAGTACTACTGATAAAAGATATATTGGTATTAACTAGAATCCTTGTTGTATTATTATTTACATTTGTTTTTAATGGAAGTTACCCATCAAAAGATGTATGTACTTCGTATTTTGTAAAGGTCAGTAGATTATTTGTCTTACTTAAAAGTATTTATCATTTGTTTTCATTCTAGATGGCCATCAAGTAATTCATTTTATAAAATAGATATTGAAGAATTTTAATGGAAAGTAAATACTTATAAGTAATTATCATTATCTATGTGTCCTTTCAATAAAGTCTATAATAATAATTTATATAATCGTAAAATGTATTTTACTATCAATTTCTTTTCTACCTTTAGTACTATTTACTTTTTACTCATCCCTATTACATGCAGGTATAATTATAAACAAAACTAATGTCTATTCCTCGATTCTATGAAGTTCATTGTCTATAATTGTAGACATAATAGCTGCAATTGCACAACCCTTGACTGTAACTAGGACGTCACGCGTTTCTTTAACTAAACGACCAACTTAACCGTGATACCCACATAATAACACATAATTACTTAATGCAACACTTAATTTGCAAATGAATAAAAAATTTGCATGTAATCATAATGGCAAATGTGTTGCTGTCTCTATCGCACCGGTTCGTTTAATACGAGAGGGAGAGAGACGTTGCTTGGGCGAGCGTTTCTCGGTTATGGAAGCATGCGTATTGCAGCGGTCGTGGGCGCGGCTTCCTGCGTGCTCCGACGGCTCCCGATTGGTCACGACCGTCGCTGAAGTGGGGTGTAAATGAAGAAACTTCAAACAGTTTTATAGTTGAAAACTTTATGAAATTATACTAAAATTTCCTACTTTCTATCGTTTTTTGGCGACGTGATTGGAATGTGGAAGTTATTGAATGATGGTTTGTCGTGTTCGAGTGAAGGGTAAGTGACGTACTTATTTTTAAACCTGTTTTACTTTCATACCTACCTATCTGGCTGTGTGTTCGACCCAACATTTTATGAGCACCCAAAACTGACCAATATTTTATTTTATTAATGATGTATTGACAAATGTTTATGTATTTAAAAGTACAAATCGTTTATGAGCGAATGAAAAATGTATGGTCATTTAACCAATTCAATTTGGATTAATATTTTGTTTTAATAACATAAACAAATAAATGCAAGAGTTTATTGGTAATTCATCTTACCTATTTTATGAGAATGAGTTACTTATCTACATAATATAAGTTCTTGGCACGTACTCAAAATAATACCTACTTATTTAGGGAGTGTTTATAAGATAGAAACTATAATTAGGTTAAATTGTAGTAATGCTTGACGACTTTGGTCCACTATATTTATTTATGTGTTGTTTCTGGCATTGCTGGGGACCGTTTGTGGTCTGTAGAAAAAATCTTAAGTAAACTTGCACACCTGAGCTGAGAGCATTCTTATTTTGAGAAAAGGCACATGCCTCCGGTTTCTGAATTGAGAATTCTAGGATAAGCAGTACTCAAATAATACAGTATTGCTTATCCCAAATTCTCAATTCAGAAACCGGAGGTAAATCTTGTTAACGGCCACACAGCCTACAAGCAAAGCATAAGTATATAATCAACCCTGTCCTACAGCTGGGCAAATGCCTTTTCTCACAATAAGAATGGTTTAGATTATTTGGTTTAGACCGCCTGGGAGAGAGGAGGTTGTCTAACCTCCGGTTTCCTCCGGTCTAATTGAGAATTCTAGGATAAGCAGTACTTAAGTAACATTAGATACGGAGTTGTCAAAAAAATTACGGATTTTAAAGCATTTTTTGACAACCCCGTACTCAAATAATACAGTATTGCTTATTCCAAATTCTCAATTCAGAAACCGGAGGTTAGACAACCTCTTCTCTCCCAGGCGGTGACGTAGAACGTGATTAAGGGATAATTTCTCGGTATCTATGTCCAAACGAACTGTTTAACAGTTCGTTTTTGGTAGCATTAGTCTCGCCACAGTGGTCTATTGAATATACTCATAAGTTAATATTAGGTACCTGTGATAGTTGTAATAATGTATGGGAGCGTCTACTATGGAAAGCTGTGGGGTATATGCTTCAATTGGTAAAGATGAAGGCACAAGAGTCTTAATTTTAACCATTAATGCTTACCTTAATTATGAGAATCGGCCATATGACAAGAGAACAAGCAGCATCTTCTCATGCATTAAACATGCTAACCGTTTCTTGGTTTCACGTTCTTATAAGTAGACTAGCTTTTGCCCGCAGCTTCGCTTGCGTGATATTTTGGACCCGTTAAGTGACGATTTTCCATACAAACTTTCATCCCCTATTTAACTCCCTTAGAGGTTGAATTTCGAAAAATCCTTCCTTATTCCTTGTTTACATTATAAAGAGAACCTCTGTGCAAAGTTTCAGCTTTCTAGGTTCAAGGGTTTGGGCTGGGCGTCGATAAGTCAGTCAGTCAGTCAGGACTTTTATTTTTATTTATAAAGATAGATAGATAGAAGACATAAGGAGCGATGGTGTTTTAAAGCTAAATGGGCTTCTAATATTAGCTATCAAGAGCCTAGCTTACGAGAGCTTAGCCTACGTCCGGTAAAACTTATTTAAGCAGACTCTCTCCCCACTCTCTAGAATAAGTAAGTACTATTTCTGCGAGATTACAAAAAGTTAGGAATGTCTTAGTGCCATCGATGGTGTGAAGAGATTCTTATTGGAATTAAAATGAATAATCTAGTTAGACTTACATACCATTTAAAACATTTTCTTCTCTTTCTTTTCGTGTCAGTGGAACAACTCAAATTTTAATTATCTATACGTCTTATTAATATCAATTCATTGTAATGCTTGTTATGTATTTGTTTAATTTGTCCTCCTACCTCTCTTTTCGGATACGTAACCTCATAAATCATATTCCTTCGTGAAGTCGGCGGATGGTTGACCCCTCGATACCAGACTTTAGCCTCTCTGCAAAACATCATCACTTTACTGGGACACTCCATCTAGGCTTCATCGAGGAGTTACCACTGAACCTTTTAGCAGAGGTATACCAAAATACACTTTGAACTCGCTAAATCTGTGTGCATGTTACTATGGCTGTAGATAAATCTTTTACTTTATTAGCAGATAACGGTAAAAGCTCAAAGTCATGCAATTACCCACAGGAAAATTCAATCTCATTAATTTTGCCTAGCTTGCGGGATTTTATTCTAGGGCTACACCAACATTAATTTATGGTTCATCAAACCAATCAGTACCTACATTTGAATCATAAACAATAAACAAAGTAAGTATACTGAAGTATTACTTTCCTTCATTCCTATCTAGGTATATCAGGTAAAAAGGATTCCTAACAGAATCTATATACTAAGAAGATTTTCTATTTTATTTTGGACGGATAGTAAATAAAACCCTTACGATTTTTTTAGGAAAATTCACAAGAGACTCTCTCAAACTCTTTCACTTGACTTTTAAGTTCATCATTCACTTCCAGTCCATTTTTAGGATAAGTAAACCATTAATAGAGTTTAAAAAATCATCAAAACCTACATAACTAGGTACACCATATTGTCGAAAACTAATCGCTAATAATACCGTAGCGTAGTCTTATTGGTAACTATGCACCCATTGCGTATGCGATTTGAATACCTATTATCTATTCAGATTTAGATCCTGCAATCTAACTCATAATTTAGCCAGCGAAAGATTGGTACATAGTAGAGCAGGCGTCCTTAAAGTACTCGTAAAAAGTCCTCTCATAATCATCACATTAGCAGCATCTAGTACTAGTGTACTGACAACACCATACTAGGATCTCTCATTTGCTTGCTACTCGCAGTTGGCATTAATTATGAAATTATGACTCCAAGATGAAGAGATGAAATAATTAATTATGTATTAATACCATTATACTATTGAGCTAATGTCATCAATTTAAAGTGCTTTAGATTTACATTTGTTACATATTTACACATACTTTCGATCAGTATATTTTTCCAGTCAATGTTTAGTTTATTCTCCTAGCAATCATATGAACTTACACAACTCCGAACCCGAAAGTTCCTGAAAACATTCAGTCGACAGAGGCGCCACACCCGTTGTTTCAGCTGGAAATAGTTTGCTTCGTCCGCCAATATAGATGGCGTTGTTGCTTCAACTGTTCCATTCAACAACTAAAGTGAATTATTTTAAGTTTCTATAAAGCTATCACAGAGCATTGAGATTGTGTTAAAAATCGTTGCTTCTGGATAGTTGTGACAAACTGTAAAATAATCCAATGTTGCAGCTTTCATCTGCTTATTCTTATTTAAGACTAGCTTTCGCCCGCAGCTTCGCTTGCGTGAAATTTTGAACCCGTTAAGTGACGATTTTTCATACAAACTTTCATCCCCTATTTAACTCCCTTAGGGGTTGAATTTCGAAAAATCCCTTCTTAGTGGATGCCTACGTTACAAAAGGAACCTACTGTCAAAATTTCAAGTTTCTAACCCCAGCGGTTTAGGCTGTGCGTTGATAGATCAGTCAGTCAGTCAGTCAACTTCTCCTTTTATATGTATAGATAACAAAAGAGCACATTGTAGTGTGACCGCTATATACCTTTAAGTTTCGTGGTAGAAACTACTCGTAAAGAAGATACGAACCCGCTTGTAAAGCACCAAGCTGAGGGTTCAAACGCAAGCAGGTACCAAAGTGACTTTTTCGGTGCCTTAAGTATTTCCTTAATTAATCTAAGACACCACTGACATTTACTGTGAAGGAAACCATCGTGAGAAAACCTGGACTTAATGGTCTGAAATCGCCAACCCGCAGTGAGCAAGCGTGGTGATCAATGCTCGTTCCTTCTCTGTATGAGAAGAGTCCCTGCAGTGGTTAAGTAGCTTTAAAAAAACTGGCCAAGTGCGAGTCGGACTCGGGCACGAAGGGTTCCGTACCATTATCTATAAAAACGGCAAATAATCACGTTTGTTGTATGGGAGCCCCCTTAAATGTTGATTTTATTCTGTTTAGAAATACATTTTCTATGAAAATTTCAACTGTCTAACTATCACGGTGCATGAGATACAGCCTGGTGACAGACGGACAGGCGGACGGACAGCGGAGTCTTAGTAATAGGGTCCCGTTTTACCCTTTGGGTACGGAACCCTAAAAAGTATTAAACTCCTTCACAGATACAAGCAGCTTTTTTTTATTCTAAACAGGTATAATCAAATATTAGATCTGGAAATTATATTATGAATTTATGATAGCTTTCAATAAAGTATGCATTTTTACAAAAATATCCTTTAAATGTCAGTGACCAGTCAAATATAATTTGATATTCATAATTATATTACTATTAATAATAGAAAGCACACTAAACATCTTAATTAAATTATTTTAATGATACGGAATGCGGTATTAATTTATTATATTATAATGAAGATATAGTAGTTTCCAGTTTGTAAGTTAATCAATTTATTCGAATTTATGTTTCCATGTTGATGATACTAAAACTGTTGATAATATCAGTAGCTTCCCGTTTGAACTGCAATAAAAATTATCTATTGCTTCCTGATTTTTGCATTGGAACCACCGTTTGTACCAATTCATAAAATACTGAGGCATGGTTCTATTTCTTTGTCTGATATTAACACGTTCAGTGCCGGGTAGTCGCATTCGCCATGCCAGGTGCCATCGTGGAAGGCTCATTTTAAATGCAGGTTTGTCTTGGAAAATTCACCGTCACGAAACAAGCAAACACCTATTTTACGACGTGGTAGCGTATTTTTCACGGTTTTTAACCTAATGCCAGGAATCCTCTTCGAGGGTTCACCCTTAGCGCAAACGTAATGCAGATGACCCTCCTGGATGATCCACTAGGAATATGTATGGCGGGATGGAGTATGAGCTCTATGAAAAGTGTGGTGGACTCGAATTTGTTAAATAACTGAATCTTAAACGATATGCTAGTTCACTATGTTGGTCAAACTTCACTAATGGTTGTTGAAGTTCGGTTAATATTTCATCATTCTTCTTGCGCTTTTCATTTAGTTCCACGTTCGTAGCAATCCTTGCCACGGCCTAATCACTATACATACGTAATATAACATCACACCTGTATTTCATTCACACCGATAATTCAGCCCTCATCAAGTTGTCTCCCCCCCCCCTAAGTCCACCCCAGCAACGCCCTAAGCCGAGGTCCGAGTCCCACTAGGGGTCGCCCTTAGTGTTGTTGTTGCAGGTAGTCATGATGTTAGTGTAGTACAAGTAGTTAGCTTAGGTTAAGTATTTTACTTCCCCCCCATTGGCTGGAGATCCTTCAGGTATCGCCAATAACTGCCCGGTTACGTAGAAACGGTCCCCTAGGACCATCTACAGCAGTCCTAAAGAAAAAAAAACCCGTATTTCTTAAAAGGTTGGGCAGAAGTGTATAGTGCACCCTCATTTCACCGTTATGTTTAGGTATGCAATAGGGGGTGAGCCTATTGCCATCAACCGGGAACAATGTGAGATTTTGGGCTGCTACTAAAAAAATTCACACGGAAAAACCCAGCAACACTTTGCCCAACCGCTGAGCGTGAGATCCTGGGTTCGATCCCCAAATTCAGGATCTCACGATCGACAGTCACGTTTGCGACCACGAGACCAACGGGGCAGTCGGGATCATTCTATTGTTTCTAAATATTTCGTCAAGTGATTCTATTATTGGAAGACTGATATTATTGGCAGGGTCGTTTGCAGTCAATGGTTATTATAGCAGTGGATGAAGAGACAATCCAAATGCGCATTATGTTATCTATCGAGAACTTATCTGTGTACCTACATTGATCTATACTTCTATACTAATATTATAAAGAGGTAGAATTTGTTTGTTTGTTAGTATGTAGGAGGTAATCTCCGAACTACTCATCCGATTTCAAAAATTCTTTCACCAATAGGAAGCTACGTTATCCCTGAGTGCTATAGGCTATATTTTAGTATCAAAAAATTAGGGATCCTTAAATAAATTACAATAATGTAACCCGAGGTATCAAAAATTGGCTTATATGTACTTCAATTAAAAGAGATAGAATTTGTTTGTTTGTTTGCATGTAGGAGGTAATCTTAACGCGAGCGAAGCCGTGGGGAAAAGCTAGTAGCTAATAAATTGTTCTGATTCTGAAATGACCCTTTTCAAACCAACAGCCAAGAAGTCGCCATACAAAGAGACATGAATGCCTAACGAAATCATCATAATTTTTAGTATTCTATCAGTACTTCTTCTAAAGTTTAACGGTGAAAAAAGCGTTCTTGCCTTCAGTTCAGTCGAACTGGTTGAAAGAAATAGCAGTACTATTTATTTGCGTCATAATATCATCGATAATACGAACTTTAACTATCAATACATTATGCAAAGCTTGAGAGTTCAAAAACAATAGCGTTCACTCACGTTCGGTTCAGTCCAATAAATGTGTTCTGGTACCCGACTGCTGCCGCCGAAAGAAGTCGGTGCTACGAGGCGACTAGGTAAGCTTCGAACTTGCTACATTTTAAGCGAAAGAATGATTCTGGATATTACTTTTTTTATTTATTTTAAAACGTTGCTTCGCTCTACAATTTCTCAGGAGAGAAAGAGAGGAGAGATTCGTGTCTGTAAGGGCTATATTTCACCGGGACACCATGGCGGCGCAACCAGTTGCGCCACCGTGGTGTCCGTAAGCTACCAAACTAGACACCAGAGTCGCCACACCACACTGAGACAGTATCAAAATGGACCTTGAAGAGATAGAACTACTGCTGTATGTACGTATTAAAAGAGAGTTCAAGAGAAAAAAGAAACAGTGGTGAGTTCATCCTTATTTAGCCGATCGCTGTAAGAAAAGACAATTCGTCAACATATACGACGATCTAAGAAAATATCCGGATAAGTTTTTTAGAAGCTATGTGAGGATGTCCGTGAGGTCCTTTGATGAGTAGGTACCGTTGACAAAACATTACAGTGCACACGTGTTGCATGCAATGAGGTGGGGGCGTCACTGGCGGCCAGACTGGCGGCCAGACTGGCGGCCGAGTGAGTGAGACACCATACAGCGCTATAGTAGTTAGTGGTGGCGCGACCAGCGTGGCGGCGCAACCAGTAACATTCTGTGCACGCGTCCGAGTTAGTCGCGCCACCAAATTGGTTGCGCAACCAAACGGACACCAGGTGAGTAACTCTCTATAGAGCTGTATACATTTTGTTGGTAGCGGCGACTGGTTGCGCCGCCATGGTGTCCCGGTGAAATATAGCCCTTAATGCATCCACGATACAGGTATTGTGGGTGCATTTGCCGACACAAAACTTCACAAGCATAAACGCCCAGACCCGCAACAACTATCTGTAGGCCATATAAATATCTGTAGCGGTGCATGCAGCTGCGAATCCCGCGACCCCGGCTAAGGTTCAGGAGAAGGAATGCCGTGGGTTTTTAGCCGGTAAGCGTCCGGCATACCCCTTCGCCTTCCCAGAGTGAAGGGCATCAAAGACGACGTGCCCACGAAAAAGAAAAGGCCCAACAAATATCTGTTACGTGCGGGAATCGAACACACAACTCGTAGCGCAGAAGCTAATCGCTCAGCCACTGCACCAAACGTGTCGTCTTTCTCTCATCAAACTTTAGTTAAGCTTCCACTGTTAAAAGATTCAGTGTAATAAAATTCAGTATAAATAAAAAAAAAAAAAAAATTTAATTGCTGCACCGGTGGACGTCATCATGTCAACGCCGGTTTTCGCTGTAAACCAGCGCTGTGGCTCTGTCTCGCACGAGTCATAGCATTATGCTGAGCGATGGCCGTTTTGCGTGAATTGACGCATATTTTTCCCAATAGTTTCTTTGTGGTTTTGTGTATAGTTTTTGAATTTTTGTGCGTCATGTTAGCGCAAATAAATATTTTTTCTTTCTTTATTCTTTCTTCTATAAGGTTTAATATCTGTCCATTTACCTACTATAGTTACAGGACACTCACTATTGACCGATTCCTATGATTATAACTCTGAGTAGCTTTAGGCACTTGTCCCACCGCCGACGATGAGCGAGAAGCGAGTAGAGCTAAAAACTAGAAACGATTTGGCGAGCAGCGAGAAACGAGTGTGTAGTTCCGACAGTTTTGTCGCTGGGCTATAAGCGAGTTTGTGAGTGCAACGGGCGATTACTCGCACTACTTGCAAATGACCGCTGGTTGGTCTCTCGGCGTGAGTTCCAATCGCCAAGCGAGCATCGCTGAGCGAGTAATATCTTTAATAGCTCTTGTTGCTCATCGACAAACTAGTAAAGCGAGTCCTCGCCGGCAGTGTAAACAGTCAGCGATCAACTATTAATATATGCATCTCTTTTGTTTACACGGAATGTATAACTATTGTACGTTTCTTGAGCGAGAATATAGCCAATAGGTAGTCGCTTCCTCGCCGGCGGTGGGACAACTGCCTTATTGGTTCAAATCAAGAATCTTGTATCTTTACCAATATTGAAGCAAATACAGCATTCGCTTTGCGTAGCAGAACCTCCCTTATGTAAGTAGCTATCACAGATAAAATTACGAGTCTATTTATTGACATGCCCAGGTGACAATAAAAATTGATACCATTGATAAGAAAAATGATTTGTATTTGGTCATAGGAACTGGGCAATAACAGTTACGACACATTTAATTTATTGATTTTAAAATCGCTGAACTTCACTATACAATTGTAGTCTTTTTATCTCACAAAGACGCGTCGTATGACTTTTATTGCAAAGGCATAAGGTTCATAATGCAATGATTTACGCGTCTTTGTGACTCTATCAGTATCAAGCTCTATGCGTCCGCCTATTATCCTCTTAACTAACATAGATCATCTCTTTGTCATTCTAATGACTTTTACATTAGGCCTCTCCGTCCTACAGCCAATTTCGTTACATTAATAGTCGTAGTTACTATGCTACTCACCTTTGTTTTCTTTTTCATAACATACTGGATTACAAAACCATGCAAATCATTTCAAGTTATAAGTTGCTAAAACAACAACACGCTGTTGCACACTTGCTCCCAAATAAACTTGCTGGATTTCAGACTCTATACACTCACCGTCTCGGCGAAAGTAAGAGAATGACGTGAAACACCATTAGTCAAAGTGTCGCCCCTTGTCAAACGTTCGAACTCGGGCCCGACGCCGACCTTACTAATACCGCCGCTAAACACCCAGTGACAGCGTGTGATGTTATTAAGTGCTCATGTTTAATGACATTCTTTCTTCTACATGCCTTCAATCCTCAAACTCTTAAACGGGTAGAAGTGTTGCTACCCAGTACATGTCCTGTTGGCTCACTAACTATCCTTTGCCCTGTGGTCACTAATCCCAAAGTCTGAGAACCTACCAAATATCGAGACGGATCAAAAGAGTTCCAATGTGAAATATTCCAAAACTAGTCTGTAGTTTAATTTATATTTCAGCAAGCCACGTCGCGCTTTGGTCGATCTGGTCCGACTAAAGGATTCTCTAGAGGATGGGCAGCAGCGTTCTCTGAGTACTTTAACAACCATACTGCGAATCGCCAACCCGCCTGCCAAGCGTGGCGATTACGGCAACCCCTCACCCCCCTTTTGGGGGAGGCCTATGTCCAGCAGTGACGTCTACGAGAATGGAAACTCCAAAAGAGGTAGACCCGTTCCTATTGTTCATTGGAAATGTACCGCAAAGTCCAGATTACAAATTAAGTTTTTGGTGGTGTACTGTTAAATAAGGAAAATAAGTTCTAAACACAGTTTTAATCTTTGTCTGAAAAATCAATGCCTGAGCTCGAGGCCAAAAGGTTTGGTAAAGGGAATTCCGGGTCTGAACAAAAATTTTCCAATGAAAATTATTCTAAGACTAGCCTGAAAATGAAATATTTCATTTTGAAATAATTTGTTTCCTAATGGGTATCAAACACTTTGCTCAACAATCATGGCGAAGACCCTCAAAGTCAGCAATGGGACTATTTTGTATCTGCTGAATATCCTGCAATTCTTGCAATGTTGACAGGTTCCACTTGCGCTGCAATCTACAAGGCTACTTTACATTCTCAGCCAATATTACCGCTAAGTACGAATATTAACCAAGTATTGACGGAGGGATTTGACATTCTACCACTTTTGTATCACGTTTGATGATTGATCTTGTCATGTTCATGAAGTTCAGTTTGCATGAATCAAAGCCCTTGAGAAACACTTGAGCCACATCTCCATCCATCAATATAAAGATATCACTATACAGAACGCAGTTCGGTAGCGTAGCGGGACAGGCGCGGGCCTGTGGCGCTTTCGACCTGCTTTATGTGTATCAGTAGTTTCATGCATCGTACTCATTTTCTAACATCTTATAAAACTTTGATTGTACCTACGTATAAACTGGAAAAATTACACTAGGTACCTACATTTCCACTGCTAAAAATTATCCCTGACTTACAGCCATTTTCAATAACCTTCCCATCAACTGTTTGCCCTACTAAAGATAGAGGCATAAACTTCATAGAAGTAATGTTAAGTTTCTATCTACAGGGTGTTAACTAATTTGTGTAATTCCTTTAACCTACATGATCTATTAATGGTACAGATTAATCCTGCACGGGATTTAGAAAGATTTTCGCAAAAAAAAATTATAATATAAAAAAAAAATTATGAAATCATTTATGAAAATGGAAATTTTCTAATATATTATATTTGAAAATTTCGATTTTCATAAATGAACGAAAGCACGGCGACACAGCTGACGAGCACGACTAGCGCGATATCGCTCCATGCAGTCTTTTAACTCGGGACGCTAAAATTACTCAGATACAGAATACCTATAACGTTTCGTATTATGAAAAAAAAAAAAGTTGATTCCAAAAAAAACCTATGCAGGGTCAATAAGTGTCACAAGTAGATCACGTGGTTTGAAGGAATTACACGAATTCGTTTACATCCTATATAGTAAGGCAAATCGACAATAGATAGCTTATTGAAAACGGTCGTTAGCAGTCTATGCTACAGTATACTATGGCTTATGTAAGAGCTTGTGTAGTCTGTGGAAAGCGTGGTTGCTTTGCATTCGGATTGGCGATCGCAGCCTGTTGTTATTAGTGCATAGTATTGTCCATCCTCCTCGGCAGCTACGAAAAGTTAGGTGGCCTATTATTTTCCGGGATACTAGTAGCACTAGCAAGGTTAGGTTAGGTTAGTAGGTAGGGTTATACATACAGGATGTAAACGAATTCGTGTAATTCCTTGAAACCACATGATCTACTGCTGGTGTAGATTGGCTCCGCACGGGATTTAGCTAGATTTTAAATAAAAAATATTTTTCTTCATGCGGTTGTGGTAAGTGATCTTATCTAGACCACCTAATAAGGATTCAGGAAAAAAAAAACAAGAATTTTTTTTTGCACAAAAATTATTTTCTTGTAATGAACATTTCGATTCCACGCATAAATTAATGAAAGCACGGCGACACAGGTTGCGGGCACGACTAAAGCGATATCACTCTTTGCAGTCCGTTAACTCGGGGCTCTAAAACACTCGGAAATAGAAAACCATTTTTTTATTTTAGTTCTTCTCGTGGCAGCACGAGCTATACGAAAATAGCTCATGCTGTGGCGAAAAGATTAGCCAGTCAGCAAGGTTGGTAGCGGGGCTGACTGCCCAGGGTGCGCCGGACGTACTTAAGTATCGTCACTCGTGGAGGCTCTTTTCATGCATTTATTTTAGTTGATTTTCTTAGATACCTATTTAGGGTTAGCTTTGTCATCAGAATGATCACGTGGTTTGAAGGAATTACATGAATTCGTTTACATCCTGTATAACAAGGCCTTATCACTAATACTGATACCTATCTCATTTTCCTATATTGTGCTTGTAACTTATTAAGAGTTAAGTGCAAAAAAAAACACAAATAAAAAACTTGAATTTGAATAATGTTATTATAAAATAAAATATTCAACTATGACAAATTACTGCCAATATGTAAATCTAGATAATTTCCCAATTTATTCCAATCTAACTAATGAAATCATATTTCTGATTTTGCTAATGTGGGTTAATTGTTCATAAGATAAGAATCATACAACCGTTATGTAAATAAAACATTTTATTTTCAAAAAAATCCCAAGGCACCATCCATACCTGCAACAAAAAACAACCAATTAATTATAATTATTTAGACATTTATTAACATTATAAAAACATACATCGTTATTCTAATGAAGAAAAATAAGCAACCCGTTTAATGAACACTTAAACATCACTTTACCACTTAATTTGCAATAAGAATTAAAATTAAAAAAAAAACAATGGTACCTAATTAAACATTTTTATGATTCACTTTTATGCAAGTGAGAAAAAAAGATAAGTAGGTATGTTAACAGTTATTTTCCCACGTATGAATATGTAGCAGGTTATTCTAATTTACACTCTGATAATAAATAAGCAAGTCATCAGGTCAATGATCTGACAACCGACAACAGATTTAATGCCTTTGAGATATTGATAAAAAAAAAACAAGACTGAAATATAGAACAGCATTAAGACATTTACAAATAAGGGAAGAGCGAGACAGTCCCAACACAAGTTTATTAAACATTACTTAATGGGGCTGCCTCTATTTCATGTGATTGTGTAATAATTTGAGGCAATAAATAATTTGAATTTAATTTGAATTACTGTATCGCAAATTTTGCCGTTTAGGTTTACCTAGGTTCACCCCATTTCGGTTAGAGACCTGTTTCTGTGACCGACTTTGTCTAGTTTGTTCGTCAAGTTAAGTAACACTTACGCCGTAGCAAAGAGTGCTACGAACGTGGCGCTTAGCTTTTCAGTAGATGAAAACCGCAAGAATACCTAATGATGAATTATTTCTGCAACTTCAGAAAATTCCGCTTACCCTTGACCAATATAGTGCACTGCTACTAGAATACTATCGATTAAGATTTATTTAATTAATCTACATCAGACATAAACAAGCTCATTCGGCTTAATTATCATCATCATCAGCCTATGATATAATGTAGTGTTGAATATAGGCCTACCAAAAATAAGGCATTGCCCGTAATCACTAGACGACACAGAAACCTCAAGCACGGTAATTATAGACACAATAGATAAGACAATTAAGTGTCGTCCTGGGACGACGGGCGGTACGCAACCGGACACGGTTTGATATATTATATTATATCTTCTACAGTTTCATTATTATCACAATCACACTGATAATTCAGTCCTCATCAAACTATCTCCCTCCAAATCTCCCGCCAGCAACTTCCTAAGCCGAGGTCCGAGTCCCACTAGGGGTCGCCCTTAGTGCTGTTGTTGCTAGTAGTCAAGATGTTAGTGTAGTATAAATAGGTAGCTTAGATAAGTATTTTACTTCCCCCCCATTGGCTGATTGGCCGGGCAGTTATAGACCTAAAGGGTCTCACTAATAACTGCCCGGTTACGTAGAAACGGTAAGCAGGGATATGTAGATACAAGCAGTCAAAAATAAAACAATATCACTGTTATACAAGGTTAGTCGGAAAGGGGGTACTAATCCGAAAGGATGTTAAAGTATCCATAATAAAAAATAACTTTTGTTCTACAACTTTCCCCAAAAGTGAAAAGTTTAAGAGAAATTGTTGCTCAATAATGTTATGACAAATACACTAAAATCTATCTATTCACAGCTATGATCAGCTGTGTTTACATTTTAGGTCATATTTGGGGTCACGGATTAGAAACCCTATTTTCTAAATTCGCATAGGTAGAAAGCGAGAAGAATTTTTGAAAAAAAATTAAATTAATTCATTTTTCACGGAATTAAAAATTAACGAATTTTAAAACTTTTTTCAAAACAGTCATCAGCGATTCTTCAAGTGGTTCGCGGGTCAGTACCCTCTTTCCGACTAACCGACCCTTTCCGACTGTATACTTATATCGCAGTTCACTGTTGGACATAATCATCTAAAACTAACTTTTCTCGTTATCACCCGGTTGAACTCTTTCAGCTTCAAAGTCATGTCAGTCTGTAAGGGTCCGATATCCAGCTTGTTTAGGTGTAAGTACTAGCACCATGTGACCTGATAATATTATGCAATCTGTAAGTAGTATCTATACACCGAGGTAACCGAAAGATTTTAACTACGCCTTTCTGATGGTATTATGAGTCAATAATGTTGTATCAACATCTCAGAATACAGAAAGAACCAGAAGCCGTGATCGCGCCTAATACTGAAGCATCAAAAACTACTCTTAAACGGAGTAGTTTGACGCGCAGCCGATTAGTTACTCTATGAACGTCATATTGAGTACGTGTATAAACCGGTGTCAAATTAAATTAAATTATGCCGTCTTGTGTCGTTCCTACCTGTAAAAATGCAGTGGGGCTAAAAACAAAACAGGATGGGATCACATTTCACGTTTAAGTAGGACATTTAGATATCGTCTTATTTAATTACTCAATTAATTGTTCAGTTTGTAATTGTCATAGGGAATGATGCGTCAATATTGTTAGTGTTGTCAGTATAAGAGTTTTGATTTTCCCTTCTTTTTATTATCTATTGAGGGCTTAAACGTTTTTTTTATCGAAACCGTGTTATATTCCTATTAGACGGGCGCGGGATACTTGTTTTGATTTTGGACACAGCGTACGGCTTGCAATTACTGTTGAACGCGGATTCTGGTTCTTTCTGTATTCTGAGACTAACATATTATATTATTATGTTCAATTCAGTCAATATAACTATTTATTTTTCAGAATAAAATAAATCAATTAACCCTAGTACTTCCTTGTAAACAATACCTTAGGTCGAGGTGGCAACGTTTAAATTATCGTATTAAGTGGATAAGAAAACTTTTCACTTCATGAACCTCTCCGTTTCCGACAAAACACGCGACATGCGGCGAGTGGGGTATGGTATGACCAAGATATAACAAGTCGCAACGCCGCATCCATAGGGCTTTATCGACTTGTGAATTTCCATAAATAATAAATATCTCGAAAATTAAGCTTTATTCGACAAACTATTTCCTAGCTTTCCGTCTCCAATTAGGCATCGGAATCGATGGTTAAAATCTTTCGGGTACCTCGAACCCACGGTGTATATTCAAGAAATCTATGAGTAAGCATTTTCCTTTAGTAAATAAAATCACCAGCAAAAACTATGCTGTACTTCCAGAATAAAAATAACCGAGCAAGTGTTCACTTTAATGAGATTTCTTGGGTAAATAAAAATGGCTGGAAAGTTCGAGAATTTCCGTAAAGAGTTTTGTTTGTTTGCCCGTCAATCCTTCGCGGCACGGCGAGTTTTGTTCAAGAATTTGGCGAGTGGTCTTTTACTTAATTAATTTTAGCTTTTAGCTTAACCATTTATTTGTTGGCTTAATTTATTTCTATATAAGTATAGAAATCTGCTTGTAAATTCCTATTAAGTTTTTAGGACATCATTAAAAAGCTAGGCTTACTATTGATGGCTAAAATTAAGAAATACTTAATTATGTTTTTAATACATGTCTATAAATCACTGCCTAAATATATTAATTAAGTTGTTTGTATTAATATTTTACAAACTTTCGACATGGGTCAGCTTTGACTGTTTCAATATCCGATCCGGCCTGATAAAATAGCAAAACATCATGTTAGATGAACTTATACAGGGTGGCTACAATGGTTAAGGTAGCTGCCCTTCATGCCTCATCTCAAATTACCACCCTGTATACTGAGAAGTAGACTAATTCATAGTACAGTAAAACTTATTCGCTAGTTGACTGATGAATTATACAGCAAGATCCTTTTCAATACTTAGCTGCATGAAAATCTATACCACTAAAATAACCCCTTCAGAACCTCCTCTTAACCTCAATACGTCTCAAAAGTTGCAACAAAACAGTGTTATTACAACCGGCAGAGGAGAAATAATTAGAGAAAGAGCCGGGTTCGAAGTGCGGTGCGTCGCTCAAACAATGCTAACTTACATTTAGCTGTCAGTCAAAAACAATTTGGAATTTGTGCGCGCGGAGGGTCCGAACACGCGGCGCGGGAAAATTGTATACTTACAGAGCTGCTAATACGCCTCGCTTTCTGAAAAGAAATTGAAAGGGAAAGAAATCTATGATAAATTATTACTTTAGGCATAGAGAAGACAATTAGTACAATAAGATTATTTACGGTTAAATATAATAATGTATTTACACTACCAAGTTACTCAAAAAGTAGATATTCATAATAACATAAAAACGGTTTCCTGTAAAAACGGCCAGGCAATTTTACTGAATAAATAGTCGGGGATAGTGCATTGGATAATTCTGCGTATCTGACAAATGTAGCCAATTTTAAATATCGCGGGCAATGCATTTGAAATTCAAAAAAAAATAATTATAACCTTCCCCTGTAAACCTACACGTAGTGCAGATACGCGCACTTTACGTATGGTAGATTCGCGGATTTGCACTACCCCCGAAAGTAGGTACATATTTACCGATTTAAATTACCTACCCACAGAATTCCATTGGCATAGATTTGAGTTTAGTATATTCTCAATTTTAATGAAGAAATCGATGAATTTTGCTTAGACGAAACAGTAAAACTAAAAAAATAATTTTACAATAAAAAAATTACGTTCTACAGCTCTGTAGAAATCCAAATAGTTGACGTTACAGCAACGGCCGGGTTGCTACCATCCATCATTTCCTCCATCCAGTCGCCGGGTTAAGCACATAAGTGACATTGACGCCGAACCAACCAGCTACACTTGAGCTCTCATCCTAAAACAAATTAAACGTTAGTTCCACCACAGCGCAGATCAAATAAAACTGGTTACTCAATGGACATTTTTGCGGGCCCGTCATGCCACGTTACGGTCAGGTAAATGATGTTACGATTTTGATTTGAACTGTGACTGACAATTGTAGTTTCGATGTGTCTAAAATTAGGTGAAACGAAAGTCCGGTACAGAAATGGACCGACCTAAATATAGGAAGAACCCAACAAGATCATTGTCTGCCTATGGGGCAAGTCTGTATACTTTTTGTGACGTATCGTCTGTGATATATCATCGTTTGTGCATAAAATTATAATAGTTGTAGGAAGTCGTACTACTACTACGACTACTGTTTTGATATGATATGATTATATTATAATATGTAGTTACAGTATTACATTTTATTATTTAAATCTAGAAATATTAGAATATAATAAGTATACTTCAATATATGAAAATGTATTTTATGTTTGTAATTAATAATGTGTATACATATAGGATGGGTCGTAAATAGTGGTCCAACGTTAAGGGGTCGATACGCGATATCTTCAGCTGTCACATACCACAATTAGTTTTTTTCTTTTTTATTCGATTTTTTTCGTAAAAAATAACAAAAAATTAAAAATTACTTGCATATTCAGCAGTTATAAACAAAAAACGAAATACGAAAATAATGTATTGGGTTGAAATTACAGCTACATTGGTAAAACGAAGAGTTAGTTTTAATAAAAATAAAAAAATAATAATTCTGAGACCTATGGTAAAAAATGGATCAAATTGCGGTATGTGGTAGCTGAATACACGGTGTGTCGACCCCTTAACGTTGGACCACTATTTACGACACACCCTGTATAGTGGTAATAAAGCGCCAAATAAGAAGGCCTTCTTTACATCTACATTCACATAATTATGCTTATTACTTCGCAACACATAAGTACACATTACCATGGCTTTGGCTATTATATACAAAAATACAACAAAATGTCATAAAGGTCATCATAATTATTACTGAATCAACAAGGAGATGTCTCTTATTAAAAACTTCACATAAACTCAACCTTTTTGGTTCAAGCCACTCTATTTAATAAAAAAGTAAAAGAATAAATATGCTGATTCGATATTCAAAATTTAATTTATATAATGAGGGCCACTCAACGAGAGTCTATCGTTGTTTTGTGCAAAGAAAAGACGTGGAGTTCATAAATTGAGTCATTATGAATTTCGTAAAGGCGTTAAATTGCAGAATTATAATAATGGCTATTATACGGTGGCGGGGCAAACGATCACCATTTCATACTACTTGTTCATGTAAGACTTGATTACTACTTAATAAGTCTATAAATATCCCGGTTGAATATAAAAGTACCTTTAATAATGTATTGTACAACATTTAAAAACATTTTAAACCGCGACAACTTAATTCACTTCTGTGTGAATCTATCCTTTCCATCTATATTTCTGGCGTAAAGCTGCCAAAAATCAATTGTAGTGGTTGATCAGCCGCATCTATTGAGGCAGAAAGCCTAAGAGCGATTACGCACTGCATTCGATCCGAATCCGTGAAAATACGTTCCGAAGTAGCCATAGAACTATTTGTATGGTAGTTTACGCACTACATCCGGCATCCGTCATCCGATTTCTATCCGTCATCCGTGAGTCTCCAGTTCGGAAGAAATATTGACGGACCGAAGTAGCCGTATTAATGTTTGTATGAATGCTTTCGCACTACCTCGGATTCAAATCGGACGCCAAATGGGCATGCCAAAGATGGCCCCTGAATTGTTTGAATTTGGATCAGAGATCGGAATAGTGCGTAAGCAACATCCGAATTCGGTCCGAGATTTTTACTCTAGATCGGTATTTTCACGGATTCGAATCGGATGCAGTGCGTAATCGATCCAAAACCGGCTTGTAGTCTAGTTACTGGCATAGTTATTTTAAAGGTTAGCATGAAGCAGAAAGTTTTAGGTGTCCTTGTGAGATTAATGCGTCTCAATTTTAGCTGACTGTACTAAGTTTTTAACTAGATCGACAATCCATCGTGTTGTTTATTGTCCAATATTTCTTTTACAACTTTTATTTATTTACTTTATTCTTTACTAGCGACCCGCCCCAGCTTCGCACGGGTACTACAATATGCATGTATTATACAAATAAACCTTTCTCGGTAATCGTTATATCTATTAAAAAAAACCGCATCAAAATCCGTTGCGTAGTTTTAAAGATCTAAGCATACATAGGGACAGACAGCGGAAAGCGACTTTGTATTATACTATGTAGTGATGCACAAAATTAGTACAGAGGCGGATTTAATGCCTTAGATATTTGACACGACTTTTCCGTGTCCACTTCGAACTTTCCCACACCATAAGGAAAAATAACTAACAACTCCCACCCACGAACTAAATCCAACTTGTAAATATAACGATGCAAAAATTTTAATCGCGGTCGATGCTGGTTTCCATTGATCTAGCGATCTGCTCTCGAACGACGTCACTGGAGCGTTGTTGATAAATGATCCGGACGGCTGGGACAATGCGCCGTGCAGATTCTTTTGTTGATCCCACACTTTTTGTGTCCACTGATGTTTCTGTGATGTGACCAAACGTGATGTTTACGTGTTATGCTGTATCGATTTATGTCCAGTACCCCTAGTACGAGTTCGGAAATTACAAACGGCAATAGTTTTCGTGAGCTCGCTGAGCTGAATAAATACAGGATGTATTACACCTAGTAAACGAATCCGAGTAATTCTTTAAAACCACATCTATTACCAGTATAATGAATACAATACAATACTCTTTATTGTACACAAAAAAAACAAGAAACATTATTATAAAATATAAATGTACAATGGGCAGTCTTATCGCACTAGGCAATTTCTTCCAGACAATCTTTGGATGGACAAGATTTGCAAGAAAAAAAAAAGTAAATCCTACACGGTTTTTTTTTTACTTTAGTTAATAGTATGTGGTCGTATCTAATCCATCAAAAGGAAAAGGAATAAATAAAAAAAGAAGCAAAAAAATGTATGAAACAGAAAAATTATTGGTAGAAAATATCGATGCTACGCATACATGAAGCACGGCGACACAGCTGGCGAGCACGACTCGTGCGTCATCGCTCCGCGCAGTCAGTTAACTCAAGACGCTAAACTGACTCAGTTTAAAAACATAATGTTTTAATTTTAATGTCTCTCAACTAAATAATCCTTGCAGGGTCAATATGTGTCACCAATAGACCCATGGCGCATTAAAAGAGCCTCCACGAGTGACGATACTTAAGTAGGTACGTCCAGCGCACCCTGGGCAGTCAGTCCCGCTACCAACCTTGCTGACTGGCTAATCTTTTCACTACGGCATGAGCTATGATCTTGTCGCCACGAAATAGGAATATACCATGAGGTTTGACGGAATCACACGAATTTGGATACACTTGTATATTAGTCCCTCTTTCTTGCGGGTGCTTAAGAAGATAGAGTTCAGCGAACTCATAAAAACTATTTTAGTTTTCGTAATTTACAAATTACTACTAGGGGTACTGTACGACGTAGAAAACTGTACCGAAATGAGTCTTAAAAGTACTGACAAGTCTTAAGTTTTGTTCAACAGAGACAGTTTGGAACGTGTAGGGACGGAAATATTTTGTTAACTTTGGCTGACAAGCTTATGGCAGGAAACCAACAACTATTATGACGATATCCTCTCATTTTATTTTATTACGAATCGTGTATGATCTTGTTGATAGCCGTCGGTTTAAGGGTTGCCTTCCATGTAGGAGTGTCCGAGCTCGATCCCAGTCTGCACCTCTGACTTTTTGGAATCATGTGGGTATCAGAATTTGATTATTACTTGCAGTAATGGTGAAGGAAAATATCGTAAGGAAACCTGCACACCTGAAAGGGCTCCATAAAGTCATCGATGGTGTTTGTAGTCCGCCAACCTGCATCAGGCCAGCGTGGTGGACTAAGAGTCCTATGCACACGACGTCTTTTTAACGCGCCGTCGACGCGCGTTTCTGTCATACTTCATACTTAAAAAACGTCATTGTGATTTTTTATGTATGGAGTTTGGCGGAAAAGCGCGTCGACGGCGCGTGGAAAAGACGCCGTGTGCATAGGCCCTAAGACCCTTCTCATTCTAAGAAGAGGCCAGCAGTGGGACAGTAATGGACTGATTATGTAATGTAAGAATCGTGTATGACACTGGCTTGTTAAATACATTTTGACGTGTAATGTATTACTAGCTACTTAAATTTTTCTTTTGCGTTCAACTGGAGTGATGAATGTCGAAACGATCTAAAATGGGTCTACAGGAGTTTAAACGAATATACGTGACAACAGAGCTGATCATTGGCTTTACGGGACAGTAATTACTAGCAACTAGTTTTTGCGAATTGTTGTATGCTCAGGGTAGGAATGGTATACATTTAGTCAATTACTCAATACACCTTATTTTGAAAGTAAATGAAGTGCTAGCAAAACCGGGTTCATCACAGTAGATCTTTTTGCACTCACAACTACAGTTGGACTTTGACGGTATCAGATCTCATGCAATAGTGGCAAGATAACCTAATTTCATTGGCACTTTAAATTTGTTCTGTTTCATTTTATTCTTGTTTAACTTATTTTTATGATACCATTAGGAAAAAATCTTGCCTAACAAATCTAAAGTTATATTTTAAGGTGTTTCAAAAGCAATAAAACTGTATCGACAGGCAACATACATAAACATCAAACGAAATTATAATCAGAGTGATTTGTCATGAGCAATAATTCAGCTCCCTCTTTAATACTAATTGGTCGTAATGTTTAATTATAAATTGTAATTTATGTGTGTTGATAACTACTTACTTTGATCGTTTAAAGTGATCGAAGATTGAAAGTACATGTGTGAGTGAGTGTCGATAAGACTGAGTTTGGACGAAAATAAATTGGAAATTATTACATGAATCATTACGGGAAATATAACTCAGGGTACAACATAATACTATTAAAGAAGGAAAAAATATGTGTTACTAAAATTATACAGCGTGGCGCTACAATGGCGACATTAATTTAACACACGAGTAGGGTTAGTGTTCAGTAGTCATAAACATAATAATTACAATTCATAAATTGAAAAATTAAAATTATCAAACACACAAAGTAATAAATAAAGTATTCAGCGCTACTTACCAGCTGGTTGTTGTTCTACTCGCAGCGGAAACCAGCTGGTAAGTAGCTGCATGAATGAATCTGTTGCACAGAGTGATACCAATTTGGTTACATTATTTATTACTTAGATTGTTTTACAATCTTTTTTTTTATTTCCGGTCTTTTTATTATTATTTATATGATTACTGAACACTAGCTCCACCCGTGTGTTAAATCATAGTCGGCATTGAAGCGCCACGTTGTATATGTATAAATAAATGTATACAACATACACACATTCGTATTTCTATCTGAATACGTTTTACCTTTAGCTACTTTGTGAGAGACAGATGTGATGATTGATTTTGACAGACCCATAATGTGGTCCGCACCCGACATCGGCCACATACGTTTTTGTATTATATGACTCACTATTTTCTAAACCTTACTAAGTCGATTCGTTCTAAAGGTAAATACTATAGTGGCATTCAAATATCCATTAGGAGGTTTCTTTTGATCCGCCTTCAATGAGAGCTGGCTCGTTCAACGTTAGGATTAATTAGAGCCGTCATTCAAGTAACGTATTCAATGCATGGACGGACCAACTTAGATTTGCCGTTACCGAACCGAAATTTGAAATCTGGGGATCATTAAGGCACTAATATTAATGGTCATTTCGAACAACGATCAGTTTCAGAACTGCATCTACATTTTGGTTTGTAACGCCAAGGTGTGTTTGTTACTGTACCAAAATGTTCTTGTTTCGTTTGATTGGGAACAAAAGATTTTTTATCGATCAAAACTGGTATAAAACTGGACCGTCGATGACTATGAGAATTGTTAACTAATATAAAAAACTCTGTTATTCTGATATTTGGATAATAAAGTTGTGGCTTAGGTTTAATGATCAGAAAAAATCCATGAAGCCTTAAATGTAAAATAATAAACACTGTATAAGAAAGTATTACATAAATTCAAATAAATTACAAAGAAACATTAAATATTTAGGAGTTGATATTCTCGTGATATTAAAATAATTTGATCGTGATTGTTAACAGCGAAGCATGAGTAATTTATGTGTTGTTTATTACATAAATAAGATAAATCATGATAAAAGTAATGCGGAGTGAAAAAACAAAACCATAGAAAAGCTCTAAAATATGATGGCCTTTACTTTACTGGCAAATTATAAAATTGAATATTGCAGTTGTTTGCAATCAAAATTTCAATACTACTCAATAAATAGTCATTATTCGGTTCATTCGTATAGATGCACATAACAACGTCAGAAATGTATGGGGAATGACTTTCGTCGAAGAAAATTCGTACAGAATAGACCACATACCTATTGCCAATATTAATTTATTGAGTATCGAAACCCCATCAGATATCAATTTTAAATTCCTATTTAAATTTTAAATATCGAGCAAATAAGTAACAAAAGAGCAGTGAAGTAACATTTGATTTATTTTGGAACAAATACGACTTCTGATCAATGTTTATACTTTTTTGTCTGAGGTAGAAAAAGGTAGACTTACCAGTGTTTTAGGTTAACTCATTGTCACTGCCAGGTATGAAGCCAAATATTAATTAACATACTTATAAAATTTGTATCAGTACCTTATTTTCGCATCCTTTTTGGTAATATTTGCTGAAAACACTGTATTTTTAAAGGAAAAACAAACGAAATACGAACTAAACACGGGCAGCCATCTTGGTTGAATGTCCGCATGCGTAGTCCCAACTTACCCCTGTATAGAGGGATGATTGTGATTGCCTCTCTTTCTCGCACGTAGGTTAGAGCTGTATTGTTGTCACTATCGCGCGGGCTCTATTGTTATTCTCTATTGAATAGGCAGGAGGGTCGACTTTCTAATGTTGGGGCGCAAAATAAAGTGAAGTTAGCCGCGAATGAAAGTTGATTAAAGAATAAATTATTTGAATCTTTTAATACTTTGCCAATTGATATGAATAGTCAAAAATAATTTACGTTATTTTGAATCTAATTCTGGGCTATTTCCAGAATCTTGTTTATGGAGTCTTTAGAAGATTTGTTTCTTCTTTCAAGTTTAAGGAGCAGCTGCCGTTTGACTTATGCAACTTTATGCAAGATGTCATCAATGAGCGATTGATACGGCGGTCTATGCTAGTTAACTTACAATTTCTAATTTCTATGCAATACATATTTCATAACACATGGCAAAGCTTGATATGGTTTCATTTATGGTCTTGTCCTGGAATTGTCAATAATATTTCTCAAAATCAGCTGAAGTCTGAAAAATTGTAATATTGTAAAGAGAAAAGATTTTATTCCTCTTAAAATTCTTTTTGGAAAACTGCCCAGGATCAGCACGAATATAATACACGATCTGCGAGTTATCAATAAAAAATCTTTTATATTCGTTTATACAAAACTTCAGTAAAATCATTATCTTTCTTATCTTCTTCTCTCGCGTCGACACGAGCTTTACGAGAATAGCTCATGCCGTGCAAAAAAGATTAGCCAGTCAGCAAGGTTAGTAGCGAGGCTGACTATCCAGGGTGCGCCGGACGTACTCGACTATCATCACTTGTGGAGGCTCATTTAATGTATCTTACGTCTTTCTTATCATTAGCTGCCACCTAGTCAGCCTGTGGACTGACAACTGCTAAACATTCAACGATGCTCAGTCGTGAATCTCGATTTGAGATAGAGAATTTTGTACGAAATCTCTATCTCAAATCCTATGTTAAATCGAGATTCATGACAGTGTACCGTTCTATATCAGATGCGGGTCTTCACAAAAACTGTTATGTTGAGTATTGCTAACATGCATCGTATGGTGCTCGCACAGCACAAGGAGTAATAAATGCTGATACCCGTTCTTTTAAAATATATGGCTCCCATCAGGTAGGTGTGATATTCATATAAAATCATCAATGTTCACATGCTCAGTTGCTCACCTATCCGTGCATCAAAATAATGTCCAACACAGCCTGTCTGAATATTTTATGAAGTCCTTCTTATTTTATTTTTACAACTTGCTTGATTGACACACTGTTTTAGTACAGGGACCAAAAAGTTAAAAACTAAATAAAACAGCACCAGAATAAAAAACAATATCAATTACTAAACTCAAAACACAACCAACCACAGAAGCTCAATCCTTAAACCGAACACAGGTAGTCAAATTTAACAGGATTACTCAGCAAATTCTTTTAAAGCCTCCTCCAAATCCGAAAGTTAGTCAAAACATGTCAAATTTACTGACAACATTTGCACATTTACTAGTCCCTAGAGGTCTGTGTTTACACTTCGGACCCTTTAAACTATGTGAAAGGGTACATTGTTAACGATTATCCCATTGTTGTAAAACGTTAATTTTAAACGGATCTGTTCCTGGTTTGATGTTTGGCGCGACCGTTTAAAAGCTTCTTGTTTTAGGTTGTCAAACACTTGCACCCTTACTTTCAACGATGGTCATAGGTTGTTTAACTAAAATGTTTTTTAAGTCTATTGCCATCTCTATTCATTAGCATACAAATGACAAGGACAGGTATAATTTAATTAGTGTTTAAAAGTGACAATCATTATGTAAGGGGGTAGATTTATTGCTATTGTTTCTCAATTAAATAATCATTTATTTTACTAATGTCAAACTAATACAATACACTTAAAAAAAAAATTTTCTATTCTCAAAAAAGTTTGCAACATGTTGACCGTTGTATGCGAGACTAGCGTCTGGAACAAACTATATTCATTGCTCTATTTGTATACGAAAAGCCTATCATACTATTAAGTACCTAACTAAAGGACGTAGCGATGGATATTGCTTTTACCGTCTATAGTAGAGATACGATAAGAGACAATAAGTATTTACACATACTTACGATTTACTTACAACTCTACCAAATAGACAAAAAATGGGTTTGCTTGTAAGTCGTTAACTACATCCCAGTTTTTAAATATGGAATATTGTAAAACTAGATTATTAATTTACTTGAAATAACTTTATTTTGAATCAATTAGTAGTTATAGTTTATTTGGGGTGGATTAAGGTACAAGTCCGAGACGGGCTGCAAACTGCAGACTGCAACCGCAGACCGGAGGTCACATTGGTTTGTATGAACCAGTAGTGTCACTTGTCTGCTGCTGTCATCTGCGGTTGCAGTTTGCGGTCGCCGTTGGAATACTACCTTTAAGGTGTGCACCTTAAAGGTGATATTCAGACGACGAGTTCCGGTCTGCGGATGCAGTCTGCAGTTTACAGTCTGTCTCGGACATGTACCTTTAAAAAGGTCTCTACGAGTGACCATACTTAAGTACGTCCGGTGCACCCTGGGCCTCGCTACCACCTTGCTGACTGGCTAATCCTTTTACCGTGGCATGAGCTATCCTTATTTAACTCGTGCTAATACAGAGATGAATAGCTAATACGAGTAACACTAGGTTAAAATAAAATACAAACTTTTAATAATCAGGAATCACCCTCCTCTTTTATTTATAGCGCCCTTGCAATTGACTAGAGAAGTACAAAAATATTTTTTACATAAATAATTAATCAATCTTACAAATATAATCCGCTAAATTAAAATATACCTAGTGACTAATCTAAATAGGAACATTTTTCTTACACTAAAATTGTACTATTTACATCGTATCTATCTTATAATAAAATATTAATAATTATTGTAATTATATATAAAATAAAAAAAATATAATAAAATATTACATTTTAGTATTTTAAAACAGTATTGAAATCAATCGAAAGAATGTATATGACCGTTCAATAGGTTTTTATTACAATTAGGCATCGATTCGGCAGAAATAATTGGCCGTCAATTTTCACAAAATCAAATATTTTATCTTTAAAATATCTTACTCTTTTTACCCGCTATCTTGACAATAATATAACAAGATAATAATAATCATATAATATTTAAAGTTCTCAAAGGGGCCTCTGCACGTTGGACCTGTGTCCCCCGTATGCCTTCCAAAGGACCGGACCGGACATCTTCCGCACGGAAGGTGAGCCGTGAATACAAAGAGATACAATCATATAATTATGTTTAACCATCAACAGCCTGCAGCGAATAACCGATAAGAATCTATGCCAACATCGAATACTACGATGATATCGATTTGATTACAATTAGCCGTGACATGCAAAAACATTTAACCAATTTATATAATGATAGTTTGCAAGTTTTTAATATCAATGCAAATGAAGACATCAAAAAATCATGAATAATGTGAACTTTGTACGTTATGGATCTTGCATTAATGAACATCACTTAAGTTAAAAAAATCAACTGAATAATATTTACGGTCACATTTTGATGCCTTCATATGGAGGCATCATATAGTTATGTGGTATGGTTCCTGCGACATGAGGTGGCATATTCGTCTGTGCAGCATTTATGTGAAAGTTTGGGTAGTCCCCTAGACCAGCCATCCGCTGCCTTGTGTCCATATATTCTGGCATACTACCCAATTTTGTCGCACTTAAATCATCAACACCATAGGGATCCGGTGATGTCGTCAACTTTCCATCTTTCTTAGCTTTCATTCTTCTGTTCTGAAACCAAATTTTGATCTGGCGTTCTGTTAACCCCAGAGCGTGTGAAACTTCTATTCTTCGCCTTCTGGATAGGTATTTGTTGAAATGAAACTCTTTCTCCAATTCAAGAGTTTGAAATCTTGTGTATGTTTGTCGCGTCCGTTTCGAGCCTTCTTTTTTGTCATCACCTGTAAAAAACGCAAATAATTATTAGAATCAAGTATCAAAATAGTAACAGACACGTCATAATACGAAAGGTTACAGATAACATAAATTATAATTAATCAAATTAACAGAAATTTAACTTACCACCAACACTCTTCATCCATGGATAAAACGCTTGCACATCTTGCGCAGCGGCCATTTTGTTATCTGCGTAATCCGCATTGTCCCCGCCTGCTTCAACCCTCGTCACGTCCTGACAGGGTTCCGCGGACTCCTGTGATGACTGTGCGCTTTCCGCCGCCCCACCCACTGCATCTTTCTTGATTGACGTTTGACCCTCAACGCTTTCGAATCCACCATGAAATTGCGACAAATTGCATTCCTTCTCCGCACTCTCATTGTTTTTTTCCCAATCGCTCACCTCTTCTGAGTTAAACACCATCCGCTGTAGCATTTCCTGCGTATACGCCTTGTCACATTTCACGAAGTAAGGTGACGGGTTTTTGCCCTTCGGTTTTGTTAGTAAAGCTCTTAAGTTTGGTGAATCTTCTGCTTCAGGTGTAGGTGATTTAAAATTGCTGGTTCCGCTTTGTGGTGATCCGTAACTAGTATCAGGAATACTACACTGACCGGGTGAATTGATTAATCTAACGTCTTCAGGTTTGTCTACAATATTCTGATTCATTGTATTTATTCTCTGTTCATACCCGTAGTTCTCCTGTTGTTGTTGTACATAGTAGCTCATTTCTCTCCAACGGTTGATCATTTCTACGTTAGCATGATTTCCATTAATGTAGTTTGCATGGTAACCTTGCCAATGAGTAGGTTCCGATTTCACAACACCATCACTTTGATTCTGTTCGTACACTTTTCCGTAACCAGCACTTAATACATTGGAATATTCACAGTTTTGGGGATAATAATTGTTCTGATAGTTATAATACTCAGACGGCATCGTTGGGTATTGTTTATATCCATTATGTTTAGATTGTCTCGCACTTTGAGCGTTCACATCTGCATGATTGTTCCACATTTCACTAGCACGATTAGTAGTAGCTGTTAAAGACATAATTTTATTAAGATATCTTCCACTGACACTGATTTATTGATACTGATTTCATGTAATTGTCACTGAAACTGGACTGCGTAGGAGACGGCGACCCGTCTCCGGAGTTGTCTGCGAAACGAATGGTGTAAGTGCATACAGGCGGCACGACCCTAACAAATGTAATACTTTTATATGACCTAAAAAAAGTTTGGGGTACTTTCAACAATAGCGTCACCATTGTCCCTCTGCGAAGTTGTAAAACTGGGTGTGCTGTCTCACTCTATTGTTAGAGTATCTATTGAAAATGAAAGAGAAGGGGATACATGGTCCGATTGGCAGAACATTTTGCAAATATCCCGTAAATGTTTACAAAGCCAATATTTCCAATACTTGTTATGTGTGGGTGCGCGTAGGCATGGGTAGATCATTGATTGCGCTGAGTCTGTGTGAGTGTGAGAGGGTGTATGGATTGATTTCTATTATTGGTTTAGTGTAAAGCCGCGTATGTGTGTCACTGTGCTGTATTGGCGATTGCATTTTGTATAGGGTGTTATAATTATATTATTAACGAGAATAAAGTTGGATCAGATGAATATTTTTATAAGCATTCTTCCATAAAATTATTAAAAAGCCCTCGTCACGTCACTCATCACGTTTCTATAATAATATTATATCTATAATATTACCTTCTACGTGCATGTTACAGAAACAATATCAGTTTTATTCCTTTTAAATAACTGCTTCCTAAGATAATATTTGTAAAACACAAAACAAAAACCTGCACCTACATAGTAATGACGATCAGTGTGCTCTAAGAAACAGTTAATTTTTGGAAACCTGCAACAGTTTTTATCATAAACATAATACGAGAAGAATGAAAAAAGGTAGTTTCTTACATTATTTCATCATCAAAGCTGGTGGCAAAAATGATGAATACAGTATTAGATCAATTCTGACTTGGACAAGTGATCTAAGGAACACTATCTCATCTTTGGACCCAACTACCTGACAGAAAAATATTTTTAAGCAGAATATAAGAGGTAAGAAACTTGCTCTCCACTCTTCCTCCAAATCAAAGAGGGGCCTAAAAATCCACACCCTGTATACATCGGGTCGGGCTTAGAACATAACTCATCTCGACGTGTAACAGTTCAATCGGGGGTTGCGACAATGGCGCAGCATGCGACTGCGTGCGCGTGCGACGCGACGCGACACAACTTTGCGATTTTAATATCGTTGATGTTTCTTCTAATTAATTTATTGAATTGTTAAATACAATTATTTCGTTACAGAAATTTAAATTAGGCCTTTAATAGAAAATATTTGACAGAAAAAAGAAGGACGTTTGTCAGTCTCAAATAATAATAGACTAACATAATTAATACTAATTTTCTCAAAGTATTTTTGAATATTTTGGTTCAAGTAGGTACTTGAAAATAATTGCATGCAAACATTTGAAAATGTTCGGAAATAAAATGAATTAATAAAAACATTGGAAATGATTAATTTTTATCAATGTTTGTAAGTGCTCAAAAATATGCATACGTAAACATGATTTGAATAAATTATCAGTAGTTAAGCTAAATATAAACTTTCTGTTAACGCTATTGCTTTCTGAACCTTATTAGCATATGAATAGATTAAACAATCCAATGATGATTCAATTAAAGCTAAAACTGAAAGAAAAAAGAAAGCGTGTAAACCACAAAACGTAAAAAGATCTAAGAACACTTTCTACAAGTTTAAATCTAAGTACATAGCTTGTAATACCTAAAAAGTGTAGAATTGCAAAGTCATGCAACGTTCGCTTTATTGAGCGCCCAATAGTAAGCATCGGTACACACTTATCAGCAGTGAGAGCGACATATGCATTCTTTGTCACAGAACACACCTCCTGGCCGAACCGATTCACATCTGTTACATGCGCACACCCACCAACTGAGGGTATTGTGTTCTCTGCCTTGCATTTGATTCGAATTTTGTATCGATCGATTTGAGTTCTTGGAAATAATGTTGGTTGAAAATGAAATAGTTTTCTAAATGATTTATTAAGAAATGTAAAAGCTGAGTTACGTAAAATAAACAATTTATTAAAAACAAAATGTTAACAATAGTTCCTATTTCGTATTATCTATTCTAATTTTAATAAAACGTAAATTTTTGGTCGTACAATCTATGAAATAGATTGTTCACGGAATACTTTTAAATTAAAGGGCGATGCAAAGGTATATTTTTTATTTTCAATGCTAACATTACTACTTAACTGTTACTTAGGCGCCAGACGGACGTGATCATAAATCATAAAAATATTAAGTTCAACCCATTACACTCTAATGCGGTTGAACATTTAAATCGGGGCAAATAGAACTATTGGTTTTTAAAACCAAACAAATAAACATTTAATCGTCAGATTAACCATAGAGCCAATCTTATTTTGTGTCGACTGTGCTTTCAAATAAAAAACTTTTATTTCAATTTCACACTGAATTCCAAAATCAATTTCTATCGAACCCCAAGTTTCAAACTTTAGCAACAAAAAGACTTAAAACAGAAATACTCGAAAATACAAGATTGATTTTTATCTCCAAGAAAATAAAGCTCAGTTTTAGTTACGTTTGAAATAAAAACACTGAACACCATTCATTGCTCTGTCAGTTCAAAAAGATTTCAAAAATAAAATTTGTTAGCCCTTATACATAAGGTTATAAAACACATTTTGGTTGCGCAAATTTGGCTAGCCTTCTCGTCATACTGTGGCGCTGACAATGTGCAACCATTAATCTTACGAAATCAATCGATGGCTTATTCAGAATATTGTATTTGGTTTTGCCGCGGGGCTTTTCGGTTGATATTTACTTTGGATCTTTTTCTCTAATTTATGGTTTGCGCGAAAAAATTTGGACATCTGTCGCTTTAGTTATATTTGTACAGTATCGATAAAAATACAAAAGGACATTCAGGCAGACACCTTATAGCTAGTTAAAGTTGAACAGATATTTTACAAGAGCATTTCGTTTACCCTGCAAACTTATAATTTTTGATCGCAAAATCATTAGGCGATGTAAATCGATATTGACAGTAATTTTTTGGAAACTATTTTTATTCTTTATTTTATTATTTTTTGAGTTCCTTGATTTTGGCCTTGTTTGGTCGCACCTAATGGTAAGTGAAGACAAGGTCTAAGATGGAGCATAAGAATCCAAGTAACAGAGGTATAGAGGGATTCCCCTATACCTTGCTGTCTCTCGCATACACACGACGGAACTCAGTGAGGGTGGTAGCTAGCCAGGCGGACCGTATAGATCCTACCACCAAGCGTGCTTGGTTTTGTTGAATCTTACAACACGCGTCTATTCCCAGCGTGGGGTGACGAATTTTATATTCTAGCCCGTCCTCGCAAGGGATAAAAGGTCCCGCCTGCTACGCCAGGTCTGAATAGAGTTATCAGACGACAGGAATTTTCCTGATATGTCCGGAATTTTGGGCTTCTGTCAGGGAAACAGGGAAAAACTGTAATTGTCAGGTTTTTTTGAAATTGTAAGAGGATTTTTTTTTCCTTCCTTTCTGTTTTTATGTTTTTTGGTCTTCTCGCTGTCTTCGCATACCTCATACAACGTTCAGACAAAATGTCAGGAAATTTCCTGAAAAGTCAGAGACATTGCCAGGAAATCACATTATTTGATCTGGTAACTCTAGGTCTGAATATTATCGACTATAGAGTAGAAAACCAAAGAGGAACGTCATAATACATGAAGCTTTTTACTTACTATTGTGTAAAGCCTTCTTATCTCTTCCCAATCAGCTACTAAACCCCTTCTATTTTTAACCGACTTCAAAAAAAGGAGGAGGTTCTCAATTCGGTCGGTATTTTTTTTTTGTATACCGACATACTGCAAAAAGCCTACAGCTGAATTTGCCTTTGAACTATACGCACCTAAGCAGCCTACCTATTGTATTTCGTCGGCACGTCGAAAGAGGAGGCTGCTCCTTGAATATACAAACATGTTACTTTTATTGGGGCCTTAAAACAATATTTCTAGTTGTTCCTGGTCCTTTGATAAAACGCGTCGCCTGTCATAAAACTGGGACTTTACCTGCTTTCATGTTTTGCGATTTTTTTTCCGGTCTGTTTAGTCAGATGCGAAGGGTTTGCTTTGCTAAAATTTTGCAATTTCAATAATAGTACACAATTTTGTTGAACGTGGCTTAAAACATGTTGTGCAATACCTATAGGTACGGTTTCAAAATCAAGGGTGTAGTAAGATGTATATTAGTTAAATCATCGCTAACGCAGAATACGTTTGATCGATCTTCAAACTGTTCTTGCTTACATAATTTCCATTCTTCTAAGCCACGATTTCTTTAGTTATTCATCGAAAACTAACCTTTGTTTTCTTATTACATAGTAATGTGTAAACAAAGATGGATTTAGTCTCGCTTCATGCTGACAATTGGACAATTATCAGGACATTGTCTAACACCATTATTTTGTCAACTCGCCGACTGAACGGTTAAAGTGGTAAATTTGAAGATTTATGGGCAACGCACGGGGAACGGGACTCATTGACGTACCGTTCGGAAGTTCTTTTGTCTAAAGCCTAATACAGACGAAATGTGGAAGAATAGTACGAGGAAGGTTTCGGTTTCAATACTATCGGAAAACAGTTAAGACATTCCTGGTAATAGGTACGCTTTGAATACCAAGTTCATCTTTTCTACCGAATTTGTAATATGGTTACTTTGTGCTTTCAGACTTTTGCCCTCTTTATATGAGGGAGAGAGGGGGTGCTTCATCATCATATCATCATATCAGCCTATTGCCGTCCACTGCTGAACGTAGGCCTCCCCCAAAGATCGCCAAACATCCCGGTCTTGGGCAGCCCGCATCCATCAGCTGCCAGTCACCTTTTTCAAATCGTCGGTCCATCGTGCCGCAGGGCGTCCCACACTACGTTTGCCCAAACACGGTCTCTACTCTAACACGTGTCTGCTCCATATACGTCTGCAGACATGGCCGGCCCACTTCCACTTCAGCGTGCTAATTCTATGCGCAATATCGGTGACTTTAGTTGTCTGGCGAATGACTTCATTGCGAATTCTATTCACCAGAGAAACCCCGAGCATCGCTCTCTACATAGCACGCTGAGCAACCTTAAATTTGTGGACCAGGCCCACAGTGAGTGTCCAGGAGGTGCTTGTGGCTAGTTAAAAATCGCGCAGATCATACGATTTGCAAGGTTAAACTGCGCTTGCCGCTGTCAGTCCATGAGTGGGTCACACATCGAGACCCCAACGTGCCTCAGAGAGCACGTTAAACCGTCGGTTCCTGGCAGTCTACTCCCTAAGCACGAAGTCCGTGGTTTCGGCCTTAGTTACGAGCGTTTCCTACTCCCTATCACCTACGGACATACGATTATTTCCGGGCCCGAACTAAGAATGAATGACAACACGATTTGACAGTTGTCCCTACTACCGATGTGTTTTTGCCCTTCTAAAAGTTGAACTTGACACTTGTTTTGTTCACTCCTACGTTTCGGGCGACTTTCGAACGGGCGACTAACTTCGTTGACGTACTTAGGGAGTAGGCCCCCTGATGTCATAGGTACTAATATCCTCAGTTTTATAATCTGATCGAATACTTATGACAGTCGTTACGTATAGTCAGAAGCCCGAAAGTCTGATAGCCGGTCTAACCTCAGGATATCAGCATTTCTCAGTAACTGGTTGCAAAGGTCTGATGGCAGTCGCTCCGTGTAAAATACTGGTATTCAGCCGTATTTGGTTAGACTGGAAACTGACCCTAACATAGTTGGAAAAAGGCTAAGCAGACATCAGAATCGGGTTAAAGTAGAAGCTTTTGTCTGATGGAAGCTGAAATTAAATTATTTTTGCTAACACAAAGTTAATAAATGTACTCCACATCTTTCAAATGAGAGATCTTTCGAATATATTCCTGACCTAGTGAAGTGACGGCAGACTCTATTTGCCAAAACTGAAAACCCATTTTTACGACACGTTTCTTTTTCGCAAAATTTCGCGACATCATTGTTTCGTGTACCCTTGACCAATTTAACAAAAAATATTTTAAAAACAGGACAATGCTAACTATAAATACAATTATGACTTCCTAAGCAAGTGAAAAAAATATAGAAAAAGCTTCGGCGTTTGTCAAAGTGGGTAAATAAAAAGGTTTTTTTATGTTACAAAAAGAGAAAATGAGATGTTTCTTTATCTTTTTGTTGTATTGTGTTGTTTTAAGGGGCATTTGTCACGGAGTTACACGCACGATTGCTAAGTCCGTCATATAATGTGCGTAGTGTTGGGTATTAAAATAGTTTTGTGATTGAAGCGAAACGAAGTGTTTGAACCAGGTATGCGGTGATCGCTTTGTTGTTTTATTTATGAGTTTTCTAAGTCATTAATAAAGATCATGTGTATTAATAGAAATATTTAGGATAATCATAGTATTATGACGGGAAAAAAAAACAGTTTTCACTCAATCTTTTTCCGAAAATTCTGTATTAACATTTATCGTCCCCTAATACGTCCTAAATATCTGTGCAAATAAAAAATCATGGTTATCTGGCCATGTAATTCCCATCGGCTCTACCACGGGTGACGGTGCCCCATGCTTGTCGATTTCAGCAAACAAACACCGGTCGGTCAACTGTATGGCATAATCTCTCGCAGCGGCATTATGCCCTGATACCATCGTTAAGGACGACGCACAGTGGGTTGATGCGTCGTGTGATGTCGTACATACTTTTGCTTCCAGTTCCGGCTCGAGTGTGCTGAGATTATTTTCTTGCACAATTTGGTCCTGGTCTCTCTTCTGAAATTTAATAATGTTGGTCGGTACTTACCATTCTATCTATGACCTAAAATAATAAAACATTTAAAATTGTGGCTAAGTGTTGAAAACATTAAAAAAAAGCTAAGAATCTAGCATTTTACAATTTTATTTGCATGCTTATGTTTTTCTATAATAACAGCAAGTTAAATCGAATTAAATCAATCAATCTTTATTTGTGAACATAGGTCATTATAGGGTGGTAGGTATAATAAACACATTTTAGGATCGGCTATGTCCTACCGTTTTATGCTGTAGGTACAAACTTTTATGATCTATAGGAATAAACAAAGTAGAAAATTAGAATTAACCGTTAACGTCCCGACCCACGACCCGGGTCGTCAGTGCCATTGTTTATCTATTGTGTCTATAATTACAGTACTTGAGTAATTAAACAACCATTTTATAAATTTCATTTGACAACAGACTGTATCACTTAAAAAGTTTTCTACAGAATAATAAGCCCGGCCGCACGTTATGAGAAATTGTCTGTCAGAAAATTTCTGATGCTCGCCGGAAGCCTCTCTTCGCATACATTTTGTACTAGACCCCACACACTATCAGGAACTTGCCGGATCTGACATTCTGCGGGTCTAGTACGTATATAAAATGTAGAGTGCCTTCCGGTGAGCGTCAGAAAATTTCTGACAGGCGATTTCTTATAGTGTGCGGCCGAGCTAAAGAATGATCACTACGATCTAAGAGTGTATCTACCTAAACAACTTGTTGACACCTGCCTAGAACTAATTATTAGAAATTATTGTGAATAATTTCATTAAAATGTGTAATTAATTATTTACATTATACAAATTATTCCAACGTTCCACAAACATTTCCACACTAACCGGTGCAAGTCTATTTAGACTTTAACTAGTCATAGATTAACTATTGTCTATTAGGCTAACAACATTAGCAGTTAATTCTTTAAATTACTATTTCAATACATTCTAACAAAACAATAAATAAAGCAAAACGCAGGTGTTAACAAAGCTATTACATAATATTATTTAAGAATCCACAAATCGATCTTAATAAAAGCTTTGTGAACATATTTCTGGCTTTACTTCATCCACCTTTGGTTTATAATAAAACACAAGTTTTTTTCTACATTTCGCACTACGAGTCGCCCCTAAGTCGTCCCCCGCTGCACAATCATTAATCAGAGCTTCGATCCTGGACTCCTTACAATGGGGAATGTTCAGAATGCCCGTACGATCCATTAGAATAACAATAATTACTCTTCTACCGGCACGGGTACGTCATACAGCCGAAAACGAATCAAAAGTGTAAAGTGACCGGTCATTTGATATGTTTGCCTGTTTTACACGGTGACTCATGACTCAGATCGGAAATAAGTTGAGCCTACGCTATGAATTAAAAACAGATGGAAGTAACACTCATATTTTCATAATACTCATAATCATAATTATGATTAAGAATAATGATGTAGATTTCGATAAGTATGTCGATAAAAAGATTGAAAAAGATTGCTACCTACTTAACAGTAAGTTGTACGTGGGTGCACATGCTGACCCAGAGCTGAACAAACAAGTCTAATTAATTTGTTTGTTGATGACTTGATTATTAATGCGACAGATTTATCAACGGAATAAATATTTATACGAAATATTATCTTAAATAATTTCAATTGTATTTGTTGAAGGCTCTTACGTCCGTCTCGGAATTCGGGTGGCACAAGCTATGTTTGTAGCTAGTTATATTTCGAAACGACAATAATTCCAATTTTATTTAAAAACACATTTAAATTACGTGTAAAACTAGTGATAAAACAATCCAGGAGTTGTAAATCACAATCGCAGAAGCAACCCAGACGGGGTGTGCGTGATTCTAAACAAAACATGGTGGCTCGGCCGCTCCAAGAAAAACACCCGACGACTGATTTACGAGACAATATCATTCGAGAAATGTGGCCAGAAATAAAATTAAACGTGAAAATGCCAGATTAACATAGATTTGCATAAGAAAATACGTTAGTGGAACTTTGGAAAATAGTTTGTATAAATAAATTACAAGCCACTCAAAATATTGTGTTATATTTTTCTTTATTTTGTTGTGGTAAATAAGTTACAGCTGTCTTTTGAGAGGTCCATGCTTTGAGAAGTCGTTCTGCTTTAGGCTATCGAAATCCCCATTAATTAAGCTACGGAGATCACGATGCAGTCGATTTTGGTGAAATTCAGATATCAACCCTATCGACAAAAGGAAAATTAGAAACAAACCCAATATACAGGTGAAATGACTTCATTCATACCAAGTTCACTATCATTAGTATGTCAAAGTCCAAAAAAATAGGTGAAACTTAGCCGTCTAATCTTCGAAAACCGTCAGTTTTTCATAAGTGTCGACAATAAATCGATAGTCGACTAAACACACGAAACAGTGACGAAGACTGATCGAGATTCGAGAGTGGCCGATTGAATCATTCTGTTTTTTGCTCGACGCCTTACTATTCAGTTGCTCTTTCGTATGCTTGGAATAAGGCTTCAGTAGAGTCGCCATTTTTCGCTCTATAAGTGCAGAGATAGTCTACACTATCGTCCGTCACGTGCGTTGCGGCGAGAATCTTGCGGGCCGCATCAAGATGCCTCGCAGGCCGCATGTAGCGTGCGGGTCGCTGGTTGCTGTCCGCTGGTACACGAACGCACTAACTAGGTCTTGATGCCATGGGCCTTTGGGTCTATCCGATCTTCAGGTCCTTTCAAAGTAAAATTTTGTTTTGTGAGAACACTCTATCGTGTGCTGGGGTTGATATAACTCTCCACAAAAGTAGATAAATGGCTCGTATAACTCATATCACAAAATCGATGGACTGATCGAATGTCGGAACAATACATTACTCTTCAATGTAGTAGTCATCAGCTAGATATACATCTTCTCTCGTATTTGCACGAGCTGTACAAGAATAGCACATGCCATGGTGAAAAGATTAGCCAGTCAGCAAGGTTGTTGCCATGTGCCCGGGGTAATGACCCCTATAATCATGCTAGAAAGTGTAAATTCATATGCAAAACAGTGCCACATCTCAATGTTAAGTGTCGGTGTATCTAGGTTATTAGATTTCTCTAACTGATAACACTGCGTCAACTTCCGTTGGCGCCGGTAAATAAATCGTTTAATCTCTGAAAGTACCGCAGGCAATTAGTTCGAACCCCGAAGTAATATGTTTTTTCAAACTTGTACATAATTTACACTTATCATAAAGCTATAATTAATCTATATTAATTTATAGTAACACTATAAATATTATAAGAGATTGAAACCAATTTTATAAGGTGGAAATGGCAGTGAGGATGCCCTAGAAGGACATACATCGATGTTACTGGTGATGCTCGTCAAAAAGGACAGGTGCGTAGTACTCTCATCCGGCGTGTGTGTATGACAGTAATGTAGGAACGTGGACGAAGCGAAAGGAGTATGAAAAGATCGTAGCATGTGGCGTTCTAAATTATCTGCCTAACCCCATGAACAAAAGGTGCGAGTTTATGTATGTATGTATTGAAACCATATAAACTTATGAGTAGTTTGTTGTAAAATATGGAAATCAATTAAATTGGGCAGCAATAATCAAGTAATGTTTCTTGTTCTTTTTCTAGGATAAGGTTTCGTCAGGTTTTTCTAAAATATATTTTTACCTAACTTTTGATATCTCCACGCCTACCCTGTTCGGAATCGTTCAAAGGGGCTGCAGGAACCTCGGCGGCCTATGAAAATGATATCACAGCCGACATAGGAATACACTTAATGTTTCTTTCCCTCCGATATCTTCACTTTTCGTACATACCAGTCAATCGATCATGTTTATACGGAGACAGTCGACGATAATTAACGACTGTGTAGTGATGCGTGACTTGGTTGCCTTTTCGCGGTAGTGAAAGAAAATTCAAATTGTGAGCTGTTTCTGTACGTATCGTATCGTTTACTTTGAAAACCTGTTTTTTTCTATAGATTGCGGAGACCGACCAGAAACTCCCCAAATCATAGATGAAACAGATGGTCATACGTTTTGATATAATTATTATGTAGGTACATGATTAGTTGCTTTATCAAGGTGGACCAATAGGTCGGAGAACCATGAGGATCAAGAACAAGACTGCGTGCGTAGATTAGCTGTAGCAGACTTACTTTTCAATGAGTTCTTCTGAGGAAGTACTAACCATACTAATTTCGGGTACCAAGTAGCATTATTTCTGCGTTTCAGTTTGAAGAGACGGATACAACTGGCGAGGCGTAAGCTGAGCTTTGCATTTGTGTGAGAGCACATAGAATCGATTGCCAAAAATCATTAAAAAGCGGTTTAAACCAAGCAAAGGACGCGTCTGCATTCAATCTCACACAAATACAAAGCTCAGCTTAGGCCTCGCGGACGGTACCGATGTAATTATAGACACATAAGACTTTCCAATTTTGTCTCTAAGATTGGCAACGCGTTAGAAATCGTCTTGGTGTTGTACATGGGTGGCGCTAACCATCTTCCAGTGGGCGGACCCTAGGCATGCTTGCCAACCTAAGGTACATTTAAAAAAGTAAGAAAATGTCAAATACTTCAGGTTGAAACCTGTTTTGCAATAAGGTAATAAACAGTGCAAATTTTCTTGCGATACATACAATTTATATTAAAAATACTAGATGGTACAGGTGCAATAATACTGATCAAGATTAAGCACCTTAAAGTGATAAAGATCCCATCAAGGATAAAACCTTATACTATAAACTTAATATTAATAACTACTCAATTAATATTGGTGTAAAGAAACATGGTATCCTACATTCACGTTCTAAATGCCTAGAATTCTGTAAAGGTAATGGATATGATGATATTTTAGAAATTGATCCTATTACTTTTGTGTCTTTGTGTATCACTAACCAAGTCCTTACATAGTAAGTAAATGTTTAAGTGATGTTAACGAAAGGTGTGCTGATATCTCTTTCTAAGTATGTCGTAAAATAATTACCTCCATGAAGACTTTAATGGCGCTAAGCAATTATGTTGTTACTGCATCTTGCATCATTGCCAACAAAGATGTACTTAAATCCCGTAGGGTTATCAATTTTAATTGAGAAGCTAGAGATGCACCAAGTTAAACGTTTTCCTTGAGTACTAATTTTAGGTTTGAGTGTTAGTTATACTTGTTCCTTGAGTTTTTAGTGTTAGTTATACTTGTTCCTTGAGTACTAATTTTAGTTTTTAGTTCTAGTAATACTGATTTCTTGAGTACTAATTTTATTTTTGTGCTCATTCAATTTATTTCGGGCATCGTGGTTAGCCATCAGTTTTGTAATTAAAAGAGGTTATCGATAGTATTCGTACACCTAGTTTGCCGATATAACCAGATTTTAAACCACTTCTGAAATAGGAAAGACTAGAATCATTACCTACTGAACTGTCAGTCAATGAGTATAAGTCTTTAGTCTACAATCGATATAATGCTTTTAGGGGCAACGCAATTCACCTCCCTTTTATGCATCTGTTGAGAACCCTTTAATTTGCTCAAAAAGAGTTTGCAAGACAATTCAAATACTTAAAAAACATAATTATTAATTTCAATCTGTTGTCTTTTTTTCTTTGAAACAGTTTTCTTTCAAAAAATCCTATCCTATGATTTCCATATCCTAGAATTTGTGTAGTAGTATTTTCGCCTAACATTAAGATTTTTTAACCTCGTTCTTAAACAAAATACGGTTCTAAACATCTTGTTGTATATCAGCCATCAATAATCGCGATGTTTCGCGGGCCCGGCCGAGACGTGCGCCCACATTCACGCTGCAGCGTTGACTAACGACCTGCCAATCAGGCCCTAACTTAATTGGAAATCCGTGTTTGTGGAGCCACTCCCCGTCAGCCTTTGTTGCTAAAAATTAAACGTTCTATGGTTATTTGAATAATTCTAATATATTTAGTATTGAGCTCAGTTTTAGTTTAAGAATTACTGATTGGATTACAATGATTTATATACAAAAAGAAGTAGATATGTCATTGACGCACCAAAAGTGACAATTCAAAATTACAACAATTGTTGTAATTGGAAATAGCTATCTCTTTCACTCTCGTATTTATTTAGTATCTTCGTCTTACTCATTAGAGATACTAGTGAAAATAATGCAGGTTCGAATTTTAAACACCATTTTCTATGAACGTAACATATCTACTTCTTTTTGTTATAATATCATTGTTGGATTATTGATAGTATTGGCGCGACGCTAGAGCTGGTTATAAAACCATAATAAAGTTTATATTTAAAATTGGAGCTTATTTCATTTCTCCTTAAAACTAGTTTGCCAATAGTGCAAAATTTACTCGAATCGAACTGATTTGCTACGGTATTACACCCTTCTTAACGTAAGGTGAGTCCTGGAGTTTTTCTACAAAACGTTACCCTACAAAGAATATCAAAACGGTCACGATCCACCAAGCTCTCCCGTCGTAGAGCCGGTCGCCTCTTCAGACTCCGCAGTCACACCGATAATTCAGCCCTCATCAAGCTGTGTCCTCCCCTAGGCCCCCGCCAGCAACGCCCTAAGCCGAGGTCCGAGTCTCACTAGGGGTCGCCCTTAGTACTGTTGTTGCAGGTAGTCATGATGTTAGTGTAGTACAAGTAGTTAGCTTAGGTTAAGTATTTTACTTCCCCCCCCCCCCCATTGGCTGGAGACCCTTCAGGTCTCGCCAATAACTGCCCGGTTACGTAGAAGGGGTCCCCAAGGATCATCTACAGCAGTCCAATAGAAAAAAATAATAATATCAAATATTTAAATAAAACAAAACATGGATATGTAATAAAGCTATTTTACGGTTTTTAATGATGTCGTTTACGTTTTTTCGAAAGCACTTCCTCCCTTACGGCTTTTACACATATTTTTTAAAAGGAAGATTTAAAAAAAAAGCAGGTAGGTATCATTTTTTTCACATATTAATACAAAGAAAATTTCATATCTCGAATTACGACTGGCTATAGTAACAAGGCAGTTAGGTGCTTCCTCACTGGATTTTATTTGCCTTAAGGATGAGTGACGTTAAGTGGACGTCAAGTGGGCAAAAGCGGCAATTCTTTTGCACATGTAATTGGTAATGTACTCCAACTGTATGTGAAATGTATATGGCATGAGTACGTACGATGAGGAATGAGTCGGTAACCCATTGCCCTACCTCGTTGAACCCTAAACACTTTCACGTTGCAACAAGATATTATGTTTGCCTTTCATTCCTCAAACAATGTGTATTCCATCACAAAGTAGCTATGCATACCTACTATGTATCATCAATGTCTTACAAGGCAGCTACCACACACGATGACACTATCCTTTTCACACATATACAAAGAGCAATAAATGAATGAGACGGGTATACCCAGGGTGGCCAAGTGCATGCGACAAGTGTGTGTGTATGCTAATTCCGACCACGACACGTATTGTCGCTGTCAAACTCGCTGGCGAACTGTTAATGTCCCTTTCGTGCTGTCTTAGGGTAGACACGACAGTTTACTGGGAATTGGAGTGCAGATTTGAATTGCTGTTGTAGATATCTATTCATAGATGTAATGTTAGTTAAGGCAGAGATAGCAATCGGGGCCAGTTGGAGGACTAACTCTTGCAAAATTAACGATAATTTAATGTGTTTAAGCTGCTAGAAAACGATCAATAAGTTACTTAAGTTTCTGTCTTATTTATTTTCCAACAGTACTAATAATATCGATTTCTGAATACACGTCGCTCTTGTCATTCCTCTATTTTCCAGAGAGGATCTTTAAAGATAGAAGGAACAACGAACGATTTGGAAGAATAATGACAAAATTATGACGTAGCAATCAGATCGGTGAATACAGAATGATGTTATTGGAGCATAGGGTAAAGTTGTTTTACATCCATTGAATGCAAACTCCTTGTATCTTAAATTATGAAGATTTGACTTCATCAGGTATAAAATTTAAGAGTACAATCTTAGACGAAAAAAAAAGTTTTAGGTGAAACGCCTCATCCATACATTTCGAACACTCGATAGACTCGCCTTCCTTGTTTGGGGATATTAAAAAATTGTTCCGGCTAGCGTGCCTAATCGACGACAGCCGGCGTTCGGCCGCCCGAACCTCGTAAGTCTATTTGAATTTAGAATATGAAACACTTGAAATTCGAATGCGTATTTGTTTTTCAACATAATTATCATCATAAAGTTTTGTTTTGTACCTATGTACAAAATTAATGTTATTGCAAACGAGTAATTTTTTTTTAAATTATTAGTTCTTCATTTTATTCCAAAACTAAAATTCACTAGAGCCATATTTTTTATTGTTAACAGTAAGTAAAAAATAAATCCATTTGCTTTGTTTTACACAATTTATTTAAACTCATTTAAGATTAAAACCAGATGTCCTGCCAACGCCATCTGTATTGCCATTTGTGAAATACGATGCACCGTGCGCCATCTGTGTAAGGAATGGCGAACGATAATCATCCCTTCGTAGCTAAGGGTTGCGAATGAAAATCTGCAAAATGGCGCCACTTGCCAATATTAGTGGGGTGGAAAATGTCGGGAAGTATAAAACTGGTTTCCGGGAGTAGGTTTTACATTTTTCTTAAAATGTAAGTAGGTATGGCGATTGTAATTTTCTAATTATGGTTTATACGCATTCTGTAAGATAATCTTTAGATAATTGATTCTTTAATTCCAAAAAACAAAATTTAAAACATTGGTCCTTCGATACTTACCGCCTAGATTTTTATTAATCTCAAAATTTATTCGTTCTTGACTGCAAATATAATATTAGTGTTTTCGACCAACATAGACTTGCAAATTAGAATAAAAAATCCCATATCCTTAGAGCAAAGTAATTTACAAAGTATCTAATTAGTTATTCGATTTATAAAGTCTAGTAAGATTTGATTCCAACGTTCACTTACAAGCATCAGGTACTTGCAACATCGAATTAGACAACCTTAATCCTAAAAGACAACATTGATGGGTTTCAAAACAAGAATTATTAGAATCAAAGAGCACACTATAATCTTTCGTAAGCCAGACAACCTTGCGCAAAATATTTTCATGACTCTGCGCTCTTCGAGACTTGAATTTAAATCTTCTTGTGATGTAAGAAAGTTTTTGTTGAAGCCAAATGGCGAGCCGAGTAAAGTTTTAGAGTTTTAATACGTTGTAATGTTGGAGATTTGTGGCGGTAACGACGCGTCATTAGCTGAAGACATGACCGTCCTGCTACAACAGAGCCTCGCAAAAACCAACAAGTTATAATTGACTAATTTAAAAATCGAGAGTTGTATTGTTTGATTCTAACAAAAGATTTATTTTTGTTATGTTTTCTTCTATGCTTACATAACCTTATGTACTTTTCTATGTAACATACCAATTTCTTTTAACGTTACGTAATTTTTTTGCTCCAGAAAGCGTCTGAGAAAACACTTGAAATTATAACAGCTCCCACAGTTTCAGAGAGAACTTTTTGCTGCAAACTTTTTTACAAGATCGTGCCTTTAACTTATCCTTTATCTGTCTGGAACTAAGTAAAAATCTGTCTTTTAAGACGCATCCATATTTAAAATGACGGATCTTTATTTAATTGTTTTCATGATTAACAGGTTTTTTAAAGGTATCGGATTATACACTAAAAATTTATCAAAAAAAACTAGAAACTGGTTATAAGAATGTGATAGTTTAAAATTTAGTACAATTTCATATTTTGCATCATTCATATGGTGGAGCCCAGAACAGTGTATGGTCCTACGAGCATATTTATTTGAGCATTTGCCCAAATCATTATCTGACAATCAGGGGGCTAATTCTACTAACAGAAACTTTAATCAATTGCAACTGAATCGTTCATTCAGGCAGTTTTCGTTTTGTTTTTATTGTCAAACAATTTGACAGCTTTTGATAGTTTTTGTTAACGAAAACTGTCTGAATAAACGATTAAGTTGCAATTGATAACTGTTTCTGTTAGTAGAATTGGGTTCCTGGTTTTTCACGTTTGATTCCACGAATTCTGCATCCACTTTAGCTCAACAATTACAACTGTGTGCCACATCTAAGGAGCTTATAATCTGAATCCAGAATACGTAATCAACAAGCCCCCACAAGAGGTGAGAGAGAAATTAAAACCTCGAGAGAGAGGGCCGGTACACCACAAATCGCTTAGTGCTGCCGCCCGTCCTAATGGCACGCCAATTAAAAGTTTGCTCGGCTTCTCCCTCCGAGAATTGTTACGCGGGTTGAGCTGTAAAACTGAACAGCTGAACATCCCAGCATAATGTAGTTTATTCGAGTGCGCCCGTAGTTTTGGTATTAGCATTTTGATGTCGCGCCAAGCTGATCGTCTGACGTCTGGGATTTGTTTATCGATGTTTTATTGATGGTGGAGTTGAGTTTTGAAATGGTAGCGTGATTATAACTGAAGTGGAAACTGAAGTTGGGATAGGAAATTATGGGGTTCCATCAGTTGGCATTCACGGATCTAAAGTATGAACAGAAAACGTGGGTTAATAAAATCTATGTTTAACATTAAAGTACATTGATTTGATCAGCACAGTCGACTAGATTCGCATCCATGGCAAACTTGCGAATCTTGTGATGAGGTAAAGTTACGAAACCGCGTCTATTTCTGATCTTTGTAAAATATTGAACAACTGTTGATTGTATCTTAAAAAGAAACGAGTAATAAAGAAATAAAATTCAACAAAAAAAAACTTCGTAAACGTTATCCTTGTAAATATAAACTAGATTCAAGTAAAACACTTTCAACTAGTTAATAAACTAGGCAACAAATAAAGATGAACTTCTTAGAACTAAAGTGGAAATTATTTCACCCACTTCAGTAATTCAAAACAAGCGTCATTTGGTAGGCAACTTAGCACTCTGTTAAGGCACCTGACACAAATATAAAGTTTTAATAACAGTGTCATTAAACAGGGAACAACAGTTGGAACGTGTTGTCATTGGATCTAATTAGACGTTGCGGAGTCCGCTTAGATGCCATAGCTGTTGCTGTAATGTTTGACTTGCTACAGGTATGTTTGCATTTGAGGGTTGGAAGCATAGAGTGAAAATAGGTAAGCGGGGTAAGTAATAAGAATGAAGCAGACTCATTATGTGCTACATTAAAGAGGTAGAGATCTGGAGTGTTATGAACCTTGTTTTTCAATTTAACATAAAAGAAGGAACTGCTATGTCTGTTGTTTATACTAACTTCGGAAATGCTGGTCACAGGAATTGTTGAATTAATTTGATGCTGTAAATTAAAGTCATGTTTCTTTCCAATCTTATTGTTAATGTTGACCCATATCATCCCACTGGATAATTGGCCTGCCCCATGATTTCCAGGCCTTTAGGTCCGAAGTTTGTGTGGACCATTTATCATTTATTTTCTCGAGGCTGTCCTGTCATCTCCTTTTTGCTAAAGTTAGCATAACTATTGTGACAACAAAATTTACCACAAAACACGTCACACAATTCCACATGAAAACATTAATCTCAATCCCAAATAATTATCAGTGGCTTTGATTAAATCCTCATGCACGACAAAATAATTTAATAAACACCCCTTCTTTTTAATCTCTTACGTGCAACCCTTGCAACCCTTTCGCAAGTTTTCCTCGAAGGCTAAGTGGATTTTCGGGTCGTCCCGCATTTGGATAACGGCCGTGCACTTTCAAATCGTTAGTGCCGGTTGCCTACTATATGCAGGGCTGAAACAGGAAAATTCTGGTGTTAATTATAATTTGCAGCTTGTCTTAACGTTTTCACCCTTTGGTCTGTCTATACTATGCTGAAAAGAACTTGTTGCATCAAGATTCTTTAATGATATTATAAGGCGAGTTTTTGGATAATATGGAGTAACAATCACGTGTCTATTACAATGGCCAGGGCAAAATTGACATCCTTTTTTCATTGTGATAGACTATGTAGATTGACATCAACGGCCAGCCCATGCTGAGAGAAGATGGGACGTGGGGTAGTAAAAACATTGTAAGCACACATTGTCATTGTGATAACAGACTGTGGTAGATTGTCACAAGCGGCCTGCCCATGCTAGGAGAAGATGGGACGTGGGGTAGTAAAAACATTGTAAGCACACATGACTCTAGCAATAAATGCCATAGTTTTTGATTACAGCATGATGATACTGTATTATGGGTGAATGATTCTCCCTAGCTCTTGATATGCGTAGGAATAACACCTGGCTAGCCTCACAGTAAAGTCCACCAAGCAGTTTACTATGTTCCGTCATGTGTATGTAAGAGCCAGAGGGGTATAGGGGAATTCCTCTATATCACTATTTCTTGGATTCGTGTGCTCCATCTTAGACCCTGTCTACGCTTACCATCAGGTGCGACTAGGGTCAAATGCAACCAAGTCAAATTATAAAATAACATAAAAACTCCAACACCACTTGTCTTGAACCATAAAATATTTGAACTGAACTGAACCAATAAACCATGAATATGAAACAAGTAAAGATATCTTAGAAGCTTTTTATTATACCTACAAATTGTTTAGTCTATTCGTAATAGCAACTTCGCCAACTACATTCCAAGTTTTGCTCTGTGCATTGCTAAGTGGAATTTCGGGTCAGCCCGCCTTTTGCTAACGTCCGAGCACTGTCGACTCGTTAGTGGCGTCACAGGCTACACTGAATAGGGCTGTTCTGAATATTCCAAGAATATTCTATGAGGTAAAATGCACTTTTACTCTGTTCAACGAATGATGAGTTCTGACATTGCGGTCATTTCGTGAATTGTAGCCGTAAGGAGATGCTATCGAAAAAAACGTAAATGATATCATCAAAAACCGTAAAATAGCTATATTATTCGTGTTTTGTTTTTTTTTTTAAATATTTGATACTAGCTTTTGCCCGCAGCTCCGCTTGCGTGAAATTTTGAGGCCTCGTTATGCCCCTTGTTAGGCGTAGTTATAAAATCAAAAAAATCTTTCATCCCCTATTTCACCTCTTACGGGTAGAGTTTCCAAAAACCCTTAAACAAGTGTATATTTATTTCTCACCAAGAGCCTACATTTTTAATTCCATGCTTCTTACTTCAAAGGTAACAGATTTCTCATGTAAATTTTCAACACTTATTTCACCCCCTTAAGCGTTGATTTTTCAAAAACGCTCAAACACGTTTAGCTATATTTCTAACCAGAAACGTTAATATCTAATTTCATGCTTCTTACTTAAAAAATGACGGACTTATATACAAACTTAAATCCCCTATTTCACCCCCTTAAGGGTTGAATTTGGAAAAATCCCTTCTTATTGGATGCTTACGTTACAAAAGAAACCTACTGTCAAAATTTTAAGTTTCTAACCCCAGTGGTTTAGGTTGTGCGTTGATAGATCAGGCAGTCAGTCTGTCAGCTTCTCCTTTTATGTAGATAGATTCATTGTATGATAACGTATGGTAGAAAAACCTCTGGACTCTCACCTTACGTTGAAAAGGATACAGTGTAACTATCAATAAAAGTATGTCCGTGACTTTTGTATTCAAGGGTAATCTGATGTATTTATTGAATGATTATATACTTTGTTACTAAGTAACTCGTCAAGAGTTTACTTTCTGACTTTCTAGACAAAGTAACTATCAGCAGCTGCTAGTGTTTTGTATTCCATGGTTAATTTGATGTATTTATTGAATGATTATAGTACTTTGATACTATGTAACTCGTCAGTTAACTCGTTAAAAGTTTATTTTCTGACTTCAAAGACAAAGTGAATATCAGTAGATGCAAGTAATTATTATTTGCAAGATCAACGAAATGTATAGGATTGAGTGTCTGATCACATGAAATCTAGAAAAGTATGTAAAATTAACGTGTAAGTTCAATATAACACCAGGCAATACCAATATACCTCGTAGTACCGCATGCAATTTTCCCTATCTTTAATCATAGAGGTAATAATTCACAGACATACGTAAGCATTCAAAATAGTCACTATCCCGCATTGAATGGCATTGTTGTCTTTATTCAAAGTTTAATCACTGTCCTAGACTGACACTCTCGAGGGGACTCCTGTGCCCTTTCTACATGTCCTCAATTAACATAAAAGGTGCAAGATTAAAGCGTCAAGAATTTGCATTAAACATCAAGATGTTGCAATGAGTAATGGTGTATTGTTTCGTTTCTGTCATGCAGTTCTTTGGTTACAGTTATGTATTCATGATATTGGATGACTTCGTTGTGTAGAGACCACCCCTTCTCTTTCTGCGGGTGTACTAAGGCGACTAAAGGATAATGTAAACAGTACAAACAGTAGGCATCCTCGCGTCTGGTAATGACATCAAGTATCAATGTGGTAACTCACGAACGACTAGCGAGAAGCATTTACACAACAACAAGGCGAACTGATATAATTAAATATTTTGTTTATTTATTTATTGGCCTATCTACAATTGTTATACTGTTTATCCCGATAATACAAGAAATATGATACAAGCATAGTGTACAATATGATGCGATGAAAAAAAAAATATAACATCAATAAAATTACAATAATAGTGCAGAAATAACACTTTCAACAACTAGTAGTTTTAGAAACACAGTTTATACAAAGATGACATGAAATAAAAAAGTCACTAAGGTGCTTACTTTTGATGGACTTGGCGCTTTTTGTCAGTATATTGTTGTCACTACTGATTTTAACTCACTTGAGGTCGTACATGCTCAATTCATTACTGTCCTAACTGCTGGGCACGGGCCTCTTCTCACGCTGCGTTGTGCTGATCTGGGGGTCTACTCCCTAAGCACGAAGTCCGTGGTTTCGGCCTTAGTTACGGGCGTTTCCTACTCCCTATCACTTACGGTTATACGATAATTTCGGGGCCCGAACTAAGAATATATGACAACACGATTTGACAGTTGTCCCTACTACCGATGTGTTTTTGCCCGTCCGAAAAGTTGAACTTGACATTTGTTTTGTTCACTTCTACATTTCGGAATCTTTCGGACGGGCGACTAACTTCGTTGACGGACTTAGGGAGTAGGCCCCCTGACGCGAGTTGGCGGACTACACACACCTTCGAGAACTGTTTTTATTTTAGTCCCTTTCAGATGTGCAGGTTTCTTCACGATATTTTCCTTCACCGTTTACGCTCCTGAGGTACGATTTCATTTAACTCCTTCGTACAAAATTTTGCGACAACCCTGTTCATGACCCGTTTGTTTCTGACTAATTATTATATGTGACGAGTGAACGTCTCACTGCCAACACCCGACAACATTTCAGGTCACACTTCATATGTTTTTTCACATCTGATGTTTGTATTAAAAATTATTCTGCGTTGAAAATGTTATGTGAACTGCAGTATGCGATTCAACTTTTAGTCTTAAATTAATTTTGGTCGAGTACTGAAACGATTTCAATTCTGATTAAGGCGGGTGATCATCAATATTAATTCTCTGGCTAAACATAAAAATGAACTAGAATTTTAGGTAAACGGCTGTTTCACCAGAGAGTTAATATTGGTTGCGAAGTATGTGCGGTGTAACTTTGAATGATAGATTGAAGAATGATATGATAAGACAAAGTTGCGGTTTAATAGAAAGTGACAAAAATTGTAAGAAGTATGCTTCGGTGGTTTGGGCATGTTGCTGCGGCGATTAACGAAAGGAATTTATAAGGCGAATGTCAGTAGAAAAGCCATTATAAGACACCCTGGAAGGACATAGTATACATTGATGTTATTGGTGATGTTCTTCAAGAAGGACAGGTGCCTAGTACTTTCAACCGGCGTGCGTGTATGAAAAGATTTATGACCGTGGATGAAGCGAAAGGAGTATGTAAGGATCGTAGCATGTGGCGTTCTACAGTTTCTGCCTAACCCTATGGGAAAAAGGCTTGAGTTTATGTATGTATATATGTTAATATTGGTTAACACCGGTGTTAATAGTGTTAAGGGGAAGGCAGTAAGCGCTGACTGGACCTGGAGAACCGTAATTGTGGTGCAAATTGGAAAAAAGCCTATGTCAATCAGAGAACTGAGTTAAGCTGAGTTGATTGTTTGATTAATTGAAATAGTGTCAAAAAGTAGTAATTGACTGATTTAAATTAGTCTCCATGTTTTTTTATTATTAACACACACTACCCGAAAGATTTTAAGTTTTGATTCCGATGCCTAATTGGAGAAGAAAAGATAGAATATAGTTTGTTGAATAAAGCTTAATTTTTGAAATATTCATTATTTACGGAAATTCACAAATCGAAAAATATCTATGGTAATGTGGTGTGGTGTTCCTCCAACCAAAGGGAGGATCCTCCAACCAGGCGGAGTCTTGTGCCTGGCGGGCTACTGCCCACCAGTTGATGTTGGGAGGTTGTATATATACTATCTGCGTGTTAAATCTTGATTGCGCGATGTAGGATAGTTCGCTAGTTCGCATGTGGCGAGATAGATGCCGCCACATCACTCCCCCCCTGAGACCGGAGGTCGATCGTCTTGATGAGTCAGCGGTCGTTGAGTCTTGAGAACTTGCCAGGGCCAGTGAGGGGTTCCTTTAAGTCGAAACTGTGAGTGGTGGCTGTGGACTGCGTCGACCAGGAGAGAAGTGCCTCTCTAGTTGACCGGCCGAAGTGCAGTATGATGCGCCATGATGCTGGAGTTGGGCTGAGGGTCGTGACTGGTCACATCACCCGTTGAAGCCGAGGATGCTGGCTGGCTGTGGGACTTGCTGCTTGCTGCTCGATTGAATGCTGAGCTGCTGAGGGAGTGATGATGTGGCTGCCGAGGCTGCGAAGGTTGTGTGTGACGTCACCAGTGTGGAAACACTGTCTGTGACGATCACGTCGGGGTCACCAATGTGGAGAAACTTGGTGTGGTGTTCCTCCAACCAAAGGGAGGATCCTCCAACCAGGCGGAGTCTTGTGCCTGGCGGGCTACTGCCCTGTCTGTGACGATCACGTCGGGGTCACCAATGTGGAGAAACTTGGTGTGGTGTTCCTCCAACCAAAGGGAGGATCCTCCAACCAGGCGGAGTCTTGTGCCTGGCGGGCTACTGCCCTCCAGTTGATGTTGGGAGGTTGTATATATACTATCTGCGTGTTAAATCTTGATTGCGCGATGTAGGATAGTTCGCTAGTTCGCATGTGGCGAGATAGATGCCGCCACAGTAACAAGTCCTGTGAACGCGGCGTTGCGACTTTTGTCATACCATACCCCTCTCGCCGTATGTCTTATTTATCGGGGAGGGTTGTGAATTGAGAAGTTTCTTATCCACTCACACGATAATTTATAAATGTTGCCAGTTCAACCTAAGGTATTGTTTACAAGGCAGTACTAGAGTTAATTGATTTACAAAGACACGAAAAAAAATGACTGAATTGAACTTTCGTTGATATAACATTTGACTCATAATACCATCAGAAAGGCGTGGTTAAAATCTTTCGGGTACCTCGGGCCCACGGTGTATACTTATATTATAACAGATTCATTCATAACTGTGTCTACAGTTTTGTAACGTGACAGCTGCAATTCTTTCAATAATAATAACATTTCAAAATTTGTGGTACATTAAGCATTATTGTACGTTATTAAACTAGATATCAATTACAAGGGGCTCAGTAACAGGAAATGTATTAAATTAATGAATAGCTGAATCGATTTCTAAACCGCACGGCTACTGGCCATCAGCGACCGACAATGTTACTGTAATGCAGAGAACTTGCGTGGTACATGTAATAAGAGCTTAGCGGTATCTGTAAGAGGTAAATGACTTGCTAAGACAAATACAAAATTTATCAAGAATTAAACTTTAAATTGCATTGAAAAAACTATACAGAGTGTAAACGAATTCGTGTAATTCCTTCAAACCTCGTGAACTGGTGACACTGATTGACCCTGTAAAGGTTTTTTTCAGAATCAACAAAAAAAAGTTTTCAAAAAAGGAACCATGGTATTCTGCATCTGAGTAATTTTAGCGTCCCATGTTAACTGACTGCGTGAAGCGATATCGCGCTAGTCGTACTCGTCAGCTGTGTCGCCATGCCTTCATTCATTTAAGCATGGCAACGAAATTTTCTATCACATAAAACATATTTGGGAAAACAAAAACATTTATTTTTTATTTTTAATCAATCTAAATCCCGTGCGGGGTTAATCTATATCATTAATAGATCATGTGGTTTGAAGGAATTACATGAATTCGTTTACACCCTGTGTAGGTAAGTTTTGTGATCTTTTTCTTCTCCATAAAGATTCTGCGGTTATCATGTTGCGTTTCTCTTTGTTTTAAGTATAAACATAAAACCTGCTTCATATTCCATGTTGTTACCAGTGCCTGTTCCAATGCAGAGGAACTCAGACCTTCGCAACATTCACGAAAACCATGGTTTTATTGTAGTTTTAATAAAATAGCGAGGTTCAAGGAAAGAAATATGGGAATCCAATTATTTACCAATTTCAGTTGGAAAATGACACCCTTTTTACCCGACTACTCGACAGCAAGGACAGGGTTATGTTTTTCACGCGTATCTATCTATGTATGTGGGATTATTTATACCCTCGAAGCAGCCCAACGGTTGGATGGATTTTAATGAGTGAGGTGTCTATCGATTTGTCTAAGCAGTGCGATGGTTATAAGTTAAGTTTAGTTTTTATAAAATGAAATGGTGGCCGTGAAATACGAAAAGGGAAAAGAAACAAAAAAAAATGTCACCTTCCATATTATGTGGGACATCACTGAATAGGTCTTTTAAAATCAATATGATATTTCCTTGACCATATTACAGCCATAAGCTCCGTTTAAGAATTACACAACCTGAAAGTTGTGCAGGATCTACATTGCGGACTAGAGCGAGTGATGGTACCTATATTAAATGAAATGTGTAAGTATAGATAGATTTCTCACCCCGATAATTCAGCCCTCATCAAGCTGTCTCCCCCCCCCTATGTCCACGCCAGCAACGCCCTAAGCCGAGGTCCGAGTCCCACTAGGGGTCGCCCTTAGTGCTGTTGTTGCAGGTAGTCATGATGTTAGTGTAGTACAAGTAGTTAGCTTAGGTTAAGTATTTTACTTCCCCCCATTGGCTGGAGACCCTTCAGGTCTCGCCAATAACTGCCCGGTTACGTAGAAACCGTCCCCTAGGACGACCTACAGCAGTCCAATAGAAAAAAAAAAAAAAAAAAAAGTATAGATAGATTTGTTTAGGCCTCATTATAACGGTAGGTACTTATAAATACGTACGATACATTGATAAAATAATACTAAAAAGGCGTAAATAAAAAAGTTCATAAAAAAAAAACCCGCCTGCATAAAAAGCGAACTAAAAGGATGTAAACAAGACGTACTTCTAATCATAACATACATAACATAACGTCAAACTTACGTAGGTTTTCAAAAAATCATGCTATCAAATCGTCACATGCAGTCGGAGGCTACATATGAGTTACGTAATTCACAAACTGACTGACCAAAAAATCATACGTAGCCTCGCTACGTAGTAGTTCGCTTTTTATGCAGGCGGGTTTTTTGATTTTTAATTAACTTTTTTTTAAAGATGCATTTTGCATTATATACAAATTCGTGCAAATCCTTAAAACCACATGATCTACTGCTGGTGTAGATTAACCCTGCACGATATTTACGATGATTAAAAATTTAAAAAAACTTTTTTTCTTGCGGTAGGGTTAAGTGATCGTACCACATAACAAGGATTAAAAAAAAATGTTAAAGTTTTTTTGCAAATTTTTATTATTTATTTTCGTGAATATTTCGATGCCACTCATAAATGACTGAAAGCACGGCGACACAGCTGGCAGGCAAGCCTAGCACGATATCGCTCTTTGCAGTCAATTAACTGGTGGCTATAAAATTACTCAGATTTAGAAAACCAAGTTTTTTTTTAAGTTCTTTCAAAAAAATCCTATTTAGAATTAATCTGTGTCACCAGTAGATCACGCGGTTTGAAGGAATTACACGAATTCGTTTACACCCTGTATACACTACGTGAGTACTTAAAAAGAAAAAAACCGATACAAAAATCGCTACCGCTCTCTCTACCTCTCGTAATTGCACCACACCCGCTCCACTGAAAGCGCGCACCGCAAAACGGTCCGTTTCCACACCTCATTGCAGCCCGACGCGGCGTTTACAAATAGCTCTGTGATTATAAGACATTATTGTAATGGAACCGCACAATTAGAACAATCGACTGCACTGGCTCGCGCAAAAACTTATGCCATTGTAAAAGTTGGGCGACAAATTGATGGAAACGGAGCCGCGTTTTTGTTTTGATTGATTCGTCAAGCAATGACGGAAAATCTAGGTTTTGTTTCCACGGTCCGATGATTATGGAAATTCTGTACTTTATTCAAGGAGATCGCCTTCAGTGACGGATTATGTTTGATGAATCTGTGCCTCGGAGAGCACGTAAAGCCGTATGTCGTCTGCGCCTGATCTCTCCCAGTCATGTCGGATTTCCTCCCCATCTTCTTCTTCTCTCGTGTCAGAACGAACTAGAGAATAGCTCATGCCGTGGTGAAAAGATTAGTCAGTCAGCAAGGTTGATAGCGGGGCCCAGGGTGCGCCGGACGTACTTAAGTATCATCACTCGTGGAGGCTAAGGCTTCCTTCCCATAAAGACTATGAGAGTGAGGGAATAAAGAGTGCACATGTGTCTACGCACACACTTGTGCACTATAATGTCTCCTGCGCAGTTGCCTAGTCTCCTTTGAGAAATTCGATCTGGAGTACATTATGTTTGATGATAACGATTTTGCTGGTCATTATTGATAAAAAAAAAAAAAAAACTATTAAACCACTACTAGCACAGCCAATGTAATGCTGGCAATCTTTTGTGAAAAAAGAGTAAAGGTCATGGCACAGTAGACTGGTACAGCAACTGCACAACTGCAGCACGGCGTCGCCTCGAATTTAGGCTACGGCTAGCCGCCAGCGCGCTAACTACGCGTCGTCCGCGAGGTGCAAGCTCGAAGTCCGCGCGTCGTCCGCGAGGTGCAAGCTCGAAGTCCGCGCGCAGGCCGCGAGGTGCAAGCTTGCTGTCCCCACGAACACAATGGTTATATGGCATTTGTGATTGAACACGCCTAGGACTTGCATTCGCTGGCGACTCGGAGTCGGCGCGCCGTAAGCACGCAGTCGGTGCGCTGGAAGCACGCGGTCCGCTCGCTTGCAGCGCGCTGTCTGCGAGTCGAGTTGTATGGTAGCGGCAAGCGCGCTGACTGCCCGCCGGCGCCGTTGGCTTTTTCATATTGACATTATGAAATATATGACACACGATTTAATGCTCTAATGACAAGTTAATTGTTGGCTTGGAGCGGTGCCGTTACATTGCCGGTATAGTGTGCCATGACCTTAAGTTTGCGTTCACACAACCTTCAAAATGCACCTATATGTAAATTGAGTCATTGGGTGAACCTAATCATTAATAAGTTATGACATACATTTTACAAAATAAGGCTGCACCGTCAACCTAAATGTAGTTATTACATGTAAAACCTAACGATTCCGATTAAACTTCCATGAGCAAAAAGAACAAAAAAACTCTATCGAAAGTCACAAAACACGTTCGGTACAATTTCGCAATCAAGATCACCCCATCAAGTCATCATCGAAAGTTGTTACTAATAACACAAAATTGGTTCTTTTACATAAATTATGATAATGAAAATGCCCATCACATAGCTATATGTACACTTATGTAGGTTGGTATACAACCTCAAATTACGGTAAAAGTTGACGCTAATGACTTTTAGGTAACGACCATTGGCTCTTACTAATGATCTGACGGCCAGCCCACTTTTTTACCGGCGATCCGTTTTGGTAATTTACGTTTTTACACGACTACCGCTTGATGCGTAAAAACTATTAGGTGTGGGTGGACGTTGAAAAAATGGGAAAATTTATGGCCTTTCCCAGGCGGCTTTGGATCAGCCGTGAAAGATTTCCTAAATATCCGGGAGGGATATGTTTAATTTCATGCTTAATTAGGCCTTAGTTATCTACTTGTGACTATATTTTTTGATAACAAATTTGATACACTTCGTCGTCATTAAACCCTCCCTTGTCCCTATCATATAAATACAATTAGGCTCCCCAAAAGGTGGACCGATGACCAAGTGAAGGTCGTGAGAAGCACAGTACCGGTCGATGTGGCGATGCTTGGGGGAGGCCTGTGTCCAGCAGGGGAAGTCTTTCGGCTGAATGATGATAATGATGATAAATACAATGAAATCTTGTTAAAGTAATTAACCACTAAAACAAAGCGCAAACGCATAAACGCACCTCATGGAATTCGCTTGAATTGACCCATTTTTCCTACTTTCTTTCATACAGATTCCTTGTTCTGATAAATCACGACGATAATTGCACGTAGTTTCTAAAAATGTTCCAACCTACAAATATAAAATTTTGAGAAAATCGAGTTTCAACATTAAAATATTCGTGAATTCAGTACAATTTCATACATCTAGGTTGGTGGTATACTATAATGATTTTCTGGCTGGCAGTGACAGTGCACTCAACAGTAGCCTACATAGTAAATTTATATCATGTGACCATTTTCGTCACATAACTCCTCATTAACCAACTTGTAGAATGGAACTACTACATGAACATCTACACAAGGGATTGGCAGAATCATCTCAGCAAAGATAATTTTCTATATTTTTGTAGGTATTATACAGGGTGTAAAAAGACCCATCGCATAGCCGAAATCTACACACTTTTATTTTTTGGCATGAAAAAAAACGCTTTTTTTTTGTAGCGTGCAAATTATGGTTGTGGCGATGCCGCGCGTTTGCATGCGTGCAGGGGACACATAGCCGAGCCAAGGCGGTCGTGTGCGTTTGATATTCATTGCGTTTTTGTAACTTCAAATGCGTAATTTGTTAGGAAAAATTGAAATTTTTGATAATGTTTGTATGGAAGATAGTTTAGTATTATGACTTGGAAATTGTTTTTTGGAAAAACTAAAAAAAAAAGTGTACTTTGACCTTCAATATCTCCAAAACCAATGATTTCCCAGGTATGGTTTGTTCGAAAAAAAATATCCCAATGATGGGTAGAATACGTGGTTTTTGTTATCGTTATGGGTCTTTTTACACCCGATATAGGTACCTATATTATTATAGGTATATAATAATGTATATTAATTATTATAATGTATATGTAGGTTATGATTATTAATATATATTTATGTATGCATGTGAATATGTTATCTAGTATTTATTGGATTATTTAATTTGTATTTTTATATTTATAAGTTTAAATATTATTAGCAAAAATTCTATCGCATCACACACATAATACTATTTAGTGCACCTACCATGTTTTCTCTGCACCACCCTAAGGTCGACTGGTAGAAAATGCCTATGGTATTAAGTCCGCCTCTGTACTAATTTTGTGCGTAAGAATAAATAAATAAACTACGTCCAATGTGTTCCTCCTTTTAAAATTTACCTAAAATACTGAGCCTACCCATTTTCCCACATCAAATCTGGCACCCATGGCTACCTTAAAGCGTTGCCAGCAATTGTTTCAAGTCATTCCGATTGGCCACGCATGCGCGACGATTAGTTACCGTCGTACGCTCACTACTGCCTTTCTAATACCTTCAGTTGAAATATTATATTGTAATGCTTGTCTGCCTTTCTGTTTTGGATAAATGGGTTAAGTATGATGACATTTGGAAGCCAGTTTCGATATGGTTTTACCAGGATGCGCAGTGTCAGCTACTTTAATTCACAATTGTTTGGGGGGGGGGGGGGGGGGGAATTAGAACTTAACCCTCGTTTTTGAGGAAGCCATAATGTCTATTACAGGACTAAGATAAGTAGGATTATATGCAAGGAGATACATATGTAGTATTATTTGGAATTTGGGAAACTTCTCTAACTGTAAAAATATTCACGATAACAAATCTTGTTCACTCGTCATGTTCACTTATCATACTCAAAGTCAGATTTGATTACAGACTTCTTTCGAATACACGTTTGAGCGCTCATCATCGAGTTTACTTATCACAATAAATAATAATTAAAAAAATATTTACCGTTGGAATTGGTTTCAGACTTAGCAATTCGCGTTTGATAAATAATAAATCTCATAGAAGTTCGATTCAAATTCGGAATTAATTACTTAGTTTGATTATAAATCATACTATAAATGACTACTAGATTTGATTTGACGATAAACGCGCTAAAAAGCCATTTGGATCGTATGCAGAACTATCTACCTTAAGAGGGCTATCGCATTTTCTCACCTCTCTCGCTCGCACAGGACCATATTTTTTAAGAATGTTAAATTAAAAGATGCATTTTTTAATAATGTATTCAATGGGCTCCCTTTAAAATAATATTAATTTAATAGGTATAATTATTAAAAACATTTTTATTGTGACATTTATTAAACTTATCTCAAAAACGGATCATAATAATTATTGAGCTGAGTTTATTAAGGAACACGATAGTAATGTGTTTTTAATAATTACCTATCAAATTAATATTATTTTAAAGGGAGCCCATTGAATACATTATTAAAAAATGCATCTTTTAATTTAACATTCTTAAAAATATGGTCCTGTGCGAGCGAGGTAGGAGACAAAATGCGATAGCCCTCTTAACATACACAAAAGCAATACCCACAGGTGGCAATATAAGCAATAATAAATAATAATTAAAAAATATTCACCGTTGGAATTGGTTGCAGACTTAGCAATTCGCGTTTGATAAATAATAAATCTTATGGAAGTTCGATTCAAATTCGGAATTAATTAGTTTGATTTTAAATCGTACTATAAATTACTACTAGATTTGACGATAAATGCGCTAAACAGTTATTTCGATCGTTTGCTGACCTATCTACCTTAACATACACAAAAGCAATACTCACAGGTGGCAATATAAGCAACATAATGTAATGTAACGGGATATTACCGCGGTGATTTCGTTTCCTTGTAATTTGTTTCTTGTGAGGCACCAACTTTAGTGGAGTTTAAAACCTAACGCTGAACGCCCATTTACTCTTTAAGCCAACTCTCTCTGATGTTGAAGTGCTCATATTTACATCACAGAGTAAGGATAAGTCTAGATGTGGCAAGGTTTATTTAGAATCAATGTGTTGTGACACAGGTAAATAAGGCGTACTGTTTAAAAGAAACGCTATAATTGTGTAATTATTATAAAAAGCTATTTGGCATGAAAACTAAGCTAACGAATTAAAATTGTGCAGTTGTACTGGACTGCCCCCGTGATCTATCTTGAGCATCTTCCTAGACCATCCAAAAGTTGTCTGTAAGATATCGCTATGAGCGACAAGATCGCCATTGTACCCTTGTTTTAAATTGTTTCTGTTTTTGCTACTGTTATGGTGTAATAAAACATATTCTATCTCCGCAATTTGTTTTATTCTACCGCAAAATGAATACATTAATTTGAGGATCATATTGGTTAGTCCCTTAGGTTTTAATGCCTTGTTGATTTAGAAGTAGACTTATAAGACATCAAACCAGAACCTAAGAGTAACGATATTGTCATAAAAATATTTTGGCACTATAGAAACCTTCACACAATACATCTCGTTTGACATTGAAAATACATACATACATACACTCACGCCTTTTTCCCATAGGGGTAGGCAGAAACTGTAGAACGCCACATGCTACGATCCTTACATACGCCTTTCGCTTCGTCCATTGAAAATATTCCTCCGATTTTTGGGCCGACCTTCTAAAATTCATGAAATCCATTCTTTACCTCATTCCCTACTCTATGGGTACGCTTCGGTACCCTCCAGCCGAACTGCTATACATCAACGCGTACCCACGCTGCTGATGAGAAGATGATGACGGTAATTTGCGACGCACCAAGACGTCTATGTCTCGTGTTTTTTCACTAAGCTCAGGTATCACCCGAGTACGAAATTACAAGTAATTTATCGTTCGTACACGAGGATAACACCGCTGGAGACTGTAAATATTTTCTTTTAAAAAGTACTCATGTTGATGGTCGAAATGTTTTGATATATGTATTTTGAGGCCAGGATGATCGTCGATGTTGGGGAGTCTACAAATTTTAATATTGATGCAAAAGTCATTTATTGGGGAATCAAAAATTTAAATATAGTTTAAGTTAGTCGTGTATGTAACACTGAAATCTCCTTAATTTTGAAATCGACCTACGGCCTTGTTGTAAAATAATGTAGGTACGGTCAGCAACAAAAGTAGCTGAACATTTGAGTTTTTAGACTTTGCATTAATTAGATAACTAATTGATAGGAAACAAAACTTTAAGACATACTTAGAGCTGTATTTAGCAGCTCTAGGTTTCTATTAAAGTTTTTGTTTTAAAACAAGCAGTTATCTAATTAATGCCAAGTTTAAAAACTCAAATGTTCAGCTACTTTTGTTGCTGACCGTATCCAGTAGATTGTATGCAAACAATACAATACTCTTTATTGTACACAAAACAAACAAGAAATATTACTATAAAAATAGAGATGTACAAGGGGCGGTCTTGATATTGAAACTTTGTTTAGACGTCAAAATGGAAATCCTGGATGATTTAACAGAGTTACTATATTAGAAACGTACAAGGAATGTAGCTTTTTTTTCATTTGTTTTTCAGGGCTTCAGTTCAGATTTTGTGACTATAGAAGCCTCATCATAGGTACCTGTTAATATGTCGACATTAAGGAACTGCTAAACAATTCCTAATCCCGCTATATGTGTGTAAGTAGTTGAAATCATGTTTGTTTTTTCGTTCAGACGCTGCATCTAACCGCAAATGGCTTTTACTGTACCAGCGGAAAACACCGAATTAAAATTTCTTTGACCAAGATTTCTTCAACGAAGTCTCATATCATGTAAATTATCTAAAGTGGCTATCCATAATTCAGGTACCTACGCTAAACTAATATCTAACTTCCAAAGTTCAAGTAAATTACTATGTGCCTAGATAAAGATAAAGTACCTACATAAAATAGAGATTATAGTAACTTACACTGTATTTGTTTATTTAGGTAACCACTTTGATAGATTACAGTCAGGTTCACGTTGATTATGAAAAATAGATATCTACGCAATCATTTTAGTCATGTAACGTTTTAAAGTAATAATTTGATAGAGTACCTACTGTGATACAAATTAGATAGATATGGGTTTTAAACATGTTAATTGTAGTAATTTAAGTTTTACAAAGTGTTTTGGTAAGCTGATATAATTAATTGAATTGAATATTTACGTTTACGCGTTTTATTGAATTAGATATTGCAAATGACAATTATTGCAAGTTGCTTGCTGATGATGAAAGATATGATGGAGGCATTACTAAATATTTTAGATCTGACCAAAAAACCGAGTAAAAAGTAACTGCAATAAGAACAATTAACTTTGATTAATGCCAATCAGTCATATTTTTGACGACACGTTTGGCTTCTGCGCTAAGGTTCGATTCCTGCACAGAACAAAAATTTGTATGGCCTATAGATAGTTGTTTCGGGTCTGGGCGTTTGTGTATTTGAGATTTGTGTCTGTAAACTCACCCACGATACAAGAGACATCTAAGTGAGGGGCAAAGTTTTTTTTTTTTAAAAAGAATGATAATATTTATGATTAGTTACGGTTTACTCACGCGCATTTTTCAGGATTGCCCGACTAGTTTCGAATTCGACTCGCGATCTTGCGGCGTGTCCAGCTCATGATTAAGGGCTCCGTTTAGGTCCGAAACTAGTTGGGCTATCCCGAAAAATGTACGAGAGTAATCCGTAACTAAGTAATCATAAATATGAATGTGTCTCACGAAAGTTATAAAAAAAAAAAAAATGCCAATTAGTACTGAAGAGCTTTCGAGCTTTGGATTGAAAGCTTCAGTTAAGTTTGCTACGATGAAGCGTTGCTGCCAATAGTAATTGACAAAGATGGTCTATACATTTTTCAAAAAACTAATTCTAACTCTCATCATTTGCCATATCAATTATACTTTATGGTATCAAGCCTATTTCTGGAACGAATGTACAAGAATAAACACCATCCCAATGATATTGCAGGTTGATATTTTTATAATGACTGCCTTTATATTATTTAAAAGTTACAACCTCGTGTCCAGCGCAGCTCTACCAACTGTTTATTTTGCCTTTATTCCGATTCCGACACGGCGATTTCGTGGTTTTATAGTATACTACATTTACCATAATGACCATTGCAAGGTAAAAATATTGACAACGTAAAAAACAACTTTAAACTCACAGCATAGGGTTGAGTTTTGTTTAGTATTAACACATTAACGATATTTTAATTGAGTCGATCCTGACGTAGAGTAATGATTGGATGTAACATCGATTTATTTCGACTTCTCGTTTGTGATTGGCGGTCGCGATAAGTTTATATCTATCGTGTAATGTTTTTATAATCGTCGTACACAGATTTACATCGTATACAGTAAATTATAGCTGGGTTAACTAGTATTTTCTGGGGATTGAGTTTTTTGCTTGACAAGCCGATTAGTGTAATGATACCTAATGTACTCATATGACAAATCTGATATGATTGTTAATAATAATATAATCGGTGTAGACAAAAACAAATAATACCTTAATAACAAGGTAGAACCTCATACGAGTGCTACTGCAGTAATGGACGTAGTTTTATATCAATTATAGAAACGATATAATTCTTAGAAAGATACATCTTATCTGTTAACACGATGTTAACCATTTTATTTTAAATGTAGATTCACATTTAATCCTACGTTTCCTTGGACTGCATAAACAGATTTAAAGATCAGGTGATTTTAACTTGAAAGGCATTTCAAAGATCAAGCTTTGTAAGGCTCTTAAGAGAGATCTTAACAGATCTTAACTTTAGTCAGGAAATAAAAGTTACCTTTATTTAAATTTCCCTGACTGAACTAAACATTTATCTAATATTACATGCGAAGCCAGGTGTATACCTCAGTTCCTGACGGAATAGTAATAATAAAATATTTTGATTTAGCACACGAGTTTGTCGGCATGTGGGATGTGGACTCAGCAGTCATTGTCCCGATAGTCGTTACGGCGATTGACCTAATAGTCAAGAGCCTCGACAACACCACATGAGGCTCTCGTTGGGTGGCTGGATCAAGGGTTTGATACAAAATGCAGTACTCCTGGACATGACCCGCATAGTGAGGAGGTTTCTTTCTCTGGAGCCCTGACTGACGGCAGCTAACCCTATTCCCGATTTTATATTTTTCAATGTTTTTTTTATAGAAATGTTTAAAAATGTTTTGAATATGTATGTTAAATGAATAAACGAGTACCTACCCATACATTTTTTTCTTCAATATATCAATCAAACCAAATATAATATTAGTCTGACATAAACTCAGGGTCTAAATCTAAGACTTTTCCTTCAATATCCATTAGCGCACACTCGTGACGACCAGGGTCGTACTGAGACCCTTAATCCCTCGAGATTCAACCTGATTCGACCCTAATGAGCCTCTCGCTGACAAATGGGAGTTCGGTCCCGCCCTCTATCGGCGATCAGCGAACTATCTCGACTGTGTCTTGATACACTTTGCACTTGCAGCCGTTTCTTTTGTTTGTTTGATATAGAAATGGCTGTGTACGGTTTTAGTTGAGCTGTAATTGAGGGTAGGGAATAACTGGAGTTTATATTATGGAAACATTCAGATCAGCGGGTATTTCTTTCAGGTAAAGATATAGTTAGTTTTATCTGTTATCCGGTGGTTTTTTATCAAATTGCAGGTCGCAAGGTGCTGCAATAGAAATATAATATCCATTCAGATTTCTGTACATAAAACAATGATGCCATTCCAATATCTTGTTTCGAATTCATAAAGTCGGTACAAGATATTGGAATGGCATCATGTCATGACTCGAAATTTTCAGAAGTAGAGTTTTATTTTTTATAATGAATAAGTAGTAACACAGCTTGTTTTCTATAATTTCAATCAAAATACCTACAATAGAAAAAAAAATATGGTGTAGATATTCTTCAGTATATCAAATTACTATCTCGTCAACAATCACTATCTTAATTTAATTTTTCGTCATCCAACTCTCACCAACAAATTCTAAGTTAAATTACCGACATCCGTCTACACGTGAGAGCCGCGAAAATCTTAATTAACAGATAGGCGCGAGTCATTTATCATGTCGCTATGTGATAAGGTAGGGGGCGCCACCTCACTCAGGTAAAGATATCGTAAGCGATGACGGGACATGATTGATGGATAATTCGATTTGTTAATGATTATGTTGCTACTGTTTTAGATGAAGTGTTTATCTTAAGGAGGGCGAGGCAGAGATGAGATACTTTCGTGAATCAATAGCTAATGACAGAAGAAGGTTCTGAGAGCTGTTCTTATATACAGAGGAAACAATACCAATTTCTGGTGAGAAAGGTACGTAGCAAGGTAAGCATAGGTACCTAACCTATGCTTTTGCTCGTACTTATGATTAGTTATGATACACTAACATCATGATTACTAGCAACAAAAGCACTAACGGCGACCCCTAGTGGGATTCGGACCTCGGCGTTAGGCTTAGGGCGTTGCTGGCGAGAGATTGGGAAGGAGTCTAAGGGCTGAAATGTCGGTGTGACTGCGGAGTCTGAAGAGACGACCCCTCTACTGCGGGAGAACTCGGTGGATTGTGAACGGTGGTCAGAAATCGTGAGAGAATGTGGTGTATTCTTTGTAAGTATATAATGTATTAACTGAAGTAATTGGTTTATCTTATGCGAAAAGGTCGGTCTTCGGAATCATGGTAATGACAACGCTTATCGATATCATAGTAGTGGACCATTAATGGAACATTTCAATTTGTTAACGCTTTTGATAGTAACGTAAATAGTGTGTGGGTATTTTCTGTTTGAATTTGAGATAGTGATTGGAGGTCTTTCATATAATGTATCGACTAAAGACGATGTCCATGAAGACGAACAATCTATAAGTATATCAACAGCTCAAAATTTTACGTGTTATTCACCTTCTTTGTCGACCATTGAAATATCACTAGATATTCTTCTTTTACTCTCGATCTTATTACACACAAGTCCTATTTCTTCAATGCATTGTCGGCTTAGACTAAGATTATATAAAATTAACAAGCAAAACGGGGTTACTGGGATTATAATTATATAGATACCTACTACGCGCACGCTCTTCGATTCCTACTGTATCAGTTAGGTATCATGTTATCTAATTAACTAAGGTTTAGGTTCTTTTTGTATCTACCTTTATATTTACCTGTGAGGTTTCGCCACTTAATTCGAAGTAATCCTCTATAATACTTGAAATAAAACAAACGAACACCGCGTTGATAGCTCAAAGCGACACAGCTATTCAAGTATTAATGATAGCAACTCTGTGCATGATACGTAAAGACAAACTATCATTCCGACTATACGGACTGAAGTATTTCTCTTGTTTTACCACTTCAACTGAGAGCAACTCGTATCGTTTTATTTGCGTCTAGCTTGCCGGCAATGGTGTTTACTTCGATACTTATATGAACGAGTTAGTAATAGTCTTGTGGCGACGCTTGTGTACTCAGCGGAAAATTCACTGAATTTACAGAAAAAGGAATTCGATGATTTTGAACAACAATAATAGTTGGGCTAAGTTTGGGTGCATTTGAAGATTAGGCAGGCTTGAAGAGCTCTGCCAGGGTTGCGGAATTTGTTCGAAAGAGTTACCGCGGCCCTGAAACGCAAAGGGCATTAGGAGGAACACGGATGGGTTTTAGTCAGTAAGAATCTGATACTCCCTTCCGCTCCCCCCAGAGGGAAAGGAGTCATATGATGATTTCGCATCCATAAAAAAAGGCTTTTAACCCTTTAACCGCCCCAGTCGGATAAATCCGACTTAACATTTCTTGTTCATTTTGCCCATGTCGGTTATGTGTTTATCCGTTTCTATCCATATAAAGGTAAATAAAATTGTTGGATATATCCGACTGTGGCGGTTAAAGGGTTAAGAGCTAACTTAACTTCTTATAAAACCGATCATATCCATACCTTTTAGTTAGTAAATGGTAAAATAAATAACATTGCGATCAGGTTTGCCATGAATCGCTAAATTTGGTAGTTGGATAGAATTAACATGCATTGACAATTACAGACATTGTGATTCACAGGTTTTCGTTGATATGATTTTTTAAATCATGCCAAAAGAACGTGCTTCGTTTATGTTCTACGCAGACTAAGACAAAATATAATCTGTAGTTAGTATCTCGCGATACCGATACTAACGCTCCTACATTCGCCGAAGAATTATCGACTGCAGACAGAAAATCGCTTTAAAATAGCACTCAACAAACGACATAGCACTAACAAAATATATTCGTGATGCAATGAAATATTACAAGCAAAACATTACGCGTCAAAATTAGGCGAGATACATTAGGGTGCTCTATAATTAAACATCAATAGCGTTACAAAAAGTAAATAAACAGGGTATGTGCGGGGGTTGTGCGGGGTGCGAGAGGGGAAGGCGGGAGGTCTCGACTATGACTAATGTCCCGCGATCCGTCAGTGTCACTCGCGGGCTGAAGGGGGCGCCACTCTCAACAGGGCCGGAGTACGGTATCCTTTCCGTACAATATTTACCCTACGATTTCTGATATACATCTGTATGTTAATATGCATTTTACGTGCTTGTAAAGGGTCGAAGGTTTCGTTTATGATCGATATCTAAAATATTTCCGAAGCAAATAGACTGAGAAGTCAACTAAAGGTCCCATAAATCTTTCTTGTACAAAACTACAACATTCTTACTAACAAGTATGTGCCGTCCGCGAGGCCTAAGCTGAGCTTTGCATTTGTGTGAGAATGAATGCAGACGCGTCTTTTGCTTGGTTTAAACCGGTTTATACTGCTTTTTGGCAATCGATTCTACGTGCACTCACACAAATGCAAAGCTCAGCTTACGCCTCGCCAGTTGTACGCTAACTAAAATATCTCTCCATCGCATCGGTTATAATATAACAGCCACCAGCTTTCTGTCAATCTGTGGGAGTGTGGGTGCAATTTGACAAATCCAACAACATTTCGCATCGCTAAAAACGTATTTATTCCTTAATAACAACGTTGCACAATTCTATAGCTTTTATTTCACGTCATCACTCCAAAGAAACAAAAATTCCACATCTCACTTCCCCTAAGTTTATAAAAAACGAATCGCGAATACATCCGACTCTGTACAGTTTCTGGGTCTTTTGAAATTGGTTTCCGCGCAGGGCAGCGGAGCAGATACTCCGCGACACATCGCCCCATCTCTGGGGCATACCGCGGGCACAATTAGATAAAATAAAAAAAAGAAACGAGTAATCCTGAGCCCAACTAGATTGCTTTCGGGACTGTAGGGTTGGTGGATCAAAAATGCGAGATAAAATCAAATTCGCGGAATTAGCTGGTACGTTGTGTCGGTCTGCTGTATTTAAGGTGCTTGTAGCAGCGAAAGTGGCGCTACTTTAGAAATAAAACATTATTTCTGTTAACACACAACATAATTATAGACATTTTGTGTTACATACAACGTTTTAGTCAAGTGTTGAAGAAATTTTAGAACACCAAATATCAGCACTAGAGCTCCTGGCTTCGAAGTTTTAGCGATTAGTGCTAAAAACGACTTTTTAGCATTAATTGCTATGACTTCTAACCTCGAAGGTCAAGTGTTGTTTTTTTGGAGTTCAATTTCTTTTTTCTAAAATTTTTCTTGACTTCCCCTTCTACAAGTGCTTTAAGTCATAGGTAAAGATGTCTGGCAACTTCTTGAATCATATTTTGCAATACCCATTAATGATTCAGTGTAACACAAATCAAAAAGAATTACCTACGTACCAATATGTAACAGAATTTATTTTCCCAAAGTTTCTCTATCATTTGCCATAATTTGAAGAAGGCTAACATAATAACAGTGTATAACAAATTAATAAAAATCGCTGTAGAATACGTTGCTAATATATGGCCAACTTGTACGGAACAATTCTTTCCACATTTCACATAAAACCTACGTGGAATTTAATAACAGAAGGCGGACATACAACAAGCGAACACCGATTATTCATACCGATTTTTTTTCCTTTTAATTTCATCAAATTTATTTCACTCCGACAAATGGACGATCATTAATATAACATTTACGGGATACGATTATTTTACACTGACTGCCTACCCCGATACAAATGAGCCTCTGTAATGCATGTACTTATATATATATATATACTTTTTATGTACAACAACTACGTAAAAACATGATTGCCTGTACGTATACATTAAGGTTTTCCGAGGAAATGGATGCCTTTCATTTCCTTCATGTAGCGTTTACAGAGCTCAAAGTTATAGGAATTATTTTAATACAAAATATGGGAGAAATATACGGAGAAGGGAATAGTATTCGGGGTTTGATTGATACTGCCGTCTTTAATGGTGAGGAAGAGGCGGTGTCCAGCCGTGGACTGCGAGAGGCTGAGTGGATTGAAATGGGGAAATGTTATTTTGTGATTTAAGCAGCAGAATAGATTGCCGCATTTAGACAAACATTTAAATTAGTATGGCTTATAGATAGTTCCGCGACAGGATGTTAGCAAGAGATTCGATCACGATCGTATCAATCGTGACCCACGACACAGATAAAGGTAGGTACAAGTGCAAGCAAGGCTTCGAGATGAAACAAATATGATTATAATTATTAATGTATTTATCTAGGTGTCGCGGCACACCACAATGAAGATAGCGGGATGAGCTGCATAAAGTAAATGATGAACAGTCTACTGGTGGTAGATCGGTAGATTTGGAAATCATAGGAGGAGGCCTTACCATTCCGTTCCTAAGTTAAGAATTCTAGGATAAGCAATACTTAAGTAACATTTGCGAACGGAATTGTCAAAAAAAATGGATTATAAATAGAGATCGGATATTCGGATGCATATTCACCTAAACTTGAGATGTTGGCTAATATAGAGTGCGCTTTTGTATCGAAAAAATCCCGCGGTTCCGGGACAATTATTTTAATTCATGTTTTTTTTTGTTTATCTAACACACACATATTTGCATCGGGGCTTAAATATTCATTTTAAATAATTATGCAATCCAAGAATCACGTTTTTTTTTTTAAGTCTCTTCCTTTCTATACACCCGACTTGTTATGGATTCCCGGTGTTCCTGGCATCCCTGTTTTTTTTACAAAAAAATATATTTTAAGAATTCGCTTCTATACTTTCATTGCTAAAAATTCACTTTAGGTAAATACGCATCCAAATATCCGATCCCTAATTATAAAGCATTTTTTTGACAACTCCGTACTCGAATATTACTTAAGTATTGCTTATCCTAGAATTCTTAACCTAAAAACCGAAGGTTACTCCAAAAGTCTGGTGATTCAAGTTACACTTTGATATCTATCCTACTGCTTAGAACCTCTTCTTTCTTTACCTATTTCCTAGACATCAGCCAGTCTTATCCACTGTCTTCTCCATAATATTTACACTTAAATATCTGTAATAAACGTCGGGTCACAAGGGTGTTCAAGATACATGGTGACACGGCAAGGCTGTCTAAGAATATTGTCTCAGTAACCTAGTTTTCCTCAGTTCTGCATGGGATAAACAGCTTTTGCACGTAAGCCTTTCGTTTCAAGATCCACGCGAAAATGGCTTTTCTTTGAGCGAAAATAGGTCGAAATTAATTTCTAAAATGTTATGAAGATTATTTATACTTAACGCTATTTTATCAAAAATCATCAAAATTAAATAGTTTATTTAATTTTGATGATTGCATGGGTAATCATCAAATGTTACTACTCGTAACTGATCATATACCTACCTAATTTGAAAAAACTGATTTTTATTTTTTGTTTACACAAACCAAGATAAATAACACTGTAGTCATCTATAATATAGATACAGAAGCTTCGTATTATATAGAAACCTATTCATTAAAATTATGTGTATTGAATAAACATGCGCACAATGAGATAAATAATTAAATTAATTAGTAACGTAGCACAAATACGGTAAGTTTTAATTCAATACCCATTGAAACGGAAGTTTGCCGATCAAAAATCAACCGACGAACATTCTTTATAAGTTTCATTTTTCACTGTGGAAATGTTTTCGGAAGCTTACAAAATGAGATTTGGGTGGCGCGGACCCGAATGAACTCTATATTTTTGCACGTAAATATCAATTTTGCGTAGCTTTACATCAACAGAAGATTTTGGAATCTGATCGGTAGGTGTTTTTGCAAAACTATCATTAACAACAAGTGTACAAGGTTGATTTTCCTCAATTTTGTGAGCTGGTTTCCCCGTCCCGCACTTCGGTACACTCCCTTAGACAAATGACGCAGCATTTGTCCAAAGGATGGCGCGGGCGGCGGAGAGAATGAATTTAAATTATCATTCAGTGGTACCAACATACAGTGCAAGAGTCCAAATTCGGTTCTGTGTGGGTGCACCACCACATTCCGCTTAGAAACCGAAAATTTATATGCAAATCTGATAAGAATTTATCTATTTCCGACAAGGCATTTGTTTACTGATTGCGATTGGTCCACAGTTTGTTCGTTTATTTCAAACATTGATATCTTATTTGGAAATACAGATGAAAATAATAACGAATATCAAATTAATTAAATATATGAAATAAATAATAGCAACCTGCTTAATAAGGGATGGTCTTCTTGATTTTTTCATTTAACTTAACTCACTTTTAAACATGCTACGAAAATAAACTTAGGTTCACTGTAGCATATAGTTACGGCTTCACTATCTCTAATTTTCGTTTCACCATCGAAATTGCATTTTTTTGTAACCTACAACGAAACTACATAAATATTGAATACCTAGAAGAACGTACACAGAACAATTGAAGGAAAAGTCGGTAGGTAGTGATAACAAACAGAGAAGAACAGGAATTGGCTCTGGAAAGATGGATATTGCTACACCGACAAGTGCCCAGCCCTTAAATTTTGGATGATGGATAGGAATACTTAACTGCAAAGATACGGATATACTACATAATTACATAAATAATACTACATAATTGATAAACTTAATAATTTTCTGAATTTTATTATGTACCTAAGTAAACAACACCTAGACCCAGACGTTCAAAAACTTATTCCAATACCTATTTATTCAGCCATAAATCAAATCGTAACATCAAACCCACAAGTGAAGCGTCGCGTCTCTATTCCGTGTTTCTAAACGGTTGTTTGAATTCTTTCTTTGAATTCTTTTTACGCGTTCTTTTTTGGCGGGAAAGGAAATTGAGTAATGGCGGCGTCACAGATGGCATCATGGTAGATTGATAACGGGGAATGAAGAGCACCGTTCTATTGTGGCTTTGTCGTATGTACAGGTATGTGGTAAAAACTTATTTCCTTGCCATATGTTGGATTTGTATTGGGAAGAAATGTGCAAAGGTGTGACTGATTGATTGATTTTGATTAATTACGTCATGAATTTATTCGATCAATTAATTATTCTGTTTGGCGCTTTTGTAATTTCTCACTGTGAACGATGACGTCTTTTGTATTTTCAAATCTAATTTTAATTTTGTCAAATAAATTAATATAATTTTTAAACTTAATTTTAGATTAATATCTACGTTGTACGTAGGTCTACGTTTATTTACTACATTGACAAGTAACAGAGCTCTTTAAAATAAATGAAAGTACGTATTCCCCACACATCAAGCCGCTATCGACTCGGCGACGGGTCACCGTCCATAAATATTATTAACAAGTATGTAAGAATCTTATATTTAAGTACAGAGATATTTTTATTTTTATCTCGGCGGGCTAAGCCGTCGATGTGCCTAGTCCCTGATAAATGGCCACAGAGACAGGAGAACACGTTTCCCAACTCCATAGCTGTAACAGAAAACAATCCCGCGTGTATGGTGCCCAAAGAAAAAAAACAATAGGGTCGTGATGAAGACGTAGCCATTGTGAACAACGAGCGAGCAATATTTCACGGCTTTGTATGCCTTCAGAGCCCGATTAATTCTAGATATCTCCATTCTCCTATACGTAATAGTGTGATGAAACCTTTTTGATTCGGTTGATGTTAACAACGATAGCGTAGGTTGAAACAAGAGTAAAATATCACTATAAACTTGTTGTAATCAATTCTATGTAAAATTTGTTCTACTAAATGCACATGCACTCAATTAAAATACTACTTTATCAAATACAAAATCTACATAAATAATCTATTTATACACTTCAAAGGACAAACGAATTGCGTTCCCATTCAGTGAGATTTCCATACTCACCTACTTTAGAAAGCAGGCGACATTATGCAAATAAAGTAAATTGAATTACCGGAGTTAAATGTCGTATAAGATAAAAACGACGACGCAATCTACAACCCAATGAGGAGACGTTGTATTAACATATTCAAACCCCTATTGAATATTTATATTATGTAGGATACTCCCCGACAACTGGTGTCGGCTCTTTACTCAGCCTTGTAGCACTAATGGATGCCACTATCTTTCCCCTGTACGCGTCAAAACAAAAACAAAAAATTGGATTAGCGGCCTACCTTTGTGGCTCTCTCCGTATCTAATTACAATAAGAAAAATAACTGGCTATCTGAAGAAAACAAGTGATAATAATGTGCTCCATTTTCAAAATTCTCCATCGAGACACTTGGAGTTCCATTTACATAAAGTAATAAATAGGTGCCTATATACTACGAACTAAGATACAGCCTTTGCTTTTATTTTTACAAAAAAGATAAAACGTCAAGCGACAGTCCAGTAAAAGAGGGTGTTGAGATGAAATTAAATGTTTTTTTAATACCAGCTGCTGCCCGCGGCTTTACTCGTATCCCAAGAGAACTACTTCCTGTACAGGATTAAAAGTACCCGATGTCCTAATACAGATCATGGTACATTTGTGTGCCAAATTTCATCGTAATCAGTTCAGCCGTTACTTTCACATTTATAATTAGTGTCCGACCGAAACAGGATTTTTAGCCGAAACAGAAACCGAAACCGAATCTTCGGCGTCAGTCTCAGTTTCGGCCGAAACCGAAACCGAAACCGAACCTTATTTAGACACGTAAAAAATTCTATTCTATTGTCCAAGGTGGGGCAAAAGTAATCACCCAATGTTGTTTTACTGTAATTTTTTTTAGGAATGAAAATGTTTGGTTCTACTTGTGGATTATGTTTATTTAATGTATTAGATTTTTCTTCCATCAAGTCGAGAAAATGATATCGGTCAAGTGGCCGCCATCAGAATTGATACCATACGGGCTCGTTTTATGGCAGTTTCCATCACTTGTGTCAGAACTTCCGGCGATAGGTTCTCGCATTCCCGTCGAATATTCTCTTTAAGGACTTCAAGAGTCTTGTTTACATAAACCCGGGAATTCAAGTAACCCCACAAAAAAAGTCTGGAGCGGTCAAATCGGGTGATCTGGCCGGCCAGTGCAAATCGCCAAAGCGAGAGGTTGGACGCCGCGGAAATGGTTCCTTCGGAATATCAGTTGTGGCTCGTGCAGTGTGCGCCGTTGCTCCGTGCTGTTGGAACTACATGTCCTCCAGTCCCAATTCATCCAACTAAGGAAGGAAAAAGTCGCTGATCATGGCTTTGTAGCGCTCGCCGTCCACAGTAACGGCAGGGCCAGCAATGTTCTCGAAAAAAAAATGGAAAATTCCATAAAACGATCCCGTATCCGGTCGAGCCGGTCATCAATTCTGACGGCGCGGCGGCCACTTGGCCGATATCACTTTCTGGACTTGATGAAAAAAAAATCTAATTAATTAAATAAATGTAATCCATAAGAAGAACCAAATATTATCATTCCCAAAAAAAAAGTACAGCTAAATAACATCGGGTGATTACTTTTGCCCCATCCTTGTTTAGTGAAATCTAGTATCTTTTTTACACATATACCGACAGTTTTCTTGTGTTAAATGAAATGAAAGACAATAATGGAAATTATGTAGGTAACGAAAATAGTTATTCATTTATGGTATACTATATTAACAATATAACATCAAAAAAATGTTAGACTTTTTGTTAAAAATCAACACATAAACGTAAAGTACAGACTTCTTAATTCAGTATTTGTGTTCAATGTCGTAAAGATTATTTTTTTATTTATTGACATTGAGATCTTGTATTTGATACTTGGTAGTTACAGAATTATTTACCTAATTATCAGTATCAACAAAAATTAATTACAATAAATTGTACTAAATTCGGTAAACTTTTCGGCGCGGCCGAACTTTCGGCTGATTTTTGGCCGAAACCGAAACTATAGCCGAAACAAGATTTTTTGGCCGAAACTGGCCGAAACCGAAACCGAAACCGAACCTTCGGTCGGACACTATTTATAATATTACTAGCGGCTACTACCGGCATGCGTTGCAATGCACTTTTTCCTACTCACTACCTACCGGCTACCTTCAGAAACAATATCAAAATAATAACAAAAAGTTCTAACCATTTTCATGCATGCGCTAAACAAATGAAGACGGACATACCGAGATAATTTTTTTTTTTTTTCCGTTTATATTAGTAAAGTTTTTATCTACATGTAAAATCTTATCTCATTATCCATACAATATTTACACAAATAATATTTACATAATTATAAATAAAAGTATATAAAAATAAAGAAAAATATATCCTAATAAAACTATAAACTAAAATAGGTTTAAGGTTTTTTTTTAAATATCAAAATTTTCTTTCACAAGAACCTATTAAGTACTTACAGAACAAAAAAAAAATTGCGAAATCGGTCCAGCCGCTCACGCGTGATGCCCGTGACCAAGGGAAATAGGGATTCATTTTATATACATGGAAGAAGAAGATATTAGAAGAATAACACTATTAAGTGAGGAAGGAAATGTAGACTCTAAAGTTAAGCTGCTTTTCTTACTTTAAAATAAAATAAATAAATGAAAATATTGCTCTGTAACTGTCCCACTGCTGGGCAAAGGCCTCTTTCTCATACAGAGAAGGAACGAGCATTGATCACCACGCTTGCCCACTGCGAGTTTCAAGTTCAGGTTTCTTCGCAATGCTTTCACTCACCATATGTCAGTCGCGTCTTAGATTATCTAAGAAAGTACATAATAAAATTTAAAAAGTCACATTGGTACATGCTTTTCTGTACCCTCCGGGCCACCACGACTTACCTTCAGTATTTAAAACATTTAGTAACACATAATAAAAAATATTCTCAATAACTATTGTATTTCACTGTACACAGGCTACTTGTAATCAATCTACACTCGTTTCGCTCCAAAACAGTATGTACTTGGAAACGTCATTCTTAATTGCGAACCACTTCATTAATTTTACATAAAATCCTATAATTAACACACTAGTCTTGCCTTCCTGATTTGCCGCATCAGGTTATTCGTTATGGTCATTCAATTAAATTTCATGCCAGCCGCGTAAGGCAACTTATTAAAAAGCCATCAAATCGTTTACAGCCTAAAGGTTTCTTGACTCGGTAAAGCCTTTACGGTATGTTCCACTTGGAGTCATTAATAAAGTTCTGATCGGAATAATTATTTCGTTGAAATACTAATAGGGATGACGGTAACTTATTGGAGTTTTTGTAATTAAAATTCTTTATAGACCTTAAATTATATTTATAAACGATTATAATTTTATTAGACTGATTGTATAATAAATTTTATTAGGAGCGTAGGATTTAGTTACCGTTACTATTTTGGATTAGGTACTACCTATGATAATTTATGAGCTGTTTAACTTGCTGCTCTAGGCCACTAGAAAAAACCGTACCCCTTATTCAACAAAGATTATCGTTTTTAAATTCTGATTAAATTACACTTGTTCTGGGGGGTTACTATGACCTCTTAAAGCAAGACAGAAGTTGCCTGGAAGTTGAACTGCCCTGCTTTTTTGTACTATGTTATCGTTAGAGCAGGCCTGCTACGTTGACGTCTACTACATCAGTTCACCTTTTTTTTTGTATAGACTTTTTGTACCAAGAACAAGCATTACCGTTCAATTTGGTTCAATAGTCGTTCACCTTGAGTACTATCATGGTATGATTTTTAGCGATTCAGAAGCAGGCCTGCTTTTGAACGGAAGTTGACTGGCTGGCATTTGAACGTTTTCATAAGAAGTCATGGTAAGCCAATGAATAAAGATGGCAATAGACTTAAGAGCCATTTTAGTGAAACTACCTTTAACCATCGCGTATGAATAAGGATGTTAGTTCGAGAATATTGCTCAGGGTCTAATGAAAGTTATTGTTCAGTGTTTGTGCATGATTGTAGACATGCTAATTCTAAAACTCAAGTCAATCGTTTGCTAATGTCCCTAATAAAATACGTAGGTACTACAACACAACAAACTTTGACACCGGTAAAAATTAAACACTGTAGGCAATACTTGAACAAGAACAAAAATAGTAACAAAAAGTAAACATGAAAAATATTATTAAATAAAATATTGACGAACCTTTTATGTGGCGCCAAGAGGAACACACCAATTGCTCGCACCGAAGAGTTGCACGCATCGCGCCTTACCTGGGGCTAGAGGCGAATTTTGCAATCAGCACGCTCGTGTAACCTTTTATTTTAAAACAATATAATAATAAATATTATATACGAAACAGTTTTAATAATAATCATGTTATTGGTACATTTTCTTTGAGAGCATGATCAAAGTCTAAGCACATTTTCTCTGTTTTATATTTTAAGCATTTACTATGTATACAAAAGGAATAAAAAATAGCACTCACTTACAGAGAAAATCCTGAGGGTAGCCACGGAACCCCACTGCGGGAAGTTAAAATACTGCAACTCGCCTCACATGAAGTGTGCGTCGAAATGTGGTGACCTGCGGATAATTTATTGGTTTCGTGTAAAAGTTACTGGTGTTTCGTTAATAGTGTCAATAAGTCAATAATTTTTCAGGCCTTAATTTATTTGATAGAGGTGTAAATCTTTTTTTGTTTACATTTACAATTTGAAAAAAGTTCGAAAGAAACTCGCAAACAAACACAATTTAGATTTAGTGAAATCCACAAACATTCTTTGTTTGCGAGTTATTTAAATATGACTGAGCTCGCGCTAGAACCTAAAAATAAAAAATAAAAAACTAATAGGAATTATACATTCTTTATACTGCAGTGGAGAAAAACACAGTACAGTGCAGTGTACGATTATTAAGAGACGAAGTCCTTGGTACAGACTAGGGTTTTCGCCCCGGGTACCCGGGACCGGGAATTCCCGGGAATTTGGGGATTTTAGGACCCGGGAATTATTTGGCGGGAATCCCGGGTATCCGGGAATTATTTGAAATGAAGAATTGATGATGAAAAATGAAGGATCTGCACGCTTCCGAAGATTTTAGAGCATTTTCTGTCTCCCTCGCGTGAAACGGACATTGTACTGCGTGGTGTGAACTTAGAATGGGGTAAATGTATCGTGATGTCAGCACACAGTACTGTTGTCTCTGTCTAGTAAACAAATTCTAAACGCTTGATTTTTTTTTGTAAATCTTTCATTTGTAGAAACTATTCACAATGCCTATCTTTTATGTAATTTCGAGATTTATAATGAAAATATACAGAGTATAAACGAATTCGTATAATTCCTTCAAACAGCGTGATCTACTGGTCACAGACTAACCCTAAATGGTTTTTATTTTAACTACAAAAAAGTTTAGTTTCAACAAAAAAAAGTTCTGATTTCGAGCCCTTTTTGCGCCCCGAATTAACCGACTGCAAAGAACGATTTCGTGCTGGTCGTGCTAGCCAGCTGTGTCAACGTGCTTTCATTCATTGATGTGTGACATCGAAATGTTCCAAAGAATAAAATTATTATTTAGCAATTTTTATTTTTCTATTTGTACCTTATTAGCTTGTTATGTTTCGATCACATATCGCTACCGCAAGAAAAAAAACCTTTATTTTTATTTTTAATCACGCTAAATCCTGTGCTCGGTCATTCTACACCAGTAGTAGATCATGTGGTTTTAAGGTGTTACACGAATTTGGTAACACGCTGTATAGTCATTCGCCCTATTGTTATTCCGTAATATTTTGCCATATTGTATGAAGAGAAGACTTTTTTTTTTCTTTAAAGAAACTCGCGACGTCACACAATAAATGACTGTTCCTAGTTCAATTTTTTAAATACCTAAGTGTCAGATTTTTTATTTTAATAAGAACAGTCGATTGGTATGTTAGACAAATTATCATGTTTAAAGTACATACACAAGTTTAATGTTGAAATATACGAGAAAAACTATATTTATACAAAAAACACGAAAATTCCCGGGTACCCGGGAATTCCCGGGAATTAAAAGAAAAAATTCCCGATTCCCGGGAACTCAAATAGGCCGGGAACGCGAAAACCCTAGTACAGACCATTAATAATTTTAACTGTTTTTGGTATACAATTCAAAATCGAAACATTAAAATTTATCCTGAAATTCCAGATTCACTTGACAATAAACGTAGCCAGTGCAGTGATAGGCTCATGAATAAATAAAGTGGTGTTTATGTAACGTTTGGCCGGGATTAAAATTCAAATATTCTGACAAGTCAATCTACGGTGCTCCCGGGCGGTCCCGGGAGCGGACAGCGGAGCGTCATGCACATAGCATAGTATAAGCAAAATTTGAAGAATGTATTTTTTAAAGTTCAAGATTTATGACACTGTTACCTTTTGCTTTACAAACAATTCAATTATTAAATTCCTCTCGAGTTTATGTTAATGACGATTTGGTCGTTTGAACTTTGAATGGTGATATGCCTGCTTAGTTTGTTAATTATTGCCCTTTCAGGAAGATACTCTTTTAGGTTGAAAAGTAGTCTGAAATAGAAGATTTTTCACCAAGGGGATAAAGCAGTCTCTTGCGTCACAGGCGCTGTATTGCATTCTGAGCGCAACGAGGGTTCTATGGATAACTTCCGAGCGCAGCGAGGGAGTTAAGACTAGAATCCTGAGTGCAGCGAGAGATTCAATCTCGCCCAAGACTAAGTCACCTTTATCCCCATGGAGAATACTCTACTTTTTACACCTTCTGCAAGATAATGAAAAGCAATAGTACTAGAATCTAAGTATTTTATTAAAGTTGTATAACAGCAGAAGAACTATTTAAAAAAAGTTGAAGTTAATATTTGATACATTAGACGAACAGTTGTGTCAAAATAAAATTACCGAATAAAAACATAGCGTTGTCTAATGCTATGTTTTTATTCGGTATTTTTATTGAAGTTGGGGTCAATTTGTAGTATTCGCGCCATTTTTTCTTTTTTGTATTCTACTCGTGATGGCCAGTTCGATTTTCAAACAAGTTCTTTTTGGTGCAGGTCTCTAAGGTAAACATTTTCATACGAATTCTTAGTTGAGGTTCCAAATTCAAATCACATTATTAACCAGCGGCTTATAATGAAATAGCATGTATTTAACGCTGCGACAAACTAATCTGATTTAGGGTTTTAAAAATAATTAAAATGAGTAGCAAAAATAATAGGTTGGCAGCTACAGTGAAGTAGCATTTTAAGTATAAAGTAGCAGCTTTATTTTTAGTTGTAAGCTTTGTTTAAATTTAAATTGGCAGTGATCTTTTGGTTTTTCTTTTGATCACTGAATTTGTATGATAAAAATAGAATGGTTAAAAATATATGTGTTACGGGTAAAGCCCGAATGGCGGGTACACCTAAGTTTAGTTTAGTCTAGTTGGGGCTCCTATTACTGTGTGCAGGGTTTAAAGTAACCTAACACGAAGGGAATGACGGGGGCTTCGTTCGCTCGCTTCGCTCGCTCACTCATCCCCTTCGAACCTAACCTATCCACGTCGGGATTCCCCTTAACCACCCTGCTAACATTATGAGTCGCCAAGTCATTATTTATAGCTCCTCGCCTCATTTTATTAGTTGCAAACACTTAGTCGACTTTTAAGTTATTAGTCACCTGGAAAATAATAAGCCTAATGAAATTCAGTACAATATTATAGCCCAGATAGAACCTAGGGCTGTAACGACTTATTTTAGGTGTTAGGTCTGCATGAAATATCAGCAAGTGGTATGAAAATATAATTTAGTATCGTGTACTTTTATTTCCCGTCTATTCATAAATAAATTCATGAATCGGCTGTGGAGTTATCTATTTACATAAACGTTTACCTATGGAAAACTATAAACCTGGTTTTCTAAAAGAGTATACATTCAATACCTTTATAACAAAGTAGTTGATTGTTAGACTTTTAGGAAGGTATCGTATTACTGGGTGTACTACGCCATATCGAATGCCAAAACATCGAATATCAATTGAACGATCACTATAAATCGAATGTTCAAATAGTCGAACGTTAATTTCATCGAATGGTTAATAAATCGAACATTCAATAAATCGAACACTCAATACATCGAGTGTTTAAAATATCGAATGTTTGTTTGATCGAACGTTTAAAATATCGAATGTTTGTTTCATTGAACGATCAACGCATCGCATATTCATTATATCGAAATATGAACATACGAACTACTTATTATATTGAATTATTAGTGTACAGAAATTACGGCTATGTCGAAGAAAAACACAGCTTAATCTTTTTTTTTGTTTTTTATTTATTAATAAAATTAAATGTCGTGTTGGCCCTGAGGTTACAGACCCACTTGTTATATGCACCGGGTTGTGGGTTCAAACCCATGCAAGTGTTTTTAAATATTCAATATAATAAGTAATCAGTATGTTAATATTTCGTTATAGTGATATGCGATACGATGAACGTTCAATGAAACAAACATTCGATATTTTGAACGTTCGATCAAACAAACATTCGATATTTTGAACACTCGATGTATTGAGTGTTCGATTTATTGAATGTTCGATTTATTAACCATTCGATGAAATGAACGTTCGACTATTTGAACATTCGATTTATAGTGTTCGATCATTTGATATTTGATGTTTTGGCATTCGATATGGCGTAGTACACCCGTATTACTTACTATCAATTTTTTCATGGTTTCTAGAAAATTCTACGATAATATTATTTATCTCCAATTTTTGCATACTCTGCAACCATTAAACACATTCAGTGCATTTGCATACGTTTCTACACGGAGTACCTATGACTGCTGGATTAATACTCTGTAATCTGAATCTTAACATTAAGCTCCCATGCGATATAAATTAATAGCAAAATTAATTAAACATGTGTTATATCAACAACGATATTATTTATGAAGCATTAATGTTAGTCGATATTTCAAATTAATAGTATAATTGTATTGAATACTGTAGGAATATACCTATACAGATGGCAGGATTTTTTAAAGCAGCGTATAAAATTCTCAATTTTTGCTTACCCAACCCGTCCTTCTACAGTTATGCTAATAAAAATATACAACAAAAGGAAAGTAATTAAAAAACCGACTACTTTATTAACAAAAATTAAAACGTCAAAATCAAACACAAAAGACGCCATATTTGGTCGGCGGGCACGTAGTGGAACACGCACCGCTAACAGAAAATAAGGGACACACAGAAAGACAGGAAGGGCCCGTGCGAGCGAGAGAGTGATAAAACAGGCCCTCGGACGAAAGGGAAGGCGATAGTGACGCGATGATTGAACGCGCCACAAGAAAAATGATCACCCGTCAAGCGGCGACTGAGAGAAACTACCCCTAGCGGGCGAGACAAGGAAGGACATACTTTCCAATAAAGCGTGCGAGCAGGACAGCAAGCACCAAAATAGGGGTGACGTACAGTGATGGATTATGCTTTTCTCTCTAAAGAAGGGAGGGGCTCACAGGTCGTTATGGAAAAAGCTGAGGGAAGTGGGGACCGACATGTGTCGGAGACGTATACCGAACCGATGGTGGCCTTAATTGATTTCTGGATTAATCTAACATTTTTGTTATTAATTAGATTATATGAATACGTAATACTACATATACTATATAAATAATGAATATCATTTGTTCAACAAAAATAATAAATTAAGCAAAAACAAATAATTAGATCATATTAACAGAAAGGAAATAAGTACCTAAATACCAAATATCAATGATGATTTTTTGACCCGATGACATTGTTTTCAAAATTGTTATACAACCCATAAACATGATTACCCCTATTCGGAATACACTCAATTTCAATTTTGCCTATTCCAAAAGTCACGCGAATAGAGCCGTCGACAAAAGTTCCAGAATAAAGCTTACTATTGCATATAATTTCATTTTAGTTTTCGCCAAATTATTTTATGTTTACAGCACTAAAACATAGGTATTCAGCAAAGAATGTAGTGACTAACTACGTGCTAACGTATAGTTAGTGCTGAACAATCAACTGACCACCCCACACATTAAAATTTTTACGAGGGGCATCTAAAATGCCACTCACAGAAATGCCTTTGTCCAGTTTGAAGGGCGTTTATTGTTTTATGCCTTTGTTGTGTTAAAATTTAAATCCTTAATTATTCATAGGATTGTTTGGGCGACAATATTTTCACAATAGGCCCCGGTTTTGCAGGGGAGGTAATCGGTTTGATTAATAAATTGTCAAGTTGAATCCAGCGTTAGAATATAAATTGTTACCACAGATATTTCATCCCATTATTATAGCGAGATCCCGCTCATTGTTTTACGAAATGTCATATCTCATTCTGTCACCTGATTGTTTTGGTTCAGGTTTCAATGGGAGGTGTCTTCTAGTTTATGCCTGGAATTGAATGTATTTCGGGGTTTGCGAAGTCGGTTTATCATGTAGGGGGGTTTTGTGACTTAATGTTGATAACATACTGAATAAGTACTCTCTGAATCTATCAAACTTAACTTGCTTATTGCTAAAGTAGTTGTTATTTATCTAAGTATTTTTAAAGTCCTATTAGGCACGATACTGAGAACGATAGATGCGCTTGAGCAACTTATAAATGAGTAAGTTCAAAAGGTACTTATTAAATTACAATTTAACAAGAGATTTGAGTTAGAAAAACAAAAAATATAGGTACTTAGTTTGACATACAAAAAAAAAATACATTCGACCTTTACAAACCATTTGTCTTGAAGGTCGAATTTTAATTCTAAAAATATTTTCGTCGGTATTTTTACAGGCTGTTAAACAATGTTAAATTCTGCTACCGTTCTGTTGAAACAAATTAATTTAGACAAGAGGAAGATGTAAAAACTTCCAAACAGCAATTACGTTTTATTGTAAGCCATTATATTAATCATCGGCAAAATTAATTTTTCATTTGGACAAATCACCGAGTGGTTTGTACAAAACGTATTTTGTTTTTGATTGATAACTTGAGTTTTCGATAAGAATTCGTATAAAATTAAAATTAGGTATTCGCGTGTAAGATTAAAAGAAATGTGGTGCTGAATAAACAAAAAAGAATTCTTTTTGTAAAATAATTTAGCCTAGAAATATAACTGACTTGTTTATTGAATTGCGCGGGCTCTGAAGATTTTAATTGTGATTAAAAAACTAGATTTAATTTTTAAACGAAATTACAATCTTAATCTTAATTTTTGAATCAAAATGTAGTTTTGGAAAAGAGTTATTTATTGCAATGTTTTTTTTTTATTTATCCACATAATAAAAACTGTTGATAAACAAGAAAATAGCCATGAAAATGGAACACATGCTTAAAATTATAAAATAGTTGGAATACCTGCTTAAAATGGGCATAATCTCGAAACTCATTATCTCCCCAAACGTTTCATATTCATAACGTACAACTGTCAAAAGCGTAAAAATCAGTGAACGCATTGTGTAATTGATTTACCGCTTATTGTCCACAAGTCTCGCGCACAACCGTCTCATTAACGATTCAACAGAGCAAATTGTGCTACCTAATTACAACTGAATAGGCAAAGACAAAACAGTATTTATGTTCACTAATTTATCACACAATGAGCCAATGTTTCGGCCGACCGACGTACATTGAACGTACAATAACGCAGAGAACCTTAAAATCGAGTTTAGAAAAACTATTAGCATTTAACAAATGTTAGAACGTCGAAAATATGACATTGCCTGTGCACGCCGTTCAGAAAAACAAAGGACAGCGTTTAAAAAGTATAAAGAAACAATTGCCTTTTATGAGCGTGCTAATGAGAGCGTTTTGAAGCACGCGTGTACTTGTATGGCACGGCCCGGGGTTCGACGCCGTTTCAATTAAAGGCAGTTGAAATTAAAGACAGCTTCCTGATTAGTTGTCTTGGTGTTTGAGTAATTGCGAGGTAGGTCACGACTGTATATGTTATGCGTATATTATAATAAACATATGTCTACTTCAGATTACATTTACATTAATTTTACGGTAGCTAAGTATATAAAAAACTCCTGAATATTTACGTACTTTTTACGAAAATTTTGAAGTATCTTATAAAGTATTATTTTTGTCCTTGATACGCATAAGCAACCAATATATCACATCTTTCCAATACGACAGCAGTTAATCATAGGAAACTTTGTTGACACCACGAATCCATTATACATGAGTATGCGATTATTTTGATGGATTCCATGAGAATACAAGCATCAGCACTCCCCTAAAATCTCGAAATCGAACAAAGGGAACACGTGAGACTCCCTTCGCATCCGAGGCTAATGCTCACCCCACGGAGGAAGGAGATGTAGAGAAAAATGCGTATTTATAGCAAATACTCGTACTCAAACAGTCCTACATTGTGTACGAGTCAAATAAATGAGTCTCATTTTTCGTCCTGTCAAAAAAATCTGAATGGAAAAGAAAACGCGGCGGCGAAAAAACGGCAGGCTGCGAGCTTTTTATTTAGTTTTTAATGTAATACTGATTTGGGATGTTTCAGATTAATTGCGCCTTACCTGAGGCGCGGCAAGGGTGATGCCACTGAAAGAGTTCCACGACGCTGATCGATCGTCGAGCGCAGATTGAAAGGAGAAACGTGAAAGGTAATTATTCATTTGACGACTAGAATAGAACACTTTTGTACCTTTATCTTTGGATTTTTTTCGATACTTTTGCACGAAATTTGCAAGTAAATGGATGGAATGACACGGTGATTTGTTTTGTCCGACGCTTTAGACTTCCCACGAATTCGATTCGCGCTCCTTGCGTGTACGTACGTTATAGAAATGGTAATGCGACTTCACTGAACCTGCGAAACACGTGATATTATCATATAAGTGCCTAAAATTGCCTGTACTTTGAATCTAGGCACTACAATATAAATAGATATCAGACATGCAACCCAAATATTCTACGCTGCATGAATTCATTTTTTTGGGTGCTACGCAATACAAATAGATAACATTTTCTACTTTTGCGATATTTAAAATAAACCAACAAAAACAGAACAATGCACAAATCAAAATGCGAAGACACTGTCGAAAATTAAACAAAAAATTTGCATGCCGATCGCCTACAATGGACTGCAGAACCCGGAAGATTGCACAATACAGAACAATGAACTAGAAGCACATGTTATCCTGACCTGATTTCACGAAATCCTATTAAGGGACTACTGGAGACGCCAGGAGCCTTTGTCTCCACAACCTTTTATGATTTATGTGACGTTTCTTTGATGTTTATGGCACATGCCTCATTTAAATACGTCGACTTGTGCTTTGCACATTTTAACGCTCGCCCATAGTGATTTTTTCCAATAGAACTGCGCAATACGTCCACAAGTCCTTAGCATTTGAATGCACATTTGGTTACCAGATTAGTTTTCTATGAAGCGAGACTATACGTGTGTAAACAACCAGTCACATTGACTCATTAACTTATATTCCTAATGTGTTATTCTTGGACAAAACAACGGTCACTTTACATCTCAATAAGCGGGGATACTAACTCATTTGTATGATAAAATGATGTTCGTCCCTGTGGCATTATGGCGGACTTTCTCCATCGTTACGTAACCGAAAGCCAATGATTACGGGCCTATCCGCAGCAAAAAAGGTAAAGTTTAAAATATCAAAATGAAGTCTTCAAGTTGTTCGACGTTGTTATAAAATTACAGGCAGCTAGGCGGCGAAAACTGGCAAATTATAGTCTGGGACCGCAGACATTGGCCGCGGTCATGGGTGCGCGGGCGATAGAGATCGCGGTGATTGCGTGCTCGACTATTGTGAACAGACTATTATGGTGACTTAACTAAACGCTGTGATAGAATATAATATTAGTCGAATTGTTGGTTTGTTTACTCTTCCTATCTAAAATAATACCTGGTTTGTCTTATAATATTGACTAGATATAATATAAAATCAAGAGATCAGTCATTAAAAATAAAATAAAATTCACTAAAAGTATACTATAGCTCGTAATTCACTTAACCATTTCCATTATGATAAATTTCTTGTTTTAATAATTTAATATGATTATCTACTTACAATATACGAAGAGAATAATTTAAAACCATCCTTTCTTAATCCTCTTAATTTTTTTATAAAAGGTCTTCCTGTCTTTTCTACCTTGTCTTCAAATTACGTGTAGGTTGATAAGAATATAATATATTTGTATCTAATATTAAGTCACATTAGATAGCTGTAGATTTATAAACCCGAAGTTCCAGTCGTACTGCAGCTTACCATTCGCTCTTGGTTGATATTCTGACATGTGGTACTAAGCGCTTCTCCTCATCCTTCATTGTGCGTTCACCCAAAGTTTGGAAGTCCTTGCCAGCATCAGTGTTCCCCAGTACCCGTTAACCTTTAAAGCAAGAGTAAATAAGCATCTTCTGTGTTTGCTCGTTTCATCGTAGACCTCACCCATCGCTTTCCATCAGGCGAGATAGAGGTAAAAAGCGACCCTACTATAAAAAAATCATACTAATCTATCTGTAGGTAGTTTTTAAAAATGCATCCAGGATAACATGGTTCAAACTTAAGTTTTAGCTTTTCTAGATTATATTCCCAACGAATTTTCTATATCAAATGCATGATTAAAACTTAAATATAATTAGCTGCACCTCAGGCATGTTTTTATTACATAACCATTCGCAAAAAACCTTTACGATACTTTTGGCACATCCTTTAAACACAGAGCACCAACCTGTTAAATAAAACGAACGTCCATGTTTATTTTTTCAAAAGTTCGATGCCTTAAAATCATCAGGTTTAGTGATCCGAAACGTCTCAATACCCAAGTAACGAGTTGCCCATTAATACGGGGATGTATCGCGAGATAACTTTATTCTGGTAGCCGACTGCTTTGTATGCGGCCGTCCAAGCGTCCGTCATTACCAAAATACCAACTTAAACCTCCACCTCGTTCACACAATTGTCACCTTTAAGTCTTGAGTCGTAAAGTTTAAGAGACGTGTCCGATTACGTTTGCAAGCGCAGCCCTCTCGCTTTTATCTTATTGGTCAACCATTACTCCTAAATTTAAACTCTTCATTATAATGCCGCAGTGAGAAAAGTCGCGATAACAGACAGCCACGTGAATAAAATATAGGTAATGAATTCTGATAAAGGAAGGCTCGTGGATAGATAATGTGGCGTGTTAAGTTGTTTACGGGAAATGCGATCGAGTTATCGATAGGTAATGTAGCTGCTTTTTTACTTAAGAATACATGAGCCATAAGGTTACTTTTTGCAAAGCATAGTTACTGTGAACGTGAAAGTATTATATGGTCACTCACTCTGTCGAAACTTGAAACAAATAAAATGAGTTGATTCTTTCTTCTGGTACTTCGTTAGGTAAATATATACCTACAGGGTTACTGGTTATTGGTCACGATATCGTGGCAGGACTGTAGGACATGTTATTCATTGCCTAATAACCCAGTACCTAACGCTTTATGCAAAAGTGAACAATTTTTGAAATTATTTCAAAGTTGTCAACTCCTTTTAAAAATAATACATCGAAAATGGTTCACTTTTGCATAAAACATGACTGGGTATTAGATAGAGGATACAGAAATGAATTAATATCATCCACGTTTTTTTTAACTTCTCTGAGTCTAGAAAACTGAATAAAGTTTTAGACATAACAATTACTTAAATATTTTTAGGAAATCATTGAATAGCCAGTTAAATTGTTAAAATATCAACCGCATAACATTCTTTGATAGCCACCTAAACATTTAATACCTAAATCTGTAGAATTCTGTCTGTAAATAGGAAATATAAAAAAAACATTGTGAGTGGATAACCAATAGAATCGATTTCGATATTTTTTGAAATATTGGTCTGTTTACCTGTTCGTCGGTTTGCCAGTTTGTTTGTGCACGCTTCCCGTAAAAAGTACTGGCTCATTGGCGTTGACTTTAATAGAAAAATATCGTGCGTATCTCGGAGTAACATTTAGTTTTTGTTTCATCGTAATCGGTTTGCTCAATCAAAATATATTAAAACAGATTAAAACTTAAAGTTATTTCAAGAAGAAAGTTTCGTTATAGTGACACAATATTGGTTTTCGACTTCCACGCGGCCGGAGTCGCGGGAACAGCTAGTGTTTTAATACGAACAGCCTCTAAATCAACAAACGTAAATAAAATATCAGCAAATAAACTCATCATTTTATCAAAACATACGCCCAAACATTTTGAAACTTGTTTATACCAGTGATGTTATCGAACTCCGTAACCGAAACTATCGGATATCCGAAATAAAAATCTATCCGAAACCGTAACTCAATCTGATAAAAAAGTTTTGAATAATTTCGGATAGGGACGGAGTCTAAAATTAAATGAGATACGTTCTGTGATTGTAGTATCAAATGATAACCTAGAAATAAATTTAAATCATTACCTATTTGTGTTTATCTTTTACAATTACTAAAAAATCTAATATCCGTAACTGAAACTATCGGGTAATCCGAAATAATTTCATATCCGTAACCGTATCTGAAACCGGTATCATTTATTTATTTATTTACACTTCTATGCAACATAAGGCGGATTTGATGCCTTAAGGTATTCTCTATTAATCAACCATTGGGTTAAAAAAAAAGCATCAAAATAAGTACAGCAAGAAAATAAATAAAAATGAGTTGACAGGTATAATATTATTCATATATCCGTATCCACATCCGAAATTTTATATCCATAACATCCTTGGTTTATACATAATAACGGAGACGTACACTCAACAACAGTAATTTGTCGAAGAGCTATCTGGAGGCTGGCCAGTCCTTGATTAGGGCACGACTTCGATGATGCTGTTTACCCCTTTCTTATGCGGCGAACGTTTAGGTTATAGCTATGGTTGACGTGACCTACGCTCACGCGGTGGTTGGTCCTTAATAGCGTGTACTTATCTGTCTGTACAGTATTCTGGAGAAAATTTGAGATGAACTTAGAAAAGGCGGAAGTATGGCATTGTTGGCGGAGATTGTTGAGGATTTCTGTGTAATTTTGTGAAAAATTTAGAGTTCTTTTTGTCAGTCCTAAATTTTATTTATTTTTAACAGACTCCTTCAAAAAAGGAGGTTCTTAATTTGTCTATAAATATACTTGGGAGCAAATAAATCGAGCCACTTCTATTTTTCACGTAGGTATAATTGTTATTATTTTTGGTGTTATGGAACAGATCAATTCGAAACATAATTATGTCGCCTAAAAGGGTATTTGATAACCTTTACATTTTTTGTATTTTGAATTATATAATTCATGAAACCAAAACTAATAACCAGGACACGTGAAAAAGAACTAGCTCGATTTCTTTGCTCCCAAGTGTATATATTTTATGTATAATCGGACTTAAGTCCGACATATACGAGTATGCACCTATTTGAATGATTCTTTTTTTGTTTGAAACTTATCTCGCGAGATGGTCCCGTTTAAGATCTCATGAAGACCTTCGGAGATAGACAATGGAACTTAAAAGAAACGAACGATATAATTGACAATGTATTATGAAATTAACAGTTTCAGAAGTCGGTGCTAATCCACGCTGAACCAAATTGAAGGCACCGGCTTTTGAAACTTTCAGTTTCAAAAGGTGCCGGTGCCTTAGATTTTGTATGATATAATATATTAATTATTAAAAGGTCTATAGCTTGCATAAGTGTCATAAAATATATTTGTGTAAATTAATAAGTATTTACCTACTCATAAGTCAACCTGTTAATCAATCAGCTCAGATTATCCCAAATGTGTGCTAGACGCAGTCACATCTCTCAATCTTTACTAACTTAATCAACATCATCAAATTCTTAGCCTTTCGATCCAATGTAACCCAACCGCCACCCTCTGTTTTAATAAAATATATGTAACAAAATCGATAAAAAAAATATTCAATTAAAACATCAAAACAATCGATACACGCCCAAACCAAAATCGATTACCAACAATCGATATTCGCGTCCCGAGAGGAGGTCGGGGGAAAGGGAACGGTTGTCTCTGCACCAGGCGTTGACTAATCGCGGCGCGTCCGCGTGGAATAAGACTGATTGCACCGGGGCTTGCCTATGCCTGCCTGCTATGTGGTTCGCCAGCCCTCTACCTACACAAACCGACATTATTTAAGAAATCAGCTCGCTCGAGCGGCAACAAAGGGAGTTTTTACCGCCCACGCTACGTGTTTTTGAAAGACTTATTACGTAAACTAAGTAGTGTGATTATAGAAAGTCGGTTAAAAGTTAGCGTGGAGTTATACGAAAGTATTTTGCGAAGTTTAAGCATCCAAGCATGGTTTAAGTTGTTGTTTAAGTACATACCGATACTGATAATATCAAATAATTTATTAATATTGGATTAATAATTTGCAAAGGTCCTTAAAATGAGCGAACTAATAACAAAAGTAAGGGTGTATCCCTTACCTACACCATATAAGGAGTATTCTTACATATTGCCGGTACTTGTAAATAAAACTAGAATAGTAAACAATTGGTTATAGATATTTTTTTACTATTTTTATAAAACAGTTCCTCATAGTCAGACGCACTAACTACCACAGATAATTTCAACAGTAAATAAATACTTCTGCTTCTTCTTCTCTGGTATCAGCACGAGCTATAGGTATAAGAATAGCTCATGCCGTGGTAAAGATTAGCCAGTCAAGAAGGTCGGTAGCGCGGCGGACTGCCCAGTGCGCCGGACGTACTTAGATGTATTTATAAAACCTTATTTTTAGTTTTATTGCGATGTCCATTTTTTGATCCTGGTCGAAGACACAATTTTTTTCGAAATTATTATCAATACCACAGTCATTCATCTCGATCTCTTAAATAATAAATTACAGAGATAGATCTTTGCCTGAATTACCTACATGTTATATTTTTGCCTTTAAAATACGGTATTTTAAGATAAAATCGCCACACATTTCTTAGATATCAGCACTCTTTTTCAAAACAGCAAGCAACAGTTTGAATAATTATTCAACCAAGGTAGGACAAGTTAGTTAGACCGCTCAACTTAATAAAAAGCAAAATTAATTGATCACTTAATTAAGTGTTTTCAATTTATATCCATCGCGAATCAGTAGTGAAGTAATGGTGTTGTAAATTATTGGTGTTATCAATCTATAATTTCCACTCAATAAATGTTCCATACACGCCCACTTTCCTCAATCACGTACGATGCACTGTGCGTGTTATTTACCTCTCTTTTCAATTTAGTATGAAAGATAGAGATACATAATTCGTGACGAAGACTGCAATCAAGATATTACGTTATAATTGTACGATTTAAACTGGTCTCGCGAAACAATCTGCGAAGGAATAATTTACACTCCGATGATTTTATAATAAACTGTTAGATAGGTACGCAATATATTGCAATTAATGAGTAGGTACTATTTTTGTTATTACGGTAATATTACACACGAGCTTACAATATTCGCTATAAATTGTAAAGTTCTTCATAATATGTTAACGTATGGTATTTTAATTACCTTTTATCATATTTCATACTGCAGAAGAATTGAGGCACGCAATATCGATTTAATTTATTAACTTAAAAAAGAATAGCTTCGTATCGTATGTGTGTGAGAGCCAGAGGGGTAGGGGTCTATAGGGGAATCCATATTTATCTCTGTTACTTGGATTCGTGTGCTCTATCTTAGACCCTGCTTGCGCTTACCATCAGGTGCGACTAGGGTCAAAAACGACCAACTCAAATAATAATAAAAAATACTCAATTTCTAATTTAATTGATTTCAAAGTGTAGAGAAAATTTCGAAATACTAACAAGTTACAATTGAAATGTTAACTGACCAACCGTAAAGCCTGAATTACATAGAAACGGCATAAGGCGCAGGCACGGCGCAGGCGCGTCACTTTCGTACATTTTTCGTGCCGCTTCAAATTTTTTCGCACAAAATGTATGAAAACGACGCGCCCGCGCCGTGCTTGCGCCTTACCTATGTCGTTTCTATGTAATTCACGCTTATCATTTTAGTAATATAAAAACCAATTTAATGTTTCATAGATCATTATAAAAATAATGCACAAACTATTTCTGAACCATGAAATTCAAACATCAAGAATTAATTCTTTCTGTAGGTTTTAAATAATATTTAAACAGCTACTACATACATTAACTCTTCGAGAACAAACGTTTCAAGTAATAATTTACAAGAACAAAATCCTTTTCATCACATTATCATCCAAAAACTCTATTCCGAAACCACAAAATCTCTTAATCCAATCCAACAGCATAATTCCTCTATGTTTACAATTCGTCCAACATTAATGGGCCATTAACGATCTATACAGATCTTTTAATAGTTCTCAATTGGCGATATATCAAACTTTTGCCTGCACAAATAAAACAATTACCTATTACAGATAGTGAAGGCAATCGGCGTGTCTGGGAGGTAGACTGATGGCGAACGCGATCGATGGTGACAAATGGTTGTCGACACACGAGAATACGGCCGTGCGCACGTTTCAGACAAAAATGTCTTGATAGATAAAAATAGGACGGCTAATGGGATTTCGGGCGGCGATTGATCGTATAATCGATTGTCGTGCTCAGTAATTATTTAGTGAAGTGAATAGTTTTCAGGATTTTTCTTTAGAGCTAAAGATGTACTTATGTAAAAGTATTGTTTGTAATGTAATTTTTCAATCAATTTTCGAGAAAGTTCCCCGAGACCTGCATTTACTATCAAAACCTGCATTTTTTGTAAACCGACTTCTAATATAACTAATTAATCGAACTTTAGAATGACAAGAATTAAGTAAGTATTTTAAAATTCCATTAAAGTTCTCTATCGGCCTCAATCTTTCCAATTTTAAGGTAAGTGTCGCAAAAGTCGTCCATGTAAGTAAGGCCTGTTGTACACGCGATCGGTATGCGGCATGCAGTAGTAACGAAACGCGATACGATGGCGTGCCATAGTACATGAGTCAAATGCCCGCATGCCGTAGGGTGGAGTCCCCTATTATTGGACGGAATTATTCAAGTCATGACGTTCAGTGACGCCCGATTTTAATCTAACTTCCTGCCTATGATTTGGACATTGTACTTTTGTTTTGCCGTAGAAGATTTATATGACTACTGTTTAAATTGCCGGCCCGAATGTAGTTTTAATGAGGGCGCAGTTGAACTGTTAAATGATATGTTCAATTTATAATTCAACATTTATAATGTCATTAAATAAATTTGAGCTTAACACTTAGTATATGAGTCAATTCAGTAAGCATACCTGTAAAAAAATATAAATGCAATAATCTGCCTAGCCTTTTCCCAAATACGTTGGGGTCAGCTTCCAGTCTAACGAGATGCGGCTGAATACGAGCTCTTACACACGAGCGGCATGTTCCCAACGGCAGAGGTAACTGCAGCCGTCGACACGCGTCGGCGGCAACCGTCGACGCGTCGACGGCAGCAGTCGACCTATAGCGACACTTGCAGTTGTTGCCGCTGCCGCTGATCTTCGAAGTTGAAATGTCGACGGCCTGACAGCCGGAATGAAGCCGTCGACGCGTCAACGGAAGCCGTCGACGCGTCAACGGAAGCCGTCGACGCGCGTCGACGGCTGCAGTTACCTCTGCCGTTGGGAACATGCCGCTCGTGTGTAAGCGCTCTACCAGTATTTGACAAGGAGTGACTGCCATTGGACCTCCGCAACCCAGTAAGGTACTCGGCAATGCCGATATGGGTGTTCCCCGACAGCTACAATCTGGGTGTCTTCAAGTCACGAGTGAATCGGTTTCTTCTGGGCAAGCGTGCTCCATCGTTGACCGCATTATCGCTTAACATCAGGCGAGATGGCGGCCAAACGCAGGCCCAGTAATAAATAAAAAAAAAAACCTAAGGTTAGACCGGTTGTCAGACTTTCGGGCTTCTGACTACCCGTAACTACTGTCATAGGTTTTTGTATAACACTCGGGACCGCCGCACAGTGGTTCGAAAATCGAGTTTCATACAAATAGGACTTCTGATAATTCAAGTTAGTTTTTTCTTCGATTTATAGCCGGTTAGTCTCGGCAACTTGCTTAGCGCGTAGTGTACACCTTGGATAGGACAATACACCATATCAACAACAGCTCTACAGCTCTATACAGTTCTGAAATATGACACTTAGAGCATTGGCTCCCATACAAAAATAAAAAGTTTTTTCGCGTTGGTTTGGATTACTATGTGTATCGTACATACCTATTTTCTAATGGTTTACATCACTGAACAATATAGGATATATAAATCGATGGAAAAACGAACTTGATTTTTCAAAAGTCCTATTTGTATGAAACTCGATTTTTGAACCACACTGTGCGCAACATGTGCGTAACATACTCTACGAGGCATGCAAATAATAAAATGCAATAATATTAAAAGATATTAGAGAACTTACCATTTTTAATTTAATACAATTGAAAACTATGTCAATAAACTCACATACTACGTATCCAATATATTCTTTGCTGCAAGTCAGCAACACACAACACTAGAGAATCACCGCAAGCTTAGACGAGAACAAAGGCACCGCACTCGATGCTCTTTTTTATCGATACTAAATATCGAGATGTTATTCGAATCAGTCCCAGATTGATGGCCGCTCGGATATATCGCATACCTATCAGTTTTATGTTCAGGCACTTACAGTTAATGCTTTCAGAAATGCACGGCATTAGTTAGCATGTCGATTTAGTCATTGCTCGTTCGCTTAGTGACGAGCAAATTGTTATTCGATTAGGCTGTTAAATGATCATTTAAATTGACGCAAATCGATTATTTAATCGCTACTTATTAACCTTGTTAGCAATGAAACGTTGCGAGTCAATGATATCAGATTGAATATTGCGATACTATATCTTTTTATTTTTTCAATAGCCATCTCGCTACTACTAAGATTATAAGATGCAATTTGAGCAAGTAAGTACGTTATTAATACTGTTTTTTTTACTAAAGTACCAGTAATATTAATATTAGAATATTCTGCGAAGTTTGTATTGCCTTTATAAAGTTTGGGAACATATCATGAGTCTTTTCGTATCTTCATCTCATATTGATTAAAAACCGTCATAACTTCGATGTATGTTAACTCTTGTGTATGTATCTAATATTTTGGATTCTATAAACATACACTCAGGAGCAATGAATTCGGAGCATCAACATAATACTTGACAACATGAAACTTTCGCGTGCCTACTACGAGTACAGGTGAGCTGTCTGTGTACCTTCATAAATGTAACATCTTTGTAAAACCATGTCTCTAGCGAATAAATGATTCTATTCTACCTATTCTATTCTTAAAATCTCGGAAACTAAGAAGGGTTGCTTATTCAAATAGAAAGTATTTGATAGACTATTTAAGAAGTTTTATTAATTTATTTGTGTAATATTAAATAGTCCATAAAATACTTTTTAATTGAATATCATTCTTAGTATCCGTGATATTAAGGTTTACGTTGATGAATCCGGGGATTTATTGCTCGCGAGTGTAAATCAGAAAAACCATGTCTATAAGAAAACTTAACACACACACAAAACAAACTTTCCCTTCAACCAAGCGAGTGCAATAATTTTCTATCCAAAGAACCCTACATGCAACTACATAATTAAAGCACGGAACACACCCAGCTTTTACGCATACACATCAAAAAAAGTTTGCGATCACTAGCATAATTATGTATGTGAAGATTCCGAATTCAAAGTCCAACTGAAATCTGATTTATATATATCTAGATAACTATCAATCTATATTTATCATGATAATTATCGCTTTGAATCCCGATTAGAAAATTCGGCTTCAAAAAGGCTACATAATTTTTGAAAGTGATCGCATACTCTTTTTGATGTGTGTACATATCACATTCTAATAAACCGCCACGCTATAGCGGGAATCTGCCCCAAAAAAAACCAAAATTCGATACACAAGTGTCGGCGTAACGTTTATAGATACTGACTAATGATTTGGAAGTGAAGAGGGGACGTTTCGTGCCACGATGATCGATGGTCCACAAACTTATTAGATAATGGTGTTTCAATAGAATTAGGAGCTTTGTTCTTCTTGCCCTTGGTTCGGGTCAAGCGCAAGATACATCTTTCGTCTGTCTAGAGGTAACGGTACCAAGACCGTATCGACGCGAGTATTTATAAAACGACGGAATATACCGTGTAAATTTAAGTTGAGCGTGCCTTCGAAAATAGCTGCCTTAGATGGTGTGGAATTTAAGTAGGTAAGCTCCGAAGTATTTTTTTAACTACTTAATTGTAGAGATACTTTTGTATCGGAGCTGACAATGCATTGGTTTTCCAAGATTTTTATTTGTCAAATGTGTCAAATGTATCTGAGCTAAAGGCAATGTTATTAGTATTTTAGAAAAAATGTTAACGATCAAATGATCAAAAATATTGAAAAATAGTAACTTGTCTAAATCCGCAAATTATTAACATTTTAACATGGCTAGATTCCTTATGACGTCTTCTACATAGGTAAGAATATTAAGATTCTACAACTCTAAGAATCAGCTCTCAGCAAATATTTAAAGACATTTGATAAAAGCATTTTTTTTTCTTGATTCTACCAATGCACTGAGGCTATACAAGGTTAGTCAGAAAGGGGGTACTAATCCGAAAGAGTGTTAAATTATCTATAGTAATGAATAACTTTTGTTCTACCATTTTCCCCAAAAGTCAATGGTATAAGAGAAATAGCTGTTCAAAAATTACATAAAAAATATGCTACAATCTATCTATCCTCAGCTATGATCAGCTGTGTTTACATTTTAGATGTTATATGGAGTCATGAATTAGAAGCTCCATTTTCTGAATTTGTAACTAAAGTCTCTGAAGAATTTTTGAAAAAACTGAAATAAAAAGTATTTAACATGGAAATAAAAATTATCGAATTTCGAAATTTTAACACTTGATTTAAAACAGTCATCAGTGATACTTTAAGTGGCTCGCGGATCAGTACCCCCTTTCAGACTAAGCTTGTATATGTAGGTACATTGGTACTGTCAAACTCTCTATAACAATAGACAAGGCCCGTATCAATATAAGTAGGTACCTTTGGACTCGACATGGGAACACCATCCCAAGGGGAGCTGTCAAAATGTAAACGTCGTCTGAATTTATATACATTTATATTGAATTTATATACAGGGTGTAAACGAATTAGTGTAACTTCTTCAAACCACGTGATCTATTGATGGTGTAATAGATTAATCCCGCACGGGATTTTGATTAATTAAAAATAAAAAAAAACTTTTTTTTTCCCAATTTTTTTTGTCTTTGATAATTTCAATGCCATGCATAAATGAATGAAGGCACGGCGACACAGCTGACGGGTACGACTAGTGCGATATCGCTCCACGCAGTCAGTTAACTTGAGACGCTAAAATTACTCAGATACAGAATACCATACTAGTTAATTTTTCTAACTTTTTTTTTGTTGATCCTGAAAAAACCTATGCAAGATCAATCCGTGTTACCAGTAAGATCACGCAATTCGTTTACACCATGTATTTGACCATAAACAATTTATCAAATGTCCATCTCACCTGACATCAGAACGACACTTCTGAGGCAGTTCTCAAATAAGATCCATTCATTAATACGAGCTTTAGTCATGAATCATGATCCTTTTTCTTTAAATGTTTCAAAACAAAATAGCAACAGATATTTTCTCAAAACACTTTCAAACTACAAAGTTCCTCCTTCTCAAAGTTTTACAATAAAACAAGATACGTGTGTTAACAAATAGTTAATTCGTACAGTATTAATAACAGCGAAACATCTGTTATTGCAGGCGGCGATAATGAGTTGAAGAAGGTGCGCGATTCACAGCAAAGCGTTGATATGCGATACTATTATAATCTACCAATTTTATTTTTTGGAAATTCCGTAACATGTGTAGGTAAAACAGGATTTCAGAACGGGAAATAGCTACTTATTATATTGTCAAAAATAGACAGACTATTGAGTTTTACATTACAAATTTTCGTTAATTAGATATTGTTTCTGTTTTAAACCTAAATATATGAGTTACACAAAATTCTTGTTGAACGTCAATGTTATATACAAGATAGCAACCAAAAGCGTCCGCCCTTCACCGCTTCCGCTTTCGCTTGTTTTTGTTGTGAAGAAGAAACAATGCAGCTTAAAATGTGACTGTCAGCTAGAAGAGTTAGTAAAAAAATCTTATTATCGCCTCGCTGTAAATACAGCAGCAGCACGATCAACAGATGTGACTAATATGAAAGAGATATTGTTGTAAAGCGGAAGGAAAATTATAATAGTGCTAAACACTGAATTCATTGAGTAAAAGTAACATTTATAAAAAAGTTTCTATAAAAAATATTGAGTGGTTGTTTTTGCAAACCAACTTAGACTAAAGGGGGTATTTCCTCAACATAACAATAGTGTAGTCCGTAACTATTGACCAGATAAGCCAAATGTGACTTATATGTTTATGTGTTCAATAGTCTTGTCAATATCACTTAAGTGGTGAAATGCTAATTTTAGCTATTGAAAAGTTTAGAGACCGAATTAGGTTAATGAATAATTAATGATAGGTTGGTGAAATTAAGTTACCTTCATTTTTATTTTATTCATTTATTCACTTGTTTTTGGCTTGTTAGGATGAACTAACTTTTCTTCTTTATTCTAGCGATGCCTAAGCTTAAGTAGCTGTAAAACGGAATTCTCTAGAAAAAATCGTCGGTCACCTCCAAAAATAAATCCTTTATCAGGCTTACCAACAAAACAATAAGCCTTTTACAAAAAATCTTTACACTCCTATTTCTTCTCTGCAGTTGAGCAAAGAGGCTGCTTTCCGCTTTACAATAATTAATTGCAATATCACTTAAGGTAACGAAAGGGTGCCAACACAAAAAAAGAACTTTACCATTATTTATTGCAACAAAAGTGTGCAAAATTGTAACAGGTACTTTCTTTCACGTTTAGCAAAAGAAAGTGTTTACTGATTTACAACCGCATTAAGGGCAGTGCGGCTGCAAACACAACAAATTCAACAAAACATTTGTTTAGAAAAAGAATTGAAAGTAAAGGTGTAGCAAAACTCGCAGGAATGCAAGCGAAAGTGATCCTGTTTCGTTGAAAAGGAGCTAGACAAAAGTGTTTTGTCACAATGACCACCTGCCGATCGTGACAATTTGCATATTATTCGCACTGACAAGACAAAAATGCACGGTTTCGATTTCACTTGACCGGCTCAGTTTGTTTCTATGCTTTGGTTAAATCAGTTCATATTTCGTATGAAATTGTTATCAGAGGTGTTCTTGTGTTTTTACGTTCAACAAAAATTAATGTTCAAAGTAGTGTTTAACTACACTTTATGTATATCAGATTCAATAGTGTAAAAACGAAGTAAGTAGCATTACATACAAAGATCAAGATTTTTTTATAGTCAGTGAAACTATTAAAAAATATATTTGCCAATGCAGATGAAGTTATAAGTCAGTTACACAAAGTGCAAACAATTTCGAAATTTTAAAACTGTGTTCTAATTTTAAAACGGTTTGAATTTAACGGCCGGCGGAAAAGTCTAACATTAAAATATACCGCAAGACATGCATGTTCGAAACATTATTGATGTCAACACGGGATGCCTACTTACATTATGTTTTTCTGAGAGTGGCTTCGGCAGGTAGGCTCACATAAGCGGTTTTATTTATAAGGTGGTGTTGGTAATGTGGAATGCTGTGGTCGCCGACGGTTGGACGTTGCGGGAGGGGGGCCGGCTCTCTATAGGGTGTTCTGTAGGGGACACTTATGTGATAATATTGGACATGTTTGTTAAGTGTCTCTACTAATACCTACCTAGTATTGTAGCTATCAATTGAATTACAGTTAGTTGCTAATGTATATTTGTTTTATAAATAGTATGTAGGTAATTGTATCTTAATTTTTTGCATTTTTTTCTGAGAATACTGTTAAATGAACAAGTATTTCCAAAAGTTTATTGACACTCGCGCGTGATATACAATAAGTTTCCTTATAAAGTATGACTCATTTCAACTTATGTAAATTAATACTTAGTAAATATCTTGCGAGCAAAGTCGGAGATGTAGAGCAATAAATTGTATAAACGCGAGATGAAATCGACATAAGGACACCCCGTACAGCGGAGAGTATGATATCAAGGTTAGGCTTAGCGGAACACTCCACATGTGGTCAACCTTAATAAAGTGTGATAGCCATATACAAGGTCCCCGCGTGCGACAGAGATAGATATAGGAGCTTAGCGGCCATGTTGTATTATGGATGCCTATCATATTTTGGACCCGCTCCGGACCGGATTATTCTTTTTTCTTTTGCGCCTCCATCTCGAAACCGGTCTCCGAGCGACGACCACCATTTATTGTAGATTAAAGAGGCTTGTTGTCTTAATTTTAAGCCACGCTTTAATTTATGGCCACGTATTAATGTACAGTCTCCGCCATTTTTTCCGAAGATAGATACGTCATTGATTTCTTTATTTGTACTGTCGAGTTTATTAATTCTGTCGCACTAGTGCCGACTAATATTTTCGTGCTTAACTTAATGATTTGGCAATTAAATTAAATTGTTCTCGTTGTGGTAGCTAAATTAAAATTTACAGCGATGAGAGATTTTAAGCGGTGCGCCATCGCCCCCGCTGTCGACTGAATATATATTTGTCATGTCGGCGTTAAGGGAATTTGCTTCACTGTGTTTATGTTTATCGATAATTAAACGTTTTAATTAACGCCCACGCTATTTTCACAGCCTATCACATGATTTATTTATCCACATGTAAAAACTACGGCTCAATGTCGAGGTCATTCAACCGTGTGTCATCGTCGGTACAAATTAATCATAAATTCTCTGTACAAAACAAAAGCGAAATGAGCAAGTGCAAACTCCCATGTCCGAGTGAAAAAAATGACAGTACGCTCGGGCAAACCGAAAGGACGCCAGCGCAAAAAGCGCTACCGGTGAAAAAATATGATTTATAGCGTGAAAAATGTGGAAACACACGCAAAAAGGGAGAACGGTGAAAGCGTGGCGTTTCCACTAGACAAATTTATTAATCCTATCGGCCGGCCGCTTTTATTTGTGTGTTGTATCGGCTTTTTATTTCTGTACCTTTTAGTGTCGCTAAACACAGTGGGTATTTTATTTCTATTTCAATATCGAACTCGGACTATGAATAGTTTCCTGTTTGAAAAGGAAAATTTATATCTCTAATATTCGATGATTTGGTATTCGATATGGCATAGTACACCCCATGTAATAGGGGGCGACACTATTGCCATCAAACGGGCACGAATTCAGACTCCGGGCTGCTACTGAGAAATTCAACACGGAAAAACTCAATCACACTCCCCGACCTGGTAATCAAACCCAGGACCTCATGCTTAGCAGTCGCGGACGCGACCACTAAACCAACGAGGTAATGATATACATTTTCCTTATAAATAGTTTTTAGATATTAATAGCTGTACCCGGCATGCGTTGCAATGCCATAGAGAAAATAAGTGTGACACTAATTTATATATATTTTTAAAATATAAATACGCGATAATCCGAATATTGTGGATATATGTTGTCGATTCGAAACCCATAATTAATACGTGCTTTAATTTGAGGGGACCCGAGTTTACCGTATTGACGGGACGAACATCAAATGTTTGACATCTAGGAACAGTTTGTATGGGAAAATAAAATTGTTGTTTTTACAATTTTCCTCGCAACTTTTCCATATTTTCTCACCACTTAAACCTTCCCTGGACTTCCATAAATATTTCAAAACCAAAATTAGCCAAATCGGTCCATCTGTTCTCGAGTTTTAGTGAGACTAACGAACAGCAATTCATTTATAATATATAGATTATACAAATATCATTCTCTACATGATATCTAGATAATCCTAAAAAGTAATAAACCACTTACTGATTTACAAATTAACTCAATCAGTAAGTGAAATAGTAAGATTAGTAACGAATTCAACTTAATCTCACAGATTGCTGCACGTAAACACCAAATCAAAGAAAATCACATATCATTGCTCCAACGTCTGTATTCACGCATCTCGTTATTCCAGAAGGTATCATTTCGATGATAAACCCTGCTTCGAGTCAGACGATCGCTATCCAAGCACCACGTATTAACACATACACATTATTTGCCCACGTATCTCGTATTCGATCTGCAGTAGTATAAAATCAACATCGCCTCGGCCGGTGGCGCTCCGTACTCTGTAATTACGCTACCATTCAATAACAAACTGGTATCTTAATAGAGTGCTAAGAATGTTGCTGATGTCTGATATAATGCTGCAGTGTTGGGAAGGGGTCGGTTTGTGCAAGGATTGTGATGTATGGGAACACTTGTCTTGTATAAAGATGTTAACACTATTAAAAAAATCTGATGCTCAATAGCATTTGATTTGACTTCAACTTCAGAACTCATTTATTCAAAATAGACTAGACTATTACTTAATTCTTTTTGAACAGCAATGTTACAAAAGAAAGCCCCCAAAAACACCTGCCCTTCATCGCTTCATAGTGTTTATGCTGTGACGAAAAACGGCGCAACAAACTTCCTAGCAACACAGTTCTGTCTGTCAGGTGAATAAAATAATTGACTTTACCAACACAAAAAAAAAACATAATATTAATGACAATTATAAAATTATGCAAATTGAGAATGATAAAACAATTCTGGATGAATTGACTGCACTGGAAACTGACTACAAACATAATTATGAAAGAGACTAAGTTAAGATGACACAATTTATAGAAGCATCAAATTCGCTGCCGAATTTATTCGGAATAAAATGTGAACGTTTACAAATAATATTATTCTTCCAATCACCCAATACAGCCTAAGGTCATCAACCTCCTTGCTCAGTGTGAAGACCTCTATTATTACCTCCATTTATGGTAGAAGCTTATTCGCGGCATGCGGTTCAATAGATAGATAGAATCACGATTAAAATCCAAAGGGTTGCTAAACGTACCTTCTAAAACCGATAATTCCTCCCCAAAAAACCTTCCGCAAACCAACTGTAACAAATTTTAACAGCAAAATGATCACAAATATAATCCTCACGTAATTAAATTCTTCGCTTCATAACCCACATGTAAGGCGTAGTTCACACAAACATAATATATCCGCGGATTGTATATGTCCGCTGACAGATACGGGGACGCGCGGCGGATCTTAGGCGGAAATTAAAACTAATAATTCAAAAAGTTTCCGCGCGACCGAGCCGCCGAGCCAGATTTATGTTTCAACCAGTCTTGTGAATGCTTCCTACGTTGTTCTAGCTGCTCTATGGGCTGGCTGGAAGGGATAGGTTAGCCTTTTTGTGGAAGATTGGAGACCTAATTTCAGTTTTTCGAGTCCGGTTTTTCAAAAATATCCGACTTTTGTTTGGATTTGGGAAAGTGTTATTTCTGAAGCGCCAAACATTCAGTTTTAGGCAGTATAACGTGGAATTCGAATGTTATGAAATACTATTGGAGACTACTACTTAGTTAAATATAGGGAAAACAAAAAAAAACAACTTAGAACCAATAAAAAGTGAGATATTTGACCTACGTATTTAGAATGATCTCATGTATTTTTAGATTATATTTAATACATTGACAACGCACTATATCAAAACTGTAGTGCTACAAATATATTGTAAACTTATTCAAGTGATTACAATGTTGCAAAATTGTAAAGTGGTAATGTCGATTTATTTACATGGTATTACAAACATGGAGAAAGGGCGTTTTGTATTATAAACTCATAACGAAGAAATAATTCTAACTTCAATGTATTAACAAGTAGGACATAATAATATTAGTACGAAGAGATTCATTTCCGATTTGTTTGATTTGATTTGTTTTCAAACAAATAGCTATATTTGTCGTCAAGCTTGCCCAAGCAGACGCTCTTCAATAAATGTTTCATCTGATTCTTTTTGTTCCTCTTTATTCAATCGTCGTTCCTTACTATCATCAGAATCAGGTTAATCGTCAGAAAGAGATCCATCCCATTGTCTTAGCTAATCCTAGTTCTGCCTGGCCTTTTCCCAACTATGTTGGGGTTAGCTTGTATTAGGCTAATTCACCTAAATTGCACTGGAGTTAAAGTTAAATTTCAATCTATACAACGGTTTTTGTATTCTCTTATTGGTGATCGCTGTCAGAATACGCTCGCGTGAACTTAACTGTAGTGTCACTGCAACTTGATCGGTGCTTCATGAAATTACGTGAATTAGCCCTCTATCTAACTAGATGCGACTAAATACTAGTCATATCCATCCATATCCCATTGTCTTAGCTAAGCCTTATCCTCAAAATGTATTTCAAGTTATAGTAACCTCGTATGATTTTAATTCTTCGCTCCCCTGTTTCCTATTACACAGCTACCTACCAAAACTTTACTTTTTGTTTCTCTGCCCAAACGAACAACTTGTTGGCCACTATTCGCTTTTTGCTTGCTAACTGTTTTAGATTGCTTTTGCTGAAATTGACTCTTTATAAACAATGAATCAGCTTTTGAAAACTACATATTTCTTTGTTAGTTCTGTTTGAATTGGTTTAGCATGTATTTCATTATTGAAATTCATATTTTCTTTCAATATTTTTTGGTTTTTCGATATCGCTAATGCAATTCTATAATTTAGTGGATGTTTTTTGAAGTCCCTCTCATTGCGGCTATCGATGTTTGCTAAGAAAAAGTTGTGTCATACTTGAAACCATTAATCTGTTCAAATTCCGGCAAAATGATTCTTCAATAACTGATCTTCATGATTTTGATGCTTTAGTTCCTCAAAAGTTTATTCTATTGCTCCCGAAAGTTCTGTCTGAAACTTATTGCGACTTTCGTATACTCGTACCATTGGATATTCCCCCGATTGCAGACAGAGCATTACAACAATCTAACACTAAAATAAAACTCCTTAAACACGGACACAGACTAACAGTAGTCGAACAGGATCGCATTGACATTAGGTACATAACGATTGCAATACGTCCACCGTCGGCGGTGCATCAATCGAATGCACAGTGGCCCTGAGGAAATGCATCAATGGACTACTGTAGCAATGCTGCGTAATCTGACACCCCTAGGTTGCACGACTTCCCACTACTATTCATCGTACATTACCCCGTTTCTTCGGAATTCGAAATTTTGTGACTGAAGAAAGTCAGCAATGGTAAGGAAAGTGGCGATGTTATTGCAGACAGGGATGTGAGGAGAGCATTTGTATCCTAAGGTCAACGAAAGAAGTGTAGTTTTCTGTCCTTCTTCGCCATTTATACCTGACGGCGATTCCTGACTGTGAAAAATGCTACAGTTGTGTTATTAATACGTTGAAGTCAAAGTTATTCTATGTTGGAGATTTAACGATTTGTCAGTCTTTTGTTTTATGACAATATTATTAGAACAGGTGGAGGGTATCCAGATTGTTTTACAGCAGGCTTGGAGATAACTAGCAGTAGACTTTAATCTATGGGGAATATTACTTAGGTCTAAGAATATACTTATGTTCACACATCAAAAAAAGTTTGCGATCACTTTGAAAAATGATGTAGCCTTTTTGAAGCCGAATTTTGTAATCGGGATTCAAAGCGATAATTATTATGATAAATATAGATTGATAGTTATCTAGATAAATATAAATCAGATTTCAGTTGGACTTTGAATTCGGAATCTTCACATACATAATTATGCTAGTGATCGCAAACTTTTTTTGATGTGTGTACATAGATATATTTTATTTTATTTGTAAAGTGCACGGCGCGGCGCTAGCTATCAGCGCAGCGCGGGGCTATTTTCTTGCATGGATGTTATAACAACTTAGAGAACCAGTAACGAAATAAATGACTTCTAAAAAAATTTTGACAAAAAAAAAAATACAACTGATTTAATTTTTTGTGATACTTATATTATCTTCAGAAGTCACTTAGACGCTATGCAAAATATCGTGGATTATTAAAGAAAGACCTTAGATACAGGGTGTTCCAAAAAGTAGTGTCAATCGGAAGTCCAGAGGTAGAGCACTCTTAGAGGTACCCGAATCACCACCATGTATGGTCCGCGATTTTTTTGTATTTTCGAATTATGTTTTTTTTCATGTCTTAATCAAACTCGAACTTTAATTACATTTTTGATCATAGTGACGTGTTTGTGTTGTCTAGTTTTTTTTTCTAAATAAGACGAACAGAGAATATAATTTAAAAAAAACAGGCAATTGTCTTAACTGTTCATGATACTATGACCAAAAATTTAATGTCATGAAAGAAAATATAACTCGAAAACTATGAAAAATTGCGGAACATACATGGGGGTGATTCGGGTACCTCTAAGGGTGCTCTACCTCGAGTTCCGCTTGACTCTACTTTTTTGGGGCACGCTGTATATACATAGGTATTAGTATCCTTAGAGGTACCCGAATCATCCATTTGGGTACCTCTAAGGGTGCTCTACCTCTGGAGTTCCGCTTGACACTACTTTTTTGGGACACGCTGTATATACATAGGTATTAGCATCCTTAGAGGTACCCGAATCATCCATTCGGGTATCTCTAAGGATGCTCTACCTCTGGACTTCCACTTGACACTACTTTTTTGGGGCACGCTGTATTATATTACACATATGTATTAGCATGCTGAGAGGTACCCGAATCACCCATTCGGATATCTCTAAGGATGCTCTACCTCTGGATATCCGCTTGACACTATTTTTTGGGACAGCTTGTATATAAATTACTTGTTTAGCAGAACAATTTACTTGTAATGTTACTTGGGCTTACGTATACCCCGGGGTCAATATGGCCGTGCCGCAGCCGACGGGTTAAACCGCAGATTGTCTCAGAGTACTTAAACTATGTACTTATAGTACTAATATACAGTATGGTAAATAATACAGGGCGTTCCCTTAAGGCTGTTAATCCACATCATTAACACACTAAAATAAAAATACAAAAACAAGCAAAAAAAATCCGAAAAAAAAAGAAGAAATACCTACTGTTCGTTACGCCCTGTTTAAGACCAAAATAGTAGCTTAGATAGGTTAAATGTGATGTAGCCGTGTTTTCCAAATTGATAGACAAGTGCGCATGTACAGTAAGCGTTGCTTTTACGCATAATTTTTTATTTTTTTATGAATTTTTATTTTTTTGGTTTGGTTGGGAATATTTTTTTTAGCGCCGTGTCTTGCCGGACGTAAAGAATAGCACTACCCCATCTCTTCACTAAGGGATTCACTAGAGAATGGGCAGCAGCGTTCTGTGAGTACTTTAACAATCATACTGCGATCGCCAACTCGCCTCCCTGGCGATTATGGCAAAGACCCCCTTTTGGGGGGGGGGGGCGTATGTCCAGCAAAGGACGTCTTTCGGCTGAATGATGTTTTTTTTAAGTATGTAGGGACGCTATACAGGGTGTTAACGAATTCGTGTAATTCCTTCAAACCACATGATCTACTACTGATGTAGATAGGCCCCGCACGGGATTTAGCTTGATTAAAAAAGAAAAAAGAAAATTATTATTTTTTCATGCGGCTTTGTTACCGATCGTATCTAAACCACCTAATAAGGATTCAGTAAAAAAATAAGAATTAATTTTTTTGCAAAAAAAAATGTTTTATTTGTGTCAACATTTCGATGCCACACATAAATTAATGAAAGCACGGCGACACGGCTGGCAGGCACGACTAACGCGATATCGCTCTTTGCAGTCAGATAACTCAAGGCTGTAAAATGACTTAGAAATAGAAAATCAAGATTTTTTTAGTTTTTTTTTTTCAGTTGATTTTCAAAAATTCTTATTTAGGGTTAATCTGTGTCACCAGTAGATCATGTGGTTTGAAGGAATTACACAAATTCGTTAACACCCCGTAGTATTGCTGGTTAACGGGAACTCCTTTCGTTATTTAACATACTGTACACACATCAAAAAAAGTTTGCGATCACTAGCATAATTATGTTTGTGAAGATTCCGAATTCTAAGTCCAACTGAAATCTGATTTATATTTATCTAGATAACTATCAATCTTTATTTATCATGATAATTATCACTTTGAATCCCGATTAGAAAATTCGGCTTCAAACGGGCTACATAATTTTTCAAAGTGATCGCAAACGTTTTTTGATGTGTGTATATCGAATATAAAAGTACCAAGAATAATAAACTTGTACTAAAACTGCGTACAATTTTGGTAAAAGCAGAATAAGTGGTGTGATTAATATTTGTCGCTGTCACATACCTAAAGGCTTCTACACACCAAAGCCGCCGACCCGGCGGCTTTACCCGCCGGGTTATGCCGGCGGCCAACTAACGCGAACTAAGCGAGCGAACATAACGCAAAACAAGCCCGGCGGCATAACCCGCCGGGTTAAGCCGCCGGCACCGGCGGCTTTGGTGTGTAGAGGCCTTAAGGTACACAGGCATGTAAATATGGACTTGAATAAGAAAGTACCTAAGTAAATAAGTTTCGTGTAAACACGGTGTAAACGAATTCGCGTAATTCCTTCAAACCGCGTGATCTACTGATGACACTGATTGACCCTGCCAAGGTTATTTTCACAATGAACAAAAAAACTATTTCAAAAAATGAACCATGGTATTCTGTGTCTGAGTAATTTTAGCGTCCCAAGTTAACTGACTGCGTGGAGCGATATCGCGCTAGTCGTGCCCGTCAGCTGTGTCACCGTGCCTTCATTCATTTATGCATGGTATCGAAATTTTCTATCATATAAAAAACGTATTTGGAAAAAAAAAAATATTTTTATTTTCAATACATCTAAATCCTGTGCGGGCTTAATTTATACCATTAATAGATCATGTGCTTTGAAGGAATTCCACGAATTCGTTAACACCCTGTATATATTATGTACTTACGTGGATTTTAACATTGATACAAATGGGTAGAAGGTTTTTTTTTAAAAGCGTCTATTCCAAACATTTCGTTAAGCAACATTGATTATTTTGTATGAAACAATAGTTTTTTTTTTACGAATTCAGAATTTTTCCCATAGTAAAAGTTGTACAGAATGGCGAGTAGAGTTCATGGTTTTCGGATGTAAAGTGACTAAGCTAACCAGTCAACCGAAATAAGAATTTTGAAAAAAAATATAAGTTAGTACAAGCTTTTACTTTACATAGCCACCCTTCTGTTAGTTTTTTTTCTCTGAGTGTTTTCCAGCCCCGTCTACTTTGTAGCGAACTCATTAGCATTATCAGTTTGCTTATCCTGTCGAAGTGGATGAAAGGCGCCGCCTTTCATGTAGACATCACATCGCTAAGAAAATATCTCTCATACTATACAGGATGTAAACTAATTTAAGTAATTCCTTAAAACCATTACTCAATGTCAATTTGTGTCACTAGTAGACCACTAGAATTGAAGAAATTACACGAATTCAGATTCTGTATTTGTACTAGACATAAAACTTACTTCACTTAAACAATAGTGGAAAAGTTATTCAGTAATTGATATTAACATGTTAATACAGGTTGATATTACCTCTACATTTAGGATGAATGTAGAGTCTAGTATACAGGGTGTCCCTAGAAGTATGGATCAAATCGATTATGGGCGTGGGCAAGGTCATTTCAAAACTTGTAGTACTAAAAACTTGAGTAAAATTGTTGACTGACCAAAAAAGCCTTTGCAGTAAATGTTTTTTCTTATTGAACACATGTTTTCTAGCTGCGTAAAAGTATTACCACAAGAAAGGCCTACTGTTCGCCAAAGTCCTGAAAAATGATAGTTTTTTTATGTTTTTTTTCTATGCGAAGTGATTGAAAAAAAAACAATAATTGGTCATAACTTTTGAACCGTAAAAAATTGCACCGACATTCTCAGGCTTAAAAAGTTTGGAAATGACATTGCCCACGTCCCTATTCGATTTGATCCATACTTTCAGGGACACCCTGTAAAGAGCGCAAATAAAGTCCATAGAGTTATAGTATTTCAGCGAAATTCAGTAATGATTTGTCAATGTCAATGCAGGTGATATACGCGACTTGATGAAAACATTTTTAAATACAGCTCTACTTAAAGTACTCTATCTAAAACCCCACTGATAGTCCAAAACTCAATTGATTTGTCCATTTAATGTCAACATGCCAATACATGTCAGTACATATAGCGTATGTAGAGTCTGGTAGAGCGTAGGTAGAGAAGCTGTTTATTATTTAGAATGTGTAGCGGTGGGGGACGCGACTTGATGCTCGCTCCAAGTGGAAATCTTTTGGGATTACGCTGCCGTCAACCGGACTCGGCTGCGGGTATACTGAGCGATTTTATACGTAATAGTTTGCGTCAGAATGTATTTTAACGTACCTACATAAAAGTTTGTTCAGTATAAACTTATGCTGTGAATAGATAAAACATTACAAAAATTAACTGTCTTATCACAAAATCGTGTTTAACCATTGTTTTTAGTCTTAAGCCCTGTTTTGTCTAAACTTAGATTAAACAGAGCTTAAACAACTTTTTTATGTATGGAGTTTGACGTTAGACACTGCTTTAGTCAGTGCCTAATTTTAGTAGACACTAAATGTTTTTACGTTTTATATTTTGAAAATTGTAATAGCAAAATTGATTGCTAAGAGAAAAGCCGTTACTCGCCATCCTTTATGCACGAGGATCATCAGAATTAAAATAAATAGAATACAGTCATACGGGTTTGCTAAATTTGAATTCGCTACCGCCTTGATCCGCTGTATTTCTATTTTCTTAATATTCCATTAAGTAGATAATTATTATCATTTAAATATACGCTCAGATTTTTTTTATAAAACTTTTGTTTATAATATTGTAACAAAGCAAAAATTTATAAAAAAAATATATTGATAGATTGACCTAGTAATCAATGAAAGATATTATATTTTTTTTAATAGTAGTTTTCTACACGTCTTTCAGAAGTCATATCCAGATTACCTTAACAAAAACATACACATCAAAAATAAAATCTGCCGCTCAGTGTGTCCCAATCCCTACCATCTGAAGCGTAGCGCTATGATGTACGAGAAGACGACGCCTGGCGAAACCTAAACCGAAGTAAAGCCTCCTTCACGTCAAATGAATACTAAATCACGGGCGGCCATTTGAATTTCAATATCTATCCGCTCGGTGTGCCCGCTGCCCTAATGTTTGTGGGTTTTTGATTTGGATCTATTTCCAAATGTATTTTCTATTTTTAATGTTAATATTATTTTGTAAAAATAACATTGGGTTGTTCTTTTTTGGTTTCAATTACGACGTTTTGGGGACAAGGACATAATTTTATTGTAATAGGGAAATGGTTCATTTCCGCGGCGTGGTTTTTGTTAAAGGTTTTAAAAGGAAATTAGGAAGTAGAATTAGGTATGTAATGTTTCGTTAAGCTATCAAAGAAAATAAAACAATTCAAAAATATTTCTTAAGAATCTTAATACTCGCAAGGTATTTAATTAAGGTTAAAGATACCTTATCTATTCAAAAAGAACACACATTGTTCACTTAGCGAGTAAATACAATGCTTATAAGTAAAGTGCAGTCCAGGAACTATTTTTTAATGTATTTATTATGTTGATTATGTTAGTAATCTCTTGATATCTGCCATCATCTGATAAAGTTGCTTCATATTTTATGTTTTCTGTGCTATATTTAGTATGTAATAACTTATATTGGAAAGCTATGAATACGTCGAAATACTATGTTCTATGTTTTAAATAAACACGTATCTAGGCACTGGTTTCTCTATTCCTCATACAACGTTATTTTTAGTATAAACAAAAATCGAGACACCCCAACAAGATTTTCATCAGAACTGCCTGAACATGTGTTATTTTTTAATAAATTTCCAAGTTACACCGTAGTTTATGTCGCGTTAAGTTCCCTAGTAAAGTGTGAAATGCCTGAGATGTGCTATGCAGGAGTTGTCTAATACAACGAAACTGACCGAGCGGACCATCTCAAGCCTCAAGATGTCTATCCCCGTCAACTGTTATGGGTAGAAACCTATTGAAACAAAAATGAAATTTAAGAAAAAAAAATGTTGTAAAAAATATGTCTATCGATTCTCCTAGTGATTCTGAACAAACTACCTAGTTTCAGGTTTAGTATATATTAAAACTAAGCTTGTATAGGTACCATATAAACAAATAAAACCTACGTACTACCATTCCACTAAGCCTGTTTACATACAAAAAAAACTTACTAGACAAATGTTTCACTTTCTTACAACGCCGTCACATGGCAGTTTTCCCAGGGAAAACAAAAAAAACTTCCACCACTAAAGCACTTAATGAAACAAAAGGATCCAAACTACACCCAAATTGCCAGATACATATTCCGAGAACATTTATCAGCGGAAAAACCGGAGCTGAATCGGCAAATATTTTTTCTAGACGATTAGCGGAAACTCTCTCGAAATACCTACACCGCGACAAACTTAGAATTGCAGTCGGTGAAATTTTCCTCCTAACACATACAACTATCTTCTTCACATTTTAAGGACTATTTCAAGATATATTGGAATTCGGAAAGTGAAAATAGGATTTGGTATTTGATCGTAGGTTCAGCGTGGGAACGAGCGCGTCGCATTGACCCCTCGATGCTTAGACAAATGATTTCCAACCAAGTATTTTCTTCAAATGTTTTTGCGTCGATGTTATTTGGGAATTCGTGAAGTCCGCAGGCGAAAATTGACTTAGTTGGTTTAAAACCTGTTAAATATATTTTTAAGTATATTTGTGGTTTTGTAAGAGATAGAAAAGGAACCTTCGCTCCCTTATGATATTCAAACAAAAAGGGAACATGAGACTTCTTATTTGCTAAAACAATCCAAATTACAGCATTAATATCTGTCTGTTACTGTACTGGTACAGTCTTTGACATAAGTTGATAAACAAGTAAGTAGATAGAGAAAAATTAATCTCAGCTAAATGAATATTCCACAAAAACTATGTTATAGTTTCAGATTGTAAAAGAGTCTAGATACAATTCTGAGTATATCAGCTTAAAGTTTTTATTTTATAGCAATTAGTTTTCCAATTGATGCCAAGTTTACAAACTCAAACATTCAGCTACCTAGAACCACTTTTTCGCTATTCAATAAATTTATATTCATATCCCAAATGAAAAAAAAAAGAATTGCAAACGCGAAAGCAAATGCAAAAAACGCACCAATATTTTTTCATCAACCCAATCTAAATATTGAATATCGTTACATTATTTATTTACCATGCCAATACCCCCAATACCCTTTATATAAACCAACAGTTTACGGGAGGGGGAGATCTTCGGACGCATCCTAACAATTTTTCTCATAAACCGAACATGACAGATTCGTCAGAGATTGATCGAGCGCGCACAGTTCATCTGATGGGGTGCCGAATTATAATTCGAAGGGTGTTTTGGTATCCCGAGACGTTTCTCTGTTCATCGATAGATTTTAGAATAACATCTGTGATTTTTATTGTTAGGAATTTCGTGAGTCGTGCCTGCCTTTATTATTTTGGGATCTAATACTTACGAGCACCTCTGCTCATAATTTCATTGTATATGTTATCTATTTTATGTTGGTAAATAAAATTACTGAAGAACATAATCTTGGTTGATAGTAATTCAAATCGAGTTGTCGTATTCTCTTCAATCTTTTATTGTTTACTTTTTATTTACAAATACTTTAATACTACCGATACTTCACCGAGACCGATTTTGTCAAATTCAAACATCCGAAAAATCGGCTCTGTTTTTTTTTCTAATTAAGGCGGCATTAAAGAATTTAAACAAACAAATTGCATTTTAAGCTTCTTTAATTTTTTTCCTTGAGCTTCCAGATGAAAATCTTCATTCGATGGAGGGCGAACTACCCTTGAAAAAATATAAAAAGTATTATTAAAGAAGGAGACAGTTCGGGCCGCATTTGTAACTGTCGCGGGCCCTATGATGAAAAATTAGTTCAGTCCTCGTGACAAAGGCGAGCTAAACCCACTATACATGGTTATCTCACTCTAACTTACGAGATGTATTGAGTAGAAAAGGGACGGATAGATGCTGCGTTTCCAATAGCAAATGACACAGATAGCTTAGGGATGACCGTAGGAGCGAACAGCAAGTTTTTGACAGGGCCCATTTATTGTGTATTGAATATCAATATAATTTCCGTGAGAGTCGATTTTTGTCCCATAGTGTGTGTGTCCCGCGAGTGAGGAGTTTGGGCACAGAGATTACGGCCAATAGCAAATATTGTGCGTGATTGATGGAGGCGAGACGCCTCTGTGGATCTGCCATTTCTTTGCTTTGTTCTTTTGTTTTTCTTGTACGCAAATTCCAATGAGTTTGATGGATTGTAGTCGAATGAAGGTGACAAAGTATCAGACGAGCTCAACCAAATTAATATTTTGTATTTTCTGTGTTTTATTTTTGAACAAATAGACGGTGTCTCTGGGTGAAATAAATATAATAGAAATGTAGCGTTTGGATTTTTTTACTCAAGACGTTATTATTATTTAAATAATATATTTAGAATAATCGCAATGAGACACAAATTGAACCGAGAATTGCAAACTTTTAAAAAACGGTAGAAACAATTTATCACACCTAACTTTTAGAATTGAAAAAGAAAATGGCGCGATCACGAGAAGGCTCACATACCTAAAGCATTGGATGGTCACTGGTTAAACAAGGAAAATATTCAGAAAAATTGCATATTTGTTACCAACTGCTTTTAAAATCACATATCAGTCATGTAATCTCAATTACTTACCACAAACCTTGACCCTCAGTGGAATGCTCACCGGAATGTCTCGTACTCGCACGCAAATGGACGGGATTATCCAGTAATGGCGCGACCATTCCATCTAAGTACGGCGCAGCTACGGCCACCGTACATAATCGATTGTCTTGCTGCCGTAATACAACAACCGCTTTACTGAGTGGATTTAGTAAGATTAAGTATTTAATTTGAAAATTGCATACCTAATATTATTTAGGTCTTGATTGAGAAAATCGTTGGAGGATCACGTCTGGTAGCGCATGTTACCTTTATTGCGGTTAGATGAAAGTGGTTTCGTCGCCTAAGAGCGATTACGCACTGCATCCGATCCGAATCCATGAAAATACCGATCTAGAGTAAAAATGTCGGACCGAATTCGGATGTTGCTTACGCACTATTCCGATCTCTGATCCAAATTCAAACAATTCAGGGGCCATTTTTAGCATATCCATTTGGCGTCCGATTTAAATCCGAGGTAGTGCGAAAGCGTTCATACAAACATTACTACGGCTACTTCGGTCCGTCAATATTTCTTCCGAATTGGAGACTCACGGATGACGGATAGAAATCGGATGACGGATGCCGGATGTAGTGCGTAAACTACCATACAAATAGTTCTATGGCTACTTCGCAACGTATTTTCACGGATTCGGATCGGATGCAGTGCGTAATCGCTCTTACTCAGCTTAAATCATGCAAAAAAATATAATACCTACCTACTTTTAACTCTACATACTGTCTTAAAAATTTATTTCTTCTCACTGCTGTTAAGAAATGTGCAGTATCTTTGTACTTTACATTCCTACCAAATTATTTTTTTATTGTATTTATTTTCGTAGGTACATAAAGTAAATAATTAAAATAAAATAAATACTATGTATCATAGGTGCATTGTCAGCGTATAGTATGAATACATAGTATTCATATTATACGCTGTTTTTTTTACTAAAATTGGTAGAACGAATGCACAACAAATGTCAAAATTACGAAGTAACACCGAACGCATAAACTTTTTGATTAATCTTGTATCCTAGGTTATTCATAGTTAGATAGTGGACACAACTCTCCGCAATTAGGTAGCCACCTGCCAATTTGTAAACTGGTTGAGTATTGTATCGCCTGTAGATGTAAGTATCTATATAAGTATAATTTCATGAGCATCCATATATACTTACCTATATTATTATGATATTAACGCTACATACAGATGAAGATCTCGTGAGTTGAACTCTTGATAAAATACCTTTACATGCCATACGTAACTATTAATTGATTTAGCAATCTCTAAATCAGCTTGAATATTAACTAAGTACAGAAAAAATAGCTGAGTACTGGTATACTGATATAAAGGTATGCTAAATTAATTATGATAATACATTTTTCGATTTTTATTAAAATAAATCGAATTACTTATAAATCTCGTAGTTTATTCATATTTGCTTTATTCAAGAATTCATAAACAATTATTGCATACTTACTGGTTCCTCTCGTACTTATAAAGTTATATACTTATACCTATCTACTCATGCTTTTTCGTGTCGTGTCATCCGAAATCGGAAATACTCCAATTTCCCGTTAACTGAGCTAGTTAAAGCAGCAACACTAGAAATCATATTTTGTGGAAAAAACTTCAGTATAGGTACTGTAATTATTCAGATATTTTCTTTTATTCAAATTGGTAGGAAAAGGAGCCGCGAACCCCGACACGAAAAAAAATGTTAATATAATTCTATTTTACCTGAAAATTTCCACCCATAAATAATATAACCATCAGCGGCAATACAAGTCATCAGAGTAAAATCACAGTACATAGCGAGTACACAATCGGTTGACCGTCGCGCGGAGCCGGCCACAGGCAAATGACAAGGAATTAGTTGGTAATGGCGAGACCATTGTGCCTAACTGCCTGGTGGCTCACCTAGACATACATAATTGATTATCCCACTGAACCCTTCTGTGGAAGTTTGGTTCAGAATTTTAGACGGTTTGGAACAGTTTTTGATTATTTGGTGAATCAATTTTAAAGGAAAAGTGACTCTATCCTGTAAAGAAAAAGTGATTGATTCGTAAAACACTGACTTGATATTTTTTATTAGACAAACATAACATTACATCATGCCTGTAATCCCCGAAGGGTTGGGCAGAGGTGTATAGTACACCCTCATTTCGCCGTTATGTTTAAGTCCCATATAATAGAGGTCGAGCCTATTGCCATCAACCGGGAACAAATCCAGACTCCGACTAAGAATGTCCACACGGAATAACCCAGTAACTCTGCCCGACCTGGGGATCGAACCCAGGAATTCACGGTCAGCAGTCGCGCTTGCTCACTTCTCTAGAGGATAGGCAGCAGCGTTCTCTGAGTATTTTAACAACCATACTGCGATCGCCAACCCGCTAGCCAAGCGTGGCGATTAAGCAAACCCCCCCTCCCATCTTGGAGAGGCCTATGTTCAGCAGTGGACGTCTTTCGGCTGAATCATAATGATGAGTCGCGCTTGCGATCATTAGATCAATGAGACAGTTTTATTAGACAAAATTAATGAAAAATCTAGGAATTTGTTAGCACACTGACATCACCGCCTTTACGTTATTACACAACATTTGAATGGTTGGTGAAATAATGGTTAGGGTACAGTAGTTATGTATTATGTAAAACTGTATCTTGATCATTCATCCGTGAGGTTATTTTCTTGATCATAGAACGGAATCAATATTTACATCAAATCTTCACATATTTTGAAACCATATGTATAGCTGCTTAGGCACGTAATTAACTGTACACTGTGTACACCTGCATCTTAGAGGATGTTTTATATAATTACCTGCTTGTTCTCCGTAAGAGGAAACTTGCTGCGAACACTTATCTCAGGGGAATCCAAGAAAGTCGTGTCTCTGCTCTGCTGAAACCACGTGTTGCAATAGAGGGTTGAATTAAAATTGCAAAAATAGCTTTAGAAATAGAAATACATACAAGCGATAGTCATCCTTTAACTCTTCGAACTAACACAGATTTACAGCAGACAGCATTTAGGTAATTGTCTTTTTTACTATTTTTCATTTCGGAAAACCCGAATATTCCGAAATCTTTACATTCCTCACATGTTTTAATCAAACCATCAAAAAAGAAATGAACATCAAAATTATCATATTAAAACATCTGATCACAATAAAAAAATTAAACAAAGCCATGACACACATTGTGAGAATCCAGGTAATTAAAGCAGGAACAAAATTCAAGGTTGGAATATGGCTGAATAATCTTATTTATCTGTGTCAAACGCCGACTTTTTTACTAAGACGGATCTGTCACAGATTATCTCAAGCTATTATTCATTCCTTTGGTAGAGGACCAATCTGACAGCTGTCTTAACCCTTTTTAACCAATGAGAATGTCATAGGCGCACGATTTACATTGAGACGTTTTTTTTACGTCCCAGCTTAGTATATTAAGTGCTTTTTTATTGCGTTTTAATATCCTTGATGTTTTTTGTTTTTGTTTAGGTGGGAAGGGATTTAATTATTTTGTTAGGTAACTTGGATTTTTGGAGAAATATAGGTATTATTAACCACAGGTTCCATAATTTACTTAGGAGATATCCTGCTAACTTTAAAGCCCATAAATCGTGGGACAAGTCTTGAGACTCATTCAAAACGTGTAGTAGCATTATAGGTGCTATATCCTTCTTAAATACTCAAGCAACAGTAAGACATTTCCGTCAACAATCACTTAATTTGATAAAAACACATGTAAATAGGCATTAAACTCTTTAATGGAACTAACATTAATTAAATAATAGCGAACATAAAACGCGACATCCATTACCTAATATAAAAACAAGCAATAATATTATTTATTACTACAATAAACACATTTTAATTAACGTTATCTATTCACAATCGCGTAATTAATAGCAGCAATAAAATTAACCCGCCATGTTTCAAATAAAACGGTTGAAACAAAAGTTCCTAACAAAATAAACGATACTCATAATACATCATTTGTGTAGCTATCAATAAAGCGGCCGAATCTTAACATCTCACTAACATCTCAATTTCTTGTATTGGAAACAACAATAATATTTCCTGAAACAGGATATTTATTTAAAACAAGGCGTTGATAAAGTAATTTTCTTTTAACCTTAACCATGTCTTTATGGAGTGGTCATTACTTAGCAATGGTACACAGCCCGCTCTGAGCAATGGCTACGTATTAATCAAAATGCCATATTTTTGTCCCGCTCTTTTTGTACTTCCGTTCCTCTCTCACTAGTCACGGATATCTCGTTTTTATTTGTTGCCAAGTATCTTTCTAAAACGTTAATCTCATCAGAGGAAAACAATCCCTAATTGTTTTATCCTTGGTTCTTATTTCAAGTGTATTATTGAGCTACTTATTACCTTTTTCGTTGGTCGATCATAGTCAGGTTCTGCAGTCTTACTCCCCTGAGACGAAATTCGGTCTTTTTTTTTCGTCTCTCCATCACAGATCCTTTTTTCGCTTTTTCAGAATAGACGTAGGAAAGCGTTCTTGCCTTCATCCATTTCTTACGCATTATCTCGTAATCATTAGTTTCACCATTTCCTTGATAGTAAAAGGTTTTTAGACAACTCAATTAAGTAGATAAATTACTTTTACACTTTCTTTTATGAACGGAAATATAGTGCTGAGTGGTATACTAATGTAATTCTATTTGTCGCTTAAAAAACTGCAATGACACCAACACCCAATGGACCCTAGTGTATAGTGTATTTGTGGACTAGAATAGTTGTTATATAAGTACCTAGAATATCGCTAGTCCATAACCGGACACATTGTATAGACTAAACTGACTCAATTGCCTCTTAAGATCACCTACTAACCATAATTCTGTATTGAAATTTTTAAGTTTCTCATGTTTAAGACTCTGTAAGTTCTTTGTGAGGATAAATATCTTAAACCTTATAAAGTGCTACACCAAAACTTAAAAGTCTCAAGATTATATCGCAGAACAACTGCGTTAACTTTTATACACCTTTAACCTTTACGTAATTGATATCGTGTAAGCTTTCCAATCCGCAACTTATCTCGCAACTAATCCGCACAATATTTTGGCTCCACAGAAGAGATTATGTTGTCCCATGAATATTTTATTGATTATGCAAAATCTGTGATTGTCGTAACAAAAATGTAAATTAAGAAATTTCGTGTTTTCTTGGAACTGGACTGACAATTTAAACTTTCAATCCATTCACATTACTTCTAGGCGCGCTAAGGAAAATAAAATTTTAGTTTCTGTGTATAAAAAGACATGTACATTGGACCCTCGAAGTGCAGGATCAGCCTAAGTTATGGCCAAATACTCAAACGCTAGTCTATTTTAAATTGCCCTTAAGTCTCGTGCTGTCACTGTCACTTTAAAGCGAAATGACAGTAACAACACGAAATTAATTGCAACTTAAAATTTAGTAACATTTGAATATTTTGCCCTTAAATAATCAGAATTGAACGCACCGTTATCACTTGATTCAACAAAAATCCATATACTTAGTAAATATTAACCCCAATGTTTATATTCTTCTGGGTTTAATATCGTCATTAAACCTAAACTTCCTATTTACATAGATATTCTATTTATTATTATACATTATAAACAAACCGATCGCTTATCAACACTTCGCCTGCAGCTTCCTCTCGCAACTCCGCTCCACGTGTGACGTGTCACCGCTCCGCTCCCTCGCTTGCTGAAGTGTGTATGTCATCGCCCAACGGCCATGACACATACCTGTTTCTTCTAAGGAGCGCGGGAAGATGGTATTTCTGTTTGTCATAAGTTGGTATTTTGGTGTAACTCTGTCAAATACTTCGTAGTAATACAGGAAAATATAAAGAGATTGTTCAGCAGTTTTTAATTAATTAATTTAGTGCTGCTCACAATGATCTTAAAGAAAACAGTTAACATTAATTTACTCCACCAAAGAGATTGTAGATTTTTAAATTTTGAATCAGCTGGAACCAGTGTTGATTCACTCTTAAAAGTTTCCTTAAGCTAAGCGCTGATTGTGATTTTTTTTCACGGTGACTTATTGTCACCTAGTCGAATGCTATGAAGATATATATTTGTCACCGTAATGTCACGTCACCACAGTGAGCGCACTCCCAAATATCTCATAGCATTCGACTTGGTAACAAAAAGTCACCGTGACAAAAAATCACAATCAGCGGGGGGCCTTAAACATCATCAAGAACTGCAAACTGTGTGTATGTGCCAGAGGAGTATCAGGGAATCCATCTATATCTCTGTCACTTGGATTCTTGTGTTCCATCTTAGACCCTGTCTGCGCTTACCATCAGGAGCGACTATTACCAAATAATAATAATACAAAAAAACTAAGACAGAGATGGCTGCTTTTCGAGATAAACAGACAATCTGCCTCTCTAGACAAGCTGATAATCTCAGCTATTCAATGCGCTGAATTGACATAAGTTAGCAAATGTTCGCGTGATCAGTAAGTCTGTAAATATCTAAAGGGAATGGGAAGCCTCGGCAAGTTACAAACTTGGGCGTTTTCTGTAGAGAACATTATGTCATAAACAGCAAGTGCCAACTAGATAAGATTATCAGGATGACAAAATCCATTGGTTAATTCTCAAATTGCGCAACGAACAGTTTACAGTGTTTCTTGTAGGCGGTGGCACTATCTTTGTATTGATGTGATCTTTAACCCAGCTGTCACTGCTAAACATACCTTTGAGTGGCGCCTACGCAAATAATGGTAGTATCTGGTAGTTTTTATCTCGGTCAGTTCTACCCAACCTGTGGTAGTTCATAGCTGTATTTGTAATACCTACGCTGGGCTCGAAGGTTAGCGATCGTGAAACCAGCCTTCTAGAAGGAGTGACGAGTGTTCAAGCGACTGGAAACTATCAATGAAGAGAAAACTGAAATAATAAAGTGCTTCTAGCTGCTTCTTGTTCTGCTGGTATGTCATATCTTTCAAAACGTCCACTTTTGAAGGAGCTACAATCAGGCGTACAAGGAATCACGATACGTCCAGCGCACTCTAGGCAGTCAGCCTCGCTACCAACTTTGCTAACTGGCTAATCTTTTCACCACGGCATGAGCTATTCTCGTATAGCTCGTGTCGACACAAGAGAAGAAGACGAAGTTGAATCACGCAGATCTGCTTCTATTTTATCTAGATAGAAGTTGGGCCCTAGCAGCCGTGATGTCTGGAAAACTTCTGGCTAAATAAAAAATTAAACATCAGTCTTTACCGATCGCCGATACTTCCCACAAGTGTCATGTAATTCATCATCAATACCAGTGGCGTGCTACTTAGATGGTGATCAGTGTTTTATCGCGATCGTTGCCAGTGTTGGTACACGCTGGTGAACATTTGCATATAATGGTACGACGCGATGCCATTCGTCAAATTGTGTGAGTGACACTTCCTTTGTAAGGGGTGTTTCGAATTTAGAAAAATATGTATTTTGTTTATTAACAAGTTATTGGTATTGTTTGAAAGCGATAGTAAAAAATACTTAACCACCTTTATTTAACACTAAAACCAATGGTAAACTAGTCCAGGAACCTTTTTTACTTCTTCTAAAGGTACGAGTCCGACACAGGCTGCAAACTGCAGACTGCAATCGCAGACCGCAAGTCGCCATCGGAATAGCGCCTTTAAGGTGTGCACTTTAAAGATGCTATTCCGAGAGCGACTGCAAAACTGCAACCGCAGACCGCAGCCACAGATCGCACCGCAAGCGATACGATACTACTTTTGCAGTTTGCGGTTTGCAGCCCGTCTCGGACTTGTACCTGTAGTCGTGCACTCTTGGCAGAATGGGCGTGGTTACGTCGAGACTGGGTTCTGGAGTAGCGGCTTTTGTGACGCGTCTCCATTCGGCTCCACTCTGCATTGCGAGAACATTCGATCATGGTGGAGTGTCTTCATAAGGTCCGACCGTCGCGTTGAAGAGTGATCTCGGGACTTCACTGTTCCTTTTAAAATAACTCTTTAAACGGAGCTACAGTTTTCTTTGTGCTGATTTAAAGTTCGGGTTCTTTTTGCAGTACGATGATATCAGTGTTTATACGGTACATTAGTACATATGAATTCTAAGTGTTCTGTAAAGTTGCCCATTTAGCATTTAAAAAAATATTGATCTTTTTATTGACCAAGATCTTTTTTGGAAAAAAAACCTGTTATTTTGGCTAAGATATTTCTTCCCATGATGATCGAAAACGATTGTAATGTTCGTGTATTCATGTATGACTGAATAATACCTTTTTACATAACATTGAAATAAGATTTTAGTACTTATTCATTATACACCGGAACAAAAGTAAATTAATGGATGACGATAATTTAAAAATTGAAATTTATTGTTACGAATAATTCACATGATCAATTCGCCTTTTCAGATGTTGGAGCTAGCGTAACATCATCGCCTGCAAGAAAAAGGAAAAAAAATACATCAATATTCAATGCAATAACGAAACACCATATAACCAAAAACAAGGGAAGGGTAAATAAAACCTATAGGCAGAACGCATTAAGGTATTCGGGCAAGACGCTATTGTTGTCATATCGTGGATAAACTATGACATTAATCAATGGAGGACAACAATAGTACCGCTCACCTCAAACCAAACTCATCTCACCAATATACCTTGAACCGCGTCACCTTCTACGAAGTACTGAACATGAAAACTTTAGCGGGTCAAGTGATGTTGGCTTGGTATATCGAGTGAATACATCTACATAATGTGGGCAACAGCACAACACTAGATAACGGTTATTGTGACGACAATTCGATTCTACCCACGTGGTTATTGGAAGCTCAAGATATAAGTGCTTATGTAGCAGATGTTGGGTATTATGTTAATAAAATGCTTGGTTTTGAATAAATATTTATTACCTAAATATTAAAATATATTTCTGCTACCGGCAACCTTCATAAAGAATTACTGTTCCTCAATGAAGTAAAGATAAACTTAAATATAATTCACATATGATATTAAATCACCCACCCTCGTGATTCCTGTCGAATAAAACAGGACTAAAATTAATGCAAAAACTGCAATCAACAAGAACGTTTGGTATAAACAAGGTTCATTGCAGTGCAGAGGAGATGATAGGCTGCCAAACAATAGTTTGTCAATAAGTATTAAATCCTATATATACAACGGCTTTTACACTATGTGCTAACATCCTGATTGTACTTTTCACAAAAAACGCAACGAACTATCTAAAAATTGAATGTATGATGAGAATTGTGTTTAATAAAATATATCATACATCCAGGAACTGCAAAACAGTTCAATGTAAGTCTAAAATTAATTTGTGATATGCAAAATCAAATCCCTAACGACACTCGCATTCATTCCCCACCATTTCACACAGCTCATTAATCACGAGGGTTCCTTCAACGAGGACAGATAATTTCATTAGTAGATATGTGGTGTATATAGGTATCGGTGGATTCATGGAAAGTTAGCATTCGTCATATATCAGGCCCCCTTGTGCCTCGGCTGGCGATGTTAGAGTAGTTATCAGGTATTGAAAAATCTACTTTCAATACAGAAATATTGTATTCTTCTTCATAAGATCAAATATTAGTCTTAGGTGGTGTATGTCCTACGATATCGATATCAAGATAAAAATATATAACAATATAAATGCCCTTTAAACACACTTCTCACTACTTTGTAATCTCGATGTTGAATAAAAAATAGCCATATACCGTCGTCAATATTCTACATTCACTTCTGATTTAGCTATATTGTTTTTCTCTATTAAAATAAGCACCATCACAAGTATAAACAATTTCATTAGTTAGATATGTGGTAGGTATAGTTAGTTTAGTTATCGGTAGCGGGATTCACAGAAAGTTAGCATTTATCATATCGGGCCCCTTTGTGTTAGCTTGTCATTTCTTCCCTTACACATTGCCAAGAAGTTTACTTCGGTTTCTCGAAGGTGTTGAGTGAAAACTCTTGGGGATAACTTAGAAATTCTGATTAATATCAGGAGTTTCTAATTCCATATTAGTTTTAGAAATAAATAATTTTATTGCTTTTTTTATAAAAAGAAAGATAGGTTTTCGTATGTCCGTTAGCAACACCCATGCTTAAGCTAAACATGTTTTAAAGGAGTTCATTCACCACAATTTAAATGAGATTGAATCATTACCTCTCAATCGCCGTCAGCGCCTTCGCCCGTGGGCTATTGACGATTGACGCTTTTAATAATTGAGCCGAAAACCAAATACATTATTAAGACATTTAGTTCCCAATCAAATATCATTCAACTTATGAACACCAACGTCAATATTTTTAGTCCCAATCCCGTCAATCCTAAATTAATTCACTCATATGATTTCGAGCAACTTTAGTAAGTAGTTCCTGAGAAAAGCTTGTAGCCAAGCGATACGAAATACTTGCCATTGTGTCGCAGAGCAACGAGATTAGATCCCGCGGCACTGTGACAGAGGCCTTTGTGGTGCTGCATCAGGAATCTGTTGATATTTCGTAAGTATATTCTCGTAACCAGAATGCAGCAAGAATATTATTTTCAAGTCATTGGGACTTCATGTGAAGTTAATATCCGACTAAACTAAAGATACACAGATAACAGAAGATCCGTAGCATATTATCTCTTGATAATAATCTAATTTATTGATAATAGGACTGATGATCGCAGTCACCGAAGTTTGAAAAGAGTCCTGTCTAGAAATTGAAATTCACGAGCTAAGGATGAATGTAATGGAAACAAACCAGAGTAGGTATAATATTATGACCAAAAGCTCTTACCAAAATCCAAGCAGGAAGTCTTAAACTCAATTATATTATTTAAATTCTCGTTTCATTTCTTTTTGCTCTCGGGCCAAAGTTTCAAAATGTAGGCAAGGAAATAAACAAAAAGTGGGGCAACAAAAATATGAGGGAACCCCGCTGGGCTCATCCGTAGACACGCAATGATATTAGAGAAATCGGAACACCGTATTATTGTACACGATGACAGCGGTAAGCGAGCTGAGCGAAACGGAACGGAGATGCTGGTCTAAGCGGTAAAAGGTACCAGGAAGTAAGGAAATGTAAGGCTTGTCGTCAAGAAAAATAAATAAATATTTTTTACCACAATAGTGACTTTTTTTTTGTCGAATCTATATTATGAAATTGAGCATTGTTTTCAATTAATCACTGTAGGGTCTGTTTCCAGCAAATTTTGAGTGCTCCATAGTATACCTAACTGTCAAAAAACCTGTATACATTCAGATTACCTACATCTACCAATTTTCGTTTCATGATTAACTATTACAAGATCCAACAGTTTTCATATAATATTTCCAACCATCAATAGATTGTACCATTAGGAAAAAGGTGAAATTTAATGTGACTGCATTAGCTGGTTTGTTACAAAATTAATACTATCCCTAAGATCATAATCACACTCATTAATCTCGTCAACACCTACTTAAATAATGACGTAAGTATTAACGTAACCTGTTACGTTTATTGAATTTATCATGAAGAGTTTCATCAAAATAATGAATCACACCGATGCAATGGTGTCGGTGTCACCTATACGATAGACTAGCTTTGGGGTCACAAACTCGTATTTCCAGAGTGGTGATGATGGGTATGCTACGTGTACCTATTTCTTTTAAAGGCCAGTAGATAACTTGGTTTAATTTATTACACAAATGTTCTCTATTAGATGATCAGAACTCGATATTACCAGCCAAGCTAGATCGAGTGCTTTATTGAGAAGTTTGTTTCCAAATACAGTCCATTTAATACTAGTCAATATCTTAACCGCCGCTATACCTACTTCATTCTTCACTTTTACAACATGTTTACCCTCTTAGAAACATCGCATATTCCCAAAAAAATAATTAATTCAAAATTGTTACTAGTTTCTGTACTCGCTTTTGACTTCAATATAAAACTTTCTTATATTTAATGCTTCCAAAACCCAACCACACAGATTCCTACACACCTAAAACTAGATTATATCTCTACTATGATTACACGCTTACCAGCTGGTATCTGCGGATTATCTTTATTGAATGCCACACGCTGCTCACAGCACGCCGCCCAACATAACTTACTGCAGACTACGGACCGTGCAATAAGGGCTTTGCTTCGTTATTTTTGTCTAACTAGCATTTTTGTTGATAATTTTTTGGAAGATGAAAGAAATTGGCTATAACTTAAGAATATTTTGAAGGAAAATTGAAAGAGAACGACGTTATTTGAGATTATTTATTGAGTGAAGAAAAAGTCTGGCAATTGATGTTGAGAATGATTAACTTCTTCTTACTCCTTTAAACTAAGCTTACCATCTACTTTGTCGCCATATATGATTCAATTCGTAAGTCCATAGAAGCGGCCATCAAATGGCTAATAGCTGCTAATGATGATGATGCTAAATCAAGTCTGATTGGCTGCTACAAAATTCTAATTTATCAATTGTTTAAGAACTACAAGATTTAGTCCAATAAAACATAATTCCTTCATACAACGATTATTTAGTCGTTACACTATCAGGTAGTTAGTATCGCTGCTATTAACCCGCGCAGCTAGTTACCAGTGTACTTACTCTTTGACTAGAGCGTAGGTAGATCCAGATGAGTAGAGGAACGCAATGAAGAGATTCGGAGCGGATATTAAATGGAGGATGCTCGATAGACTGACAGAGTACTGAGATGCTTTGTAAGCTGTTGAGAATAAAATCGTATTGTAATATTATCCTGTCTTACATTCGTCTATAGAGAAAGTAAGTATAGTTTTATCAATGGTAAGTACTACATAGAAAATTATGTTGTATCAGTTGGAAAAAAATATTGTCTCTTCATTATGTGATTTAGTTTCCGAGTTTAAATTTAGGGTTTTTTGGAATAGTCCCTGAGATTTGAATAAAACGTCCAAGAAGAGGCTGGCCTGAGAAATACAGCTAAATGACTTTCGGAATCAAGAAGAAAATGAGAAGGTGGGTTTTAACAAGTAGTAAGTAGCCTTTCAAAATACCTATTGGTTATAAACAGTTCTTCAGCTTAGTATCTAAATAAGTTGATACAATTACCATCAAGCCTAACATGCGCAGTGTGACATAATTTTGTCGTCATATTATCTCGTGCTGAAACGAGATATAGTATGGCTTATTATATAAGATACTAGCGACCCGCCCCGGCTTCGCACGTGTACGTTTTATAGCTTAAAACCTTCCTCTTGAATCACTCTAAACTGCATCAAAATCCGTTGCGTAGTTTTAAAGATCTATGCATACATAGGGACAGACAGCAGGAAGCGACTTTATTTTATACCATGTAATGATAGTACCTATAGTATAACAAAGATGAAAAAAACACATTTATTACACAACTGAAAATCCCAGAAGGAGTTAAGCAATAATATAACTAAGTCCTTCGCTTAAGAATTCCCGCATTTTATGGATTCAAGCGTACTCTTAGGAAGAAATGAATGCGCCACGTTCATCTATGGGAAACTGGCTATCTAACACTGAAATAATTATCTAATCCGATTGAGTACGTGCTTTCAGGAAATACACAACACATAATTATACATGGGAGACAGTGTATCCTTTTACAATGCAATGTTTGTCCAAGTTTACTGAATGAAGATTAAAATACCTACAAGGTTAGTCGGAAAGGGGGTACTAATCCGAAAGGGTGTTGAAGTACCCATAATAATGAGTATCTTTTGTACTACAACTTTCTCCAAAAGTCAATAGTTTAAGAGAAATAGCTGTTCAAAAATTTCATAAAAATAGGTATACGCTAAAATCTGTCTGTCGTTAGCTATGATCAGGGGCCTAATTCTCCTAAAATAAATTGTTGCCAAACGCAATCGAACCACAACCGTCAGTCAGTTTTTGTTTTCGAAAACTTTCAAAATGATTGATTTTGTTTTTTGTGTCAAACAATTTGATAGCTTTTGAAATTGAGAACTGTCTGAATGAACGGTTCGGCCTTGGTTCGGTTGTGATTTATCAAGATTTATTTTAGGAGAATTGGGCCCCAGCTGTATTTACATTTTTGGTCATATTTGGGGTCACGAATTAGAAGCTCTATTTTCTGAATTCGTAACTAAAGTACCTAGGGAAAAAGAATTTTTGAAAAAACTAAATTTTTTTTTTTATGGAAATAAAAATTATTGGATTTTGAAATTTTAACACTTGCTTTAAAACAGTCATCAGTGATACTTTAAGTGACCTGCGGATTAGTACTCTCTTTCCAACTAACCTTGTAGTAATAAAGAATTAAAGACAAATTTTCCGATGTTTTAGGCAGGATGCCGCTTCTCATTATAAAACAATAAAAACTAGATTAAGCCCGTAACGCAAAAACAACATTAAAAATTAGAAAGTGCAATATTTTGCTCAATATAAAAATGGCATTAAGAGATCGTGACTACACACTTTGCATCACGAGATGCCTATGCAAATGATGTGAACCAACCTTGGACCGACAAAGCCGCTTCAACCGACACTGACCATTGTTTTCCAACAACACAAGAAAACGACACTCTTTGAAAACACACGAACAAAATACAAGTGAATTTAACACGGAGAAGCACTGTGTCGATTCACGGGGCGCGATCATCAATCATTAAATGAATACCGTTAAATAACATCACATTACATTTAAAGATTATTTGTTTGTAAAACGCAACGAATGACATACGATGCGATTATACAGTTTATTTCAGATGTGTATGTGTATTTTTGCGTATTAGCGCGATAACTGGTTTTGAATCAACCTATTTATACATGCAATTATGTATTCGCGCTTAGGTATGATACTACATCAATCTTTATTTTTGTATTTTGCTAGCTCCCTTAATTACGTAAGCTCGCATAAGTGAAAGGTAAGCTAATATTTTGATTAAAAATTGATTATGTAATTAATCACTATGACTTTTAAGGACTCTTACCTCCGGTTTCTGAATTGAGAATTCGGGATGTAGTATTTGAGTACGGAGTTGTCAAAAAAATGCTTTAAAATCCGTCGTTTTTTTGACAACGCCGTACTCAAATGTTACTCTTTAAGAAATTTATGAATAAGGTGCATGTTTTTAACACTAGCAAAATCAAGACATTTGAAAGATATATTTTTTGGATCAATTGCATTTGTTTAGATTGATTTAACAACGTTTATTAGAAAATTAAATAGACTATAATTTATGATTCTGTTTGATTCCTGTATCTATTTAAGTAATACTTTTATTATTTTGTTTTATAATATCTTTAGGTTACTCAACAATTATAATTTCTGTTACAGAAATCATTTTTTTATTGCAACTTAGCTTTAGAATGAGCTACCATCGTTGAAAGCTTATGAGGAAATCTGAAATATTACCTATTTACTTTGTGTTAGGCATTAGAAATCTATGCATTCATCATAGTAATTGGCACTTAAAGTACCTACTTAACTGTTAGCTCGTAGAGAGAGCATTCGTGTAAACGCGAGAATATTCTATCGACTAAAACTTGTTAGAATTAAACGTTTTCAAAATTCGACCATTTGAAATATTGTGGAACCTGCAAAAAAACATATTATAGAGAAAATCCCAAAAATATTTCCAACTTCACCGTCGGCCGTGCTTTATTTTGGGAATATCCGTCGGCCGCAACACTCTCTGCCCTATGCAGCAAAAAGTTTAAACTTTTTTGTTCCACCAGATATATTCTCAAACTTATTTATACCGAGAAGTCGTTTAGAGGCATAAAATATCAAACAGGTGATAAAACACGAAAACTTGGCACACTGACAGACAAATTGACACGCACATCGGAAGTGACATTAACAATCCTATATAAATACCAACAAATTGGAGTCAGATAAAAATAATCTAATTGCCAATCAATATAATAAGGTCAAAACTTTCATTAGGCTTTAATTATTTTTTAAAGTGTTCTTACATAATGTTGTGGTAAGCACAATTTGTGTTAATTCATTAATAATTCATGTAATGAGTAACGGCGAAATTAATTGCCTGATGTCGATCAGTTTAGGGGTTAAAAACGTATTATTAGCTTTAATGAAATTTATTATTACACTGTAGGTACACGTTACGTGTCCTGTACTTTTAATTAGCAGTTGATTACAGTTGTCTACACTTCGTCTCATATGTTGATAAAAACATAACATAACTTTTTTTCTGCTTATAATATTCTTATGTCAATATATTTTACAACTTGTTTTTATTTTTCTTAATTATTGGGACGCATTCAGACAAAATCATTATTAAAACTTTGTTTAGGGTGATGCGCTTACGCACAATTAAGTACGTGATACTGTTACCCTTCAATAAGACAGATAGGTAAGAAGAAAATATAAATTTAAGAATAAAGGTGTTATCTTAAATGATCCAAGATTGGATTGATATTAAAGAAGATTATGAAATTACGAAGCACATCACTTCATCAACAGAAGCACCTGTTAAGTGAACGCAGTAAGATAATTAAAGGTTTGTAAATTGCGCGATTACGAGCGAATATTTCTTTTTTCCTTCTCATAAAGGGACATCACTTTGAAATACGTACAGAATAATAAAATAATCACTAAGATCTAGTTTTTCGATAATTCTACAGGAATCATTAATTTTAACGTGGAAACACGAGTGTTTACAATTTTTTGGGTAGCTTTTGGTATACCTACTACTTCTTTACTTCGACAGACTTTGACGCTCTATTGGTGAAGAGGCTAATGATAAAGACGAGCCGGGGTTTTCCTATGTCTTAATACACATTTCTATAAGTGATTGATCTATGAAGACAGGTCATCTTACTACATTAATTAAGATTGGTGAACGAAACACTGACGGCAAATAATTCTATTTTGAATTCTCACGTTGAACAATTTATTGATTGACATATTTAAGTAATTATTCTACAATATAAGAAGCTGAGAATAGTCGAGGTGTCTGCCAGCAGTCATAATGGTCGTTTGTGAGAGCTAGGTGATGGGATAAATGACTTGCGTGTGATGCACGTAATGATATGCGTGTCATTTTAGAAACATAATCTCTTTAGAGATCTGTGCATTTTGTAACAAACATTTTAGTAGATACACGTGGATTTAGGATTTAGAATAGAAGATCTATGCCGATAGTGCTGAATTTGGAGATGATGAAACAAGATTTATAGAAACCTCGGTTGAGTATAATAAAAGTGGAGTTTCATTAAAACAAGAACCGAAACAGTACGTTTTGATAATACTGATATTATAATATACGTAGTAAACTGGTTAGACTTTTCATATTCATTACATTGTCCATTTAGACATATTTTCTTTTATTCTCTCTTCCTTTTTAATTCTTATAAAATTTCACTTCCGTAGATATAATTTTCTTTGGCTTTAACTTTAAGAGAATTTTTTTTCAATCGTCAGGTAACTTTTGGTATATAAAATTTGTCAAGCCGCCATATTCAGGTATTCCTAAGATAAAAGTTATCTGACCATTGAAAAATCGGCCCTAAGTTAAGTAAAAATTCTTACAGAACCTTTGATATTTTCTTACGATTTCTTCAACAAATCGCTTTATAATAACCCGGCTGTTGATGACATGATATTATTATTATAGCTTCATTTATTGGCAACATTAAAAGAAGGGCTATTTAGAGATGCAATCAGGTAAATAAAATATAATGTGTTACAGGAAAAGATTGTGGATGTAATTAGTACTGACAGGTATAAAGTGGTGAACCATAATATTCTAAGGTAGGTAATCCAGTACCTACTAACTAGTTACCTATTAGTTATCAGACAATGCTTATTAATTTGGGCAGGTATCGTTTTTTTCTAATTGTGCCATTTAAGCATTACATGTTAGTTTTAATGTTGTAGTAGTAACTTGTCTTGATGCTGTTAGCCTTTAATTTCAATGTCATTTTGACACTAGTGTACCTACTTATTTTGAAGCTTTTTCTTCTCTGTATACAGTTACATAGTTTTTAGTTGTGCTTTCTTCACTATTTCCTTTCTACACATCTTTCACAAAGGATAACTCACAATGAACCTTTGTTACGGTTGGTATTTCTTATTTTTTGGTTTTCTTCTATACAGCTACCCCTAACCTAAGTCTTAATAGGTATCTATTTTTGTACTATCTTATAAAGCTGGTATACCTATTCCATTTGTGTTGAGTTAAAAAATTCAAGAGATCGCAACACAATATAGTTAGATATACATACCTATACATATACCTTCTTATAGTTGATACGTGCTTCCCTTAAGTGACGTAACTGCTCCCCCGCGACTGTTGTGCTTCAAGTTGAACTGAGAAAAAGTGCTAATTAAAAAGGACAGAAATATATAACTTACCATATATGGGAATAGGACGGTAGTAGCTCTATCGGTGTCATCTTCCAATGCAACGCCTGACGTGTATCTAGCGGCCACAAGTTTCTCCGCTAACTTAGTTGAAATAAAATGTTTGTTTCTTACTAACCATGGTGTAAATTATTGTTGGTATTTTAGTTTCTAATTAAATTGTAATTAATAATGTTGTAAAGGTTTGTTATCTCGTTTTATTTTATCACAAGAAATTAAACAGCTGGTTATTTAACTTACTTAGTTATGTTCAATTTTCTATAAAGAAATATTAATGTTTATTTACAGGAAGGTGTATGTGAATCGCCCACGCAGGTTTTTCAATAAAACATAACTACCTACTCAATTTCCAGTGGAAATAACTGTCAATACCTAACTGTCTAGTGAAACTTATAGGGTTGACGTATGATCCAAATTGCATTGCCATTTTGATACCTAGATACTTTGCTTATTCATAACATCCATGTAAATATTCATATACCTACCTAATTGGCATTAGGCCAAAAACCAAAATTTGAGTATTTTCAATATTTGTCAGAATTCCAACATAGAGTGTTATTTTTTATGTACTTTTTTTACAAACAAAGTACTTACTTACAAGTTTTTTCATAATGAAACGAAAATGATAATTTTGGTTTATACAAATTAGAAAATTAAAATATATTCCTAACGCGGTAGCAACCTGTTGGGTAGACTGTACATTATAACAAATGAGTTGGGCTGCGTCCGAGTGGCTGACGCGTGGGAGTGGCACCGCGGGGCGGGGCGAGCGGGGACACCGCCCTAAACAAAATGGCGGCCGCGCGCGCGCCAATTTTTGAATTTCAATTTGGAATACTGAAATAAGTTAATAGGTAGATTTTATTTAACAAAAATCAAATTAAATATTTTATTGTAACGGATTATTAAACAAGAAATGAATGGAAGCTATAGGTATTGGAAGTTTTTGTGTATAAGATGTAATTGAAGCATTTATAAAGTAAAAAACAAAATAAATTAATTTGTAACACAAATGTAAATACCTAATAATATGAGGATGATTTGATGTAAATAATTTATTGAGATTAATTAAATTCTTAATTTTCACTACGTGATAAAACAATTTGAATAAAGTACTTATTAAAATTAAAACCGTTAAATAACCCTACTTGTTATTAATGGTATTTTTAGCGTCGTTTAATACTTCAACGAAAAACTAAATGACGAATCAATTAATAACAAAATGTCATACAAGTTATCAAACGTGTCTAAAAGCCAATAAAATCAATTACTGAGTTGACTTGTATCTTAACATGAGGCCATAAATTAAACTTATTCCTACAAAGGATCACCGACAACACGAGTATCTATAAACAAATCGTTATTGCGATTTAAGGACCCATTTAAAAGCTATAAATTTTACAACACATTAGAATACCAACTCTATACGATAACCGATAAAGTCTAAAATCTTTTGCATAGCTGCGACACCTTAGCTCTCATAAACTATTTTCAGTAACAGCTAAATGAAGAGGCGACTTTTCTGTCTCGCTCAAACTTGCCCAAATTCTTATAAGCTTGAAAGGGACAGGGAATATTTACGAGGTGTTTATATCGATACAGCGGCGTTGATTTAACCATTGCTTTGGTTTATTGCAGTCAATAAAATTGAACGTTATGAGGCAAGGTCGTAAGAGAAAAATCGTCAATGATTTATGTCTTCATCTTGGGACAGTAAGTTTAAGTTTCAAGTTGTTTGGCTTTTTGTATGGTTTAGAACTAATAAATGTATGTTTACAAATGTTTGTCAGGTCGCACATGAGTCATTTGTAAGTGGTTTAGTTTGCTACCAGACAAACTAGACATAGACATTTAGGCAAAATAATTGATATGAAAAATTGTTCTGCTTACTATGATGAATGATTATTATGAAATTTTGAAACTAACGAGGACCAAACATTTGAAAAATTGGATGGATTTTATTCGAACAACACTTCTTAAATTTACTTGATTTGTGACAATAAACAGTTATACACCGCTATAAACACAGCAGAATGCACAAATATTTTGAAACATATTGCCAACAACAATATTCTAACAGGAACTAAGTAGGTATGCTTTTGCCAATATGAGAAACTAACAAATCGTAAGAAATGAATTAGGTGCTTTGTTGAAATCAGAACTTTGCACCTGTAAGAAAAACCATACCTGGTTTTAAGAACTGATAATAAGAATAAGTTAGAAACTTGTTAGATTTTAGATGTAACTTCAATCAGATACCTATCAGTATTTGACAAAAACTGTAACGCTGAAATACTAGATTGTAATACAAGCTTTATTTCAACAAACATGTCGAGCTATACGACAGAAACTACTGTGGAACTATTTCTAAAAAAATACGCCAAGAGACAGAATCAGAGTGATTGCTCCAATTGCTGGCAATATGTAGATGATTGTGTTATCTGCGCATGACCGTGAACCCAATCTGTGGCAAGTGCAATGGCACATTGACGAAGCTCATAAATAACACTTATCATCGCTCTCTGAGAGAAGACACCCACCACTTTACTATGACCCCTATCACAAAACAAATTGAATCTAAATCTCTTCACTATGAAGGATCTAGCAGCGCTGGGAGTGGAATTGAAAGAAATTGGATTGTTTACATCCGTTGGTGAATGATAAAAATAGTAAATACATTGGTGCCAATATTCAATGTTTTGTAAGTAAATAGAATCTTGCCAAGTGTTATACACAGCACCGAACAAATAAATAAATAAACAAGTAAATTAATTTCATCTACTCAATGATGAAATTAGTTTACAGGGGTTCTTCGTATACTAAGTTGTACAAAAAACCAAAGGTGTACGAGATAAACAGACAATAGTTAAGATAATTGGATACATAAATGATTTTGGTCTTTTGAGTGTGACGAACGCCGAATATGAGACTTAACTACTAGTATATAACGGGTCACAACCCGAAAAACCGACACCAAACAAATTACAAAAAAAAGAAAATAGTTATAATAACTTCCGGCGATCGCTGAAATCACCCAGACAAATACACGCCATTTAAAACCCTGCAAAACCATAATTGCCTCAATTTCAAACTTGTCAAAATCGCATTAGTTGAGATCGCGTACGAGAATAATGTTTCGCCTTCAGCGTTCATTGGACGTAGGGATTATTAAAAACGCATTAGAGAAGCCACACCTAGTCGTATAAAAATAGCTTTCGTGAAACAGAAAAAAAACGTAATTTCGAGATTTGTGAGGGGGGAAGGTACCAATCAGCCGTGACTGACACGGAAGGTACGGTCGTATCACGCAAAATCATTATTTTGTCGTTAGGCCAACGTATTATAATGACGGTATCTGGAACCACGATCTGAAAGAAAGCCTTTATTTTATAGCTCAAGTTGAGATATGTGCAGCATTAGGCACAGCTGTTTGAAACCTTGACCTTTTGGTATTTTAGCAAAATCGTATGTGAATCTTGAACTTGAGATGATTGAGTGTATTGAGAAATTTGAAACAACAAAAATGTTTTAAGGCATGGTAGGGCTGTATTTCCAACAAATATAACATTGAAAATGTATTATTCAGAGTTCCTCTTCATCTAAATTTTACAGAAATTACCAGGATAAATTGTACATTATGTGAATCTCGATAATAATATACTATTTCAGGTAAACGTGTCTTTGACTAAATTACATTATGATTTGCCATTCGTGACAATTTGCTTAAGACTAGTAATATGAAAAAGAAACGAATTGTTTCCTTGATACCAACTAGCTCTTTTTATAATTATCTTCTGTGTGTAAATCACACTGTCATGTTCATATATCTAATGTTAAGGTTTACAATAAAAATCTGAAAGTACAATCATTATGCTTTATTAATTTCATGTATTTATATATTTATGACAATATCGTCTCGCCTAACCTTATTATGTTACTAATTATAGTTATATTTCATAAATTTTGAATCGATAGGACATAAATGGTAAATAAAATCGGTCAAATTAGGTTCCGATGTCTCTACAGACCTAATTTTTGAGTTTTGAGGACAGTTCTCAACAGACTTAAGAATCAGAACTTAATTTTATAAGTAAAACTAATTTTAAAATTTTACAGTTCAAACTCATAGTTTCCATCTGGCAAGGGATTCGAAAATTTTGTGGAACATTGCACTGAAAATATATTACCATCTAAGAGGATTTATTACTGACAGTGAAGTTATTACACCATACACATTGTAGTACACTTTTTAAAAGTAACAACAAATTAAAACACTGCTTAATTCTAGCAATAAAATTACAACACAAATATGTGAATTGAGCAATTAAAAATAATTCAACAAAATGCATCCCAGCCAGACAGTTATCGAATATTCCACCCAATTGCAATAGAAGAAAACGTAAGCGAACCTAATTAGTGAATCAATAAATAAATATTGAATATATCGACAATATACAATTATTACAATTTACATTTCACTTAACGAACACAGCACAAAATTAAAAAAAAGATAAAAAATATTTATAGAACCGGCTCACTGAGTTCTTACTAAAAACATTCACTAATTACAATCTATGTGAAAAATAATTTACAAATAGTACTTTTTTATACATTATTACGAAAAAACGTATAACTTGAATCCTGACAAGATCAACCTTTCTATCACTCGCCAATTTTTTATAATAATATTCGTAAAACTAACGTGTTACGAGTATATATATTAGATATTTTTTTACGTATATCGGGTTTCTTAATCAATGATTTTATAAAAATACCTTTTCAAAATGATGTATTACGGTAATACCTGAAACGTCAAGCGCCTCCGTATCTACGTATATTCGTTCGTATAAACACCAGTTTATTTTCTAACTTTGGTATACTGTGAACATGTAACCTCATACCTACATTCCACAAGAGATTTATAAATCAGAGTATCAAGTTCTGCACCTACGATATTGAAGGTAACTTTTGTTTCATTATAAATAAAGTAATTTTTTACTCATTAATTTCATTTTCTTTCAACGTGTCCAAGATGTCTTTACGTGGCACACACCTTTCCACTATAGAAGTTCAAAGAATATCTCTTTTAAGTAGTTTCTAAATTATAAGCTTCGATCTCGTAACATTTTACAATAATAATAGATTTCCTATGACGTTTATTATCAGTATTAATTACGTATATGTGTCATCAAAAATCGTATACATTGCACTTGTAAACTGGCCTTCCCGCACTACGAGTTACGCGTATAGAAAAAAAGAGACGATCCATAAATCAAAAACACTCATACCGCAAAAAAAACTCAAAACACGAATAATATCGTTTTTCCCAAATTAATCTCAATAATTAATTATTCACACTAAAACAATTGTACATCATATAATCTAAAAATTATTATGTATGTATGTACAGAATAGTATTTAGATAGCTTAATTAAGAAATAAAACATCAAATATATTAAATAATAACAATATTGATACTAATTGCCTTCTTATCAATGGTTAATTATAAGAGGTCCTTATGGTTTTGTGATTCAAAATTATTAGAGAATTTTTGTATTATTTTCCATAATTTCTTACATAGTGCTTGACACAGAATTAAACAATAAATTATGGACGTAATGTTTTTCGTTTTTCTTAGTAATTACCAAAATGTAAATACTATTGATGCCAACTTATAGTAGCTATGAAATAAATATTATGAAACATGTAGTATCAAGCACTTTGTCAAGAACTTATACAAACATAATGACCGATTGCAAATCAGTAGTTAATACCGAGAAAATGATAATTAATCAACTATATAATCACATAAATGATGCAGTTTACTAATCATATACACTGCGTTTTTGGTAATTATTGGTATTGAGATTGTTTCTATAAATTAATTTATACTTAACAACTGTAAAAATCTCTTCATCACACTATCATTACTCTTTATTCGAAATCACTAGGTTACGTATTAGTTATAATGTAATATTATCATGAAAAGTCCAACATACAATTTATACAAATTAAACTGTTCTAGTAACTTCGGTCTCGGGGCGTATTGTTTCAGATTTGTGTTCGAAGCAATCGAACGTAATTCGTATACACAAAATAAAACGCGGAGAACGGAGTTTGTGATTCGGGCGAGGAAATCTGAAACAAGTCACCCCTAGCTTGGACCGCGCGAACTAAGCTAGAGGCCTTTACTGTGGCGAGGTGGGCGGACTCATATTGTCCGGCTCGTCCCCGGAGCCGGGCTCGCCTTTGGTCTTGTTCTCCTTCTTCCACTTCATGCGGCGGTTCTGGAACCAGATCTTGATCTGGCGCTCAGTGAGGCAGAGCGCGTGCGCAATCTCGATCCGTCTCCTTCGCGTCAGGTACCGGTTGAAGTGGAACTCCTTCTCCAGCTCGAGCGTCTGGTACCGGGTGTAGGTTTGTCGTCCCCGCTTCCTTTCTGAAATTAGATAACGGTACATGTTAATACGAAACAATAAAAAATACAACAGATTAATTTCAAAACACGGGGCAACCCTGACAGACGGCAGACGTTAAAAACTGCATAGGCATTTCTGATAAATGTTGGTTATTTGTAAACGGCGAACACTCCCGCGCCGAGTTAATTGAAAATTGTTTTGAGCTTATCAATTTGTTAATTGTTTTTGCTTGTTGAGGCATCTCTCTCGACTGTCAGGAATTCTGGAGTCTTTCAGAAATCAGTGCGCAGACAGTAATCTAATTTAAGAAACATTAATTCGCAATCGACCAAGTCAGAAAGTATGTAAAGGTAGATGTTACGCATTGCTTCGTTTTCAAGACTGTCATTAGACATTTCTTAGTATCCAACTTATCAGCTTAGGTTATCTTTTAAAAACATGCCCGTTTAAATGCAAAATAATCAATTCAGCAAGTTTTTCAATTAATCACAAAGTTTAATTAGCATTAAACTGTGTGTAAGTAATGTAATGCAACACGAGCAATGACCTTAATCTGGAAAATGGATCTTTGTACAGCAAATTCCCATTTGAAATCAAATTAGATTTTTAGCAAAACAAACTTAGCATCAATCAATGTAGACCTTCTTACTACCGACAATGATCGTGCAGTGGTCTTAGTTCTATAATTACATACGGCTATTAGTGAGACGTAAGTAGACGCCTGTAATAAATTTACAGATATTTAATAATTCTGATATATTACCAACTATATGTAAGTGTGTGTGATATTAAGTGTGTATGACGTAAAATGAGATGTACGTGTGTTTGTGACTGAATACTCGGTCCGAACCGCTACCGAAGCCAATTAAAATAATTTAAGACGCCGCAGGGCTTTTTCATTTTGTAATCATTATTCTTCGAGGAAGATGCGAAGCCTATTATACACGGTTTAGATGATGCACTGAACTGTAATTTATTTCAAATGAAAAAAGACAAATCTGTGGATGGAACAGCACGTATCAAAAGTGATTAAATTATTACAGTAATATAAATAGATAAGACAGTAGGTGATAAAATAATTTATAGAGTATAATAGAATATTGGAATAGATGAATACATCCTCAAGGATAGTATGTAATAGCGGAATTTAACGTTATTTAAACATATTTTGCAAGCTTTGATTTTCGTAGATAAGAGGCTGTAGGCAAAATTCTTTTATTCAACTTAAACAAAATGCTATTAACGAAAAACCTGAATGTACAAAATATTCACAAAGCATAAATACATTTAGAATTGAAATAGAAACAGTTGAAGTTGGAGTTGAAACAAAGCAAAAGTTAGCTGATTATTTTCAGTTCAACGGTAACACGCGAAACGGCTTGCCATACAAGATAAACACGCTAACTTCGAAGAAATACGCAGACACGAATCGCAGATTACATTGCGAATCACACTACCGACGATTTCCGAGAACGACAATATTCATAACGATGAAAAAAAGAAAGAAGCTGATGACAAACACGACAGTTTGTTACGGGTTGACAAACGAGGTACTGAGGACTATAACATCATCAATATAGATAACCTCTGACCGGCTAACATAAATCTTAAGATTTCTAGAGGAATTTAACAGAGTGATGTAAAAGAGTCAGGCAGTGTTAGGGTTGGTGCAACGGATTCAAAATTATCGCCCACTTGTTGCTCGGGAAATTGATAACAACCTCATCGTCCTGGCCGGGTTTTGGGACGCATTCAAGTACAATCCTGTTACCCCTACATGAACGTTAGAATTTTAAGATGTTTGAGACAATGCATGTCAAACCATTTTGGATAGGTTTGGTATGAAACAAAGCTCTCAAATCTTTCTGACTCTAAAAGCTCTCATGTACATGAGGAATTTCTGTTGTTTGTATTTTTGAGGGTACCTAGTGTAAAACATACTGAAGAATGTATTGAATTTTGTTTTCTTCAAACATCCATTGGATTTATCTTTAAATAACATATTCGTGTAAAACATCATCTTTTAAACCAGAGCGAAGCTTCGTCCTTTTTAATGTCTATACTCCGACACCATGATAGGCAAAAAGGGTAGAGACAGCAGAACCAACGTCAATAAGTATTGCCAATGTAAGTCATGTAGCAACACATTCATATTCTGAAGACAATACAATAATAAACGCTCACTAAACACGACCCAATCTAACGTAAAACTTAGTTTTCACCACGTCCCTAGACCTTCCATTTCATCAAGACAACACACGATCTCATCGGTCATGTCGCGCCGAAAATTCCGAAACAATGTCGTATACGATATAGCTCATGAAATCCCCTTCCTAGCGGGCTTTATATATTACAGCAGCGGTTTCATCGCACACTCAGATGCATAAAACATGATCCCCCCGTCAGATTTAAACCGTCCGTAATAAGAGCATTAAAGAGGGCACGAGGCAAGCGAGATGCTAGCGGCTAGACGATGGTGATTCTTAATTTAAGCGGTTTACAGCGAATATTTAGGACTGATGTGAAATTAATTGATATGAATTTGACCATTTTGTTATTGGAGTCTACATAGAAGACGTCCTCGACGGATACTATGTGTAGTATGCATGAGACAACTAAATCCTATCCTACTAATATTATAAATGTGCTGTTTGTAAGGATGAATGGATGGATGTTTGTGATTCAAACACGCATAAATGGCTGAACGAATTTGTATGAAATTTGGCACACAGAAAGACTATGTCCTGAATTAACATATAGGATACTTTTTATCCCGGTACGTGAATTAGTTCCTATACTATGCGATTGAAACTGCGGGCAACACTAGCTATATCCCGCTGTGCCTGTGTAATATAAAAATCTAAAATGAAAGCAGTTAATAATTGAATTGAAAACTATTGCATCAATTTATTTTGTATAAGTTTAGTACTTACTAATTAAATCTTAGAAGTAAATTGTAAAAAAAAGAATATTGTTTTTAAAATAAGGCAGACACCCTTCTTCAACGTTACCCTATAAATCGTCGTCAAAAAAACAACATTTCTATACCTAACGAACGGGCGTCCAAACTGCAGCGTTCTACTCGCTCGTGTAACCTTCCCAAACGAAATCGCAGCTTTAGGAGCGTCGGGCGCAGCGCTGCATGTGTCGTCGGCCGACTATAAATCATCTCGGGCAGGGGAAGGGGCTTACTTTCACGACGATGTGGACAAACACCGGGCATTGTTGAAAATTGGCTACGATGGACCGGGGAAAGTGATTGGTAATGATGTAAGAGATTCTGAATAGAAATACTATTTTGAAATCTGGAATTGTATTTCCGTGTTCAGAGTACAGGTTTCTATAACAGATTGTTATTGTAGAACATACCCTTAGGCAGACACCTACGTAGGCAAACACTTTGTGCGTGAATGACGTGTACTAGATCATAACAACATGAGTATGAGGACGATGGATTCATACATTTATTTCATTTCTATTTTCTGACCCTACCACAAAAGAAATTTTCTGAGTAATACGAAATTCAAGACCTTCCAATGTCGACATATAGAACTAATTGTAAGTACCCTTGCGAATATTACAGTTAAAAATATGATTAAGAGTCACAAACGAATCGATACAAATATATCGACTGAAGAGATTATCGTTAGTACCACTAAGTTCACGAATGCGTTTTCCAGGGCAATTGCAACAGAATCCATACGCTACTAATCCCCTGAGAAGTAAAGGTTGGTTCACATTTATCTGGATAAAGTGCGTGCTAAAATATTGAAAGGCGTGCGCTATCTCACATCGCATTTGTACTGATTACTGCGTTGCGTGTACAAAGGTAAAGGGTCGAAAAATGCGGTCAGCTGCCGCGAACCGGTTGTAACCGGCCTAAACTGAATTGAGATGTATATTCTTTTGTATATAGAATTGATGATTAATGGCAGTATTATAATATTATGGAACCGTTACAATTTTTATATCTACATCTATTTAAAGGTCAGGTTTATTTGCAATGCTGCGATGAATAAAAACCAACATAAAATAAAATAATATGAAGTACATACTAAATCCATTACAATATATGCAGCGTAATCGTTATAATAGTTTAACGATGTAGCAAATGCGTTAGAATTAATTACTTAAAGAATTAAAAATATTGCTTCAGGAAATAAAATTAAAATTGTATGTAAAACATTAGCAACTGCAGCAATAAATTACAATAGATCCTGTGGTTAAGGCAGGTGTTTCAACGAGGATGGGGTCACCCGTAAACATTATATTTTTTGATACAAGGAAGAAAGTTGAGGAAAATAATGTCAAAATTCATAATTATCATGATCATAACTTCTCAAACATTTAGAGTTCTATAGATTAAGATTTCCTGAGGCCAAACGACGTCATCGAAGCCGGACTAGAAAATGATAGAGGAGCTAAACGATTTCCGATAACAAATGATCGGGTTGTAGAAGACCAAAAGTATGTAATATGACTGAAAATATCAGGAGAAAATAATGTATATCGGTGTAACAGTTGCTAAATAAATATTAATAAGAGAGAGTAAAACCAAGCTCTACCAATATCAGTCATGTGATGAAATAATCCTAAACAACCACAAGTAAAAAAATAATAACAGGCAAAGCGCGCGAGCCTAAATACCAAATTCATCAAGGGATGACAAGTGAAAAGAGCTTTTAATTTAATTCGTTGCGGTATCGCCACAGGAACACGAAAAAAATACAGCAACAGCTTGAAGCGATATCGACAATCCATAATTCATGTCCTACAATTTCATACATTTCGACTCCACGCCAACGCTATATTTGGGTTTTGAAAACCAATCGAATGTTGACTTTATTTTCAACGTGCCTGAACTCAAAATGCCTTTTAAGGATTTGTTTGTTATGACCTATAGCTATGTGAGAATCACTCAGTGTATTGCAACATCGTACATGATATCAAACGGGTATTCAGATTAATGCAATTTCTCTTAAACGCTTACACGTCGTAAATAAAATTGCTGGTTTCCAACGACTCGGTACCGAAGGTCGATCCATGTTTATAGTGTTTAATTGATATAGCAATCGTATAAAAATAAATAAATGTCGTAGTGACGATTGTTCGGCTTTAAAGCTGCCGATGGATTAAGTACTATCAAGGGAAAATTAATCTTCAGCCCTTATTGGAAGCTTGAAGACTGTGCTTGATAACGGTATCAATCAAACCTGTGTAACCTACTCAATTATTAATAAAATACGATTCTTTTCCGACATTGTAATGCACTTTAATTCCAAGTTTACCCTGTAATCTGATGAGGTCAAAAAAGTTACTGTCTTCTGCCTCTACTAGAATAAAGTTGACTGAACCTACAAATGTGATAAGCGAAAATTTGTCCGTGCTAAGTAAACCAACTATTGAATGTGGTCATTGATCATTAACAATTTTAAATGGAGATGTAATTAAATCTGTATGAGCATCTTTTTAGATCTCAAAGTCAACTTCATCACCGTTGGACAATAAAAGAGGTTTACATGTTATCTTTTTTTAAACATTGGATATTTGATAGTATAATTGCCTGCCCAGCAATTTATTGCACTCACATGAATTTCATTAATGTTGCATGCATTTTTTCCGATACAGTAGCATTGAAGTTTTTCAAAATTATAAAGAGTTCGATCACTAAACAGGTGGTAAATATCGTAAATAATGTTGTTTAACATTAAAACGGCAATGGCATTGTAAAAACGACATTGGTATACTAATGACATGAGCACAATTTGTTGTAGGTACATTGATAAAATCCACGGCCGAAATGCGATGGATGACAAAACACGCGACATAATAATTACGAGTACCTCATGCATGATTAATGTGTCGTGTGTGTACATATTTAACCCTATATTATTACTAAAATGTATATACATTTTTTTGGGACGTCTCTATGTATGATTTTTAGGGGTGTTCGACAATTTTTGGCTTCCCTTTGGGGATTTCTTGAAATGTAGATAACCTTATAAACCAACGAAAAGAAAGCAATTACCAGCACGTTTATGAAGATCATGGAGCCCAATGAAAAATCGCACTATTTTAGTTTTGTTTAGGAATCGCAAGCACTTCATTCGTCTAAAGAACCTTACTGTAGAATTTAATATCAAAATCTTTTCTTTAGTATTTTTCCCACATATTAAAAGGAAAATCAACAATAAAGAAGTGACGCATGACACGAAATAGTACAAAAAACGAACATGGCCGCCTTGCAAGTTTTGATAAATCATTAATCATAGCCAAGGTTTGGGCGGTCGGTTAGATTATGTACCGAAGATTGCTTGCTAGTACTTTATGTATGCTAGCCTAATGACTTTTGTTTCGAACCATTTGTGTATCTACCTATATATCTGATATAAGTAAACCATACAGTTGGTGCAATATATTTTAGTTTTAGTAAGTTTCTTGGTTTGAGAATCAAACTTTACAAGCATGAATTTTATGTAAATGTAACTCAAACTGAAGAGTTGTTACTCTTCTGTCTAATTTTCGTGGTAAACCCACGATCTACTCTCTAGCTAAAAATACTAAAAGGTTACTTATGTACGAATTAATAATAACCATAAACGAATGTAAATCTACATACAGCCGAAAGGCTTCATCACAAATCCGAGCGGATCTCAAAAAGAATTTATAACGTGAACACACAGCCATCAGTCAGTGTTGTGTTGACGCTGATACCCGTCGTGTTTCGCATCCGAAATGGAATGTTATTCACCGAAAATTTAGCTTTGGTGTATGCTAAAAATTACGCGCACCCCGCCCGGGATTGAACGAAATACCGCCCGCAAAAAAGGTGTCAAATGAAATATTCAAATATATTTTAATATAATTCATGCGGCGGGCGTTTCATTTCTCTCCCTCGTAATGGAATGCTAAATTTTCGGGCGAACAAAAAATATATATTAATGCGCGTACCTAATAGCTTATACAAACTCGTTTGTTGGGTATTGTTGCGCACAATGGGTGCCATAACTCCGCGTCGCAGCCACGGCCGGTGACGTCTTTGTTAGGCTCGCACAGCTTTGTTCTGTGCCCGGCTCCGCCTGTCGACGCGACATCCTACCCGACCTCTGTACCGACACACACCTACGGATTGTGTACCTACACCTAATCATACGCACGCAAAACAATCAAACCATATCAGGATATTGCCTGCGATAGCGGATCTATTAACCTTTCCATTACTAAAATTAAAGCCATTAATTAGGTATTACACTATCCTGTTTTGAGAAACATGAAAAAGTGAAATGTAATGACCTGAAGCTTTTATAAAAATGACTGCCCCCTTACACGTAGGGGGCTAATTACCAGTTTTGTTTGGGCCATTACTATAATTTGCAGCAGGAAAAGCACGAATGAATATTTGAGAAGGCGATAGAAAGTGAGTAATTGCGTTGGATCACGAAGTGAAAAGTTATGAAAGGTGCGGGGTGGGTGATTTTTCAACGCCCGCCCTGTGAAAGCGAAAATCTTAATGAAAAAGAAAATATTCAATCATGTAACTCCCGCGTCGATATTAAAGGTTCTTGTGATGTTAGCTGGACGATGTCTTAGTATCCATTATACGCAAACGTAACAAAAACAAGTAGTGGTCTGCGGCCACCTAAAAATTCATCTCAACATAATGCCGAGCGCGAAACGCATTAGGGCTCCAAGATGAGCTTCGCCGCGGGACAGCGTGCCCCAGGGGGCTTCCCCTGCCCCCGTAAGCCGGGTGGGGGGCGATCTCCGCTCCAGAGAATATTTGACACGGGTCTGGCAGATAGACAGGCCGGTCATGTGTGATCCCCGGGCAGGAAACAGGGGGGCTTTTTTCCGCTCCTCCATCGACGTGGCTACTCCCTACCTACCGGCACAAGTACAAAGATACGGTTTATGATTTATGTGGCACCGCCGACTCGCACATGTGCACGCATCATGTGACGCCGCTTTTTGTACGCAACTAATGATATGAACAGACTTAATACCGCATTAATGAGTATCGAGCGATGATAGAATTTAATTTCGATATCTAACAGACCACCTATTAGTTCTGTAATTTGCTATGTCAGTAATTATGACCGGAAAAAGTAATAAGTCATACTTTTTCATGATATAATGGCCAGTACACTAGTATTTATTGAATTAGTGGCTATCATTCCATAATGTTATGGATCCATTTCAATTTAGAGCGGTTGGCGTTCGAAAATGGAATTTTAATACCACATAATAAGTTCGGCTTCATCGGCTTAGCGGCGGTCAAAGTTTGATTGGCGTTCTATCCCGACGTTTAATTAATGTGGGCCAAGCTATCCTAACCTCGAGTAAGACAAGGACGGCCAGAGCGGGCCAAAGAGAGAAAGACGATTTCTGACAATGTTGCCAGTTAATTGGACACAAGTTACTTTTGAAGTAAAAGGATGTAGTTCGGGGAAATTATTGGTCTGAACTTAGTAACTTGAAAGAGGGTCCAAGAAAGGCACCTTGTTATTTAGTGAACTTTAACTCAAGTTAGGACTGAATAAATGTATTATGGGAACTTGATGAATTACTAACTGATCTAAGACATGATATTGCCTCCTAGCATAAAAACTATGTTCAAATGAGTGAATTGTTTTTCTCTACGTAAATTACAGAAAAACTATATATGTATCTCAGAGTCACAACCTTTTATTCAGAAGCTAAATTAAGTTATTAAATAATAAAGAAGATAGCTGTAAAATAATTAAGATTTATCTGCTACCTACACAAATGCAAATTATGGGAACTTTTATACAATACTGTGAGTATTCACTATTGAACAGTTTTTAAAAGATTTATGTAATTAAGCATTAATTATGAATTATATAATGCGTTGGCTCCGCCTGCGTTTAGTCACTGTAATTATAGAGATAAAATCATTAACCAAGCCCATTCATTAAATCTTGAAAGTGAGACATAATTATGTTCGTTCTTGTATGTCATAAAAGTACATATTATACATATCTCTACGTTCATCGTAATTGTAACCTTTGCTTGTTTCATTGCAATTTCAGAGCCAATAATTTTGACTCCAGAAGGCAGGGGTCAACACAATTTTATTCTTTAATGAACCTTAACGGTCAACCAAAATGAACTGAAACTCTACTTGAAGAAATGGTTGATTTTCATGTTTTCGTGGGCCACTTTTGTCTTATGTTAGGTACGTGAAATGGAGTATAGTTTGTATCTAAGTGTATTCATTGAGTAAAAGGCCAGTTAAGTTGAGGTGGAGCAATCAGATATACAGTTCCGACGACCTATAATGAAAAAAATAAAGAAACAATATAAAAGTTTCGAGACAAACCGAACCGTTAGCGTGAGCATTTACAACAACAATATGAACAATATAATTACTTAAAGAAATCTGGTACAACAATTTTTACCACCCATTAACGGTAACAAAATTAACTGGCAACTCTGACCCACACACTGACAGAATACGTCATACAGCATTCAACACGTCAATGTGTGAGTACCATCCTATTTGTGAGAAGGTAATCGTGAGTCGTCGTCTTTCTATGTGTGCGTTAGACATATATTAATGGGATTGGTGTATTTCGATGTGGGTGTATGTAATTATAGGACCGTAATGGTTTTTTAATAGGCTCCCAACTTTTTGCCTTTTTCTTTTTTGTTCTGTATAGTAATCATATTCATATTTCATCTATGTAGCTATACGTCTATGAATCTGTGTGGCTTTGAATGAATTTGAGATTATGATTGAATAAGAAATAAGATTGATTCTCAACATTAAAATAATGAAAATTCTGAAACCATCTAACATTTCTAAAACATTACCAATTGAAAATAATTTCGCTTTAAATAGCAAAAAAAGTTTCTGTAGCAGCAACATAACTAACATCGACATATCAAAATTGATTCCAGCGCCATCTTACAGGTAAGTACAGAACTCACAAGCAATCACTTAGTTCTTTCAAGTTACCCAGCGCTTAAGTTACCTGAAGTTGTTTTGTCTTTTGATCTTTTAATTTAGTAGCGATCTAAAAGCGCATGTTATCTTTAGAACTTGATAGAGCATGTTAAATAACAAGTTAGCTGTTGATCAAGCAAGCTGAATATCACTAACATTTTGATGTTTTGTTGATCTAGGTACTTTCATTAGAGCCGATTTTCCGTAGAATAAGATTAATATTTTGAGAGCTTTTGCATAACTAATAACTCGAACCGCCAATTATGATGCATCGTAAATCGTAATTCGATAGCACTTGGTATTTCTCTTTATGGCAAAATAAAAAAGTATATCCAATAATTTATTAATGATAAACTAAGATACGAAAAACCAAACACACAAAATAAACTAGGGAAGTGCTACTACATTTTCTATTCAATATTTTCGTTCACACTTACTTTAAAACCAACAAAAATCCTAAGCCGACATCGGAAAAATAATATCAAAAAACAGTATAAACGCCATTCGTCAACGTCGCACTACCGGGCCGAACCGGAAAGTCACCACCGAACAGAATTAGAAATATATTTTTATCCCTGTACCCACTCTACCCTACTGTGTAAAAAAATCCTTATGCAAATAATAGCACGTGTAAATACAAGGGGAAGTAGGGGAAATGCGAGCCGTCTCCTGTGATAAATAAATAAAAACATTTGCGGAAATTTTTAACTTCATCATTTTAGTTCGAAGGGTAGAGGTAATGATGCAGAATCTTAACAAATGAACGTTTAATTCGAAGTGGCATTTATCTTCTTTTGTAATAAAGCAATTCGTAATTGAGTGAATTACTTGATGATTATGTTTGAGCAATTTGATTGATGTTAATGATGCACGAAATGTTAAATAGCGTTTGCCTTCAAGACATTCGTTAATCGAAGCGTAATAAGGCTACTTAAGTAACAAAAGAAAATTTACTGACACAAAAATACTATCTATAGGCACAGTGTACCTACTTACTACATACAGTGGGTCAACGCCCATACATTTGACAGGTCACATGAAATGTCAAAATTGGTAACACTTGTCATAGGGTTGTCACGTAAAATAAATTACACAAACTTTATCAAATAAACGTCCAAATTAATTAACGTTTTATAGAAACAGTGACACGCAAAAAAAAAAACACACATGCGTAATTTTGACGATTGACAAAATAATGCAAAGGTATGTAGCAGCAGTTTCGCCATCTTATCTTGGAATATTCTAACAATATTTAATTAAAACTACAAATTTTGTCGAGGTTACAGTCGCAGTGGCTAACGCTTGCGGGGGTAGGTAAGAGTCATAAATTATTCGCAAGTCTACGATGGAGTCATAGAAAATTACTTATTATTCATGGTTATTACTTCTATGGTTTTCGTGGGTGCTGATGCCGGAAATAAAACCTAAGTATTCCTCGATAATAAAAGGCGGTCAAAAAAATTTACCAGTTAAATGAGATTTGCCAGGTAAAACGTGGTCCCTATCTTGGTGTTTGTTTTTGTAATCAGCGTCCCTGAGAGTCATGGATTTGACACCCATGACGGCTAATTAGAATTTTTTTACGGCCGCCATCTTGCAATCTATAGATTTTGACGTCATTTTCGACATCAGCATCCCCGAAAACCATGGAAATGACACCCTGATGGTTAAATTGAGATTTTAATAGCCGCCATCTTGGAAATGGATTTTGATCTCATTTTCGGCATCAGCATCCCCGAAAACCATGGAAATGACACCCATGATGGTTAAATTGAGATTTTAATAGCCGCCATCTTGGAAATGGATTTTGACCTCATTTTCGGCATCAGCATCCCCGAAAACCATGGAAATGACACCCATGATGGTTAAATTGAAATTTTAATAGCCGCCATCTTGGAAATGGATTTTGACCTCATTTTCGGCATCAGCATCCCCGAAAACCATGGAAATGACACCCATGATGGTTAAATTGAAATTTTAATAGCCGCCATCTTGGATTTCGATTTTGACTTCATTTTCGGCATCCGCACCCCAGAAAACCTTGGATTTGACATCCATGACGACTAATTTACTAATTTTCATGGCCGCCATGTTGGATTTGGATTTTGACGTTATTTTCGGTTTCAGTGACCCCGAAAACCATGAAATTAATACCCATGATGATTAGATGAAAATGTTTATGGCCGCCATCTTGGATTTGGATTTTGACGTTATTTTCGGCATCAGTGACCCCGAAAACTATGAAATTGATACCCAGGATGATTACATGAAAATTTTCATGGCCGCCATCTTGGATTTGGATTTTGACGTCATTTTCGGCATCAATGACCCCAAAAACCGAGGAAATGACTTCCCACGAACAATCATTTGAAAATGTATGTATGCCGCCATCTTGGATTAGTAAACAGACTTTATAATAAAATTCTCGTAATAGGTACACATACATAATTATCAATAATAAATTAATATGAAAACTATGAAATTGATACCCAGGATGATTACATGAAAATTTTCATGGCCGCCATCTTGGATTTGGATTTTGACGTCATTTTCGGCATCAATGACCCCAAAAACCGAGGAAATGACTTCCCACGAACAATCATTTGAAAATGTATGTATGCCGCCATCTTGGATTAGTAAACAGACTTTATAATAAAATTCTCGTAATAGGTACACATACATAATTATCAATAATAAATTAATATAATTTCTATGAACGATATCAATCAAATTTGAAATCAAAAAGTGCGAGCCCTGGAATTTATGTCCCGAGTAGCAGTATGGCTACTCGGGACATAACCTCCGCCCCTTCACCCCGCAACCCCCCGCACGATTGCTCTGTGACAATGTTCTACGTTGACCGACTGTAAGGAGTAAGATATAGGTGGACTGTGCTATAGGTAGACGTAGATCAGCCCATTATTGTTCCACTGTTGGGCCCGATTTGTTGGGTCTTCTCAGAATGACAACGGTATAAGCATTAAGTTCACCACGCTGGCCTGGTGCGAGTGGACGGACCTTTGAGAAAATTTTGGAGCCCTCTTTGGTGTGCTTGTTCCCTCACGTTGTTGTCATCCACCGTTAACACAAGTGATAATCAAATACTGATTTGCACATGAATTCGAAAAGTCGGAGGTGCGGACCGATATCGACCTCAACCATGAATGGAAGGAAAGCAGACAAAAGATAGGCCAACACTACTCTTTGAAAAAATCCTCTGGATTTTAAATCTACAGGGTGTTAACGAAATCGTGTAATTCCTTCAAACCGCGTGATCTACTGGTGACACAGATTAACCCTAAATGAGAAGTTTTGAAAAACAACTGAAAAAAAAATTTAAAAAAAAAACTTGATTATCTATTTCTGAGTCATTTTAGAGCCTTGAGTTATCTGACTGCAAAGAGAGATATCGGGTTAGTCGTGCCTACCAGCCGTGTCGCCGTGCTTTCATTGATCTATGCGTGGCATCGAAATGTTGACACAAATAAAACATTTTTTTTGCAAAAAAATTTTTATTTATTTTTTTACTGAATCCTTATTAGGTGGTTTGGATACGATCGGTAACAAAGCCGCATGAAAAAATAATAATTTTATTTTTATTTTTTCAATCTAGCTAAATCCCGTGCGGGGCCTGTCTACACCAGTAGTAGATCATGTGGTTTTAAGGAATTACACGAATTCCTTAACAGCCTGTATAAACCCCATAATTATAATATCGGAAACAATTTTCTGGTACATTGAAGCAATTGAGATGTTACTTTATACAACAAGAAACAGCTATCATGAAAGAGTGAAGAAGTTTCAAAAAGCATAAAAATCAAAAGAAAAGTAGAAAGCTTGGTACAAAAAGAAACTCAACTCCAATCTAGTGAGGCATTTATCGTCATTGTTACTGCACGACAATCGGCAATCGATCAAGTCGAACGTACCGACAATGGGACTTATCGCCTACTTTACTTTGAAAATCACTAGGTTTTGTCAGAGGTGGCGACAAAATTACTGGAAAATGTTAAATTATGTAGTGAAAATACAATTTACGTATATGAAGAAAAGATACAGTAAAAAATAAAGCGTGTTTTGTTTTCAGCTTTAAATTAATTAGACAACTCTTTAAAGTATGGAAACCAACTTGAGTGGTTGACGTGATTGATTTGGTCTTGTTTTAAAACTTCTAACTAGGTGAATAGTTGATGGCGACATTTATCTTATCTTAGCCATTTTTTGACCTTATCTTAGCCACTTCTTAGTTACAAGACAGGACCTTGTCGTGTCTGTCAATATTTATCTTTCCCTTTTCATTTACAGCCTGTCGACAACCAAATCCCTGGTGGATGTTTGCAAGAAAAAACAAACAACCAACCGTAACATATTTGTAATTGTATTATACGTTTCTATGTTTAATATGAAACGATTCGAGCTTTCAGTGGCAAGCGGGGAAAATCAGAAGCAGGCACGAGAACAAATACTTGTATTCAATCATCTGGCTTTCACAAAGGCCTCGGGGCTGATAACTGAACAATGAAATGTAACAAGTCGTCTATCCGGCATTGTATGCGAAGGGGGGGACGAGGTGGCGCGTAGGGGGGATTTCCATTATATTTCCATTTCCACCTCGATTCCCCGCGACTTATCGCGGCCTACCTCTCGGACTAGGTAAGTCTATCTTTCTATGCCGTTAGTCAGTGCGGCTATACGTCAAATCGTGGCGAAATAAAGGTGTTTTTGTGTGAATTCCGAAGAAAATAAGTCTAGTGGCGTTGATAAAGGGATTTCACGGAATGAAACGCCAGACCATTTAGGAAATTAGAAGGCTCTGGCACTTAGCTGAAGTGTTATTCCTTTTAAGAAAATAAAATTTACAAGAAACCTACTGCCTGTTAATATTGCAGATCACAATAACATTAGGATAGTCGTAGGTTAAAAAATGATAAAAATGCACTATGTAGTGGCATGTTGCCAGCCAATTGCCTGTGTACTAATAAAACGATTGACCCTTTCTCCTTGTTGGCTTTTATTTTTTGCTCGGAATGATCAGTTGGTTCATCCTGTTCCTCTTTATAACTTCGATCAGTTGATGAACGTCCGGTGCACCCTAGGTAGTCGGCTCAGCTACCAACCTTGCTGACTGGCCCAACCTTTCACTACGGCATTAGCTTTTATCATATAGCTCGTGCCAACAAGAGAGAAGTAGGTGTGGAAACAAACATCACATTTAACAAAAAAATATCGTTCCTAATAAACGTTATTTCCGTGATTTGATTAATTTTATCTGCCATAATTGACCACCTTTTGACGTCATTCGAATTCCCCATTTTACATCTTCATCAGCTTCCTCTTGATGTAGAATAAAAAATGGATGCAGATTTATCATTTGTCTTTTCAAACTAATGAGTCACATAATTCTATCAGTAAAGCTTGTGATATGTTTTAACACGAACTCTCATTAGAGTACATCAGCTGAATAATCAAACTCAAAGCTTGTCTTTGTCATGCTACACTAATATCTTCCTGCAGATTTACTCGTGTAAAACATAGATTTTATGAAAAAATACTTACTTTAATTTTAGAAATCAATTTCATTAATGTTATCGGCATGTTTCTGCTCATTTTTCATGTAACACATTATGTATAGACATACCAACAGCTTGTATTAATACATAATCATTGCGTACACGTTGCTACAGTTGGTCAATGATTAATGATTCCTAAGCTCCAAACGGAACGGCGTTCTATTTTCAAACAAACGCAGGCGGTGTTCCTATTGGTCGGTTTTTTATTTCAAAATGGCAGCCGATATTTGAAGATAATTAATGAAGGAGCGTTCTCAAGTAGATAACATAAGAGCTATAACGAGATTTCTGTTTAAGTGCGACTATTTGCTACCGTGTGCTTTAAGCACCGAGTATTTTTCATATGCTAAATAGGCACGTCTGGTGTTTAAGAGATAATATCCGAGATTTGTTTTTTACTGAACTGGTTTTGGTAGTCTACCCTTTTTGCCTCGTGTCCGTAGTTGTGCAATTAATATTTTTGACGTTAATTGCAACCACAAAGACACGTTAGTAGGTACAAGTTTCGCTTGTAAGATTATGAGGATGTAGATAAGGGATTTTTAATTTATAGGTAATAAGAAGTTTGATATTGAATACAATACTGATTGCATTGTAATAATTGAAATAGTAAAACTGGTGGCAACCTAACCCTGTAAACTTTTACTTCCTGCAAAATTGAATTACTTGGAGAGACTAGTATCCCGAAGAAGACAAATTGATTGACCGACCTCACCGTTAAGCTATGTATTCACTAGTAAACATTTGTTTATCAACACTGTTTCAGAAACAAAAATCGACGTATTTCTGAAACATAGATTCATGTTTCAGTATACACTACTGACAATTTTTAATGGCAAAAGCCCCAAAACATTGTTTCTAGAAATATTAATGTGGTGTCAGCTGGCAACTTATATCTGAATCATTATTTTTATCAATGGACCATAAACGTTAATTTCTGAGCCTCTAACTAAAATTGCGTCAAAAACATCAGTATTGAGCAATTAAAAGACGAGATGAGCAAAATCCGTCGACTGACTACAAATTTAAGTAGTACACATTATCATCCAATCATCATACAAGAGGCGTAACCACTTGCATCACTTATCCCACTTTGTCACAATCTATCTCTGCCTCATCAAATCGTATCGAAGTTGGGAATTAATTAACTGCGACAGCCAACTCAGACCAGTCTGGCACACAGAAACTTAGTCAAAATTGGCACGTCTTATCTGCAATCTAGCTGCCAGATATCGCTTATGACATGGGTTAGAAACACTTAGTACTAACTAATTTAGGAATTAGCTTGCTGGTCGAATAGATGAGAGTCTCGATCCTGCTAAATCAAATAAGAGCTCAGGAAACGGGATAAGTCTATTTGAAAAAGGAAAAACAGAATTTAAGAATACAGATTAATTTATAAACCAAAACAAAGCAAATAACAAAAAGTTAAGACATAAAAAAAATGTCTTCATATCAAATTCATAATGTACAGATGCCAGCACATAAAGCTACTACGATCTGTCAAATTTCTTCAATAGATTTTCATTTTTATCGCAAAAGTATTAGGTTCAAGGTTGATTGAGAAAATTTGATAGTTTCGGGTAGCTTGATGTGCTTGGCATATGTACGTCATCTGACGTACAAATCTGTAAATCAATTCGACAACAATTTTTAATCGATTCAACCCTTTAGTTGACTCGATTATCCACTGATTATTCAGTTGTTTAAATAATTGACTATATCTCCTCATCTCTAGTGTGTACGTAGTTGGACGTAGATTGGTCTTCAACCTACGCTTCCTAGGGAGAGACAGTAAAAGTTGGCGATCACACAGATAACATCAGATTTGATTTATACGATTTAAAAAGCTTTGGGTTGTGTTGTTAATTACTGTGCTGTTAAATTAAGTTTCTGTTTTGGCATGCACAATATTTTCAAGTCATTTCTCTAGCAGGGTTTTGCTGAATGTATGCCAGATGCATCTTAATACCTTTTTCTTTATCCTAAGTTTATTTACAGGAGTTGGAAAGACCTGAATTGAAAGCTCAAATCGACTCAAGGGCCCAATGAATTGATGAGTCCTTTTTGGATGAAGATCCTATGGATTCATGACTAGTATACGCATGTTTGGACTCAGAGTGACCAACTGATCTCCTAAGTATGGGATCTTACTTAAGGAATAGGTTTTGACACCAAAATGTTATCGGTCTACAAGAGGATGCTGCTTCTGCCTGATACATTATACTTATTAACTTTTACATACGACTCCTTTGGGAGAAGAAAAGGCACGTAACCATGGGTTACTCGCATCACGTGCCGTGGCATTTCCCGTATAAACTTTCTATATACATGAGTGACAATACAAGAAAAACAACGACACAGAGAAAGCCTATGAGCGACAATATTCATAGAATATTGTTGTTGTTGACGCTACTGAGGTATCACGTCATTGGAATTTCCGCTATCTGCGATTGCAGTTAATGAATAAAGAACGTCCCTAGTATACGACTATACTGTGAGCTTAGCCAATAGATTGAAAATAGACATAAGGAAGCTTACCAATGCTGAGACACGATATAAACTAACACTTGCTCACTCATTAAAAAGTTTTAAAAAAATTCTCGAGAATTGTATGTTAAATTGGTACCATGTTGGTATTCACATAATATCTCTTTGCTCACTATAATATCACTGGAAGGTAAAATTATTTAAACTGACTCAAAACTTTCACGAATAATTAAAACTCCGACCCGGACAGTAGCCAAACTATCCAGCGCAAATATGCACGCAAAACTAAATTCGAAACTCTAAACAGCATCTCTATTGCGAATGATATCGCCAATTACAATAGAGACCCTAAATCAGGCGGTTCTACCATAAATTAGATTTCAGACAAATTCAAAAACAGTAGGAGATGGTAGCACAACTTGAGGGTCTTTGTTCGGGATCGGCGTCAGCTAAACAGAAGGTGAACGCTTTTGTGTCGGCAGTTGTAAATTTTATGAAAAGTGAAATTCCTTTTGAATGCCTCTTCGACCCATAAATAATCCCCGAACAGTAGGCAGGGTATTGTTTCTGGCACTTATTGTTTCTCATCAATGCGCACGTGGAGCGAAAGTGTTTTTGCAAATTGTCGAATCTATTTTCGCTACCTGAGTTAACGTAACGTATATTGTGCAAATTCTACGTTGACACAGGAATTTGCTCTTGCTTTCAATGTAATATAAATCAATAAACAATTCTGAACAGTCGGGTCCTATTGTTACCCAATAATATTCAAGAAGTATCCACAAGGTAGTAAACTGTTATTGATCTAGTGGTTGCAAGGCCGGATGACGAACATGAGTTCGATTTCCAAGTAGGAGAAAGCCTAGTTAAGTTTTTATGTAAACAAATTTTCAATTAGAGCGAATTCTGGTGACATTGTCGAAATGTTCATGGGCTGGTCTTTTCATACCTGAGACCTCCTACCGTCAAAAAAGCAAACTGTGGGTGTACCGTAGTAGCTCTACCTAACGCTTCGGTAATTGTAGGTAAGACATTTATGAATATGCATATTTTAAATAAAAAGTAACACCTACCAAATTGACTTCGCATCCAGGGGTATAGTGGACTGGGCAGCGAGGCGTTGGTGTTTGGCGGGGGCTGTTGCGGGGGTGGTTGTTGCGCGTGCATTGACTGCTGGTGCATGGGCGGCATCTGCGTCTGGTGCTGCATGTCGTCCACCGGGTACATAAGGTGCTGCTGGTGCGGCACGCCGTGTTGCACCATGTGCTGCTGCGGATGCATGTGGTGCGGCATCTGCTGCGCCTGCTCCAGCGGTGGGCTACCCGGCACGCCCCCTGCCGTCGCCGCCGCTGCCTGCAGCTTACACGACGTGTACACCGCCGGCGCCGGTGGCTGGTGACCGTTGGGCCCGTACCCGTCCGTCTTTGGACCCATGTGCCCCATCTGAGACGGACTGTCCGGCCGGTAGCCGTTTTGCTCGATCTGTTGATAGTACCCCAGCCTATCGTAAGGCGGAAACCTGGGGTAAGGCATGCCGGGCGCTGGTTGCGCGGGGTAGTGGTGCTGCGCCGGCCTGAGCTGCTGGTCACAGCCCTCCATCTCGTGGCCTTGCTGCGGCACGGCACCGTAGTGCGCGTGCGCCTGCTGGTGCTCATGGCCACCGCCGTTTCGCATGTCCGGCATGTAAGCGTTGGAGAAGTAGGTCATGCTGTCGCAGTTGTTGGCGCTCATCGCGGGCCCGCAGCCCGCGCGGCTCGCGTCCGTATCTTCCGTCGCAAATTTTCGGCCCCTCGGGCCGACACTACCTATCACAGTTTAGTCACTACACAAACACTTCGGATTCCATTCACTACACGACAGCGATCGGTCTCACTGATGAGCTGCTCGGTGTTGACGGACGGTGTCTCCTCATCTGATTCTTCCTCGAATCTGAAAAGAAAGGTTGATGCACTTAGTCAATCTATAATTAATTCCAATGGTCAGGTGTAAGAAAGCGTCTATTGATCGATCGTGTGTTTGTGTTGGCGAGCTCGCGGTTAGCTGCGCCAGAGTCATGGCGTACCGCCACCGACCTGCCTGACAGACTGACACGTGTCCTAAAGCTGGGACACACACGAAGTCATAAAACCTCATGTTCCGAGTAAAACGCCTATTAGCGACAACCTGTCTGCGATACGGGCCCCCGTTCGCCGGAGATAACTAAGCGGCACATTCTTAAACGCGATTCATATTTGAAATCTGTCTTTGTCTGGCTGTACGATGTGGATCCTGAGAAGTGAGACGGCAGATGAAATAGTGTCACGTCTCGAGATCGACATGTGGCTGACCCGCCGTCATACCCTCGACATTTCCCAGCAGTTGATGGAGCATGAGTGACAACCGCGCCGCCGCCCGACGATATAACTTTACACGGACGTTAATTTGTGCGCCGAGGGACAAGTGTCACAGAAACCACCGTGTTATCGCCGAATCTCGCTCTACTGGTTTAACGTAGAGAATTTATTGCGTACTTAATACGACAGCTACTAGAATTTACCAAGTAGCAAACATGGTGGAACAAAAAATTCAATTAAGCAAATAAAAAACGTGAATATTTTTAGAGTTAAGACGATTTCAAACGTGCGCTTGCGTCATATTTTGCCATTTATGTGGTAAGCTATTGTGAGAGGAATCTAAGTCCTACAATTTTAAATTCAGAACAAAATTTTACAACGTTACAAAGTCACATCAGATTATTTTCGATGTGCTTTGTTAACATCATATACTGAGTAAAAAAATCCTTGCAGTAGAGGTGCCGCCCCTGAGGGCTGGCGCAAGTTATTTAAAACCAAAAGCTCAAGCCTCATTAGCGACAGTTAATGATGGCGGCGACTGCGAGACAATATGCTCCTCGCAGATGCTACTGTTTTGTTGTGTAACAACATTGGCATGGGAATGTGTAATATTATTATCTAGTACTGAAATATCAACTGAAACATCTAGACGTACTAAAACAATATTTCGTATCCTTAACGAGTACCATCAGTTCAAAATGGAATTCATTCCATTCCAGATTCGGGTTCAATCTCCCTGTTGATGACATATGAAATCGTGAAAATTCTAAGGACAATACATAACAGCGTTAATTAATTTTGAAGCGAGCGTGAACGGCGTAGGTACAACAATTGAAAGGCATGCCTACTCGGAAAATTTGCATGTACAGGACTGGACAATTTAAATTTACGGTTTCGCCGCCCCCCAGCGGCGCGACCCTCTCTTTTTTTTAATTTTCAATTTTCATTTGCATTCCGACAACTAACTGCTATAAATGTAAGTACATGTAGACGAGAAGTGATTTATGAAGTTTTATTCGCTTTGGTCTTGTTTCGTATAGTGTCTCAAGTTAGCCAGTTATTATCTCGCCTGTTGTAGAGAACCAATAATTATGCTTGTGGAGAACGAACAATTACGTCTACGTAAACTGTATTTAACTCTAGATAGGATAATTCTAGTTAAGTTGCTTTACTCGATCCATAGTAAAGTTAATTAACCCTAATAAAATCTAAACTCGCGAAATCATCGCACAAGAATGTCAAATAAAAAATTAATGCTAAGTGTTCATATGAAGAAAATTACTTCAAAAAACTTCAAACATAATTCGGCGAAAAAACTTTTAACTTAACATGTGTAATAATTATAACAGTATCTCATAGTCGTGTCTCGATCTGTAGTGCACGTACGGCTAATGTTCTAGCCGACAATTACGAACAAGATAAAATCTTCAACCCTGAACGTTCAAGGAATATATCTTTAAACTGACCGACGTCGAAATTAAGTCTCACGTGCTTTTGATAATTTGATAACGGACGTCTACGCTTTGATTTATTTCTCAAATAACTGGTTTGTGAGTCAGACGAGGTTCGTTCTCATGCCCCCTGCTTCTAAGTAAAGCTGGGTAAGTAATTAGGTGTGTGTCAAAATGTTTATGCGTTGTTTCTAGGTAAAATGCTTGGACAATTCTATTGGAGATGGACGTGGCCGGACAAGAGAGTTTAAGACTTAAGATGTGTAATTTAAGACCGGTTAAGTTTTGTTTCAAAGATCTAGAGTCTGTCAATAAAAACAGAAATCGTGAGAAACAACCGATTTCGTTAAATGTTAGAACAACTGGATTTGTGGTGACATTTTGTTTATGTTACGGATTTCAAAGGTAAAGCAAATGATAGCGTTAAGAAGGCTGTCTATTAACTACCATAAAAGGATAAGTATCCAGGAAGAAAAATAACTAGTTTCTTTTGTGATGTTAAATAAAAGTTTGCATCTTTATAAATTTAAAATCACGATTTTGAAGTTTGAATGTAGACCACCCGAGATTATTGGCAACAGATAGTAGTAAGATACAAATACAAAAAATGATTTAAAGTATCTTTCAGCGATATATAAACGTCGAAATTGTTCTATGAAATGTTTGTAGATATCACGTTTGTATTGAATTAATATACGAAAAACGTACATAAGTATATTTTTAAACAATTTCATTGAAGAACGAGCGAGTAAATCACTCGGAAATGTTTTAATCAGACGTAAAAACTGCGAATTATTCGATGGGCTATCTCGTGTCTTGTTTTATAACAGTCTTGCAATAAATCATACAAAAATACATCATCTAATAGACTAGAGACCAAATTAAAAAGAAAATTAATAACATTTCGCGACCACAAGTCGGCAGCTGTTAATCAAGACACGATCAAAGGATGTGTATTTTGGGAAAATTCCCAACGCGTGTATTTATCATTTCTACTATTTGTCAATTAGAGAGCTATTGTGGGAACAACGTACTTTGATTTATACACCCTGTATCGGTTTAATGCGACAGTACGCAAGAAAAGTTGCTCCACCTTGTTTTATTGCACTGTTTTCAGTTCCGGGAAATCGCTCCCATCTATCTCAATAAAATCTCATTGTTGACGTAGATTTACATAGAATCGTTCGAGGATAGTTTTTTTAAACCTATTTTATAGTACTTTTAATTTAAAATATAACAGCGTTAGATGACAGGACCGATGACATTAATCGTCGTTCGTTAAGTAATTAAAGTGATTTAAACAAAATTTGTGTCATCGTTTACGATAACAGTCACAAATAATGCAGTGGAATCGTTATAGGTGAGTGATAAATATCGTGAAAAACGCTGAAACAAACACGATGTATTGTCGTCGTTAATGTTGAAAGTATTTTTTTCCCGATTGATGCATTATGTTTACTTGAAAAAAAATCTCATAGCTCGATTTGTTTTCAGGAAATGTTACAAAGTAGAGCACATTTCAAGGTGTGAGCAGTATGGACCGCATTAGGAGGCTACGTTTCAAGAAGGGAATTTTTCATAACCCGTTTCGTTTGGTCATTATGGATGTCAGTTTAATTTCTGTTTCAAAAACTTTTTTTTTAAGGTCAACATCAGTGAGCTTTTGAAGTTATTTTTGATTTTCAAAGACAGAATTGCGATTATGAATGCTTATTAATTAGAACTGAGATTGTATAAGTATAGGTGTATAAAAGATTGCAGATAAAGGAATTGTATAAATTCGTATTTGTTCGTTTTGCTCACGCCTCTGACGGGTTTGCAACGCCAGACGATACCAACTCGAGATATAGGTACCGTTTGAGAGTCCTAATTGCAATGTTTAAAGATTGATATCTTGTGTCAATAGTGTTGTAAGTTACTACAGAAGTACATAGTTTTATTACATATTCGTTTAATAAACTTTGTTTACAAAAAAGTTACGGTACATTTTAATCTGTATAGGCAATAAACTCAAAAAAACTCATAAAAAAACTTCTAGGTTGTTATTAATTATTATTTGTTGTTTATGTTATTACGCTACAACTTTTATTACGATAAAAAAACTGATTTTTTTAAGTTGTTAGTCAATCAATTACTTGTCGTATTCATATTAGTTGCACTACGACTTTCTAAGGAACACTGTGTAGCCCTATTTATTAAACATGGCTGACCATTAATCTGCGCGTGTTTTCCTCTGATGTTCTTATTATTGTGTTGTGTTAAATTAATCCTTTAATTAGATAGACACCTTGTTTTGCAATCGAATACTGTAAAGGAAATTGGACAAGATGTTGTTGTTTTTTAGTTAGGTTCAATTAGTACGAGTGGTACTGCATTCAGAAAGGTGATTCTTGACTACGAACTTTATGTTGGGTTTAAAACTGTTTAGGAATCAAAACTTTTTTGGATCTTAATTTACTTTAAGTCAAAGTCAAATAGTTTTTATTTCAAGTAGACCAGATCACTGGTGCTTTCAAAAGGTCAACACTAGGTGCTCGGTTCCAAGTAGTAGGTCCTTTGGCAAAGAACCGGCAAGAAACTCCATCCAAGTAGTGTGAAAATACTGTCTTCGTTACAAAAATAGCCTTTTCTGATTTCGTATTGAATTTAGTTTCAACAGATTACATTGTTCATTTGTGTTTTGAGTCTACATTAAAATTACTAACAAGTACCTGTATTCTCATTACATTCCCACCTAAAAATCATCAACCCGCTCCATTATTAACCCTTAAACACGTCATATTCCCTGATGTCACATTATGTGTCCTCTCTCTATTGAAAAACGGGCGCATTTTTTCCGCGAAAACTCCTCTCAACAGCCCCTCTGGCGTAAATCCGAGCCACTAAGCGTGCCCTGAGTGAATAGCTATGTTCCCTCTAATTACGCCAACCAACTTCTAAATTTAATCAGACAACTTGTGTAATTTTCGCGGTGGGTCCATAATTTTTCATGACGCCGCCGGGATGGGAGATACTGTGATTACCGCGTTAGTATGTCACTGTTTGCGTTGACGTGTACGTATGTGGAGGGTTAAATAGCAGGAAAAGTGACTTAATTATGCCTTATTATTACGTATTGCATGAAACTTTGGAGGCGTTGTCTCAAATTTTGGAATAGAATTTTGCTGGCCTAGAAGTACCTACAATTCAGACAATAACGCGGGTTCTACACGAAAAACAATGAGCGAATTTGCATTTTAGTGACTTTCACTCGTTGCGACTAAATTAAGTTTCTAGACTACATAATCTAAAGTCCAAACTGAGAAGTCACTGTAAAACATCTTGGGTTAAGATGGGCGTGCCTCAAGGCTCAGTTCTTGGGCCTTTTTTATTTCTAGTTCTTAAAAATGATCTCGTTTATACGATGTCTAATTATTTGCTGATAACACTTCGCTAACTTTTAAAATAGTTACAAAAGATAGGGACGTTTGACATGTCAATGAGAGCCTAACTGTTCTTTCTAAACAAGACCAACACTCTCAAACAAAAAATAAGAAATCAAGAGCTACGCAAAGCGCGAGAGTCTTAATCAAATAATGAAGTAATAATCACAAACGTAGCTCATAATCATACGTTCCAACGATTGTTCAATTAGAAATGCCTTGCTTACTTGCACATGAAGCATTTATGCAATTATCTGGCTATATAGTATAATCTGTGCTCTGTTAGCTGTAGATTGCTATCTGTGGCTACTGTTTCGCACTAGTCGTATCATGTCATTTAATTTATGTCACGTCGTGCCGTGGCCACGCATAAAAGCTCTGTTTTACGTCAGCATCAGTGCAACGCAGTTTTTGTATAGAGTTGATAAATTGCTAGGTGGTTTTAGTAAATAGAAAAATGTTTTTTTGATCCTTGGTAGCATATTTTCCTTCTAGGTCTGTAGTTAACCAACTGATATCATGATCTTTGAATTTTTGATTGATGCTTGAAGTACGTTGAATGGCTGATATTGTTTAACCTTTGCCAGTTTTAAAATGAAGTTTCAACCTTATACTCATGATCTTAAGTTACAAAACAAACTCTATAGTTTGCAGAATCTTAAGTGAGTACCGTAGAATGGGGTTACTTTGATTCACGGGGTGACTTTGATAAAAACTTAATAATTTTTTAAAACCGAAATTTCTCCTTTTCTAAACGCAAGCGTACGATTTTAATTCTTGGGTGTGCATCACTGAATGTCACTGTTTGTCAATGCCCAAGCGCTGCACGTACAAACGGATCGATATTGGAGATTTTCATAAAAAACTGTGAGTATTGCATTTCAACTATTTCAAAGGCTTAAATAACTTTACGGATACCGGATTGGATATGAAAGGTGCTAGATTTTTTTTTAGTTTATGTTGATAAGTGTTTACTTAGCTTGAGAAAGACGTCATGCTTTGTATTCTAACCTCAAAAATTTCGTTCACTGACGGTTTTTCTTTTTTGCGGGGTGTCATTGATCATAGGCATGGGGTTTCTTTGATCATTGTTCAATCTCACCCAAACCTAGCAATTTTGCTGTTTCTGCCATTTTTAACATAAACTATCAATATGTTTTCAATGATGACTGCTTTATATACTTTTTTTTACTTTCAGCGCTCTGCCAAGTACCCATACAAAGCGTCCAGACGCTCGCGCCTATCGAAATTTTAATGATGAGATGTTGGAGCGAGCTGTAACAGCTGTTGCAGAAGATCTTATGGTTTTCAATAAGTCCCATGGAGTATAATAAAGAATTTATAATAAATTGTTTTTTTTTTGAAAAGTTATTTTTATTGCCTTGATCAATGTCACCCCCAAACTCTTAAAAATGTAATAATTTTTTTTGCACTTGACCGATTTTTTTCGTTCTTTAGAAAAAGTGTCGCTTAAAAGGGTTACTTTTAGTTTCCGTGAAAAAAATAGGGGGTATCAAAGTAACCCCACTTACGGTTTAACATTGATCACTCACATTTATATTTTTCTTCGACATATTAGTCATTAAAAAATAAATCTAATTCATTGTATCGATTGTACAGTAAAAACCGATATTCTAATTTTTTTTTCGTTTTTTTTTCGTTTATATTTTAGAAAATATGGCCATTTGAATTTCGAAATTGATCAATGAAACCCCATTCCACGGTATAGAACAAACAAGCGAATGCTCATTCTATCCCCAATCCATCAAATTCTTTTGGTGTAAATAGATACAGAGCATTCTTTCGTTGTTCTATCGTGTTTGCAGAGATTCTATGGAATGTTCTAAGCATGCTCTAAGAATGCTCGCTCGCTTGTTTGTTATCATTCTTGTTCGTTGATATTCTGTTTATGTAAATGGTGAAACCAAATTATCTTTTACACCAAAAAAGCAACAAATAACGACGCTCTGTGTTCTTGTTCTAGCTCTAGTTCTACATTCGTTTGGTCTAAACTCACCTTTAGAAAACTGATTAAGTTGAAACAAAAATATTTTATTAACCGTAGACTTAACATCAAATAAGCTCACGGAAATAATTCATCTTTCAAACCTATTGTAAATTATATTTCTCCGTAGGTACTTTGTTTAACAACGGAAGTTTTGACATGCGGTGTATTAAAAATAAATAACCATTTTACCTTTATAATGTCACTACGTTATAAATGATGTAGGTAGATAGATATGAATCTGATGTATTGCTATATAAATGTCACATGTAATTCATAAATAAGTACATTATATTAACGTTAACAAATCGGTAAGGTGATAAATCGATTGTTTATTCTGGGGAGCTTAAGTGGATTTTTTAATAATATTATGAAATTCAATTTATATCCAAAGAGATTGAAATTGCTTAATTAATTTAATAAATGATCTGCCTGACAGACAGAGGTAGGTTGTTTTTTCCTATAGCACCAAATCCACTAGCAAGTTTTACTGCGCAAGTTATTGTACGCAAGTGCTCGCTTAGGGCAAGATTCACAGACCGCACTTAAACTTTACTTTGCTAAGTTAAGTAAGCGTTACGAATATGAACCTTGTTGTAGTACCAATAATGTTCATATTCATATAAGCGAATGTGAATAAGCGTTTTATACGAATATGAACATTAACTTTCACGAACAATGTTCATATTTATATGAAACGCTTACTTTACTTAGCAAAGTCTTCGTGCGGTCTGTCAATCTCGCCCTTAGTTCGTAAAACTTGCACAAATCGACTTGCTGCGGGTGGTTCCACAGTTTGAAAGTCGGTTTAAAAAGTCAACTTGTGCTGTAAAACTTGGTAGAAGATAGGCGCTTTACAGAAGTAAAAAGCGTGAACAAGTGAATGCATACCCATCTTTCTATAATAAAAACCTCTTTCTACAACTTAGTGCTGATTTTACCAACGTCGGATAACATTGTTTGAGGAATAAAGAAAGAAGGTCAGCCTCACGTTATCAACGAGGAGGTCCTGCGACGAATCGGCAAAAAACGCGAGCTTTGGGATACCACAGACAGTGTAAAAGTTGCGTATAGTACATGTGTTTAGACACGAGAGATAAGGCCTCTTGCAACTTATCATAATTATGGGCAAAGTTGCGAGCAAGAAACATGTTGGCTGCAGAAAGAAGTCGTGGTTGAGAAACCTTCGAGTGTGGACTGGAGTCGCGAGTGCTGCCCAATTATTTAACCTCGCGAGGGAACGCAGCAAATATGCGGACCTGACTGCCAACCTTCGGAGAGACACTTAAAGAAGAAGCAGAGGAATAAAACTCACGTCTTGATAGCTTTTGCATAGAAATTCTGTCAAACCGTCTAACTTATTCTCAGACTAGCTTTAGCCCGCAGCTTCGCTTGCATGAAATGAACCCGTTAAGTGACGATTTCCCATACAAACTTTCGTCCCCTATTTAACTCCCTTAAGGGGTTGAATAACGAAAAATCCTTCCTTATTCCTTGTCTACATTACAAAGGGAACCTCTGTGCAAAATTTCAGCTTTCTAGATTGGGCTACCCGTTGATGAGTCATTCAATCAGTCAGGACTTTTCTTTTTATTTATTTAGATAGATAAAAGTTATCCGACGTTAGTTAAATCGACCCTAAGACATGTTATGGCGTGTGGGTAACTATTCATAGTTGAGACTACTAATGATGTAATATAATGACAAATACCCATCACTTTCTAACGTCATATAACAAAAAGAGACGGGTCTATTTTAAAGCCTGGTTTTTTCTCAGACTATCTTTTGTAATCTTTTGGACGATACTTAAGTACGTCCGGTGCACCCTAGGTAGTTAGCCCCGCTACCAACCTTGCCGACTAGCTAATCTTTTCACCACGGCATAAGCTATTTTTGTATAGCTCGAGTATAAGTAATTGGTGTAGGGTATAGGGGGCAGGATGGAGTATTTTTTAAATTAAGCTCTGCTTTATTGTTAAGACTGAAGCCTAGATCACCGCTTACTCTTGGTGTAGCGCCACACCATGCCGAAATTACGCGACCGAACTTCGGCATCTATGTTTTATAAATAGGCTTACCTATAGCCGTCTTATTCACGCCGAAATTACGTCGCGTATTTTCGGCATGGTGTGGCACTACACTAAATCAGACTCTAAGTAGATATGAGTCGAACAGAATCAAAGGTGGAAAATCTCACTTTTTGGCACTTTTGAGGTAACAAAACAGAAAATTTAAAAATATTAAAAATAAATTGCTCGATTGATATATCTTAAACCAGACGACAACCTTAGAGTTGCTTCATTTCATTCTTTTTGTTTGCTCAGAAGTTGCTAAAAGTGAGATTACCATCTTTGATTTTACACGAATTTATTTACCTCCTTTTTCCGCATTTAATTACACCAACCATATACTTGCTATATACCCATAAAACGATGCAAATGTTCCCACATCACCGATTACAGCGAGGTACAGTAAGCTGGAATCTGTTAATCAAAGTGAACGCAATCAATTACGGGCATCGCAATCAAAATGTCTGGCATTCCGCAGGGTTCGGGGGCAGCATCAAACGTCTGGACGTCAAATGTTCGTGGTGTCGATTAACTGGTGCAGATAATCACGAAAGTACATACGTAAGTAAGGATATATGGTAAAAGTATCTATTTAGTTAAACAAATTAGAACCATTTTTAGCAAGGAAATGTATACAGGGTGTTAACGAATTCGTGTAAGTCCTTCAAACCACATAATCTATTAATGGTATAGATTAACCCCGAACGGGATTTAGACTGTTTTTTTTTTTTTTTTTATTAGATATAAAAAATATGTGATAAAATTTCGATTCCATGCATAAATGAATAAAGGCACGGCGACACATCTCACGGACACGACTAGCGCGATATCGCTCCAGGCAGTCAGTTAACTCGGGACGCTAAAATTACTCAGATACAGAATACCATGTTTCATTTTTTGAAAACTTTTTTTTATTGAGTCTGAAAAAAACCTATGCAGGGTCAATCAGTGTCAACAGTAGATTACGCGGTTTGAAGGAATTACACGAATTCGTTTACACCCTGTAGAAATAAGCATCATGTTTGCTTCCAGCAGGGATTGAACACAGAAATATGCTTTTATGAACCTTAATGGTCAATAAATATGAGCTGAAAATCTACTTGAAAAACTGGTTGAAGATATTTAGGCCTTGGTGGGCTATTTTTGTCTATTGCTAGGTATATGAAATTGAGTTTTGAATTTTAAATCAGCACATACATATTTAAAAATAGTATGTACCATAGAAGTGCAAGATTGGTGGTAGAAGTAGGTAGAAAAAAAAAAGCTCTCAGAAGGTAGTCTTTTCGTAAATAAGTCATAAAATTTCTGTAAATAAAAACTTAACACTTCTTATGATAAAAATTATGAGTAAATGTCTATCTGTAATTTCCATTTAACTACTGCTAAATATTTATCAAGTGATATACATAGGTATTTCTATGTAAATGTTAATTGAATTACTTTACAGTCTTACACTCAATTTAATTTGCACTATAATGACTGGTTTAAAAAATTATTACCATAACACAACTCATTGGTAAATTCTACGCCAGCGTTGAATTTGAAACTCATGACGTTCCATTGTAGTTCCGAATCCGGCCGCCGCGGCGCTGCGGTCGGCGAGTTATACCCGTTTAATTAACATTGCTATCATACCGGCTAATTGTTATATCGCGCAAAGCTGATTTATGGCGAGATACAAACGCCGACACCTTTGTAATTGCCACACGTGATTCAAACATTGCATGCATACGTTGGAACAATAGGAGCGGGGGTGAGATGTTATGACAATAAGTAGGCGGTACTGATTTTCAATTATCGCAATCAGTGTAATTATAGCTTGCTGCTAGGTAGCTATATAACACCTGCATTATGGTTTTGTCAGGGAATTAAATACTTTAACCTTTTTAATTTAATTTTTTACAGCACCATCTGTGAATCAAATTATGCATCTTTATATCAACGCCATCTATACTTTTTGTGATGAACTACCATCACTGACAGCTAACTACTTCCAAGTTCAAAATGTACAGTCATTGAAAGTTTCTTGTAAAAGAAATATTATTTATTGAAGTACATACTAAAAATAAAATATAAATTGAGCAACAGCTTCAAATGGGAAAGCGACTGTCTATAAACTCTATTAAAATTCCTATCACAGTCGTTTTCCCGCTACATTGAATAATTCGAGACGCATTCTGAATAATCAGCGTTTCCCTTTCTCTAAGTTTACCTATTGCAGAAAACTGTGTTAAAAGGTTACACACGTTTAGTTACCTAGTGATTACTGGAAAAAGTGTTTAGTAATATCTTAATCGTGGCGAGATTTTATAGAAAAAACCCGATCTTTTTATATTTTTTTGTTACCTATAAAATTATGTCCTGTAAGATATTGTATAATGTAGGTACATACACTAAATATCAAATACCTACATATCAGCTCACCACGCTTTTTATTTTCCGAAAGGATAGGCTGAGGTGTATCATGCTGTAGGTATACCGACATTTCTGTAATTCGAGGCGAGCCTATTGCCATTTATCGGGCACAATTTTTAACTTTGGGTTGATGAGAAATTCCTAACAGAAAAAAACTAATAACACTACTTGACCTGGGAATTGAAGACCTCACGATCGGCAGCCATGCGCGCGACCTCTAGAAGATGATGCATTTAAAATAATAATCTCATGATAATTCATCTGTCAACAGAAAATGCGTAAAGTATTATCGTTTCCAGCAGTTTTCGATATCGTTCAGCCTATTATATTAAGTAGTCCTCAATGAGCGTCAAAATATTTTTAAATAAAATTCCAAAAAACATTTATCATAACCATGTCATCGAAACAGTAAATCGTAGCTTTACATTAAATGTAACAGAAATGTAAACGGAAACGCGGCATGGCGGGCGGGTTAATTTACGCGCAGCGGCTGCCCTGAGCGGGCGGTATCTGAGAGTTTCCGCCCTGGCGCCGGTAGCGATGAAAATCATTCATCAAGCTTCGGTCGCAGCACGCTCCTCTCAATAAACGTTCCTTTGTGAGATCTATGGGGTAATACCGCTTTGGAATAGAGTTTTCATTCCTTGTTTGTTTGAGGAACGTATAAGTACTTTAGTGAATATGAACAGTAAGGAAAAGAAAAATGATACAGTTTAGCTTTTCATTTATTTTACAACCTTGTTATTTGTTTTTATTAATTCTTTTTTAAGATTTAAATATGTAGTTCTTTTTACCCGGTCTGCTAGAAAGCTCTTCAGCATCACCTAATTACCAAAAGAAGATAACAATAATTTTACATTAGGTATTAATTTTCTACTGTCACTACATTTCCGCTGTCTGTCTGTCCTTAAGGATTTTGATGCGGTTTTTTTAATAGATAGAGTGATTCAAGAGAAAGGTTTTAAAAGCTATAAAACGTACACGTGCGAAGTAGGGATGGGTCGCTAGTAATCAATAAAATAAAATTAAAAACAGAATGTTTATTGATCTTATGGTCGCAAACGCGGCTTCCGATCATGGGGACCTGAGTTTTATTCCTTCCCGGGTCGGATGAAACTGTTATTCTCTTTGGAAAGAGTCTCTCTGGAATTTGGAATTGTGCCCGGGTTCGATCCCTATAACGTGGCGTGTGGTGTGGAACTGAATACTGTTACTGGTGAAATGTGGTTCTACACAGTCCACCTCTGTCTACCACTTTCAGGAATACAGGAGTAGTGTCTATTTAAAATAAAAACAATTTTTAGAATAAAAAATTTTCAATGTTATTTAGGTACACATCACACACGTCACTTATTTATTATTTGGCAATATATTGTAGACATTAATCTTTTCATACATAAATTAAGTTCATATTTTGCTAAATACCTTCACGCACTATTAATTTAGACGCTGTCACAATTGACAAGGGTTAAGCTTTACGATTATGGAATTTAAATTTTCCCATGCCAACCTGAATGTCCTTTCAATATTAGGTATAGAAATAGGTACCTACTCGATGAGGCCGCAGTTCCATTCAAGTCCAAAATTCATTATTTTGGCTTAAAAAGTTCCCTACGTGGAAATTCAGGACACAGTCTGTCTCTGTACCAGATTTTACCTAAATCCTCTTACTTAAAAGTAACTCCAAATTTTCGCAACGAACCGCAAACAAATAACATTTTTCTTCTTGATTATACAGTCAAATAAAATTAACACATACATTTTGAAATCAACACCATCTGTGAAAGTTTACTCGAACTATATAAAGAGATAGTTAACGAAACTTTTTAAAAACTTGCACACTCCTGACCTCTACCGGTGAGTAGCGACATTAGGTGGAGTCGTCGACTTCAACTTTGACGTACAAATTCGACTGATGACAGATGGCATTATTGACAGCAATGAATGCCATTTATTTTATTGAAATTTTTAATTAACATGATAATTAAAGTAAATAATGCATTTATCGTTATTATTTGCGAAAATAAACATTCTGAATTGGACATACTTTTAAGAAAATTCTATAAGAAGATTCTTGTATCTACTAATAAGACAAGTAAAATGATTAATAGGTAGTCCAATACAAATACAATTGTCTAAATAGGTGATAATAATATAATCCAATAAGACTATTTACTCTACTTTTATATAGCAACACCTGTGACCACTGTCATGACCTTCTGTTATTGTTAATTTGTAACGACTGTTTGAGAATTTGTGCACAATAGGCACCTTATTATCCTGTAAATAATGTAAATAATCTAACTAAAAATATTATACGGGTTAAGGTTCCGTTAAATCTTAGGTTTGAGTAGAACATTTAAAATAGTGTCCGTAGATTTAATAAATAGGTACAACCGTAATAAAAGAAAGCTTTTTAAAATGTTGGAAGATTAAAAATTTAATTAAATTTGATTTTTTCATTATTTTATTTTTATTTGATAGCTTTATTTTAATCCTTAGTTTTCATACATTTATTTCTATGTCGATGTGCAGTCTGCCTAGTCGCCAAGTTTTTACATTCCATTAGCTACTAATTAAAAAAAGAAAACAAAATATTCCCTTCTATCTAAATTCAAATTTTGAATTCCACGACTCGATTTGAAAAAAGACGGCGGCGATAGGGATGGGATGAGCAACGCCGCGTCTGTCGAGATTTTTTGTGCGATTTTTTCGACGTTATTATTATGAGAAAAAATGCGGAGTCAGTAAAGCGGAACGTGGGGTGGGGGCATGACGAGGGTTCCCCGGTTTGATTGAAGCGAGGAGGTGGGGGGCGGGGCGGTGACGTCATGCTCTCATAATAGGCCGTGGCGTGCAGTGATGGCCGCCGTTTATCAAGAACGAGTGTTAGTTCCCTGCACTTGGACTATTTCATTGTGATTGTTACTACTTACGTCGTGATATTAGAATTATGCTAGTTCCTAGTGATGAATATAGTGTTTTGATTAAAGTTAAATCGCAATTTATGGATGAATTTATTTGAAAAAGTATTTTTATTTTAATTGGTTAAGAGTCGAACATGTTTAATGTATGATTCAAGAAGGTATTATTTGTCTTCTTTCGGCTGCAACATTGTATTGCATTTCGCTATAAATAAGTGGACAGAAAACAGAATGCACCGTTACGTATAAATAATACTGTTTTCGAACTGTTGTTTCCATAAATAGAACAAATAACAAACATTATTTGTTGCACGTGGAAGTCGGGTTGTTCAATATCAAAACATGACCTGAAACTTTCGTGAGTGGCTTGACTGGCTATGATTTCATCAGATCCGTGTACCAACAGAATTACAGGCATAATTAAGTAAGGTAAAAAATGGAGTTGGCGTTTCAAAAATCAGGCATTAGCGTGCGTGAGGATGGGCGGAGCGGTGTTCGCGTGACGGTGCGCAGTTAGCGCGGGAACACCTCGCGCGTGGCACATCACTAGCAACGCCTATTGCCCGCCGGTTGTTGGCGGTTGGTCGCGGTTGCTTTTCAAAACGTTACCAACGTAAGTTTGTAACGTTTATTTACTTGCGAAAGAGAACTAGGTATAACAGCACTACGATAAAACTAAATGTCTGGCTGCCGAGGACACTCAAGACCAATCGACTCCGGAGAAGCTTTAATTGGAAAGTGGTCCCTGGCCAAATGCCCGAAATACAAGGAAGAAGAAGAAATAAATCCTTAAAAATATTTTCAGCACTTCTCGAAAGTCTGCTCGATTCATGAGGCTAAATTATGCATGACTTCACATTATACTAGCTGTACTGCGTTGCAATGCACATTTTCCTACTTACTACCTACCTACCTACTACTTACCTTCCGAAACAAAATCAAAATAGTAACAAAAAGTTAAAACCATTTTATCAAACAAATAAAGAATATGGACATACTGAGATAATTTTCGCTCACGCGTGATGCCGTGACCAAGGGAAATAGGGATTCATTTTTATATACACAGAAGTAAGAAAAAAATATCAGACCCACGAAGCTTCCTTCAAATTGAATGATATTTGAATTAAAGCAAAAACAAAGCAGTGCGATAGGTAGCAATCAGAGCATAATGATGGGTCGGTTTTGATTTTATTTGCAACCAATCTGCTGCATAATAACAAGAATCACTCAAAAAATTAAAATCCAAAACAAATAAATGGCCTTGCAGTTGCCTTTCCTTCAAACTAACACGAGTAAAAATACACTCTTCATTGACCAAAATCAACTCTACAATTAGGAGATTCCCAAATAATATAGACACATAATTTACTGGCATTACTATCAAATTACCCATTGTAAATAAGTAGGTATCATAGACACGTAGATGCTATTCGAAATCACCTAATCGATTCGAAACAGATGTAGTTCCATATTGAACAATGTAAACAAAATTATAAATGTATGAGTCTTATTATGTGTCTGTCTGTTTGTACAGGTGGTTCGCGACATTGACGGTTAGAAAGAAATAATATCCATGTGACCTACAAATTGATTATTAGGTTGTTTAAAAATGTTTTAATTTTAAGCCAACACTTTTTGTGATATCATCTTTTGTCAGTACTTTACGAGGTTAAAATATAAAGTTTCAATATTCTAAGTGCAAAAACAACTATATTTATCGGTAGTTTGTTTAAGTAACGCGTCGTAGTTTTGCCTAGTAAAATTACATTAACATTTTAAACGCTTGAATTTATGATATTGATTACACCTTTCCTTTATGCAACACGACATGCACTAACGGCCATTGAAAAATATTATTAGACATAACAATAAAATTACATGCCACACACTAACCGATACTGATAACAAAACACGTCAATATACAAAGAAAAAAAAACCGTAAACGAAACGAGTTCTATGTTTTAATTAACGTACAAACCAATTCTTAATTTAATGTTCGGTTATAAATCATCACATCACTGGTTGGATAAAATTCCAAGGATCCACACGCCGAAAATGCCGCAATCGGAGATCGGACCGATTAAAAAAAAAAGGCAAAGGCCGAAATTATAGAGACGAGAGCAATGATCGTAGCCGCCGGGGATCATGCCTAGCTTGAGTAACTTTGATGTATGTGTTGTTATGTACTCTACGATCTATTCTATGTTATCGGAGCCTTCAGAATATTATGAACAGGTACCTATCTACCAACTTATGTATTTAATAATTGGCTTCACTTTTTGTGGTTAGTGGGTATTGTTTTCGTTTTATATTCGAGTTCTTATTTAAGTATGTACTTATTTAGTTAGTAAATATTTGGGTTCGCTTTTTTGTTCATATTTTTTTAATAATTTCCTTGTTTTGAATCGAGAATTTAACTTGCCTATGATAGATAGATATCTATTTGGCATTATCTTTTATGTTTAAGTGACTGCTGAAGTGAACATTATAAATCAGTTGGTGTTGATTAAAATAGGAATCATAAACAATCCATCTTTGCAAAGTGGGCAAAATAGAACAGAGCTTAATGACTGGATATCGTTGATCCCTACCATCCAAAAAAGAAGAATATCTAGGATAACGATAGAAAATTAATTACAAATATTTGGTGCTTTACATATTTTAAACTAAGGCTCGTATTAATAAACCTCTCCTAACGTGGCGGCCTGAGAGCAACATCCTAAGAGGAGCTGTCAAAATGCCAACGTCATCTGAATTTCATAACTTGTTAGTTATTACGTATAAGGCTTATCGTAATATGGAAACGACACATAATAGAAAGCTCTTGAATGAGAGCTATCTTTGCATGTTTACTAAATTAACAAATAAATAAAAAAAACTAAATTCCTATTTTATAATTAAATAATAAATTAATTAATAATGAATACCTACTACATAATTCTAATTTTAAGCATAACGTCTCCAGTGCAATACTTGAAATATACAAATTGTAAAGGGGACCTGGTGACCTGAGTTACAGGTTTTGAAAAAAACTCAGTTTAGGCACCAGTCTTCCACAGATTAAGTATAAAATTGTATCTGTAGACTAATTTAACTTTAATCTGTAATTTGTGGTAAGAAAATAAAAATCTATTCTATTCTACCTTTAAAAATCTGTTTGATCTGCGAGTAAGGAGGTATTTTACTAACCTATTAATAAGTAGTCCGTATCTATTGACTAATTAGGCTAACCGAGACCAAATAATATGACATTTATGTGTTCAATAATCTTGTCATTATCACTTCATTTATTCATTTACTTATCTAACTTATTAAATACATTTTTAAATATTTCTATATAAAACAAAAAAACATTTAAAAATATAAAAAATAGTTGCCCATCGGCGTCGAGAATAGGGTCCAAGCTACCGGTGGTCAGGGCCTCAGAGAGGGGAACTTCCCAACTTCCTTCATTATCACTATTGATATGGTTGTGAAATGCAAATGTTAGCTATTGAAAAGTCATAATATAATATAGTTTTAAAATATTAGACATTCATGAATACGAGAAGTAAGTAATACTAATCCTATGCTACAAATTTTAAAATTGTGAGCATTGGTAATACTTCGAATCATATACTTGGGAGCAAATAAATCGAGCCACTTCTATTTTTCAGGTAGGTTTTCAGGTAGGTATAATTGTTATTATTTTTGGTATTATGGAACAGATCGATTCTAAACATATATCGCCTAAAAGGTTATTTGATAACCTTTACAATGAAGGTAGTTTTTTTGTATTTTGAGTTATATAATTCATGAAACCAAAACTAATAAATAACCAGGACACGTGAAAAAAGGAGTGGCTCGATTTCTTTGCTCCCAAGTTATAAGTAAGTTCATATCATACACAAAGCCAGAGATCGTTAGACGGACTATATGCCATAAAAATATTAAATCAATTAGGTGCCGACCCAGAAATTGAATAGTTTATTTTTAACAGCTTAAAATAGTGTTGTTTCTAAAACTAGAGAGCTAATTAATATGATCCAAAAACTCGATGTTAGTGAAACCACCGTTAGGTGATAAAACGTAGGTACGACGTACGAATTTCACATGCAAATATATTAGTCTCATAAACTGTACTAGTCTAGATAACTTTGTGTATTGCTCAACGAAATCGGTCAAGTATGAAACGGATTTATTTGAAAGGATTCATTGGTAATTTGAAGTTCTGAGGGGTCCTGTGAGTGACCTCCAACTTTTCGTAGTCTATTGTTGGACTCAAGACCCCACCAAATGGCACTTCCTATGGTCACAACCAGGGTTGTAAAGAGACGGTTATATGCCATAAATGTCCGTCATTTATAACAAATGCTCCATCACAGACATTTATTGTCACAATAGTCAAATCTATCTATCTATTATTATTATATATAAATAAAAATAAAAGTCCTGACTGACTGACTGACTGATTGATTGACTGACTCATCAACGCCCAGCCTAAACCCTTGGACCTAGAACGCTAAATTTTGCACAGAGGTTCCATTTATAATGTAGACAAGGAATATGGAAGAATTTTTCAAAATTCAACCCCTAAGGGAGTTAAATAGGGGATGAAAGTTTGTATGGAAAATCGTCATTTAACGGGTTCAAAATTTCACGGAAGCGAAGCTGCGGGTAAAAGCTAGTATGTATATAATTTTAATTGTTTTCAATAATTATCGATATTATTGAAATTTCGATTTCGAGATTTTTTTCATAAAACATACATACCACCAAGCCTGCGATGCCCAAAGGGGTAAGCAGAGGTATTCTCCAACTACAGGTGTCTGCACACCCACGTTTCGCCTCTTGTATTAAGTCCTATGTAATACTCGTAGGTGGCAAGCCATTTTTAGGGCACAATAACAGTTTCATAAAAAATACTAAACAGTCTTCTTTAGCTATAAGATTATTATATTAATATTTAGAAATCCTTAACCTCCACTGATTGCTGTTTTTAAACACAAAATAAATACATATTTAATTAATTTTATAATGAAACATAAGAGTTGTTGCTAAGCTTGCTGTTTCATTCATTTATCTGTCTTGTTATGTCAAGTCCTGAATCTAAATATATATCTGTATTGAGGATAAAATATCTAGTTACTTTTAAATTCAACATGACATTCCTGACAATAAGTGACCGAAAAGGTCCGGTCACATTGAGAAAGTGTCCAATTTGCTCGGTCATTAGGGGCAGACACTTTTTAATGTGACAGTCAGTTTTTTATTTTAGTCACAACAACTCGAATGTAGTGAATGCAAAGTCCTCTTGAACCCTTGATGCTGCTGCCCTTTACTAATCTGGTGTATTTTTAATGGCAAGTTGAATCAGTTTAAGAGTGTCGACAGGACAAGCAGCGATAGGATGTCCAAAAGTCCTGCTATTAAATAATGGCCATACTATCATCATGCAAATTCTTAAGGTACAAGTCCGAGACGGGCTGCAAACTGCAGACTGCAACCGCAGACCGCAAGTCGACATCGGATTAGCGGCTTTAAGGTGTGCACTTTAAAGGTGCTATTCCGACAGCGACTGCAAAACTGCAACCGCAGACCGCAGCCGCAGATCGCACCGCAAGCGATACTACTTTTGCAGTTTGCGGTCTGCAGCCCGGACTAGTGCCTTAAAGCAGTCAAACAAAAAAAACTATCACCAAGGGATACAATCTCTACATATTAATTATATCCAAAATATATCTTAGTTAATATCTCGGACTAACCAGATGCAGCAACTCGGAGCCACTGGGACATAGACTACATCATAGTGGTCATCATCCACAGCCCATTGCACCCCAATCTTAGATACCTATACAAGTAGGTTTCTCCTGGAGACTCCAATCTTAGATATATAAGTGGTTTCTCCTGAAGACTATCATTGACTCTTAAATACGTAGTAGTCTTAGCTTAGTATTAAGGTTATAATTGAATATAGTTTTACAAAAAACGATCATGTTCTACATTGAAATAGGTGTTTACATGTAAAGATTGTGCAGTAACATCTATTTTTAAGTCGTGACGTAAACTATGTATGTATGACTGTAACAATAGTTGCAACTTGAATAAATAAATGAAAGATAAATAAAAATTACATAATTATAATCTGGAAAAAGTTGATCATTAATTTACTACCAATTATCATTGTTTTATGATCCACTCTTGTGATTAAAAGAAGTGATGAAGATTGGATATCAACAAATTGTTATTGTTTACAGGAAACTTTTCATTCATACCGTGAATTAAGCGGGGTCAAGTAGCTTAAGCTTCCCATCAATAAATCTGTACGGAAGTAACACTTCTCTATGGCTGGCAGTCCCCAGTTACACCATGTTTAAAATTTATTAGGTGTCAGCGCGATTACCTCACAATGTTTTCTTTTACCATTTGAAGATCAAGATAGATTGAAAATGCACATGTTTTTAAAATACATGTTGCTCAAACTGATGCTTCTCTAGCTTCTTGTGTAAAAGTGAATAACGGGTTCCTGTCCAATATATTGAATTGTTTTAGGATATCCTAAACTAAAATAGACGAGAATTTCTACTATCTAATATGCCTATTTTATATTAAATGTTTTATTTATTTATTTTTGCATTGAATAAACGAAATATACGGAGCTTTTTCTTACGGTACTCTAAAAACGATTAATACACCAAATCTGGATCGGACGTCGCTATAAAACATGTTCGTAAATCAATTAATAGATGTCAAATGTTAATTAAACTTGTTTCTCATTACCAAATCACGAGATATCTCGTCGGTGTGATGTTTAGCCTTTTCGACGATAATAACTAACATTTTAGGAGAGAAAGTCCTCAAAAAATATATTTATACAGGTCATGTAGATAGATAGATAGAAAAAATTTAAAACAGGGTACATTAGCGGTACAATGTAGTAGTTCTATAAACATTTTTCGAGAAGAGCAGGAAAGATGGCCATACGCAGATTGATGCTGTAAAAATGTTTGTATATTATCTTTCTTATAAGCGAAATTCCGTAAACATTACGTAAACAATGTGCGTAAATTCATCAATCCTCGAACTTCAATCAATCAATAATCTTTTATATAGAATACAAAAATATAACTGATTGATATCAGTAGGAGTGAATTTTATTCAAATGAACCGTAGTCTGTCTCGTTCGGCTGTCGGAATCGGAATCAAACAATCATGAACCGCTTTTCGAATCGTTTCGCTTTCAAGGCCGTATCAGTCAGAAGTAACCACATTTAACTAGCGACCACTTTTGTGGTTATAAAGTGGGCAATTGTTGCAGATTTTAAGACGAGTTTATGAACATTACTTCTTTGATCAGTTTTGCTTGTTGTTACCGTAGATTGCAAAGGTGGAACTAATGTTGTAGCGTAGATTTTTTTGCAACATTTTTTGTGATGGCATTTATATTGGGATGCTTTTCAGCTAGATGGATCGACGACTAAGGAGGACATGATGTAGATAGCAGAGGCTGGATTTTGTGGCAACTCGGGAGCAGTTTATGTCCAGCAAGGGAATTCGATAGGCTAATTCCAGATACCTATGACCAAAAACGGATCGTTTTGCTTACCAATAGTAACATTTTTTATTGCCGAAATTGGCATACCTATTAATAGACCCGTAAGTGCAGTAGCTACTTACATATGGGAGGATGTTCTATGCAAACCTATACCCCCTTATTACAAAAGGTGGTTTAAACCAAGACTAAGATAAACCCAGGTTTAAAATATACCCACCCCTTTCATATGTCATATAACAAAAAGAGACGGGGCTATTTTAAAAGCTGGGTTTTTCTTAGACCATCTTTTGTAATAAGGGGGAAAGGGTCTTTGCTTTAATATTAGTAAATATACAGGAGTCTTAATTTTAACCGGTAATGCTCGGTAAATCTTAGGAATCGGCCATAAGTTGTGAATTTGATAGCATTGTGCAAGTTAAAGTCTACAGCATCCTATAATTTTGACGAACAAGTTTCTAGATTATTTATTTGTATTTGAATCGTCAACTCTCTGCCTAGCCTTTTCCTAATTATTTTGAGGTCAGCTCCAGTCTAACCTGATGCGGCTGAATACCAGTATTTTACATGAGACGACTGCCTTCAGACCTCCGCAACCCAGTTACTGGGCAATGTCGATATCTTAAGGTTAGACCGGTTGTCAGACTTTCGGGCTTTTGACCCCGGGACCGATGGTTTATCGTGCTCTGCGAGGCACGGAGGGGTCTCGATGTGTAACGAACGGTCACCCATCCACGGGTAGACCGCGGTAAGTGCAGCTTAACCTTGGCCACGAGCCCCTCTTGAAAAATCGTTATACAACATGAACAAAAATAAAACAAAATAGGAAGTATAATAAATCGTGTAATGCATGCAAGGAATTCCATTCTCACAATATCTAGTAAAATCTACCAGCGAATCAACATCAGATCAACTTTGAACAATAAAAACAATTGTCGCCTGAACGCATAATTACATTAAAATAAATATTCTAAAACAATTGTTGTTCATAGTTTATTTAAACAATTCACTGGGAGTATTAAACAATACTGTATATTTTTCGAATAGCAATAAATCAGCCCTGTTTTTAGGAACTGAATACGTGGGTTTTATCTCACTGATAATGTAGTTAGGTGTACCTAATTGTTGAATTTAATGTTGTGTGTATTTTATAATCATTAACTAGTGCAAATTAGTATTTAAAACTTTGCTGAAGCAAATATATAACAGCCCATTCATTTCCCACTGCTTGGAATGGATCTCTCAGAATAAGAAGGGTTTAGGCGTTAGTCCACTGTGCTGTAGGCTAACTCGCGTAATTTCATGTCAAATCCAGTTGCAGTGACGCTGCAGTTAAGTTCACGCGAGCGATCAGCGATCGCCGATTAAAAGAATATGAAAAGCGTTGTTTTGATCGAAACGTAACTGCAACTACACTGTAACTGAATTTCTTTAGTTAGGTGAATTAGGGCTCTGGTTTGGTGCGGTTTCGTGGACTACACACTCCATCGAGAACTTTTTGGAGTCCTCTCAGGTGTGCATTCTTACGATGTTTTCCTTAACACTGCAAGTGATTAAAAAATTCTGATCCGAAGATGACATAGAAAATCAGAGGTGTGGACGGAAGGTAAGTTTTCAATCGCTAGGGTATGATTGCTTGCAAATAAGGCGACCTATCTCCTTGGCTGCGCACAAATGTGTCGATCTTGAAAGAACTTAAAGTAAGTACGTACATCTTCGGACATGTAACGCGGAAGGAGGACTCAATGGAACTACTGGTAGTGCAAGGCAAGATAGAGGGCAAGAGATCCCGAGGTCGCTCTCCAACGCGATGGAGCCATTGGCATTCATGTCCATGCCCAGCAATCGGACATTAATGGGCTGATAATGTATTTGTAACCTCATCAAGACCATCACACACTCCACCATGACCGAATGTTCTCGCAATGCTGTTAGAAGATCCAAATGGAGACGCATCACAAGAGCCGCTACTTCAGAATCGAGACCCTACGTAACAACGACCACTCTGCCAAGAGTGCACGACTAACATAACATAACATAATCAGTCCATTACTGTCCCAATGCTGGGCATGAGCCTCTTCTCAGAATGAGAAGGCTTTAAGCCTTAGTCCACCACACAGGTCTGGTGCGGATTGGTGGACTAAACATAACTTCGAGACCTTTTTTGAGCCCTCTCAGGTGTGCAGATATCCTTACGATGTTTTCCTTCACCAAGTGATAAACACATTCTGATCAGCACATGATTTCGAAAATAGAGGTGCGGACGGAAGGCTACTTCCCTTCAATCCCTAGCATAGACTGCATTGCTTGCAAATAAGTCGACGTAATATTTTAAAATCCCCTTGACTGCGCACCGTACCAATGTGTCGATCTTGAAAGAACTTTAGGTAAATGATCTTCGGACATGTCATTTGCCTGGACGACTCAATGGAACGACTAGTAGTGCAAGGCAAGATATAGGGTAAGAGATCCCGAGCACTAGCATTCATGTCCATGCCCAGCAATCGGACATTAATGGGCTGTTAATGTATTTGTAACCTCATCAAGACCATCACATACTCCACCATAACCGAATGTTCTCATACTCACAAGAGCCGCTATTTCAGAATCGAGACCCTACGTAACAACGACCACTCTGCCAAGAGTGCACGACTAACATAACATAATCAGCCCATTACTGACCTACTGTTGAACGGGCCTCTTCTCAGAATGAGAAGGCTTTAGGCCTTAGTCCATCACGCTGGTCTGGTGCGGGTTGGCGGACTAAACACACCATCGAGATCTTTTTGGAGCCCTCCCTGCAGTGCAATTCTGTAAGAATCTCACCTCGATCGCGACTGTCAATTAGACACTCGTCGTGACACAGCGTGGATAACAAAACTACGCGTTATTGATTATACTGTCGATTATCTGTGTGTTATTTGGTTCTATTATCCATACTGTGACATTACGAATAACGAGCTAACCGTCGATATACAGCGTGTCCCAGAAAGTAGTGTCAAGCGGAAGTCCAGAGGTAGAACATCTTTTGAGGTACCCAAATCACCCCCATGTATGTTCCGCGATTTTTTGTAGTTTTCGAGTTATAAATGTTTTTCATGTTTTTTAATCAAACTCTGAATATAACGACGTTTTTGATCATAGTGACGTGAATAGTTGAGATACATCAGTAATTTTTTTTTCTAAATTAGCTGATTAGTGACCTTTTTGAATGCATAAACATTTGTAACCATAGATGTAACGAATGCGTTACAAAAAAATATTGAATTCTCATAAAGTTAAAATCCTGCATGTTTCCTACATCTTTGTGGGTGATTTAAAAATAAATCTCCCTAAACTTTTTTCGTCAGATGTGTTTTAAAAACTTATCCATTTTATCAGCTATTTACCCTGTAAATTTCATCGAGCTATCTCTACGACATCACAATAAAAATTTCATTCAAAGCATACAATATCGAAAATTCCAGTTGTAAAAGGGTGAATGAAAAATTGATTAAAACTAACTAATAACTTCTTTTTTAGTAACCCTCGACGTAAAAAGAGGGGTGTTATAAGTTTAACGTGTGTGTCTGTGTGTTTGTCTGTGGCATCGTAGCTCCTAAACGGATTTTGATTTAGTTTTTTCTTTTGTTTGAAAGGTGACCGTATTGAGTGTTCTTAGCTATGATTCAAGAAAATTTGTTCAGCCGTTTGAAGATCATCAGCTTTTTTCTGGTTTTTGAAGGCATATGAGCAATTTCTACTGGTCTGATCGATTCGAAATTTACTATCCTGTGACTTCAATGATATTACAATAACATGGTGACCGTGACCTGATACTCAAGCATCATCTGAAACAGCATGATACCCAACTTACAGTAGAGGTATTGTGTACCTATTGATTCTTTAAGTTTATGATAAGTTGTAGTGACCTCCTTCTTGACATGTCATCAATATCATTGAAGTTACAGGATAGTAAATTTCAAAACGATCAGACCAGTAGAAGTTGCTCATATCCCTTCGACAACCAGAAAAGAGCTGATGATCTTCAAACGGCTGGACAGATTTTCATGAATCATAGCTAAGAACACTCTCAATAAAGTCACCTTTCAAACAAAAGAAAAAACTAAATCAAAATCCGTTTAGGAGCTACGATGACACAGACAAACACACAGACACACACGTTAAACTTATAACACCCCTCTTTTTATGTCAAGGGTTACTAAAAAAGAAGTTATTAGTTAGTTTCAATCAATTTTTCATTCACCCTTTTACAACTGGAATTTTCGATATTGTATGCTTTGAATGAAATTTTTATTGTGATGTCGTAGAGATAGCTCGATGAAATTTACAGGGTAAATAGCTGATAAAATGGATAAGTTTTTAAAATACATCTGACGAAAAAATTTTAGGGAGATTTATTTTTAAATCACCCACAAAGATGTAGGAAACATGCAGGATTTTAACTTTATGAGAATTCAATATTTTTTTGTAACGCATTCGCTACATTTATGGTTACAAATGTTTATGTATTCGAAAGGATCACTAACCAGCTTAAATAGAAAAAAAAATTACTCATGTATCTCAACTATTCACGTCACTGTGATCAAAAATGTCGTCATAGTCAGAGTTTGATTAAAAAACATGAAAAACATTCATAACTCGAAAACTACAAAAAATCGCGGAACATACATAGGGGTGATTTGGGTACCTCAAAGGATGTTCTACCTCTGGACTTCCGCTTGACACTACTTTCTGGGACACGCTGTATATTGAGGTGGGTTTCTTACAGAATGACACTACAGGTGTGCAGGTATCCTTCTATTGATGTGGGTCTTTTCCTTCACCAAGTGATAAACAAATTCTGATCCGCACATGAATTCAAAAACCAAAGGTGCGGATGGAAGGCAAGCGTTCAAGAATAGGCTATCATTGCTCGCAAATATATTATCGACCTTATAATTTCTGTATTTTAAGGCTAAAATTGTGTATAGTGTGAGCGAATATTGCCATAACAACTATAAAACATCTATCTACATATACACAGCGACATATAAACAGGTCTGCAATAGTGTCCGGTCACCCTCAAAACGGTCTTGTCTAACCCAACTCAAACGTTTGAGACGCAGACGCTGTATCTAATTAGGCAATGCTTACATAAGTATAATTAGTTTTGTTAGACATCTCTGTAGCCCTGCACTTTGATAATAGGCACCTACTCTACAGTTTTATATTTTATATAAAAATATTGGACACAAGCGAGACTAAAAGATCAGTAGTTTTGTATTGAAGGAAGAAGAAATAAATAAAGAAAACAGATTTATTTGCGGTCTTGAGGTGATGCACATAATCACCAAAAAGTAAAAATAAAAACGGAAACGATTGAACGATTTTCTTTAAATTATTTCTAGTTATTTGATTACAAGTAATATGTTTTTATCCTAGAAGTTTATCTAGCCGCTAAAAACTCAAGGTTTAGACACTTGCTAAAACTGAGCCTAACGTCAAAATTCATATATAAAAAGGTGTTTAAGCCCCGTTTAGAATACACAACCATTAAAAACTATTTTGTGGTAAGACAATTAGTGTTTTAGCAATAGGTTGGTCTACTTATAGATTGTTATTTTGCTAAGATGCCACATTACCAACTCAATATATCCATAGTGTATTGGTTCTATATTTGTACAGAAATATATATTTTTAGGTATAATATTTAATAAGATCTCGATTATTATGTGTGTAGTAATTTTTTTGGTATTTATACATTTTTAATAAATATAAATTCAAATTGTGCAGGAGTACACCACGGGCTGCCGCCATGATCTATCTTTCACGTCTTCCTAGTCCATCCAAAGGTTGTCTGAAAGATATTGCTATTAGCGATAAGACCGCCATTGAACCTACCATTGTTCTAAATTGTTTCTGTTTTTTGCTATTGTTATGGTGTATAGTAAAAGATATTCTATCTCTACATCTACTCAAACATATTCATAAATGGGTCACTTTTAAGCCATACTGAAACAACCGTTCGGCCTCATTAAATTTCAGCTACATGATAGCCTCTAAAGAAATGGCAAAAGAAGCTCAGGACTAGATGCTGTACAGGACTGTACTATAAGGACTTCAATTCAAAAGTATTCTGTTTGTATGGGCTTTTACAAAAACAGGAATGTATGCAGTGAATATCGATTTGGGACTACTGAAAACAAGTAGGTAAATTAATAACAACATTTATAACATTTTTTTTAATTAACATTGAATACAAGTAGGTATAATGAGACTGACCGGAAAAATAAACTAAAGAATGCTTCACCAATTTTAAATATTCAGGAACAAAGTGTGAGGAAACATTTTGGTTAACGTATTCATTTATATGTTACGTTCTAAAAGTATTTTTATATTATTTGCTGTTTTAAATTCAGATAGTTAATTAAGTAATTATAATTCTCTTAAGTAGGCATAGTTTCATCAAAACATCATCATCACATTTAATTTATTCTTCATTAATAAAAATAAACCTCGTAGTGAAACAATAAAGATAATTTACGTATATTTTTATTACTTTTTATATTAAAATACTAGACATTGATATTATATGATGATGAGTGGTAAAGTGTAGAATTTAATATTCTAGCCAAAAATCTAGATAACAAGACGGTAATGAGTCATTACCGTCTTGTTATCTAGATTTTTGGCTAGAATTTTAAATTCTACACTTTGAGTATACATATTAAAAATATGTTGGAACATAAAATCTTCGTACAAACCATTAATTATATTATAAGTAAAGAATTAGTTGCTATTAAATATAACTCATTTAGTTAAATTTCGACCAAGATTGATAAATAACATTATCACATTATTAACGCAAATAACAAGCGTGTTTTTGATTATTAATCGATTTGACTTTTAAATGGTTATCATACGATATTAAATTACCCAAAACATTTAACACATTAAGTGTTACTACCGGGATTTTGTTATTAAAACAATTATTTATCAGGATAAACAAAATGGTGATAAGTAACTATTCTTGTTGTAAAAAAGATAAAATAATAAAAAATATTAGTTTTATAAAATTTGAGGCACAATTTTTGCACTTTTAACGGTGAATGAATTTATAAGCCAAAATGTTTTCTATGGTGTGATTAAGTCTGCCAATCCGCACCAGGCCAGTGGCTAGTGGTGGAAGAAGGCCTAAACATTTATCATTCTGAGAAGAGACGTACCCAGTAGGGTTTTCGCGTTCCCGGCCTATTTGAGTTCCCGGGAATCGGGAATTTTTTCTTTTAATTCCCGGGAATTCCCGGGTACCCGGGAATTTTCATGTTTTTTGTATAAATATAGTTTTTCTCGTATATTTCAACATTCAAATTGTGTAAGTACTTTAAACATGATAAATTGTCCAACATACCAATAGACTTTTCTCATTAAAATAAAAAATCTTACACTTATTTAAAAAAATTAACTCGGAACAGTTACAGTCATTTTTATTGTGCGACGTCGTGAGTTTCTTTAATGACAAAAAGTCTTCTCTTCATATAATGTGGCAAAATATTACGGAATAACAATTGGGTGAATGACTATAAAGGTTTTTCGTGTAATACCTTAAAACTACATGATCTACTACTGGTGTAGAATGACCGAGCACAGGATTTAGCTTGATTAAAAATAAAGTTTTTTTTTCTTGCGGTAGCGATATGTGATCGAAACATAACCAGGTAATAAGGTACAAATAAAAAAATAAAATTGCTAAATAAAAATTTTATTCGTTGGAACATTTCGACGCCACTCATCAATGAATGAAAGCACGGTGACACAGCTGGCTAGCACAACTAGCACGAAATCGTTTTTTGCAGTCGATTAACTCGGGACGCAAAAAGGGCTCGAAAATAGTTTTTTTTTAAATAAACTATTTTGTATTTAAAATGAACATAAACCCTTTAGGGTTAATCTGTGACCTCACGCTGTTTGAAGGAATTACACGAATTCGTTTACACCCTGTATATTTTCATTATCAATCTCGAAAGTACACGTTGTGAATAGTTTCAACAAATGAAACATTTACAAAAAAAATCAAGCGTTTAGAATTTGTTTACTAGACAGAGAACAGGACTGTGTGCTGACATCACGATACATTTACCCCATTCTAAGTTCACACCACGCATTACAATGTCAGTTTCACGCGAGAGAGACAGAAAATGCTCTAAAAACGTCTATACCCTTCATTTTTCATCATAATTTCTTCATTTCAAATAATTCCCGGGTACCCGGGATTCCCGCCAAATAATTCCCGGGTCCTAAAATCCGCAAATTCCCGGGAATTCCCAGTTCCGGGTACCCGGGGCGAAAACCCTAGTACCCAGCAATGGGATAGAAAGGATCTGATAATAATAATTGCATTGTCAAATTAAAAAAATAAACCTTTTACAAAACTGTATATATGTATGACTAGATAGGTATATTGAATGATTAATGATCGATCTCGTAAGCTATCAAAATCGTTCGACGGACAAAAAAGTTCGTAATCTAACGAGCTCGATCGGCGGCGCGGGCGCATCCCAAGATTAATATTCAAATCGTTCGGCCGATAATTTTACAAATTCGCCTCAACGATCGGGTGTGGGCCTATAATACACATTAATATCGCCGACTTCACATGTCAAACCGCCAATTCACTTGTTATTATCTTTATTTAGTACTAATTTATAAACAGAAAGTCGATTTTAAGGAGATTTTTCAACGTCGGGCTTTTGTCGTCTCGTTTGTTTGCGTCGGGTTAATTAGTTGTATCTTTCATGTAATTATAGAAGAGCTATGTAGAAAATATTTGTGCAATTAATATAATATTATTTGTTATTGAGCAATAATGAACATTAATCACTCATTTCTCTAGGGTTGCGCCAATTTAAAAATAATTTGTCTGTTTTTATAAATCCTGTAAAATACCTATAAGTTAACTTTGAAACTAAATTTTAATAAGTATAAAATTAAACGCATCACGTTCGTCATTTGTCTCTGCTAAAATTTAATTAGATTAGGCTCTAAACTAGTTTGTATAGACAATTCAAAACCTGTTCTGTGATGGTAATATTGGTAATGGTAACCTCCATTTCTAATTTATAAGGTAGTCGTAAGTAATTGTCTAAACTAAAGGTCGTCTATAAAACCTATGTCAAAATATTACTCATCTGACCACACATCCGACAGGACATTTATATAATTTTGACATTTACATGACCGTCGAAAGTTAATTAAAATATTTAATGAGAAGCCCGCTCTGTTAGTGGAAGCCGATGACATAAACGAATGATATTAAATTAACGACACACAAAGGTGGGCGTAATCATTTTTGTACATTCAAATGTTTTGGAGATGGCGAATATTTTTAATGTATGTTGTCATATGGTTAGTAAGATTTATAATAGAATTTAGTAGAAATGCTTCTGTGACAATCTTCCTAAACTATCAATGAACTGTCATGTCCAGTAGGCACGTAATTGGTCGATGTTTCTACACGATAAAATCATGTAAGCGACTTTCAAATCAACGGAAAAGGGCACAACTATTTTAAACTAAAAAAATACGGCTTGATCTCTAAAAGTCCACTCATAGAAAGTCGTGCGCGCACAGTCACGGCGTATTATCGCACCGACCAAATCTACGGGTCTACTGAACATTACAATCTTACATGCTGCTCGCTTTATTAAGGCAGTTGAAAAAAGCAGTTCATCAGATGGTCAGAAGATAGCGGTGAAAGGGACCGTTAGAATAATAGCCGCTAGGAAATCTCCGCCTAGTTTCACTGTGACCATGTATCTGGATCAATTTATGGAGCCAGTTTTGACGGCTCAATTTTTTGCCATTGACCTTTCAGTTGATTTATCGCATTGCAGCGTTTACACGTTTAATTGGTTCGATGATTAAGTATTTAAATACATTTGTAACGAAATGTTGCAATTGATTTGCGTAACGAATGTTTGGAACTAAATATTGATATAGTGACGCCTGCTACCACAACAGAACGTTAATATTTTTGGAATGGAGATACACAACACACGTTCATTAAATAGATTAAAACATGTGGAAAACATTATTCCCATTCGTTTAATGAGACAATTAAAACATACAATAGAGCCGAATTTGGGCGTGATGTCACGATATACTAGTACGCTCAAAGATTTTATAACTAGTGTACTGTTTTTATTATAACTAAATTCGTGTAACAAGGCTATTATAAGAGGCATTCCATTTGACACACCAATTTGAATATCACCAATTCAAATCAAACCAATAGTATTCCTATTTTGGAGTTCTTGAATTGGAGTTACTCGAATTAGTGCGCTAAATAGAATGCCTCTTTTAATACACAACCAGACAATAATTGTGAATTTATTCGTAAAAACTAATCACGATGTAAGAAAATTATATGTTTTAGAAAAAATCTTAATCAAGTTCCTAAAAAATTAACCCATATGGTATGATAATTATCATAACTAATTTATTACTTATAATAAGATGCGCTAATGATTCAAATCCAAATATTTTTAATAGGTGCAATATTGTTAGGACATAAATATAGATATACGACCATATGTTTAACATGTAAATTGACGTTTATGGCCGAATATCACTTAATAATTATAATGTCAATCATTAGTATAAAATATTTAACTATCATTTAATTTTAGTGATGGCCAAAACTTATTTGAAAATTAAACAAAATGGTGGCACCGTATGCAGAAAATGTTGAAGATATAGATAAAGAAAGTAACACTGATTAATGATCGTTCTTAGGGCGGTGCCACACTTCATCCCCCGTCTTCGTCTACATCTCTATTTCGCCGTTCGTCGACTCATTTAAAAGGATAACACTACGATTTTGATTAATGATCACAAAACCTTTTTGGTACCTGCTTGTCGGCGACTCCTACAAAAAGGTGACCACGGTTTAAACAGTATTATATAAAAGAAAACAATAAAATTTATGCTTATTTGCGTTAATGTCTCTATTAATCTTAGTGACATGGTGCACCTTATTCTTTTTTTAATAATATTCATTTTTGAATATACCGACACAGCTGTTTTGTTTCATTTGCATTTTTATATTTTTGTTTGATACATATTTTCCACATTTTATTTCACAGCACTGTTTTCTTTACTTTTATTTTAGTTTTAGATTTTTTTGTTGCGCGACATCAAAATTTCATTAATTTATGATAAATGTGATTCGGTTCAGGTTCTTAGCATGTAATATCTTTAAAAAAATATTTTCTTTATTTCTGCTTCTTATTTATGAACTAAATAAATATTAAATTTCATATTTTAAATTCTTGAATTCAATTGTATGGATAAAAATATGTCCATTATTACAAGCAAATCACCTAAACTATGGATAATTTCAACTCTACATGACTTCTTGAATGATCAACACGAGTTTGAAATCAAAAACATGTGAATCTGGTTGTAAACAAATCTTTTCAAGAATATTTTGAGATACTAAACAGTTATCAAAACTCACCGATAATGTTTGCGCGGCAAAAACGTTTCCAGAGGAAGTTCCCAAACAATCCATAAATTATACACTCAATCCGGTCGCTAACTCCTAGTCATAATCACTGTTTATAAAAATATATTCGATATGCACTACTAACGTACCAAAATAAATGCGAAAAGAATGAAAAACAAAAATATCACCTCTTTTTTAACATATTTGATTTATTTTATTGTCTTCTAGGCACTTTAGGTACAGATTACTTTTTACATTTTCCAGTCATGGATGTATTTTCGTTCCGTCTAGTTTGTACTGCAAAACGTCCAATGATTTTTTATTCATTCCGTTACCCTCCGTACAGATTTTTAACGAGCCGTATCTAATTGTGACCATCATAAACGCTCCTTGAGATCGGGCATGTCACAAATCAATCGTCAAATTGGGCTGACTCCAATACAGAAGAGAATCACTGAAGTTCAAGTTCGCGCAAAATTTAAGTTCAACGTTAAACACTGTCACATGTAGAGGCGGCGTCACAACACTAATGTCTTTATCGTATATAAATAAAACTGTCAAGTATTTCACGAAAATTACATCGGTCGGCGTATAATGAACGTCTGAACCCGCATTGAGCTAGCTGTCAAATCTACGAGCCGTCATAGTCCGCTGCCATGAGTGGGCCTGCACACATAGACGCGTGCACGTGTGCCGATGGACACCAACACACTGACAGACTCCAGCGGAGCGCGAACGTACGGGCACTCGTACATACGCAGCTCGTGATTCATACATGAGTCGCGTCTGTGTTGTGGCGGGTGGGAGTGCGAACATGCAGCGTGCTTTTAACGCGGCCAGACGAAATGATGCCTAACTGCAAAACGGAGTTGGGACTGTATCGGTTTTATAAAATGGCTGGTTATGCGCGTCTATGTGGCCGATCACATGTGAGATTAGCCGAATGCGTGCGAATGCATGTAGCGCAGCGCTTCGTATGGGCGGGAAACGCTATGAAGAGATGCGCCGCTGTCGCTATGATTGGAATCGAGCAAATCATTTCGGTTTGACTTTTAATGTAGAATTCAATTCTGTTCAATTTAGCCCACAGTCTATCTACTGTAGTTTTACTTAGAGAGGGTTTATTATCATACAAATTGTGTAAATGTATTGCCGTCATAGTTTAAATGTCCCAAAATTAAGTAAAGTACGGCCACCCTAATTCATACATGCGCAAACAGTTGAAATTTGTGTTATGCAACTCTTTACTAGGTTTCGTATGCAAACCTCAACAATTGTTTGTGATGTTATACCAGTAAGTTTATTCTACAACAGGCGATTTTATAACAGCTACTTGAAATCCTATTGAAATTATTACTCTACCAAAACTTTATTCATAAGCGCTTTTTTCTTATTCAATTATTGTAAAAGGTCCATAAAACTTGTTTCAATTATAAGATGTTATACATACCTACACAAATACAATTGATTTTATATTAATATAAAGTTACCTCAGACCAAGCGAGACAGAAAACTTCCCTTTGATTTTCAGCTGTCGTACCAACACACTTGCAAAGTATAAACAGTTCACGTCCTCGCGCAAAATTGAATTACGACTTTATGTTAATTACCATTGAACTGATAATCGTATGGCGAACACGTGACAAAACAAACGATCACTTCACACACACGCGCACATAATTCGCAATTTGAATTTCGTACATATTTCCTTAGGTTCCATGCGGCCAGGAATTCTTTCTTACCTGCAACAAAAAAGAAAACGGTCAGTTTAAAATGGAACGTTATTCGTTTATCTTGTTCTGTTTTTGAATAATTTGACTTAATGAACCAACTTGATACTGACAAGCTCGTAAAAAATTTCACTCTCTTTGAAGAACGCAGTAGTAATTCCTAAACTTGAATTACCAGTAACTTTATTTTATTATTATATCGCAACTATACCAGCTTTTTTACCGATATTTTCTTGCACTATAGTGCAGGAAGTACAAGAAAATATCAGAAAGCAATCCAATAAGTTTGCGAAATTACCATTGCCATATCAATAAATAAGTCTTGAGATCAGTGCGAAAATTTACACTCAAATTATATGTGCAAACATGATTAGTGTGATCAATGCAAATTACAATAGTTTAATATCCAATTCATCATGCCCAAAACCACCTATTATGTAGATACTGTTTATTAACGCCATTAAATAAAACAGATTACATTTGCATGTTTAAGATCATAAATATAATATATACACTTAAAAATGCAAATAGTTTTCACTTAAAAACCAACATGGTTTTCCACACTATTATTAAATGGGTTAAAGTCGGTTAAACTGTAATCATACTAAACGGTTATAATTGTTAATTAATTATAATTTATTATTAATCCATTAAACGTACAATCTACTATTGAAAAAGAAATAGTGAATAGAACGGAGATGTTTATTTAAATATGGAACAACAGCGTCATTCTTTATACATAGTGCATTCTTATCACGAATCAAGGAAAAATATTTTCAAAAAGTCGTTGGCTTCTTTTATCTTTGACCTATGTCAATATATTATCATTGCGCCGGAGATATGACCACAGGGTCAGGAGTAGAGTAGGCAGATAAGTGGGTCAGTGCAACAGCGCTAAGTATAAAGATTTGGTATTGTGGTCAAGTTCAGTTTTATCTGCATAATATTTCGTTTAGAAATAATATTGAGTATGGTTGTGGTCTTGTGGTGTTATCGGGGCTTATATTTGTTTATAATTAGGTAGATATGGATGGATTGTGATTTTTTTGCGAATTCTTAAATGACTTAACATTGTGAACTTTCGTTATCTGGGTGACCTATTTCGGTTTGGTGATGCTTGATGTACATTTGCCTCCAAAGGATTTTATATAATAAATCATTGCTAAATGTATTGCTTTAAACATTTATATTATAGATGAAACTTGAACATTTCTTTAGTTAACGCTTTATCTACGATTGAATAGTAAGAAATTTATTGTAAATCCTTATCTTACGATTAGCGATCAAAAAGTTAAACAATATTGCTACAAACAAACACAACATGCTATTTATTTCACTTACTTTTTATCAAATAGCAAAAAGTAATTAATTACTACGAATCTGAATTACGAACCTTTAACACTAAGAGAGATATTATATGCAATAAATTATTGAAAAAAATACGTTGTATACTGGGCTATCATTCTATAGTTAATTAAAACGATAAATAGTTATATAGAATAAATTAGTTCTGCGCATTTCGTAAACAAAAGTTGAAAAGAATAATTACTTCATAAAAATAATTTTATTGCGTTTCCTCTGCGTATGAGTGAGTTTAAAATAAACACTTAGATAGAGCCCGTAAACATTGAGGTGAACGGTTTCAGCGGAATTTATGGGAAACGAAATTGTTTACCTGATGAAATTACGTAGAACGTATTTCACGCAGCTTTTTTCAATAGCCGAGTGACGTTGTTCAAGATTACGCGAGTTTCCTGTGTGGAAAGTTAGAATTTTCTTCAACAAAGCTTTCATCGAGAAAAATTATGTCCAATGCCTGTTTATATTCTGTTCAACGAAAGATGAGTCCTGACATGCGGTCATTTTGTAAACTGAAGCCGTGAGGAGACTGCTATAGAAAAAACGTAAGCGACATGATCAAATACTGTTAAATGGCTACATTACCAGTGTTTTAACTTTTTAAAAATATTTGATATTCTTTGTATGATAATGCTTTCTAGACTCACCATTCCCCAGGACTCACTACAGGAACAGGAACATAAGGTGACGTTGAAAAGGGTATAATGATTACAATGAACATGAAATTAAGAATCCTACTTATTATAACCGTTCCTGATAAATAAATTACCTACGTACATTACTTACTCTGAACAAAGAAATAGAACTGGTCAAACGGTACAACTTCATTTGCTTTCACCACAGCACTATTGTCACACAAATCGGGGAAACTGACATGGAGCGCTTACAAAACACAACCACTCAACTTTAATTAAGACGTTAACAATTTTCCACGAACCCTGCATGATGTATCTACCGTGAAATTTTAGAAAAATAACACCCGACAACTTTAGGAACGCCCTCAGAGAATTATTACATTAATATATTTACCAAACACGCTCCTATTATTACGTTTTCATGTACTCGTTTGCGCATAAATTAAAAAAAGTTGTCACTTTTTCTTTTGTCCCAACCCTTATTTGGTATTCATATTTGATACTTTGATAATACAAAGGGACCACGCATTTTGAAACGAAAACACATGAGAAAAACCTGTTTTACCAACAGACTATGCTAAAGATACAAATTGTGAAAGAGGCAATCGTTCATACGATGTTTCTTTATCTAAAGAGACGTCACCGGTCCACTGTAGACTCTGATGCTGAAGGAATAAGCGTCCTATTCTAATAAAGTCTCAGCGATCACTTCAATTATGGTCATATTGAATGAAATATGAGTTAAGTGAGGGATATCAAAGGGCGACGCGAGGCTGTTTATGAAATGTGAACTTTGAAATATGTACTGCAATAATGCACCCTTTTTTAATTTGTACTAAACTATGAACCGTAGCGAAATGGGGTCTCAAAAATATGTTGGACCGGTTTTTTGTGCATCGATCGATATTCGCTCACAACTATGTATTATTGGATAATTTGTGACTATTTCGTTCGAAATTTTCGTGTTTCTTATTGCTTCCGCAACGAATTTCGTGCGACCCAAAAGTCGAAATGATTGAACCTATCGGGCATTCGCCGGCAGCGGCCGACTCCAATTTAGTTTTTCGGATTAGATACGGCGAACATAATAACATAATTGCTCTAATAACAGACCGTACGGCGGTGCTCGCCGTGCCTTACAATTCACTTTCCAAATTGGTTTATTTTTTTACCTCTGCTCTGTCTAAAACTATTATGATTTATTATCAAATTTTCGTGCAGGCAAATTACGGGCTCGTTTTTCGTGAATGACTTCGTCTCTTTCTAACACCACGGTTTTAGGAGTACCAGACAGGGACACCATCAGAGCTATTGTGTTTCCTTGAAAGCCTTGCGGCGTTACATGACTTAGACCTGTGGATGGAATGATTTACGACACCTTTTCTAATTTACTCTGTACAATAATTAGTTGGATTAACATGTTCAGCACGGATATTTTTCAACGTCACCTAGCTTATTAAAACTTCGAAATATTAATTAAACATTCTTCCTATTCCGGAAGCTGACTCTAAATAAAAAAGGCTTCATTAACTGTTTGGGTTATATTTTGTTAGTAAACTTCATCAACTAACGTTTAGGATTAGAACATTTTATTTGTTTGAAACATGTGCAACTAAACGAGGAATATGAACGATGAATTATTTCGAAATGAAATTCAACATTTTGTGCAAATGTTTAGTAGAAACTAAGCTAACAGGAGTACCTACAGCCGTCTGAAATGGTGCAACCGACAAATGTTCATGACATAGCGGTTGCATTAAACATGAGACCTGCCACCGAGCTATATTTACATATAAAAAACTTACTTTCCACATTTCTACAGTGAATGCTATAAATATAAAACATACAATAACCGGTTCCAAGACCGTTAACTCATTAGAAACAATTATGAGGCCCAATGTCATATGAAATTAATCACTACTTTTATTAAAAACGAAAAAGTTTTTAGAATGAAGTTACAAATAAATTACTTGTAATTCTTTAGGGTTGGTAACTTTAATAATTGTTATAAAAATTCAATTTATAAACTACTTAATAGTTGCTTTGAATAAAATAAAGACAATTTTCTTGTTTAGTAAAAATTGTGTTGTATTAAAATTTAAATTATATGAATTTCTAATGCCACCAGAGGATTCTTTCAAATTTTCAAAGGCTTTCAAATTATATAAAATAATAAAAGTTTAATGTTCATTTAATAAAAATAAAATGTTTATATTCTCAACTACATATTGGTGTATTTACACAACAAGTATTTAGAGTTTTAGGGCTGACGCAAAGGCACGAACAATAAAGGTTAATTTTAAAATTTAATTATTTTTGTTCATGTGATTTTATAGACAGTGCACAATAATCAATTTTGTTCATCTTGAGTTGTGATGTTTTAGAAGATATGAATAAATCAAGAGAACGATATAAGTAATTATATCTAGTTTATTATGTAGGAATATTTATTAAACAACATTTTACCAAGCGTTTGTTTGATGAGTTTTTAGTGTCTCCAGAGAACTGTTGCTGCGATTATACATAAAATCCATGAGTAGCAAACTCGAAAGAGTCGAAAATGTGCTATTATTTCCTTGGTCAACATAAAGTTATCATAGGAATCATTTACTTCAAACACACAGCTATGAACTTTATGTACTGTTTATGTGTTAGACAGTTGTGTTCATAATAAATAAAACTTATCCCACAACTCGGTGTGTTCATGAATATTCGGATGGAGGGCGCCACCTCTGCGAGATATCGCGCGTGGTGAAGCGGAAGAGACCTCCGACAAAGGACTGTGACAATGAGCCCGAGCCCGCTTTAGGGCTGATAGTACATAATAATGCTAATATTTGCATTCGGTTTTTGTTCTATTCAATACACTGCAAAAATTATGTGACACGGGCTTAGTCGTGTACTTTTTTATTACTAATATAACAAACGTGAATAAACCCTTTTTATGTTGCGTGTTTATTTATGCCGATATTAATAATGTATGATTAAAAAAACGTGTAGGAAAAATGACGATGCATAATTTTGTGATATTTAATTTGCAATCAAAACGTTATGCAGGACTGTTGGTAAATAAAACGACGGTTGTTCATTTGTTCAACCCTGCGCTCGGCTGGCGCGGGCGTCCAACACGGCGGCCCGGACACGTTTCAGGATCATGAATTATGGCGCGAGCCGATGTGACTTTTCAATTTGAAATCATCAACCTGGAATTAATTTCATTTTTGAACCCCATTATTTCTGTTATCTACGCGCGAATCGCGCAATATGCGAGTTTCGCATTATTGCCGTTTCGACAAAAATATTTTGTGGCAACGCGCTCCGCGGATATTGGTAATTTAATTTTGTATAAACCCTTTGTTTTAATGTGTACGGATTATTGCGAAACTGCAGTGTGCAAACCGCAGACGATCGGTTAACAAAGTTTGTGTTAAATAAATAAAGACTCAATTTATTTTGTATGGTTCTACAATAGAGTCATAATATATTATTGTTGCGTTTGTATAGAGACTTGTATTCAGAGTTGGTTATACCACAGCGACGTCCACTGAACTAAATAAACTTGTATTTGTAATATTAGGTAGACAAACTAATAGTCATTTTAGAATAAATTACGTAGAAAACAAAACTAAATCTATCATTAAACCAAAAAATAGTGTTCCGGGCCCGCTCAGAATTCATTTGTAAAACACAAATCTGTCACTGGAGTCAACGGTTAGTCGGTATCTGTAGGCGCGACTATTCATAGTCGACACTAGTCACTTCCCAGCGGACCGTTGACGAAAACCGAACCGAAATAGATGTTACACCAATAAATTAGAAAATAAAGCTTCAGTTTTATTTCTGTGAAGCCCGCGACGACTTTTTATTGTGATTATCGGGGGTGTTCAAAAAATTTCTCTCAACCATGAAGGTCAACGACCCGGAATTTTTCCTACAGTTCATTGGGTGTCTAATTTAAATTATTGAAGTGAGTCAACGTTACGAATTAGATTTTTTATTCGACACTAGTATTACCGAATTTTTGTCGCGTATTTTATGAACGCATGTAGATAAGCACCCACACTATAAATTTGTTTTAATGAGAACGAGTAGCTGTAGTGTAAGTTAGCGTTCATTGTCAGCTAAATTATTACAAACATTTAGTTTTATTTCAGTTTGTTACACGTGAATATAATATTAATCCGATCTACAAAATTATACATTTAGATACATGTATTGGTAAACAAGTTTCAATGTCGATTCGCTCTACGTTTGCCAGATTCGAATGTAAACAGGAATCGTAGCTACACGAAGAACTTGCAAAACAAATGGCTAAGACAACAACCATTACGAAGATACATCCAAAACGTTACTCCAAAAACTCGCTCAAATCCCAAAAGAGGGACCTTATAACAAAGCTAATATTAGACAATCATTTCCTGTCAAAAGGGAGGCGAGCTCCCACCCCCGACAGATCGGGGGACGGTGGGGGAGTGAAAATACCTCCTCGTCTCACCAGATTTCGCAGTCGCCGTGTTCCAGTGTGAATCTGAATTCTTATTTTTTGCTGTTACAGTGATGAATGGATTTTTAATATCCACTTGCAGCTGTCGGGACTCAGTGGTTCCTTTGATGAAAAATGTTAGTAAATGGAACTTTTTGTTATCTATCACTCTTTTACATCGACTGTGCTCACATGTGTTTGTATCGGATGTTTTAAAAAACATCGGAAAAATAAATGTCGCCGTCATGTCGAAAGTATAGTATGGACAGGCAACAAGACATCAGCATCCAGACGTCTCAATACTCGACGAGGCTTACGGCCGGCAAAAAACTTAGCGGTGGCTCTCACGGCACGACTCTATTACGAGTCGACCGCGAATAAATAAAACATGACGGGCCCTTCTCACGTACACATATGTACATATTGTTTATGTATGTGTTGCGGATGTTAACTGATCTTGATTCGGCGTATGTGATTTGAGACGCTTTCACCGCGAGCTTTGGAAATCTTCGGATAACTGGCGCAATTATTTTCTATATAGAGACCGTAACTACAACTACAGTACTTGTTAACTCGCACGATCCAATAATCTTAACGATCGGCAGCGAGATCTGACCTTAAATGTACAACTTTGATGACCAGGCAAAACTTTGACAAAGTTTGAGATACGAAAATCTATAGACGACCGAATTTAGACGGAGTCCTTCCATGATCCAGATTCTAATCACGTTTAATTGAAACAAATGAAGTCATCGTGTAGTCAGACGAATATAAAAGATTGCTTCACCAACACTTAGTCGTGAATGAGGACTAGCTAAAACAAATAAAGCTAAATAAGAATCACTTCAATGCAGACAGAGTTTTCACTTTACGACTTTTTAATAGTCCGACGTTTATTGTAAGCCGTGTAAGCTTGACTCACACGAATTGACAATAAAGCTTAACAGAACTTCCGATAAAGTAAATTTATTTTGTAAATTATTGATACGTAAAAAGATACTGTGATCAGAGAATCTCAATTATCGGTCGATTTATGATGGATAATAACAGGTTTTTAACTATGAAGTCCTGAGGTCTTTCATGCAACACCGTGTGTGGCATTAACGCATAGGTCGACTAATAGCTAGACGACTCTTGCGCAGACGACAATAAAAAACATGCGCACGCATCGACGCTACATTAACGCGCTCGCCATAGTTGGCACCATGCAAACTCCGCCTGCTGGCAACCAGACCGCATCACAAAATATCAATAGTGATGGAAAGTATACGTTATTCCTGTCGATAAAACATAACAACATGATCGAAAGCCTTTCAACAATATTGAAAACATGCATTGTTGTCAATAAAATCGACATTGTTGCAATTAGTACACAAGTTTTTTCTTGTTACGAACTAATTATAAAATGAAAAATCAATCATCGTCACGACAAGTGGTGAAATGATTAATAACTCAATTCGTTAAATGTACAGTGACACGCTACAAGCCGGCACAAATCAAAAAGTTCCACGCTAGTAAACCAAGGTGTTTCTCGCTCAATGACAGTGGGGAGTGATTCGAAAAGAAACCAAGAACATTACAGTTGGTCAGAATCAGATTAATTGTCCTCGCGGCTTAAGAATGTAAGCGACGATTAATGGTAGCTGATGAAGTGAAAGAATGCCATTAAGCAGAAGCATGCATTGATAATTCGCTGCAGGTGCAAATAAACTATAAATTAAGTAAGTAACATAGTAATTTATTCAACTTACGGTTACGTATGATCGATGTATGACGGCTTTCTATCGACTATGGTTGGCGCTGACACGAATGAATCGACATAGGTATGACACGTCACTACGCACCTCGGATACGATACGATACATTTTAATCATCGTAGCGGAGTTCTCCTTCTATTATTGTTTTTCGAATTTCGGCTACAAGACAGATGGTAACAGCGGCGGGGAATTTGTATTACAATGGCCGCCACAATCCCACCAATGATCGCTGGCACGAAGCTAACGCGGCTGTTCCTTTGCTTCAGTCTACTTGGCACTCAATAACTTTCGTTGGGTACCAGCGTCGCGAGTGGCAGGATAATTTGTGAGTTTGCCACTACTATGTTGATAATTGATTAGTTCTCGTTGCTGAAAGACTTTATGTTAAAACGACGAAACTGATTATGTTTCCGCCAAATCTGCTGTTTAGCCAATTACTTTTAAATACTACATGACAAGAGTATTGTCATAGTTGCTAACAACATAATTACAAAAGAAAATTCACAGCAAAAATCGAATGTGTTTTACATTTTTTGTGAAATTGAAGCAGCTACTAACCCTTTTGAAGCAGTGCAGCCAAATACAAGGAGTTTCATAACAGTAGCCGAAGCGATCCATTAGGCGTGCAACGAAGGATCTGTTATGACAGCACCATCCAAGTGGTGGCACAATATGTCAGGCATGGATGTGGCGCTCTACGACGAATATTTATTTATTTATAACATTGAGGGGCTGTAAATTAGCAGTGAATTTACGGCGAGGCGGAGGAGTGATCGCGCGCAGTTTATTTTCGGCGCATGCGCGTGATTTAAACAGTTCCCGGTGTTCTGCCGTTAGAAATTGAAACCGAACGAAGAAGTATGATAAAGGAAGTGAAACTCTACGCTTAAGTGTTAAGCCAATTAGAATATGATAATCACATGGGCTCAACATTGGTGGTCGCCGAATTTGCATTTGAAACATTTATCACAGTTTTGTAGTCTACATTTGTCATCTGCTACAGTAATTGATTTCGAGGCGCAAAATGCTCCAGTTTTAATTTATGTTGTTGTTTCTAAGCTTTCTAGAATTTATTCAAATAATGGTCCATATTTCATTATTTCATTAGCGTGGTCCATTAACCTAACCGCAGGATGTTACATATCAGTTGGATTTCGGGCAATTATTTATTCTGCTACTACCTGTCCGACTTGCTGGTCAAGCTTTATCCAAAATAGTAGATCGGCAGACACTTAGTCATCGCTTGGATTCCGGTGTTTATATTCTTCCACAAACTTGTTACGCCTTCTATGGATTCTTGTTTCTCTTGAATGTGTCGATACTATTTATAAATTCTCACATCCTCTGTATATCTATCGCACTATTATATTTTACACTAAAAAGTAAATTCTTCTAGAAGTGTTTGCAGATTTGAGTTCTGCAAATAAGGTCTTATCTACATAACCTGAATAAAAGACTGGCCAAACCAATGTACGAAAACCATCATTAGGTATAACGTTTAATATTTACATTATTACTTGAACGTAAAAGATTTATTGAACATTTATAACTAACTGCAAATCTGATAACTGATCACAAAATGACTCCATTGTATCTAAGTCACGAAAACAACATATCTGACTCCACTTAATATCATCCGAAGAACGTGACCTCAATCCTTCCGAATTTGGACCTTTCGCAACGTTAGTCACTCTGCCGCTACGGAACAATCTTAACGATCCGATAAGTATCTAGATATAAAACGTTTAGCATCGTAATTCGGAACTGTAAAACTTTATATATCATCGTGAATATGGTAGATAATCCTATTTTATTTTCTTTTTTATCGATAGCCTCATCTTATTTTTTATGATCAGCTTTGCCAAGTACATATTTAAGCTCTTACCATAATTCTCATAATACTTTATAGTATCTTCTTCATCAACTATATGCTCGATATCAATTACAAAATAAATTCCAGAAAGCATTCAATATTAATTTCAAGCTTATCTAATCCAATATTTTCTAGCTTCAATTTTAACTGGGTTTTCACCTGCACAGGTGTTTCGTTGATTAACTAAGTATATCAATGTAAATAATGGATCGTTATTTTCCTGTAAGTGGGTTTCTCGCATGTCCTAAAGAATATTAAAAAGCATGGAAAGCTGCTTTTTAGTAACACATTGTATCTAATACGTTAAGGTCCATAACTTTGATGCGTTTGCAAGTTAATAATGACAGTAATTCAAGATGTATGCGTAATAAACTGTGACAATTAGCGGGACCGGGCCAGGCCATAATGTAAGCCTTAAATATTGAAATACAACTCACTAACACTTCTACTTATATGTTAAATTAACTACAAGAAGTTGTTAAACGTTTCTCTAACCTTTGCAAACAGTCCCATTACTCCTTCTTTACGATAACGATCGAAAAGTATGGTATAATCGTAAATGTACATCATTGGGCGAGCAAAAACAAGATATATGGGGGACGCGCAATGTAAATAGAACTATTAAAGAATATCGCTGGACGGTGGCAACCATGTTGCGAATGACAGTTTAATGTTTCCTAAAACCATTCCAAACAATAAGCACTTAATTTAAACTTATGCGGCACTCGTTATAAATGACAAATGATTAAAAAACTCTTAGTAATTGATGGGTAAACGTGCGAATTAATAGTAATAGCGATCGATAATGATATATAGCCCGCGAACAAATGTTTGACGGGTAGATTAGCGTCTGTAGTCGGTTTGTGGTACTACTCTACCATATGATAATGTAGCACCTGCTTATTGGAAACTGGCCTTTGTTCGCGGTTTTTCTCGCGTTCGTGTATTGGATCAATAAAAAAGGAATATTCATTGTTTTGCTATTGCAAATAATTAATAAGTCATACCACACTTTGTCACAAACATTTATGAAATTAAAATTGAACTAGTGCAGCCTACAGATGATATCGGAGAGGAAACAAAAATGAAAATTATATAAAATCTAAATCAATCAAAAACAAAACTAAAGAATAGAATTTATTGGAACTAAGACTTCTGTGATGCAGCTCTGTTCAAAACATAACATTACTCATATTACAATACGTAATTATACCATACATAATTTGGCCGTCGAATCGACTATTAATAAATGAATAAATTCCTAAAGCATGTTTGTCTTCTACATTTCTACAATTGCTTAGATTCTAATCAAGACACCTTGCATAAAGGTCAACACGTTTCTTTGTTTCAAATTTCTCACGTTTAGGACTGAACCTTCAACTTTTAAATGTCGAGGAGATTCCAAATGCATTAGAATTTGAAATGCATTACTTGATTTGTAGATAATAATTTTCTTTGAAACATAATATTTTCGTATTAATAAACAAGATTTGAATTCATAAAATTATTCTTTTCCTGCTATACGACTGGAAAGAATATATTAATTTGTATGTTATAGAAGTTATTTTGTCGAAATTCACAAGTGAGAGAACAAAAGCATCGGTCTGGGAAAAGGTTCTGTAAAATACACTTTCAGTCTATAAAAGGTATGTATGATAAAAATTCGATTCACCAAAAAGTCATTGTACTTGTAAACACAAAAGAATATTCTAGCAAATTCTAGAGCGAGGCGCGAACACGCCGGCCGGTGACATGCTATCGGCCACGTTCGTACGACATAAATCACCGACGCCGCTTGTTTTACCAATAAAATTGATTCTTTCGCGAATCGCGAGCCGAACAAACGTAAACTTTTCGAATTTTATATTTTTGAATTTAGAATATATTTTTGTTTTCTTTTCTTTATTTTATCGTCGACGACGTTGATAGATAGTAGGCGTAATTTTCGTTTCGTTCTCTTTTAAGATTTGTTTAGGTTACGGTAATTTGATTGTTGTGAAATTAATTTTATTTTCGTTCGCCGAGAAGAGATAACAACTATGATCAGTTCAAGCTTTCTGCAAATTCCTAATTCAATTTAAGTTTAACGCTAGTCTAGCTTAAGTTTGAGCAGTCTGTTTGTACGAAGAATGATGAGCACAATTTCTGGCAACCGTTACATTTGATATTAAAAGTTACTTAATCAATTTCATATTGAATTCGATTCTGCAAAACGGATAAGCGTTATTGTGACATTAATTAGCTATATTTCATAAACGGATCATCAAATATCTCACACTAAAAATGTTACTTAAAAAAACTTGTTTTTGAAATTGCGAATTATACGCCAAAACGATAAATCAATGCGTTCGCATTCGATATCAATGGTGTCGCCCCATAAAATGGGCGCTATTTATCAGTTGTACATAAAAGTGCACGCGTGCCCACCATTGATCAATGAAAAATCGAATCATTGACAATATATCCCTTATTTTCAATAATGATATATTACTATCTGATATAAATAATGCATTGATGCTAATAAATGACTGAATATCGGTTAATAGAATATTAAAGCGCCATAGATCAAATCACGACTTTGTCTGCATTATATCTGCATACATAATGACCGTGGTTATCGGTTTTACGCTCGTTTTAAGATTCGATAAAATAATTGATCATTTTTGGAGGTTCTTTGTACTGTTTGTGGGATTTTGAAATCGATTTTATATCATTCTGTTGGTGGATGTTTATCGAGAAATGTAAATATATTTTACAAAAAAAGGCATCTACGTTAATTATATCGGAGATTTTATGATAGCGCGATGTAAAGGTTATTCACCTTCTAAATCGCATTAAACATCATTAAGACGAAATGTGCAGTCGCTACCCATAAAGTTGTACATTCCTAACCCTCTAAGTGCGACGGGGCCCGTTTGTCCCTAACGATTCAAGAGTCAAGACACAGTTAACAAACGAATGTTTTCTACATAGTCCGGTGGTATGGGCTTTATTATTTATTATACGGAAAACAGAACAAACTAACCAAAAGTGTCCACGGTACGGAAGCAGCGGGACGCAACAAAACAGAGTGGAATAAAGAAAATAGAATGACGCGTGTTGGAACAGCGAAACCGTGGAGTTGCTTTCGTGTAAATACGTATTTATTTGTTTTGTTTAATAGTGTTTTTTTAATCATGTGAGGACGTACATTTTCGTTTATTTATGGGAACTAATTAGTTGGGAATGGATGAAAAATCTTTTTTTTAAAGCTACATTGTAATGTTGCTAAGAAACACAGAGGTAATTTCTGATTTCAGTAACGTGTCTACAGGTCCATAGTTTCTGTATAAAGTTTGAGCGAGACAGCAATATCTGAAAAGAAAAGCGTGACAGGAAAACGAGGCAAAAAGAGTGGCGTGTACTCGCCTCGGCAGCGCTGTGTGAAACCTCTGGGGACTTGGCAGGACTTACGCTGTACGTAGCAAATACGTACAATTATCACGGTAAATCAAGTTTTCCTCGTATGCATCTACACTATGATTAGATGTAGGTATCGTAGTATCAAAACATCCGTTAAATATAACAAGCAATAAATGTTTATAGCGTGTAGGTAGTGAAATAATTATAACAAGCTATATAGATAGATATAATTTTACACAAATTATTAAATAATGCAAACGTTATAAATTTTATTTTGTCACTCATTTTATTATTCAACGTTATTTAAATGTTACACGACAAACTGTTGGTGTAAATTGATACCTTTATTGCAAATGTTTTAATCATCGATTTTATTTTTAAAAACAAGTGGTGTATTAATATTTATTAAGAGCTGAATTTATTTTAGATCTAAAAAATTAAAAGAAATTTTTAACGCGTAAATGCTGCGGCAGGTCCACTCGACCGGCGATCATAACGCCAAAGTTTCTCGCTCGCAGCACATATGCGGCCTTTTCTTTTATTTTTCCTCCATTTTCCATTTCCACTAAAACGAAAGCGACTTTCCACGGTGACTTTTTTCCACTGAAAAGCTGCGAGGAATTGTGGCAAAATAATAATAAAAAAAACAATGAACGAAGAGAAATGGAAATAAAAATTTGCTTTGTCATAAATCATGAAATGCTTCCGGCTGGTTGCTTTATTACAAAGAAAGTTTGTATCAATGTTACGAAGCTTTTATTGTCCACGAGGAAATGAAAAGGCCGCTAATTGTATAGATGCCTATTATGTTGTTTGTTTACAACATTTTTCTCCTTGAATATGGCAAAGCTCTGTTTTGTAATGGTGTCAATTAAATGAATGAAAGCCAAAATTCGGAGAAAATATTCATGAAAAAGAAAATAGGCTTGTACAAATCTGCCACTATAGGGTATTGTGAGTAAACGGAACAGCTTAAAGCATCGCTCGACACAAATCCCAAGCGGAAAGATTCCATTAAGAAAATCAAAAAAGGTCTGTTCAGTTCACAGCCTCGACTATTTTCATTTAGCAAAAACAACCCATAAATTGTCATCTTAACGAGATTTCTGTTTTTGCAGTATTCGCACCCTCGAGTGTTCGGATACTAGCAGTTCGGTGACGTCCTTGTTTCGTATTGCACGGATTGTTACGTCAGCAGCTTTTGTTAAACGACGCTGGAACGTAACGATCGGAATATCATAATTCTCAAATATTCCAACAACTAATCATCGTTCATTAGTTGATTTCATACATTATTAATAAAGTATTTATCAACAATGCGTGAAAATGTATACAAAAGTTCCAACTGAGATTTATTAAAACTTCTGCACTCAATTATTTTCTTCGTCTATTCGAGTTGTAGATACGTACGAGTATGTGCTTTGGCACGCCAAACGGCGCATGCGTGTCAAGACATCAGACGCTGCGCGCGAGTGCGTGCAACCGCTTCGGGTTATTTATTGCCTTACTGATGAATTAGTTTTGTTTATATAGCACCTTTTCATTTGAGGGTTGACTTTTTAAACGCCAATGAATATCTTATTGACTTTTTATTGTTTTAATTTACATTTTATTACACCGCATTTCAGATTCGTATCGGTGAAATAATTAAATTATTTTTGCTAACCGAAGATATAAAACTTGATTGACTTTGATAAACAAACAATAAAACGATTAACTTACTAATTATAATTATTAATTTATTACCCCAATTATCGTATGCAAATATGTATCTCTATATTAAAATATAATACAAGCAAATAATAATCTGACAGTATTAACTATATAATACAACTTAACTATATCTGTACTAAACATTTGCAAACTCAAAGTGGAATAAACTCGAGAATATCATAATTAAAGTGCCGTTTCAGAGTTCGGGTCCTGTCACGTGATACCGTTGCCCAAATTATCCGGGCCTCGTGTCATCTTGTCCCAATCCAATATGGCGTCGTAAATCCTCGCTGGGGGAGACGGGGCGGTGGAGGGGGTACGTCACTCAAACTTTCTCTGTACTCCGTCTTACGCTCTCTCGTCTCGGTCTAGGGGTGGGTACGGACAGACCCTCACACGTACATTTTTTATTTTACGCGGTCACGTCGCGATGACGGGTTGAATTGTATTTTTTACCTCGGATATGTTGCGTTTTTGATTCTTTTTTTAGGTTTACATTGGTATAAAAATTCACTATCATGATTTATTTTGTAGTCATTCAACGGGAGCTTTATTAAGTTTACCTATGAGTATTTTTATTGAGTGTGTTTAGTTTATATGTGGGTATTTTATCTTCGAATGTCGGTGCTGACGCTACAGGCCCCAGTGCGGTGGTGCGCTTCGAAGAATTCTCAGATAGAGTTCGAGCATCGGGATGAGTAATCTCTTTTGTTTTTCTAAGAACATCGCCGCGCGATTATCGGCATGTTTTCCACACTCAAGCTTTTAAATAAAATTGGTTTTATTAAACATCTGCCCCGATAGACGGTATATTTGTAATTGAGAACGTATTGTTTCAATAAAAAGCTTTTTGTTTTATACCCATTTTTATACACTTCCGAGTAATTTTTCAAATGAAATAAGTGATGCTATTTGTAGTCTTTAGTTAGAAATATATATATTTTAGGAAGTTCTAATAATTCGAATAAATTGTACATTTAGTTTACTACCTACATTCTACATCTATCAGTATTCGTTTTGCAAACACCTACATATTTGAATACCAAATGAAATATATGAGTTACATACAATTTATGATGGCGGCATTCTGCCTCAGTTGTCACTACAACTAGTATAAATTAAACGACTGCATAAATATGTACCTTAAACATTTACTACAATATCTGAATTTAAGGTATGTACTACCAATTCCACTATAAATGTCTTTGCTATTTACATTCTCAATATATTCTAGTCATTTTTTTTTACTGAAACAGGAAGTCTTTCTTATTATGTTGTTCCACGCTGATCAAGTATAGGAAAAACGTTGCATGTTTGTAAAGACGTCAGAGAGAAAAGGTTTTACTCATTACAAAGTAACTGTTAAGTAATATATGGTGAATGTTACTTTTTAGAAGGATGATAAGATAGAAATCTGACAAGACAATGGTGTAATGAAATATATAATTTTAACGCATGATACATATTTAAAGACAAGACCAAACCAATGAATAATGACACATCCGAACTACCCGAGTGCTGTGAGCGATTTTAGTTCTGAGTGCAAATTTTTTATATATTATTGTAATACAATATATTATTAACCAATTCACTAGAGCATAATAAAACCTATCTTTTGAAAAAGTAATCGCTGAAATCGCATTAAATTAACTTGAGATAAATTAAGTGAATAAGTAGGTTAATGACGGTGCTTGCAATATATTTTTTACAGCAGCCTATTGATTTAAATAAAAACTAATCAATGTTTTCACTAGACAAAGAACGAAGAAGCAACATACACTTTTTTTTAGAATTTTCACTATCATAAATGGAGACAAAAGGTTTCAAACATGTCTATGTTGCGTCGATTTTGTTCTTAATGAAAAGCTTTTGCACTTATTGTACTCTAGATAACGTTAAAGACATTCAATGCATAATGAATCCAAGTAATACATCTGCAGTAATGGTCTGATATGTATGAGATAATTTTTAGATTACCTATAAAAGAAGAAGCTATTCTATAACCCATGTAATCTAATAATATTAATCAAATTGTGGCCCCATAGTAATCCCACTAATACTTGCGTGACCAGCCCCTATGTGTAAGACACAAATGAAGCTGCTAGGTATTGGTTTTCAATATACTGACCATCCATCAAGCCGTCTTAGCGCCACGGGGGGCGACTATATTAGAAAACCTTCGTCAGCTGATGTGTCTACACCTTTCTGATACTAAACAATATACATGTATGTGAACACATGCCACGGAAGCATTAGACAGGCGGCCATTGTCGTTAGTGACCGGTCAATGACCGAATTACACGTTAGAAACACCCATTTTCTTTTTACAATGAATGCCTAGAAATATATACCCCATCTAATAAATTAGTATTTCTTTTTTTCAGCGATTACAGTTGCGTTAATTAAGTTATTAAAATGTAAATTCAGATTGAAAAATGTAAAACAAAAAGTTGCTACACGAAGTTATATATTTTTGCGTGCAAAATGAGTTATAGTATCGTTGCACCCGTTACATCTTACAAAGGCTCACTGTCGTCATTGCCCGGTCAGTGCGGATATTATCTAATATATTCAGTTACACAGTTACAACATGTAACTGATTATACTTCACATCAGATAGTAACAATGGTAATTGTTTAATTAACCAACAAAGCTGGTAAAAACATTTTTATGGGTGCTATAAAAGTTGAGTGTGGCTATTACGTTCGCTAACTAGCTCATTGCCCGCAACGCTAAGGTTTTGCCTTATTTACTGCTTATTCAGGTACTTCGTTTTATAGCGTGATGATATTTTATGATCCTTGTTGGTTATAAAAATGGTCCTAATTGATAAATTTTATTGAATTAATGATGTATTAGAGAATGTTGCTTTGTCTTTTACGACTCTCTATCCATTGTTTTGTATTTAATAAAAACAGACTTTAAAGATGATCAATTAAATGGCACGAAACAGACCGAAGAAAACCGATGCTAGGTTATTTTCAGTGGGTTTGATGACATTATTTTATCAAATAAATCAATCATTTACTTCGAAATAGGATATCAATATCGATGAGGTAATAAAGTCAAAGTCAAGTCAAAGTTTTTTATTTCAAATAGACCAGATTACAGGCATTTTTAAAACGTCAAAACTAGGTGCACGGTTCCAAAAGGTAGGTACTACGGAGAAGAGCCGGCAAGAAACTCCATTTACACATCCAATAATTTTATAGGGCCTCTCAGATGCAAACTTTTGTAATACTTTATGCTTTGTAGCTTTTTGTACAGTACTATTTATGTAGTCAATTCATAGGTATAGATAGAACATAAGTTCCTTATAAACCACTCGACTTATGACGCCTTCTCAATATTCATATTTTGAATAGCTAGTGAAGCTACGCTATGAAGCATTGTGAATTTTCAAATTCTTTCTATTTTAAGATGAATGCGAAATTTGCCTTACACTGCACTTAAGAATATAGCTTGAATTCGTTATCAAAGATAATCTTTACAGCGCCATTAATAATTTTAAAGTAACGAATTAATTTCGTGAACAAAACGCAAAGTGAATAAAGGCGGAATAGTAATTATACTCATAAGAAATTTTATTCATTATAATCATTGTTTTGTATGTGCGGAAAAAATGTGTTAGAATTAGAATGCGTGAACAAAGATTATGTATTTGGTCAAAGTTATTTCTACATTTGAATATAAATACAAAATGAACTTTATTGCTTTGTAATAAGGGCCATATTAAATGTGTGTTTAAGCTTGAGGATCCGTATTCTGTAGCCCGCTGCGTTTACGAGTATAACGGTATGGGATCGCGGTCGAACTGAGTTTTGGACGAAGAATTAATTATGCAAACAAAAGCCCGGGTTATTGTTTCTTCTCACAAAGCTGGACATGTTTGGACGTTTTGCGTAATTTGCGGACAAAACAGCTATGTCATATGCTAGTATTTTTTTTCGTTTTAAGCCATAATAGGTCTTCATTTCTGTTTTGTTTTAAAACAAAAAATTAAGACGCTGCACGTGCAATGTTCTTCAAACAAAATTGTTCAGGGTTGTGATATTTTAGGAAAAGAAAATTAATATCGTCAAGTGCTACGTTAAAGTTCGAGGTAAAGCCGTATTGGAGCTGTTCCAGCTTCGTAATAGGAAAAGTCGCGGGTGACGCCGATTGACAGGATCCGAATGAAAATTCGATTAGTTTTACACTATTTTATACGGAATACTGCCGTGTTCTTGCAGAAATAAGTAATTACAGAGCAATGCAAGAAACAAAATTCGTACGTAAAGTTCTAAAAATAAAATAATCTAAAGAAGATAACAATTGACGGTTCAAGGAACAGTGTTAATGGTTAATTTTCAATGTTTTATCTTAATTAGTAGGCTTATATAAGCGAATTTCTACAAATTGTGGCGCGGTCATCTGCGCGTGCAGTCCAATTTACTGTTGTGGCGGCTTTTGTTATATCAAATAATTTATGTGGGCAGTAAAAATATGATTAGCGCGACTGAACACGTCTTGTATTGAGACGTCACTCAGCGGGACTTTTATGGCCTCATTTGGACTATTTGAAGGCGCTTCCTTGAACCATGACCGACCGAATTACTTAAGACCTCTTCAAACCTTCAAAGTCAGTATTATATCTAAAGACCATAGAGGCCAAAGTAAATTGGCGGTGAACTTTTTTAACTTTGTACCACTAAAAGGCCGTGCCTACTTTGTTCCGTGTCGTTGTGTTCGAATTTGAAAACCGAATGACTATTACGTTGTAAACTTTATGGCTGTTGTGATGAGCCGGGTGAAAATTTAGTGGTCAAATAATTAAAATTTTACAAATCACTTGAATATTAATTATTTATTGAAATATAAAAAGTCGTAAATTCTGCGTTAATTAGCCATAATGTCAATATACACCTAAAAGCTCACGGAGAAATAAGAGATGGCGATGTTATAGAAAAAAAAAGACTTAATATCTCAAATGTCAAAATGTGACATTGAGTGATTTGTAGCTAAGCTCCGCCTGTCCCGTGTTTCAAACATCACCGCTCGGGGCAGACAGCTGAGCTCTAAGCTTTGCAGGGACGCAACAGAGTTGCATAACGCCGTCCCCCTCGCTCTTATTGTATTTGCGTATTTCTATTTCACACGGCGGATAAGACTCTATCCTATTCTATAAACGGCACTACCTATCGCTATACTTACCTGAGTGCTTTTGTAAAAGTTCAACGCTTCTCTATGCAGTTTGTATGTAAAAAGATTTTGTGAGAAGCGTTTGTACGGGGATTTTGCGATCACGTATTATGATTTTTTTTTCTATTATTTTCTGCACTAGGATCGCACGGTGCGTCTTGATTGTCGTGTTTATAGAATACGTTTTTGGTATTTCCGTTTCTCTTTGACAGTTCAGTACAAAAGTTGAGTTCATAGTATTATAATGTATTGTCATAAAAATTCTTGGGAATCGCTAGAATATTTTCAGTAGTATTGGGTATGTATTTTTATGAATATTCCAAATTATTTAATTTGTTACTTTGCCTATTTTTTCTTTACTTCAAAACTTTAATACTAACCACTGGATATCTTATATTGATGTAGAAGTGTTGAGCATTGCCCTTTGAAGTATACATACCTGAAAAAAAAAACAATAATATTAGAAAAATATATGATGTCCCAACTCCCCCGTTAGGAATATTTACAATATTTCTTTACAATGAAACGTCTGTCTGCCCTAAGCTAACAACCCAAATCATTTAACTATCATGGTTGTTGGTACATTTCCTGATGTTTTTATTGATTTTTTACTTTCCATTCATTATATTTCCATGTGAGTGTAAAAAATTAAAACCTCGTTCACACAAGTATAGTCATGGACTAAGGCTGGTTGCAACATATATCATGAAAAAGGCATATAGGCATGTGGACCACAGTGTGCGACCTAATGCTAGAGATAAGATATCAAGTAACCAAACGCATTTAACGCACTGCATTTTAATTGGTTATTAGGCATCTGTTTCTAATGAAAGGGCGACTATGATCCGAGTCAATTTTGGTACGTAATAAATAGGCCGGTTTCAGTGTCAAATGTTTTCACACGAAAATATAATTTATGGCAGAGTAAAATAACCCATGCTCTGTATTAAAATGTCTAATCTAAATACGTTACTTAAAATTTTAAGATGAATGTATGCTGTGATGTGAATCAAGACATCTATGATGAGCAAATAAATTCTAAAATGATGATAACATAAATAACATTTGTTTATATGAAACCAACCAATCAGATAGATGTATGTAACTTGATCACAAGAGTTCAGTTAATTTTAATCTTATTTATTTTTTTGTTGTAACGGTAAACATTAGCTTTAATACTCAAAAATAGAAGAATCTACCAAATACATACAAACTTAAACATTTTTGTCATTCAAAACTTTCGCCAGCAGACAGATGCTCGGTCACTCAATCTGTCTAAGGGTCCAAGATATAAATAGCGTAGCTTTAAGTGGCAAAGCGCGCCGACTCGGGCCCTTCCGCCGATAAGATCGTATTAGGGCGTAAAGTAACCGACTGCTACTGGTTTTTGTCATATCTGTAGATATGTATTTGATTTAGAAAGTTTTAAGTGGCTAGAAAGAAAGAACATTATGAAGCTTTTAGATAATTACATAAATACGAATTTTTTTTTTGCTTTGATTATAATATGTACTGTCGAAATATTTCTGCCAATTGACCTAATAAATATTGTGTGATTTCAGCAATATAGTGTTTCATTCCTTAATTTAATAAAATCGAATCTACCGTATACATGTATCATAGGATCGTGTAGTTTTTTCAACCTACAACCTATCTACTAATACTAACTACTAAAACCGATCCGGTATCGTTATTTCGATTAATGACATCTGATTCGTCCCATACCATGAGGAATGGGAACCAATTTAAAGGAATTGCCTTTTAAAATGGCTTAGTCAGAAGCTATTCTGTTTTAAGTGACTAATGACTGAATTAATAGAAGTTGCGGGAAGAAATAATGATATGCGAATATCATTCTCAAGTTTTTTTATTTATCGCTGTATATGATGCGGTTGATGAACAAGGAATTAACTATAAGAGAAATTTTATAATTCACTAGATAAAAATTCTAGCAAAAGTAAATACAACTTATTTAACAATATAATTATATATATAAACTATTTTAAATGAGGCAATCACGAACAGAAGGGTCAGGAAGTATCCACACTTCTCTTTTTTTAAACCTTTCTTGCGTGCACGATTGACTGAAGGACGAAACCTGGCCGGTTCACGGTGAAATAAAGAATGATTACATCGCGAAGGCGATAACTCCGCTATCACATCCTGGAATCAAACACGCTTCGTACGAAACGAATGCGAACGCTTCAACGATTTACTCAGGCGATTTTTTACGTCAATTAGCTTTGAATCCGAAATGAGTAGTGGGAGTATATCTTGACGTGTTTAAAAACATTCTATTTTTATGTTCTTTGAGTCAAATGACAAAGGAATATTTGTTCGCACTTTGATGAATTTATGTCTTCGCGGAATCTTTGTTGAGCCTCTTGGAAGGACAAGATTGGAATTGAATATTAGTTTTGAGACAATGTTGCGGGGTTTGCTTAGTAATAATGATGGTTATTAATATTTAATAAGCGCCTCACTTTCATAGTCCATAATGTCACATATCCCTGTAGGTACGTGTCTGTCGTAACTATAATCGTAGATTGAAAATTCTGTTTGGTACCGTAAACCAAGGAGACTTAGTTTAGTTTTTGAGCTTCATGTATTTATATCTTATTTATTTTTGAATTTAGATGCTACAATAAAAATCTTTTATATAAACTGAATTAACAGATTATAAAAGCAAATAGGCTAAAAAAAACAGAGCATTGTTTTCGAGAAAAAAAGGAGAAATGTTCCTTATCAAACTTGGACCGTAGAGCTTCTACGTTGACGACCTCTGTTCTATCATTGAATTTCAAAGTAATCGAGAAATCTAGAAATCTAGAAATCCTTTTTTTTACAAAATCAGGGGTGTAATTTAATATTTTTTATCTTCGCCATCTAACATCGCTGACACCTCTAATGATAAAATAGGAAAACTGTCAAAGTTCCCTACAATATTAAAATAAAATGCATAAGTTCCATTTTCACAGAGATATTTGACCAAATGCAAATATTTAGTAATTATCAATGTCGCCCCTGTGTTTTAAAATAACCTCGGTTTACCGGTACCTACTTGTTACAAAAGTCTGTAATAGCACCCGGATGGCAAAGAACTGGATTATGTGGTATAATTTGGTAGAGCCCTAACATCAAAAGACTAGTAGTCCACTGCTTGGCATAGGCCTCTCCAATACACACGCCACTGAACGATCGATCCATGACTTCTATTATCTAGCTGTTACCAGCCTTGCGAAGATCGTCACTCCACCTAGCCTGAGGGCGTCCCACACTAAAGTGCGTGCATTTATTCACTGTAGTTAACTGACAGGTGCTAATGTCAAACAACAATGCACTACTGTCAAGCAACAATAGTAAAACCTGTCAATTTACTCCAGTGAATTAATAATCCTACTATACGTTTGCCGATTCGCGGTCTACACTCAACAACATGTCTTTCCCAACGGTCATTGGTTCTACGGCTAATATGTCAGAGCCTTAAGTCTGACTGTAATAGGTTGGTAGGTATCATCGATCGTTACAATGAGAGGTCGTGTTATCGGTCGTAGCATATCGTTCAGCAGAATGCTGTTTCCCATCCAGTTAACATCCAGTTTTGTAGCCACACAAAATTGCAATAACCTATTCGGTAACTCCATTCTAGTCTATAGCATTGTACAAGCCGAGCCCCTAGCGGGCACCTATCGAGTGACGTCACCGGAAGTGGCGTGGGCGGGAAATGAGATGCGAGTGTGCACGACACCTTATGTACGCACGTCTGCATTAACCTTTATGTGTGTTTTGTTATTTACCGTTGTGTTTTGCATACTCGCTGATATTTTGTTCAATCTATTTTTATTTTACGAAAATGTGTTTGTGTGAATAAAAGATCCAAATAAAGATTCTATGCACACGCTCAGCTCTTCAAAAATAATTCTAGCTGACGACTTTGAAACTACAATTCATGAAGTTGAAAAGTTTATTAGAAATTTTATGCAGACACTTACCTATAAACTGTAACCTTTAAAATGCCTTACATCGCTTGAAGCGCCGTCTAAATTAATGTTCAATGTCTGGTATCGCTTAAAGCGCCATTTAGGCTACACGGCATAGACAAAGGTGTTAATAATTCAGCATTGTTGTATAATAGGTGATAATAACTATAACAATAATTCTGTAACATTGTCAGCTTTGCACCTAAATCATAGACAAAAGCTTGAACACAAAACTATTAATTAAAAAAGAACATTAATTGTTAGCGAAAGCAATGTACCTATATAAGTAAAGCAATTTTTTGTTTCATGCAATATAATTGCTAATTTCGTGTGAATTTAATAGCTGTTCAGAACATAGATCGTTTTGACCGTTAAGCTTGGCCCGCCCACTTCCTACTCATATTTTTCTTTGGGCTACAATATGGCAAAGCAGGTGGTCATTGGTCCGTGTTTTTGATGCAGTTTTCTTTTGTTTTTTTGAGAAAGTTCCTTGCAATAATATTCCTGTTTCACAATTGTCGGATAACTTTTATTTGAGAGATATACAGGGTGTAAACGAATTCGTGTAATTCCTTCAAATCTTGTGATCTTACTGGTGACACTGATTGACCCTGCATAGGTTTTTTTCAGAATCAACAAAAAAAGCTTCCAAAAAATGAACCATGGTATTCTGTATCTGAGTAATTTTAGTGTCCCAAGTTAACTGACTGCGTGGAGCGATATCGCGCTAGTCGTACCCGTCAGCTGTGTCGTCATGCCTTCATTCATTTATGCATGACATCGAAATTTTCTATCACATAAAATTTACATTTGTTTTTTTTAATCAATCTAAATCCCGTGCAGGGTTAATCTATACCGTTAATAGATCATGTGATTTGAAGGAATTATACGAATTCGTTTACACTCTTTATAAATGGTTTACCAGATTCTGTATAAAAATCTGTCAAACCACCATATTGATTGTATTGTAGGACGTATCCGACAGTTGTGAAACATGCCCTAAATATAATACATTGCTAAATGTATGTTTGTTGTGGTGATAGAAGGTTAATTCTTCAATTATAACATTTGTTTAAAACATCGAATAGGAAGGTATCCGACAGTTGTGAAACAGGTCTTAAATACAATTAATTGCTAAATGAATGTTGGTTGTGGTGATAGAAGGTAAATTCTATCAATCATAAAATGGGAAGGTTCAGACTGTATATACAAAATAATGAGACGGTGGCCCTGAAATGTTTTTGGTGTTTCTTCTCAAGTGGCCAGCTAGTTTGGAAACGCCGGATTCAGCTAACATAGTGACCTGAATAAGTGCTGAAAGCAACCTATTTACAGAAGACATTTGATTTTTGAATTATTTGATCTTAAAAAGATTCTGATTTTAATTCAACAAACTCTTGATGGTATAATTTTTATGTATTAGAACGTTTTCCTAGTAAGGCTTTGATGGTTTATATATTTCACAACGCTTAGCAACCAACAGATAGTATTTTTTATAATTAACTGCATTCTATTCATACAGATGATGCTTTTAAGCTTATACTAAAATAACTGCGATATAATTTATATCCATTTAAAAAACATAACAAGACATGTTTTTTCCCCACTATCCACTTAAAGCTAATAATATCGTTCACCCAAATATTTTGTCCGTGTATCCCACCCCACCTGTTCTTATTGGATGAAAACAATAAAGGAAATTGCATTTGGTATTAGGTCCCCTACTGATTAGAGACCCAATCTATTTTAATGTAGTTTCTTCTGTCGCTCAACACGCACTGATGTGTAAATTGAGTACTTTCACATAAATTTGTTTTTGTTATTTCCAAGAAATGTAGAATTGGTGTTTGTATCCTTCTAAACGGCTTTCCTTGATGAAGGATATGGCAAACTCTATTCCTTTGACAATGATTAAACATTATTTTAGGGTTCCAATTCAAGCTTCATGAGGTAGGTTATGAAAATCACTGAAAATTTACAGAACTTTTTCTTCTGTACTCGAATACAATGGTTTTAGCTTCTCACTCATAAACAAATAAATCAGTTTAAACCAAATCGAATTCAACTTCGTTAACTCAAGCATTAGAACCTTCGTATTCTAATATCGTATTCTCGTCACATTTCTGGATCGGTGCCTCTTATTCCGTAGGCGTTAAATCCACTAATACATTTTGGGCTCACTGTCGGCATCGGCCAAAAATCAGGGCGAACCATGCTGCCCTGCATAGCAAACAGGCCGAAGTAAACCAACATATTCCTTACTCAGACTATCTACACGCCGTTACATTTCCATTGACTGTGCGGTTGAGAGAAATCGATAGCAATCTCTTTTGACTATTCAATGGAGTGTGAATAATCAGTTTGCGCGATAAAATCCTTATGATTATCGTAAAGCTTTGAAGCCGAAGTGTTCTTTACTGAGACTATTTACACACTGTTACATTTCCATTGACGGTGTGGTTAAGAGAAATCGATTGAGATTTCTTTTTGACTATTCAATGGAGTCTTAAATATCAGTTTGTACGATGAAATCGTTCGGGTTTGGTACTAAAGTGTGTTTAACGTACTTACGAAGGAGTTCCTAAATTACGTACAATTTGGGGTCACAGTTAGTGTCTATGTAAATGTATGTTTTCGGACGGCTCCGGCTGGCTTGATGTCCCTTGGGGTCGTGTTAATCCAGAATAAAGGTCTGTTTCGTTCTTTGTATTAAAGTTGATTTGATGTGTTTTTGAATCTGCGTATTTCTTTATTTATTTAATAATGTATGTACACACAACACTTTATAAAAGATAAGTTAATCAGGAGCATAGCGTAAAAAGGCACTGCTTTTTTCGAAAAGAAATCTCTTCCAGCAGACATGTGACAGAAGAATTTAGAACAAAAAATTATGATCTTTGTTAATGCTTAGAAAAATATGATAACCTTAGGGCCGATTTTTCAATCGTCAGATAACTTTTATCGGAGGAATAACTTTGACTTTTTCAAAGCTTTTGCATAAAAATATGTCAAAACATCAAAATTGTTCTTAAAATAAAACGTATAGGTATAATGATTGAAAAATCCCCCCTTAGACCGATGTTTCGAATATAATTAATATTCAATTCAAGGTTTCACATATCGACAGATAATCAAGAATTTTTCAAATGACGAAGTCGTTTTTCGCTGTTGACCATTTCATATAAGTACTTTTTCGTTTTTGTCGAGTATTCCCGTTTATTCCAACATATTTATAAAACTTAATGCTCCTTAAGAGCTGACATCAAAACATTTGTAATGTGCTGAGAATAAAAATAATGTTTCAATAAAATTAGTCAAAATACCACGTTAAGAAAAGAAAAGCATAATACCTGAATTTATTGCGACAATAAACGGTTAAGCATTTATGAATATGTTCATAAATGTCTTGATAGTTTCTAACATACATACATTTGAATCCTAAATAACATACCTACATAAAATAGTTGGCGTGTCCCACTATAAGAATTTCTGTTTGCAGTCACGCGATGGATTCCAAGTTGTCTACATAGAAATAACATCATTACTAGACAAACTAACCGCTTACACAAACTTTATAAGCTCATTATTTTATGACTCACGTACTTTGTAGGCGTTCTTAATTACTTTGTAGTTTTGTGTAACTCAAAATTTTTAGTTAGGAAATATTTTGCCAAGTAAATATCTCATTACGATTACCACAGAAACTCATCAAAATAATTATGATTATGATCGAAGAAGATTAAAAGTTCTTGTTTGATTTTAGAAAAGATCTCAAAACTTCTGAATTTATTCCAAACTTTCACTTAACATATTCATATAACTTAAACCGTCTCAAACTGATTGATAATGTCCCACAAACTGTTCCAAGTCCTTGAAACAAGCTGTACCAGTGCCGGGATTCCCTCGGCAGTCAGCTGGGCTATTAAATCCTACTTTACGACGCACTTACCGCGCTCAACCGGCGACCGTTTATGCACTCGTAATACTAACCTTAATTGGCATATTGAGATTATAGCCTTGTAATTGGTTGTTTTATGCTTGTATTATAGATAACAGTCGTTCTCAACGGCCTACTGATTTGCAAGAACGTTTTTGTTTTTGTTTACAGTAAACGGCTCATTGCGCGAACAAATGAAGCCGTTAAAACAGTTGTAGGAGGTATTTAAAATAAGAATGCATATGGATTTTTTTCGTTTAGTGTATGATATGAAAAAGTTTTTATTGAATGTTAACATTGTTGTTAAAATTATATCCACATTTTGATCACACTTGAACTTGCTTTGAAATAAAATTATATCTTAACATACATTGTGGACATAAAGCTTACAAATCACAAGCAAATGAGTTAGCAAAACTTAAATGGTACTTTAAAACTTATAGAAATATGAGTGCACACGAACTAACTACCATAAACAAGAACAAAAAAAGCTAGCCATGATTTTTTCAGAGCCGGATGAAAAAATGATAGCGATTTTCAATTGCAATTCAGTCGCCATTTTCACATATCCAGACACTCGTACAATATCTGTTTCGTGTTTTTACATCGTACACAGGCTGGCCGCGTAAATTCGAAATGCCTGATTCTGGCGTACACCAGTATTTTAATTACTCGTTTCGAGAATGATTTATATCACAACACAGACGCGAATGGCACTAGACTCTTTTGTGGTGATGATTTTATTTTTTTGAGTGCAAAATTTTTTAGCCTTCGCTGTATTGGTGTTTGTTGTTCCCCAAGACGTAAATCTAAGTGTATTCTAGGCCTCACAATTTATGAAATATTTTCAGGTAAGCAGGCAACTTACAAATATAAAACATAGATTATGAAGTATATAAAACAGGTAACTAGAGCAATCAACTACCATGATACCATACGAAACGAAATTTCGTAAAACGTACGAAATCCGTGTCCATTTCGAAAGTGTTTCGAAATATGGAAGTCGTTATATTTATGAAGTTTAGACACGGTCGGAAAGGAAATTGGACTAGAAAATAAAAATAAAACTGTTTGTAACGGGGTCACGGCCCGCGGGTTCTCATGGCATCAGCATCAGTTGCTTAACGTGTGTTTGATAAGCTACATATGTGTACGTGCCTAAATACAGATGTTTAATGCCAGAACATTCTACAATTTACATACAAGTTGAACTTAAATAAAAGCCTACTCAAATGCAATGGTCCTAGGATCGTTCCCTGTGGCATTCTATGACGAAGACCTGAATTTAATAATAAAATTATGTGTTTCGACAAATGAAATTCTGATTTAATGCTGGATTAAGTACTTCTCTCCTTTAGAAAGATAAAAACATAAAGATGCAGTAGATACTTACGTAATAAATATAAAAATTAAGGGTTGCTTTCAAGCGTTGGTTATCCAAAAGTCTACACCAGGTCTCTGTCCAATTTAAAGGTAAACACAACAAAGGCATATTGTAAACTGATAAATAACAAAGCTTCAATAACGCTCGCTTTCACCGACCACCCCCATAACAATAGCTCTTAAATGCCAACACGTTACATTTTGCTCTATCCACGAAAAATCGTGTACAAAAACATAGCAATGTCTTGCGCAAACGCATTCACGTGAACCATTGTTATAAACATTTTTGGGCGCTTTCGTAATATCGTAATGTACCGTTAGGGACACGCGTCCAAAAGATAAAAACTAGTCTAGTTTATTTTCTTTTGTGATGTTCCGAACAAAAGGGCAAATATGATTTAGTGGTTTTCCATTCTTTAAGAATTGGATAAAAAACACTTTTTAAAAGAGGATTTGTTTTAAGCTTTTACGATTGCGCCTTTGTGACATAATGTAGTTTTTAAAAAGATATTCTTCTTGTCGACAGCTATGAGCGACGTTTATTGAGATGGGAATGATAAAAAATAGACGCATTCATAGAATTCCATGCCAATCATAAATTATCTTAGTACCAACTGCCACTCTTTCATTAATATGCAATATGTTTTTAGTTAAAGGCGAATATTTTATACTTTATCTTAAACTGTTTTAAGTTAAACGTCATTGTTAATTTTGTACCAAAGATAGAAGCGGTAATTTTTACTCTTTTTCTCTCTGACGGACAAAATTCCCATGGGCATAGAACATTGTTAATGCAACATTAAACTGCAAATTAGGTAATCTGTATGTGTGAATTAAAATTTGTATGAGTTTTTCCTTGTTCGGAATCACAAAGTCATTTGACATCCCAACTTTAATGTTGAAAAAGTGTTCCTAGAGTTATTTATCGCCACTAAATAACTACAAAACATTCCATAAAGTTGTCGTGGAAATTTCTCATGGTAAACTCGACCTTAACGCGTAGTATGGAGCCTAAAACAATTTATGAACTCATAACACATTAGGTAAAACACAAAACGCGAGCCGGTGGCTGTGTGCGAACGATTAATCAAACTTTCGACGCGACTCCGCTGCATCTCAATTGTTTGCTGCTAAGTTTCGTGGCTATATTCAAAACAATTGCGAGCCGTTCGATTTACGATCGGCATTTGTTCGTGCTAAATTTAAATTGTTAGGCTTGGGACAAACAATTTGCGGATTGTGAGCAACGGAGTGGTGTCGGTCGGCACTCGCCTCTGCCACCTAGCGTGATTTAGGAGTTTGCCGCGCGCTTAAATCATAGCGGTGTCGTCTTCGAGACCGGAATACGTATGCTTTTTGCATTTACAAAGCTTGAATGTAGCCACCGTTGCACCGGCCATCAGTTGCCACATCGCTCGAGAAATATGGTTTGTTTTGGTTCTGTTTAGACGTTTCGTATCCGAAGATATTAGTTGGTGTAATTCATACTTACATGTTTGTAAGTTGTTGGTCAATAATTTGTTATTAATATGTGGTTTACGCTATAATTACCTATGTACGTATGTATTATTTGGATTTATGTACCACATCTTGATTTATAAGGTTTCTGCTGTGTAATAAAGCCGAATTTAATATTTATGATCCGACTGGAAAGTGTAACAACGATTGTATCGCGATAGTGGCGATGACTCTTAATGAGATGTAGACGGGCAGCAGACGTATCATTACCGTCAGTTACTTACCTAGAATTACTCACGGTAGGTAATCTAAAAGCAGTATGAACAGTAGCGATCTCGACTCGGCGACTTAAACTACAATCACATTGAATTCATACAAAAACTGACCCTGTATTTTATTCGTATGTAAACTATAGACGCTACGGTGCCGCTATATTACATTATTTTGTACTTTAACAATAAAAAATACTAATATTTCTCTCTACAGAAGATATACAATTTTGTACTAATAAAAGAAAGAAACTATCACTGTTTGACACTCGTCCGTCTATGTAGTGGTCCAGGTAGGAGGAGGATTTGTCGAACTTATTCAGTTTCGTGCGTGGAGTCGCGCGAGTTTATAGCGCGAGCGTGGTCGCGTGTATCGCGAGGTGACGCGGAGTCGCGCGGGGCGGCATGGCGGCGGGCGACTGGCGACTGTGGGCTGGGCGGGCGGCGCGTCGGCCGCGCGCGGCGCACTGCCGCGCCGCCGCCGCCGCGACGCCGCCCCACGCGACCCCGCGCCTCACACGCCGCTGATTAAAAATTCTTACCAAACTTTCTTCTCGGGATAGCCCCCAACTTGCCGTAAATGGTTTCTTTGTAAGCCACTTTCTTCCACCTTGACGGGATCCCCATTTAAAGTTGGGAAGTTGGCGCGTCACTCAGGAATGCCGTTTCAAACGGTAGCTTGAAAGTCTCAGTAAAAATTAAAACTTAATTTCCTATTTCGTACAACCGTACGGTACAAACATACGGTAGCTAAACACTATGTGTGTAATAGAAATGCTATAATTTTGGTAATTACAGCAGTTAAATTAAATTACTGTGGTGTAAGAACACGAATACTTTCTATAGAAAGTTTCATTAGTACAAAACTAGCAACCTATAATATGCATATGTTAGTAAACTACGTGTTTTATGTATTTGCGTACATAAATGCTGGGTATGAGGTATTTGTCGAGCGCCATTAACTTTATTACAATTTTGTAAAACATTTACGAGGCTCGCGAAGAAGGTGGTCGAAGGCTTTGTTGGCACGTAACGTTTACGTTTAGTTTAGAACAGAAAACTATAGAAACGTTGTAAACGCGCATTACACCCGATTGCCCCCGCAACTTAAGTGCCGGCCGGATTAGAAAAGTGCCGTATGTGTAGTCCAGTACATAGTAATAACTCATAAAAATTATAAAAGAATCTACGGCGAACATAGTTCACATTTACTGCAAAGATGGGACTTTATTTTATTGTTTTCTCCTAAACTTCCTTCCCATCTAGCAAGAAAAGGTTCCTCAACAAACTTTAAAGATCATTTTGTAATGGAATGCTGGTATAGCTGCGTACTGTGTTGAACTGTTGAATGACACAGTATCTATTGATACACCTACTCCTAAACTGTAAACTAGTCTGTTAGACAAATAAGGTGTTTTACAGTCTATAAAAGGGACTTCGCTATTCATCCCTCCCCAGCCAAAAGGACCAACGCGTCTCAAAGAAGGTAAAATAAGGTGGACTGGATGTAGGCGACGAGGATCATAGGTTTTGACGACTCTTGGAGCTGAGTTTGGTGGAATTATGTTTGATGTGTTCATTATCTAAAAACTTCTGTTATCAGAACGTATTATTCTTTCCTATAAAAGCTCGGTTACCTTGTACCGTATTACAATTTCGATCACAATAAAAAAAGACGAATTAATAAATCGAACATCAATCAATGCGCACCTATAGATATGGCAATGGCCCGCCACCTACGGCGAGCTCACAAAAGACCCCTCTAATCGCCCCCCTGACTCACCACCCCCCTTGCCGCACCCCCCGGAAAAGCGTGACGACCCACAAATATAATTTTAGGTAAAACTTTCCCCCGATGGTTATGCCGCCGAGCTTGGGTGCATTAAATAGGTGACGTACTTTTATAGGGATGTGATGAATTAAAATTTTAATATATTAGGGTTACTAATGCTTCGGAAAATATCTTTGATTAATAATTGTTTGTATAATATTAATTGTTGTAATAATTGTTTTTTTCTTGCGCTGGCAACACTGGCCACCGGTCGTCAAAAAACGACTTCGTAGTTTAATTACTTTAAAAAAATATTTTAAGTACATAAATAGTGTTTAGATTTATATTTTATCATCAAAACTAACTGAATTGTATAACAAGTGATGTATCCAGTGCATAAGCGGTGTCTTTGTTACAAAATCTGCGTATAACAAAGGAACCTTACACCGGCTGTCAACGAACGGATCACGGATTTGAAATCGTCAATCCGGGGGAGTATTTCTTTTAATTTAATTCTAGTACTTATTCTTACATACTGTACAACACCCCATAACACTGCTCAGTCCTCTGAGCTACGTCAATTACATACATATCGGCTCAGTTTATGTCTCCTTTTGCTTGACAATTTGTGGAAGCAAAATCGACGACGAATACATTCGCCCAGGCATAAAACACTGCAATACTTACTCCACCTTAACGTATGTACGTAACTTGTAACGTATGTAACTTCACATTAACATAATCAGCTGGACCCAGATAGAATTATAGTTACTTCAATTCAATGATAATTAATAAAATTATTACCCTCCCATTCCATTAAATAAAGTCAATTATTAATATTTTAAGTTTATGACCAGTTTTGTCCTAATTAAGTTGTACTTATCTATCTAATGTTATTTCTTATTTTCATATTCTTAAACTACTCTGTTTAAGAGCTGTTTTACAATTTTGTAGAACAATAAAGTACATTCTATTCTATTCTACTCTGTACTACTGTAATCTACTATTTTATCTTTTCTGTTTGTCTAACTTTCTGTGTCTCAACAACAGAAATCTGTTCTCAACCCACTTACTTTCCTTTCGTACACTTAGCTGTTTTCCTGTCACATTTCAGGTGATACGCGGGGCAAATTCTGAAGATGATGACCCGCAGAGCTGTATCTCGTGACATGGAGGACAAACTGAGGGCTACGCTTAAGGAATTGGAGTCCTCAAAAAATCTCTGCAATCAGCTGCTCCAAGAACGAGATGACAGCGAGGTTGAAGTGAAGGAAATAGTCAACAAAAACACCGAGCTCAAACGTGAATTGGCAGAACTCCACATCCAACACGTGGATATACTCAACCAGCATCAACAACTCCGTGAAGTAGTGTCTGACTTTCAACAGTGCATGAGCACTCACGAGTTGGCGTTGAGACGTATATCGGAACTGGAACACGAACTGAGTGAGGCCCACAACATCATATCTCACTCAGACTCACTCAAATGCAGCGAGCAGGATGCTATCACCCACAGCATGTACGAGGAGCTAGTTGTCGGTGAATCCGGTCTGGGGTCAGTGAAGCCATCGGTAACCATAGATTTAACTGGGGATGATACCATAACTAGACGTCCATTGCTATCTAGTCACAACAAGATAAAGAGATACATTAAGATAAACAAATCTATTAGAAAATATAAGAAATTATTCCAAAAATATAATATGTACAAATGTAACATTAGTCTCAGGAAAGAACGTTTAAACTTGCTGAAACAATTAAAGTCCTGCAATAAGGAATTAGATCTAAGTAGGCAATTGTATGATGTTGACACTGTAAACCTGCAGGAAGAGCTATTGCGCAGGGAAAACTTTTTAAAGGAAGTATACAATAAGTATGAACTGAGTCAACAAATGTTAAGTGAGCGCATGCAGGCGGCTGGTGAGCTGGTGGATTTAGTGAGGTACAATGCAGAAAGATATGAGTCTTTAACTAATAATCTCTCTTGTACTTGTGCCCGCTCCCCACCACCTCCCCAGCCCCAGTATGTTGCACCTTCAGACTTACCCGTAGTACCTCAACCAGTAGAAAATGTAAACATCAAGCCAAGTAGGACCATATTATACTCAGATAGATTAGGAATAGGCTTTGGATCATTGTTAAATAATTGTCTGAACCACAACATAATTAACCATTGTTACCATGACCTACATTTTAATGAAATTGTTAACAAAATATTAAACTCAAAACTGGACGAGCATAGCACTGTGGTTCTGCTAATAGGTAACAGCCTAAACATTAGAAAAAAGGACATAGTTAATGGTATCGGTGCCCTTCTTAACCTAAAGATAGGTAAATTAATATTGTGTGCCTTGCCATATTCAGACTCTCTGTCTGAGCAAGAGAATAACTATATCTACAGTTTAAATAATTTAATGCACATGTTGACATGTCGTCATAGTGACTATTTATTGTATTTTGATACTAACAAGTTTGTTAGAGGTTTTGTTTTAACTCAGGAAGCTATGTTCCTGTCGAAGAAATGTCGACATTTATTAGCTACATTGATAGCTTATAATATACACGCAGTTATTGGTAATTTAACTGAGACTAGGTTAAGTGATGAATCAGTATTAACTAGTTATTCTAATAATACTGTCATAGACTGTTTAAACTTTTAGTGCCGACAAAAGAGAAGCATAGTGATAATATTTTACTTTATCACCAAAATATTAATCGCTTCTCTGGCAAAATATTAGATGTGGAAATGTTAATAGATAAGTACCATATGGATATTTTATGTTTTTGTGAAACTTGGTTGAAACCACATAAAATGTTGTTCAATGTTAATAATTTTGCGGTTGCCAGTGCGTACAACAGAACTTCGTTAGGGGGCGGTACTTTAATTCTTTGTAATAGTTGTTTTAGACATAAGGAAAGAAAAGATATCACTGCCTGTTCTGTTGATCGCTTATGTGAGGTAGCATGTGCAGAGGTAGAGGGCCACACTATATTATGCGTTTATAGGCCACCCGCATCAAACTTGTCATCATTTTTGATCATAATGGAAGACATATTGAGAAAACTTTTTAGGAATAATAACTTAATTTTTGTTTGTGGTGACCTGAATATAGATTTTTTAATTGAGTCGCCGGAAAAATGTAAACTTGTGTCATTGTTTAAATGTTTTAATTTAAAGTATATTTTTAATGAAGCAACTAGAATAACTGCTACCTCAGCTTCATGTATAGACAATATTTTTACAAACTGTCAAATAAAAGACTCTTCTTTAATTAGTGGCGTTAGGTCTGATCATACAGGCCAACTAGTGTCCTTTCAGTTAAATAAGCAGCTTCAATTAGACAAAATCATTGAATTAAGACCACTAACTAAAAATAATTTGCAAAAATTTAATAATAATGTATTAACTAATCTTCCTACATCCTGCTCTAGTTCAAGGGACCCCAACATAAATTATTGTACATTGTTCGCTACAGTCTGCCAAGAATTTAACAACACATGTCCAGTCAAGAAACGTAAAATTAATTGTAAATCTAAATTTAGTGAATGGGCCACCCTAGGTATAAGAAAAAGTAGAGAAACTTTGTATAGTCTATATCATGAGAAATCATTGACATCTGATCAAGCTTTTCATAATTATGTAAGAAATTATTCAAAGATATTTAAGAGAGTCTGTACTCAAGCTAAATCTAGATTAATTTGTAACAAAATAGGTGCCTCTAATAATAAGATAAAAACTGTGTGGCAGGTAATAAATAAAGAAACCGGAAACACAAAAAAACGGGATAACGAACTAATTTTAAAATCAGATAATAAATTAATTACAGATAAGTCTGAAGTCGCTCAGACACTCGAAAACTTTTTCACGAATATCCCGATAGAGGTCACGAAATCCCTTGCTTCGTCCTCTTTACTAGCTGAATCCTTACTTAAACAGAATTTCTGTAAAGATATACCTATCTTTGAATTTAAGCACATTTCTGCTACCTCGATTATAAAAGCTTTTAAAAGTCTAAATATAAAAAATACTGAAGACTTATGGGGCATTTCTGTTAGGGTTCTTGGAGCTATCATTAACACCATTACACCTTTACTTACAGACATATTTAACCAATGTATAGATAGCGGTACATTTCCTGATTTGATGAAGCATAGTAAAGTAATACCAATCTTCAAATCAGGTTGCAAGAATAACCCCTCAAATTACAGACCCATTTCGGTGCTTCCAGCACTAAGTAAAATCTTTGAGAAAATCATGCTTGATCAGATGATGTCTCATTTTGACCAGAACGGGATATTGCATAGTCGCCAGTACGGTTTCACGAAAGGTAGGTCGACTACTGACGCAGGAGTGAAACTAGTCACTCATATTTTGGAATCCTGGGAGAGCTCTCAGGATGCTATTGGCATCTTCTGTGATCTCTCCAAGGCTTTTGACTGCGTTGACCACAACACCCTCATCTGTAAATTACACCACTACGGAATTCGTGGCCGAGCTGCTGACCTTGTTTTCTCCTATTTATCTAATAGACAGCAAAAAGTTGGTGCTAACGGTGCGATATCTTCGGGGTCTCTGGTTAAGATAGGCGTGCCTCAAGGCTCAATTCTTGGACCTTTTCTGTTTCTGACCTATATAAATGATCTACCCTATATGATGACCGACTTATCAGACATAATTTTATTTGCCGATGACACTTCCCTTATTTTTAAAATAGATAGAAAAGATAGGGACGTTTTACATGTTAACGAGAGCCTTACTGTTCTTTCTAAATGGTTTGCAGCCAATAATCTATTACTAAATGCAAACAAAACAAAATGCCTTAAGTTTTCACTACCAAATGTTCCCCAAGTAGGTCTAAATTTAATGCTTGAAGGCAATAATCTTAACACAATTAATGACACCGTATTTTTAGGTATAACTCTCGATTCAAAATTGCAGTGGGGTGCGCATATTACTGCCCTGTCGGCTAGGTTAAGTTCTGCTGCATACGCAGTTAGGAAAATTAGGCAGCTGACTGATGTAGCTACAGCTAGGTTAGTATACTTCGCATATTTCCACAGCATTATGTCCTACGGCATTCTGTTGTGGGGCTCAGCAGCTGACGTAGATTCTGTTTTTATTTTACAAAAGAGAGCAATCCGTGCAATCTACAATATGGGTTCCCGCGAGTCCCTTAGAAACGTGTTCAAAGATATTAATATACTTACCTTGCCGTCACACTATATCTTTGAAAATATTATGTATGTTCGGAAAAATTTGCATATGTTTAATGTTAGAAGCGATTTTCATGATAAAAATACACGTAATAAACATAAAATTGTGATTCCCAAATTTAGATTGAGTAAAACTAATAAGTCATTTCTTGGAAATGGCGTGCGTTTTTATAATAAGCTACCGAAATCTGTAACTGATCTTACCGAGGGAAAGTTTAAAGCCCATATTAAACGTGTCCTTATTCAAAAAGCATATTACAAGACTAAGGACTACGTTGACGATAAAGGTGTTTGGAAATAACTCCTTCTGCACATGTGGCTTCCCTGGTACCTCATTAACGTCGTATGTGTACCTATGTCTATTAACTAACCTGATTCGATTAGCTTTTTTTTTTTTTTTTTTACTAACTTTACTCTCAAGATATCTTTATCTTATACAGTGATTTTCTTTGTAATGTGTTTTGATGACAATTAACCATGTCACTTGTTTTATATAGTTTAGCGTCCTTTTACCTTTTGTAAATGTGAGAGCTTTGTAGACTTGCTAGATGCCTGGATACCTAGTTAATTTGTAACCATATTTTTCATTTTGTTTTTTTGTGTGGTTCCTGCTCTTAAGTCTACTTTGGTCTCTCATATCTAAGTCATAACTGTACCCACTGAAATTGTTAAAGATATGGATTTTAAAAGAGTAACCATGGAGTTTCTTGCCGGTTCTTCTCCATAGGAAACGACTAATTGGAACCGTGCACCTAAATTCGACTTTTCATAAGCGCCTGTAATGGTTTATGTGAAATAAAAACTTTTGATTTTGATTTTGATTTTGAATTGTCTGAGTAAGTGGTGGTTGTAGTTCTGTCGGAAATGAAATATTTGCAAAACCATCTCAAAAGAGTAGTCATGCAAAATTACTTCAGAGAATAACTGTAATAAGTAAAATATTAAAGATACTTAAAGAATTTGGCGACACGTTTGGTGCAGTGGCTAAGCGATTGGCTTCTGCGCTACGGGTCGTGGGTTCGATTCCCACACGGAACAAAAATGTGTATGGCCTGCAGATGGTTGTTTCGGGTCTGGGCGTTTGTTTGTGAGATTTGTGTCTGTAAACGCACCCACGATACAAGAGAAATCTTAGTGTGGGGCAAGGTTTTTTAAATAAAAAAAAATAATTGAGAAACCAAAGTTTACCGAGAATCATTTATTTAGCTATAAACAAAGCATAAAATAGAACACAAGGTTACGAAGTGAAACTAAATTGCACTCAACACAATTTGAAAGTGACTGAAAACATTCCAGTAACTGCAACAACATAGAGAAATGTGTGACGATCCCTTTCTGTCTACGGCTAACGAACTTGGCATGATGATTGTTTCAGCAATCAATCAAACCCATAAATAACCAATATCTTGGCTTTATTTACTACAGCTGTGACGTCACCCGCTCGTCCGCATCTCGTTTGACAAGCGTCCGTCAACGAACTGCAGCATACTATGTATGTTAGCCGCGACTGAAATAATGACGTCACACTGATTGTGAAACTACGAAAACTAATGTCGACACCAGTCGTAAAAATGTCGAGCGAAGTTAACGACTACACCTGTAATAATTTATTGTTGTAACCAGTGTTATGTATGAGATTTACACAAAAAATAACTGTCTGGTCCTTAATTATGAGTAGACCATTAATTTTATTATTTTAAGCCGGGGCTACAAGCGCAGCGTGACATAATTTTGTCGTCACTTTATCTCGTGTCGAGTAGTAGCCGATAGTAATCTTGCACTTAACTCGACTTTTTATTGAAATATTTACTTATCATGTGCCTGGGCCCATAACCTATTGGATATCGGCAATATTTCAATAAAAGTCACGTTAGATTTCTATAAACGCGATAATTTAATGAACACATACGACATGACATTCGTTTATCAAAGGAAAGACAGCAACGTCATCAGTGTCAGAAAAACGAAAACGAAATGCATAACTTTATGAAGACATTCTTCAACCAAAAAGTTTCTATGATGTATCTTATAAATTTATACTTATTCAACAGATATCATCATCATCTTCCTGTCCGTATCCCATTCTAGGGGTCGGCACAACATGTATTCCTCTTCCATTCTCCTGTCAGCCGTTATCTCTACTCACTCCTTTCTTACCCATATTATTCTTCACATAATCCATTCATCTTTTCTTTGGCCTACATCTACTTGTATATCCATCTACAGTCATATTTAACACTCTTCTGGTAACATGACTTTCTTCTCTCCGCATAACATGTCCATACCACGATATCCTTTTACTCCTCAACTTTTCAGTCACTGGCGTCTTTCAAACTTCGTGTGAAATATTCATTTCACGCCATTCCTTATCTTATTCATTCTTGTCCATACATCCATCTCGTGTCGAGAAGAGATAAATCATACACAATCTCGTCTTGATACGAGAGAGTGCGACGGCAAAATTCTGTCGCGCTGCGCCTGATAAGCTTACTGGTCATCTTGTAATATGAATAGACTAGTTGCAGTACCATTAGCTTTAGCGTATACTGTTCTGCAAACACAGATTTGCCTGCTAAAGTGGTAATTCTTTGAAGATCATTCGTTGAAGAGATCTTTAGTAGCGACCCGTAGTATACACATGCGACTACCGGCTGATACGGTACAAAGCAATCTTATTAACAAAATTTATATCCATAGGTACGAAAAAAGGTATTCCAAAAAGCCAGTAACATCAAAACGGAATCGAAAACACATTAAACAAGCACAGTACGAGTATGATAGTCATAGACAGTCGGGCAGACCGGCATGGCGGACGGTGCGCTCACAAAATCGCGACACACTTTTTAATTTATTTCGTCCACAAAAAGCTTTTTGCTGTTTTATTTTCATTTCAACGGAGACTTGCGCTGTAGCGGGATCTCTATTTTTATTTATTCCACTCTCGGTTTTTTTTCTCTTTTTCAATTTCGCCCCGATCGACGCGGAACCAAGCGGAACGCAGACGGATCTCATTTTAAATTGAATTCGTCTCCTCTTTGCATTTTTCTTTGGCGTTCCTATGTAACAATTCTAATTGGTGTTGTTTGCATGATAGCATTGTTCGTTTTGATTAGAAAACGCTCGTTAAACCGGGAAAAATACTGACGGTGAAACTGATCGATAACATCGCGTGATAACGTCGTCTTTGAGTAGCTAAAAAGCTTTTTGCAAATTAGAATTTTTCCTTCCGTTGAGGGGGCCGAGTAGGTACGGTTGGTTACCCGTAATACGATACTATGTATCAGGATTTTATTGCACTGATTGTACATAATACAGCGGTGCAGTTCAAAGTTTAATGCAATCTTCCGTACTTACGATGCAAGCTTTCGAGACAGTGAAGAGCAGCAGGCCAATTTTGTAACGTAACCAACATCAATCATGACAGTTGATGCGTCAATTAATGGTAAAAAACTTTTTAAAAACAAGCTTTTATTTAATTGCTCTAAAAAGAAGAAAATAAACTTTAAATTAAATCAAACCAATCAATTTAGTACATGTATTACACAATTTATTAAATGATATAAAAGCTTGTCGCGAGATTTACCTGTGTACTAACTAGTCTTTTTAAACATGCATAGGTGTAATTCTATGAAAGAAAATGTTTCCTGTAAAATATACAAATCTCGCGACAAGCTTTTATATCATTTAAAAAATTGTGTAATACGTGTACTAAATCGATTGGTTTGATTTAATTTAAAGTGTATTTTCTTCTTATAAAGCAATTAAATAAAAGCTTGTATTTAAAAAGTTTATTTTCCATTGATTTATATTTTAGTTATGATTAGGGATGTTTCTAAGTTTGTTTTCGTGTTCTTCTCAGCAAGTCCATTCATTTGATACCCATACTGTGGTAACGTACAGAAAAAATAACTAGTCCGCCATCTTGGATGATCCGCCATATTGGAATTAGTTTGACGTCACATAGCTAAGCATGCATTGTCATCCAAAATAAGCGTGTGTACCAAATTTCAGCTCAATCGGTTAGAGATAACTGATTTAAAATTCAGTTGCAAGATTCCACCCGGACAAACATACATACATTGGAAGTTAAATAAAAGCTTGTAAGAAAAACAATATTCTTTGCGTGTTACATTGTTGTAGAGAAGTCGGATTGTTAGTACATATGTTGCTGTGGAAATTGTTGACCAGTCAAAATCAAAGCCATATCAATTACGAGTGTGTTGCGCAATTAGAATGAAAATCAGAAAACAAATAGCTCATTGTACAAAAGTTTAACCATAGTTAAACTTAAGCATCAAGCCACTTTTTTTGACCCCAGAAGTTCAGATTCTTCTACTAATCTGACGCATAGTACGTCACGGTACATCAGGATAGCTGCTGCTGCTTGACTCTCTCATCTAATCAGCCTACTTCTACAAACAGGTACATACCTCATTGCACCAAAAAAGTTTGGAGTTTTTCCAACCAACAAATAAAAGGAGAAAGACTGTACCTACATGAATTAATGTGCTCTTGATATCTCAAATTCCAACTCATTAGACCGTAAGAGATCTAAATGTATTGTAGTATTAAATGGCTCATTGTACAAAATTTTAACTATAGTCAAACTTAAGTCAAGCGTCAAGCCACCTTTTTTGACCCCAGAAGTTCAGATTCTTCTACTAATCTGACGCATGGTACGTCACGGTACATAAGGATAGCTGCTGCTGCTTGATTCTCTCATCTAATCAGCCCATTTCCACATCTGCATAGACGTACATACCTCATTGCACCTGAAAAAGTTTGGAGTTCTTCCAACCAACAAGTAAAAGGAGTAAGACCGTACTTACATGAATTAATGTGCTCTTGATATCTCAAATTCCAAGTCATTAGACCGTAAGAGATCTAAATGTATTGTACTATGTAATTCAACACCGCTCAACATAGTAATTTATAAGTAGATAATAATTAAATTAAATCGACTTAATAACCGCTCTTTGCGCTGTTAATAGTGCAGAAATAACTAATTATTTGCAGACGTCTATATTTACAGTACTGTTACACGACCAAATTGTGCTCGTGTCTTTTCTTCCGCATACAATTACTGTTTTAGATATGTATATAGTTCAGAAAACATGTCTGTTAACGGGGATCAAGTAATGACATTAAATGATAGGTACCATGTATTCATCTGCGATGCGTTCTCCGACCATTCACAGAACATCAATCAAGTGCATTTAACTAAATAATTTCCATTATTGTCATCATGTTTCCATCAAAATGATGTGTTGAGTTTATGTTGTCAACAGTTAATGTAACCTATTTCTTATAACCTTTTAAAGGTGAATCGCTAGCCTCGTAAAGTCGGCTGTCCCATTTCAAAACCTAGTAAGGGCTTAAAACGAAATTTTACAGGAGAGTGCAAAAATGTTAAATCAGTCAGACTTTGAAAAGTATTTACGTTAGGTAAAATCATGTGGTTAAATTGACTTACTAGGTTTTAAAATGATCAGAGGCAATGAATGGCACTTACTAGGTATCGATGTTTAAATATATCTGCTTATTGTGTGAGTTTTCAACGCTGGTGTTTTTGTATTTGGTAGAGACTTTCTAGGTTAGCAAGATTATGCAATATAACGATTTTTGTAAAAAGTGTTCCTTACTAGGTTTTGAAATGGGATAGCCGAAGTGTCGTCTAATACCTTTGTCAATTGGTAGCTAAGGACAAGTGAATGTTTATTTATTTTTAGATAAATAAAATTATTTGATAATGAAATTAATGAATAAAGTCCATTCAATAATTTAGTTACAGGAAATGTTTTACGAGCTATAAATTTTACACAAATCAAGATATTTATGCGTTGTTATGTAGGTATAGTGCGTCTGTTTCCTGTTCAAACCAAAATGATCTTTATTTACACGTGTGAATAACAGATGTCGCTGACATAAGTTCCACTTCTACTTCGCTTTAGGAATGATTGAAATTCAAAATCTCAAAAAAAACAATCTTGAAAAAACTGTTTTTTTTGTGTACGGTTCTACGGTTCTAGAACACTCAATAGAAAATGTGGTATCATTACGTCATCCCCTCTTTGTATATGGCCCATTTTCAGATATTGTGTAAATAAATTAGAATGTATTCTACTCTGCCATTGAAATTAACCAAAAAGCGAAACCCTTAAAAATACATTCCTGCGACTTAACACCGCCCTAAGCAGTTCATACCACAAAACTCGCCCAAATGTGAACAATGCCAAATGAGATCCCAATACTTGTGTCGCCATTCTTGTTACAGTCTAAACGTAGCTTTAGTTCTCATGTATTCAGCCAGACAATTCAAATACAGAACACGACATTCGAACACGTGTTTTTAAATTAAACAATCGAATTCGATTTCCAAAACGTATTTTTTATCACTGCGTATACCTAGTGTTGCGAAAACCGTCATTGATAGTGACTTCGAACCGATATCGAGCTAATGAATATGTATGCAAGCAGGTGCACACCCAGCCAGCCGACATGATTAAATAGGTGCCGCCAACGATTTTTATACCGAACATCGATACTTTATCGAAGTACGTGCTTGATTCTTTATCGATAATGAATACTTAAATCGATACAAGGTGGTCTTACACTTTTATAATGAAATAAAAGTGCGTGTTATTAGTGTTTACCTCGTTCGGTTTAAGTTCCATAATCATTTATGTAGGCGTTGCTTCTGGAATTTAATTTATATGCGCAAATATTGTGTCCAAAACAGCTTATTTAGTGATCGTGATAAATTACTTAATAGCGGTCTTACTATGAATTTAACCTTGCGGGGTTCTTATAAATACTCGTATTAAGCTTAATAAATTCATCGCATCGCTAATCTTCGTTTTACAATTTATTCGTGCTAATTACATCATTATTTACATTTAATAACTTCAGTTTTTTGAATGAATGATTATTACGAACGCGTGTATGGGTAATAATAGTCATATAAAATTAAACGTTGCACAGCAGGGTTCAAAAACATATTGAGATGTTTGCTAAAATATTATGAAAAGAACTGACAATTAACATTTTAAATAAAACATAAAAGATAATTGGTATTACTTTTAAAAATCGAACTTCAATCTCTATAACAACTAGTGATGTCACTACACTATAGTATAGATACATCGATAATGAAACTGAGGCATTAACATCAGTTGATCAATACGTTGCTATGCGTATATTTTAAACTGTATTCATTATGACCGGAATGACGGGATTAATTAATATGTATCAAAGGTTTTATGGAGACTAATTACATCGGTGGATCAACAACACTCAAGTTTAAGATAAGTGAAGACGTATTGATATTTGCTGCAAGTGATAGTGTCGGTTTCAGTTACTGTAACTTTCGGAACACATGTTCTCAAAGATTTCGATGTAATTCTACCGCTACTCTCAAACTTAGAACTGTTTAAATAATATCTTATTGAGTCTCATCCAAGGCTTGTAGTATCACCTTCATGATCATCATCATTTCACCTCATTGCTATTTATATTTTATACTTTTTTTATGATGACAGTAGGGATATTCGAATTTGGACTTGGCTTTTAGGAGATTGTTTTTACGCCATGCAACCATACCCTGAACACTGCAACATCCACTTTTACGTTGGACTCGGAGGTCTTGTGCGAGCTGGACAACCTGAGCCTCCACCACCTATCCAAGAACCTGCGCTCCTATGGTACCAAAGTGAGATGCATTCCGGTGCCCGAGGGTAGCCCTTCTCCCTTCTCTTACACTTCGTCTCCTGCTACACATACGAGATCGGCGATCGGACTGGCTGTCACCTACCCGCATGACTAAATATGCTACAGCCGGTCTGTTTGCTGCCGCCGGTTTCTATCAAATGGCTGTGTGGGCCATTGGCGAACGCCGTAACTACAAGAAGGAACTCGCTGACTACTCCAAGGGACGTAAAGCTATACTGACTCTTATTCCATAAGCATCTTATTATTGATAAGTACACTACTAGGTAATGAATGTTCTACACCATTCTTTACAACTGGTGTAGCATACGTGCTCAGGAGATCCTGGGGCCGTCTGTTACATTACAGGCTTAATTTAGTATGTATGATTCTCACAAAAGAAGGTTATAGCTATAGGCATTATTAAATACTAGAGGTCGCTCGCGGTTTCGCCCGCGTGATTGTCATTTATCGCGTATTCTGTATTTTTCGGGGTAAAAGTAGCCTATGTCCTTCTCCAGATCCTAGACTATCTATGTACCAAGTTTCATCAAAATCGGTTTCGCGGTTTAGGCATGAAAGCGTAACACACAGTTAGACAGAGTTGCTTTCGCATTTATAATATTAGCACAGTCTACTACTTACCTACTACATACAGTGGGTCAACGCCCATACATTTGACAGGTCCTATGAAATGTCAAAATTATGTAGGGGCGGAGGTTATGTCCCAAGTATGCAGTATGGCTACTCGGGACATAACCTCCGTCCCTTCCCCCCGCAACCCCCGGACGATTACTCTGCAACGATGTTCTACGTTGACCGACTGTAAAGAGTAAGATATAGGTAGACTGTGATATTAGTAAGGATTGTTCAATAAAATTCCAAAAGTTGATTATAAATAGCCTACAGACAAAAATCAATACACTGTAACATTTTAGTAAATCATTAACCAATTTGTTGCGATAGAAATCAAGTATATTGATACAAACAACTTCAGGACGTATAAATAACATCATAATAAGAAAGCCTTGAATAAATATTCATAGATTTGAGTGATAATAATAATAAAAAAACTAGTTTGTTTCATTATAATTTAAAGTATTGCAATTAATTAAGTAGTTCCCACGGTTGATACTACGGTATTAAAGATATTTACGAAAATATTTTAACATGTATTTAAATATGGTGACATGGACTGTTGCTGGCTGCTTGGTGATTTGAAATTAGAATTGTAACACATCAGTTACTTGATTGATGATTGTTTTATTCTCGTAGGTATTAAGAGCTGTGACGATTTGAGATGAGCGTGAGCCTATTCTACAAACAAAAACGATGATCAATCGCAACCGAATCGCAGCTGAACCGGTCATTGATACAGCTTTCGTTTATAGAAACTGGCAAATTGGTTTGACAGCAAAAACAATACCAAACATTTTGACAGTGTTCGTAAATGAAAACTGACTGACGGATGTGATTCGTTTGCGGTTTGGCAGCAATTTTGTTATTAGAATTGGGCCCCTGATAATCGCAAGTATTTTAGCGCTTTTCTAACTAAGTTTTTAGCAATACAACTACTGAGCAAATAGTAAAAGACTATTCTAGGCAGCTCATTCACAACCACAGAGCAACGCGGCCACCGACGCTGAGTCGTCGATCGCGTTGCTCTAAGTTCACAACTCTATTTCGTAACAAGGTAAAAAGACCAACCAAAATAATCTAAGCCAGTTACAACTAAACGTAGGATCGATAACAGTCTTCTCTGCCCTATTGCCAAAAGTCGAAACCAGCTTCTTAAAATAACTAGAACATAGCAACAAGTCTAGTGGATGGCGCCGGTGCGTTCCGAATCCCGCGCGTTTCATAAATTTGCATTAATTATTTTAACTCGATGCGTATCGCGCGCGAACGTTCGCATTGATTGTGTGCACGATAATCACGAAAAATTAATTATAGTTGCTGTAAAACGTCTATGTTGTAACCTGTTATTATAACTGATGTAATTAATTTGAGTTCGCTGTATTGATTAACAACGAATTCAGTTGACGTATTTTTGACAGTTGTCAAATTATTGTTTTTTTTTTAGCGGCAGTGTATCATTTGCATACAGCTTGGACTCTCTTCAATTTTAAGTAGGCTGTGACATCAATCTATGCAGTCTATTTTAATTAATCGCGTTAAAAGGAGATAGATCTATTTTGAAAGATACATTATATGGAACGTTTTTAATCCGAACAACCGCGATAAATTTTCTAAAAACCCGTCTTTTGTTTTATCCTTTTTGGAATTGAAAAAAGTTATGTGCTAGGTGACATGTTATGCGGCTTATTTCAGATTTTTCGTTTGAGATTGCTTAAATAGACTTGGATTTATGGACGGACGGAGTGCTATTTCCGTCGGACGAGTTCAAGTTGGTGATTTATTTGAATTTGAAACATGGCCCAGGACACAGAAGTCGAAGGAAAATTTAATTGGATTATTAACTCATTGTTGGGTGTGATTCAGCTTTGTAGAAATGGAAATAGATTTAATAAATCATAATTAACTCTGTTTTCAGTTGGAAGAAAATTTGAAAAGATGAATTACTTTCGTTATTTGAATTATGATCTTGAGAACGCTTTATCGGGTTATCAACAGATACCCTTGCCATTTGCCTGACGATTAGTGTCGATATAAGTATCGATATATCGACGATATCGATATATTTGATTGATAGTCAAATTCAGTACCTAATAACGAAAAACAACGGTACCTAGACCTATTTATGTCACGTGTGTTATTAAATTAGTCTTGTGTTATTTGAATTATATCGATAGCTGTATGGAATTAACCAAACGAGTTGTTTGATAAAAAGAAACGCATATAACTTGTAACTGTTTAGAACAATATGTACAGAGAGGTCTTTGTTTTTATAAAAATAGAAAAAAGACCTACTAAATTATCATCTCCCAATTCTTTTCTATTCTAAAGAGACGATAATTCAGCTAAATGAGGCAACACCAAACACGATTTATTAACGCAACATACATCTTAAGCATCTCACCTTGCGCATTAAAGTACTTTAAGCAGATACCTACCTACAAACAAAAGTAGTCTTAGAGAGAGGCCCAGACGTGGCCAACGTAAATCTTTTGTTCCTTTTGGTCCGGAAAAGTGCAAGGGAGCGAAAACTAACAGGAAAGAGGAGTAGGTACGGTTTTATTGTAACACTTTGCGGTAACTAATTGTTTTTACTTTGTATAGCTGCTTTAAGTGTTTTGATTATTAATTTAGCGAAGAATTTATATATTTCGGAATCGTTGAGTCAGACTTCTGATGTTTTATGATAGTAATTTTAATAATAATCCATCTATTTCTTTAAAGTCACATAAATTTGCTCGTCAAAATGTCATAAATAAAATTTATAGAGTAAGCAGGTTGCGAAATACTTTTCGGGTGATGGCATGATTAAACGTTGTCCAGACAAATTTATTTCCAACAGATTTTTCTCTACCTACCCTATTTCTATAGAAAATTTAATTAATACATTTAACACATTATTTTTCATCGGAACTTAAATGATAGAGACAATGCTTAGGGATCGTTTAAAACAAAATAAATTTTGGTCTCGCATAAAGCTTTCGACACTCTACATCCACTGAATCCGACTCCAACTGACGTAAATCACGGAGTTTAGAAAAAAAAACAGCCGAAATAAAGCGCTCACGTGAAAGTTCAAAAATATCAGACGTGAATATAATTATGAGAGCGAACACCCGCTGGTTTCCGGACTTCTAGACCCCCTACTATTTATATGTAACTGTTTTTATACAAAGTAATGACAAGGTGTTGATAGTACCTCCTCGAAGATGAAAGAAAACGAAATAGGTAATTTGATTTAATTCGATTTTCAAATTCATTTTTGAGTAGGCTTTAATAATTTGATACTTTATGATTTATATTGCTGTCATGGTTCAATATTCTATTCCAAATATTGGTTCCTAAATAACTGTTTATATTAATATTCTAGTACCTCTGTCTTCAATAATTCGAATACAATTATGGTAAAATTATGATTGTAGCTTTATCTATCTATATAAATAAAAAGAAAGGTCCTGACTGACTGATTGACTGACTCATCAACGTCCAGCCCAAACCCTTGGACCTAGAACGCTGAAATTTTGCACAGAGGTTCCCTTTATAATGTAGACAAGGAATAAGGAAGGATTTTTCGAAATTCAACCCCTAAGGGAGTTAAATAGGGGATGAAAGTTTGTATGGAAAATAGTCACTTTACGGGTTCTAAATTTCACGAAAGCGAAGCTGCGGGCAAAAGCTAGTGTATCAATATTTTAAACGTGTTTTTAATTTTTATAGTACACGCGGCGGCTTCCAAGTCGTTTCAAAAACAGGCCATTCCATTTCTCGCTCCTGAATTTAAAAGGGAGAATAATTCGACATCCCATGGTTAGACATTAGAGAGGGATTCTTTGCGTAGTTATAAATAAAAGATAACTCTAAAGTCCTACCTGCCGAGCGACTTCTGTCTGTGAATTGCAAATACCAACTGTCTAAAGTAAGCGTATATAAAGTTCTGAGTTCTGAATAACATCACCTTTAGGCGTCAAAACTTTGTTACTATTCTCTTTATATTTTTTTTTCGTACTTTGAAACTTTTCAACATATTTTTGGGAACGAATTTTTTTTTGGTTGTGCGAACGAATTCGAACAATAGTGTTTGTAACGAAACGATTGTTATCGGAGGTTGTATAGCAATTAAAATGGTAATTAAAATAAGTAGGAAGCGTACCCAAAACCGGGTGTAAAGTGTAGACGCGGGCATCGCCGCAACAACCATAAAATTCTTTATGTCGACACAGATTAGGTTAGTGGGCAGAGAGTGCGAGTAAGTGGGGTGCTTTTATTTTCTAACAGTAGGGAGTAGTGCTAGGAAATCATAAAAAAACCTTAACATTTCGAAAAGATTACTAGGTTCACCTACTTATCGATCAAGTTACAACATATCTAATTGTATCCTGTTAAATGCATGTTTTATTATGATAATATTTATTTAAAAAACAGTAATCAGTCAATGACAATCATTGTCATCATTAATCGTTATTGTTTTAATTACTGACCCAGTAATTATAATCTTACTATGTAGTTGTTTCTAAGTTTTTATTACTCTGTACAGATTCTTGAAGCTGTTTTCATGTTAGCGGTATCAACAATCCATTTAAGTGATCGAGTTTTTATAATTGAATTGCTAAGAGACGAAGGACGGGTGATGGCCCAATTTGTATTAGAATTTCATTCACTTTTATCACTTCAATGTTAAGTCTAATAGCATGAATTTATTTTTTATTTACTTATTTATACTTCTATGCACTATGGTGGTACATAAGGCGGACTTAATGCCATAACACATTCTCTACCTTTGGATTAAAAAGAAAATCATCGAAATAGGTAAGCAAAAAAGAAATAAAAATGAGTTGACAATTTTGAATTGAATATACTTAATACGAATTCCTAAGATAAATATAAATTACATAAAATACATATACAGAGTGTTAACGAATTCGTGTAATTCCTTCAAACCACTTGACCTTTTATAAATTAACCTCGCACGGGATTTAGATTGATTAAAAATAAAAATAAAACATTTTTAAATTAAAATGTTATCTGATAGAAAATTTCGATGCCATTCATAAATGAATGAAGGCACGGCGACACAGCTGAAGGGCACGACTTGCGCGCAGTGGCGTGCGTTTCATACAGACAGAAAGACACTGCCTACCCTACCTAACTCAGATAAATATTTATAATCTTGTTCTGATATCTAATATTATTTTATCTACGAGTACTTACTATCATAAACAAAAAAAAACATAATTTAGCTCCATATTTCGAGTTTCGGGTATCATTGTATTCATTGTACGAACGAGCTAACATCTGGCATACCTGCTCTGTGTGCCCGATGTCAGCTCGTTCACACAATTCGACGCAATTTCGCATTGTGCTGCGCTAGCGCCACTGATTGCCTCGGTAAAGACACAAACTATTCGTGTCTAAATGTATATAAGTGTGCTCTCGTCGTCATGCGGATTTAATGAGTGTGCGTTCCTATAGATACGAGGCACACAATGTCACAAATAACCCACACAACCGCACAGAGTAGCCACTGTCTTAATTTTTACAACACGACAAGTTACGACCCTTACCGAAGTTTTCCGAACCGAAGTTAGCTATGCAACTATTTTAAAAAGTTGCATTGTTTCATTTAATTTTTGCTACATATACAACACCATTTTTTGGTCGTATTTTTCCCCCCCCTATGTCCACGCCAGCAACGCCCTAAGCCGAGGTCCGAGTCCCACTAGGGGTCGCCCTTAGTGCTGTTGTTGCAGGTAGTCATGATGTTAGTGTAGTACAAGTAGTTAGCTTAGGTTAAGTATTTTACTTCCCCCCATTGGCTGGAGACCCTTCAGGTCTCGCCAATAACTGCCCGGTTACGTAGAAACCGTCCCCTAGGACGACCTACTGCAGTCCAATAGAAAAAAAAAAAAAAAAAAAAAAAAATGGTCGTATTATTTTTATACTGAGCTTAATACTGAGTCGAGTCGTCATTTGTTTGTTTTGTTTTGGTTGTGATCTTTGTTATCAGGTATTTAAGATTTTAACGTTGATAATAGTGTGAAAAATGGATAATATTCACTGTGAAAGTTGTTCAGGTGGTATGTGTATAGAGAAAATAAAAAATTCTTACTTAATTTAAGTTTTTACTTAAATTGTTTAACGAAATTTTCACAGAAACTGATGTGCTTTACGAAATTATGCAAAAAAAGACATCTGATGTGATATACTGTGTCAAAAAAATTAACGAGTTTGAATCGTTTTGGAATCCTTCAGATCTAGATTTGAATTCATTTTTGAAGGCGTTAAAAGAATAACAGGACCGCCAAAACGAAAACGTAATGTTGTGGACGCAAAAATCAATTTGAAACGAAGTTTTATTGAAATTATAGACAATATATCTAACGAATGTCGCGACCGTTATAAAAATCTGAAAGAGTTAAAATTTTTTGGACTTCTATCATGCGAAAATTTCAATCAATATAATGAAAATTTTCCGGCTGAATTAGTAGCGCAATTCGTAAATGTTTATAAATCACACGACTTTAACTTAGACCGCCTTATCAATGAGCTCAAATGTGTTTATAAATCTGTCGAATTCAAAAACCTTAGTATATTAAAATTTACAAAATTATAGAACATTTTTACGAAAATAACGTAAATACAGTTTTTCCCGAAATACTGCGATTGGCAAAATTAATTGTAACAGTTCCCGCGAGCAGTGCTTCAACCGAAAGGTCATTCCCGTCGCTGAAACGTATACACACCTACTTAAGGAATACCCAAGGACAGCGACGACTTACAGATCTTTCCATAATTTCAATAGAAAAACACCTGCTTACGGAAATGAAACGCCTTCCCAACTTTTACGATTCTATATTGCAGACTTTCTTACAGAAAGATAGACGTGTCGATTTAATATACAAATAAAATAAAATCCTATAATATTTTTTTAGATCCTTATACACATACCACCATCTTTTCACTGCTATTATTTAATTTGCAAATACAGAACAACAAAAATCGGGCCGAAAGGCCACATCGAATATCCGTAAATTGATATGTCCATAAAATCAGTAAATCTAAAAAGGATATTTGAGGTGGCAATTACGAGTACCTACATCATTATTTAATCGACGAGACGACGAACTAAAGCCAACATGCAGTATTTTTGGTAAGAAATAGCTTCAAAATTTTCTGCCTACCCTGTCTAAAAACTCTGTGCACGCCACTGCTTGCGCGATATAGCTCCACGCAGTCAGTTAACTCGGGACGCTAAAATTACTCAGATACAGTATACCATGTTTCATTTTTTGAAAACTTTATTTTGTTGATTCTGAAAATAATCTATGCAGGGCCAATCAGTGTCACCAGTAGATCACGGGATTCGAAGGAATTACACGAATACTGTACTGTATACATACAGAGTGTAAAAAGACCCATCACATAGCCGAAATCTACGCACTCTGTACATCAACCTAAATTGCATTGACCAAAAATAATTGCTGGGAAACGACTTTTATTTTTAGGCATAAAAAAAACTCTGTTTTTTGTAGCGCGCAATGTAATGCACGTAACCGAATGTGCCTGTGTGGGTCGTTCAGCAGCTACACAGCTGAGCAAAGGCGTTTGTGTGCTTTATGCATGATTTGTTAAGAAAAATTGAAAATTTCGATAATGTTTGCTTGGAAGAAAGTTTAGTATTATCACTTAGAATTCTTTTCTGGAAAAAACTAAAAAAAAAATATGTATACTTTGACCTTCAATATCTCCGGAATCAATGATTTCCCAGGTGTGGTTTGGTAGACAAAAATGATCCCAATGATGGGTAGACTATGTGGTTTTCGTTATCGTTAAGGGTCTTTTTACACCCGATATAAATCTGTAGACTTGGCGTGTCGTTATATTGTAAATAATAAAAATATTAAAATAGCGGGGGTGTTAAACGATAACCAACAGAATATATTTCGATCATTTATGGAATTTTTGTCTTTTTATCTGTTTGTCGATTTGTCTGTTTGTGGGTTTGTTTGTGCACGCATCAGATAAAAAGTAATGACTCAATGCGGTTGACTTTTATAGATAAATATTGAGCGTATCTCGGAGTAACATAAAATTTTTGTTTCATCGTAATCGGTTCGCTCAACCAATAGATATTAGAATTTAAATTTATCTAGAAGTTTGTTTAGTTATTGCGATATAATATTGGTTTTCGAATTTCACGCGGACGGAGTCGTGGGCACGGCTTGTTTCCATATAAAAATATCAAAATGTTTTCTTTTGGTTCGAAAAAATCTCATCAATCGTCGAGACTACTTCATCGACAGATTCTCTTTAAGTAGAAGGACTGCCAGCCCAATTCTACTAACAAAAATTGTTTAAAATCAAAATCGAACCGCAGCTCAACCACAACTGTTTGACTTTTCACTACATAGTGTAAAACAAAGTCGCTTCCCGCTGTCTGTCTGTCTCTATGTATGCTTAGATCTTTAAAACTACGCAACGGATTTTGATGCGGTTTTTTTTAGTAGATATATTGATTCAAGAGGAAGCTTTTAAGCTATAAAACGTACACGTACGAAGCCGGGGCGGGTTGCTAGTTTTCTTATAAATTTTACACTCAAACGGTCGTGGTTTAGCAGCGGTTCTATTACGATTTGTAACAATTTGGTTAGTGCACTGGCCCTTTGTTTCTAGAGTAGAGTGTATGTTTTTACTTCTTTGAACTTAGTAAATCTAAACGTAAATATCATTGGAATTGGCCAGACTACTGCTTGTATACTATCGTCATCTTTAAACCAATCATTTAGTGCTATTTATGGTTTTAAATGGTGTTAATAAAGCAACTAACTGTTCTAACTGCTATTAGACGAGTTAAAGCTTAAAGCTTCTTTCGGACTTTAACCCTTTATATGGAGATGGCAATATTTGTCTCTAATTTTTTATGGGGTTGTCGCGTAAACCTTCTTGGTTTAATTTTATTTTGAAACCTCTAATTTTCTTAGTACTTTCTTTAAAAAAATATCGATAGTTTTTTTTTTCTTTTTATAAAAAAATTGCCAAACCGATTTGATATAAAATGTACTTTTCCTAAAATTTTATGCCCGTAAAGGTTTAAGCCGTAATGTTAGTAGTAATTATAAAATTAACTAAGTCGTTTGGGTGGGAGTGAAGTGGAAAATTAATTTCTAAAACATAGCTGAAAATATCCAAACGTTTAGATACCAAAATACGTAGACTTCGTACATTCGCTATCACAGCCAATGTTCGCCGATGACGCTATCAGTTTCAGTCATCGGAGCGAGTATTCGCCATTTTCGGGCACAATTCCAATCAAACGCTATGATTGAGAATACGTCAAACTCAATTAGATAGCCTGTATACTTTTTGCCCTATTAATGAGTGAATGATGAATGGGATTCTGAGGGACTCTTCACGAAAAAGTTAGACAATTTTAATTCACTACCAAGGCCATCTTTTGTACCTAAAATGTAACCTGTTATTTTCTTTTCTACCCCGTCTTGCTAACGCAATAATAAAACATCCCCTTTTGTTTCCAAGAAAGACAAAACGTACAAACTTAAATAAACAGACCATTATAAAAGTTTTAAAACGCTGTATCTGGACTATTTAAAACCATTTGCTGGGAGCTTCGCAAGTTTTTCTCTAAGCAAAAAAAAAGTCCTTTAGACTCAGGACGAAGGCAATAGACTTTAGGTTCCTTGAGACTAAAGTTAAATATCCATTTAAATCTTCGACGCTGGAGGTCTCAGGGGTATACAGCGCTGCAGCAGCGAAAAGCGCTTTTACATTGACTGCACCGGAAAATTGCTAGATTGTGTTATACTAGGTTTTTGTTGGGGGTTTTCTTTCATTGATTTCTGATTTTGTTAAATATATTTTCAGAACGTGGAAAGTTAGCATTGATGTAGTTCTATAATGTAGATTAGATACGGCCCATTTTTATTCTCAACAAACTTATGCCACTGAAAATTAGCTCTATGCTGGAATCGATTAACCTGTCCTAAAATATATAGCATGGGTATATAGACCAAATATACATGAAATATATTGAGACAGATGGGTATCTAAAATAAAACATTTAAGTATCAGAATATTTCGCTGAGTTTTAACTTAAATAGAGTGCTTTTATGATTGACGTCGTACTTTCGAAGTATAGAAGGATAAAAAGTCTCAATTCCATTCACCACACTACAGTTAATACTCCAACTTCAGGCCATCATTTATGTTCGCGCCCGCCGCTCATCCATTCACAGCTCAAAGAAAGCGCATCAAGCGACATCGAGCTATACTTACCTACCTAGCAGTACATAGCTCCGTCGACGACGGCACTAAATCAATACGAGCCATCACGCCCCCCTGCCACCCTCCCCCACCCCCTGCCGCGCTTCAAGCCGCTGCTTTCCCGCCGAAAGCAGCCACCACCCTTGAAAACCTCGTGAGCTGAGCTCCTACTTCTGTTCGGCTTTTGTGGAGGTGTACTTCGAACGAGACCTCTTGGGATTTGTCGTGAGCGCTCCAATTGACAGTTCGCAATTTGAAATTGCCTTTTTAAAGGTCGGCTTGGCAAGCTAGGAATTAGTGCGATGAACTAAATTTAGAATATTTGTGCAAAGACCTTCCTCAATGTTCCAAAAATGTCTTCCGATGGTAAAAGTATAGAGATGCAAATATGCAGGAAGAAAAATCTGTTTACGAAACAGTTGAAAAAACACAAATGATTTTCATGATATTTGACAGTTTGTCTTCATAAAATCAGATGTTGCATTTCTCTATATTATCATAAAGCTGCAATTTATGTCTAACATAAGATGACAAAAGGTAATGTTTTAACAAAAAAATATTTTGTCGATTTCAAATAAGAATTCATTGTTTTCAAGTGTTAAAATCACTTAGTCGCACTATAATTATCCGTAATGTTCCTACTAAGCGACTGTATAAATCAAACATGCGACGCTATTGTTCGATTCGTGTTAGATTGATAAGGTTATTCCCAAGTGTGAACGAGACAGATATCCATTGAACGCTTTCTATTCATAAGTGATTGTATAAGCGAAATTTTACGAACATTTAATCGACATTTGAATTAAGAATTTCGCAACTTCAAAAATGTTTACAGAACTTTGTTTGTGAAATAAAAATATAGGCCTTTATAAATAAAATTTTATATTTTCAACACAAAATGGAAATGAATTGTTGCAAAATTTTGAGTATACTGTGAGCTCAGTGGGAGCCCATCAAAAAGTTTTTGCGCGCTTTTACAGTTCAGTTAGAAAACGATTTTCGTTCTATTTACATAACGTTTTAACCCTCTCAAGTTATTCTTGTTTTGAAATGTTCAATCCATTAACTCCTCGTGCCCTTACCAGTTTTCTAATTTAAAGGCTACGCTTGATATTGAAAATTGAAAAATATGCCGCAATGAAAATATACCTTATATTAACCGGCGTTATAAATATCGGGTAGATATCTCAAATAACTCCAATTACCTGAAACAAAATAAAACTTTCGTTAACAAAATATAGCTTAAGCAAAATTCATTAACAAAATTAGCTAATGCTTTTTTTAACCGACTTCAAAAAAGAGGAGGTTCTCAATTCGGATGTTTTTTTTATCTTTGTTCGTGCATAACTCCGTCGTAAGTAGACGGATTCGAAAACTCTTTTTTTTTTTTTTTTGAAATGTTCCCGTTTAAATTTGGTGCAGATCTGATGAAGACCCTCAGAAATTAACAATGGAACTCTTCAATGGATAACAGCAAATTACCCGAGATCGCTGTAATTGCATGTTTGTGTATTGTTTATGTTTATGTTATTAAAAATAGAAAAATAAAATATCTTTAAAAAAAAGTAAAAACTGACTTCAAAAAAAAAACTAAAAAGAGTAAAATAATTACCATAATATAAAACTAACAGTTTCAGAAGTCGGTGTCTTCAATTAGATTCAGTGTAAAAATGCAGCGACTTCTAAAACTGTTAGTTTTATAATATGGTAATTATTTACTCTTTTTAGTATTTTTGAAGTTGGTTTTTAGGTCCTTTTTTTTAAAAGTTATTTTATTAAACATACCAATACTTATCATAAATGAGCAACCTGAAATTACCGCATTCGTGACTATCAGAGATCATTGACATTGTAAACTATTCCTAAAATTTCAACGGGCCTGTTCGGAATCGCGCGACTGGCAATAATGAAATAAGCGCAGGACAAATATAATAAATCTCGTAGAGACGCGGGGGCGGCGCGGCGACTTCCTCTTTCGATATTTGAATTTAATTTAGCGTTTTGCATTGTTTCTTTTGTCAATTTGAACGTTTTTTTTTTAAACGGAACTTTTTTTAATGAATGGTTCTGAATTAAAAATGCAAAAATAGAATTGGGAATTCGTACAATAGTTGAACTAGCTTTTGTATAGCCATTTTCGCAACTCTGCTTTATTGAATAACGGTTGAACCTCCATTTTTATTCAAAGCAATCCTGTGACTTTTTGTCTATTAGGAACATCTCCAGAATTTAACGATAAATAAGTCAAATGTGATGGTCTAACTAAAAGCAAATTCACTATGAAGCTCATTTGGTATGTTATCTTTTTTCATTCAATCTGCATGTCCAGATAAAATAATGATGATGAAGCACTTAAATATCCCACAACATCGGAAAAGTGACCATAATTCTTTAAGGTCTACATATTGTCGGCTATCACAGTTTGACGTTGATGAAATGCCAATAAATGGATCCGACAAAGTTTTTGCATCTCAATTTGAGTAATTACCTTTTAATTTATTACGTGCAGATAATACAGGCGGTTATGAACAGATCTACATTTGCATTTTTGATTACTTTGATTCGACTTGTATTGAACTGAGCCATGATTTTATGACAATAATAAAATAAAACAAGATTCGGATTGTGGATTCGGCAACCATTGTGCCGATAGTCGTAACGGCCAATGGCCTAATGGCCAAGAGCCTCGACCAACACCTCAAGAGGCTCTCGTTGGGTGGCTGGATCAAGGGCCTGATACAGAAAGCAGTCCTCCTCGCCACGGCGCGTATTGTGAGGAGGTTCCTGTCTCTGGAGCCCTAACCACCGGTAGCTTGGACCCTGCTCCCGATGCCGGTGGACCCCTATTTTTATATTTTTAAATGTTTTTTTGTATTTTTATAATGAAATGTTTAAAAATGTAAATTTTATGTTTAGATGATAAATAAAGGAAATAAAACAAAACTACAACAGTGAGTCATTCTTGCAAGCAAGGTAGGAGTCTGAAGAAACCAATTATTACTAACCGAATATTATTCGAAATTAGGTAGATACGAGTATGTCTGTAGTGTCCGTGTGGTGCTGGACGTAAAGAAAAGCAAAAGTACGTAAGGTAAAGCGCTACACCATCTCTTCTCATGGGTTTCGTAAAAGGCGACTAAGGGATTCACTAGAGGATGGGCAGCAGCGTTCTCTGAGTACTGTAACAACCATACTGCGATCGCCAACCCGCCTGCCACGCGTGGCAGGGCAAACTTCCCTTTATTGGGGGAGGCCTATATCCAACAGTGGACGTTTTTGGGCTGAATGATGAATGATGATGAGATGGGTAGGTATGTATATGTGATGCGTTTGGCTACTCTGATATCTTTTACTTAATATAACACTAACATTGACTGACGGATATACAAGGCAATGATTTTTGAAAATTCGTTCACTAACGGAGTTAAATAGGACATGAAAGTTTGTATGGAAGTTCGTAATTTTTGAAGTATAAGAAATCACATCAGGCACACTGCCGGTTTTATTCATATGTATAAAGCGCTTAGTAGAATCTAGTCAAAGACGACTTTACCACGTCAGGCCCTTCATCCTAATAAGGCAAAAATTCCTTATAGATAAATAAATAAATATTAGTGTATTATTTGACGTAGCAAGCGACGGTGGCGGGCTTCGGGAGGCGATCGTGTTTCGCGTGTTTACATCCCGGATTATCAGCCGGTTTAACTCACGGTCTTAATGTTAGGTAAGGGGCACAGCGGTGCTACGAGCTACGGTAATTATGTGCTACAGTTTTTTTGCAGCTAACTTCATACTTTAAAACTCAGTATTTACTAATTGCGTGTTTTGACTGAAGTCATTCTGTTCTAAACTTCTGGTTGATTAATGTAGGTATTTTGTTGCGACTTTTCCTATAATGTAGGTAATTTTAAGGAAAAGTTTCTCAACACGACACGTACATTACTCTTAAAATGTAGGCAACTGCCTACATTATAGGGGCATGTGCTCTACCCGTGGACGATTTCCAGAATTTGACAAAAAAGTATTTTTTTAAAAAAAACCTCATACTTTTATCATGAAATTATTTATCGTACGGCTTAGTAACTAATCAACTCTTAATAATTATTAGTCTCCAATGCAATGGCGGAAATAATTGCTCAGAAAATTAAAGATTTTCAAAAACCCTTATTTTGTCCCTAGGTACAACGTACAAATGTACCTATGGACAGCACAAATGTACTTATGGACGGTAATGTACCTGTAGACAAGCATTTAATATTGCAAAAAAAACGGTTTTCGTAGCGATAATTCTGGAAAACGTTGTCGATAACATCGAAACCATCCTATACCAGCCATTTTGTATTGATGCCAGCTTTTAAGAGTATTTTATTTATTTTTTGCACAGAAAACTGGTAGACAAGTTCCCGGACTTGTTTGGAATCTAGACCCATAGGCATGTAGGCTGCTTTTTCAAAATATTCACGTAACATAATTTCTTCATGCTCTTGAAACACCTTTTCTACGTCATTCTTCAATAATATAACGATAAATCTATCTAATAATTAATCTATAGTTTTTTTCATTGAGATAATGATCTCATGATAATATTTGTTGAGGTGAAAATATTTCAAAATGGTATATTTTGGTATTTTGTATTTTTCAGACACCCTACGAACTAAACATCTACTTTTGACTTCTCTATCTGCTTCGGAGAGAGTGTCTGGACATATTTTATCCCGTTTCACTCCGGTTTTTCTACGAGGCACTGAAAAAAAACCAAAACCAATGTAGTAATTTGTCTGTGTAAATTACTGTCCACAAGTGCAACCGATATTATGTACCTATAGACAGTCCACAGGTACATTCATTCCCCCGTCCACAGGTACAAATATTAAGAAATAACCTAGAAAGGGTTAGATCTTTCTACAGAGCATTAGCAGAGTCGCAGAATGGTCCTTATTTCAATGAAAAACAACGAAGTTCTGTAAATAATCTACAATTATACTTCTAGTTTAAGTTATCTCACAGAAAAACACCTTGAAAATGTACAAAAAAACTTACTTTTTCAAATAAAAATGTTCAACAGCACATCACAACAGATTTATCACTGACAGCTAATTGACAGTTAGTCAGTGTAGCCATTCGTCAAAAAAAGTTTACGAATGCGTTCTAACTACGAATTTACGCCGTTTGGTTTTTGAAATATTGGTAGTGTCCATAGGTAAAGCCGTCCATAGGTACAACACTTGACCCTATGAGTAACTAGCAACCCACCCCGGCGTTGCTCGGGTACGTTTTATAGCTTAAAACCTTTCTCTTGAATCACTCTATCTATTAAAAAAAACCGCATCAAAATCCGTTCCGTAGTTTTAAAGATCTAAGCATACATAGGGACAGACAGCGCAAAACGACTTTGTTTTATACTATGTAGTAATGTATTAAATTCAAATAGGTATTTAAAGTGACACTAAGTTTCGATCAGAGCTATCTCATTATTTTGAATCAGTGATCGTTGCAGATTGGGGTGCATTATAAGAGCCTCCACGAGTAAGTATCGTCCTTAAGTAAGTACGTACAGCCCACCCTGGGCAGTCAACCTTGCTGACCGGCAAATCTTGTCTCAACGGCATGAGTTATACTACTGATACGAGAGAACAATTGCCTACAGAAAAACAAACACACTTTGCAACCACTCTACTATTGATAGAAGCAACAAAGACGTTCCAAAAAAGTCTGGCACTGTCAAAACTTTTTCATAAAAGTCTCCACCCCATGTGCCCGCAACTTAACTTCGTCTGCGATGATAATCAGATTCCGGCCACGGTATCTATATACATATCTGAGCATATACATAGGAGCAAAGTTTTAAAAGTCTCGCCTCATGCCTAGATAGCAGGATTCGTGACTTACACTAGCCCCGCCATGTTATAATTACGTAAGATTACACGCTGGATTAGTTGTGCCCTCGTAATGATAGGTGAACGGAGATTTAAATCCGCTGAGAAAAATGTATGTGTGTAGATTAATAGAACGTGAACATTTTGTGTTTGGCAATGACGGTGGTCTTGAGGTTTTGAACAGTAATTGGGTTTTTTAGGCAACGAATTTTTGTCAGCCTTAGGGAAAACGTGCATTAAGTTACAAGATGCGACGATCTGAAATATTTAGATGGATAATCTGTTTAGAAATCTTCTTCTTCTCGTATCGATAATACATCTATTGATAAATTATACCTACTACTTGGGCCCGGTAGGTGGCCACGTTTATTGCCGCGTAGGCGCTATTCAGATCTTCAAGGGTGCAGGTGAACGGACAAGGACACTCCAGCATGTGGGATATAGTCTGATCATGGGCTCCGCAACCGCAATGGGTCTAAGATGTCCCATTTCGCCAAATTTTGATAAGAAATGCCTTTAGACTTTAGTTTTTTTTTTAACACTGATGAGAATACAATCTTAATATTGTTTCTATAAGTGTTGCAGAGTTTATTGGATTTTATACAAAACATTTTGTAGTCTATGTTAATCCAAAATGCGTATACAACTTATCCAATTACAAAGCTTCCGAGAGACAGAATAAACACAATTATCTCGAACAAAACTAAAATATTTAATTAGTAGACGTTGCCGAGACAAGCGGTTCGCGATTACCTACCTACCCACGATCTAAATACATATCTACAAATACTATTGCGCTATTATTAAACGTGCTCCCAAAAGCGTCTCGATCCAAAATGGCATACAAAGTTCACACGACTGACGTTGGGTGACGCAGGAATGGGACACCACACTCCACAGTGATGGGGTGACACTCACTGTTATTATTAGTTTTTTGTGCCCGCTCCGCCCCGCTTGCCCCTCCCGGTGTGTTTCAGTCAGCCGCCATTCCCCACATTAGAATCACTTTTTTGTCTATTTTTTTTACTTATACTTTGCGCTTAGTATGCGATTGGATGCTGCTGAGTTCGTACCGAAAGTTGTACCGAAGAGTTTGTATTTGATATTAGTAGAATATGGCTGAAACGTAGATTAATTGCTGTTGGATTAATTGGATAAAATTGGCACTGACTTTCAATTAATACTGTTTGGACTAGGTAATTTGTCTAGTCATTAATAATAATACGAATTAATCATACTAACACTTTATCATACTAGTAATTTTAATTGTTACCTTTGAGTCAATTAATTATCACCACCAAAACATTGCTGCACTATTTATCCGTCAACACCACTCATAAAACTTACATAATTAATTTATTAATACTTCCAATTAATTCATCTTTGTTTATCACTTGGCGGATCGTAAATATATTATGGCTTGTAAACTTGAGATAGATGTGAAAAGGAATCGCAGGTTATCGGCCCTAAGCGATACGTTACATAATTTATTATTTATTTACAACCCATTCCGCATTTATGACCACTCCGCTACAACAATTTAAATACCGCAATATATCGATCAGCTGGTAATGACACGTATGTCCACTGAATTTTAATCGGCGACTTTATCATTTTATTGAACAGAAATTGCAGTTTTTTCGTCACGTCGACGCACGACGACGAGCAAGTTCACCGGACGACCGAAAAACGGTCACTAAATTCAATTGCGACTTTAAAATCGCAAGGTAGCGCAGACCTTGAAATCTTTTTGTTTATAAACAAAAGGGTGTTATGCAAGAAGTCGTAAATGGATTGGTGTGGAGCGTTTTATGGTCGCATTATATGGACGGGGCGAGATAAAGCGTTTGTTTTGGGTCGTAAATAAGACTGCAACAGGTACGATGCCAACGGGACTCCACAATCACGTGTACGCTTTCACTTTTGCTTATTATCTTCGTGGATTGATCTTTTTATTGGTAACATTTTTTATATAGGTACATCCTTATTTGTTTGAAAATGGAAGTTTATTTAAAAAAAACCGTATTAGGTCGCGGCATGCAACACGCAAATTCCTGACAGCCATTTTAATTAATAACAGTTGTAATTAATAGTAGGCACTTAATCTGATTACTTTTTTAAGGCTTTTACTTAAATATGAAAAGACTATCTCCATGTATCACTCGTGTTGTGTGTCAACAAAATGACCTATAGCGATTTATATTATACATCGTAATTAATCAGTTTGTGTAAAAAAATATGACGTCAGCGAAGTCTCGGAATAGACTCAGGCTAGACTGCAATTAGTAGTCAAGCGTTAATTGAAAAAAAAATGTATTATTTTATTTTATACAAGGTTAGTCGGAAAGGGGGTACTAATCCGCAGGCCACTTAAAGTATCGTTGATGACTGTTTTAAAGTAACTGTTAAAATTTAAAAATTCAATAATTAATTACCATTCAAAATTATTTTCATTTTAGTTTTATCAAAAAATCTTCGTCCCTTCTTTAGTTACGAATTCAGTACATGGATCATATAATTCGTGACCCCAAATGTGATCTAAAATGTAGACAGAGCTGATCGTAGCTGGGAATGGATGTTTAGCATATTTTTCAATAAAATTTTGAACAGCTATTTCTCTAAACCTTTAAGACTTTTGTGGAAAGTGGTAGAACAAAAGTTATTCATTATTGTGAGTGCATTAAGACTCTTTCGGATTAGTACCCCCTTTCCGATTAACCTTGTATTTTCCTTAGGGTAGAAGCACACAGGCACACACGTGCTTTTTTCACTTAAATTAAAGAAATGTTTTGACGTTACAGTTACTCAAGAGTTATATTTAACCCATCACAGACACACACCAATCAAAATAAGTAACAAAATTCTAAACAAAAATAACGGCCTAGCGTCCACCTACGTAATAGTAATTGAAGAGGTCGTATGAATAATATTTGGGCGTCACTCGGACGGACGAATCGATACGTAATTATAGAGTGAAAATGTACCCCTCATAAATATTATATCCGAGGTAGTGGGGCGAGGCCGGAATCGCCCGTGGCCTCTTTTGTGTGGACTGGAGTGTACCGTGCCATGTTAGATGACGTCATGGTGGACGAAAAATGCGCAGTGGGAGCTTTGGAAGTGCTGTATTTGTGTTAGGTAGGCGAATGAAGTAGGTATAACTTGAGATGGTGAGTTTGCAGAACTTGATAAAAGAGAGAAAGAAAGAGAATATTTCAATGCCTCCCACGTAAGTTGTTGTAAGCCACATATTGCATTTTTGTGTTTTTCACGTAAAAGTGTCTAATTTTATGTAGATACTATTATCTGTCCCAAAGAACAATGGCAAAATCATTGCTGAGATTTAAATAAGCGTCTAATGGTAAGAGGTATATTAAAAAAAGCCTAATTTTTTTCTAGATATTCTAGTAGTTTTAACATTTAAAAACGAACTCTCTGAAAAAATTATATTACATTTCAAAGTTTTACTGATATTCCCGTTAATTCGAATAATTTTTATTTGTTCTCCATGCTTCTTTAATTTTGCAACACTTTGAGAGATGCCCTTAAGATTAATTTCGAAGATTTTTTATCAGCTATGTTAATACATTTAATGCTTAATTATTTTATAAGATGTTTTATTTCGATTAATGAATTATTATTCAATAATTCGTGAAACAAATACCAAAATAAAGACAGCAAAGCTTGGCATATATTAGGAAAGAAATAGATTTTCTATACCTAATCCTGTTTACCTAATAGAAGTATATGAAAAAATAAGTATAGCAACACAGACATGACAATGCTTTCTTTCAAAAACTGTCACTGTCAATCCTAGAGTTGTCAAATATCAGTATATTATTAAGCCCCTAGTAGACGAGATCGAGGCGCCGGGTGAACACCGGCCAAAATCGTAGACGATATGGTTTGCACCCGCTAGCTAACCGGGTTAAGTGCCACATATATAGGATGCGCCGTGCGTACAACCGGCCTCCGCAAGGAGTGCACATAGGCCACCGTACCAGTTTGAGCACAGTGTAGCCACGTCGTAACCGATCACGGCGGCAAGCTGGGCCATCGTTAGCAACGGTGTCGTCAAAATAGCTCCATACTGTCCCACACATATCTGACATCCAGACTTACTACGGTTTGAAACTGTTCGTAGCCGGTAGCCACGGTCCTAAAAACAATGTTGTCAGCAAGGAGCCTAACTTTATTGCCTACACGGCTACGCCACATGAGTAGATAAACGGAACAGAGACAAAGCTTCTTAAGAACGTGCAAAACTGTTACCTATTTTGGTAGGGTTGTCACAATAGTTCAAAACAAATTAAACTAAGCATTTGTTAAATAGTTTTATTATTCAGTATGATAGTGTGGCGACATCTATCACCCCACATGCGAACTATCCTGCATCGCGATATCAACATTCGACAGGCAGATAGTATATACAGGGCGGAATCGTTAAGTGCCAACAGACGATTTTTTCGTCAATTTAAGAGATATTTAAAAAGTTAAGGCTATTATCAAAATTAGGCTTTATGGAGAGTAAAATAATATAAATAACTTTAGGAAAAAGAAAACCCAGATATTGAAAATTTTGTCTTTCGCTCCCTCCATATATTTAGTATGAGAATTTCTTCCAACTGATCATACCAGTCATACCTACTTATTCTCTCTCTTCCTTACTGTTAATATGGCGGCGGATTTAGCCTTACTCGACTTCGGTCTATCTTAGTCATCTTTGTAATAAAGCTTCATATTACCACATTCCTGAGCATTACCTAAATGTAACCCAGGATTTCGAACAGAAAACGGACAGCAATTGTAGTTCCAGACTGCTTACCTACGTAATGCGATAGCCTATTATTTTCATGTTTAATAAATAATAATAGTATTGTAACCAATTTGTTTAACTAATACAAATACGAATAGTTCAACGACAATTTTCCTTATTAAGGCCGTGGCCCCATGTCTACGGTGCGGCGCCGTCCGCCGTGAAAGGGCGCGGCGCCGCGCACGGTGCCGTGTACGGTGCACCGCATGTTAGTTCCGTGGCTGGCGTAAATGTGACATGTCTAAAATTGCAATTTTTCAGGGCGACCATTTTAAAGTTTTAACCTCTTCTGGTAAATCGGTAAATTAGTTTAACTACGATGTATTTTAGTTATTTTTAAATATACAGGATGTTAACGAATTCGTATAATTCCTTAAAACCATATGATCTGCTACTGGTGTAAATTGTCTCGGCATGGAAATTAGGCAGATTTACAAAAAAAAACTTTTTTCTTTATGCGGTACCTATGGCTAAGTGATCGAATCTAAACCACAGGATTCAGTAAAATACAAATGTAAATGACGTCAACGTCAAAATCCAAGATGGCGGCTGTGAAATTTTACAAGATAAAATCTTGGATTTTGATTTCGACCTCATTTTCGTCATCATCGCCCCGGAAAACCATGGACACGACACCCATGATGCATATCTTGTAAAATTTCACAGCCGCCATCTTGGATTTTGATTTCGACCTCATTTTCGTCATCAGCACCCCCGAAAACCACGGAAACAACACCAATGATGCATATCTTGTAAAATTTCACAGCTGCCATCTCGGATTTTAATTTCGACCTCATTTTTGTCATCATCGCCCCCGAAAACCATGGACACGACACCCATGATGCATATCTTGTAAAATTTCACAGCCGCCATCTTGGATTTTGATTTCGACCTCATTTTCGTCATCAGCACCCCCGAAAACCACGGAAACGACACCAATGATGCATATCTTGTAAAATTTCACAGCTGCCATCTTGGATTTTGATTTCGACCTCATTTTCGTCATCATCGCCCCCGAAAACCATGGACACGACACTCATGATGCATATCTTGTAACATTTCACAGCCGCCATCTTGGATTTTAACGTTGACCTCATTTTCGTCATCAGCGCCCCCGAAAACCACGGAAATGACACCAATGATGCATGTTTTGTAAAATTTCACAGCCGCCATCTTGGATTTTGACGTTGACGTCATTTACATTTGTATTTTACTGAATCCTGTGGTTTAGATTCGATCACTTAGCCATAGGTACCGCATAAAAAAAAAGGTTTTTTTTTTAAATCTGCCTAATTTCCATGCCGGGACAATCTACACCAGTAGCAGATCATATGGTTTTAAGGAATTGTACGAATTCGTTAACATCCTGTATATTTTAAAACAACTAAAATATACGTTAAAATAATTTACCGATTTACCAGAAGAGGTCAAAGCTTTAAAATGGCCGCCCTGAAATATTGCAATTTTAGACATGTCATATTCACGCCAGCCAGCAGTGTACCGTGCAACCTACGCGTACGGCGACACGGCGCCGTGTACGGCGCCGTGTCGCCGTACGCGGCAAAAATCCATAAGAACAACTTTTTTTTTTTAATTTGGAACTCACAGCTTTACTCCGTAATAGTTAATGTATGATATATTTTTATTTTTTCAAGTATTATTCATACTTACACACAGTACAATAAAAAACCATTATCAATAATGAAATACCACGTTTTTACATTAAAATATTCCAACTAGCAACAAACAACGTGTGTCGCACTAACCCTGAGATTGTCAACTGGCTGTGCCAGCGTAAACCGGTTTTTTTCAGTCTCGCCGCGTACGTGACAAGCGGCCAGTGGTCACGCACACATGCCCCGCGTGCTTGTAGTAGTGCAACCGATTTGCGCGGTTGTATGAAGCTTTGTCTCTGTTCCGTTTATCTACTCATGTGGCTACGCTTTGTCGTTGGACATAATTATTATAATTATATTATATTCGGTGATAGTGCTACGGCTTCTGAAAAATATTTAAAGCTTCTACGTTGCGTTAACGTTACGTTGTGCTACTCATTAACGGACTACGATTTCACTCCTTGATTTGGAGTTGAGAAGTGAAAAGTGGCACATGGATTTTGTGGATTTTTCTGTGTAGTGATTGACCAAGTGAATTTCTCTGAGTAGGTATAGTCTCAGAGGGAGTGGAAATACTTCTTTAGTAAGAGGGAGAATAAAATCATGGTACGTGTCATCATGGAGGAAGAAACTTATTATACTAAAATGTTCATTGTCATGACATTGGACTTGGACATTGGTGTTACAAAGGAACCAAGGCATCAAAGAAATAAAGCAGCACCAGCAGAATTGTTGTGTTATTCATTAAGAAGAGCAAAAAATAAATAAATATAATAACACGAAATCTTTTATTTATACCCTACATCTTAAAAAGTTAAAAAGTAGATTTTTTAATTTTTACTGAACTCGTACACCTATGTTCATATAAAACTATAACCGAGGGATGTGCTCACAAATTATTGCATAGGCCTAGCCTAGTGTTTATATGGATTTCATTGAATTCACAACATTTTTTAGAATGTTGTTTTGTTGTTTTGTTGGTTAGGGCATCAGGCCATAGAAGTAATAAGTACTTCAGGCATAACGCTAGGCGGCTAGACTATCAAGGTGATATTCATGGGATTTTTAATAGAGAGATCTGCTGCACTGATGAAAGATAGAATGAAATTACCTACTTAAAAAAAATATAATTTCTTTCGTATAATCATAAATATTCTAACCTACATATACTTTATGAGCTATTTTCTCAAATCCTAGGAATAAGTTGCGAATCGCTCATTTCATCAGAAATGGCTCAGTTCATTAAGAATTAATAAAATAATTGCGAATACACAAAGCCTACGATGACACGAAGACGTTACAATTTATTTATACAGATAAAGTGATGTATCAAAGATCGCCATTGTTCTTTCTATTTCTAGCTAAGCAAAACTTCAAACTAGAATATCTTGAATTCGAGAGTCTCTTTAATAGTAAGACTAAAGACAAATCTGTTCAGGAATTCAAGCTCTATACTTTTACATATGTTTTAATAGCAGACGCAAAAGATTATTTCAACAATAGTTTGTTTGGGAGTTTGCCGTTGTTCTTTAAAAATAGCAAAAATATATGTTTTTTTCGGTATTTTTTTAATTGTAACAAATACATAAAATTAGACAATTTTACGCGAAAAATCCAAAAATGCAATTTGTGGCTTAAAACAACTTAAGTGAGAGGCATCTATTTATTGGCGACATAGAGAAACTCATAATTTTTTTACAAAATCTTCCTGCTATCCTTTCCCAACCATGTTGGGGTCAGCTCCCAGTCTAACTAGATGTGGCTGAATATCCATTTTTTTACACGGAGCGACTGCACTCAGACCTCCGCTACCCATTTACTGAGTACCTAATGCCGATATCCGATGATAATAACAGAGTAAAAACAAATATTAAGTACTTAAACTTATAGATGACTAGAGGTTGCTCGCGGCTTCGCCCGCGTGTTTGTCGTTTATTGCGTGTGCATGTATTATACATATAAACCTTCCTCTTGAATCACTCTATCTATTAAAAAAAACCGCTTCAAAATCCGTTGCGTAATTTTAAAGATCTAAGCATACATAGGGACAGATAGAGTGCGGGAAGCAACTTTGTTTTATACTATGTAGTGAAACATGTGTCTCGAGTTAGTGCTAAAAAGATGAACAATCGTTACTGAGGGTTAAAGGAGAAGCTTCCTAAAAGAAAAGCCAGGAAATAGATTGAAGATCACCATCAAGAACCTTAGAAGAAGAATCGTAAGTCGAAGAGTCTTAGCGAATAGCTAATACATTTTAAAAATGGAAATCGCAAACCTAGTTTAACCAGCACCTACATACCCAAAGCAAATGTTCCATCCTTCACAAATCCACATTTGCAGAACTTTTGTAAAGTTCCTAACATGTAATACGCATTATAATTTACGCAAAATATTTAATTCAACCTATTTTCGGTCGCTTCCCCATACCGTGAATGTTTCTATGAAATTGTTTTGAAACTTTTATCTAATTCCCTTCCACGCAACGGTTGCATGTCAAACGGCAGTTAAACCGTAGTTTAGATTAAACCAGTGCCAACTTCCACGAATCATATAAAAATTGGCCGTGAAATTTCACCTTCGTTACGGGAATAACGTTCTAAAAAGACCGTTGTTTTTTTGTGTTAATCTAACGAATATTTTTGATTAAATTTTACGTCGTGATTGTGTGTAAGAATTAATGGTATGTTGGACACACTTTAAGCTTCCATTGATGGAATATTAAACGCTACAAAATTGAGGTTGAATTGTTTGTCGCGGATCAATATTATTAATACTAGATATACCAAACCAATACATTAAATAGTAGCTTGTTTAATAAGTGAAAAAAAGCTCACATTAGTATACCTACCATGAAAAATACTTGTAGAGATTGACAATTAGTTTTAGAAACATTACTGACTTGACAAGGAGCTCCTGTACAATACGGCCGACGACCTTGGCGACTCGACGATCTTGGCGAGTCTGAAGTTAGCTGATTAGCTGCGCAGTAGACAATTTCGTTTCTAAAAGATTCATTGCGCAGCCAAACAACTAACTTCAGACTCACCAAGATACGTCGGCCGTATTGTAGGTTACGAAAGTAAATTTTACATAACGTTTACATGTAGGTATGGTCCACACATTAATATGTTGTATAAAAAGTAAACAAACTTTTGATCGAAAAACATTTAGTTATCTTTAACTTTTTGGGATTCTTCTATTGAACATACACACTTTTATAAAACCTTTATACTTATTCTTCAATTACATATTTTAATTTTCCAATAATGTGTACAGCCACATGTCAAGCTATACATTCCCAGTATAAGCTGACCTCTCATTGTACGGAAAGCTTATACAATACGAGATGAGCTTATACTGGATGTCTGTAGCTTAATATGTGGCTGTGAGAAGAACACTTAATGTTTTTCACGATGCGATCAAATGTTGTTTACCTTTTAAACAAAATTTAAATAGTTGGACTATACAAGTATACGTTAGGCGATTATTACACGGCAACGCGCACCGCCGCGGTAGGCGGTGAAGCGGATCTCATGCCGCATTGGTCTCTAAGAAATCCGTTGATGCCAAACACACGTACACAGCCAGACCGCGCGGTCGAGCGGTGCTCTCGCCGCCACCGCCCCTCCGCGCTACCGTCCGCGCGGAGGGGCGGCGCCTCACACACGGGGCGCCGGTGTTCTTGCCAGTGTTTGTGATCGAACTGGTCAAAACCGCGTTAAATCTATCCGCGCGGACAGGCGCGTAAACCGCCTTACCGCGCGGTACGAAATCCGCTTTACCGCCACCGCCCTCCGCTTTACCGCCACCGCCCTCCGCGGCGATGCGCGGTGTCGTGTGTTAATCGCCTTATGTATCTACACGGAATATGATTTACCAATAGGTACCTACAATGAAACTTAATTACAAATTCCAACTCAAAGGTATTGAAAAAATGCGTTGATCAAAGAGAAATCCAGTTTTTATCCTATCGACCCAGTTTTTTACTGCAATTCTACAAATACCCTTTGTATCCAGTTACAACAACTTTTTGCTTACTACACGGTGAAGATATTGAACACCTTATTTGTAATAATCGATCAGGCAAAAAATATATCCATAATTCAATGCGTAATGCAAAGTAATAAGCACAATTATTAGCAATTTTCATATCGTACATCAGTACAAAAGACGACGAAACCAATTATCATGTTATCTTGCCCGCATATCAACACAAAGGGTCAAACCAGTTAAGGCACAATATTGTCCAATGTAAGAAATGAAAAAACAAAAGCACTCCCCACTTTAATCTATGAGGGTATTTAATAAACATCTGCTTTTTGGAATCCACGTCGCATCTGTTGCTCTGGCGTCGAGCCTTTTTCAAAATTTCAAATGCGCGCGAGCCGCTTCCAGACAACGGCAGATGTTCCAATTCCCAGAGTCACAACACAAACAACTTTGAACTATAACTACTAATAAATAAAACATAAAATCAAACAGACGCACTCAATAAAAAACTTTCCCGACTTTTTTTAATTCGTCCTCAAGAAGTTAGATTATGACGTTCGAATTTTAAATTTGGCGGCAATTTAGGGTCTGTGGTAGTGATCGCCATAGATAACAGTAAACGGGGTCATTACTACGACCCTACCCTAATTTCGAGGTTTTGGGTAAACGCGGCATATTTGTCAAATGTCTCATTTTGAATGTTCATATCATGAATTTTATTGCTTTCAATTACTTAATAACTTTATTTTAAAACAGAACAGTTGTTTTATGTTCTACTTAGTATAATGAGACAGGGAGAGATATATTTTGATTCCGCCCTTACAACAATATAGTACAATTTAGAAATAGAGCAGGGAAACCCCAAGGGATTAGGAAGCTCGATTCCCATAAATTCAAAATTGACCACTTATGCACGGAAAAACCCAAAAAAAAGAAAGCAAGGTATGAAAATGTATTTTAATACAATGACGTTAAAGATAAGTTTTCTTTGCAACAGTTTTGATTTGATTGTGTATGTACTGACTCCTCATCGAATACAAGGGGAAATAAAGAAATTGCTTGAACATGACTACATAAAGCATTTTTAAATGCAAATGTTTTAACTTTAGACAAGAGACCGTATTTTTCGGTTTTTAAGCCAGACGAGCGTAATTTTTTGAGTTGTGAGTCGCAGAATTTCGGTCGCGTAATTTCTGCTACATTCGGTTTCATACAAAACTCTTGTTTCGTTCACACGACGACGCAAAATGAGTCTGTAAAATCCTTCCAAAAAATTACGCTGACTTATTTTACGCGACTCACAGCTCAAAAATTTACGCTCGTTTGGCCTCACCCTTATTATAATAGGTGATTTGCCGTAAAAAATAATTTGTGCAATTTTATTAACGGTCGAGCTGACAATCTATCAAAACAGCATGGCAGCGTCAATTAAATAACTGTTTTTCAAGGAAACCTATGACTGAGTGAGTCGGTCTTATTTGCTCAAGACCAAGGTCTTATTTATTCTCTCATAACTATCCTAAATCATATTACTGTATTTACTGAAATTGTTGAAGATATTGATTTAAAAAGAGTAACCATGGTGTTTCTTGCCGGCTCTTCTCCATAGGAAACGACAAATTGGAACCGTGCACCTAAATTCTACTTTTCATAAGCGCTTGTAATGATTTAGGTTTTTTTTAAATCAGTTATGATTTTGTAGGTAATTTGTTATATTTAAAGCAAAATGAATTAAGTTAGTCGAAGCTTTTAATTTCTAGAAATACATATAATGTTTACAGAACTATTATTTTGTAGAAAAACAACACTGTTCTTGTTTTTGCTATCTCCTCCAACTATCTCCTAACTTAACTTTGTATTCCCAAAGTTTCACTTTCAAATTCAAGCATATAAACCACTATATATACAACACCGCTGCAATAAACAAAACAACACATTTTAAATCAATAGACAACTCAATAGGCGTGTCTGTCTACGGAAGACTTATTCCTTTGACCCTCAAATTCAGTAATTTAACTTTTCCCCTCCGGATAGCATTTCATTTACCTCTTCAACCGATACGCTGCGTGGGACGAACTAATCTGGGACAAGATTGACTATGGAGATGTCACACTTAATATTAGTAGAGCTTTCGTATGTACGTTTGTTTGTTTGTCAGTTGAATGTACAAGCTGCGAGTTCGATGTGTTGCTAAATTAGTCATATTTTACTTTAATTAAAACGGTCTAAGACCAATTACAATAATTAAAGATAGAAGGAGAGTAATAGAAGAAGATACATGCAGTAGAATGGAACGAAAAAAATTATAACAATATTAAAGACACCTCTTTCATAAATCCTTCACAATGCTTCTGACAGTATATTCTTCCACTCATCCGCAAACAGATCACAATTCAAACACAAGTCGTAATATACTACGACAATTGCAGCCACAACATGCTTTTATCTAATGCATGCCCTTTTTATATTAAAGGTTGGCAAATACGAGAACAGCCCACCTGATGGAAAGTTGTGACCGCCGCCTACTGACACCTACAACATCAAGAGGCGATCCGATGTGGTCAACCATTGAGACAAAGTTGGAAAGTCTCATGTCTCTGTTATTTGGCCCCCATAGCATTGCGAACCGGACCACAGCAAGACTGCTTGGTACCAGAAAAAGGTATGGTGGTAGTATTTTCCTGGACAAACTCTTTCACCAGGAACTCTACTTGTAATGGTCCCAAAAAGGTAAAGGAGATTGTAAGAAAAACATGGACTAAAAAAATATCTTTGTTTAGTTAATTTCCTGACTAATTTATTCTTGATACAGATAAGCGACAGAATTGGGAGTTAAAACTAATGTAATGCGCCAGAAGCTGAGGGGCGCCAGAAGCTGAGGGACACATAGGCGACTCGCTATAGCCACAAGTAGCCGGCCACAAGCTGCTACATACATTTGGCAGGGACTCGCCGCACAGTGTGGCCGGTGAGGGCCATTTGAGACGTATGGAAATAGTACCTGCTCCGCCACTTGTGCCGTGATTAGTGGCCCGTGTGCCTTAACTCCAGCAGGCAGTGATAATGTGATTTAATTAATCTTCCTGGAGTTCTAAACATTAGAATTATCCTAAAAAGGAAACCAGCATGTTAAAAAAGGTGAACTAAAAGTACACAAGATCTTCGTGTAAGATAATTCAGGTATTTTTTTGTAGCGGGAAAATTGCAGGAAGACAAGCTAGCCATACACGCACGGATATGCCCGCTATGTATGGTGAGAACAGACACGGATATGCCCGCCGGATGCCTGTCCGCTGCCCGTGCTCAAAACGACCGGATCGGGTACGGGGAAGGCAGATCCGAGTACCAACCGTGCGTGTGTGCGTAGCGACGGATGTGCCCGCCGAATTGCGCCTCAGTCGCGCATTAATGCTTTGGTAGTGTACACGAAATGACGGATCCGATCTGAGTTGCGCCCGGCGGGAAAATCTGTACGTGTGTGGCGAAATCACGGATCGGATCCGAGATGCGCCTGTCGGTCAAATCCGTGCGTGTATGGCTAGCTATTGCATGTAGTTTTCGTATACTTACAAAAATTGTCAAATTGTTCGACAACAAAAACAAACATTTTGATAGTTTTCGTCCACGAAAACTACACTATTTTAGACTTGAATTAGCCTATTGTACTCGTTACCTGAATGAAATTTCATTCAAGATTCTACTCGATCCGTGATTATGTTAATGTCACGGATCGAAATGTCTAATCGCGGTAGTGCATCACAGCCCAGCGAAAAGATCTTGTGTATAGTCCGTTAACAAGATGATTGCTCCCATATTTTTGCAGGTACGTCATCTCCACGCCAGTCGCAGTGCCGATAATTCCCTCCATTGATTCGTAACGCCTCCGCGCCACGCTACAATGGTCGCGAGTGAGCACCGACATTTGCCATTGTATAGTCTATGCTTCCCGCTATGTCCCTGTTATTTATGTCGCTACTGTAGCTATGGGTGCAAAAAAAGTTTAGGATTGTCGTTGATTGCGTTTGGTATGTAAACGGATTTCATTTAAGCGAGAAGATTGTTTTAAATCTGCAATGTAGGGTATTTTTTTGTTGTTGATAGTTTAGTAAGGCCGAAGAATGCAATGCACAATGCAATGATTTTTATCATAAAACAAACACTACTTCAATAAATTTGATAAGTTTATAGACATAATAATCTAAAGCCATTCAATTTGACACTTTAAAGAATTCTGGACTTAGTCAAAAAAATATAAAAAATGTATTTCTCTAAATTTATTGACTTTGGCCTGGGTACAAGGGGTGCTAATTTCTTGCATATAGGACACACTATTACGCCTTACAAGGAATACGTCAGATAAGATTTCAGCCTGTATACTTGCTATCCTTTTAGAATTCTTTTAGAATAGCTAGTGGGAAAAAGAGATGAAGAACTTTGCCATGCAGCAAATTATATGCTCAAATAAATAAATTGGGAGACAGACAAACAGGCACACCTATTACCTATGCAGGTGTTAGAGGATTGTAAAAAAGTTAGCATAATTTTTATTTATTCTAATATTATTCATTGTAGTTTAAACACATAACAAAATTCATGAATCTACCTAATCAAGTTTATCGCGATTCAAAGGGCGACCACTGTACATGGTCGTTAGTGAACAGTGGACTTAAGTGCGTGGATGTCGAAAATAAACAATTATTTCCCGTATAGGGAGCAAGCCTGCGAACTAGGAGCCTTGGGGTGTAAACGCTCCCGGCGAAGAAGGGAGACACTCAAAATTGCAAACAAGCACTTTGAAGTTCGTCATCAAATTCATTGCTTTCAAAATTATAGTTTTACAAAATGTTTTCTTTATTCCATTTTAAGAAGACTGTAAAATCTTGGCTTTTGTAGGGTTTTAAGGTGTATCAAAGAAAACCATGTTTACTGTCAGTAGACGCGCCGATCATATTGCAGTAAGGGTGCCTTTCCACCAGAAATGTGCTATGCAACGTTGCTATGGATGCGTTTGATATCCACCAATCATATTCATTGGTCCACATAGTATAGCACTGGTGGAAACTGGTTCAGCTAAGCTACGTTTTTTATATGGAAGGATGCGTGCGTGCTATGAATGCGAGCTGTGGATGCGTGCTATGGATGGTGGCGAGTGGTGTAGTTCCCCGTGCCTTCCCTATTGTCGATACGTCGCATAGCTCGAGCTGCGCATCTTCCTCGTTCAGCTACATAGCTTAGCATCAGTGGAAACGGTCACATAGTTTCGTAGCTTAGCTTTTACATTCTCGCAGCATAGCTGCATAGCACATCTCTCTCTGCAGTTAAAGTTCACGCCAGTGTAACAGTATATAACAGTCATCAAATTCATCACTTGCTAAATGATAGTTTTACTTTTTTTTTTGCTTTATGCAGACTGTAATATCTTGGCCTTCGGTTTGGGTTTTAAGGCGGATCCAAGAAAACCATGTTTACTGTCAGTGTGCTAATTCACATACTTACATGACGCGGCGATCAAGTTGCAGTGGCGCTGCAGTTAAGTTCACGCGAGTTTATCTGATGGCGATTGCCGATTAAGAGAATACGAAAAGCGTTGTTTTGATCGAAACTTTACTGCGACTACACTGAAAAAGAACTTCTCTAGTTTGGTGACTTAGCTTACAGGTGGTATATTGAATTGACCAAAAAACACATACCAAAAGAACTTACTAAATAATTTATACATTACGGAATTGCAGCGTCGACATTGCTTGCATGTTGCACACAGCAATGAAAAAATATTTTTAAATAAATGTATACTGTACTACATATTGTTGCGGTTAAATGTAAAAGTCATTACATCAAGATCCATGGTCAGAAGGATTGGACGGCTAAGAGCTGATATGGATGGATGAATTGAATTTTTGAATACCTAGGCAATTTGAAAATGCGGTTGTGTGAAATAAATGCCATTAAAAAAAATATTATGTTCTTTATTTGTTATTCAACCAGTCAATTGAAAATGGAATGTCGCTAATAATCAATAGACCAGATCAATCAACTAACCAATCTCAGAACTAATAATATACCGCTTGTGCAAATATCATTTAATCAGTGTTTCAACTTAATGATACAGTAATTTCCAATAACTACCTCTTTGTAACAATTCAATAACGATTTAATAGATTAATTGCAGTTTTTAACTTTGATAGCCATACCGTTTATAATAAATGGTTGTAAAGGAGATTATGAGCAGGTAAGTAATTTTCCGGCGCTTTGTTCAACCTGTGATAGGTCTTAAGATAACAGCGAGCGTACATTTAATTGCCCCAACAATTATGTGATGTTTCACTTACATCCTTATGCTTGTTAACCGCAGACATCAGCAGCAGGCACCGCCGAACGAATCTGATCACTGACCCATGAAGCAAACAGAAAGGAAATTTTCTTCCAGCAAGGAAAATACGACAATATAAATAACTCCATCGGACCCCTACCTACTACTACATCACCCTATGACAAAAGAGTTATCGGTGCGTTGAAAACAAAAATGGCGAGTTGATTTATTGCGGACGGTCGTGTATTAGCCGTGTGTGATTCGGGGATTTAGCCGGTGAAAAAAAGGCAAAGCTAGGTGAGTTAGGTCACGTCTAGACGAACGACAGTCGAAGGGCAGCGTGTTGTTTACTCCGAGGATTCCCGAAAGCGCCCTAATGAGTATGGACGTTGATTTAGGGCACCCATTCTAGAAGTCGATGCGAAAGCTTTTAGTAGTTACGTCATAATTTGGTAGGTTCTCGCAGTTACGAAAGTTGTTCGGCATTTCTTTCTTATAGCTGTAACTAAGCAAAATGTTATCAAAGTCAAGAGAGGATAAGTACGAGAAATTTAACTAACTTTTTCTTGTTTCGTAATGGAAATTAATGGATGGATGTACTGAATTAAGGATGCTGTCACGTGAAAATGATTCAGTCGTATTTCACGAGGGTTAACAGAAACTGAAAACGAAATCTGGGTGGGGGAGCCTTAAAAATACAGAAAACGTTTATAGCGTCCGACATAAATCCAGTTCGACGAAAGCGAAGATTAGAAAGCTAGCTAGTGAAGCCAAAACTCGATATTGGGTGAATAATCGTCGCCACTACCGGCGCGGTAGCCGGCCGGATGTGCCAGATTTATACCCTGGCGTACCCGGGTGTACCGGCCTGTGACCGGCGCGTGTACCAATTTATACCCGGCTAGGTACGCTGGTCGTATCCGTACTGTCGTCGAGTCTGTGCTCTTCATAAAGCACCCGATATGTCCGCTCGCCTTGAGGGCTGGGATTTATGGCGTGGAAACGTCATCGGACCCCGTGTTTGGGTATAAATCATATGTGTTTGCTTAGTGCATGAGACGTCTAAATTTCTCGGTTGCGGTTGTGTTTCGTAGGGAGTGAAATTTTAGAATAATTTATTTTAATTAGTGCTCCTGGTAGGAAACTCAAATTGGATTGAAACGATTCAAAGCGATCAATACCTTGACGACAATCTAATGTTAGATTTAAATTATACTATTTCATTACAATACACCGTGTCGTCATTGTGGACAAAAAGCAGAGCAACCTAATTTCACAACAGTCTATCGATCATGTTTCACCACATCGAAGGTCTTCATCATCCTATCAACCATTGCTACCTATGTTGAAAATATCCAGTCTGACCAGATGGACAGACAGACTGACTTTAGACTGATCAACTTCCATCTGAACTTCTCAATCCGCAACTGGTAATAGATTTCTCTATTTTCACTTCTAAGAACATTTCCAGGATCCCGATTGTTAAATATTTGCAATACAGCTGTGGCTTGGTCTTCGTCAAACCATACAGAGGTCTGAATGAGTAAAGAACAGTCACCCATTCAAGCTAACCAAACTAGTATAATGCAGATATCAAAATGTTATAGAGCTGCTACAACTACTACTACTACTAGCTGAACATTGATAGGGCAATCGAATTACTCTACGCAAAGTTTCTAGTCAAGAATCAAATAAATCTACAATACGATTTGCACAAGGAAGTCAATTGCACAAAAACCCAAAATAAAACTAACAATTCTCACCTACAGGTAAGTCAAAACAATTGAAGAACATCACAAAAGTTGACAAAAGAAGTCTTGAATTGGGTCAAGCGAAAGATTTATGACTTTAATTGTCAACTTACTTATGCAACTTAATGGAATAATACACAGAAGCAGGTATGTTTGTGCGAATTATAATTTGCATAAAGATTTGCGCTTTCACTTTTCATTGTTAGGAATAAGAATAAAGATGCTTTTGTTAAAAACTTTTTGCTTCGTTATTCTGTAGTGCTCTATTCATTGAAAAGGTGTAACAATTGTTGTGTGTAAAGAAAACTATTGAAGAATGGGATTATTGAAGTTTTAAAGTAATTGTAAGATTATATTAATAGGCTTAGATATACTTAATAATCATTAATAATTTCGTAAGTATTTTTATCCACAAAAGATTTCAATGCGAATAAGTAAAAAGCAGAAACTCAGACAAACCTTAAAACATTGCAAGATGTTATTGATGGACTAAGTATTAATTTAATTTCTTGCTATTATAATTCGATGAAAAAAAAAAATGAAACGTATATCTTATAATCATAAACACTAATCATCCATCTTACGGATTTGTTAGCTTGGTGCGTTTGGTGTTACTAAACTTACGAAAGCTCGAAAAAGTTCACAAAGTTCACACCACCAGATGTAGCGCCATCTATTCGTTCACCCCCGTAACACTGAGAAGCGACAAAACCACCCTCTAGTTGCAAACACGAACAATTTCAACCCCCGTCGCAAACCAAGCTCGGCAAAAACTGGAAACATTTTACCCCGCGACCGTAGCGCCATCTCTGGGATGGCGCACAAACTTCCATAAAAGCTCACAGTTCAGAGCTTTGCCGCTGTGGCAGCACTATCGCTAAAGCTTTTGAATGAAAACGACAGTGTGAAGGAATATGTAACTTAAGGCGTACAGTCAAGGTTGTTTTTAGGTTGTAAAGACACTTGTATCGCCGAGTAGAGTATGCAAATTAACGCGCCATTACATGGTAATTTATTTGAAACGAATGACCACTTTGCGGACTAGTGCATCCAACGTCGAACACTGAACGTTTATATGGGGACCCTGACCTTATATTGCGTCAATTTATAGCTTTAGAGCCGTTATACGCTGTTTTACGTAACAGCTGTTGTGTCTCGCGTGATGCCTTAGCATAGTGACCCTGTTTTGCATAGGACTTTCACCTGTTTCTTCAGCTGTTGGAAAGTTAACTAACTATTAATGAGTTTCTTGACCGAGTGCGAAGCGCCACTTACAAAAGGGCAATTTCCTAATGTTATCTCATAAACATTGACAATTAATTACCGCTTGAATTTCATGAACTTTGGTGAAAGTCGCACAGTAGAGATATACGGACAGGTGATGGAATTACTAATAAATATTTATACCAAATAACATTTAATGTAGTGCTCTTTTAATTTTTACAACATTTTCATTGACAGTATTATTTAATATTTAAATTGACAGTCAATGTTGCTCTTGAATGTCAGCGGGTCTTGAACTTGACTCTATTTATTAAAACAATAAACAAATGAGACCCATTATAGCAAGGAAATGTATAGAAATAAACAACATGTTTGCTCTCAGAATGGATTTAACACACTATTGTGCTTTTATGAACCTTAAAGGCGCGATTCCATTATTCAAGTCTTGCATGCAAGTATGACGTCACATTTGCGTATAAGTTGCTTACACTAGAAACATGTTTTCGACAGAGTACAAATTACATGCAGGTTTTACTTGCATACAAGTGGAGATGTTCAACAATTGAGTTGGTCATCATAGGTGCCAATCACTCATCCGCAATTCGAAAAGTGCAACTAACGTTTGCGCGTTCAACTTGCACGTCACTTGAATAAAAATATGTACAACTTCAAACTACCTCATACAAGTTGTAGCTTGTATGCAGGTTTGTTCAAGTTGTATGCAATTTGCAACTTGCATACAAGTAACTTGCCTAATGGAATCGCGCCTAATGGTCAATCAAGATGAGCTGAAACTCTACTTCAAGAAATGGTCCAAAAGATATTAGTGCCTTAGTCACCACTTGGCCACTTTTGTCTATTGTTATAATAACAAGAGTATAGATATCATTAAGTTACCACTGAAGTTAATTATTTTTGACTAAACCTTTATCATATATTTTTGGATCTCCGTAATCATTCTGTCATTGTCCTTTTCTACAACGTAAACAAGAAAAAAATAACCTGAATTAATACTAATAAAACTTCAACCACAAACTGTACCAAAATCAAGAACAAAACACTACCTTTCATCTTCATATCGCCCAGTGCACCTCACTCAAGATTGGATCCAAGTGAATTGAGATCCTGCCTGTTATCAGACAGGCCGCAAATAAAGACAGCACAGTATCGCATTTATGAGATGAAACAATGTTTGTAAGTGCTGTGATTTATGGGGACAGTGGCACCATGGACACGCCCAAAGACCGTGTCTGGATAAAAAAGGAGGATTTTATCTGTTTTTATTAATGCATGGATGGATGGTCTGGATTTTGCAGGCTGAATTTGAGTTTGAGCGCCAATAAGTGGTTAGGTTTCTAAGCGTTGTTTAACAACATTAGCTCTCTCATTACAAAAGCATGTCTAAGAAAAATCCAGGATTTAAAATAACCTCGCCTCTTTTTGTTACAAAAGCTTGTCTAAGAAAAATCCAGGTTTTAAAATAACCTCGTCTTTTTGTGTTACAAAAGCTTGTCTAAGAAAAATCCAGGTTTTAAAATAACCTCGTCTCTTTTTGTTACAAAAACTTGTCTAAGAAAAATCCAGGTTTTAAAATAACCTCGTCTCTTTTTGTTACAAAAGCTTGTCTAAGAAAAATCCAGGTTTTAAAATAACCTCGCCTCTTTTTGTTACAAAAACTTGTCTAAGAAAAATCCAGGTTTTAAAATAACCTCGCCTCTTTTTGTTACGTTAGAATTTGATAGGTATATTTGAAATCTGGGTTAACATTAGTTTTGGTTTAAACCATGTTTTTTTAATATGGCTATAAAGGTTTTGTCACATTAAGACTAAAATTTGGCATTGCAGGTTGGATGCAGTTCTTCAGGATTTGTAATAATTTATAATTTTAAATGATTAATTATTGCCATCACACTAATACAGTCTGCAAAGCCTAAGCTGAGCTTTGCATTTGTGTGAGTGCACATAGAATCGATTGCCAAGAAGCAGTATAAACCGGTTTAAACCAAGCAAAGGACGCGTCTGCATACATTCTCACACAAATGCAGTGCTCAGCTAAGGCCTCTCGAACTGTACCTTCTATATTATGTTATTTGATAAGTTACCGGCTCTGTCCACAAAGGTTTTCCCGGAAAAAAAATGAGAGACTTGGAAGACAGAAAGTTTTACCCGTAAATGCATTTTAGACAGTCAGTATATAGCTTTAAGGTTGATTATTTATTACTAGCTTCTGCCCGCGACTTCGTACGCGGATCCTGTTGCTTATGCCAGCGACAACGGGGTCGTCAAAATCGAAGATCTGAAACGTCTGATGTCGAATTCTAAGAGCCCGGGGACGGGAAAACAACGGGATGCGCGAGACGATTCGAGACGTTCCAGATCTTTCATTTTTGTAAGTCAACAGGAAATGCCCGTCAGACTAAACAACTTTTGCTAAGACGTCATTCCTATATATGTTATAGTGTCGCTGGGCTTTGGAGTTCCACAACTGGTGTTCCAGATCTTCAAATTTATTTTCACAGCAGAAAATGCTCTTCACGTGGAATAATTTTTGCTATGGCACCATTTTTATATCTCTTATACTTTAGCTGGTCTGTTGCGGTTCTGCATCAGGTGTTCCATTTTCCAAAATAAATTATAGCCTATATGTTGCCCAGACTTAATATCTATACAACAAAAAAACTTTTCCACCTGAGCAACACATACCGTTTGTTTCTTTTTGCCATTTAACAGCTTCACAAAAAGTACAATTTTGAACCATACCTTCGATGGCGGAATATGTGGCGTAGTCAATCATAGGAGTATACGTAAATGCACTCCATTCCTTATCAACCCAAGGAAGGTCGCCATACCCTACGGCTATATCTTGAGACATATCCGATTCTTCAGATGATATCGACATTCTGTTCAGTGAATGTCGAAGTCGATCAGAATTCAAACGTTCGTTGCGCTCTTCTTCTGTCTCTTCTTGCCGTATTCTAGCAATTCTTTCTCTCTCACTTTCTAACTGATTATGAATATTTTGTTGTGTGCGTGTTTAGGACAATGTATGATAATCTCGATCAGCAGTTAGTCGCGCATCACTTTCATCACTCGTTTCAAAAGACCTGTTAGTAGATGTGCGAATACGCTGAGAACTCAAGCGTAATTCTGTATCGGTAAACGTTACCGATTCGCGAGACAATGCATGTCGCTCACGATCAGCGGACAGTCGCGCATCACGTTCCGTACTTGTCTCTAGAGACCTAGAAGCAGATGCGTAGATCCGCTGAGAACTCTAGTGCAATTCTCTATCCGTAAACGTCTCCGACTCGCGAGATAATGCGTGACGTTCACGATCAGCGGTCAGTCGCGCATCACGTTCCCCACTTGTCTATAGAGACCTAGAAGTCGATGCGTAGATACGCTTGGAACTCAAGCGCAATTCTCTATCCGTGAACGTCTCCGACTCGCGAGACAATACGTGACGTTCACGATCAGCGGTCAGTCGTGCATCACGTTCCCCACTTGTCTCTAGAGACCTAGAAATCGATGCGTAGATACGCTTGGAACTCAAGCGCAATTCTCTATCCGTGTACGTCTCCGACTCGCGAGACAATGCGTGACGTTCACGATCAGCGGTCAGTCCCGCATCACGTTCCCCACTTGTCTCTATCCGTGAACGTCTCCGATTCGCGTGACAATGCATGACTTGCACGATCAGCGGTCAGTCGCGCATCACGTTCCGCACTTGTCTCTAGAGACCTCGAAGTCGATGTGTATATACGCTGAGGACTCAAGCGTAATTCTCTATCCGTGAACGTCTCCAACTCGCGAGACAATGCATGACTTGCACGATCAGCGGTCAGTCGCGCATCATATTCTTCACTGGTCTCTAGAGACCTGGATGTAGATGCGTAAATACGCTGAGAACGCAGGCGTGCTTCGCGATCCGAAGAGGTTACCACGGAGCAAGTTGCAGCCTGATGTTCTCGAACAGCATCAAGTCTCTCCAGACGCTCTTCGGTAGATTCTTGGGATCTTATGATCCTCAATCTTTTAGCTCCTTTGGAACATTGAGAAAGATTTGACCTCTTTCTAGGCATGGTTATAGTTTTATTGTGAAGATACCTGATCAATTAAAATCTAAGTGACTGCTCCCCTGCGTTACCGGGGAGGCTACCGTGTCACGAAGATAAATGGAAAAAGAAATTAAACACTCAAATAACATAAGCCCGAAAGCATATTTATTCGATAAAAAAAAAAAATGGGAGTTTTGGCCAGTATAGTCAAATTTTCAATGATATACCATCGTCATCGATAATCAGTCCTACACTGTTACCGCCTTCACCGCGTGGAGGTACTCCCAGCATATGTTATTTTATAATTATACAGTGAAATTAGTGATAGCTTTGATTTCCACATCAGATGTCTCTGATCTTCGATTTTTATACAACAGGAAATGCCCATCAGACCGAACAACTTTTGCTAAGACGTCATTCCTATATGTGTTATGGTGTAGCTGGGCTCTTGGAGTTCCACAACAGGTGTTCCTATTTTCGATTTTTATAAGTCAACAGAGAGTGCTCATCAGATTGAACAACTGTTGCTAAAACGTCATTCCTATATATGTTATAGTGTAGCTGGGCGCTTGGAATTCCACAACAGGTGTTCCAGATCTTCAATTTTTATACGTCAACAGAGAGTGCTTATCAGGTTGAACAACTCTTGCTAAGACGTCATTCCTATACATGTTATAGTGTAGCTGAGCTCTTCGAGTTCCACATCAGGTGTTCCAGATCTTCAAATTTATTATCTCAGCAGAAAATGCTCATCACGTGGAACAATTTTTGTTATGGTATCATTTTTGTATCTCGTATAGTTTAACTGGTCTGTTGCGGTTCTGCATCAGGTGTTCAAGTTTCCAACAAAAAATATAGCCTATATGTTGCCCAGACTTAATACTTATATAACAAAACAAAAATGATTCAAATCCGTCCAGTAGTTCCGAAGATTAGCGTGTACAAACAAACAGACAAACAGACAAACAGACAGACTTTTTTTTTTGGATTCATGCTCTATTACTGTTTCTAAACCCCCCTCAATATTTTTTTTTTAAATATATTCAATGTACAGACACAGTTTTTTTACTGTTTTATTATATGTATATAGATTATTATTTGACTTAGTCGCGTTTGATCCTAGTCACACCTGATGGTAAGCGCAGACAGGGTCTAAGATGGAGCATACGAATCCAAATAACAGAGATGTAGAGGGATTCCACTATACACCTCTGGCTCTTACATACACACGACGGAGCACAGTAAACTACTTGACGCTTGACTTTCATGTGAGGGTGCTAGGATTTGTTGAATGTTACAACACCCGTCTATTCCCAGCGTGCGGTGAGGAAGTTTTATATTCTAGCCCGTCCCCACACGGGAGATATGTTTCTCATGGGTTGCCTCAACAATCAACTGTCCTGGCCTGTCATACTTTTGCTTGTCAAGCGGTTTGGAGATCTCAGCCCATTATTGCGGAATAGGTACTTGGCGTAAGAAGACCACCGTCCACCACTTTTCTAGTTTGGATACTCGGTCAAAGAGTCAATCCTATGCGGTGAGGAAGTTTTATATTTTATTTAGCCCATCCCCCCACTGGGTAAACGGGTTAATTAGATAGAACTGTATTGATTTTTCAAACGCAATATCAAAATTGTGAGAGAAATATTAGTTCCTAGTTATGTGCCAGTCCTAGAGACTCAGTTAGAGAGTGAGTTAATTGAATTCATTTATAAAATCGATAAGAAGATCTAAAACCAATTTGAAGTGATTGACAGATTATAAATTATAATGTTTAATTATAAATAATTAAGTTGGGAACTAGTCATAGTCACGCTTGTACATGATGCATAAAATCTTGAAGCAAATAAATAAAAATTCTGACACAACAAAAACTTATTAAAAATTAATAGCAACAATTTGTCAGATGAATATTAAAACTTCACTTCATTGGACACGACGCTAATTGGAAAGATAAAGATCGAATAAATTATTCAATTACACAATCGAAAAGTCGTAATGACTATAAGAGCTGACAGCTCATTACTATTAAAAAAACAAAATTATCGTAAGTCATAACTCGTGCGGAACGAGAGAATGTTCCGATTAAACGAATTCGGTACATAATTTGGTTGCAGCGTGAAACCAGAAAGGACAGTTTGAAACGATATAAACACTGGTACAAAATGAACTTTTTACAGATGATGTCAGTTAGTGACTACGTGTTGACTCGTCGGCTACTTAAATTGGACATCTTGGCCGATACGGCCCGCGGTCTGTCAGAACTCCTTGTTAATGATCACACGAAATCATTAAACACGATAATAAACTTAAACAGTACACAAAAAGACGACAAAACACTTCAATCTTCGTTTTAATTGTCTCGTATAAAAATTATGAATAATTCTTCATTCCCCAGCCGAAATTAAAAGACCAATTTTACATACCGACACACGCAAAAAGAGCTTAAACGAGAAACTCTTCCGAGAATCTTATTAATAATACATTTGAGAGGTGTTAATAAATCACTTGTTAATTAGCCACTATTACACAGTTGAAAGCTATAATTGAACAATGTATCTGTTACTTGACTTTTTAGATAGATCTGTAACAGCATCAGACGGCCGCGAACAAAGAGCTAAGACTACGCCAAAGAAAAGGAACAATAGTGGTGTGAATGTTACACTCGGATATTACAATAATGGTATCGATTATAATTTGCGTGCGATGCGGTCTGAGATACGGGCGGGAGGCGACACGTAAGCGACAGGCGTTCGCAATCGGCGTCGCGATCGACTCTTGCGCACCACACCGCACAATGCTATCGTGGCGCTACGATCGCGGACATGCCCTCTCGCGCCATTACGATTGGTGCTTTCAACGTATACGCACCTATTTTATGGTAGAATGATTAGCTCTATGAAAGGGCTGCGTTTGATATCGACAGGGTTTTTAGAAAAATATTTTGGAAAATTTATATCTTGATAATACAAGTGAGGCAAGAGTGGACAAAGTAAAGGTCTACATCATCATCATCATCATTCAGCCGAAAGACGTCCACTGCTGGACATAGACCTCCCTCAAAAGGAGTGGTTTCCCGTAATCGCCACGCTTGGCAGGCGGGTTGGCGATCACAGTATAGTTATTAAATTACTCAGAGAACGCTGCTGCCCATCCTCTAGAGAATCCCTTAGTCGCTTTTTACGACACCCATGGGAAGAAATGGGGTCGTGCTATTCTTTAAGTCCGGCACTACACGAGACCGAATAAGGAGATCTACATACTTGTATTAAAAGCATCACACATAGAAGAAAAACCGACAGAAATGAGACGAAGGGGAAGGCTGGCTGGATGCAAGGTTGAAGCCGCAAATAGAGAGGGCAATGGAAGTTGCTGCACTGATAAAAACTGAAGAAAACATCGACCAAAAAACGCATGGATCTCGGGTCAGCGCTTACAAATATCCGAACCGAATGAAGACTAAAACGCGAAAATGAAAACTAATTTACGCCAATGGGTGCAATCGAATCTTCGTATGGTCAAAAGCTAAATTTGGCATTGTCATGACGACATAGAATTTAAATTAGTTCGTTGATATTTCTAAGTGTATGTAAACTAAGGACACTTTTTTCGTGAATTTTGTACTAGGTCCTTGGTACTACATCAATGATGTCATCATGTCCTTGTGTAGTACATCTATCCACCTGTTTTAAGGTCTTACTCTATTAAGCCAGTTTTCAACACCAGACTTCGGACGACTCATTTTTTTTTTTCTATTGGACTGCTCTAGGTGGTCCTAGGGGACCATTTCTACGTAACCGGGCAGTTATTGGCGAGACCTGAAGGGTCTCCAGCCAATGGGGGGGGAGTAAAATACCTAAGCTAACTACCTTGTACTACACTAACATCATGACTACCTGCAACAACAGCACTAAGGGCGACCCCTAGTGGGACTCGGACCTCGGCTTAGGGCGTTGCTGGCGGGGGCTTAGGGGGGGGGGGAGACAGCTTGATGAGGGCTGAATTATCGGTGAATCGGACGACTTCTAGTAGGTTTGTTCTTAGAGGACAGCTGATAGGTACCAACTTTTTTCATGATTTTCTTGTAACAGATCAACGTGAATCCAAGTGTGTTTATCAATTTATTTTAACGCCAATGAAAGAAAATAATTAAAATTCAACAGGAAGTTGAAACTATTCGGAGATACATACATGACTCTTAATAAAAAAAAACCCGTGGTGACGAAACTTTTACTACTATTCCATAAAAAGAGAAAACTAGTATAGATGTTTTAGTACTACCAATGAAAGTAAAAATGCAGTAAACAACTCGTAATCTTGATATGCTGATGTGCCATTAAGCTTCTATCAAGCCGAGTTTTACTAACACGTTTGATCTTAATTGAACAGTAATAAAATACGTTTTACGATTTCGGCATAAAAATAGAGAAAGGAAAAAAGATAAAATATTTTATTGATGAAGGAAACTAAGACCGCACAGTGAAATTCATGCAAAACAGATTCAATTCAAGTCCAATCAAATTCCTTTGGATCGGGCCCGCTAGGCGACTAAGTAGAATATTCCCATGCCTCATTTCTATTTAACATACGTAATTCAAAAGCCATAAAACGAAGTTTGCAGAACGATGTAAGTTTTAAGCGGAAGCGGAAATCTAAATTGAATCATTTTTATTTCATTTTACTAAAATAAATAGTGTTCATGTTTGCATTTTACGCGCGTTATGAACAGGAAACGCAATGAAAAAATTTACTAAGTAAGATATTAATAAAATGTTCACTCAATCGAAACATTATATTTATTTTTCTGCATAGAATAAATGTTTCATGTTGTATTTTCTATTGTAATAATTTAACAGGCATTGGCTATGGTTGAAATGAATATTTGATTACAAAAAACTGCTGTCTAATGCATGACCTATCGTGATAAAATATTCCGACAACGATTTGAACCTGATAATTAATTTAGGTACTAAAATCTCCTTCATGATAATAATAAATTTATGATTGAAAATCACTCGCGCCGTTGTTATCCTTCAGTCGCAGTACAGCGAGAGGCAAAACTGTCGCCAGCCGAGGCCCGAAGAAGGCAGGAGCGAGTAATAAACACGGCCGCGTCAATAAAAGTCACCGTCCCACCATACACATGTCCACTGCCCGCTAGCAGGTGTACTGCCTAGGATATGGCAGTAGGGCTGCCTATTAATGGTAAGGAAACATTATTATTTAAATTCTTTATTGTTGTGAAAATTATGGTCCTTGTTTTTTTATTAATAATTTTTCATTTATATTGTTTTAGTTTTTTGGGAATCGAGATGACATCAAACGCTATCAGGAGATCGATTGGCACCACTGACTTGATACGTGAATCGAAATTGAAATTGTTGACACTAGCTTACGAATAGATCTGTATTGAATTAAGCAATCTGTTTGTTAACTGCAGAAAATATTTAAAGTCAACGAAATGTAACTGTGTCTCGTCTTCGTCTGCATTGTTTTTGTACCACATATTCATTCCTTGATATCAGAAATAACCTCCTACTAAAAAATATCTATCCCTATCCAACGCTAATTTTATATCCTTGACATTCTAGCTGACCCAAAAAGTTCAGAAAATTCGAAAAACCTTACTCGTAACTGAAACAGCCTACTTATTCGCAGATTTTATATCCGCTACCTCACTTATGCCTTCATAAAGATAGTACATTTTACGAGTTTACCAGTAGCAAAATGGTTTACAGTAAAAAAGTTCTTTAGTACAGTGATAACCCTAGATGGTCGTAAACACGTACTATGCAAATACGCGGGCTTGTAGACGGATGCTGTCAACATTTTCATACCAGAATATTGAAACACTGGCCATTTAGCGTTTTATCTCAACCGTTTAATTTTAAGCAGCTCTTTAAAATAATTTAGGTGCAAATGAGTCAACATGTTGCCGCAATAAAGTATACAATTAATAGTTCCTTAGTAACGGATGATTAAGACTTGACCCAACAAGATGGGTGTGTCGCCTTAATCATAATAATATTACGGCGATTTAATTTGCATGCTCACTTGCTCACACACATGGCCGGCAAAATATCGACGCATTTATAAAGCGTTATCTAGAACCGTCAATCGTCGCGAGAACAACGCGTTTTCTTTACAATAATTGAACAAACTAACGCCAGTCAAACGCATCCGGTCTTACAAATCGTGTTTAAACTTGAGACAACTGGCTGGTGTTGCAAACGTCAATCTAACACGAAAGCTCGCAACGAGGTGTTTAATGATGCAATAATTTGCATAGGGGCCCGTTGCTGAGAAACGCGACCTATTCTCACGTCTGTCTTCGGCTATATAGTTTCCTTTTACAGTAGCAACTCTTGTTATGTGAACTTTTGTACTAAATATCGCGAGTTAACGCGGTCTTGTTCTGTGTTCGCTCGTCATTGACGCACCACCTAAACATTCCCAACAACCGTCCGTCAACTTACCATTTAATGACGCCTTATTGTTTATGGACTGTTAAACAGCAGAAATGGTTACCTGAAAAGGCAAAGAAATGGCTTTATTATACAACAAATGACAGTCGTAAACGTCAAGCGAGTGTAAACGAAAACATTAAAAAAACACACAAATTGAGAAATGAACAGAATCAATTAAGTATCGGTGGTCGGGTTCGTAAAATCGGATGCCTTATTCAGTAGGTCGGGCACGGGCATCGGGCGTCCCGCGCACGGGCCGGCCTGCTAAACCCCCGGCGCACAATCTGACATTTATGAGTGCCATAAAAACGCTCAAGTAGTGACTTTTACTACTTGTTTAGTGAACATAAATGTCTTTGCCTTACCCGCGCTCAACGTCGTCCGTATTTAAAAGCGCACAGTTTCGTGCACAGTTTTGCTCCTTTTCCTCTTTTTATTTACTGTTACTGTACTGTTATGCAACTGTATAATGCTTTGGTTACTTTTCAGCGACAATTTATTGGTGTCGTCTTTTGTCTTTATTTTAGTGCCGCGAGAACATGGTTTGTTTTAGCTTTATTTGCGTATATTTTGAATTGCTCGAAATGATAAATGGCGAAAATTTTTGGACGTATTTCCTGTGGTGCATCAGTCAACGATTCTGTCGTATAAAAATTCAAGGAAAGTCATTTATCAAGTTAATTGCACGATGATCGTTTTGAATACGTTTGTCGCGTGTGTTGATTGACATCTTGACAATGTTTACAAGCTTCGTAAAACTAATTAGACACTTAAATGTATTATGCAGGTGGCGTGGGGACCTCGTAGCGTACTGACAGCTTGAAAATTATGACATCGTTGTGATTTATGTAACTATTTAATAATTGTCTATTAATTGATTAATATTAACATCTGATAATGAAATTGTCTGATAAGGATTTCATAATCAAATATGTAAATTAAGAAGGTTACATTCGAGGTCAAGAGGCAACCAAACACCGCTATTCCGCCCCAGTTCTGTCAAGCCAACCAAAACAATGCATCGGTATCACAACTTTTCTTTCTAAGACCTCCCTGTTGACCGGTCTGACCGCGGTCATAGGTATTCCACAATCGTTCGACCGTCGTTTGGCAAGTATCGACGGTTTAGCATAGGCCACCCACATGCCTTGCCTACATACCTTCAGGTTTATGGTCGTCAGTCTACGAATAATAATGCTGCACCTAGACCCAAGGCCGGGCAGACAATAGTGTCTTGATTACTTTTTGCCCTTAACGGTTTGTTGTGAATAATTAAATAATTAAATATGTTGACAATGTATGATACTATTTTGAAAGTGACGTAATGTTATTTGACAACCTAGGGCTGTTTTTTCAGGATAGGGACTTAGGGACGATTTACTTACAGTTTGTATTTTACTATAATTAATGTGGAGAGCGACCGTTGGAACTATGATTCCTAGTGATAGCTTGTATTGACATACGACGATAGATACTACTTACATCATATTTATATATATTTTTTATAATTTGGGTCTGTGCCTGTGTTTGACCGCCATCTCTCCTGATGTTAAGCGATGATGCGGTCTACGATGGAGCACGCTTGCCCAGAAGAAACCGATTCACTCGTGACTTGAAGACACCCAAATTGTAGCTGTCGGGGAACACCTGATCGGGCAGCGCATTCCACTGTTTTCATTAAAATGGCATAACTTATCAGTGATAAGTCCTAAGTAAGTTTAGCCTTAACGTCAATATAAATAACTGTCTTCACCCTGCAAAATGTATGAAAAAGTTAGTCCATAACTTGTGGCGAATGACCCATATGCGTGTGGCCTTATCCTGAAAAAAAGTAGCTCTCGGTACAGGGGCGTTTAATTTGAAAGACTTCCAATGAAGCGTTTACAACTGAATCTAGTGGGGTTTTTACTGTAGATATATCTTTACACTCGGGAATTTTAGAGCTGGGCAAATGATCTGATAGCTGAATACATGGACAACTGATTAAGCGGTTCGATAACGAACATAACTGAGGAGGTCAGGAACAAAAAGTGCTATCTACACTTTAAATTTTTCTTCAGAACTCAAGAACAACTTTGTTCGAGTTTACTTTGTAAAATTCAATTTCCTTGTCAATTTTTGATCAGAATGCGATTTGGAAATGTTATTTTCTCTTGAAAAATAGCATTTTTTGAAGCAAATCTATTCAGAACTCGATAATGTTTGATCGACAGGATTTGAGTCTATAAAGAAAAAAAAATAGACACTTTTTGATCCTGACCTCCTCACGTTATCAAATCGCTTCTTCAATTGTTCATATTCAGCTATCAGGGAGCAATTCTACTAACAGAAACTTTTATCAATTGCAATTGAATCGTTCATTCAGTTTTAGTTTACAAAAACTTTCAAATTGTTTGACAACAAAAACAAAACCAAACATTTTGACAGTTTTCGCAAACGAAAACTGTCTGAATGAACGATTCAGTTGCAATTGATAAAAGTTTCTGTTAGTAGAATTGGCCCCCAGATCATTTGCAAAGCTCTACAATTCCTGGGTACAAAGATATACCTAACAAAAGAACTCCACTTGACAGAGTTTCAGTTGTAAATGCAATGCAAGTCTTTCAAATGAAATGCCCCTATACCTAGGGCTGTTCTTTTTCAAGGCAAGGCAAGGATTCCAATGACCGCAATAATAACTAGACCTAATTCAAAATCTTGCCTAATCAATATCAATGTCAAGAAGGCCTATTTAACGTTACTGTTTGTTATTCCTAGCCATTGTCTATATCGCACCAAAAGAAAGTCCTTCTGCATACCGCTGTAATATATTCGTCCGTCAGCCATACCTTGTTTTCGCTTCAAATTAGACAATTAGGAGTCGGGTTGTGACGCTAAATCTATTCAATTAAAGCTGAGTACGCACCGGTCACCTACCGCGGCGATTTTTTAATCGTATGTATGCGACGTGCGATTCGCGACTACATTTCGCATATCAATGCGCTGGACAAATTGATGAAAAAATGTTGGACAGCGCGTGTGGAACACGAGTTATGCGCGCACTGTGTACGATTTTGAAATAATTGCAGTATTACGTGTGTTTTGGTTAGGTCATATTTTTATATTTTGAGAGCCTAATTTGGAATAATTTGACGGTAATCTGGGTAACTCTGCAGAAAGTTAGAAAAACAAAGTTTAAGGTGTTAGACGCTTTTCATAACGTGCAAATCGAAAACTTTTCTTTGGTGAAAGATTTCCTTTGACCTTACTTAAAGCAATTTATCTACTAATAACCCAAGAAATGAACACTAAAAAGTGTTTTTTGCTGCCCAATGATAATACGCTCGATTTGATCGTGTCATATCATAATTCGCAGCCCTAAACAGATATTTATTATACAGTTTAGTAGTACAAAATCGGAAAGCGAATAATTTACATTTCCTAGTAGGTCCGTATTCTAGTTGGAAGGCCCGGCCATGTAGTAGCTAAACTTGAAGTAATGGCCTACGTGCCTTAACACACGTGCACCCATCGGTTGACAGGTATAAATCGGCGCGAAAACATTGCGAAATTGAACTCGCGAAATTTTTGTTTGGGATTACAGTTGTATTAGAAAGATACGCAGGGCTGGCAGTTTTAGATATCTTTCATGACCTGAAAATAGTCTAATAAATAAATGTGATTTTTTGTGTAGGCAAGAATTACGAGAGCTTTGACGACCGATATGACTGAAATGACTGATATATCCTAACATATACCAGCCAAATTACGAAACCAAAATATAAACTAGATGCGAAGACTGCCACCTGATTCAAAACAATTCGATATGTCAGTTGTCGTTACAAGAATCGTAGATGAAAGGAGATAACAAACTGAAACGTTTGCTAATAAGCAATGAAATACGTTTGCTAATTTCAATAGAAAAGGCTCCTGAATTTGGGGGCAGGTCGAAGCTTGAAATGTCATTGAAGAAAGGTTACACTACACTCTAAAGGTTCCTGATTTAGAACATTTCGACAACTCAGTTGTCGACCAGTTGTCTAAGATTCTCGTAATGAGAGAAAAAGATATAACGAAGCGAATCATTGGACAACTCACTTATCGGAAAGTTTGAATCAAGTAACAGATTCGGTGGCGATTCGCAATTCAAGAAGCGACGACGTTGTACAGATTTAGGTGCATCACAGAATAAGCAGGAACTGTTTTCACTATAAATAACGCAGACCAATCAATTCAATAGCTTTATAAACAACCAACTTAACTCTCGATCACAATCTGAAACCCAGCCAATAATTCCTATTAGCACTAATACATTCCCAGTCTTAATACATACGGTAATAGAAGGTGTCTCGTTTATGAGCCGTGCCACCCAATGACGGGCAGCGTCGCGCCGTCAAGCGTGAACCACGATGGACCGTCAGCAAAACCACGTCCATAGTGACAATATTAACATAAATACTCACAGTAATTTATAGGACATGCTCCGATACCTTTAACGTGTTATTAAGGTCTGAACTCGTGGTAGGTCATGAGGTAGATGGTATGATCGTAAGAACTGCAATTATTTGTGTCATTACTAAGTTGTTAAGTGGAAAATTATGGATTAGTATCCAGATAATTGCTTGGATACGAGCTGTTTTAATGTTCTGTTTTATATGAATGGAATTTTGGTAAAGAGGTTTGAGTTTTTATTTTGTTATATAAAAAAAACTAAACGTAATTTCGCGCTTTCGACGAAATGATTAATAGCTCCGATTAAGAAATAAAAATGTTTGTAAGAAGGTACGAAAGAAACTACAGTTACATTCGTTTGGTAAATTACAACAGCGAAATACAGTGTGCAATGTATCTACAATGTAAACTGTAATTTGTCAGATAGTGTTATCAGTATCAACCAGGCGCTTGGCCAGTTAGCTGTCAGCCACTATTTATCTTTCAACCAGTCGAAGGTACGTGTGCGTCTAGACACACGCTAATTGTATGGTGATAGATTAGCTACCACATTTACACGCTGTTAACCGTAATAAGATTTACATAGGCATTTTTTAAAGAAGCTTTGAATTCAGTCTCGGACTACAACCGGTACATTTACCCCACATGTAGGTAATTGACTGTTAACTGTCAATGCGTCAAGAATCAAGTTTAGTTAGTGAGAATGGCAATAATGTAGTTCTTCTGAAGTGCAAAAAATGTTCTAGAGTGCGTTTTGCACTTTTTATTTCTTTCTCCGTTTTTAGTTCCCGTAAAAACGGTTCAGTACATTCTCGGACAAGTTTGTATTAATAAATGGTAAAGTATGAATTATAAACTGTGTTGTTACACCTTACGGTGATAATAAACTATTCCACAGTTTACGACTTGTTTCGTAGAACAAGCTAAGAACTTGAACCATTTGTATAAAAGTTGTGAGGCACAATCCATCTTGGATTAGCAGCTAAAACTGGCTCAGCACCAGAACACTGACGAAACCCGTACACGCTGCGAAGCTATTTGTTTGCCGAATAAACAAAATATAAATCAATCCGTCAGACATCACTGTGTTCACCCCCCAACCACGGTCGATCGGCCACGACGGCTCCCGACCGAGGCCGACAGAACCCGACCAATCCCGACCGAATGCGACTCTGATTTAAATGTTAATCGGCGAGTGTCGAAATTATTAATTACTGTGTACATCGCGGGTACGTTACGCATGCAGATTGCTATGCTAACGAATGATTAACTATGCATGTGCACGCGCAGATTTAGATTTTATGCCGTGTTCGGATTGATGGGCGGTGTGCTGCTGAAATTGATTGCTTTTCATGTAATTTGGAAATGTTTATGCCTGACACGGCTTTTTTGCGTTTTGTGATTGATGAGATTATTGGTTAGTCTTTGTGAAAAATTCATGAGATTCAAATGGAATATTCGTGCCTCTAGTGCGTTGGACTGAAAATGTTTACATAACATTTAATTTGGTTGTGTGAGAAGCAGGTTGAGACTCAACAGTCTAATGTAAAAATTAACAAGCAACGTACTTCAAACTTCAGATTCATTTGTTCAAAACAGACTAGAATTACCTACTTAGTTCTTTTTGAACGTCAATATTACAAAGAACAGCCCCCAAAAACGCCCGCCCTTCACTTTATTTGTAAAGTTACTAATTTACTTTTAAAAGAACTTATGTATCAATCAAGAAAACGAATGCATGTACATATTGTGGCAGTCGTGTCCCTAGCTCAGGAGATCCTGGGGCCGTCTGTCCTGATCGCCTCTAGAATGACTTGCAAAAGCCACTTTGCTTCTTTTTCGAATTTTGAATGTAGAGTGTGTTCCAAAAACTATGTGGCCTGTGATAAAAAAAGGTTTATAGTAAATAAAAAGAAGGTGAAAAGTCGTAAGTGGATGATGATGAAAAAGGTGATATTACAATAATCCGAAAATAAAAAGATACCTAATTTAGCTCTACTATAATCCATTTCATTTAACATTAGACAAAAATGGCCCACCAAGGCACGAATATCTATCTCTTGAACCATTTCTTCAAGTAGTTTCAGCTCATTTTGACTGACTGTTAAGGTTCATAAAAGCATAATCCCTGCATAAAGCAAACTTTTACTTATTTCTATACATTTCCTTGCTAAAATGGGTCTTACGTGCCTAATGTTATGTTAAAGAGTATGGGTATGAAGTAATCGCGCTTCTTACTTCAACTAATTATTGGTAATTAAACTGCATTTGTTCAATACATAAGTCTAACATACAAGATCGATAATGCGTCAAAATGCGCCTCTAGCTGTAATTGAATATTAGACGCACTGTTTTTTCTCTTTTATCACCGGTTTAGAACCGGAATAATTATAGCAATAATTACTTTTACGGTGTTATTGAATAATGAGTTTACGCAGCCGCTTATTAATTATATTTTAATGTAAGACATGCCTCTGTATAATTATACTGCCTAATGAATATGTTGGCGATGTAGCTCCAGGCCTAGCAGTCTTGTTAGAGAGTCAGGCAAGGAGTTGAAAACGAATATAGGAGCCAACTAATACGACAACTGATTATGGACAATCGGAGTGCATAAAAGAAAACCCTGGCTGTCAGTGAGAAGTCTGAAAAATCCTTCTACTTCTCTTTTGTTTTCTATTGCTCTGCTGTAGCTCCTTGTGGACCATTTCTACGTAACCAGGCAGTTATTGACGAGACCTGAAGGGTCTCCAGCCAATGGTGGGGAAGTGAAATACTTCCCCACCATTATTATATTCATACTATACTAACATCATCACTACTAGCAACAACAGCACTAAGGGCGACCCCTAGTGGGACTCGGACATCGGCTTAGGGCATTGCTGGCGGGGGTTGCGGGAGACGGCTTGATGAGGGCTGAATTATCGGTGTGACTGGTCTTCTTCTTTCGTCTCGATACGAGCTATATACGACAATAGCTCATGCCGTGGTGAAAAGATTCGCTAGTCAGCAAGTTCGATAGCGGGGCTGACTGCCCAGGGTGCGCCGAACGTACTTAAAGCATTGTCACTCGTGGGAGCTTTTTTAATGCACCTTACCCTTACCCTTTTCAGCAACCCTTAGTATAACAGGTTTAGTGCTTTCTAATTGCAGTTGATCAATACGCTACTCATAGCCTAGTGGTTGGACGCTTTCCATGCAGGAGGAGGACAGAATCTCTGATTCTTCGAAAGTATATACGAATTAGAATTTGATCATCACTTGCGTTAACGGTGAAGGAAATCATCGTGTGGAAACCTGCACACCTCGTCACCCTCCCCGCTAACTGTCGTAACTAGCAATAGATAATTTTTCAGAGAAATTCTCACAGAGTGACGTGTTTGCTTCAAATGAATAGAACAAAATAAATAGATACCTTAGGGCTTTAGGGCAACTACTAACCTAAAAGAGGAAGCAAAGAGCAATATAAAAAATGTATTAATTCATTAAAATAAAGCCACAGCTAACGCAATTACTGAAAAATTATCAATTGCTAGTTACGACAGTTAGCGGGGAGGGTGACGACCTGAGAGGGCTCCAAAAAGTTCTCGATGTCTGTATAGTCCGCCAACCCGCACTAGGCCAGAGTGGGGGACTAAGGCCTAAACCCTTCTCATTCTGAGAAGAGGCTCATGTCCCAGCAATGGGACAGTTATGGGCTGATGTTGCTAATACGGCCGTCCGTGTTGTGCCGGACGTAAAGAATCTACACCATCTCTTCCAATGGGTGTCGTAAAAGGCGACTAAGGGATTCTGATAAGTATGCAATACAGTGGCGAAGGCTCCATACAACACGATTCCTATCGGCTTCCCTTTCGAAATGAGTAGTTACTGGAATTCACGCATCTCACTTGAGCAAGGTAAGCATTTTTTGGTCCGGCTTCCCTTTTAAGAAAATTCACCCTTCGCCAATGATGCAATATATAAGTTATAGTATATATGAAAAAACAGATGGCTGGAAGCAGACTGACATTTTATTTGACACGACATTGCTCATAAAAGAGAACCACGAAAGCATAGATCTACCGATCAAAGAGTAACTATGTAACAGATTCACTAGAAGATGGGCAGCAGCGTTCTCTGAGTATTTTAACAATCATACTGCAATCGTCAACCCGCATGCTAAGCGTGGCGATTATGGTAAACCCCCAACATGGCTTGGGGTAGGAGGCCTATGTCCAGCAGTGTATGTCTTTCGGCTGAATGATGATGATGATATGCTAATACGTACCGAATAGGGTAATGAAATTTAAAATCTCCAAATGTGTTTTTTAAAACCTGCTACTGTAACCACTAACGAGTGTCATTATTTATAACTAAACGGATATAAAATAACATTAGTCATTATAACACATGTTATTTGCCAATCTAAATTAAGGACATTCACGTCATTACTAGCGTCTAGTACTTGATTAATCTTGCCACCGCTTTCAAACGAGGCATTGCATTTGATTGTCTTGAGACAGACATTACGGTTGAATTTAATCTAATCTACGATTTAATTGGCATTTATCGCGGACTATTGCAATAGGCTTCTGGCATTTTAATGAACATTATAATAATTATATGGTGTACCTACATATAATTTTGTAAACAGGTATTGATTTGATAAATCAAAATTATGTTTTGATTGCAATAAACATAGTTGTTTGTTCCAATCAAACTACGTACTAGTCAATAAATAGTCAACGATTGCAACAAACAACTACTCCATGGTTTTTTTTTCCATTTTGTGAAGACGTCTGCTTTGATTGTCCATCCCTTATGATGAAAGGCTAGTAGCAAAACAATTCATAGAACTTTGAAGAAGCTACGTGCGGGAAAAACTTTCAGCATGAAGTTTAGCGCATACCGACGAAGTAACGGCAAAGCGACAAATTTAGTAACAATTGGAATTAAATTTGATTTGTTTATGGAAATTGGAATTCGAATAGCGAAATAAAATAGCATTGGTAGGCTCAAAGCGCCGCGAAGAGCGGCCGAACGGCCACAAGCGTGCCGGAAGAAAGAGCCGGTGCGAGCTACTCGCGGCTCCGCTCGGCGTTCCTTGCGACCAATAGGCTTATTCACGCTATTTCATGACGCGCCCATCATGTTGCAATGAAGCTTCAGTTAAGTTCACGTGAGCGTATCCTGTCACCAATCGTCTATTAAGAGAATACGAAAAGCGTTGCTTTGATCGAAACTTAACTGCAATTGAACTTCTTTAGTTAGGTAAATCAGGCCCCAGTATGCTGCTCTTCGTCACTCTGTCGATGTACGCTAACCCTTAAGGTACGAGTTCGTAGCCGACTGCATACAGCAGCAGCAGCAGACTACGTGTCGCTCCGAAATTACTGGTTTCTATGTATTTCTATGAAGTACCTTGCACAGCTAGCGACACGTCGCCGACTACACGTCGTACGACCGCAGACGACGTGTGTCCCGACCGCAGATCAGTAGTCCCACCGACGCTGGAGCGACTCACAAATCTTTCTCAAAAAATGAGTTTTTCCAATTCCGAGGAAGAAAAACTGATAAACCAGGTGACCCAATATCCTGCACTGTACGATGATATAACAAAAACAAAAGATACAAAAGTAAATCGCGATCGCTAATCCCAAACAGGTCAGAAATCTTTTTTCACGGAACATTCAGAACTAACTGGAATACGACGTGTCGTCTGCTGCAGCCATCTGCAGTTGGGTTCGGAATCATGACTGCAGCGACATGACGATGCGACACGTCGTCTGCTGCTGCTGTATGAGGTCGGCTACGAACTCGTACTTTTAGTCTAACGGTCGATTAGCAACTTATTTACGAAGACTGGTGTTCAACATCATTAATTCTCTGGTTAAACACCCGTTTACCTAAAATTCTGGTACATTTTTCTAATAAGCAGTTATCCTAAGTTGCTCTCTAATTTTAGATTAAACTCGTCACTCTTACTATTCTGGTAGAGGTAGGTAGCCATGCGTTGCCATATAGGTACCCACAGTCATCCGGTAAATTTTATTTTTGTTATCTATCAACACACGCCCATGTGTATTGAATGTCGATGCCTTTCGTCGCTTTTATGGAGTCTTTCATAGGAGACAAACACAAATATTTCCAGTGAGATAGTTTGACCGACTTTCTATAGATTTATATAGTTTTTAAAACATCGATGGTGTATGAATCAAACGTCACCACACATCAGAACTAGGTATGCACTATATATAAAGTTTCTGCGCCATTTGCCGTCAGTTCGGGCAGGCGATGCGTTCGCGATGATTTGTGACGCCTACCGCTGAAAGCTCAAACTATCCAATAAAATATACTGATTTATTGGTAAATTTTCACTATGTATAAGCCAAAATAGTCCGTGTTTCATAACTGATGCCACATCATTGTTGTAATGGAGTGGAAGCTGATAATTTTAAAGACTTGCTGTTTCAATATTTTAGCAAAAAATGTTTTCTCAAATGAGAAAAAAACCTACATTTTACAACATAAAATAGATTTATGTAGTTATTAAAATTTGAATTAAAACATGAAATAGAGCAATGTTTTTCATATATATTCATAAAGTTTGGCGATCTTTTTGATTGGAATCATAATTCACTAAGTTATTTGGCTTTTTTAACTTTCTTATTTTAAGTAGGCATTATTTTAATCAAAACAACGCACATCGAAAAAAGCCTACATGTCCAAACTGTCATAAATAGAAATACGCATTATCAGAATACTAATGCGATGGTTTATAGTTTTTCTTCGATCGCCATTCCTATACCGAAAATACTTTTAAAAAACGACACGTGCTCTACAAATTTTATATTTCGAACACGCACGTGTATGTGGCGTTATGATTTGTTTAAATAAATAATAGATATATAGATGAATTATTTATGACCCGTAATACCTGGTCGATAGTCTAATGATTAAACTATAATAAATATAACTGTAGATGACATTTCAATAATTAAAATTCAATATACTTGATTGAAATGTGCCGATAAACTGTTTGATGAACGAAGCTTTTATTATAATTTGACCTTCTATTTGTTTACTAACCTAAATTGCGAGTAGGTATACATTTTTAGTTAGTACGTGGACAGATTACATTACACATTACAATTGCCCTCCGCCGCTGGGCAAGTCCATTGTAAAAGGCGACGAACCTGGCACCATGTTGTGGCCGGAAAATGGCAATGGGCTCGCTACCCATAACAACAACCTACCAGGTGAAACATGCAAACACTTCTGTATTCCCCTTCGGAGATTATATGCGTGAGATGTATGTATGCAATTACGTACAATTTTCAGGATATCATTTTTTCAGGACATTCACTTAATGACTTTAGTATTGTATAAAATGATGACACTTCGTGATTTTCCACAACAACACTTCATACGAAAAGTTTACACGACGTACCAAACCAGTGACATTGGTGCCGATTCTGTAATGCACAAACTTAACTTAATTTAGGTTATTGCCATCTTTATCACTCTGATAAAATAAGAAAGAGACATACGTAAATAAGAGCTGTCAAATTTAGTTGAACTAAAATTTCCATACAAAAGATGACATTTCAAAACGTGTCGACACGGTGAAGTTCAAGGCGTAAACTAGTTTGACATCTCTAATTTATCTAGTTCTTATCTATCACCGTCCTTTTCTCGCGCTAGTTGTTAGTAAAAAATATCAATTCTCTAATTCTAGTTTAATTGGTGAACAAGAGAATCAGCACCATTATCACACCAAGTGCAGAGATACTTTAGGCCACATAATACAAGTCACACTAAGTTCATTTTTCCAAATATTGCAAAAGTGACAGTGTTGTACCGGGGGTGCGATTATAAGTATCAACTACCACACAACAACTACAATAACTAGGTACTAGTTGTACATTGAAGATTGCCCTCAACCATTCATCAATTTATCTTTATCACTCAAAAGTTTTCTGGTAGAAAACTCATTTTTGAATTAAGCTCGCCTTTATACATGACTTCACTAAATTGTACTTTCTTGTGTACAATAAAAGAATAAGAACTACCACGAAGCATTTAGTACAACTTTTCTTTATTTTGGGTGTCCATTGTGTACTTTTCTGTATTTATTTTGTGAGTAAGCTAAAATATAAACAGTTTCTATAAACTGACATCCACATAGCATATGGAAGGCTACGTAACAGTCTACGCACCTTAAAACATCATCGCCGGTGTTATGAAAACTTCAAAAACAAACCTGGGAAACACCATATCGATACATCCCGGAAGCATATCGGTGTCACATTAGCGACAGCCCTACATTAACATTCACTCAACACTTGATCCAGGAGTTATCACGTATCGAAAAGAATAGAGCCATAATATTTTATGATCCCTTGTGCGCCTTACCGGGCGGCGTCGATGTTCGAATTTTAAACAAAACGCGCGCGCGTTTGTATCGATTTAATCGATGAGTCGATTAATAATTAGTCGATTTTTTATTGGCTGTCAATAATATTATGAAATCTTAATTATTAGAGTTGTAACATTATGAGTCATGTTACACACGTGTGTGTTTAGTGCTTTTTCTCGTGCAGTTTACATATTCTTATGAATTATTTATTTATAATTCAGGTCAAGCTCGACTAGGCTCTTTTAAAAGAATAGGGTGATAATTTGTCGTCCTATTTCTAAAATGCTGTTAAGTGCGTAAAACTAATTTTGAATTATGATCAAACACGTGGAAAATGTTGTCCCTAGAAATTCTGAAGACACAAATATTTTTGTTATACTAAATTATTTTATTTATTTGTCAGTACATTAACATACAAACATACCTATGTCTTTGCCCCACAAAACCGTGTTGTCGGTTTGACTGTGTTTATTGGGCTACTTTTAAGCTCATTGATAATTCAATGAGTTACAGGACAATTTTGTTTTTAAAATTAAAGTTTTTGTTTTTTAATCGTGCTTTTCTGTACTGAAATGTGACCATCTACAACATTAATGCCTCTGTAAAAGTCTCTGGATCTCATAACTGACAAATGATAGAAAAACACTGACTAGACTGGTGTATGGAGAAAAAGTTGCGCTTTTACATAGTATACAACGTGTTACATAATTCCCTATAAACAAGAAAATGTTAATCAAGTAGTCTTTTATGGTTGTTGTCATTTACCTCTCAGAGGAAATTAGGTAAGAATGTAAATAACTTTCTGGGTAGATCTACTCTTACCTTTTATGTTTTCAGGGTTGCGTTTCAGTGATGATTTTATTTTATGATTTGTCCAATTTTTTATTTGGGGCTTACTTTTATCTTAAAATATTGCCAATAGATTCTTTACAAGTGACCTTTTAATCCCCTTTCGACTTTAGGGGTATTTTTGTAACACGTTGTATAAAATTCAAATTTGACAAAATATCACTTAGCGGTCTATTACAAATCGGACGGCATAATGCACACATAAATAATTGAACTACTTATGTGTAAGTACATTTAGTGTAGTATGCAAAAGAGAAATTGCCCTACATGCTGTCTGTTTGAAAGCACGAAACTTTTCTAAGCAACTTCAAACTTTGAAAGCCACTTAATCGTGCCTGATATTTGTCTTAACAGCGTGCAGGTATCATGAAACTGATATCGAGATAGATAGGGCAATAATTCTTTCGACACAGCTCACGGTGCCAGCATGTTCGCGTGTTCTACCAAACGATCATTTGCAGTGTACTGTTCACATAAAAAGTTAGAGCACGTACAAAATTAGGTTTATTTTAGAACCTACAAATTACTTACTTGTTTCTTACATTCAAGGAATTATTGGAGTTGTTTGTTGGTAGTTAAAGATTATAAAAGTGACAGCTTCATAGCCCATTGCCTATAAGGATCATAATAAAGCTTTAGACGCAGTTAACATTGATACTTCTAAGGCAGATGATGCTCCATATTTTTCTTTAATTCCCGAAACACGGAAATTTATATCTCTATTACACAATAACTAACATAAGTCCACCTTACTCTAAACTGATAATAAACTTGGATTTACAAGAATAAACACGTAATAAATGTCGCTGCTACCATTACGCCGGATTAGAATGTCGCCAAGGGACAGGCCGGCAGCTTGCATATGTTCAAGTGATTTTTCACGGCTACGGAACCCGTGTTCAAAGGGCACGCAGTACGGTGTCGCAATCACGATCCTCGATCACGACTGGTCCTTCTACTATTCATTTGTATTACTTTTACAACCGAAAACAGTCGTTATATGTTCAGAACTAAAGACTAAGCTAACCGCAAAAGGATATTGGCTGGTTCCGATTAAGAAATTTGCGATTATAACATCCGAAAATAGGCTCTATTTAAATGCGATTAAAGGTCAAATTGATTGCGAAATTATGTTTGCTAAGTGGTAAAATGTCTCTAGACCGTGTCGCTACTAGCCTTAAATGCATTAAGTTTGTTTTAGAGATAATAATCGTTGCGAATGCAAGTGCTTTGTTGTTTCAAAGATAGAGTTGTTGTTGTTGATTTATTTTTGGTCAACCATTGTTGGACTTAATAAGGGTTGGAAATATTCAATTATAATACTGTGCTAGTAACGTTGTACACGTCTGTACTAATGTAATGTAGCTAGCACGGTGACTGCTTAATTAATTTTATAGTTATGACATGACGCATTTAATTCTGCCAACTTTAAAATAGAAGAACAGACGAATACATATGTTTGAAACTGAATTAATTCGATTATTTTACTACAGAAACTGAGCAGCTTCTAGCAGAAAATTCTAGAACATAACATAACAACACGCATAATATGTGTATTTCCTGAAGGGTTGTGCAGAGGTGTATAGTACACCCTCATTTCGCAGTTATGTTTAAGTCAAATGTAATAGGGGGCGAGCCTATTGCCATCAACCGGGTACAGTTCTAGACTTCGGACTGCTACTGAGAAATTCCATTCGGTAATACCCAATAACACCTTGCCCGACCCGGGGATCGAACCCAGGACTTCCAGCTTGCGACCACAAGACCAACGAGGTATTCAACATGAAAATTCTAGAAATATGTATAAATAAATTTCACTCCGAAAAAGCAAACGGAAAACAAGAATTAGCTCAAAAATAACACCGATATTTCTACGAAAATAAAGCACGCCGCGTCAAATAATTTCCACGTTTATTTTCCTTCCTATTTTTTTTTGAGGAAAAAATATCAAAACATTCACCTAACCTGGTTTTATTAAAATAATTTCGGAGGAGTGCGTGAGGTGGGTACCGATACTGCCTACTGACACGCAACCTGACCCACAAACTTATCTTTACCGTTGACAAAATCAAACGTAACTTATTTCTATACTATTCGATTCAGTATAGCCAACCTTCAACCAAAAATTTCCTTCTACAAAAGAAGAAATAAGTTTGTAAGTTGGCAGTATTATGGAGACCTAATCAGTGAAACCTGTCCCTCTAAGTTATAGCTTTGTATATTCATAAACATAGATAGATAAGAATTACGTTTAGGCAACTCGAAGAAACTAATTAAGTTTGTATTATCTGATGGCTCCCACATAGAGTTGCTCAATAGTTTTTAATTTCGTTTTATGAATTGTGTTGTGTATGTAATTTACTAGTCAGTATAGATTATTTATGGATCCTGGATTTTAAATGATTATCTTATGTATTGCTACAAAGAAAGAAGGAGGGGGAAAATGTTTGGACACTTGCGACACGAGAGCTTTATAACCAACATCATAGAATGCAAATTACTAGCAAAGAGAAAACCAGGTACAGTCCGTGAGGCCTAAGCTGAGCTTTGCATTTGTGTGAGTGATCACACAAAAATGTGCCAAAAAGCAGTATAAACCGGTTTAAACCAAGCAAAGGACGCGCCGCGCTCTAGGCCGACGTCACACCTACACTATCTAGGTATGTGCACTCACACAAATGCAAAGCTCAGCTTAGGACTCGCGAACTGTAGGCCACAAAGAAAGTACACAGACCAATTGAAGGAAAAGACAGAAGTGATACAGAGAAATGAAGGAATTGGCTCTGGATAGAGAAAGATAGAGATTGCTACACCGACAAGTGGCTAGCACTTAAATTTCGGATGGATGGATCTTATGTAACTTCAGGGGGGTAAAAACTAATAACACTAAAAATAAGTTATATTATTGTTTACTAACACGCCGGATCATTGTAGTCTGAAAAATAAAGAATATAATAATAATAATAGAAACGCCGCGTTTGTTGAAACATATTTCGTTTCATAACTTTTCATAACATTTCGTAATTATAACTGCAAGTTGACTGCACATCCAGTCGCAACTGTAAACTATGCAACTAACAAATGCAGCTTGAAGGCAATTAAGATTTAGTCAGCGCAACTGCATGACAACTGCCCACTCGATGTGCAGCTCACTTGCAGTTAAGATTTAGAATATGAAACGAAATGTGTTTCATCAAACGCGGCGTTTTTAGCCCCCCAGGTAAGACGTAAGTACAATGATTAAATTCTTAGGCTGAGAAAAAAATAAAATGTTCACTTATGCCGGTTTCTATGACCAAAAATGGATCTTTTTTTTAAATTATAATAAGTAATATTAATATTTATTTTTTCAAAAGTGTGGTACAGTCTGTTACAGTTACAACAAATAATTTAACAAAGTCAAGAATGACTGGCGTCCTAGCTAGGTTACATAGTAACCTGTATTATGGTACGCCACCTGGATTCCCATGACAGGATTACAAAATTAAAAAGAGACTGTTTAGGACAGTGATAACAAAATACAAAATAAGTTTGCTATCTCTTATGACGGGTGATAGGGGTTTTACTTACCAAGGTAACATTTTTTATTGCCAAACTAGGCATAAATAGACTCGTAAGCTAGTTTTAAGTGCGATATCTACTAATGAGTGGAAGATCTACTATGCAAAGCTATGGAGTCTTTTATTTATTATTGGTAAAGGTATAAGAGTCTTTAGGTACTTTAACCAATAACGCTTGGTAAATCATAGGAATCGGCCATTATTTGTGATAAGGTAGTGACTCTATGAGACAAAAACGGACTGCAAGGTTTTCGAAAATGTCTGTAAACTTTAAAAAATATTCGTTACAGTTTTCTTCGTGCCTATTTGGTACCTTTCCGTATGGAAACGTTCAGATGTCTCCATTTCTCTGTAATTTTCGTTCTATTAGTAGGTAAGTAGGTACTTACCTACTAATGGAATACTATAACTAATGTGGTCTATAAGTTAAAATATGTTTCGTACGACCTGAAACTTTTAAAACTGCGTGATTAAACTTTCTCTAAACACGCAAAAAACAATATTACGTCAAAAAACATTAAAAGTTTTACCTAAACACAATAAAACAATATGACACTCGCATCCCCATCTTGCGAGTATTTCTCGGGCGGGGGTGGGACGTAGACAAATGACTCGCACCCCTGCTGCCCGAATGAGTTATAGCCACCAATCGAGCCTCGCCCGACAGCGGCCATTTTTAATTTTTAGGGGTGCCCGCACTCACCCTTACTTGTATTATTATTAAGTGTGCGCAGTAGTGATAACATGACGAATGTGGGGATAGTAGGTATTTTTTAATGCTTGTAAGTGAGTAGGTATAGTTTTATTTTTATTCTAAGTGGTTACTCACTTGCACGAAAATTAGAACTAACTTCGTTATCTACAATACAGATTTTAGAATCAAAATATAAATTATAAATGTATGGGTTAAATTTTTTCCTTATGAATGTCAATTTAGTTTTTGGTGAATGATAGGAAATATTGTTTTATTGTAGATAGATATAACATCAATATGCAGAAGTCGGCTTATAAAATCTGTGTGGAATCATAGTGTTTTAAAACTTCTCATTATTTTTTCAGCATCTGAACTTTTTAACTCCTCGTAAGATTCCGAAGTAATAACAAATTCAACTGAAATAATAATCATAAATAAATTTTAAATCTCATTGAAATACAACTTGGCACATATAGGTACGTCGACTTATTGTGTTAGAACACTTAAATCAGAAGTTAATCTCACTACTACACTTCAATAAATCCTTATAAGTTTATTAGTTCAGATTATGGCTCCGCACTACGTAAATATTTGAAGAGCCGCCCATTAAAATCAAGTTTTAATACGTCGTAAAAACTAATGCGCTCATAATCGTCGATTAAAACAAATTGAACCATAAACGAACATCAATGTTGACATAAATCACGCCCTCTAACGCTACTATGTTGAACTACGGGACATTTGTCGCTTCACTATCGTCTCAATCTCGCTCGGATGATGAACGAGCACTTTTATTGCGGTTACACGCTTGTTTATTTACTGCTTTGTAATAGAATGTCAATAAACAACGTTGATAACTGAACGCGGCAATAAAATAATAATAAAACACGACAGTTATTGTGGCGGGAAGTGGCGCTGTCCTGCGTTTGGCCGCGAAAACGCAACAACTCGAAACAGCGACATCTGCCATCGAATAGATGAACTACATGCTCAAATTAAGAATCCAAATTCTAATGGTCGGTTTACATGAGGCTAGGAGTATGCATTTATTTTAAAAAGGCATTCCTTATATTAGATACGCGTACGAGACCACAATAAAAATTGAATACATCGTATGAATGCTAGAAAAAAATAATTATTGTCTAGTTAACAAGCGAAGATCATTTATCACACGCTACGGCCCATCAATAATTCATTACTAATAACACACAGGCACTGACGTAATTAGTTCAATTACTCGCCCACCCAGTAATTCCGCCCCACCGTGTGGTAATTGAATTATTTATCTTTAGCTAAATTAGGAAAGGAAGATAAGTGCAATCTTCACCTTTAGCTAAGGTGTTCACGTTAGACCACATGTAATTAAGTGTGCGTTAAACGGAACCGAGACAATAGATGCGTGACCTAGCCCTGAGATTAATTCATCTGATAACAAATTTAATTTAATACGCTGAGAGTAGAGTATTTTATGCGGAACGGAACTTATTCTAATAAGAATTTGATATTATTCAAATATTCTAATCATTTCTATTTCGAGTTCAATGTCGATTATTTTAAACTTTAAATTACGGATTTCATTTTCGGTTTTTTGAGATGATAAGGTTCATATTTAAGTAATTTTATATGAATATATTAATTAATTATGCAAGCATACAATATGGAAAAACACTAATTAGTCACACTTTAACGCTTAAATTTGATCTCCACTCGACTAATTTTATATTAGGCCTTACTTATAGTGAATTTCTTATGCCTAGTACCTAATCTAGAGATACTAATAAACAAGGACAATTACAAAGACATTAGTTAGTGGAACATTCTCTGGGTTCATTATAAAGCATCGGGTACGCACGACCCTCGGATTGGTCTTTGGGTCCTGTCGAGGAATGTTGACTATTAGAGGGGACTAAAAGTTAATGTTTCCAATTTGTACACTATGCAGCCTGTATTCCAGTCAAGTTTCTGTTAGTGAATACCGACCTTTTTACTACGAGTATAACATTACTAATTTACTACACATCGTAAAATGCCTTTGTATTAATTTAAGGTCAATTCTGTGCCTATTTTGAAAGACAAACCTTAATTTTAGCTCGCACAGTTTATCCATAAAAATCATAGTAGCAGTCAGCATAGAATTTTTCCACGTCTAAGTAAGAAAAATCCTAATAAGAAAATCGCTCCAATTTCCGATACCGCATCCATAATGACACAAGCGGCGCAGCGTTTATCTATGCAAGTTATTGTACATTATGTGGGAACAATTACACATCCATTAATCAGAGGAGTCCTCCGACAGTTTATTGCGCCTCCGGCCCTCAGCCCTCCGGCGGTTACAACCCTTCCAACTTGAATTACGCCCTTTTCCAACAGCCACCCAACTCTGTACCAAGTTTACACTTGATTAGCCACGGTGACTTCGGAAAAGTTCGGCTCTGTGTATCCGCTGTTCTTTTGACAATGTATGATGATTTACGGGTTGAATTCTAGATTTGGTTATTAAGTAGCTTACGGCGTTTTAAAGTTAGCCGTGAAATCGTATTATGAAATACCGGTATAAATTTCACTGTAGCTTGAGAATTATCTATGTGTTGTTTTTTGTTTGACACCTGCCGAATTTAATATTTAGGATGTCGTTGTTTTTAATGACCTTAAAAGGCAGCTGGGTAAGATTAGCTGTGGAGAGCAGATAACCCGGTGTTGTAGCGCAACTTGGCGAAGGACTACGCCTATGTCCACTATTTAGCTGCTATAAAGCTGAGCAGAACTTTTTTATGTATTATGTCTTTGGAAGAAATTATAAATTAGTAGCTTTTGCACGTGGCTTCGCTCGCGTTAATTTAGTATTTGACAATCAATTCGGGTTATATTAGGTACAATAATATAATTCAATCATGATTCAAAAGACACGTGGGGCCATCTATGAACGTTACTGTTTTTTTCCTCGGGAACAGTACTTTTTTTCGGGATGAAAGTCTATGTCCGTTTCTGTACACCTGACAACGTATAATATGCAAAATTTCAGGATGATCGTTTCAGTGGTTTAAGTGTGAAAAGGTAACAAACAAACAAACATACTTTCGCATTTATAATATTAGTGAGGATATGCAAAATTATGAAACCCAGAAAGAACTATATAATATGTATTTGCGCCTGGAAAGCAAAATTATGGGCATCACTAGAGACTACTTGTATGCGAAAAAATCCAGCAAGATTCTCACATATTATAATTCTACACAATACATAATTAAGAGTAATAGCTCTTTAATACCTGTTTATAAATATATTAATAAGAATGGAGATAACACCATTCTTGTAATTGTTCGTATAATATTTATACAATTTTTTTGGATAAACTTTTTTAACAATGGATTTAAAAGAAAAGAATGAAGTAAAAAAAATAGACACATTATATTCTTATCGGTCAATCTGATAAAATTTAAACCGCTATGCAAATAAGCGAAACTGTAACATTACGAAATTTAAATAGTTAAAACGTTAAGCCTATCATCTCGTTGAAAAAACATACTTAAGTACTCATTTTAATGAACACCATCCACGTACAGAATAGGTATAAATTATAAATATTACTATACCTACTTATACTATTTGTTTTGTTTTTTTTTTTACCAGCAAAAAGGTCAATAACCCCAAAATGGCAACTATTTTAACCCTCAAAATGGACGTTTTTATTCGAATTTATTCTGCAGAGCAATGTTAGCAGCACATAAGGCAATAACTGCGTTTTAAAGAGGCAGTGCGACGTAAGCGCAGCGCCAGTGCGGACATTAATAATTTTGGCGCGAACAAATGACGCGGCTGATTAATGATTTACGTACCCAATTCCGTGTTGTCCACGAGGGTATACGGTTGAGGGTATACAATGTATGTATGTTGTATGAGTACTTAGCTGTTAGAGATGTAGGCATCAATGCAACTGTATCATATCTGGGGGTTTATGATTCTGTACACACAATTAGGTATTAGATTCTGGCCCTACTTTACATGATCTTAGAGAGGTTTAAGATCTTATTTGTCTACTCCGTCAATAGTAACCATTGCTGGACATAGATATCTCCTAAAAGGGAGGTATTATTCTAACTTTTATTTTAATAACTGTCAGTTTCGAAAAAGCATGAGACTAAAATTGAATGTTTTGTTAACGTAAAATTAAAAAAATGTGTAAAAAAATATACGACATGTAAACCCAACTTTACCGAACGCCCAGTGCTCTTAAAAATGTCCATCCTTTAGTTTTAAAAAGGAATAAAACAAAAACGAATTCTCATCCAAAATCTGGAAGAATAATAGCATTAATACTACGTAGGTATATCTACCATATGCCACGTAGGGCCCAACTGTGGCAGGTCAGGTGTCCCTGTCCCCTAAAGGTCCACTCCAGAGGGGCCCTCTGCCAGCTAGACGCTTTTGCATGATTTATGGGGTCCTTATTGATACCCATTTTAATTTGGACCCATTTGACCATGCAGTATGTAGCAAGGTGCCTTTATGCTGCATATTAAAATGAAGAATATCGATTGGTATTTACATGATATTGTGAAATAAAGAGAATTGCTTATTTATGACTTACTAATCCTAACTAATATTGTAAATGCGAAAGTAAGTTAGTTTGTTACCTTTTCACGCCTAAACCACTGAACAGATCATCTTGAAATTTTGCATATATGTCAGTTGTACAGAAACGAACCTAAGGTACCTTTCATCTCGAAAAAAAGTACTGTTCCTGAGGAAAACAACAATCATGATAATATATGGCGCCACGTGTCTTTCGAATCATGATTTAATTATTATTACAGAAGCTTTAGTAGTGTGTTAAGAGTTTTTTTTATTATAAATTTACGCGATCGATGCCGCGGGAAAAAGCTAGTTGCCTATAATGTAATGACGGACGTCCTACATATAATGGAAGGAAGGACAGTCTATAATGTAGGTACTGAAATTACTTACAAGCTACATCTAGTAATCTTTACTTCATAAATCCTTCAAAATTGTACAGTAGAAATTTCATTAATACTACATCCAAATTGCGTATCATATTCGTAATTTCAATAGCTTTCATTTTGACATTACAACAATATTCATTGCGTGGTAGTTACATGTGAAGAGTCGGATTGTCAATACATACGTTGCTATGGAAATTGTTCACCTGTCAAAATCAAAGCTATAGGTACCTAGCGATTACAAGTGTTATGCTAATTAAACCAACGACAATACTCTACCTAAGTATTAATATCATAATCAATAAAATTAATCTACAGATCCCTTTTCTTTATGTAGAGCGGTCCATACTCCGTTTGTATGAGGCCACATTCATTACATAGGTACCTACATATATTTATAACAACTTTTCTAAACGTCCGTTCTTTAGAAGATTTACTTGTGGGATAAAATTGGCTCCCATTTAGCATCGGCACCGATATCACAATACCGACTGCCAGCCGATTTAAATTTATTTCGGACGTCGGTAACTTCCAATTTAAACCTCTTAATCCTCTATGATGTATGTCGGTATTCGGCAGGATTAAAAGTTCCACGGAAAATAACCGGGAAAACCTTTTCCGGGGTCGGATTGACCCGGCCAGGAGCGGGATTAGGCGGCCGGGATTGGATATACATAAATCTCGGACAAGGCTTTAGGGGCGACGCAATTAAGCCTCCCCGCTGATATGTCATTTTGTGACGAGTATTACCCAGATTTGGATAATACTAATCGCATCCAATTCCGCTTTATGACGGCGAAAATATAATAATTCGAATATTAAAATTCAGCAGCCGACGTGTACAACGCACAATGGTCGCTCTGGCGGGCATTGCGTCATAAATAATTCAATTTCATAGTAATAAAATACGCGTGACCAGCGCAACGGCGTGAAAACTTTTCAGCAATTACGGGTTGAATATAACAAAAAGCGTCGGTCGATCCGACACGGCGGGGTCGGTGAGGCCCGTCCGACACACTCGTAATTCATGCATCAGCTTGCGGGATAGGGTTGGCCGCGAGTGCAGCGCCGATGACTTATAGTTTGTATTAATACGCTTCGAACACAGGAATCCAATCTGACTCGGATTAATTAATTTATGCGGGAAAAGGTATTAGATTATTCAATAATAGAATTAAACTTGATATCAGGTTTAATATGTGAACAGTGAGTTTATATTGAAATAGATAATTTTAATAATTACGATATAGATCTAGTTGTCTAATACATATTAATTAGGCTACTGATACATGATTTATTGAATCGAATCTCACTACTGATATAGCAAGATTAACTACATTTTTAAAAGATAAAAAACGGCTATAGCTTTGTAAAATTATGTTCACTACCTTAACTTAAAAGGTATACCTACACCTAATTAGTTAAAGTAGCAATTTTTTACAACAAGTGAAAAGTTATGTAAGCTGTTGAAAAATTGCGTTGAGTACTAACATTTATCTTAATAAATTAATGAATTTGCTATGTAGGTACGGCTTTCACAAAAAATTCTTACCGCAAAATGTAGGTATACTTTATAAGTGTTATTTCCAAGAATACAAAACCCATAGAATGCTCAACGCGGTACCTCAGACACATAAATTCTACAAAATTACTGAGAAGTAATTGATTTATAGCAGTTTAATTATCGCAATTAGATACGCCTCCTAATCAACACGCAGATAAACGCTACGGGGTTGCATTAACCCTGCATAATATGCAGAGCCATGTGTTATTAAACGCAAAGTTACGCATACCTACTAAAAGCAATTCATTAAATTAGATTAATTTCCGAACATTCCTAACGTGTCTATAATATAAAAAACCTATTCCATATTTGGTTACCCGGATGTGACGAAGTAAGCAGCCATTAAAATTAGGGTTGGGCCACGAAACCCGCGACTAGGGCAGGGCCGGGGCCGGCGCGCCCTGGGGCCCGGTTCATCGAAAAAAAACGAAACAAAAAACACACATACAATGAATAACTGCCGGGCATCGATACAGATGAGATGAAAGATTTCTCAATGTCCGCCCGTTGTTCTTGTTACTTGTAACTCAATATTGAACTCAGTCCGTTTTGTTTTATTGCTTCATAATGTTTGTACGGATATAATGAACGTACAATTATAATAATAAATTTGTTTAAACGTAAGCCGAAAGCTCAGCTGCTTCGTGCGAAAGGATAAAAAAATTGAGAAAGTATCTCTAACAATTTCATCATTACGACACGGGAGCAAAAAAGCTCAGTAACTCCAAAAATATCTACTTAATAACGGACACGAAATTAAAAAGCAATTTGGTAACCGTTACTAATTTAGGCGGCGCGGCATGGAGCTCTCAATTTGGGAGGGGCTCAGGAGCGAAGCGCGGGGGGAGGTGGGAGCCCTAATCTAAAAGCTGTCAGTTAACGCGGCAGGCAGCTGTGGCCGCTTGCGCGCCTGTGTGCACCCTTCCTTATATTCGATACATACCTTCCTAGCCAGGTAGTATGTATTCTTCTATGCCATCAAGAAGCAAATCTACATTGTTTAGAAATTTTATAATATAGGTAGTAACTATTCCATGAAATTTTAATTGACAGAGTCGTATATAACTTACCTATTAAATTAAACCCTGCGCTCAAAGCGTGAAATCCTATTAATTAACTAACGCACCGTGTCACTTTGATTTACGCTCCGGGTTATATAGGTATGTAAGAAAACCGAGTTTCCCTGGACAGTCGGTGTTCCAACCTCATTAGATGATATATTCGACTTGGAAAGCAAAATTTATAATAGAAAAAACCTATAAGTCACTGCCCACATTCGGGACAGATTAAAATCTTTTTACACACCGGCTAATTCCTGTGCGCCTACGCATCTCTAAATTTGAAATTCGAACGCCGAAATATGAACACCTTGGTTGGCTGTGTCTTTGAAAATGTATAACGTTGTATGTGGAAGTTTCGTAATTAGCATAAGTTTGTTAGCATGGAATCGGTTTTTCCATTTGTGGGCACGCTAATTCGACATGTCTATTTTATGATATGTATTTTCGTGTGTTCGGCATTGTATTGTCCATAACTCAATACACTTTATGACTACATACTCACATAAACTTGTCTGACACGCCTCTGTTGGTGTCTGATGTCTACTATGATACTTACTTAAATAGAGTTTTATAAGCGTTAAATTAAATAAAATTAGAGGATTTAGTGTAAACTTACATTATTATGTAGCCGCGCTTAAACTGTTTATCTGATACTTAAGATATACGTGGGTCGATCTTTTATCATCTCTACTTAATATTGATGTATAAAATTTAAATCAATAGCATCAATGTAAGTTTATCAGACAATTTATAAACAACTGATGAATATGTATTTTAAACTATTCTCCCACAGCTACTCAAAATTTATATAACAGCTACTTGTCGTTGCTTTCGTTAATGCCAATTAGGTTCACATCAAAACGTTCTACAATCAAGATCGGAAACGAGTTCTCTTAAAATAGATTCCCAACTAAATAAAATAACTATTTCATAATAAAAAGACAAATGCTATCTTGTACAAGAATCTAAAAAAAACTAATTCCTTTATCCACAAAGGCATTTATTTCGAACATTCATGTTTTCACGGGAAGTGGGCGTTGCTGCCTAATTAGGACTTAAAATAATAGATAATTAAAAAGTTACAGAGTATATTCCTTATCTATAAAATATACAACAGGTGTGTGGTAACAAAGGGAAGATATTCTACTAAATTAATTTAAGCTATGTACTCACAGATGCGTATACGCAAGTAAAAAACAGACAGTAGGTATTTAAAATGTAACCAAGAATTCTTTCAATAGCTTTAGTTAGTAAAGTGTTTAATGAAACTAGAATTTTAACAGCCTGTTTAATATTGAAAGGGTGGTATAATTTTCACCTGCTTTCCGCAAATTAAATATATAACTTAATTAAGCTCATTGAAGCTGGATCAGACAGTATATAAATAACAAAAGAAAAAAATGAAAATACCTACAAAGATTATTTTTAAAAGATCAATTCTGAAATCCATATTTCTATTCTAGTTTCTAATAGTAGTAATTAACCATTTGGCTAAGCAGTTAAACCTACCTACGCATTTCACGTAATTCTGGGTACATTACCGACATTTAATGGAATTTTAAGTGAATATCAAGCTAAAGTGGTAATAAAAGGTGCTGCTAAATCCATTAAAATTTGACCTCTAGAAAGTGATGGCCCCGTAAGTGTTCACCTTATGGTATCTGTGTTCTATAACCAGCTTAGCCCCAGGCTGTGGCCATATTGAGGAGGGCTGGCCAGTATTGTTTATTATCCATTTCCTTTACTTTTGACGGGATAATAACGTTATGCTCTCAGTTACTGGTCATAACGTTTGCAGGTGTTGTAACAGAGAAAATTTAATTAAAGTCAGTTGTAGCATATATAAGTGATTTGAGTACATACAAACAAACGAAGGAGTTAATGTTCTCGTCATTTCATTGTACTTAAAAAATAGCGCCCTCAGAATTTTAAGAAATAATTTTCGTTCAAATGTTTTTTTTTCTACAAAACAAATATTTAATTTATTTTTAAACCATTTATTCATATAAATTATATTATCTATCAGTTCAATCTATTACATTAGAATCTCATGAATCTATTGATTTAATTATATTGATAAGTTAATTATGTATTCAGTTAATTCAGTATGATTCAACAAAGTGATCAAATGTAATGTTTATTACTCTTGAGACAAATCTTTTAATAAAACGGACATATTTGTGCTACAATTATCATTAATTTGTTACCTATTATCTAATATTAATTATATTTGTTAATAGATATTATCTTACAAATAAAATGTTGTAAATCAGTCTTAGGTGCTTTGCGTTTTCCGTCATATTAACTAGATTCTGAGCGACATCTTTTTATGTAGATAACTCATTGAATATTGGATTAACAAGTCAAATTGCAAGGTTAATAGTAATTTATTACACTTAGGTATGTACACCTATTAATGTAGGTACGTCATAGGCCTTCTCTATAGAGACTTAAGCGAAGCTTATCTTATTATCAACTGTGGTATAACTTCTCTCTACTTTTTTATAGCATTTATCGTTGCCTCTAGTCTGTTTCGGATTAAGTTAAAATACCTCTTAATCAAAGTAACTATTTGATTAAGAGGTTTAATTATAGCATCTGCTAACCACTGGCCATTCTTAATTTAAACCACTATACTTAGATTTGTAGTATGAAACTCACAATCATTATTTTTAGTTCATCCTTTACATAAGTTATTGCACACGGAGAACAGAATGTGAATTAAGAAACAAGATTTTCATGATACCTATAATGTTTTTAATCTACTACTGTTCCTACTTATGACATGCTACTACTAAATAGTAGTACAGTAATGAACTGATTATGTTATGTACCGGCGATTGGGGTTACTTTGATATCAAGGGGCGACATTAATAGTTACTAAAAATATTGAATTTGGTCATATCTCTGTAAAAATGGAACTTATGTATTTTAACTTAACTGAATAGGCAACATTAACAGTTTTCCTATTTTACCATATGGTATAGAGGTATCTGCGAAGTTAAATGGCGAATATAAAAAATACTAAATCACACCGCTGATTATGTATAAAATTCGAGTTATAATTGGTGCTACTTTGACACTGAGTGATAAAACAGGGATTATCAAAGTAAAAGCCTACGGTCCGACTTTGATAAGGAAATTTCTCCTTTTTTATCGAAAACTGTGCTCTGTAGTATTTTTTTTATCTAGTCTACCTATGTGATTTTATATAGGTATCTCAGTTAATTTAGTCTATATGAAATATTTTTGATGTAGTAACTAAAAGCGAACATAAATAACATATACATGAAGCTCAAAAACTTGATCAAAGTAAACCCGTTCTACGGTACTTACACAACATAACATACTGTTCATTACTGTCCCACTGCTGAGCATGGATCTCTTCTCCGAATGTGATAGATTTAGGCCTTTATCCACCACGCTGACCTGGTGCAAATTGGCGGACTACACACGCCATCTAGAACTTTTTGAGTCCTCTCAGCTGTGCAGGTTTCCTCCTGATGTTTTCCTTAATAGTTAACTGAAGTGACAATTAAATTCTGATCCGAAAATTCGAAAAGTCAAAATTAAAAACTCCTAAGTGTCCCACCGCTAGGTTATCACTGATTAGAACTTGAAAAAGTTACAATAGTTCTCAACAAAATTTTTGTCTAGTCTCAATGGTGTTTCTACTAGATGGCTACCTATAAAACATTTAACGGAAGATTTCAATATAGAGCTTAAGTTGTGACAGTTTGCTAGCCCATCGCCCACGTTTACAAACTGTCTCGTTCCTCTCAATTGACTCTTACAATTTGCGCGGGAAGATAAACCAATGTATTCCTTGATTTTGTTCCTGATCTTAATACAGCTTCATATAGTGGAAAACTTTGAAAACAAATGAAGATTTCATATTGATCTTATATCTTTAAGGAAATCGAATAAAATAAGATTTCAAAGATCAATTATGTTAATGATACACAAACACGTATCGTAACTAAACTGTGTATAGACGTAAATATGACACTTTAGTTAATAATATTCGAATTAGAATCAAGCATAAACGTTTGCTTGAAGATACGACAAAAACATCTAAAACGGAGACCGGTTTTGCGACCGCCGTGCCCAAAGAAATCATCGGGGGACACTTTATAAATTCTAAATAAACCGATTATGCAAAGCGCTATGCGAGCATTGATAAAACAAGAAACAAATAATAAGGGTCTGTGATCGAACCCCGAAGCGATTTGGGTAACTTCCTGTTTGGGGAAATACTGGAAATGAAGTTTGCGTGTAAAGAATCGTGCCCGAAATAGGTTCTTCAATATTGATCTCTTAATGTTAGCAATAAATTATTATCGTTTTGAATTCTACTCATTCTATCTGTGTCTGTAATTAAGTAAGATCCTTAATTTGAAATAGAGTATTCTGCAAATACAATTTTTATTCCAACGTTCCTTAATTTATGGCTTCATCTCAAAAAATCAACAAAGAAAAGTGACATCCCAAAGGCACTTGTACAAAAGAACATTTAAAAAGAGAAATTTCATTTACTCACGGGGTGCCCAGTTTTTACGGGTTGCTCAGAATCCTTTGCCCTGGCGACATTTCAATAGAGACTAAAAAATAAACAATAGAAATAAAAACTTGCAAGGCTAAAGAGGAAGGCCGGACGCAGCTAAATGAAAGAAGTTTGTAAAAAAGTTTGACACATTTTTAGAAACATCAGGCACGAAATGCTCGGTCGCGGGGACCGATCGTAAATTTTCTGTAGCGTCAGAATGAAAAAGGGGACATCATTGTTGAAAATTTTCGAACGCATTCTGTGATTTCGTATGTAATCGAGTCGCTTTGCATGACAATAATAAACGCGTTGCTTGTTTATGTTCGCATTTTCACGTCATTTATTTAGTCTACATGATAAGTTATTCCATTAATTTGAACTACTTTTAAATATTCGTTTTAATCAATTAACATTTTTACCCAACATTCCGAATTCTTTAATTACGTTCCAGGCCAAGGTTTTATTGACTTGTGCAATAACATGAAGCAAGTAAATATTTTGGCTTCCGATTTACAACAAAACGCCCTCAATCAACGGGATCTATTCAATTTCACCCCAAATATTTGGTACGATACATTTTTGCTGGATCCCGAGATTTCCCCATGATTCTTTTTGGCAATCAGATGTTGGATATTGCAAGCGGTTCCCTTCCCCCCGATATATTTCCGGTACGGATAAGAAGAGTGAGCTCCTTTCTACTGAAGCACGATAAGAATTTCATTTCCTCGCGGCTGTAAGAGCTTCGCTATCTGAGGAAGTCGCTGACAAAAATACCTAAGTGATAAAAGCTGAATTCAGTACAGGTGCTGGCAATATCGTGAGCGCCTTTTATTTTGTTGTTGAGGTTAGAGAATAGCACATAAGTGTTCATACATAGAGTACTCGTACAAGCTTTCAGAGTGAACGTGAAGCGTGACTCCGCCGACACAAACAGAATTTACTAAAATGATAATGAAAAATGTTCGATAAAAACAAAAGACCACGATTTCGGGGAATAACAAAACGATTCGGATGGAGCTTTGATTTTATGAATTCCCAAAGCTAGGTCTGAACTTTTGTTTCGGTCCTTTGATAAAAAAAGTAATTCGACCCTCCCGATGTGGGTGAGCTATATTGAACTTTGACATGGTGGGATAAGGGTGCTTGTCGATTGATGGGGCGATATCAATATGGTTTGATTTTGCCTTTAGGTCTGAGGATCGGGATGACATCTTTTATCGCGATGCATTCCGCTCGACGGTCTTTAAAGAGTTTGTGTTAAGCCGCTATATTTGTATTCTAAACATGTTTAATATTTGTTACAATGGATTAAGTACCTACTTATATATAAGTGGGTGATTTCATTTATTACTTTTAGTATACCTACTTAATAACTCTAGCATGAAAATAGAATCTTAAAAAATAACGAAAATTATAAAACTGAAAGTTTCAATAATGCCGAAGCGTCGCAGACACGATACACTTTTGTACCCATAACTATCTACAAAGACAAAAGATGAAATATCTTTAAAAATCGGTAATTACAAAAACTAAAAAAGTTTGCAAAAAGATAAAGTAAACAAATCTTTACAAATTAAAACTAAACTTGATTGATACTCACAATCAATGGAAATCCTTATAAAATCTCGATCGAATCACTTAATTGGATTAACGATGACACTAGCACATCAATAAACAATCTTCAATATCACTATCAAAAACACCAAGACGAATTACATTCATCAAAGTTTCTTGTTAGAACACAATAAATAAAAAACAATAATTAATTAATTACTGCTATTATCTTGAACTTGGACCGATTAAATTATTAGGCGCGTATCGGACCGCGGTCACTACTACGATACGTATGGCCTATACAGATCCTTATTTACAACTGACACTGTTGTCCATACTATAACAGAGTCGTGTTCTGTGCTCTCATAGAGCGGAGAAGGCATCTGCCCGACATTACACTAAACCTATGGTACGATAAAACACCGCATCAACCGATCCAGAATACTTTTACACAACTTCACGACCCCAGCATACAAGCTCGACTGTAAAAAAAAGTCACGAGGTAGGGGAAAAATTTCGTAAGCCATTATCCGACTCTATACAAAAGTTTTGACACGAACACTTTGCGCTTGGGCACAGTCTATTTTAGTGAGGTGCGAGACGGGTATATTTTGAAGGCGACTAATCGCGGCGCGTGCGACTGAGATAGATAGATGAATGTGTGTCGCATTTGAATAAAGTTTAGGGGGACCGAAGAATCGTGAGCCGCGGGACGCCGAGTAGGTGGTGATAAAGCATTCGTAGCGAGCTCGTTCCCAAATCGAATACGATGAGTAATAATATTTAAAAAGCAAGATTTGTTACCTGTCGACCGCCGGGAGATAATGCCCAACGTTTTTTGGGAGAAAAATACAATTAACTAGCCAGAGAACATAAATCATTTTGTTGTACTGATCCATGCGCTGGCTCAGGTTGTACAATTATGCCTTTTCAGAAAAAAAAGGAAAGGTGACGGTATTAGAAAATTGTGGCGGTGTTTTTTAGTCGGCCGGCTGAATAGAATAGATAATTGGAGCATTAACCGCAGGTCTGAAAAGAAAACGCAATTTAGCACGGTTTTTTCAAACTTTTTAAGTGGTCTTATAATGCGCACCCTTATGCTACAATATTTGGAATAGAACCGCAAATTGTTTTTGTTCGTTCCACCTTCAGCCAGATATAAATTTTTACTTGATAATCGATATGGAACGAGCTCGCTACGTTTAAAAATGAATCACAAAAAAACGCAACCGTATCCGATCAATTCATTGTTTTAAACAACAATTTAATGAATCTCTCACCAAAATTACTGGCATCGTGCGTAAATTTAAAAGCTTTTAAGTTTCGCTGCAATAAAAGGTGAACACTCAATCATGGTAAATTTTAAAATTGCGACCTGCCCCAAGCATCAATTACGACGTGGGACTCGAGCACCTCGAATATCGCGAGTGCACCAATCGCTCGCGTTCGAAAATTGCTCGACAAGACCTCTTGGAAATTGTCGGGCAAGCGCTTTCAGAATTGCGGAGCCGACCGACAAATCGGGACCCGAACAACGCAAATTATGGACGCGACTGTGAATCGAGTCGAGTCGAAAATTGCGCTGCAAGTCTGCGATCGGGAGGTCGTGCGCGCCCTAATGAAGACGTTAAGCTAAATCGTGGCCGCTCTTATAGAATGTTATTGTGTTTATATTGATTTTTATGACAACATCATTTTATGGAGGTGGCGCTTAGCTTGGCACGCGGTTTCATCGACGTTCCGATCCGTCGTGCCAGGATTAATGTAATGCAACCAACAATTCAAAACGTGTCGTCAAAGTTAAGGCCACAAAATATAAGGCTAAGTCCGAACTACATAAAATATGGAGTGAAATAAATTTCAACACATACAAAAAGCAGTGTCACAATAATCAACACAGGCAATTTAATTTAAGCGACATAAACACGAGGCTATCTGGCACTGGCATCGATATTAAGGGTGTGCTAAATGACAAACTGCGGCCAAGAGAGAAATGCTTTAAAACGGTGTAATTTTTACTGTTTATCTCGGGATCTGGAAGGAGATTTCACATTAAAAATACCACCGATGAGTGTTTAACATACTCAAAGTGGATGCGAGCGAATTAAGCTCATCTACATACTAAAGTAAAAGACGCATAAGTCGGCGATTCGCTTCGCGGTTGCGCGTAGCGCATTGATTAAAGGCTTTCGCTATACACGCTCTGAATGTTTGCTGTTTTTTTTAAATTAATGCTTGCACCGTTTTGTATATTAAATTTGATACTTGTATTATAATTTGGTGAAATGTACCAAAATGAAATATTAGCTTGCGAAATTAAATCTAACAACATGTTCATACGCTACCTGATACGACTAAAGCATGTAATTTGTGATCATCCAGACAAAACTACTGTTTTGATTACTATTTGTTCCGCATTTATTTTTGTAATGAAAAATAAAAGATATCATCTTACTACGAATTACTTTCATGCTGACTTCATTAAAAAAGTAATTTAATAAAGTTGATTGAATCAAGATTTAACGTTGGTAACATATTATTAAGTCATAAAAACAGAACTTTGATTTACACCCGAGAATTAATTAATGCTTGGATGCGATTGCGACAACTTTATCGTACCCATGAGAACAACAACGTTTACATTTAATATTATGAGTGGTACCAAATTTCTCTCTACTTAATCCAATGTCCATTATCCAGATCCTCGCAATTGAGATACTAAAAATTTCAACCACGTTTAAACCGCGTAGCGCTGGCAAATAAAAATCAAACAACGCACAATATCTCTCAGTAGGTTGTATACTAAAGTATACATATGGTTTATAAGGCACAGCGGTATAATCGATTGAACACACCTCTTGATGAAGATATTACGGCGGGCCCGGTTTAGCTTTATTTCTGGACCGGTATGCATAACCTACACATTTAGATACCTGCCTGTAGGTACACCGAGGTACCGCGTTCGTATTGTTAGGTCACGGGTAAGAGCTCTTATATTTAAACGCAATCGGTATTAGGTATGTTCTTTAGTCATTCCTTTGAGGTTTGTAATTATATCAATTATTTGCGATGTAAATTTGTAGATAGGAAGTTCAATGTATGTACACATCGATTTTTTGCATGAACAGTGGAAACCTAATCACAAAAGTTTTTCAAAACCGAGTTAAGTATACAGAAATGCTAAGTGTCACCTATATTTTCTCCTGAAAAGTGACAAAAAAACCCAGTTCCAAAATTCGCCGCTAGGAGATTTAATGGTTAGTTTTACATTGGCGGGATTGTATAAACTGTTGGAAAAAGTTCTTCTGTAAAAATAGTAAATTCTGCGATTATACACTTTTCATTCGAAGAGGCGATATTTGAATTGGTAATGGCATAGCACGTAGCTAATTTTAGTGTATGCCTTTTTAATACTAATGTACCTGTGGTATTAACCTTGTATTAATAAATAAATAGAATTTGAATTAACAACATGACAAAACTAAAATCAAATACGCATACAAAACCAAACGTCAGAAAGTCTAGAAAAGGTATTTTATAAAAGCTCTCTCAATAAATGCGCCAAGAAGTATTATAAAAATTAAGAAGAAAAAATAAACGTGACTTTTCTCAACGAAAATATATAGAAAGCGATACTTCATAATAACTACAATATTTCTCGAGAGTGCCATTAATCCCACCACCTAATATTTCAGAAGCCAATAAGCCACCCAACCCTCCAACGCGGTTGTAATCTAAACGACCTTTTTTAAAACTAATAAAAGAGCTCGTTCGAAATAGCCACCGAAAATTTTCAAGAGCCCGAACTGCGCTTATCTTCAGTAAACAAGAGCCATGCACCCGCTGGCTAATGATAGACATCAATCAAGTTCGTCAGTGTAAATACTTTGGGAACCGAATGCGTTTATTTTAAGACGTTTCGTACGCGCTATGTTATGATTTATCAATGTCTTGTACAATAAACTATTGTAAAGATCTATTAGAGTATTTTTGGGAGAGATTCGTTGCATAGTTCTTCGTGTTAAGTATGAAATTAGAACGAATTGGCATTTTTAGGAATTATACAACGCTACGTCCAATGCTGCGTTGCCTGCATCTAACAACGCAGGATAATTTCTGGACAATAGTGCGTTCTGATTTCAAACTTAACACCTTAGATTGAAGTATGTTAAATTTACTGTTTGACTTACAGCAGGCGTTCAATAGATAATATTTATTATTTAGTTTACTTTAAGTTTAAACTGTTAAACATAATGATTTCTTGATTTCTCTGTGTATCTTCTCATCGATTGTACTCAATAGCCACCTAGACACTTTTTGAAATGAACTGGTTTAACTTGCTACTGTATGTAGGTACTTTATGTATGCGTTCCCACTCCATACACATTTCCGTTCGATTAAAAACACAATCATTCAGTACATTCATTGAGATATAACTTTTATAATAACACGGCAAACTGGCCCTGCGGTGTTGCAATGGCTTTATAATTCTGCACTGATTACAAAGGGGAGCCGGCGGCCGCAATTTCGTCTTGTACCGATCGTGCTGTACATAAATTATCAGTTATTGATGAAGACATTAAGCTTACGTACCAGTACAACAATTATTGAATATCAGATTTTTGGTTGCAGGCACAGGGTTGACCAGTATAAGCAACCCAACGTAAGCAAAAGAATCACACACAATAATTAAGAATTTTATTAATATTGTGTGTGTAGAAAAGATTTTATTTTATTTAACGACAATATTTTTGTACAAGTTATATGAGAAAAGTTTGTACAAATAAATAATAATTTGTGCTACATTTTCTGTTATTTTTTTCTACGAATTTCTTGGAATGGTTTACGTAACAACTTTTAGTCACCTGTGGTTTTACTATGAACTTTAGTGGAACATACATATCTTCAGATAACATCACGATATGAACCTACACTTTACATAATGTTGGCAAAATATTTAGAACTTTAATAATAATATCATGTCGTCAAATAATCTTACATCTAATCCAGGTTTATATTTTTTTTATTCAGTAAGTTGTCTTTGAGATGTTTTTAGTCCTAATAGGACTAGTCTATTGTGATTTTACGAAGCATGAATTAATTTAAACTTATGTATATAATATTTCAGCAAAGTATCAGTTAATTTTTCTCAGCCTTCACAACCCGTTTATAGATTCAGGAAAAACAATAACATACTATTAGAATTGCAAAGATATTGTGTAAGAAATCGAGCGGCAACATATCAACGTAGCGTCGTCAACCCTACCGGTACCGGTAAAAGAACTGTTCGAGCTGACGAGGTCCGTTCAGACTCGTACGTGCCCCTAATGCACTATAAGGACAATCGGCATTTTCATTTCCGATTTATTCCGACTCCAACCGATGTTTTGCTGTCGCCTTTATTAATAAACGATTGTTTTCGCGTCAGCTTTTGCACTTCGTTGAATCAGTAATGAGAACAGGATTTTAAAACCTCAATTTCTTACAATGTCATGACAGCGACAACCAGTTTCACCTAATTCCGATGTTAATTGCACCAAGCACGAACAAATAAGATTAATTATACACCGTTTTGGCGAGATTATAATTAGTGAAACACTTCATGAAATTGGCTGAACCCTTCACGTCTGTTGTCGTCCTACATTCTTTTTTGTCAGTATTGTACGCAATTAGGTTCTTATTCTGTACATTTTATTCTTTAAAATATAATCGATACGATTGTAGTGAGAGACAGTGAAATGATTTATGGAACTCGCGCCTCGGCTTTAAATAATACATCGCCGTAAGCTTTCAACGTCTTAGAATGAAAGTCACGACTGTAATTTTAAAATGTCGATATGGATGTTTGATGATTTTATTATTTGTTCACTATATTTCACGATCCCTCGTAACCGCCACGCTTGTATATTCTCAAGGTTATTTCGTTCTGGGTCTGAATTTCTGAATACAATATAACATCGAATCGAATTAATGTTTTTTAAATTTTCTCTTTGTTGAATGAGTTACTTGCTGTATTAACTTTATTAAAAAGATATACAAATTGTTAAGTTATAGAAATTGTGAATTTAAAGAGGGTTTCTTATTTTATTCATATTAAGCATTGAATCTATTTATTGATGAGAGGGAGACCAATAAAACTGCCAATTTTTTAAATCATCCAACACATGGAGTGAGTTTTAATAATGAAGGATTTAGTTGTCTTCTACATCTTTCGAGAGAAGCAGAGTTCTTTTTCTAGCATTAAATACATATATCAATAAGTCAGGTATGATATGATAAAGTTTTTACAACCAGCTCACGTGAAGAGATAAAATAGGATTGAAATAAACATAAAAGTAGATCTGGAAACAATAGCATAAATAAATAAATCTTTAGAAAAAATTGCCACCCAAAGACAATAAACAATCTCAGAAGTTAACAATAAATGCAAAAGCCGACGATAATATTGTTAATCGTAAAACTCCATTGATTTTCAATGAGCTTCCACAAAGTATGAAGTATTAAGTTCGCAATTCATACTCAAAGCCGTACAAACTCGCGACTGTGTTATTATTTATCAACTTGTGCGATTGCGATTAGTCTTTAGTAAATAGTGTTGTTTGTATTATGTAGGTATATCAAAGATAATTAATTTATTCAGTAGACGACACTATCGACCTGAAATTTAATATCTTTGCTATCTATACAGGTTGAAATTAATTAATTCAATAAATTATTGCTAAAAGCTACTAAAAAAATCCATAAATTCCGTAGTAAAATCAAAACTATTTCTTACATTTTTATAAAAATGCTACTGCCAAAACATGTTTTCTATTAAGCACAAAGATTAATTGAAAAATCATACTAAATTAAGTAACTTATCTACAATATAGTGTACACAATCATTATTAGGCTCATTTTCATGTCTTTAACTAAACGTAGTACCCCAACATTACATTGAATCGCAGAATCGCCGGTCTGCACCCACTGTAAGATTGTTTACGAGCATCATTGTTTGCTCTGCACTCCGTACTATTGTGGGCTGGATCCGCTATTATTTTATTGACTTCCTACCAACTGGTCTGTTTATTGTGCAGGTTAGTATACGCTGAATTGTTTGTTATTGAGCAGTGGATCGGTTTGTTAATCTTCGCGATTATTGGACGCAATTAGATTGTGTATCGGAATGATGTTATTATCTAGTTTTAATTAAGCAACTGTTTCGATCATGGAATCTTTATCTTTATAAGTTTTCGTTTCAAACTAATGTATTTTTCTCTTTACTGTATTAGTATTATCTTGACTTAAGGATGTAGATCTGTTCAGTAGAAGTTCTTACGTTGGTAAAACGAAATTTCTAATATTACGCCTGTTGATAATATTTTTTATCTGATCTACAGTAGATGGGTTCCATATTTACCTAACACGTAATTCGAAACTTTGCTTCCTTAGTTTCTTAGTAAATAGCTTTAGATTCAAGCTACCTGCTTGCACTATGATTTACTCAGTTTCCCTTCAATTTGTCAACAGCATGATGCCATATTTTTCAATAAACAAGGCGTATATTCTAAGTCTGATTTATAGTCACAACTAAGTTAGAGTCTAGTTTACTAGCAAGTAAATACTGGGTCTGTACTATACGAATGCGATGTAATGAAAGATGTCTCACAGTGTTAGTTATTAATAGACTGTCACGGCAATTAATCGAATGCAATTTACTTGGAAATAAATAGCTGTTAGAGCAATATTAATTACGAGTTTTCTGTAAATCTTTGTAAATCTACTGTATTAACACTTTTCGAGCCAAGAACGGGAAGTATAATAGTGGAAAATAATGGTAGAGCCATGTTTTTCCTTGAGCCTCTGTCCATAATTTGAACGTTTTATTGCATAGATTTATTTATTTAAACAGGTTTGTTAAAAATATTATTCTGCGTAGCGCAAATTGAGGATAATCGTTGTTGTACCTTCTGTCTGTTTAGTGTGAAGTTTTGACTATTTTTTAAACTAAGTTTCAAGGTTTGCTGTCATTTTGATCGTATCCATTATGTTTGCCATTTAACGTCTAATATAGGATATATATCTCCTCTATAGACTTTAACAACGAAGAACTTGAACAAGCGGGAAAACGTGGTGTTGGCCGAAGAAAAAGGCTTGGTTGAGGAATACTCGCAAGTGGAGTGCTGCTAAGCTATTCCATCTCGCAGAGGACAAAAATAAATATTCGTAGTTCATAGCCCAACCTTTAGTAATTGGAGATGCACCAGAAGAAGAAGAACGAAGGTTTTGCAAGCAGCTAAAAGTCTTTCGTTATATTTTTATTGGATTACTTATAGCTCATACTTGTTTCCTGCTGGGCTAAACAGAGACAATTGAACGTCATCTGCCTCCTAATTCAGAACGATTCGATTAATCAGTTGTCGAACAATTCAGTAAACTATCTCTTTTTCTCTCGTTACAAGAATCGTGAACGAAACGAGACAAAAATCCGAATCGGTTGACAACTGCTTATCGAAAAGGTTCTGAATCGGGAGGCTACTACGATCCTGACACACATCCCTCACTTCTTCCATATCCATTTCATATCCTTCTCATACACTGTCGCCAATGTTTGGTACTACGAGTCTTTTTAAAAAGATCGCTAATTTGATTTGTGTATGTCCTACGGGGTCGATTATCATGTAGATTATAAACTGCCATTAGCTTTAGGCTTAAGCTAGTGCAAGTATATTTTATCTTATCTAGATTACAGGGTTTATAGTATAACGTATTATTCATGGCGTCTACCCTTGGCTATTTATAAAATATGAGTTTCGGAAGCATTCAGTCATACAAATCAACTTTATTAATTCAGTTATTCAAAAGAAAACTGTATTTAAGACAAAATATAGGTGACAGGTCAAATAAATAACTTACAAAATTGTTTAACTCAGCTTCTATATAAGGCTTAGACTACACCATACATAACTTTTTACCACAAACTACTTTGAATTCTATCGTCATTATCCGGACAATGACATCGGAAGACGTTTTTTTTTTCTATAAACGGTATAGCTTTTATCGCGAATCGGCATTTTCAACGACATATCATAAACCGGTTCTATATCAAACTTCTCGATTTAAAATGAATGAAGAATGTTTTGGTGACGATTGGAAATTTCTATTCGATTTATCGGTTATAAATTTAATCGATAGGAATGGCGAACGTAAATCAGTCGATGTTATCGGTTTTTTAACATAATAGAAAAGTAAATAGAAAAAGGGTTTCCAATCAAGTCGTTTCCGGTTATGTTAATTCGTTTTATTTTTAATCTTACACGTAGGCATAGATATAATTTAAATGTATGTAGATAGATAACATATGTCATGTTTTTCTTTCAATTTCCTCAAGCACGTGGTATGGCCGGTTTTAAGTTTTACATGTACCAATTGCCGGTTAACCTCTTTTATTAGAAAAACCAGAATTTTGTCGTATCGTAAGGTATTCCATATACCTATCTGTTTTGCATTGTTTCTATTTTTCTCATATTTGCTATTCTAGGACCGGTGTTCACCAACTTTTTATTTTTATTATTTATCTGGTTGAACAACTGTCTATTTATTCATTTATCCGTATTTATTAATTTTATCTAAAATTGTAGTACATTTTTCGAGTAAACGTTTGTTTTACCAGAGGATTCATATTGATGAACACAAAGCCTTAGTAATATAATTAAATCCGCTTATTTTTAGCAATATTTCTTATTATATCTGATTTTTTTATTTTATCTGTGGTTCATTTGTATATATTGATATTTACTAAAACATAACCTGTAAGTCATATTTATTTATTAATTTTTAGCTACTCACTGACAATTCACTGTGGCTATAGTGATTACCAATATTCTAAACTATGAATAGGTTACAGATTTAGTTTGACATTTACGTTTGCCATAAAATACCTCTTCTACTCATATAAATGACACACATACATGATTTTAATCAACACGAGCAGTTTCACTCCCACGATTTCGAATATCTATGGATGTGATGTCATTCTTACTTCCTGAGCTTTTAGCGATATCTAAATTCACTTAGGTATAATGTTACATATTAATTAAAAACTTGAATTTTACATAGCACTAAATTCGAAATTATTTAAAATAGATAAAGTGTTTATTTTATTTTTCTAGAAGACCAATTAGTAGCGAAGAGTAGCTAGAACAAGTATTTTGTAACGTGTGACTGTTTAAAAATGCGGAAAATGATTTCCTGTGGCAATCACTCAAATCAACACTCAATCGTCAAATACTTACATTAAAATAGTACAATGACAAGTCAAATAGTACATTACCCAACGTAGCAAAGTATAAAACTGTGAAGAAGACTGATAAGTATTAAGGGTACGATTATGTACAATTGAGGAGGTGAAGAACAAAACCTCACTTTTCCACTTTTAAAAATTTCTCTTTTTTTTTTGTCTACGGGCAATACTTGTTGAACAAATTGTGGCAATTATGGAAAAACTCATCAAAACATCACATTTCTTATATAAATTTGCTTTTGAAATTGAAGTTCCTAACAAAACCACACTTTACCACGTTTCAATATTCAGCCTCTGTTTATTTATTTCAAAAGCTCATTTTATCAGAACAAAATTCAATAGTTAGTTTCAATTTTTACTATATTTATTAGTGTATTACATACTCTATATTTTATATATTCCGGAAATCTTCATCAAAACCACACTTTTTCAGAAATCTTTAATCAAAACCTCACATTTCCAAATTTCATTACAAAATATTGGCTAATATTCTTAACATTTTTGACAGCAATTTGGTAGATGAGATAGACTGAATCACATAGTTTTATAATGAAATAAATAAAAAAAAAATGATGTGGTAGTTTGTTATATTTTTACACTTAACAGTTTTCTCTAAAATTAACAAAAGTGGAAAAGTGAGGTTTTGTTCTTCACCTCCTCAATTGACTCGGGTCTAATCACGAAGATTTTTTTTTAAGGCACTATACAAGCTTAGTTTTAGTACAAATATATACTAAACCTGTCTGAAACTAGTTTGTTCAGAATCACTAAGAGAATCGATTGACATATTTTTTACACCACATTTTTTTTGTATTTTTTTTTTTCTTTAATTTCAATTTTGTTTCAATAGTTTTCTACCCATAATAGTTGACGAAAATAGACACCTTGAGGCTTGAGATGGTCCGCTCGGTCAGTTTCCGTGTATTAGACAACCCCTGCATAGCACATCTCAGGCATTTCACACTTTACTAGGGAACTTAACGCGACATAAACTACGGTATTACTTGGAGATTTATAAAAAAACATATTCAGGCAGTTCGGATGAAAATCTTGTTGGGGTGTCTCGGTTTTTGTATATACTAGAAATATTTATGATTATTTACGGTTTACTCACGTGCATTTTTCGGGATTGCCCGACTAGTTTCGGACCCAAACGGAGCCCTTAATCATGAGCTGAACACGCGGCGAGGTCGCGAGACGAACTCAAAAAACGAAAAATGCACATGAGTAAACCGTAAATAATCATAAATATGAATGTGTCTCACGAAAGTTATAATACAAATATACTAGAAATAACGCTGTATAATACATCCAAGTTAATATTGTTATGAAGTGTACAAATCGGGAATGTTTAAAAACAATTACAATGGCTGACCTAAGCGACAATCTTGCAGCATGTTGACCTGATAGTTTGAGGCCCAGAATACACACGCAATTAAAAAAGCATGCTTGTTTGCTACTAGGTAGACTGCTCGTTTATAGCATGCCGGTGTATTTTAAGCATGCTAGGTTCTAATTTCCTTATTCAAAAAATATCGTCATTTTTAAACACTGATTAATTTATACCTGTCCTTGTCATTTGTCTGTCAATGCATAGAGATGGCAATAGACTTAAGAGCCTTTTTAGTAAAACAAACTTTAACTATTGTTTATGAATAAGAGCGATTACGCACTGCATCCGATCCGAATTCGTGAAAATACGGATAAAAAAAACTCGGACCGTATTCGGATATCGTTTACGCAAATGTCCGATCTCTGATCCAAATTCAAACAATTCAGGGGCCATCTTTGGCATATCCATTTGGCGTCCGATTTGAATCCGAGGTTATGCGAAAGCGTTCATACAAACAGTACTACGGCATCTTCGGTCCGTCAATTTTTCTTCCGAATTAGAAACTCACGGATGACGGATGCCGGATGTAGTGCGTGAACTACCATACAAATAGTTCTATGGCTACTTCGGAACGTATTTTCACGGATTCGGATCGGATGCAGTTCGTAACCGCTTTATGGGTGTAATTGTTTACTATTATGTAGCATCTGCTTGAAAGTAGCATGCTTTTGACTTCATAAACTGTGTATTCCAGGCCTTACGGCACTGTGAAGCTTTAAACTACCCATAAGCTACTACTACCGTATCCGCAGCCAAATCTAGAGCATACGTCATTTTAGTGTAATGAAAGATTTAGAACATTAGTATCACATAAGCGTCCTTCACGGCTCATGAGGCACTTAATGGAATTGAGAAGTTCACAAGATTTAATTTAAGATTTATCTGTACTTTTTAATTTTTGCATGCCGTAAGGTAGCTCACTAACAATTTGTTAACACCTTATACACACATCAAAAAAAGTTTGCGATCACTTTGAAAAATTATGTAGCCTTTTTGAAGCCGAATTTTCTAATCGGGATTCAAAGCGATAATTATCATGATAAATATAGATTGATAGTTATCTAGATACATATAAATCAGATTTCAGTTGGACTTTGAATTCGGAATCTTCACATACATAATTATGCTAGTGATCGCAAACTTTTTTTGATGTGTGTATGTAATACCTACATTCTAAGCAAATAAATATTTCTATTCTATTCCATTCTATTCTATTCTATACAAATGTTGAATTTGGATTGGTAAAAATACTAAAAATCCATAAATATACAGTGTGTATCCGTATTAAAGTAAACCTCGTGGTCTATTGGTGACAAAGATTGCCCTGCATGATTTTTCAGTTTCAACTAAAACTCAACGTGAGTCAGTTTAGCGCCCCGGGTAAACTGACTGGGCGGAGCGATATCGCGGTAGTCGTGCTCGCCAGCTGTGTCGCCGTGCTTCCATTCTTTTATGCGTAGCATCGATATCGAAATGCTCTATCACATGATTTAATTTTTTTTTTGTTTATTTTTTATTTAAACCTTATCAGGTGGATTAGGAATACAAATTGATACGACCACTTCCTACTATCGCAAGACAAAAAGGATTTTTATTTTTTTATTTTTAATCAAACAAAGTCCAGTGCAAGGTTAATCTATACCAGTAATCTAGATAATATATTGTGGTTTTAAGGAATTTAATGAATTCGTTTACACTTTGTATAAACCTTACGGCACACCTTCATCATATTTATGTAAGTTTGTATAGTGAAACTGTACATGTTTTCTCTGCATGTGGCTTTAACAGGCATAATGGTACAAGTTGCTAGGTGCCCTGCAATAATCCATAATGGATAAAAACGTGACCAGAACGCATGTACTCGAACAGCCGCGAGAACTTTACGTACCGATTTAAATCCGTTTAAGTGTTGCCAACTAGGGCTTTCCAACGAAATCGCGTAAAATACATGACGGTTTATTTGGTACTAGCTTTTGCCCTCGGCTTCGTTCGCGTTAGTTAAGCTCAAAAAGACTCTTAACAGACTACTAAAGTTTCTATAATAATTCAATTGTGATTCGAAAGACACGTGGCACCATCTATGAACGTTATTGCCGTTTTCCTCGGGAACAGTACTTTTTTTCGGGATGAAAGGTACTCTATGTCCGTTTCTGTACACCTGACAATGTGTATGCAAAATTTCAGGATGATCGGTTCAGTGATTTAGGGGTGAAAAGGTAAAAAACAAACAAACTTACTTTCGCATTTATTATATTAGTTAGGAAGCAAGGATTAAGATGAAATTAAATTCAGTTCGATAAGGTTGTTCGGAAAGTAATTTCGTTTTTTTCCAATAGAGGAATTAATTGTATTTTTTCACAGCCAACTTCACACTTAAGTCGCGGTTCCCTATCCATTTGCATAAAATTGTAAGACCTAATATAACTTAGCATAATTTTGTTTGGCATAATTATATTTTCGCATAATATAATTACGCATAACAGCTTACGCATAATTTTTTTAAGCATAATTTCTCTAACCATAATAATGATTAAGCATAAAGTTCTAAAGCATAACTTTTTTAAGCATAATATCCTAAAGCATAAATTTATTTACGCATAATGATATTAAGACATTTTTTTATTAATACCTATACGGTAGACGATTATTCGTCACCTACTTTCATTTTCACAATAAAAACTTAAGGGGATGTTTGTAAGGTTGAGGCTCCAAAGCAGAGTCGACGGAGCCCCGCTGTGCGGGGCTCCTATTTCTGTCTGCAGGGTTTAAAGTAACCTAACACGAAGGGGATGACGGGGGCTTCGTTCGCTCGCTTCGCTCGCTCACTCTAGCCCCCATCATCCCCTTCGAACCTAACCTATCCGTGTCGGGGTGCGCCTGCGACTAGATTATTAGACAATGGTAAAAACATTTCTGATTATCATAACTAACGTTATGCTAATAGTCATTAGGCCTACTAACGTTATGCGAATCAAATTTATGCCAAAACAAATTAGTCTTTAAGATGATTATGCCAACATAAAATGTATGCCTAAAAAAATTATGCCGAAGTATTATTATGCCAAAACAAATTGTGCCAAAATCGTTATGCCGAAGTATATTAGGACAAAGAACATTATGCGAAAAAAAGGGATCCCTTAAGTCGCATAATCAATATAAATAAAAAGAAAAGTCCTGACTGACTGACTAACTTATCAACGCCCAGCCCAAACCCTTGGACCTAGAAAGCTGAAATTTTGCGCAGAGGTTCCCATTATAATGTAGACAAGGAATAGGGAAGAATTTTTCGAAACGCAACCCCTAAGGGAGTTAAATAAGGGATGAAAGTTTGTATGGAAAATCGTCACTTAACGGGTTCAAAACAACACGCAAGCGAAGCTGCGGGCAAAAGCTAGTCATTAAATATTTTGACAGCTGATATAGCAAGGCTTGTTTGTGAAAAAGTTTCAGTGTATGGAGATGTATTGACAGAACGCCAGTGCCAAAACTGGTTTGCAAAATTTCGATTCGGCAATTTTGATGTTGAAGATACACCACTTCTGGAAAGCCAGTTGAAGCTGATGAAGAAACAATATAAGCATTAATTGATGAAAACCAGCGCATAACAACTCGTGAGATCGCTGAAAGATTAAATTTATCGAATTCGACCGTTCGTTATCATTTGAAACGCCTAGCTTTAGGCAAAGCTCGATAAAACGAAATTACTTTCCGAACAACCTTGCTCCAGAAGTCGAAATATTAATTTTTATTCGAAAAAAGCGACCTTATTTTCTATAAGGATCCGTATTCCATCAGCGTACTCCACTTTCCTCGTTCCTGAGCTTCTGCAACGATCAAACTACCTTAAATCGACTGTTAATCTTAGTTAACCGTATCAACAAGACAAACGAGACCTTCCTTTATTTATTTACCCATCTATCAAAGCCAAAATAAAGACGGCAGCCGTCGGTACTCCATCGAAACGCATGGTCCTGATCGTATGCGAAAATTCCCCGCATTGAGTATTCTCCGTATGCGTGCGATGTCAAGTGGAGGTGTGCTAGTGAATAACAAACGAGCAGTTGGCAGTGAGCCTGTGATGAGTCGGGCCCTACTACGAGCTCGGAAAGTGAGATTAGCCCGTAAGTAGCTGAGTGAGATTGTGGAAACTGTTAAACCAAAAGTTGGTAACTCCAGCAGAAACCTGGGATTGTCGGTTTGAATACTACGAGTATTATACTTTTATCAAATAGAACTTTGTTGTTTAACATTAGATTCAGTTATAGAATCTTCAAATTTATAGAGCTCATCTTTAAAGTATAAAACCATGTATTCAACAGTAAACAATGATTCGAAAACAAATTGCCAGTAGCTTCTGAAACATCATGCGTAAATGTTTCCAGAAACAATGTTTCAGAGTGTTACCGCAACATATATCAATGTTTCAAAAACACGTAGATTCTTGTTTCTGACACGGTGTTTTTAACAAATGTTTACAAATAAATACATAGCTTAAGATTCTTTAGAGTATTTAAGCTTGTATGGATCATCGTATAAACTATATCAGTAGACTACACGCGTTTGTTTTTACGTTTGTTATTATTTTTTGGTAACCGAACGGTCCGAATTCGGATCCGGCCCGCAACTCTGACTTCTCGAATTCATCAGTTTTTTTTATTTTATTTTTTTATTTTTGTGTATTTATCAGAATTTTATTATCACTTGCGTTAACGTTGAAGGAATACATCGTGAGGAAACCTGCACACCTGAGAAGGCTCCACAAAGTTCTCGATGGTGTGTGTAGTAAGCCAAACCGCACCAGGCCAGCGTGATGGACTAAGACCTAAACACTTCTCATTCTGAGAAGAGGCTCTTTCCCAGCAGTGGGACAGTAATGAGCTGATTATGTTAGGTACTATTTTTCAACGATCTATGACAGGTCAACAATTTCTATAGCAACGAATGTTTTAACACGTTCAGTGCCGGGAGCCCTCTAGGAGGGCACCCTGTAGTCGCATTCGCCATGCCGGATGCCCTCATGGAGGGCTCATTTTAATGTAGATTTTTCTTGGAAAATGCACCGTCATGAAAGAAGCGAACACCTATTTTACGACGTAGTAGCATATTTTTACGGTTTTTAACCTAATGCCAGGAACCCTCCTCGAGGGTTCACTCTTAGCGCAAACGTAATGCCGTGGACCCTCCTGGAAGGTCCACTAGCAATATGTATGGCGGGATGGCATATGAGAAGGCCTCGGTGGACTCGAATGTGTTAACAATCCGAGTTCTCCAAAACTATGCACCACGCAATGAATATTGATTTGACACATCAACTGTCATGATCGATGGTGGCTACGTTACGCAATTGCCCTGCTGATCTTTCTAGCCCAATTTTTATCAACATACCATTCGTTTAAAGTCCGAAACGAACGAGACTCGTCTTAAATAAGTATATCAAGAACCAGTAGTACCGGCGTCATGTAGTCGCAATCTTGGAAACAAGAGTATCGGAGACAGTGATGTTGGCAATGAACGGACACTGGACACTTCGAGAGCCGTGTCCGGTACCGACCCTGGGAACATGCGCGATGATATTAAATTTATTTATTGTTACATGTCGCCTGATGTACCTACGTCAGATAAATGGACAGAGTTTGTTCAAAAACATGAAATAATTTTAGGGCTTGTAGTTGTGAAAAGTTGAAATAAAACAAGTATTAGAAACGTAAATTATAGTGAATTTTTGACAAATGAAAAAAATAAAGGACCCAGATACGCATCACAAAAATAAGGTAATTTAAAATACAATAGTAAAAAACATACTTTTTGAAATAGCAGCTAAGCTTAGTATGAACTGATAAAAATACCATAAAATCCATTGACTAGAAACACATGGACCAAAGATCTAGGACAAAATTCGCGAAAAAATTGTCCTAAGTTTACAGTCACCATCAGAACGCGCTCCAAGGCACACCGCTATACCTACTTAACAAACTTAGAAATACCACAAAAATGTAAATCCTATGTCGTCATCACAATGCTTTAGCTTTTCACTATCCGAAGATTCAACTGCACCCATTGGGGTAAATCAGTCTTCATTTTCGGCTGTAGTCTACATTCGGTTCGGTCGCGCTGACCCGAGGACCGTGAGTTTCTACGTCAATGATAAAACCTTTCTTTTTCCAGAGATAAGTTACTAGGTTACAGGTCACTACGTAACAAGAAATCATATTATTCAACAATGACCTTCTCTTCATACACTTTCCAATCTATCGTCACGATATCGTGACGGCTTTGAAATCATCAGATGAATTGTTACGTGTATGTCTACAGCGCCAATAATATTGCAGCCAATCTGTATGCAATAGATCGTTGAAAGATTCTTTTCATTGGAATATATTTGGCAGCCTCTAAGACTTTGCAATTGGCAATATGTTGTTGTAGAACACTATCAAGCACTGCTCCAGTTTCCGTAATGCTTCCTACTAAAAGAAATACATCTAAATGTCTGAAGATGTAATATTCTAATTCGGCCGTTTTCCCAGGTTACGAAATGGATTCGAAAATAGAATTGCATGATCCGATATAGCCACTCTCCTGTTTAGAATTCCTTGGACTCTGAGTAAAAAACCCAAATTATATAATGCGTTTACGGTGAGTTTGTCTAATATCTGTTTATACAATCTGCCTGCGACTCGTCTAATTGATGGGACCGTGGCGTATACAGAATGCGATTATTGTGATTCATCGTGTCACCGGTGGCTACATGTTGAAATTTACTAATCTCTGCCTTATATAAAATGCAGCGCCTGTGTGTCTGCGTGTTTGCACAATCATTTCTTTAATCGATGTCGTGAAGGGAACAGGATTTATGTTTTTTTTATTGTTGCTGGAACAATAACTTTATGAAGAACGTTTTGATGCATTGGAATGGAATTATTCATTGTGAATACTTTAAATATTTCTGAATTAGAGTTCAGAGCATGTACTTTATTTGAAGGATGCCGAGAAACAAGTATACAAGAATCTAAGCACTGAATCTACATAACATATTCTCAGGGCAAACTGAAAGCCTGATCGTTCCACATCTCTTAGTTACAGACTTCCTACAATTACAGATTCTCCAGGAAACAGGCAACGAGCGGTACTCCCACATTAAGGACTTAAACACACCGCAAATACAGACATCAAGCCCAACCGCACAAATTACTTAATTAAACGCGTCAATGCGTCCTCAAACCAATAATAAAGCTTAAAACTGGCCGTTATTTTTCATCCGAGACAGGTAATTTTAATGCATATTTAATGGGCAATTCTTGGCTTCAAATTCAGTAAGATAAGGTACGGCTATAATGCATGCAGTTTGCCCCCTTGTGTTATTTATTGTGTGATTTTTGGCAACAAAGCTTTAGCCCGGTACTTGGCTCAGCTAGATGTGCATGCAATCTTCATAATGCATGCACTTTTGTATGATACCGCTGGAGGCGGTTTGACGTGCCCAGTGACGTAAGCACTAGAGTGGTTCGGCTAGTGCATTTGGAACTGTTATCTCAAGTTATATTGTTGTAAATAGCGGTTCGAGAGTTGCCTAGGTAGATGATTGTATTTGATCTCAGAACGTATCGAGTGTTTGACTAGGTTTCGCTACGATTAGGAAGTAGGACGACTTATCTAGAGGAAATGTATTAGTCGATTGATAAGTTTGCAATCAACCTATTGCTAGAAGGAATTCGATGACTCGTTGGTCCATATTTAACGTCGTAATCAGTGATATATTGCTTGATGTATCTTTACTTTTCATGACCAACATAATATTTTCATGGAAAATATAAAAAGCGGAGAAAGGCATATGTGACGAAAATTCTCGGAAATAAAGCGGTTAGGAGTGCGTAGAAAGTTTATGACACTATTACGTTCAACGGTTTTACAGGGTACTCACTTACTCACATAATGTAGTTGGACTCGTAAAAAAGTAGTAGCAACACATACCTGTGAACAATAAAAAAGTTATTAATTACGAGCTGGTTTCAAGTGAACTGGACGATAAGAAAGGTGCAAGTTTGAAATGTTTACTTTTCTTGTTTTTAGGATTCATTATACCCTTTTCAACGTAAGGTGAGTCAAGACGTTTGTCGTTATCATACAAAGAATATGAAATATATATAAAAAAAAAAACATGGATAATATACCTACTTTACGGTTTTTTATGATGTCTGAAGCTAGCTGTGAGAAGACGATCGATCTGCGACGTCGATAGCAGTCTTCTCACAGCTATAATTTACGAAATGACCGCTATGTCAGGATCAAGATTCATCTTTCGTTGAACAGAGTATAATAACAATATCATCATCATCATTCAGCCGAAAGACGTCCACTGCTGGACATAGGCCTCCCCCAAAAGGGGGGGGTTTGCCGTAATCACCACGCTTGGCAGGCGGGTTGGCGATCGCAGTATGGCCGTTAAAGTACTCAGAGAACGCTGCTGCCTGTCCTCTAGAGAATCCCTTAGTCGCCTTTTACGACACCCACGGGACGAGATGGGGTAGTGCTACTCTTTAAGTCCGGCACTACACGAAACAATATAATTATAACAATATAATTCTACGGAAATATTACTTTCTTAAAGGTTGGTGGAGGTCACCGCCTGCAGCTGCATAGTGTGAGTTCAGGATGAACACACCTTTATGCTACGTGGATCGTATTATACGATGGATGCAGAATAATTATTATCGAAACTGTCATATTGTCACTTTGTTGTCATTGAATCTACAAATCAAAACATTAAAGTTTGTGCACATCCACCTCAATGGCGTTTATCGATCTACGGAGACAGAAACATCGAAAGTGGGCATTGCTGAGATCAAAACCACTCCAATTCCCAGTTCTCCTGCAAGAACTTAATGAACTAATTACCATTTTTGCAGAGTAACATACGTGCAACTACCCTTAGCAGGCTTCGTACCGTGTACTTCATTATGACAAGCCTCTAATTTGGCCGAATGACATGTCGGCCGGTAGCGTCATGAATAATTCCGTACAGCCGTGTCCGGGCCGTGTCCGGGCCTTGTCCGGCCAGTAAAGACGCTTAATTGAGAGAACAACGTGTTTGTCGAATAAAAGCGTGTGAACTTTTTTCTGAATCTTAATAACCTCGTTTCGTAAACAGACAGTTTTGGATTTATGACGTTAAGTTTTTACTGGAGTGACCACTTAATGCTGGCGAGATTGAAGCCTCAATGCTGTCAAGTGAGGAGAAAGAGAATATAATTTAAAAAATACGTGCACACTGATTTGTTAGGTGTATTTTTAAAAGTCGTACAGGATTTCATAAATTACAAAATGCATTTAATAAAATCACACTTTTGGAAATTAAACAAACATACATAGGTACCTGCAGTAGATAATAAATTATAACCTGCGACTGTTTACTTTTCATATTTATTCTGTGACAACATATTCGGGGAAAAATCGCGCCATAAATAAATCTCAATAATAAAGAGGTGACGTTTAATGTATGATTTATTTACGTATTATGATTTATGGTATATAGAGCCGAAAATACCGATCGGACTAAGCAGTAAGCACCGCCTACGCGCGGGGTCAAACATAAATCATATTGCGACATCTCAAAAATGCCAACTTCAAAAACATGTTCGCCCCGTGGCCAGTACCGCACGCACCGATGGTAAGACAAGAAAAACAAACGTAAAAAATAAATTACTTTTGTATACCTCCTTTCTTTCCCGTTGTTGGACGCCGAACAACTCATAAATCACAGAAAGATAAGCATAAAAAGATTGTATGAGGTGGGTACACGGTAGAACTAAACTTTTCGTATTTTGTTATCTCGCGTCAAGCGGGGCCTACAAAAAATGTACGCCTACACCTTTCCCCGAAACCACTTAGGTAATAGACCAAAAACCAAGACCTTATATAACTGACCAAGCAGATTAATCACGCCGACAGATTAAAGCAAACTCACAAGTAATACAAAATTTCTCAGTAAGTGTTAAGTATCACGCAATTTTTGTTACAACTTAGATTTTCTTATCTCAAATTCCATCATAATAATTCTTATACTATTTTTTAGACGAGACTAAAGCGGTGGGTAGCGACTATGCGAATAATTATTGTCGCTACGCAAAGGAATGACTGCACATATTTTACTAAATTCTCAGTGATATTTCAAAAGTTATTTTTTAAAATAAAACCGGTTATGTAGAAAAGGCGACTGTAAAAAACACCCGAGTGTTTCATTCGACGTAAACATAACAAACGACGCGGCGACGTACAAAATTTACTCGTAATAAAAGTAAGTATAAAGCATGTATGTTAGGAAAAATCCTAAATCTTCCACGGTCACCTGGGCGCTTAACAAATAGTCTTGCGCGGCGACCGCATGAGGGGGGCCGTTTTGTCAGGGCTGGTATACACGAGCGCCTACTGAGCAATTAGATTTGTTAGCTTGTACCTACCCGAAGAGTTTCATCACGCCCCCGCTCAACAACAGATGCTTGGACTAATAACCTCTCGAAGTTTCCCCCTTGCCGCCCCTGCCCCCGCGCCCCTGGGACTCCCGCGCTACCCCAGCCTCCCCAAGCAACCCAACTAAGATAGATTGCGCCACCATTCTTGCAATTTTCCTGTCGTATCTTGCCTCGTAAATTCCTAGTGATATATAGGTTCGGATCTCTCGCGATGCGACCAGGAGCATACTCGAAATATGATAAGAGTTATTTATTATTGTTCTTATTGGTTTTCTAAGGGGTGGCAAGTAATAGTATTTCGTTATGGCTTTGTGTTGTATTTTGATTGGAAAGCTCTCCCGACACCAACTTTCCCGGATGAGCTTTCGATATGTTATGTATACCTATATTATGTGCATACTCTAATACATAACATGTCTACGAAGTTTTTCCAGTTCAAACCTGATAATCTAAAACAATAATCAAGTATTATGAAGTGTGTACTTATTCTCTAAATTTCCATTGAATGGCTTCCTTCAAACTTGAGATTGTAAGTGTGAATATAAAATGCCTACTAATTTATAATTTCTTAACACAATAAAATCTCTAAATCTCTTAAAAAAGTTTCACAGCTCTATTATTGAAGGTACAGCTTAAAACACTGCTAATCTTCAGTAGGTTAACGATAAAGATAAGAACGATGGTTCTGTCTAAGCAACTTTGAAAACACAATAAAAATATAATAGAATTAAAGTAGGCGTACCATTCTTCAAATAGCACCATCCATATTTCAATCTCTCGCCAAATAAAGAAACACAGTAAAGCACAACCGAGTAGGAATACAGTATAAACAAAACAACAGCAAAACCAAATTACTGAGCAGAACAGGCGAATACCACGGCAGTACTGGAATGAAACAAGAGAATCTTCATTAATCTGGTGCCAAATTAAAAACACCCAGTTATTACGGACCATAGAAATCTCAGAACGTTTATCACAGTAAGTACTGTAAGAAACTATGCGCACCAACTTGGTATAGTTTAAAGCTCTGCTAATCCCGAAGTATCCTGCAGTAGGTTAATGGAGTAGACAGGGCAAAATTTAACCTACGAGAGCGAAATTCGATCTAAATGCTTTGATAACTTAGCTCAATGAAGTAAAGCAGTAAATTTTTCACACAACCGAATAGAAATATACAAAAAAATTAAACAAAACAACCGTGAAACCAAATTACTGGCGAATACCACAACAGTACAGAAATGAAACAACAGAATCTTCATTAATTTGGCGCCAAATTAAAAACAGCCCAGTCCCTTCTACGCGGCGGCTATTTCCATATTCTAATAGCAATAAATTGTCATTGCCATCAGATGGTTGAGTCATAGCCGGAATTTTAGTGCAGTTTTATAATTTCGCACATAATAATGAACGGGTAAATTTTAATAGAATCTACCCAAAGAGAAGATTATAAACATACAGATGTGTAGCTATTTGATGGTAAAGATAGACACATCTTAGAGCATATGATTGAAAAAAATTAAAATCACTAAAGATACGAATAGCATAACACTAGACACAGAAATTTGTACAATTGAAACCATAACATGCAAAGGAGTCCTAAATATCAAAAGGGTTACCAAACGGTTTTCTTGCTTCCATAGACTTGAAACAACAAAGTGATTGATACACGACATAGTACCAAATAGACACTTGAATATAATATCCTGTCACTTAAGGCCCTCAAGAAGTTTAAAAGAACATTGTGTATTAATAAAGCAAGTGCATTATGCTAAGGCCTTGCTATATTTAAAGTAGTATCTATATCTAATTTTGTTTTACTTAACACTTGAACTAGTTTAAGATTTGTTCCAATACCATCATCATTCGTATTGTTGAGTACCAGCTTTTCTTTGTCTACCATCGATAAAGATATATCAAAGTGTAAACTAGCCTTTACTCTGCCATTTATGTTTATGATGCATTCGCACTTGTCCTTTAGTATTTGTCGAAGGCATAAACAATTGGAAGGAAACAGTACCCTCGCAGACGACGGAAGTAAGCCGAGTGTCGGTACCGGAAATGTTATTGCCGGAACGACTACTACATCCGGTCGTGTAGACTTCAAGTCTACGCCCGGTGACGATAACTGTCTTCGCCATTTTTGAGAGTACCTTCGTGTGGACTATGAATCGGGATAATGCAACAGTTATATGGAAGATTGTGTTTGTATGTTTGAAGAGCGTTTTTTCTTAAAGTACAGAAGGATCTTCAAAATTAATGCCTAAAAGGCTTTTCTTATTAAATCATATACAAGGTCAGTCGGAAAGGGAGTACTAATCCGAAGCCCACTTATAGTATCGCTGATGACTGTTTGAAAGCAAGTGTTAAAATTTCAAAATTCGATATATTTTTTTTCCAAATAAAATGATTTTTATTTTAGTTTTTTCAAAAATTCTTCATCCCTGCTTTAGTTACAAATTCAGAAAATGGTGCTTCTAATTCATGACCCCAAATATGACCTAAAATGTAAACACAGCTGATCATAACTGGGGATAGATAGATTTTAGAGATTTTTTTTGAGATTTCTGAACAGCTGTTTCTCTTAAACTATTGAGTTTTGGGAAAAGTTGTAGAACAATAGTTATTCATTATTATGTGTACTTTAACACCCTTTCAGATTAGTACCCCCTTTCTGACTAACCTTGTATAATATCGAATCTAAGCTGCTAAAAGACCCATCCATCGTTGGGTTGTCTATATCAGTAACTGAAATATGATTATCAAGAAGATGAGCAGAAGCGTTTATAAACTATGGTGATTGTGGATACGTCAGTCTACCATCGTATCTTGTAACATCAACAATCGTTCAGTCTTGAGAAACACAATTTCTTCAACTATAATCCTCATTCAGTAAAATTTCCCTTTCTACAAATAGCAAATATTTACATCGCCAACCTCTGTAACGTCAAATATTTAAAAGACTATGTAATAAGTTATGTTCCAATAGAGCAAACGCTTTTAATAAATTTTTGCTGGCAACACTTATCTAGGTATTCGTAGTTAAGTCAGGTTGTGGAAAATATCAAGTTTACTTTTACTTGGGATTTTCCTAAGAAAGTGCTTTGTATATTACAGTAGGAAAATTAAATTTAAATAGCTCTGCAGTTACATAAAAGTAAAACAATGTTGTTGATGAAATTGTGCTTTCAATTGAATTTGTTTTAAACTTACCTACTTGTAAGACAACAGTAGTTTAGTAGTAAAAATAAAATATCCCAAAACACACAACACTGCATGATTAATCACACTAAGTCAACGAAATACGATATTACTTACTTAAGAATAATTCGGATTATTAACATCGCGAAGACATTCTATCAATCCCCTATAACTTACCCTTTTTATTGTAATAAACGACTAAATAGATATTTATCTGTACACAGTACTATTCCCCGTCCATTCTTCACATTCAAGGGATCCACGCACGAAAACCCATAACCTCAAGAATGCAAAGGACGCGAACGATTTTTAATACACTCGGCACCCCATAATGGGTGTTTTCGCACCCCCAGTCTGCGGTGACATTTCAAACCCACCGTTCTATGAAAAAACAAAGCTCGAAACATTATGCAAATGGCATTATGTCGGTATTTTTGTACGTTTCGCCAACTTTATGAGCCGAATAGAAAGGGTTGAAGGGTTAAGACAATTCAGGATCGTGAATAAAACTTTTTGATGCCACATTGTCATATTTTTTTCAATATGTACTGTACCCTATGTGAGGTTACCCTTTGCTGTCAACATTAGATAAAACACTATTCAATTATTAATTCTTTTGTTGCTAACAGTGGCGTTATGTAGAGAAGCGTCCATATGTCCGTTTCTGTTGCAGCTTTAATCCCGAAAACGATTAATGTATTACTGACTAAAACGGTTGCAATTACATGAACGAGAAATCGTTTTGAAACAAGAAACAAAGTAAAAAAAAACTAAATAGCATTTATTCAAAATAGGCTATTTAGGCCAATTAGCACTTTCTGAACGTGCATAATAGAAACAGCCCCCAAAAACGCCCGCCCTTCGGCGCTTCTTAAAGCTAGGAAAAAGAAACGGAGAAACAAACTTCCCGGAGTCTTTAGCAAAATATTTCTGTCTTTCACTTGTTAAATAAATTTATATAATAGAGTCATATAGGATAGTCTTTTAACCAAACACTTTAGTCATTGACCGTCCATATACGACTATAAGGCTGCTTTTCATACATGCGCGATTTTTTTCGGCGCGAAAGCGCGCGCTCGTCTCGTACGAGTCGCTCCCTCCTCAGAAACTTTGGAATTTAATAGTTAGTCCCTTGTATTAACGTACATTTTGTTATCGATGTAAAGTACACGCGCTCGCTCAGCGCCCGAATAGCTATCGCGTAGTACACGCGTCGCAATCGCGCAGAGCCCGCGCCGCCTCCACCCTCCCGGCTAGGATGGCAAATGCAATTTGAGATCTATTGATGTGACAGTCATAAGACTCAAATTATATACAACCTACAACAAATTTCAAAGCGAGTTAGACGCTGGTGCTGATGCGCGTGGCGTGCGCTTAGCGGGCGCGTGTCGTGTGAACGTGCACTAGTACCAAGGAGTTCTAATGCTCTATGACCTATTTCTCTAACTCCAGACCTCCTCCATCCTACATTTTCACACTGTTTACATTATCTATGATCATTTTAATTAATCTGTGTGACTGGAGTCTGAGTTAGTTAGATCATTCAATCCCAGTATTCATGTCAGTGACGCAAGTGGCTACTTACTTAGGGTTATCGTTGAGAGCTAGATCTCATCACAGATTTGTCAACGAGTCTTGATATGTGGGTTCCTCAATTTGTACGCATTGACGTTGAAAATGACGGCACTCGTCGCCTGTCGATCAATTTACCTAGATTCAGGTCACTCAACCAAGGAGTGTACTAGAAGATATCCCTTTATGTGGCCTTCTTTTTCTATCACAAAATATTGTATAAATATAACACGACAGCTAGACTAGTGATGTCTATGATGAGGAGTATGTGATGAGTGTGAGTGAGTGATGTAGAGTAGTGATGTGTGATCTAGTCGTTGACAAATCGATTTAAAACTGGAAAAAACTATCTACGTAAAAAAAAAACTCTTACAGCATGCGAAGCTATCTTGTAGGCTACTAGGTAAGACTACTTGGTTATATTATTTCTTCGATTTAAGCGAGTCATAAAATCTTGTTCGAACTACGCTTGAGAAGTTTGTTCGATAACATATTGTTAAGAAATAATAAATTGTAAACGATTTGAGACATCTTAAGACTTTGTCGAGCTTTCATCTCGCGAGGAAGCTTTTAGTTTGCTGTTACGTGAACGAACGTGGATGTTGGATTAGCATGAAAGTATTGAAGCTTACATGCAATTAATAAGCATTATATGACACGTTACGTTTTCAGATTCAAATCCTGTTTAGCACTTATTCATCTTTGATTTAAAATGAGCCTTATTCATTGCTTAAAAGATTCAACATCGCGTGTAAACAGGCCAAGAATTATAAAACGTTTCAGAAATGGCCAACAACTCCGAGTACATCATGAATGGTCACGCACGGGACTCGAACACCCACCGCTGTCAACCTCTAATATCGTGTTCATACCATCTACCCACTGCCTGTCAGTACTTATTATGATACCTACATGTCAGCCCGTCGAACAGGCTTTATGTCGTGTTCCATTTAAAACTACACAATAGCTTGCTATACGTGGCTATTGTACCGCTATTTGTAAGCTTAGCTTCACGGGAGTCAAAATGTCATGAATTTACGTTTGAAAGCGAGGCGAAAAATATAGTATCAAAGCGTTGTATAGATCAGGGATGCTCTGTATTGTTCTCAATTTAAACTGTGGTATTCTTTATTTTAAAAACTTTAAAATTCGAGTGTATTACCAGCCAGAAATAAATCATTAATATTTATTTATTGAAGGTTATCTGGTATCCGAGTAAAATCAGAATGAAACGTAACAATATTAATTTAAATAGGATAATATACTATCCTAATCCTAACTTCCTAACTAATATTATAAATGCGAAAGTAAGTTTGTTTGTTTGTTACCCTTTCACGCCTAAACCACTGAACCGATCATCCTGAAATTTTGCATATACATTGTCAGGTCTATAGAAACGGACATAGGATACCTTTCATCCCGAAAAAAAGTACTGTTCCCGAGGAAAGCATCAATAACGTTCATAGATGGCGCCACGTGTCTTTCGAATCACGATTTAATTATATTAATATAGAAACTTTGTAGTGGGCTAGTAGTTTTTTTGAGCTTTATTAACACGAGCGAAGCCGCGGGCAAAAGCTAGTAAATAAATAAGTTAATATTAACCAGCAATAAATAAATAATTTTATTTATTGCTGATTAGGTTAATAATATTTATTTATTGCTAGTTTATATTTATTTATTCATACGATATTATCCTATTTAAATTATTACATATAATTCTAATTCTCAGATAAATTGGTTTCAAATGATTAAAATTATCTTGCCCCTATGTTATATAGGTCATAAGGGCTAACGACCTAATCAAAATAGCTAATACTGACCCTGCACTCCATACGGAACGCGGAAGACGTAGTTAACAATCATGCAACGTCGTAAGTCTATACAGGATGTAAACGAATTCGTGTAATTCCTTCAAACCACACGATCTATTACTGGTATTGATTAAAGCCGAAAGTGATGTAGAATAATACGAAAAAAAAACTAAAAAAGCCAAAAGAGAAGCAAACATTTTTTTTTCACATTTATTTTGATGATACATGAATAATTTCGATGCCACGCATAAATGTACACGGCGACACAGTTGGCGGGCATGACTCGCGCGATATCGCTTCGCGTAGTCAGTTAACTCGGGGCGCTAAAATGACTCAGAACCGGAACACTGTTTTTTTATTCTGTTAAAAACCCATTTATAGATCACACGGTTTGAAGGAATTACACGAATTGGGATAGACCCTGTATAGTGATCAGAAAGTTTATAAACTTTTTACTAGCATTTAATCAAACTCGTGGATGAGATTTTCTTAAAGGGCTTTAGTTTTTTTTAGTTTTACATAGTTATTATGTTGTTCAAATAAAACATTATAATAACTATAATGTTTGATTTGAACAATATAATAATTATGTTGTTCAAATCAAACATTGGGGTGCATGAAAAGAGCCTCCACGAGTGACGATACTTCAGTACGTCCGGCGCACCCTGGGCAGTCAGCCTCGCTACCATCCTTGCTGACTAGCTAATCTTTTCACCACGGCATGAGCTATTATTTTATAGTTTGTGCCGACACGATAGAAGAAGAAATCAAACATAAAATGTCACAAAAAAAAATGGGGTCGGACATTATTTACGCAAATACACAGCTTCACACATCGTAAGTTTCGTCATCGACCACAAATCTCTGTCATGATTTCTTCTAGCAGCAACAATGTGTAAAACTAACGCCCATAATGTACTATAATATTTATCTCCCAACGCCACCATTACGAAAACTTTTTATATCTAACAAAAATAGTAAATTATTCGTATTTTCGGTAGCCATTCATGTTACGTAAATAGTCCTAGTAAATATGGAACGTAGTCATGTGAAATATATAGCACCATAGATTTATATGCGTCAACGCAGCGGTCAGCGGCGATTCTAAAATCAAAATTATCATGCAATTTTAGTTAAACCAAAACGCATTTAGTTGACAGAATGAGATATTTCCGCAACATAAATATGTTTTGCATGCTTCCCTAATGACAGAATGTTTGATATTCCACCGTGTATCTACACTAGTGTAGGCTGAATGCGGAAAAGAAAAACAGAAGCATTTGTTCGGAATAGTTAGAATGTAAATGTAGGTACAGTTTTGTATCTAAAATTTGGTCGGAATTTAAAGTGGTTTTAAAAGGATCCTTTGTTTATAAAATAGATTTTTTCATATACTTTATGAAGACAAGGAATATATATCCATTTATATTAAAATTTATTACGTGTGTACCTAAGCTTCCGGATTTCATAATTCATACCTGTATTTTGGTCACTGATTTACTGGTTTTCAGATTCATTGTAATTTGATTTTCCTTAAGGCAGGTTATAAAATTGGTAACCAAAATTTCCTCGCAACTAGTCAATATTCTGGCTATTTTATAATTATATTAATTTATGTACAAAACTATCTCTAATCAAGTATGTATTGTACCCCGACATCCAATACGTCATTTGCATATCCCAAGCACATGTGGTCATATACAAAGGGTCGAATGGGCCCCGTATTTAATTTTCATAAAACGAGTACGGTTTTAATACGTCTGCGGCCGAATAATAACCTAACCCTTTCTATTTCAAAATTGGCTTTGGTTGTTCAACCGCTTAATTTATTATTAGTTGGACCTACACCTATGTACGGACGATGTAGGGAGTAATGAACAGTCTTATTGTGGAGATCTAGGGTCACTAACGCCCTTCTCTGTTTTAATTATGGCCAGCTGTAAAAATATTCGATTTTCAAAAATTTGGCGTTATGTATTATTTAAATTAGGAACGTGATCAAAGCTGCGTTGATATTCTAATGTAATTTATTAGCTGCCAGCTCCTTTACCTATATCATTTTCTATACCAACCAGATAAGCGCAGTTGTTTTTCTTTTCACTTTTTTTATTTCTTTTTCCAGCCTAAGCAATAAACAAATAAAGCTTTTATCTTGAAATCCATAGCTAGATAATCAGCGCGGGGCATCCGCGCGGCCGGGCGCGATGATTTATGCAATACTAACATTATGATACATTTGCATTTTGTTCACAAAGCCAGCAATGTATGCAGTAACGCTACACAATAGCTACGGGTTAATGTAGACTTCGGTTAGTCAGGAATGGTTACGAGGAATGATTAGGTGCTATTGTTTATGTGATGCAAATGTGCGGCTATTATAAATAATATAGTATTTCTTATTTAGATTGAAACACATAAACTTTTGCTTGTAAATGTTGAATGAAATTCAGTTTAAATGCATGATATTTACCAGAAGGAAATGTTGTAAACTGTTACAGCGACGTCCGACGTAAAAGCTATGGTTTATATTACCAGTTTTGTTGTACATTCTCTGTTTAACATTTTATTAAATTTAATTGAATATTTTTATTAGAAATAGTTACCTACCAACATTCTAATTGCGCAACACACTCGTTATCGCTATGGGATTGATTTTGACAGCTTAACAATTTCCATAGCAACGTATGTATTAACAATCCGACTTCTCTACAACCACGAACTATCATCATCTTCCTGCCCTTATCCCATGTTACTTGGGGTCGGCGCAACACGTTTTCTTCCTCCATTTCGTCCTGTCAACCGTCATGATATCACTGACTTCTCTTTCATACGAACCACGCCCTGAATATTGCTGTATTGTCAAAATCAAAGCGATTACGAGTGTTTTGCGCAATTAGGCTGCAGCTCCGTTTTTCCAAATGAAATCACTTACAGCTGCCAACGACAAAGTGAATTTATCATGTCATACGTCTGTGTTTTAATTCCCAAAGCCTTCAGACCCAAGAATACTGCAGCTAAAACACATGCCATTATTAAAGGCCGCATACATTTTCGTAATAGTGACATTTATGTCACGAATATTAACTTTGACACCTTCAACAGGTCTATTTTAAACATTCCACGTTCTGTTCATTAAGGAACTACATTCGTTATCACGATTGAGATAAAAATAGGAACAGTTCATAATTGGGTAGTTGTATGGATCAAAAATATCCTCACTTATAATTTCTTCGCCCGTTACACTTCTGCATTTTACGATCGTAAACTTTTAGCGGACATAAAACAAAGTAAATTCATTCATTTGTCAACTATCTTATCTCGATGTCACAAAGCCTACAATTCTTTGAGAGAACGATAAATACTTTTTGCAAATTTTACAACGAGCGAACGTAATTCCCAAGTATTTGCTGCGATCGCGTTGAACCTTATTAGTTCGGAATTAAGGTTTATATTATTGAAATCAAATTTTAGATAAAATTGCGTAGTTTCTGGTGCATCTTTATCTGCGTTAGCCAGTGGTCCGCCAATGCCGTTAAATTTATTAACTGCGATACGCATTCAGTGTCGCGAGCTAAAAGGTGACTTTAATTAATATTAATTATAGCCACACCTCTAATTAATGTAATTCTCGAGATAACCGCCATGTCGCCTTTTGAATGTGTCAAGCTCGGTGGCTTTCGTTGTACGTTTGTCGACAGGTCAAATCGTCAGTTACTTACGCACAATGATAAATGCAGGTGTATACTATTAACTTCAGGATAATTCTTGGAGAAAAGGTCTAGGTAGTATACAGCCGGACAACTGCACTAAAAAAAAATTTGCTATTGCAGAATTACTCTGTATTGCTTTCAACGTTTCGAATATGTACAAATGGCAAAATACATAGTCAAAAAACAAACAACAATTTCACGAAAATTAATCAGCTCCAACCTTTTTCAGTAAACAACTATTCGACACAGTATTCATCAACTGAAAACAAGGCAACATCACCGCGCTGGCAAGGAATTAATCAAAGTTTAAAACAATTCCATGTAGCGGGCGGGGCGGGGCGAGACAAGACGGGCTGTGCGAGTGCGAACACACCGCAACGCACGAACATTGAACAATGAACATGTCTTGTTCGGCCAACATGTTGTGTGCGAGGCTGTACAAACGCGTTTGAATATATGTACAGACTGAATACGATCGGATGTAATTGAACATACATACAGCAGGTAGGAGTTGTAATTAAACCGCTTTTCTATTTTATTGACTGGTAGCGGAGATTGGATTATTGGGAGCCTTTTTTATATTAACGTTAAAGATTTTTTTAATTAAGAGCAGTCGAAAAATAATATAGTAGATAGATACATAGAAATAATTCCTGACTTTTAATCAGAATCAATAACAGTAAGAACGATTCTATACTCGTATCAAGCGGACCACTAAAACGGGTCTTTCAAACGCAACTCAACGTGTAAACATGTTCTGTGCGACCAACTTGTTGTGTCCAACATGTTGGCTGTGCACGATCGAACAAGGCACGCTTAATAATTAAATCGTTCATGTAATGTTCTAATGCTGTGCGCAGATTTTGAAATTAATATTTTGACTTCGTTTAAACTCAAAATGAATAAAGTTAAAATAGCAAAGTTAAATAAACTTGAATGCTACCATCAAGAATTTCGTTCAAAATAAATTGTGTTATTTTCTTGAATTTGTATTTTCCAAATGATTAAGTTAAAAGTTGAATAGAGTCTTTGAAGGTTCATTCATTGTAAGGCGAAGCTGGCGGGACGGGGCGAGACGGTCATGCAAACACACAACGCAAGAACATGTCTTAAGTCCGTGCGACATACACGTTCAAACAACGCGTTATTAAGTCAATTACCCATGTAGAGTCTAGAAATCTAAATAAGTAATTTAAAGTACAGTAAAATTCAGTAGAAGTTGAAAATCAGATAAATTGTTACTTACAAAAATCTAGGCGATGAATTTTGGAGAAGTAGGTTTACTATTAATTAGATTATAAACGTGAACAAAGGTATAATAATAATATTGTAAGGTTGCATTTTATCACCTAGTCTCCCGATCAGGGACTTAAAAAGCAAACCAATAGGCACAAAAAAATCAAAAAAAATTTTTTTAAGAAAATATTTTTTGTAATTAATAATTTCATAACCAGCTAAGCATCAGCACTGTAACTTCACCCCCAACACAATTCGAACGCTTAAACTTTAATGTAGTACTTCAAAAGCAGCCTTGCTTATGCAAATCAAAATATAGGTGCGCGTAGGTTGGAACAATGTTCGTAGCTACAACTTTATCAAGCACCTATGTGACTGCCAGTGATTTAGTCTTTAGGCCGCTGTTCTTAGTGGCTTTATGAATGGCCGTTCAGTTGGCTTTAAAGTGTTATGAATAATCGCTGGTTGGAACTGTATTCTGATAACGATTTTTCGTTTGTTCTTCTTTATCAAAATAATCTTTAACTATGTAGTTGCAACCGAAGCTTAAAAAAGATTTTGAGTTTTCTGGTTGTAGAAAATTAAATTCTGTGTAGCTGTTACGGCTTCATTAAGTAACAGACATAGATCCAACTGTCCACACTATCTCATTATATGCTATTATTGAATTTTTTAGGTCAAAACAATGATTTTCGTAGGTTGGAACAATGTTCGTAGCTACAACTTTATCAAGCACCTATGTGACTGCCAGTGATTTAGTCTTTAGGCCGCTATTCTTAGTGGCTTTATGAATGGTCGTTCAGATAGCTTTAAAGTGTTATGAATAATCGCTGGTTGGAACTGTATTTTGACAGAGATTTTTCATATGTTCTTCTTTATCAAAATTTTCTTTAACTTTGCAGTTGCACCTGATTCTTAAAAAAGATTTTGTGTTTTCTGTTTGCCCAAAATTCCTTCATAATCTTTGTAGCTGTTACGGCTTGATTAAGTAACAATGTCTCTTTCTCTTAGTCTTTTCCCAACTGTGTTGGGGTCAACCTCCAGCCTATCCAGATGCGGCTGAATACCAGTATTTTACACGCAGCGACTGCCATCAGTCCAGGGGGCTTAGACAAAGTAATAATTTAAAAACGATAACGAAGTTCGAAAAGACTAAAATGTATGGGATTGACATAAGCTGCGTTATGTCACGTGGTCAATCGTCATCGTTATCGCAAGTTGGTAGACAATGTTATAATTCGAAACGAAACGATAAAGAAACGATTTGTTTATCGTGGTTATCCCATACAAATGCGTAGACAAGCAGCGCTTTTAGTGTTCGCCTTCGCTTCGATCGTGATCGCCAAAAAAGATAACGAAACGAATGTTAAAACGTTGTAGTTATTGGTGGGATTTCGAATCGAACGAAAACGATCGCGACAATGGAGACGATGACGAATTTAGATATCGTTTCGCTACGAAGCGATGTTACTTTGTCTAAGGACCCTGAGCAACCCAGTTACCTACTAGACAATGCCGATATCCTAAGTTTAGACCGGTCGTCAGACTTTCGGGATTCTGGCTGCCCGTATCATAGGTATTCTTCTAACATCCGGGACTGACGTTATAACATGGTCACCGAGACATGGATAGGTCTCGATTTGTAACGAACGGTCACCCATTCACGGACTGACCGCGGCAAGGTATAAGGTATAACAGGCTGGTATCCGCAACTTCACGTCTAAGCACGTATTTTACGTGATGGGTGGTAAGTATAGTTAGTCGATCCACCCTAACTCCTCGAAAAAGGCCAGCACACACTTGATGTTACTGGTGATCTCTCGGAGAGTACCTGGGTTTCCGAAGTACTTGGCCCTATATGTGGCGACCTCAGGGTAGTTTAGTAGCACGTGGGCTGCCGTTTCGTCCGCCTCCATGCATGCTCTGCACAGTGGGCTATCTGTAACTCCAATGACAAAGAGGTGCTTGTTAAATGAACCATGGCCAGTGATGGCTGGCAAGCGCAGCTTAACCTCGTAGATGTGACTGCTAGTGATTTAGTCTTTAGGCCGCTGTTTTTACTGGCTTTATGAATGAACGTTCAGTTGGCTGTAAGGTGTTATGTATCTTATGAATAATCGCTCGTTGAAAGTGAAATCAGGATGAGATTTTTAATCAGTTCTTCCTTTTGTTCGTCTTTAATATGTTTTAGTTAGTAAATCTTCAGGTTTACATAGAAATTACAGGTTGTAAGCATTATAAAACAGGTACTTAAATGTAACTGAAGTTACAGCGTTAACCACTTAATTGTAGGTTAAGATTTAAATTTATAGTCCGCACGTTCCACTATTTTCTTTGACACCAAGATCAACAATCTGAACTGTATACGTACATAGCAGTGCGCTATTTTCTTGTTAGCATAGTTAATTATTATGTTGGACATTAAAATATAGTTCTGCTTCACCTAAGAAAATCACGTTTTATGTATTTCCAAAAAAGGACGTGTAAACTATTTAATATAATAATTATGCAGTAAACTCTCAATTTTATACTTACTTGGTGTACTGAAATTATTGTTACTTAGGTAATGAAATGATGATGAAATGATATTTCTGTAAATAAATCTGTTACAGACACTTTTACAAGTCAATGTATTCCCAGATTCCTACATTACTCCAATGAAAATTGACAAATTATTTTGTTTTTAATTGTATCCATGGAGTTTCTTGCTGGGTCTTCTCCATAGGACCTACTACTTGAAACCGTGCACCTAGTACACCTTTCAAAGAAATTGTAAAAGAGTCGACTAGAAATTAAAAAAAATGACTTTGACTTCGACTTAGATGACTTTTGAGAAGAAACAGCGAAACAAACTTGTTCTCGTCTCTCTTTTGTAATAAAATCATGATTATTGTTTAGGTACTCATAAACTAATAAATCAAACGCACACTCCTTGCGCACTCAAATTACTGTTGTCAAAACCAAAGCTGATGAATCGGATCTTATTATTTGTTCAAGCATATGAAATAAACAAGATCAACGCCCGGTCACCTCTCAACAAAGTCAGTTGACTCAAACTAACTTATTGACTCACTTAATGCGTTTAAAATCGAACAAAATGTAACAACTGTATGACAGAACATTCATTATATACTCGTAATGCATGCTTACACGTGGTTTTAAAAGCTTTTTTTTGGTGTCTGAAGTTTTCTCTCACGGGATTACTAAAATTTAGATTTAGAGTATTATGAAAATTAATTTGTTAGGAGTGCACTGTTCGGTTGGACGGGGTACAAAAGTGAACTGTTATCGCTTTGTGAAATGCAGAATTTTGCCTTATACAGGGTAACTGTTTCTCTATCTATTAAACCAATAATGCTTTATGCAAAAGTGAACCGAACCATTTTCGAGATTTTTATTTTTAACCCCCGATGCAAAAAGAGGGGTGTTATAAGTTTAACGAGTGTATTTGTGTGTCTGTCTCTGGCATCGTAGCTCATAAACGGATGAACCGACTTTTAAAGGAAGAAGTTGGCAGCTTTGAAATAATATCTCGAAAATGCTTCACTTTTGCACTAAGCATTACTGGGTTTTTCGATAGTGCATAACATGCCCTAAAACTCTGTCACGGGATCGCGACTAATAAACCAGTAACTCTGTATATGAGAGTTATGGGTAAAAGTCGACAATGATTCAAGACTTTTAAGTGTACCGGGTTCTGACAATAGCTGGGATTGCTTACACACTACAAAGAAGTACTACGATTTATATCCCTGACTTTCTACTAGCTCGAACCACTATGCTCTACTATCATTCCCAGTACACCACACAAAATGTAAAACAAGTTCCTCAAAATGCGTTTAAAACATCACAAAACACAACGCTGGTACATAAATGCGTACAGTTTCTGGCACATAAATACAACGCACTCGCTACGTTCAAATTTCGCCACCGTCTGCTTTATATTGATATATTGTATTGTTTATGGCGCGACCGAATCAAAATGTGATATATTGAACAACACGCGGCGTTCGCGAGTAACTTTCATATTTGGAAGGGTTATGGATGTTCGTTGCGCTAGATGTGATAGGAAATGTAATGCGAAAAGCTTATTCGAATATGTTTTTTTATAAAAATGCGTTCGATCTTATGGGCATTTCTTTTACGTAATTTTTTGCAATGCTTTATTGCTTGACTGAACGTCACTCGGTTTTTTTTATAATTATTGTTTTTTTTAGTTGATACTTTTATAACGCATGAAGGTAAGTTGTTGAATAATATTTTTTTTTCTAGCATTAACGCTTACGTATACAATCATTTTTGTAAAATTAGGCAAAGCACCTAGCTCTTGAACCTGCTCTATGTTATTATGATTTTCTGAAGTTTCAATATCAAAGCTCATTTTAACCTTTTGAAATATTTACTCTTTTTATTATAAAGAGTAAATATTTCAAAAGGTTAAAATTAGTTTTGATATTGAAACTATAGAAAATCATAATAACATAGAGCAGGTTCAAGAGCTATGTGCTTTGCCTGATTTTACAAAAAATATTGTAAACGTAAGCATTAATGCTAAAAAAATAAATATTATTCAAAAATTTACTGTATAGAATTTTGTGTTAAAAATGAACTTTAAGAATTATGAGGGGTACTCGGTATCGGTTTTCTTTTTTTTTTTTTGTATGGAATGTAATTAAAAAAATACGCGAGTTCAAAAAGTTGTTCTGCGAAAGTTATTTAATTTCCGGCACCGAGTGACCCCAAAAAATTCTTAGAGTAAATTTTTTAACACTTTATTTTGATTGACGAAGTCTAAGATCATTCAACCTCTTTAATTTCCATTCATAACGTATATCTTCCATAAATACCAGTATTTCCTACGAATTCCTTTCGTTCTCCTTACCCATAGCACTACCACTTCCAGAGAGGGTTGTATCCGCGTCAGTTAGGTTACATAGATGTATGTTTGAGCCAAGGGAATAGTTGGGATGAGGGGGATAAGTTATTGCTTTCTACAACTATGTGTCTGCACCATGTGTTATGGTAGACACTGTTTTAAGTTACGCACTGAATTATGGTCTAAACACCACCTATGAGACTGCTATCAATCATTTTGGCAATAGTCATACACCTGTACCCGTAAACTATAGCTCTAGGTAGGAATTTATTTTTCTCAGTATTTTCTCTTGTAAACGAATAGGTAAATGTTTTTAAAAATAACAACACATTTACTAAATTTTATTAGTGGTAAATTATAAAAATTGTAGTACCTACTATAAAAGTACATACAACCTTTTTTAATTAGATACATACTCGTAGATACTCATTTCAAAGTTTCACATACTACTGTTGTTAAAAAACAATATTACAATGCTTTTAAATACCCCCAAAAAATTAGACACATTTAGAACTTTCCTATCTTAATAAATAAATTTACGGCTCATCATAAATAATGTTAATTAATTAAGTACATTTTTCTGTACAACGCACTCGTGGGCCAGGGCCGAACTTGGCGCAAAGTTTTAATGTGCGAGTTCGTACGTACTCGAGGGCCCGGCCGCCTTTCTAAAGTTCATCGCAAACGAGCCATTGACACGAATGTGGGAACTGAATTGTTTGTTAGAGTAAAGTTGGAGCTAAGATGTTTAGGAGCCTTGAGTTGGGTAAAAGATGTGCTAATTGTCGGGTTTTTGGCTGAGACAGTCGTTTTTACTTTCACCTCTTTAATTTTTTTGGCACAGCTTTTATATTTTTATGAAGAAGTTAATTACTAGATATTAACATTACTAATGCATAGTATTAGTACTGAAATTCTTGCTCTCTGACCAAAGATCCTAGGTATCAACTTCATAAAAGTACGACTGGACAAGTGAATTAAGTACCTAGTAATCGTACTATGAGTAACTGCCATCTTCATGTTTGTTCTTTTTATTTTCAAAGTCCTTTTTAATTTAAAAGATTGTATCAGCATATATACACTTATTTTTGACGTATAAAAACCAACTGGTATAACTATAAGCTTGCAGAATACAGTGTTAAATGTCACGTAACAAAAAAAAAACAAAACAACTGCGTTCATCATACAAAAAACAAAAAGCCCAGAATTTTTACAAAAACGCTCGAATAAACAAATACTCCGAAACAATAGAACGAAAAAGTTAATACAGTACATGTTAGAACGCACCATACATCAGTAGGGCGTTGATACACTGGCGAATAAACGTCTGCGCCACGGGAGCCGACGCGACAAAAATAATTTCAAACATCCCGAGTATTTTCCGATCCATTTGAGCCACGTTCAGGCGATCAATTGCTCAAATGAGCTCTAAAACAAGACTTCATGACGTCATGTTGGCAATAACAGCGATGTTCTTTCTAATAAATGAAGGTATGCAATAACAATTAATATTATTGACACCTTTCGCAAGCAAAATGTATCTCGGTATTTATATTATTTAGGGCAGTACAACTACCAAGAATAGGCAGAAGTCTATCATAGCCGTATTAGGTTCCAATTTGGCGAGTCCATTTTGTTCATTGGGCACAGTTCCAATTATGGTATATATATTTGACAATTACTCTGACATAAAACCTCATTACGAACTTTTTTAGACTTAACAGCACAATCGTTGAAGTTCTGAAGTCGTGCATTGCTTAGCGAAGAATAAATATAAGGAGGTTCCTTCAAATCGAATGAATTCAACGTTAAAATACACGAAAAATATGATTACACGGTAAATAAAAAGTTAATTGTCCCCTAAAAATCAAAATGAATCCTTCTGATTTTTAAATCGATGTCTAACACTTAACTGTGGAAGTCTCATCCCCATTCCAACCCCATATTTCTTAAGGGGTCAGATGGGGGACTAGAACCTAAATGACTCTCGATACGCCCCTGTCTCGAACACGCAGAGCAGGGAGGGACCGATAGTGTCAAAAAAAGATAAAAATATTATAAACTGCGCTTTTTCTCAAATTCTCCCCCCATTACTTATTTTTATTTATCTATGGGTGAAGATGGCGTAAAGTGTATTTAAGTCGTTGTATTTTTAAATATTGCTTTTAGACATATTATTTATATATGTCGGAATCGAGTCGTATCCAGGACACCAACGCCATCTGGTTGGCGTTCGATGGAGTTAGTGACGCGCGCACCATCGAGTAGTGACTTCAGTATAAGGACTTTAAGCGTAGTACTTATTACTTCTATGCTTGAGTATTGAATGTCAGGGTACTCTATGGCTGGCGGTCGACTGAACCATCTCGTGTTCTATGATACGTGGCTTGTTATATTTGCTTGCCTATTTACTGTACCTAATTATAACTGTTAGAATTATAATCTGAGTGTACGATTGCATTTTCTTTATCCAACACTATCCACCCACCGAAGCCCACAGTTATGAGTGCTAATGAGGATTGTGAAGATGTTCATCCGTCATATATATTATCATTATAGATAACGTATGACTTTAAGGAAGTCAAAGCATCATTTTATAGACATACATTAATTTGTATAGACCTCGAATTACCAATTCTGCATGGGTAATGTGTATAGATGCAAAGATAAAACCATATTATGTTCAGAAACCTTTGCATAAAAGCATTGAACGACATTTTTACTCAAGAATGCTTCCGAAATTCAAGGAATACCATATATTTTAAGCCGAGCTCTTAAATAAGCTCTGTTATGAAAGCACAAACATGATAAAAATACTTAAACATGAATAACATTCAGCGCCAAAAGTACGTAAATAAAGCCAAATAAAATTCAGATAACAATAAAATCACAAAACAGATTATACAAATATAGGTGAGAAGACATTTAAGTACATTAAAATCACATTAGTAGGAAGATCTTGGGGGACCCGCGAAATTATCTTGCGCAGTGGGAAAAAATAAATTAATAAAAAATACTTTAAACATTTCATATCTCATTTGGGCGATGACAGAAAAAAAGTAAATTGTATGGAAGTAGCGATAAGTTGATTTAATTTTCAGATTCTTATTTTATGTTCAGTGCACATTGTTACTTTGTCGGGTAAATAATTAAGCGACTTTGAGTGTATTATTCTAACTTTAAACTTGTATACATAGGGCCATCGCATATCACTAAGGGTAATTAATAGGTAGGTTTTAGTCGGCGCATCAGGTCGCTGCCATCGACCGCACAGTCGCAGACAGGGCCGCAATTTGCCCCACCAAGGCACGTTTAATATTAGAAGTCCTGATTTATGCCCTGCCCCCGTAATGAAGTGTCTCCACACTACAAACGTGTGTGCATCGCACTAATTCACTACTACGGATTAATAGTAGGAAGCACTCGCGATACAACGCGACGTAACTCTGCTCTTTCTTTAATTTAGGACCAGAGAGACTCTCGCAAAACACACAGCTCAAAATGCGCTCTTGTTTATACTTTTGATCGTTTTACAAAACTGTTTTATACTCTTAAGTGGAGTGTACATCTTAAGTGAAATGTTTTATCTTCAAAGGCATATAATTCTTAATTTATAGCCAAACAACGCGGTTCACACATCCCGAGTAAGTTAAGATGTGAACGGGGCGTTAATCTCGGCGCAAAGACGAAATACAAGTGGACCGGTAAATCCAATTAGTTTAAGAAGTCATTAAATCAATTTGTTTAGCAGACAGTAACATATAGCTATCCTCATCTCTTTGTTTTCGATGGCTGCAATCCAAGCTATTTGTTATTTTGGTGAGCTTGCGAAATCGTGGTGACTAAAAAGGTTTGCACTTTTAAGTCCGTTTTAAAGCTGATGTAGCGATTTCGTATAAGACTTTATAGCTTCTACTTTACCTGATAGTTTTTTTTTTATCAAATAGGTATTTGCAAAGAAGCTCATACATATCTACATATAATTTTATTTCAATGTTCTATCTCTCTTACTAGGCTTTTGGATGGACATCTTTTGATTTTTTCCAAGATTTAAATCAAAAAGGATATTATGAACACCACTTATCCCGGAAAACGCAAAACGTATCTGAAAACTTTTTTATATCAGACCCTATCATTATGCGATTTTTTTACAACCATGCTCTGGGCATAGGCATGGTTGTAGTCAATTATGTCAGTTCTAATTAGGTACTGTCAAAATCAGCAAGTAGGTAGGTTTTCTTGATCACAAAATTCTAAGTACGATCCATCCACTTGTAATTCAACTCAACAGCATTAAAGCCTGAATCGAGAAATCCGAAAGTACCTGAGCACACTAATTACCAACCTCTAAGTGGCAAACATGTTAATCCATCTAGAAATATATTTCTCATTCCCGGCAGATCCGATACAAAGGCCGCTGGCCGTTGGAGGAGCAATAAATTAGAAGGAAAGCTGCGCGCCAGGATTTCCCTTGGGTTTATTCTCACTCAAGAGCGCTACACCTAATCCAGAAAGCCTTATTATGCTACCCTTAATACAGCGCTCAAGACTACTTGAAAATTTTCTCGGGAAGTAAACGGTTTAGTTTGGGCATTTTCCTTTTTGCTTTTTCTACCGTCGTCGCTGAGTTTTTATGTTTTCTGACAGGCCGTAAGATCTTCTCTTTGGAGAATTAAGTTCGTTATGCCAACTGCATCTTAATGAATTGATAGCTAACTTGTTATTTAAACGGTTTTCTTATTAGGACGCCAATTAAAACTAGCAACACGTTATGATATACCTGAATACAATTATCCCTATTATGATGGCCAAGGGTTTTTATCTCCAATCTTAATCGCGAATAACTAGTTGGCGAGCCAAGTCTTAATTGAAACTCGCGACACATTACGTGTGCTGGATTGATTAGCTGCCTTATTGATTTTATTGCAGTTATATCGATAGCATATCTTATCGATACGTGCGCATATCGAGTTTCGATTTCAAATTTGTTCAGAATTCTTGTTTTGCTGTGTGACAACGAGCCGATGGCGAACTTTTTGCACCGCTTGCTTTTACTTTGTCGTCGCGAGTCGTTACTAAGCTGTACATTGAAAAGAATTGAAGGCGATAAAGTTTTATTTTATTTACATTTTTAATACCTACATAAAGGCTTTGCATATTCCAAAGCTTTTTAATAAAGCTTATTGCGTTTCTACAAGTATTTATTATTCCATTTGAGTAAGTAAATAAACAACACAGTACGAACGGGTTCTTCGTTTCCTTGTAATAATATGTCATCGGTAATAGATGATGTGCCTGCACTATCTACATACACTGACGTTTGTCCGTTATTACCAGTTCCTCGAAGTACTTGGCTACCAATTTCTCCAATTTAAATTGTCTATGAGCGCCGCCCGACTGAAGTCAGCCGGCACATTCCGCGGTTATCGACGACGCGGGCGCATTTGAGGGAAAGAGTCAGATATATCGTCAAAAATCACGTGGGACAAGGACGGAAGCGCATGCAACGGGCGTTCGTTTTTTAAATAATTGAGTCAGGAATGACGATAGGCACCCGACAATTCGAAGCATTTTATCGAGCTGGCAACCCTAGCGCGGACAGTGGGCATTTAATTTGTTTCCTCGTGAGTCATGTTTGTATTATAATTCGAATAACTGCTATGGGAATTTTATCTGTGTTTATTAATTATTGTTCAGGTCGTAATCATCTTTAACTTTATAGAGATAATTAATATTTAAAATCAAGTTTAAATTTTTTTTACTAACGACTACACATGGTAGTTACTACATGTAGGTAGTCACATTTTTTTCGGAAAAGATATACACCACCCAAACAAACGGCGAATATACAGTACCTATAATAAACGCTCTATTAGCTGTTAGGTACTTAAAACTGCATAAGATTATATTAACAAGCCTTCTGTAATTTCGATGCAATAGATTAGATTCATTAGAGATTAATTTATTGCGTGTTAGTATGCTAATGATTAGTACTTACATGTTCTATACAAATTGTATAATAAGGTGCATTGAAGCTTATGTAGGTATTGTAAAATTCAATTCAATTATTTCTGTTGCCGATTATCAATTAACATTTTCAACACAGTAGCCGCAACAAGTAAAGGTTATAAATTGTCTCGAAACTAGGAGTCTATCTAAATTCAAATATACTTTGAGAGCTCGTTAATCATGTTAAAAACAATCAGCAAAGGCTTCCGACTCAAAACGATATAAATCAGCGAATTCTATTTTCAATTAGCACGAGCCACGGCAGTCGTTCCTAATTCGAACGCAACCTATAATTACGCGGCGACCGCTGATTGGCCACGAGCCGTTGTGCAGTCGCAGGCGCAAGTCCATGTCCTTTATTTGCCGCTATCTAAGCTCTACCTAGTCTATCTTTAAAGTGAGGCCAGCGAGTGTGGCGACATCTTTTATCGCGGGTCGCGCTTCTGTTTTTGTTTTGTTTGTTTGTTTTCAAACTGCGGAGCCATATTGCGCCCGTAAATTATTACTGCGAGAGATTTGTTTCCATAGTTCTGCGGCTGCAATACATCAGTGTTTGCCGGATGTTAGTTTATGTTGACGCTCGTTTTGTGTTTCGCGATTTCGTGCTTGTCAAGCTATTGCTTGACAAAATTTTATCTCTTTGTTTAGTACTATCTATCTGGTGCATGCAATGTGTGTTCTTCTTTGTTGGTAGAGTGCATAGAGATTGCATTTTATTTTGAAACGCAACTTGATTACGCCGTGCAGGTATTTTACAATAAGTAAGTGTAAATTCAGGAACTCTGTTACCTGTCACATTAAAAGAACTTCTTTTTCCATTTCTGAATATTTTTTCTTGGTGCGAGAACATTATCGAAGCCGAAGCTGAAACGTAAACAAAGCCTTATTGTAATAAACTTCATGAAACAAGAATGATCTTGGATGGTACGTCATAAACTTTTATAACAAGACTTGAATCAACTTGCCAAAATCCCGCTATCACCCACTTTAACTCGAAAGAAATTATTCCAATTGAATAAAACTTATTGATAACTCTTTTATTCCCATGAGATCGAAGCATCTTTTACTACGTAGAAACATTCACTAGATGGTCCTAAGCGGTTTCACTGCCACACTACATAGAGCTGTTGATACGATTTTCAAAAATAAAATGAAAAATAATCTGACAGCTAACACATGTCCTGAGATGTGCTTATTTATTACACACTTTGTTGTCGCTTCCTGTTATTCAATTAATTTATTAGGTTAGCACACAAATTAACGATCCCAGGAAGAACTTAACGCGTTCAGATTAATGGCGTGCACCGGTGTAGGCACGATAATTAGCCTTGTACTGACCCAAGAAATTCCACTTTGTATATTTATAATTTGATCCTATCGGTCTTTTTACTTGCACATTCCTCAGAATCTAAATCAAATGCGTCCAAAACAAGAAAATCTGCGTGATTTTTAGAGTTTGTTTACAATGTATTCCATTTTAGAAAACACTTAAATTGTTTGTATTAAGAACAACGTGATTTATAAAGTACAAATTGTGTTTAGGGGTATTTGACAGCTCTAAATGCATTCATCGGTCCCGGCACGACTGCGTAATGTTTTACGGTATGGGGCGAGACAATAATGGCTTGCTCATAACATTACTCGTCCTCGGGCCCTCGTACTACGCTACTGTGTAGTCTCCACAGATTTTGGATACCCGACTACGCTCCAGTAGATTTTGACTCGACGTCCCCGAACGCAACAGCATCTTAGTACAGAGTTTTCAAGAGCAGTCTTTCGCTGGGAACGTGCTATTTATTTGGTTTGAGAGTGTACTAAAATTACTCGGAATTAATTTCTGGCGTGTGAAAATACTTTCACTCACGTACAACTGTAGTTGATCAACTGTGTTGTCAAATTTATTTCTCTCGAGGCACTCTCATAAAAATGTAAACAAACTGCATTAAAATAATGAATATTAGTATCATAACGTAATTACTTATTCGTATCACGACTGGCTTATTCGTACGTTTATTTGTTTAAACCTACACGAACTTTGAGATCGTAGCGATGAGAATATCATTCATTCTGTGGGCCGGCTCAAATTTACATAGAATGAGATGCGCCTGCGCCTAATTAGACTGCGCCCGCGATGCATAAATCATCGCTGACTTGACGTCAGTCATTGCGAGGCCACAGGAGAGGACGAACGTCGCGTCGCCACCTTCTTATTTATTATTATGAAATATTCTGCTCTTAATTTTACGCCCCTTTCAACTGGTGAGGCGTGAAATGAATATTTATCTATGCGCTGTGATCAAAGTTAAAATTTACACGAGCTTACGTTATTTTAAGGAGCTTTTTGGATGATATAGTTGTAGTCGATTCAAAGTAACTTTGATTGTAACAACTTTTGTATCCCGGAAGGTTCAAGAAAGATCAAAACAAGTGAGCCATCGTTTTTCAGATTTTATTCGTAGCTTTATATTTTATAAGATAAATTATACGTTAAGATAATGAACTTACCTTTGAGCGCTTTTAATCTAGATTTTTACTAAGTTCAAAAATAACTTATATCTGTCTAAACTAGCCTTTAATTCAGGGAGGCTTTAATTCATTTTAAAATTAAACTGAGAACTTAAATGTTCACTGTAAATAAACTTTCAAGTATGTCGCTAAAGCAAAGGACATCTTCGATCGAAGCGATTGACGAGTGAGCCGAGACATGCGCAGGCGCCTTGACCACGCAACGCTCAGGAAATAACGTTAAATAGAAAATAATGTTGAAACTCCGCTTTTATCTTTATTGGGAAATTATTAAATAGTATATTTTTGAGTCTATTAATAATTACCAGAAAATATAAATTAATTTCCTTTCCAAAAATTAATTATAAGTGATTAGGTACTAGTAGAAAGACATTGTGACAGTTACTTTCAAGATGAAATTAGATTTCTCAGTACACGTATACGCTACTGTGAATTCTTTATCTTTACTAAACAATCAAATGTGTGCTTTTATGACTCTCACCGCTACAACATAAAAACAATAACTAAACTTTATTATCTACCTCCATTTTACATCGTGCGTGAGCCTTAATTTCAAATTTAACATACATAAAATACCTAATTACACAAATTTATAATACTTCTACCTACATGTTTTTCGAGTTAATCGTAAAACATTTTAATTGGGAACTAACTATGTTAATAATAGGTAGGTTTACCTGAAAAAATGTTAGCCAAATTCTTACGATTCATTTTCATTCGTAAAATTTTTTTACCGTTCATAATTACGTAGTACATAGTCACATATTATAATATGAAATTTAATTACATAGTATGTCAAAATTATTCACGGTGCTGTGATTTGAGCTTACTAGTGTACTGGTACATAAAGTTTGATGCGATTGTATCTGGAGAGACTTTATAACTGCACTCTACATTAGGGTGATTTCAAATGTCGCCACGAAACGCTGCTGTTTGAGAATCGAAAGTAAAATCCACATGATTTATGTTTTGCTGACTTTGCATTAGTTTTTACAATTTTTATAGTAGGTACTTTTGTCGGAATTATACTTAAGAACCATCTTTTAAACGGACTTCGAAAGGGAGGTGGTTATTAATAAGAATAACATCAGTTATTTTCTTTTTTTTCACTGGTTTTTCCGAGATTTGTTGACCGATTTGAGTAATTCTTTTTTTATAGTGTGCGGAATACTTTCGAGTTCGGCCCATATGAATTTCGTTAAATTCGATTGAGTAGTTTTATTTATACAATAAATAAACAATATTATTAGTAGTTTGAAAATGAATTACCTAAGATATAGACGACGTTCTAGTTGTAGTAGTGGTCCACAAATTTGTATACTATTGTAATTGTAATCTTTGCTACTAAAAAGTAAAGTATCTTAATAAAATACTTTAAAAAGAAGTAAAAACCGACTTCAAAAAAGTACTAAAAGGAGTAAAATAATGACCATACTATAAAATTAACAGTTTCATAAATCGGTGCCTTCAATTAGTTTCAGCGTAGAATTTTTAATTAATCAGATTTTTGGACCAGTTTTTTCAGCCCTCGATAGAGTTAGATATTGACAGTAAATGTATGATTATCAATATTACAATAATGAAACCAAAAATACGCTGTTTATGATTTTTTTTAATGTTTTCTGTGAAAGTTAATAGTAAATATTCTCCTAAGCAAAACAGTATCAGCAATTTACATAATACAAAAAAGTTATTCATCTACAAACTCGTGGGACACTCCACAAATGAGTATTGGCAAAAAAAAAAACATACAATAAGTTTCTTTATTTCAACAAATACGTAGCGCAGTCTGTACTCTCACTTATATTATAACGAGTTTAATTGTAGATTTTACTTTTCCTTCGCCATGTTGGCTTGGGATTGTTCTTTAATTTGTGCACGGCGTCCTTTTATCCATCAATCAAGTGTGTACGCCGATCAGGTTCATTGCAAGACTGCTACCGTGATTGTGGGTCCTACAGAGATAGTATTGCTTCATAGGATTCTTCCAATGCAGTTAATTCTAAGTCTTGATCGTTTAGTTGCTAGTAATAAAGTTTATTGTGACCATTGAAACCGGTTTAGCACATGCGGTTTGATTCTGTGCGGGATTGGTAGTTTGATTGTGAGAACTCTTAACTTTATCGTATTGATTAAATATGTATGATAATGGTGCCGATTCTCTTATTCACCAACTAAACTAAAATTAGAGAATTGCTATATTTTACTAACAGATAGCGCGAGAAAAGGACGGTGATAGACAACAACTAAGTTAGAGATGTCAAATTAGTTTACGCCTTGAACTTCACCGTGTTTTTAGTCGACACGTTTTAAATATCGTCTAGTATGGAAATTTTACTTCAACTAAAGACAGCTCTTATTTACGTATGTCTCTTTCTTATTTTATTAGAGTGAAAAAGATGGCAATAGCCTAAATTAAGTTTAGTTTGTCCATAACAGAATCGGCACCAATGTAGGATCTAAAATCGATAAGGTGACTGAAGTTTAAGAAGACTCAATTGTACAGTATGAACTGTTTAAAATTGAAATCACAAAAATCTTTGGAGTTTAGTTTGTAGAAAATCTTCCCATGACAATGAAGCACTTACTTTCAATAGAGACTCACCTAATTATGACCAAAGACAGAAAACTCGAAGCTCAAGACGTGACCCAATAGCATTGCCCACCGACAGAAACCGGTAAGGAGTCCCAATCACGATGATGACGTGTCAGCACAAAGAGGTCCGTGATGGTATAATACTGATACTCGGCGGTAGATAAGTACTTACTATTAGTTAAAATTCCTATCCATAGAGATTGTTGATAAGCCACAATGTATCCGAGCTACAATGCTTTTGGCTTTAAGGGTCCGTTTAATGGTTGTCAGTAAAACGATTTTATATTTTGTGTATAACATCACGCTGTTTCTGAGAATGGTGATGGCAGGGACCAAGGCAACATCAAGTTATCCTAATCAATAAAGTAGTTACTTTAGTGATTCCACATTTTACTGATGCTTTTTATGAAGTTAACAAATAAACTTTGAAAAAGCTAAATTGTCGGTTTTCAATGTTTCTAAATTGAGCTTTTTTTTGTATATACCTATTTGTTTAATATTTATAATGAAGTTAGGTATTATAGCGTATCTTTCTGATAAATTGTCTTCGCAAAACATATTTTTGTAATAAAAGAAAAAGATTAATAATTTCATATAACTTTTGAAAGTAGTCATTGACTCTTGCTGTGATGGAGAGAATAATCAGGAGTTATTTAATTTTATTTTGAATCAAATTATAAAAAAAAACTTTGATATATTTCTGAAGAAGCTATTTACCATTTGGACAAAAGATGATAGAATTATTTTACGTATAAAAAATTACGCGATATGTCGCCCTATCATAACGATTATGTTTAGTCTACTTTTAATAACGTTTGGATTAATAGCTATGTCTTCAAATATTACAGTGTAATATAAAAGTTAACAAGCTGACATAATTTATAAACAACTATCTATCTTAGTTTTTATAACAGCTGTTCGTTAGATAGTTGTCATTTATTTGGAGTTTTGCAGGTTCTTACCTTTTTCTGTAGTCTGGCAAGAAAAATTACTAACATTAAGGACCATCGCAAACTGGGCGACTAGACGCGGAGCTGTCGCTTGCGTCGGCGACTAGTCGTTACGACAGACGTCGTGCAGGAAGCGATAATTATTAATAGAGTATTCGAGAGAGACGGCCGTGTTGTTTCACAGCGAGATTGATGTTGTGCTGTCGCGCGACTGTCGTCGAGGCTGCGCGTGCACAGCGCGACTAGACGCGGCAACAAGTAGAGAGCGCGCGCGTCTCCCCTAGCTTGTCGTCGCGACTCCGCGACTCTGACGCCAAGTGTGCGGAGCTTTGAACAAAATATATGAAAATTGTCGGCCGCAGCCTGTCGTCGCATCTAGTCGCCGAACTGTCGCTGGCGCGTGTCGCCTAGTGTGCGTCTAGGCTAAGATGAGACCTTGTTTTGATAATCACATTTATTACAGCCTTGCCTAGAAAATAGCCACACAATAATTATTATTGGAAAACATACGAACAATCCCCGATTTTCATCAACATTCAAAAAAATGCCATCTTCTTTTTCTAAAATTTTGATTTGGTCGCGTTAGTTCTGATGGTAAGCGCAGACAAGGTCTAAGATGGAGAACACGAATTCAAGTGACAGAGGTATAGAGGGATTCACTTAAACCGCTCTGGCTCACACATTATGTTGTAGGCAACTATAATGGTAAGGATACACGGCGACAACTTACACTCGACACTCGGTGTCGAGACCGTGTGTCGTAGTGTGTACATCAGTGTTCCACTGAGTTGCGCATTAGCACTGGTTTAATTTCAGTGTCGCGATTGCATTGTGTCGAATGTCAGTGTCGCCGTGTATCCTTACCACAATACAATCTAAAATGTTGCATTAGGTCTCATAATTTGAAAGGCACATGTTGATGTAGTTGCCTCTACATTTAATATAATCCCTTTCTATCTTTTAGCAACAGAACATATTGGGAAAAATCAGTAGAATAATGGCAACATAAGATGTACCTACCTACCTGTATTTTCAGTAAGGTTTATTGGGGCAATTCCGAATATGAGGTAAATTCGTTCAAATGAATTTGCCGCAGAATGTGTCGTCAAAATATTATGACACGGACTGAAGTGAGCGGCAGAAAGATGGCGTCGCCTTCTATTTTTGTCAATAATTAAAAATATCATCACATTCTATATTAAATCCATTGATCGAATTTACCCCATATCCTGGTTCACCCCAACACAAGTGCTACACTGCGCTTTAAATTGTTATCTAAATAACTTGACATCAAATATGTTGTGCAGTGTATTATTCAACAATCTTTATTAGTCCTTGAGACTGGCCTGCATAATATGCGGGCATACTAACTTAGTTACGCAACTTATGTTACAGTTAACGAAATATAAATTCTTTCAATCAGCCTTGGAACAGAAGTATGTATATCTACAATCCGAAAATAAAAGTATAATATTCCCAGTTTAAATAATATTACATTGAAGACATATATTTATGCTGAGAGGACTCTAAGGGTGCCTTTCCACCAGAGATGTGCTATGTAGCTATTCTTCTTTCTTTTTTAAATAACGTTGCCCCACACTAAGATTTCTCTTGTATCGTGGGTGCGTTTACAGACACAAATCTCACAAACAAACGCCCAGACCCGAAACAACCATCTGTAGGCCATACAAATTTTTGTTCCGTGTGGGAATCGAACCCACAACCCGTAGCGCAGAAGCCAATCGCTTAGCCACTGCACCAAACGCGTCTATGCTGCGAGAATGTAAAAGCTAAGCTACGAAACTATGTGACCGTTTCCACTGATGCTAAGCTATGTAGCTGTGCGAGGAAGATGCGCATCTCGAGCTATGCGACATATCGACAACAGGGAAGGCACGGGAAGCGGCGGGCATAGCTACACCACTCGCGACCATCCATAGCACGCATCCATAGTAGGGCTTTCAGTCTCGTTACATTTACGAGTCCCGGGAAAAACGAGACTTTCGAGATTATCTCAAAAATTGGTTTCTTAAGGCTAGGCATTTAGGCAGCCCCGGATCTAGGGGGGGGGCAAGCCGGAGCCCATGCCCCGGGCGGCAAATTCAGAGGGCGGCCATTTCATTTAGATATGTATAGTTGGAAAAAATATGCTTAACAGAGAAAGAGCAGCGCTAGACCGGTCGTTATGGCGTTCTTTGAGGGAGGCCTATATCCATCATGTCTGATGGCTTAAATGATGATCATGATAAAGGTAAAAATATTGGCGGGTGGGGAGGCATTTTTTAGTTTTTGCCCCACCTCGGAAAAATTCAAGATCCGGGGCTCCATTTAGGCAGTCAATATTTCAATAAAGCACTTCATTAATCATACTGAACTTTTACAGACTCAAGTACTTCCAAGTAAAATAAATAAATATTTCAGAGTTTTTTTTAAATCTTTATAGTGGGCACGTAAAAAGCGAGGAGCATTTAAAGTACTTTCAGAGGATCTGATTTTATTACAAAAGTAACCTGCGTTAGAAAAAGCCCTCTCTGCTGGATGGATATTAGAAACTTATAGCAATGGTATGGTATGTATTTCCGTCTGTCGCCACCATGTTGAAAGAGAGCTTTTTCCACATGGTTGTTTGAGTAATTTACTTCCATTTTTAAATTCTCCATGTTCTGAGAAAAATCTCCGTCGAAAAGAATATTGCTGAATATTCTCGGTCGGAGAACATTCTCCGTGAGAGAATAATCTCGACCCATCAACTCACGTAACCGGAAAAAAAAAAAATTGGTGGTTTAATAGATTTTTTAATAATGGTAATTATTTAAGTTATGTTTCAAAAGTCTCGTTACTCCCGAGACTGGAGGCAGCAGTCTCGAATCTCGAAAATACGAAAAAATCGTCGAGACTCTCAAAATTTTCGAGACCGAGACTCCCGGGATGAAAGCCCTAATCCATAGCTCGCATCCATAGCACGCATCCACATTCATCCTTCCATATAAAAAACATAGCTTAGTTGAATCAGTTTCCACCAGTGCTATGCTATGTGGACGAATGAATATTATTGGTGGATATCAAACGCATCCATAGCAACGTTGCATAGCACATCTCTGGTGGAAAAGCACCCTAAATATATACTGAGTGTAGGTATATAATTGTGTGTTTATATTATGTTGAATTATCTATATTTAGATACTTTTACTTTTGTTTTCAAGTCATCCAGAATTGTTCTAGGTAAATATTTTGTTTACCATCATCAAGTTGCATAATTTAATCAATGTAATTAATATTTTACTTTTTTTGTGTATAGGCTCATTTAATTATTCACTTGACAGACTGAACTGTGTTGCTGGGGAGTTTGTTGCGCCGATTCTTCTTCACAGCATAAACACTAGGAAGCGGTGAAGGGTGGGAGCTTTTGGGGGCAGTCTATTGTACCTACCTAAATTTGACGTTCAAAAAGAACTAAGTAATACTAGTCTACTTTGAATAAACGAGTTTTGAGTTTGAGTTAAAAAGTCCTCGATGGTGTGTATAGTCCGACAACCAGGCCAGCGTGGTAGAAGTTTGGTTTATACGATGGCAGTGACTGGACCCAGTGATTCGGAATTTCGGACCCAGTTACTGGGTTCATGTAGACGCACTGGACTGACTAGCGGGGGAAGCTACTGGGCCCGATAATAGACGGGTAGGTTTTTATTTATTGTTATTTATTTATTTTAAGTTCACATAATAGTAAATAACTTATAAACTAAGCCCCACAAAATCGTAGTAATGGTTTGACTGTGGGGTCTGGTGAGTCTTTATACACTTTTTAAACTTCTTAAGACTCATTATAGGTAGCACTTTTACACATTTCTAGATAATATCTTTTCAATTTATATTTAAATCTGTTTTTATTGGTTTCACTCTTTATGTCTGCCGGTAGACTGTTCAATAGATATGGTATACGTTTTTTTAGGGTTCTGTCACCAAAGTAATTGGTGACTCTAGGAGTCTAGGTACATTGAATCTGCCGGCAGCCATAGATCGTGTATTATGGTTGTTGTTTACGTGGGTTAAGTTATGCTCTTGTTAGTCTTGGTTAGTCAAAAGGACTGACTTGAGGGCGCGAAGTCAGCACTGGACTGGGTTGAAACTAGTGTCTATACGAGCCCAGTTGCAAGTCCGCACTGCACTGACTTACTGTACTGTCACATTACTGGGCTCGTATAAACCTGCCTTAAAGCCTAAATCCTTTTTTTTTATTACTAGTCCTGGGTTTGGTCGCCATCTCGCCTGTTGTTAAGCGATGATGCGATCTACGATGGAGCACGCTTGCCCAGAAGAAACCGATTCACTCGTGACTTGAAGACACCCAGATTGTAGCTGTCGGGGAACACCCACTCGGGCAGCGCATTCCACTGTTTGGCGGTTTTCACAATGAAAGTGGAATCAAAGCGCTTCGTTCGGGTTTTTGGTATATCAACCATGAACCGATGGTGCTTTTTCGTGCTTCTGGCCGACCGATAGAAATAAAAAAAAACCTTCTCATAGTGAGAAGATGCCCGTGCGCAGCAGTTGGGCAGTAATAGACTGATATGTTATGCTGTGTAATAAATGTATGGTAGTCTTTTAGATGTGAATGGTAGGTCTAGGTACCCTACGTCAGCTCAGATACCTAGATAGATAAGTAAATCTGCTAATAACTAGTAGGTATCTGATTCACCATAAATGCGCTCAAGTTTAAGTGATTGTTAAAGGTACTTATTATTCAAGACTAACAAGCATTTGTATGCCTTTGATCATTTGTAGTAGCGTCATAGTTTCAATTATTTTTTTGCGATTAAAAACAACTTTGTTCTGCATCACTGAAATTATTTGTTTTGCAAATTAACGAACTAATTAACTTTTAATAAAGTTTTTTAGACATAATGTTTAGACACACTATACTGTTTAAACATGCTTATTTTTAGACTAAAAACAAAGAGTAATAAAGCAGTCCACGCGAAAGTTCATTACATCTTATTAACGGACAGTAGGCCGGGTACAAAGTGTGAAGTGTTTATTATATTAAATGATATAATTAAAGTACAGTAATCTATGAATATTAATATTTAGCGTAATAAAAACTTCAATGATGTCTTCACTAGCGTATGAATAAGACCCACTTGCACAACGAATCGCTAAATACACTTAGTGCTAAGCAACCTTAAAATGTATTATAACTTTCGTGAGACACATTCATATTTATGATTAATTACGGTTTACTCACGTGCATTTTTCGAGATTGCTCGACTAGTTTCGGACCCAAACGGAGCCCTTAATCATGAGCTGATCACGCGGCATCGTCGCGAGTCGAACTAAACTAGTCGGGCAATCCCGAAAAATGCACGTGAGTAAACCGTAATTAATCATAAACCTTAAAATTACATTGTATTTCAATTATTGGTTGAAGATTGATTGAATGATTGAAGATGATAGAGACAGAATGCAATTTTAAATATATTTAGCACTAGAGGTCGCCCGCGGCTATATACATTTAGTGCTAAACAACCTTAAAATGACATTGTATTTCAGTTATTGGTTGAAGACTGATTGAATGATTGAAGATGATAGAGACAGAATGCAATTTTAAATATATTTAGCACTAGAGGTCACCCGCGGCTATATACATTTAGTGCTAAGCAACCTTACAATGACATTGTATTTCAGTTAATGGTTGAAGATTGATTGAATGATTGAAGATGATGGAGACAGAATGCAATTTTAAATATATTTAGCACTAGAGGTCGCTCGGGGTCTCGCCCGCATGGATGTCGTTTATCGCATAATCCGTATTTTTCGGAATAAAGGTAGCCTATATCCTTCTTCGGGTTTCAGACTATCTCTGTACTAAGTTTCATCAAAATCGGATCAGCGGTTTAGGCGTGAAAGCATCACAGACAGACCGAGTTACTTTCGCATTTATTATATTGAACAAGTTATCATGCAAGCGGGCCTAAGAGCGATTACGCACTGCATCCGATCAGATTCCGTGAAAATACGTATATAAAAAACTCGGACCGATTTCGGATGTTGCTTGCGCACTATTCCGATCTCTGATCCAAATTCAAACAATTCAGAGGCCATTTTGGCATATCCATTTGGCGTCCGATTTGAATCCGAGGTAGTGCGAAAGCGTTCATACAAACAGTACTACGGCTACTTCAGTCCGTCAATTGTTCTTCCGAATTAGAAACTCACGGATGACGGATAGAAATCGGATGACGGATGCCGGATGTAGTGCGTAAACAACTATACAAATAGTTCTATGGCTACTTCGGAACGTATTTTCACGGATTCGGATCGGATGCAGTGCGTAACTGCTGTTAGTGTGTTTTAAATATTATTTGGTTTTTCTCTTTCATTTTGGTTTTCCATTTTTCATCGAAAATCGTTCACGATTATTAATTTACATGATTTTTTTTATTATTTCGTGTTTAATGGCATTATCATGCATAATCGACGCATTACTGCTCCACTGCTGAGCACGGGACTCATCTCAAAATAATAAGGACCTTAATCGACCACGCGCTGGCCTGGTGCGGATTGGTGGACTATACACATCATCTAGAACTTTATAGAGCCCTCTCAGGTGTCCGCGCGATGTTTTCATTCGTTGATAATCAAATTCTGATCTGCACATGAATGTTTCGTAAATGGTGCGGACCGGGATTGAACTAAAACTGGGGGCCTACTCCCTAAGTCCGTCAACGAAATAGTCGCCCGTTCGAAAGTAGCCCGAAACGTAGGAGTGAACAAGTGTCAAGTTTAACTATTCGGATAGGCAAAAACACATCGGTAGTAGGGATAACTGTCAAATCGTGTTGTCATTCATTCTTAGTTCGGGCCACGAAATAATCGTATGCCCGTTGGTGATAGGGAGTAGGAAACGCTCGTAACTAAGGCCGAAACCACGGACTTCGTGCTAAGGGAATAAACCCCCAGCACAATGCATTCGAAAAAAGTGCGGACCGGGATTGAACTAAGACTGCATCGAAGGCAAGCGTTCAACCGCTACGCAATTACTGCGTTACATTTTCATAATTAACGATGAAATCACTTTCATTCATTACGATAATTCTATTAAAGAATCTATCTATGCCAAGCGATGCCAGACAAAGTTTAAATTTCCCGAATATTTCGCACAATACCCTGTCGTGCTAACACGTTCGGAGCCGGCAAATTAGTAACAATTTACGGATAATAAACTAAAGTAAGGGGTATTAATAACAGTCTTTGAAACGTCTAATGATATAGGGGTTGGAGGGTTACTCTGTTTATTAAAAGGAGCTTATAATTAATTGCAATAATTACCAGTCATAATGACCCGTTAACACGATTAGATTATTTTGACGATTTTGTGTTAATTTTTCGCGATTGGGAAATATGAAAAATTAAGATTGGTGGCGTAGTTATTTGTTTATGAGAAATGAATGCGTCGCCCTTTTGTTTTGCGAACTTGGCTTTGCGCACTGCCGTGTGTCTGGATAAATTGAATATGTTTGATTTTATATCTAATAAATAAAGTGCTTATCGTAGATTTACTCTAATAGACATTAAGTTTTTATAAAAAATGTGTTTAATTTAATATAATTTAATTTAAAAAAAAACTCTATGTCAACAACACAATTATGGAAGTACTCCAGTCTCCTCTTGAATTGTTATACCCTTTTTAACGTAAGGTGACTCCTAACGTTTTTCTCCAAACGTTACTATCAATGATTTTTAAAAGACAAGACATTTATTATACAAGCTGTCCCAGAAAGTAGTGTCAAGCGGAAGTCCAAAGGTAGAGCACTCTTACAGGTACACGAATCACCCCCATGTATGTTCCATGATTTTTTGTAGTTACCGAGTTATGATTTCTTTTCATGTCTTAACCAAACTCACTTTAATAACATGTTTGAACATAGTGACGTGAATAGTTATTTTTTCCAAACTAGATGAATAGAACACGCATTTTTATCATGTATTCATGGCACTACGATCAAAAATTTCATTAAAGTCAAAAAAAATTTGTTTGTGTAATAGAGGCTTGAAAAGAAATCATAACTCGAAAACTACAAAAAATCGCGGAACATAGGTACACGGGGGTATTTCGGGTACCTCTAAGGCTGCTGTTCCTCTAGACTTCCGCTTGACACTACTTTATGGAACACGGTGTGTAGCTATTTTACGGTTTTTGATGATGTCGTTTACGTTTTTTCGATAGCAGACTTCTTACGGCTACAGTTTACGAAATGACGGCTATGTCAGGACTCATCTTTCGTTGATCAAAGTATATTGATTGAATGTCTTTTAGATCGACTATGATAAGTCACAGACCCACCATAATAACTTTTCATTTAACTATAAAAAATAAACATTTTACTAAAATAAAAACAACTATTTCATATTAAGACACGCGCTGCCTCTACTGCGTTTTTACTTTCATCTAAAAACTCTGCGTATTTTTAACACGCTTTTATTTTATAAAATAATTTCATATAATTTATTGCGAGGTACGTTAAATACATTATACAAACAATAACTGTATACCACTATCTATGCTATAATCGGAACGTTTAGTCGCCGTTCGCATTTTATATCTGCACCTTGCTCAAATAAAAACTCGAAACAATTATACTTATGCGACAAAACGTCGTAACAACCAAATGGACGCCAATAAATTTTTAACATTAATCCATCATTCACAAAGATTAAATTGGATCGTGATATGACTTATATCGATTAAAAGACGGCATGTGGCATTCCTCGGCGGGTTTCTTTGCACCGATGCATTTTCATGGAATTGCCAGCGTTTTTCCGACACCTTACAATTGCATGACTTGAATTCTAGAAAGCTATATCGGACTGTACGGTTTTAATGACAGATCTTATTACTATTAAATGTTAGATAAAAAATTGATATGATGTAATTGCGGTATGCTGTGCTTAATGCAATAAGTAAAGGTATAAACGACAAGCTCCTGGCCTTTAAAAACCATGAGTCTATAAGAAATAGGAGGAATATGTTGGTACTGAATTCTTAGGCGCATAATTTCTTATAAAAATATCTTTTAAATACAAAACTGTGAGAACAGGCGTCTGCCATTAATTTCTGATCATTTGCTTTTAATAGTAGTCATTATTATTATTAAGAAATCGAAGCCAAAAAGCAAACTAATGGAAAATCTACGGCCTCGACGAATTATTACCTCAAAGAGAAATTTACATAACAAGAATGACCAAAACTAAAGATCTCCATTAGCATTATAATCATTAATCAAGTTTTTTTTCTTTGATATATTGTAGACACAATATTTTACGTTTGATAGATGGCGTAGCTGTAGACATTAGTAAAATTGATGAGTGACAATTTAATAAGAAAATTAAGTAATTTATATCATGTGCAGGTATTATTTATTCATCGTTTTTATGAAGTAATAAAGCTCGAAGCTGCATATTCATCTATGGGGCATGAAGCAATGCTTCATTCAATACTATACAAAGAAAATATGTGCATTGAATATTAGTTTGCAGATTGTTTTTGATAGCCCTTTTCTATAAACACAATAGTATATTATTTTTTCAGCTACAAGACATATGCACGAATACGACAGTGACAGTCTTTCACTCGCACAACGTCTTGAAAATTTTATTACATAAAATGAAAAATAGCGCTAAAATAGTAAAAGCCAACCGCAAATGGAATAAAGTAGGGGCATAAATAAGAGGAGGTTTTGCGGCAAGCAGCTAACGAGACGAAGCAAGTTCCTAGCCGGGAATTCTAAGAGTTGAGAATTCTTCAAGTTGCCCGGGGCTCGAAGTTTCGCAGGTGCGGTTACATCCACCGACTTCCCGGGGAGCCAGGCGTTTTCAATTTAAACAATTATTGGCTTCGGTTGTATACTTAGTTGTACCTTATAATTAAAGGCGTAAATTAAAGACCCGTTTATTGCGCCTTGGATGTACAACAAAATAAAAGTTTTTTTTTCAGTACATACAAAACGTAACAGTTTTAATTGACTTGGTAATAAGATCATAGGAGGCACCGAAAACTATAAATCATACCAATAAATTCAAAAGCAGCATGTCTTGTAAATATAAACGGTATTAAAATATAAAAACAATTATTTAGTTTAGTCATGTACATTGTTCTACTTTACAGTAAAGGTGTAAATTAAAAGACTGTTTTTGTTCGGTCTAGATTAACGGCGAACAATTATTAAGACGTTGTATTTTTTTAAATCGAGTATTGTCATTTTTGCTATTGCATTGATCTTCGTTAGTAATAGACAAAAAATATTTAGAAAAAAATATATCGAATAGTTTTTCATGGCAAATATTGGAAGAGTTGATTGAGTTTGAACATCTATTCATAAAATAATTTATACACAAATAGGTGTCCTACTAATATGAACCGAAGGCTTCTGTTCTTCCTAAGAATGGCATAAAGAATGGTCTTCTCCTAATATAGAAAGCAATAAAGCCTTTTTGAGTGTACATGGATATCTTCTTTACCAGTCGAAGTGATTTCACCCTAAGATATGTGCTGATAACTGCAGATTTATCGACTTATAAGATTAGATTCATAAATAATTCATGAAAGAAGTATCTATAGGCTTGTTTGATAGATAAAAAAAAAATATTCACGGCAAAATGTTTTTTATTATTATAAACTTTATTAAATCACAAGGTACAGTAGTAGGTACATACTGTGTTATGAAGTTTACTTAAAATTCACGTGTATTTTTAAAAATATGTCTGTGATTTATTTTTCTTCTCACAAAATATATCTCACGGTGTAAATGAAAAATAAAAGTGTGGCTATGGCATCCTTCAAGAGTGCTCACGTACGGTGTCGTTTAGAGGTTACTAGGCTTGCCCAAGACCGGTTTATCACATGGCATGGACCACGTGCGGCCTCCAGAATACACTTATACATTAATATATATACGAATGTATATGTACAGACTACAGCCATATATGTGTATATGTAGAGGCGAGGACGCAACGCATTGTCAGTAAGTTTATGGTGAATGTTATTTTATGAGTTTTTAAATGCCTCGTTTATGTTCGGGGATTCTGTTGTTGAAAGTTTGACTCATGTTTTGTTTGCAGTAAATTGTTGCAGTCATTTTTGTACTCAGTTTTTTTTTTGTTTCCATGTTTATAATATCAATGACTTACTGTTGAACAGTAAGTCATTGATACTATAAATACATTTTTTTGGCTGGAGACCTTTCATGTCTCGCCAATAACTGCCCGGTTACGTAGAAGGGGTCCGCAAAGAACATCTACAACAGAGCAATAGAAAATAAAACTGTTTAATTTTCTGATCCTCTTCTTCTCACGTGACGGCACGAGCTATGAGACTAGCTCATACCGTGGTGAAAAGATTAGCCAGTCAGCTAGGCTGGTAGCGGGGCTGACTGCCCAGGGAGCGCCGGACGTACCTACTTAAGTGTCGTCACTAAAGTATTTACAAATATACGAGTAAATAATTGAAGAGAGTATTTTTTTGCATAATGCATTTGAAAACTGTAACTTGGCCAAATAGCGCTTTTGAAAAAAATGTCGTCGTTCTTCATAAAGCATTGAACTAAAAACCATCGAACAAAACAGTTCATACAGCATTGTAACGCTAGAGCGATCTGACAAACACGAAAGGTAACGTTTCTTTGTTAACAAGTAAGTATTACATAAAATATAGAAAAAAGGGGATATCGATTTCCTCACACATTTTTGCTCTGATATTCTTCAGATTTTGTTACAAGATATCTTATAATAACTTGGTATCATGGAAATGCAAAATCTATGGAGATTGCCATCTCCTGCTATGTAAACTTGAAATACAGGATGCGGTTGCCATCTGATGTCGATAAGGACGTGAAATTGATTTACATGACGCATAAATCATACATACATACTTGTATGACGAAGTCCATTGCAAATCTAGGTACCTGGCTTAGGGCAAGTCGAGATGAACAACAATTTTATCGTGTTAAAGATACAACTATCATTTTAAGTTATTTGCTTGAAAAATGCATATTTCTTGATTCGATTTACCAGGTGGTATATTTTGTTCATCGATGCAACTGTTGCTTGGCCGAATATCGGTCAAATGCGCCTGCTTCCTCAATACTTTACGATATGCGTGAGAGAATTAATACTATTTCTACTATATTTCGACAACCAACCGATTTGGCGTGTTAGCCAAGCATTTGCTATTACGCCTGAGATCTGATTAACTGTCTCTATTTGCTTGAGAATTTATTAGCCATGATACATTAAATTAGTCAACAATTTGTCGTCACATTGTTCATCGCGATACCGGTTAAAAAGTATTTCTTGCTTAAATAGTACTAGGTGTATTTAATTGTTTTTAAATTTATTTACTGACAAACCACTATCTACTAAATACAGGTTTCCCCCTAAAACCGTTATATCGAACTGACCCACACAGGTAATTCCATAATCACTACGTTTGGTAGGTTTACGGTTCCAAGATCGGTGAATGGACCACCGCATCGCTTCCAACAGGTAATCGTATTTCATAACACATAATTATTTTTATATTCACAAGTTCTTTGAAGAATAAAGATTGCTACGAATGATCATCATTACCTTCATTTACAGCTCTTATTTTAACTTTCCAATGTTGGGTATCTATAAGCTTCCTACTCCTATGTTAACATCTTCGATCCCTTGCATTTCCCAGTTCCTTTCTTAGATTTCCTTTGTATTTATCAACGTAATTGTTAGCTGGACGTCCAAAGCTTCTTTTTCCATATTTGGATACAGCTCTGTGATGGCTTTACTACAACTGTTATCATCTATCTTTGCGAGGTCTTCGGCCTACGTTTGTTAAATATGCTAGCCACACCTCTACTGCTGTGACCGTCTCATGATATGATTGATGGATTACAATGCAGACAATTGACAGCAGCATTCAGTTAATCTATTATATATTTCGTACATTCATTAAACTTGAATATAATTATAATTTTTAAACGTTTCTACAAAAAAAAAAAAATACATTTAAAAATATAAAAAAATAGTAACCCATCGGGAACACAGTTCAAGCTGCCGGCGGTCTGGGCCTCAGAAAGAGGAACTGCCTGATAATACGTGCCGGGTCCTGGAGTACCGCTTTCTGTATCAAGCTCTTTATCCCTTTATCCAGCTGCCTAACGAGAGCCTCATCAGGTGTTGGTCGAGGCTCTTAGCTATTAAGCCATTGGCTGTTACGAAAAACTTATTATATGTTCTCGATTATATGATGATATTATGATCATACCTTTCTGAACTGTTAGAACTAACTTTAGATTCTGTAGGATTCAAATTCAATTAATCATAATGTATCTAGATATAATTACTGTAGGTAGTAACCGAATATTTACTGCCAGAAGCTGTTGACTGTTAGCAGTTCATTACACAACCTGGTAATTATATTGAATTTGAACACAACTGCCGTATAAAGGCTAGGCTACCTTGTTTTGTAGACTAAGATAGTTAAAGAAATCTATTAGCTGACCTGAGGTCAAGCGGGTCTGCCGAGGTACATTAAAACTTTGTTCAGAAGTCTTGTTGTTCCTACCTAGTATTTGTACACTAATTGGATAAGTAGGAGTATTAATGGATTATTATTAAACAGAATATAAGGTACGCTTCCGTGGGTCTTCGAGATTGCTCCATTTTTCTCTTGGTGTAGTCCGAACACTGTTTAACATAGAACAGTGATAAATTCAGTTAGGTGCCTGAATTTGGCTTTCGGTACTTCATAAGTCTTTAGAAGTAGGTATTATCTTATTTTTCCGTTCTTCGGATACGGCAATATTACTAAATCATTTAGAATATTTATGATTAGTTGCGGTTTACTCAAGTGCATTTTTCGGGAATGCCCGACTAGTTCTACCGTTCGACTCGCGTCCTCGCCGGGTGTTTAGCTCATGATTAAGGGCTCCGTTTGGGTCTGAAACTAGTCGGCAACCCCGAAAAATGCACGTGAGTAAACCGTAACTAATCACAAATATGAATGTGTCTCACGAAAGTTATACATTTAGAATATGGATATTTTGTGATAAAAAAACACTAAGAACAACAATTTTGCATGATTCTACTTTGCTACTCACCGGCGCGGCGACTTTTTATAAGTGGATGATCATTAAATTGTCATCAATTTTTTTTCTAGCCTATTGTTTTTCCCAGTGCTGAGCAAAGGCCTTCCCTTTTTCTTCCAAACGTCTCCGTTTTATGCCGTTTCTGAACATTCCAGACCCGCAAACACGTCTTGATCGTCACGCCACCTACACCGAGGTCGACCTCGATGGCGATGTACTCCTTCGTCCTCCGTCAATTTTGCTAACAAACGTGTTATGGTTAAGTCGTCGCTGGTCTAGTGGTGGCAAGCGGATTTGATCCCCAGGTCGGGCAAAGTGTAATTAGATTTTTCCGTATGGAATTTTCAAGTAGCAGCCTGGAGTTTGGATTTGCACCCGTTTGCTGGCAATAGGGTCGCCTCCTATTGGTGTACTATACACCTATGCCCAGTGCTTCGGGGATTACAGGCGTAATGTTATGTGATTATGATTAAGTATGACACACTAAGACACTTTTTACTGCATTCTAAATAACTTAATAGAAACTTTTTGTATTGTCCTGGTCAAATAAACGAGCTCAAATGAAGCGGGCGGCGCAAGTATATTTTGATCAAACTCAGGAGCAGAAGTTCAAAAACAAGTGCCGGGGGTGAGGCACGCACGCGGGGGTTACCACCCCCTGGCTCAAAGTTATCGCATTATTCAAGCGAACGCGACTCTTGAGTAATTTTGAAATATTACAATTTTCGAGGCACGCTGCCTCCCCCGCTCTTCGACGGACTTGCAAGTTCGCTTATACTTAGATAGTTGGCTTTTGCGGTTTTGAACTTCTGTTGTGGTGGTTTTTGCAGAAAAAATGGTGCCTGAACTTGTGTTGAGTAAGTAATGTTTTGTTTAGCCTGCAGTAACTCTATCTTTTTTGTCTTTTGCAACAGTTGAATAGCTCAAGTAATTTACTACCGCTTGGAAGCTTAAATGAATTTTATACTTTAACCAAGTTAATTAACAACGTAAGACGAATAAAGAGATTCGTCATTCAGAGTTTGGACATGTTTTACCGCAATGGTTTAAAACTTTGTATTACAAAAATATCCTTACCAACCATTTTGTAACTATTAAGAGACACTTTCAATAGAAGCTATGCCAATACGGCACTTTTTTACAATAAAAGATAAGAAGGTAAACGTACATACAAGAAACCGGTAGGTACTTTAGCAATGAATTTATTTATTTAGGTATTGGATAAAGCAATTGTTTCATGAAGGTACTGTATTTTTCAAAATATATTAAACTAAAATAATAACGTTCCACGTTTCTAACATTTATAAACTACACAATTTATTGAAGAAGAGAATTAATTTTAAGTGTGTAACAACAGTAAACAACATAACGGTAGCAAACGGGACAATAGAACAAAGACTACATTTTGTTTCAAAGAATAACAGTAGTCAAAACAAGAACATGTGTTATATTAAAACATAAATAGCAAGAGAAGAGAATTCCGAAAAATCGCAATGTTACTCGCAAAAAAACAAAACGGGCCTACTCTTTTGTGATGTTAAATAGAGAAAAGATGCAAATTTGCACCGTTATGTTTACAAAATTCTTTTTTTGTTACCGTTAGCTATAAAAAATAAAGAAAGGACTTATTTGACAATGAGAAACTGCAATAAAAGTTGCACAAACTATTAAATGAATAGACAACAGTGACAATTCACCTGCAAATGAGCAGGTAACCGATTATTATGGTAATTCGTGTAACAATGTACTTGTGCTTAGTACTATGTTTTGGAGAATTGTGGCCAAAAACACGTAACACCTTGACGTAATTTATTGTCCTATTTTGTGGCGTTTATAACAAAAAGTTCGTTTCCGTGTTCTCTATCGACTCGGAGTTATCTTTGACATGAAAATTTACGGCTTTTTTCGGAAATATAAAGAAATAATCGTCGCCCTTTTGTTATGTTGCGCTGCATTATCATATCAATGCAGATAGAAATTGTGTAGGAATCGCCTCATTTAAATATTTTTCTTTCACAATCAGTTTTCGATATGACTTTGAATGACCGAATACAGCATTCGACAATTCACATCTTAAATTCCGAATCCATTTCTCCATATCCCATCTCTATTATTGCTTTCATAATAAAACTATAATAGGTACCTAATATCAATATCTTTCCATACAAAACTTTAATTATTCAATTAGTACTATTTGTACGCGAAACGAGTTATTGACCAGATGTGGTGAAGTTTATGACGGCTAATAGGGTTTATGGCTTTTTTATTGACATTAATGTTCTCTTGACTTCGCCGTTTACGACCACCTCATTCATTATCGAACCGATGAGGTCGGAACATCACTGTAAATCATAGATGAAATTATGGATAAGCAAACATTGGACAATTTTAACCACTCTACATATGAATGAATTTATTATCATTGAATAATTAGTTCACAACTTTTTCATTATCAAATTTGGCACACGCATGATTTTTATATTTGCCAACAATTAATCAAATTACCGATATTTAAAAGGAACATGCGAATCTTTAGTGCAGCGCCATAAATTATTCGCGTTTACCAATGCGTAATTAATCGACATCAAGTTTTTATCTTTGCGCGTCAGGCAGCATAAATATATTGATAACGCACGGCTACTTTTTTACGCAAAGTGGTGGATTATGATGGCTTCAACGTGGAACGCGCGATTCTGCCGTGCCTCAGAGTAAAGACAATAATGTCGTCAAAGCAGACAATACGAACCACGCGCCCGCACACCGCACGATTTATTGCCTATTCGATAATTATGCGGATTCAAAGCTGAAGTGCGGTGCTTTACGTTCAGGTTTACGGTACTTTACGGCGTGCGACTACTACACGACTTTGTATTTTGTTACGCTGGGGTTAAGATCTATTCAGCCCGCTATCCCCGGTCGGGAGCGAAACAATCGGCTATTTGCTTATTCCGTTGCGGCAGTGGGACTCGCTCGCCACGTTTGAAGTGACTGCAATTTGTCTCCAGCGACGTATTTCAAGTAGATATGATCGTGTGTACGACCGATGCTTGCATAAATTTCTCACTAACAGATGTTGTTTTTTGCTTGTTGCTCGCGGGAGGTAACCGACTCACCTGTTACTGGGTAATGTTTGACGCTTCGCAAACGATTTTTTGCTGAAATTAAAAATTCGATAACGTCTGATCGGCGGTACGTGCCGCGAATCGATCCAGCATACGCACAACTCACGTCAACGTCATCTCCTACATGTGTGAACGCATCATGTGGAAAATACATTTAGCTAGCTGCATTATAAACATTTGATTTCACTGGAACATCATATTGCACTGGAGAAATCTCATCATTAGGTACGTAAATTCCGAACCAAACTAGTTGTTGAGTCGGGGCTTCTCCCATGCGAGCCGTTAACATTCAAACGGGAGTGACCTCAGGAATTAAATAGTCAGACAAAAAGCTAGCAATATTTTTGTCATTTCAAGTCTTATTGTCTCTAAATGGCGTCGTTGCCCAGGCCTACTTGTTTAAATAAATACGCGATAAATAAACATGAAGTTTAATCAAATTCGATAAAGGCAGATGCGCGGCGCGCGCGTCTTTTATGGCAATAACGGGTGCGCGGCGACCGGTAGCATTGGCACTTGCGTGGTGCGTAACAAAAACAAAAGTATTGCTGGAATCACTCATTAACTTATTAAGATGATAATTTATGACCGCGAGTTACAATTTCATGCTGTACTAACACACTTGAATGTTTCCCTCAACTTTTTGTTAGAAAAGGTCCCATCAAACGTTTGCATGAAACAAAAAAGGCGGGGAAACTTCTCGCCTCGTTTAGGTGTATCCAATTTGTCCAGGAGCATTGGATGCGCAACGAAGCGTCATAGGTTTTGTTCGTACAATTAACATAATAATTACGGGAAGTAGAAGTGGAATAAATCCATCAATCAGCGCGTCAATTTATGGGACTTTATAATCCACACAATGATTTTATGGAAATTTTATTGAGATTTGCATTGCCAAGTATTTTCTAAGTTGAATAAATTCTAGTTTATGGTGTCAACAGTAGATGATTGTTGTTTTTTTTTTGCATTTAAAGTAGATGGAGTTGCATAAAATATATGTACAACTTAAATCATAGTTTTTTTTTTTCAAATCTTTTTATTTATTTATAGATGCAGTGCAGCGAATCAAATAGGTATTGTTAATTTAATTACTAATCCACGCTAATCTGGTAACAAAAAACTAATGGAGTGTGTTTTTGTTTTATGCAAGCGCAATCAACTACTACTGTAAGTACTTAAATTCAGTGATGGGCTGGGGCTGCCAACCTGTCACTAACTTCTTTAATCTGTGCTAAAAGCATGTTTGTATCGGGTTTTTCAACTCAACATGTCATACAAAATGCACTTGTTTGATATTAAATGTAATTACATATCCCGTTAGGGGTTATGAGCCTCATATTATTCATTTATAGTATTTATATATATATGTGATTTCGATGTAAATTTAAGAATGGTTTAAGCAGTATGATGAGGGAGTAAGTATTAACTATCTCAATGTTTTGTTACAAAGAAAAGAGAACCGAGATTTTGGATATTTTATTAGAGTTATAATTCCAATATATTTAGGGCTGATTTTTCTATCGCCAGACAACTTTTTGACAGATTTTCTTTAAAAAAGCTGTCAAAGCGTGATATTTATCCCTCAGATATATATCTGACAATTGAAAAATCGGCCCATATTGGGATAAAACATTATGAGGAGACAGACACATTGAGAATAAATACCATTTGGATAAGCTCTGCTCTATGGATAAAACTTTTATTTTGTTCACCTAATTAAAAGTGCATCTCTTGAAGGAGCACAAAGGATCATATTTGTACTTTTAATATGCCATGTATTTTGTGTATTCTTTGATAGAAGTCCATAAATAAATAATATAACCTGCTCTACAATTTGGTTTCAGAAAATATTAGAGCAAGACTGCGCCAAGAACGAAGCAGTATTGGTTGTATAATGATTTGACACTTACTCACTCAATGGTTTTTAAAGGCAACGCAACAATTTACGAATCAGGTGTCAAATCTCGTGTGATTGGTTGTCCGTATTTTGGTGGACCAATCAAATTTGTTGACAGAAGATTTGACATCAAATCAGCCTTTTAAAACCCAGGGTTTATTGTAACCATTCCCGTTGTTAAAGAACTTAGGTGAACTATAACTGGTTTGCACAAGGTGTTTTGAAGCCGCGACAACCGCAAGCAATAAATGTTAGTTTAAACATTGCGACTTAGTGTTCTGTTACATTTTGTCCACTTTTACAATTACCCACTTGAGCAGAATTATTGATAATTGCTATTTCAACTTTTTCTTCAATAATTGTCTGTGTATTGTCAGAAATTATGTTGTCAGTTGGAATTAATTCAAACAAACCGTAGTAAACAATTTTCAAATTCAGCTAACAAATAGGTAGATGAGATCCCAAGGAATTGAGTCACCGCAGCATACAAGGAAAGCTAAATATTACAAAAAGCAACCAGCAGCATCACTGAATAATAAGTAGAGATTGAGATCTAACAGGGTGATGTGAAATAAGACAAATATGGCGACGCGCATGAGCGGAATCACAAATACTGCGCCCGCGCAAACACTCCTTGAACTACTTTTTTATTTTTCTGGACTTTAAGGAAGTTGGTTTTCTTGGATCAAGGACTGATAAGGTTTTTAAATTGAGTTTATAGTACAAGTTTTTGTTCTATTTATAAAAAAACATACAAGTGTTGGAAATTCAAGTCGCGCCGGTTCCATTTTTGACGCATAAAACAGTCACTGTTGTTGAAGTAACTTTTGTGTTTTAGTTTTTGCTTCGTTTTTACTTTGTATTTGTAGTTAATGGAAATCCGTTTTGTGGTGCGTCTGTACTAGTGTTTCACTTACTTTGTTTCTTGTAAATGACTATTGGAAAACGCGTTACTAAAAAATGTAAACAAGTCTTCGTGTCCTCGTGCCAAAAGCTAGTTAGCTAATAGAAAGTATCTTCGGGTTGTCATTTTATAATTAAATAAAAGAATGTAAGTAAAGGTTTTTTTATTCAGTTGTAGTTTTTATTTCAATTGATTTTCTATCGGTGTTCTTTCTCTATAATATGAATTATGATTTTCGTTTGGGCTTGAAGTATTAAGCTTTTATTTATCTATCTACCTTGGTACATAAAATATTTATTTAAAACCTTTAGTGTTACTTATAAGTTTTTTCCATATACATACTACCTGCAATTTAAATCACAAAAATAAATACATAATTACAAATATATGCCTATAAAAAAATATTTTAACAACAGTGTAGCTTTTTTATAGTCAACATTTAAAACCTTCGTAGGATTATGATAGAATTTAATTAGCCAATATTTTTTAGCTACTTATAAAGCTAAAAGATACTTATTATTATTATAAATCACATAACTCCATCTCAAGAACCTCAACCTGTCAATTTAATGAATTTAGAAATTATAGTTGTTGATAAAATCGAGTAGGTACTATATTTTTTATTATTCATTTAACAATGTAAATTCCTCTTTTTATGAAAGGTATCCAAAATAAATAAAGTCTAATTTACATTGGCTCTATGTCTAAAAATCTCTTTTTAAAGATCTTTCCACAGAATATCTCAGAGCTTAAAACTGCTATTTTTATTTAGACGACTTATAAAATAAACATTTATAACTAAATTGTAACTATGATACTTTGAACATTCTACGGTACAAACTCCTATGATTTTGTTACAATCGCAATTGCGTCAGTCAGTAATAAATATGAAACTGAATCATTATCAAAAGCGAACCATATCCTCTAATTTCACATAAATTTTACATATCAATCAGTGTAATTATGTGCTATTACACATTAAGGTCAATTAAACTTAGACCCTACAATTAGACATGATAAATGTAGGTTCGTTTCTAAATTAATTTAAATCTAGTGTTGTACAAGGAAGCTGTTATCTTCACTTATCTTAGTTCAATAACGGTGTATTTCATAATGTTTTTCTACTATATTCGATATTCAACACACCATTTTCGACCCTAATTTTATGAAGTCAAGACTTATATTTGGTAATAAAAATGCGTAGAGCACGGTTACAGCATAATCTCGCTTACTGGACCGTACAAATTTTTTATTTTACTGTTAGTTTTATTTCTGATAGTACTTGGATAGGTTTGTTTGATGTCTTGAGGTGATTTTTAGTAGAAATGCACAAGAAATTCGCCTTGGATATCTTATACAAATTAGGATTATTGAAAGAATTTCATACAATTATTCAGAGTTTTCGTGTCAAATGTTTATATACTTATGTTTTGTGTAACTAACTTTTTTTATTTTCATATTTTTATGTGTATACTATAATGAAAATCCTGTAATTTTTTTCGGTTATCTTGTATATAAGTACTTCATTTTTTTTTCTTATACTTACTGCTGTTTCTATGTTCATAAAAAATAAATTCTGCCTAATCAGAAATTAAAAATCAGTTCTACAATTTGTTTAGGCTATTGATAACATCCACTATCAAATTCGTTCATAGCTCGAAATTGTTTCTAAACATCCATCTAACACTTGCAGAACCTTTGTAAAACTTTGTTTGATGAACAGAACATTGCCGGACCCTTGCCGCGAACCTGTAAAGTTGGGAGCCATAAATTGGCAATAAACTTACCTTAAGCCGGGCGGGCGCTCGCCGTCGGCAAACGCGCTCGCGCCATCCCGCTCGCTAAAAACTTCTTCACAAAACTCACAGTTCTACCGAATAAAAAGAGTTCCGAGAGTTTCACTCCGTCAAGTCACGTGTCAGCGTTTTAGATGCGGCATGAGCGCAATACGTAATGTGTCGGGCGCACGTGGGTAAGTAGCCGACAGCCGTCAGGTGCGGAGGCAAGCACGTCGTGTTGTTTATGGCGCGGTTTGTTACGCAACGCGTAGTCGCCGAGGCGCGCGTCAGTAGAATGTGGCGACCGATGCTTTACGAGCGACGGCGCACCCCCCGCCAGGCGACGCCGAACGCCGCGGCGCCGCACTAAATCTGCGACCAACAGAAAAGGACACCACCACCCTCCGTTAATCCAACACCATTGATGTCCGAGAGACAACGTTAATCGGAGCGATTAATTGAACGGTCCGGTCTCGACTCGCGATAGAATTGTATCGGCGGTTGGCCGTAGCACGGCCGATCCGAGCAAGTGCGGCGTCGTAAAGTTTCTTCGTGTATCGTTCGATGCACCAGACGTTGATGCCAGTTCGCACGGACTGAAAGTAGCTCTACTACGTTTTAACAGTCAACAGCGAAACAAAAATGGGCTTCTAAGACAAAAGCTAGCATTTTTACTGAAGAAGTATACTTGATAAGTTGCAAAAAGTAGATGCATATCAATAAACTCGTCTTGGTATCACTTGATACCATGAAAGCTCTAAGAATAGTCGTCTACGGGGCAATTATAATACACAAACTATTACAAACACACGTTTTTGTTATACTTCACTTTAGGTCAGCAGAGTGTATGCGTGTGCGCAGGCCAATGGCTTGTTACATTCTTGCCTGTTACTCATGCGTGACGCAACATAAACGTTACGTAACACGACTCATGTAGCAAATATTAAAACATACAATACAATTGAACTTTTTATATGACAAGTAGATAAGAAGATTTTTTTGCCTTTTCCATTAAATTCTGTATGTGCCCATTTCAATGGTTGAACCAATTTATGGTTCTGGACGAACAGTTTAATTAATTTCGGTTCAGCGTCAATACTTCGACTTTAAAACTTGTATAAACTATAGGCAGGTTTTAACCAATAGTATTTATGAGTGGCTGGCATTAAGATAGGAGAAGACATTCAAGACCCACACAATGAAAATTTAAAGGATCTTTGGTGACCTTTAGTTTCTAATCGTATAGTTGGATCAGGTAACAAAACGAATCATCTAACTTTCTCAAAAATAAATAAAATATTTTTTTCGGACCAAAGAGCCTTTGATGACAAGGAAGGGATTCAATGAGCATACAACATAACAGCTCAAATTCTTGAGGTGTTTTTCTGCAGTCGTTTTTAGGGAGAGGTCTGAAGGCCCGTCGTGCAGTGGTTTGGGATTAGACTGACATACAACTTATTACAGATAAATACCTCGAAGTCTTGTTGATTTAATGGGATATTTTTAATCTTATCGCATTTAATCTTATCCTCTAGTGTCGGCACGAGCTATTGCCAGTCAGCAAGGCTAAAAGCGAGGTTGACTGCGCAGGGTGCACCGCACGTAGTTAAGTAATGTCACTCGTGGAGGCTCTTTTAATGTTCTTCTGCCTGCCCTTTGTAATGTGGCAGACGGCCCCAGGTTCTCCCGAGCTAAGGACACGTCTGCTACACCAGTTAAAAAGAAGGTTGCAGACTAAGGGGTCCTCTACCTACTCTTAGTCAGACAACAAGAAAAATACTTTACAGGACAACTTCTATAATAGTAATAAAAAAGTACTTATGGTCTCTAAACTGCACACGAGAATTTGGAACGAAACAGAGTGATATTTGGGTGTGACTCCTCCCAGTGAAGCGGAGTACCGGGAGCTCAGTAGTACAGTGTCTCCCTTCAGTAGATCGAAGTGCGGAAGCTCAGCGGTGCAGCGACTTCCTCAAGTATGTCGGAGTGCCGGAGGCTCAGCAGTGCAGCGATTCCCTCAAAGAGATCGGAGTGCCGGAGGCTCAGCGGTGCAGCGACTCCCTCCAGTAAATTCCAGCCCGCACCCTTTCCTGGTTGTCTCTCGAATGACGACCAAAAAAACTTTTCTTTTTAATCGAGAGGTTTTTAAATTTTGAACATAGAGTGTTCGAAAACGATGTGGCCTGTGATAAAAAAAAGGTTTAATATAAATAGAAAGAAGGCGAAATGACGTATGAGGATGATGATGAAAAAGTTATCCTACACCTTATCCCAAGTTACTTGGGGTCGGCGCAAAATGTTTTCTTCTTTCATTCTTCCCTATTATCCGTCCCGCTATCATTTACTCCCTTTTCATTCATATCTTCTCTCACATAATCCATCCATCTTTTCTTTGGTCTCCCTGACCATGTGACGCATTAAAAAGCGTCGTGGAGGCTCTTTTAATGCATCCCATTTATTTAAAATTATTTTAACACAATAATACAGCCTAGGCATAGTTAACTTCGGTAGGTAAACACTACACGATTAATGTTTTCATACAACAAAGAAGGGTTTCAGTTGTTTCATCGAAAAAAAATTGACAACTTGTCACTTCCCAAACAAAGTTTCGCATAATTTCGTTTGCCAAATTACTACTTAGCAAATAAACTCTTCACACAAATAATTGTAACGCAAACTTAATGTTTGGCAAGTGAACGTTTAAACAATAACTTGCTTCATAGTATTTTTACCAATTTTAATGTAGTCAAATATTTCTGTTGGTATGACATAATTTACGCAAAATAAAATAAGCCAAATATTGAGTATCGTCTTAACTATTCTGGTTTAACATTCAAAAATATGTTTCCGGCAATTGCCGGCCGCTACCGCGGCACGCTCGCTTCGCTCGCTCGGCTCGTGCGTTGTATGGTCACAGTTCTGACCTAACCTAGCGGTTTCAATTTAAAAAAGATATAAGCGTGTTACAATCATTTGACTAAATGTTTATTTTCTAAAGATTGTTTGCTGTAATAAATCATTTGATTAAAGACCAAATGCCTTAATGATAATTATTATCCCTGGTAATATTCTGCCGAATAAAAATTTGACCAAATGAAAATGTGCATACTAAAATCATTCCAAATATTGCATTGGTATAAAAAGGTTGCTAAAATGCGTTTGGCAAACGAAATTTTGTCAAAATAATTTTGGCAAAACGTCAGGTTCCCAACACAGATAGCCAGCAATTGCTTTCTCCCTCTTAAATATTGTGATGTGGCAGCAATTATCCAAACATCAGCCCCCGAGTTAGAACCTTTTCCATAAGCAGTTTTCGGCCGATTCGGTTTATATTATATATATTCTTGCAATGAGAGAAAAGGATATAGCAAACTGAATCGTCCGACAACTGACTAATCGAATTGTTCTGAATGAGGGAGCAGATCCATTTAGCATCAGGCATCCGAATTCAGCAGCTTGAATTTTTTGTAGTATACAAAACTTGCTTCCCAGAGTATCTATGGGGGATTATATTCGAAAGTAGTCGTTTCAAGGAACTATTTGTTTGAGCAGTGCCTTACGTTGAATGTTTTGAATTTTTATTTACTCATTTATGATTCTGAATTTCCATCGTATTGATTGTGGTTGCTTTAGTATGCTTTTTTCGTTATTACTTTTTCATGATGGTAATATTTCTTCCTCCACCTATGATGACGTCTTTTACGAAGTGAATGTCGACGGCGAAATCCAGTTAGCATCTGAAGTGCGCCTCATCAACCAGTGTCTTTTTCATAGTTTATTTTTGGCTATGAGAACACGAAACACTTGGTAGAGGGAACATATCCTGTATGAATGTTTTTTAACACACATTTTGTATTCTAAAACCTCGGTTTTGTTTGTTTCAATTTGTAGTTGGCCTTCGCACTTCAACTTTTGGACAAATCCTTGCCAACTCTAAACATTCCACTTCGTAGCGTAACATTTGAGATATATTTATTTTTTCTATTTTTTTTTGCAAAATGTCAACGTTCCAACAAACTTGGTATAAACTGAGATTGTACATCAAATAAAAGGCGGTTAACAGGGTGTTGTTGAAAACTTAATGCTGATACGAAATAGAACTATTGCCGCTTAAATGTTTTTGCTAGTTAAATATTAGTATTTTATATAAATAGTTTATCATTTAAAAAATTAATAACCCGCCCGATTCTACGTACTACAATAACTTCTAACAAGCGAAGTTCGTGACACCTCCAAATTCAAATGTATCTATTCAAAAACTACAAAAACTTTTTAAAAATAATATCTATAGATTCTCTCCCCATACACAAAAGCAACCGTTCACCTACAAAATATTGAACAATATGAATGGATTACAAAGGGATAGTGTTCCAGCCAATCAGACGCGTTCGTTGATCCGCCATCTTGTTCCCCCACCAGTGCCGCCGAATCGAGATGAGACGTAGCGCCAGTCGCATCTGTCAACGTCAAGATGCTGTACCTACCTTTAAAAATAACGTGGAACTGTTCATTTAAATGAAGAGTTTTGATTGGTTTTTGTAAAATAAGCCCAACACAGCATTATCTTTCATTGTTTTCACTTACTATTTAATTTGATGTGAGAATTAAGCGTCTAATATTTCACTTGTCGATAGAGATTACTACTTTGTGTGGGACGATCATCAGTGAAAGTTTTGCTACTGCTCGAATTGCAATTTTTAAATTATCTAAGTTTCATAATTTAATTATTAATGTTTTCTTTGTTTATTCATCCCGTTTACTCACAGTGTAAGTATTTATATGACAAAATAGTTTTTTTTTACCTACTGTGTTTTAGAGTATTGGTTATTGTTTTGACAAAATATTTAAAACCTACAATTAATTAATATTATAGTTCCTATTCTAATTAAGAGTTTTTACGACCCAAAAGGATTTACGTAATGATGAATGTGAAACAGTACAGGACTGAGCGTTCAGTCAAATCATATTGATTTATTGATCATTCTGTAATCAACTTAAAAACGCGCTCTGATATCCTACGGGCACAAAACAATATTGCAAGAGTCTCAAATAATATCCAGCTGCAATCCTCGCAGTGAGGAAGAACTGGTCTGGTCATTTACAGTAAATCATTCAAACAAACCTGAAAGATTTTGAGAGTTTTTCTACTCGACCACCTTGCAATCTTGTTACTTTTAAGTTTGAATCTTCTTCTTCATATTATATTTCATGTAAATAATAGCTTAAATAGCACCGCCGCACTGAATATATTCACTATCGTAGGCCTAGCTGCATTAACACCGGCAGCAAAAATTACAACAACAATTTATTAAGCCCTATCTGGAGTAATTTTTCACCTTTCGTCTTCATATTGAAGATGAACGGTGAAAAATTACTACAAAAATGACTACTGAACATACTTGAAGTCTCTAAAACCATCAGCTTATGCTAATCTAATATATCGTCACCACAAGAGTTCAGGTGATCATGAGCCTAGCTGATCACTGTCCATTTGAGTCGGCACACTGCCACTTGTGATTGGTGACACTAACCTGAAACGCTACTCCTAATTGTGATAAAAACCAAAGGGCCCACATGACAGATCTATGAATATATTTATTCAATTCATATGCTCTATGAGCTACCCTCGTTGAACGCACACTCCCATCTGCGCGGACACAGCACAATAACCCCTGCACGAAACCCCAATCGTGCGCAATAACTTGCCCCCACTCAATGAACTCACGCGCAGACATGTAACAAAAGGTACAAAGCACGAGCAAAACGTTTAAAATGAAACATTTCCCTTTCATTAAAATACCTTCTTGGCCTTATTCTTTATAGTGGACAAAAGACAATCTTAAAATTCATATAATTTAGATTTTTTGCGTGCTTTACGCGATATTTGCTCAAAAATCTTGCTTTGCTTGTTTTCTGCTAGCAAGTCTTTGACTGATAGAGGACAAAAACAAGAATTCGAAGTCAGGTATACTGCATAGAAATGAAAGCTGAGAAATTACGTGACTTTTTTTAGATATCTACTTTTCATTAGTTATCTCTTCTTCTTAATCGATTCCTCACTACTGAGGATCGTGACTCCGTTTTAACATGTCCACGGTCTGTCTCCATCACTTGCGATCATTCGCCTGGTGGATTGCGGCGATTATATATCGCTCGTATATTGTTCGAATATCTGATCTGACCATCGTTTTGTACTTCGGTCTCTAAGTCTTTTGCCCTCTATTTTTCCTGTTATGTTTAGACGTTCCAGTGTATCGGCACCTCTGCGAGCCATGAGGCCTAAGTGTCGCACTATGTGCTGCAGGCTGGCTTGGGACAGATAGATGTTCGTAAGTTATAATTAAACAAAATTTTTTCTCGGGTGTCTTGGTTACAACTCGCTTGAGGTAAGGAAAGCGTGGTCAGCTTACATTAGCTTGCAAGTTTCTTCACGGGTCAACTGATGCACCGGATCTGCATAATGAGCTAGTTCGATTCTTTGCCCCGGACAATTACCGCCGTAACAGGAAGTACAGGCTTTTTGCTGTGCCTTTATGTCGCATGGGTCGCACCGTAGCGCATGCTAACTCGCCAATACCTCGCACTCTCGCCGCATTCAATGTACTCTTGGATTTTAATCAGAGTTGTGATCTGTTTGCGGACGAATGGATGAAGATACTGTCAGTATAACAGAAGTATTGTGAGAGGGATTAATGAAAGAGGTCTTTCTAATAGTTAGGTATCATATTTTTTTAATTTTATTTTCTTCATTCATTTGTATGTCTTTAACTTTAATTATCGTAATAGTTCCTAGAACGTTTTAATTAAAGTAAAATAAGTAAATAAATAATTATTTAGATAATAGTATGAAAAATAATTAGGAAGACAAAATAGTATCTACCTATCTCATATTTATGTAAATAAATGATTTACAAATCTTCAGTCTCTAGTGGAGTGCGAGTTGAGTATTTAAGTTCTTCCATCAGATAAGTAAATTATTAGTGAACTTTTATAATTTATACATTACCAGTACATTTTAAAATCCGCCAATCGCCAACCATAACTCGGAGGAAATGCGATGCTTGGTAGGAAGATGGTTACTCGTACACCTATCGATTAGAATGCCACTTAAAGTTCCTAATATTTATTAGGAACTAATTATGTATTTTACCGACAGGTCATTTGAACTGTCGGTAAAATATATATTTTCACACGTATGTACATAATTTAGTACATCCCATATCAACCTTCTAAGTGGAATAATACACGATAGTGATGTCATCGACTGAAAAGTATATTATCTAATTAGCTATGATAATTAAAATTCGAGGTCATGTGGGTACATAAGCCATATGACTAATGAAGCGAATGACGTCTTTTCCTTGTGATTAAATACAAATTTTACCAAAATCAGCAAAAAAGTCACTGTTAAAAACGACTTGAAATAATCGAAGTAGAGCCACTTTCGTACTGTTACAACAGCACATTTCGTTCGCCACATTCCTCAGCACGTTTAAAGCATGCCCTAAACAGCTGATTTCCCCTCTATACTCTCATCTCCTTTATCGCACACTAAAACACGTAATAAAACAGAGAAAACTATACTTTATGCGCTCCCGCCGGTACAGCGCGGACGGCGTGCGTAACCTACATGCGGCCATTTCGAGATTTACGATCTGGGAATTGTGTGTTAGAGTGAGATAAAAACATTAAACTCTCGGCCGACGGCAAACTCGAACGTAGCCGGCTCGTTCATACTCCGAGAACAAGACTCGTACAGTATATGGTAAATTCGAAGATACTTTATGATCATTCACTATGAACATCTATAAATAGGTACATTTAACATTTGGTACATTTTCTCTTATTTTGATTATTCATAGCCAAAGCTCAACTTAAAATGAAACCTGTTCAATCAAACAAAATTTATCTTAAAATCACCTGTTTACTATTACCTCAAATCGCATACTAGCTCATTTCGTTACGTCTGTGTGCGTAAATTAAACTATCCGCATGGGACCGATGAACGTTATAGCTTTCCCTTTTGTTTGTCTGAGTTATGGGTGTGTTAGAGCGAGAGGTCGTAAATCGCAGCGTGCCGTCCGGAGTGACATGTTTATGGGCGGGGTGCGATGCCGCGTGCGATGCAAAGAGTGGGAGCCACGGCAGTCGAGAGCATGGCGTCGACGTAGTACCAGGCATTTTTAATAAAATAATTATGAGGGAATTTTGTAAAATTCCATTTTTTTTTCTACTTAATTTTAGTAATGAAACTATGCAGGTGTTATTTAACCATAATTATTGGGTAGGTAAAAGACATTTAATTTAAAATAAAACTAACACAAAAAATCTCACGTATTTTTTTTATAAAAAAATAAATAACTTGACAATAACTATGAAATAAAATTAAGAAGACCCCAACCGTTAACTACCAGCTGAATGAAAAGGCAAACAAGTTCCAATTCCTGTGGTAGGTCGTGAAGCCATAACTTAAACAAAACTTAAATAAGTCAGTAGGTATCAAAAAATCGCATCATAATTATACCTAACTTAGAAGTTTTATATTCACCTTCGCCATTCAGTACTGACCAGTTGTAAGCCACGGAAAGACAAATAAAAATAAACCTTTATTTCAATTGACTCTACCTTCATCATATATTAACAACGACGGCAACTCTATCTAAAAAAAGCAGCAATAGCGAGCCTTAAAAAACGAGTTATTTTTTGGTATTATGTTGAATCTTAATAATCATAATCTAATCATAATCTAATCTTAATTTAATGAACAGTTGATAGCAGCTGTTATTGTACTGCTATAGTTTACAAGGCACAGTATATGTTATTAAGTAGTGAACAATATAATAGAACCTACTCGAATAGACTTTCTACTACTAAATAAAAAGTAGAGCTATGAACTTTACCTAAAAAATTCTGCAAAAAAAAATCAGCTAATGTTTTTAGATAATCAGAAGAATCTGAACTAAATCTAATTAAAACAGCCACAAATTAATTGTACGATATCAAAACAAGGAAAGCGAAAGTGGTAAAAAACGATAAATCTAATAGAACGGATCATTCTACAGGTGGCAAGGTGTAACCCAGCCCTTAATGAGAGTCGCCCTGCGCTCAATAAATTAGCGCTGTGTACCTACCCCGCAATGGATTCCTTTATTTTGTTGGCTAAGCTTTGTGATAAAACGATGAATTTTTTGAAGTAACATCGGATGATTTTGGATAGGCGATGTAGCAAAAGAAAATGGTTATCAAGTGAAATAATACTTTATTATAATGACCTAATGTTCATTTTCTACTACATTTACAACCAATTATAACCAAATGCAGCAAATATACTTGGGAGCAAATAAATCGAGCCACTTCTATTTTTCACGTATAATTGTTATTATTTTTGGTACCTATTATGGAACAGATTAATTCGAAACATATATCGCCTAACAGGTTATTTGATAACCTTTACAATGAGGGTAGTTTTTTGTCAACTTAGTATATTATAATCCATGAAACCAAAACTAATAACCAGACACGTGAAAAAAGGAGTGGCTCGATTTATTTGCTCCCAAGAGTAGATACCTACACTTCGATCTTGATACTTTACTAATTCTCTCCTACGTTAAATGGTTTAAAAAAACATAACCCTGTCTTTGCTGTTGCACAGTTGGGTAATATGACCATCCCCTATACAAATATTGTCAACATTCAAGTCATATTCAAAATAATTCTTTACAAAGTCAGGAGTTTGATAGATGTTAAAGACGTTAAAGTGTCATAAAATTTAGGCTTCTGGCTTTGTTTTGGTATTGTAAAATAATGTTTTTTCCACATGGAGCAATTTTCCTCCAAGTATTTCTTATTCCACTCTACTATCTTGTTTCTCCAATTCTCTCTTTTCTTCATCAATAACTTTCGAACGTTAGTGCGTATACACGTAGAAAGCGGGTAGCCGGCGCCGATCTGTCAGCGCTTGTCGGTGCTGGTCCGCGCAGTTAGTCGGCGCAGGTAGTTTCTATACTGTGTGGCGAACCAGCGCCGACAAGCTCCGATCGTCGCCGATAAGCTCCGACCTGCTCCGATCAGCGCTGGTAGGCCGTCATTTGTTGCTGTATTTGCAAGGGAATAAGGCGTATTTTTGCTAAAAAATGCCAGCCCCTGCTTCTACCTGCTTCCTATACCTATGTAGCGGTTACCTGCACGAACCAGTACCGATAAGCGCTGGTAGGTCGGCGCTGGTTACCTGCTTCCTTTATGTACGCGTAAGATGTTTGAGAGCAAAAAAATATTATACAAGGTTATTCGGAAAGGGGTACTACTAATCGTCGGACCACTAAAGTAAGTATCACTGATGAGTCTGATGACTGTTTTAAAGCAAGTGTTAAAATTTCAAAATCCGTTTTTTTATGCAAAATATTTTTTATTTTAGTTTTTTCAGTTCTTCATCCCTGCTTTATTAACGAATTCAAAAAATGCAGTTTTTATCCGTGACCCCAAATATTTATGAACTAAAATGTAACCACAGCTGATCATAGCTGAGGATAGTTAGATTTTCGCGTATTTTATATGAACTCTTTGAACGGCTATTTTCCTTAAACTATTGATTTTTGGGGAAAGTTGTAGAACAAAAGTTATTCATTATTATGGGTTATTTAACACCTATTCGAATTAGTACCCCCTTTCCGACTAACCTTGTATTTATGCCTCTACTACCTACTACAACGGTCTTTTTATTGGCCCGTGTTTTTAAGTACTAACCTACACTAATTACAATGTTTTATTACCGTTAGAGCTCATAAACGCGATGTTGTACAAAGATTTAAGCACTTAAATATGTACCCAAGCTATAAATATAAATCACTAAAACGGAACCTCGATTGAAATTCAATCAATACACCACCAGTTATCGAAATCGATATTTAAACTCTGCGTAACACGACTAAAAATTTCATTACCATAAATATAAACAAAGGTAGGAATACCATAAAAATACGTGCATACGTGACAAGTGGAATGAAGTTAATATGCAGATTAATATAGAAGAGACGCCGCGCGCTACAATAATTGGTGATTCCTCTGCAAGTCACGGTGCGCCCGCGCAGTTTCACTGGTACCACAATACAGACAGGTGTAGAAGGACCACCTTCTTGAAACACGCTATCAAATAACCCACACAACAGTCACTACTGTATTATAGATGAAACAGAACAGTCTAGAAGCAATGCAGTAGTTCCTACCCGCTTCAATGTGTGCGTAGACTAGACATCGCACGTTGTATAAAGTGGACCTTTTCTTCGTATGTGTGTTGTATTTGTATTGAAAGGTACGCCAAAGCACGCCATAGGTGCGTACGAGTACAACACGACTCGTAGAACTGGGTTATATTTATTTTTCGTGTCTATTTTTAGTAGTTGATCATTAAGATTCCGGTGTCAATGTGTCCGTTTTATATTCGTGCCGAAAATTTTAAACTTGTAGATTGGCGACCGCGTTATAGGAAAATTACTTGAGATGTAACATACCTAATCATGGAGTAAGTTGTATTTCTGATTTTTGATAGGTCGATTAATTGGGTGATGCCCTATCTCCCAAAGTTCCAAGTTCCCCAAAATGATTTTACATACATTGATTCCCAACGTCGCGTCCCTAAAATGAAAAATTAATTTGTTTGTAAAGTTCACACTCGACCATTCCTCGTACTGACGTCTCCAAAAGTGTTAGAATAAAATAAAACCAGTACCTACCTAGGTAAAATTAACCTTGTTTATAGGGAGGTCTTACGTTATCAACGTGTTATCTTTGTTGCGCTACGACACAACGTTTGTTTATTTATGGATTATTAAATAAATAAAACATGTATTTAAGTAAATAAATAATCATTTCAATCTAATGTGACGATACTTAAGTACGTCCGGCGCACCCTGGGCAGTCATTCCTTTTTTTTTTCGTTTTTATATCCTCATGGGGTGGTATGCCGGACTCTTACCGGCTAAAAACCCACGGTGTTCCTTCCCCTGATCCTTGGCCGGGATCACGGGATTCGCAGCTGCATGCACCGTGACCCCGGCAGGCTTCGGTCCGCCAGCCCCTGGCAGACCTCTCCTACTGTGGGTCCTTGCCCCACGTCCTCCTGAGAGGCGCGCACGGAACACTGCGCGCCGCCTTTTCGGGCCTGTTACTGGTCGGGCGACGGGTTGGGCAGTCATCCCTGCGACCAACCTAGCTGACTAGCTAACCTGCTCACCACGGGCGGCATGAGCAATTCTTATACAGCTCGTGCCGACACGAGAAAAGAATAATCTAGATTTCTCTAGGTACTACCAGATCCGTGCTGCTTAAAAACGCTAGTCGTGTTCTCAATTACACACACTATCATCTACTTAATCCAGGGTAATCATACCAAATTTTATTTCATTGCTAGAAGTCGCCAGCGGCTTCGCCCGCGTGGATGTCGTTTATCACGTATTCCGTCTTTTTCTCTACTATAATATGCATGTATTATACATATAAACCTTCCTCTTGTATCACTCTATCTATTAAGAAAAACCGCATCAAAATCCGTTGCGTAGTTTTAAAGATCTAAGCATACCTACATAGGGACAGACAGCGGGAAGCGACTTTGTTTTATACTATGTAGTGAAGATCATCGAAGAGTCACTCTGACCCGTGAAATTTCTTCTTTTGTCCTATTATGTACTGGATGTAACTATGTGGATTGTGGATCCTGATGTTTAGGTAGGTACTGTCGCTCTTATAACATCGATAAAGCTCGGTAAAGCTTGAATCGAAACGGCAAAACAGTTGCTACGGTAAAGACGGAATTACTTTATATAATGAAAATCACTTAATAATCTTATATTATAATCTGTGATCAATAAATCATGGATTTATTGAATGAGGATATCCGTAATCATTGTACCCCACTTCTAACATGAAGTGAACTTGCGTAACAAAATTCAAATTAGGCGGATAACATTTGAATTTGTACGAATAGATAATTTGATGGCTTCATAGAATAAAAAATATATTGGTACCGTAACAAAATGTCGTACTTGATTAATGTTCGTCGAGTATCAATGCTACGTAACATTGCACTTAACGAACAAACTCTTACTAAAAACTCACTTATTAAAGTTGTGAACATCTTTTAACAGTAAACCTATTTAATTGTAAATAGATTCTATAAAGAGGAAAGTGATTCTATGTTATTGAAATATTTAGTATTATCAAAACATGGTATCTTGACATATGGTGCACAGACTTGGTCTTTGACCAACATCCAGAAGTCTAAACTCAAGGTTTGCCAAAGGGCTATGGAGCGTTATACTTGGTGTTAAATTAACTAATCGAGTTCGAAACAGAATAAATATTGCGCTCCAAAACTCAAATTGTCGACGTGGCCGAAAAGGCCGCCCAGCTAAAGTGAGACTGGGCAGGGTATGTCTGCCGTATGCCATTTATGAGCTGTGGGCCCGTATAGCACAAGAATGGAGCCCTGAGACAGCGAGACGGGGTCGCGGCAGACCGCGGAGAAGATGGTGGAACGAGTTGGATGCCTTTCTTGAGGTTTGGCATGAAGCTGCACAGAATCGCGACAAGTGGAAGGAACGGAGGGAGGCCTTTACCCAGCAGTGGAACAGTACAGGCTAATAATGTATAATATTCAAAACATAACAGCACGCCTGTATTCTCCGATATGTTGGGGAGAGGTGTGTAGTACACCCTCATTTCGCTGTTTTGTTTTAGTCTCATGTAATAGGAGACGAGCCTATTGCCATCAACCGGGCACAAATCTAGACTCCGGACTGCTACGTAGAAACCCAATAACACCTTGCCCGACCTGGGGATCGAACCCAGGACCTAATGCTCAGCAGTCGTACTTGCGACCACTAGACGAACGAGGCAGTAAGCATTGAAATATTAGATTTTAAAAGGAGAATTATTAATCGGGCGAATAAATAATATATGGAAGACTGTTAATGAGATACTTTAATACTAAACCGAGCGGCATTAAATACTAACTTGGGCGAAAAAAATACTGAGTGGGCGAAAATATACATTTCCTTACCCCGACACGGATAGGTTAGGTTTGAAGGGGATGACGGGGGCTAGAGTGAGCGAGCGAAGCGAGCGAACGAAGCTCCCGTCATTCACTTCGTGTTAGGTTACTTCAAACCATGCAGACAGAAATAGGAGCCCCGCCTAGCGGGGCTCCGTCGACGCTCCTTTGGAAACCCAAGCAACCTTACAAACATACAACAATAATGTAAGTGAAATTTGTGCGCTAAAGAATTATTATACATACCGTTCTGAATAACTAGTACCTCAAATTCGTAATTTTTTCGCCCTCAGTCTTTCGCCCACTTAGTATTTCAGTACGCCAAAATCAGTATTTTTGACACCCTTACTTTGAATTTATATTCGACTAGCTGTGCCCGCGACTCCGTCCGCGTGGAACTCGGAAAACAACATTGTGTCGCAACAACTAAATAGTGCACAGAACAGATACGTAATAGTGTATATGTATGTATTCCATTTATTATAATAATAGACAAAGGTGTCCCACCAAGGCACTTATATCTTTTAAACCATTGCTTTAGGTAGAGTTTCAGCTCTTATTGATTGACCGTAAAGGTTCATATAACCATAATACTAAAAACGCGGTGCTTATTTCCATACATTTCCTTGCTAAAATGGATTATAATTGAATATTGATATTTATTGTGATAATGTAACGAAACCTTATCGCGATACAAAAATAGCTACAACGCCATCTAATTACAATCGGCGAACTAAATCAAAATATTTTACGCAGTGCAGTCTATAAAATGATTTCATTCGAGGTGTGGAATAGGAAAGTACTTTAAATATATAAAAATTTCACCTAAAGAAGACTTCATTTTATTTTTATAAGTTAGAAATAGGTACTGCTTTCAAAGATTTCAAAAAGTTTGATCTGGAAATCGAACCAACCCAAATGCGAAAAAATATCATCTGTATTTTTATTTCACCAATCGATAGGATCAATAATACGGATCAAATCGCTCCAATAAACATTGTGTCTGAAATTGATGGAAGACCATAAAACCAAAATTGACTAACTTATGTACATTTAAATTCAAGCACTTATTAATTGTTGTTAAGTAGTTCTTATTTTTTCCACTTCGTTCAATTTAAGACAGTGTGTTTGTTGGAGTTTTGATCCTGATTATTGACCATAAAGATATTTTCAACAGGTGCCTTTGCAGATGGTATAGCTTTGTCAGTTTGATTCCCGGTTCAGGCAAAAAAATCAGTAAAGGCAATATTTCTTACTTTTAAAAATAAAATGAAGTCACCTTTGAGTGAAATTTGCAATTTTTAATATTTAAAGTACTTTCCCTTCATCGTTATGTGTTTTGGGACATTACCTAAGGCTTAAATAAACTTAATAAAACGGCGACGACAGGCTTTGAATAGTTCTGATAACAATGAACAAAATAAAATACATAAAAACATTCCAAAAAAATTACAAAATGTGTGTTTTTTTAAAGTGAGGTTTTAACGCAGGACACTGAGCCAGCGACCGTTCACTGCAGCACTTACTTCAGTCTACAGCTTATACTACGCAGTATATGGAAATAATGTTCCGTTGCTCGGCATCTATGAGCAATAGCGTGATAGTTTATATACCAGCATAAGCGCAGGCCCATCAAAATCGATTCACGCGATTTTACGATCCGAATATTAAGCTTATACTACGCAGTATGTGGAAATAATGTTCCGCTGCTCGGCTCCTATGAACAATAGCGTGATGATATATGTAGCAGCAAAATTGTCGCTCTTTACGCAACACATCAGCGAAAGTCCCATCAAAATCCATCCACGGGATTTTACGTGATGTCCAGACGGAAAGACAAACAGACACAATAATTCTAAAAAAAAATGTTATGGTTTCTTTACCGATAGTATAGTACCTACCACCGAATCGAAATTTTGGAAAAATATTTGATTACAGACAAAGTGCACTTTGAATTTTATTAATAGTAAATAGATTTATAAATACGTATTTAAGTATTCATAATAAAATATATGAGTATTTCAAATTAATCTATCGTATTGCCTTGCACAATTAAAAATTTAGAATACCTACACTTGCTTATGAAATTGAATGTATTTCTCTTCCACTGCCATTCAGATAGATAGGTACCTTATAAATTTAAAATAACATTATCCTCGTTTTTTTATAAAAGCTTAGTTAGTACCTTCTTCGAATAGCATTTCAATAGACCTTCCGTAGACTGAGAATAGTAATATATTCGTTGATTATATTTCCTCACAACGTGATTTGATACACGTAACGCCATCTATTGAAAAGAAATGGTAAGTATACACAAATACATGCAAAGTTCTTTTAGAAAACTTAAAATTCGCATAACTTTTGATTGCGTGAACCGATTGCGATGAAACAAAAAACATATGTTACTTGGAGATAGGCACAATATTTATTTATAAAAGTCAACAACATTGGATCAGTTGTTTTTATGTGATGCTTGAACAAACAAACAGATAAACAGATAAACAGACAAACAGACAAACAGATAAACAGACAAACAGACAAAAAATCCAAAAATGTTAAAAATGGGTTCAATTGGTTATAGTTTAACACCCCAACCAGGTTTTTTCAAAATATTTGCTATGTACAGACACGCCATGTCTACAGATTTATTATATGTATAGATTGTTTAAATATTACCCATTTTAAAATGAGCATACACAGCTACCATTCTTCGTGTAAACAACTGTGATGGTCACAATCAGAGGTTTTCTCTACTGACATTTTCATAGAGTTTTATTCTTTATTACTTGACTTGGTCGCTTTTGACCCTCGTCGCACCTGATGGTAAGCGCAGACGGGGACTAAGATGGAGCACACGAATCCAAGTAACAGAGATATAGAGGGATTCCCCTATACCCCTCTGGCTCTCACATATACACGACGGAACACAGTAAACTGCTTGGCACCGGACTTTTATTGTGAGGGTGGTAGCTAGCCAAGCGGACCGTATAGATCCTACCACCAAGCACCAGAGTGGAGAAGAGATGAGTTTTTGTGAGATAATATTAACCTAGGGGAGGCCTACGTTCAGCAGTGGACGGCAATAGGCTGATATGATGATGATGATGAATATTAACCTGTTACTGTCCCACTGCACTTGGCACGAGCCTATTCCCAGAATGAGAAGGGTTTAGGCCTTAGTCCATCACGCTGGCCTGGTGCAGTTTGGGGAACTACACAGCAGTGGCGAAGGCTCCATACAACTCGATTCCTATCGGCTTCTCTTTCGAAACGAGTAGTTAATGGAATTCACGCATCACACTTCAACAAAGTAAGCATTTTTTGGTCCGGCTTCCCTTTTAAAAAAAATCACCCTTTGCCACTGCTACATAGACCATCGAGTTCTTTTTCGAATCCCTCTGAAGTGTGCAGGTTTCCTCACAGTGTTATTCCTTCACCGTTAACGCAATGATAATAAAATTCTGATCCGCACATGAATTCGAAAAGTCAGAGGTGTGAGCCGAGATCGACCCTTCTGCATGGAAGGCAAGCGTTTAACCGCTAGGGTATCGCTATTTTACAAAAATACAAAAGATATAGAGAAAATATAGCAATATCTAGAGGGTGTAAACGAATTCGCGTAATTCCTTTAAACCGCGTGATCTACTGGTGACCCAGATTAACCCTAAACGGGTATTTCTGAAAATAAACTGAAAAAAAATGGTTTTCTATTTCTGAGTCATTTTAGAGCTCCGAGTTAACTGACTGCAAAGAGCGATATCGCGTTTGTCGTACCCGCCAACTGTGTCGTACTTTCAATAATGTAAGTGTGGCATAGAAATGTTCAATCAAAAAAAAAAAATGCAGATTTTTTTTCCTTTTTTTTACTGATTCCTTATTAGGTGGTTTAGATATGATCAATTACCGCTACCGCGTGAATAAAACAGATTAATATTTTTTTATTTTTAACCAATCTAAATCCCTCGCGGGACCAATCTACACCAGTAGTAGATCATGTGGTTTTAAGGAATTACACGAATTCGTTTACACCCTGTATATCATAATATTGAGTCAGCCATATTATCAATCTCTCTCTATCACTCAAATGTTTGCTGGTAGAAAACTAATTTTTGAGTTAAACTCGCATTTTTGACTTCTCTAAATTGTATTTTTTTTAATGTAATATTCTTGTGTACAGTAAAAAGAATAAGAATAATGTTGTTCCTACAAACAGTTGATCAGTAAGTAGTACAGAACAAACACGTCGAACCATCCGTCATATCAGTAGGTAATGGAGGTACGGCTAAGTGGTAAGTGCTTTCAGAGTTTTCTCAGACAAAATTACGGAAAAATCTTTTCTCCTCACTAACAATAGGTCTCGTATTAAATTGCAAACATAAATATTATTAATAACAGTGTCCCATACTGAAGTTTCATTCGGTCACAAAAGAAAAACTCCGCTCCATGTAACCTATGCATTGCCATCTATCTTTTTCCACAAAAGCCGGACATTATTGTTCGGTCCAAACACTCCTAAATCTTCGGAAAAGTAATATATTTTCGTTTTGCCCAGTGCGGTGTGGGGTACATACACAGACGCCCAGTCACTACGCTCCGCTACTTTTCTGTATCTACTAATGTTTTATACATTGCCAGTTTTGCTTCAGGCTTTTATGCTTTAGTTGCTGTATCGGGAGCAGTGGAAAATCGTCGTAAATTTTTCATTGCTTAGATCGTATTTTCTAAAACCTATGTTGTTTCGTTTACGACTGTTTTGCGCGAACATTCCAATTGTGGGAATCGTGTGCGTCAATATTGTTAAGGTCTATATTGAACTGCTTGACAAAGGAAATCTATCCTAGTTGCTACAAACATAGGGTTTGTTTTTCTTTTTGTCTGCCACCGTTTAAGGACTTTATAGGTTCGTCAGCTAGTCTAACAATATTGGTGTGTGTAGTAGACGAACTTGCAAATGTGGATGACTGTGAGGGATATTAAGATTGGTGATTCATATAGTTGACAATACTTCATTGTTTCGATATAAATTATCTGACGTAAATGTTTTTGCATTAGGTAGGTGTCGTTGGGACAGTGAAAATCGTTGATTGCACTACATTACCCTTCAACTGACTATTTTTGTTTTCTTTTCTGTAGTTAGATAAGTATTTTCTTTAACAAAACATCGATTATAATAATGTTTTTCTTAATAAAGTATACCAATGGTCATTGCTTCTTAAGTTAAGTCATGTTTGTAATCAAAACACGGTTCAGAAAAAATCTCATGAGAAACAAACCGCTATTTAACTAATACGCCTACTTCATACGAGAGTTAGACAAACTTCAAATATTTTATTAAAAGTCCGACTATCTCAAGTTACGAAGTCACCTCTTAAAAGTGGTTCATTCTCAGTATTACGTAATGGACGCGCGTAATTTGAGAACAAGCCTTGGCGAGGCAGCGTCAAAATATGTAAAGATTTTTATCTTTTCCGTAAAATGGCTTGGGAAAAAACATAAAGAAAGTGGTGTCACCTGATCCCGACAGGCGGGATTTATCGCGCTCAGTGTGGCCGCGGGCTAAGGTCGAGCTCGAGTTATGACGCTCGGTAATAATTTACCTACGTGCGCTAGCCATGCTCTCAAGCGCAGCGGGATTGTCGCTTTGGAGATCTGTTTGAGAGCAGAGTAAAATATCGGTAGATTGCGTAACAATATTTAGGAAAATTCCGTAAAATCATTATATTAATAAAGAGTGGTAACTCATTATAAAAGTATAGATCGGGTCTACTCGCGTAAAAACTTTAAGAGGCACAAAATACCTTTTATCCCGACGTTTCGGCCGAATTGCACCGGCCGTGGTCACGGGTAGACTGAAGTGACTGAGCAGTTGTAATCCTCGTGAAGCAAGGATATTTTCATCTACCCTCACTCGATCTTGATTTTTTATTAAGTTATCGTCGGTACTTCGACACACCACACTAGAGTGGTAACTGTTTTATAAATAAACTAGCTTTTCCCGCAGCATCGCTTGTGTGAAATTTTAAACCCTCCTTAAACCTTTTTTTACTTGTAATTTTAAAATCTGAAAGTCTATCTTTTATTACTTACTTCGAAGAGTGTTGGTGCCAAATTTCCAGTTAATAATTAGCTCATTTACATCGAACCAGAAACTCTATTATTTGATTTAATGCTTTTTACTTCGAAAAAACTTTCATCCCTATTTCAACCCTTAGAAATATAATTTCCAAACTATAACTAAATTATTTACTAATAGAATTTAGTTATGCATTTTGATAGTATCGATAATATTTTACTATCAATTGGTATCGATGTTAATATTACCAATTTAATATGAAAATCCCTAAGGAAGTGAGATTTATCCTGTTACGCTATACTTCATGGTGTCCCTAGCTACATGTGACAAGAAATAAAAGTAGTGTCTGGGATAATGATCGTGCATGGATGAGTCAGTTTTTTTCATTTCTCGGATTTTTCATTTCATGTTTTAATATTTTATTCTTCATCACTTTGTGGTTTTGCGCAGATTTTTTTATCAACATGTCTGGCAATTTGTACAAGTTCCGGTAGTAAATAGTTTCTAGTGCATGACATTAAAATTGAATAAAAAATACGGTATTACTGTGAAAGCCATTATAATGGATCAAAATGAGGGTTATGCTTACGCTTAATGTCAAAATTTCCAGAAGGACTCAAGTACCCGCAAAATAAAACACCAGAAAAAAACTGTTTATACAAATTTGCCCCAGTTTATTTTGAGGAAAGCACCCTCTAACATTTTAATATCAATTCCCTTAACCACTAATCTAAAGCTGCCAAGAATCAAATTAAAATGAGAGCCACCACTAAAATCTTCTCATTACAACCGAAAGACATTAGTAAAGGGCGGGAAAAGAAATGCCTAGGCCTACAAATGTACCCCGAAACACGCAGGGTTCGTCTACACCAGACTATTGGACGTGTTACTCGACAGTCAAAAAGAGGCATTAAATTGTGAGAAATAAAAGTGATTTTTCAATGAAGTGAAAGTGTAGTTAGGTCGTTAAGTTTTGTGCTGGTGGTAGCTCAAGTAAAGTGGAAAGCGTCCCCGAGAAAATTGGCACAAGTGGTTTTAGCCGGGGCGGGCGGCGCGCCGCGGCGGGACGCGGGGGACGAGTTGGAGCATGAAGGTGCGTAGATGCGACACTGTTGGTTGGTGATTTATGGAAGCCTCTGAGCGGCTTATAATGATCAGGTGAAGGATTATAAGACAGCGGTATAGACTTGTTTTTAATGCCGAATATGCAGTTACTACGTATTGCATCTCAAGGAACAAAAATATAATAGCTCTTTTATCGATTCCGAATTTAAGTTTAGATATTAAATCAATGAAGTGGTAAACAAGATGCAAGCCTCTTGTTAGAAACTGTAATTTCATCAAATGCAGGACCTAAAATAACACATTAATTTTAATCTAGAATATAGAGAAGATAACAAAAAAAGGTTACAATGCGGTTTCTCCAGTTTGCCTGAACAAAAATATTACAACTTGGTTGGAATACTGTTGTCGATTTGAGCAAAGAAAGGCTGAAAAATTGTTTTAAAAATATAAAAATCGTACGTTAACTTGTACACAAACAGAATACCTAATTAAAAACATGATAATAGTAGTTTATGAAACTGTTGCATAATAGGGGTTACTAAAACACCAGTGTGAGTTTAAAGTATTATTTTGTTAAGAGAACTGTACTTTAAAAAATATAGGTTAAAGTTTATTTAAGACATTTATCAAATTCTATAAAAAGGTTAACCCGTGCCGACATCAAAATCTTCCTAACTAATCTGTCAACTGCCTGATCTTTGACCATAGTATTGGGGTGGCCGTCGAATGTTCACCGAGAGATAGGACTCGCGACAAGATGTATTACTGCTTACGAAAAATTTTCAACAGTCGCCTCTATCCGATTGGCCCCGAACGGAAAATAAGAGGGGACACCGACAAATAAATGAGCGCTGTAAATATCTCTATGACAATAATACAGGTCAGCAATAGATATCTTTGTAGATAGTAACGCATTATTAATGTAACAAAAACACAGGAAAAAAAGACGATTGATCGCTATGAGATAAAATAATGGTGGAAATCGACGAAGTTTATATGGAGTTTTCATGCTTATAGTGCGACGATAGTGTCTAATGGTCGAGTTGGTTCAACTTTTTCATTATCGTGTATGAGCAAATCATATCTGATGAAGGTGATAAAAATTTAGTTACACTTGATGGCAAATAAAGAAGATAATGTCTACTTTTGGAGAGAAGAACAAGGCCACACAACAGAGGAGGAATTCTTTTAGGTCTAACTAGTGATGGAATCATTAGCGTTTCGTATTCGTTAATATACCTATTAAAATTATTAACGATTAACATAGCAATAATGCTTAGCGCGTTAAGGAGTTTTTCACAAGCTAACGAGATCCCGAAAAAGTGGAATAATTGCCATTATATTGTCTTACTATGATATTTTACGTGATTGAACAGTTACAGACTCTTTACGAGCAGTTTTTTTAGGTCATGTTTATAACATGTCAGAAGAAAATATGTTACTATGACTATTTTGTAGAACTTTTCATAAAATATCTAACGATCGTGATTCAATGAATAATCAAATTACAACGTAGGTACTTTTTTGACTAACACAGAAATCCTCAGCAGAAATCACAACAAGAATAAATGCGTACCTTTTTATGTAGACAGTTATTCAGTTTTATAAGTATTTTAGTATATCAAAACATACCCCATTTCACCTCGACCTAGAAATTAGACCGAATAAATCCATAAAACAGATAACAGAAACCAATTCAATTAAAAATCCAAATCACACATTCCGAGAGAAACCGTGGTGGATTTTTCTTTCAAAATTTATGTCCCCGCGTTGCCTCTAGAGGGCGCTGGGAGGGCCGAAGAGGGGGTGCAAGGGGTGGGGGGTGCGACTTCATTTCGCCCGCGTCGTTTATCTTGAGAAACATAATTCAGGGGCGAAGTCTCTGTCAACTTATTCCTATTCTTTCGCCTAAGCGTAAAATGGGTATGTTTTACTTTTTATACTTTATACTTTACGTGGATAGTTTGTGAAAATAAATCAAGTCGGCTGCAAGTTGATCTATGGTGTTATTTATTATGTAAAACATATGGTGCGTAAAGGGAGGGTAGTTTTAAAGTTACCTGTATATTTTAAAGGTTATAAATCTTCAAAACGCAGTACCGACTGTATTTTATAAAATAACTTATTGTGTCGACTAAACAATTTTTTTAATTCACTGATAATATTGGTAACTTTTAAACCTACAGGGTGTTAATGAATTCGTGTAATTCCTTCAAACCATATGATCTACTAATGGTATAGATTAAAAAATTTTTTTTTTTTTTTTTCCCAAATAATATTTTTATGTGATAAAAAATTTCGATGCCATGCATAAATAAATAAAGGCACGGCGATATAGCTGACGGGAACGACTAGCGCGATATCGCTCCACGCAGTCAGTTAACTTGGGACGCTAAAATTACTCAGATACAGAATACCATGGTTCATATTTTGAATTTTTTTTTTGTTGATCTAAAAAAACCTATGCAGGGTCAATCAGTGTTATCAGTAGATCACGCAGTTTGAAGGAATTACACGATTTCGTTTACACCCTGTATACCAGTTAAGAAAAGGCGTAAGATATTTACCCACATAGGTATATCCTGTCTTCTAAAAAACCGTATTACATTACCAAATATGAAAATAATGCTTCTTAAAAAATATCATTGAAAAAAAAAGTATGTACCACATGCTATCCAACCCACATGTACCCAACCAAAAATACCGACAAACCATATTTTGCTCAACAAAAACTTAGAGCAGGACATATTTCAGTCAGTAACCGAATGTAATGGCGATATGATATTGGGTAGGACGTTATCGGTCGTCTGCCAGTCTGCGGCTCGTAAATAAAACGAATTCATTACTCCCCCATTGAGTGTGTGTTAGAAAATATTTAGTGCCGAACGTAGAAGATAGGGAAGAGCTATTAACTTGCAATTAAATGGCGGGACTCTTTTGTGGGCTAAAAGGTAGTTTGACGTATGTTTTTGTATACAAATGAGCTGATTGCAAGCTCAAGGGAACATTATATCTACCTACTTAATGATACAGAAAAGTTTTGGTCGAAAACTTTGTGTTTGCGATAATTTGGATTATTATGTAAGAGACTGTAAAATCACACTATTATAAACAGTTACGGTATGTAAATCAAGAGCGGGGACGGATAAAGGGAAGTTAATCAAGTTTCAATCATTTTATTTTAAGATGGTTTAAAACAAAAAAAATATACTTTTCTGCACTTTGGTTGTTATTTGGTTGTTATAATTTATTCTCTATCAGTCAACCTTTGGGTTAAAAAGAAAAGCATCGAAATAGCTACAAAAAAAGATGATTTGATAATTTTGTACTCAATAGACTACTTTATAAGATAAATATAAATTATAATAAAACACGTAACACATTATAACAATAATAAAAAATATGATTCTGAAGAACATTTTCATATGCTTAAAAACAATACAGTTCACTTAAATGAGTAAATTATAAGGTGTGTACATTCGTTTCCAGTGACGAAGTATGCAAAGAAAGATACAAAATTAAAAACAGACCTACTACTAACGCTAACTTGTGATCTTTTTCCTTTTTTTAGCATAGGTATACAGGCTGTTCTAGTGAACGTCAATAAGTTCTATAAGTCACTCACTAATAACTATTTTGTGGATCACGCACGTTGAATGTATGTTTTTACAGATCTTAGCTTCAACTTGATGGCCTTATTGGATAGAAGACATCGATATCACCAAACCACCTGATCGAGTCACCAATGGCAGTTGCTCATTTTCGCGCCACTCACACTTATTGCGTCAGCGTAAAGATCATTTTTTACTGCAGCACTAATAAACATTTGTTGTCTTGAAGTCGCACTCAGTTCGGAAGTGATCGGTTTTACGAAGTTTGCCGATACGATTTCTTAGTTGTGTCGTACTGTACTTCGTTGAAGTTCACCGATGTATCGGGTAACAGCGAGCACAAAAGTTTATCCCCCAAACTCGCAATATATAATACTAAACCACCCCATAACCAAATGAGGGTTACTGGATGTAAGGATCTGCGTCTTGCAAGAGATTAGGGAGCATGACTTGATTGACTCGGCACGTGCCGGCAGAAAGTTTTGGGATACCGCAAACGAGAGTAGAACAAAAAAAAAGAAGCTTCCACTGGACTTAAAGACTCTTCAATGAAAAAACAAAACCGGCCAAGTGCGAGTCGGACTCGCGCACGAAGGTTGCCGTACCATCTATCTAAATATATAAAAGCGAAAGGTCACTCACTCATCACGAAATATCGAAAACCGCTTGACGTATAAAGATGAAATTTGGCAGGGAGGTAGTTTATAGTTAATAGACGTAGGCGAAGAAAGGATTTATGGAAATTCTACCCCTGAGGGGGTGAAATAGGGGATGAAAGTTTGTATGGAAAATCGTCACTCAACGGGTTCAAAATCTCACGCAAGCGAAGCTGCGGGCAAAAGCTAGTTATCTATAAAAACGGCAAAAAAATCACGTTTGTTGTATGGGAGCCTCCTTAAATATTTATTTTATTCTGTTTTTTTGTATTTATTATAATAGCGGTACCAGAAATACATCATCTGTGAAAATTGCAACTATCTAACTATCATGGTTCATGAGATACAGCCTGGTGACAGACGGACGGACGGACAGCGTAGTCTTAGTAATTTGGTCCCGTTTTACCCTTTGGCTACGGAATCCTAAAAAGAGACTAAAGTTCAATTTCGACATGTGGTTGGATATAAGTTGCTATAACTTATAACACGTGTTCAAACACGTGGGTGTGACCTAACAGCTGGGTTTGTCATCAAGTTGTTGAAGTTTAAATTGAGTTGTTACTGTTACCATGGTAACAGCGGTATTGGCTTTTAGGTTTTTATTTATTTATTTATACATATATGCATTTTGGTGGTACATAGGGCGGACTTAATAATGTCGTAAGGCATTTTGTATCAGTCAACTTTTGGTTTAAAAAGAAAGCATCGAAATTGGTACAAATAAAATGATTTGACTATTTTGTAGTCAATAGACTACAAATTCATAAGATTAATATAAATTACAATAAAATATATGAATATTACAATTTATTTATTTATTTATACTTTCGCACATAATTTGTACAGAGGCGGACTTAATTCCATAGGCATTTATTTTCTACCAGTCGACCTTAGGGTAATGGAGAGAAAACATGGTATTATACACATTATGAAAACCTAATTGTAATTATAACAAAGACTAAATTAGATGATTAGGAGTGCAGCGACTTCAAGTAGTAGCTTTTCAGTGATCATTCCAATCAAATGACTTAACTTGGGTTCCTGAAGTACTTTCATTTGATTTTTCTGACATTTTATCTGAGTTAACATAAAAATTTAGAGATGTTTTGAGATTTTATGTTCACATTTTTAAGTTGATAAATGTCACAGAACTGTATGACAACAAAATAATAAGTATACGATGTAGGATTTTAATGGCCAAAAATAAGAACTTTACTTTTGTTTCAACTCCCTATCTACAATGTTTATATAGCAACAATTGTTGGCAACGTCACGCGCCTACCATCCTTAACCTATCCGTTAATACGTACAACCAATACGTCATTTGACGCAATAACGGTCAAACAATAAATATCGTTTTGCGCAGACAACACGCGCAAAGTAATATATGAAGTTAAGAATAAATAGGCAATTTAGTTCGGGGCGCACGTCCGCCCGAATATTGCCGAATATTGCCGACGACGGGCGGCGAATTTCCATATCGTATCGCGATTCGTGGGGTGCGTTTATGGGGTAAAAATTAAGTCGGCGAACGGTTACGTGTTGATTTTCAATTGGATAGTTCGAACGGTCGAATTGGACATTGTTTTAAGGCATTTATTCGATTGTTTTTAGATTGGCCTTTGTTTACTCGCAGTTGCGGTGGCGAAACAAGGTAATGGCGCGGGCGGGGTTGGGATTACTCTTTGAACTTTAACCTACCTTATATGAAATGGCAATCAAGTTGTTAGGCAGTTCTTTGAAATAAATACATAGTAGCTTTGATTTTTATCAGGCTTCCAAATTACCGGTTTGCAAACAGCCATGAAAAAGTTTTAGATGACCTATCGATGAAAATATAAAGTGCAACGCTGTCAATTTCTTAATTGTTCCTAAAACTCCTCATTATACGACATGCACATGTGAACTTTTAGGTGTAACTAAAAGATTCTATAATCACCATGGCTGTCCACAGATTATGATACTACAGCAGCATCCTACTTTGTAGCACTCTACAAAAGAGCCATTACCAAAAAAATACCGACTGGTTTATTAGGATCAAATCTACAACCGTATTACAACCCAATGACCCATAAAACGAATAAAACAAAAGAAATATAACAATTTAAGTAATTTTCCAAATTTAAAATACATTCGAACTCCAATAAATCCGTCGAAGTACATTTGTATGGAAAAAAGATACGCGATGCCGTTATAAATTCCGCGGTAAGACCCGATAGAAATGAGAGAATTCCCCATTAAATCTCTCTAACAGGCCGATAGATGGCGCTTCAGCTAAGCAGTGGGAAGGCGTTGGGAAAACACATTTTAATAAGGGGTGTACCTTAGTGGGTTTTCGGTGCACTCCCGCGACACGTTTTGATACGTTTCCATGTTGTAATTTCAGAAAGATGAAAGGGTATTTATTGCCAGTTAATTTTTTAAGAAGAACAAGAGTTTCGTTACTGTTCTGTAAGTAAAGAAAATAGGGAAATACTGAAATTACAGGTACCCCTTCAAATGTCTCCTACATTGAAACGACTATTTACTTTAACCGTATAATAACAATAATTTATTTGCATAGTAAGCCTTAGAAACTGCGTCATAACAGTTTTCAGTTGCCTTCTTCAGGCCCATCGCTGTCGATATTAGTTAATTTTTGAAATTTTGTTTAAATCAACACATTTTTCATGCAAACAAAATTACTTTCAGCAAATCTAGTAAGATTCTGAACCTAGAATCCTCTAAGCACCAAGACTACGCCGAAGGTATTACTACGGGGGGTGCGAGCGCGAAACGAAATGTGGCTTTAAAAATTTGGAACACAATCCGGCTATTTGTCTTTCCAACGTTTCTTATAAATCAAGGAATAAAGCAGCCAACAATGCTTTATGGGCGAAAAAAAGAACCTACATAAGACGGGAAATAGCATACAGGGCTTCGTACATACATTATGAATGTTAGTGTTGCGTAAGAGAAAGCTTCAAGTTTCGTAATGTACAGGTTAGGTGCGTTGTTGTGTGGCTGTTATGTGCTCCTGGTACATTCGATGAAGTTCTGCTAATATTATTGAGGATAATGTTTTAGAAATAATAAGGATGGAAGATTGAAATGGATGAGAAAATGTTTGGATGTTAGAGAAAACTTGTCAAGATGATCTATGGATGTTTTCCTGTTTTCCTTTCCTCCAATTTCTAATAATTGAATGTTATGTTGAGGAATGATGAAGAATACACATCATTTCCAACTATTAAGTACCGACTTTGGACTGATACGTCAATCTTTTTCTCATTACATCTATTTTGGAAACTTATTATAAGATGTGAGTATATCCAATGGCTATGTTATGGGTGGAATACACGGTGTGTGGAATACATAAATAAATAAAGAAACTAACATTCATAATTGACGTGTTTTTATGTTAGTTATTAAGTGCAGCTGCAAGTGTTATTCAAAGCAATAGTAATATTTACAGACACAAACCTAATTTACACGACCGAAAACATTTCACGATTATATAAAATTTAAAAGTGCATTCATACGCTTTCGCCGATGACAACGTAATGGCTTTTTTTCGCAGTGTAAATTAATATATAATTTATGACAAAAACGCATATTCGGCGGCCATTTTAATATCCAAAGTCGTTATTTAAACCGCGTCACATCCGTCCGCACTACGCGACGGTTTCGCAGAATTATTACCGTGTAACGCACTATATCACGTTAAATTTACGACAACCTGAATATGATAGATTTTCAATCCGGCCTCCATAATATACGGCGAAAAACGTTCCGATGTCAAAATAGAGAAATAAATAAACTCTTGACAACCAATTAATAACTCGTAAAGTGTCAGTGTTGAGGACAATAAAAAAACTTTAGCGGGGATAAAAAGGGGCAGAAAAAGGCGATCACAATGGCGGAATGAGGCGAGGAACGCCTGTAAAAAAGCGCCGATATCGTCCATAAATTTAGACGGATTCAAAACAAATCGCCCTTATTCATTACACGTATGACTTATGGCCGCGAGAGACTGAAATTTATAATGCACTTATATAGAGAACACAAAGAGATGGAATCGAGTCTCCTCAATGGATGTTGAGGATTTATAAAAACAACTTATGTTGAACAAAGGAGTTGGCGCGCTTCATTAGTCACGTTTCGACTCCGAGGACCGACGACACAAAAAATTAACGCTGTGTTAATCGACAGTTTGGATATACTTTTTACGAGTAATAGAGCGTGAATAAAAAGCCATAAACATAACATATTAGACAGCCGTTAAACAATGATATTTCATTATCCTGTTGGCAGGCTATTTAGGTGGGTTCAGCTGCTTTAAATTATGCCTTTCTCCTATCATTGTATTGCTAACTTTTTACTGTGCAACCACAATCGTAACTCTTCAAGTATCTAGTATAGTATCTTTAAGCCGTTGCGGTATTAACGGTTAAATTAAAAAGGCTTGCATTATACACACAGCCCTGCTTAACTAAGTATTGTAGTGAAACTATTCCAAGCAAAAACCTACTAACATGGCTGAAGGATAATAGTATAAGCTATGATAGAGTTTTCCCTTTATCATTCCATAACAGAACTAAACTAATCATAAACGAACCTATCATAAAGAATCGTAACACAAACATCAAACCATCGAATACTGAAATAAATCGCTCACAAAACAAGACAGCAACCCTAAAACATGCAAATCGAATCAAGCAACTCAAGCATTTTATTATCAGATACCACATTACGATACCTTCATCAGTATAGAACGGTATGGAGCGAACGAAGAAATAAATGGCATTTAAAAGTGTGATCCAAGATGTACAAAAAGTAGGGAAAGGGGAAAAAAAGTCGTACGAAATGATAAATTTCCCTTTGGAAGTGAAAAAGTGAGGTTTTATTTATGACGCGCCAGTGTATTGTGGCCTCGACAAAGGTCGTTATCAGATCTTGTTGGGCCATGCATTTAAAATGCACGTTTGGTTACGCTTTGACGGACGATGCTCCTTCATGGTCGTATATTATGTGAAGAGGTGAATGGAGAGCACTTTGAAGAGAATTTTGATTGTTTTAGCGCGTATAAATGACGTAGCATGCCCCAAAATCTAGCGTTGCTAGATCCTTGTTGACAAATGACTTTATATTTATGGCTGTGACACACGTGACTTGGTGGATGTTCTACATCATCAATTGATGAATTTCTACCTACTTCTATCTTTCACTTCTCTTAAATAAGACTGAAGTGTGGGAGGTCATCTAAAGGACCCTTACGTACATCGAAAAACATAATTATGAGAACACTAGCTAAACTCGCGGCTTTGTCTACAGAAACACAAGGTGCTCATCACCTACACTCAATAGCGTGATCATTTATACCCTATAACCTGACCCTTAATGGATTCTTTTTGCCAAATTATAACTAAATCTTTTCAGTAGTAATGGCGTGAAGTTAAAACAGACAAATAAACAAACAGACAGAAATTCTGAAAACTTCTGTTTCGGCATAAGTATCGTTCCATACATCCATCAGTGCACATAGCAAACATTTTTTTCTCTAATTTACTCTTTCAGTTCTTGTTAAGCTTTTATATTAAGAGTACAGATGTATAGTTATGGTTCAAAATATAGAAGAAAGTAATACAATAAATCTTAACCGTAATTCACAGCTACCAATAAATGTGATTGATTAAAATCATTTTAAGACCTTGCAAAGTTACGGCACCACAACGACATTACCTAGGCAACTTTAAATTAGGCGAGAAGAATTATTCTCCAATCTCTTCCAGACCGACCACAAATCACTGCTCCTTGGAAGTAATTGAAAATACATTACGCAACCAAATTAAAGTGGAAAGTGGTACAAGTTGGGAGGCAGGTGGTGGTGCGACATCCCCACCCGCGGAATGTTTTGGCATAAAATATAGCTTCAATTATTTACGTGAAAGATTTATAGCACTTAGAAAAGTGCGCCGAGAAAAAACCGGGAGAGACCGACGTGTGCACGAAAAGTGTTTTTCTTTGAAAACTTATAATGGGTATGAGTGTAGGGAAAGTTTTTTGAATCTCTTTCCTATGGTAATTTGTTTTGGGTGCGCTTATAAAGATATTAGTGTTTGTTGTACTTTATTCGACATAATAAGGAATATATATGGGAATAAACTTTTTATGTATTACGTACCTAAAACGACCACTACTGTGTCATCAACAACCTGCCTAGTACTAAACACAGACCAGATACGAAGAGCAGTCTTCTTCCGCTGGTAATTCTGTTCTGTTACTGTCCTGAGGTAGACTATCTTTTTAACCGACTTCAAAAAGCCTCCTTTTAGCTCAGAGCTCCGTCATTTATGAACCGATTCGAAAAATTCTTGTTTTGTTTGAGAGAGTATTCTTCCCGTTTGGTCCCATAACAATTTTATCGAAACTGATTCAGCGCTTTTTGAAAAAATCAACAAAAAACTAAAAAAATATACACAAATCTATATATAAGACGTTCTAGTTGTAGCAGTGGTCCGAGAATTTGTAATTATAATTGGTGGTACTAAAAAGTATAAAAAAATAACTTTGAAAAGTAAAAACCGACTTCAAAAAAAAAGCTAAACGGAGTAAAATAATTATCATATTAAAATAAAATTATCAGTTTCAGAAGTCGGTGTAATTCCACGCTGAAACAAATTGAATACACCAACTTATGAAACTGATAATTTTATTATAATATGACAATTATTTTACGTCGTTTAGTTTTTTTTTTGAAGTCGGTTTTTACTTTTTAAAGTTATTAGGTAGGCAATTCCGTGGTTTAGTTTAAGATATTCTCTTTCCACGATGTACGCACACGATAATATCACGTTATGATTTGTGATATTTTTCCACCAATAACAACAAAGACTGACAACGGAGGCCGAAGCTTATTGATTCATCATTTTTGCAACATTTTTTTTCTTCCAATGGACTGCTTGTAGATTCTCTTTGCGGATCGTTTCAACGTAACCGGGCATTTATTGGCAAGACCTGAAGGGTCTCCAGCCAAATCAATAGCTACGACGTAGTTTAGGTCAGTCACTTGATCTACGTATGTCACGGGAAGGGACTACGTAAGTATATTGTTATCTTCAGTGAAGTTCTAACAGTGCGGAAGTCAAAAATGGCTACTTTACAAGAGAGTGAACGAAACTATTTAAAACGAGCGTAACCTACGCTGAACGCAATATTGTTTTTTAATTATCATTACAAATAAACTCTTTGAAAATCCTAATAATCTTTTTCATTTCAAGTAAGGGCTCATTCACACGGGTTCCGTCAGTTACGATTCGTCATAAAACACGATACGTCATGACGTATGGACGTTCACACTGCATACGGAATCGTGTTTTATCACGATTCGGCAAAATATGAACTATCGAACACGATGAATCCGTCACAAAAAAAATTACGATTCGTGTTTTTTGATGAACGTGTTTTTAAAAGACGATACATGATTTAAGACGTGTCCGATATTTTTCACGATTCGTGATGCGCGTGAACACGGGTATTTAAAAAGAATAGCCGACGTCAAAAAAAAACGAATCGTGAAAAAAGACGATACGTCAAAAAAACTAATCGTCTTCGTGTGAATGAGCACTAATAGAGCACTATTATACGCACTGTTAGAACTTCACTGACGTTATACCATTGGCAATTCGAATTATCTCACCATAAGGCGAATGCTACACGCTCAATATTTATCACGATATTTTTATCGCGCCTCTGGATCGTGATATTTAATGCGCGTTTAATCCATCAATACACTGATCCAAACGCTCAATAAATATCACGATCTAGGATCGCGATTCAAATATCGTTATAAATATTGAGCGTGTGGCATTCGCCTCAGAATTAGCCGTAATTGTAATGTACTTTGCGTGTGACTTTAATTCTACACTGCATTTACAAAAAGCATACAAAATACACTCCGTTTAATACACGTGTAACAAAACAACAAGATTTACAATATTTAACTATGAAACAAACGACAAACAACGTTAATAAGTATAACATAGTCGCATAAAGCTCACGCATGTTTATTTTTCATTTACGAGCGAGAACTGCAAACAGCCACGGAGTTATTACGTGTCGCGATATAAGAACAAACTCTATTGCTTTCGTGTAGAAGGTTTCATAGAAAGAGGGAAGATTTTGAGTGGTAGATACTGAATGTGGTTGATAGAAAAAGGGGAGGAGAAAATTTGCAGGTACTTGGATTTTGAATCTCTTCGCAGTGTGCTGCTTAACAAAAATTGATTTGAACTTCCAAAGGTTTTCTCGTGAATATCAATAGAAACAACTGCCTTCGGCCGTATTTAGGCAATAGATTTGCAACTTCTGACAGAATAGTGCTACTAAAAAAATAAGCCTAACGTAGTAGTTTTTTTTTGTATCATAGAACTGATACTAAACGATGAACATTATAAGCATGGCATTAGGTATCATCGACATTATTCACAGTAAGAGATAGGTTCTTACTCGGATGAATACTCGAAGTCCAGTAAATGTAAATGTAAAAGTAAATGGGATGCATGAAAAGAGGCTCCACGAGCGACGATACAAGTACGTCCGGCGCACCCTGGGCAGTCAGCCTCGCTACGAACCTTGTTGACTCGCTAATCTTTTCAGCATGAGCTATTCTCATATAGCTCGTATCGATGAGAGAAGTCCAGTAAATACTCAGAAACATAATACAGTAAAAACGAGTATTTACTGGCCGTTTATTGTTTATCGATTTATTGATATTTACTTTTGGAGTATTTATCCGCTTACTCATTATTATTACACAGCTCGAATTTAACATTAAGGGCTCTTACACACTACGTTTTTTTCAGGCTCTGTCGACGCGCGTCGCACACAACTATAACGCGCTGCAAATGCGATGTTATCACACCCAATTTACCTATTCACACGTTCATAAAATTGTAGTATGCAGACGACGACTTTTTCGCGAGCTGTCGACGTGCTCGTAGCGCGGAGTTACATCGATACAGATGCGCTGGCACAGCGCGTCTCTTTAGCTGCAAACACGCGGCGCGTTTTAATCGGTGACTTGCCGACAATATTACGATGGCATCAGTCGAAGCAACACTTCTTACGCTGGCCTTAGTACTTTTGTTAAAAAGGAAACGTTTAATTAAGGAAGCGTTTTATTTTGCAAGGAGAGTTGCTCACGCGCGTCTGTAGCGCGATACACGCTCCTTCACACGCGTGCTACACGCGTTTTACTTTGCAAGTAGAGTTGCTCACGCGCGTCAGTAGCGCGTTTCTCGTGAGTTTGCAGAAATGCAATCGCAAGTAATCTGCCTATTTCAAGTTTAGCAGCGCCGACAACGCGCGATAGCGAAACGGGCGTCGACGGCGCCTGAAAAAAACGTGGTGTGTAAGAGCTCCAAAGTTGATAACCCTTCTTTCTTCTTTGCCAACCTTTGTCCTTTGCTGGGGAGTTTGTTGCACTGTTTCTTTTTCACAGCATAAACACTAGGAAGAAGAAAAGGGCGGGCATTTTTGAGGGCTTTTGCAACATTGACGTTCAAATAGAACTAATTAATACTAGGTAGTCTATTTTAAATAAACGAGTTTTGAAGTTTGTCCCGTGCTTAGTTGAAACAGTTCTCTTCTGGAATTTTCTTTATGTCGTCTATATTAATAATAACTTAATGCGTTTATATCAAAACTGCCTGCAGCACCCATTTCTGATCATAACTAATTAACCGTAATACTTATTGTATTATCCATGTAAAACCTTTTCTCTGTGGTCTACAAGGCATGCTTTTTATGAGGTGTAGTTCCCTTGTAGTTATACAGGGCGTCCCACGACTTTGCCACATGGAGGGGAAGTACCTTAAATACTGTAGATAAAAAAAATTACTGAATGAAGACTTCATTTTTATTTTAAAAACAATACGAACTGCATTCAAAGAATTTTAAATAATCATCTGTCTGAACCGGGAATCGAACCCGCTAAATGTGAAAACTAAAAAATCTGTAATTTTATTGTACTAATCGAAAGGCTCGATCAGATACATTATTTTCTTCGAAATAGCATAGCATCTAAAATAAAAGGAACACCATGAAATTTAACATTTAATTTAAGATTTTGTTCAGAATAATGAAAAGCATTTTCTCTATGTCGTTTGTTAAAACAACTGACTTTATGTACTACTTTCTGCTTTGTTACTATTTCGAAGTATTATTTCAAATATTCACCATGAAAAAATAAATAAATCAACGGTAAGCGAGATTACTAAAAGAGTTACAATTTGTATACAATTGGAAAAGACGCATTTTGAGCATTTAATAAATTAAATTGTTTGTAAGTTGCCCAGTTCAACGTGTCTTAATATTTCAATTAAATGTTAAATTTCATGGTGTTCCTTTTATTTTAGATGCTATGTTATTTAGAAGAAATAAATGTATCTGATCGAGCCTTTCGATTCATCATATCATCATATCATATCAGCCTATTGCCGTCCACTGCTGAACGTAGGCCTCCCCCAAAGATCGCCAACCATCCCGGTCTTGGGCAGCCCGCATCCATCCGCTGCCAGCCACCTTTTTCAAATCGTCGGTCCATTAGTACAAGTCATTAGTCCTTTCGATTAGTACAATAAAATTACAGATTTTTTTGTTTTCACATTTAGCGGGTTCGATTCCCGGTTCAGACAGGTGATTATTTAAAATTCTTTGAATGCAATTCGTATTGTTTTTAAAATAAAAATGAAGTCTTCATTCAGTAAATTTTTCTATCTACAGTATTTAAGGTACTTCCCCTCCATGTGGCAAAGTCGTGGGACGCCCTGTATATTGTATTATTAATCTGTTTATATATTCAATGTTTTCCAATAAATTAATATGCTAAAGATAAGGTCGTAGATACCTTTTATCTTCTTGCCCTTTAGTCTTTTTTCCACTAAAGATCTGCGTATTTGTACGCGTAACAGATAGGAAAAAGGTAATAATTATATTTACTTAGTAAAGACAATAGTATTATTTCCTCATACATGAGTTGAAATATATATACTTATATTGAAAAATATTGCTGTGTATCGTGCCACTGGCTTTAAAAGAGCTGTACCTATACCCAAAAATAGATGCTTCTAATTCAAGAGCACTTCAAACCTTACATATTCGAAGCAGCTAAGAGGTGAATCGAGAAGGAGGATCGCAAGATAAGACTCCATAAAACGTATCTTTAATTTTTTACAATAATAAAAATCGACCAAAAAATACTCCAATAACATTACATCCCTGACTATTAACCTAATTTAAAACATAAAACACGCACTAAAACCTCGTAATCCAATCTCGAATAAGGTCCTAATATTTAATAACATTTTAAACATCCATAATCGGGCCGTCCGTACGTCTGCGTGATAATCTCCAGTAAAAATTTAATTGAACCTCGGAAGTGGGTGCAGATGGGTCGCAGTATTGTTCCGAAGCCTCTGTAACCTCCGTTGTATCGTCGGCCTCGGAAATATCATCCCCACAAGGGCTTTACCTTTTTTTAACGTTTTGTTACAGGAAAAAAAATCTTAGGGCGATATTGTTTTGAAGATTTTTATGGCTAGAAACGCTTTTGTTTGGTTAATCAAACACCTCTGATGGTGGGCTTTGCTTAACCAAATGGCCAAAATTGGCCTTAAAGCGTTTTGAGGTTTGCCGTTAAAGCTGTTAAAACGTTTCAAAACAAAATCTGTGTTGAATGAAACGTAAACTTTTTATAGTTATACGTTTTTATTTGCGCGTTGTTGATTCGCTCTCCGAATGTTTCAGGCATAATCGTAAATGATTTACGACGTGTTTTGGGAGTTAAGTGCTCGAGAATCTACATGAAAATACTAGAGCAAAACAAACCAACAGAGAAGTGAAAGAAGTTTATGTGTGTACTTAACAATCTGAGCTAGTCAAACATTTGAACACAAAAGCAAGGAAGAAACTCGAGCTACTGATGGTCAAGATTTCCCCACAAGAGCTACAGTCAGAACAAAATCTAGATATTAACTACACAACAAAGCTCCAAAACATTCATTTACACGAACGATCTTTAACAATTATGATAAGAATCAAAAACGCATATTACGTTCAACGTTAAAATTACAAGCTAAAAGTGTGGAACAACAAAAAACTGTGTTCCCGTGAGCTTTAATATAATTTGTTAATGATAAATAAACTCATAAATAGCGGTTGTGCTCGCGAATCTGTTTACAACAGATCCACATTTAAGATATCACGCCTGCTTTGTTGCTAATCTGCTAACAAGTTTGAAGCGAAAAATTTAAATCCTGTATTCCGGGGGTTATGAAGAAAAACGATTCAGTGTTTTGGTGTAGAAAGATTTTTAGCTTTGTATCTGATTGTCGTTGTTTTTTTTGGAGAATATATAGTTCCTGAAGAGTTTTTAATTTTTATTTGCTATTTTAGAATTGTTTCTGCTTAAAAGTTAGATAAGTAAAGTATATTTGACTAAGGGCCGATTTTTCAATCGACAGATAGCTTTTATTTGATGAATAATTTTGACGCTTTGACAGCTTTTGTATAGAAAATATGTCAAGCCGCCATATTTAATCCTCAGATAAAAGTTACCTGACTATTGAAAAATCGGCGCTAAATAGATCAATTGATTTTACATTATTATGTATTTTTTAATATCGACTATATTTATTTTATTTAATGGTTTAAGTAACGTCTTTAATTTTAAATTGAAGGAAATTTTAATTAAGTTTAATATATATTTTTTGTTTCATTCCAGGTTACTGGCGGAGTGTGTTCGTTAAGTAATTAGATCTTACGATGTAGATGACTTTTACAATTTAATTATCTAGTAGCATAATTTTATTCATGTACGTTCCTTTGTATAAATACTGTCTGTTAGTAGAGCAAAGAAGTCATTAATCGATACGCCAATTATACAAAAATGTTGACATAGATAATGCTTACATAGTATTTTATTATACCAATATAAAGGCAAGTGTTTTTTCGTCTATAATTTTTTAAATAATTAATTACCGACTTATTTGCAACAGTAATAGGCACACTGTAAGACCAATGGTGTCCTCGTCGCCATGTAAAATTTTGAATGAAACCAACGTGCCAGGATGATAGCCGCCCAAAAATTCTTCATAGCACGTTGAAGCTTTTCCTTTAACTCGAGGAATTTCGAAACTCATCCACATTTCAAATTAGGGATTCCTCCAAGACGAATTGCGGAAGCTTACCAGCCTAGCGCCCTTAAGGAATTATGCTAAGGCACGTACTCGAATGTTTTCACGTATACCCCCTCTCGTCTCGTCCCAACCCCAAAATATAATATATCCAGCAAACTTTACATATATTTGTACCGTAAATCCTGTTAATATATCGCTCTATTTTTGTTGGTACACTTAAATTTAAGGGGACGCAGCTATTTAATGAATGTTAATGTCAAGTTGCATTCACAATTGTAACGCTCGTGTTTTGTTTTGGACTGTTTTACGTGTTGGGATAGGCTAGGCGAAGATTTATTTTGATTTTAGAACGAAGAATTTGGTTGAAATGTTGTGTTTGCCCTTAGATCTACGAGTAAGTAATATCGATGAAATTGAAATTCTAAATATTTATTTGCTTTTAAATATGGTTACAATTGGTGTTAATATTCAGTAGTTCAGAACATTTCGTCATAACATGTTGACCTGCAAATAATAAAGTTCACAATAGTGTGATAATAAATGTATTACTATTGTGACAATTACTAATATATTAATTTCAGAATTATTTCTTCTGTATATCTGTATGTTTACCCTCCAAAAATTATTTAACTGAGTAAAAAGCTTTTTCAATGAGCGCTTGAAAAAGATTCCCTTCATAATTCTTAAATCAAAGAGAAGTTTTAGCATGTATCGATCTGCATGAAAATATATACGTACGTACACAACAATATAAAAAATATTACCATAAAAACAGTGTCAAAAATTGTATACCTTATATACACACAAAATAATTAAAAGCAAACACCATTAACAACCGCAATATACGTCGACTTTTTCAGTACCACAGCCAAAGTCTGTTCTGTATAAAAATTCAAGAAAAATTGAGATAAACCGCGCTCGGGTATGACGGATCGCAGACAATTCGTAATGTGAAAATGGCCAGGCTACGCCGTATTTGACATCCCGGATAAATTGATATTTATAAGTCGAAGGGCCAAGGATACGTTTAAAGGGATTCCCTTTATTGCCGTATCGGGCTGAGGGAAGGTTCCTGTCTTGCCTCAGGTTATTATGAAATATACCAAGTTAACTTGAAAACGTCGAAGGTATATTTATTGGGCGGGAGCAGGAACTATCGGAGCGGTCGGATGTTGTGGGAAGCCATTATTATTCTTTTTATTGGTATAATATTTAATTTTGGGCCTTTAGCTAGTCCGTAGTGATACTAGGCACATATAAATCGGAAAATTATTTAGTTTAGGATTAGGTTGGAGGTAATGAAGGCATTCTGAAGCGCTAGGCTGAGCTCTAAAAATAAAATAGTAATAATATAAATCTGTAGGTGTACCTAGAATATTAAAAAAATCTATTTGATATGACAACATTTACACAAAGTTGTATAAAAAGTAAATAAAATATATAGTAGGTATTTCAATTCTTCAGGAATTAAAATTCTTGAAACATTATCGATTAAACACACAATATTACAGCTAGTACAACATTAAGCGCTTTGAAGCGCGCTCCTTGGTAATGCGATTTGCCAGTTACGAGATAATAGCATGGAGCGTACACACTCAAACGCGCGCTTTCTGTGCCCGTTAAGCGCGCGCTTCAAAGCGCTTAAAGTAGTACTAGCTGTAACAGTGGATGTTGAATCCATAATCCTTGTGCGTCTGCTGCTAGGCTTCGTTCTAAATGAGCAACGCGTTGCATTGCGTTGCGTCGACAGTGCGGCGCATGTTAAAGCAGCGCGTTACAAATAGTAACGCAGTCGAGTGTCCTAGCAGCTGCGTAAGTAAGTAAGTAAGGCTAAATTCAAATTTCTGCTGTAGTCAAGCCGCTAAAAACAACCAATACGCTCTGTTAGATGTATTGCTCCCGTAGGCCACTAGTACTTATAGAAGGCATATTGCTTGTTATTTTCGCAACGCGATGCTTAACGCAATGCACTGCGCTGCTCAGCAAGGACGAAGGGTAACTTAAACAATACACCTTCAGGATAGTTCGTTGCAGTGAGTTATTGGATAGATCTAATTTCAACAGTAGAAAACATTTTTTTTGTACACGGGTTCCCTGATATCAAAGTCTTAAGTCACTAACGTAGGCGGTTGTATCTCAGAATTAGTTCATTTATTTATGCGACCGCCCTGTCCCCAGGATAAGATCGGGGTAGTGTTTTGTGTGTAAATCAGGCAACGTTGACGCATGCGCTGCAAACACTAGTCCAGACATAAATTATTGAAGACTTCATTTGGTTTTATCGTGTGATGGACTTTTTAGGTAATTAATTAGATTTAATTAAATCGAGATGTATACCAGAGAGTTAAGCCATATATTTATTTGTAAACATTTGTTTATACAGGGTGAAATTGTAAACAGTCGACAAGCCGAAATGGGAGATTGTACGCATCACTACGAACAACTTTTACTATGGCACGAAACCGGAACTCGCGAAAAAAAAAATTGATGCACCCTACATTTATGTTCGCATAACTCGTCAAAATGTAGGGAACAGCAGATTTTTTTTTCGCGATTTCGCATTTGTCCCCATAGTAAAAGTTGTTCATAGTGATGAGTACAATCTCCCATTTCGGTTTGTCGAGTGTTTACAATTTCACCTTGTATACACTGTATCAGAAACAAGAATCTGCGTGTTTCTGAAACATTGACACAATATGTTGCGGTAAACACGACAGGGAGTTTTTGGTGGCAAATGCTCCGAAACATTGTTTCTAGGAACATTTACGTAGTGTTTCGGAAACCAGGAATTTGTGACTCAAACATTCTTAACGAAGGAATATGTGGCTTTATGGTGTATCGTGTCAGTCTAAGACTATGCCACTTCGGGAATAAGTACATTTCTTAAATTAAATGTTGTGGGAAATGATTTTATAAATTTTATAAAATCAGTCTTGAACAAATAAGTAGATATACTAACATCATCATATTACAATGACGTAGATTTCTAAAGAAAGATCTATGGTACTAGAAACAATTTGTATATAACATGTGACAAGGTAGGTATGTAAGGTTATGCGCTTGCGTTCAATTATTCTATGAAGTAGATCCTGAGTATTGAGGAAGGGAAGGAACCCTGTAATAAAAAATGTAAGTTAATAACTCATTTTAACAAAACAATTGCAAAGATTCATTTAAGTATAATGTATCGTAAATGCAAAAGCTTCACCGACCAAAAAACGCACTTCTCAACTAGTGCTTAATTTAAACGATTTTTTTCTAATTGCACGTACTTAATATACTAGTTTTGCAAAATTCCAGTACTGGGTAGCACGTACAATAAATTATTGTGATCGGCTGCAAGTTTCAGAGGGTCAGAGGTGCTCAGGGCGGGGCGCGGGGCGGCCGGCAATTATCGGGGACAAATGTATAGAGCGCATGGAAGTGACATTTGACAAGGTATAGTAGGTTAAGGCCCGGACTCCACCAAAGCGGAGATGCGCGGAGATGTCCGAAGCGGAGACGAGAAGAGATGTTTTTCAGCTAGGGTGTATCCATTGAAACTGTGCGGAGATGCGTACTGACTAGACTGTAGCGGAGATGTGTGCTGGCTAGGGTAGAGATGTGCGCTGACTAGACCGGAACAGAGCTGCGTGCGGCGAGCGTTGGATGTGAACGCTGTGACGGTGCAGCGGTGGCGACTAGCGGGGTGCGCCTATAAAAGGGCCGGCACGCTGCACTTCGTCCTTTGGCTGGAGACCCTTCAGGTCTCGCCAATAACTGCCCGGTTACGTAGAAATCGTCCCCTAGGACAACCTACAGCAGTCAAATAGAAAAAAAAAAAAAAAACTTCGTCCTCTCTCACGCCTCAGCAGCCGCTAGTTAAGTACTACCTACTACACCTGAAGACCCTGGACTCCTCGTATCATATTGTCTAAAGAACCACGCCCTGTAAACTAATCTAATTTTGTTACTATTATAAAATATATGTATATTGTATGGTTAAAAGTGTTTTCCTTAATATTCTTATGTAAGTACACTCCTGCTAAACTGCTTCTGCTTCTTGCTACATTCTGACTTTTTGTGCACATGCTCGTTAAGGGTTGACTCCTCAAGCCACCCTTAACCCGCAAAGCGTGACAACGCACAGATTAGTGCGATCTGACACGAAAAGTTGTCACACACTTCTCATGTCAACTTGTTGACAAGTTGACATGAGAAGTGTGACACCGCTCACTGCACGTCGCACACATCTTGGCTCCGCTGCGCTCCGTCGTCAGCTTGCGAGTCAATGCTCACATCTCCGCCTTGTATCGCAGCCCAGCTCAATCTCAGCGAGGAACAGCTCACATCTCCGCTTCCATCGCGCCATACAAATATGATACATCTCCGCTCAGTGGTATCCACTTAAGCTGAGTGGAGACGAGATGTGTGAACAACAAAATTGTATTGGTTTTTTAAAACAATAGAAAAAGTCTCCGCTCCGCTCGTCTGAGTCCGGGCCTTAGGAACGGTTTACACAAAACTTATAATCAACTGCCGATTAGTTGATTTGTTTAAGTTCCCACTGCATGCATACGCTGAGCGGCCGATTACTCTTCAAATAAATACTGCTCACGCCCGACTGTGAGCAAGCTTTCTATTTGGTGTGAATTCAACCAAGGTGTAGTTGAAGGATCGAGTAGTATAATTTACGTCGTCAAGGCGAGATCTGGAAACTTGAATACCTGAGCTGTTGTTGATCGGGTAAGTCATCTCTCGTGTTGACATGAGCTATAGAAAAATAACTCATTTCGTGGTGAAGAGGTTAGCTAGCTAGCAAGGGTAGTAGCGGGGCTGACTGTCAGAGGTGCGTCCACTCAATGAGGTCCTTTTTATATACTACATTGAATAAGTGAAAAAAATAAGACAATGGGATTATGGAAAAATAAAGTTTATCATTTAAAGCGCAGGTGAGTTTATCCAAAAACTTCTTGACTTCAATTTCCATAATTACTTAAACTTTCACAACCAGACAGCGCTAAGTTCATCATCGTTCTTTGAGGATGCTACATCTCTACAGCTCACCACCATTCTCACGGTTTAACATTACCATATATGAGTACAGCATCCAGCGCCCTAGAAGGTGAAATGTTGCCAAAATTCATTATAAGCACCATCAAGCAATAACTAATACTCTTCACTTAATATAACATAGTCGCCTATGGTGAGATTGTTCTTCTAGAAACTGATGGGACGGTCTGCTCGAAACCAAAATCATAGAATTGAAGTCTCCCCTTATGTCCGTCAATAAGGTCCTTGGTATCCTATCTAGTTTACCTATCCCGTTGATAGCTTTGCCTGCACACAGAAGATACCGCGGGCAACGTCACATAATTTATACACCAACACTCATTTAAAATTACGATGACCACTTACGGCCTGTCCACATCTCCACGTCACGACGTCGTCAACGTGGAACGGTGCGGTAACGCGGCACGGTGCGTTGACGTTACGTGCAAATTTACGTTACCGTATCGTAACACGTTCCGCCTTTAGTCGCAAGCGCACACGTATATGCGCTCCGCCCGCGCTCTCTACGCCCGCGAGTTAGTCGCCGTCTATGTGCTCTGATGCTTTAAACCCATATCTTACCGTTTCTCTTATTAAAATTCAGGATCTAGATGGTCAACGATAAATCTAACAATGATTCTGACGTGCATTTTTTACGATACGGTAACGTACCTTTGCACGTTACGTCAACGCACCGTGCCACGTTACCGCACCGTTCCACCTTGACGACGTCGTGACATGGAGATGTGGGCACGCTCTTAGGGTAATAAATTAACACTTCACAATTATTATCATCATAATATCAATGTCCTTTGCCGACCCTCCACCTTGAGTCAACAACGGATTGTCCTGAGCATATAGCTTCGCGGATGACATCTTAGTCGTCATCGACCGCGTTGCTCTATGGTCCTGAGTGAATATTATTACAATTAACTTTTAAACAAACGAATTTATGAAGCTGTCATTACTACTTCTATGATTATATTCTTATATGATTCTTAAGTCACCTTTTACGGTATCCTTGAGAAGTGTTAGTCTATCTATTAAAGTCACCGATTAGATCACCTCTTCACCACATTATGTGGGTTCTTATAAGTATCCAACCAAATTCCTTTTAGGTTGCCTCGGGTATAACTCATTAGAGGTCAGAAGATCTAGTGATCAACTATTAACGATGTGCAAGATCCTCCGAGGGAAAGTAGGTGCCCCCGATCTTAATTGCAAGTTGTGCCGATTATTTGTTCCAAATAATTACCGCCGGAGCAGAAAACATAAGCTGTTTGCTGTTCCGACATGTCGTACTGTGGCTCGTTCACGATCACCCATACCGCGAAGTCTCACCGCGCTCAATGCCCTCCTGGACGCCAGACCGAATTTTGATATGTTTGCGGATGTCTGGAGTACTTCGAGAGGAATGCATCATGAATGAGTGAAAGAATATACTGTCAGAAGAATTGTAAGGGATTTGTGAGAGAGTTTATTAGAATTAATAGAATATTTTTTTAATTTTTATTTTCTTTGCCTTGTATTGTATGTATCGTCTTCTATTACTATCTTTAATTATTGTAATTGGTCTAAGACCGTTTTAATTAAAGTAAATAAATCATCAAATCAGTATTTAGAATTTCTCTTTAAACCACGTTTGTACCCCATCTAGTCTTTCTACCTCTTTGGCTCAGTAGCGTCACCCGCACACAGAAGATAAAGTAAAGGCCCGGGGCAATGTCACCCCACGTAATTTATGCACTAACCCATAACCAAGACCACGATGACCACTGATGATGATAATCGTCATCATGAAAATCATCATCATTAATGACTATTCTTAAGTCTACACAAACTATCTTTAGTTAAAATTGTCACGAACAACCTTTCAAGCAAGCGAGTTTTCGATGAAATTTCGATGTCAACAGTACCTACCAACTTACCACCGATATTAAAAACCGATTTCAATCCAAAACCTCTGGATTGATTTAGGTTTTTGACATTACCCACTTCTATTATATTACTGTCTGTAACATCAATCCAGAGTTTTTGCATTGAGATCTCTTAATAATATTGGCCGTTAGCTGATGCTTCTTTCGGTAACTCTCTTTTTACTCCTGCAAAATACGTCATCTATCTATTTGTAGCCAAATTCATCATATAGACCATCAAATTAGTGTTCCAAATTTCTCCATCAACAGCATTCTAGACACATCCAGTCTTACTACCTCTTCGCCTCAGTAGCGTCACCCGCACACAGTAGATAAAGTAAAGGCCCGGGGCAACGTCACCCCGCGTGATTTATGCACCAACCCTTATCCAAGATTACGATGACCGCGATCCACTTGTTTAGCTTTAGACTCGCAACATCAGTGTTTGTAATTAAGTGGAGTGCGTGTGTCATGGGAACAATGCTTGAGTTATTTCTAATGTGTTTATATGTATAATGGTTGAAAGTCTTAAGGCGAAATTCGTAGAATTGTAACCATCTGAATTAGGTACTCGAATCAGGCTGTGATGCCAGTATTGCTGCAATGTCGTTGCGATAAAATATTCGTAGTCAAGTAAGAGAAGCATTCTCATTATAGAGCGTATTGCGATATCGATGTTAAATCCAAAAGTCAGGGTTCTGATAAATTATCGACGAAAAGGGTTCATGGGTTAACTGGGTCACTGAACCCTTACTACACAATGCAACTAATTATCTAAGGGGTTTTGTGAATCTTAGCCAAGGAGTTGTTGTGTTATCGATTATTTTTTCTTCTAATCTATGCACTATTTTGCCATAATTTCTTCAACCACACATAATAAACGTTGATTTAAACCCAAAAATATCGTGCAAACCATCAATATAAATGAAAAAGAACCAACAGCAAACTTTTCGGGACTTTCAATTCAAAACAAGAGTTATATGTTTGTATTTGATTATAGAGCTCCGTAGGTATAAATTTACGAGTGTTGAGTGTTCAAAGGGTGTGTATTTATTAAAATGCTAATTTGGGCTCTCCTCCGCGGCTTTAGATACTTCGCTATCGGGCCCGCGCACGCTTTGTGTGCCACCTCCAGATTTATGCCATACGGTTGAGGTGTACTAGTGGTACTCGCTCCGTTGTTAGAAGATTTGGGCGATAAAAGATCGCGTTCGAAAGAATCTAAGAAGATTGAAAGAAGAACAGTAAATCATAGTTTCATTAACGTGTTTTGTTATTCTGATATAGACGCATGTGTAACAAAATGTTTGTCACCTAGTGTTGGCATTTTCTGAGTAGTAATAAAACTAAGAAAAGTAGTATTATTTCGAAGCCAGAAGTATTTCAAAACATGTATTATGTACCAATCAGTGTGACATGTCCTGGAAGGTCGCTCTACAATTAAAAAATAGCATTTTCGCAAATAAGTCTCCTTAATTTTTGGAAACTATCTTAGGTCCATCGAACTTAAACGCTTTCGACAACCACTAGTAGTGCCACATGATACATAGCTCACGAGTTAGGGCAGGCGCACACTCGGCCATCGGTAACGCAAAATTCAATCATGGCAGATTAGAGTCCCCTTAATATTTTAATGCCTGACCACCGTCCGCTAACGGGGAATCGATCCGCTCGCCCTCCGAAACAAAATATATATTTTATAACAATATATCTCATCTAGCCTAATTGGGGTCGCTTTATATGGCTTACCGACGTAAGTACATAATTTATTTCCTTCTCGGTTAAGAGTTATGTCCTGTAGGTGTATTATAAATGTACCGTATATAAAGGTGTGATTGTAATTTGAACTTCTGGATACTTGTTTGTGGATACGAGATTTAAATTGTGTAGGATGTGAATGATGGGTGTTAATTTTTTAATGTCATAATTTTATTGAATGGGCTTGTCTTTTTTTTGTTTGTTTCAGGGCTCAAGATTGACCAGCACCCTAATTCAGCAAAACACTTTATTATTTTTATTTAATGTATTTATTTATTCATACATACATTTATATGTTCACTCATACAAATAAATATAACTTTGCCTCACAAAACCGTGTTGTCGGTTTGACTGTGGGATCGAGTCTCCGTTCAAAAGTCGAACTATTAATTCTACATTATATCTTATGTTCATATCTAACACCTAATTACCTAGATAATTAGATAATATTGTAGGTAATCGTAATCGCTATGACTTTGATTTCGACAGGTCAATAATTTCTATAGCAAAGTATGTAAGTATTAACAATCTGACTTCTCCACAACTATGTAGGTACCACGCAATGAATACCTATTGTTGTATCAAAATGAAAGCTATTGAAATTACGCCTATTAATTGACTAACCGCATTTTATAAACTAGGTACTCCAAGAACCGTCACTCACAACAGATATTATGTTTCTGAACTAGAAACGATTTATAGATAAAATTATCATTGCGCACTGTCCACAAGAGCTCTTTTTTTCCAATGTACGCTGGTTAAAACCAGATTCAGAAACGAACATGAGATTATATTATGCAAGTAAGCAGTGACAGATTAGACTAATTTAAATCCATTAAAACGACTGATATTCTCACTAAACCACGCACATTTAAATCAGTTAACACAATAATCTAGGCACTTTTCAGGTAAAAGCAATCAAATACAAATACAAGACCGCATCGACCGCACACAATCGAAGCAAGCGATCTCTACGCCTTTACACTGACATTAACAATACAATTAAAAAGTCCATCAATACGACACAACATTAAACACACAACGACACACTAATTTCAACCATAGCACTTCGAAATAAGAGTTATAGGAGATGAAATTATAAGTTTGCAGCTCAAATGTCCCCGAGGCGACGCACGCGAACAGCCAGCATCTCAATAAGGGAGTAAAACAAAAACCAAAGTTAAACTTCGTTTAACATGCAAATTTGAGAGTCGCCACGACAGAATGAGCGTCGATACTTAATTACTTCTTTAATCGTTCAATCTGGATGGTGGGTGTATGTTGGGGATGCCATACGTAGTCGTATGGAAGGAAATGTTTTGGTTAAATGTGAGGCTCATAGTCAATTTTGGGTAACTTTTAAAGGTGATGACTTACAGGACCTTAGTTGTCCTGCCTGTAATTGGGCTGGGACGACGAAGTTGAGAAGAAAAACAATAAGATCGCTCCTTTAAATCAGATTGTCTAGCCAAACGCTTTAGCCAATGCAATGACTACAGCCAAGCCAAGTACCAAAGATTTATCAGCTGCTTTTTTTCTTCAGCTCCCTGGCTTTTTGTTTATCTGCCCAAGACTAAACTCAGCAGCACTATTACCCTTGTTGATCTAGCGGTAAATACTGCTTTCCCGAAGATATCAAGAACAAGGTTAAAAGGTCCTGGGCTCGTCTTAATGGACGCATGCAATGGCTGCGCATTTATGGATTATCGTAATCTTTGTGAACATCTTATAGGAGGTGGTGGACATAATAGCGAGTAGTAGAGCTCCTTGTGAAAAAGTTCGTCTAGTGAAGTGCTACCACCATACCTATTTCTGCTGCCAAGCAGCATTGCTGTGTTCTTATTTGAAGCGTGGGTGCCGATGAAATTAAAGACACATGAGACTTTCTAACTGACAAAGTTGGAAAGTCGAAGGTTGGCAACACATCAGCAATCCCCTTGGCCTTGTGGGTGTATATAGGTAGCGGTAAGCACTTCCCATCAAGTGGACCGTAGGCTTGTTTGCCAAATGATGACAAAAAAATCACAGAAAAAAGCACGCTTTTTTCCTTAGTAACCTTTGGAAACCTATTCTCGTAATTTTTGCCTTTGGAGCTCTATTCTCGTCATTAAGAAAGGAAGTTCGAACATTGTAGTAATTCCATTAATTTCTATAATTTGGCATCCTTACATTCGACCACGAATTCGGTATAGGTAAGTAGCGATGCAGCGCTTCGCGGTCGCGTGCTAAACAAGCCGGTAGCTGGCTTCAAGTGATATCACTTTTTTATACTTATCACACTTTATTTGAGAGTCAAGATAAGTTGGTATGGAATTACTCATTATTTACTCAATTGGAAAGTCAAAACTTTACTCATGTATAGCTCGGCCATTAAAATTTTATATAAAAGATACACAAACCTTTGATCCTGAAACTTTCATTTTGCTTTAAGAATCCACTAGCACAGAAATGTTTAGTATTTTTTTTGTTACAAAAAAATTGTATTTTGAATCTATTTTTAAAGCAAAATTAATGTTTTGCGATCTAAAGTTTGTTTACCTCTTATACAAAATTAAATGGCCTTACTATACTTTGAAAGTCTGAGAAAAGTGGAACAAGAAAAGAAAGGCGAAAGAAAATGCAGCAGTAGACTCATGCTGTGAATGACGATGCTTGTTCGACAGTTTCTTTTAGAAACTTTAGCTCAGGGTCTGTATGAGATCATTTCTCTTTTCTTTTTATTCACCATTTTTACGTATACTTCTGTAGGTAACACTAAATTATTTATATATATATTTTTTACAGATCACTTTGTTCTATGTACTTAAGCATTTATTAATGTCATACCTACAAGCATTTTTTTTTCAAATAACACTTTCCTACTAAGTTTTAATATTGAAACCGTACAGCATTCTATGGCTTTGATTTTGACACCAATATTCATTCATCATCATCATCTGCCTAGCCTTTTCCCAACTATGTTGGGGTCGGCTTCCAGTCGAACCGGATGCAGCTGAATATCAGTATTTTACATGGAGCGACTGCCTATCAGACCTCCACAACCCAGTAACTGGGTAATACGATACTCTTGGTAAGACTGGTTGTCAGACTTTCTGGCTTCTGACCAACAGTAACAACTGTCAAAGATCTACAAATGACAGCCGGGACCAACGACTTTATGTGCTTTCCGAGGCACGGAGGAAACTCGCAATGGTCACCCATCCACAGACCAACCTCGGCAAGCGACAGCGACAACAATATTCATTGCGTGGTACATAATTGTAGAGAAGTCGGATTGTTAATTTAATACATACGTTGCTATAGAAATTGTTGACATGTCAAAATCAAAGCCATAGCGATTACGAATGTGTTGCGCAATTAAAATATAAGTTACTATCCCAAAATTCAGTTAAAGAACAACTCCATTACATTTAACTTTTAAAAATAGTAATACAGATAAAATCGCGTCTTCTACTTCAGTTCCATGTTTTTCCGAACAACGAATATCGCGTGAGAGTGCGTTTGCGACGTTTATCAGATTTGTACAAACATGTTACAAGACTACCGTGTTACAAATAAACACACACTTTATCCTGGCGTTTGATTTACTGGGTAGGTATTTGAAGTGCGTGTATCTTCGATGAGTAAGCTTTTCGTGGTGTTTGGATTGGGTATGAGAAATTATTTGGAGAGTTATGGAGAATTGTGACAATAAAAAACGAAGAAAAACACAACCCAACACCACAATATAAAGACAGACTGTAATTAGTAACTGTCCAATCGAGATGAATAACGTTTAAATTCATACTTTTTGTTGGTTAGATTCGTAAATTTTAAAGAATTTTCAACAATACCTAAGTAGAGGAATTAATTGCGATGGAACCGAAAGGTTCTGGAGTGGCGGCCGCGTACCGGAGTCTTCCGGTCTGCGTCTGCAGCATGGTTAGGCCTCCCACAAGGTGGACCGCGATGATCTAGTGAAGGTCGCGGGAATCCGCTGGATGCGAGAAGCACAAGACCGGTCGATGTGGCGATGCTTGGGGGAGGCCTATGTCCAGCAGTGGACGTCTTACGGCTGAATGATGATGATGATGCGACAAGAACGTGTCAAGTCCGAAAACAGGATTTTCAGAAGACGATTTTATTCAAAACTTCCAAAGGCGTTTTCTGAGAAATCCGCTGACTTAAGACGTTCTTGTCGCATTTAAGAGAAAACTACTTTTGTTAGGTACTTAATTAAAATTCTAAATATTTTTTGTAGCAATTTTATTTCGACTGCTTCAAACGTTAACGAGTCTCTACACTGAAAATTAAAATATAAAAAATTGCAGCATTTGTTTTCCCATATGAACACTTCCAGCATTTTAATTTCCCATTATTTGCAACTAAACATAAATGCATTACCATGAACCTAAAACATTAACTCGTATTCAGGTAAGTTTTGGCAAATCCAACGTACAAGTGAATTTATCTAAGGCACATCCGAACTATGACAAAAGTAGTTTGCACATAAACAATAACACATGATTAATGTAGCGGGATCGATTTATTGTTCATATTTGTAGTTTTATTGCAAGTCGCCCGTGCCTGTACGCCGGGAGATTTACTTCCAACACAATTCGTATAAACATTGCTGTTAAAATATAATTTATTTTTTGTTAAGTGTGTTTACTGTTAGTTCTGTAATGTTGTTTTCTTTGGAAATCATAATGAAAGTCAACTCTTTAACTGTTTTATTTTTCCTTTAATTAAATGGTAAAATCGAATGTTTTTAGGTACGTACATTTGTATTATAGTTCTATTAAGCAGGAGTTTCTCTATCAGAATCAACTCTTTTGTTAGGTTCTTTCAAATGATAACCGTAAACAGGAACAAGCAAAATAATACGTTCAGATATTGGGAGCCAGATTTATTCGTTCTTCTCTGATTAACGCAGAAAATTTTCAACCAATAGGTAATATAAACCACAAATAACTTTCGCAAAACAAACAGCCTGTACCTCTGTAACAGAACATCCCAACAATTATTTTGTCTACCGAAAGAGTCTTGCCTTAACTCGTGTACCTATACGGTGCCGAACTGAAAATAATCAAAACTTTGCTCATAAAAATCCAAAACAAAAATGCATTATTCATACTCGCCACTCCGCGTAATACATGACCAGTATACCTAGAACCCCGCATTCTCCCTTCAAAACAAGAATACAAACGAAAAGACGAACGTTGAGGGAAAGTCGCGGCTCAACTTAATCTAGCCGAGGATACAACTCGAGCGGACATCGCGAGCAAAGTATGAAACTGTCTGAAAATACATAAATATTGTATTTAGGGGACTCGTATTAGACGCGAAGTATTATGGTAGATTTGATTTGTTGCACCTATATATTCACTGATATAAAATATTGCCACACAAAACAAACTTTCAGTCATGTAAGAAGTTCCAGAATTTTCCAGATTCAAGTCTTAGAATAATAAGATATCTATGCCATAGGCAATGAAAAGATACCTCTTGTGCCAAGTGCCCTAGATCAAAGGCTGCCAAAGTGAAAATATAATTTATGTTATAAATGCACACTCCATATTCATCTAAATTTCAAGGTTAATGTTTTGTATAAAAACAAATTCTAGAGAGAAAACGAATCATATTTCTTATCTTAATCTTACCCACTGTCGTAGGTGGTATTCCACTTATGACCATTTTACTACTAAAGTTTTAATTTTTAGCATTTATAATGAGTTTGTAATTTAACACAGAGTAACCTTCATCGAATTTTATAGCAACACGTCCAATTTCATCAGTTAGCACTCTGGTAAAAGTTGCTGTCATTAATCCGATATTGTATCTTACAGCATCTGCTGGAAGACACGGAGTTTCTACCACATTCTTGAATTCTTCTGCTCATGCATCTTTATTACTGAAGGGGTTTTCAAAATGATTGACTTCACGTACATACATACTCAACTCACGCTTAAAATCCCTGAAGCAGAGGTGTTCATCTATTACAAGAGTCAGGTTCTGTACTCCCACGTTTCCCCAATACTTATACCCTTTTCACCGTAAGTTGATTAGTGACAATTCTCTACAAAATGTTACCATCCAAATTATTTTTTTAAAACAAATCATGGTTATATTATATCGCTATTTTACGGTTTTTGATGATGTTGTTTACGTTTTTTCGATAGCAGTCTCCTTACGGCTACAATTTACGAAATGATCAAGCTGTCAGGACTCATCTTTGGATAAACAGAGTATGCCCATGTAAGGTGGCGAGCCTATTAACATTTTTCGAGCCTATATGGTTTGACTACACAGTATAAAAAGGGTCTTAACCTGCACAATGTTCTGTGAGCTACCGTAGTACTGCTGCAATTTGACGGCAGTTCCTAATTGCAATCTCTAAACAGGAATAAGAGATGTTAACCATTTCCTGAAAAAAATCTACTGACATTATTATGTTCATAATCAAGTTTAAATTACTAGTTTAGCGTAATCTGCAAAATCTGGCCGTCATCTTCATCTCGTAAGTATTCATGTGGACAGATGTAGATATAAACTGCAGTACCGGTGGTTACTACAACTCAAATTGCATGGTTTAATAGTAATTTAATGCAGGAAATTTCTTTATGCGATGACCGCCATCTTAGAACGTTGCCAACGGATTAAATAAGGGAATCGTATGATTTGTATTGTGTTATTTTTTTTATGCAGAAGACAGTGTATTTTTGTTGTCTTGTCGAAACTTGTTTTCTGCTTGCAGCAAAATATGGCCAGTATTCGCTCATGTGACGATAGTTTACTTCTTCGTTGATAAAACAATTTTCCGACATCATGCGTAAGATCAAGGACACCTTTACCCCTGACCAAGAGCCGTCCCTACAAGAGACTGTCATAAGCGATGTTTGAGACGGTGAATGATCTTAGCAACACAATCAGTTTACTTTTCAGGTTGATCAACACAAATTATGATGGCGTTATCAGTGTACAAGTGAATGTGAATCCCCACGCAACTGAAGAATCTACTGCTTTTACGTTAAAATATGAGAAAAGAGAGGTACCCTTTTTTGGTCGGATGCTAGACGGTCTTCTTCTCTCGTATCAGCACGAGCTACACGAAAATAACTCATGCCATGGTGAAAAGATTAGCCAGTCAGCAAGGTTGGTAGCGGGGCTGACTGCCCAGGATGCGCCGGACGTACTTAAGTATCATCACTCGTGGAGGCTCTTTTCATGCACCCCTGCTAGACGTTTATTATTTAATTAAAAACATTCCCCGATTAGCCCCCCGATTCAGAACCTTTTCGATAAGCAGTTGTCGACCGATTCGGTTTGTCATCTCGTTCCGTTTACGAATCTCGCAATGAGAGAAAAAGAGATAGCTTACCGAATCTACGACAACTGAGTAATCGAATCGTTCTGAATCAGGGGGCAAATACGTCGTAGAATCTGATATGAAAGAAAATTACTGACTATTCCTTACGGCCATCGCGTCACAATGCTTTGGAAACGCCTCCTCCTTTGTTTAAAAAAACAAATATGGTGTAACCTGTATCCTTTAAATAATGACGACTTGACGACATCTGTGGTCTAGTGGTTCGAGTGTCGGACTGCTGATCACGAGGTCGTGGGTGCGATTCCCACAGGACACAAATATTTATGTAATGAACATAAGTGTTGGCGTTGGTCTGGGTGTTTCCTATGTATTATAAGTATGTATTTATAAAAAAAAAGTATTTAAGTATATCCATTGTCTAGTACCCATAGTACAAGCTCTGCTTAGTTTGGGACTAGATGGTGCTGTGTAAAAATGTCCCAAATATTTATTTCTTAATTTAATGATTTACATAAATTCTTCTTTTTGAAAATAACTGTATAAATTGTTTGATATTTGCAACAAATGATTCGTTTGGAAAGTGCAAATCCGATATTCTAGTCGTCCGCCGGCGTCTGCATTGCCGTTCTTGGCGCAGATTTATTCGAACTCTATCAAAGAAAAAGTTGTAGCTCCCTGGCAACCCGCTAGGCGCCGTGACATCCCTCTCGGAGAATAAGGAAGCTTACACAATGTAGTTACACCTACGGTGATTTTTTATACTTGTGCATGCATGTTAAAAATTGTTAGAATTTTTTAATTATTTTTATTTGCCTTTGATGACAGTCACAGTTGCTTAAAACTTTTTGGTATGCAATTGACTGAAAAGTCTATTGCAGCATTGATGGTAAGAAGTGTTCCTAGTGCGTAGGAATTTAGAAAACATACTTAGAAGTCTTGTCTATCCTAAATTGAAACTGCAGAGTCACTACATAATTTTATCGTCGCATTATCTCGTGTCGAGACGAGATAGTGTATGGCTTATCTCGTCTAGAAAATGTGACGACAAAATTATCTCGCGCTGCGCATACTAGCCTCTTAATTTATATGACACTTGAGAAAAATACGCAAGAAACGCGACTGAGTTACAATTATATATTTTCAGTTAAATGTGGCGCGAACTTTTGCGAAGGCCATTTGATAATAAATGCCAAATTCAGTGCATTTAAAATTAATATCCTATTTTTCTCATTGCACATTAGGATGGTAATGCGGCCGTGTTATTTGGTTGTTACGTTTTGATGGCATAGTGAATGATGACCCCGAGTTAGTAAGTATAGTACTCCCAGCATGTACACACGGCTACACATCAAACCATACATTTTCAGTTTACACTTGACCTCTCACTGTAAGGAAATCATATACAATGCGAGATCAGCTTATACTGGATGTGTGTAGCTTGATCTGTAGCCGTACGTACACTAGGTCCGCATACACAAAAAATACCTTATTTTAACATCACGTTTGTATTCCCCAAAGGGCTGGGCAGGGTTGTATAGTACACCATTCCGCCGTAATGTTTAAGTGCCATGTAATAGGAGACGAGCCTATCGCCATCAACCGGGCACAAATCCAGACCCCAGGCTGCTACTGATAAACTCCACACAACAAAACCCAATAACAGTTTACCGGGCCTCACGCTCAGCAGTCGCCCTTGCGTCCACTAGACCAACAAGGCAGCAACACAAGAAATATACATACATACATAAATCAACTTACGGCTTTTTCTCATGAGGGTAGGTAGAAACTGCAGAACGCCACATGCTACGATACTTACATACTTCGCTTCGTCCACGTTCATACATCTTAGAGTACTACCACAGTCTAACCTATATCTTACTCCTTACAGTCGGTCAACGTAGAATATTGTCGCAGAGCTATCGTGCGGGGGGTTGCGGGGTAAAGGGGGCGGAGGTTATGTCCCGAGTAGCCATACTGCATACTTGGGACATAACCTCCACCCCTACATAATTTTGACGTTTCATAGGCCCTGTCAAATGTATGGGCGTTGACCCACTGTATGTAGTAAGTAGGTGCACTATGGTACTATGCACCTATCCTTTTTTAAGAACATCACCAATAACATCGAATGTCCTTCTAGGGAGTCCGCTCTCGTTCTCCTCATCTCAAAAAATATAATTTGTATACCTAAAATTAAAATAATAGAAACTAACAAAGACAAAGTGTGAAACCCTCTCAACTCGTAGTCTTGGTCGTATTCTGGCATGCAGGCAGCTGTTTAATACACTGTCAATTGCAACGTAGCTATTTGTCGATTTAAGTGCCTCGCCCCTATATCTCCCCTGAAATATACACTGTTGCAGTGTTCAAACCACTTTCGGGATATTTGATAGAGAACTATCAAGATTTCTGGTTTATGTATTCTAATTTTATATTTTATTAAAAATACTACTAGATCATCGTTTTTTTTTTTGGTTGTGTTGAAGTTTCATCATGTTAACGTTCTCTTTGTTTTATTTGAAAGTACCCTGAATAACAGGTTTGAATTCTAACACTGTTATATAGATGGAAACCTTTTCCAACTTTATTGAAGTCGATTAGCACTAAAACATCGGAATATTCCAAATAGGTATGCAATGCTAAAATGAATGACCATTAATTAAAATCTGAAAAAAAGCCACAGGAAGTTTTCCATTATAAATAATTACACTCGTAAAATTGGCAATCAATTTAATGGAGTCAAAACGTAATTAATTTACAATATTTACCTACAAAAACTAGCTGAATAGGTTGCCTTACAAGTTAATTTAACATACATACTTTTTCATAATCTTCTGTCTGGCTTCATTAGGTCATTCTGACTTTTGCCAAATCCCCGGCGGCTGTATAGGTAGATACTCAGAGCCATTACGCGCTGTCGACTGGTCGCCGGAGACTTGGTCTCTCGGCGACCAAAACATGAGCTTAGTCGTCCGGGCGACCGGCGACCAAGTACGTAAACACCTATTTAAACTATAGAAAGTCACAGTCGCCATCGACCAAGTCTCCGGCGACCAGTCGACAGTGCGTAATGGCTCTTAAAGTGACAGTGACAGCGCGACATTAATGGCAACTTAAATTGAGTAGCGTTTGAGTATATAGAAATATGAATAGTTATTGAAATTTGTAGATATCTTCTTATTAGCCCGTAAATGCCCACTGTTGAACACGGGCTTCTCAGTGACTGCTACAAAGAACAGTTATAGGGAATATTGCCATAATCACCACGTTTTGCAGACGGGTTGGTGATCTCAGTCTTTTGTTATTAGTGGGCAAAAGGACGCTGCTGCCGATGCACTTAACGTAATCCCTTCGTCACTTTTGACGACTCTTGCTGGTGGAAAAGAGGTGGCCTATTCTATGCCGGGAACTCCCGTTTGAAGACAGGCTAGAATATAAAACTTGCTCATCGCAAGCTGAGAATAGACGCGTGTTGTCAGATGCCAAAAAAAAACTAGCACGCTTCGTGGTAGGATCTATACGGTCCGTCTGGCTACCTCACATTGAAGTCCGGCGCCAAGCAACACTGTGTCGCATCGTGTCTATGTGAGAGCTAGAATGTAGGGGAATCCCTCTATATCTCTGTTACTTGGATTCGTATGCAAGACCCTGTCTGAGTTTACTATCAGATGTAACAAGGGTCAAACGCGACCAGTTCAAATAATAATAAAAAAATACAATCACCCGGAACGAATTGGTATAAAAAGGTTAACTATCTAATTGGACGATATGGACTTACGTATACAGCACTATCGATCTTATTGATTACAAGTGAATCGCTACACTGTGGGGTGCATGAAAAGAGCCTCCACGAGTTCTTCTTCTTCTCTCGTGTCAGCTCGAGCTATTCGAAATAGCTCATGCTGTGGTGAAAAGATTAGCCAGTCAGCAAGGTTGGTAGCGGGACTGACTGCCCAGGATGCGCCGGACATACTTAAAAATCGTCACTCGTGGAGATATCGACGGAGATTTCGAATAGCTCATGCTGACACGAAAGAAGAAGAAGCTACACTGTCGTGTATCTCCACTGTTATGTCGTAGTGACAAATCCCAAGTCCCTATTTACGTAACAAACTGTATTTCTGCATCGCAAACGTTTCAAATGTGTCAGAAGAGATGTATGTAGTAGTTATTTTCAATGAATAATGAATGTTTACCTAATCGTCAGTTTTTAATCGGGCCGTGGAGTCGGTAAACATGTTTACGCTCTATGTTCTGGCTATATTTTTATTTTCCCGTCGAGGTATTCCCGCTGCTATGTAGCTTAGCTAGCATGATGAAACTTAACATTACTAGATGTGCTTTCAGCAGCAGTTTCCATACTGTACCTACGGTATAAAACGATATCAAAGGCTGTACCTAAGTCTACTCAACTCCTTTGTGGGCGAAACAACGTTTAAATTTTGCAAGCAAGAACTAAAATTGTTAATGAATTTTCTGTACGCTTTTCCGAACTTTACAAACAAGATATCAAAGCCAAGCAAGTTTTTTTCAATACTAGCGTTTTCTTGCATAATGCGCATTATACGCTTTATACAATAAAACGCTACATTGAGAAAAACTTGCGTTACGCATAACGAGTATAATTTAAACTTCGTTTTATCGTTAAACAACATAATTTTGTTTTTGTTACTTAAATAACGTGCTAACGATTTAATATCTACTCAATTTTTCCTGGGTTTTCATATTATTTTTCAAATTGAGTCTTTACTTACTATCTAAGCATGAAATGAGATTCCACGAGTGATGATGATACTTAAGTATGTCCGGCGCACCCTGGTCAGTCAGTCCCGCAACCAACTTTGCTGGCTGACTAATCTTTTCACCACGGCATGAGCTATATGAGAATAACACGAGAGAAGAAAAGCAAGACTTTCTATTGAATGATTTCTTCCTGCTTCTTAACAACCAACAAACCACGCTTCATTACATAACCAGTCCCCACCCTTACCACATCCAGTTCATCTCTACAGCGCACGAGTGGCGACCGGTCGACGTATTTCAGCCGTTTCTCTCTTGGAATATATTCGTTTTTGGTCGCTCTTTTCATGAGCTCGCTGAATGTGGCCTGGTCTATTCATCCTGCCGCCCCGGCGACGGATTTTTATGGGGGTTTAACGCGAATTATATTTGCTTCAACTGTGTTTCGAATAAATAGCCGTAAATCTATAGCTTGATAAGTGTGGGTTTTCCTTTGTTTTCGTTATAATTATTTGAATGGAATGGAAATGAATAAACAATGTTGGGTATTGACATTTTGTAGACCGCTCGATGTCGTAAAGAGACATACCTACATGAAATACACATAAGTATGCTTAATATTAGAGGGAAAATAAGCAAATATGGAATAGTGTACCTAATATGGAATAACATTTAAAATTAATTGTTATTCCGTATAAGGTACTACTATATACTGTGTTGCTTCAAAATTTAAAATTCTAGATCATTTGACGTAATAAAGAACTTTGGTATTTGGTAATATCTAGTTTTATATAGCAAAATAATCTGTTTGAAAAAAAAATACTGCTGGCATTCCTTCAGCAGTCAATGTCTACATGATAAAACTTAACAAAATGCTACTTATTAAGAATAAATTGAACACTATCAGTACTGTCATTCTGCTAATAGTTAATTACTCTTCGTGTACCTTTTTGAACTATGAACAACGCTTACCAATAAATGCATGAAGCAATTTTTTTGTCCCGGACACGCAGACATCTACAACCTAACGTCAGCCTAAGCACATCATTAAACAATTACCCACAATACTCGGTCCCTCTACCACATTATTTCGGTAACTTGGCAAATAAGTCTAGCACTTAGTTGTGAGACGAGGCGGTTTCTTTACTGCACTTTAATGTCTTAGCCTGACCACCTACCCTGCGGTCTTCTAACATCATTGCTACTACTGGGAATCGTCTTAGTTTGGTGTTTTAGGTGCAGTTTACCATACGTGTAAGTATTTGGAAACTAGTTTCGTAATGCATCTTAGAAGATTGTACAAGTTATACCTATTTTAAATTGAAACTGAAAATAGTCAACTGCTTAATGTCCATAGCAAAAATTGATTACTTATGAAAAAACGGGTTATCATTATGAAACTGTTTACTTTGCTTGATGGTAGGATCCATACGGTCCGCCTAGCTAGCTACCACTCTCGCATTAAAGTCCGGCGCCAAGCAGTTTACTGTGTACCATCGTGTAAATGTGAGAGCCAGAGAGGAGTATACGGGAATCTCTCTATATCTCTGTTACTTGGATTCGTGTACTCCATATTAGACCCAGTCTGCGGTTACCATCAGGCCGATAATTCAGCCCTCATCAAGCTGTCTCCCCCCCTATGTCCACGCCAGCAACGCCCTAAGCCGAGGTCCGAGTCCCACTAGGGGTCGCCCTTAGTGCTGTTGTTGCAGGTAGTCATGATGTTAGTGTAGTACAAGTAGTTAGCTTAGGTTAAGTATTTTACTTCCCCCCTATTGGCTGGAAACCCTTCAGGTCACGCCAATAACTGCCCGGTTACGTAGAAACCGTCCCCTAGGACGACCTACAGCAGTCAAATAGAAAAAAAAAAAAAAAGGTTACCATCAGGTGCAACTAGGGTCAACGGCGACCAAGTCAAATAATAATTAAAAAAATGCTATACATTACAAAAGATTTGATACCGTGAAAGAGGAACAATTTGAAAATAGAGCGGATCAGGCACTGATGAAAGAAAGAAAATATAATACATTTATTTAACACAGACTGATGGGTGACATTCATTACACATCGAGAACCCCCCGTGTCTCGGAGAGCACGAGTATGACAGTCGCTGCTGGTAGTCAGAAGCCCGAAAGTCTGACAACCGGTCTAATCTTAGGATATCGGCATTGCCCAGTAACTGGGTTACGGAGGTCTGATGGCAGTCGCTCCGTGTAAAATACTAGTATTCAGCCGCATCTAGTTCAACTGGAAGCTGACCCCAACATGGTTGGGGAAAGGCCTGGCAGAACAACAGGCAGTGATAGTATATGGTACAATGGCTGATAACGTCGGTCTTACGCATAGTAATTGCCCTCTGACCGCGGTAACATTCAGGGAAACTGGATTTTCGAAAAATGATGCTATCAGTGAAACAAAAAGATGCCGATGTCGACCTCTGGTCACCTCTTACAGCATCCACAAGAATAGATGAAGATTCCGAGGACCAGATATATTTCAAGTAAATTAACTTCAATATTAGTTATACTTGATCATTAAAACATACGTCACATGCGTTTGCGGTGAAGGAAAGCATGGTGAGGAAACCTGCACATCTAAGAGGGCTCCATGAAGTTCTCGATGATGTGTGTACTCTGCCAACACGTACCAGGGGGCCAATCCCTAAGCACGAAGTCCGTGGTTTCGGCCTTAGTGACGAGCGTTTCCTACTCCCTATCACCTACGGACATACCTACGATTATTTCGGGGCCCGAACTAAAAATGAATGACAACACGATTTGACAGTTGTCCCTACTACCGATGTGATTTTGCTCGTTTGAAAAGTTGAACTTGACACTTGTTTTGTTCACTCCTACGTTTCGGGTTACTTTCGGCAACTAACTCCGTTGACGGACTTAGGGAGTAGGTCTCCAGGCCAGCGTGGTGGACTAAGGACTAAACCAGTCTTTCTCAAAGTGGGCGGTAACGCCCCCTTGTGGGCGCTACAGACTTACAGGGGGGCGGTAAAGAATGATTACGATTGTGATTTTTAAGATGTGGTAAAGTTAAAAAAAATAGGGGGCGCTAGAAAATAAGTGATTTCCAAAGTGGGCGGTAGACAAAATAAGTTTGAGAACCTCTGGGCTAAACCGTTCTCATTCTGAGAATAGGCCCATGCCCAACGGTGGGACCGTAATCGGCTGATTATGTTATGCGATGCTCATCTGTTTAATTATTGCAGCATTAACAAAATCCTTACTTACCTACAGAAAACCTTCAAAAGTAATCCAGAAATTTATAAGCATTTGAGAGAATAAATTACTACGCTAGGATTTTCGCGTATCGCTAAAATGTAATTGCCAATATTTAACAGAAGCGCTACGCAATATTTCTAAAGTAAAATCCGTATGTTGCTCAGAATTGCGTTCGACTGACATAGCAAACACATTATTCGGACCCCTTTAGCTAGCATTAAGTATTCAGTCCTTATTTTCGTTTCGTCATTTATTACAAATAGCTAGAGAGCCGCTTTATTAAGATTCTTAGTACCTACGTAATAATTTATTGTGCATTGCGCCCCGGCCAACTTGACTCGGATTATTTTTTATGGTAAATTGCTGCTAATGACCCAATTTTTTACCTGATGGAAAAAAGTACCGAGTGTTGACGTCGATAAATTGAAGCGTCGACGTGGCTTGTCAAATATTATTTATGTAATGTACATGTACTAAGTACGATCGAACCCATCGTTATTTCTGTGGCAAAGACGATCATTTGAAATTTTAAAGACATAAAAGTACGATAAATGTTTCCGTATGGCAAAATTTCAGTTTGATTATGAATTATGTTGACAAACAAGCCGACAGACCACCTCATGGAAAATCGTTACCGCCTTCCTACTCCAAGAGGATTCCTGATGCATTTCCCACCTTGGGAAAAAGTTGGAAAATCTCATATGCCTAAAATTGCATCCATTTCACACTTCAAACCAAAACAGCAATGCTCCTTGGCGACAGGAATAAGTAGTAGATAGATAGAGGTAGTAGTTCCCTGGACGAACTTTTTCACAAGGAGCCTACTACTAAAATGGGAATTCGGAAAAAAGGACCAATTTCAAATTTGCTCTATCTTGAGTTTATAAAGTTTCTAAAGATGACATGTTACCTTTTTTAGGGTTCCTTACCCAAAGGGTAAAACCGGACCTTATTACTAAGCCTCCGCTGTCCGTCCGTCCGTCCGTCTGTCACCAGGCTGTATCTCATGAATCGTGATAGTTAGACAGTTGAAATTTTCACAGATGATGTATTTCTGTTGCCGCTATATCAACAAATACTAAAAAACAGAATAGATAATGGTACGGAACCCTTCGTGCGCGAGTCCGACTCGCACTTGCCCGGTTTTTTATCATTTTTTAAGGGCTTTGTTGCACTTTCGATTATGTCACCCTGGTTATAAGGTATCGTTTCCATCTACACACATGCATCGCCAATATTCAATGGTTAAACGAGTAAAAAAGTAAAGAAAAACTTTATTTAACACCCGTTCCCGACGGCAAAATTTCTTTTTGCAAAACATTTTCCAATGCACGGAGACCTGGTTTCTAATTTATGATCTATAGAAAATAAGTCTATTCTATGGTAAATAGATTGCTTGTTACGTCCATCATGTGGCACATAAATACTAAAGTACTATGCCGCCCGGGGAGAATTATTAACGAATAGTAAATCGATGACTTGTCTATCATTAATCGTACGCCAGATGTTTTGAGCTAATCATTCGTTTTTTTTTTCGCAATCGTGACTAACGAACTTTGGTCTTATGTGCCTATTTGAAAAATCGAACTACGAAGTTTCAGCTCAAGCACGTTTTCCAACCACAAAAATTTTTCGGATCCGACGATTGATTCGATTTTCCGATTTAACATTTTGTCTTTCGTTCAAATAAAGGTAATTTTTTTTTATAAAATTCTTTGTCCCACACTAAGATTTGTCTTGTATCGTGGGTGCGTTTACAGACACAAATCTTCACTGCACAAACACCCAGACCCGGAACAACTATCTGTCGGCCATACAAATATTTGTTCCGTGCGGGAATCGAACCCACGACCCGTAGCGCAGAAGCCAATGGCTGAGCCACTGCACCAAACGTGTCGTCGAATTGACATCTAGTAGTTCGTTTTTTGACAATACTTTGATCGGATAATTTATAAGTTCGTTGTTTCGTTTAGATCTGAAACTTCGATGTTCGATGTTCGGAGTCTGCGTCGAATCACAGGTCGGGTAGTATTATTCAGTTTACATTTTTATTTATTACTTTAACAAACAATCTGACGGCCCACCTCCTTCAACACCATAGGGATTGCTGATGCGTTGCTATCAATAGCGACAAAGTTGAAAATTCGCATGTACCAGTAATTTCACCGGTGCTAATACCCTTTAAACCAAAATACAATGCTGCTTGGTGGCTGAAATAGTGGTTGGCAGTATATCATGGACAAGCTCTTTTACAAGAAGATCTAACACCACTAAATAAAATATATGCATACTGAATCATATTCAAGGTTCCCGATAAACGTCACCTCAGCTTCAGCAGTGGATGCCCATGATAGGTACCAATCCAAAATTTTGGCGAACTCTAGAAATGCAACAATGATTCCAATTCTTAATCATGAGCTGATCACGCGGCGAGGTCGCGAGTAAGGGCTCCGTTTGGGTCCGAAACTAGTCGGGCAATCCCGAAAAATGCACGTACCGTAACCGTAATTAATCATAAATATGAATGTGTCTCACGAAAGATATAAAAAAAAAGATGCCTATTCTGTTTTGCACAAACTTTTTTTAATTTAGGCTATTGCCTTCTTTTTTACTCTGATAAAATAAGAAAGAGACGAACATAAAATTAAATAAGAGCTGTCAAATTTAGTTGAACTAAAATTTGATACGTCTAGAACGTGTCGACTAAGAACACGGTGAAGTTAAAGACGTTTACTAGTTTGAAATCTCTAACTTGGTTCTTATCTATCACCGTCCTTTCCTCGCGCAGTATGTTAGTAAGTGATAGCAATTCTCTAATTTTAGTTTAGTTAGTAAAAACAAGAGAATCTGCACCAATATCTACACAACCGCCAATCTATTTTATTTATTTTTATTATGTATGTATGTGAAAGGCCTAGCTCGTCCAAATTTCCTGATTCTCCACGTGCCTGTAAAAAATCGTGTAATCCGGTTTTAGTGTTTTTAGCAGACGATCAGTGCTCTAGTCAGGCTCTACCTTTCTTTAAGTATTTAAATTTCCTCGTGCTGTTGTTTTTTGAGGTGGCTCTAAAATAGATTAGTTGTAAAGCTGTCGTAAGTGATGCGTGACTTGAGTTCCAAAGGACTATGTGGAGTCACTTTATTACAATTAGTACGGTTTACTTTCGATGGAACTATTTTAAGAAAAACAACAAAAAAATCTTCCTTTGTTCTCTCTTTTAAGGAACCTTATTCTTTGCATTAATCGACAGCTTAGCAAATAAATTAGCTAATAGCGCTGAATTTTGTCTTAAGTGCAATACGTTTCATATTATTATGTCATTATAATTTTTTGGGTGGAAATTTAGAGATTTTAGTAAAAGAGTTGAGTTGACATAGATAAATTAGTAATTCTGTGATTATTAGACCTCTTTTTAATCATAAATAAAACATTAAAAAGTTACAATTTCACTTACAACAAGAATATAATATTAACATAACACTAGACGCCTCTCTAGCTATTAAACTTAAATCCCTGAACAATAAGCAGAAATTAAATTTTCCATTAAACTGTAAAACGTATCAGCTGTACCAAAAAAGTTAATCACCGAAATGGGCCACCGGTGATTCACTAAAAAATTAACTCCGCATTTGCTTCTAAATAAATTTTAAATTTCACCCCAAAATTTATGACGTCATCCCGGGTACGCGTTTGTAAAATTGTAATTGTATCTCTTATTTGGGACAAAGAGAACAAAAGGTTTGTAACTATGATTAAATGCTGGCTGGTAGGTATGTGTCAGTTATGAAATCACTTTTTTAATTTTCGTTAATTGTTATGTATTTTTTTTTCATGCTTGGAGTCGTGCGGGTTCTCATTTTGATTTTGAATTAAGAATGTAATTATGAATGTAAGCTTTTGAGGTCTGTTTTTGCCTTCATTGAAGCGCAGTTCAGACTACGCTATAATAGCTTATAGCAAACATTGTATAGCACAGGGATATCGCTCAGCATACATTTTATATGGACACGTTCACACAACGCTATGCTATGCAACGGCTTGCTGTATGCGATACACTAGCGATTTTCAGAGCTATATCGTACGATTCTCCAGTCCCCGCCATACCTACTTCACTTGTATCCTGTCCGTTGCCCGATGGATCGCCGTCAAATAACTTGCTATACATAGCAAACCGGCTTGCGGTATAGCATATAGTGTGATCGTCAGGCTATACCTATAGCTATAGCTTATGATGCATTATTCTTTACTATATAGCATAGTCTTAACTGCCCTTAATACTCAATTTCTTTAAAAAAAAACATTACATTTGCAAGTAATCTATCCATGGGTATCGAAGTATGATGAGATATATCTCAGTCATTGTCAACAGCCGCTGCAAGGGCCAAACAACTCGCAATGGCTATTTACCTATTTAATTTAAAATTCTTATTAAATGAGGTCAGCACACATGCATACTCACATGAATATTTATGTCCCTACTACTATATACTAAACGGCTAGCTCATTAACACTTACTCGAATAAAATAAATATGAATTCACTTAATTAAGCCCGTTCATTAACTTATGCGCAGACACAATAAATAACTTTAAAAGCATAATTTCATAGAGCATCATCTCTGAAGCGGGACATGCAAATTGAGAACGTGAAAAATAAAAGATGATAACGTTTTTATAAAGTTCCGACGGACGAGGGACGGGCGTTGTGCGTTTGTGACGTTTATACCGTACGATTTTCGAGTTACCGAGTTTTTGGTAGGAAAGACTTATGTTTCTAGACCAATAGGTCTTGAGGGGCTCGTGGCTAATTAACAGCCACGCTGATCATATGATTTGCAAGGTTAAGCTACGCTTGACGCGATTAGTCCGTGGATAGGTGACCATTCACGGTGCCTCGGAGACCACGTTAAAGCGTCGGTCCCGGGTGCCATACGAATACCTATGACAGTCGTTACGGCTAGTCAGAAACCCGAAAGTCTGACAACTGGATATCGGCATTGCCCAGTAACTGGGTTGCAGAGGTCTGATGGCTGTCGCTCCGTGTAAAATACTGGTAATCAGCCGCATATGGAAGCTAACCCAAACATAGTTGGGAAAAATAAAATGAAAAGGCTAGATAGAACAGAATAAATACGGTAGGTCTTGGGGCCCTTTTTACAGACTTGTTTAACTTACTTCGTTCGTATGTGTTTTCGCTTCAAAATTTGTGATCCATTTTCAAGGACTTGCTGTTGCAGTTGAGCTGAAATTTGGCATACCTATGTAATTTAGGTGGCAATATGGTACCATGGAGCTGTTCTGATGATGGAGCCAGAAGATTTCGGAAGAAAGCTTGTTATCAAAAAGGTTTTATTAATGTCACAAAAGAGAGATTTTCTAAAAAAAAAACTGTCGTGAAGAGTGCTTTAATTTGTAACTACAAGGTTGGTGAAGCACTTTTATCAAACTTGGAGAACACCGACAATTAGTGGCAGATTATTTTTTCTGGAATTTCTAAACCATAAAGAAAAAGTAGCCGATGATTAGAAGCTTAAAATAGAGTTCGAAACACAGAAGGTATTTTTTTTTCTACATAGCTGCTTGTCTGTTCGGACCGTTTCAACGCAACCGGGCAGTTATTGGCGAAACCTGAAGGGTTTCCAAGCAAGAAACACAGGAGGCTCCGTTCATTGTTATACTTACTAAAATATTCCACATAGTTGAACTCAGCGACGTGGTTTACTCTGAGCTTGTCTCGTTGCCAGTTTCGTGAATATTTTAGAATGACCGCCTTATTTAGAATATTTAGTTTGAATAATTTACATTGACTTATCGTTGGAATCTTGATAATTATTATCATCACCGTATCCGATACCATGGGCCTAACAATTACTGCTACAATGAACAGTTAAAGGAGAAATTGCAATAATCACCATGCTTGATAGACGGATTAGTGATCGTATTTTGTTGTTTTTAGCAGACAGGGGGGCGCTGTTGCCCATCTTCTTGGCGAAATCCCTTACGGTCTCCCGACATTTATCGAAGGCGCGGCCCTCCGAGCGTAGGCGAACAACATCGGTTACACCTTTATGCCTGTAAACATAAAGCTTTTTCCGACCAGCCAAAGCCGATTCTGCTTTGATAGGTGTGGGGAGACCCTTAGTCGCCTTTAAGAAACCCATGGGTGGGGAAGGGGTGGACTATTCTACGCCAGGAGCCTGCCATGATGCCCCGAACGATGAAATAGGCAACTGAGGAATTACATCGGGAGGATAGGGTAGGTACTTCCACCAGTATATTTCCAGCATCAGTCTAGCATTTCCTCAACTATTTTCATGGGTTTATAGGTCATTCGCCCGGCTAACCATAAGAAGTTTCCTCCAGAATATTTTAACCTACATCGTGTGGTGTAAACGTAATAAAAAATATGAACATCACCGCACAACGAAGAAGCGGCGATGAAAAGGTTGGCGCACAGTTGATGATATATAATGCGTTAAATGTGAAGAGCGCCGACACTTGAGGGCTGGGCACCGGCAGAATACCAAGTAACGTCCAGTGACGGGACATTTTTTATGACTAATTACATGTTGATTAAGTTGTTTGCTGATAAAAAGGTTTTGTAAAGAGAAAATATAGAGAAGACAGAAAAAAAAACTAATTTAGGTACTAATTATAGGTAAAGGATACCAAGTTAAACATAGCTAATACATATTTCGGCCCAAAGAAGTTGAAAACTAAGTGAACATATTTATAAAAATTGATCTAAAAATTAGGAACATGCACTAAATTCAACAGTTCTTGTGAAAAACCGACGTATCTGGCATGAAACCATCCACTATAATCTCTAAAGAGAATGAAAGTCTTTTACATCGCCTATTGGAAAACAAAATCGGCTACTTTCTACACTCAAACAAATTTTTTACACAAATTTGTACCAAGACCAACGAAAATAGCTATAACTAATTCGTTAATTACCCTCGATTTCCACACACTACGCTAAATTACGCTTTGATACTAACGTGAAAAATGGCCGAAGATTTCGCTGTTGAAAAAAAATGAACGTCCCCCAGTAAGCCGGCAAGACGCATAGCCCTGGACGTGTCTACCAAGGTAATTAGTGGAGATACTAATTTACATTTGTATTCAAAATTCGAGCGCTCTCTCGCGCCATTCCTCGTCTGTTTATTCTCATCTCTTTTTTTTTGTAAAACGTACCGCATTGCTGTGTTTTTCGCGTAAAAAATTACGCGGCTCTCCGTAACAAATGTTTCGGGGACATTGTCTAGCAAACAGTGGCCGGTAAACAACTTAAAATGTAATAAATAGATCTTTGTGTGACTGTTGTGTTTGTTATCATCATATAAATAAAGGTAAAGACAAACATTTATTTTCATTGTTAATATAACGTTTTTTGCTGTACCAACATAATATAATCTATTTCACAATTAATAAATTTAGTTCTGGAGTTTTTAAAGACGCTTCCAATACAAAACAGATTTGCAGTAAGAAAAATCTATTTTTTCGAAAACTTGGCGGATTTTTTCACTTATCAGTTCTTCTAGCATCAAACACTGTGAAACAGATCTAACGAGTAACATTCAAATTCTAAATATTTACTTGAGACAGTGTCAGAGAGTAAAGTCATGTATAGCCTGTCGGTTTAACCCAACCGCTGCAACTGGGCGAACCGTTGAGGTGAATTTAAATATACCGGTTACATTAACAATTCCGCACATTTACTTATTTTTAGTCTTCATACGGTCTGTATGTCTGTGACTAGGCAGTCGCGTACCAGTGTTTTTCCTACGTCATTAAGGATGATAAACACGAACGCCGCTGAGGATGGTTAAATTTCACTGTTATTTATGTTTGTTTACTAACATGTGTAGCTTGTCAAATATTCACGCGGAATAAGTGTTGAAAGTTTTGTGACTGAGTGGTAATTTAATTTATATTAATGATAAAGTTGGTTCTCAAGACTTGGTGGTTTATTTTCTTAGGAACCTATTATACTTTTAGAAGATGCAGTGTTGAGATAATGGTCACAATCCCAGTGAAGGAGTCGAAGATACGAAGGACCACACTGCCCAAGAAATCTCTAAATTGGTCTTTTGGTTCGGGACAGACTAATTGCTATCAAATTAAGAGGAGAGTTAAAATTATTAGGTACTTTTGGTCAAAAGCATTTAAATAGTCTACAGGATGCGAAACATCAAACTGTTACTCAGGGCCGAACTTAGAAGAGGGCAACATGTTCTTTCGTCCTGGGGCTTCCACAAGAGATTGGCTTCCACAATAGGAGTTTTTGTTTTTTTTTTATATAAGAATATATTTTAAACCATTTCTGACATGGAGAAAAAAGTTCAAAAGAAGTACTTTAAAAAAAAAACAACGTCCACTTTCTCGTTGCACCAGGGCCTCTTAACCTTTGAATCCCACCCTGCTGTTATAATAGTCTTTTTACGTAGACTTAATTGCCTATCAATGCCCTGTACATAAGATAACACACAACACTCATCACATTAACCAACAAATTGACATCTACAACACAGTTACATTAAACAACAGATTTTAATCATAAACTAAAACAGTACAAAACAATATTAGCGTTGCACACGGTCGTTAATGAAAACATGTTGTTTTTGAAGCAGCTTAATAAGCGAGACATGAATAACGATCACACTCATGCGCATTACATACACAATAATAAATGTTCGAAAATAATACGGAACGCACCATTAATGGAAGCACGCAAAATCCATTTGGCGTTTTCATTTCAATTTTATTTAATTAAGGCTTATGTGGTGGTCCCGGCCGTAATGCCATATTTGGGTATTGTTATTGAGTAGTTTTGGGATTTTCAAATTTCAATTATACACTATATTTTGAGTTATTGGGTGTGGGTTTGAATTTGTGGATTTCAGCGGAGAGCAGTACAGGGTTGAGTGGACGAAGAACAGCTCTCATCATAATTCATTCATTTGCTTTATTGAAATATTTTCATTGGCCTCCTAACAGTCAGCAACTATCAACTGTGATGGAATAGTGCGGTAATCACTACATTCGTCAAAGGGATTGTTGATCGCGTTATGGTGATAACAATTGCACAGAAAGATGCCGCTGGTCATCCTCTTTTGTCGCTTTTTAAACATTCGTGTGTAAATGTAAATTATTATTAGTCTATTTTTACACTAACCTGCGTTGTTCTCACATAATTTTAAGCACTAAATTGTATTACATACTCGATTGTACGTTTCCTAAAAAGCATGTACTGTGCCTATTCGAAAATAAGAACTTTAAATTTGAATTTACACGAATACTAAATATGTAATTTTTACTTGAATCACTGGATATGTAGGTTACGAAGATAATTAGAGAAAGCTCTAAAATTCCAACAATGCGTCAGAAGACTTTATAAAGCGCTTAGTAACAACGCCATGTTAGCATTAAGTGAATGTGTAAATACGACCTACTGATGCTTAACAAGATGTGCATCTTGGGGATCACTTAGGTGTTTGTCAGCTAGATAAAGAGTAAGAAATCTCCACTAGAGAAATTTTTTAGTTCTCAGAAACTGCGTAGCTGTGGCTGTGTAGAAAGATTTTTAAAACTGCGTGCCAATCATTTTATCATTAGAGCAGTAACGATATTCTGTGGGATCCGAGGTTTTTTTAACTTAGCTCGTTTTACAACGACCTAAGTTAAAAAACTAAGGATAGGTACGTCAGAACCGAACAGGATAATCGGACTTCTCATAATTTTTCGGCGATTAATTGCTCCAACACTCTTGTAGAAGACCCAAAGTCTGACAATCGGTCTAACCGTAGGATATCGACATTGCCAAATAACTGGGTTCGCTCCGTGTTGGTATAACTTTAAAAAAAGTATACAGGGGTTCAAAAAAGAACTAAACGGAGTAAAATAATTATCATGTAATACAATTATCAGTTTCAGAAGTCGGTGTAATTGCACGCTGAAACAAATTGAATGCACCGACTTATGAAACTGATAATTTTATTTTATGATAATTATTTTACTCCGTGTAGTTTTTTTTTCAGGTTTTGCTTTTTTTAAAGTTAATTTATTTAATACTTTTTAGTGCTACAAATTACAATTACAAATAGAGTACAAATTCTCGGACCACTACTACAACTAGAACGTCGTCTATATACCTACTATTTTTGTATATTATTTTTAGTTTTTGTTGATTTTTTCAAAAATCCCTGAATCAATTTCGGTAAAATTTATATGGGACCAAACGGGAAGTACCTATACCCTCACAAACAAAACAAGATTTTTTCGAATCGGTACATAAATGACGGAGATATGAGGTAATGAACAAAAAAAACATCCGATTTGAGAACCTCCTCCTTTTTGAAGTCGGTTAAAAATACTGGTACTCAGCCGCATCTGGTTAGGCTAGAAGCTGACCCCAGGATAGTTTGGAAAAGGCTAGGTAGAACAGAACTCTTATGACAGATGGAGGAATGTTAGAGAGATCTCAAACATTTTAACATATTATCATAATGATCGATCACTCGATTGGGGTGCATGAAAACAGCCTAGACGAGCGACGATACTCAAGTACGTCCGGCGCATCCTGGGCAGTCAGCCGCGCTACCAACCTGGCTGACTGGCTAATCTTTTCACCACAGCATGTGCTATTTTAGCTCGTGCTGACACGAGAGAAGAAGAAGATCGATCACGATATAACTATGAGGATCTGACAGATAAATTGCCGCTCTTTAATTTCTTCCAATATTCCGGGTAGATTTCCATGGTTGTTAAATTTTTCGAATTTTAGATCATGTATGTGGGGCAGGCTTTAGGAGTGTTTTCCTATAAAATGCACCGGTATATAACACATTCGATCACGATCACGACAAGTTTCCCTTAGTTGACTCACAGACTTTTACTTTCATTCCAAATCAGCATAGAAAAAATAAGGGCACCTGTTCGTGTTGAATGGTTATCCAGTAACCAATGGTAATATAAATATTTCAACATAATAAATAGGTACAGTGCTATGATATAACTTATGCGCCTCGGCAATATTCGTGTTTCCGAATTTATACGAATTAAAGAGAGTGTCGACGTTCGATACTTGTTTCCCAATGTCTGAACCGACTAGGATAGGATGCTCCAAAAATACACCATGTACGACTCTCGCGTCCGTCCATTTTTTCTGTTCTCAGCGATGCTCCGAGTCTGATGTCCGATCCGATAGTCGGATCGAAAGCGATCGGTATGCCTTTTCAAACAAATGTACGACGCGGACACCTTCAGATAGTCTGATCAGACTACCGGAACCGACCATCGAAAACAAGTATTGGACGTCTATTCTGTCGTTTATGTGTCTAAGGAGGATGAAGCCGGAGTTATATGATAATATTATGAAGAATATAAAGATTGACGATCAGACAATTCGTACAAATTCGGAAACACGAAGATTGCCGAGGCGCATTACTTTTGTCTAAGTACTGTAGCTACTAGGCATGTTATATTTTCTTGACTATAAATATATCGCCACATTCCTTCCTGCAACTGTCATAAAAGGTGACTCAGGCATACTCTCGGAAGATAATGCCCTATTAAGGATATTACCTTTGTACTAACAACATCACACTTAGGTAAACTATTCTGTACTTATTGCGGTGTTGTAGCCTTATCTTTAGGATAATTTCTTAGGAAGATACCAGATTCAGTGTTGTACCTACATATTTTATTGGCGATATGACGATTTTCTTACATTTGCTTTTGTTCAACGAACTCATGTTGTATCAGAATTTGATTATCCTTTACGTTAACGGTGAAAGAACACATTGTTAGGAAATCTGCACAGAGAGGGTGCTGCTGAGAGGGTTCCAAAAAGTTCTCTATGTTGTATACCGGGTGTCCCTGGAAGTATGGATCAAATCGAATAGGGGGGCGTGGGCAAGGTCATTTCAAAACTTGTAGTAGTTAAAACTTGTGTTAAATTTTTGCCAGACCAAAAAAGCCTTTGCAGTAAATGTTTTTTCTTATTGAACACATGTTTTCTAGCTGCGTAAAAGTATTACCACAGGAAAGCCCTACTGTTGGCCAAAGTCCTGAAAAAAAATGATTGCTCTGATAGTTTTTTTATGATTTTTTTCTATGCGAAGTGATTGAAAAAAAAAACAATAATTGGTCATAACTTTTGAACCGTAAAATATTGCACCGACATTCTCAGGGTTAAAAAGTTTGGAAATGACATTGCCCAGGCCCCTATTTGATTTGATCCATACTTCCAGGGACACCCTGTATAGTCCGCAAACCCGCACCCGGCCAGCATGTTGGACTTAACCGCTAACCCTTCTTATTCTGAGAAGATGCCCGTGCTCAGCAGTGGGAGATTAATGGTCTGATTATGTTTATGCAATATTTATAGTTCACGGTTTTTCAGGTTTTTCGTTTAGTTACCTCTCTGTGACTGAAGATCCGATCCTGTTGTCGATGATGCTTCTTTCGTCTGCCGATTATGACATAATATTACCTGTTTTTCATATATTGCATAACCGGATATCGGATTAACACACGATCATCCAAAACGCGCAGTTTATTTTAAGCATGTCACCGTACAATAGAGTGACGTCATCGAAGGCGCCCGAGCAAAGTCCTGTTAATTAGCAGTCGCGAAGCAAACCGCCAACTACGTGACCGATCGCCTATCAATATCAATCGGAAATCTAAATCTAAGACACTATACCTACCGCAGACTAGGGAAGTGTTGGCGGTTGATAACCATCTCTGACTGATTGATTGTAAGGTTATGACTCAATAAATAGTTATTTGACACATTATACGCGTAATAGTCGACAAGGTTCGCATTTTGTGCGGTGATTTGTAGTGTGAATTAAGCTATCAACAATTGCGTTGGCAATAAATTGCTGGCGATTTTGTATTACACCTCTTTAAAGCCTACGCTGAAGATTGATTTAACTGTCTTCATGTACGCTTTGATGTAGTTTGTAAGCAAAACGATATTAGTTATTGGTATCATTTATTTGCACTCAAGAATCTAATTTTCTTCTACTTAGTATTGATCAGATGCTAAGGTATAAGGGTGATGTGGTATTTCAACATTTTGACTATCACCGGCAAAAATGGTTTAAAAGATGATGTAGTGCCAAAAATTTAAAGAAGTAAGTATACTAAGGTGGTTTGGTCATGTTTATAGAATGAGTGAAAGGCGATTAACAAAAGGAATTTATAATGCGGATGTCAATGGAAACACCAGTAGGTAGAGGATGCCCTAGAAGGACATAGTACATCGATGTTATTGGTGAATGCTCTTCAAAAAGGCCTTGTGCGTAGTACCTACTCTCAACCGGTGTGTGTATGACAAGATGTATGATCGTGGATGAAGCGAAAGGAGTATGTAAGGATCGTAGCATGTGGCGTTCTACAGTTTCTGCCTACACTCGTGGCAAAAAAGCGTAAATTTATGTACGTATGTATAACGGAAAAAATATTATGACCCATTCATCGTAGGTACCTAAAAGGTACTGCATCTCTCAAACACTTAATTCGAGAATAAAACACATTTTCTTAGCTATAAGTCTTTTTTTCAAACGTCAACACCAAACAAATAGCACAATAAAGTTCTATTACACCATGACATTTACCATATAAGTATGTATCTTCCATCCGGGCGGCACTTCGGTCTTGTCCGTACGCAAGTTTATCGCACTATTATTAAGGAATTCCACCTAACGCATGATGAGGACATGACACATCGACAAATTGATATTCAGTGGCCGGTGTGTCCATACAAAAAACGTGTTGTTATTCAAGCCGTGGGTGCATGGAAGCAGAATGATTGACAACACATTAGGAAGGTTTGAGCCTTGTATTTGCTAAGCAGATCACTTGGCCTGTCATGTTGATTTGTTCGTTTTCGGAATAATTATTAACAGTACTGGTTCTTTGGAGATAGATGTTGATGGACGCCCGTTTTATTGCGTCTACGGATCGATTACACATGTTTAGCCATATTTAGACGGCGGTAGAATTTGCTGTACATGTTGACAGATGTATTCACAGGAGGACGAACAGACACCTATACAATATTGTTGTATAATAGGTAGCTAGGTATTTGCCTATGTTGTCGCATCGTTTCTATTCTGGAATTCAGAATCATTAAAGATTTGGACAATCCTTTTTTGATAATAATCATTACTTTAACGTTTGACATTTAGGTACTTTTGGGCTTGGTAGACTTCCGGGCACGACAAAAGCGATTGACGACAGAAAAGCGACAAAGACTACACCAAATAGTTTTTGTTGTCACAGAAAATCAGCAATGAAGTAAAAGGTTAGCCAGTGCTTTCAAGGTCAAGTTAACACTGTTTTGTATGTATGTAATTGTACATGCTGTTAAGCGGTTTTCGCTTACAAGTTGACCAGAACTTCAATTGCTACCGACACGACGTGCTTTGGCAACAACCGACGATTAAGTTTTAATGTGTTTGTGGTGTCAGATATAATTTGTTGGGTTTAAAAATAGTATCAGAGTATAATAGGAGGTTTAAGCTCTCCTAATCGCCAAGTTCATGGTCAAAACTAATTTGCTGCTTTTGAGAAATGCAGTATTTTGATTCAGGTATTTTTAGTCAGGAAAGGTGCAGATAACATGCAGGTTTCTTTAATAGTATACTAAAGTTTTCGTTTACAAAAACTATCTTTCTTGACAACAAAAACTAAACCAAACTTTTGAAATCTGTAAGTACTATTAAAGAAATCTGGAAGAATACTGAATGTTTCAATCCTGCTTCAAAAAGAAATAGGTCTGAGTTATTCTACAGGAATTTTTCATTGCGTCACTTGGATGAAAATGATAAAAACCACAAAACTAATTTATTGAATTCAATAGATGAGCTACTATTTTTCTTGGCAGCATCGTTAGGTAGCATAAATTTTGCCTATTTGTGACATATTTCTTTGACGAAATCCTGTTTATAATTAAAGTTTCAGTGCATTGCTTAAAAGCGTCAAGCTTGCATGCTGCATTGATTTATTTATTTTTTTGTTCTGCGACCTTATTATATTATTTTACTTTTAAAGTGTTCTGGACAGCGTTTTTTTCTATTAAAAATGGTTAAGAAAAAAATGGTCCTTAGGTACAAAAAGAACATTTATTATTGTTTCCGTTTCAAAAAACCGCACTCCTTATAATATCACCTTTAATTTTTAACAAGTATCGTTAATACTTAAAACGTGTATTGTACCTTTGAAACATAATGGAAAATTATGAAGAATTTCTTTCGCGTCACCTCAAGTTAGCGGGTGGTAATACCCGATACAATATCTGTGAATAATCAGGTCTTACATCTTAACAACCTTAGCTACCCACCCAACTGATCTAGATCTTGAAATTTTAATCTTTATGTCTTTTGAAATAAGGTTTAAAATTTATAGAGCAGTGGTATAGGGGATGTAAAAGTATATTTGTATGTTATTGTAGTGAAATGAACAGTAATTTATCGTCGTCTTTGCAAGGTAATTGCGTAAATCATGCATTTATGACAGGCGGCCACAAGCGGCTTTGTCTACCCTCATACCCGCAGTATCAAGCAGTTTTATTGTTACTAACGTAAACAAGAGTTAGACGCATTGTTTGAAATGTAAAAAAGTACACCTTTTCAGTTATTTGGAGCTTAGAATTCACCTGGGCTTTGCCTTTCAAATTACCGGTAGGTTACGCTTTTGCACAGCGTTTTACGATTGCGTCAACGTCACTACAATTATTGAAATGCATTTTAATGCTTCTAAAATTTTCATAACAGCTAACTTTGAATAGGGATTTTTGCATTTCTTGAACAACTGAAATTGTTAACTTCATGATTTTTTTGGCAATATCTAAATATAGGTGTCCAATCTACATGCTCCGCATGTTTTTTTACTGCTTGATAAGTTAAAATATTGGTATATATTCTGCCGCGCTAACGAAGAATACAATAACTCGATTTTTGGACAATTTTGAGTTATATAGGTACCTATACCTACATAATTATTCGAATTCCCCTCGATTAGCCGATTCCGAATACCTATATATATAACTCAAAATCGTCCAAAAAACAAGTTATTGAGTTCTTCGCTAGCACGGCAGTATTATAGATTCAAGAAAAAACACCAGAACTGAAATAATTTTCATTTGTATCAATCATGATACTCTGTTTGTTTCTTTCGTGTTAGCTTTTGTTACAAAATCTTTTCTACCATTTCTCCTTTTTAGCCTCAGCGATTTTATTGATTCTCATGATGTTTTCATAACATGCCTTTTGCTTTACCGATAGAGAATATTTTCTACTTAAAAAAATCGAAAGAGCTGAATAAAATATTGTAAATACAATAAAACACAATACAAGACGACTTCATTTATCAGTATAAAATGTCGGCGCACCATAGATCTAGTTCAACTTGTAACAATCTATTAACAAATAAACTATAAAATCATATCGAAGCTAAAGACTTAATTAGCGGTCGCGGCGGGCCACAGCGCACGCGCACGGCTATCTTATCTCGACTGCGCACGATTCGAACAACGAACGACAACGAACCCTAGGACAGCGCTGTTTATGAAAATAACAGGGGTATGGCGCCTAGACCATAGAGTACGGCCATTTATATTGTGTTACCTAATGCTGTAGTGGAAGTGAATTGTTTGTTTGCGTTTGTATGACAGAATGGTTTTGTGGAATTAAATGTAAATGTATTGACCCGTGTTTGTAATTCAATTCGAGAATTTGGTTTACACTCTGCGCCTGCGTCACCTGTTTTGCGTGTAGGTATGTTACGTTAATATATTTTAGCAAAGGGCGTTATAGTTTAGTAGTGAATTAAATTATCACATTAAAAATAGTATTAAGCAATGAAATATAATCTAATGTTATGATGGTATGATCAGCTAACTATTAGTTTACTGTGTTTACTTACCATGAGAATATTCCCCAAGATTGCTTGTTACTATCTCTAGGAGAGACCCATAAAAGTGAACATTTTAGAGCTTAATATGGATTGGATGGATAACATCGTTGACATGAAATTTAATCCCGTTTTAGCATACAGCTTCTTTATCAGTGGCGTACAGTGGCAAATATATAGATTATTTATAAAATAAATCATTACCTGGTGTAAAGCAAATAAAATATATTTTTTAGCCTGAAGTAAAAAGTGAATAACAGTTGGCATTAAGATTTCCGAAGTATATTAATAATCTTCTCTTCCATATTGTCTTTATTTCCTCGTGATCGAGCCCCGACTGCGCAGGAGTTGCCGTGCCTGATATTGTAGACAGAAGGATTTATGTCCCTACTACACGTACCTGAATATTATTATAATAATATTTTTAGTGTATGTACGTACTTGAATCACACTGTTGGAAATACTTAGGAGTGGAGATTTGTTTTGAATTTAGATATTGATTTGAATTTTAACCAAATTTCTTGGAAACATAGTGTTAAATGATAACTTAAATCGATAAGCTGTTGCTTACCTACAATAGATACCATTTGCATAGTTTATTACGTTTCAAATAAACTTACAATAAGCATGTCCAACAATTCAGAAGGTGACGAACGGATAAAGCTTTATTCTGTTGATCGAAACGCACAACGCTGCGTTGAGCGATTCAACGCAGTCTTGACGTAGCGTCGCGTCGTTGCCGGAACTTTCCATACAAATTATTGACTGACACCATGACGCGTTCCGCAGCATTGTGCGTTTCGATCAACAGACCCAGGCTTTAGTAAACTCCACTGAGACGGAGTTGGTCAAAATTCTCAATCTTATTTCTAAACTGGCAACAACGATTTTACTTAACAAATACTTAAGAAAAACCTTTTAAAATTAAACAGAACCCACGCACAAGACTTAGGTTACTTGATACCACCTAGATAATCGAGTACATAGCTTCGTACGTATCTCCTGGATCGCGCGGGTGGCGGGTTGCCTCCCGGCTAATTAAGATAACTCAATATGTCCGCTGCCCGCGAAATATGGCGGCGCACACGCACAGATAGCTGTGTGTGCAGATTTTGCGCGGCAAATTGTTGTATGACATGCACTGGATGTATGAATAATACTTGTAAGGGATAATGTCGTAATCTTCATTCGACTCGGGTAGATGTTGATGGAGATTCATTTTGTTTAAGAACTTTGTTGAAGCACTGCCGTGCGTCTGAATGCTATTTTGTTTAAATAAATAGTAATTGTCGATTAATGAACTGATAACTTATATTCACAGATTTTGGATAAGTTCATGATTTTATTTTTATTTTTAACGTTGTTAAATAAAAAGAGCAAAACCCCTACAAACTGCATTAGAAGTTTGGTGAGCAAAATTAATTGAACCATGTAATCATAAATGTAGAAAAAAGAAACTAAAAAATAAAACTGAAGTCCAGTTCTATACGGGCTTTCTTTCTTTACGCTGTTCAAAGTTTCTCATGGGCAAACGTGTTCTGTCGTAGACCGCATCATCGCTTAACATCAGGCGAGATGGTGGTCAAACGCAGGCTCACTATCAAATAAAAAAAAAAATCAAATATTTATTCTGCCAATAGGTTCTTGACAAACTTATACAAGTTGGCTAGCTGGTTCCGGCATTTCCAAGTTAACTGACCGCTTGAGAAAAAATGCCGAAACAAACTCAGGTATTATTATTGGTTTTGTAAATAGCTTGTTACAAATCTTTAAACGATGTTTCTTCTAACAAAAACTATACCTTTTCGATAATTTAAAACAATCGTGTAAAAATCTTTGCAAGTTTGTCGAATTCCTACTGCCTCATCAGTAATCTAGCTTCACGAAGTGAATTATGTCATGAGGTAACTTAAGCCCAAACTTAAAGTATTACTCCACCTAGGATCGAGGTCAAATCCTTTTAAGTAGGTACCTACAAAATTCTCTACATCTTCTTAATGTTAATACTGTACCCCTTCCTGCCTTATGCTCGACCACAAGACATACTGCCGTGCTAAGATCAAAATAGGTATCTCAAAAATAATCGTAAAGTTGATTCCAATGAACTTAGCCAAATCGTCAGTGAAGTTCTAACAGTGCGTAAGTCATTTTGTGACAAAAACAGACGACACTGCAAAAGTCACAATATTACTTGAAATGAAAAAGATTATTAGGATTTTCAAAGGTTTAAATCATCAAAGAGTTCATTTGTAATGATAATTAAAAACAATATTGCGTTCAACGTAGGTTACGCTCGTTTAAAATAGTTTTTTACTCTCTTGTAAAACATAAGGCATTTTTGACTTCTGCACTGTTAGAACTTCACTGACGAAATAGCTAAGCCAAATCTTATTTAAAGCATTCACGCACAACACAAAAACTTTTCCCTATCTCAGTTTTACCTCAAATCACTAAGAGGATAAGAAAACTATATTTAGAAACCATCAATTTCCTTGAAACTAGCTTTCCCCGAGATACCGATTTTGCGTTTAGCACGGCAGAATATATCTCCTCTCCTTCTAAAACCCACCTAGACCAAACCAGCTAGGGTCATATAACCTAAACAAAAGCAGCAAGAAAATGCCTAATTAAACCAGTACCAAAATCCGATATCAGCCTTCCACGAGGCGACCCAGCTAATAAAGTGAGCAGTCTCACGTTGCTAATTAGCCCGTTAATTATAAGCCTTTCACGGGAGCCTTAATTTCTGCATAAAACACTATCTGAAGCCGCCCTTAATTTTTGAAGAGATTCTGTTACGTGTATCAGTTTGCTTTGTTTATTTAATTTTGTGTCTTCAGCGTGTAAAGATGACCTACTGAACATTTTGGATGGAAAAGCTCGTCTTGGTTTTCATTTTGTATACTTACAGGTTTTTGTATTGACTAATCAATTAATAAAATTATTTGTCATCAAATTAATAATATGTAAATGTATTTATACACAGTTATTTAGTGGATTCCCGTTTTTTATTAGGTTCTATATTTTTATGCTGCAAACTGCCCTTTAAATTTTTTTAACAGTTCTTTGTATCCAATGGTTGTCTGGAAGAAATTGCTTTAAGCGATAAGACAGCCATTTATACTGTTCTTAATTATGTTTATTCCTTCTGTTTTTTTTAGTGTAATTATAAAGTATATCAATCTATCTAACTAAAATGTTACAAAAATAAAATAAGCGTCCTTTTGCATAATCAAATTTGGTTTTGTAGTAATTTTTAATAGCTAGTGCCAATTCTCTTTTTCACCACTTAAATTAAAATGAGAGAATTGCTATCGTTTACCAACAGACAGCGCGAGAAAAGGTAGGTGATATTTAAAAACTAAGTTAAAGATGTCAAACTATACTTTACACCACTGTGTTTTTAGTCAATACGTTCTGACGTAACTGCCCGGTTACGCAGAAACCGTCCCCTAGGACGACCTACAGCAGTCAAATAGAAAAAAAAAACATTCTGACGTATCGTCTAAATTTTAAGGTTTTACTTTAACTCAATTTGACAGCTCTTAATTACGTCCGTCTCGTTCTTATTTTATCAGAGTGAAAACGATGGCAATAACCTAAATTAAGTTTAATTTATGCACAATTAAATCGGCACCATTGTATTTATATTTGAGGCTTTTGAATCAAGCCAGGAAGTGTGTTTGGGGCTCTCCAAATTATAAGGACTTACCTAGATATCTGCTTAGGTACCTATTCATTGCACAAAATTTGCAGTTGCTCAAAACTATCCATCAAACAGCGTGTCTACGATGTCCAATAAATTATTGCTCATATCCTACATCACTATGATTTACGTTTAGATGCTTCATATAAATCTATTATTAAACAAATTCAAACGTAATTTAATACATTGACGATTACTAACGAAAGTTCAAATAAGGCGAAGATAATTGACTCTGAAGGTGGCGTATACCCAAAATCTAGTTCGGAAGGTACGAGTAATACCCTAAGAGGACGCGGAGTTCGGTTGAGCAAATAGCTAAATAATAGGAGTCCCTCAGCAGGTGGACTGGAGTCATTACTCTTGCGGTAATCCGCCGAATACACCCTGATTTATAGGGTACCGCAGACGGACCACCAAATTTAGGTGTTTTATAAAAAATGGAGCTTAGTTTCTTGAGTTATAAATAATGTTAGAAATCCCTAACGGGAATGGGGTTTCGTAAGAGCGTCGCGATATGGTTCTTTGAAAATAGTTTCGTTTATTTATGTGTTACTCAAATTATACATGGTTTTATGTGATGAGTTGCATACTTTCTTAAGTACTTACTCGTAGAATTTTGATCATCTTGATTCATTTGCAGTCCTAGGAAAGTTTCTGATTTAGAGATGTTTGCTTTAGTTTTCGTTTTTATGTAGAATTAATGAGAATTGATGCCCTAGTTCTACATAATACTTAGGTGCCTGTACCTGGAAAACTCTGCGAGGTATTAAATTTGAAATATTTACATTGTATGTAAAGGACAATGGGACAAAATGTATGGACTCCGTCCCCACCCTTGTAGCACTATAGAGTGAGTTTGATTGAATGAACGAAGGAATGAATAGTCGAGAATGAGTGAGGGAATGAATGAAATAGGCTTGAAAAAAAAAAGTTTTTTTTTGTTTGTTATTTCCTCATTTTAAATCAATTATTGGCTGAAAAATAAATGCTGTAGTGACTTAAAGAATGAGTCATTTTATTCAAAATGAACAGTTTATAAAGTCAATGAATCAAAAATTCGGAAATGTGTATTATAATTATGATTCTTTACTTTTCTGGAGAAGGTTATAAATAAAATCAGTTTATTTTCTATTCTGAATTTTTACTTTCGATTTTTACTTCATCCCAGGCTGGCCCAACGATATTCGCTAAGTGCCTCCCGACACCGTGGTACAATTTTTTTTTTGCGTTTATCTCCTGTTTGACCACTATCTCGCCCGATGGTAAGCGATGATGTGGTCGGCGGTGAAGCACGCTTGCCTAGAATTAACCTATTCACTCTTGACTTAAAGACCCCAAGGTAGCTATCAGGAAACAAAGCCTCCGGCAGGGAATTCCACTCCTAAGCTGTGCGAATACTGAAAGCGTTCGCAAAACGCTTTGTACGTATGGATGGGATGTCCACCATGTACCGATGGCGCATTGCCGTACGTCTTGTAGTCCGATGATGGAAAGGGCCAGGCGGAATGAAATTGTGCAGTTCCATCGCACAATCCCCGAAGTGTAACCGATAAAAAACCAACAGGCTGGCAACTCTGCGTCGATGTTCAAGGCTCTGGAGCTTTGAGTTGATCAGTGCATCGTTGCCGATAAGCCTCTTGGGCCGTTTGTCGACCGACTCAAGTGCATCGAGGTGGTATTTGGCAGATCCGTCCCAGAGGTGAGAGCAGTACTCCATGCATGACCGAACTTGCGCTTTATACAAGTTCAGCAGCTGTTCAGGCGTGAAGTACCGTCTCACCTTTGCAAGGCAATCCCCAACTTTTTAGCAGCCAACTGAGCCTTTGCCTCAATGAATGGACCAAAGTTGAGGATCGATGTCAACGTGACCCCAAGAAGGTCGAGATGGTCCGTTATCGGTAAGGTTACACCACGGAAATATGGAGCCGGGTGGAATTGGCGGTTTTTTGCGAAAAAGAGACGCCTGCGTCTTAGCAGCATTGAATATTATACTTACAACATGTGCGCATGCATCAACTGCCCTCATCCCAGTCAGGCAGGAACAATAGTACGCTTGGATGGCGATTAGGCTCTGCTCGTTTGTTTTTATTAATAAATACGTGCTCACTTCGGCAGTTCCGAACAGGTACTAACGCTACTACGAGCAAGCGGGTGCAAATGTGGGTACAATACGCAGGTAATGACAACCCTATCTGGGTGATATTACGTTTGAAAATGGTAACTACTCTCGCCTCCAGACGCGTGCGCCTCTCGTTCTCTCTATCCCACATTGAACTATTGTTACACTAGCTTTGGAGCTCTTCAAATAACCCCTTCTCACTAACTAAAATAATTATATTCATATTGAAGTAATAATATAAGCATTTTTTTAAGGTAGTTTTTTGTTACTTTCACATTAAATAACTTTTAAACTATACATTTTACAGATGAGCTGTCATACAATAAAATTAAGAGATTAATAAGGTCTTGCATATACAATAGGTTAGAAAGTGCTACACTACTGGGGACGTTTTGTCCCATTGTCCTTTATGTGATATCAAAATTATTTTGGAAATCTTATTCATTTTAATTATGAGCTTTCCAGCTAACTAATGTTTCTCTCCCACATAACATCCCATTCTCAATAATCCACATGAACTTAAAATATTTATACTACATTTTTAATACATAGAGGTACATACAATAAATAAATAAAGTCTAAAATCGCGTAGCAAAAGAATCGAACCCCACATCCCGACGGCCTCGCATGCACGCTTCCTGTTTGGCACGACACCATGGCTACTTTTCTCGATGTGTACACTACTTTATTTCACCGTGCGTCTGTATGTATGTATTATGCATTAGGTTTTTCCACGCAATCGTTCAATTTTATTATTTGGGATCTTGCGGATGGATTTTGGAAATGTGTGGTCTAGACCTTTTGTAATTTGTATGTGATCTTACTTAAGAAAATTTATTTCCACAATACTATGATACGAAAAACTAAAAAAAAACTGCAATGTTTTTTTTTCGGGGAAATGGGAATAATTATGGAACTCTATAATAATAACAAATACCTAGTTAGCTGGTGAGTCACCGTCTGCCAACTTATTTCAATTTTAAGCTTGAAAGGCAGACGCCAATAGAAGTTAATCAATCCACTAAACACCCCTCCCCGTAGACCAGATATTTTTTTACCATATTTTACAATAGTCTTGCACCCACTTGGGACGGTCCATGACTGTACTCCAATAGTGCAGCCGTGGATAGTCCCCGGTTGGTGCCCCATCCCATTTTAGATTAAAGATCTCAAAGGGCCTCTGCGTGTTGGACCTGTGTCCCCCGTATCCCGTATGCCTTCCAAAGGATCGGACATCTTCTGCACGGAAGATGAATCCGTAAATTTAAAATGAAAAGACAAATACCTACAATCTACTTATCTTCTGTAGAAATAATTGTAAGATCTGTAACTTTATTTATTCTCTTTGCGTTGTAATGAACGCAGAATGGGGCGCATAAAAAGAGACTACCTACACGAGTGATGATACTTAAGTACGGCGCACCCTAGGCAGTCAGCCCCGCGACCAACCTTGCTGACTGGCTAATCTTTTCACCACGTCATGAGCTATTGAGAGAGAAGAAGAAGAATAACGCAAAATAAATAAGATTAAATTTTAACCTTCACGCATATCTCAGACATTGCTCTACATTCTGTAACTTACCCTTAATCAGTTGTTCATTAATTAATTTGGGCTATTCGTGTAACATTTTTAGACTTCAAAAATATACCCTCTGCTTCACTCTACAGTTCTTAATACTACCTCTTAACGGGCTAGGCAGAGATGTAACTCAGTCATGAATTTATGAACGTAGCGCACCTCATGTTTTATCAAGTGACATAAATTATCTTCATTGGCTAATAACCAGCTGTTACTCGTTCGGTTACTGACCACCGAGGAATTTGAACTGACATTATTCATTTTGAGCTTCAAAGATTTCGAAGGGTCTGTGTGAAGTCGATGGGAAGAATAGACTTTCTATAGACGAGAAAAGGTATTTGATTTTAAGAATCAATCGTAAGAAAAATGTAACTAATGACTCTTTGATTATAATAAACTATCTGTACTAGCGGCTATGCCAACGGAAACAGAAGATTACTGCGCGTCACCTACACTCAATAGCGTAGATAATAATTTGTAGGTACCCTATAACCTGACCCGCTCTTCAACGGATGTGGCTGCCAAATTTCAACTGGATCTGTCCAGTAGCACTGGCGTGAAGCTCAAACTTAAAAACAGACAAAAATTCTAAAAACTACATTTTTGGTATCAGTATCGTTCCTAGGATGCGATGCAAATTTTTTTTTTAAGATATTCAACGTTTTTATTAGCATCGTTACAATTTTATTATGTGTAGTAATTTAAATGATATATCTATAAATTGTGATGTGTATATAACTCACTCTGGTGGGTAATATTTGTGTGACTATGTGAGTGTGTAGTCTTAATGTGTAAATGTTAGGATAAACTTTAAAAAAAAGTAAAAACCGTCTTTAAAGAAATACTAAAAGGAGTAAAATAATTACCATAATATAAAATTAACAGTTTCAGAAGTCGGTGGCTTCTATTTGCTTCAGTGTAAAGTTGCACCGACTTCTGAAACTGTTAATTTTATATTATGGTAATTATTTTACTCCTTTTAGTATTTATTTGAAGTCGGTTTTTACTTTTTTTAAAGTTTATTTTTTATTAAATACGTTTTAGTGTCATAATTTTAACCCCCTCCTTCATAACCCTTTTTTTTGGCTTTGACGTAGTCGGGCATAAAAAGTCCTTTCAAATGATACCTTACACGATATAATGAAAACATCCTAAAGAGGGGGGGAGGGGGGGACACGTACCCCCTCCTCTTTTCCAGTAGTCAGTTCCCAACAACAAATATAAACAAAGCAATATTAGTAATTTGAGAATTTTGCTTTGATCCGATGAGGAGTTCCGTTCCATATCTCTGAAGTTCATGGTCTAATCATAACAAAATTTATATGGGACCAATCGGAAAGTATACCCTTTCGAACAAAAAAATAATTTTTCAAATCGGTTGATAAAATATGATGGAGATATGAGGTAAAAACATAAATTAAAAATTAAAAAAATACAACCGAATTGAGCACCTCCTCCTTTTTGAAGTCGGTTAAAAAAATGTTTAATTTGCCAGTGAAATAAAAACATTTACTGTATCTTATTTTTACACCAGTGATCCTTACTTAATTTGGCCTGCCGCCCAAAAGGATCTGAGTTTGTCCATTAAAAGTAACTATTTGAGGTAATTGTTTGAATAAATAAAAGCAACGTGTACAGTAACAGAATTTTATTTAATGCAGATCCATCTCGCACTATAGCCGATATTGTACAAAAAATTATAATATCGTTTCGTATCCATTCATAATAATAGGTAATGATAGGTAATATAATATTACACAACTTTTCACACAGTTACAATCATGAAACACAAACATTTAAATCATTCTCTACACTAGAATCCCTCGAGTTTTTTAAGTATTTCTCTTCATTTATTTCTATATTATAATTATTTTACATTACAATAAAATTGGGCCTACCTATTTACGTATGACAAATGCTTCGTAAAAGGACAAAATTTACGTATTACATTCATGAGCACGTTTCGAATTAAAATAAATTAACGATTTCGTTCAACTGTAAACTTATCATTTTCAAAATGCCGCAAAATATCAGTGAAATATTAAAACAAGTGTACGAATTTCGAATTCCGTGGATAGTATACAACAAGTTTGTGATCTATGTTTTTATTAAGAAGCTTTATAAATAAGTATTTAATATTTACAATATGTAACAAAAGTTCATCAATAAAACTTGGCTCAAGATTCTTTCAGTTAAGTAGTGCAAAGTCGACAACAGTATGATCGTTGTTTAAATTAACACAATAAAATCATTATTACGTTAAAAAGGAACTATAAAGAGGTAATTAGATGAATCGATGATTAATAAAAAAATGAATTTGGCACTTCGAAGGGCGTTAATTAAAAATAAATGTGCCGAAAGAATCTCGATCAAATTTTACACGATCATTCGTATCGTCACTACATTATACAGAAGAAAAAATTACGTATATGTTTATAGGAATCCAAAAATATTACCACTACTGTATCTTAAAATAAATTACATTATCTATTACTTAAATTTAATTAGCTATTCGTATACTGGGCACAACTAGTTTTGATTCATGTCATTTTTAAGTGACTATAGGTAATCTATTTTTCTAAGAATAAGTTAAGCTATCGACTAATAAATGGAATATTTTTTTTTCATACTAAAGCTTTTGTAGTTACGTATAGGATTTCTGGCGTGACGCAATGGACCAAAACGTTTTGATACATAATACATTAATAGAAAAAATTGGTAGGCACGAAAATTCGTCTTCAATTTTAAATTGATTTAGTCAAATATCTCACAAATATACATAAAAATTATGGTAAGTATACATTTGCCGTATGCGTCGCGCCAGCAAAATATATTGTAAGTAAGTCTGTAAATGTATCACTATTATGCGTTTCAAAGACGTATACAGACGTTGTACATCAGATTTCGGTTACAAGTACATAATTACTAAGTCTTAATATTTACATTACAATAATTTGTTTCGAGACATGCACTGCGACGGAGGATGATGATTAATGAGAACGAATTTGATACTTTAATAATCAAATTCGATTTTCGTATAACATTATTTCTGGTCAAAACATTGAGTATTACAAACTCCACATCACAATCTATAATACCTACCTACGAGTACTAGAGTAATATGAAAAAGATGAAATTCCCGTAGTCGCAGTGGACGTTTTCACACCCCTTATACATTTTCAATTTCAGCTCGCAAAGAATTTGAAAGGAAATGAACTCATCTAGATACGAACTATTGGCAAGCGCTCCATCAGAAATAATCCCATATTGTATGTAGCTAATCGTAAGAACGGCATCGCAATAATATAAACAAAAATAGTAACTATAAAGAGCTGTAAAACCCACCTCGGTTCGACACCGCGTTTTGGCAGATAAAGTGCGATTTCAAGTGAGCGATAGTGGGGCACGATTCGCACGATAAATAAAAACACAATTCCATTTGAAGCTCGGAGTTGCGGCGCGGCGGCCGTGTCCCGTGTACCTCAGCAGGCGTTCAAGATTTATACAGGGAGATGCGGAACAATATATCACGGAACAGTACGCGGGAACTCGACCTATTCCTAGCGTGGAGCAGCCACCGTCCCGATGGAACATGATAGCAGATCACCCCGACAGATAGCGACAGCCTCACAACTAACGCCATGTCGCCTGGACAATAACTGTACGCTTTCTAATGGTTCTATCTAGAATATACTGCGAGCTCACGTCTCATTCCGCAACAGTTACGCTACATATCGATGCGAACAGATTAATATTAATCGTATTGACTATTTAATATCATCTCCTTATTAACATAATGTATTCGTATGTAAGTCAAGCTAAGCGATAAATAAGCGAAGACCGAATTGCGTATTTTTCATCCGAGCTTCATATAATTTATAGTCGACGATGATATCGCGACTGGTTCTTTTATTTGTGAAATAGTGATACGCGGAGTGTGCTCGGTAAGCGTTACTAACGGGAAATTTTGACAATAAATCTCTGGCAGTCGATTGCCTAAGCGTTCGTGTGGGCTGGCGTAAAAATTTATTCGACAGTCGATTTTGATATCTTGATCTCGCGACGTCAAACCGCGTCGGGGCGTGCGGAGCCGAGCGACAATATGACAATCGAAACACATACATCACGATAGCTGCGTATACATGGAGCGCGCTAACTTACATACTAACATCGGCCCTAAGACCTACCAAAGCATCGACAACGCTTTACACGCGACGACCACCTGAAACAAAAGGAAAAGCGAAATTAATTAAAACGCCAATCATAAAAAAATTAAAAATGCAAATAGCTTATTCGTTTTCGAGATAAATAATTTAAGCGGGGTTAGCTAAACATTGTGTGAAAAATTCGATATCGTCGTTGTTGGTTTAGGATAATTGGAAGCATAATTTCAGCATATTGCTGAAGAGATAAATGTGACGGTTTTTAGCGGTATTTATGGAAGCATGGCACTAGTCGGTAACAATTTAAAATCTAAAACGCACGACGATATTTCATCAGATCGGAATACATTCTCATAAACAAGGGCGGACTTAAAATGCAAATAATTTCGCGCGAGCCCCATGGGCATGTTAAAACAAACTCAGCATTCTAACAGCTTTTCATTATTTATCGCTTACGCTCACGGAACGGCGATTTTTTTTTCAGTTAAAGTTAATTTCTAGCGTAATGCGTATTTGATAAAAGGCTGTATCTCTGGCAGGCAGGCTCCGTCGAGCCGGCTCTGAAATTAAGATGTAACATGATGCGAGAACGAGCAAGAGCAGCTAGATTTATTGCTATACCACTTTGCATATGCTGATTTACAAAGACGGTGGACATGTTAAGAGAGGTTGCGTGTGTGATAGATATAGTTTAAGTGTGTTATTTAAATAACCGTCGACATAATGTTATGTAAATGACTTTATTTGATTCACTGTTATTTATATTTATGTGAAATGATATTGCAGAACAAATAAGTGGCATTTAAGCGCAGAAGTGAAAAGTAATACGCAGCTGAATTGGGCCAAAAATCAAGATTTATAATGCAAAAATTGTGTAACCATTTATAATGCGAAAGGACTTAAAATCAAACAAAGCTTTCAATGTATAAACTTGTGAAGTAAAAAATAAATAAATAATATTGTTTTTTTATAGCAACTTGTATTTAAAATAACATAGCTATACCCATCAGCTATATCTTAAAATGGTACCTACTTACTTTTTTGCGAGATTACATATCAATAAACATTATTAGAGTTTCTCACGTATATAAATACGTGATTAAAGGTAATACACGTCGTGTTTTAAGTCAGTTCATAAGAAAGTAAGAAATGTTAAGCTTTTTTAATGTTTTGTGTCAGCTCTATATAGATACGGTGCTGCTGATGTGGCCCATTCGCGAGGCAGCGCGCGCGAGAGGGACGACTGTCTGGCGATCCGCAGTCAGCAGAAAGAAACACATAACAGGAACGTTCGTACTTGCCTTGCCGCTCTCTTATAAAACATTTTATTATTATTTTTTGTGGGTATTTAATTACTTTATTTATATATTTACCTTTTTTATATTGAAGAAATTCCGACTTACAGCAACATAGTGAGATTTTATGTGCATGTTTTTTTGTTAAGCTGATTTATGCGTTTAACAACAGAAAATAAATGACTCCAGGTTTTACAACGAAAGTAGGTCAAACGTTTGACTGAACGCCTAAGCAATCAGTACGTACGTAATTTATTGCTATAAACAAGAATACACCTACATTTCTCGAGGGAGTTCTCGCAAAAAGTCAAAGTAGTACAAAAAGGTTCACCTACCATCCCGGTCAAGGAAAGTAATAAAGAAGAGGGACGCGAACCGAATAATTGATACGATTATGTGTTACTACTGCAGAGGAGAAAAGATAAGGGCGGCAACATACTGTGCACAATAGAACGAATAGACGAAAAAGAAATAAAAAATACGTATAAAGAATTAAATACGCTGACTTGACGCTTAGTCGCGTTCAAATTTAGAATATCTTAGTCCGAAATGATGTCACATGTTTTTATTGCAAATCGTTACGTAATACCTCCAGACATAACCTAAGTCGGCACAAAACTAAAACAAATGCTCGAGATGCCGCCACGGACGACGACCCCAAATGCGACTAACACGATTTCTATTCTATTTCCAGATGTTGACCAGTATGCACGCAGCATCAAGAACAATGGAAGAAGGGCGCCGGGCGCTCCGTCAAGTGCGAGAGCCCATAAATCCAATAGGACGCGCAATTTGTTGAATTACAGCATGCGCCAGCCAGCCACCGGGCCGACGCGAAATTAGCTCCCACAGAGATAAATTGACGGCGGGCCGCTAAATAAATTATTTGGGAAAACCGAGAAAAAACGGGCGTCTTCCCTTGATAAGGGTTGCGAGTATTCTACCGTGGAAATAATGAATATCGACCACCGAAATACGTACGCGAAGAAAACAACAATCATCAATATTTGTTTTCATTATTCTGAGCTAGACGAACATTCTGGAAGTAGTCATACATAAACTTCCTTAACACAGAAATATGAAACGAAACTTTTATGTACTTTTAATGTACTGATCCCCATATAAAAACTCACATTCGCACTTAACTACTTTTCGGTAGCTCTATTAACTCACCATAAAACATCAATCAAATTTAATGAACCAACATTTGAATAGAAGCACTTTATAAAATCAACACCTTAAAAACAAACGAACACGGAGACTCGTATCTGGTTTAGTAATTAACCGAGCAATTATCACCTAGAAGCCGTTATTAACTCGACCTAGGTATTTCTCACGACAGTAAAAAAAGTAATTAAAGCTCAATAACCAGCACGAAATGAAACGCGTGGAGACCGCGTTTACATTAGTTTGAACGACATTTTAGAACAGAAGTTCTGTCATGAGCATTTTTTGACGAATTCTCACTAATCTGATGGTGATTATTAAGCTTTGCCGCAGATGTTTTCCTTTAACATGGAGTTTAGAAATGACAATTATTGTAATCTATATAAGCTGCTTCTGTAATAGGTACTCTTGTTCTCGATAATCTGAACTACGTGATCGATATTAGCCGATTTAGGACTGTTAAATGTGTCTTTTTGTGTATTTTTTTCTTTGCGTTGTAAAGAAAATCCTTTTAAAGCTGTTTTTTTTAATGCAAACATCCCTCAAAAGGGTTGCATCACCCTTTCTTTCAACGGGATTAATCTGAGTTGTATATTCAAGATTTAGGCGGCAATAAGAAAGACGCATAGGTGGGCTTACGAAGGGGCGAGACTGGCAAATTGTCTCAGATTCCACCCCAGCCTGTAAGGATTTTATTACATTCGTTAACGCATATAAGATTAATGTGAAAATACTCTACATTTGTATGTAAATTCTATAAGGATTACACAGACAATTTCAACAAAGGGTTTAAAAATTATAACCTCAAACATTTTACAAGTGAAATTACAAGAAAAGTAGGTATAACATTTGTTTCTTCTAGGAATTAAAAACAACATTCTTATTTTGAATTCTTCATAAAATTATCATCGTAATGTTACTTAGATGTTAGTTAAGCCTATTAAAGAAACAGATACCGCTTAAAGTTTCGAACATCAACATCTTCAAGAAAACTAAAAATATTTAACTTGAGATAATAATTCACCCTCAGTTAGATTTAGACACCATATTGGAAGAAAAAGCAGCAAGAATTGGAACAACCAATTATATTCGAATTCAAAAATTGGAATAGGGGTTCCATTTTTAAAAGGAGCATGCCCCACCCCGCGTACCTGCGCCGAGTGGCCATCAATTTATCTACATCCCCTCCCGACGTGTGCGGGCCCTCCGTGACGTGTGTTCCATCCATGTACGCCATTACTGTATCGTCTATTGTTAGAATTATTTTGTTAAAAATCTTAGGAGTTTGTAATTGTTGCCAAAAGTATTGGTACAATTTTCGACAGTATTGATCGACCGTTTTGTTAAATAATTATATTAAGAGTCACTCATAATCTTAGTCCGTAGGTTCCTCAACATTAAAATATTCTTTCAAAAATCTCATATGTAAATATATTAGAATCTAACGCAATTTGCTTCGCAAGCAATATTAATATTAAAAGGGGTACTGTGATTTTTTTCCCGCAGCGATCCGCCCCCCGCCCGGGACATTTATCAGGATTTTGGACGGCACAAGCTAAAATTTTGGACGCTTTAAGCTGGGCGTAAATTTCACAAAACATGACACGACCGCGTGAAAAAAAACGACCAAAAAGTTACTCCGGCGTTTGCTTGTGTATCCAGTTTTAATGAAAATGAATCCGTAAGTATTAATTAAAATTAAAACCAGCAGCGACAACGTGGCAACATCCGTATTAATTTCTTTCACACATTCTTAACTTAAAAGTTTTCAACGGTATGATGATTCGATAAAAAATCAATGTTTATTCAAATTTAATAAAACTACGGCCCGTAACTCGTTACGAGATACATAGCTTCGAGATTTAAAATTCATTATTCAAAATATCAACGGTATTCTAACCTAAAGGGCTTTCACATAAATTCTCATCTCTCAAGACACGACCAATTATACGGAAGTTTTTAAAAGGCGACCGTTACTAGGCGCATGCGCAATCGTTTGTCGTTGTTGTGAACTTTCACACTACACGATTATTTATATTAATTTTATTTTTGGGCACGGCTAATGCGGTCGACGTGCTCAGACTAATCTTTCTTTTTTCTTGCTATTTATTTCTGTAACAGTTTGTTATGTGCCACCATTAGGTCGGGCATTTGAGGGTTGCAAGCGATAGTTATTTTAGGCTCTCACTTTAGTTATGCCTTTATTGATGTTTGTGCCTTAAATCGGTTTTGTTTACCTACGACATGTTAAATGGTCCTCGAAACGAATCATCAGTCACGTGCTACTGTATTTTTGTGCTCGACATAAAAAAAACAATGTGTCTTTTGCTTTATGTGTCCACACGCCTCAGCAGACAGCGTCGTATAATATTTACAAAACATTCGCGAACCATTTTATTGCTCCAAATAAATACTCCATGCAAATATATGCAAAGGCAACCTACGCACGATGTAAATTAAAGAGGAGACCAAAAAATTGGAGAAAAAAATAGTTGGCAAATATTGTAACGAGAAAAAACTATTTAATCCGTAAAGTTTTGTAGGTTGGTAGTAGGGAATAAATCAAGCGGTCGTCGCTGGCGTCGATGCCAAGGAAATAAGATGATATCGAGTTGGCAACATCGCGGAGACGGTGCACAGTACTGGTGTACTGGCGATGAGCTGCCATTGTTATGGAGAGAGTGTGAGACGTGACGATGTGACTACGAAGCTAGAATCTTGGTCGTTGGAGGTGGAGAAATATAATATATTAAAAAAATATAACTTTTCGATACATGTGGATGTTTTATTTACTTATGTTGTTAATCTGTATCCTCAAAACAAAACAAACAAAAATAACGTTCTTCTAAAAACATTTTTTTTTCCGGAATACGCTTGTCGTATTTATTTTGTTAGGCAATATTGTATTGTATGTTGACGACATACCAAAAGCTCTCGCGGTGCCAACATCAGAATCACAAAAAGGTAAATAACGTATAAAAAATAGTTTTGTTTTTTAATTTGAAATGCTTTTAAATCACAGAATGAACTTGGAATGTTTTGCCAAGATTTCATATTTAAATAGTTACTTCTTTCAGGAAGAAGTCCGAAGGGCGCAGTTTCCACTACCACCTTCCACCAAATAATTTAAGTGCGAAATCATGGTATTGAAACCCCATATTTCAGTTGTGAGTGCTTAGTGGTCGACGACACACACTATAAATCTCCGTATGATTCGTAATAAAACCTCGCCACTTTACCGAACGTCTTTGTAGAGTACTGACGTTTATTAAGTACCTATGTGGATGTTTTTCTCGTCTTTTTGTTGCAATAAATAAAGCAATTTCTCTCTTATATTCGTGAGGTGAGCAAAGGGTAATCGGGTGTCAGTCATAGTGCCAAATCATGATAATTTGTGGGAGTTAAAAATAAAGTATTTGTATAGAATATGGGCACTATAATTTCTATAGAGAGGAGAGATCTACTTATAAGGTACCTCTGCTAACTGGACAGATAAAATTCAACCTAAATATAAGCACCATAATCATCAAGCCGCATAATCATTATACATTTTGACAGTTGATATAGCAAGGCTTGCTTGTGAAAAAGTTTGGTTGATTCTACGCAGTAGTTTTTGGTTGGTATCTTTTCAAATATGGAAAGTGAAAAGCAGCATTTTCGACATATTTTACTCTTTTATTAACGAAAAGGTATAAATGCTGTTCAAGCAAGAAAAAAACGATGTGTATGGAGAAGAATGATGTATTGACAGAAAGCCAGTGCCAAAACTTGTTTGCATTTGTCTGTTTGTCCGCTTACTTCTTCTAAACTACTCAATAGATTTTGATGCGATTTTTATTTTAATTTAAGTAATTTCTTCCGGAAGGTTTTATTATAGGCTACAAAATGTACCCGAGCGACGCCGGTGCGAATCGCTAGTTACTTATAAATATTATTTCCCAATAGACTGTTAAAAACTGTTATCGATAGTGTATCATGTATTCTTAGCTACATAATTGGAAAAGTTGTATTGACTTCTACTTCTAACCACCGAATGTTTCATAGACATCTCCAATTTGTAGGCACATTCGTCCCAGTGATTTATTTCAGTAGTTTTTCCAAAGATTTATAGGCGCAACTTAGAACTGTGTACAATCTTACTTCCAGTCAACTTTATTTAGAAAATACTGTCAAAACACAATCAAGTCAGAGTCAATCAGACATAAATTTGTCGACCCGTGTGATCCGTCCGTATAAGTACATAAACATGTATGTTTACCATAAAGTTGATTTGTGGCGCTCTCTCTCGGCGCATCGGCAAATTATAATCCTTCTTCCACAACAAACGGGCATGGATGAAAACAATTTTCCCTCGAAAAGATTACATCCCGTCCGTCCTTTATTACATCTAATCACGAGATCTAACAATAAACTATTTTTCACAATATTATTTAGTGAGGCCGTTTCTTCACACTTTCGTTTTTTTCTCCCCTTTTACTCGGAAAAATAAAGAGTCGTGACCATTCATCAACGGTGACGGTGCTCGTTACCGAAATCACGTTTATCATAGATCTCTTGTCTAAGGTTTTAGTTTTCTTCACCATCTATAGTGCCCTAACCACCATTTTTTATCCATTGAACTTAGGACTCATTTTCTTGGAAAATAGGTCTCATTTTTGTTTGTCATCTATTAGGTATTAGGTCGATATTTCTGAAGGCGTAACGGAGAAGAGTCGCGAGCCACACACGACGAATTACGAGCGAACCCGGGACGCGAGCTGAGTTATGTGACCACGATATATAATATTTATGAATTATGTTTTATACTTGGTAAAACCTAGTTAGTTTCGGAGGTGGGACTACTTAAATGTAGACACTATCAGGTGATGTATGACTTGTAGAATTTTTGTCTTATAAACTTAGATTTGGTGACTGATAACATCACTATAACAAAGCTTGTAGGTAGTTTTCTAACTTATGCTAAGAGCAAAAAAAATGGTACATGTTATATAATTATAATAAACTTATATTCATACGTATAACGTAACAAGGAATTAAAAAAAAAGAGTTTGAGCTTTGCAAATCTGTCTAGGCCTAGTTTCTGTTAAAGCTCTACTTAAAAATGCATCTTTCACTTCCGGTTTCTGAATTGAAAATTATAGGATAAGCAGTACTTAAGTAACATTTGAGTACGGAGTTGCCAAAAAATGACGGATTTTAAAACATTTTTTGACAACTCCGTACTCAAATACTACTTAAGTAGGTAAGGTATTGCTTATCCCGAATTCTCAATTCAGAAACCGGAGGTCAAAGAAGTAAATAAGTATTTCTCTCGAAGTAATATTTGCAGACAAGAAATCTGTATATAATAATATTACTTTATATTATATATCATCAGATTACCGTCATTCAACATTGCCTTCACCAAAGCATTCATTAACAAATCTTCCTGCTTGTTATTGGCAACACTTATAAAAATATATCATTCGTTAGCTAAACAAACGCAATATTTTACTTCTGAACACAACGTCACTGAAAGACTAACATATATATCTATTCTTTGATGCTATTTCTGTTCTTCTTTGACGTAGAGGCGGTCATCCCACCAAAGTTGTTCTGAATCAAACCTACGTGAATAAAGGTTTCAAACTTCTTCCATTTCGCAATACAACCCACACTTGTTAATTTATTACTGATATTTTTGGGTAAATATTACATTTAACTGTCTCCCTTTCATTACAAACACCGTCTATACATCATCGGAGAGTTATCGAGTTCCTGTGAGTAAGTGCATATAAATTTTAATGTTTTTCGACAGTTTAAGTGAGTTAATTTTAATATTTTTCGTCTATGTTTATAGAGTTATCTACATTGTAGGACGACCTTACAGGTTGTGTTTGATTATAAATCTATCATAAGATGAAATAATAATATAGAATTTGAAAATAACTTTCAAGGACTACGTCGACATGCTGATATTTGTCAACATCATTAACAGCTACAAGCAATACAATTTACAATATTTGAGCTTCCCAAATCTTGTGCAAAAGATTTTGAAAAAATAAGTTTTTACATTATTCAGTCTTTTTTTTTAATTTCAAGTCGACCATATTATTGTTGCTTTCGAAAGATCAACACTAGATGCACCGCGGTGCATGGTTCCAAGTAGTGGGAAGTCGTATGAAGAAGAGCCGAAAAGAAATTCAAAGGACAATCTTCACAAAAAAATGGTTTGGCAATTTTCATTAAAGTAATGTAAGAACAATGTAGATTATACAAGTCCTACGTCTTAATAAGTACGTAGATACTAAATCTAATTGTAAAGCTTAATTCGGAGGCGGTATCAAACCGACTCGTCAGCTATGCAGCTAAGATGGCGTCGTTCGCGACACGATTTGTCAAAAGCAAAACAAACAGCCCAGAAATAGTTTGAGTTGACAAGTTTATAGCTGCCTCGTCCCGCCCGGCTATGTTACAAAATTATACTAACAGCTAAAGGAATTTTATTCAACACCCGGGCTTTTCCGCCGGCTTCCTTACTGATTTACATTGCATTTGTATCGTTGTGTTTGCGTTTTGTTGATAGCTCAATGACGCACATTGTTTGTGCTACTGGCATACATAGGTAAGTGTGTGGTTTTCTTTGGAATTAAAGAAAAAGGAAAAACAATTAAAAAAAATTGGTAAACAACCTGATGGTAAGTAATTACCGCAGCCCATGGGTGGGTAAAAATTGTGGATCAAACGAAACAGGGCTATAGTTGGGGTTATTTGCAGCATTTTTTGGTAGTACATTTTTTTATAGTAAGGTTCTAAAACAAATAATTTTTCGTGAGACTTAAAAGATTTTGAAAAAAGTGCCAATACCCATGAATCATGGTACCCACTGTCATAAAAGCACTTTCAAGCAATTAAACACCATTTATTGTTTTAAAATAGGTATCCATGTTACTCTAATTGCCTGTTTATTACAAATTTTGATATTTTCTTAAAAACACTCAAATTGTCATAACTTTTAAGGAGATCAAGTTAGGGCTCTGCCTCTTAGACATTTTTTACTGCAAATAACCCCGACTATCGCCCTGTTTCATTTGATCAACGATTTTTGACCTATCTGTATAATATACACCTACAACACCAAGAGGATTGCGTTGCTAACTTTAGTGACAAAGTTGGAAAGTTTCATGTGCATGTAATTTCACCAGCATTCATACCCTTCAAGCCGGAACACAGCAATGCTGCTTAGCGGCAGAAATAGACATGGAGGTAGTACTTCTCCAAACGAACTCTTTCACAAGGATAACTACCTACTACTCTTAAAAGGTAGGCATTCAAGATTAATTACCTATATTGATGACTGTTTTTGGTAAGAGTTTCCTAACCCTGTGTAAACGTGTTAACGAGGCGGAGATGAAGCAGAAACAATAAATTGAAAAATTGAGGGTGCATGAAAAGAGCCTCCACGAGTGATGATACATAAGTATGTCCGGCGCACCCTGAGCAGTCAGACCCGCTACCAACCTTGCTGACTGGCTAATCTTTTTACCACGGCATGAGCTATTCTCGTATAGCTCGTGCCAACACGATAGAAGAAGAAGAAGAAGAATAAATTGAACATACAAAAAAATAATTTTAAAATCACTGCCTCGTTAGTCTAGTAATCGTAAGCGTGACTGCTGAAATTGAGGTCCTGAGTTCGAACCCCAGGATGAGAGTTATTGTGTTTTTCCGTGTGGAATTTCTCAGTAGAAGGCCGGAGTCTGGATTTGTGCCCGATTGACGGCAATAGGCTCGCCCCCTATTACATAGGACTAAAACATAACGGCGAAATGAGGGTGAACATCTCTGCCCTACCTTTTGCGGAATACAGCCGTGATGTTGTGTGATTTTAAAATTGAATTTTCATTTTCAGTATTCAGATACATCAGGAAAACGAATTCAATATTTTAATGTTCTACACTGAGTAACAGAAGAGCAATAAAAATTACCTATAATAGATATGTATTACAAATTACAAGCACCTGGAACCTTCTAATGTTATTCTAATTAAACAAAAAAGACGATATCTTACAATTCCAGCTAACTTGCAACACAGAGATGGATCACAGCAGGTGATAAATATTAAAAAGTCGACATAAACAAGTCCAAACACGTAACTAGTTTCTGTGGATATTTGTCTAAGCAAAAACCGTTGGATGCGGAGGGAAGCGCTTAGGCTAGCTAATACACAACGATTTATCTTTAAAAACACGCGGTTTTTTGTATAATTTTAATGTATGTGCATTTGAATCGATAAGTGATTTATATGCTGTCCAACTAATAGAGATAAAATTAAAAATAAAGCTCATACATATTCATTTTTATATAAAATCTTTAAATTATTATTCTTTAATTAATTCTTGTCTTTTGGAACACACAAACAACGAAACAGAAGTCAAAACTTCATATAGAGCCAGATAATTATACTTTTTTAATGGATTCAACAATTGATAGTGGATAAAAATTTGCAATAGGCTAGATAAGAACAATTAGAAAAACCGTTTGACTATAGTTAGAGCATAATTTCAAGCTAAATAGATAGTTTAAGGGTAAGAGTATCTGGTTACTATTCTCTAACATCAATATTATCAGTTTCAACAACATCTTTATTTTATTTAATCAAATTAAATGTTTTTTAAATATATTTTTTGAGAGGGCTTTCTCACTCGAATGTTATTCGGATGTAAATACTAGTCCAAACCATTATAATGTTACATTTCCATGTTTGTGTTCATGTTATGGATGTACCATATAAATAAATATCTTCTTAATAATGCTGATATTACACGGTACACTTCTGCCTTTCAATTTGGATGAAGCAACCAAATTGAACCATTAAGCATAAAGGTGAATCATTCAATATCATTGATCAATAGCATATGCTTTCATTTTTGCACCTTTCAACCAAAGTGAATCAATTTGGTTGAACCGTGTATATCACCATAACTGCAAATAATTTTATAGACAAAATTAACGATTCCTGTTTGTCCATTAATCATCGTTAAGCTTAAGAACAAAAACCATAACTTTTCAACAGAAACAAATAAGCACCTTTTTACCCCAAATTCAAGACCAGTAAAACTAATTCTTATATCTCCAAGCTTAGCGACAAACGCAGGTGTAATGCGCGAGTGTGCGGCCTTCCTACCGAGGGTCGTTGAAGTTACGCGGGTAACAGCGCAACAAGAATAATACAAAATGTTTTTCATTTTCTTTATGTCACCCCCGACAGTCGTAAAGGCATTAAGCGTGACCAAACTTTTGTTTGATACGGACAATATAAGTATGAGCGCATTGCTGTATCTGCCTTAGACTTGCGTTCAAAATTCTTTAAAGTCCATACTTTAAAATCTTGAGATTAGAAACTGTGGCAGGTTGCTATTGAATTAAGATAGGAATGAAGTAAAATAAGCCCGGATTGAAATAGAAATTATAGATTTATTTAGCGGAACATTTCAACTCAACATTCGCAGATGACAGAGAGGTTACACGACAGATTATCTAAACATTCATTTAAAAAGCTTCTAATGAATTTAGCTTCTTTTTCTCTTTCAACATTCTTTAAACTTCATACTTTAAAATCTTGAGCTTAGAAACTGTGGCAGGAATTGTGATGATTATGGGTTTAAAGTAAAATAAGCCCGGATTGAAATAGAAGTTATAGATTTTTTAAACGGAACATCTCAAAGTAATCTTAACGTAACGTTAAAATGTCCCTTTGACATTTTAACTAATATTTTGACATTGTCAATAGTAAATTTAATTTGTAATTTTTGTAATATGTAATTCAAATTGTAATTCTTAAGATGAATGTTTATTAATCTGTCACAGTTAAATTGTAAAAATTCAATATAATAATAGAATTTATTCTTGCAATGTACCTGCTTGTGATTTGCATGTATAGTTTGATATTTAATGTTTCTACACCAGCAATGTTAGAATATGTGAATCAATTTTTACTGTAAGACCTCAATACACTAAGAAATAAACGCAATTCTAATACATTCGCAGATGACAGAAAAATTATACGACAGATTACTTAAACATTCATTTTAAAATTTCTAATGAATTTAGCTTCTTTTGCTCCTTCACATAATGCCATGTACTGTGCCTCTGTGCTTGATAGAGCCGATCATTGAATTGGAACAAATCTTATCACGTTTCAACTAAGTATTTAAAATTATTGCTGAAAAATGTAGCAGTTATAAAAACTTCAATATATATTACTAGAGTGTTGACGTTGGGACACAGATGGCCGACAGACTCGAGGATGTCTTGGTATTAATTGAAACAGTAAATCATATTTAATGGAAGATCCTTCATGCATTACATATACCTACTCGTACTAAAAAATATTCCAAATTTTTGAAGTAATTCTGGTATAGACTCAAACGTAATTAAGATCTTAAATATAACTAATATCAAAGTTAAGTGAAACAAGATATAACATTAAATAGCCGATTCTCCCCTATAGTCCTAAAAATCACTATTCGTGACAAAACTAGTAACATCCCTATACATACATATGTTGCGTAAGTTTCCGCGATCGGGGAAAGTGGGGAAAAGTGTAGATTGCCCCTAACACACCATCGCTTTATACAAGAACGATTTTATTGTATTAGGATAGTAGTAACACGATGTAAAGACGATCATGTTCGCTTCATCACATTTCTTGCCGCTTCTGAGCAATATGAATGAGTTTTATAGGATTTCTACTATTTGTAACTGTCTATCGATGGCTTGATCAATAAAGTTTTGTTTTTTGTTGTTTTCATGGTTTTAGAGAAGTTGTAAAATATTTAAATATTGCAATTTACTAGGAATAGATAGCAAAATAAGTATAGTTTGCATAAAATCGGCGAACAGACTTTGATAAAGTAAACTATGAAAACCTAAGTGTTTCGGTAGACTTTAGTTGAAAGCCTATCCAACAATGGCTCATAGATTGATTTGATTAATACATACATTCGTCAGAATTTGGATTGTTTAAAATAATAAGAGTTTTTTTTATTGTATTAATCTGGCAATAAGGCTGATATGAAAATACTATATTAAAAACATCGTATTCAACTAATTCAAACGAACATAAAAAGTATTATGCCAACACTAGTAATAATTACTCTAATGCGCGGCATTTAGTTGTATTTTAGCATGAGTGTGATGTTTATGTGAATAAAAAGGCAACATTCTTTATGATCAAAGGTGTGCAACGTCTGTGCTTATTTATTTTGTGGGTTTACGGAAACGATAAATCCGATCTATTACGTTACGGCAACTATAATTACCCTAGGGAATGAAGTTGTATGTGGAGTTTTAATTTAATCATAAGTAGAGTGCACTGCATTTGTCTTTTCTAAATTAAGTTCCAAATTAACGCAAGGCAACAACAGGGGTGTCATTACATTTTCAAATTGCTCAATTTTAAATTCAGACACGAATCGTTTGTGTCGTCCCTACTTCGTAAAGTCGCGATGGAGCGGGAAGGCGGAGAGTTACCCGACTTTACCCTAGTAATTACTTTATTAGGTGATACCGGAAGACGGTCGGCCGCAGAATATGCTACGGTGACAGCCCTACCGAAAAACGGCCACTTCTCTAAACGGTAAGTATCAACGAGGTTTGTAAAATATTTGGGAAAGATTTTTCGGATTAAGTCGGAAGAGAATGAAAATGTAAATTATCTATCGGATGCTTTTATACGTAACAAATGCTTCAAGGTGGTAAAATAAGTAGCAGCACTTTCCTATACAAAAACAAAGTAATCGCTGTGGGTCAGATAAAAAGTATTAAACCAAAATGTCGACCTACCTACCTAAATCACGTGCGGCCGCTCAAACAAGACACAAGAGCACTTTAACGACAAATTAACAGCTTCAATTACTTACAACTACCGGTGCGCTATCGCTACGGCAATGAACTAGCGACTGCCACCCGGACCTACCTGTGGCTCGCCTCCTAATAGCCCGGTAATAATATTTTATGGCCATTACCTTTGTAAACACGGATAAAACGTTCTTACGCGACCTCACCGCGTAAAAAACGGGCGACAATTGCGTTAACGGGATTCCTTTTTTTCCGAAAAAAAAAAGAACAAAAGACCGTGAACAAAACCGTCTGTTTTTAAATTTAGGATTCCTTTTTTAAATTTCGTCTCTATGCTTTCACGTTTTTTTATATGAAAAGATGACAATCGACTTTTAAAATTAAGAAAAGAACACAATGGATTCCGAAAATTGGAACTTTTGTTTAATGAGTGTATTTGTTTTAATAGAGAAAGCTGGATGCAACGACAGCAAAGTATCGTTCTAGGAAGTCGCCGACGGGATGGGGATGTGCCAAAAAGAGATAAAGTAGTTTTATTGATCTATACGGACGTTCGGGCGGCGCGAGTGTGAGTTGAATGAAACGAAGATAACTTGCCGCCCCAACTTGTTTTGTCCTTTTTTCCCCCGCGGATTTTTGGTGGTGGCATCCCTCTCGGGCCACGTGACCTAAGCAGGGTGTAACTCACCCTACAGCGGCCATAACTTACTCATAGCGATAGGCGGTACGGTCGCGAAAAACATGTCTACATTATTCTTATTTTTAATTTCTTTTTCGTTACATTTTTTAGGTTTATTTTTTATTTGAAACTTGAGACTTTTTTCGAATTAAATATGTAATTTTATTACTGAATTGGGATTTTAGATTTACAGCCTAAAATGTTATTATTCTTTCTAAAATTATTACTGTGAACTACTTTAAGAAATGTCTGCTAAGCGAAAAAAAGTAAAAGATGTTGCGTAATTAGGATAAGCAAGCAAAAGGAGTATTTAATAACAAAATAAAAGAAGAACATTAATATCATAACCATACCGGGAAATAACTTTTTATTTGGTGCTGTTCAGCCCAAATGTGCATCTCATAAATTACGTCTCTCCTTCAGTATTTCTTTCTCTGTCTTGATTTATTTTTTGTCTTGTTCTCTCCCCCGGTTTATTAACTGGCTAGCTCAATTCACTCGGGTTTTGTATCTATTTTATTGTATATCAAAAAGTGTATTAGGAATCTGTTGCCAATGTATTTTGTGGGCAGCGGTACTATATGAAAAATAAGAAAATAAAATTCATGTTTTCATTCGTATTACGAACGTAAAAAAACGTGTTTGATCAAACATAATTATTTAGTCAGAAAACGAATAAATCCGACAAATTGGCCAAATAATCCGTTTACGCACAAAGTTCAATGGAGCCGCTTTGCGATTAATAAAACTGTATGTTTACAATATTAATATAAAGTGGCAATAACAGCCACGAGCTAAACAATCACGGGTCGAGGTGTTAACTGATCGTAAACGTCAAGTTAACGATGACGATGATCGTAAACGTGTCGTAAAACAAATAATTAGCCGCTGTTAACTTCGACGCTACTCGCTGCCGAGATAAAAACACTGGAGTGGGGAAATAACGACTCTACATCTGAATCGATTTTTTTAATAAAATCAATTTTAGTTATTAATTATTGGTTTTCATTTTAAATGATTTTTTAAATCTAAAAGTGCTTAAGATACATGCAAGGGGTCTGTCTGTCTGTTCGTGATGATTCAGAAACAAACCATAAAGGAAGGATTAAAAGAAATTTTTAGTTTCATTTAGTTACCTTTTAAATAAATATCAGATAGGTAGATTAAAATTGTTATTAATGAACATAATTCCTAAAGCAATGTTGTCATCGCACTTTATGATCGAAGTGTATTGTAGAGTCGTCTCTTCGTACGTAGCGCCATCTATTACCGAATAGCGGAATCATGAATACTAATCGATACGAAGTTACGTTTATTTGTTAATCAATTTTTAAATTAAAGTAAAGGTAATTTATATTGTTTCTAGCTATTAAAGAGGAAGATTATTATGTCACATTACATTTTAGATAAAAAATCTATAAAGAGCATCGGAGGAGCATACCTACCACTCAAGCTCTCCAAATAAAGAAGTCCTCTTTGCAAGAGAAAATAGCCCGCAATTATGAAATAAAGAATTATCAAAAAAAAAACGATGCCACTTAATATGTGTAGATAGATCACAGATAGATAGATCAGCTCAAATAATAATTATTAAAAGGTAACCAAAGATATCACAATAATTTATAGTTTGAACATGAGAAACATAAAACTACAAAAGAACAAAAAGATAACATCACAATGACTATAAACAGAAGTCATCAAAACTTAACTATGAGCAATAAGTATTCTAGTTATTCAAAGAGTGAAACCAATAAATTATCTAGTAAAGCTTTATAGGCATTAGTTAATATGTACATTAGCACATCGACGCGGTAGACAACCTGACGCCCATTTGAATGAAGCTTTATAGCCTCATAAACCACCACTTGCGGTAATAAAGTGATTTATCCCATAAAATAACAGCTGATCGCCGTGATTACGCACAATACGAGCGAACTCATAATTTTACAGCCAATTTACAAACAATAAAAGTCGTTCTCTTGTCTTACACGCCCATTCGCCCTCCGATATCTCCATATTCGACGGCCGAACGTCGTAACTCGTAACTTTTATAACCCAATAAAACCATAACCTCGGTCCTCCAAGTTTTCGACGAATAACTCACAGTCGCCGCTTGTAGATGGCGCTCATCGCTCAACGACCGTACCGCCATCTGTGAGTGAGTAAGCGAAGCTTTTTATGAGCCATTTGAGGTCGTCACGTCGTAAAGTAGATGTTTTATGGCTTCGACTGATGCCGCTAGTGTAGCACTGCGGACGAATTACATTGACGTATGGTTTTGGATGTTTTATTATGCAAACATTACACGGAATGATTTGTTTTATTAATTTTGAATGTATAGATTATAATTATAGTATTAATAAACTACACTAATAAAATACTTAGGTAATAATATTTTTCTGTTGCAGGCTTTTCACAACAATTGCTCCAATGGTTAGGTATATGATTTTTATGTAAGTATCAAATATTTAGCTCTATACAGTCATAAAGAATATAGAATCAATAGAAAGAAAGTGACAGGATTTATTCCCATAAATAGTTATAATAAAATAAAATAATAACCGCTAAACCACGTGGCGTTATAACACTTGTACAAAACCTAGGCAGGTAGTTTATAATAAACGTACTAAGAAAGAATTCTCGTAGCGCAGGTTTCAAGGAACCCAAACAACTTGAAAGAGAATTCAGAAGTGTATTGTCGTGTTATATGAAGTGCCTGGCAATATACGAACTGTAAATTGCATCATAAACATCCGCTCGTGTCCCGCCGGCGGATTTTCCCTCGCTCTACCAGCTTAGTACACTCAACGCCCGCGAACGAGTGGCGCCGCTGCTAAAACCGTGAAACACGCCATCTAGCGGCGAATGGTGGAACTTTTTGGAACATGAGACAAGTGCTTTGTATTCGATACTTTAGAGCAAGTTTTTAGCCATTATAGATTAATTTTTAAAAATGGGCACGCATTTAAAGATGGTAATCAATCTTTACTAAGCAATTTAATAAAGTTTCAGGTAAAAAAATAAAGATGAAACTTTTACAACGTCACTAGATGGCGCTGCTATTGCGTCTTTATAGTAGAGTCGACTCTATCAGTAAATGCTTATATTATTATTATTTACAGTCGATTTTAACCCAAAGACGTTGTAGCATAGATTATCTTCTGATACACGTAAAATAACATTTTATTAAGCAACATTATATATTTCAGTCACGCTTTTTTCAACTCTAAGCACTTGGGCTGTCTTGCAAGCTGTGCCAACATAAGTCTTGGCATGGTTTGGAACACGAATAGGAATAAAATATTAGAAATAAATCTTGCAACGTTGGGTAAGTAGCAGTGCATAGTTGCACGTTAGTAAATGGACTAGCATTTGTGTAACGATTTCTAAGGAGGTTAAAGGGAATTCAACCAAATATGGAATAGTATCCCTAATTTAGAATAACAATAATAATTAATTGATAATTAATTAATTATGTTTATATTCTTAAATCTTTTTTGTTTTTTATAGAAATATTTAAAAACGTATCGAATGTATGTTAAATGAATAAACGGAATATTAATTGTGCTTTGAGCTAATAAACTGGTTAGTGATTAATTTATTTAGGAGGTAATGATCGATCAGATATTCTGATTTTACAACATGTCAATGTGGTAACCTAATATTAAGTTAACCTAATATTTACTTATCAGATTAAAAAGGATGGAATTGAAAACTTAAATTGAATAGAAAAAATATCCTAAAGAAACAGAATGATAAATGTCGCTTAAAACTTTAAAATCCAGTTTATTTATTACAAGTATAGACCTAGTTTATAAATACAACTCCAACGGCGAATCTCAAGACCGTATTAAGCCTAGATTATACACAAAACAGTTATATCGCACAACTTTCTAAAACCCCCATAATTACATTCAGAAACGACTAATCCGTGCCAAAAGTTGCCCTGAAACAACATAAATTCGATTTAAAAACTTACTCGATATCTAGGGTAATTATAAAAGAGGGGGTGAGTGACAAATCCCCGAATAAAACAACAAGGAAATAATTCCGGACATAAATCGCCCTCTCAGTGTGAATAGAATAGCAATTATTTGGTTGAGTTGGTACTCCTGAGCCGTACTAATGGTTTTGGGAAGTCGAATGGTTATCACTCGAATTGTCTTGATTCAAGTGATAACCGTTCGACTTTCCAACGGAGATTCAAAAAATGGATTCAAAATTTCATTAAATTGGAATTGGTATTAGATTGACGACAATTCTACATTGGAATTATTTATGAGCAAGAACTAAAAAAAGAACGGTACGTTTCAAAAAATATATTGGAATCTCTCACTAGGTTATCTTTTACAAGTTTCTCTTATCGACTATCCTTGCTCGATCAACGACTAGTTATCATAAAGAAGAAGTAAATACACAAAAATACCTTTTTCATTCTACATTAGTTCATCAAATCGGAACTTAGTAATAGTGATAATGGAATGAGATTCAAATTAGACCAATGAATTACAAACTCATAGTACGATTCACACTCGGATCCAACCACTATTATTAGAACTACCGCACATTTCCTGCACACAAATTTTATTGGCACTCCAAGGGTGTTTCAGCGATATGTCAGGGTTCTCATATGAATGGTCAACTTTAGGGTAATGACAGGGTTGGCGATCGCAAAAACAATGTTACCCCAAAGTGCTCCAAAACAAAGATACTTATCATTTTTAACTCGAATAAATTAGATGTGGGCCGATTGTCTCTTTCAAATTCAGTTAGAATAATTTGTAGGTCCATATGGAATTCTTTTTCAGATTTTATTGAAATGAAATTGAACATTCCTGCCTTTATAACTCATTTATATACTTAAAGTAACGCAAATTATTCCTTAACAGTTTTTAAACGGAGACACAATTAAGTTCTTCGATGTGGCGATCAAAAGACACTCGAAAACGTAAATTGGTCCAACGATACGCTTCGGTGATTTAGATTTCCAGGATAGTATCAATTACAAAGAAGCAGTCAGTCCCCTCTAATAACTTCATCCAACCAAAATCGACACGCTTCATGGAAAAGGCACAAGGTAAGCTTTAACCCACGTTAATTTCTTCAAAATAACCGTTCAAAAAATCAGAATATATACGGTTAGTCGGAAAGGGGGTACTAATCTGAAAGGGTGTTAAAGTACCCATAATAATTAATAACTTTTGTTCTACAACTATCCCCAAAAGTAAATAGTTTAAGAGAAATAGCTGTTCAAAGACCTCGAAAAAATCGCTGAAATCTATCTATCCCCAGTTATTATCAGCTGTGTTTACATTTTACGTCATATTTGGAGTCATGAATCAGAAGCACCATTTTCTGAATTTGTAACTAAAGCCGGGAAGAAGATTTTTTGAAAAAAAAATTAAAATAGAAACCATTTTGCATGAAAATATAAATTTACGATTTTTTAAATTTGAACACTTTCAGTGATCAATGATGGCCTGCGGATTAGTATCTACTGCCTACCCCCTTTCCGACTAACCTTGTATAAATGGAAAATCTGTTTACCTACTTAGTTATTGACAAAAAAAAATATGAATTAATAGGAAATCGTTCCATCAAGAAACCAAGATTACTGTACAGGTGAGAAAACTCTGAAACATTGTTTATACTTTATCCCTACTTTATTAACTTACTGGATTTTTCTGCCAGCCCTATGCAAGGGTTACTGTAAGTATGCGATCCCGTTATATGTTTCATTAACATTGTCACGTCTTAACCGTGGGTTCAACGCTAGCTTAAAATTTACTGTAGTTTTCCTGATTGTTGTGAAGAATTTGAATAATTATGTAAATAAATATAAATATTACTCCATTCTGAATATAAAGTAGTAGTTAATTTATTGGATTATCGAAATATAAATAGATTCTAATAAGAATGTATTATGTTTGTTGACAGATAACACACAATCGGCATTCCAATGCGGCAGTTGTTTTGAACTTTTGAACATAAAATAAAAACGACTGGTAAAGTACTGTTTGGATTAAAATTCGTTGAATGTAATCTACATTCTAATTAAGATTAGTGCAATTCGCATTAACAAAAGACAATTATCTAATCTAACAGCACAATAACACTATTAAATAATGAAAAACCGGTGTAAACGCCCCGACTTTAATCAAACCCTTAAACAATACCACGAGGAACGAATCTCGAGCGCAATAAAGAAACTCGGATAAAAATAAATTAGCGTATCTCTGGAGAAGACTGATGGGGGTCGGCGAGACCCCGAGTAAGGAAAAAGTTGAGGGTTTCAACCCTTCCCTGTTTATTTACTCCCAACGCCCTCTGTCGCTACATTTTGATAGAGTTTTTATTTTTACTTTTCTTAGATATCTAGGCACGTCTATCTACCTAGGCACTAACATAAATATTCAATTAAGACTTTTATCTAAATGTTGAAAGATATACGACTTTAATTGATGTGTGAATTACGTATTTAAATTGGCAGACATTGTTTTATTCATATTTTATGGTATGTCTGCGTTCTATTTTAGTGTTGATGTTAGGAACTAAATCTAGATCTTTAGGTGTGAAATGTGACTAATTAGCAGAATTTTTCTATTATAATTACTTTGGTCTAACGATTTTCTAGGTATACGATACGTCTTATGTGCACTCTAAGACTATACATATAATAAAGTAGACTTTGTGTCTGTACATAGGAAATATTGTTGGCTGTTATAGGATAACAAATAAAATCCATTTCGATCATTTTTGGAATATTTGTCTGTTTATCTGTTTCTCGGTTTGTTGGTTTGTTTGTGCACGCATCACGTAAAAAGTACTGACTCAACGAGTTTGATTGTTATAGATAAATATTGTGCGGGTCTCGGAGTAACATTCAGTCTTTGTTTCATCGTAATTGGTTCGCTCAATCAAAAGATTTTACAATTTAAAGTTATCAAGAACAAAGTTTAGTTACTACGACACAATATTGTTTTCCGATTTCCACGTAGACGGAATCGCGGGCACAGCTAGTGATTACTTAAACCCTGGCTAGAATGTTTTTATTTCATGGTGGCGTTACTTACAAACTCAAATATCTACCTATAGGACAAATGTCAAAAATATTACAATTCCAGTTATTTTAACAGTCGCCCATTATTAGTCGTCACTTGATGGTTCATTAATAATTTCTAAGTGCGGCAACATGAGATAAGCTTTTTTGGATAGGTAAGTTAGGTGTGTAAGGAAACGATGCATGTAAATATTTTACGATTGTGAATGCCAAGAGTAATTTATGCGCTCGCAGTTTTATTAATAAGGTCAATGGTAGCAACAAATTAAGCTATAAATTAAATCATTCTTGAATTTTTTAATGGTAAAAAAATAAACAAGTATAAAGATTTAACCTTTTAGAACAGAGTTCGTAATAACACCTTACGTAATTTTGTTAAGACGATACATCGAGCCCGGAGAGTATTTTTTTCATATAATTGTAATATAAAAAATGCTGAGGATACGATTGGGACGTTGTCGAAATGTCATGGGGGTGTGCCATAACCTGGCACCCTTGGCAGGTGGATTGATGGAAGACGCTTTCAACATCCTCATGATATGATCCCTTATTAGCCATTAACAACACTTAAGGGTGGCCCATTCTTCGCTAGGAACCACGCGAGCAGCCTAAAGGTTTTGGACAGAGTCAGGAGACCGACAGCGCTACTTGAATTTATGCTCTCGCGTCGTGGTCTCCTATCTCGGTCTCGCTTGCAAACTGAAGAAAGTACCTACATACGAAAGCCTAAAATCAAGTACAGAAAAGCACAAGTAATAAGTAACATCGATGTACCTGATCGAACAACCAATGGCAGTCGCTAATTTTTGCGCTACTCAAACTTATTGCATCAGCGTAAAGATCATTTTCACTGCAGCACTAATAAACATTCGTAAGTCGCGCTCAGTTCGGAAGTGATCGGTTTTACGAAGTTTGCCGATGCGACTTATTAATTCTGTCGTACTGCAGCGGCCTTAGTATAAGTCTCCTGTGTCTGTCTCGCGTCTCCGTTTCTTCTCTTGATTGCACCGCGAACCGTGGTTCTCTACCACCGACCAACCAAATGCAGACGGACTACACTGTTCCAAAAAGAGCAATCTTATTAGCAACTCAACCGGGTAGTAGCAATGCAAATGCCAGGAAACTAGAGGTTACAGCTAATTTTATTCACCACCCTTTGCGTACTAATTCATCCCCTATTTACATGCTGGAAATGCAGGTGTAAGTGCAAACGTGAGCTGCTCGATAAATAGGTGCGATTGGTATAAATCACTGGGAGCGCATGCGCAGAACGCACTAGCTACTCAATTAAGTGCCGGGATTTCAATTAAAACGCCTTACTGAATTTACGACGTTTCTAATTTATTATGGGTACTCTTTTGCGTGGACGAACTTTGCCCGGCTATTGAGTAAGTATAAATGGGAAAGATGGTAATTTATGTTTCCTTAAAAAAAAGATTATTGTTTGAAAGGCAAAATATTTACTCGTGAAAAGATTTAACATTGCGATAATTTTGTCACAAAACAATCAAAGAATATTCTGTTTTTCTATCCTTACCAACTCTTGCATACCTAAATCCATAATAAACTTCTCCTGATTTTCAATTCACCTAAAGTAATAATTTTACTGCCCTAGCTGCGATAATAATGAATTGTAAACGCAATTAGTTTATCTCATAGAATGCCAAGGGCTTTCAGAACTCAATACATCATTAATATATTAAGATAATATTGAAATAAGCGGTTATATACACCAGGTACATAACGGCTAACTGTATCCAAGGCTCCACTGACCAATCATAATCATTATGTGTTTAAGCAATTAGGTAAGTAGCCGCCACTTATTGGAACGTTCCGAACAAACCGGCCGACACGCAAAACGCAGGGCACGTCTTACGCAGTTTGCATAAACGCTGCCACGCCCATCAAATGTCACTTGTACCCAGTAAATAATGTTTTCAGCGAGTTTTTAATAAATGGTAATTTTAAAAATATAGCCTCCGACGTCCTTCGTAGTATCTGTTCTCGGAGTATATGAATATTAAATTTATTTGCCGGCACGCTATATCGTGAGAAAGGGTAGGTATATAATTACGTCCACGTAACCAAATTAATTATATATTCGACCTTAATAAAGATAGCTCACTGAACGCAGTGATGGACAACCAATTACACGATCTACTAAAATAACTCTTCTCAAAAATGCATTAAGATAAAAATACTTAGGTATAATTACTCGGCATTCCTTCGGCACGCGTATAATGAACTGAGTAATATTTTACAGAAGCCAGACATACTAAAAGGGGAATCACAACAAATACTAAGAGAGTATTCAGAATTAAACACAAAGACTTATGCGTTGGAAATAAAACGAGTTCCAAACGAATAGCTACCAATAAACGATCCAATAAAAATACCATAACAACACATAATTCAGTCATCAAACTAAATTACGTACAAATAATTTGGCCGGAGAAGCATACAATCAGAGCTGGTTACAACTAGTTTTATGACGAGTCGGGGTGCCGTCGTAAACTAATAAAATAAAAGTTGGAAGCGCGAACAAACCAATAGATAATGAACTTTTATTGGTCAGTTTTACAACTCTCCCCGAGTGATTGTAAAGTGAATAATTGTTGTAGGTCGTTAGCCGGTAACAGTAACGTACTTACGCGCTACCGCCCCTCCATGCTGTAGGCCGGCCGTTCTATTGTTTGTTGTTAACAAAACTCTGATTGGCAAGTGCGAAAATAAGTGGGAGCAATGACTCATTGAAGGTGTTTTGATTAAGTAAACAGTAGTTCACTTAGTTTCTCGTTCAAACCTCTACAACACGCGATGATAAATGTATCTGTTTCTGTTTTTTACCAGAATCACTGGAAATTGATTTGATCGTTTTTGTTTTCATGTAAAACGGCTACTTAGCACTTTACTAATCAACAATTTCATGATAAGCGACTATAAAGCGCAGTTCAGACTACGCTATACAAAGTTATTTTTAGTACATACAAAAACCGAGACACCCCAACAAGATTTTCATCAGAACTGCCTGAAAATGTGTTTTTTTTTCAAAATAAATCTCCAAGTTATACCTACCTTAGTTTATGTCGCGTTAAGTTCCCTAGTAAAGTGTGAAATGCCTGAGATGTGCAGGGGTTGTCTAATACACGGAAACTGACCGAGCAGGCCGTCTAAAGCCTCAAGGTGTCTATTCCCGTCCACTGTTATGCGTAGAAACCTACTGAAACAAAATTGAAATTTATGAAAAAAAAAAAATGTGGTGTAAAAAATATGTCAATCGATTCTCCTAGTGATTCTGAACAAACTAGTTTCAGGTTTAGTATATACCAAAACTAAGCTTGTATAGTACCTAAAGCATATTTCATCACAAGCTATAACTATATAGCATGACGTTCAAACTATACGCTATATTGCCAGCCGGTCTACTAAGTATAGCAAGTTATTTGACGCCGATCAGTCGTGCGACAAACGGGATAGAAGTGAGACCGGGCGGGGACTGGAGTATCGCACGAAATAGCTCTGAAAATCGCTCAAGTTTATCGCATACAGCAAGCCAATACTTTATAGCATAGCGTTGTGTGAACGTGTATACTGTTATTGCATAAAATGTGAGCTGGGTGATATTGTTGTGATATACAATATTTGCTTTATGCTATATTATTATAGCGTGGTTTGAACTGCGCGTATCTAAGCTTCTGTTTTTACAAGAATTACTAGAAATGGGTTTGATAGTTTTTGTTTTCATGTAAAACGGCTACTTAGCACATTACCAATCAATAGTTTCATGATAAACGACCATAAAAACGTAGAACCACCAATCATAATTTATGTAGAACACTTGTAACTATCGATTGTACCAATTATTGTAAAGTGACTATTAAATAGAGTCTGGGTACAGATAGCGGCATGTTTATTGCGTCTAGTGTGTTCCTAGCTTTATTGCTATATCCGCAGCAATTAATAACTGTTGTGGTAAGCGAACATTTCGTATATGCCGTAAATTTTGAATTGGTCTCGTTATTTTATAGGGGTTAACTCGATTAACGCGTAGGGTAGGTTTATTGTATGTAGCGGAGATTATCGCAGATACATACGGACAGACATACATGGTATTGTCTGAGCGTACGGCTGTTCGTGTCTTAGAAGGCTTAGCGTTGAGACATGGTATGGAGTATCGGGGAAATGCATGGTGTTTAGTTGGTTTATTAATATTAAGGGAGCGCAGTAAAGTCAACGAACGCATCTTAAAGACAAACGGAATTGATGTACTGAAAAAAATTAACAACTGAAATACCGTCACCCTCCCCGCTAACTGTCGTAACTAGTAATTGCTATTTTTTCAGAGAAATTCTCACAGAGTGACGTATGTGCTTCAAGTGAATAGAAATAAATAAATAGATACCTTAAGGCTTTAGGGCAACTACTAACTTAAAAGAGGAAGCCAAGAGCAATATAAAAAAGTTATTAATTCATTAAAATAAAGCCACAGCTAACGCAACTACTTAAAAATTATCAATTGCTAGTTACGATTGATAGTTTAGTAATTTCATATATTACCGAATTTTGCTAACTGGCCAACATCATTATAATTAGCAAACCGCTTGTTTACTGATAGTAGCTTTTTGAGTTGGTTACTAGTAGCACAAATTATGAAGACACTTTTATATGTAATTAATAAACAAATACTTATTGTTTTACTTATCAGAAAAAAAACAATGTGCGATGTGTATACAATGGGTCTGTTTGAATATTTATAGTTTTATATTTTCTAAACAAAACTAAAGAAAAGGCGATCTAATAATTGCAGACATATAGAACGTTGTCATGTTTTAAAATGCCAGTATTCATAGTGATTGTGTCAATATCAGTATGCAAATCAAATAAATATATAACACCAGTTACTTAATTAAATAGAAAGCCAAGCTGAGTTACATCATAACAATTATTATTTTAAGATTTAGCAGACATAAATTGAATCTACTAACGGCTTTTTATTAATAACTTATTACCTACATAATTATAAAATTTCAATGATACAGCGCTTTGCAAATTATTCACTGATCCAGATGTTCTTTAAATATAAGAAAATTACAAATGCCCTTCCAACCCATAACAACCTGCTCCCATAAAATTATAATCTACACCAATATGCAAATGTAACTCCACCGAAATGTACCTTAATACCTAAACCTATACCAAGTAGGTTCGAAGGCATGTTCCCAGGAACAAAACAGTGAGGTTAGTCGCACAGTTAAAGGAGTCGTGTAGAGGACAGGGCAGGTCGGGTGAACGATACTATCGACTCACGAACCTTCCCTGGAATAGGGCTGAACGGGATTCGAGTCGGTGGCGAATGACTTGGGTATTTTGGAGGCTATTTTTGTTTAGAGATCGATTAATCTGAAGATAGGTAATTATGTAAGGTGGTGCTTTATTGTAGAATAGATCATATTTTATAAGAGATCACTTTTTGATGTCACTACTCTGCAACCCTGCATTCCATACTTTGGTACATAAATTCAACTAAATAATTCCAAAATACAGAGTGCAGACTTGCAGAGTAATTTCATCAAATAGGCTCCTAGTAAGCTGAACCTTATAGTTAAAGAAGTCTTGAAGAGGATGAAGCAAATCGGGCGCAGGGCACAATCGACTCATGAACCTTCCCTGGCACAGGATTGATAGAAATTCAAGCCGGTAGCAAAGGTCCCGAATTATTTACTACAGTTGCTGACGTAGATGAATTGCAGTGAATCGACGTTTTCAGGAGTTTTGTTCAAGTGTGAGATGGTATAGACCATATTTGCATTTGGACACAGAGAGAGGTGGTAAGTACGCAGTTGAAGGAGTCGTGGAAGAGGACAGCTGCTATAGCTCTACGATATTCGGCCCGGTGGTGAATGTTCCTAGAGCTTTTAGGATGGGATTAAGAGATTTTTACAGTTTATCGACGCCTTTTTACCCTGCTTGCATGTCGACCTTATTGGAATGTATCGAGCCTTACACATTATACTACACATACGTCATTTACATGTCACTACACCGTCGAATCACAAGTAGCCACGACACACTTTATCTTTTTTTCTACACGATCAAAGACTTCAAATCTAATAGTATCCTAATCAATTATAAAATATGTTTATTGTAGTTAGTATATCACCTCAATCATCAAATTCAATCTATTCTTTTGTTCATCTTGAATAGACTGAATACGAAATCTGTTATATTTTTTTCCATGAATAAAGTACAGGAGCCTTTGAAGCACGAGCCATGTCACGGGATATAAGGGCCTAACTAGTGTGACACTTCATGTTAAGTGCCTGAGAAGTTGTGTCTAAGTTTGAGTGTTCCTTTTTTTTCTTTCGCTTAATTAAACTTAAGATTAGTTACCCAAACACGCATAAACTTATTCACCTATTCCTTCATTGCATCAATATCGGTGTCAGCACAATATGATTTTTTCTTTCCATTCTTCCCTGTCAGCCGTCAACTCATCATTTACTCCCTTTTCCTTCATATCCCCCCAAACACAATATCATTAATTCCATAAATATACTTTCTTGAATTTTCCATTGAAATTATCAAGTGCATTTTATTCTTTACAAAGGAAAATCTTTTCTTATTCCTTCTGTATTTCAGTTTCAGTCTTGTCAATCTTGAACAGTATTCCATTTGTGCAAACGGTGGATTCCTATTTGAATAAGAAACTTTTCTAAAGTCGACAACCCTGAGTCTCCTAGATACATGTTGTGCTATACCTACATACGTACATGTATGTGCACAACATTGACGGAAATCACATGCCAATACTTAGTTTTATTTTACAATTGTTCTTTTCCTGGTTCTTTAAACTGTTAGTGAAGCAGAATTATTTATTTTATTTTTATTTATTTATTTACTTTTAAGAAGGCTTACAGACTAATAACATTATAGAAACAAAAAGAACATAAACAAGTTGCTAATAACAAGCCTCCACAGATAGAATTATTATACAATAAAATAATTATAATTATAATGAATTAAATTAAGGGAGATACTTTAGAAGGAACTTACAAAAATGTATGCAGAAAGTAGCTATTATAAAACTTTATTTAATATTAGACTACTATAAAATTAAAATAAAATACAATTAATTAGATAAAATATTATCTAAGCATATAAAAAATCTTTTCATCGTATACATTTGTATTTATAAAGATACTTACTACCTACTTATATGTAAACGAAAACATACGTTTAAATGTACGTAATATAAACTAAGATCCTATAAAAGTTTCTATAAATTACATCAATTCACTATACAAACAGCATAAATCTTACAAAAGATTCCTACCGCTAAAATCAATTTTAAACCTATAAACTCTCACATAAAATATTCCATCCATCTTTATAAAACCTGCCTCAAGCAGACGAGCGTAGCTACTAGCCACATAAGAGAGATCACATCTTCAGCTGCCTACATAACTACCAACAAACATACAAACAGGTACGTATTTATAGGAACACCGGCCATGTAGCCTTCGTTTTATTACAAACGGGTCTACCCATATAAAATTGCAATATTTTAATAAGAAACCTCAAGTGAATATCAATTAATTATTATAAAAATAAAAACGTCAGTAAGTATTGATTAATTTGTATGCATTATTCAAGTGTTTTTCGTCTAATTAACTGGGTAGTATATTGATTATAGTAAGCGTTATTACGTTGCGTGTAAGCTAGATTTGTATGCAGGGTGGAAATGTTAATTGTTAACAGGCAATTATTTCGTGAATGTAACAGGTATTGAAAAACTTATAGCTAAGTATGAGAAACAATAAAACTTTTTATTTATTATAGCTAATATAAAAAATAAGTTGCCGAAAGAATAAAATTACACTATAATCATTTTTTTAAATGAAATCGCTGTATGTCCAAAATTTGATCTTTACAACGCCAAAAATTATGCAAAAAATACGATTTTTATGGGATTTTCTGTCTGTCTATGTAGGTATATGCTTTAAGGCTTATAATCTCGTTTTATTTGCTACTGAATTTATTTATCAGTGTTAAATGTTAAATAATTTTCATTTAACTCTAAAATACTTAAGTATATATTTGTTTTTATTTAGGTACAAAACACACATAGCAGCGGCAATTCGCATGACGCATCTATTCAGGTTTCGCATGCTTGAGTACGCTTTCGCATGCTTCAGTACGCTTACGCATTGTATAATATGCTTTTGCAGCTGAAAGCACACGACTTCACATTTGATGCAGTGTGCGTCAAAACCATGCAACATTTTTGCGAGTTGATGCCGATGTATATGGTAAGCCACTAAATCGAAAAAAAACTTTGCCTTTCATGCTAAGAATGGAAAATTAAAACTGCTAGTTATCTGCGAAAGCCGTGGATATCGAATACGAAAAAAAGATGTTATTTGTACTGTACCAACTTTATCAATGTAGATGCAACGTAGTCTACTAACTCTCTCATTACCGCTACCTACAGTACAGACAAAAATTTAATATCGTAAAAAAACACCCATTATTCAATGGCCGATTAAAAGTAAAAAAAAACTACCAGTCTGCTGATTTAACAGCCAATAAAAACATCTTGTCGAGTTATTGACTGATTAAATTGACTTACGGCCTGCAAAAGACTGAAAAACTTGCATATTATTCTTAAGTAAACGCTTAGAAAAAATATACATGACTTCGTTAAGGGCACGGGAGGCATGCCTATGGGCTGAAATGGACGAATTATCGACGAATACATTCTGTTTTTATCGATACATCTGCCATTTATGATGTTTATAATTTACCAAGGTATGTTTTAATTAAGTGAGAAACATTGCATTGAAGTAGTCATTATTCTTAATTGAAAACGTACACTGCTATTGAGCTTGTCGAAGGAACTCCTATTTCGTTCAGGGCTACTATCGTTGAGTAGAAAAAATACTGTCCCGCTGATTAAAAAACAGTAGAGGCCGCGTCAAAATATGTCGTCGTGTTCATAAATATTCAAATACCCATATTAAGCCAACTCAAACATTACCAGCTCTTAAAAAGTATAAAAGTAAGTTATTATATTATCAAATTATTGTTCCATAAAACAAAGTTCCGACCGGTATGCTCCAGTAAAATTGAGATGTTCAAAATTCGGGCCGCGATACGTCGATGTCCAATAATTTTTCGTATCGGCTAAATAATTATCTGTTATCGACGATTTGGCAGGCCAGGTCGAGGACCGCAAACATGGCCGACCTGTGCAACGACAGCAACATAATATATCAAGGAAAAAACAATTTACTTTGTAGATAGATTTTTTGATTCACGATTTAAACACGTTTCCATTATTCAATACAAACAAGAATAATGTTTGAAACCTATAAAGATTAATTCCTGAACTTTTTGCGACAAATACTTCCACACAACTCCACCTCTTTATATAATACAAACACGCAACGACAAAGTTGTTAGTTTGTAAAATGCCTTATAATCTTTCACCATATCGTAGGGAGCTAAAAGCGCAACTTAGTACCTACGTGATCTAGTTTTTACTCACTCCGACTCTTAAGAAATGAGATTTAAATCCTGATTTAACGAGTTGACACGTACGTATAATGCTATTCAGCATTTTTCAACATGAATAGCACATCCAAATAGGTAGAAAGATATTCGTGAGTTTTTCTTTTGCAGACTGTACGTGGAGCGAGCCTTGGAATTCAGTTTTTAGCGTCCGCTTGACTCTTCAGTCTCCATATTCGGCGTCCGAGATGAAACGGACTATAGTCAATTTAATTAATAGTTCCCACCGCTCACCTTCCGGCGGTAAAGCTGATAAAGTCATTATGCATGCTTACGAAATATTAAGACAAGAGAGCCTTTATTAATTTTTTTGACACCTAATTATTGTATATTGCTGCAGTCGTTATGTTAGTGTTAATTATGACGGGAAGCGGCAGTTAACAATCGGTCAACATGGACGCCATTATTTTCATTACGGGGCTCAGTAAATTATCTTTAATTGTTTCGATCGGTCGTAGGTATACTTAAAGCGGGTGTTATTACGGCATTCTACATACTCGGCGTGGAGACAGTCGGGAACATCAAAAGGTGCAACGGACTTAGTAAATTAAAACATTGCAAAACAGCTATACCGTAGAAGTCGCGCTTGGGCGACTTCAAAAATGGCATCGCGCGTCGACTGGTGACGGCGAGTAAGTTTTTCGCGACCGTCTCCACTCGATAAATAATGGCGGTGACTTTGACAAAAACTCACCTAGTCCTGTTCGGTGGCCGGCGGCGCGCGCTCCCCGCGCTTGCCCCGCAGCTGCCCCGCTCGCCCTCGCCCTCGCCCCGCACTCGCCCCGGAGCTTTTTCTGCCCATTCCACGGCGCCGGCGCAATCGCGAACCGCTCACTTCCATCATTACAGACGTAACCCTAACTATTTACACCGCTACTAGCTAAATAATAACTACTTATATTTATGGCAATTTGTTTAACTTCACCGACTATTAAAACTGCAGGAACACGATCACGTTTACACTATACTTATGCGAGAGTATTGAAGGATTAGATGGCGCGGAAGGTTATTCTGTTTCACACTGTCCGTATTACGATAGCGGATAATTAATTTAACTTACGACTCTTTATTTACTTAGCTTTAAGGGTACGAGACCGGGTCTCTTTGGTAGGCATATTAAATTTGTACAATGTAATATAGTTCGTGACGCCGACGCTGCCGAGCAGGGAGCGCTACGATCGCACATAAAGTAAAACGCACTACGATACACCTACACTATGTTACACGGAAGAGATTTCTACAAATTGCACTGGTTTCCAAACGCGAACATCTTCGACGATTACGCGGATTAAAATATAAATGTATATAAAAAAAATCAATAAATCAACAAAAACAAAACCCGAAACACAAAAATAATACGACCCGTTTCTAGTCTAGCATTCAACAGTTTATTGTTCCATCATTCGTTTAGAAAAAACATTGTGTCTAGTTAAAAATTAATTTAAAAATAATCACAACAACCGAACAACACTTAAATAACGAGAAAATAATTACAAACAATTTACAAAAAAAAAAAACACAAAGCTATGGAGTGTTCGGCGGACTGCGATTGTATCACTGGACAAGGCTTTGCGCGCGCGCATGCTTAGTGTTCGGGGTGGCCTTGCGCAGCAGCCGCGGCCGCCGCCGCTGCCGCTGCCGCTTTTTGTGCTTGCGCCTGCTTCTCTTGCTCATTCAACTCCTTTATAGCTTGGATCTCCTTCTTTAACTTCATCCTTCGATTTTGGAACCATATTTTGATTTGTCGTTCCGTCAAACAGAGAGCGTGCGCCATTTCTATGCGTCTCCTCCGTGTGAGGTAGTGATTCGTGTGGAACTCTTTCTCTAACTCTAGCGTTTGATATCTAGTGTACGTTTGTCTTCCTCGTCTTCTGAGGCCGTTCGCTCCTGTAACAAAATAGAAAAAGTTTCATTAATAATCAATAATCATTATAAATCAAGAACCTTAAAAGTAATGGTTGTTTGGAAAAAAGTTTGTGCATTGAACCGGCGATCTGCTTTCAGCGAAGCGTTTGAATGTTGAATGGGATTGGTTGTCTCACGCAGCTTAGTTCAAATGACGTTACAATTGGCGGTGACGACAGCTTCATTTCGTTTAAACGTCGATATTGATATATATGCGCAGGCGCACCCTTTGAGAGCCACCGACCGGGAATTAAGACTGGTTGCAAACTTGATTAAGAAACATAAACACGTGTGGGCGAAGATGCGAAATTGTTGAGTTTCAGAGGCAATATAAATGCAGATGCAAATACATAAATCGGAACAAAATATTCAAGCAACATACTAAGCGAATTTTCCGATCTCTAGCTTTGATTCAGTAGGGTGTAGAGTATGAAAATACAAGAGTATAATAAATCAATATTGAGCTTCAATCGCAGCGAATCGGAATGTCTTACAATTGCGTACCAAGAACTCGATTCGCGACAGGATAACTGAATAAGGGGCCTATAGCCGTGACTCGCGAAAATTCGACTGATTTCAGGGCTGCTCTAACTAACTTGTTAACACGAACTTTGGTTAATTGACTAAAACTGTGCTTGTAATTTTAATTATCTGTATTATTTTTGTGAAAACGTCTTTTTCTATAAAATCAATATACTAAAACCACGTGGTACAGTCATGAGTACCAACATGTATTATATATAACTATCGAAATTGTTTAATAAATTAAGAAAAGGAGTTGTAATGGAAATCTTTAAATTTTCTTTACATAGTACCTATCTGCAAACATATATTATACAAATACTTGGCATGTTTTATAAATTCAAATGGTATTAAAAAAGAAAATCACTTGAGTTGTGCTATATATACCTATAGAGTATATATTTTGGTACTCATCACTGTACAGATTTTAATTCATAGTTCTTTCTTAGGTAATTAGCAAAATCCTAATGATTTACCCACGGGAGTCAAACGATCTCTATCGAGTGTGTACGAGTTCAATAGATTGATTAATTATTATTAGAGTATACCTATGACCACGGCCGGAGTAATTCGGTTGATACGTCATTATCAAAAATATATGTTGTGCGTTTAAGAATTTTCTACGCGTTCAGACCCGAGCCAGTATTATTATAATACTGTAATACCTATACTTATTTTAAATAATAATGTGTACAAATCGTGAAAGTTTGAAAACATCAATTGATTAAGATATACTAGGTACTCTCAAAACGATAGTTCACTGAAAACATATTTTATATTTTTATATTATATGCGCCATATATATTTAAGGTAAAGGTAGAAGGTAAAACCTACAATATCGTTTTTCAGGATTATCCCGTCAAGTATATCAGATAGTTTCATTACAAGTCAATATTGAGTAATGACATTCCACAAAATCCTACTTTAACACCACCAGGATCTAGAAATATTAATAACATCGCGATTTATTACAAATATATATTAATATTAAAATGCCAGCCCTGTCGAGGCGGTTATTCGAAGGCTTTCATTGCATGCCGGTCGTTGCGTGCTCTTCAACATTATGTATAGGACCGAACGCACGCTGCGATCGCCTTATTTCTTTCTTTTTCGGTGTCGAACTTTCTCAGTAGGTATATTATATATCAGATTAAGACCAATCAGACTGTATCTGAATTTAATTTGGACTTTTTAAATTGAAATAAATATGCGAACGACCTAGTTGATGTTATCATCGTTGATAAATGACTTCAAGTGATCTTTGATGCGTGAAAAGATCAACATTTCGATTCGATCGAATATCTTTATTTCTTTATTGAAATTCAAGGGGTTACGAAGTGATTTGTCGAGCATTCTTTGACATTTCAATTTCTGACTGTCATCGCTGTGGCAGCCAAATTCACCTGATCTAATCTTAGAATAAGTACTAAAGCATAGAAGCCGTCTCGGTACTTGAAAAACGTACAGGGGCATCTGTCAAATATGGGCAATTTCGAGATTTTGAGCCCATTCTAACGCTACCAAATTAAATAGCCCGCTACTAGTACCGCCTGTCAAACGACAACGACATTTTAAATTTTGTCGTATAATACTTGTGACAGTGGCGGGGTGATTTGAAAAAATATTTTAGTCAAGAATTTATATTTAATTAATTGTGTTTTGTGTAAGTGCATATTGTTCATATAAATAAGAGTGTGCGCTATGTCCTGAATAGTAAAAAAATGTAAATCTCGCAAGGGACGTACAAAAAATCAAAGTGAAAATATCGGCTTCCACAAGTACGTAGTATTTTTATGTTTATTCATAGATTTTCCTTTAAATATATTTCATTATACATTAAATAAGGAAAAGTAAGACATTACCTTTTAGAAGAAGTAAAATAAATAAGTTTAAACTATCTAAATCTTATCTATTTATCAATATGAAAATTCGCCAAAGAAATTATTAAAGGGATGCGAAAGTTTTATCGATAAATTTATCAACAACGTGATTTTTGTGTTAGGTTTAATTAATTAGGTATTTATACATTTTTTTTCATTTAGGTTTTCCTGTGACGAATATTTTCGAAATAAATGGATTGGTAGCTCACGAAATTGGTTGGGTTCCAAGAAAGCACTATATCTTCTTTTACTCGTTCTGGCAAATGGCGGAGACTGAAGGAGACCTCTAAACCAACATTATACCTTCAATCTAAATTTAAAAGCCTAAATTCTTATTGAATTGCATGTCTACAGGAAGTAAAAGAACTCGAGTAATTTCTTTAAAAAAATTGGTACAGATTAACCCCGCACTGTATTTAGCTTGATTGAAAATAAAAAAATAAAAATCTTTTTTTTCTTGCAACATTACGTAAGACATCTTCTTTCGGCCATTCATACAATAGACTGTTTCAGATAATATTTCATTGTCTTGTTTATCTTAATGCAGTCGCAATCTTCAAGCCTGATAGATAAAATAATTAGGAGAACAAAAAACAAAATTAACGTATTCAATGAACGATGATTAACTTACTTCTCAATCAGTTTGCATTTGGTGCCACTAACTTTTACACCTCTTTACCGTAATTATCTTTATAAATCTTGTATTTTTAGGGATGCGGTTTTTTTTAATAGATATAGTGATTCAAGAGGAAGGTTTTAAGCTATAAAACGTCCACGGGACGGGTCGCTAGTTATATATAAAACAATCATTATTTTGTTTAAAATTTCCAGCGCCTCGAAATTAACAACTTACCTGAGACCACGTGGCGCCGTTCTAGTGACAGAAAAAAACGTGCAAGTCCAAGTACATTACAAGGAACACTCAATAATAATGTATTTAACTTTTGTGAAGCTTTTAGTAATTGCAAATTAAATAATATACATTTATACATATACTATGACTTTATTTATTGAAAGCGATAATCACAGGACCAGTCAAAGTGACGATGCTCGGGAGAGGTCTATGTCCAGCAGTGAGCATCTTTCGGCTGAATAATGATGATATTATAACTTTACTTTTGTCATTATAACTTTCTAAGAAGTAAGTATTTATATGTACTATGGCAATATACGCGATGGCTGGTATTTGGATAACACAATGATAGTCACCTTCTTTCGGCCATACAATACTATTTCAGATATTTCGTAATATACATTATGCGATGACTTTATTTTATCGATAGCTATAGTCTGATAGTGTGAGTGAATACCCTCATCCCTAGTCTCCGTACAAAAGGTTACAAAATTATTTTTTACGGCCTGTCAAAAGTTTATCTTTCCCGCTCTGACAACAGCGAGTCCGCCATATGAGTAAACAGCATGGCTATATTTTGATTCGTTTATGCTAAGTAGCGCTCCTTCTATGCTTTAGTACTTATTCTAAGGATCCAATAGTGCCAAACAAGAAAAAGATTAACTTTAAAATAAATAGAAAAGAGAATATATTAAATAGATAGTGGTTTAGTAAACTAAGGTAACTTAACTTAACTTTTATAATACAGTTTTATGAACTGTAAAGCCTCTTTTATAGTCGTAGTTTCCACCGCCTACTGTCAAACATACAACTCAAACAACAGAAAAATGCCTCTCCATAAACGCTATAATACATCGACATAATAATATATTTGAATTGTCTGCTTTACGCTCCGCATCACAAGCCTTCGCTTCTCCATAAACCATAAGTGTAGACTCAAAAAGTGATATCGAAAATTTATTTTAAGTTACCGATCAAAACATTGGAGGCATTCACGTAGACACATGGCCTCCGGTCAGTGCTCTAAAATGTTCGAACCGAATCTAGACTAAAACGCGAAAAAGAACACAAATTTCCGTCAATGGGTGCAGTCGAATCTTCGTCTGGTGAAAAGCTACATTAGGCATTGTGATGACGACATAGAATTTAAATTAGTTTGTTGGTACATATTTCTTAGTTTATATGGCGGTGTGCCTTGGCGCGTACTCTGGCGTATGGAAACTCAGAACACTTTTTTCGTGAATATTGTACTAGACCCTTACTCCATGTGTTTCTACGACCGTGATTGGAGATAAGCTGTTCTATTTAGTCCACATGTAAACAATATCCCGTCAAAAACATTCATGTAAAAAATATCTAATGTAAACCCAAGTCGAGCATTTCATTTATGAAGATGCTAGCTTTTACCCGCGGCTTCGCTCGCGTTAATTTAGAATTTGACAATCAACTTTTAACACACCATAAAAGTTTATAGTACCTAATATAATTCAATCATGATTCGAAAGACACGTGGCGCCATCTATTGTCATTGTTGTTGTTTTTCTCGGGAACAGTACTTTTTTTCGGAATGAAAGTACCCTATGTCCGTTTCTGTATACCTGACAAAGTATATGCAAAATTTCAGAATGATCGGTTCAGTGGTTTAGGCGTGAAAAGGTAACAAACAAGTAAACTTACTTTCACATTTATAATATTATAGTTAGGATTAATTAGGATTTTTCGGACTTGGCAATCACGTAGCATAAGGATATACTAGACTACTACTTTACCGTGATATGATACAGATTTGTTTGTAAAAATAACAAGGTATCTTGCAGTAATCCTCTGATCCACATCTAAATAATCGGATTACATCAAAAGCAGAACCACACACATAAACAAAACTAAATACATATCATAATCAAACTATATGATCGATAAAACACTTGAACAGAACACATTGCCTTTCGTTACTGGTACATCCAAAATAAAAGCAAGATCTCTGCCCGTACTTCTCACAGCATAAAAGGGTACGCGAACCAATTTAATGGCTTAATTATCTCAAGTAGTGAGATCGGAGCCTGCGTAAGGGCCACGCGGCTCTTTTCATACATCCTTATCTACCCCCTTAAGTTGTATGGAGTATGGTTTAATCGGAATCGTGAGAAAGCGAGTAAAACATGCCTTTTGTTAATATAACGCTCATTGGTTTTGTTGAAGCTAACTAATTTGGGTATTGGAGACCTGATACGACAGAATTTTAAGTCATTATGTAGAGGAGTTTCTTCTTAATCTAAGATGTGTAATGAAGCAGACGGACCCAGGGTCCTGAGAACCTAGGGACACGTTTGCAACACCAGTTGAAGGGATAAGTTATTAGCTAGGATTCCTACCTACCCCTAGACGGACAAACAAGGAAAACGCTTAAAAGAAGACAACTTTATAATATGGCAAAACACTTAACAAGTCCCTAATAGCACACCCTAAAAATAAGCCTTCATTATCTCTAATATATCTTTTTTAGGGTCTTCTAAGCGGTGCGGGAACAAACTGTTCAGAGTTCTCCTGAATGGCAGAGTAGCTAGGGTCGACTCTAGGTTCCGAAGTTTGAGGATGATGATAAAATAGGTGATACTACAGATGATGTGTGCTTTGTTAGTTATTCTAAGCCGCCACTGATATACGGTGAAGGAATACATCGTGAGGAAACCTGGACTTAATGGTCTGAAATCTTCAACCCGCAATGAGTAAGCGTGGTGATCAATGCTCGTTTCTTCTCTGGATGAGAGGAGGCCTTTGCCCTGCAGTGGGACAATTAAAGGCGGGTTTTTTATTTATTTTATATTTTATGTGGCGGAGTGTGTGTTATTCAAAACAAAGTAGAAAATTCTTTTGAGAGGCAATAGGCCTGCACCTGCTTTACATGAAATCTAAGACCAGCATCCGTACAATGTGAGATTATCATAAAAGACTTCTAACTATCTACCTTCAGGGATGAAATTCACGGCATATACAACGTGAAACATAACAAACGCGAATCCTGAAAAACGTTTGGTAAGAATCGACAACTGAATCGATTTTTAATGTGTAACTTTTTTTTAAAACATGATTTTTCTTGTCAATCTTTTGATTGAGACAAAAAAATAGTCATATATCTCTCTAAGACCAAATTTTAAAGGCAGTTAACAATGAAAAGTAATACTACGAGTATTCTTTTAAATAAACATTATTGGAGCACATAAAAGTCAAAGGAGATTGCCCAAACACAGTATCGCTATAAAGTAAAAGAGTATGGCTATAAAAATATATTCATAAATTATAAAACATTTTTTTAACTTCTCTTAGTTCACTCGGTCGAAATCGTATGTGGCATTTAATAATTTGTATTTATTAGTTATTTATTGGATTTTATTGCATACTTTTAAAATGGCGTATATTAGTGAAAGCAGTGTTGCCAATTTTAAAACCTCCCCATAATCGATCGTATGGGATAGCATAAGGACAGAAGCTGAGTTTTAAAAATAATTTCAACATTTTCAACTATGTAATTTTTCCTCCTTATTAATATAACAGAATTAAAATAGTTTTTTTTTTTATTAACATCTTTAAATAATATTACTTTACTAATTAAATCTTTTTTTAGTAGACAATTCACTTACGATCAGGGTGATTTAGATTAACTGTTGGTAATACTGTCACGGCCAATGTGAAAGGAGACTTGCATCTATGATCATGAATAAAAATTATTAAAAAAAACAATGTGAAAGGTGAGCTATCAAAAGTGTCACTGTCAATTTGTCTAACAAAGTATCGTGTTGTTTTTATTTGATAAATAATTGTTGAGTTTGTTGTGCTAATAAGTAACTTATCATTGCGTTGAGTCCGTGTTCAGTCTCGTCTTCAGATTCCTGCACGATTAAGAACTCTTTTGAAGATCATTCTACTGTTGCTGTGCTGGTGGTGTGGATTGTGTAGAACGTTTTTACGACTACGGTCCCTGTCCTTTATGCAGTACCACCAAAGATTTTGTGGTATCTAAGTTGGGCTCGATTTAGGTCTGTTGAGCCGTCGGCTCCGTTTTTAAATGACACATTTTATGAATATTATAATATTGACCAATAAAACTATTTCATTGCTCTATTCAAGCATTTTTATTTTCAACTTCCTTTATGTACACACGGCTACACATCAAGCCATACATTTCCAGTTTACACTGACCTCTCACTGTAAGGAAATCCTATACAATGCGACTGGAAACGTATAGCTTGATCTGTTGTAGCCGTGCGTACAAACCTACTTTCAGCCATGGACGTACAAAAAAGATTTCAGCATGACCTACCTATGAAATATTACTTATTTGGGATCATTCATTGATTTCTTGAATCTGTTTTCTGTTGTCTTATGTGAGTTCAAATCATATTGTAGTAAAGGACAGATTTTTTTTGGTGAAAGGTTTGTTACAAAACTAACCTCAAAACTGAACAGAAAATGAAAAAAACAACAAAAACCCCACAAAATAAATTGATAATATTTATTTCCTATGAAAGTACGATATCACCCCTCTTTTATATGCAATTAATGCCACATACAAACATTTTTGATGCGCAACGACGGTCAGAAGAGAAATGGGCATTCTCCTTTCAGTGTAAGTATGTATTATGATTATAACTGAATATTCTAATTGGGGAGTTTGAGTGTTTTCGGTATTCCTGTTACGTGTTGTATATTGCTATGAGTCAATGGTTTGATCTAGTTTGTAGAAAAAACAAACAAGAAGTTTTGCCTACCCAACTTTATCTGACAAACAGGAAAAAAACTAAAAATGACAAGTTTGGCATCAGTATCGTTCCTAGTATGCGTTGCACTTACTTTTTTTCAAAAATATTCAGTGTGCAGTTTTTGCTACGTTACAATTTTATTATATGTACCTACAGATAAAATGCACATAGGTACATCAGCGATGCACATCAAGGCTCTAAAGTCATTACAGGAAATAACACAAGAACATAACATTTCTTTCTTCAATTTCTCCCCCACCGAGTTAAGTGCAACCTTTTTAATAATTAACAAAAATTCTTGCGGCCACTGTATAGTGGGTAATTGAGTGACGCTAATTACCTAACCCGTAAAAGCCTTCTGGGGGTACCACGTGAATTGTGAGGCCATTCCTTATGTACGAGTTATTTACGGGATTAACTGCAAATCGTTGTTTATTTCGAACAATTGTAATCGATTGTAGGCGAACCAAACAGTAGGAAGTTTGAATTTGATAAAAAACTGCTTCACTGTATATTATATATTCGGTGTAAACGAATTAGTGTAATTCCTTCAAACCGCGTGATCTACTGGTGACATAGATTAACCCTAAATGGGTATTTCTGAAATACAACTGAAAAAAAAAAAAACAAAAAAAAACTTGGTTTTCTATTTCGGAGTCATTTTAGAGCGTCGAGTTATCTGAGTGCAAAGAGCGATATCGCGTTATTCGTACCCGCCAGTCTTGTCGCCGTGCTTTCATTAATTTATGCGTGGCATCGAAATGTTCAATCAAATAAAAAATATTTCCTGCAAAACAAAAATGTTTTTTTTTCTTATCCCTTATGCTGTTTAGATATGATCAATTACCGATTATTATTTTATTTTTTATTTTTAATTAAGCTAAATCCTGTGCGGGGCCAATCTACACCAGTAGTAAGTAGATCATGTGTAGTATATAGTATATATATTTTCCAGCAGTACACCACGGACTATCCCCCCTATCTTATTCATTGTTTTCCTGTTCATCCAAAGGTTGTCTGGTAGATATCGCTATCAGCGATAAGACCGCCATTGTACCCTTCACTAAATTATATTGCATAAGAGCTATGTTACAATTTTTTTTGTACAATAAAGTATATTCTATTCTATTCTATTCTATCATGTGGTTTTAAGGAATTACACGAATTCGTTTACACACTGTAGACAGTTTGAGCGTTGCTTTCCTATGTAAAGTCGGAGAGTAAACTTAGTAACATGTAAAATTTCTTGTAGACAATGGACTGGCTAGCTATAGAATAAAAGATAAGTGTGGTTAGCAGACAATCTCTACATCTTTTTTGTACCTAACCACTAAGTGATTGCTAAGAACGATACTGTTTTGCTGATACTGATATTCGCTAAACAGCGTGCTTGTTTAGTGGTTAAATAAACTTTCAGGCGTAATTATACGGAACTACGTCTGACCAATTTTGGAAAATAAAGATTAAATCCATCCATACTATATTATTTATCAATCAGAATATACGGTTGGTAAAGGACAATTTGTTTTATTTAATTTTGAAATTCGTTATGTAAACAAAAGTTGCCTTTTTAATTGTCAACCATTAAAGCACGCTACATATGCAAATCCTTACTTCCTTACTTAATATTAGATATAAATGCGAAAGTAAGTTTGTTTGTTTGTTACCTTTTCACGCCTCAACCACTGAACCGATCATCCTGAAATTTCGCATATGCGTGGTCAGGTGTACAGAAAAACGGACATAGGGTACCTTTCGTCCCGAAACAAAGTACTGTTCCCGAGGAAAACAACAATAAAGTTAGTAGATGGCGCCACGTGTCTTTCGAATCATGATTGAGTTAAACTGTAGTAGTGTGTTTAAAAGTTGATTGTCAAATTCTAAATTAACGCGAGCAAAGCCGCGGCCAAAAGCAAGTATTATTTACTTGTTATTTTTATGTAATGCAATGCAGCCCGAATGTGGCATTTTAAAACGCTTGTTATATTTTATAATTAACATAATAAGTCATACTTAATTAGCACATAAGTAAGAAAAAACAATATTTTGAATACTCATTGTGTACTGAGAACAACTGCCCGACAAACTGTTATATATTTTGGCAGACTTCATGTATGTAATTATTTATTGAATAAATAAATAAATAAAAATCGTAAATAATGAGAACTGTAAATTTTTCCAGTATACACTGTATTGATTAACCCAAAATCGGTTTACCATGACGAATGCACGAGAGTCTGATAAGCGAATGCATTAAGACTCATTACTCGTAACAGATCAAGCTTGCATGTTAATTCGGAGCTTTCTCTCTACGTTAATGTATTGAATTAAGGTCAATTTGGAAGCCACGACTCTTGAAATAATAATAACTTGAAATGAATGCTGAAGACTATTTGCAGACGTTATCTGGTTAGGTGGAAATGATGTGAAAGAACTACGAGTTTAAATAAATCAACAGAACACTTGTTTAACAATGTACCTCAATATTTCGTAGAATAATGTGTCTTTAGATAAATAATCCAGTGAGAAAATCCCTTCACGATTGCTACAAAAAAGATGTTATTTACGGCCATAAATGCGTCACCTATGTAAATAAACAAGACATAATCTTCAGAAATCTATGTTGTTTCGCTTTTCCCCTCACACAAAAAACACTAAAACATCAGCAACACCGCACGTGTGCCAACTAATTAGGACTACCATAATTTCAGTGTCAATTTTCGCCTTATAAATTCTCCTCAAAATCCGGAGTACGCCGTAAAAGCAATAAACATGACACAAATGGCTTCATTAAGGCAAAAGGCGGGGTTTGTGGCCTAGCAAAAAATAAGTACAGTAACACACACAAGCCGTAATAGGTATATAATGATACCATGTTTCCGTTATGCACAAATCTGAAAAATAATATCATCTGCGCAGACGCATTACTTGTTCCGGAACGCAGGGCGGGACAATGCGGACCCCAAAGGTTACGGCTCATGCTCACGAGGTAAATAAAAAATGGACCTACCAGAATTTTACTCATTATATAGCATATTTAAGCACCGTTAGCCTTAACTGCCAATTAAAGTTTGGTAATCATAAAAACGAGTGATGAAATTTGAGGTTTCAAGCAAAATAACCAACATTGAAGGCACAAAATGAATGTACAAACGACAATAATAAAGCTATAACTGTGTGATCTCAATCCGATCTTGATTGCATTCGAGAGTGGCCCGGGGCGGTCGATTCAAAAACAGGTTAAACGAATTTCTGTTCGGAAAGGCTCAGCGCATTAAAAACGCAAAATTTTTCGTTGAAAAACAACCAGAGAAAATTACAATATAATCTGACTCCCAAAAATTCAAGTTCAAAAGCAAAAAGACAATGAACGCTTCCAAGGAAATCGACTCGTAACCGTTCCCAAGATTCCCTTCTTACAAGTGTCGGGCACAACCCGTTCTGCAACACGTGTCGCAAACAAAAGAAACTTGTCCAAGTTGCCTCCCTCTCCCCATCGGGCGACAAAAGGATTGCGCAAGTTATATTAGTCGTAAAGAATTTCGGACTAAGATCTATAAGGTTGTAAACCGCTCGTAATTCACAATGGTCCCGCAGTTGCGGAGGACATTCGCAACAACTGTTGTTTGCTTCGATGTTTTAATTGTTCCTAATTCGTAAAACTTTTCAGCGTGATTTACAAGTGTTGTTGTAGTAGATCGGTCGCTTTTGAGTATTTTTTTCGATACCAACGAACATATGGCGCGCGGTTGACAACGCGGGAAGCAGTTATTTACACTTGTGGGATCGTAAACGGTTTTTAATGACAAAAACAATAGCTGTTAACTTTTTTTTTGCTTCGAACTAACTGTAAAGAGTGTTTTATAGTTTCAGCGTAGACGGATGGGTTCATGATGAAACGGGACAATTGTTTAGCATATTTCAATGGAAGGGCGACATTAAAACGGATCACGTCGACGAGTATGCCCACGCGCACAATTTTCTTCGATAAAATTATGTAAAGTAGATATTTGCGCTCCAAGTCTAATGAGTCAAATTAAGATAACATGGTGTGTTCGACTGGCGCATAACATGTTCTACAAGTCAATAAATGTGTCTAGGACTTGTCGAGACGAGGCTGGGTTTGCCTACGATACTCTGGCCCTATTACATAAACAGAACCTATATAATTTTTACTTTATTACGGGTCTGTCTAAGTCGTATAATTGCTGCTATAGCTTTTAATAATAGGCATACGACGCATTCATAGCTTAAGATACTACATAATATGAGTTCTGAAAATCGGTAGGGTTTTACATGTGTAGGTATCTCTTAGTTACAGTTTTGCCTATTTGCATATGCGCATTATACAGCCATTATCTTTATAAAGCTGCCCACTTAAATGGCTTTACAATAAAAAATAAACCTATCACTATAATTTATAAATAATTTTATAATATGCATCCTGAGTATACCTATCTATACCGATATACGTTTTCGGCCATTACTTACACGTATTTCTGAACAACATGACGCCATAATGGAATGCATATCCCAAAATCGTGTTCAATGCACTTTTTTAATACATTATCATCTCATTACCCACGATTCGAGCGATTTTAAATAATCGCGACCGCTAATTTTAGCGAATTTCCTTATTACATATTCCCGGCCAACGGGCTCGACGAAACATAATCACTCAAATTGGTAACTCGAATCGCAAATTACAAAATTGATACGAAAAAAAATATTCTGGCAATGGTGGGGAGGTAGATGAAATTCTTAACTGTACATACGTGTGTATGTGTGCGTATTTGCGTATGTAGGTGGGACAGGTAAGAGGACGCACCGGAGCTGCTCCCACCTGGGTGGTCTCAGAATCAACTGACCGATTACGAAGTATATAAACACCGCACTATAACACATTGGCTGCCGCACTCCTTTATATCTATACGAAGTGAATTATTGTTTAAAATAAAAGCTCACATGAATTACTGTATCAATACGCGGTGTAATTAAAGCAGTGCTGTAGGGTCCGCAAGGCAATTTAATGTGGAATGGTTATTTAGTTAGAGTGTTTTATAACAGTGATTTGTAGCTTCAATAGGCGGCGCATTATTAAGTTAGTAAGAACTTAAGTACCTTTAGCTAAGAAGAAATAAAATTCATATGGATGTGATTTATGGGAGGATACTAACTCGTAAGTATATAAAAGTCTTGATTCACATTGGCTCTATTCCTAGATAGGGACGTCTGAGGAATTAATTCGCTGAATTATCGTCTAAAATTCCTTGTAAAGGCGGAATAATATACAGATCCTAACGATGCCAACATCGCGGCGTAATTTTAATGTACTTTCCAAGATGCCGCTGCTTTCCCGCCATCTGCGGTGCCGACTTCCAATCAGCTCACTAGATGTGTATCGACTTGAGAGCTTGCTTGTTATCTCAAAAACACAATATGAATAATACATTAGTGGCCGGTGTAAGAGTACGCGCACTCTTAAATTGGCAAAGCTTAATTGACTCAAAGGTTGAAAATGAAACGGAGGACTCGAGGTACCGGCAATACGGCAACTTTTTATGTAATCAGTACTCGACGGACCGCATAACGGAATCAATTTAAATCGGTTATATGAGATTGCGTATAAGGGTTGGTAAGGTCAGCGAAACCAATTAGTTAATAAAAATTAAATTATTAATCATGTTGGGAAACTACGAATTGAGATTGTAATCTGTTATTGCAGTGAGGATGTATTTTTTTAAATCACTCAATGACTATGTGTTTTTTGTTTTTTCTGACAACAGTAAATAGCACTCCAAGCCATCAATTGCAACACTAATATAAAGTACAACTGGCGAGGCGTAAGCTGAGCTTTGCATTTGTGTGAGTGCACATAGAATCGATTGCCAAAAAGCAGTATAAACCGATCTAAACCAAGCAAAAGACGCGTTTGCATTTATTCTCACACAAATGCAACGCTCAGCTTAGGCCTTTCCGACGATAATCAATGTTAATAGCGATTAGTATGAACATACACTCGAAATGTTTATCAGATTTCAAGTTTGATTCCTTATCACACTGTGCGCAATAAGGTTTAAGATGTCATATCAACTTATGTCATATCGACCTTATGAAAAAGTAATGTGCAAGCAATTATAGACTTTAGGGTGGTAAACATTTCAAGTCTGCGACTGTACATAGTATGCCTAAAATTAAACCATTTCCTTCTTTGCCTATCGCAGCCTACTACTTAGAAGTGGACTTACATATTTTTTTTGGAGAGAGCCTGCTTGTCTCGTCCTCTCTCCAAAAAAGGGAGGTAATGCATAGGCATTACGACTATACTAGAGTCACCACGCTGTGCACGCGGGTTGATGACCGCAACAGCATTGCAGGACTACCTTATGTATTTACATAATGTTGACAGACCCATTTCCAGACCGCTTTGGTTAAAAGCATGACCATTTCTTTAGTGTTTGGTATGTGAACTTTTTGGTTTTTCGTGGAAACTCCACGACCCGCATAAAATGCGGGATTTTCACAATATGTACGCAAAGTTAGGGAATACTACTTGAAGTCTGCACTCCTAATCATCTAATTTAGTCTTCGTCATTGCATTTAGGTTTTCATATTTTTTTTTATTGCATCCATATTGTAATATCGATATATTTCATTATTTGTACATGTATTTTTTTGTAATTTGTATTTATCTTATTAATTTGTAGTCTATTCAGTACAAAATTGTCAACTCATCTTTTTTTCTGTACCTATTTCGATGCTTTTCTTTTAACGCTTTTTTTCTTTTAAGTTGATGTTAAGTCCGCCTTATTTACCACCATAGTGCATAGAATTATAAATAAATATTTATGATTGTTTAAGGTTTTCTCGTTTGCATTTTTCGGGATGACCTAGTATTTGCTTAAGAGTTTTACAATATGTACGAGTATGAACTGAAAAAAACTACAAGTCAAAATCTTTTCTCATACAACGTCGACAGAGGAAGGCAGAGTGTCTCATTCCAGACAACACGCAATCATGAAAAACTAATTTTCATCTAACTAACACTTGTAAATATTAACTTCCAACAAGCTACGCATCGTAGACTAAAACAAAAACAAAATATTGCAATTAAATTCATACTGCAGTACTAGTTAAAGGTAATCTACGATTACAATTTGCCTTAACTTACCTATATTTAATTAAAAGCTAATATCATTTAGTTTTCAATGCGCTGAGCAAATTCTCTGTGATTAAACAACAGTGCGGAAAAGGGCGGGGCAGGGCTGTACGCCTTAATCAGTTACGGTTTCTTGTTCTCTGTCTCATAATAATATTAGGTTTCAGTTGCAGTAGGAATTGGCTAGAAGAAGATGAGGAAGATTGCTCTGAATTATAAAGGTAGGTTTATAAGTAAATGAAAATTTTAACGCGTGCAACTTACGTCAAAAAAGAGTGATAATTGTGAAAATAAAAAGAAAAAAACAATTTTTTTGTTATAATTTACGGCCCCAAGAATTCGTAAAAAATGCATTTAGTAAAATTGTAAGCTCGTATGGTAATGAATTTATAAATTATGAATTATTCATCGACTTATAATGCTGACTGTACCTAAAAGACTGAGTTCTAACATTATTTATTATACTTTTTGTAAATGAATGAATACCTACATACATGCATAAATACTAAGTAATAAGCCATATTTATTTATATTATGTATTCTAGCAGTATAAAATTTTATTAAAGAGACTACATAGTACCTACCTCTACCTACCTAATATGTAAATTGGAACCTTTATATACCGAAGCATTTTAAAATATTCAGGGTTGAATATTATCGGTGTCAGTTATCGGTAAACATAGGTACGTATTGTATAGGTATTAATCAAAGGAGCAGAAGCAAGCCGGTACTGGTGTATGTGTTTAATATCGGAGATAGCTATTAAAGTAATTGCGAAGGAGTACCAACATGGTACTAAAGACATGACGCTCTCAAGGCGTTTACCGAGAAAATTAACAATTTGCAAACCAAAATGGCGTCGCCAACCTGATTTTTTCCGTGCCCCTAGATGATAATTTTCGAAATGCCCCTGCAAAACGTAAATTATCAACGATGGTGTCGGAGATCGACATCACGATAGTCGTGTCGAAATCAAGGAACCCGTTCATGATCGAGCCTTCTACCTAATTATACCTACTGCCCTTTAATTTTGTTCTCAGAAAACGTACGCACGAAATTAAAATTATGATACAATTTTCTCTTTTCAGAACATTAAAATTCCAATCATAAACTGTAAAGCTCCATGTAAAACTACCCCTGAACAATGTTTGACCCCTTTCCATATCACTTTTCGATATATCGTGCCGATATTAGGCCATACATCAGGGTTGAACGCAATAAAAATTGGACGTCCCGAGAGGATTAGGCCAAACCCTGACATATGTGACATGTGAAAGCCTCAACTATTTCTTTTCTAAGGGGAGGACGGCGTATGTTATTTAAAAATCAATTTTAGAAAGCACTTAAAACACTGATGTGCTTCATAGACATTTATGTGACGTTTTGAATGGGCGGACGACGCGACGCACATTAACATGATGAACACATCAGCTGTTACTCAAAATAAATGACTCAATAAATCAATAATAGACTGTTATTAAATACGAGGTCATGCAGCGTATAATTTGCACAATACATGAACATCAATAATGTCTCTATCTATATGATTTAACAAGGGGCCATGTAGCAAGCCACTTGTACAAGCCAAAACTACACGAATCCATTGACGCAAATAATTTTAACACAAAGCGAACCTCTGAAACCGACGCTAACAAGATGCAGCTGTTGCGATCTCTCAAACGGAGACCATTTTGAAAAACTCGTTAGAGTTTTCGAAAATAGAATATAAAATGTGTCACTCCTTCCTCGATAAATCAGTCGTGATGAATGTATCCAAGTTAGGAGCGGTGCGCGCCGCGTGACGGGGCAGTCCCTCATTGGGTGGCGTGGTCGCCATATTGCTCCGAGCTTGTAGCTGTCAAACTTTGATATATTGCAGCTGGCTTTCTCTAGTGTGCGCCTTGTCTTATGATCACATTGATCACAGATTAAATGAAGAATAATCTTGTGTTGAAGAATTGCAAACTAATATTTCCAGTGATTTCACAGCTTTAAAATTATAATATTTTTTTGTATTGGAAATAAATAACGTAGAAAAAAGGCTAATCTTTTGATTTCACGGGACGTTTTGAGAAATTGACGTTTTGTTCCCGAGGTGTAAAATTATAGCGAGCACCGACTACTGAGAGATAAAACATTTGATTTATATTTTGACATTTTAAGCGAAAACATTCGTGTTTTTGTTGTAAAGCTAATTTATTGCTACAATAAAAACGACAGATATTAATAATATCAAAGTATCAAGATTGCATTGAAGGATTATTTATAGTTCTTCGAATTCCCACATAAAATGTATTTTTGTAACACCTACTAATGTGACCGCATCCGTTTAAAGAAAAACTTCGTTAATTAAAGTTTTAAATCCACATTATTTACTTAAGAAACTCAACTCTTCATTTAGTCATTCGCCATAATAGGAAAATTCTTTGGTTGCAAAAAAGTGTCGCGTTTGGCGGTTTGCCGCAAAACTTTATAGATGTACTAACAACTTTGCTGGTAGACCACAAGATACGCACGAATACTTATCATTAGATTAGCAAGGAGTTATATCCCATCTGCCATCGTATCTTGGACTTTAAGTTGGAGTATTAAGGTTGATAAAACTTTCCAAGATGCAGGTATTAAAGTGTCCGATGAAACGAACCGACAATTTGCCATTTAGCGTGCATAAAAGCGAATCATACTGATAATAATCTAGGAGATATCATGTTATTATAGTGATTCTCAGTTGTAGAGACAGTAAAACAATGTTGACTGCCACTGGAGAAAAATGTGGAAACTTGGGATACTTTTACAGTCAATAGATGGCGTTGACATGCTCTTTATTTATGAATCCGCTATTTCCATCTACAGAAATATTACAATAAGGTAAAGCTTATAATGATGTGGAAGGTAATCTCCGAAAATAGGTACTCGTCACATTTCAAAAATTATTTTACCAATATTTTGAATGGACTTTCAGGATGGAAATAGGCTTATACAATGTGTTATTTCTCATGAAAAAGAAATTATTAATCAAGTAGTCTTTTATGGTTGTTGTCATTTACCTCTCAGAGGAAATTAGGTAAGAATGTAAATAACTTTCTGGGTAGTCTGCTCTTTAGTTTTATGTTTTCAGGGTTGCGTTTCAGTGATGATTATTTTATATGTTTTATCAAAATTATTTCTTTTTTGGGTCATACTACGGTTTTCAAATATTGCCAATACACCTCTCTTTACACCTTTTAACCCCTCTTTAGGGGTATTTTTGTAACACGTTGTATATTATCTACCACGCAGGCGAAGCGGGAACAGCCAGTGTTAGATAAACTAATACAAATTAAATTATAACATAACATACATAACGATTAGCCCTTTACTATTCCACTGCTGGGCACGGGCCTCATTTGAGAATGAGAAGGGTTTAGACCTTAGGACAGTCACAGTCGACATATAAGCTAAAGCAGTACTTCAACTACCTACAATCGTCCGATTTGACACACTCACACAGACGCGCACTGCAACAAGACAAATAAGGTATTTTCGGGATACAGTTCCATACAAAAACAAAAAACTACTCAGTATACAGAGCGTGTCTGTGTGAGTGTTTCAATTCGTGAGATTATAGTAAGTTGAGGTATTGCTTTAGCTTATATGTCTACTGTGCCTTAATTCAATACGCTGGCCTGGTGCGGGTTGGCGGACTCCGCACCCGAGCCCTCTCAGATGTGCAGATTTCCTCACGATGTTTTCCTTCACCGTTGACGCAAGAGATAATCAAATTCTGATCCGCACATGAATTCGAAAAGTCAGAGGTGGCTTCGAGCTCGAACCCTCCTGCTTGGAAGGCCGTTCAACCAGTTTTTGTGATTATCTGTGTATGGTCGCGGACTTGAAATGTTTATCAGATTTCAAAGTCGATTCCTTCTCACACTGTGCGTAATAAGGTTTAAGATGTCATATCAACTTATGTCATATCGACCTTATGAAAAAGTAATGTGCAAGCAATTATGGACTTATGGGTGGTAAACATTTCAAGTCCGCGACTGTACCTATGTCCTTTGTTGGAGGTCCTTAATAAAATAAGCAAATAGGCTAGTCTATCACTGATTTTTATCAAATGAAATCATTTGTCACTTAAATGATTTCATATACCTACCAACCAAAAGCTTTTAATAAACCGAGCCAGTTTTAGTATTTAATCTAATTAGATTAAACAATTCTTGCTTTTCCATCTACATTTAAATCAATAGAACCTTTTATATTGCTCTTACATTCTCAATTCAAAATTGAAACTAAACCGTCTACCCTAGATTTATCTGCAAACTGTACGCCATTTCAATGAATGCTATAAACTAGCACTTGAAATAAAATCGTGGAGTTGCTGTGAGGTTTATTAAATTGATAGGCCCGTACCTCGATCCATTACGTGAAACAACAAAACAACTGTTGACACAACCCATCATTGTAACCGCTTATGAAACTAGTCATTACATTGTAATGTCCTGCGTTTCTGTTGCAAAGGGATTCGTTTCTGCAAAGTAGTGTAATTTTTCTGTTATGTTTGTTGCTTTTGATATCTGTAGTTGTAGTTTTATAGGATTTATTTTGCTTTTTGTTGTATTCTGTTGATTTATGATTCATGTTTTTTATCTATATTCTTATTTTTTTCTAATTTGTTTAACGACTTTAAGTTTACGTAAGAAACACAAATGTTTTGAATTCAAATTCTTCATTAACCTCGTTCGATCATTCGAAATTTGAATACGACTTCGAAACAACAAAATAACAAACAAACATAAATTTGTTCAAAATATACGTATCTTATTCCAAATTCACATTCGAAATACAAACTTTAAATCCGTGAGTTTCGCCGAAATCCTGTTGCGAAAATTTTAAACGGCTGAAAGACAACAAAGTCACCTGAAAAGGAGTTGGTATTCAGGAGCTTCGGTAACCCAAGTTGGGCGTAGCCGCGTAACTTAGGTTAGACTTAAGTAAAGAAACCACAGCGCCGCGTTGTCTGAAGACCGACTTAAATCTCAGACGATGTTAGGACTTGGATACAATATATGAAAGGATTGAGACTTTTGAACTGGAATTTTATGCTTTGGGCTTATTTTTTAAGTTCGTAACGTTAAGTTAGGTTTTCATATACTGGAATAAAAAGCCTAGATTTCATATTTGGCACAGTAAAAAAAAATCAGGAGCTCTATAAAAGATTATCTACTGTTTTTATAATCTTAGGGCATCATACGACGGTTTATAGAAATGATATGAATAAAACCATCACAAATGAAGACAAAGCCAGCCTTTTATCTTACTTTAACTTAGCGAAGTTCTGCTTCAGTGTGTATTGTACTTAAATGCAAATTTTGCCGCTGAGCCGAGGATGCGCCGAGATTTTACCGGCATTTGAAATAAATATACCAGATTTGCAGTCTAGAGTTTTATGTCGAGACGTTACTGTTTCATTCACAACTTAATTCTTAGGAAACAAAGACTACCTACTAGATTTATACAACCGAATGCACTTAATAGAGTAACTTGGGCTCACTTGGATCACGAGGGATGAATAAAGAAGAATTATTTATGTGTTTTTGTCTAGAAAATACAACAGTAAAGATACGTCATACAATGCCTCTTGTGGTAACGCTAAAAATAATGTTTTATATCATAACATCACGCCTGTATTCCCCGAAGGATTGGGCAGAAGTTGCATGATAACTTTTTCATCATCATCTTCATACGTAATTTCACCTTCTTTCTATTTATCGTAAACCTTTTTTTATCACAGGCCACATCATTTTTGATTATTATATTCGAAATTGGAAAAGCACTCGAAAAATAAAAGAAACAAGGATCTTTGGATTTCATTCGAGAGGCAATGAGAAAAGTGTGCGGTCAGAGATTGACTTGAAGGAGACTGCACTCCGACCTACTTGAGGGAGTCGCTGCACCGCTGAGCCTCCAGAACTCCGATCTACTTGAGGGAGACACCGTACCGCTGAGCTCCCACCCAGTACTCAGCTACACTGGGAGGAGACGCATACCACGCCGAGTAGAAATATCGCTCCGAATCTCGCTCTGTTACTAATGCAAAATTTTACTTGTGCAGTTTAGAGACCATAAGTATTTTTTTTTATTGCTATTATAGAAGTGGTCCTGAAAAGTGTTTTTTGTTTGTCCGGCTAGGGGTAGATAGGATCCCTTAGCCTGCGACATTCTTTATAACTGGTGTAGCAGACGTGGCAGGGCCGTCTGCTACAGTACAAGGTGTATAGCACACCCTCATTTCGCCGTTATATTTAAGTCTCATGTAATAGGGGGTGAGTCTATTGTCATCAATCTGGCACAAATCCAGACTCCGAGCTGCTACTAAGAAATTCCACATGGAAAAATCCAATAACACGTTGACTGACCTAGGATTTAACCCAGAAGCACGCTCAGCAGTCGCGCTTGCGACCACTAGACCGGGCATAACGGACAGCCCTCTGTGTAGAGCATGTATAGGGGCCGAAAAAACGGTCGCACACGTGCTCCTGGAATGCACAGGGGTCACCCGAATACGAGAAACAACCCTTGGCGCACCGAAATCACTCGCAAATGTTCTGAGCGGACTGAGAGCCCTAATCTGCTTCTGGAAGTAGGTGGGCTGGTTGGAATGATATCCGCCATGACCCACGTACAATGGTCCATTTAAAGGACTAAGCGTGGAAACCACATCTCCTAACATAGATAGATAGATGTTTTTAAACTTTCGCGATTTGTACACATTATAAAAATAGTGAATCGGGTCTTCTCGCGTAACAAACTTTAAGAGGCACAAAATACCTTTTATCCCGACGTTTCGGCTGAATTTGAATTTGCGTCGCGTTTGAATGAATGAAACAAGTTTCATCAAAATCGGTTCAGCATTTTAGCATTTTAGGTGTACCAAGGTACAGAGACAGTCTGGAACACAGGCTACTTTTATCCTAAAAAATACGGAATATCAATGCGATAAACGACATCCACGCAGGCAAAGCCGTGAGCGACCTCTAGTATAAAATCATGTTACGTCTAAAAATATTCGTTCCTTAAAGAAAAATATCCGAAGTAAACAGTAAATAAAACGGTGGACGTTGTTTAGTCAGCGCGTCACGATACAACACCAATAAAATGTTCCCTCCCGAAACCTGTGTCAATAAAGATAAAGGAAAACTAATATCAAAACAAGAATAGGTACGTGATAAGAAAACATTTATTCCCTATGTTTAATGCATGATTTGTCATAATTCCCCGGCCTCCCCCGCCCTGGCCGTTGTTTTGTATCTCGTGAGGAAATGGGCGGTTATGATTTATCTTTTGTCTTATTTATCTCGGACGCGGAGAAAAATTATTTGTGGGGTAACATTGGAAGTATTGCCAGGTTTATTAACAAATGTAGCAACGAGATTGCGGTTGCGTAATTGCAATTTATTCGCGTTGTATGCTCTCATTCAGTGATAACCTACAGTTAGTTTTACCATATGGGATTGGATGTAAATTACGTTTTGTTCATATTCGTTCGCGATAAAAAGAAAAGTTATTTGTTTCCGATGAAAATATTTTTTCATTACTCATACTCGGAAAGTAAGTCTGAAGTTGCCTGAGGAGCGGGTTGAAAGTAATACTTTTCAGCCCTAGGGAGAATCGTTTTCAACTGACAGAAGTCAAATTATAAAAAAAAACTAGTTCTATTTTCACATTTCTATTGAACCATGTTCCAACGTACTATACAGCCACTCAATTACAGCGCGATGTAAAATTGTAATAACATAAAGTTAAGTATAAATTAAAGTTTTTTTTTTTAAATGATTTTTTTATAATTTAGCTTCAACTATTTCTTTAAATGACATAGATTTGGGCAAGATATTTACCATTTTTTCAATGATGAAAATGAAAAATAATGGCTGAATAGCTGGCCTACCACAAAAAAAAAACAAAATAGGCGGGAAAGCGGCATTCCGATCACTCATTTTTTCTTTAGATAATTCATGTTTTTATTTTTACTTTCCTTGTATTCGTACCTATTCGTAATGAAAAGCACAGTGTTTACCTCGGGTTAAAGACTTATTTAGTCCCTCGAACTATCGGGACTAAATAAGTTACTTTCACGCCTAGGGTAACAATGTACTATTACAAATAAGGTATTGACGTAGAAACAGATGGATGTCGGGTCAGCGCTCAAAAGTGTCCCAAAATGCTCAAAAATGCGAAAAAGTAGACTAAGTTACGTCAATGGATGCAGTCGAATCTTTGTATGGTGAAAAGCTAAAATGGACATTTGTGATGACGACATAGGATTTAAATTAGTTTATTGGTATTTCTAAGTTTTTATAGCGGTGTTCCTTGACGCTCTGGTGGTGTATACAAGGTGTAACTTAAATAACGCACAACCTCTTAAGGGGTCACTGTACTCATCATTATGAACAACTTTTACTATGGGGCCAAACATGAAATCGCGAAAAAAAAAACAGCTGTTCCCTACATTTTGACGAATTATGCGAACATAAATGTAGGGAACAGCAGATTTTTCACGATTTCAGTTTTGGTCCAATAGTAAAAGTTGTTCATAATGATGAGTACAGTGACCCCTTAAGAGGTTGTGCGTGAGTTACGGCAATGGATACAGCAATACTACTGATTAGATGCAATACGTTTCCATGTATTTCACCTTTCATTGTAAATATTAACATTTATTGCAACCATACTAAAACAAAACGCAGGTGAATTTCCACATAACAATTTTAATTCATCCCTCTGTAACATAGAGGCAATAAAGCCGCGAATCAAAAGTTGGCAGTAAATCACAATACGGCGTCCGCTGCCCCGTGTTTGCTCTCGCCCACATAATCCGTTCATACGGCGGTAAATCCATCCACCAGTGTCGCGTACAACACTAAATCATCATAAGAGAATCCAGCTCTATACGCGTGTACTACACATATTGCTGATTCGGTTTGGCAACATCGCTTATACAGCGAAATTTACTATACACCACTATGAGCGCGCGATTTATTCCCACATCCCTCACAAAACAAAGGCATCGAATAATTTTGTATTTATAATACGAGAAAACTTTTCAGAAACTAATAACGTTGTACCTACATTCGGATTCATTATCCAATCGTCGAATATCGAATGGAGCCGCTGAAAAAACTCACCGATTTATTCGATTCTTTTTTATTCGATTTACGCTCGGCGCACCAGTTACTGAAAAAGTTTGCATCGTAATGCAATCGTGTGGCATTAGTTTTGCCGTTTATCAGAGCGTTCTCGCTGCTGCAAAGCTTTGAGGGATTAATCTAGCGGCGTGGTGCAGAATAAAACTGTTACTTTAAACTCGTGAAAAACTTCGCATTGTATCGTATTAAAGCAATGTCATCATGTTTTCGTACTGAATTTAGATAAGCACTAAATTCCTAATCCATAATGCATTATTAGGCTGCTACTTTGTCTGGCATAAGCCCAAGTTTAGTGAAGTTGCACATGCAAGCTTTTCCGAGTAGTGTACCGTTGTAGAATACAACTATTAAGCAATTATGTGTTCGTTAAAAAAGGGACCACAAAACAATAAAAGCATTGGCTAAACAACGTGTGCACACGCAATATTTGTTTGTGAAACATAGCAATTTTTAGTTGAGTGCTGTGCGTGAACCGTGGCTGCAATTTGGCGTTTTCGCTCGATTTATGCGAATATCAGCGCCCCGCGGATAGCGGACAAACAAGCGGAATTTGTTGTTGAAACAGAGCTATTTTTTTGGTTACACTTTTATTTACATTAGTAAAAAGCAGGACGTTTTACACGTTGGACGATTTAAAAAATATAAAAGGAATGAATTTGGAGTAACGGGCTGAAGCTTTTTGGAAACATTTTTCGTGCATCGGTAAAAGATTTTTCAGTACATTATCATTGATTTTGCTAATTTGACTCTTTTTTTATAGGTACCTACTATAACTTTCGTGAGACACATTCATATTTATACATATGATTAATTATGGTTTACTCAGGTGCATTTTTCGGGATTGCCCGACGGTCGCGAGTCGAGTTCGACTCGCGATCTCGCCGCGAGTTCAGCTCATGATTAAGGGCTCCGTTTGGGTCCGAAACTAGTCGGACAATCCCGAAAAATGCTCGTGAGTAAACCGTAACTAATCATAAAGTTAAGTCTTCCTATTGTGGATGAAAAAAAAACCTAAAGAATATGCCTATTTAATTTTAAAAATTGATAAGTTATCGTTTTCAGTAGCGACAATTTTTCAGCAGTGATCCCTTGCTCAATCAAATAAGCTATAGGTATATTTAACCCTCCTCCCACAACTTTTTGCCACAACCATAGTTTAAATCGCTCAATCACCACATAAAGCATTGTCATTACAATACGAGGTCTGTTAACATATGTGGTCTCGAACAATACTCTGCAGATCAGTTACGTTTGTTAAGCCCTGTCTGTCTGTACGTCAGAGCTTTATTGGACAAGAGATTGAAGCGATAGTCCGCCCGCCAACGACGACCAACGAATTGGGTGTGTGCTGTCGCGGTAGGGTTAGGTTTCTAGGATTCAGATTTATTTGATTCGTGAGTTTTGTTTGAAAGTTCCGAATTATTATTGTTTAGTTTCAAACGCTTACGCAAATGGCAAATAAATATGCTGTGCAGTTATTGTAACCAAGAAAATTTTCAGGATTTAATATCGTTATGTAGGTAAATAAACGTACTTTCAAATAACAAAAAAAAAACAAAATAAGAAAATACAATCATCACCGTATGGGATTAGGGATCATCTAGTCGAGTTTTAATAATTTATACATACAATTTTTTTTTCCTGTAAAATATATGTCTCTTTATTTATTGTTACACCGAGACTACCCCTCAGTTTTATTTTTCTTGCAAATCATGTCCATCCAAAGGTTGTCTCGAAGAAATTGCCTAGTGCGATGAGACCACCCATTGTACATTTCTATTTTAAAATAATGTTTCTTGATTGTTTTGTGTACAGTAAAGAGTATTGTATTGTATTGTATATCTGTCTATAATATATAGGTATACAGGGTGTAAACGAATTCGTGTAATTTCTGCAAACCGCTTGATCGCCAGTGATTGACACTGCATAGGTTTTTTTCAGAATAAACACAAAAATGTTTTCAAAAAATGAACAATTGTATATACGTTTCTGAGTAATTTTAGCGTCCCAAATTAACTGACTACGTGGAGCGATATCGCGCTAGTCGTGCCCGTCAGCTGTGTCGCCGTGCCTTCATTAATTCATGCATGGCATCGAAATCATCTATCAGATAAAAAATATTTGGCCAAAAATGTTTTTTTTATTTTTAATCAATCTTAATCTCGTGCGAGCTTAATCTATACCATTAATAGATCATGATCTATTATAATTACTAAACCACATGTGGTTTGAAGGAATTACACGAATTCGTTTACACCCTGTATATCTGTTAAATTTACAATAAAATCATCACGTGCAATTTTGTGATAAAATCATCACGTGCAATTTTGTGATAAAATCATCACGTGCAATTATGTGATAACATCATCACGTTCATTTTTGTGATGACTCTACCCAGAAAGCACTAGATATTAATATTAAAGTAATAGTAAATCATTTTCAAAAATTCACCTTAAATTTTGCTCTATAAATTCGCCTATCATAATCTGAAGTTGATTTGGCAAATTGCCCTAATTTGGCGAATAATACGAGCGCGGTTTAAAACCGTTTTTCTGAGCATGTTTACGGCTGACTCCCGTGGTTTATCTTGCAGGACAGCTAAAAGAACCTCACAATAGGGGGCGTACTACCTACTGGTCGCTTCAACTCTCTGCCTGGGAATTTTTGATGTAAAGAATTATTTATTTAAGTTTAAAATGTGGAGAGACATGTTCGTTTCGATAGCAATATAAAATATAAAGGTCCTTTTTGAAGAGCATGCATTTGTATTCGAAGATAAAAAAAACAAACGCAGAATTTTCATGTTATCAATTAAATTTAAAAATCTATTGACGGGAATAATTAAGGAAAAAACTCAATATTTTACAATCAACTGAAATGTAATTTCTAATACAACTATATTTCAAACACAAATCCTTTACAACAGAAAATAGTACCCATTTACACTTGTAATTACGTACATAATTAAACGCCAAAATAAAATAGCTTCCCGTTTAATTTTAAATACTAATACAGTATAGAATTTATTGGGTTTATCTATAGTCCCCGCGGCCAACGGGCGGCCTGTAAACAATGCTGATATGAAATATTAGTTTCAACCGAGCCATACATCTAGCCCGCTTGTTATTAACCTTGCTAACTTTAGTATTTATATATGTATCTACATACGGAAACCAAGTTTTGTATTGCGAATATTGAATATTAAATTGGGTTTGTTTTCTGTTTTGTGTATACATTAGTTTTATGTGAAATTTTATAGTGCCTGTACAAAAAGTGGATATGTTATCAAGGAAATTGTTATTATTATCTATTTTTGATACGTCAGTTTCAGACATAGGTTATTTAACTTCAGATTCTGCTCAAAATAAGACTTGAAGGCTTTTATTGCTTTCGTTTTATAAATCAACGTTTATGAAAAATTATATCTACTAAACATTCTGAAAATCTAAATTGTAGCTGTAATGTATATCATCTATAACTAAATAGTTGATCCCAGTCTTGAATGTTGCAATTTGAATGTTTTTGCTTTCGTTTTATAAATCAACGTTTATGAAAATTTTATACGACCTAAACATTCTGAAAATTGAAATTGTAGCTGTAATGTATATCATCTATAACTAAATAGTCGATACCAGTCTTGAATGTTGCAATTAGTTAAACATGAGTAACCATTTCTCATCTCTCGATCCCAGTCTCAGTCAGTCTCCAAGTTTCAGTTTATATATCCGGTTTAGACAACGGACTTGCAAGTACGTCTCCCAGTGTCGCTGTATCTATTCCCGTCTAGCTAGATCTGTATAGTTCACTTAGTTCTTAGGACACCAACAATGCGCTCGCCACGCGAAGTCTCTTGAATTATACGGTGACACAGTATACGTAAGGAGTTTACATAAAAAGGAGTTATAAATATAAGAAGCTTTTGTAAATATGAGGCAAAAAAGAGATACTTGGTTCTTAAATTACAAATAACAAAATTTTACCATAAAAGAAATACAGATGCAGACACTAGAGATAGGGAAAATTTGCAGTCTTAGGGTTCATTTTAACAACATTATATAACTTTTATCTGAGAATAAATTTGACAGATTTCCCTCTGATGTTGAGAAAACCGGCCGTTAATGGAGGAACAGATCGTATTGCAAAATAATTTGAGAAATAATAGGTACCTAAACACGAAACCTACCCAACTAAGTTGGAAACTCTTGTAGGGTTAAACAACGAATTTTCTTGAGAACTCACAATTAGACCAAATACTACTTACAAAGTCCTCACAGCTAACTCGCATAGACAACGCGACTACCAGTAGGTCCAGAATTTAGCCGCTGTTAATTTGTCACAGTGAATTAGCCACGGACGGGGGTAAATGATAGCGTTAGCATGTTGCACCCTGCACCGCCAATATGCTCGTAAACGTCGCACCACGACAATTTAATACCTAACTATGTATCTAGATGTCTATCTCACTAGATATACGATGATTATTCCGGACCACTATAAAATATTCTTAGTCACGTAATTACAATTTTGAACGCATAAATTGTTTGTCAGATTGTAGGCAAATTGGTTAGGTTAGCTGATGAACGGAAAATTGATTAGTGTGATATTATTAATTAATGGTGTCTAGTTTTAACTGCCATCTTTTGCTAATAGTTTTCAATAGAAATCTCAAATGTGAAGACTTCTTACAGAACTCAAAAATTCAATCTCATAATGTAACTGTGAATCACAAGAATTACACATTTCATATAACAGATTAAGAAACTATAAAACATTTGTTCATCAAATATGAATGAAACGAACCCAGTCAATTAGCCGCTACTCCAAACAATAACTAACAATCAACAAAGTTTGGAACAAGACTCGATGACACCGTAAAACTATTTAGTCGCACCAATTTGAGGACCCAAAACAAACTTGAAAAAGGAACTTTAGAAAGTCAGGACTATCATAAAAGACCAACCGATACATTATTACGGGAATATCGTAAAAAAAACTGAACAATACATTTTAACTTTACAGTTACCTTTGTACTGTAGATAAAGGGAGAAAGTTGCACAACGGTCAGCTTTCTAAAATTCGATATTGTTTGTCTATTGTTCAGTATAAAACTGTTTCTGGTTGAAAGAAAGTTCGCTGTTTGAGAAACTGATGTGGATTTTGGGTGGGTAAAGCCCAGACTTAGTGCCAAAATACGTACCTATATACAATTAGAACGGCACTTGAACGAAATTATAAATGTTGGTCACATCTCTACATCGATTGAAGGAATATTTACTAATGTAATAATATCTACGAATAATGATATTGACGGAGCCACAGACTTTATATTAATTGTGTTAAAAATTTATTAAGAGAAATATAAGAGATATATTTATAATATAACTAGCTGTACCCAGCATGCGTTGCAATGCAGTTTTTCCTACCTACTACCTACCTACTACTTACCTTCTATCTACATGGGCATACTGAGATAATTTCGTTTTTTTTTTAAATATCAAAATTTTCTTTCATAAGAACCTTCTCCGGACAATTACGAACACAACAAAAAAAAATAGCGAAATTGGTCCAGCCGCTCACGCGTGATGCCGTGACCAAGGGAAATAGGGATTCATTTTATATATATAGATTTTGATGCTGAATTCAAGGAGCATAAACAAATTGTATTACCTATTCCTTATCCAGACTAATTTAAGAGAATTGATTAAGACAGATTTATACGTTTCTCATTTTACAATGTTCTGATAATCTACGAGTCAACGCGATGTTGAATTTTTGCAAATATTGGTATAGGTACGGTTATAGCTATTTATTTTGAATGTTCTACTAGACGTCCCTTATTTCCAAATATTCCAAAATAAGAGAAACAATAAATCCCATAAACTGTTATAAATACCGTGCACGGCATGTACTTAAGTTTATACTTTTAAGTAGTTATAAGTGCGGGTTCAGTGTCGTGCCGGGGCGCGGTTACAGTCGCTTGTTAGCGAACAATGCTATATGCACGTTTGTGCATATCTAGATATGTATTGGGACCTGTACGGATGAAGAAAAAGCCTCCAGTTGCAGACATTTGCATTGCATTGGCTGCAATGGAAAGAATTGTAGGGAAAATGTCGAGCTAGATAGTTTCTTCAAGTTTCTTGTTTCGATCGTTAACTATTTCAAGAAATACGTTATATCAAAGAATAAACATGTTTCTAGAATTTGATACACATCCGTCGTACTTATTTTTTAAATCCAGAATTCTAGTAATTATGTCAATGATCATAATTTGCATTTTAACTAAATGCATCTAGTCCACGTTTTGAATATTGTTCACTGAAAAAAGACAGCTTGGTTGAAATAAATAAACTTGTTGTCTTTTTCAAGTGGGTAGTAAATACCATTGAACAATATATAAAGAAACCGCGCAGTGTGACTAATGTACAAGTAAATACGTGTTAATAGATCATAAACAATAATATTCGACTAATGTAGACGTTTACGGCTGTCTTCCAACACGACAATAACACATCAACTGTATCAAGCCTCATTGAACTAAACACGCTCCATGAATCGACGATTCAGATTAAGAAATCAACTGAATCGAATTGTATCGAATAAAAAATCAGATAGATTCACAATTTTAAACATCACTGTTCGAGAGAATGTGATTTTTATTCATCGATGGTAATTTTATAGTCATTTTTAACACATAAATGTATGTCCTTCAGATTTGTGCATTTGCATGGTGAGTTATAAACACATGGAGTTTATAAGTCTCTACCCGAATGCTCGAGTGTAGTGCCGTATACAGAATTTCCACCTAATAAAAGGCCATGTTACGTGTAGGGAACGTAAGACACGCAATTACGAAGTACCCAGTTTAATAAGGCCTTCTTCTCTCTTTGCTGAGTTGACGATATGAACAAAGGCGGGGGAAATATGTGAAGGGCGGCGGATCACGGTTGATTGGTGGAGGTATACGACGAAGTTTCACGTTGAACGTTAATTAGTGCGTTCCTCACGTTCTCAAGCGTGTATGGATGTATGTTCGCGAGATTATGTCTCGGTACGATTAAAAAAAGGTGCGGCTAAACATATTAAATCCTACTTCAAATCATAGACTGTTGAGCATTTTATGGTCTTTAGAAGATAAAGTTGTTATAAATTCATGTAATCTCGGACTGAATGCGTCGTTAATACAAGAAGCAATTTGATGTGCAGATTAATGCGCGGAACAATTTATAGACAATTACGGTAACCAACGCCGCCCCGGGATCAATTAACACAAAGGCGCTATTGCAAATTAGACTAACTGGACACCTATCTAGACGCCTACCAGTATTAGATATTCATGATTGCGCTCCAACTACCTCAACGATTTATTGCATAGATCTGCAGATAGTGATTTTCATCGATACAGTAATCTATTTTAATTAATAATTAATACAAACAAATGATTTGTGTTAATTAATTAACCAACAATTCCATTTTATCTATGAGTAATAGACACACCTTGAGACATGACTATTTCAGTTAATCAACAATTTTAAATGGTCGAACACGCCTTACTACAAATACTTTAGATTGAAATTTTCACAGGTCTGAACCATTTGTTATTATTTTCTGGAAGGCTTGCCTAAAACAAGTGTTGTAATCTATACATATAATAAAACAGTAAAAAAACTGTGTCTGTACATTGAATATATTAAAAAAACAATAGTTGAGGGGGGTTTAGAAACAGTAATAGAGCACGAATCCAAAAAAAAAAGTCTGTCTGTTTGTCTGTTTGTCTGTATGTCTGTTTGTCTGTTTGTTTGTACACGCTAATCTTCGGAACTACTTGACGGATTTGAATGATTTTTCTTTTGTTGTATAGGTATTAAATCTGGGCAACATATAGGTTATAATTTATCTTGGAAACTTGAACACCTGATGCAGAACCGCAACAGACCAGCTAAACTATAAGAGATACAAAAATGGTACCATAGCAAAAATTGTTTCACGTGATGAGCATTTTCTGCTGAGAGAATAAATTTGAAGATCTGGAACACCTGATGTGGAACTCCAAGAGCCCAGCTACACTATAACATATATAGGAATGACGTCTTAGCAAGAGTTGTTCAGCCTGGTAAGCACTCTCTATTGACGTATAAAAATTGAAGATCTGGAACACCTGTTGTGGAACTCAAGCCCAGCGACACTATAACATAACGGGTGTAAAAAGACCCTTAACGATAACGAAAACCACATATTCTATCCATCATTGGGATCATATTTTTCTACTAGACCGTACCTGGGAAATCATTGGTTTTGGAGATATTGAAGGTCAAAGTACACTTTTTTTTTTGTTTTTTCCAAAAACGTATTCTAAGTGATAACATTAAACTTTCTTCCATACAAACACTATCAAAAGTTTTCCTAACAAATTACGCATTTGAAGTTACAAAAACGCAATGAGTATCAAACGCACACGACCGCCTTGCTCAGCTGTGTAGCTGCTACACGACACACACAGGCACAGTCAGTTTCGTGCATTACATTGCGCCCTACAAAAAACAGCGTTTTTTTAAGCCTAAAAATAAAAGTCGTTTCCCAGCAATTATTTTTGGTCAATGTGATTTAGTTTAATGTACAGAGTGCGTAGATTTCGGCTATGTGACGGGTCTTTTTACACCCTGTATATAGGAATGACGTCTTCGCAAAAGTTGTTTAGTCTGATGGGCATTTCCTGTTAACTTACAAAAATGAAAGATCTGGAACGTCTCGAATCGTCTCGCGCATCCCGTTGTTTTCCCGTCCCCGGGCTCTTAGAATTCGACATTAGTCGTTTCAGATCTTCGATTTTGACGACCGCGTTGTCGCTGGCATAAGCAACAGGATCCGCGTACGAAGTCGCGGGCAGAAGCTAGTTGGTTAATATATTTAGAGGCGAGCCCGAAGAAGTGGGCAATCTATCTAAGTCCATCCCAGGACGCTCGAGGCTCGTAAATCCGCCAGTCAGAGTCACCACTGCGCTCCCAAGAGCTTCCAAACAGTTTTATATGGTCAGCTTAGTGTTATTGAATGTTTTTATTGGAAATGTTTAGATGCAATCTTTTTATCAGATAGAATAAGCAACAGCGTCCACCTGTACCTTCTACACTGATAGCATCATACTGTGAAAAGCTGGTTTCCGTAAGGTTTGTGGAGGTCAAATGCAGTCGCTTCACGGAACCAGAAGCCCGCTATATAATGGATGGAGGAACAGGTCTTGCATTTGCTAATGACCTCACGACCAGTTCTTTTAAGCAAGACAGACAGGCGGGCGATGTTAATTGGTCCAAAGAATATAAGCATGAAGAAGTAGCTGTTCACATGAATATTTTATTTAGGTACTTGTACGTACAAGATTTCTCAGTTATCTCGTTTTTATTAATTTCGGGTTGTCTTATGTATTCCCTAGTATGAAACATTATATAATATGTAGTAAAATAAAATAAAAAAGCTACCATTAATAGCAAGAATTTTAAATATAATATAGTGATGATCAAGGGTATTTTCAACGCTTCTGATTGGGACGATAATAATATTATAGCAGTAAGATATTTTAAGTATACACGTGGATGCTACTGCCGTACACATGATATTATCCAACCTCTTATGGAAAACACAGTAGCCGACTTTTTGTAACCGCACAAACCACAAAGCAAAAAAAATGTAGTAAGGGATAACACCTAGTATACATTCAATCAACCAAGTAATAGTTGGTTATAGTAAAGTTTATAGTAAACAGAAATTGTCGCGTGTAAATATTGCCTTAGTTGCTAGCACGTCATTAAAGCGATCATTCCTAGCGAGCCCTCGTACAAGGTTTATGGGACCCATTGCTATCTATCCCATTGTTAAGTCGACCAACAGGTGATTTTAATTGAGTTTCCTATAATAAGAGTACGACTACTGACTTTCAATGAACGAAGAATTAAGTAGTTAATATTTTTTATAATTATTATTCTGGTGAGTATACTGAGTATGTCTCGTTCATTATACACATATTTTGATCAAGATAATATTGAAGTACTTAATAAGTGCTTGTTTAATCATGCTTTATTAAAAGTCAACGAAGATTTCGATTAAAGGTTTTGCCACATGTATCTTATCCAACTCCAATAACTTGAAATAACGATTGATCAACCTGCGACTAATTCATGTTTTTCTCAACTAAATTTCGTGCAAAACATTAAAATTCAAGTGGAGAATTAATAAAGAGATAAATAAATTTAAGAGCAGCGGGAATGTGGGTCTGCCGTTACGGGCCCGGTTCGCTTTATGTGCATATCGAAGATGGATGGCGCAGTGTGCGCTGCGGCAAGGCGCGGGCGGGTAGGGTGCGCGGAGGCCGGGGGACGCACCGCCCCCACCGCGCACAGTAATGGCCGCGACCACTCCAGCCCCGTCAGACGACAAAAATGCCATAATAATGGCCCCTGAATAGTTTTTGCTGCACCGCTCTAAATACCCACTGAGCCCCTAGTACGTGACGACATGCCGGTCATCTCTCTTTTATTGAGAAATTCGTCAGTTTTATACCCGTATGGAAAAAACTACATGTCGAAGAGCCGGAATCCGGTTGTGTCATTTCAAACACTTGATAAGTATCGTTTGGGAACTTTTTACGTGCAGAATTTCAGCGGAGCTTCTCTCGTTTAGTATTCGACGAATGCGAGGTTTTTATCCGCCTTAAGGATGGCACGGTCACCTTCAGGATGCTTTAATTGTGAACCAATAAGAAACTTATTTCTTCTATGGACTCGAGATGCTCCACTCCACTGACAATGCCTTATTAATGGCTATTCGCATTGGAAATATAAAAAATGCTATCCGAAGTTCTCAAGCGACTGGACTGAATAAAGCCCTTAGCTAATTTCTGTTTATTATGTTGCGAATCTTTGGAATATAAATACCAACGAGTGTAAATTAAATATACGCCAAGGTTGAACCGTTAATAAAACAATCGAAATCAATATTAAACAAAAAGTAATGAACGTAGCTTCGATGGAACGCAATATTTATGGAGCTGCAGGAATTCAGAGCAGGACTCGTCGAATGCAATAGGTGTGTGTTTATGAACTAATAAAGCATTGCTGAACAAAAATCGAAACCGAGCAAAACGTCTCACAGTCATCAAACAGCTAATTAAAAACAACGATCTGCTAATAATTGACGGTGTTATTATCGAGGCGGCATTATTGAACGTCACAAAAGGTGGACCAATTAAGAGTTTCCCCGAATGTCCGAACGAAAAGTTCAGAATGATAGCACCGTCAATTATGGCTGGCCGCCTCGCAGCCCGCTCAGCCAATTACCAACCAGCCCACCGATTGATAAAAAAGAGTTTCGAAAAATTCGCCCAAACAAATTTGGGTTATCTGTGAAGTGGAACCGCAGGCACTACGTGAGGTTACTTTCCCAAAGACCAATTTCGACCACCAAAACGTAACTGTCGATAATGTTAATAATTATAAACCAGAGAAAATTGTAAGTTGATAAGTCTCGGAAGCGCTGACGAATTTGGAGACGTAAAAAACTGTAACGACAAGGCAGAAATTCAACTTTTCACGAATACGATTTTATTTACGAGCCGAGGACGGGAGGAACCTCGAAAAAACTAGTTCGCGCTTCATGTATGAACCATGACGCGGTCGCAAGAACAATCACCGAGAATAATTCATATTCCGAGCGCGCTGCAAACATCCAGCGCCGATTTACGGGCCGCCTCTGCGCTTCTGTCGCGACCGGTATCTTAGTTACTTTCGAAAATAATTGGATTTCGATTGTGCGAGAAAAAGGCATTCGCGGGGTACCCGTCATTACTGGTTACCTTTTACAGACTGTATAAATCGTAATTGGGGATGTGTAGCGAGCGCTATCGCGGCATCGGTCGTGTCTAACGCTTGGGTACGCGGGCTTAAGGAGCCCCTTGCCTATTTAGTTCCCATATCGGCGGCTATTGGAAGGGGCGCCGGGCCCGTCGACACCTGTATGCGTTATTTTGTCGCATAAATTGTCGTCAATTCAGTCGCGAGGCGGTCGCGTCCCCTGGTTTATTGAACTCCGTATCCAGATAAGGCGCGGCTTCCACGTAGTAGCGGTGAAAATATCCCATAATCTCGTAATTTTTCCCGCTCGTTTGCATTTCCTGCAGGAGTTCGTGAGCGAGTCATGCGCTTCTCATAATTAATTCAATTCAAATCACAACGCCCACGAGTCTTCCAATTTATCTGGTGCACCTTATACGGAGCACGATTGTACTCACTGAGATTTCTCACACTATAACTATACTGTACTCAATTTTACCTTTGCCCCCTATTTAAGTATAAGTAATATAAACCGTGGTGCATATCGTACCAATCGTACGTAACTAGATAGTGGCAGTGTATTAGCACACAATAAACTTATCTAAGAAGAATCTGCTGTGTTTGTAGCCGCTCTCCTAAAACGTCTATTTTCCGCACAGGCAATGGAAATGTCGTCGGGCCTGGATAAACGGGTGTGCGGGCGCAGGGGAGGCGAGAGAGGCGCGGGGGCGGGCGCGTGTTCTAATGAGGCGCGCCCAGTGTGCGCGGGCGCTGCACTCACGCACGCACGCTAGCGATTTATGTACTTAGGTATGAATTTAAATGAATACCTACGCCCATTTCAATTACGCAATGGTAGCTAAGTATGAATTACTGTAAAAATTTCAAGTTTGTTTTTTAACTCCGCCGCAAGCAGAATCACATTTAAATAAACACGAGCGACCGACGTAAATCAAGATTAGTGAGGATTTCCAAACAGCAGTGATACATGACCGCCAGAAATAGTAGCTTAATGACATGTCTGCCATTTATACTTAAGTGATTTCAGTACCTAGTTAGTATCGGAACCCGTTGAATATCGTGAGTAATTTAAGTACTCACATAAACATTAATTCACTTTTTTCTCGATCCCAAAACCCGAAGAGGTGCTTTAGCTTAATAAATATTAGCAAATAGGCACTTCGTATGTACTACCGTAACGCACTGGCTTTTAAACGAATTGCTTCGCATAACAATAAAAACGCCTATAGGCCCTTTCACACATTCTAATGTGCCCAATGCTCCTTCATTTGTCGGGGGCCAGCACGCAGAGGAAATATTTTCCCAAATCCATACAGCCTTAAGGATCTCATAAAGCAGTCGTTTTCCCCACGCGAAAGTATGGAAGTGAGATTTATGTGGGGGACTTCGGTCTCGAGCCCGGGGCTTTGCGATGATGAATTGACACTTTTTCAGTGGTGCCTACAAATTTCAACTCCAACAATATACGCACCCGGAATGAACAATGAGAGGTAAGAGTTGCCGCCGTTATGGCTTGGAAAACTTTTAATGTCTCCAATGAGGTAAAGCTTCCATAAATATTCCCATTCGTGAGATTAGTAGCTCTTACTGGAAGTTGAGTAACGCAACCGACTGTAAGTACTGTTAATTAAGTTTAAAAAAAATATTTTTTATCATTTTTAGACGCTCATTAGTCCAACATATTTGAAATGATGTCGTGCCACAGTGGTCTGTCTATTTATATTTTAATTTCCCCCTCATTATACAGTTTGAAGAGCCATGCTCACGTGTACCTGGGGCCAGCAAAAAGTATAAACACATTATAAACATGAACGGCCCACCTCCATGGCTTCGCGTCACGGAATCTTCGTTTGCATTTTTGCATAACAAACCCAGTTATGATTTGTTGACTGCGTTTTATCACATCGACTTAACTTTGGAACGGTTAGTTAAAAAAGTAATTATTTACTCGAGCAAAGACTTCAACTTTCTTTATAGCACAAGAATCCAAGTTTATCAACATCAAAGAAAAGTATTCATAACATTGTGGTCACGTGAATGAAATAAAAACTAGCGCATGCAAAGCGCTTCAGAATGATGACTTCATTCATTCAACGAAGCTTTAGGCAATCGTCTAAATTATAATAATAAGCGGGCGTGAGCTCAGCCGATGGCTCGTCTTAATAAAGCCATTATAAATATCTGATTCCTCGGTGTACGTCCAGTCGTTCGACGCCAAATGCCAAAGGGTTACCGGTCGTATATTTTACGAGACAAGGATAATTTAAATGAGACGTTCATATCGTCTTACTTATCGACAACCATACGTATTTTGACATGTAATTTTATACTACCTGTAGAGTCCACCTCGAAGTATAAATAACGTTCCATTCAAATATATATCGATTTTAAACTTGCTTTAGTTTCGGGCATAAAACCGTCGTGATACATTCATAGAACGAGCGTGCAGTCGTGTGCTACGCCTATTATGGTTACGAAGTCCTTTCGTTAATGTATTTGCATTTCAGAAAAGATTGCCAAATTTTTTGCGCTCCTTTCGTACCGTTTCAATTAAACCAATTTTACCTTAACAACGAATTTACACACGCGATAATAAGCATGTTAGATCGAATTCATAAGTCAGTAAATTCACGAAATGATTTGAATATTTCTGAGTTAATATTCGCATATTTTAAGGTCGCCGACTTTCCAATAAAAACTAAACGGGAGGTAGGTATATTCGATGCGGTAACCGGTGATTTAAGCGGCCGGCTAGCTAACAATAGTGGTCTCGGTCGTATGAATAAAACGTATACAAATTTAATCAAAGAGAAATCTATTAGTAAAATGAGAAGTACGGAAGGGAGCGCACCTATACATATTCAACGAGGCACTGCATCACGAACGGGCCAATTTATGCGGCAACTCCTGAGAGTATCTTACTTTTACCTCGGCCATATGTAAAACTGGAGTGTTTCTTTGCTCGATCAGATCGTCACCTGGTGGACTCACGAATATTTATTATTCCTTAACAACACCTTTCATATATTTTATTTGTATTTTACTTTAACAAACCGCAAGCTTACTTCTCCTTTTAAAATTATACTTAACAGAAAAAAACAAGAAATTGAAAATGCACCTAGCGTGTCACATTGTTATCAATTTCATTAAAAACGCTCTATAATTTTATACGTTGAATTAAATCCAGGTGAACGCTTACATTAAGCTTTATAGTATGTAAAAAGCAGGTACTGGCAGACTACCGACTGCCTAGTTGGGTCTCTGCACAAGTTTCCTTTAAAGTATTAATCAAGAGCCATGTCGCGTTTTACCTTTCCTTTTTTTATTTTGCAAGAGCATCTGCATTCTGTACATAGTAATATGTTTTATATTATAACCTTTATAATAATATATTTACTAGTGGTTTTTATTAATGCTATCATCAACTACATTCCATTCATCACTCAAAGTAAATTATTTACATTCTTGGCTTTTACTCATGCGTTTGACTTCATATGCGTCGGAATATTTATAATGTCTTCATATAATTATGTTTTATATAAAATATTCATCCTAATTAGGTGAGCAAATGGCCATCTCAGTATCCTGCAATCCATAATTTAAATGTTTTAAAAATTTAAAGATCTTTCAGTTGATAAATAAACATATGTGTGCCACAAGGGTGCGACCTAGGTCCCAAATATCAAAACATGCATGTAAGGCATCTACCGCTATATTTCGTTACGTCAGTGTAGTAAGGCACATAACAGATGGTATCGCTTACAAAACGACTTTATCTAGTCACGTTGTTATGTACAGTTAGTTCTGGAAACACGAGTCGGCTAGGGGTTCCAATTTTGCTGTTGTTTTGCTCCCATACGCTTACCGGATCGTTTAGTATCAGGACTGACCCCTCGTGATTTTATTGTAAGAGGTAGACATACCTGCATTAACATTCTGTTTCTATACATACTAGGATGATTCCCAGATCTCTAGGTATTTCTTTCTTCTTAATGACATTATCCCTAGAAATGGTAATATTATTCTAAAGATTAATAGACAGGATAAGCGGTCACAACTGAAATGAGTTTAAAAAATAATATTATAAATAAATAAATTATAAACATAAATATTTAAATCGTGCTTTTTGAACGGAACAGAGTGGAAATATAGTTGCGTGTAGCGCCAGACAGGCGCTAAAGTAGGGGGATCGATGTCCCAATTGGGATCCAACTTCGACGGGGTGACGACGGAAAAACTGTCCCGGCCCTGGAATTTATTCCATACATCTTGTTTTAAAAGACTGTTACAAAATAGTAATGGAACTTTCTAGATTTATTGGCAATATAAATGGGAAGAAATTGTTAGACAATTTTTGAAATCTTGATTGCGGATACATTAATTTCGTTCGCGAACACATGTAATATTAAGAAATATAAACTCATAAGTTTACTTTGTTTACACATGCTATATATTTTCTCATGATGAGAACGACACGTGTTGATGTCATTTCCCCATTATTTTAGAGAACAACGATTTAAAATTATAAAACACGCGTTAAGTATATTTTTCGTTGAAAAAATAAAAATGTTTAAATTTAAAAATTAATCATTCGCTATAATAAAGTTATTCTGCTATTATCTAGTACATAACAGAAATAGTATCTCGATAAATGTTGGCAATATAATAGTGGCCTTAGACGTATTTGAATATCTTGGCGCGCATCAGTCGCCGGCCATTGTTGTCGCTACCCAGTATGGACTTAATTAAGGAGGGTGGAATAGGTGGAAAGATCTACGGGAATTTAGAGGATGGTCACTAGTGGTAAAGCCAACCAAATAAGTACTTATAATAGCCTGGTTATTGAAGTTCTCGAGGTGTTGATTGCCAACTTGGAAGTTATAGTATCTTGTTCAAATATAATGATAGAGACATAGTCAGTAAACATTGCAACTAAGTTATAAGAATAGAAGAGAATGACTAAAGAAGACATACAGTAGAGGTAATTTCGTTGGTTGAGTGAGACAATAGTCTCATGCCAAATTATTTACACCACTAACAGACAAATTTGACTTCCAATATTCTATCCAAGTAACCACCCCTGTATTCAAAATACATCTATCTGTCTACATTGATCCTTAGGTCTGCATTCAAAGCAATAATATTAATGTTTGCCGTCTCAACGTTTATTCGCTTTCAAATTCGGCTGCTGGGAAATCAAGATGGCAAACTTGCTGTACTTGTAGTGGTCGCCGTTCAGACCTCGGGGAATAACAAACAATATTTCGAACGTTAGTTTGAGATGGTGTGTGGTCGAGCGCACTTACTCGTTGTTAATTGGAGCTAGTAAACTAAAGTCTCAAAGAAATTTGTATTTGAATGACATGCTGCTAGGTTTTCTTATTTTCTTGAAACTTTTCAATACAGTATTAGATCCAAACGAGTAAAAACTAATTCCTACTTAAAATTCTTCTTTTGTATTCAATTCAAATACATAAATCGATATCTTCAGTTACGCTAACGCTTTACCTTTCAAAGTAAATAAATAATTCAGCAGAACAAATGAAGCAGAAAGGAAGCCGCGGTTCCCTTTATGCAATCAATTAAGTAGGTACGTCTACACATATAATTGTGTTAGCGAGTCAATGGCAAGCGTAACTCGTAATTAAAATAGTTTATTCTAATCCAGTATTCAACTAAGGCGAGTTTTTCCACGACTGTACAGCGAATATGGCGCGGGTTTTGTTAAAAGCGAAGAGCGACTGAGCGATGACAATCTCGGATAAAAATCAACCTTTTTCTGAAGAGATTAAAATAATGTACTTATTTTATTAGCAAATTAAACTGAAGTATTACACGTGTTGGTATACAAAGCAAAAAAAACTGAAATAGATGGTTATCGAAGTCCCTTGAGGAAACTGGAAATCACACGTGTTATAGTTAGGTAAATTATGGAGCTTTCACCACCTCATTAACCAAAAAATGTTAGGTGCGTATGCACGCCATACAGGCTGGATATCGCGTGCGTGACACGCAGGATCGCCATTTCTCGCTCCGCTTCTGAGCTCGACCCATTCAGGGAGAGGCCGCGGAGTTTACTGCAGGGATATAAATTAAATGCTTACGTTTCGCTTGCCCCGCTTCGCTAGTTTAATTAAGCGTCTCCTCCTTTGTGTCTGCATGTGCGTACACATTCAACATGTTCCCTGTTGTTCTTAGAGACCACTGGAGACGCATTGTCCCATTCTATCGACCTATAGCTAAGTCGAGTCGGTTTGAATTTAAATTCCAACCGTTGCTTTTGGTAGGGAGAGATGGCGTTCCTTAAAGGGTTCGGTTGATGAATCTTTTTCGTTTTGTTTGGCAATAGTTGCTATGGGGCGTAAGTAAACCTAAAATGCTGTAATTATACTGCTGTAATTAAATTTCCCTAGTTTGGGAATGACAACGCGATAAATCTAGATACTGCAATTTGAAATTCTAAATTATTTAATCTAGTAACACAAATAACTTCTATTAAAGCCGGAGTTATAGTTGAAGCATACATTAGTAGTAGGCCTCTACCAAAGTAGACATTTATTAATCACTAAACGAAGTGTGTAGGCATTTAAATTACGACATAGAACCCTTATACATAATAAAGCGTTATGTATAACCAAGTATAAGCTGTCCACATAATAATTGCGTCACGTAAATTGCCTAACACAAAATGTGTCAAAAAAGCAACGTTAATTTGAACTGACAAACTGTACACAACATGACCGTGAGATTAAATTTTCAAACATGACGCCCTCAATTAATTTTTCCCGAGGAAAAATTTTCATCATGTCTGTGCAAAGTAACCTGTTGTTTAATCTGGGAGAACATTGGTTATGGGGAAAATGTTTCAACATGTAGGTACCTGGTGTGGAAGCTCTCTTTAGGACTCCAATTTTTTCCTCAGCCACATTATCTATCACATTCTTAAACGAACTCAAAACACGCACGCTCTACGACGAAGTTATTCGAATACTACAAAAACTTTAAGCCGTTGATAGCTCCGTTCTTTAGCAGGTACAAAAGCTTTTTTACCTTAACAATGGCGACTTTCTCTCGAACAATAACTCAAAAAAACTACACTTTTTGTTGTCCCGATGCAACAAAACCAACTTTCTTTTTGCACTTGTGCAATATACCGTTACTTTACAAATAGAAAAAGAAGCAAGATTCACTTTAAATAATATTTTTACAGTCAGTATTTTTCGCGTCTTCGATCGACCTATCCGATCCACGGCACAATCGTGATGATACTGAAAAACGGTATTCTTTTATCCAGAAATCTCTTAACGAGGTTAGTTTAGGCAAACTTTTGTGATGTGATTTTTTGTTCGGTTTTATTCGGGTCCATATGAGTACGTTATTTTGTCGTTTCAAAGCTGTGAGCCCCGAAATAAAGGGTTGAACTGTTCGCGCCAGTTTTGGATGCGCAGGAGTGAGCGTGATGAAACGATTCCGTTAATGGCTGCTTGGTTAGAACGGAGAACACGTTTGGAGAATAATTTGAATACCGAAATGCAGATGGCTTCTTTTATCCAAGGGGCTTCGGACCCGCCGAACTACAAGTTAATTAAGGTTTGCCCATCAATTAAATATTGGTTTTGATTGTTTTCATTTTGCAGATTAAGTTGTGCTCTTGATTTATACATTAATTGTGTTTCTTAATTAAGAGATTCACTGCGGGTTTGTGAACTGGTTGAGTCAGGCTATTTTGCAATGCTAAAAGCGTCTCTGATAAAGCATACGTAGGTACATATGTAAATAAGTTGATAGACGCGAATTTCTAATTTAGAGGGCATCGAATCGACAAACGTGATCGTCACAATTCGAATCGAAGGTCATCTTTTATAAATTTTAGTCGGTAACTTATAAACCGCGCCAATAAATCGTCTCAGTCAAATCCCGCACGTTCGTATCTGGGACGATGCATTCGTTCAACGAACGGATTCACTGAGCGAAACACCAAAATTTATTGGGTTAGTAGTTGCCGTAGGTCGATAAAACTACAAACCGACAACAGAACGGCGTATCTCAATAAATCGGAAAGAAAAAAATACGACCTACGAGAGAAAGAAACAGAGTAAAGTTTTGCGTGATGCCACTCGAAGGTTGTATGACTGAAAAGAGCAATGCGCAGTGCAATTTTGTGATATCTTTTTCACTCTTTCAATGGCGGAGCTGGTAGGCGACATACGGACGTTATAGTGTTGAATTAGCATATTTATTGCTAGTTACACGACGAAATAAATTTATCTTAGGCCATTGGGCCTGGGCCATATTTGCTTTTTTCTTTGCTTCACATATTCTAGCTTCCGCTCGGCTGTGCTGGGTGTGGCTGGTGAATTCTATTGTAAAGCTTTATTTTATTTCATAGACGTATGAAGTTTATATCTTGGCCTTATATGGCCCAAAATGTACTACCAAGATGAATGTCATAATAAACATGACATACTTATAAAAGTGTAGAGTCCCTAAGGTGTAGAAGTGCACTTTTGCTCCCTTACACATTTGCCGTTGACGATGTTGGGGCTAAATATAATAGGGGACGAGTCTATTATCATTTCTAATCTCATGCTGCATCTGTGATTTTTTTGGTGAAAATTCTGTCAAAACTTGGATTTGGTTTCCAACCTAGGACCACAAAAGTAGCACCTTTTCAGATCCATTACCAGTAAACACCAATGTAGTACAGGTTCTAGAGGTCTAAAAATGTTAACACCTTGTGGCTCATAGATTTTGAAAAATAAAACCCGTTTGGTTTATCTCTATAATTTCTTTTCAAATATTTTTTTATTAAACTTTGATGCTATGATGACATTTGATGATTTGATAGGTTATCATCCTCATCTGCCATTTTGACACAAAGTTAGCCAGAGTTTTGTTTTGGTACAACCAAAAGTCAATATTTCCTGACTGACAGACATTATGCTCATCAAAAATATCTACCTCATATGGGAGAATTTGGTCAAGAATAGTCAGACTAGACATGGACCCAAAAAAAACTACGAACTGGTATCTAACTAAGTAGTGGTTTTTTATTTGGGAATTTCAGCATAAAGAAGATCATTAAGAATGGAGTCCATTAAATGATCAGGAAGCAGGAAAATTTTGCCGTGATTAATTACCAAACGTGTTTATGTTTCCTTACTGTATGTACCTACAGCAGTATTTTCCTCGTTGCCTTCGAAGCTGAACCTTACCTGCAACAATAAAAAGTGAATATTAAAAATTTATATTTTAATTCATGTAGGCGAAGCTGGACAATTCATCATTATAAATAGGTAGCGCGGGCTCTACCTGCCCTCGGCACATAGCCGGCACATACGCACACTCCGTAAACGCCCTGACAAAACCGGTCTGACACGCCGCCGGCATACAAATGTACTCTCGTTCCGACACATTCTCCGTCTTTCATCGGCGCCAAAACATCACATAAATCTAACTCGCTCGCTCACCCGAACCAACTTCATGGCAATGCGCGCGCCGACCAATCAGCGCCCACCGAACCATCGCCATATTGAATCCACCGATCGCAATGCCCTCTGCCTCAACTAATGCGAAACGTACCTTGTGTTTTCCTTGCTGTTTTTGTGTGTTTTTCATGATTTTAAATGTTTTTCTTGGTTTATTTTCGATATAATCAGTGAATTATTGCGTGTTATGGTTTTGTTGGCTACCGTTTATAAGTTTAAAGGTTGATTTTGTGTGAAAACAACGTAGTTATGTCAAAAGGACGCCACGACATATTCCTAAAGCTAAGTTCAGTTCATGCGATGGTTTGTTTCTCAATATTTTAGATATATTTATATCAAAATAAACTCATTTATGCAGTTAACACATAGTTACTGCTTTAGTTTTAATTAAAAAATATGAAAAATATGTTATCCAATTAGAAACTAGTGGGATGATGCCGTCCGGCATTCCCACATACCTAACCTCCAACTTTGCATATTTTAGAGACAATAACTGAATAGAACTATGTAAAAAAGTGAATAAAAATACACTAAATTGAAAGTTATTTACTTAAATATCCATACGTATTAATATCTACAAAATAACTAAATCTTTGAATCCTATATGAAGCTTTGTTTTGTTTACCCAAGCTCCTAACAAAATTGTTGCCTATACGAATAAACAAATGAGCATTTCGGTTTCTTAAGCAAATAAATGCAGTATTTTAACTATAAAGATACTAAAATATAACAATTTTTTATGAAAATATCTCTAATTTGGAATGAATTCAGGTTTTCTTTCCTAACCTAAAATTGATGATTGTACCGATGGATAACTTGCAAATTAAACTGCAGATTTCACAATAATTGAATGATACTAATGATTAAATGTAAACATTTTAGTTTTCTATTCAAAGTTTTATATTTTATTAGTTTATTGTTAAAATACATAAAGTAGGACGCCGACGGACGGGGTAACTAAGATGCGCCGACGGGCGCATGCGCGAAGCTGGTAGACTCCATTCGTTTTTAGGAGATACAAGTTAGGTACTTACACTAAACACCATTTTTAATATTTTATGGTAACTATTGTTAGTTATTTAGTAACCTAATTACCTAAATAAATGTTGGAAATTCGAACTATCTGAAGAAAATGCTTTCTTTTGGCATTTGTTGTACATATTTTTGGATAGGTAGGTAGTCATTTAATTCATGATAGGTACGTACACAGTACCCTTCGCAAAAATAAAACTGAGCTTCGTCTTGTATTTTAATTATTCTAAACTAACAATAATTTATATAATTTCATATTCATATAAAATTTGGATTTCCTAAAACCGAAACAATAAATTATACACGACGTCACAATGCCAGACAAAAATAAACACTGAATTCCAAATACCTAACAAAATATATATATTTCAGTTCATTTCACTAAAGTTACAGTGTATTTCTTTGGTTCACTGAAGACAAAGATGCAGATAAACTTGGAGTTGCATTGCGATACCGTGAAAGTTGAGAGTGGAACAACTCTGAATCCTAAATAGGACACTGACGGATAGCCTTGGATAGAAAAACTTAAAATATACACGATTTTTTACTTTACTCTTTTTTACGTTTTTTCTAATTTGGTTTTTTTTTTTTTTTTTTTAATAAAACATTGCCCCACACTAAGATTTCTCTTGTATCGTGGGTGCGTTTACAGACACAAATCTCACAAACAAACGCCCAGACCCGGAACAACCATCTGTAGGCCATACAAATTTTTGTTCCGTGTGGGAATCGAACCCACGACCCGTAGCGCAGAAGCCAATCGCTTAGCCACTGCACCAAACGTGTCGTCCTTCGTGTCGTTTTGCTTTTAAATTGTTGATGTCGGCGAATTTAATCAGGGTAATAAAATGTATAAATTAATATGTATAATCAAATGATATGTAGATTTATTTATTATATATAAAGCAGAAGATTTAAAAGAGAATTCAAACATTACTGCAATATAGCGCTGTTTCAAAGCTAATGCCGCACTTTTTCATAGATATATAGTGCCTTTTCAGATTATGGACGGTACGAATAATAAGAGGGCCATAAAAATGAAATGTCGCTCGCAATACATTAAATATATACAACGACTATTTACCTAGCTACAGTGCAACGCTTGCATTACACAGATAAAATACGGTGCCAAGTCTTCCCGGGCAAAAGAAGCGAAACGAAAGGAGAGATTTACTGTGGAAATTTTGGAAGTCAGCCGGGACTGCTATGTGGTGGCTTTCATTAATCACGCGATGGAAAAATACCATCCACTTCCGACTAACTTCCGCGCTGGCCGTCACTTATTTAGGTACGGTCCCAAACTTTCTCTGCAGTTTCATTCCACAAGTTCCTTTATAGGGATGCTTGATGAGCCTTTTAAAAAAGAGAAACGAGAACACAAATGATCCAAATTAGCTTTACGCATGTTCGTTCTAATTTAAACAAACGGGCCGGACCTAAGCCTACTTAAACAAATTTACAACGATCGTTTCTTCTGAAGGTGACCCAAATTACCATGAAAAAAGTTTAACAGCCCTTTATTTCAGAACAAACAGAGGCTGTTGGTGGGAATCCCGTGTAATCCGGCCCACTTATCACGCGTGCAAAATGCAAATTCAACCGGGCCGGGCGTACGCAGAATTAACGAAACCGGACCGGGATACGTACGTCACCGAAATTGTCAAAGTTCGCAAGTAACATTAACGGGGGATAAACAAGGTAATATGAGAGACTCCGGCGAAATCCACAGACATTCATTATACCAAATTTATATTTAGCGCTTAAAAATTTTGAGAAAAATAAACAAAAACCAAAAACGGACTCTTTTCAAACGCAATCCTCTTAAAATTCAAATGAAGAACGACCAAGAAATGAATTATGAATCAAAAGTGAAACAATAAACAATTCTGTCTAATTAAATGCAGCAGAGGCGTTCTATAATTCATTCTAAATCGAAAAAATGAACAAAGGAGTAGCGTGTGTAAACGCTATAGCACTTGCGCGCTTTTCAATACCTCTTCACATTATTGATTAGTTTCTGAGAAAAACTTGGCACGGCTGTACGACAAAACGCATGTAGGTAAGCGTATGTGTGGGGTATTACGGAACAATTATGAGAATAACCAACGTATCGACTCACGACATTTGTCACGAGAACATCGCCCGTTTAATGCATTGTTTCAAACTAAATTGTATGTAAATTAAACACAAATATTTTAATTAATTCAAACGACGATTAATTACATTAATTTTACTGACTTTTGTTTATTCACAACAGCAGTACCTATAGCATTCAAGTTTTTCGACCTTATGGAGATTTTCGTTTATTTGATATACGTTTATGTAAATCGTAGGGTTATCTGAGGTCCAATTATAACATAATTATGTTCCAACCTTTGATATTTTGGCTCTAACATTAATATCTGGGGCGCCGCACTCGGCTAATCTTCGCCCATTTTAACCAAGCTATGGTCTGCCGAATCCCGAAGCTTAGCGCCCTGTTTGTTGGCTCTAATACGCTTTTAACACCTGCGTTTTCCGAGTTATGTAATGTTTGTATGAGATAATGTAGCTTTTGTATGGAGTGGTGAATGAAATGTGGCCAGTAGGTCGGCCTCGGTGGGCGTACCGACAGTTAACACTGATTGACTGATGCGTATTGACGCATCGAAATAACCTTACTCACCTTAATATATTTTAGTACATATAAAACCCGGTTTTATGAATCCTTAGAAGAATTTGTTAGACGAAAAAATCGTTTTTGGATTACTAAAATATATATTGAATTAATATTGATTTTGATGTTGAAATTTCATAGCATCGAAGCTTAGTTTTAGAGCTAAACTGTAGTTTATAATCAAAGCAACTGGTTTATCAGTGTAATTGAAATAGATATGCACTAAACAAATTAATTACATAAATTATAAACATGTCAATATACAAGGTTAGTCGGAAACGGTGGTGTACTAATACGCGGGCTACTTAAAGTATCATTGGTGACTGTTTTAGAGCAAGTGTTATATAAATACGTTAATTTTATTATTAAGTTTTCAAAAATTCTTAATCCCATCAATACTTTAGTTACGAATTCAAAAAAACGGAGCTTCTAATGCGAAATCCCAAATATGACCTAAAATGGAAACAACTTATAATAGCTGAGAATAAATAGAATTAAGCGTGTTTTTTTAAGAAATCCTCGAACACCTCTGTGAAACTATTGACTGTTGGGGAGAGTGGTAGAACAAAAGTTTTACATTATTATGAGCACTACACCCTTTTGGATTAGTACCCCCTTTCCGACTAATCTTGTATAATATAGATCTGAATGATCTTTATAATATAGATATACAACGTTATTTTTAGTATATACAAAAACCGAGACACCCCAACAAGATTTTCATCAGAACTGCCTGCATATGTTTTTTTTTTTTATTCAATCTTCAAGTTACACCGTAGTTTATGTCGCGTTAAGTTCCCTAGTAAAGTGTGAAATGCCTGAGATGTGCTATGCAGGGGTTGTCTAATATACGGAAACTGACCGAGAGCTATCTCAAGCCTCAAGGTATCTATTTCCGTCAACTGTTATGGGTTGAAACCTACTGAAAGAAAATGGAAATTTATGAAAAAAAAAATGTGTTGTAACAAATATAACAATCGATTCTTCTAGTGATTCTGAACAAACTAGTTCCAGGTTTAGTATTACTAAAACTAAGCTTGTATAAGTTCTGTCGCGAAACGAATACATACCAACAATTAATATATATGTAACAGCTGTGTATAAATAGGAACGGCACATGTTCGCCTCGATATGTCCCATGTTCCTGTTGAGTAATTAATGACTAATGAGATAATTGCATATCTGTTTCTGCTTTTAATATGCGTCTATCTAACTGCCCACGTACAGATGTAGGTATCTAATCTTATACCGCAAACGTCTTGATAAGATCTTGTCTAATTTATTACCGAGACATTATTTAACAGCATATCAACTAGATGCATATTTATGATTGGAATACATAATTTATGTGAGTTACATTAATTTGATATCTTTGGATAAACTTTTTAATAGCTTAAAATAATGTATATCGAAAATATTGTAGCGAATTTCTTATTTTACAGTTTGATAAGAATGGATTACAGAATTTAGTCTTAGAATAACCCAGTTTCCTGACTAACGGATAGAAGCATCAGCCTAAATAATAAACACAAGTCTGCATAAGTGACTACAAAAATATAAAATATTAATGTAAAATGTATATGTAATATATATATATACTTCATATAAAATATGTTTAGTGTATATAATATTTATTTATTTGTGTTTTATGTTTATATAGAGTACTTAATTTAATGTCTCCTTATTGCTACACTGCGAACTACCCCTCTCTTTTTCTTGCTAATCATGTACATCCAAAGGTTGTCTGGCAGAAATCGCCTAGTGCGATAAGACCGTCTATTGGACATCTCTATTTTTATAGTAATGTTTCTTGTTTGTTTTGTGTCATATGTTATGTCTGCTACCGTTAGATTGATACTTATATACTTTGATACAACATTGTTTGGTGAAACCAACCCAATACTAGGTATATCAACAGGATATCCATACAAAATAGTAGATAATGCGTCACTACAAACATACGCGCCTATCATAAACAAAACATGACCAAGATTGACTGAAAGCGATTAATAAATACCAAATTGAACATTGAGCGAAAATACTAGTAGTACAGGTACCAACAAAAGTGTTTTAACATTGACTGTTACTAATATCTTCTCCTCAATCACTGTCTACGAATCCAACTACATTTTCCAGACTTATTTTTTCTTCCAATGTGTTGTACTTTGAACCTACGTCTTCTATGTTAAAGTTTGTTTTTGCTTACTAAGTAGATTTCGGATTTACTTTCAATATAAATAAGTTATAGATCTTACGATGACTTTTGTGTGTTATTTGATAGTTGCGGTGTCGTTTTTATTTTCTTTTAAAGTCAAAAACAAGTTCTGTGTGATTTATTGGGATATCATGACTTATCCTTTTATTTGAATAGTATGAACGAATAAATCTGAAGAAATTGTGCTACTATTTATTTAAATATTTCCAGAATCTTTTATGCCTTGTAGGTTATCATGGGGAGATAAAAGCGCCATAATGACCTTTTATGTATGCAATTTTTAATCGATGTAATTAGAAACATAATTCAAAATGTGTTTTAGTTGGTCGGGGACGAAGTCATTATCAGATAATAACGAATCGTTTACACTAAGGCCCTACGCACACAAAGCGAAATGAGCGAGATACGAACGCTACTTATGCAAAAGCACGTTACAACACAAATCTATTTAAGCTCGCACGATGTATACGTATTTACAATATTTCTATTACGATAAATTGTTCAGCTAAATTTTGTGGCTTTAGCCCAGGTGAAGGCATATCTGCATATTTATGAAACCACGGAAGCCTCCTTAAGGGGAGCGTCTCGTTTTAAAAATGGCGGAAAATGTTCGTTTTTTTACCCCCGCAAGTTTTTAACAAGATCCACCTTATTTATACTGTACTAGGGCGGGTATCTGATGAGATTTATTGTGGGGAAGCGTGACGGATCGAACAACTTCCAACGAATACGTTTTGGCTGAATTTAAATTGGCTCCTTTACGTATTTGTATACTTTTTCGATAAGACCGCGCCTAACTCGTTATGTCTACATGAAAATGCGATAAAACTTCACAAAAAACAAAAAACTGTCGCTGAAAAATGTTTAAGCCCCTTAGCTGTTTTGCCTGGCTTATGAATTATTAAATAGACTTAAGCCATAAATACATAAGCGATTAAGTTTTGTTTGCACTGGATGTGTTGAATGTAGTTGCAAGTTCAGACTGTATTGGGTAAATTCTCTTTTGTCCCTTAGATTTAGCTATAGTGCCATCTTCTTTAGCGTTTTCTTGGCGTATTGCCAAGGCTCGCTTTGGTCAAGGGAACTCATGTGCTCATTAACAAGCGGCCGACTACTTCCTTTCATCTGTGATATTGGGAGCCTGTGGTTGCACACAGAACGTCTGTCTTTTGACTACTTATGATGTTATCAACTTATGTGGATGACATAACGTCGCTCGCATGACTAAAAGTCCTATCTCATTTTTTAGCTGATTTGAGTTAGAACCGCTACATTGTTCTATTCGTGATTCTTATTCTCACAGCGGTTCTATTTCAAATCAGCTAAAAAATGAGATAAGGCTTTTAGTCTTGCCAGCGACGATAATAGGTACCTAAATCAGTGGATTATTGCAACACTAGAAAAGATGTGGTGGAAAATTCTTAGCCGGAAATCATTATTAAAAAGATGGCACCTTCACTATATATCAAAGCTACTTTTGACTTAATAAATGAACATCAAACACCGTATCAAACAAATCATATTCTTCAAAGCCAGGCAAGTAAATAAGCATCTACATAATTCTTCTATATACCAGGTCCATTACTTAATTAAAAACCTCCTTATCGTAGTAATAAAATCTACTATCTTAACTGTATCAGAGGTATTCCATGGCAATTACCTCTGGTTATTATCAAGTGCTGAATTGGTTGAATAAAATGCTAACAGCCATAGACCGCCTCACTGCATAGAAATTAACGAACTTAATTTAATCAAAATTATGTATTTATGTTTTGAATTAAGTTGTTAATTTGTAAATTCTAGTATCGCTAACGATATTATATTTATCGTTTAGCTTATTAGTTCTTAAGTGTATCTTATCTGCAATGTCGGCCATTTCTTGTTTTATTATCGGCAGGTATTTGATTTTCTTGAGTGAAGCTGAGGTTAGAAATTTACCATATCATGAAGCTTTAATACTAATTGTGTTAATGTCAAATCAAATCAGCAGTTAACATTGTAAGCCAATACAATACTGGAATATTAATACCATATAGACGGTATAATTAAAATGGTTACATAGTAGTCATAAAAAAACCTGCATGAATAAAGTAAATACACTCATGAGCAATGAATCCGAGTCACCAACATATACCATAATATCTCGGAAACTAAAAATGAAATCTACCTCAAAATTAAATAATATTTTATCGACTATTTAATACTACTGAAATAAAACTAATAGAAATCCTTAACACGTTCCCTATACTCCATAAAAATAGCAAAATCTACTCCTCAAGTTCACTTCGATATTAATTGTAATTAGTTTCAAAGTCAACGTTTTTTATTTCAAATAGACCAGATTACAGGCACTTTTAAAACGTCAAAACTAGGTGCACGGTTCCAAAAGGTAGGTTCAATGGAGAAGAGCCGGCAAGAAACTCCATGAATACTTTTTTCAAAATAGTAGTTCATGACAATTCCATTACAGTAGTGTGAGAAATAGAATGAGAATAATGCAGGTTTAATGTAATAAATAAACTCACATAAGAGTAACAAATAGAAAAATATGCCTTTTAGGATTGCCACAGCAGTTAAGGGCTTTTAAAGTTTATTTTTAATGTATAAAGGTCACTATTATTAACAATTGTGATATGTTTTTGTGTGTGTTTTTACGTGTGAGCATCACATCACACTGCTCAAAAAGCTTTAGATAACTCTTGAGAGATGCTGCTTAGTACAAATGTAGATAGGTCCTATTCTTCAGATTCTCTAGATTTCGATAGTAATACATCCTTTTGGATACCGGGGTAACTCCGTTTTGGATCCATTTGGATACCTTGGACAGGAAACATGTTAAATAACCTGTAAAATACTTTTTATTTGAATAAGCTAGCATTCTTAGTTTCCGAGATATTAGAGTTTATGTTGGTGACCCGGATGCATTGCTCCCGAGTGTATTTACAATCCTATTCAATCAAACTAAATATAACAATATTGCTTTATTTTACTTAGGGCATCGTCCTAGCACAAACTCACTTCCTTACATAACAGCAATTTCTAAAATTAATTCAAACCGTAAACACAAAGTCTTATATCACGACAATTAATTTAACAATTAAACGTCAGTCAATTTAAGATTACGCCCGTCGTCGCTTTCGATCTGTCACAATTTCTACAGACTCGTTATAAAGTCACGTCCAATCTAAACTGGCCTTAGAAACACCCAGACTTTCCTCTGTTAGTATAGATAAATAAAGACGGTAGGGGGGAAAGAGAGATCAGTATGCAGTGGTCGTTGTATCTCAGTGCAAATCAGTCAAAGGTGGCATGAGGTCAAGCTGATAAGAGAATGCGTTGACAACGCAATGTTGTTGTATGAAATTGTTCTTAATTGCTCTTGTATCCGAGTGGAAACGATTGAGCAAACTGTTCCTGAATGCGCTCTCTGTTTCTATTTAAGATAACAAAGTGGGCTAAGCTTTAAAAGATAACGTGAGGATTAAATATTGTGAAAAATTCAGAAGCGTGGCCGTGAAGCGTCGTAGTTATTTTACATCATAATAATAGTATTTTTTTTCTTGAGTAAGTCTATTAACTGTCTAGGTAACTACTTAGACAGTAATGCTCTGGAGTACCTACTGCGGAGCACATAATATGATACCTGCAAATTTTGAGGATAGACTATTTCAGATTTTATTTGTTGGACTTTAATTTGCGAATTAAATTAATCTAAAACGGAAAACATAATAACACTTTTTTCAATAATTTAATTATTCACAAAATTACTGTATAGATAATAGAAAAACCGGCCAAGTGCGAGTCGGACTCGCCAACCAGGGGTTCCGTATCTTGGAAGGAAACGTATAGGTAAAAGTTATTAAGTTAATTTCATCGACCGCCTCAAAAAAATAAGACCCAGGACAGCTAAGTTTGCTCATTAAGGACTTTTGTTGCTTTCTAAAAAACGGTGCTAGTTACAGACATCTTTTATTTTTCCCGTAATATTTATATAATCTTCTATCAACTCGATTTATTCCAGATTTTTCGCATTGCAAACTTAGGAGATAAGGATAATGGTATTTTTGCAGATATTTTTCATCATAAGTGAAAAACTATGCGGCATAATTGAAAATAAAAATATATTTTATAATGTGCAAATGGAATCCCCACTTCGTGTCCTATTGCAATGAAAATAAAAATATTTTTTCAATTCTTGCAACAACTTGGACAAACATTATTTGAAACCATTCTAAATTACAAATCGATTTCATTAGTAGTTCATGAAATAAGCAAAGGCGACAGATAGACTGACGAAAGAAGTCGAACTATAAGGATTTATTTTTATCATTTTAATACGGATCCCTAAAAAGGATAACCAGATAGTAAAATCGATTGAAAGATAATACATCGATTGTATTCTCATCGCTCATTAGATCGACTAATTTATAACGTAATCATTCTTGTAGACGCATACATAATTAAACTAACGATTTATTACTTAATAAACATGAGATTGTAATCATCTATCTGTGAAATATTACCTACATTGGTTCTCAGTACAATACTGTACTCAGTAAAATGTTTTATAGAGAGTCATTTTGGTTTTTCAACCTAACAGTGTTATGTTACCTAACATTGAAAAATGGAAATATAAAAGTATACAAGGTTAGTCGGAAAGGGGGTACTAATCCGCGGGTCAATTAAAGTGTCACTGATGACTGTTTTAACGCAAGTGTTAAAATTTAAAAATTCGATATTTTTTTCCATACAAAATTATTTTTATTTTAGTTTTTTCAAAATTTCTTCTTCTTTTAGATACGAATTCAGAAAATGGTGCTTCCAATTAATTACACTTTAGGTCATATCTGGAGTCACGGGATTCCAAATATGACCTAAAATGTAAACACAGCTGATCATAGCTGAGGATAGATAGATTTTAGCGGTTTTTTTTTGTTGAGATTTTTGAACACTCTGTTTCACTTAAACTATAGACTTTTGGGGAAAGTTGCAGAACAAAAGTTATTCATTATTATGGGTATTTTAACACCCTTTCGGATTAGTCCCTCTTTTCGACTAACCTTGTATAGAAACGTGAATAAATTGAGAAGATATTTGGCCAGTTACGGGACAGCATAATAAACCTATTACTGTCTCACAGCTGGGCAAGGGCTTCTCTTTAGGATGGCTTTAGGCCTTAGTCCAACCCGCTGGCCTGGTGTAGGCTGGCAGACTACACACAAGAGAACTTCTTTTTAGAGTCCTCCCTGGTGTACAGGTTAAACTATGCAAATGATGATCAAATTCTCATCCGCACATGAATTTGAAGAGTCAGAAGTGCCTGCCCGGCTCGAATTCAGACCTTAACGCATGGAAGGCAAGCATTTAATCATTAGACTATGCGCAAGATAATTAACAAATAATTTAAACTTAACAACAATGTGGAACAAACTTAATTAATAAAAAAAATGTTATCCGCCTTTAGACTTCTCAATACTCGAATGAAACTTAAAAAGATAATAATACACACGTATTATTGATTTCCAATGAAAGTAAATTGCCACCGCAATTAACTATATTTAAGTTCGTTACGAACGCATTGAAAAACACGGATTAATTAAAGAATAACAACAAAAGAGTTAAACAATTGCATTGAGAACAAAGAAATGCTCATTAAAAGCACGGTAGCGGCTAACTAATTACGAACAACTAACTGAAACTTAACTTTTAACTTGATAATGAACTGACTAGAATAGATGGATACGACAAGGAAGAGAAATTGTTAATATGAAAGAGCATACTGGGTAACTTTGAATTAACTGGCGAAACATGACAGGGTTGATAAAATAATAATAATAAATTTATTTATGTTTTCCCAGCAAGTTACATGCAATTTACATTTTAGTACAGTTATGAAATGGGATACAGGAGCCCATACTAAGTAAAAACCTGTGCTACCCGTAACGGGTCTCCTGGTCTCCATATCTCGAATATATTTATTGGCTGCTTTAATGACCACGGTTACAGTGTCAGAGAGTGCCTCAAATTATAATAAATCATATTTGGAAAAAATATAATATAAATTAAAGAAATTAAAAGAATACATTTAAATAAAAACTATATTAATCTTAAGTAAATAGATAACACTTGTGTTAGTGAGTTGTGTTCGTGACTCCGTCCGCGAGGAAGTCAAAATCCAATATTCTGGCGCAGTAACTAAACAAATTTCTTCTTAATAACTTTAAATTCTAATATATTTTGATTGAGCGAACCAATTACGATGAAACAAAAACTAAATGTTACTCCGAGATACGCACAATATTTGTCTATAAAAGTCAACCTCATGTAGTCAGTACTTTTTACGTGATGCGTGTACAAACAAACCGACAAATAGACAAGTAGACGAAAATTCTTCACTACATAGTATAAAACAAAGTCGTTTCCCGCTGTCTGTCTGTCCTTAAGTATGCTTAGATCTTTAAAACTACGCAACGGATTTTGATGCGGTTTTTTTTACTAGATAGAGTGATTCAAGTGGAAGTTTTATATGTATAATACATACATATACGCGGGCGAAACCGCGAGCACCAGCTAGTACAATGATAAAAAATTGATTGTTTTAGTCACCACATTTTTGTTACTTTTTAGCTATTTTTTATTTTTAATCCCTTTTTCTTATTTATAGACATACAAAGTTTACAGATTTATTGTATGTATACCTTACCTATAGATAAGATACCTAATACTGTGTGCTCTTCGCTACTGTATTAATAAACTTGTTATCTAATCAACTGAAGTTTAGGTATTTTTTATTTGAATGTATTTGTGTGTATATATTTATGATACCTAGAAACCCTTTGAACTTTCGCTAGATAAAGCAAAACTTCAAAGGGTATCCTAGGTATCCGTATGGCAACCATGCCAACTGGCACAACTCAAATTTTGATTGGCAATGATTAGTGATTTTGGTTATTAATGAGTTTGTTACAAAGTTCAACATATCAGTAAATTAGAAAGGTTAAAATAGTATTACCGAATTAGTTCATGATATAAGTAAGTAATTCCCAAAATAATTCCAAATACTTAATTATTTACTACTTATTTTTATTTTATTTTTTATCTTTATTGGATGAAGTAAGAGCGACGCAGGGAAATAGCCAATATATAGATTTTTTTGAATTCCATAATTTCACAATCATTTAAATATTCAACTTCTGTAATTTGTGGATTTAGGTAGCTCCAATTCTCAAGACCTTTACCATCTCCTCCAAATGGTAAAAGTCTTATTAACTATGACATATCAAAATGTATTAATTTTAAATGTAGATACTGAAATTGAAATACTACAAATGGCCTTTACAAGCAGCGCCAACATTACTTAACTGCAAAAATATAATTGTAACTCGGTCGCATTTCTTGTGTACTTTACTCAAATGTCAAAGAGAATAAGGGGCTATAAACACATCCTAATCACTCTTATTCAGTTTCAGTACATCCACTTATTTTTTCTGTTTTTTTTCTCGTCATTGTGTTCACTAGAATCCACTCTTGATGATCTCTTATTACTACTATCCTAATTCTAACTATATATATTATAAACGCGAAAGTATGTTTGTTTGTAGGTACGCCCTCTTCTCAGAATGAGAAAGATTTAGGCCTTTACCGTTAACGCAATCGATATTGAAATTCTGATCTGCACAGGGGACAGCAATCCTACTTCCTAATCCTAACTTCCTATCCTAACTAATATTATAAATGGGAAAAAGTTTGTTTGTTTGTTACCTTTTCACGCCTAAACCACTGAACCGATCATCCTAAAATTTTGCATAAACGTTGTCAGGTGTACAGAAACGGACATAGGGTACGTTTCATCCCGAAATAAAGTACTGTTCCCGAGGAAAACAACAATAACGTTCATAGATGGCGCCACGTGACTTTCGAATCATGACTGAATTATATTATCATAGAAACTTTTAGTAGCGTGTTAAGAGTTGATTGTCGAATTCTAAATTAATGCGAGCGGGCAAAAGCTAGTCCAGAATAATACTGCGAAGAACTCAGTAAAGAGCCAACGTGAAGGCATCCGAAAACTCAGCAACTTAATGAGGTACCCATAAATAGGTTCATGTATTATTTATTACGTTCCAAATGCATTTTTGGACTCTCGCCGCGAATGCTATTTACTGGGATTAAGTTAAGCTGTTACGCTTTAAGAAAACTAATGATGCTAGCACCAGATAGTTGCATTTAAAATCAGGGGAATATATTTTGCAAACTGCTTAAGACGCAGTTTTTTTTATTTTATAGAGCATTTTTTGTTTACTTCTATAATGGTGCCGATTCTCTTGTTCACCAACTAAACTAAAATGAGAGAATTGCTATCTTTTACTAACAGATAGCGAGAGAAAAGGACGGTGATAGACAACAACTAAGTAAGAGATGTCAAATTAGTTTACGCCTTGAACTTCACCGTGTTTTTAGTCGACACGTTTTAAATGTCGTCTAAATTTGTATGGAACTTTTAGTTCAACTAAATTTGACAGCTCTTATTTACATATGTCTCTTTCTTATTTTATTAGATTGAAAAAGATGACAATAGCCTAAATTGAGTTTAGTTTGTCCTTAACAGAATCGCCACCAATGTCTTCACTTCAAAATTACTCATCAGATCATTAAATCTGACGAGTAATGTTATATTATCTTTAATAAGTATAATTCTAAATTGGAACTGGTTTTATTTTTAAATATAAAGACAGGTTTATCTGTAAAAAAAAGTAGATTTCCAACCAGTAACTAACTATAATTTGATAAATATGATTGCGCATGTCCTTCAAAACAGTTCAATTTACTTATTTATTCATTATGCACAAAAATGAACGGAGGCGGACTTAATGGCTTAGGCTTTTTCTACTATGATATTAAATCTATGTTTGCACAATATGTAGGTACCTATTTTCTTTTTTCTTTACATAAGGTTATTCAGAAAGGGGTTCTAATCCAAAAGAGTGTTAAAGAAGCCATGATAATAAATAACATTTTTTCTGCAATTTTTCCCAAAAGTCAATTGTTTTAGAGTAATTGCTGCTCAAAAATGTTATAAAAAATACTATAAAACTACTTATTTATTACGAGTAGCTATGATTAGCTGTGCATTAATAGCTTCAATTTCTGAATTCAAAATCAGAAAAGAAAGACCTCATTTAAAAAAAAATGTTTAAAAAAAGGGATGCATGAAAAGAGCCTCCACGAGTGACGATACTTAAGTATGTCTGGCGCACTCTGGGCAGTCAGCCCCGCTACCAACCTTGCTGACTGGCTAATCTTTTCACCACAGCATGAGCTATTTTCGACTAGCTCGTGCTGACACGAGAGAAGATTAAAAAAAGAAAAAGGTGTATTCGTGTTTTTACCAAATTTAGAAATTTTAACTCTTGCTTATATTATATACAAGGTTAGTCGGAAAGGGTTTTTTCAAAAATTCTGTATCGCTACTTCAGTTACGAATTCAGAACATGGAGCTTCTAATTCGTAACTCCAAATATGACTTATAATGTAAACACAGCTGATCATAGATGAGGACAGGTAGATTTTAGCGTATTTTTTTGTAATTTTTGAACAGCTATTTCTCATAAACTATTGACTTTTGGGGAAAGTTGTAGAACAAAAGTTACTCATTATTATGAGTACTTTAACGCCCTTTCGGATTAGTACCCCCTTTCTGACTAACCTTGTATAACAGTCATCAGTAACTTTAAATGCCTCGCGGATTAGTACCACCTTTCCGACAAATTTGTATAATTTTTCCCAGCTCATTTGCAAAAAAATCCGTTTTACTTAAAATAACCTCTTTATGTCCACACTGAAGCATATTAACAAACACATCATTATTCAGTACTGCTGCATTTTATCTGTCTCTACGTCACAAAAACAAATCCCCGTTCAGTACACAGAATACAACACATGTCACATGTTGTCGATATGCAAAGCGATTATGTATGAATTATGTAAAGTGCCAGGATCCAGCTGCCACTGGTACTAGCACAATGAACACTGAACGATGTACCACATACGTACCGCCCTTTTGTGTATCGATCGCTTCAACATATATCCGATTAAGACTAAAATGGTATCTCATTTTAATGTTGCAGTACCCTAGACCAGACTTTTGTTTTCAATGCTGCAGCTAATATTCAAATATGGAACTACAAATGAGATGTAGAGCACGATGTTTTCATAAAACCAATTAATATGAACATCCGAACCCCCAGCGTTTAGAAATTTCATCTGAAATTTGAATTTTAATAATACATAACAATGGTCGTGTGTTCATACGTCACATCAATGCTTGTTTCCACGGGCTGTATGTTCGCAATTTACGTCTCTCCCGGGAGACGAAGAGTAATGGCGGTGTAGGGAGAAAAAGTAAAAAAATCGCTACGACTCGGTCGACAAGTTCAGCCAATTATAACTGACAAGCGGCGCAGGCGCGGCCGCTCGCTCAATTTCAAGCCTTCAAGCCACATGCTTTAGTATTTCCCTACGATACATGTTTTAGTTCTTATTATTATTGCTGAAACAAAGAGGATACATCAATTCAATTATTAATTAAACTTACCTGTCAACGAAATCGTGGAAATAATGTAACAGATCCGATAACAATTAATTACAATATTGCTGACTGATTACAAGCATCCTGTCTACAGTTTAACAACCATTAATTTGTTAAAAAACAAAAATTCAAAACTAAATTCTTCGTTCCATTTTTAAATTCTATTATCTGCCTTCTACCTTCATTACAGGTACGTTCGAAAAGTTAAAAAGTGACACGGAATGAATCATGGCGTGCGATCCCTAAGAAATATTACACCCAAGCTGGCACCATAAAGCAAACGGCGTGGCAGAGGCGATACAACGATAGCGACACTGCGAGAACCGACAGACACCACAGAACTCGCCTTTCTGAACGCTACAGGGTGTTGCCTCATGTTAACACCACTATTTAATTATATACTCACACCCACGCATACAACTCAAACAGTTCAAAACAATTAAACCAAATACTATGAAAATATTCAAAGAGTCATACTCTAATTAAAGAAGACAATGGCACGTAAAGTATTTAATAGACAAAAATAACTGCGTTGGCAACTATGCAAGTTGCGGTTAGCACTGTTTTCACATAATCAATTTAAAAAGTCTCGTTTTATGTACGGATGAACGTTTAAATTAGAGCGGCGCGAAACTTTTTGAGAAAAAATATTTTTTACCATTGTATAAAATAAAATCTAACTGTGCGGTAGTTATCGCGAGGTAATTACACCGGCGTATATTTTTTCCTGAATATAATCTTTTAATGCGTCACGGAAAATGATAATAAAGTTCTAATTAGTAAGATAAGAGCTTAATTGAGGGTCCGAAAAAGCCCCACGAAAAGAGCCACCTGTGTGCGACTCCCACATATTTTACTCACCAACACAGGGACGTAATGAAGCAATTATATATCGATATTTTTATGCATAAAATACTTGGCGGATATCTGGTCGGGCCGCGTTGGAACGTTCAGAAATAAAACAAAGCGAGAGGTTATTGTTGGCGCGGGTAGGTGTGTGCCCGTCTCGGTTATCGAGCTTTTAACCCGACGCGCGACACGTCGCGACATCGACACGATTTATCGCCTCACTAGCCCACTACTCATTCGTATTTCCCCGACAGAATAAATTTCGAATAAACAACCGAAATGATTGAACACGAAGCGCTTCGATTTTTGTCTGCTGCTCGTTGTTTAGGGCGGTCACCGTGACTTACGCGAAGCGAACGAGAGCAAGTGCACTGCTGAATGAGCGAATCTAGTTCTCGCAAGCCATTCATGATGTTATTGACGGGCACTTGAATTATGGATATGCCATCCAAGATTTTTCTTGCACCGTAATGCCGTTTTCCTAACATCTGGACGAGCAAAAGTGTTTTGTAAGCACATCACTTGAGGTCTACCGTAATAACAGGTTGGGTCTAACCATACGCAGTTGAGTAATAGGTAACCGAGTATAATACTCATCCTAACTAATATTATAAATGCGAAAGTAAGATTGTTTGTTTGTTACCTTTTCACGCCTAAACCACTGAACCGATCATGCTGAAATCTATACATATAAAAAGAGAAGCTGACTGACTGACTGACTGATCTATCAGCGCACAGTCTAAACCGCTGGGGTTAGAAAGTTGAAATTTTGACAGTAGGTTCCTTTTGTAACGTAGACATCCACTAAGAAGGGATTTTTCGAAATTCAACCCTTAAGGGAGTTAAATAGGGGATGAAAGTTTGTATGGAAAATCGTCACTTAACGGGTTCAAAATTTCACGCAAGCGAAGCTGCGGGCGAAAGCTAGTTTTTCATATACGTTGTCAGTTGTACAGAAACGGACATAGGGTACATTTAATCCCGAAAAAAAGTACTGTTCCCGAGGAAAACAACAATAACGATAACAGATGGCGCCACGTGTCTTTCGAATCATGATCGAATTATATTATTAAAGAAACTTTAGTAGTGTGTTAAGAGTTTTTTTTTTATTATAAATTAACGCGAACGAAGCCGCGGGCTAAAGCTAGTCTATATTGTTAGACTAATCTTAGTAAATTGTGTTCAATTCAATTTATTCAGTTATTTCACTTTTCTCTGTTAAAATCAGTCACTGTTCTTTTCCCTCACGCTCGGTGTGATAACAAGTTAGATACGGTTTATCTCTCGCTGGATGAAGACGTCGACTGAAAGGTTTACGCGTGTCGCTACGTCAGTGACGTAAGCACTAAGTTATCTAGCATAAGCTGGTTTTCTTACCTAGTTATCTTTATACCTATCAACACCTAATGTGGAGCTAATAAATATGTATTTAAAGTTTGTTTTGGATTGATAAATGCGAACTATGTGGTATGTTTTCCTGTAACTTATTTAATTGGTTATCTGACTGTATTCTTAGTATCGTTTGAATTAAATTAATTTAGAACTTTCACTCTAATATGAAGCGGTTTCCAAAGCCACAGACCTTGTTACTTAATCTCGAACACAACCTAACAAAGTTCTTAAAATCAAGTCATACCTACGCATTGTCCACTAATCATGAAGAATGAAACTTTTAGATCCGTCATCAATCAGGCTGGTAAGAAATCAAGGGTATCTATCAATTGCAAAATCCCTCTAAATTATAAATAATATAGATTTAAAAAAAAGGCTACCAACCAATAAGTTCCATTAACAAACCATAATTCCCGAAACAAAAGAACACCAATGTCCCTAAACGTCCCAACCCCAAACTGCCCATACCTAATTCTTTAAAATAAACAAAAGTGCATCAGTGTGTGTTGGCCGAGTTTGTTCAACTCGACTAGTGCCGGGTTAACTCGTTGCCACCGATTTATGTGGAGAACTTTCAGCTCACGACTCCTTCGCGACACTTGCTTCCTTTCCAAGCGCGATTGTTTCTTTCCAAAGAATTTTCTTTCTTTTTAATTATGCTTCAGTAGGTATACCTGGTTGGGGAAGTTTATTTGGCGGTTAAGTTTATTTGTTAGAAAGATTTAAGAGTAAAACTTTATATGATGCAGTATGATTTTCTTTCGTGTGATTATGAGGATCGTACTTTTATTATACAATATTCACGTTTTGAATTAGAACACAAGATATACAGCGCTAAGTTAAAGTACAACATGATTTGTTGCACATGGCCTGGCCATTTATAAATTGATACCAATGCCAATTTATAGCATGACTGTTTAGTCACATTACATCCGAAAACTAAGAACTCTGTTCATCATTCTATACAACTTCTACTATGGGACCAATACTTACAATACAATACTTACTTACAATACAATTGCGCAAGAAAAATACAGACGTTACTTCATTTTCTTGAGCAAAATTGATTATTTTGGTGTGTAAATTATAGTTGCGAAGTTCCTTATCGCCATGTATGTTACTGCGAAAGTTCTTTAGTACGAAAATATAATGACAAACAGATTCTGACACTCGCCGGCCGCTGCCGCAGCACCGCTCGCTTCGCTCGCTCGGCTCGTGCGTTGAGTGGTCATAGTTCTAACCTAACCTACCTTTTAGCTGTTTGTCATTTTATTTTTGCAGTAACGTACATCGCGGTAATGAACTACGCAATTATAATTTGCGGCCATTATTTTGAATTGATCAGCAGATAATTTTTTTCACGATTTCAATGTTGGTCCAATAGTAAAGTTTGTACATAATGATAACCATAGTTCATGGTTTTCGGCTGTAAGACGCCTAAAAGTCACGGAGCTAACTTAAAGTACAACATAATAATTTATTAAACATGGCCGGGCCATTTATAAATTTATAAGTAGCTACCTACCAATCCAAATATAGAAACACCTTTTTAGTATTAAAATTGTCTTCTCTTTTTGAAAAACTCACAAGTATCGAATGCTTCCTTCACGGACAATATTATATTTGTCCATAAATGGTCAGTCCATGACTTTCTAACAATAGTGGATAATTTCACGTTCGTTCCTTAACCCAACAGATCTTTTGTATTGACAGCACTCCTAAATATTTCTTGAGAAGGATTGAGATACGTTTGACGACACGTTTGATGCAGTGGCTAAGCAATTGGCTTCTGCGCCACGGGTCGTGGGTTCGATTCCCACACGGAACAAAAATTTGTATGGCCTACAGATGGTTGTTTCGGGTCTGGGCGTTTGTTTGTGAGATTTGTGTCTGTAAAAAAAAAAAGATAGATTTCGAAATATAACTGATGTTTAAATATAATCTGACTCGTTTATTGTAAATAAAGGCTAGAATAAACAAGTTTATAACTGGGGAAGATTAATTTCATTAAAGTAGGTATCTTACTCATTTCAAACAATAAATTAAACATATAAACTAACTATGTAATTAATTAACTGTCATGCAAATATAATTTATTTATATTATAACGAATTGTTTTAAGATTTTCGCGTGTAATCAGTTCAAAGGAATGCTAGAAAACGCCAAATTAGAATCAACATCAGGTTTTCCCTCCATCACGCTCACGCAAAATGGCGAAATATTTATGTGTTACATTACATAAATATGGCTTTTTACTACTTTAACGACTCCATATAAACACATGCTAAATTTTGACGAAATATAAACTTGCTCCTTATATATGGCGTGAAAAAGTTGTATAAGTGTTTCAAAAACATGTCTGTGAACTTCAAAGCGATGAAATGGGTATATTTAAGTGTGTTATCGTTATAAAACAACCATTTTATGACTTAATTAAACGTTATATTTATATCGCTTCTGCAAACTTTAACGGTCTAAATCTATATTTCTTAGAAACAACGGCCGTGTTCACGGAATTTTCACAGTTTACTTATGTTAGAATTGAGCTCTACTCGTTACATGTCAGTAAATAACACTTTAATTTACGCATTTAGGTGGAATTAATTCGAAAATTATTGATATGTAATAATTTGTCGGGTATTTATTTAGCAGCATGGCTACATCACTAGATAGAACCAGACTTTCAAAAACGTGTTCCAAATTTAACAAAAATAAAACATGAATAGATACCAAATTCTTGTACAAAAAAGTATATGTCGGTGGAGGTCTTAAATACCGGACTGCACAACTTTGTTGTTCCTTTATTTATGTCCGGTGCAACACAGCGTTAAGTTACTTATACGTGTCTAGTGTCGACTGCGACTGTCGGACACTCGTGTCAGCGAGCTGACAATTAGCTGGGCGACATCTGACGAGGCAGGGCGCGGTCGTGAGCCACGACACCACTCTCATATTTATGTACAAAGACCTATCTGTTAAGTCCCTAATAGAATTCTTTATTGAGGGCGAGTGTTACATACCTAGATATAAATTAGACACATGCATGTCTACTAAATTCTCCGACGAACAGGTATATGGCAAATCTTTCAGCAATACATTACATTTAATCGACATATAGAGTCATCATGATTCAGGAACAACTGCTTGAAGCACCCATAAAGCCATAAAAGCTACGAGAAAAACACCAAAAAGTTCCAAATGCTATCAAAATTCGTAGGTATACCACACTTCCATTCATTCTCTTCGCTGATAAGATGGGCCGAATAGTGGCTGGACATTTATCTTAAAGATTAATGAGCCAATTTTCTTAGTTGGCTATAAAAAGAATCGCTAGGCCGACCTCGAAAGCCATCACGACCACTTACGGGTTAACTTTGGGCAACGTGAACTATGCATTCCTTTGCAAATATAAAAACATAAATGACTCATAGATCTATAGGTAACTAGGATTATTATATGAAGGCGATAAATAACGTTGAAGTTGACGCTGATTTAGTGTACTGTAAATTATAATTTGAATTTCAATTCGTTGAGCTTTTCACTAATGAAATATTGTGTGTCTTATGGTTCAAACACGGATGTAATGACAATATACAAACTTTGTCTTCTAACCATAAATTCATAAATAAACTTATCTTATTAACTGTCGTGATGAGTAATTATGGCCCCTCTAAATATGTAAATTAACGTCTGTTTTTTAACGCAGTTAAAAATTAAAACTCCCAAATATTTATGAAAACGCCTTTGTTCTTCAGGGACGTGAATGCCGATAAATAAAAATGGAAATTTTAAATTCAAAATAACAATTATAAGGACAGAATTCTTCCCCTATCCCTTGGGCGGGATATAAGGAAACAAATTGGATTAAAGTGTCAAAGGTGAAATAAAAAACGCGCATATACTTTGTCTTTCGCGATGTCTGTGCAACGTCAGCGGTCTCTCGTGTACTCGTACAATATTGGGTATGCCAAATTCGTATTTTATTTCACGTAAATATTAAACAATACGGTTGAAAATGGTGTATAAAATATTTTTTAACATCTGTAAATGTCACACAACCGGCCGTAATCGTATTTGCATTTAAAACGGTAAGTAAACATAGAGTATTTTGTGAATGGACGAGCCCGTGTTTATGACTCGTTTTATGACCTGTTATGCGAAGGATCTCTCGTAAAATAAATTGTTTGATGGCCACTCTCTAGTAATTTTTATCTTTTAGTTGCTGTTTTAGCCTTTAAGATTTTTTTCAAATCTCTATGTTGATTGTTTAACTTTCTGAGAAGTATGTTTTACCATTTTTTAAGGGAAAGTTTCATATTTGTTTCTTTTCTAATTCCGGAAATACCTAAGGATGATTCCTGCTTCCCAATTAAAATGGTTTTGGCCTAATTATACCTAAGCCTCCTTCTGACAAATAACTGGATAAAATATAATATACTAGCTTATAATTCAATCGAGATTCGAAAGACTCATGACGCCATCTATGAACGTTATTGTTGTTTTCCTCGGGAACAGTACTTTTTTTCGGGATGAAAGGTACCCTATGTCCGTTTCTGTACACCTGACAACATATATGGAAAATTTCAGGATGATCGGTTCAGTGGTTTAGGCGTGAAAAGGTAACAAACAAACAAACTTACTTTCGCATTTCTAATATTAGTTTCACGCAAAATACGCGCTTAGACGTAGAGTTGCGGATACCAGCCCGTTATACCTTATACCTTATAATATTAGTTAGGATTAGGATAATTACGGTGCATCTATGAAACCATTGACATGTCTCAATGTATACGCACAAAGTATGTACTGTTACACTGGCCGCTTTGTTTTCGCCCACATAAATCGGCCGGGTACCGCGCGCTAACTTATTTTTGTTCGTAGGTACGCGCGATAGATGGATCCAATTCCAAATTATGTCTATCTTGGGAATTAACGGTGGGACGAGGATTCCAGTTTATCCAAAAAAAGTCCGGGGTGAGGGTGTGTGAAGTGGGGGTTGGAAGGGGAACGGATGGAAGTTATTTTGGAATTATGATTCCGGATGCGTCCTGCGAGCGCCGCGTGTTTCACGCCTCGTTTCGTGTAATATCTGCCGGTTGCAACCGTTTACGTTGCATTTGGACGCAATAACGTGTTTGTGGACGAAGCTGCGACTGTGACTCAATGATGTTAAAATAAAGTCTATGAATACAACTCAGGATGACCGACAATAAACTTTCCGTATGCAAGATTTAATTGGCATTTTTACACAATATAATTGTGTAGTAAATGTTCTGATAACTTCTACCTTGACATACAATGACCTACTTCATCAATGCAACAGACTATCTACTTCATAAAAAAATATTTAAATTACGCATCTCGGATTTAACCCTCACACAGCGCACACCCAATTTTAAAATGTACACCACAAATTCCGGACCTAATCCAATTCGCGTTTGGACCGAAATTAAAACGTCTGGCCAAAAATGCGGGACGTGTGTTTTAATGGGGTGTCACCAGGGTTCTTAAGTATTCCACCGGCCCACCCTATAATACCCAGTCTCCTTAGTCTGGCACGTCCTCCCCTTGATATATTAGTCCCAGTTCGTCGTACATAATTTTGTAGAGGGTGGTACCTCCTCACTCCCCCCGTTGCGAGTGAACCGACTGATCCTCACAATACCAAGGTTTTGTTTATTGGTGTATAATAAGTGTAAAAACTTAATGACGTCAGTAAACTCGACCAAGCAGATAAGTGTTTTGAATTGGCACGTTCGGCCCGGAATGATTTTCTTTAAAGATTGGTCTGAATGGCCTACAGTTGCAATTGTAGGGTTGGTGCATTATCCTTTATTGTATTAACTGGCCATAAAGGCGTATACCTTTTTATCGGATCACCTATAATAAGCTTAAGTGTCTATAAAGATATTGGAATGTCCGATATTTTTAACGATCATAATTTATGTCAAGCTTTTTAATATCGGAAAATCATAAATTATAAAAATGTGCTTTGTACGGCGAATTATGAGATGAATATGATCGATGACGTTGCAAACAGCTGAATATTATTCGAGGTGTTTAATTTAACGTTGTACGGTGGTTTAGGGTAATTTAGTGCGTTACCAGTTGTACCATTTGCATTATTAATTTTTACTGTTTATTAATTCATGTATTAATAGTGAAAAATAATATTATTGATAGTTATCAAAATGTAATTCATTATAAACTGCTCTGAAATTTAACTTTGCTTCTTTCTACAACAAACATTCCATTGAAAGCCGGTTTATTTATCTGCACTCAACAGCTTTTAACGGATAGATATATTTTGTAGATAGAATCTTTCGAGAAGCTGTCATTTTCTGTAAACATTTTCAAATAAGGCAGATTTTCGAGATAATCGAAGTTAAAACAAATGAAAACCATGCTACGGTATTTAATCATGTATTTGAAGATGTAGGACAGCTGTTTTTTTTAACATCGTTTAATTTATCTACTCACATTTAAAATGACTATGTAAAGACAAGCAAAAAAACTAGGTACATAGTACCCTAAATAAATGGCCATGGTCTCTCCTACCTCGATCCTAATACGAAACAAATATGTAGTAACTATGTAAACAACGCTACCTACTGCACGGTGTGGTAAAACTTAATTACAGCCACACAGGAGAGTCGTCAATCTATTGCGGTCACGTGTTCTTCAATATTGAGTTAGGTGCACAGTGATCCACCGTCCAATAACGCGGTGGAAAAAATTAGGGGAGTTGGAAAATATTGGCTGACAAATGAAAATTGATGGCGCAAATTGTTAATTTATGAAGCAATACGAGTTAGTTTTGAAAGTAAAAAATAATTGAATTTATTCAGGTAGGAACTAACTTAACCCGGTTCATGAAAGTGAGTACTTACCTACAGCTCAGAAAAGAGAGTCGTCAATCTACTACGGTCCGGTGTTCTTCAATATGGAGTTAGGAGCACAGTGATCTAACGTCGAATAACGCAGTGGAAAAAAATAGGGACGTTAGATAATATTGGCTAAACAATGAAAATTGATGGCCCAAATCGTTGCAATAAGAGTCATTTTCGAAAGTAAAAACTAACTAAATTTATTTACGTAGGTACAAAATTCTTAACCCGTTTCATGAAAGTGAGTTCCGAAAATAATTTCATGCGAGAACAACGAAAATTATATAGAACCGCAGTATAAAAAAGCTTTGAAACAATTATGAACTTTCAGTAATTTTGTTGTGTTAGCAAACTTAGTCGAAGTAACTTTCTCGGCACACAATGGGCGCCACATATTAGACGCAGTATTATATTAGTCCATTAGTTAAATTAAGTAAGATTTCTCACCCTATCTTGGCAAGTTATTTATCATGCGTGTATCTACGTTAGGGACTCGCGTTGCAATACATTGTGGTTAAGGCATTTAATTTTGTGCTGTACATAAATCTTAATTTTGCTAATGTGCACGGGGTTAGGAATAATTGAGATGAGTTAAACCGAATTAGAAATACGTTCAATGATTTGTGATGCAACTCATAAAACAATAAAACTTCGGATACAATGAATTGTCATTGTGTACGAAACTAGAGTATTATACTACTGTTGAGTTGTATCTATACAGGTTGAAATTGTAAACACTCGACAAACCGAAATGGGAGATTGTACTCATCACTATGAACAACTTTTACTATGGGACCAAAAAGGAAATCGCAAAAAAAAAAATCTGCTGTTCCCTACATTTATGTTCGCATAACTCGTCAAAATGTAGGGAACAGCAGATTTTTTTTCGCGATTTCCTGTTTGGTCCCATAGTAAAAGTTGTTCATAGTGATGAGTACAATCTCCCATTTCGGTTTGTCGACTGTTTACAATTTCAACCTGTATATTGTACCCAGTGTAGTCGAAAATAATTCTTTACCTTAATAAATACATAAAATAGGAACTGCATTCAAAAAAACTTACGGGTCTGGAGGAAGGTGACGGCACTCAAGTCAAAGGTTCATCCTAGTTCGACTGCCAAAGCACTCCTTTGAAATTTATGCACTCGGTTCAACTACATTGTAACGCAATGTGATTATCTGTAATACTTTATTTGAAATAAAGTTCTCTTTTTGAATGTTCTTCAATAAATGTGACATTTTATTTGAAATAAAGTCGATAAATGTAATACTTTATTTGAAATAAAGTTTTCTTTTTGAATGTTCTTCAATAAATGCGAATCCTTCTAAATTTAACTTTGTCAAAATTTGGTAGTGGATTTTATGTGCAAATTGATAAAATAATTTAGTAATTTATCTTTGTGCCTCTTTTGGAATCAAAACTGACCACTGCCCAGTTTCCTTATTAAGGCAAAGTCCACCATTATGTCCATTATGCAAAATCGTTTAAATGCTAAGTTGTACTATTGAGTCATTAGAAAACAATATAGTCTAAACATTGTAGATCACCGCCCACGCGCCTTCACCACAAGCCCTACTTAGTTTATGGGGACCCTACACAGCACAAAATAATACCGATAAGTAATAGTTTCTGATGCTATGTTATAAACTTAGTTTGGAACAAGATGTTTATGTATCATCTGGGATGTGCAAAAAAAACGCTGTCGATATTCACTACAATAAGTCAATGTGTATGTATTCCTGCACGAAGGATTCCGTACCATTATCCATAAAAACGGCAAAAAAATCATGTCTGTTGTATGGGAGCCCCCTTAAATACTCAGTCTATTCTGTTTTTTAGTATTTGTTGTTATAGCGGCAACAGAATTACATCATCTGTGAAAATTTCAACGGTCTAACTATCACGGTTCATGAGATACAGCCTGGTGACAAACGGACAGCGGAGTCTTAGTAATAGGGTCCCGTTTTAACCTTTGGGTACGGAACCCTAAAAATATCGCCTATTAAGGACAAAAGAGCAATCTTCATATCTTTGGTAGGTTACGGCTTACAGTTCAAACAACGTAAGGCCTGAATTACATAGAAACGGCATAAGGCGCAGGCACGGCGCAGGCGCGTCACTTTCATACATTTTTCGTGCCGCTTCAATTTTTTTTCGCACAAAATGTATGAAAGCGACGCGCCTGCGCCTTATGCCGTTTCTATGTAATTCACGCTTAATACTAGTGTCCGACCGAAGGTTCGGTTTCGGTTTCGGTTTCGGCCAGTTTCGGCCAAAAAATCGTGTTTCGGCTACAGTTTCGGTTTCGGCCAAAAATCAGCCGAAAGTTCGGCCGCGCCGAAACTCAGTGTTCGTGAGTTGTCGCGCGTCTTCCGACTAACTTCAGATGAGTTCGGGACTCCTGTGTGGTTGCCAGCTGAATTTTCCGGTCGGCGCGGCGTGCGGCATAGTTGTGTTGTGTTTGTGTTTTTGTTTGTTGATTTTTGACAAAGTTTACCGAATTTAGTACAACTTATTGTAATTTTTGTTGATACTGATAATTAGGTAAATAATTCTTTAACTACCAAGTATCAAATACAAGATATCAATAAATAATAAATTAATCTTTACGACATTGAATACAAATACTCAATAAGAAGTCTGTACTTTACGTATAAGCGTTGATTTTTGACAATCGTCTAACATTTTTTTTTGTGTTTTATTGCTAATATAGTATACCATAAATGAATAACTATTTTCGTTACATATTTCCATTATTGTCTTTCATTTCATTTAACACGAGTAAACTGTCTGTATATGTGTAAAAAAGATACTAGATTTCACTATACAAGGTGGGGCAAAAGTAATCATCCGATGTTGTTTTGTTGTAATTTTTTTTGGGAATGAAACTGTTTGGTTCTTCTTGTGGATTATGTTTATTTCATTAATTAAGTCGATTTTTTTTCATCAATTTGAGAAAATAATATCGGTCAAGAGGCCGCCGTCAGAATTGATGACCAGCTTGACCGGATACGGGCTCGTTTCATGGCATTTTCCAATATTTTTTTCGAGAAATTCGCCGTCCCTTTAGATACTGTGGACGGCGAGCGCTACAGAGCCATGATCAACGACTTTTTCCTTCCTCAGTTGGATGAATTGGGACTGGAGGACATGTGGTTCCAACAGGACGGAGCAACGCCGCACACTGCACGAGCCACAACCGATATTCCGAAGGAAGCATTTCCGCGGCGTCTAATATCTCGCTTTGACGATTTGCACTGGCCGGCCAGATCACCCGATTTGACCGTTCTAGTCTTTTTGTAAACAAGCCTCAGACTCATGAAGTCCTTAAAGAGAATATCCGACAGGAATGCTGTCGGATATTCTCTCCGGCCGGAAGTTCTGACACAAGTGACGGAAACTCATAAAACGAGCCCGTATGGTATCAATTCTAACGGCGGCCACTTGATCGATATCATTATCTCGACTTGATGGGAAAAAATCTAATACATTAAATAAACATAATCCACAAGCAGAACCAAACATTTTTATTCGTAAAAAAAATTACAGCAAAACAACATCGGGTGATTACTTTTGCCCCAACTTGTACAATAGAATAAACTTTTTTACATGTCTAAATAAGGTTCGGTTTCGGTTTCGGCCGAAACTGAGACTGGCGCCGAAGATTCGGTTTCGGTTTCTGTTTCGGCTAAAAATCCTGTTTCGGTCGGACACTACTTAATACGTCCTATTTGACAATTGCCTAAAAGCACAAAATAAATGTGTCCAGAAGTTGCACGCCTTCGATATTAAAGAAAGTCGCCTTTTTATTTACCTGAACATAGCGCGCCCACGCTAAAATGAAACTAAACGCCACGCATTGGAGTAATTATTACTAGTGTTGACATTACTCCAAGTATTTTGACAGGTGTCAAATCAGACCTATTAGATTGTGACCACTATAAAGACTTAATTCTTTCTTCTATGGACTTCTTAGATAGTTGTCTAAGTATGACCTAAGTTTAGTTGAAGGCGAAAGAAAAACAAATGCCACGGGTCCATACTAAAGGTTCCATTTCCCTTTATGGTAAATGAGATACAATGATTGGTTAATCTTCTATTTACTTACTTAACTAACTTTACCTACTCCATTTCATTAAAGTAAGTAGCCGACCAAGGCACAAGTATCTTTTGAACCATTTCTTCAAGTAGAGTTTCAGCTCATCTTGATTGATCGTTAAGGTTCACAAAAGCAAAATACTGTGTTGAATCTCTGCTGCAAGCAAACATGGTTGCTTATTTCTATACATTTCCTCACTAAAATAGTTTTATTTTAAATCGAGTTAGGTATTTGGTATAAGTATCAATTTTATGTAGAATCAAATAAGCATTCCATCCATAATGATATATATTTTTACAGGAATTAATAACATGTAATCCATTTATGGAACTATTTTATGCTTTAGTAACTACAACCAGATTATAGACTAACTGCAGATCCCTATAAATTACCGAGCATTATTAAAATTAAGACTCTTTATATCTTAATTTACCAATGATGAAACAACTACCCCATAGCTTTTCATAGTAGACCTTCCCATACATTACTAGCTATACAGGTAAAATTTGCTCACAAATCCACATTCCTAGTTGGGTAGTAAAAAAATCTACCATTGGTAAGCAAAACGATTCGTTTTTCGCCATAGGAACCGGGCCACGGACTTACAAAAACTGACGATTGCTGGTTGCTCACAAATAATCCTAACTTCCTATCCTAACTAATATTTTAAATGCGAAAGTAATTTTGTTTGTTTGTTACATTTTCACGCCTAAACTACTGAATCGATCATCCTGAAATTTGCATATACGTTGTCAGGTGTACAGAAACGGACATAGGGTACCTTTCATCCCGAAAAGAAGTACTTTTCCTGAGGAAAACAACAATAACGTTCATAGACGGCGCCATGTGTCTTTCGATTCACGATTGAATTTTAATAATATAGAAACTCTAGTAGTGTGTTAATAGTTTTTTGAGCTTAATTAACGCGAACGACGCCGCGGGCAAAAGCTAGTAATTAATAATTACGTATTCACATTCCTAGTTAGGTAATAAAAAAATCTACCATTGGTAAGTAAAACGATTCGTTTTTGGCCATAGGAACCGGGCATAAATTCACAAAAACAGACGGCTGCTATTTATTCACAAATAATAATTAATAATTACGCAGAAAATAATAAATAATAAAGCTTGCATAATTACACGTGAAGTCTATACATGATGGCAGTAATTACATTGTTATTGTGACAAGGAGAACCTCAACCGTTATGGCTGTTTTTAAGTGCCGACATTGATAAACTTAAGATTATTATGTTAAAATTTACCTACATATTGATGGAGATTTTATGAAAAATATTGCTCAATGTACACCGTCGAACATTTTGCTTATACAAGGTTAGTCGGAAAGGGGGTACTAATCCGCAGGCCACTTAAAGTATCACAAATGAAGTGTTAAAATTTTAAAATTCGATAGTTTTTATTTCCATGTGAAATATTTTTTTATTTTACTTAGGTATTTAAAATATTCTTCGTTCCTACTTTAGTTACGAATTCCGAGAATGGAGCTTCTAATTCGTGACCTCAAGTATGACCTAAAATGTAAACACAGCTGATCATAGCTGAGGATAGATCGATTTTAGCATATTTTTTATGTAATTTTTGAACAGCTATTTCTCTTAAACTATTCACTTTTGGGGAAGTGGTAGAACAAAAGTTGCTCATTATTATGGGTACTTTAACACCCTTTCGGATTAGTACCGCCTTTCTGACTAACCTTGTTTATGTAGAAATAAAAAACATATTCTATAATTGTATTATTATATCTGAGGAATTTACTAGAGGATGGGCAGCAGCGTTCTCTGAGTATTTTAACAACCATACTGCGATTGCCAACCCGCCTGTCAAGCATGGCGATTATGGCAAACCCCCCCAACATGGAGTGGCGATGCTTGGGGAAGGTCTATGTCCAACAGTGGACGACTTTTGGCTAAATGATGATTATTATATCTACAAATGTAAACATTTAGGCATTAAAAGAAAATGTCTTGTAAGTAGGTTCAAAGGCGAGTCTACCTCAAAATGAAGTATTTTGAATCAAAGCTGAGTTTTCCTATAACAAACCTTTAATGAAAGAATAATGCAAATAAATACTAAGGCACCTACATACAATATTATAATCACTGATATTATCATTTTTATTAGGTGATTATTTTATTATTCCTCATTTCTAAATTGCCTCTAATTTTATTTAGAATTGTCAATTCTAAATTGAATAATAGTTATATGCATACATAAATGGAATAGTGATGAATATTCTTTACGTTAACACCGCCTAGTACGCTATCATTAACATGAACTAACCTTAGTTATATTTAATTATCTGTAGGAATAGTCCTTATAAAACTTAAACATCTTCAGCTTGTTTATATTTATCTCTAACTTGTTTACATTACATTGCAGCTAACATGGAGATACTTCTATTAGAGACGGCAATGTGGGCAGAACAATGAAGTACCAACCAAAATAATGGATGAAATGACTATTGTGCTACAAAGAAAAATGAGTCCAAAACTTGCAACGTCAAAGTCGAAAATAGAGCAACACGCCGCAGGGCGGGCAAAGAACTAATGTTGGATGGCATGATGAAATGTGACAGTTCATTATGCGGAAGATAACGGACGCCACAGCATACAGTGAACAGTGAGTACTTATGTTATACGCACCTACACTTTAGGCGGAGTCGAGTGAGGAACGTGTTTTCTTGGAGCATGCGTGCATAAACCATCCAGGCATCCGATTAAATTATTTAACGTCTTTATTCCCCTGTGGTGCACGCAGGTTGCATGCCGGCACGCGGATGTTAAGATACATGGACTTAGCGTGTAGGCTACCTAATCTATATAAAGTCCTACTTTAATATGTAGGTAGTACATATTCTGCTGTTTGTATTATAAATCGATGTTTCACGTAAAAATGAAGTTTGTGACCATTTTAAGCTGTATCCGAATATAAATTTAACGACTTAGTACGATTTATATAAGATGGACGATATTCTATAAAGTTTTCCTTATCGGTTTTCGTACAAACATTTACTCGTACGCGCAATATTTCCTTCGGTCTTTTGACTTCATCGTAATCGGGAAAAAATGGCGCACAGCCAGCTGTCATGTTGATTTAATGTCGTCTACAAAAACAGGATTTCAACAGTTGTAGGTACAGTTTTCGCAATCTTACAACTACGAAGTTGAAAAAGTATTATGTTTGAAACATTTTGACTTATAAAAATAACTATGGTATGAGCATTAATTTACTGTAGTAAACGGACAGGTGCTAATGTCAAAAAACAATGCACCACTGTTTAACGACAATGGTCAGACCTGTCAATTTACTCCAATGTATTAATGATCCTACTATAGTTGTTGCCCGCGGCTTCACTTGTGTGATATGTCGATAAAAGGTGTACTCCGAGGTTCTGCCTACTTCTGTGCCAACTTTCATCAAAGTTAGTTTCATACAAACAGACGGACAAAATCACTCGCATTTAAAATACATACATACATAAACTCACGCCTTTTTCCCATGGGGGTAGGCAGAAACTGTAGAACGCCACATGCTACGATCCTTACATACTCCTTTCGCTTCGTCCACGGTCATACATCTTGTCATACACGCACGCCGGTTGAAAGTACTTCGCACCTGTCCTTTTTGAAGAAAATCACCAATACATCAATGTATGTCCTTCTAGGGCGTCCTCTACTGGCGTTTCCACTGACATTCGCCTTATAAATTCCTTTTGTTAATCTTCGTTCACTCAATCTTTCAACATGCCCAAACCACCGAAGCATACTGCTTTCAATTTTTGCCACTACATCATCTTTTAAACCGCAACTTTGTCTTATCACATCATTCTTCAATCTATAATTCAAAGTTAAAAGCATTTAAAATATTCGTGTGGATTTTCCAAAAACCATAGAGCTACGTAAAATTGTTTCTAACTTATAGGTCTACAAGGAGGTCCTTAGAGACTTCCGTAAACGATTTGTTGACCTTGTCGATTGGGGTCTACCACTCGGAACAAAACCGGAATATTAGGAAGGTTATATCAAACCATTTAAATTGTAGCCAAAGGCCATTCCGACGCTTGTTAGAGAGATTAATTTTATAATTATTTTAGAGTCTGTTATAAAGTAACTTAATAAAGGATTAGACTAGAGTAATAAAGTAGCTAAAGTTAACCAAAATCTGATAAATTATTAAAACTGGTCAAAATTTATATTCAGCTCTCGGAAGATTTAAAATGGTTTTAAGGCAATAAAGCATCGCCAAGCATTACATTTAAGGCTTTAACTGTAGTATATTATTTAATATTAAAGATCTTAAGGTAAACGGGCGAAGTGCCTGCAGTTCCGCGATAAGGCAACCCCGTCTCCCTCCTCATCCCCCGGATTTCGAGGGGTGGCAGACTTAAGAGGCGGCCATACTTCAAATTGCGTTTAACTTAGATAGCTAGTTTGATACATTGCCCCCATTATTGCATATCAAAGGCCTCTGATAAAATTGTGCCGATGATAAAGTCAGAGGTTTTTTATTGGGGTTCCTACTCTACATAGTTTAGATAAAGTACCGAGGAAAGCCACTGTCGATTCCACTTTAGATTCATACCTGAAACAAAAAGAGGATATTTGTTAAAGATGTGAAGTGTGAACAAAAGTTTTTGGAAGACCCTTATCTACCCTTAACAAGTTCTATACTGATATGTATACTATGAAAGTGAGTAAGAAACTGATAAAGTATGTCAACAAAATGCGTTGTGATTTTCAATTATTCATCATAATTTATCATTGGAAAATTTCTACAATGCGGAAAATGATAACTCACACAAAGTACCAATCTCATGAAAAATCATCCGAACGTCACCTCATAAAAAGACAAAAAAAACGCACATTTCACACGAAAATTTGATTACAATAAATAATGTACTGTACGCGAATTCGCAAATGAAGTATCACATGAAACACACACAAACACACATTCACATAAACCACGCACAGAACGAATTGCAAACTCAGCTCTACATCACTAGCACGTAGACGCAAACATAGCGGCGGGAATATAACATCGATACGATATCGATAGATACGTATCGATAGCGGCAATAGATACTATTGTCACAGTTCAATTTAACAACGTACGCTCCGAGATTTCCTCGGATATCGCAAAGTCAGACGAACTGAAGTTTTCGTGATTCGAATTTGTCTTTCGCAGACTCGAGTCGGTGCATGAAATTTATTGTATAATAATAACTTTTATATGTACGTGATGTCTTTTATCTCTATGTATTTTAAGTTATAAATATAGAAATGTAAGTTGGGTATAAGCTTTCAACATCTAGCTTCTTACCAACACGTTATAGTCCTTCCCAGCCCTTTCAGAGCTGAGATTCAAAGGATAGATAATCGCTAGCTAATAATTCTCTCACGATTCAAAACTCACAATAGCCCGAAGCGAAACTGTATCGCTACAGATAGATTAAACATCGGAGCCCAAATGAACGCACGATAATTTATCGGAGCAACCCCCGTGTGTATTAGCTGTATCCGACTAATGCCGGCTTTCGATATTCGGCGCTCGGTCGCGATTCGATATTTACGATCGAACGAGTCGCATTAGACTGTCCGCCCGTAGGTAAATTAGCACAGATGCTCGCCACTGTTACAGTGATTCATTCCAAATTGGCTTTTCAGCGGGGGAAAAAACGGACCGAACCAGCCACTGCGGTAGACGCTATCTAGGGACTGCAGCTAAATAGCTTTTAAAAGAGTTTGCATTTTCCTTTCGAGCTTCCAATGAACGCGAACATCTGTCGGGACTTCAACTCTTCTTTCAATAATGCTCGTCCATTTTTTACAATCTCATCTTTTGTTTGTGAATTGATTTTTATAATCCTTTTAACAATTAAACTCCTTGTTCTTTGGACATGATGGAAATATTTATTGCATGATCAAACAAAAAGCTTTTCCCATAAAAAAGAACGTAATAAAAACGCACTAAATAAAGGCGATTTGCAATTAAACGTGGTGTAATGCGAAGGCTGGCCAGGATCGCTGGTAGCGGCAACGCCTTGCGATTCGTATCGGACCGGAAAGGGCCGCCTTAACGCGTGCTAGACTACCAGATAAAGTATTACAGCAAAATTGTATGAGTTATATTGTGCGAAGTGCTTGTTTAAAATCGTACGGGTAATTTTATACGCTGAACAGTGCTAATGAAGGATGTTATTTGGTTGCAGATTGCAGTGAAGAGGGGAGTGGTCGCAATGTCAGCCCGTGTTGTGAGTTGAAATATGGCGTTGTACGAATTTAACGCGTCAAATGAAAATGGAAAAGTATTTTAAACGTTGATTAATAATAGAGAAAGAGTAGAATGTGGACTAGACGGGAATAGGAAGGTATCGGTCTTGTTTGTGGTAAATTCCCAGGACTGTAACCGGTTGTTTGATGCTTATAAAAGCATGCATTTATTTCCACATAATTTAATAACAGCGAAACAACATGAAACATCAATCAACAACCGAAATGCAGTCATAGCTTACTTTTAATGAACTGCAAACGATAGTCCGTGAAATACGCAAATGTAACATTCCCCAATAATGAACCGTCGATATTACCTTTAGTATAAATAATCCGTGCCAAAGGGTGGCTTCGATGCGATGCTACTGCAAATCAACCCCCCACTACACCCCCCCACCGCGGGCTGTCGACGATAAATAAAATTCACGTTTTAACAATAAAATGCATTTTCCGCAAATGCTCCCGGTGAATTATTGTCCGGGCTTTACGAGCTTAAAATTATATGGGCACGTGAAATTTTCGATCTCGATAATGCATGGCCAGTGTACCGCCAACACTATTTTCGGTCGATACAATGAACGCGATTTTTAAATTACAGACCACTTACGTCGATCAATTTCATTTAGTAAAACGTATTTGGTGCAACGTGCAACACAATTTTGCTTAGTGCTTCTTCCAGCTAGTTAGATTTGGGGTAAGATAGTTACATTATATTAGAAACGTGTGTTGCAAGGAGGGTTGCATTTTTTATGCATTTTTCTATTTACCAACAAACCACTGCTCCCCATACATACGTACCCTAAAATAACACGTCACGTAGCAACCATAAAAATACTTATAAAACATTTCCCGATGGAAAAAAAATACAATGTTTTATTCGCAACAAAAATACATCACACGACCGCTTGATGGAAAACCAATAGCGAGTGTCCCTCCGGCACAGATGGCGACACGGACGCGGAGATAGCAGAAAAATATGAATTGTAGCTTTCGATATTTGTCACTTGAATTACAACTCCCAACGGACACCCAGAATGGTAGGACTACTCGCACCTCGTTTGCTGAATGATCTATTTTTTCCACTGGATTTCGGCCAGTGACTCTCGGATATAGCGGGCGGTTCAATCACTCGTTGAGTAATGCGATCCACGTGCTAGCGGTACTAACGGTCGGTGATGCATTCTATTTTCAAATGTGATACATTTTTACTATTCGAATAACGCTGTGTAAGCTTTATTGATTTATTATTTAACGAATTGTAAAAATGATTTGAAATTGATTCAAAATATTCTGAAATGTTACTAGGTACTTTCGCATTAGTGACCACCTACGTTTTTCTCTGATATTTTAAGAGACCATAGCTAATAGATTTTGGTAAATACTCATAAAACAAGATTGGAGTGGCCGCGGTCATTGGCGGCTGGACTTAATACGACATAATCTGGAAAAATGATCCCCAACAAAATCTCCTGATGCTATTACAACCTCCCACCGTGCGGGAGCAATAAGTAAACAAAACTCGTAATAACGGCCAGTCACGCCAAGGAAACCAATTTGGGAGGTATTTGTAAATGTCAAATATGTTTGTGCGCACCTATTTATTGCTAGCATCCCTCACGTACGAGTAAATAACGGAGACACTGCGATAAAGTGAAAAGAGATACCCAAAAAGTGCGGAGAGCTACGCCTTAACTGCTAAACGAGGGTTAGCCAAAATGGTCTCTAAGTACCTTGTTGGAAAGTTGAAATCTGTTCGAAGAATTAGAGCCCTAAGCCACTCGGTGTTAAGGTTCCTGCGTATACAAGTGGAAAACTCAGTGCGCCACGTGCGAATGATTCATGTTCGTCCCTTAATTAAAGAAGATTTTAATTGTATCGGATGTCTGTGAAAGCGAAAATAATGCACTCCTAAATTGGGGTTGGAATTCGGAAATTTATTTTTGTTGGCCCACCGAAGTATTGCTTTGCGTGTTTTACTTTGATACCGATTTTTGGACGTTGGTTTTACCAGCTTTTGTAGCTAGGTAAACTTTTCTACCAAATGAATGGGACATGTAAAAAATATAACAAACAAAATGCTCGATAGTGTATAAAATACGAGTACCTACAACTATTCCAGAAGTACCTAATGTAGTAGCTTTGAATTTATTTCGTTCGATTTCTTAGGCATCTATTGTTCCATGTTTGTTTAACTGCAGGCAATCAACAATTTCGTCTTACAAAACTTGAAACACCCTTAAATTCAGTAAATTCATTTTGCGTATATAAAGTCAAGCTGCCGCCGACTTAAAATATCTTTCTTAATTACAAAAGCCTTTGTTGAACGTATCTGATCTATGTAAGCAGTCGGGGCGAATGTTTTAAATAGCAACCCAACAAATAGGTTCCGGTTGAGCAAAATAAGCAAAACTCCTTAATGAAAGAATATCTGAAGGGTTGCCAAAATTATTTAGATATAAAATGAACGAAAAGCAATTTTCTAGAAATAGATTTTCTATTGTAGGTACTGAAGAGTGAGTAGGGGGAAAATGTTACACAAAACTTTAAAAATGTAATGATATTAATGGAATATTTTTTTCCCTAAGACAGGGACCGAATCTGAGTAGTATTTTCTATTAATGATAATAAAATGAATACCTACACTGTAGTAATAATATACAATTTTTTTAAGAAAACGCATTTTCCGCAAATATGACGGTTATTGCACTGTTCTTATAAGGACGTAGTACCTAGTAGTAGTAGTGTACTGACGGAGGATCGGAAAATAAATTTAAATAAAATTATTTTTTTATACCAATTCAATAAAATTAATACCTGTTAAACTCAATAATAATTTAAACACAAATAACTACTATTAGACAGCGAACAGTCGATTTTCCCGACCATAAAACGATGACGGAAGCAGTGTAACGGCCCTGTAAGCTTGCCGCGTACTTCATTTGGTGAACAATGGAAAGGCCCCGTCCCACAGGCCCGCAGCGACACTGGATAAATTGACTCGGGCTTTAACTCGCGCCCGCCCGCGGAAAATTGGGGAAAATCGATTTAAATATCTTAAATGTGATGGCTTATCTAGATCGCAGGAGTTAACCCGTGCTCACTGCAGCGCTGGTATTGTCATTTGTATAAAAATACCTTTTAAATAAGAACTTCGTAGGTACGTAAAAGTTAAACGAAAATTATTTTTCGAATTGAAATATTCAACACTTTATTTTCACAATCTAAAGATATATTTTAATGTGAAAGAGACCTTTTGTGCTGATACATTTGATTAATTAAGTGCGAAATCGCTGCAAGATACGATTTTTAAAGTAAGTTCGATTAATCAAGAAATGCCAATTAAGAAGTGTAGCCCCTTTGAAAGGCAAAATCTAGATAACTGGCCGGTCGGTCCAACTGAACCAAGGCCTGATGTATCTCGACTTGCACGCGAAGTTAAGTAATTCTTAGTAGCCAAATGTGGCATAATATAAACGGAGAATATATATCAGACTGTACATGTAAAGAAAATACTTGTTACGGTTTAAAAACACTCAATCAAACATAAATCGTAACGCCCATTTTGTAAGGCCCGAAGACATCAAAGCAAAGTAAGCCTCCCGCTTAACTCAATCTAATAGAATCACCTCGGATTGCTTTCCGATATTTACTGTTTGATTTTTCCCCTCGTGTCGAGATTTGGGACGTTTACCCAAAAGAGGCGTGTACTGCGATCGTAATGGCCGGTAGGGTCGTTGGATACATAACCTTTATAATTAACAATACGCCCTACACTCTATGAGGTGAGAGTTGATTATTTTACGACTACCGTTTTTTCTTTTCCCTCTTTTCGCTGTATTTTCGTTAGCACTTGAGTGGATTAATTACTTTTATTGTAGCCTCGGATGCCGAGTCTTGAGTAATTTTGTTAATACTTGAAAGAATTACGAAGGAAAGAAAGCAATATTCTTTTACAAAACAACAATAGACGTAAGTTTTATTGATTAAATTCGACGAAATTACCCAAGGAAATACAAGTAAAAATAAATCAAATTATAATTCAACTGCGTAGCAAGTTTATTGAATTGATCATGCGCAAATATTTATCGATGGGGATGTAACAAGATAGGGTCAGAATTTATTGAAAACCAAGAGCAGTGGCATACATAGGTAAGTAACTTACATAAATTGACATCGGCGGCAATCAGACAAATTGGCTCCATCCAAACCCCTCCGCTAACCGAATTAATCTGATACGTAGGTTTTCTTAGACAAAACCACTCAGATGGAGAAATATAGAGGGCAGAGGGAACAGGAATACACGCTGATGCGAATTGTATTATTTATAGTAGTTTCGCGAGACCAAGCAAAAAATAGGTACCTAATGAATTCATACCCAATATACGTAAATGTAAAGAATGGGGGGAGAATATATCAACATTCTTTGACCATTTCTGCAACAACGCGACAACGTGATCGTTATATCTTTTTGTGTGCATTACTTCACTTAAAAATTCACTTCAGTAAACTTTTTGTTGTATAAAATACATCTGTATCGCCCCTTAACATGTGTGTAGGTACGTGAATAAATATTCAACAAATCCACCTTTAAATAAACAGTATGGGGGAAATAACGTTTTGCCTCATTCTGAGTAAACGATGCTTATGATATTTATTAGGGGATGAATTGAGTTTTTAGATATTACAATGTTTTGTCTCACTTCTGCGCAAATAAATAAATCCACGATTTGTCCGTTCATTCCAAAGATTGTTTTGTCAGCATTTTTTGCTATTACATTTATTCACTTTCCTATCTTGCAATAGACAGGCAGCTTTTAATATGGGTGAGAGAGCATGAGTCCGTGACTTGCAACTAAATAGATTCAACTCGCAGTAAATTCTGAAATTAGTTTGAATATAAACGCCAGCAGTGATTAAAAAACTTAGAATAATAAAACGAATTATTTTGTTTATTTGAGATGTAAAATGGGGTTTAGCTAAAAATGTTCCGAATCGTCCCTATCTCCCCCACCCTTTAATGTACGCAACATTAATAACATCTGCTCAAGACGTTTAAATCCCACTTCTGGAGGAAAAACTGATTATCTAATTAGAAGAAAGCCTCTGCAAGAGTCTCCTAACTGAGGGCTAATCACAAATTAATGAGAGCTTGTACCAGGGTGTCGCGGCGCGATGATAATTCCCCGCCCCGCTGCGTTAAGAACCTCATCAATTATGGCGAAGCCACCCCCGGCGAGGCCTGAAGGTTGCACCCCTTCGTGATCTAGTCACTACGGGTATCGTGCTAGGTTTAACACCATGGAAAATGTATGGTGTTAGGATATAAACAGCGGTATGTAGGTAGGTAGATACCTACTGTTCAAATGAGTAACGTCGCCTCTACAATAAAAATAATACACAAACTATACTTGGGAGCAAATAAATCGAGCCACTTCTATTTTTCATGTAGGTATAATTGTTATTATTTTTGGTATTATGGAACAGATCAATTTTAAACATATATCGCCTAAAAGGTTATTTGATAACCTTTACAATAAGGGTAGTTTTTTGTATTTTGAATTATATAATTCATGAAGCCAATACTAATAACCAGGACACGTGAAAAAAGGAGTGGCTCGATTTCTTTGCTCCCAAGTGTACATGCATGATAGATAATTAGAGTAATTTTGTATTATGATCAAGGCGATACTACTTATATTTTGTCGATGTATTTTATTTGCTACTAAAACCTTATTTTCCGAGCTCAAAATCAAGTACAAAAAGGCTTTCTTTTTAGATAAATAAACCGAACAGCAAATAGAATTATTAATAATAGATAACACGTTTTTTTTTTTTGTATAGAAATATTTAAAAATGTAATACACATAATATATGAAAGTGAATAAAGGAAATAGATAATATTATCAACGTGTACTTAAGAACTTCAAAATCATAATCTACATGCGTAAATAATGCAAATCATTACTGAAGCAAAAATAGCTAAAATGCACATATTGAATTAGTTAATTTATTAGTATAATTTCATCGAAGTAAAAGCCAACCCTTGCAATAACTAATGGCCCTTAGACAGTTGTTGTACCGACACCAAATGCTTCCGTTCCGAAACCACACTTGATTTGTTGTTCCGTCCGCCCAAGAGTTACTAGCACCAATGTTTGTAACACTCTAAGCCACCATATGCTCCGAGTTCACACCCGAAATTGTTAAATTTAGAATAATTTATTCGGATAGATACATAACATTGACACAAAAATATATTTACGACCAAATAAATACACATTCGATGTTTTAAGTTAGGCGTACTGCGTTATCACATGCAACGTTATTCCAATATAATTAATAGTGTTTTATATCAACGCAGATATCGCAAAAACAACAGGTTTTATTTAGCAACCTACAGTTTGAATGGGATCACCCTAAACGGAGCTCTTGTTGTTATGCCATGAATATAAATCGTGATAAATTCCTCTCGAGACGGAGGGGGACGGGGAGGGGCGGCGCAGCCTCAAGGGCTTTTTTCTTAAAAATAACTTTTGTCAGAGTAATTCGGAGGAGTCCCGGGATTTATGGAAAGGTGGTGTCACCCCGGTAATTAGTTTTTAACTAGTTGTGATAAGGGTCCGCCGTGCTTTATGCGCCCTCTGTAATAAGTTTAAACTAATGCTCGGATTTCTGGGATGAATTAAATTCCCAACATCTGTGGTAAAAAACAAACAATGTCATATAGAAATGTTTTAACTCAAAAACAAAAGCGTCCCAAGCAATTGTTCTGACATGTCACAATATTTTTATTGTTACCATATTTCGCGCGTTTGCGGCCCGTCATACCGCTGGAATATGGTATGATTTACGAACTAAAACAAGAAGAAAAAAAAAGAAAGTTCTTCGACGAAACTTCTTTTATTCTCGGAGAAAGTTGCGTAAAAAACTGGAGGCGCTTAGAAAAAAGCAATTTTCTAGCTCAGGTGTGTGAGATGTTCTTTATCTAACTTTGCATCCGAACCGCTTTGTTTATGACGGCATATTTTTTCGAAGTTTTGAACATTTTATTACGTTGTACCATGAACTCGTACTTTGTACCATTTAAAAGGCCGCCAACGGTAGAACAATTGCTGTTTTGTAAACTATCTATAAAAAACTGGACCTGCTACCTGTAGCGGTAAGTACAAAAGGCATAGGTTAACGTCACCGTTACGTTTAAGCTTTAATACAATAACAAGTTTGTACAATCTGTAACAAAAGTTTGAATAATAAGCCCGAGAAAGCCACATCGCTTTTTTAATGGACACGGAAAATATAATTTGAAATACTCTTTATAGCTCCCATAATGTAGCCAAGTGGGCCAAAAAATGGTTGTCACCGTCTGGCGTAGTACATTAGCATGAAGAGTGTGAGGCAAGGAGGCTTTATCAGGAGGGCCTTTCCTGAGGGAGGGCCAAATAATGCGATATTGCTCGTTTGTGCGAGGCCCTATTTATCTATTAAAAAACGCAAGATTTACGGGCCAGTATAGGAAACTTTAGGAAGTTTTTATGTTGTTCCGCCGCTCGTGGAGCTAATATAAGAGATTGATGCGTGTTACTTTAGCTTTGTTTGGATGTATATTAGCTGGTTTATTTTGATGTTCAGTGATATTTTTATCACATTATTTTGGCAATAAAAATCGTTGTTACTTCGCATATTATTATTTTATTTACAATCGTCGTAATATTGCGTTTTATCTTACGAATCGAGATACTGTTTTACCAAGGCTTCGCTCTATGACCTACATTAATTGGAAATTATGTATCCGTGGCCCGATAACGCGAGTTCCTCATCTTAGACGTTTATATTACTTCACGAAGATTCATATACAGTATCATCTTGTTTAGTCACGACTCTCCAAACGTCGAACTACCGAATGAATAATAATTAAAATATTCAATAAATTCCGGTACCACGTTCGACTAACGAGGTATTTGCACATTTATCTCGAGATAGCTAAGTTTGAGTGGCGTATTATTTTAGGTCGGGTGTACACGTCGAGTCGTGACTCTCGTGACTGAGCTCCGATCTGACAACACGAGAGCTTGTGTAACACGTCTTTATGATGGGCGAAATGGAGCGGTTTTTAATAGGGCGATATTTTCTACCTTATACGTGAAGAAATGTTACTATATAAAGTTATTTGAATAATACACTGAAGCACTAAATTATTTTTTAAAAAAGTGCTTCATAGATATCCAATGATAAATAAACTTGACCTATCCAAGAATACAATAAATTAAACTGTTGCAAACGATAGATAGAGCCCCTTGAAATAACCCTTTATCTAATATATTATCTAGCTGATATCTATTTAATTTATTACTTAACCATGCTTTATGAAGAGGAACCGTTGAGTTATCATGTATATTATATACAAAGGTAGGCTGGTTGTGTAACAGAGAACTGTTTTATATACTAAAAATATTAAGTATACGGTAAACCATACCTATAAAAGGTTCATCGGAAAGGGGTACTAGCCCGAAAGGGTATTAAAATACCCATAATAATGATTAACTTTTGTTCTACAACTTTCCCTAAAAGTCAATAGTTTAAGAGAAATAGCTGTTCAAAGATTTCATGAAAAATACGTTCAAATCTATCTATCCTCAGCAGCTGTTTCCATTCTAGGTCATGTTTCGGGTCGCGGATTAAAAGGTCCATTCTCTGAATTCGTAACTAAAGACGAGATGAATATTTTTTGAAAAAACTAAAATAATTAAGTATCATTTTAAAAGGAAATTAAAAATTACGTTATCAATTATTTTAAAACAGTCATCAGTGATATTTTAAGTGGCCAGCAGATTAGTACCCGCTTTCCGATTAACCTTGTATACAGGGTGACTTGTCATTGGACGTATCGTCGAAATTACAAGCCACCTTGTGTTACAATATATCTTGCAAAAGTATACAGTAAAGTACCTTTTAAATAAGTAAATTCTTCAGGTCACTTTCCTTTAAGAACCCTTATTTTTCGGCTCAACTTAGCCTTCAGGTAGGTTTAAAACATTCATATTCGCACCTCTAGCTAAATTAACTAAAATCAACCCTAAAATTCAGTTTTAACAATTTCAAACAGCCAGCAATGCATCCAAATACTAGTAGGTATGTATATATATGATGTATGTTTATTATCAAGAGGGAATATTGGCTGGAAACACAGTGCTAAATTCGCGGCCGACATCCGATAGTATGGTATTATCTGCTATTATTTGTCACTGGGTGAACAATGCGAGCTCGGAACATACCTATCTGCTATCTTACAGCAATTTGTCAACAATTATAATAATGGTGCGCGAAAAAGTTAATTATGATCCGTAATTGTGGGGTCAAATGTTCAGCTGTTGAAATGAGAATGATGGATTCAAATGACTGTTATGTGTGTACGTATTCTGATTGTTTTTAATTGTACTGATGATTATTAATTTATTAGATAGGTATACTTACTTTTAATCAAAGTTTCATACTGCGAAAATATAGTATACAGCGTGACTACAAATTCGTGAAAAAAAATCAACTGGTTCACACATTTTGTTAAGCCATATTTTGAATGGAACAGCAGATTTTTCTTTCACGAATTTATAGTTGAGTGACTGAGTAAAAGGGTAAATATTGTATATTCTATTATATTAATAAATGTCAGTATTTATGTTATGTGTACGTATCAGTGTAATTGGTGGTGAGGGAGTGCATGAAAAGAGCCTCCACGAGTGACGATACTTAAGTACGTCCGGCGCACCCTGGGCAGTCAGCCCCGCTACCAACCTTGCTGACTGGCTAATTTTTTCACCACAGCATGAGCTATTTTCGTATAGCTCGTGCTGACACGAGAGAAGAAGAAGAAGTGTAACTGGCTTGATGTCGTTCTGATGATTTAAGAAATAAATAAATACTCATGCTGTTTAATATATTTCGTAGTATGAAATTTTGATTGAAAGTAGGTCTTTCTCAGTTCGTCCTCTATTAAAAGTTGTACAGAATGATGAACAGAGTTTATTTATTTATACTTCTATGTACTAAGGTGGTACATAGGGCGGACTTAATGTCATAAAGCATTCTTTACCAGTCAACCTTTGGATTAAAAAGCATCGAAATAGGTACAGGAAAAAAAAGGTTGACTATTATGAACTGAATATACTACGAATTCATAAAATAAATAAAGAGTTCATGGTTTTCGGATATAAAGCGACTAACCAGCCACGCTGTATATACAGGGTGTAAACAAATTCGTGTAATTCCTTCAAACCACATGATCTATTAATGGTATAGATTAACCCCGCATGGGATTTAGGTTGATTAAAATGTTTTTTTTTTTTTTTTTTTTCGTAGGGAAATTCGATGCCATGCATAAATTAATGAAGGCACGGCGACACAGCTGACGGGCACGACTAGCGCGATATCGCTCCTCACAGTCACAACTTGGGACGCTAAAATTACTCAGATACAGAATACCATGCTTAATTTTTTTAAAGCTTTTTTTTGTTGATTCTGAAAAAAAAACCTATGCAGGGTCAATCAGTGTCACCAGTAAATCACGCGGTTTGAAGGAATTACACGAATTCGTTACCACCCTGTAGGTATTATGAACAGTGCAAATCTGTAGCTTCTTAATTAGACACCTATACCCGAAATTGAATACTACAAATCAAAACTTATATACAACCAATATTTAACCAACTAACAAACAAATTTTAAAACGCAATCAAAACACCAAAAACGCTTAGTAAACGCAGCATAGTTTACACTGGCTGACAGATGTTACACTTAGTGAGAGCTACTGTTCCCCGACGGGAACCTAATAAATAATAGCTGTGTGAGTTAAGACCACCTAGCGAGGAAACTGAGCTTGTTTACGGCACTACCCTACCAGTATTGTGGCCACCTACGCTATATATTTTGCTTAGCAAATTACTTGCTTCGCTCAGGGTGTCTAATAACCCTTTAATGAAGGAAGAGCCGTGATGTTTAATGTTGTTTCTGCTTTATTAGGGAGATTTTTGCTGGAGGTAATTGCTGGTTCGTTAGTTAAGAGTTGCGTAGGTACTAATTTGATTATGAAGTATGTGTATCTAGTGTACCTAAGGGCATTGTTATAGTCGAGATTTGAATTTTACTTTTATTACTAACATAACATCATGCCTGTATATCCCCGAAGGGTTGGGCAGAAGTGTAGAGTAGGTACACCCTCATTTTGCCGTCATAGGGGGCGAGCCTTTTGCCATCAACCAGGCACAAATCCATACTCCGGGCTGCTACTGAGAAATTACACACTGAAAAACATAATAGCACTTGGGGAGCGAACCCAGAACGTGAGCGTGAGGCTCAGCAGTCGCTTGCGACCACTAGTCGAACTACTATCTACTACCACTACTATTGTATTACTTTCAAAACTCAAACTAATTTATTCAAAATAGACTAGAATTACTTAGTTCTTTTTGAACGTCAGATTAACAAAAAGCAGCTTCCAAAAAAGCCCTATCATCACCGCTTCCTAGTGTTTATGCTATGAAGAAGAAACGGCGCAACAAACTCCCCAGCAACAATCACCTGATACTATGGAGCTTAAGTTATAGAAGCTTGTAGTGTTATTAAAGTTCAAGTTTTTGTATTCTCCAGAATGAATTAGAAATAGGAACTGATTTGGAATTATACAGCGTGACTAAAATTAATATTATTCAAAATTCTTGACCGACGTGAAATAATGCTTCTTTTCATATTCAAAATAATTCAATGATTTTTTATTCATTCCTTATCCACACACATCCTGTATTACTTACTATTTTATTCTAAGACAGCGTAGTATTGTAGTATTACCTGTAACAAAAAATGAATACGTTAATAACACAGCAGTGACTAATAATCTAAGTAATGGAAACAAAAACGGAAATCACTATTCCACTTTACGCCATCAATGCACGTAATAATACTCTGCCACCGATTACTTGACATGAATTAAACGAATCTGCCTTTCAAACCTAATAGAAAACGCCCCTTTAATAATATAATAGTAGATAATTATCACATTTAAATAATGTAACGCAAATTAATTCAAGCAAGAGCACGCGACTCGGCCACTCCATTCACAAAACTCAAGAACTATCCGTAATAGCTCTTTTGAATACAATCTAGATAGTTATCGGCGTATAGACAACACTAGAACATTGTTATTATGTAGTCCAGTGAGTTTGAACGACCATACACACGAACACTCAATTATATAATTGCATTAGGACACTTAATTCTCGGCTATAGACATCTAATGGTTATGACAGTTTGAATACGTGCTACGTCATTAGCGGCATACCGTTGTGGACTTACGAAATGGGGTCAAGGAGAGCTAAAAACGGAATCATTCTACTAAAATTTTAGCAGTAACCGTCAACGGTTTAAAAAAAAGAATTATTTTAAATCTCCCCAAAAGGAAATTTATTAAAAACTGTATTTTAACAGTGAATAACAATAACATTACACATTTATATTGTAGTAGGTATGTGAGCGTCACGCACACATAAAGTTCGAACTTTGGCACACTACCATAAATCAAGGGGCGTTATACGCCATGTTTCACGAGCCCCATCCTTCTCTTTCGCTCTACCATCATTCTTAATATCGCTGTCCCATTCTACCATTGAGCAGGAGCTTTGAGGGGTCCCGGGGAGGGGGCAGATGTCTAGTCGTGACGTATTACTCGGCTGGCGGTCGGTCGGGTCAGTCGTTAGTTAGTAACGTTAAGTTTAATTGCTTAATTTTGTGCTTTCTACCGACTTAAATAAAATTATGAATGGGATTAATATTATAATGATATTTTACTGCACACTAATAGAGGGCGGAAACAACGACTAATGAAGTACCTGATAGGAATATCGATATCGACATGAGCGCTAATTACTTACAAACCACGCCACATTATAATGTATGCCGAGTAGGTTCCAATGCAAATCGCAAGTTCGATTCTAGAATAGACAATGCGACCAGAAGTTTATAGGACCACCCACACATCTGCAATGCATGTGTTTGATATGTAGCACGATTCCAATTTATTGGAAAAATATGAAAATAGAAATTTCTTCGTTAGAACTGCATTGTAGACGTTGGAACTCGGAATAATGTTGTTTTAGTTGTCTGGGAATATTTTGAACTGAAAATACTATTGCTTTTTAACGTTATTGGTAGTAGGAATCTAGTGGTACTAGTTAGATTTAGTGCCAATAAGATTTATTGTACCTACACATCTCACACATACATCACAGCAGATCTGTGCAATAGATTTGTGTTGTCCAGACTAATACGTGATCAGAATATTAGTGATGCGCTTTAATAATAATTTCACATACCTAGTTACATATCTACACTCTGTATAAAATTTATAATAGATGTTCATTGTTAGATGAAATACGTGGTCACTTTTAAATTTATAGTATGTCCCAGAATACATTAAGCATCAAATAAAATTACGAATAAGTGAAGTCCCAATAAAGATCCAAGTTTTTTTTTTTCAAATTAGACTATTTCGCCAAATGAGAACATGTTAATGTCAGTTTCCCACTGTATCTCAGGGTGACACCTCTCCTGCCGATCGTATGTATGTACATCGCCTTTATTGCTATGTTCTTATTTGTATCGACTAATTCGTCGGCCGTTAAAAGTATCGTGGCCTTGTTGGACATCTCATTGGTCGGCAATAAATATGGCGTTATCTCTCGATATCGACCGCGGGCCGCACTTCGCTCCACGCGACCTACCCCCCCGCTCTAATGAATTACACAATGAACTCTCATCTAAATACAGAAAAAAGCTTTTAAAGGCACATATCAAAAATGCCCACAAAAGCCTACTAAGACAGGACTCACAGATTTATAGCACTCCCTTTGTTAAATCACGTAATCTCCACGTGGAGCCGCGATATAAATGGAGGTAAATGAAAATAAATGTAGTTCCTCATTCTGCTCCTTGCCTATTTACATTGTGCCCAAACATAAATCTGGCTCTGTTTAATGGTAATCTATTTTAAAAATTACCTGTTAAATCACATCAGGACAGATAACACATTGTTTGGGGTATGTGGTACAGAAAAAATATTTGTCGGCCAACGCGGCTTAGATTTGTTGCCTTCAGGGTGGCATTTACATCATCGGTCCTCTCATATATTATGTGGTTCACGGCTCGGAATACATTAACCAGGTACCAAATATTGATCCAGAAGAATATTTTAAACAAACCCTTATAATTAAAGATACTTGTTTATTTAGTTACATATTTATGTACGTTTATGACAAATATTTTAGCGTCTTAAATCATAACGATATCGCTAGAGCGTGGGCGAGTATCGCATTTAAATTAATGATTATTTATCGGCCATGTTTCGAACATCGATACGTGGCGTCCGCACGGTTCGTGTCGGGTCGGACCATAGGGCCATTTTCGGCAGTTTCCGGGTATCTATTCTGTAGCTATGTTTGTCCAACTAATTTATATGCATGACGAGCTTTACAGCTAACTACGTAACAACAAAATGCGTAGATTTAAAGATAAATGGATACATATTTATTTGAATTTTAGTAAGCCCATTATTCAAAGGCGTTCACCCGTGCGAACGAAAGTATTGAATTAATGAAATTCCTGAGAGCAGCAGTCAACGCTACAGATAGCAAGACTAGTTTATAAAACAACAGAAACGGTCCGGCAAAATAATAAAAATAATAATTAGTGATGCGACTTCCCGCGGTCTCGACGACCCACGTCGTAAGTTTCGCCTACATACGCGAGAGGCGTCATGCTAACGCAATAAGAAATAAGAGGTGAATAAAAAGAACTGGCCCGGAGCGATATTTCACCGACAGATCTGACCGAAAGATGCTGATGTGGGGAACTTGTGACAGCACACCGCTGGAACCTTTGCGATACTTGCAAAGTTTTTCTAATAACTTACGATTTATTTTAAAAGCAAATCCAATATAAGTACAACAATACATTAGACTTTTTTTTATTTATATCATGCACGACATCTTCAAGAGCAATGTGACAGTGATACATTATTTTCAAACTGCTTCCAATAATCCCACGCCATTTACCATTTCACTCAATTTTAACTTCTAAATCTTATTCTTTACGAGCGCAATACATATTACAAGCGATATTGTATATATCGTAAAGCATACAATAGTTGGGCCATTTATTCGGTTTATCGATACGTGACGTGGCAATTAGCACATCACTAGACAAAGCGCTCTCGGGTGCGAGCCTACAAATCATACTGATACCATCTTCTACAAATTTGAATCGGATCTTATTTATGATTTGCCTTTTTCACGGCTACGTTTTGGGGAAAACTCGAATATAAATCACTGATAAATGGTTATTGGGTTTCGTACCTAATTCGAACTTTGTTACCGCCTACCGTACTCCAATACACAAACATTTCACATTTATAATTACATGTTGTTTGTTTATCTTATCAGAAAAAAAATTGTACCTATAGGTCAAACAAATTCCTAAAACCAAAAAATTCCCACGGTATCGTTTTCATTATTCGCAACAACATAATAATCATAACAAAAGCATGTACAAACACCGTACTTGGTTAAACAGCAATCGCATAAACAAACCCCAACAATAAAGCCAAATAAACGCTCGAGCACGCCATCCAATCGCACCTTGAATCGCACATAAAAGCCCATGAACACCGGTAGAATTGAATACAACGCTGCTCAACAGGAGCATCCAAATATTGCATTCCCAACCGTACTCGGTCGGGTAATATCGAGCACGAGAGTAGACTTCGTTAGTGCCCATAAAATCGTTTACGAGCTGCCGAAGAACCCTCTTCAATAAACGTGCCATAAAAGTTCGGTTATTCGACGCTAGATGGCGACACTAGTGGCCGCTTGAAACAGTTGCAACGATTTTACTGCCATCTATGGAGCTTTTTAAGCGTTTAAGGTCGGCGTGCGAGAGAGACGAAGCCTGTCGTCTCTCTTCCACGGGATTATGCTGAAGTTCGCTGGTTACGGAATGGGTCAAGCGTGAACCAATTTTTTATAGTAAGTTTTATAAACGGCTTGAAGGTGTACGGTTGGTTGGCGCGGATCGCTCTTTTTGTAGTAGGTAGTGAAAAGAAATAAAAACACTCTTGGAATGGTTGCCATTAATTAAATTTACCAACTTTTTTCTGCGACATTGAGAATTTCTTACAGCTACAAAATTATGAGTGAAAACGACTGGAAACTATAAAAATAGTAAGCGAACAGGTGCCTACAGATAACGGCAAGATTATTCACACACGTAGGTAATTAATTAGTCATAAATGTCGTTTATAGTCAGGATGACGTCACACTAGGCAAGCAACAAGAGGTAAAGCCTCGAAGGTTTGAATTTCGAAGAGCGCGAACGCACTTCGTGTGATGAACGGTTTCACGCGCATTACGCCCGCCGGCCTGTAATAGGGTTGCCAACGTTCGTAAAAACTGTCGTATCAACCTTTTTAGACGATGTTTGTAAGAATGCGTTACATTTCCGCAAAAAAAAAAAACGTTCAGTCTGTCAGGTTTTATATGGGATTCGTTTAGGAGATTAGACTGTTTTAGTTCTAGATGCCTGAATATTTAACGTTTGACAAAATTATGTTTTAAGGAGCTTAAGTTTATGTTATACATACTTATACTACATAAAATTGACCGTATGACAGCCCTATTGTTCACGTCGGTGGTCTCATTAGATGACGCCCTTATTGTGTTTTTTCTTTACATAAATTATAAGTCATGTGCATCGAAGCACGGCAGGGAATTCACGGTGCAGACTGCTAAACGTTCCTAAACTATCGGCTAGAACGAGGAGAAAATGGCTCTAAATCATACCCATACAACACTATACATAAGTAAGTATAACGTTAAGTGAAAGATAATTTCAGCTATCTAGTACGTGGCATGTCTCTAACCCGGTATTAGCTGGAAATATTGTAGTCAGTTATTTTATTACAATTTTATTAAAGACCTAGACGCCTTGGCCCTACGTGTAATAAAATTGTAAGGTGCATTATGCCTGAAACTCAATAGAATTTTGTAATTTTATCGTGTTGAAAGATTTTCCTGTATTATAAGAGCTTTTTTGTTAGATAAAAAAACATTTGAATAGAATAGAATTATTTATTCGTCTTGACCGCATCGATAGGTTATTGTTTCCTATCGATTAACACAAAAACAAAAAAAAAAACATTTGGTTTTTTTAATTTCTTTAATAAACAATATTTCCAGAATTTCGTATCAAATAATAAAAAACATTTTTAATTTCGTTAAATCTGCCCTATGTCGACCTCAGTTTTTGAGGCGTACCATTTAAACATAGTTATTAATCAACGGCGGACTTCATATATCATTAATTTATAGACAAAGAATAAAATCAACACAAAACATGTTCACAAAATAAATCTCAATAAAATTTAACATCATCTTGGAGGGAGACCGCGAACGGGAAACGGGTAGAGTTGGCAAAAATAATTATAAAAAGCTTTAAAATTAATTATTGACATTAATTAATATTTTTTGGATTGATATTGCCAATTCATTTAACTGTGTACGAAGAATTCAATCAGTTCATTGAATATTTAAATAGGTAGATACCTACCTCATAATATTTATGGGTAAACCAAAAACATGTAATAAAGTTGTCTGAATTCCAGGCAAGGAAATTGTTCATTTATAGTGGAGTGGGTACCTTAAGGATTTTACTTCGGAACCCGGTTATTTTGAATGAATTAAACCTGTGAAACCTTTTTTTATTGTTTCTTGGACTAAATAAAATCGTTAGCCATTTGTTTTCACCGCTTTTGATTTAATACTCGACATTACCTCTTTACTTACTTAATTAGGCAAATGTGAGAAAGGCAAGAAAATAAAACAACGATCAACTTGACATTAATTGTTAATTTATCACTTTAACTGTTTTAAATGCGTTTATGCCAATATTAATTGACTCTTATATCTGCATCTTAGACTATAAATTATACATTGCCATAAAATGTCAACAATAGATTTATAGCATAAAAAATAACAATAATAATCGATCACTCCATAAAATTATATTAATATCGATTACCATTACAGTCAACAATAATTCTCATATTAATGAAAGATACAGTGATAATAGCGAATTTAATATTCTAATAGATCAATTTATCATGTGTGTTGAGTAATAGTATTGACACGTCTGCCAGATTGTTCATAAATTATTATTTTATCATTCTTCTTTTGCGGACGGTACAGTCTAAAACTGGTTTCATGGTATGTTTTATGCTATATCTACTAACACTAAACGTTTGTTTCGTCCGAATATTTCGGATATTGTTATGTGAACTATGTCTAATGTGGAACTGTCGTTGTGGGCATTGACCGAAGAAATAGTTTAAAGTAATAATGGTTCATTACTGAATGACGCTAAAAAAAGGATTTATTAAAATAATTCTACATTGTCTATAGTTTTTCTTTCTTTACATTTTTACTTTTTTTATTAAACTTTGGTGGCGGACAAATCTGTGACTTTAACTAGCGTTATAAATCTTTCGCGACGGGTGAAGAATTTACGAACTGACAAGATGTTAATATTTTAAAGATTCTCCCTCAGGCTTTGTTCGACAAATTATTAATTTTACGATTATAATGAGGGTCCCGGAGGGTACAAGATTTGGCTTTATATCAACCCAAAATTTTGAGTTCTAGAGGTAAATATAATTTTATATACTTATACCTCTACCTATGGCCAAAAATGGATCGTTGTGCTTATCAATGGTAGAATTTTACCTGTGACGGTTACTAACGTATGGATGTATCTACTATACAAAGCTATGAGGTTTTTGGTAAATTATTGATACTGTACAACAGTCTTCATTTTAACGAATTGTTCTGCCTAGTCTTTTCCCAATTATGCTGGAATCAACTTCCAGTCTAATCAGATGCGACACCATGTAAAATACTGGTATTGAACTAGTATTTTACACGGTGCGACTGCTATCAGACCTCTGCAACCCAGTTATTGGGTAATGTATCCTAAGGTCAGACCGGTTGTCGGACTTTCAAGATTCTGACTATACAAGGTTAGTCGGAAAGGGGGTACTAATCCGCAGGCCACTTAAAGTATCACTGATGACGATTTTAATGCAAGTGTTAAAATTTCAAAATTCGAAGATTTTTATTTCCATGTAAATTTTTTTTTTTTTTTAATTCTTCGTTCGTACTTTAGTTACCAATTCAGAAAACGGAGCTTCTAATTCGTGACCCCAAATATGTCCTAAAATGTAAACAGCTGATCATAGCTGAAGATAGCTAGATTTTAGCATATTTTTATGTAATTTTTGAATAGCTACTTCTCTCAAAATATTGACTTTTGGGGAAAATGGTAGAACAAAAGTTACTCATTATTATGGGTACTTTAACACCCTATCGGATTAGTACCCCCTTACTGACTAACCTTGTATAACGACTATCGTAGGTATTTGTATGACACCCTTGACTGTCTTAATTTTAAGTAATAACGCTCAGTAAATCAGAGGTGTCGGCCATTACTCAATGTCTGTAGTAAAAACAGAATTTGATACCATTGAAACATAAGGTTTCGTCTTGTCTTACACAGAAAGAATATTTTAATTAAAATTTTACTCTGTTTATCACAACCCTAAGTAAGGACGCCTACAAATCTTTTACTAAATACGGTTCGAAACAAAATTAGAACCTACATAGTAAACGTGCCGAATATTAATTTATCACTTAAGAAAATTTGCTAGAACAACGCCATGCTCTTTGAAATGTGACCTTTAAAATAAATTACAAGTAAATTATGGCAATTCGATCGCTCACCGAACCATATGCGGTGGTTATAAATAACTTAATGAGTTCAATTATCCTCCATCTTTAAAATGCAGTTTGGCGTTTGATCTCGTCCAGTTTACGCTTTCAATATAACTTTATTGAACATTATAAATGAAATGAAGTACACGATAAAATATCCGATGCTGTTAATTGAATTAAGAACTTGGTTATTTCATTTCAGGGCTCCTTTATATTGTCTCAGCCTCTACATTTAGTCTTTGTTATTATGATTAGTGTTTACTAAAATGATGACCATCTTCTTATATATAAAGAGACTGGTACTGACTGACATTTCATTCATCAACGCTGAGCCTAAACCACTAAAGCTGGAAATATGAAATTTGGACAGTAGATTCCTTACGTGACGAAAACATCCACTAAGAAGGGATTTTCCGAAATTCAACCCCTAAGGGGGTGAAAAGGGTGATTAACGTTTGTATGCAAGTCCGTCATTTTTGAAGTAAGAAGCATGAAATTAAATATTAAGATTTCTGGTTAGGAGTAAATGTACACGTGTTTGAGCGTTTTTCGAAATTCAACCCCTAAGGGGGTGAAATAAGTGTTGTAAGTTTGTATGAGAAATCTGGTAATTTTGAAGTAAGAAGCATGGAATTCAATATTTAGGTTACTGGTCAGAAATAAACGTACACGTGTTTCAGGGTTTTTGAAAATTCAACCCCTAAGGGGGTGAAATAAGTGTTGTAAGTTTGTATGAGAAATCTGGTACTTTTGAAGTAAGAAACATGGAATTCAATATTTAGGTTACTGGTCAGAAATTCTATAATGTAGGTATGTATTCTATGATGTAAAATTTCACGCAAGCGAAGCTGCGGGCAACAGCTAGTTAGCAATAAAATGGTCTATTATTATATCCTTTATTCGTATTATTTCTTATAAATTACATTTTAAATATATTTCTCTAAAAAAAAACATTTGAAAATATAAAAATAGTAGCCCACCAAATCGAGAACAGGGTCCAAGTTGCCGGTAGTCAGGGCCTTATAGAAAGGAACTTCCTGATAATACGTGCCGTATCCAGGAGTACCGCTTTCTGTATCAAGCCCTTGATCCCGTCGCCTAACGAGAGCCTCATCAGATCTGATGTTGGTCGAGGCTCTTGGCTATTAAGCTATCGGCCGTAACGACTATCGTGACAGTGACTGCTGAGTTCACAAAGTCCTAAATGAACTATTATTATTATGGCCCCTAACGGCATCCAAAATCAGAAAGACTACTGCAGGGCTACTGCAAATTCACGATCTGCTTACAATGTTTTTAATTCGCATAATTACTGTTTCGTACACGTAAATGCATTTTTACATACCACATCAGGATAAAGTATTTAATCCGTTTGAAGATAAAAGAAAATTAAAAGGCTCATGTTAAAAAATTCGAATAACAAAGGCTCGTATCTGCGGTATCTACACGCGAACAGACAGACAGACGGACAATGAAATTTTGCACAATTATCAAGATTACGATCGGGAACAGATATGAAACATGCCCTAACCACGTAGTCAGTTACGTACTTGTATCATGATTTACAAATGCATCGTTTTCATTGAGTAGTTATATTTTCCCGCTTCGTCTCCTTTGAGTTAAGCAGCCATAACTGAGCATCAACGCATTATTATGGAATTTTTATAATTAATGTGAGTATTTAATGATGGCTTCTAGAAAATGTAGCAGTGACAATTAAGCAGGTTAAATAGTGATGGTGGTATGTACTATGTACTCTGACTATAATACCAACATTTCTGCACGCGACTGTAAATACACATTGTCTTTTTAGGGTTCCGTACCAAAGGGTAAAACGGGACCCTATTACTAAGGCTCCGCTGTCCGTCTGTCTGTCCGTCTGTCACCAGGCTGTATCTCATGAACCGTGATAGTTAGACAGTTGAAATTTTCACAGATGATGTAAGTACTTCTGTTGCCGCTATAACAACAAATACTAAAAAACAGAATAAAACAAATATTTACGGGGGCTCCCATACAACAAACGTGATTTTTTTGCTCGATATTGATAACGGTAACAGGTAGACGCTTGAAATATTCACAGAATATTTAGTTATTTAATCACTTTAAAATTAATAATTAAATTAAAATAAAACAAATATTTAAAGGGGGCTCCCATACAACAGACATGATTTTTTTGCCGTTTTTGTAGATAATGGTACGGAACCCTTCGTGCGCGAGTCCGACTCGCACTTGGCCGTTTTTTTTAAATATTTCTGTCGTGTGCAACATTTTACCAGTTCTATAGCAATGTAACATTAATGATCGTCTGTCAATTCCTCTGTCTGAAATGTTCAATGTAAGTAATTCCATTTACCATTGAGGTTACATGATTAGGGTGTAGGTTGGATCCAAATGAAGCAACGGTTAACCTCCTCTAATGCCTGTACTTACGACATTTTATGCCGAGGAAATCATTTGTTATTATAACTGAGCCTGTGTTCGTGGAAGAGGTATGCAGAGTTGCAGGACCATACAGAGCCTTAAGTGCAGTACGTAAGTTGATTTTTTAAATATAAAATTTTGAACCTAGACGTTCGATTTATTTGCAGACGCATAAAGTTCAATATTCTATACCTATTAAAAAAAACGTTAACTGCATTTAAGCGTATGACAGTAGCCTTACCCCGAAAATCGAACTATGACGTTTCGGCTGACGGATCGCATGTTTTTCAACCACGCAAGTGATTCGGAACCGACGATGGGTGCGATTTTCGCAATTTGACATTTTGTTTTTCGTTCAACCTACTCCCAAATGTTAATTGACATCTTGGTTGGGTTGGAGTTCCGTCGTTATTTCGTTTCTATCCGAAACTTCAAGATTCGTTGTTCGGAGTATGCTATGCTTATTAAAAAAAAAAAACAATGACGGTATCAGGTCCCTTAGTAAGTTAATTATCAGACTCAATTCTAAACCACAAGCTAATGCTGAAAATGTCATAACAGACAAACCCAATAAAACCATGCCCGAGAATCAAACTGAGAACCTCACCGGTGCAGTCGCAATTCCAACCACTTGACGGCAAAAACGTTAATTTATACTTAGTTAATGAAACGCTAGTATAATAAAACGCGCTCTATAATTTACTGTATTAGAACATTTTCTTACACATTAAAGGGAAATGGGTGTGAGCTTGCATAATAGGCTTTATCGCCACATATGGGCTTTGATTAAACCTGCGTTACCTTGTAGTTTAATAGACCTAAGTGTAAGGTAATAATTTTACCTACAGTTTCTTACTTTATTGTAGCAAATTAAATTGCTTAGATACATCAATTATGCGGTATCTAGGTCAGTCTGTTAACTACTTACAATTTTTAACCACAATGACCGGACTTTGGAGTGTATTTACTATACAGGGTGTAAACGAATTCCTTCAAACCGCGTGATCTACATGACACAGATTAACCTTAAACAGGATTTAAAGGAAATCAGAGAAAAAAATACTAAGTTTTCTATTTTTGAGTCATTTTAGAGCCTCGAGTTAAGTGACTGCAAAGAGCGATATCGCCTTAGTCGTACCCGCCAGTTGTGTCGCTGTGCTTTCAATAATTTATGCGTGGCATCGAAATTGGTGGTTTTGATATGATCACTTACCGCTAAGGCAAGATTTTTTTTTAGTTCCATCTACACCAGTCATGTGGTTTCAAGAAATTATACAAATTCGTTTATAACCTTTATTTTCAGAATATTATTATAATATTCTCATGCAAGCTTTTTGTCTCATCCCGTCATACACAGATTATCAATTAGTATGTGTGTCAAAGTTACTATAAAATTTGGGGGTGCATGAAAAGAGCCTCCACGAGTAACTATCCCCTATAACCCTGGGCAATCAGCTCCGCTACCAACCTTGCTGACTGGCTAATCTTTTCACCACAGTATCAGCTGTTTTCGTATAGCTCGTGCTGACACGAGAGAAGAAGACTATAAAATTCATGTAACTATGATATTATAGATGCGTTAACGTTCACTAATTTATTATAACTGTGCACCGTTATTATACAGGCTGTCCCAAAAAGTAGTGTCAACCGGAAGTCCATAGGTAGAGCACCCTTAGAGGTACCCGAATCACACTACTTTTTGAGAAACCTTGTATAATTTATTTGAATTTCATTGATAAATCTCAGTATTTTGCTAAGTTTACGGATGGATTGTACAAAAGTTGCATTTATTTAGTTATTTCATTACAGATTAAGCACACGATAAAAACACTTTAGCTACATTATACTAACATAAGACAGTGTAATGTTTTGTTAGATGTCCTGTACTTGAGATGTTCCATATTTCGCTTTCTTACTTTGAAAAAGTTTCAAATGAGGAAATCTAAATTTGATTCATTGTATCCTGTGTGCTTTTATGTTGAAATAAGATGATTTTTTTCGTTAATACTTGAATCAACTGATGCTGGCAACGGTAGTCATAATCAGCTCATAACAAAAAATCTTAAGTTTTAATTTATAAAAGTAATAAAACACAATATTAACCTCTATTGTTTCAAAAATAAAGCATAATATAACGTTGTTGGGAATTTTCATAAAAACGCCTTGAGTATCGTGGCGGTGGTCCTGATGGGACGCGCGATGGCTGCCTCACAGGGCGTCCGCTCGCTTGTAACTCATATTACATTGTTATTTATTGAAAATTAATTGTGTGAAAACACCACGCGAACTATCTCTATATCGAACCCACCACGTGCAGAATAATAGCCTCGCAGCTTGCTTGAAATGAAAACAATTCAACTTTATAACACTAATCTTACACAATCATCACTTATTGGTTTTCTTTATATTAAAAACGTTTAGAAACAACGTAACCTCAAGATATTCTACCACACATTCATCTTCCCCGTAATAACAACCGCCAATTTTATTCTTCCATCCATATAGCGAAATATCAGGGAGATGAGAATCCGATATCCGATTATTCCGCAAATTCCCCGGTTAAGAAAGGCCTTAACACATCAAATCCCTAAATACCAAACTAAACCGATTCGCAAACACCTTAAAGTCCATACTTCAATAAATAACGTTCTGATTTATGAAAATTTATCATACACTTGAGGCTTAATTTTGAAATGATCTCCTCGCGATGCTAAAGGATATGATCCGCGCTTCAATGACAACGGAAATGAGACCTTGTGTTTAATAGAATACATTAAAAACTAGTTTGTACGATGAAGCAAAGAAGACATTTTTCAATACATAGTTGGAAGTGTGTCTGCGTATTGTTTTGATAAGCTGCAGAACGGGTTTGCGAGATTTATTGCTGGTATGATTTAATGCGAATAAACTACTCGCCTTGCGCTCGTTGTATTGATGAATGCTCTATTTTTAGTGCAGTCACCTATATTCTAAGTGATGCTTAAAATATCTATCACATTTTGATAAAGAAAATAAACAAGAATTGGCTCGGGTTAGTTAATGCGCATTAACGTGTACTTCATGCGGATTTTCATTTAAATTAACAGGTGATCCTCGCTTCCCCTTGCTAGACTAATTTGAATAAAATTAGGTTTCTTGCACTTATTCAGCGCCGCCTTAAGAATGGAAGAGCATAATCGCTGTGTTACATCCGCTGGGGCATGACTCAGTAATTATTGTAAGTCCTCAATTAAATTATAATAGCGGGCTGTGTTGGGCATACGTTATTTGTAGATTGGCAGCCCTGTCGCTCGGGGGCCAATGGGAACGTTGTAATGCGGCGCCTGCGCATGATCGCCCGCTGAGCTTTACAGTTCAAACAACATAAGAAATATTGTACGAGGAAATAATTTGCTTATTTTTGCTTATCAGACCATCTCAACAAGCCAAGTAAGTAGATATTTAAAAATTACGCGATCAATGAGCATGACGATTTGCGTAAATGCCCACATAAACGGTTATTTATCGCCAATGCCGATAGCTTTGGGTGGTTTGGAGTCATGAAAGAAAGATTCAATTTGAAAATTGCATACCGAAATGTGATTCACAAAACTCGATTACCAAAAACGACGTAAACAATTTGTGTTACCGTAGCACCCGGATCAAATCTATTACCGTATGCAAGTATTGACGAATCAAGGACCGAATATTGGAATTGGAATCAAATTGTTCGATCTACATTCGTTGGTAATAAATCATGTTCAGTTAGTGGATATTTGCGTGTCGCAACTGTTAAATTTATTGCGATGACAAGGTCGGACTTAGGAACGGTAGGTACATAAGTGCCCAAGGCCTTCCGCTAAGTTTTAAGGCTCGTTCAATGTTACGTTTAGAAGTAATTTGGATAGGCGGTATTAATTCGGCCACCAGTGTAATACGGCTTCGTAAAATGTGAAACTTGACGGTAAGACAATTTTGATTTATGGTTTTACTGTAAGAATGAAAGTTTTATGAAATTAAGTTTACACGGAGATTTTAAAAAGTAGTAAACAAAGTAAAAATTTAATTCAGATATTAAATAAAATCTATATAACAAAATCGTAACGCTGCTAAAGTATGCAATACGTCCTAGGAACGACAAGTACTGATGGCAAAAATGTACCTAGTTTTTAAAATTTTTGTCTGTTTGTCCGTTTGTATGTTTGAGCTTCACGCCATTGCTACTGGATGGATCCAGTTGAAATTTGGCAGTCACATCCGTTAAAGAGCGGGTCAGGTTATACAGTACAAATCACGCTATGGAGTGAAATAAGCAGTAACTTTATTGGAAATAAATGCGATTAGAATTAAAAAAATGGAGACATATAGGTACATGATATTGTTTAAGAGCTGTATTACAATTTTGGTGTACAATAAAGTAGGTATATTCTATTGTTTAGTTGTTGCGCCACAATGTTGTTTTCCGACTTCCACGCAGACGAAGTCGCGGGCACAGCTAGTTATTTATAACAGGATTGTCACACGATGTTACCATTCCATAAAAACGCTAAGATAAATAACTCAAACAATTTTCACATCACCGCAGTCACTATGTAAATTATTTCACTAGATTCACAATACTTCATCACTTGACATAATTACCGTAAGAAAAGTCTCGTTAATCTTTCTACATGTACCATCGGTCCATCAATTAGTGACCAGCTAGGTTTCTACTCGTCATGAATTTTAAACCATACACCTGTATACACGGCTAGTAAAAATGTCCTACTAAAGATACTGGTTCGCAGTATATGTAAGCTACAATTAAATGGTGGTTGTAAATCAACGAAGGGAAATGCCGTAGCAATTAGAATTACTGATCGATCGGCTGTTAGATTCTCGTGTTTGTTACTCAATGGAAAAATAATTCCGTAGGCATTTTTGTTGTGATTGTGTTTACGTTTAATGTTGGAAAAACAACATCAACAATATTTAGGAGTCTTCGGGATTCGCCATGCAATTTTCTTAACATCCTTTGTCGGCTCCATTTTCTAAATAAACCTGGATACTTGAAGATAAAATGTAATAATTCATAATAATAACCCTTTAGCCGCCGCAATATTAGCCGTTTTGGGCACCTCGCTTCGTGATATAGTCCCGATACACGCCACGTGAGTGATAACTCTATCTATTTGATACATTACCATCAAAATAATAATGGAAGTCCATTTATTTGGTGGCTAGAAATAGGTTTTGCGATTCGAGATCAAAGGTGGTCAAGGCATTCGTTTGCAAATTGCTACTTAAGACTACTGTTACCTAACTTTTTGACTGGAAAATCACTGTCAGGAAATATTACAAGTCTACAAAAATTCTTTATTTTTTATCGCCGGTATTTTTTTCTTACTTCATTTTTTAACTACTAGGTTGCATGGTCCATAATTTAACATTATACATATGAGATATTTAATTTTTAAATTCGTTTTTAAGCCAACCAATTCTAATTGATAAAAGTGCGAGGTAATACGCCGGTGACGCATGGCACGTTGAACCGTACTGCTATTACGCACGCAACCCCTATATAAAGACATAAACATCGACCCTCACTATCTAAACGTACGTAAAATTTGGTAAAATATTCATCCTCTTCTATGAACTTTAGGCTGAATGATTTTACTTTCCTTTGCCTGACTGACGACAACAAACTGTAAGCCGCCATGATGGTTTTATATTGTTGTGCGTTTGATGTACAACTTGTGACACGTAGACATTCATTTCAAAAGGGATTTAGTCATTTAATTTCAAATACATTGAACGGTTATTGAATACTTTAAATGGTCGTTTATGTTAAGTGTTCAACGTGTGCGATAATTTTCAATATCTAGCCAATAAATTAGTGAAAATTTACATAAAACAATGAAATACGTAAATGCTTTGGTAGACAAAGTTTTAAGAACCTGAAATGTCTTTATAATTACAGCAATTTTGTAGCTACAGGTGTGCAAGTATCGCGTGTAGGAGGCATCTTTTGACAGTGCTATAAGAAACTTGAATATAAACGAAAACCAGTGTTAGCATGATTTTTGATAATAATTGGTAAGGAGATTTACCACCTACGACCGTAATAACAGGTGAATGTTCAATTATACAAGGTTAGTCGGAAAAGGGGTACTAGTCCGAAAGGGTGTTAAAGTACCCATAATAATAAATAACTCATGTTCTACAACTTTGCCCAAAAGTCGATAGTTTCAGAAAAATACCTGATCAAAGACTTCATAAAAATACGCCACAATCTTCTGTCCTCAGCTATGATCAGCTGTATTTACATATTAGGTCATGGATTAGAAGATTCATTGTCTGATTTCGTAATTAAAAGGGATAAAGATTTTTTCAAAAAACTAAAATAAATATGGAATTTTTAAATTTTAACATTTTCTGTTGACAGTTGGACCGATTTAAGCAAAAATGATCCAATATACTCTGTTCTGATATGTTAAAATATACCTTATTTGGAATGCATAGGTCACAAAACTCGAAATTGTCGAGGTTGTGGGTTGGATCATTTTTGCTTAAATTAGTCCAGTTATCAGTGATACTTTCAGTGGCCAACGGATTAGTACCCCCTTTACTCAACCTTCTATTTCTTAGGACAAAGTGACACCTAAATAGTAAAGCTAAAAAAATACATTTGCATTGAAATAATCAATTTCTAATCACGTCCTAGTTGTCGTTCGAAGTTGAAATTGTAGATAATTACAATAATCATTTTCTTGTGAAATATACTTGATACCTACTTTTATCAACTTATTAGCTGTTCGCAATCAGGACTTGTTTAATTGATTTTAATTAAAGACTTGCTTGTCTTGCATTAATATCAGTACTATTTTATAGTGTTGTTAGCAGCCTAGATCATAAATCGTACTTATTTTTATTAACATTGTTAGGTATGTGGGTATTTTAATATGGATATGTTGATATTTTATTTTATTCATTCAACTAATTGATAAGCCTCAGGAGTAAGAATGCGACTAGGATGTTGGTATACCTTAAAGTTATAAGTAGCTACTTAGGTAAAGCATTGATACAAAACGAAGGAAAAACTAATAACTCCATGTTAAAATTTCTACCCACCACTTTGGTCCCTATTGCAATGAAAATAAAAGCGAAAGAATTGAAAAAATATTTCATTTTTTCAATTCTTTCTTTTGCAGTAGGTACCTACCTATACAGGTTGAAATTATAAACACTCGACAAACCGAAATGGGAGATTGTACTCATCATTATGAACAACTTTTACTATGGGACACAACATAACTCGTCAAAATGTAGGGAACAGCAGTTTTTTTTTCGCGACTTCCTGTTTGGTCTCATAGTAAAAGTTGTTCATAGTGATGAGTACAATCTCTCATTTCGGTTTGTCGAGTATTTACAATTTCAAGCTGTAGATGGACAAGCATTATTTATACTTATTCCAAATTTCAAGTCAATAGCACAAGTAGTTCCTGAAATAAGCAGCTGTGGCAGATAGACAGACGGACTGACAGACGAAGTCGCACCATAAGAGTTCTGATTTTACCATTTTGGTACGGGAACCCAAATTTTAATATTCACTCACAGGTCAAGAATCTTCTCCACAATTTGCTATTAATTCAATAAAGGTCTAAAGTCTACTCATTAATGATATAAATAAAACACAAGAGCACTTAAATTTTTATTGAAGAAGTAGACATAGTAACATAAACACAGCCTTAGTTATAATGTAAGCAACACATTATAATGTTATTGCTAAATCTAAAAATACGTATATTTCTTAACTAGCATGTAGCGTTTCACAGATTTTTTGTCTACAATTTTATTACTTTATCTTGTATTGCTTACAACTTAATTTTCAGTCTTGAAATTAAATTTATGATTTCATTAAAATTATAATGATGCCTAAACATAAACAGGTTATTTTAATAATACGTGTAAACACATAAATACAAACTGAAACACAAACAAGTTATTTGAATATACTAGTAAATTACATTTTTATCTGAAAATATTCAATTAGAGTACGTAACAAGTGACTCACGTTTATTTCATGTCAGATATCAGAAACAAAATAAGAAACATTATTGTTCTTTGTAGAACAGAATATCGGATGAATTTTTCACAATGTTTGTATTTTAACATCAAACAATAAACGCGGCAGTGTCTCGTGGCCTGTGGGAAACTGTACAACTGCCGTGAAACATGTTTCATATTATCTTTCTCCGTCTAGACACATTTAATATTGAGTATTAGTGTCGCCCTCGAACAGAAAATGTGACAATTACCCGGCCGCTTAAACCATTGAAATTTTCAATACTAATTTTGTGTAAGAGCGATTATTACAAACAATAAGTGCAATTAATGTCATGAGGTGAAGGTACAGTTCAACAATTAGTGTCATTTTTGAATACTTAATTGATTTTACTCATTTACAGGCAGAGTAATTACATCTATGACGCAAATTATCAAGAAAAAAATGCACATAGATAAATTAATGGTAGCAAGATATCTAGTAACTTATCGCACAATTCAAGAAAAAATTCTGAATCGGTATCTAAGCGTACAACTTATAAATGATAATCAGAAGTTTATATTTAAATTGCAAATGCGGGATATCGCTTAAATTGTCAGTATCAATCATGCGGCAGTCGACACTAGGGTGACAATAAACAATAGTTTTAACATAGTGGCCGAATGCACCCGGACGCTATGAGCAGTAGGAGAGTTGTAAACAGAATGTACCCAGCTCGCCATTACTCATGGACGATAGGGTCGCCACACGGACTGAGAAAAACAAACTAGTGGACATCGTTGATTTTTATCTCTTCAATTTCGCTTAGAATCTGTAGTTACATCAAGTTATAAGTCTCAAATCCTTTTTGAAGTTAACAAAACTGTATATTACTTAGTACTTGCAAAACAAAACACCTATTTGTAGAAATTAACGCTTAACGCATGTAAATGTGGAGCAACTTTGACATCCTTAAACTGCGGCATTCGAGAGCTACGAATGCTAAAGCCGAATCAGTATGATCCTATCTCAAAATGATATGAAACAATACAGTCTGCTTACAGACAAAAAAGTTTTTAATTCAATGTAGGCATCTAATTTAAAAATTAAACTTGACGTAAGTATTTTATAGAACAAGTACCATCGCCTACCTAAAGGAGAGTAGTTAATTAAGACCTGTTATTTTGTTTAATTGTAATTTAAGTTCCACGCATTAAGAAATTAAGATCGCAATCTCAGAGCAATAATTCTAAGTTATTACGACACAATACTTTTATGTTCATGACATGGAGAGCAACTTCAAAATTTTACTTTAATTTAATTAGGAAATGTGTATTTATTTAAAGTAGATAATTGCACTTTAGTTCCAGTTTTGCTTAACGAGCATTTTCCTAAAGAAAATCGTGACAATACTGTATAATTTTCAATCAAACAAAGTACCTAATTGAAACTGTTGTCACACGAAGAAAAACTTCAACACGAATACAAGATATATGAAACCACTTTTTATTCACTACATTGTTTCAATTAAACTGCGTTCTACTCTATATTTTTTCTTCTATGTTTATAAACAATATCAAGGTGTTTTATGGTAGAATACCGCGTAATAATTCGTCACTTCCCGTAGTCTGTGGCTCACGTGGGTAATTTTTATTGAGGCCTTGAACTTGTACACAATTTGGACGGTCGATATTACAGACGCGGTCGGCTTTGCCGCCTCGGAGATGATTCGTGCTAGTTACATTTATATGGAGTGATATCATTCTTATAGTGGCACTATTAAATGATAAACTCGTATGGATTGAGCGTAGATTTTTGGGGTTTTAGATGTTAGTGGAATTTTTTAGAAGGAAGTATCTACATTTATTTTTATATTCACGCAAGTAAACGACTGAAAAGGAAAATATAATGAAGAGTTGTAAGTTTGAATTTAAATTTCGGTAGAGCATTCTTCGTAAATTACAGTTTATCACCTTAAAATGTATCTGAGAATGTAAAGTCGTTGGCTGCACGAAAATTAATAATTCAAGAGATAGATTATGTATATCAGTGACAGTAACTGCTTAATTACTGTGTAATAGACCGGAAAGGCGGAATTTTAAATAGTTTGCCAAGAAAAACTGCATTGCTACCTTTAACGTAGAGCCGTCTCAAAATCCTAACATTTTTTTATTCGATGTATTTTTAAGGTATGATTCCTTCCTAAAGGGAATGATTGGATTTTCGTGTAACAATGTAATGACGGATAATCAGTTGTTGTGCAAGCAGTACGGTATTGAGGCCCTCGGGAACTAACGGGCACAGTCTTCAAGCGCTCTCACAGCTCGCCGGCTATACTCGACTAACCAACGAACAGACTATCATTTATTTAAAACGCATTATCAGATAATATATGATGAAAACAATAAATTGCTTCTATCATTGTATACGTACGTTACATCACGTTAAAAGATTACAAAAGTTGATTTATAAAGCCATAAAATATAAATTAAAAATGGTGCTTCCGTGCAATTGTAATGAGCATAATAAAATCTGGTAAGTCTTAAAAAAGAAGATAATATTTAAGATATTATCAATGAGGCAATTAACGCTTTGCCTACTTTGACTTTGTAGCCCCTTGTTACCAGGCTACAAAGTCCATGCGTGATAACATGTTTCAACAATAGTAAAAACTTATTGCGTCCTTAAGTAGGAATTTAATAGCTCACAGCCGTAGAACAGAAAGGTATAGATTTTTTAACCTTCAAAAAACTACTGCCGAGTCAGACACATAAATCAATGTTTTTGCCAACCGACATTGCTTGCGGTTTGAAATGTAATATCAAAAAATTATTAAAGTATGTGTGTACCTCACGATTTTATCTCTTAAAGGCTGTGGAAAACTCCATGCATGTACCTAGGAACGTTTGTTAGTCGGTAAATGCTTTAAAAAAAAACTTTAAAAAGTAAAAACCGACTTCAAAAAAAACTAAACGGAGTAAAATAATTGTCATTTAATAAAACTACCAGTTTCAGAAGTCGGTGCATTCAATTTGTTTCAGCGTAGAACACCGACTTCTGAAACTGGTAGTTTTATTAAATGATAATTATTTTACTCCGTTTACTTTTTTTTGAAGTCGGTTTTTACTTTTTTAAAGTTTTTTATTTTATACTTTTTAGTGCCACAAATTACAATTACAATAGTACCTATACAAATTCTCGGACCAGCACTACAACTAGAACGTCGTCTACATACGATTTGCGTTTTTTTTTTGTTTTTGTTGATTTTTTCAAAAAGTGCTGAATCCATTTCAATAAAATTTATATGGAACCACCTCTGAAGCATGGCCTACTAAACAAAAGAAGAATCATCAAAATCCATTCATAATTGGCGGAGATATCGCGTAACACACATACAAAAAAAAAACATTCAGACGAATTGAGAACCTCCTCCTTTTTGAAGTCGGTTAAAAAGTAGAAGGTATGTAACAGGTTGTTAACGCACGAGCTTCTTCATAGTCAATTTAACTCTATGCATTTATCCGATCAATCATAAAGTTAATCAGCTATCACGATCTATTTTCCTATCATTCTTAGCATATCGCATAAAAGGTGTTGTCTTTCTCCAAAGAAATTCGTAAAACAATTTTCGATTGAGTATACGGTAAAACCTGCATCTGCCTCCACAATGGCAAATTACTGATCTTTGACATCGGCAGGAACAATGGGAGACGCAACCGATTTATGACGTGGCGGGACTGTCGCAGATTCAATAATCCTGCGCACACGCACCGCACCGGCCCACGATCATGTGACGTACAAAGTAATGTACGGGTAATTTATTATAATTTGCATGCGGGTTAAATACAGGTTGGTTGGATAAAATTACAAGCAGTTTAAGGTTAGCTAGGGTTTTGAAGATCAAGGTCGAGAAATTGCTTTGATTGCACGTACTGGAAAAGACCTCGTTCTGATACGGTAATTAAATCAACTAAAACATATTATAAAGATATGTTCATTTTATAATTATTATTTTTTTGAGAAGTTTAACGACTTCTTTCCTGTAGGCTAATTCAAGTAATTTCACGACGCACTGATCAAGCTGTAGTGACGTCACAGTTATGTTCACGCGAGCGTATCTGACACCGATCGCCTATTAAGAGAATACGAAAAGCATTGTTCTGATCGAAACTTAACTGCAACTGCACTGCAACTGCACTGCAACTGATCTTCTTTAGTTAGGTGAATCTGTACCCCGAGTGTGAGTTTTTTTACGTTACTAGCTACTGTAGTTGCATCACATCAAAAATGTATGAAAATTTAGGCAGCGCCTCTAGCAGCGAATAGCGTTACTAAAAATTTGTTTGGCATTTTTGGCGAGACGCAACTACAGTAGTAACGTAAAAAACTCACACTTCGGGTACAGAGCCTAAGTCATCTATTCGTTGTTTCCTCGTACAAAAACGGACATCTACGTACCAAGTACCAAAGCATCGTAAATCTCAGCCACATAAAGTTACGTAACACAAACGCTAATTAAGTAATACGATTCCTGTAATTGCATTTCATAGATGTAGGTAACTCGGTAACCGAGTAGCGCAGAGATTTTTCCCGACATTTAATTAGAGGTTTAATTATCACTGATGGTATCTAGAACCAAGTCGTACAAACAGGATGTCTGACAATATTTGTCATTATAAGTGGATGTTCTATTATTTAGCTTTTATGTGATGTTAAGATATAAAAATTAACTAATAGTAGGTCCACTCAGCGCCTTAATGTTTTCCGGTTTCGTCGTGAGAGTCGTTACAATGTCGCCGCCATCCAAGTTCTAACAGTTTGTTTCTTTATTACTGTACACACAACCATTTAAACACCCTACAATTAATCTGATTTATGTTATATTAAAAATCTGAGAGCTTCATTATATTCTCTTTTTTTTTTCGTTTTCGCTAACAAACTTGGTTGCTTGTAATTAAATAATTAAAATAACTTGTTTATTTTTTTGGGTACGTTGTAGTTAGAGCTTTGAGTTATTTATTTTTGTTACGAAAATATATCCATAGAATTCAATAATACTACATAGACATAGGTATGACCTATCTGCAATAAAAGCGAATAGTTTATTTTTTCTTGCAAAAAAAATAATACTTTATCTCAATTTTTACTGCCGTGTGTACAATCTTAAAAAGTATGAGGACACCACAAAATAACAGGGGTCAGTGGAGGAAGCTCGGCGGAAACGTAACAAAATACAGAGAGGATGGCGAGAGATTTACACACCCTGTACACAGTGGTTTACAAGTGTGCTGTTTTATGAGACGCCTAATAGATGTTCCATTGGACAAGTTGGCAAAACGATGAGGAAAAGTGATATCGTGGGATTTATCTGAGCACTTGATAATATTTTAGGCATTCAAACTGTGATCAGGAGCGAAAATGACGAGGGGTAACGAATTAGCCGAAACTTTGTTTTCCTTGAACTGAGAGAAAACTAGTTCAGTAGTGTCATTCTGTAAGAAACCCAGCTCAATATCGACGGTTAGCTTGATATCCATAATGTCACAGTATGGATAATAGAAGCAAATAACACACAAATAATCGACAGTATAATCAATAACGCGTAGTTTTGATCAATAACGTGTAGTTTTGTTATCCACGCTGTGTCACGACAAGTGTCTAATTGACAGTCGCGATCGAGGTGAGATTCTTACAGAATTGCACTGCTGGAGTCGTTACGGTATTACAAAACTAAAAGAAAAATAGTAAACTAACAAACAAAAGAAAGCTTAATTTTACTAGATCATTGGCTTTATGACATTTAAAATAAGGACTACGACGCAATAAGACTTTTTGTTATTTTTTAAAATATAACTGTACACGTTCTTCGAACCGTTTTATTGTTAACCTTAACAAAATAATAGTTTTAAAGGATCCCATTCATTAACAACAATCACCTGTAACCATAAAAATTATGCAACGTTTTTTGAACCATAAAACAGTTGTAATTCAACGGTAACCCAAACAATAGTCTTGTACCTGACGGCCTTTTTAGAGTTGAAGAATGTTTATGGTTTTACAGCTCTATTGCACAAGGTGGAGATAAAAAGAAAGAAAAAAAGATTTTTATACAAAAAAGATACAGGAGCAGATGTTTTTCGAAAAATAATTACTTATCTCAATGTAAATTGTCCAATAACTTAACTTAATTTTCCCCTACACTTAATTGCAAGCGATATTATCCTGTTTACGTCTTAACGATAAATTTTTCCACCCCAAATTTTCTCACCTAGCGAGTTTACTATAGAAAATTACTTGAAGCTCTAATCCGACCAGCTGTAGTGACGTAATCAAACAGCTGATGCTATAAAATACGTTGTAAACAGAACCGCAATAAAAAGGGACCGAGTCTCGGCGACACACGCACGGAGCGCCTAACGCACACTGAACTTAACCCGTACCACAAACGTAGCAGAACCGCACGTACTTATTACTTTGTTTTTTCTGGTGTTTTTACCCGGAAAAACCTAATTTATGTCATAAAATATTTTATGTGTGACTGAATTAATAATCATTTAATGCGAAGAGTGCCTACCATTGGGATTAATAGGTACAAAGTCGGTTAAAAGTAACAAATGTAACACAACTACTCGCGTGTGAATAATTCATCATAAAATGATTTATGGTATGATATAAATCTTTTATGGCAGAACAAAATATGGAAAAGCGTACAAAGTAGAAGCTATTTATAGAATTAGCTCCGTTACTGACCGTAGATACCCTACATTATTTCTTAAGAAGCCTACGGATTTTTTTTTATAAAAATCGCCTCTGTAATATTTCGTTAATTATTAAGGTACATTCGTACCTTAATTGAATATTAGCATTTCAATTAAAACCCTGTAACAATTTGTCGAAACGCTAAAAAAAGTAAATGTGGTATAAGTCGCGATACCGCTCCGCCTCGGTGGCCGGTGGAGCTAACCCATAAAATGCTCTTGGTTACTGCGTTCGGCTCACAATGTGACGTTTTATACAGAGTCGGGCAGGTGTGAACATTATCTTAATTCAAGTGCTACCGAACCGATCGAGGTGTGCTTCGAACTTAACGTACCAAATTGAAAGGAAGATTTTTAAAAAAGGAACCGATATTTTTGGAGGTTTTTTTTTAGGAAATTTGAGCCTGCTCTGTGAGCATGAAAATTTACATATTATTTTTTGGCTGTATGTAAAAAGCAAAGACCTGATCATAATATTTTTTATATTAAGATTATTTCACACCTTTCACTTTTCAGTTACTAAATGCATGTAAATTGTGCTTTTAATTATGTAGTTCAAGGCACATTTCATTCAAAATCAAACGAATCTGGGAAGTTTATTATCTGGTTTAGTTCACTGCAGATCTTACTTCTATTGAATTTTATTAGCCGTTTAGAGCTTCCCCAAAATCCTCCGATAAAGTCTTCAGAAGGGTTTACTCTTTGTAAGGTTCAGTTTAATTAAAAGGGATAAGAACTAATACTAAATTTAATTTAGGTATTAATTTCATAGTCAATTAAAAGCGTGTCACTGAGCGTGATTTAAAGAATATTGTTAATCTTTTTTAACATTTCGCTGCTTTGGGTGAATAACAATACAATTCAAAAGGCAAATTTTAGAGGAGAGCCATTTAAAAATTAAACAAAATATATTTGTTTACAACTTTTATTAAATAAAGAAAATACACACAAAATATAAAAATCAGCAGGATAATTTATATTTATTCAATAAAAAGTTGTAAACATACATTTTGTTTAATTTTTAAATGGCTCTCCTGTATTTTTTTTGCATTGTGTTTTTATTTATCCAAAGCAGCGATTTAATGAAAACTAAATTAAAAACGCTTATTTCGAGCACGAGTATAATAAAATTGCATAATTTATGTTGTAACCTAGCCTTTAAAGAACTTATCTAAAACTGTGAAGTAGACAGATACAACTCCCCTTAATGGTTTGAGAATTAAGAATATATTGATTATTTATTTAAATGAGTGAAATCAATTCTACTTAATTGAACTTGTAATGTTTGTTTTGCTAAAGGTCCAATTCTGGTTTTAGAAAAGGTAAACTAATGGTAAATTATTCTTTCTCTAAAATTATTTTGAAAAAAGTTGTCTAGTGGGAATGACCGATAGTTCCTTTCATACTCACTTTATCAACTGTAGGTATACTTAATACAACATAACCTATGTTTTTTTGTTAATTTCTACAAAATGCATAAATAAATATCGTTTGATATAAATCTATCAAAATTTATTTGTGATGTGTTTTAATTTATGAAGAAGTATTTGTACAAATTAATGCCTAATCATTAATAATTTGCATAATGAGATCATTAAGGAAATAAACCGTGAAGATTTCTTATCTCTATATAAAACATTATTATTGGATAATATTTTATAAATCACTGATAACATCTAAAACTACCAAATATAGAGCATGAAGATTTTACTTCTACTATGTAGAGCTACTTAAGGAGCGCTCCAAACTAACCAATGTTATATATATACAACCTGTAAAACTCTACTATTAATATTTTTGCCAATTAGTCATATTTCGACCGTATATTTCTTCAATAACGAATAACATAACATAAAAAGTAAATAATACAATAGTAGACATTTTTAAAAGTAGAATTACATATTCAAGTTATATTCTAGCTACTCAGCAGACCATATGTATGGGTACACACCTTTACATACCCTTTCTTTAAACACAAGCTACAATTAAAAGAAAAAAGAAAATACAGCCAAATACAATTTCCACACATTCCTTACTTTCTTTCCCCCAATCCAGACTTCCTAACACCTAATCACCTAATTGTCCGAACATAGAAGTTAAGTTAGAGTGAAAATTACTGAGTTGTCTGAGAGTTAGTTTCAGTTTCAGCAGGGTCACCGGGCCAGGCGGAAGGGCGGAGGTCACCGCCCCCAATGCCCTGGATACTGAACGACTAAAAGATGGTAGAATTGTGGTTTTGAGATTTGTAGTCAATCCGTTTAAGGCGAATTTGTGTATTGTTGCTTTGCATTTTTGTTTTATTGTATTTGTAGTCTTGATTTTGACTACTATGCGAAAATTATTGTAGATGAATTGTTTTGAGTTTTTTGACCTTATGAAACTTTAAATTCTAATAGTTGGTTGGTTGTGGTAAAAAAAAAACACTAATAAAAATAATACACACTATTGTAAGTAGGTAAGTATTCAACAGTTTTATGTAGTGGTGTTTTAACATTTAACACTTTAGCTCACAGCTATTTTTTTAGTATTTAGGTTCACACGTGAGGTATTTTACTTGTGACTAACATTTTTCTCTAATTAATAAGAAATTTAGGTCTTGTGTGTAACGTAACACCTTAGAAATAGTTAACTATTATGGTAACAAAAAATACACTTCATTTATGGACATCAGTCACGCCTTAAGTATTGGACAAACACCTTAACATACACTTTCAATATATTGACAAGAAAAATACAACAAAATTGAATTTCATGGCAAATTTATGGAGTGCTGTTTTAATTAATGTTTAAATTCCTTTATCAAAAGTGCAGGCAAGATGTTAAAATAATTACAGTGAATATTGTCGTGACTTACATCATAACACGTCATAAGCAACAAAATTGCCTCCTCAAACTTAAAATTATTCATGGAACAATTACCGCCGACTTAATAGAAAATTAATTTCTACTATTATTATAGGAGCATAGTGTAGGCTACACCACAGTTTTGCATTTATGCAAGTGCAGGTTTTTGTTAAGGCACTTATTCAAAGAGCGGTAAGACTTTGTTTGGTTTTACTTGTTTGGGAGTACATATTTTCGCGGCGGCTCCGTGCGCTCGCATTCATAATATCGGTGTTTGACCTCTTAAAATTACTTACTGACACATTTTAGGCACCATAAATACAACAATGCTCAAACAATCGACACTAAATTATACTCCACGTCACGTTTTCTTGTAAACTAAACAATAAGGTCGGAGATTATTTTCGTAATTTTAAACGCATTAAAAAAGTCCATTTAGCAAACAGTCCGCGATTTCATTTTCCGTTGTAAACATGACGGCGAGCCGTATAATGTTTATGTATCTCGAGTGCAGAAGGAAATTCTCATCTAAATTCTGCGCGAGCGCCGATGATTCCAACATTTGTGCGTTGACAGTGAAATACATCTCGCGTCTGATGCGTGTGAAAAAGTAAAAGCAAATTGTAATAGCAGAACACTAGACTATGAAATATCACTGAGGAACAACTGAGGATAATCACTGGCCCACATTATCTGTATCGGAAGTGCATGGACGGATCACGGGTACCGCTACATGATCGACAGACGATGACAGCTACCAATGGGCGATGCGTAAATTACCGATACGTGTGTCGCATCGCATGCTCAATACACTTTGATGTAACTCCGCCGACAAATTGAGCTGTGGTAGGTCACGGCGCTTTAACAATTCAGATTGCATATCGGTCACTACAACGTCTCACAGCCACTGAACTGTAACCACGGGTCTTCCTAACGTCTGACGCACTCGAAAAACAGCGTTGCACTAAAACTTATAATTCAAAAGGATACCGCCATAGATACGGAAAGGTGGATGTCTTAATTTCCTAGTCCTTTACGTTAATAAATTATAATTTATGATTGTGTTTCTGGCAGTGACCATGGTAAAAAAGCGGCCTTCTATAATAGAAACGTCGGTTTTTTTCAACCCGCATGTAACGTTTAAACGAAGTTGAGCTTTTGATCGTTTATCAGACCTTGGCCATTTTGGTTTGAGGAAGAGCTGTGATAAACATCGTTATCTCTTTCTTCAAATTATACTTAATACGAAATAATATTTTATGAGACTAAAGATAACAGATTTTTAAAACAATGACATTCGAAAGTGTGTGAATGTAATGTGTGTCTTCTAATTATAAATTTGGAGAAATTACTAAATTTGAATGTGAATATTTAATAAGATGCCTGACTTTTTATTTTACAGGTTCATTGCCTAGTTTGCCACAAGAAAACATACTCTAGGTGTAACAGTCAGATATGTTGCTAATTAAAGTTTATATCAACTTTATTTTGTAGAAATTTATAAAAATGAAGTAACAGACCGAGACGGATATATTTCACCGCGTGCGTCCTTTAACTGGAAGGGTTTATTAGTTAAGTATGTGGTGGGGCCCATACATCATGGGGAACGGCGCCGGCGCAAGCTTTCCGTTCGATTCCCGCCGTGAATATTTCAATTTTATAACTTAACGACTTCAATGCTATTCTTTTTTAATGTTAACAACTTTAAATTCGTTCTTAATTCGTCGATGATTAAATTGTCGTAAAACATTTGCTATAGTGTTAAAATATCAAAAGGTTACCGACTTTCACCGATGTGAGGTGATAAAACACCAACATCAGTCACTTTTATAAAGTTTTATAGTTGAATAATTATTGAGATTCCTACTGAAATGGTGTGATAAACTTTATTGGTCGTTAGAATGAGAGCCGATACTAATCCTTGAGTGGCGAGACGAATCGCGTAGATGTGTTACGGACAGTAATATAACTTGTGATTGACCAACGATAATTAAAAAGTAGCGAGAGTGCGATAAATGTGAGGTGAGCGCACCTATTCACGTCCCACTTAATGTAACATTTATATTTAAGTGTTCTAACACTACACAATCACAAGAATAACGTGTTTTCAAACCAATTGATACAGATTGATATAGTCGATTTAGATGTCTACTGCTACTGATGTGTAACTTTGAAGTCGTTTACCTCATTGATATGAAATAATGATTGCCTATTCTTATTAATCTTTATAAAATTGTCCATTAGTGTCAATCAAATGCAGTTAACGTAAGTTACACTTACAAACAATAGGTACCGACTGTGATAACACAAAATGGCTATTTTATGTGAGAATCATAATGGAAGCACGATTAACCGACTTAGTTTAAAAAGAAGACACATTGTTCTGTAAAACGCTAGTTTCGGCACGAAGCCCTCTATGTCAGGGAAATAAGTTCAAAATATCTCATACGATCCCTGTTATGCTAAAACAAACTTTATCTCCCCGACATAAGGTTTACGGAAGGTTTCAGTCTGAACGTAAACGAAAGCCCTTGCTTATGAAAAATGTACTTTTAGAATATAGTAATAAAAATTAAATTTGAACGTTTATTGAGATTTTAGTATCGAATGAAAGGCGAATGCAGCGCAGTTATTTATACCGAGTATATGTTACCGTGCACTGTTTATGTGAAATTAAATATGGTTTAATAGTTTACTAAGAACGGGTTAGCGTTGCAAAAATTAAACGATGCAGTTTCGCTTAGCCGGATGTGGTGTGCTTGTATAGTTAATATTGATACAAGGGAACTTTTAATCAAAATTACTTTAAAAATACTTAAAAAATTAAACAAAAATAACTTGCCACACATGTATGTCGCACGTGTAAATTAAATGGTGACACAGAGTTAGATCAATGACTCACATGTGTACATATCGATTGCATTACTCGTATGATTTCGATTTACAACGAAATCGATATATTTCTGTATGTATCTTAATATTCAAATACCGCGTGGTAGGGCCAGTGTTGTATATCGTGCAACAATTAATTGCCGGCCAGACATCAACTCCTTTCGGACCGCCATCCATGCGAAGCGAAGCGATAATACTCATGAATAACCAACCAGATACGGCAAGCTTTTTTTACTGCTAAACGACGCAAATAGCTTAACAGATAATGTAATTAATTGCGGTATTTAATCCAATCACAAGTAAGTAGTTTTTAACTAAGGAGAAATGATTAACACTGCTAATAGTGCAGAAAGTCTATCTAAAGATTAAATCGTAAACGGTAGTCACGAATATGTAAAAGAGTTTTTTGTTTCAAATTATTCCCAACGTAATTCTAGGTTTCATTTATCGGTAAAGGATTAAAATAAAACACGACTGTTCGTGGTAGCTTCTGAATTATTTACGCATTAAACTTGGTATCTGAATTATTACTACATTATAGATATATTTAATTTAATAAAGGTACTTAATTGTATGTATATATTCTGTTTTTAAGTAATTAAAATTTGCAATTATCGATTATATTTATCGAACTTGGACATGGTAAGTAAGTACCTAATTAAATAATGAAAGTTTTAAATTCAAGTATGGAATAATAAAATTGGATGTAAATTCAGCATTGGTTGTTGTGAAATTAAACTTTTATTTCTCCTGTCTTTTTAATTGTTAGAGGCCATATCGCCTAGCTACGCAACGCATGTGACTGTATGTGGAGGATGAGAATAATGTAACGTTCCCAGCAAGCGATCGACCGCCCGATCAACGTGTAATAATACATTTTTACATACTACGAGCAAAGAAAATAAATTACACACGTACGCTCAAAACTCATGTTGGCATTATATGACAATTTGACGTCAAAAAAAAAGTTCTTGGCATCCTAACAAGCCTCTGCATCAGAACAAAAGAATAACCGAAATTGTTTGAAGTAAATTATAATTTTAAAAGCCTGTTTCATTACTTCCTACTTAAAAAGATTATCTACTTTGATAAAAATATAAAATACGTTTATGAACCGCTTACAATAACAGATAATTTTAAACTGATTAAAATAAGCACGTCGTTCTCATAGTAAAGTATTTAACAAAGCTAGAGTTTTACGACTTAACAAGTAAGAATAAAACATTGTAAGACCTAAAGTTTTCAGTAGACAAAGAGGTGTTGTGAAAAAGCAGAATAAATGTCTAACTATCGGGGCAATTGTAAAGATTGCGGTACAAAACGGCAACTATAGGATGCAGCCCCGTGATTTTCAATGTAATGCATAATAACCTACGTCGGGTCACGCCGTTTATGAACACTAGCGAACTGGGGATACTTTATAACTACCTCTAACCGCTTTTTGGTACCTAAATACGTACCGCGTTAAACAAGTTTGTCCGACATTATGTAGCACCACGTATTCGGCAATGGAAACTCCGTACTACTTATTTTTTTGATTACCTCCGCTTATAGGCCGGTGGTTTTTTACCACATCAATTACGTTAGGTACAGAACGTAATGAGCATTATCAAAATTTGGTAGCGTTTCCTGTACTAAGAATAGCAATACAATTAGGTGCTAAAGTAGACATATTTGGCTATTTAATGTTTTTTGTCAAAGACGATTATAAGGTCTTTTACCACAACTTGAATATTATTAACAGTCATATAAAATATTCTATTACACATGTTTTTTACACATTGCAACACAGTTTGAGACAAGTTTATATTATAATTCACATTGACTAATTATCTAATTTTGTCTTGCAGGGCTTCTAAGAAGATCTCCGTGAGTTCGTTCCGACGATTCCACAAAAAGAAAGTCCACACCACAGAGCAGTTGGGATTCATATTTATCACTTCACAGCTGCGCACCTATGATCGATCTTATCCAAGATGGCGGCCGGCGCGCCGCGCGAACAGGCGGGAAACAAGCGCATGCACACCTCCTCCGCCATAACGGACCCGTCAATCTTCCGACAAATTTGAAATTAGAACACTTTATTCTTCTTTCAAATGATTCGAACGCCAAATACGTGCTGACTCGCGGACGGTTTGCGTTGCACTAAATTAACTAAAAAAATGCTTAAACGTATTCAAAACTTGAAACCCATAAAACATATCTCCCCCATTATTAGTTTATGGCTTGCGACTGTTACGGGCCTATTATGCTGTTATTTTTCTGTGTATTGGTGTTTGTTTTGACTGTATGCGGCGGACTGGCTTACCAATGTGGGGTACCATTACAGAATGCTTCTATTGAGTATGCCTGTTATCCGTTTTTAAGTGACTCTATTATCATTCGTGTTCGAAAGTTTTTGTATTACGTTGTATTTGTTTAACAGAGACTGTAGAACTGTAGCGTATTCCTTGATTATATAAACTTATTTCATAATTTTGTAAGGTTTATTTTTAACCAATGGCTTGAGTTCTTACATCTGGATTTTGGACAGTAATTCTGGATCGAAATTTCCAAATTGATTTATGTTGTTATGAGTCATTATCAATTCACTTTTCATATCGTAAAAAATATATTTTAATATAAAGAGTTTGGCTAAAAGCCGTTGCGATTCCGGTTGACACAGCCAGCGGTTGTGTATTACTGGATTCTAGTTTTAAACTCTACTTCTATGATTACACTAAGGATATAATTTCAATTTTTTTTACTTAAAAATCAATTTTGATTAACTCATATTATACTCACTTGTATTTAGGTATAAATCTCATCATCATGGTAAACTTTTTCATCTGTGTAACCGCAAAATGACTCTTAATTGCTACCAATTTTTTTCGTACTTCTTTTAATGTTTTTTGTCTCACATGGTGTATTGTAAATTATGACTATTTATAATAAATCAATACTTTACATAATTACTTGTTTACGGAAAATACTTTAGATAATTTAATATGACTTTAATTTATTTTTTTCGGAGTTCTAAACTGATATCGCCACAGGACAATGTCAGTAGAGCGAAGTAGAGCCACTTTCGGAGCGCTCCACCGCAGTCGGATGCATTCACAACACTACGAATACGATACAAACTAATAATATTATGTAGTTATGTATCATTTGTGCATCGAATTCCAATTAATTTCATCGAGTTTTCTAAGAAATTTAAATATTCGCCATTGTTTTGAATAATTACTTAGTCATGTTATTGACATTCATTGTTTTGCTTTCCAACAATGAGTGTTCAATTGTTTTTTGCAAGAATAATGAGGACACGATTTTATTTTATTTTAATTGCATGGAATTTTTTATTTCTGTTTAAGTTTTTTTATTTTTACATTTTTTAACAAAGTGGGGTTGAAAAAAATGGTTTCTGCAAGTATCAAACAGTTAAAAGTTTATTACAAACAAGTTTAACAACGAAATCAAGCGTGTAACTACAGAATACTTTGCAAGTACGTAACTTGTGATTACAATACCTCATTTCCCTTTAATAAAGGTGCATTTAAAATCATTCGGTGCCCACGGCGAAATTCGGTCGCCAATTTCGGAACTTGTTTAGAAATTATAGGTTCAACTCTTGGTAAGGTTAGGTTGAGTTTCAAACTCCACTGTACTGAAAAATAAGAAGTAGCTCAAGAACGCAAATAAAGCTGCCAATATTATGCGTTTGTTAGGAGACTGGGTTCCGTGACAGAAAAAAAATGTTTCTTCATTAAAATATTATTTAAATTTTGCTGCAATAAAAACTTACCTGCTACCTATATTTTAGCTTATGTTAATTAAGTATCTACAGAGTTGTAGCAATGGAAACAACTGTATGGCGACTTGTACCGTTTTTCAAATGCCTCTATTGTGTCAATTTGTACTGTTTTCAAATGTATTGTACCGTTTTTCAAATGACTTGTAACGTTTTTCAAATGCATCTATTATGTCCACTTGTACCGTTTTTAAATGCTGCTATTAATATTTCTAAATGTAAAACTGTCACTATGATCGTATTATTAGTTATTATGGCATTTTAATTAATAATATACCTGGTACATAAATACCCAGTTGAACAAGCAACCGGTATGAAAAACAAGCATTTACTGGGGACAAAACTTATTTAGTCAACTAATAATTAGTAATTAAGTACTTGTTATAATTATATTTGCTTATTGCTGGTGAATATTCACTTACTGTGTAGTTATTTGATATCACTCCAAGAACTATTAAGTCTCAGTCATAGTACAGTTAACTGTATGCTTATTATCTTAGAAACCTGTCGTTAGTCGTTTATGTAAGTTATACTAAATTACTGACTTATGGCTGATCTTTCAATCGTAAGATAACTTTTATGTAAGGAATAAAAATTGACGATTTGACATATTTTTTATGCAAAAGCTAAAAAGATATCTAACGATTGAAAAATCAGCCTTTAGATTAATTGTTATTTTTCCGATTACTTAAGTTTAATAAAAAAAAATATTAAGAGTAGTGTCTACATTAAGTTCATCGTAATAAAGTCCCTAGATTTTAAGAACTAACTAGAGAGAGTTGAAATAATATAATCATTTTAAATAGAGTTTTTTTTACAGGAAAGTTTTGTTATCTGTTATCAAAGCATAGACACGTGACATTTTTTCGTGAAAGCCAACACAGGTCGGGAGATCGTGTTCACATCGGACAGCGGACAGGCCGGACAAGCCCGAACTTTTCATACAGCCCACGTCCAACAAGCGTCCTTGTATTGTTTCGCGGCCCGTGTTGCGTGAACACCGAGTGAAATATGGCCGACAGTTCGACTACTTATTTTTGTTTTATTTTTTTAGCCCGTGTTACTTAATTTTATCAAGTCGCATGAGTTATGAGAGGCGGGACCACACGCGTTGCGTTAATTACGCGTTAGTAATGTACAGGTGAGTCGCTCCACGCTGCGGCCATGATTGATTCGAATTACCACGGTTCCGATTTCAAAAAATCATATTCGAATTTTCTATCTAACCAGTTATTAAACGCAACATTCCAAATTGAATTTAGAGTTGGTACGTCTCTATTTTAAATCGTGCTTCCAATTAGTAGTTACAAAAAGATTCTAATAAGTCGTTATAGGAATTTTGTAGTATTTGTTATTGGTGGTAATAAATATTATATGAGTATAAGAGCGTAGAATCTTCGCGATGTCTTTAACACATAACTAAAGTTTTCGTCAGCGGGCTATAAGTCACTCCGATTTATCTAGTCTTGGGCTTTCATCTTAAGAATCGGACGCATAATCGAATGGTCATTTGTCGAGTGGTCAGTCAGTCCTTAAGTTAATAATAATGCGCCCAAACTAGATCGGGCCATTGACCCGGTCGCTCGGCGCGGGCGCGGCGTGCACTCCCGCCATAATTTGGAGCGCTAAAATGCTACTGAAGACGTTTAACCGAGATCGTGAGCTTCATCAGTAGCACTTTTATCGATATCATAAAAAATAATGCTAGCACAAAATATGATGATGTAAAAATAGAATCCTTTAATTAAAATCTGATACATAACATAATTATTCTGAGTAATTGAGACGATATTTTGATCGTTATGATGAGTTAATTTACAATTTTAAAATGTATGCTCAATAATACCTACCTATATTTTTAATTTTTACTCGTTCAGAACAACTCTTTTTACTGACTCTCAAGAGATTTAAGTATTTATTGTGATAAAAAATGGTAGATTGTTCCAAAATAAAATAATCAATTTATTCACTTATAAAAGAAAAACAGCGCTGTTGTCACTTGTTGTTCTAACACATTATGTAATGCGTGTGAACAGCAAGAGCCTTGTACAATGTACCAAATTTGATTGAAGTAATTAAGAGGTAACCCGCCCAATGCATAACCTTATTCATTTATCGTACTCATTCATTATTCCATTGTATTTGACTACAGTAACTTTTGTACGGAAAATTAACAATTAACTTTTGACCATTTAAGATTTGGTGCTTGATAAAAAATGTATTGTTCTTTAAAATCTTATTTAAAAGAATTGAGTTGTTCATTATTAAAAGAATTTAACTGTCCCGTCTATTGGATGATTACCTAACTAATTTGTAGTTGTTAAGAATTATGAATATGAAATATGATTATGAATTATGAAAGGAGAATGGATAAATTTGTATGGGCGTTGGTCCAAAAAGCTAAAAGCTCCCACGTTTACACTATTGCTTATTTACTTAGAACATTGGAATAACTGTGTGTAAGTATTCATTAAAATCTAACCGACAGGTAAGTAACGATAATATATTTATTGTAACTCACTATAACTTCTGTACGACTTGTTCAGACCTAGGTGTTGAGCGATCCTTTTTATGCTTGAAGAACTTATTAGTAATTACATGTTTTAATAATAATTAGGTTGAATTAGATTATTAATCAATCAAAGTAAGTGCAAAATAGGTTTTTTTAAGGTTTTCTCTGTGAGAAATTATAACAATTATAAATTGAAAAAAAAAATGTTTCAAACGGGCTTTTAAACGAGCTGTGTGGTAGCCTTGGGTTGGGAGCAGTATTCGACCAAATTACCCATTCTTCTTAATAATATGGGCGAATTAATAATAGTACGTTTGTTTTCAGAGCTTTATATTGTTTTTATCACTTTTATAACACTAATGGTGCTATAATGTGTGTTTCTACATTTAATGTCACCTAAATGCCATAAAATGGCACATTAAACTACGATATCTATCTATCAAATAATTGAAATATAAGGCAGTAAATAAAACAAAACGAACCATAAAACTCTGCCCAAATGAACTCTACCGCTACATTTATTTATTTTTATTGTCACAAATTAGTAATTTAATGAAGATTCAAAGAGTTGATGGCAACAATAAAGTTATGAATGGCACTCAAATCTGTCTTGACTAATAAGGTGCTAACGAGGGTCGTTCGTTTTATGTGCGTTTTATTGACACTTGAGTCGAGTTGTCGGCTCTCTACCTGCCACCGCTCTTCTTATTGGTTTCCTACGAGACATGAATGGGAATTTCTGATTTCGGGCCGCACTCCAATCTGATAGCGCCATTTTAGAGCTTATACTAAGACAATTTTTGTATGGATGTTTCAAATTTTTATTACATATTATTGAGCAATTAAATTGTTGTTATAATGTTGTTTGAGTTCTTACGATTTTTCTTTAATTAACGACTAGATAATATCTATTTCTGGTATTATTTCTGTACTAATTAAATTTTTATTTTTAATAAGTCAACTAACCTGCTATGGCCATCCAAGGGTAGAAGGTGTGATTGGTGGGCTGGTGTTGTACGGGCTGTGCTGCTGCTGTGGCGGCGCCGGGCAGTGCGCACTGCTGGCCCCAGGGAAGGGCTCGTCCCGGACTCGAGGACTCGCTGTACCGTGCTTCCGGGGTGCAGGCTGCCGGCCTCACGAGGGCTCCTAGTCCTGAGCCCCAGGCCTCTTTGCCTCCATAACCATTCTGTTGCTCTCCTCCTGGTTTGGAACAGTCTGCTTTCGCGTATTGCTGCTCCCCCGCGTATAACTTGCACGCGGCCGCCACTGATGCATCATATGGCGAGTCCTGAGGTCTCGGTTGGTGTAGGGCATGAGGCTGGGCATATGTTAGCCCCAGTGGAAAACCGCGGTACTGGTCACCGCCGCCACCGCCCTGGTGCACCCCATGGGCCCCGTAAAAACCACCCTGCTCGAAATAGGAGTTCATTCTGATCAGTCACCGACACTAACGTCACTCAGTTAGGGAAGCACTTATGTCATCGCGGCCCCACGCGCCGTGATAACGCGACCTCCGCCAATGTCACTCCAAATACGGACAATGTAATTTAATTTTATTAATTTTATTGCCTCTTAAACGTCACTCGAGCGTCATAATGGGCTTCGTTGGCGATAAAGGCCAGTTGACGTGTGTTTACTTTTTACGATTATTTTACGACTTGGGAGCGCGTGCCGCGGGTTTTACGACTTTTTAAGCGGTTGTATGCGGCGCCGGCTCGTCTCACAGTGCTCGTCTCACAAGTGGCGGGTGTTGTGATTTTTTTCTTAAATTTTCAATTCGCGATGTGTGAGACGCAGACGCGTGTGTCGCGAGCGAAGTTTGTTGGTCGCGTGTGGCGGGAGCGCGCGACTATGTGCCGTGTGCGACCGGCGCGGCTCGGCTCACGCAATCTACTGAGAGCGAGCCACGCGCGCCGCCCCGCGCGCTGCCTGCGATCGCAACACCGACGATTGTTCCGTCCCCTTTTCGCTAATGACTATAAATATTATCAGTTACGCTCTCTTTTCCCTTTCTTATCACTCCTCCTGAAGCACGTGGTGCATACCTATTGTGATTTTCAAGACAAGCCCATATTTTCAGGCGACTCTATCATCTACATTAGACATGTAAGTGGACAGTACTACAAAACTTGTAAGTAAACAACTGCATCAAGAGACAATTATCAGCTGAAAAGTATAAATCATAAAGTGACATCCTTTAACAGTAGTGCAACAGTGGAACTTAACTTGCCGACCCACGCAATACAATAAATAAAAAAAAAGCATCGACAAAACCCCAATAATGACTATAACTGAAAAGTTAAGCCGCAAAAGTCGTAAACTCATAAACGTACAATTAGTGAAACGGGCGAGTAAAGAAAAGATTTTACAACCACTCCTCGACCGTGCCACAATGAGCGCGCAGTATCGTAACAAGGTGCTGAATAGAGTGAGAAGTCATAAAGATGATTATTATTTCTTCTACTACCTGTTTTTACGAGTAATATTTCTGTTACACTCGCACGTACGCGAGGTGCATAGGGGGGAAAGCGACGGGAGGTTAGCAGCGGAACGCTTATCGTGGCGACGGAGCTGCAAATCTTATGTCTATCTCTTTCTGGCGCAGTGTGGCGCGTGCAGTGGAAGGCGCACTATCGAAGGGTAAACAATAGCGCATTATCGCAAGCACTCAGTTCGCGCGTCCAAATGAAGTCATCAAACGAATGAATGGCTGTGGTAGTGCGGCCTACCCAGAGACACGCTCGCATTTTTATTGCACTCACCTCTTTAAACAAATATTTATCGATAAAAAGGACGGGAACCGGCGCACTGTGGCGATTTTTTTGTGAGTACCGTGTTATTGGTCAATTTAGGACCCGAGATACCGACACGTCCTAGGCGACATGTGATCTATATAGATCTAGATTGCTCGTAACATTGAAGTTTTTGTGGTTAAATTGCAGTAATAAAGATATAAAAATATTGTAATGAATTCTTTGAAATCGATAGTTTTTTATCTGGAGCAATTATCCACACCGTAAAAGGTAGGAATATAGGTACCAACCTCGATACTAAAATTAAAGAGCCCATTAACAATCAAATTAAGATGCATCTGTAATATTGGCATCGAGAGACACAAAACAGCGCAAAAGAAATAGAGACAAGAAGCATATCTGAATCAACTAAAAATAACAAGGTTTTTTACCTATGCATTCACTGATTTCACTCCTACGACTTCATTGAGCTGCTGCAACTCATTGATCGTCATGCTATCTACCAAAACTAGCAATTAGTAGGAAGACTCTACATTTTCTAATCTTTTTCTGCCTAGCCTTTTCCCAAAAATATTGAGGTCAGCTTCCAGTCTAACCAGATGCGGTTGAAAATCAGTATTTTACACGTAGTGACTGCCATCGGACCTCTGTAACGCAGTTACTGGGCAATACCGATATCCTAAAGTTTAACCGTTTGTCAGACTTTCGGGCTCCTGACTAGCATTAAGACTGTCATAGGTATTCGTAGGTAGACCGATATACATGTTTTAAGCTAACAGAAAAAAAAATACAATGGACCAAAAGCAACCCCAGTAAAAACCAACTAAAGGTTCCGCAAGAACAAAAAAAAAACTCGTCTGGATGAGAACGAAAGACAAACTTTCGGCTTCTGAACACAGCGGGGCATTAAGAAACACTTAAAACTCAATTGCACTACTTAGAAGCCACAAGAGTTCATACTCCATGACGAAAACCTCTTGTAACTAATTAGATTGGCTACAAAACTACTCACTGTCCAATTCAAAGTCAAAAGGAGCTTATGAAGTAATTTCAGATAGCTACCTCCTTTTTCTAACGTGGGATTATTGTCATGGATACCCTCTGCCCTGGGGACTGCGGAGGGTTACGTCGGACTCTTACCGACTACATTAAAAGAGCCATGGGGTGCACTAAAAGAGCCCGCACGAGTGACGATACTTAAGTAACCAGTCAACCCCGCTACCAACCTTGCTGACTGGCTATTTTTTTCACCACATTGTGTGTTATTCTCATTTAGCTCGTGCTGGCCCGAGAGAAGAAGAAAATCGACTACTACCACCACGGTATTCCTCCGAAGACCTATGGCCGGGCTTGGGATTCACTAATGTATTCACCACAACACCGGTAGAATTTCAGAGACCTACTGCTACGTAGTACTTAGATACTTGTAATTTGTGAAGATACCTCTCTCAGAAGATGGTGGAAATCTACAAATTGCGATTATTTACAGCATCCAATATCAAGACTCGCAAGGCTGTTTCGATATTCTTCTTCTCTCGTATCAGCACGACGTATAGGAATAGCTTATGCCGTCGTGAAAAAAATAGACAGTCTGCACGGCTAGTAAGTAGCGGGGCTCACTGCCCAGGGTGCGCTGGATGTAGGTACCTAAGTCACTCATAGAGGCTCTTTAAATGCACCCCGTTTTGACACTGATAAACTACTTAAAAAGAAAACCTGAAAAGAGTCAGATAAGAGTATAGGTACGCACTATTGATACTATATCTGATACCGATACCTACAATTCTAATTTGGTTCTAAAGACTGTATCGGAGCGATAAACGTACTGAATATGAATCGTAGGTTTTAAGGTTCTATGATGTACTGAATTCCTGGCACATTTCCTAAGAGTTAGCTGAGGATTTGATGGTGCTCTATCATAATCTCTTGGGGTCTCATAACTCCTGAGCCATAAGAAACGGACTTTGTTGAAGACTTGTGCTAATGCGGAAAGTGTGGACAATACATACGCCAAAAGTCGCAAATGTCCATTTTTGTGTACGGGCTATAGCGATGACACAAATATTGGCCAAAACCATCAAAGAGCGGCTCCAATATAAGAAGTGACTTAGAAATTATATCAGTTATCTGGGGACAACGTATCCAGCTGTGGCAACACTGATAGTTTCTGATAGGGATGGAGAAGCAAATAAATACTCAAATAGTAAACAAATATACCCATTAAACGATAAAAGTTCAACACTCGTTAAATACTCGTTTTTACAATTCTATTGTGTTTAGGAATATTTACTCGACGAGTACTTATCATAGTAAGAAACCATCTTTAGTTTCAGTCAGCCAAATTTTTACTTTCCATGAAAGAAGTCTAGTATGGTAGTAATTTATTTTGATATAGGATTTCGACATAAGTTCCCATTGAATTAATAACTCTTTGATGAGTACTAATTACATCATTTACTCCTGAAATTAAATAAATTTGACTACACGGTACCTATAGATCCTGAAAACGAAAATGAGGTTAAAATATAGGGAACAATAACGTTAGTAGAGACTGCGAGGTAGCGTTCCTTCAATTAATTAATACTATTATTTTTTAAATTGAAGAACTGCTTTTATTAAGGAATTCGGATTACAGAATTTAACACCCTTGAATCAAAATCACTTTAATCTAGGCAGGAAAGAAAAGCTGCTCTATCCTTCCACGATAAGGGATGATGATTAGGTCGTATGTATGTCTAAATACCTACAGGTAAAGGGTCTTATGCTATCACATAACATCCATGGAACGCATTAAACTGTTGAATGTAGAGTTGAAATTGTTCGTAGCTTCAGTGGAAATGCCTGAATAAGTATTTTTTATCTCTATTGCCTCATAGAGTTAAGTTGCACGCATACTTCTAAAAATCATAAGTTCATTCTTTACTTAATAGTCTATTCGTTAGGTCTTCACGTCCAGTCAAAAAATATTAAAACATTTACATACCTTTGGTTTTAAAGTAGATTCATCACTATCATCGTCAACGACAACCGATAAACCTTGGTTTCCTCATAGACCTCTCCTATGAACTGTCGGGAACATTGCCAGGACTGTCCCGCTTTGCAAAAGGATTGGTAGAATTTCCGTATATTGAAAAATGACATTGTCATATTTTTAATCTAAACTTGTAGCCCCCTCTACGAAATAATAACTACACTTTTTACTTACTGAGCTTAAACGTTCAATCATTAATCTGACACAACAATTGGGATGGAGGTTCGAAGTTTATACCAATGTGAGCGCTTGTGTACAAAACACAGAAAATAATATTAAACATTTTAGATTTTATCCAATTTAATAGTGCTCGTAGACTCGTAGCTCATATTGTAGTCCTAGCTACGAAAATATCGACCATCGTAGCACTTTTACTGGGTTACGTGGGACGTACCTAAAGGCCTCGTATTACGAGAATGGGTAGGAAGAAGTATCCTTTAACTTCATGATATCATAAGTAGGTATTATAATTAGGTAGATACCTACTGTAAGGGATCATACGAGAAGTGTGCTTCGTAGCGATCTACGTGGTATCATGTTTGTGTTGAGGACATTAATTAAGGACTGAAATAAATATAAATAGTCTCACTCTTGCTAATGAGTAGTACCTACAAATTCCTTTAAACCAAATAAACTCAGGTTTCCTGGTCTACTAGCTAATAGGGCAGCGACACGCTTCGATGAAGACGCAGTACTTTATATTTAATTCCTTGTAATATTAACAGGTGCTTTATGTAATAAGGTGGCCCTCTAAGGTGAGGCTTCAACTTAAGGCAAAGTCTCAATAAATCTACGTTCTTTTACAGCCCACTACTGGACATAAGAAGCTTTTCCAGAATCTAGTAGCTACTATCTATAGACACCATGTTTTGGAAAACGGGTCCGGTGTTGGTGTCCTCAGAGTCAGCTGGCCTGGAATATTTGCGCATTGTTCTCCATTTGGTCTAACTTAATACAAACTCAAAACTCATTTATTCAAAATACACACATCAAAAGTGTCTAGGGATCAAGCATTTTTATGCGGATTTCTTGAGATTGAGATGTGGCTTTGTAATAAATTTATGATTTTATAAATTTATATGGATCCTTTTTGGTGCATTTCATAATTTGAATCAGGAACTGTGAATCAAATTCGAGTAAAAGATGAAAATCAGCTGTCAATATTTTCCCTATAAAAACATACAACGCATTGAAGACATTATTAGTGCTACTGTTTCCCTACTACTGATTAAAACCAACGTTATTATGGAGCGGCGACGTCATTTAAGCAGGGAAGAAATGCTCAGAGCCGTGGGAATGATAGAAGCTGGTTCCCGGCAACGTACTGTGGCTTTAGCTCTGAATACAAGTCAGAGTGTTATCAGTCGACTTTGGACACGTTACCGAAGCACTGGTACCGTGGCTGAGCGCCATGGAGGACGGTATCGCTGCACCACACGGAGACAAGACCGATACTTTCAAATCTTAACTCGAAGAGCTCCAACAATAACCGCCATGATGTTAGCCGTGAGGCTTCATCACTCTTCAGGGAACTTAATTAGCGACCAAACAGTCAGAAACCGCTTGCATGAAGTGAACCTTCATTCCGGAAGACCGCTACGGGTACCACCTATAGCAATGCACAATCGTAGGATTCGATATCAATGGGCTCTTGGACACAGAAATTGGGCAGAAGAACAATGGCGTTTCGTGTGCTTTTCTGATGAGTCTCGTTTTGGTATGAGACCGGATACAAGACGTATACGACACTGGAGAATCCCTGGACGCCAACAGCGATTAAAATCCTGCCAGGAAGTCCATCCTTATAGTGGTGGAACCATCATGGTATGGGCGGGTATTTGGATCGGCGGAAGAACTGAGTTGATTTGGATCAGAGGCAACCTCAACGCTCAAATTTATGCTGAGACGATTGTATCAGACGTCATCGTTCCTCTACAAGCGCAAATCGGTCCCTTATTTCAGTTAATGCATGATAATGCACGACCGCACACCGCAAGAGTTGTAAGACAGACTCTCGCCGCAGCTAACATCAATGTCCTGCCCTGGCCTGCTCAGTCGCCAGACTTGAACCCGATTGAGCATGCATGGGATATGCTACAGAGAAGAGCTCTGCCGAATATGGAGGGTATCCAGTCGCAAGAAGACCTTTTTTTGTTGTTGCAACGAACATGGGCGGCCATTCCACAGCGTGATTTGGATGAACTCATTTTGAGTATGCCAAACCGATGTTCTTGTGTTGTTAGTGTTCGCGGTAGAAACACGGATTATTAATTGTTTAAGTTACCCAATAAAATTTTAAAGAAAACTGTTATTTCAGTCTTTTTTTCGAACTTTTGTGTTAGTGGTTCAAATGTCAAAAATCCCTTTATTAGGAAAATGGCAAATTTCTTTATTAATGCAAAGGTGACTTGGTTTATCGTTACTGTGACAAACGAAAACACTTTATTTGATGAATCCTTAAAGAAAATTTTAATTAATATCAATCAGGAGAAAAGTTATTGCAAAAATATATGTTGATCCCTAGACACTTTTGATGTGTGTAGACTAGAATTACTTAGTTATTTTTGAACGTCAGATTAACAATAGACAGGCCCCCAAAAAATCACAACAAACTCCCCAGCAACACAGATCTGTCTGCCAGGTGAATAAATTAATTGACTTTATACAAAGCAAATCATAAATTTATACAATAACACAACACATCTTTGAATATCGACAAACAAGTACAACAATATGCCACGACTACGATTAGCTTAGTTATCTTATTAGCTTTAAACTATTCGTTCACTATTATATCCTTTTCAATGTAGGTACGGCGAGTTCTGACGTTTCTCTACAAAACGTTAAAAACTAAACATGGATATTATGGCTATTATACGTTTGCATAAATATTTTTTACACCAGCAGCGTGACTTGTAGTGGAGTTATTTTATAGATTTTTTTAGAAAGTGCTACATATTCAATGATATCCCGAACTCAGAAACAGACTACCGAATTCGTTCGTTTTTATGTCATTTTTAGGGTTCCGTACCCAAAGGGTAAAACGGGACCCTATTACTAAGGCTCCGCTGTCTGTCCGTCCGTCTGTCACCAGGCTGTATCTCATGAACCGTGATAGTTAGACAGTTCAAATTTTCACAGATGATGTATTTCTGTTGCCGCTATAACAACAAATACTAAAAAATAGAATAAAATAAATATTTAAGGGGGCTCTCATACAACAAACGTGATTTTTTTGCCGTTTTTAGAGATAATGGTACGGAACCCTTCGTGCCTTCTTGTCTCATGTGGCTTTAGTTTCACTCATACCTTTCAAACCGGAACACAGCAATGCTGCTTGGAGGTAGAAATAAGTATGGTAGCAGTACTTCCCCGCTCTTTCAGAAGGATCTCTACTACTACTTAATAATATACAACGTTAGTCGGAAAGGGGGTACTAATCCGTGGGCCACTCAAAGTATTATTGATGACTGTTTTAAAAGCAAGAGTTAAAATTTCAAAATTCGGTAATTTTTATTTCAAAGCAATATGATTTCACTAGCTTTTAAATTTTGAACCCGTTAAGTGACGATTTTCCATACCCTATTTAACTCCCTTAGGGGTTGAATTTCGAAAAATCCCTTCTTAGTGGATGCCTACATTACAAAAGGAACCTACTGTCAAAATTTCAACTTTCTAACCCCAGCGGTTTAGGCTGTGCGTTGATAGATCAGTCAGTCAGTCAGTCAGCTTCTCCTTTTATATGCATAGATTACAGTTTTTCCAAAAATACTTTATCCCTGCTTTCGTTACAAATTCATAAAATGGATCTTCTAATCCGAGACCCCAAATATGACCATATTAACACAGCTAATCATACCTGCAATAGATTTTAGCGTATTTTTATGAAATCTGTGGACAGCTCTTAAAATATTGACTTTTGAGGAAAGTTGTTGAATAAAAGTTATTATGAGTACTTTAACACCCTTTCCGACTAATCTTGTATATAAGTAATATACACACATGTTTTTACTTAATTTTTAACACAAATGCACAAGTCAAAATTTCTTATACTGAAACCTATCTCATTACTGATAAAGCTGTCTTTCATGACGTTCATGCAAGATGATGGAACGATTTATATTGTTAGTTGTCGATAAGTACGTATAAATTGTTGATAAATTGTAAAATAAATACAGTCTGTTTTCTTATAACATCATGAAAATTAACGCGCTAGTTACATGATTTAAATCAAATACATACTTAACATTTTAGCACCTCCTGTACACGCCTTCCAATAAGATTTTCCTAAGATTCCATCCAATAAGACCGTAAATATTTACAATAAGCAATCCATCTTATAAACTGGTTTGAATTTATTACCTTTCAGGAGCTTTAGTAGTATTTAATACTCTATAATTACCGCTCTACGGCCAACTGGGCGGAACAAAAACCCATGGAGCCGCAACAATGTACAATATATTTGCAGGTAAAGGCTGTTTGACCGCTTACAACTTAGCCAAGCATGTGATAATCTAGTGTTCTTGTAACTTATGGTCTTTTAAGTCACCTATAACTTACTTATCGCATTGTTTGTTTCAATTATATGTTTGCTTAAGGCACTTTGCGGGGTTTAAAGTTGGATAATAGTAGAGCTATATTTTAATTTACATCTGTGTTTCCCTTTAGGGAAAAGTAAAATAGCGTTATAATGTTTATATTTCTCAATACATTCTTTCTTTCTTTTTTTTAAAAAAACGTTGCCCATACTAAGATTTCTCTTGTATCGTGGGTGCGTTTACAGGCACAAATCTCACATACACAAACATTATGTAAGTAATACAATATGTTTATTGTAGTTGTGGTCCATCCGATACAGAATATGAGCTATCCCCCATAGATCGCTGCAAAACCGATCTCGGAGGATAATGCGATGATTACTACTTTTGCGCAGGCACATTGGTAATCGCAGGATGATATTAAATTTATGAGTAGACATTGCTACCATCTGATGGGTAAACTCGTTTACTCACCTTTATGATACTTACGAAGCTAGGGTTGGGCCTAACAACATATAAGCAGCGGACAACATGAACAAAAAAAAAAAGGAAAATAAAAACAACCTTTAATTTTTTTGACCTTATTTTTTACAACATAATGCGTAAAGGTAGGTGAGTATCAGTTTTTTCAAAGTTCATTACGAAAAGTGGAGAAAAATTAATAAAAGAAGCAATTTATTAACTGCTCTATCCACTTAAAATAGATGATACGTCATCACCAACCACTTTATTACCTACTTGATAATCCTTAAAGTCACCCATATTCCCCCAAAACGTACTAAAAAAATCCACAAACTCCAAAAACAGACAGGAAGCAGTCTAAAAATAAAAAAGACCCATTTGGGGAAACCACTACAGTAGTTCACGTTATCACAACAAACGAAAAAAAAAACAAGCATCTCATTCACATTCAGCGACAGATGTGATGATATTCGCATCGCGGGCGGCGCGAGCGCAGCGCACGCGTGCCCGCGCGCATCGTAAACACGATTTTTACAACCACTCGAATGCTCGTAAACGTCACGTGAATTGCGCCGTTTGTAGAACTCCCAGTAAACACCGCTCAGATTATTTCGTATACGCCTCCGGGGCTAAACCTCGATATAAATTCGAAACTTTATTGACGCAGCCAGTGAACGCACGTGGATTGTTATTATGCCGTTCTTTAGACGTTTATTGAACCATTATTGACTTGTTTAAAGTATCACCCGTTTAATAGAGATAAAGGAGTCGTTGATAGTTTATGTCTTCATCGTGTGAGGATATAACGACGATCGTCGATTTGCTCGCTTCCTCAGCGTCTCGATGTCTGGTTTGACTCGATTGCGGGCGTTTTATGACTGTAATTTTCCTTTTTATTGACTCTCAAGTTATTGATGATCATAGGATTGATAACAATCGATTCTACATAATGGATTTATAATTTATAGTTACCATATTGGTTTATTGGTAATATATCTAGCTATTGAATTGAAATTAATAATACCGGTAGCAATGTGTAAACGGTTATAATAGCTGTTTTGAATACGACATTATTTGATTTTAGCTCGACGCATATATTATGCTTATTCGAGGTCAAATTTGAATAAATAATCTATTAGAATCAATAATACAATGCCAAAATCGTGATTGAGTAGACTCTACATAGAGACAAGTATGGAGCACGTCCACGTGACGGTTGCGCCATCTATCGTACGACTTAGCAATCTGTGTACAACACACATTCATACTTACAAGGAGTAAAATGTATTATGGAATGTAAAGAATCATTTGCAATGTCATTTTTGATGTAAGTAGACTTTTTTTATTAAATAATGGTTTAGAATAAATAAAAAAACACCAAAGGTTGTATAACTGCCATCTATTGTCATCCCTTTGCGACCTTTGCGTAAAAGCTTGGAGAGCTTTACAACCACCTTGAAATATTCCGGGAAAGGTCAGTGAACAACGAAGTTAAAAAAAGAACTTTATTACAACAACAAAAGTGAAATCATATCAAACTATGATAACAATAACGTTACGAAGATGTAAGATGCAAAACACGCTATAAATACTTCTCATTAACATCTTATCAAACAAAATGAGACAACTTAAACAAACACACGTCTAGCAGCTATTTATAATGTAATGATTTAGTTTTATGTTCCAGCTATAATGTTACATAATGTCTCATCTTCGTATGAAAAAGCGACATAACTGCCAATAGAAAAGCGATAACATGAACATAAAAGCGAATTTTATAGCTTTATTCATCATTCCGCCATATAAATTCATCAAGACACTTGTTAATCGTAAAATAAATCTTATTACACAGTAAAATGATGTTTAAATTGACGACAAGCGTTTTATTTTCGTCATAACAATAAAATTTATTTTTACGAGCGGTGGGCTAGTGTGGTTCTGTTTAGCGCCATCTAGCGGTCGGTGGCGGGACCACGTCGTCACGGCAGTTAGGTGACGTCACTTCATGGCAAGAGCTTTTACGATGCGTACAACTCTTCAATGAATGGAGGTGTCGTAAATGTGGATTTGGCGGTTTGTATAAGTGTGATCTTGTAGTCACTTCTATACTACGTGGGTGGGTTAACCCTACCTAAAATGCGAAGGATTGGATGGAAATGTTCAGACAGCATTTTCAGTTGGTTATCTCTAGTAATGCTGACGTCATTTTGTATTAGGAAATACATTTTTGTTGATTGGTTGGAACTTGACTACTTATCTCGGATGAGTCATCTGCACTAAAACAGTAATAGATTATTATGGACGCTTCTCATTTTACGATAAACAACATGAAATATGTGTTAAGTATTTCAAGCTACAAACTTATAATAGGTAACCTTTTATTAGGTAGGTTGGAGATTACCTCTAAGTAGTATTAGAGAAAGGAGAAATTAATCCCCACATTAATTCAAAGAAATTAAATGATAATAAATTATAGGGAAAAAATAACAAAATAAAGTTATTAGAAATCGCATAGAGTAGAAAAGAGGTTATCTATCTTTCTGGGAAATAAAAGATACTTACACCTGCCTAACTGGGTGCAGTCATGAGAAATCGTAGCGAAACTTAAGTTCTAAATAATAAGGAGTATTAATTTAAATCTTGAAATATCTATTGTTTACGTAATATGTGCGATAACAAACAAAAATTTACACATAAAAATTTAGAAGAAAAAAAAACATTAATTTCGCTACGTAAATAGCTACATAGGTATTGGTATACAGTGACATTAAAAGTTTAGATTTTAACTCACAATAAAAAAAAGAAATCACAAAATGATAAACAAGATAATAGTAAAATAAAAAAAAAACAAATGTTAAAAATTACCACTACAAAAATCGGCCTACATTTGCTACGCTAGAACACTAGTCCCTACACCCGACACCACCCGAATGAAATCCAATGCACACACACACAAATGTCCCCACGCACTTTCCCAGCCACATTAAAACTAAACTAACTTTGCATAATTGTCTCATTCACGCACGTACAATCGTTACGGCGCGACGATGGTGCTATCTCTGTCGCTCGCGATCGTCAAAATGGCCTCCAAACGAGATATTTTGAAGGAACGCCGCCAACTTTTGTTGCTGTAATGGGCGGAGCGTGCATGCACAGGGGCGCATTCGGTAAAGTCATCTTGTGGCGAGTGGTGACATTTTATAAATTGATATTTTTCCAATATTTTTCACATAAAATTGATTGAGTAGATTATTTATCAGTAAGGTAAACATAAGAATAATTACGAATACAATTTTTATATATTTTTATTACACGCCCTCATAAATTAATTCTAGATCATATATAGTTGCAAGCAGTTTACATCAGTTCCGTCTGAGTTCCGTCATGTGAGAGCCAGAGCGGTATAGGGAATCCCTTTATATTCTTGTTACTTGGATTTGTGTGCTCCATCTTAGACCCTGTTTGCGCTTATCATCAAGTGCGACTAGGGTCAAACACAACCAAGTCAAAGAATTTAACAAAAGGATTCGTTTTAAAATTGTTTGAAGGCCTGTCCGCCGAAATGTGCGCCTAGTATTAGAAACTAGATGAAAATAATTATCACATGTCCAGCAGTGGAATGCTTTAGGCTGTATTGATTATTATTAATTGAAGTTCACTTTATCGTCGAATTTAATACCTGACAATAACGAACGTAAACCTTGGTAATATCTGGTTCTTTTATCACCAGGTAGACAGAGGAAAAAAAAGCTAAAAAGCTAAAGTAGCTCTCGGAAAAAGCTTTCAACTCAATCTAGGAATACTAAGCAACAAGTGTTAAGGATTATCAAGTGGATCTTGCCAAACCAAGACCCGAACCATAAGAGAGATAGATAAGACCTTCGATCTTGTTTCAAAAAATATTAATAAGTGATCAGTAGGTATTTCCAAGGTTGTTTTAGTCACTTGATTGGGTGGCCTGCCAAAAAGTAATTATTGCTTATGTTCCGGAACTACTTAACTCACTTAATTCGGTCAGCCAAATAAGGACCAATTTATGGTCACAAATTAGGCAGGCAAATTACTTGATTGTCTAAGCGATGATTTACCGATGACATTGAGTTCTACATAATAAGTATGTTGTGCAAGCATTTATATTGATCACTTAGTTATTATGTGACAAGTAGCTAAAGTAAAGTTTTTAAGACTCAGGACAATGATTTAGACACAGACCCCGGGAAATCTGGAAACGTGACTAGTTTGAAACTGTTGAACAAACTGTTAAAATTTCTTAATAACGATTTTTTCAGTTTGATTCATTGACCTAAAAGACAAACATCGGCATAATTAAGACTATAATCGGGCTGTGATATGGGTTTATTCGTTATGCACGGACCGGTAGGCAAACAAACAGACTAACAGTCCGAAGTGTCGAAAACTTCAGGGTTTAATTTTAGCAATTTAGTTAAACTTTATAATTTTTTATTTGTGTCCCGTAAATTTTTTTATTAGGTATTTTATTATATTCGTAAAATATACAAAGTTAGTCGGAAAGGGGATACCTACTAATCCGCGGGTCACTTGAAATATCAATAAAGAGTGTTTTAAAGCAAGTGTTAAAATCTCAAAATTCGATCATTTTTATTTCCATGAAAAATGACACATTCATTTTTCATGGAAATTTTAGATTTTTCAAAATTCTTCGTCACTGGTTAAGTTAAAATTCAGAAAATGGTCCAAAATGTACTCATAGCTGAGGATAGAAAGATTTTTGCGTATTTTTTATGAAATCTTTGGACAGCTATTTCCCTGAAAGTATTACTTATATACTTATATACTTTTGGCACTTTCCGTGTTAGAACAAAAGTTACTCATTATTAAGGGTACCTACAAATAAAAAAATGTTTGTACCTGCCCGTAATCATTTCTAAAAGTAAAATCAATATTCAACCTAAAATGTGAGAATTTTAACTAAACCAAATACCGAATTTCCTATCTACAATGAATAAAACTTTATTTTAGAGAATAATATCTACGTATTTTAGTCAATTATTTTGATAACTTCACAAAATACACTGAAGTGGTAAAAGTGGAACGTGATAACAATGCATAAAAAATAAATCTCCCCAAGGTCATTCGAATTCGTCCCTGGATATAGGAATTTGGATATGGCGACTGATGCGCTGTACGACGAACGACCAATGTGATTTTATCTAGTTTAAAATGTGCTATTTCGCAGTTAAATCGTTAGGAAACTAGTGTATAGTGTTAAAATATAGTGTTATAATAACTGTGCTTTATTGTTTAGTGGTTAATATTACAAATAATCAATTAAATAGTTTAAATATCGAATGTGTTTGTATCGTCCGCCATTACGCTCGTTGGCGATGCGTCGCCATTTGTAGAGATCGATAGCCCTATATCTGTCTCTGTCTCTCTTATGGTAATAAAATGTAAGTGCGAAGCGATTCGAGTTTTGTGACTGCTATAAAATAATTTTAAATTAATTTTTAATCGGTTATAAAGGACTAATTGGATCCAATATTGATGAAAAGTATGAATTTTTTAATATACCTTCAAGGTAATAAAATTGGGACAATCTTTTTACACCTACTTACCGCTGTTTTTATTTGGGTTTATGAGCTTGTACTTAATTTTTTTTATGTTTTGCAAATAATAAAAATTTCAGATGATTTTCATTTAAAAATACCCTGCTAGGTATATAAAAATATAGGTACAATTTGATTATTCGTGCGCGAATATAAATAAAAAGGTATTCACCTATTACCCAGCTACTAATTAAATTGGTACCTACTTATGTGAAATACAGCAAGTAGGTAGTAGGTTAGGTACCTACCAACATTTTTCAAATTATTCTAATATAAATAGGTAACCAAATAATATACCATACTAGACGGGCATCCCTTTTCTAATTAAAATGTATGGCTTTTCTGATATTTAAGGAGCTAATATCTAGTTCTTAGGTATAACCCAAAGGTCAGCTAATCCAATCAAAATATTAACATAATGAATGCACAATGTATCTATGACCGACTCTACCTGGACATCAAACAAACTCGAGTGCTAGCCACTAGTCTTGCTCATCACTTTATAGTAAATAATATACCTACCTACTAGATACTAACCTACCAACAGCGGATGCTTATTTAGGCAATCAAGAGCTACTTGGCCACAACCCAAACCAATATACTAACTTGCCAACCAAAAATAACGTTCATAATTTAATTTTCCGCAAAGAAAACACATTTTCCAATTATTCTGTGCGTTAAAATGATTTCTTGGTTATAACAGGACAAACCAAACATATTCAGGCATACTGCAACCAAATTAAAAATTGATTGGGCAATTTAAATTCGTAATCACGTTTGTCGTTTCCCGCCGTCGGAAAGCTAATTTTGCCACGCATTACACATAACCATTTTAAAAAGACCTCTAGTGTTGAACAAATTACAGTGGATTTGTTAAAGGCGAACGTGTCTACAGTCAACACGGTTTTTCTTAGACGTTCAAAGATTAAATTGATGTGTACTCTTGATATATTCGTCCGTTTCTATTTATATAGTGCGACCAACACGAGCGTTGGATTAAGTGCCTTGAGATTAAAAACTTGCCCACGCGTTTGTACGGAATTATTTTAATGGATTTTATATCGACTGACTAAAGTTATATTGATGATATTACCATTAAAGCTACGGATATAGTATTTGTCATGATTGAGACGTGTAGTTTTATAGTTATCTTTGTGTATTTACTTTTCTATTTGGTTTGCGATTCAAGTGTATCTAACAACACGGTACTATCCTCTTATGTTTCTAAAGCAATCTCTCTGTTTTCAAACACAGCTTAGCCATTACATAGATGAAGCAATTATATACATAGTTGTGCACTTGATCATTGCGCATGATTTCGACTCTTGAAATAAATTTCCTTCTAAAAATAAACTAGAAACTACTAAGATGAATATGATGCTGTGCTATGCTGCTATGGCTCTTTCCTCAAAAGGCCATCTCAGACGTTGCCCTTCATTGTTACACTCGCATGGTTTTATACCACAATGACTGGACTTTAAAAGAGACCTTGATCTCTGAGTTTGTTTCGGCTTTTCTTTTCAGACCTTGTCAGATAGCCATCTAATCTTAATAAAACATTACGTTGACTTATAAAAGTGTTTGTAACAGATTTATTTACGAAATTAAAATCATTTATCAGTAAGGTTCTCATTTAAGCGTTTTTGAGTTAGACAATGTTCCAAGCTCTGAAGTTACCTACCTACTACAGATGTGACTAATGCTGTTACTCTTTATGGTTAAGAACTTTAACCGTCTACCTTGGTATTTGAAAGTCATGCAACTCAGGGTCACATAATCCCATCGCCAATTTAATAGGAACAGTTTCAATTGTATTCTGCAATAGATATCCGTTTTTCGAACCGTAGAAAATGCCATTGACTACGCTATATCCTAAGTGGTTTTGAAACCCACTTTTGTCTCTCTTGATCATCCTGAGAAGCTTTCAAGGGAAAGTAAGCACCACTTTCTTCTCCCATTCAGATTAGCACTGAAATAGCCAAAACTACTTAACCTAACAAACCTCCATAATCCGAAATCAATCAGCATACAATCTAATGGTACCCCAAAAAAGCTCTGCTCTATTCAGGTGTCATTGTATCGGGTCGCGCCGTTCATTTGTCGTCGCCGGCGCAACCCCGGACATAAAACGTAAATAAAAATATAAATATTTCGACGGATATCGGCAGCACGTGCGCCGGCGCCGCTGTGGTTTAACATTCAACTCCTGCGCATTGTTTGTTTTCACACTCGATAGCTTGCTCGTTCGCGTGAGCGTTTTATTGAGTGATGCCTATGATGGAATGTCGTTTGTGATGTAACCGATTCTCAAGGCTGTTTGGAATACATCACATTATTAGCTTAAGTGAGAAAGCATGCAATGAATAGTTTTCCACCGCTGATTCATTGCAAATTGAGTTGTTCCTGGAGAATAGTGAGTGCATGCTGCTGTGCTGTTTGCCAATTAAAATACATCCATCGATCAGCTGATGTAATTGTTTGCAAATAAGTGAGTTATAGACCTGCATGATAACTGTGGCAAAGGTTCAATGCCAACTTCTCTACGTTGCATTTGAATGAGTCAACACTGAGGCTGATGCTCTTTGTTTTGAGAGAAAACACTCTTCAGTTCGCAAAAACAACTCAGTGCTAACTGAAGTTGTTTTTACTAACTGATGGTATTTGACCAAGATTATATTGGTTATAAAAATATATGATGTAGAATAAGCATTCAATTTTTAAAACTTCATTCCCGACGTTGTTAAGCACTCAAACATCGTATGTATTTAAGTATAGTCTCCTTCCATCATCCCTGGTAAGGTCAGCTGACTCTTGCTCTACACAAAGTCATAAGAATCTCATCAGTCAGGAAATCAATTTGTGTCTAAGGTCCAAAGAGTGATATGCGTGTGAGTAAGTAGGCAGCCAGCCCCGCTACCAACCTTGCTGACTGTCTAATCGTTTTACCATGGCATGAGCTATTCTCGTATAGCTCTTGCCAACACGAGAGAAGAAGAGTGATGATGCTTATGATAAATTTATTTAGGTATGCTATAATTCAGAATTTGATTATCACTTGCGTTAATTGTGAAGGAAAACATCGTGAGAAAACCTGCACACCTGATAGGACTCCATAAAGTTCTCGATGGTGTGTGTAGTCCGCCAACCCGCACTTCTTCTTCTCTTCTTCTTCTTCTCTCGTATCAGAACGAGCTATACAAAAAAGCTCATGCTGTGAAAAGATTAGCCAGTCAGCAAGGTAGGTAGCGGGGCTGACTGCCTAGGGTGCGCCGGACGTACTTAAGTATCGTCACTCGTGAAGGCTCTTTTCATGCACCCCACTACTACCCGCACTAAGCTTGCGTGTTAGGCTAAGGCATAAACCCTTCTCATTCTGAGAAGAGGTCCGTACCCAGCAGTAGGACAGTACTGGGCTGATGTTTTTGTTATAATTCAAGAGCGTATAGGAATTCTTAAACATATCAATATCCTATAAAGATTTCGAATACCTAACCAGGCAGAAAAAAATATGCCCAGAAACAGAAAACATTTAGAACAAAAACCAGCACATTTTTCCTTGCTAACACCATTTAGGAACATAGAAACTTGTACCATCCCACTCTTATTTGAATGTGTTTTACATACACTAGGACGCTATCAGGAACACCAATGGAGCAGAAATAAAGTAGATAGGTGTCTACGGACCCCTTACAATGGGACGGGGCTCACAGATAATTTCCTATAGGACCACCATAGTTTATAGCCTTAGTATTCCATAGGTTACGTGCCTTTGTATACCATGAAAATTAATATCAGTTTCCTTATTCTAATTTCCAAGATTTATTCGTATCGCGCTTACAATTTATTTGGCTTGAATGAATAAGTAGATTTGTTGGAATTGATTATGTTAGACCATTGTCTGTTGCCTTATTTTCTCAAGATTCAATTGTTTAGTTTTTGGTTATTTATTGTATTGTTGTCATAGAGAAATTAATTTTGTTTTCTGTACAGAATTCTAAACGTGTGTTTAATATTTATAGAGTCAACCGAAGTTCTATAGCATTTCCCAACTTACAAATAGCTTCATATAAAAATAAATAATGACTGAACTGCTGCAGTTACTCAAAAACTTTTCCCAGATAAACTTTATCCATACTGCAGCTAAGATATTTATTAGCTTTATGGAATCATTCTTCAGAAAAACAACAGTAGATAATTAAAGTAATTGTTTAACTATAAAGTTAGGTAATAAAGAATGGCATAGATATATAGGTTTTTTGACTTTGAAGATGTATATTAATATTGAATTAATAACCAAAACAATTTTTATGAATTTTTCTACACCCAGGTTTTGTAGACGTAGAGTACCAACTTGCAGCAACCTTAAAGGAATATTAGCTTCGTCATAATATTTTCATTTAGGATTTATAGCGACATTAAGTGCTACACTGTTTTGTACAACCTCTAGGAACCTATCTATCTCTTCTAATAATATTATTTATTAAGTATCCGCAAAAGTATACCAAACCCAACTGAATTGCAGTTTCATCAAATTATGATGATGAGTATGGCCCTTCTTAATAGACAAGACTCTACCTTTACAAAACTCTAAGGGCCTTATTACAAAAGATGGTTTAACTTATCGAGTACTGTAATTATAGACACAATAGATAAACAATGGCACTGACGATCCGGATCGTTCGGTCGGGTCGCTAGCGGTTAAACCAAGACTAAGGTAAACCCAGGTTTAAAATATACCCATCACTTTCTTATGTCATATAACAAAAAGAGACGGGGCTATTCTAAAATTCTTTTGTATTAAGGGGGTTTTAGTTTTACATTGTGGCAAAATTGTAATTGGTGCAAGCAAGCAGTTTATGGTAAAGATAGAAGCTTCCTTATTTATTAGTGCTTAGTATCTTTGCACGAAAATAAAATTTCTTACTTAAGCAATGCCTAACAAAGCATTATCTTCTAAATATGCAGTTTATGAATCAAAACTCCTGAAAGTAATAGTTGTACTATCATTCTGTACAATATACCTAAGTACCTACTAGTGACTAGAAGGTTAACGTATAGAAACAAAAAAGACGGTCGGCACTCGGCAGTCGGCGCCGGTCGCGTCGGCTGAAAATACCCGCACCCACCGTTCACGGGTTGGGCTTACATGACGGCAAAAATGTAGTATTTTTTTTTTAAAAAAATTGTAAAAAATTTCAAAACTATTTTGTGAACAAGATACGAAGATGATGTAGCAAGATAGGTCAGAAACAAATAAATTTGTTTTAATATTTAACTTAAATTAATTAACTATTGTTTCATAAATTAATTACAGAAATTTTGAATTGTAGAATATTTGGAATATTTTCGAGAGACCTTATTTTTTGTCCTTCGCTGAGTTAAAAAGATAAATAGGTACCCAAAATATTCCAAAATTAAAAATTACAAAACATAACTAATTATTTTTCAAGGTATTTTTTTTTAGAATAATAACAATTAGTTTCCAAGACGACCAAAATAAATCTGAAAACCTAACTTCATACACAATACACAAATTCACACTACACGATCTCCGATCTACCAATAAAAGAACATAAAGATAACAGACCAGAAACCACAACCAATATTAAAACACCATATTTTTAATTTCTAAACTGCGCTCCGTTTGGCCTACACACAATGCGAGCGTTCCCAATCGCTCGCGACAAAAAAGTCGGCCATTTTGTCTACGTGTGAGCCGACCCGGCCCCTCCCGCTACCGTGGAGGGGGGCGCTATACAAAGACTTCCTATATCTTGATACACACGACAATCGACTATAGCCCGTATTGTTACAGAATAAGGGTTATATTAAGTGTCTGTTTGTTCAAGATAGGGTAGTATACGGGCTGTTTATGTAGCCAAAACTGCCGCTTCATACAGCGACGGCGTCACAGCCATCACTTTCATTATTATTGGGCGATTCACGGCGTTTACCCGGCACTCGCCGAGAATCTCTGTTCCGTTGTTCAATTAAAATCTAGGCGATTGTTATTTTGATTGTTTCCGTTTTTGATGTAGGTATTGTACGTTTTTTTGTTTATTTTTTTTTGCAGGTTGACATTTGACTGTTTTTCTTGTATGTTTTACTTCTTTTGGAGATAAAATACACTGATATTTAGAGTGAAAAATATTATTTACTATCCGTAATTTAATTCTACGTATAAGGTAGTATAATACTAACATTTAACTTCTTAAAAATTTGTTTGCATTATTTTGTACCTATTTTTATCAACAAAATTTATGTACGCATATATTTTACACATGTTGTCCCCTAGTGCCACCGCATTACGATCGAAACTTACACAGCGACCCGTTCCGCAGACCCCATTTTGGTTTTTGGCGAAAGCCAAACATTTGGTCCATTTACACTCTTAATAGCCCATCCTTATTAAATTTATACTGGATACTGTTAAAATTTCAGTTGTTTAATTACACGGAATTTTGGCCCAGGGAAACCGTAATGGGCGCAGTGTGCGGACGTAGCGAAATTAGGTGGTTAGACCAACAGGGTATATCATTCTGTGTTTAGGACGAGTTATATTGTTGTTATCCTCTCCCTCACTCGAATAGACAACCACATATTTAAACAATACTAGCTTTTGCCCGCGTTTCGCTCGCGTTAATTTATACAACCTTATTTTTACTTTATACGAAAACCGAGACACCCCAACAAGATTTTCGTCAGAACTGTCTGAATACGTGTTTTTTTTAGTTAATCTCCAAGTTACACCGTAGTTTATGTCGCGTTAAGTTCCCTAGTAAAGTGTGAAATGCCTGAGATGTGCTATGCAGAGGTTGTCTAATACACGGAAACTGATCGAGCGGACCGTCTCAAGCATCAAGGTGTCTATTCCCGTCAACTGTTATAGGTAGAAATCTACTGAAACCAAAAAGAAATTAAGGAAAAAAAAATGTCAATCGATTCTCCTAGTAATTCTGAACACACTAGTTTCAGGTTTAGTATAGGTATACTAAAACTAAGCTTGTATAAAAAAAAAACTCTTAACACACTACTAAAGTTTCTATAATAATATAATTCAATTATGATTCGAAAGACACGTGGCGCCATCTATGAATGTTGTTGTAGTTTTCCTCGGGAACAGTACTTTTTTTCGGGATGAAAGGTACCCTATGTCCGTTTCTGTACATCTGACAACGTATATGCAAAATTGCAGGATGATCGGCTCAGTGGTTTAAACGTGAAAAAGTAACAAACTTACTTTCGCATTTATAATAATATAGTTATATAGTTATAGTTAGGATAGTTAGGATGTAGTTACTAACAGCTAGCTGTGATCAGCTGATGGGGCGGAGACAAAAGGTAAAAAAGTTGAAAAAATTCAAGCGTAGCTCGAAATAATCAGACGAAACTGTTATAACTCTATTCCTGTCCTTCAAACGGGCTCATAACCCTTGTTGAGACATTCAGCGTTTTATGTTATGAGTTCATCGTAAAATAAAAGTGCATCAACGGGCCTCCCGTTTGCATTGTCCGCGATTAAAAACCGTCCGACTACAAAACCGTGTAGTTTTACTCGCCTACCGCATTCAAACGTGCCTCTTTAATATAGCCGCCTTACCAGGGTTCCTTTACGATTATTTAGTCGTAAAAATCAAAGTTATAGGCTATTTACACCCGTAACTGTATGTTAATCTTTGTTTTACGAGTGTGCGGCGGCTTATTATTTAATCGTTAATCAGTTAACACTTGATGTTCGTGTATGGTCGGTTTTATACCCCGTAATCTTGATTCTTCACAAGATTACTCTACAATGTGGTGGATTTATTCGGTGTCAGCTATTTTTAAACGCCTAGAGGAATTTATCGCGAGCCTAAGTAGCGAGTTCGCTATGATTCATACGTATTATTTTACGTTGCTCTTGGATTATGCATACAAATGTTATTTAGGTTATGATAATACTCGTACTGTCTGCCTATTGTTTGAAATATAAAGACACTTTCTTCAATTAAATTGATCAAATGCTAGTAGAATGATAAATTGGATTTATTTAATTTTTATCTTCGGGTTTTTCGTAGAAGTTTATTTTGTGGTTTAGAAAGGAGGATAATATTCAGTATTTTTTATAAACGAACATACTTCGGTATCTTTGAACGATAATGAAAACAGACCCGTATGCAGATGTATTGTGAAGCATTAGCATTGTGCGTAGTCGCGCGTATAGCACTCAAGTTTTGGAAATATAAAAATTGATATACACTTTGAATGATTAAACACATAATATAACGCTAATAACACCAATTGTATAGGCTTCATATGTTATGTAGCAGTTGGCACAGTACTAATTAATACCACATTTTGGCACAGAATGCATATTGCGAGTACTTTACATTACAACAGTCATCCTTTCCCTCCGTTATTGTTTAGTCTTGCGCGGGAGCATAAACAGCTGATACCTAAATTCTACATTTATTTTCGACTGAAGGAAAAAAATATTTATGTTAGCTTGCTTCACTCGCGTTATCGATAAAAAGTATCCTTTATCCTTCTCCGGGTTAAAGGTTTATCTTTATGCCAAGTTTCATCAAAATGGTTCAGTAGTTTTATCGTAAAGAATTAAAAAACAAGCAGACAGAAAAACTTACTTTCGCATTTATATTAGTGTGGATATAAACAAGCGAATAATTAATTAGGTACGCGCTGTTGTCGTAAAAATATAAATCAATTTATTACTTATACTAAAGTCGTCGGTAGAAGTGTGTATAGTATGCACATTAAATACAAAAGAACAAGTAAAAGCAGTTGTACAATGGGCGGTGTTATCGTTAAAAGCTATATAGCGTTATAGTGTGTTAAATGTAACTATACAGCGTTATTTTTAGTATATACAAAAACCGAGACACGCCAACAAGATTTTCATCAGAACTGCCTGAATATGTGTTTTTTTTAATAAATCTCCAAGTTACACCGTAGTTTATGTCGCGTTAAGTTCCCTAGTAAAGTGTGAAATGCCTGAGATGTGCTATGCAGGGGTTGTCTAATACAACGAAACTAACCAAGCGGCCCATCTCAAGCCTCAAGGTGTCTGTCTATTCCCGTCAACTGTTATGGGTAGAAACCTACTGAAACAAAATTGAAATTTATGAAAAAAAAAATGTGGTGTAAAAAATATGTCAACCGATTCTCCTAGTGATTCTGAACAAACTAGTTTCAAGTTTAGTATATACTAAACTAAGCTTGTATATGCATATTTTAATGTGCATCTATATGCACTACTCTACACTACATCTATCGACTACTGATGTAAGGTCTATACCTTACATCAGTAGATTCAGTAGCCAATAGACTGAATATTTACCATTAAAATGCTGTAACTGTAGGCAATTTTATAAAGTGACAAAGGTGGCAGAAATCATCCGACATTGTTCCCATAATTTGCGCAGTGGAATCTCATTGGAACAGAGACATTAAACACGGGTGTCAGGACCTCAGACAATATTCTACACATCGTTCAGTGTCTTATAAATCTACTTATGTTTCGACACTGAAAACAGCCTTTATCACGGCCCATCCCAATGTAATATCAACCCTATTTTCACCGCAGAAGGTTAATTATTCAAGGATACCGTTTAAAACATATTTGAATGCGTTCAAACAGTGTTTTAAATGTCGTTGAATTAACTGCGCGGACGCATTTGATTGCATCGCAATTTGCGTTGTTATTTCTCGAAGGGAGAGTGACTTATTGATAGTACGTTAAAAAGATTTTTGATTAGTTACTTGTTTTATATTTTATTGTATTTTTTAACGCCGTATATCTTGAATTGTTTTGTTAATTGGCATTCCAAGAAAAAATATTTAGACAGGCAATACGCGTGAAAGTATATAAATAAATGGTACACCTGTCACATTAAAATATATTCACCTGTAGCTGGTTATCAAATATGTTGGAAACTATTAATTAAAAACTTTATCTAGTAATTAATTTTATTATTTTGCTATCGGTAACAATACTTTATTTCCATCACCAGTACAAATACTTTGTGAAAATTAAAAACCGTTTAAAGATATCAGTAAATTTATCATGTACTTACTCAAAAATAAATGAATGTTGTTTCTACGATAAATGAGAAATAAATTTACTAGTTGTTTTATTAGAATTGGCACTATTTAGAAGTAAATTTTGCCATAAACGGAATATGACTATTATCTATATCGTTTTGCTAATCAATACATATTTTATCCATTAAAATTATGATTTTATTCCCGTTTGATTACTGAATAAATATTTACCTGTAATTCTAGGCGCAGTTAACAAGATATTTTAACTTATATTTATTCACAGTTAGTTGTCTTGTTAAAATATCAAATTAATATTGTTATGATAGTCCAACTCCCCGTTATTAAGATCTTTGTCATTTAGAAATGTTCAAAAAATTACATAAAAGATAATAGGTACCTAGTTCGCTTTCTCCAATTCACGATTCTCCACACTGAAAAACTTTTTTGTGATAAGTAACACAATATTTGTTTATTAGTTACTTTAAATGTGACTACCTACATAACTTGTGCTGCTAGTAACCAACTCAATAAACCACTCAATAACCAGTAAACAAGCGTTTTGCTAATTATAATCAAACTTAGTTTGCCAGCTACCACAATAGGCATGTTGACAGCATCAATAAATTGCAAATCTAATTAGTCCGCCAGGTAGAGTTTTGAAAAATAATGGACACGTATTTTTTCTTTTGTTAAATCTGTGAATATTTGGAAAGATAAAACGCATCAAAACTCAAGAGTGGGGGCTTGTGACGTCAAAAGCAAGTGAAAATTGTACTTGCTTGTGATGTTTTGCCAATTTTAAAATCTTCGTAAATTTTGGTTTACGTAACAAAAGAAAAAATACGGGTCAAATATTTTTTGATAATCTAACTGACGGACTAACTAGATTTTTTCAGTCAAATACCCTATTCGGTAATATATGAAATTACTAAACTGGTTCCGTTGTCAATTTTTTTCAGTGTGCAACGCTACTTAATAAACAAAGTGTTTAAAATACCTAATTCCTTCAATGTACAATTACTGTTAAGTCATTGATTGTAACATCTATGATGGGTACCTATTAAGAAATCAATAGCATTTTTTGATAAAAATCTCTCTGATATACCTAGGAAGTCAAAGCCACAATCTACTCCAGACTCCTATAACTCTATGGCTGCCTATGCGCAGGGTGTTCTAACAAAACATCCATTCTTAAACTATAGTTCCTACATAGATGCAAGTACAAGGGAAAAGCTCCAGTTTCCGTGTCGCAATACCCCTGGGCCTTGTAGCTTTATCGTTCCTTGTCGTGGAGGAACATCCTTTTACAGTGCCCATAAGTTGCCGGCACAAGTATTTCTAACGACCGGGCCTACTGCCTGGTACCTATATAGTAGATGGAGGTGGATAAAGGAATGTTCGCGTTCTGATTTATAGCTTGCTAATTGTGTGGTTTTGTGTTTTAGGGCGGTATTTGGTGCAAAATTGTGTGTATTTTGTAGGTAATTTTGTCTATGTTTGGTCACAATTTTGGTATTGTTACATACCTAAATTGTAACGCGGAGGCACGTTTATTATTCAGACTATTTCAAGGTTCGTCTTGTAGGCGATTAAAGGAAATTCTCGGTATAAAAAATACGTTTTTAAAGTTTTGCTCACTACCAAAAAAAAAGAACAAAAAATTATGCGCAACTGAATTAAATAATTCAAAGCTAAATGTGATACCATATCTAAGCACTTAATTCGATAAACGGACGCTCCCCACTTTAAAATTCTCATATAAACAAAAAAAGAAGAAAAAAACAGACATACTACATACGAAAAATTCGAATGACGAATCAAAACAAAGTCCAAGCGGTTATTTAAGTAACAGAATAAATCGGCTCGCATTTCGGTCACGTCCGAAGCGAGTCGTGACAGAGTATACATCACGGTGAGATAAAGGCCCTTCGTATCGTTGCCTGTGCCCACTCACGGTTCTGGTTTGAAAAAAAAACTAACAATATGCTCTTTAGCACTTAGTGTGATTCAGTACTGTGTTTTGTTGTTCTCTAGGTCTTGGATATACTGTGTTTCTATTGTTGTTGTTGAAAAAAATATAGACTGTAGCTAAAAGAAAAAATACTGAATCCTGAATGAAAGTTAAATAATACATGACTTTTTTACAAGGCATTCTAGGTTTTCTCTATTCTAACGTATACGTCAAGTCATTTATAAGGTTCGTTTATTTAGAAAAACAGTCGCATAGACCCTCATCTCCAAGTAAAAATCTGAAAGCACTATTACTTCAACATTCAGTAGTCTATACATGTAATAAAACCGTAACGATGCTAAAACTGTACCTACATTAAATATTATGGAAAAAAGGAAGTGCAGCACATCCTAGGAGCGCTATGGATGCCAAAACAGTCATTTTTAGATTTTTTGTCTATTTGTCCGTTTGTATGTTTGAGCTTCACGCCTGTGCTATAAGACAGATCCTGTTGAAATTTGGCAGCCACATCCGTTGAAAAGCGGGTCAGGTTGTAGGGTACAAATTATCACGCTATTAAGTGTGAGTGTTGGGCAGTAATCCTATGTTTTGGTAGGCAAAGCTGCGGGTACAACTATTATTATTGAACGAGAATTAACACGAATTTACATTTAATTACTCAACGACGTTCGATCAGGTTGCATTGATTGTGGTCACGAGTAAACCACAAGACCACGTTTTCAAGATTCAGATACAATTGAGAGGAATATTTTATTCCTCTTTTTTGTATCCAGAGACTACTCATTAACACTCAGTGCGTGAACAAAGACTATGTGCATTGGTAATTTTTAAGACCTCGAAATGATACGTTGTGTCGTTGCAAAACGGTGAGGAGGCGTAATAAGGCATAATGTAGGGTTGTGAACGATGCAGCTCCTGAGTTGATTGTTCGTTGTTTTAAAAAGATAATATACAGCATGACTGGTTAGTCGCTTTACGTTCGAAAACTGTGGACTGTGCTCATCACTTTTACTATGGGACAACTCTAAATTTGTGGAAGAAAAAACAGCTGTTCGATAAAAAATAATCAATGTTTCTTTTTATTCACGAATTTAGTGTTTGTCCCGTGGTAAAAGTTGTACAAAATGATGACCATAGATTATGGTTTTCAGATGTAAAGCGACTAAGGGTCAAAATACACGTCCGATAGTTGCTTCCGGGAGCCGGATCCGACTATCTGATCGGATTCCTGAAATACACGTACGATTCTCGTGTCCAACTTTTTCTGGACGACGACGGCGCCCGGGCGATGCTTACGATTCTGACATCCGATCCGATAGTCTGATCGTACGTGTAATTCATGTTCAAAAAAAAGTATGATGCGGAGGCCTTCAGATAGTCTGATCAGACTATCGGAACCGACTGTCGGAGGCAAGTATCGGACGTGTATTTGGGCTCTAAAAGTTGTCCGACGATTGAAAAATCAGCCTTAACTAGTCATGCTGTACGTACCTGCAGTTATTTAGAAGCAAAATGAAAAACAGGTAAGTACGTAGAAAAAGTTTTTAACCAATATGTAAGTTAAAACACCATAGATGTGTTGTGTACCTATTTGTAAGTATTTACATATCGATTTAAACCACGTCACGGAATGTATGTTTTTTCTTTGGAAGTACTATAAATCGTATGCCAATCAATATTCATGAGTAATGCTAATGTAATACACGTAACTTCTGTTTTAAAATACCAACTAGATACTGGTAGTAGGAAAATCAAATTAAATAGACATTATCAATTTGTAAAACTTGTTTCTTAACTTGAGTATGGAAATAGAGACCCTTGGGATTTCGTTTTACCTAAAGATAATTGACTATTAATTAATGTATGTGTTGAAATGTTATTAGGAGCTCTATACATAAAACGCGGTGCGACGCGGCTGCCGAATTATGTATGCATTTAAGCCCGGTCGCACAGTTATTAGAAATATCTGTTAGAAAATTTCTGACGTGCGATTCTGCTCATACATTTTGTACTAGACCCCGCACACTGTCAGAATTTGCAGGATGCGGCAGCCTGCTGGCTCTAGCACAAAATGTGTGCTAGAGCCAGCAATGAGACAATACACACCGAAGCTAGGGCGGTGCGGTGCGGCGAATATGGAACTGTACTTTAAATGCAGCGGCCGCTGACCGCACCACGCCGCGCTGTACCGCGTTTGGTGTGAGGAGGTCCTAAGTTATTATTATAGGTACCTATACGCTTATTAAATTAGAAGATAGGAAACTAAAAATAAAATAAGCAAAATAAAGGTAACCTTCAAATGATCTTTTTAACCCTGACCTACACATTTATCGAAAATGGCTGCAACGATTTGGATTGTCGAAGCTATTATTGCTGCAGCGTTACCTAAAAAAAACTCTAAATACCTATTGGCCGATACTCTAAATAAAAAAAGTGACTCGATAATTTCATTCTTTATTAATGACGTTAGATTCAAATTAAGAAAAAAGAATAATTGAGCGTAGTTAAGCAGAAAGCGACTATCGACGAAAAACGCGTTTTAAGATATGGCCGTTTTATTCTTATATCCCACAAATAATACCAATTAACTGATTAATCTCTTTTATATTTTTTTTAATAATTTACCTACTTAATTTTTAATATTATGAATTATTATATTTTAAGATATTTTGCCTGTTATTTTTTAAGCAATAATGTAGTATTCTTTCCATGTAAATGTGACTCTTAAAATCCTTTTTATTGTTTAAAAATAACAGGCAAAATAACTTAAAACGGCCTTAACTCAAACGCGTTTTTCGTCGATGGTCGGACTGCTAAACTATGCTCAATTATAGTCACAGAAATAGAATAAACAGAAGAAATAAACTCAAGAACCTTACCCACTAAACTTGCATGGTAGAAACATACACCTCATACAAAGATACCAGCCAATTATCGCACTCAATAACGCTAACTATTCTTACACTACCATCGATCATGCATGCGCACGATCAGATATTCTCACCGCAGTATAAACAAGACTAGGCAAAAAAGGGTTCTGCAAACAAGAATAAGTTGGTAATAATTTATTCAAGTGTGAGTTATGTAGTATTAAGTTTATGTGGGCGGAGGGGTGCGGGGGCCGCTATCTGCTGGCAGACACGAGGTCCTGAGTTATGGAGGGACTGACTAAAGACCTCTACTAAGGGTTGCCCGAGGATTTATATTGAAGATGTGATTTAAGGTGGAGTTGGTCTGAAATATTATTGGGAGAAAATTTGAGTTTGGAATTATTGTGCTGTGAGAATTGAATGTGAAGCTGTTTTCGATAATTAATTGATAATTGAACTTAACGTATGAAAAAGTTGCTAATAGAAGGAGTATTTACGAGGTTATATTGTTTTTTTATTTATTCTTTTAAACTTAAGGGACACAGAACCAAAGTGCTAACGTTCTTGGTGCTTAATAAAACACCATCGATCATTGTTAAAAAATAATTTAAGATATTTTTTTTTTTGTGTTTTCTCTAACAACAATATTTTTCCCACTGTTTTCATGTAATGGCAATATTGGTTTTTTTTTGTTTTCCTCTATATTTTCTGTGTCAACAGCACGCGATCTTGTTATTGTAAAATAATGAATACAGTTTGCTGCTTAAAATCTTTCGACATTTATATTATATAATCAATATTAGATAAAGGGGTTTAGCTGCCAATTCAAAACGTGCTTCCGACATCAATCTCACAATGAAGTCGGTAACTGAAAACCTCAAAGATTTTTAACTGGATTATTTCAAATGTAAGACATTTTTTTCGTCCAACATCGAAAATGAACAACGTAAAAATGAATAACGTAAATTCGCTTAAACATTTTTCAACGACAATAATAATTGTTCGTGTTTCCATAGTAACTCAATTGCTACACCGCGGCTGATTCTCAAACTTTCATTGGAATGCAGATGTTCACTTCTTTGATTTAGGTTTTCCACTTCGCCTGTTGGATAATTCATGCCCAATGAATAAATGAACATGCAAGATACAAAAACAGCTGGAAAAACTGTGTGAATTTGTAGGTGAGACTGTTATTTTTTTACAATACTGGCAAGAAATTAATTTCTTTTGATTGAATCATTGCTGGCGTATGGAAGAAATATAGAAAGAAGGCAATCGTTTGTCAGTATTGCGGTATGCATATTTTATACAGGAGCAAATGCTGTACTAGCGGTAAAGCATTTACTCCTCTCTCTCTCGGTTTGTAGTTAAAACTTTGAATACGAAAGTAATTGTAAAATATGTAGATAAAATGCTAGGGACTTTATCTCACAAGCATTTTTAAAGATGATTCAATAGCCAGAAATTAGAATTGAAATCATTTGGTATCTAATAAAGCCTGTAAGCGTATTTAATAGTCTTTGAAATTGAGGATAAATAATTATTCATTCAACGAAGTTTGATGTTTTGATTATTTCCTTTTACAAGATGTTATTTAACTTGCTTCGTTCTTATGTGTTTCCGGTTTAAAAAATGCGTCAATTTGATTGAGTTGAAATTTGGCATACCTATGTATCTTCGGTGACGATACAATAGTATAGTTTAAATCTAAGTCTATTAATAAAATCTTGTTTTTTAAGAAGGTTTTATTTCAGCTAACGTTTAGGTTCTTGTCAAAAGTCAATGTATAACATAAAGCCAAACTGCTAGCAAGACCTACAAAGATACGATGTGATGACAATGTCATGCACCTTTGAAAACCGCTGCAACTACCCGGCTTCGCACCCTGCGCTTGGCAAATGCCACGATGCACAACTACTAAAGAAAGCCAGACTTATTGCACGACACGACGAAGATATTATATAAAGAGTGTTGGGTTGTTTTTTGTTTATATTTTAAAGGCAGTAACTACTTAACCATCTATGGGCCTGAACGTTGTTTTTGGGATAGCGCCTATGTTTAGCCTGCTGGACTACGAGAGAGTAACGGATAAATTATTAAATTGTGAATCGATTTTGAAAAAAAAAAGGAATTCGCAAACTTTTGAAATAAAATAGCGAGTGTTTTTTTTTTTTTAAATTAACTGGTTCGAATTCCGGTTTAGGTAAGCATGTCGAGAAATCTGTGAATGCAGTTTTGTTTCTTTTTAAAATTAAAGGAATGTTTCCTTTAAGAAAAATAATCTATCTTAAGGATTTAAGGTGGTTTCCCTTCAGGGCCCATTGATTTTTTCCACCCTGTATATACATATATATATACATATTAAATATATATAACGTCCATTTAGTAATAGGCATTCAATATTGTAATAAGTGGGTAGTATTTTTGTTCAAGAGTCGATTCAATTTTGTTGTGCAATGTAATTGAGCACTTATAGCTTCAGGCGGGGGCTTCAATTACAGTTTTCTTCATCTACAATCTACAGTTTTAGGACTTTTTATGAGCTTCTTAAAAATAAGATTGTGTATATAGTCTTTTTTTAATGCTGTGAGCAGAATTCCGTGATTTTTGCATGTAGGTAATGTTATGGATGTCAAGTACGTAAGTGTTAAAATGGCATGTACTTTATGTATATCGTTGTATACATGTATTACAGTAATGATTTGGAGTTGTACTTCAGTTAATTTGGTGTTCTGTCTAGCCTTTTCCCAACTGTTGGGGTTAACTTCCAGTCCATGCTGAATACAATTTTTTTTATCCGGAATGACTGCACTCAGACCTCCGTAACCCAGTTATAAGGTTTTTGTATTATCACTTTCGTGAGACACACTCATATTTATGATTAATTACGGTTTACTCACGTACATTTTTCGGGATTGCCCGACTAATTTCGGACCCAAATGGAACCCTTAATCATGAGCTGATGAACTGACGCTGCACCGCGCCGCGTAGCGTTGCGCTCGCGACGAGATTAGTTCAGTTATCAGTTATAAGGTAATGCTGATATTCTAAGGTTAGACCAGTAGTCAGATCTTCGGGCTTCCATCTAATCGTAATCGATATGACACCCGGAACCGACGATTTAACGTGCTCTCCGAGCCACTGAAGAGCCTCCATGTGTAAGGAACGTTCAGCCATCCAAGGACTAACCGCGGTAAGCCCAGCTTAACCTAGCGAATCGTAATTAAATATACCTAATATTTTTTTATTTAACGATAGGCTCGCGTTTGACCACTATCTCGCCTGATGGTAAGCGATGATGTGGTCGACGGTGAAGCACGCTTGCCTAGAAGTAACCTATTCAGTCTTGACTTGACAGGATACACAGACTCCGACAGGGAATTCCACTCCTTAGCTGTGCTAGCAATGAATGTATTCGCAAAACTTTGTACTTTGTCCACCATGTACCGATGGCGCATTGCCGTACGTCTGGTAGTCCGATGATGGAAAGGGCCAGGCGGAATCAAATTATGCAGTTCCATTGCACACCCCCCGAGTTGTACCAATAAAAAACCGAAAGGCTGGCAACTCGGCGTCGATGTTCAAGGCTTTGAATTGACCTAATGTGTGATCCTTTTTGTCAACTACGGTACAAAATACGGATGGCAGAATTAGTTTTAGAATGATGTACAAATCCATACATATAATTAAACAGTAAAAATACTGTGTCTGTACATTGAATATATTAAAAAAAATGTAAGGGGGTTTAGAAACAGTAATAGAGCAAGAATCCAAAAAAAATTCTGTCTGTTTGTTTGTACACGTTAATCTTCGGAACTACTAGACGGATTTGAATGTTTTTTTTTGTTGTATAGGTATTAAGTCTGGGCAACATATAGGCTATAATTTATCTTAGAAACTTGAACACCTGATGCAGAACCGCAACAGACCAGCTAAACTATAAGAGATACAAAAATAGTACCATAGCAAAAATTGTTCCACGTGATGAGCATTTTCTGCTAAGAGAATAAATTTGAAGATCTGGAACACCTGATGCGGAACTCCAAGAGCCCAGCTACACTATAAAATATATAGGAATGACGTCTTAGCAAGAGTTGTTTAGCCTGATGAGCACTCTCTGTTGACGTATAAAAATTGAAGATCCGGAACACCTGTTGTGGAATTCCAAGCGCCCAGCTACACTATAACATATATAGGATTGACGTTTTAGCAATAGTTGTTCGGTCTGATGGGCATTTCCTGTTGACTTATAAAAATCGAAGATCAGAAACATCTGATGTGGAAAGAAAAGTCTTGACTGACTGACTGATTGACGGACTCATCAATGCCCAGCCCAAACCCTTGGACCTAGAAGTCTGAAATTTTGCACAGAGATTCCCTTCGTATCGTAGACAAAGAATAAGGAAGGACTTTTCGAAAATCAACCCCCAAAGGATTTAAATAGGAGATGAAAGTTTGTATGGAAAATCGTCAATTAACGGGTTCAAAATTTCACGCACGCGAATTTGCGGGCAAAAGCTAGTATTGAATAAAGGAAAAGTTATTACATTCTTGTTTAATTTCCCCCTTAATATATTGTTATGTTTTCCAAACTAAATTATGTTGGATGACCTCCATGTTACAAGCCAGCCAGTTGTCAGAAACAGATGGTAAGGTGTAAAGGTGTTCGAAGACGACAAGCTGTCATTATTTATACTCCATTAGCATCTTGATATCGAATTTATTATTGATGATAGAACTTCCAAAAAAGGTGCTGAGATAGATAGCGTTGTTACCTATCTCACTATGTATTTCTGGGTTATTTATATTTGATACTCATTTTTTTTAGTCTTTGTCAGGATTTGCTTTGCTTTATGACTGTACCTACGTCTTTTCAGGGGGCTTACCATGACCTCTTAATGCAGGACAGGAGTTACCTGGAAGTTGAACTGCCCTGCTTTTTTGTACTATGGCATGGTTAGAATAGGCCTGCTGCGTTGACATTTACGAAATCCGTTCACCTTTTTTTTGTATAGACTTTTCGTACCATGAACAAGCATTACCGTTCAACTTGGTTCAATAGTCGTTCACCTTTAGTACTGTCATGGTACGATATTTAGCGATTCAGAAGCAGGCCTGCTTTTGGACGGAAGTTGACTGGCTGGCATTTGAACGTTTTCTTATAGTAAGCCCCCTGCGCACACGACCAGTTACAAATTTCAAATTGTTTTTAAGTGCGCTATGCAGTATACTTTTGTTTTTACGCGTAGCGACTGCTATGAGTATATTATATGCACTAAAATGACATCACAAAATTCCAAAAAAGAGCTCCAATTCCAATTGGTACTAAGGCGTAACCTCAAGCAAGGCCACGCCTCACCTTATCTATTAATTAAAGAATTAATAGAATTTGAATAACGGATGTTTAAGTATAAATAGTTGATAACAGAGGATACTAATACAAAACACAACATCACAGTCGTATATCAATGCTTGAAAAGGCTGTAAAATACGTGGAAAATATATTTGAGATTTTTTTGTATTGATAAAATGTAAATAATACTAGTTCGCTACATCTATCGCCTTGGTAATGTATAATTAATTAGAATCTCGACTATCAATAGGCAAAAAAAACTTGTTTTGTGGGCAGACACCTAAATTGATACAGACATAAATAATGCATTTGTGAATATTTCAATATATTACACGAAATATATGGTAAATACGAAAATTCCGTTTTAAAAAGCAATATATTTTCCTACTTAATCTGTTTTAGGTAGGTAGGTGTTTGCACGTTAAAGGTTAGTAGGTTTTTTAGTAGATAAATAATACCTTCTTACTGCCGATGTGTTTGGCTCAATAGTTTGCTCAAGGGAACTGATACTCTAAACTTTAACCCTTAATCGGTAAGGTTTTAAGAAAAAGTAAATAACAAATAATTTGGCAATTTTTTATACATAATAAAAAAAAGATTTTTTTTTTCCATTTTTATTTTCAATAAAAGAATATAGTAAAAAATTATACTGTCAGGTTTAAAAATAAAAATATAACAAGGAGGTTTTCGCGACAACTTCCTTCAAAGTTGGTGAAAAAATATTCCCTCTAACTGTAAAAGTGTTAACTTACAGTGACAACGAGGTAAGATTTGACCTCACGACTAGTCACGACCATTTGAACTGCATTGAGAATCTAGCTAATAAAGTAACCGTTAATTGTACCTTCCTTATAAAACATAACAGAATACTATAACAAAAGGAAACATGATTCGAGACTAGAAAAAACAAGCAATAGATATTAAAATCAAAAGTATTCTAAGTTATATCCTTTTCAACGTAAGGTAGGGTTTTCCTGCAAAATGTTACCATTCAAGAATCTACCTATATCAATAAAAACAAAAGTCCTGACTGACTGACTGACTCATCAATGCCCAGCCCAAACCCTTGGACCTAGAAAGCTGAAATTTTGCACAAAGGTTTCTTTTATAATGTAGACAAGGAATAAGGAAGGATTTTTCGAAATTCAACTCCTAAGGATGTTAAATAGGGGATGAAAGTTCGAATGGAAAATCGTCACTTAACGGGGTTAATCAGGGTTCAAAATTTCACGCAAGCGAAGCTGCGGGCAAAATCTAGTATCAAATATTTTTAAAAAATAAAACATGTTTAGGAAAGTTGCTTTACAGTTTTTGTTGATGTCATTTAAGTTTTTCCGATAGTAGTCTCCTTACGGCTACAATTTACGAAATTACGGCTATGTCAGGATTCGTTCTCGATCTTTCGTTGAACAAATTATAGTAAATATATCGAATAATATGGCTCTTCTTACCTTCAACGACGAACTGGTATCAGGGCACTCATAAACACTATTTAACTTTAACGAGGTGTTAGCAATAAATTCTCACTAGTAATGTTTAACTATAATTTGATTATCTCTCCTAGATATCTGAAGGCAAGCGTACACTAGAAGGATTTTTTCAAGACTAAATGGCTAACAACAAACTCGCCCTAACACAATAGCCTCAAACGTATATTTAACTTCGATAAAACAAAACAAAAACTTGCCTAACAAAACGCTTCAGTCTTTTGTAGCGGACGCGTTCGCGGAACCCTGTTGTTAGGAAAAAATAAAATAAAACAACGTTTTTTGTTAAAAAACGTAACCCTTACGGCGACAAAGAACAATTTTTTGGGCCTCAAAATGGGTTAACTGTGTAACGCAACCGTGAAAGGAAATGTAATAAAACATTATTTTCAGAAAAAAATCTAAGAACACCTTTCTCTAATATATTGCAAATAATATCGTAAGAATCCCGCAATGTTTGGCCTTGTCCGTACCGATTTTATTGCACCGTAAACCACTAAAAAGTACCTTGTTAGAGTAACATTGACAATGTATAAAGGTGTTCCGGGCCATTAGGCTTGTTACGAAACAAAGGTACCAAGATAATTACACCTTCGGAGGTTTTTTAAAAGAAAGTCTTTCTCCCATTGTTGTTTTGCGCAAAAATTATTAATTATCATGAATGTTTTGTCACGCGCAATTTAGCAGGTGAGGACAATAACGACATCGCTGTATTCAAAAAAGAAATTTTGATTTTTGTATTTCATAATTCAGTTTGTTGCTAACCTTGGTTATATAAGGTGCGGGTTTTAGTCATACAAGTTGTTTTACATTAAAGGTAATTACGACCAGTGATTTATATACCTACACATTTTCGTGCCTCAAATTGTTTCAACATTTGGTAAGTTTTTTTCGATTAATAATTTTAAATTTAAAATACAAACGTCGCTAACATTTAGGCGGACGTATTAGCTACTATAGTGCTGGCAGTAAATAAATCAGTGGCAGTATATAGATAGTAGATACATTTGCATATCTAGGAGCGGGCACGTACTGGCCGGAGCCACAAAGCCGCCTAATGGAGCGACAATCGGCGCCACATTTCATAATTATCGCCTATTTTGACTGGACAATATCGGAAGCTTACAGGGCCGCTCGTACTACGGACGCCAGATTAGATACTGTTACGTCTATTACTGTTACAATGACGGTCGTATTTATTTAGATAGTTGATTATATAAAATGTAATATTTGCTCGAAATGCTTGCTTTCTAATATCATTTTATCTATAAATTCAATATTTGAAATTATCACATTTATTAATCACAGATTTTATCACTATTCAATTATGTATTTTCAATGAATCATAGATGTTATGAAATGGGTTATTTTTTACTTTATGTAATTATAAACAAATCATTTAAATTCAGTTAGTATAGCAATTATATAATTGTCGTTGCCACAGTGAACTAATTTTATCTGGCCTGTGCCTTACTGCATTCGTCAACCTACTCAACTATTTTAGCAGCGGGCGAAACTACGACGAATCTACCTATCGTGGCTCAGGAAACTTTTACTGAGACTCAATAGGCTATTATTATCAGAATCTTATCTAATACCTAGTACTAAGTTCCAACTAATGTGATCAAGAGCATCAAACGCTCCAACAGCACCAGGAACATCTCGAGCCATCATTATCGCGCGTTTGTTCGACGTATCAGGATCACAATGCCGCTGCCAAATGCGACCGGACTTATGATAGGACACTTTTAATGCACCATTCAGTGGCGCTAATAGACGGTAATGGGTTACGTTGCTGAAATATGGCACCGGGACTTAAGCTTCCGGGTTGCTGTGGTACGATAGTTTTGACGACGTACTTAATATCTTCTTTTGTAGGAAGATTCAGAGCAGAACAGACCTATAGTAGGTGCAGACGCCAGTACATCAAGCTACTACAGTCTGTCAAATTTCTTTAATAGATTTTCATCTTTATCGCGAAAGCATTAGGTTTAAGGTTGATTGGGAAAATTTGACAGTTTCGGGAAGATTGACATGACGGCGTCTGTACAAAAAAAAAATTGTAAGTCGCTTACTTTTCGGTACTAATGATGAACATTTTTATGAGTATTTTATATGGGAAACAAATAAGATACGGTAAAGGAAAACATTGTGAGGAAACCTGGATTTAATGATCTGAAATTCCCAACCCGCTGTGAGGAAGCGTGGTGATCAATGCTCGTTCCTTCTCCATTTGAGAAGAGGCCTGTGCCCTGCAATGAGACAGTTGCAGGCAGATTTATTTTTTATTACTTAGGGAAATAAAGTTCTTAAAAGAAATATTGTAAAACTTTTTCCAAAGAGTATTTCAAAAGTATTTAAACTGTCGTCCGTGTGGTGCCGGACGTAAAGAATAGCACTACCCCATCTCTTCTCGTGGGTGTCGTAAAAAGCGACTAAGGGATTCACTAGAGGATGGGCAGCAGCGTTCTCCGAGTACTTTAACAACCATACTGCGATCGCCAACCCGCCTGCCAAGCGTGGCGATTATGGCAAACCCCCCCAACATTGTTTGGGGGAGGCCTATGTCCAGCAGTGGACGTCATTCGGCTGAATGATGATGATGATGATTTAAATGTAGAGATATAAACAAGTTTAATTATCACTTTAATTAAAATCAAGTTGCGGGCACTCTAACACTTAGAAGACACAAAATACATAGATACCCACATAGATATTTAAATATACCTACGTAGCTTTGGTATTTTGGGTCGGCTCATTACGCTTAATTGTAGGGTCATTCGCGGACGGCCATTAGGCCCTGATGGGTGGTCCCAGGCCAAAATAGCTGCACTAATGTCAGGACAAAAAGTTAGGTACCGGTCAGGAAGTATTTAGTGAGTAAAAAATTAAAACACCCCTCTTACCAGGTCGAGTAGGAATAGGGTGCTTAATTAACAATTAGGTAAAGGTTTCGTGTAGTGGTTGTGTTAGGATATAAGTAATTTTAGTGCTTATAATAGGCTTTAATTAGTGGTAATAAGTGGCTTAACATTTCATTAAAAATATACAGGGGTTAAAAAATTTACTCTAACAATTTTGTGGGGTGACTCGATACGGGAAATTGAACAACTTTTCGAAATTCGCGTATTTTTTTATTACTTCCTAAATATCAAATAAAGTTTACGTATTTTTTAAATAATGTCTGATTTGTATGGAAAGTAAAAAAATAATACGAGAATTTCGAAACGTTTATTTAAGAAAAAAAAACAATTTCCAGTACCGAGTAAAGTAAAGTTTGCATGCTGTGGTCTCCCATAATTGAAGGACTATGTAATTTATGCGACTTATTACCATTATCTTTTTTGTGTATATGCTTTGTCAGAGATCCTGTAAATAAATAAATAAGCCCCACAAAATTCTTAGAGTAATTTTTTTAACAACTTGTTTATGAAAAAATGTGGCCATGAATGTTAAAATAGAGCCAGGAACATGCTTAACGATACAATTCTAACCACAATTTCTTTTTTGTCAAACTACCCACATATTTCCAGTATTACCCCGGCAACAGTCACAACGCTTCCAAACAATGGTTCATAAACATTTCATTGTATACCTACACTTTAAAAGGAAAACAATTTCTCGCTTACTTTGCGTTCAAGTGACTAGGGAAATATGTGCAGGCATAATAGATAAGCCTTACAGTAAGTCGCCTTAACAGCTTTTGTTTCCGAGAAAATATACATTTTTCATAAAAGCCCGAGGGCGGTGTGATGGAAAATTGCCTGTAATACATAAGATACAACGGTCATAATTGTTTGAATTACAATATTAAAGGCTGAACGGCGCAGCGCACGTGTAGCGAGAATTGATCCCTTTTAGAGCAATTTACAACAATTTATAAGGTATCGGTGTTGTGATGGGGTTCCTGGTCGTATTTAGTTGTTAGGACGAAGCCTGGAGTTTGGCGGGAGCGAAGCCTTAAGCACTTTGGAACTAAAAGGCTTAGTGTATGAATTTATTACGTACAACATTAAAGTAGCATCGATCATTATATATGGTCGTTTACTCAAATAGGTACCTACTACTGTAATGGGATCATCTAAAAGTATGATCTTACTTAATGTGACTGAGTTTTAATTTTTACAATCACATCTGAGATTCTTAAATATTAAATTAAAAAAAATTACTGCATGACCAGTTAGTCACTTTCCATCCGAAAACCATGAATTCTGCTCATTATCTGTACCTACGACTTTTACTAAAAATAAGAATACATACGTGAAAAACAAAAATGTTTTTCCACACAAAATAATCAATATTGCTTAACAAATGTATGGAACAGACGATTTTTTTTCACGAATTCATACTTAGTCCCATAGTAAAAGTTGTACAGAATGATAATCAGAATTCATGGTTTTCGGATGGAAAATGACTACAGGTTAGTCAAACAGTTTTTTATATTTATGATTATTTACGGTTTACTCACGTGCATATGGGCGCAAAACTGTTTATTTATGATTAAAACTAATTTTCTTTTAAATGATTTATAAAAATGTATTTATATTAAAATAAAGTGAATTGTTTTGATATTTATTGATTTAATTAATTATCTGTTGTTATTTTGTTATGATTCATGATTTCAAATGTATTAATATGATAACTTCCGGTTAAGTTTAATATGTCGCTTTTATTTTTAATAAGAAATAAGAAATGATTTATAAAAATGTATTTGTATTAAAATAAAGTGAATTGTTTTGATATTTATTGATTTAATTAATTATCTGTTGTTATTTTGTTATGATTCATGATTTCAAATGTATTAATATGATAACTTCCGGTTAAGTTTAATATTTCACTTTTATTTTTAATAAGAAATAAATATTTGATTTACTTCCATCATTGATTTTATTATAAATTGTATTGTTCGATGATATTATTGTAACTTCCGTTGTAAGTTTAATTTGTTGTATTTATTTTAAAATAAGTCATGATTTGAGTTATATCGGTTAGAGATTTTAGTATAAATACCCGTGTAATGTAATTATTAATTCATTCTGTGTTCGTCGTCTGTTGAATAAACATCGTGAACTTTGAGTAAGTCCTTTTTATTATATCCTAATATATCGTGCTATTTCCTGTGCTTTATTTTGTTCCATATTCGTCGAAATTGTGTCGTCATGAATATTGACGCTCATTACGACGACCGTGGAGATGAAGCGCCGACAGCAGCGGTGGGATCCACCTCGCCCGTATTAGGGTCATCTGGATCCAGGGCCCGTAAACCAGTGCCGGCCAGTCAACCAGATCCAACCTTCTCACTGGAACAAGTGATGAGTCTGGTAACGTCCATCACAAAGCAAGCTGCATCAAGCGCCGTGACTGCAGCACTGTCCTCCACCCCGGCGCCATTTCGTGACCGTGGTCATTTCTACCTGCCACCGTTCGATCCAGATGTGCGCTCGCACGATATTAGAGATTGGTGTGCCAATGTCGACGAGACAATTGCTACCTTCGGCATATCATCGCTAGAAGCCCGGATGAAAGCAATACTACAGCTGAAAGGGAGAGCAAAGACGTGGGCCGATACGTGGTCTCTACAATCCACTACCTGGGAACAAGTGAAGCGGGACCTGATCCAGACGTTTGGCCAGGAGTTCCGGTATGCCGACGACGTTCAAAAATGGCGCAACTACACTTCAGACCAAGCAAGAAGCTACGCGGACTACGCAACTACTGGCTGGACCCTGTTCAAGCGAGTACGGCCTGAGGCAACGGATGCAGAGGTAATAGATGCTTTAATTACTGGTATTTATCCTGATTTTGTGAAATGTGAACTTTTACGAAATACTCCTGACTCTTTGCCCAAACTTATTTCCGTTCTAAAGACTTACCGTAAACGTAAAACTGACAATACTGATAAAAACGATTCTTCTTATAACAAAAAGCCTAGACCTGCAGAAAACCCCAATACTCGGCCGTTACTCTGCTTCAAATGTAATAAGCCTGGTCACAGCTTTCGTGACTGTAAAGAAAGCAGATGCGTGACTGCCGAGTCAAAATCACCATCAAGGTCCACTCTCCAGGTTACGCCTAGCAACACTAAGTCCATTGAATGTGGATATTGCCATAGAAAGGGCCATGTAGAGAAAAATTGCTATCGTAAACAAAATGACGAAAAATTCGGTTCAATCACTAAAAAATCCGTGAATTTTTGTGGCCCTGTAAGTCGTTGCATGACTACCGTAAAAATTGGGGATAAAACCTTCCCTTGTCTGTTTGATTCCGGCGCAGATTGTTCATTAGTCAGAAGTAGTATTTCTGGTTCTATTCCTGGTAAAAGAAAGCCAGTCAATACAATTTTTACTGGAATAGGTGGCGTCCCTGTTATTTGCTCCCAAAGTATAACAACCATTATTGAAATAGATCAAATTAGTGTAGAATTAGAATTATATATCGTGGGTGATCACCAAACCCTGTTTGACATTTTAATTGGCTATGATTTAGTTCAAATTCCCGGTCTAACAATCACATTGACAGATACAAATATGACTGTCACGCGAAATTTAATTATAAATGAATGCACTTTGACAAAGTCTCAAACTACGTTGAACACTGATATTACAGACCCCAATTCAATGGAAAAATTGCATAACATTTTGAACACCTTTGAGAAAAGCTTTACTTCTGGTAACAAAGTTTCTGAAGTTAAAACTGGTGAGCTGAATATAAGACTAAAAAATGTCGATAAAATTGTTCAACGCAGACCGTATAGATTATCCCCGATGGAACGTGAAAAAGTCAAAGAAATCATTGATGATCTTAAACAAAACTGTATAATTCAAGACAGTTCATCCCCTTTCAGTAGCCCTATCCTATTAGTAAAAAAAAAAGGACGGAACTGACCGACTATGCGTTGACTTCCGGGAGTTAAATGCAAATACTGTCAGAGATAATTTTCCCCTACCATTAATAGCCGATCAGATAGACAAGTTGGGTAAAGCGCGTTACTTTACTTGCTTAGATATGACTTCAGGATTTTATCAAATTCCGATTTCAGCAGAATCGATCGAAAAAACTGCGTTTGTAACACCAGATGGTCAATATGAGTATTTGCGTATGCCTTTTGGTCTTTGCAATGCGCCATCTGTCTATCAGCGTGCTATTAATAAAGCGCTAGGTGACTATAGGGACAAAATTGCTCTTGTTTATATAGATGACGTCCTTGTCATGTCTGAAACTGAAGAAGAAGGATTAACTAATCTTGAACTAATTTTAGAAAGGTTAACTAATGCTGGTTTTTCGTTAAACATGACTAAATGCTCATTTCTTAAAAAATCTGTTGAGTATTTAGGAAACATTATTGAAAACGGAACTGTTAAACCTAGCCCCAGGAAAATAGATGCCCTCTCCAAATCTGCTGTCCCAAAAAATATTAAAGAGTTGCGTCAATTTAATGGTTTAGCCGGATACTTCAGAAAGTTCGTGCCAAATTTTTCAAAGATTATGGCTCCTTTATATGAACTAACAAAATCTGGCGTATCTTGGAAGTGGACTGAACTCCAAGAAAATGCTAGGCAGGAAATAATTAGTAGATTGACGTCCTCCCCACTTTTAACAATATTTGATCCTGACTTACCGTGTGAACTTCATACAGACGCTAGTTCTCTGGGTTATGGTGCTGTTTTAATTCAGCGACATGACAAAAATCCTCATGTTGTAGGCTACTTTAGCATGCGAACGACCAATGCTGAGAGCAAATATCATTCATACGAGCTCGAAACATTAGCTGTGGTCAAAGCCATTAAACATTTCCGCCATTTTATATATGGAAGAAATTTTAAAGTTGTAACAGATTGCAATTCGCTAAAAGCATCTAGAACCAAAAGAGAACTAACGCCAAGGGTACACCGCTGGTGGGCTTTTCTACAAAACTTCCAATTTGATGTTGAGTACCGAAAAGGCGATAGGCTTTCACATGCTGATTACTTTAGTCGAAATCCCATAAAAACATGCCCGAATACTGACCCCAGCGAAGAAAGTCGCGAAAATACGTCTAATCCTTTACAATTTACAGTAAACTCTTCCACATTAGATCATAATTGGCTTCTCATAGAACAAAAACGTGATCCATTTCTGAAAAGCATAGTTGATCAGCTAGGATCTGATACAATCCCAAAAGACAAAGCTGACACTTATGTTATTTCAAAGGATAAATTGCTTAGACGAAAGGTTCAAATCGATAGTAAGACTCGCAAACTAATCATCGTGCCCCGTAATTATAGATGGAATCTGATTTCACATTATCATGACAATCTTCAACACTTTAGCTGGGAAAAAGTGCTCGCTAAAATAAGAGAGCAATATTGGTTTCCAAACATGTCAAAGTTAGTTCGGAAGTTTACTGAAAATTGTGTTAGTTGTAGAATTCGAAAAGGTATGTCTGGTGCTACACAAGTAACTCTTCACCCTATAGATAAAATTGCAATCCCCTTTCACACTATACATGCAGATATTACTGGACGTATGAACGGTAAACGTAACAACGCTGAGTACGCATTTGTATTTATAGATGCATTTACTAAATATACTCATTTAGTTTATACCAATGACCGTACGTCTGACACAGCAATATGTTGTTTTCAAGAAGTAATTTCTATATTTGGAACCCCAACCAGACTTATAACAGACCAGGACAAGAGTATGACCTCGACTGATTTTAAAACCTTTTGTCAGCGTTACAGTATTGAACATCATGTAGTAGCTAAAGGTGCTAGTCGGGCAAACGGTCAGGTAGAACGAATAATGAAAATTATCAAAGATAATATGTCAGTTGTGGAGCTTAATAAACCATGGCACAGTGCTATTAAAGATTTACAGTTGGCTATTAATTGTTCCGTCTCTAAGAGTACAGGAAAATCTCCAATGGAATTATTGTTTGGAAAAAAATGTTCACCGCCGGGTATTAAGCTCCTACAAATCGATGATGATGAACCATTTGAAGATCTTAATGCTGTAAGATCATTATGTAAACTAAGGATGGACGAGCGATCATTTCAGGACAAATTAAGATTTGATAAGGGCAAGGCTCAAATACAGCCGTTTAAAGTGGGGGATTTTGTTTTAATGAGTAAGCATGAAAGACACACCACTAAACTTGGTCCAAAATTCGAAGGTCCTATGGAAGTCTTAGAATTATTACCTAATAATCGTTATAAAATCAAACATGTCAATTTAAAGGGATGTTCTGAAAAGATCGCAAGCCATGATTTTTTGAGACCTGCGCCACTTGCGCAATGTGATCCTTTTATGGACGATGAACCAACCGTATGGGCGGATCATTCGGAAACTTAAATTTAAACCATCCTCTTTTCCTTCCTAAAACGCTGGCTGGCCACCATGCGTATCCTTTTTCCTGGTCTTGAAAGCTAGATCCCAGGCGGGTGATGCCCAGATGTGGCTAGATCCAAGGCGGGTGATGCTACAACATAATTTAGCTATATCCCAGGCGGGTGATGCCATAATTTGGCTAGATCCAAGGCGGGTGATGCTGTTATACAAATTGATTGATACAGCGCAGAGAGCGCGCTGGATCAGAATGGCCGTATGGGCGCAAAACTGTTTATTTATGATTAAAACTAATTTTCTTTTAAATGATTTATAAAAATGTATTTATATTAAAATAAAGTGAATTGTTTTGATATTTATTGATTTAATTAATTATCTGTTGTTATTTTGTTATGATTCATGATTTCAAATGTATTAATATGATAACTTCCGGTTAAGTTTAATATGTCGCTTTTATTTTTAATAAGAAATAAGAAATGATTTATAAAAATGTATTTGTATTAAAATAAAGTGAATTGTTTTGATATTTATTGATTTAATTAATTATCTGTTGTTATTTTGTTATGATTCATGATTTCAAATGTATTAATATGATAACTTCCGGTTAAGTTTAATATTTCACTTTTATTTTTAATAAGAAATAAATATTTGATTTACTTCCATCATTGATTTTATTATAAATTGTATTGTTCGATGATATTATTGTAACTTCCGTTGTAAGTTTAATTTGTTGTATTTATTTTAAAATAAGTCATGATTTGAGTTATATCGGTTAGAGATTTTAGTATAAATACCCGTGTAATGTAATTATTAATTCATTCTGTGTTCGTCGTCTGTTGAATAAACATCGTGAACTTTGAGTAAGTCCTTTTTATTATATCCTAATATATCGTGCTATTTCCTGTGCTTTATTTTGTTCCATATTCGTCGAAATTGTGTCGTCATGAATATTGACGCTCATTACGACGACCGTGGAGATGAAGCGCCGACATGCATTTTTCGGGATTGCCCGACTAGTTTCGGACCCAAACGGAGCCCTTAATCATGAGCTGATCACGCGGCGAGGTCGCGAGTCGATCGACTAGTAGAAACTAGTCGGGCAATCCCGAAAAATGCACGTGAGTAAACCGTAAATAATCATAAATATGAATGTGTCTCACGAAAGTTATAATACAAAAACAGTTTTTTTTTTTAAATTTAATACAAATTAATTAAATATTCTTATACAACATAAACTTAAGAGTAAAGATGATATTTTTGGTCTATTTCGCTATGGCGTGCCAAAGACCTATGCCTCAGAGTGTAACAAGGCAAAATGCACGAAGCAACATGTTCTGTTCGTGCAATCAAGTTTCGTGTGTAAAAGTTAAATGCACTGAACTGTGTTCACATAAGGACTTATTTTACAAGACATTTAGGGATGAATCAAAAAGTGCTGGTTTAATAAATCGTGCCTGCTTAATGCAACAACTATCAAGAATTGTAAACATGCTACATTGCTATTAATCTTAAATGGCACAAGTGTAGGGAGTAGGGACAATACATAATAATTCCGTGCTAGGAGTTACTTAGTAATTAATATTGATAATTTCGTAGAAGCTCGCACTGTTAATCACAAACATACAGATAGCGTTTTGTAAATAATATCGTTTGCGTGTTCACGAATCGTATCACAGCGATATATCGGCGTTCATACCGTAAGCTATTGTTTTGTTACTAAAACCAATTGGGAGTATATTTACAAACGTATGAGCGCAACCGAGGCGAAATTAAAAACTGCCACGGTATCACAATTGGCAATAACCAATCTCTTATCCGTACATATCTCTATAGACCTTTTAACATAAACGAAGCGCGGCCGCGGGCGGCGAACTAATCTCCATAACTTTAATCCTTTAACCCTCGCAGTACCAGGAATCCAATCAAACAGTACAAGCACCCCCGCCCCCTCCGCGCACCCTGTGCCCCCTCTGCATCCCCTGCCTCGTCCCGCCCGCGTCTCGCCTACGCAGCCTGTCCCGAGTAATTATCAAAGCTTTAATGACGTCATAAATCGAGTGTATAATCTAATCTGGAAAAGCCCCGGGCTCCAGCGCGCGGCTTAATGGTGTGAAAGCTACCTTATCTCCCGCCATGTGTGAATAGAGCTTTATACGCGGCCGCCTGAAAGCTCGCGCCGGGAAACTTTGGAAAAATATGTCGTAGAACATTCGAGATAAGAATGTGGGACGTGGAACGCTTTCAAGTTTAATAGAAAATCGAACATTATCGTAAAGGAGATGTCTTTGCTAACAAATTCTTTGAAAGTGTATCTTGTACAGTATGTACTAGTTAAGTGCGGTGGTAAAAGGATTACAACGCGACGCATACACTTCTATACGATATGACTACAACACTATTAATTTCACTGCGTCAAAATAGTCGGACGATTAAATTATTAACATCTTGAAACAAAAGCCTCCAGATTCACTGAATAACAATTATATTGTTGAAACAAAGAATTATATTGTTGAATAAATGTGATTGTTATAACTGTCTCAATGTTATTGAAAACAATGAAATACTCATAAAACAACGAAACTTTGGAAATCTAATTATGAATTCATCACGATTTTCAAATAATTTTTAACTAACTTTCTTTTTCGTGAAACCGTTTTTTCAGAAAGCAAATTTTTTTGTAAAACATTATGATATTGAAAGTCCCGCATTAAATATTTAACGATTAACTTTAACACTTCCTAACGATATCCTCTTGTTGGTTGCATCGCGATTTCATAGCAAAAGGTCAATCTCTCTGTATCAAATCGTTGATTGCAGATAATCGTCGGGGCTAGACTGTGAGTGCCGCCGGTGTTCCGACACTATTATTGAATTACACGCCAAATTCAATCTAACGCCTTTGTAAGGCTGAATTATAAAACTGCGTACAGTTTTATAGCCTTCGATTCGATACAGAGCCACAGTCTAACCACATGCGCTCATCTCAATTTAACCCACTGCGAGATTCTCAATTTAAATGTCAAGATTTTTTTTGTCTTTCGCCTTGTACGTAATGGGTATCTCCGGTACGATTTGTTTAATATCGTTTATGCGACGATTCGATTTTAACTAGCCAACGATTGCGGTGAATCGATTTGTTGTTTCTCACGTTTTTGTTTCGTTAACCTTTCGTGTAATTGATTTATTATCTGTAATAGTTTTTATATCTGATTTTTTTAATCGATTTCTGTGGTAGATAAAGTAGGATTTTAAAAATTTGTGAAATTTTTAACTACAAAAATTACTCTTGTAAAATCTTTCTTTTTAACCGACTTCAAAAAGGAGGAGGTTCTCAATTCGGTTGTATTTTTTTTTTATTTTTTTTTATTTTTTATGTTTGTTACCTCATATCTCCGTCATTTATGAACCGATTTGAAAAATTCTTTTTTTGTTCGAAAGGGTATACTTTTCGATTGGTCCCATTTAAATTTTGTTATGATTAGACCATGAACTTCAGAGATATGGAACGAAACTCCTCATCGGATCAAAGCAAAATTCTCAAATTACTAAAATTGCTTTGTTTATATTTGTTGTTGGGAACTGACTACTTGAAAAGAGAAGGGGGTGCGTGTCCCCCCCTCCCCTCCTTTGGAATGTTTTCATTATATCGTGTAAGGTATCATTTGAAAGGACTTTTTATGCCCGACTACGTCAAAGCCAAAAAGAAGGGTTATGAAGGAGGGGGTTAAAATTATGACACTAAAACGTATTAAATAAAAAATAAACTTTAAAAAAAAGTAAAAACCGACTTCAAAGAAATACTAAAAGGACTAAAATAATTACCATAATATAAAATTAACAGTTTCAGAAGTCGGTGCCACTCTACACTGAAGCAAATAGAAGCCACCGACTTCTGAAACTGTTAATTTTATATTATGGTAATTATTTTAGTCCTTTTAGTATTTCTTTGAAGTCGGTTTTTACTTTTTTTTAAAGTTTATTTTTTATAATACGTTGTGCACGTTTTATTCTAGCTGCGGGGCAAATTTTGGAATTGCTACTTGAAAATAAATCGGTGTACAAAAAATTATAAGCTGCGAAATAACGATAAAAGTTAATGAGAGCCGTTGGTATAATTTTATTTGTTCGACGGCTTTTCCACTATTAACCACATACGCCTTAATAATCTATGCTCATAAGCACACCATACAGCCATTATCCTAAAATTCGTCTCTCGCAGAGATCCCCCGCCTCGCTGCTTAATGAACGAATAAATAAATTGAGCCCTTCTTGTAAACAGCTAACGTGATACTCTTAAGGGCCCCACTGTACGGGGTAAGTGGATTTCTGTGTTGTACCGAATCTGTATGTACTATGTGTGTACATAATGTGGGTCTGCGAAATTGCGTGGTGCGAAATTTCGAGTTTTATTCCGATACACATTGCGCTATCCTCTGGTTCTACGAGCGAATTTAACTGAGCATCGATGAGAAAATTCAATGGATTACAAAATAAATGGTAAATAATAGTGCTGCGTGTTGCTACAGGGCCGTTCTGTTGTATGCTAAGCTCGGGTATAAATCTATTCATGTTTGGGCATCGAGTGCGTGCACTATTGGACGGAAACTAACTAATAAGTCACGTAAAGGAATTAACTATAGGGAAAATGAGCCCGCTCGTGCGTAAAACGGTTGTTAAATTTAGTCAAATAATTTATTAAACAATCATAAATATATCTGATGTTGTGTTGATAAGGGTTTTTAATCGTTTTATGTTTTAGAATAATGTTTAATGGGTACGGGAGCTGCGATGCTTGGAAAATATTGTGTAGGGATGTTTAAAATACGCGTAGCATGTTCAATAAATAGGAAATGCATGTAGCTTATTATAGAAACAATAAAAAAATGGAAATCGGTACTATTTGAAGTTTAATTCTCACATTGATTGGCTCATACCGTTTTAAAAGGGGGCTGAGTTCACAGGTTCTGCCAGACGTACTTAGGTATCGTCACTCAGAAAAGCTCTTTTTCTGCACCCTGAAGTTTCTTTCAATTCTTTTTGTTCTAGTGTCTAGCTTTTTCCTAGCTATGTTAGGGCTAGCTTCCAGTCTAACCAGTAGTATCATTCTGTAAGAAACCCACCTCAATATCGTCGGTTAGCTCGATATCCATAATGTCACAGTATGCATAATAGAAGCAAATAACACAGATAATTGACAGTATAATCAATAACGCGTAGTTTTGATATCTACGCTGTGTCACGACAAGTGTCTAATTGACAGTCGCGAAGTCGCGATCGAGGTGAGATTCTTATAGAATTGTACTGCAGTTGCGGCTGGATACCAGAATTTCACACGGAGCGACTCCCATCCGACCTCCGCAACACAGTTACTGGGCAATACCGGTATCATAAGGTTAGACCGGTTGTTCAATTAAAAGTTGCATAAACAAGCTGTGTATTTTTAATTTATATGTACATATCCCACTGTTTGCCGTTGCTCAAGTCCGTTGAACGCTATTTGTTACAATATTGACATAGGTACATTCGTCAATTCTTCTAAGTCCAGTATCCTTTTCATATATTGTTCGATTTTTCGTACTACTAATAATAGATTAATTATAGAAGACTGCTAATAATAGAAGACTGCCTCGTTGGTCTAGTGGTGGACGCCAGCGTGGCTGCTGAGCTTGATATCCTGGGTTCGGTCCCCATGTCGGGCAGTGCTATTGAGTGTTTCCGTGTGGAATTTCTCAGTACCACAGCCCGGATTCTGGATTTTGATAGCAATAAGCTCGCCATTTATTACATGGGACTTAAACAACGGCGAAATGATAGTGTACTATATGTGGCGGCATCTATCTCGCCACATGCGAACTATCCTACATCGCGCAATCAAGATTTAACACGCAGATAGTATATATACAATCTCCCAACATCAAACGTTGGGCAGTAGCCCGCCAGGCACAAGACTCCGCCTGGTTGGAGGATCCTCCCTTTGGTTGGAGGTAACACCACACCAAGTTTCTCCACACCTCTGCCCAACCCTTCGGGGAATATAATAGATTAAAATATAAATAGCCAAAGAAAACAACAAACCACATAATTTATCATGCAAAGCCATTAAATTAATTACCAATAACACAAAATATCGACATCGCGCCTTAAACATGACTTTAACGCCATTTCGCCTCCGAAAACGCTTATCTGTTCTCCAACATTTCGCTGTCCATACATTAAAGTGAATTATTATTTTGTGCGTCGTATTTAATATCGTAGGCCACAAATAACTGCGATAACGCAGTGTGTTGACTTACCTTAAAACATTGAGAAACAAAGTGTTGTTCAAGGCTAGTTATATTTGTCTTCCATTTGTTGGCCAGCGCAGCGGTGTTCCGTGTTCTGCGTTTTGACATTGACTTCGCTGTTGACTTTAAAGTGTAATCCTGCCCTTACTAATGTTTACGGCCTTTTTTTACTTAATATACGTGATGATGATGGATTGAACGGAATATTCCGGGCTGTCCCCCTGATCTGTCCCCTCGTCGGTAACAGGGGGACAGATCGAAAAATTTTATTTCTATTTGTCCCCCTAAAGAACAGCAGGGGACAGATCAAAAATATTTCGTTCGATCTGTCCGTTCGTTTTGGTGACAGGGGAACAAATCGATTTTTTTATTCCTGATTGTCCCCCAAAGGTGACAGATCAGAGGGACAGACCGGAATAGTCTGATTGAACCTGCTTTATTGATTGGTTTGGATTGTAAAATGTTATGATGCTTTATCAAAATCCACAAGCTAATTCAGAGAGGGTTTCGTGGCTAACTAACAACCGCGAGCACTAACAATCACACGATTTGCAAGGCTAAGCAGCACTTGTCTCGGTTCATCCGTGGATGGGTGATCGTTCGATACAAATCGAGAACCCTAGGTGCCTTGGAGAGCGTGTTAATTCGTCAGTCGCGGGTCTCATGCCTATAACAGTCGTTACGGGTAGTCAGAAGCCCGAAAGAGACAACCGGTCTAAACTTAGGATATCGGCATTGCCCAGTAACTGGGTTGTGAAGGTCTGATAGCAGTCGCTCCGTATAAAATACTCGTACAATACAATACAATACTCTTTATTGTACAAAAAACAAACAAGAAACATTAATATAAAATAAAGATGTACAATGGGCGGTCTTATCGAACTAAGAGATTTCTTCCAGACAACCTTTGGTTGGACATGATTTGCAAGAAAAAAAAAGTAAGGGGTAGTTCTCGGTGTAACAATAAGTAAGGATCGTACCTATTCAGCCGCATCTGTTTAGACTGGAAGCTGACCCCAACATGGCTGAGAAAAGTTTAGGCAGTATACAGGGTGAAATTGTAAACAGTTGACAAACCGAAATGGGAGATTGTACTCATCACTATGAACAACTTTTACTATGATAATAAACCTGAAATCGCGAAAAAAAAATCTGCTGTTCCCTACATTATGACGAGTTATGCGAACATAAATGTAGGAAACAGCTGTTTTTTTTCGCGATTTCAGCTTTGGTCCCATAGTAAAAGTTGTTCATAGTGATGAGTACAATCTCCCATTTTGGTTTGTCGACTGTTTACAATTTCACCTTGTATAAAAAAGAACTTATTCAATTTGCTTTATATAAGGCATAAATGAGTAGAAAAATAATTTATGTATTCGTAGGTTACCAATATACCTATGTTACGAAATACAGTTGATACTCGTACAAGAAATAAGTAGTCCTAACGTGAACTATCGGTCAGTAAATAAACAAGCGTACTGGAGTACTCCGAAACACGATAATGCAATAGTAGGGGTCACTGTCTTAATGGAACCAAAAGCTTAGATTACGTAAGGCAACCAATATAAACAAGGCTTGGTTACCGAGATAACGTGAGCCACGGTATTTAGTCATCTATTTAAAGAAAGAACACCATTAATTTCGGTGGGGCATTATTTACCGAGCTAAGTAGGCACGGAACGGGTTCCTTGTAACACGATAAATCTGGTCGAAAGCCCCGAATAAATCTCATTGGTACGCGATAAGAATCAATGTCTCACGCAACGTATTTATTTATTTAAACCTTAGCATATAATACGGAACCCGGAAGAGTGGGTGTCGACGAACCCGATATTTCGATGCTTTCTCTTTTCAAAAATAAATCGACGCGCCCCAAGCTTTTTCCGATTATGAACAGAATCGAGATTCTCGAATATCGAATGTTGCATCGATTTTGTGACGGCACGAGTGAAAATGGACGGAGGTAAGAGCACGTATTTATTGGACGTGAAAATTATCGCTTCAGTTTTACATACGCGTAAATCTGATTTATCGTGAGTTATCTTAACTACGGCTGACGTGACTTATAGCGAGCCCACATATAAAACGCGAAATGTCCTCCCTCAGAGGTTCACGACGAAAATATAGCAGCCATGAAATTATTATTATGTACGAGTAATCTGTGCAATCGAAACGGTATAAGACCGTTTGTCATTGAGATATTTATCGAAAAATTTACGGGTATATACAAAACGGTGTAATGGCATCCTTATTATTACCAAGAATACGATTTCAATTTGATAAACACACTTGGATTCACGTTGATCTGTGATTACAAGAAAATGAAAATGTAGGATACAGCTGTCCTCTAAGAACAAGTAGTTACTAGAAGTCGTCCGATATGGTGTTGGAGAATGGGCTAATAGAGTAAGACCTAAAACCAGGTGGATAGATGTACTACAAGGAATATGGTGACATCATTCACGTAGAAACACATGACCAATGGTGTACCTAATACAAAATTCAATAAAAAAGTGTCCTGAGTTTACATGCACCAGATTGCAAGCCAAGGCACACCGCCATGTGAACTTTGAAATACCAACAAAATAATTCAAATCCTATGTCGTCATTACAGTGTCTAATTTAGCTTTTCACCATACGAAGATTCGACTGCACCCGTTGACGTAAATTAGTCTGCATTCGGTTCGGACATTTTTGAGCGCTGAACCGAAGTCCCTGTGTTTCTTCGTCAATGGGTGACATGCAAAATTTCCGACACAGATGTGGAAAATAGACTGAAGTGGAGAAGAAAGAAAGAAGCCTTCCTTGTCTTTCTTCTCCACTCCATTTCATTCTACGTTCTACACTCCACCATTCCATTAGTGAAACATATTTTTTCCCGGTATATTAAACAAGTGTGCTACTAGCTAATACATGGCCATGTTATGATTATTTCAGCATTTTGTTCTATTTTCTTTGTTTCTGTTTATATTAATTAACATCATTAAGTGGCAGACTGGGACGTGTTGCTGTGGAATTGCACTGATTTTTCACTGCACTGATTCTTCTTCAGCTTAAACACTAGGAATCATGCGTTTTTGGGGGCTGTCTTTTAATGTTTGACGTTCGAAAAGCCCTAATTCAGCGGTGTAAATCATAATTCAGGCCAGTTCAATCATTTTTAACATTGTAGCGGGCCAAAGCAGGTGTATTTTATTTGAGAAGGTAGTGAACGCGGCGAGCCGGCAAACAGACACACAAAAATAATATCTTTAGTGCAGGCATCCACACCCAAGCACATACTCGCCATGTGTACTACTTGTACCTACATACACACAGGTAACTTATTACCCAATGATATTATATACAAAATTACCTATCTAAAAAGTTGAATGTTGACGTGCCGGGATTGTCTCCGCGGGCCGGATTGATATTATCCGCGGGCCATATCGAGTCCCGTGAGCTGTATCTTGGACACCCGTGCCCTAATTAATTTCTAGCCTACTAATAATTTGAATAAATGATTTTCTGATTATGAATGTCAACCCACACACGTATCTTATGTTCAATCTTGGGACAGGTGTTTACTGCACTAATAATAATACTGTTAAGAGTGACATCAGATGTATATCCCGATGTAGATCGACCTATTCTAATCACAAGTGTACAACTTACACACTACAAGTATGTTCCATAATTTTCTTTCAGGAAAACAGTTTTAATACATCTAATATGATTTACGCCCATCATACTTGACTAGATCAAAATATATTTGAGTGAGAGCGCATAACGTAGACTAATACGAGCTATAAAAGAGGTTTATTTGTTTGTTTCTTCGTTCCGCGTATCTAATCTGAGGAAGTAGTTACTTTAACCGACTTTTGTTTGTTATATATTTTATGCGAGAAGTTAGTTTAAGTCGATGACAGATATTTATAGAAAGAAGCGGATACTGCACCGAATTAAACTGTCTTGGAGCAGTATTTATTAGACGAAGTTTTACACCGGCGATTAGGTAAGTTAGTTCCATAATTAAAATATGTGGAATCAGAATCAAAATGTATTTATTTGTACCTATGGTACAAGGGTTGTAACAATAAATAAATGGGGACCATCTATGTTTTGCTATAAAAGCACAAAAATATCAATCATTTAAAAAATATCATTAGGAATTGATTATCAATAACAAAATAAAAGGGATACATGTCAAGAGATATACCAATGTTGCATAATTAAAACTAAATCGGACGTAGTAAGCTCACCAGAATTTAAACAGAATTTGGAATAAATAACAGAGCTTTAAATATCTACACTAGTTTTAGGTAATCCACCCAATAAGTTCTATACAAATACACAATAGGATACATGCATGTAAATCCAACTTAAACTATAATGACTAAATACAAGAGTATTTTAAATAACTATCGCTATTTACAAACGATCTAAGTTTCTATAAATCAGTGATATATTAAAAGGTAGGAACACAAGATCGTTTAATGCCACTGCGCATTACAAATTCAACATTATTCGACGATGAACTCGTGAAAACCGGAACTACTACAGAAAGGGATCCGTAGTATAGAAGTGGACAAAAGTTTTTAAAGTTTCTGATTGGTAGGTACCTATATTAATTTTATTAGACAATCCGTAAAATATTACAGATATAAACATTAGTTGGATATCTATTGCCGTGACCCCAAAGCTAATAATGGAGACCTTTCAATATAATAAACTGAAACTAGGTCACTGTCAAGAGCCACTGAGATTAAAATGAGAAAACGTTTGAAAACTGTGATATTTAAATTTTAAATATTCATATCCAGGTATTTGGTGAAGCATCGTTACAAAAGATACGGTTAGGTATTACACATTATATCCATTAGGCATTGAAGAACAAGAGGGTAGGTACAACTAAAATATCAGCCAATGGTGAAACACCACTCAATGACGTCATCATACTGCTCGTGCCCTCACGTTTAAGTGTTTTATTTTTACCCGCGACTTTTGATTTATATCCAACACACTCGATTTATGAATATGATTCGGAAATATTACGAATATTTTTCCAATATTTCTTAATGTAAAATGTGAATGAAAGTTTATAATAAATTACCTGCGCTTTTAACATAGAAATGTTTATAAATAAATCTGCAATTTAATAATTTTCAACATGCTTCAGGGAAACTTGTACAGAAATTGCTAGATGAGCATATTTTTTCCTTTACTGACAAGTTTCAATAAATTGCCATTGCAGTTTGCTATTTGCAACATGCAATAAAGCGATGGTTTGTACCTGAAATATAAATAATAAATTCTGTAACCTCCATTAATCGTTTTTATAGATTTGCGTTATTTTCTTCAGGATCGATATTCTTTGATTACCTCTTTGTGTTTCCGCTGCAGTGATTTTGGTTATCTACCTATCCAACTGTTTCATTTTTCGGTTGATTTTAACAATGCAAAGTACCCACCCTTCGACATAATTATTAACATTACGACATTTTTTATTTGTTATAGAAACAAGCAAAGGATCATTTGGTTTCGACTTTTACCCAAAATTGTTTCAGTTTTGAAGTGTACCTAAACTCAACTAACCAATGAATTCTGAGGACAAATAAAAAAGATAAAAGACGAGCGTTTTTTTTTATAAATAAAATTTGCTATCGTTCCAAAACCCAACTTCATATTTTAATGAATCTCGAATCCAGCTCTCAAAATTCTAATTTCGAATGCCCGTATTACGTAAGCAGTGTGTTGTTGAGTGTACACGCTGTTTCATAACCGAAATGGCGTTCAACGACCCCTGGCCGGGGAGTGTGTCGGTTGGTCGAGGCCACTGTGAGCGTTTATCATAGCGATATAGTTCATAAAACTTATTATTTGTTGCCTCTGACATCAGTATGAGTCGAGGTATTGTCGAAGATATCGTCGAATCGAGATTTTTTGTAACTTTAGGTGCCAAATATTTTATTGGTGATGCTAATTTATTAGGTAGCTAAGTAATTGCTTACACACGTTATTTTTTTTGACTTTTAAAGCTTTAGCTATTGAAGTTCTAAATTGCTAAAAGGATGAGCTTACTGAGAGCCCAAAATGGAACCGATTGAAGCAACCGTGTAGCGTCTACACACCTAATAATATACTCAGATGTATGATTGTAATGATAATAGAAAGACAAAATCAACTTAATTCTAGACTTTTTTGTGTTTAAATAAACCACTAGCATAAATATGTTGACTTGTTCAAGTAAAGACGATCAAAAGCTCCTTTTCAATTCCTAAACAATTCATTCCGTGCAAATTTTCATTCATGCGATCAATAAGACTAGCAGGCTGCAAATAAACATTCGCTCGATAGTGTTCAACTGCTTAGTGAACGAATTTTCCTCCGATTTCAATCAGTGGGATCGTTTGCGTTGGTAAACAGTTTTGACTCACTGAAGCAATTCACGGCTCGACTAGAGTCGCACTTACACGCGAGCTGAACGTGTGACTTTTGCTGAGCCAATTTTAAACGTTATCCGATTAGAAATAAAGATTGTTATTGCTTGATTGTAATAGGTATAGTGGTTACGCTGTGCATGGGCATACATCGCGTGTCACAATTTAAACGAAGACATTCCATATTCAAATTTACTTGGCTATATATTTTTTTAATGTCGCCAGTGTTGGATACTTGGCCTTTTGCCATTGTTACGGTGCGTGAGGTGAGATGCACGCGGGGAGGGGATGGGCATTACGAATGGAAATCAATACTAACTGCACACTACTCCACTGCTGCATTGCTCCAATATAAATCAGCCCCTCTGCCCGGCACCCCGTTGCTTGCCAAACCTGCGTCTATTCAAATTTCAGTTCTAATTTCTAGGCAGGAAGTCTCAATTTTCATCGTCGGTTCTCCAAGAACGGTCGCGAATCTATTAGAAATAATGTACCTATAAGTATTCTTAGACATTTTGTATGGATATTTATTGGAATTTTGGTTTATTATATCTACGTGTAGAACGGTAGGTACAGGGTCTCCTGAAATTCAACTTTCTTTATTTTAAAATTGTAATGAGATTTTCTCTGTAAAACCGCACTCTTGGTACGAGATAAATATGAACCCACAACATCTGCTAATGCAGGTTTTCCAGCTGCAACATGTTATTGATAACCACTTGCTTCCAAGGAGTATTTATTGCATTTTCGTTGTCTGCGTTTCATACATCGTAAATATCGACATTACGGTTTTAAAAATGGTGTGGTCTGTCTTGTTAAAGGCTTATACGTATATTTTTTTGAATTTATAAATAATTAATTGAGCATGTGTGGTTTCTGGCTAAGAATAAAACACACATCTGAGCCGTCTTTTCCATAGTGTGCTGTGTGGGCTAAAAACTGGAGTAATCAGGCCTTCGAAAATGATAAAGATCTGTGGCTGTAAAAAGCTGCTAAGGTGGTATATTCTATTTTGTTCATCTGGGTGATATCACTTGGGTGAACAAAGTGGAATTTTTGGTGTCCTCATATATTATCACCTCGGATTCATTTCACCTTGGTAATATCACACAGGGGAAGCAATTCAACATATTTGGTATCCTTTGTTTACCTTGGATTTAAATCACCAAGGTGAACAGTGGCGAATTTTTTTATTAGTGTTGTGGACTTTATTGACCCATATACAACATGCTATAAACATTCAAATCAAACCCAACCTAATATTTAAATCAATTTAATGTAAATTGAACTTAAACACAAGAAACAAAAAAAAATACAAAAATGGCTGTTAGTGCTAAATAAATTGTGTAATAATTAATTATACTCCTGCAAACTAATAAAACCAATCGAGTCATTACGGAATACTGCTCATAAATTAGTTTTTGCGGAGTATACAGACTAATAGATGTTATAAAGTAAGATTGAAGAGAAAAATCGATTCAAATTGACTATCAACTTGCTTCCATTCTAAATTAACGAGAGCTTTCTCTTAAGATTTAATACTTATCTTTAGTAAACAGATACAACAATATACTTTCCGATGTACCTAAGCGTCTAAGTTGGTGTAGGGTTACCCGGCCTAGTACACACAGTCGGACAGATAAGGAACAAGCCCCGCTCACGGCGAGTCTTAACTCTCCTCTCCTTTATTTATTACGCGCTACGTGCCCGAAGCGAGCGATCCTTATACCAATACATTTTTACTATCTGCTAACTAATTGCCAAGCCATTTCCAATCTTAATCCATCGAAATTAGCTGCACAAGTTTGTGTTTACAGTTTGTGGAACGCAAATTTAAAATTGCTAAGTAGTTCTAATTGATAACGCGCACTGTATCTGGTATTGTCATGATTTAAAAGCGTCTTTGGAATTCGATTTGCGATTTATTTGCGGACCATGGTGTTCGTTCTGTACTAAGCTTTATTTACTACTTTTAATGCAACGATGACGTATGTGTGTACCGGGTATCTTGATTTGTTGGGCTGTTGCCGCCTTTATTAATCATATTCCGATTGATTAAGTGCTTGTAATGTATGATATCGTAAATAAATAGTGGTATAATTGTAGTACGCAATTATGTAAATAACATAATTTATAATCTAAATCAATATATTATGATTTGTGTTTGTTATTTACTGGTTTCCGTAGCAGATAAAAAAACTAAGACATACGAGTTTATTGATTAATATATTTTAAAATTATACATAGTTACCTGTTGCAGTTTTATTTTTTGTGATAGTGATATCTATACATAATAATTCTACTATAAATATAGACGTTTAGTATTTACAACTAATGATCTAGTCGGTTTAGCACTAAACAGTTCAGAAAAAGCACTTTAATTGGCTACGTTTATCACTCTAATGAGCAACCTTTAGCGTTTCTATTTGAGCGAATTTTGCAATGCTTAGAATACAAAAAAAAACCTCCTCTAAAATCCTGCGCACCCTCCTTTTCTCCTTTCCGACTACGGGGTCCACACGAGCTGGCAAATATAAAGACAGGCAGCGCCCAAGAGATAATTTATTTCCGTTCGTAACGGCGGCCATATTTAAAATTCATACCATGCAAATTAGTCAAGTCCGATGCTAAAGCAATTACCCAAGCTTTAGCCCGTAAATCGAAAAATGTTTTATGTGCCAGCAACAAGTTAAGAAATAAATAAAACTGGAATCGCCGGTTTTAGCTTACCTGGTGCTTGCATCTTTTTCTTTCCATAGAGTTTTTATGCGAGTGCGAAAGAGATGGAATGTAAGACGAATTACCCGTTCGGAAACCAGTTTATCATCGGGGTCCGAAATTGTCGTTTTTTGCGAACGCGGTAGGCGTCGATGGCTGCGTTTATTGTGTTCTTCGAATTTTGAGGACCCGGAATTTATGCGGTTTGGTTTAGTACCTACTTATACAAATTACCTGTTTGTTATTAGTATTATTAACTTGGTATTTTATTCTGCCAAATTACGGAGAGATATCTCCAAGAACTTAAACATTTTGGTGACCCTAATGTTCTTCTAAAATACATTGATTGCAAGACTTTTTTTTTTTGTTTTTAACTAGGTTAATTCAATGAATTGTTTTTATCTCTAAAACATTTATTTTTACAGTGCAGCTATTCTTGTCTTAAAAATAGTGGCTACGAACTATGCTTAACTTTAAAAGCGACGAAGATTAAACAGTTGGTTGGTAAAGTTTTAAAATAATGGAGTTGGCGTGGCTGTTGGAACATAGCGTGCCATCAGGCGGCTACTCGGTGCTATAAAGCAGGCGCGAGTGCGATTTACAATCGTTCAAAAGTTAGCCCGCGCTCGGGACAAATTAGAGCTTTTTAATAAACGCCTACGGTGCTACGCCTTTGAATTAAAAAGCAGTGGAATGAGTTCGTTTTTTGTGGAAGAGAGTTTAGTGTGTTCTCGTTGTAATTTTGGTAACGTAGTAATAGTTTAAAAGATTTTTATTACTGCTAGTTTGATAAAACAAGCCATAGTAGCTTAGCTTAGCTTGGGATGCGTTAAATGAGCCTCCACGAGTGATGATACTCAAGTACGTCCGGCGCACCCTGGGCAGTCAGCCTCGCTACCAACTTTGCTGACTGGAATCTTTTCACGACGGTTTAATGACAAGCGTCCAAGTGTACCGAAAACGGTACGGCCGCCATTGTTTATCTATTGTGTCTATAATTACAGTACTACACAGGTTAAGCCATTCTCGTATAGCTCATGTCGACTTGAGAGAAGAGAAGAGAACCTACTTCCTTGCGTATTCTTCTTCTCTCGTCTCAGCACGAGCTATACGAAAATAGCTCATGTGCTCAGTGAAAAGATTAGCCAGTCAGCAAGGTTGGTAGCGGGGCTGACGGCCCAGGGTGCGCCGGACGTACTTAAGTATCATCACTCGTGGAGGCTCTTTTCATGCACCTGGGGGTGTCATTCATGCCTATTAATTAATATCTAACCAATATTTTTAATTTGAATCAGATACAGATAAGCTTTTTATTAATATTTTATGTAATTGCTTGTGCGAGTCTAAAATAATAATCTGGGGGCACGGCAGTGCCCCCGCCAAGACGAGCCAAGCGAAGCGCAAGGGCACTACCTACCTTTTCTTGAAGCGCTTCGTCGTTTTTTTTAACCCTTATAACTTGGGTTTGGATTCTGCCAGATCAACAAAATTTTCGGGATTATTCTTTCCTTATTTCTTTGTGGGACCAAGAGAAATAATTATTGCTCTCGTTTTGACCAAATCCTACTCTTGTGTTGACAATACTAAATTTATTTAAAACAGTTCTTGTATAAAAGCCATATGATAATATTCAGCTTCGGCGACTGCCTAAAAAGTATTTCGGAATATGGTTTGTGAATATTAATTCTCACATGCGAAGCCGTACGCCAACCATAGTTTTACAACACAATGAAAACTTATGGTAAGTAGCTCGAATGCCTTGAACTTTAACTCAGATTACCGATGTACAGACAAGTAGGTACCACGTTAATGTATGTCCAATCAGCGGTAACAAGATAAGTACCCATTATTCTGAACAGGCTTTCTCTTATTATACACCTACTGCCTTGCCGTTCCCATGAAAGCGTTAAACTTTACCGGTAACTTAAGTTAACAGGATAAGATGTACTTCGTCAGAATCAGGAAGAAATAGTTGTGGGTCTACATTTCACGTTCGAAGAAGATAGGTATATCTACAAAATGAACAAAATTTTATTCGAAAATTCGGGTAAACGATAGCTATGTATGTATGCCTGACCTCTTTCCGTTTGAGATATCTTGTCAAAAGCATTAATGCTTCCACAATTTCACATGCGACGTTCGTCACGCAACTCAAAAGAAGTTGCATGTACGCATAATGTTATACATACATAATTAGCTAATTACTGTCCCACAGTTGGGCACGGACATCTTCTCAAAATAAGAGTTTAGCCCTTATTCAACACTCTGGCCTGGTGCGGGTTGGCGAACTACTCAGGTGTGCAGGTTTCCTCGATATTTCCTTCGTTATCAACGCAAGTAATAATCAAATTCTGATCCGCATATGAATTGGAAAAGTCAGAGTTTCGGGCTGAGCTCGAACTTGGACCGTGCTGCATGGGAGGCAACCGTTCAACCGCTAGGTTATAACCAGTAAAATAAATGTCAGCCGTACAATTTAATTTATCATCAAAAATTAAATTAAATGTCGCTGATACATATCAAAATAATAAGAAACGATTAGCTACATAATAGGCATTAAATACCTACTTAACAAAGTCAATGGGGCGATATCCAAAAAACTGCAAATACTATGCAACACATTACTTACAATGTAGGTCCAATAAATTGTATGTTTTTGCGACAATTTACAGAACTACGCTTTCAGCTGCTATAAAAGTAGTCAATTAATATGGCAGACGTGACTTCCGATGACTGGAAATAAAATGCATTCGAAATATCCAGACGTATTCCAGAATTTATTGTCTTGTCGATATTGAACTTTGAAGACAAGGAGGTGCCTATATAACTTCATACACACTGACTATCTTGGTAGATTTAGCTACGTAAATAAAGAAATAGAAATTCACAATTTGCATGTTGATTCGACACCCGATCACTTACTGTGTATCGTTACAGGTTTTTAGTTACCAAAAGGATGGATTTTCTCGATTACACGATCGATTTTGTCAAACACGTTGATCATGAGATTCATGACATATTAAACCGAATGAAGTATATTTAAAAATACAATTCAAGGTGTTTAAAAAAAACTGTAAGAATTTTGTGGGATTCAGATGTCGGGGTTCGTATATCGTACTTTTTTTATTACTTTACAATTAAAAATATAATTTTATTTCAGTTGTTCATTTTCATACACCGAGTTACCCCACACAATTCATAGTTATTTTTTTAACGCCCTATATAACTCAACATACCTTGTATCAATAACTTCCACAGTTGTCCTTTATTACTGTACCTGAAACAAAACAACAAAAAGTCAATAAACGAAAAACGACTATATGAATTTATTTCTAACAATCCATGTTAATTTGTACTGCAGCAACCATTTGACCTGGAAACCAAAGCTTTAATTCTTGAACGTCAACCAATAAAGTTTAGACGCCAAAACGGGAAATCTATTGACAAGTAACCTTAATAAATCAGTCTAACCCATAGTATAAATATATATTACTGAAACCATTAACCACGACAAAAACAGAAAGTTAATTTCATAGCACAAAATATATATACAAGTATTTGAACAGTCGTATATTTCGTAAACAAAAAACTCAGCGCCTTGTACATTTCGACTCACATAGACAAACTGTCAAGCGTGGCATTTTATAATAGCTAAAAACAATGGACAATAACTAATTATGGGTTTGGTAATAAAATATAGTGACAATATTGAATTTATGTACAAATCATCGGGATACCAACAAGTCGGGAGGCCATGTAGGGACGTGCTTAAGTAATTATGAGCAGTTGTCTTTTTGTCCGAGGTGACTAAATACCTATAGGTAAACTGATGCTACTTACCTTTGTACGTAATAAGGATAGTACGTAGCCGTTTTCGTTCGATGTCTCCCCAAAAATTTAGGAGAAACAAACTTTGTTTAATAAAAAAAAAAAAAAACTCTTGAAAATACCGTGATTGTATTATTTTTTTCAGATCTTTTAATCCTAAAACCTACTATCGTAACAAGAGTCATGTCGATTTTGTCGAGTCTCACATAAAATTCGACAAAATTCGTGACACAAATGTCTTGTGGTCTTGTTGCTGTACTGAGTGCTGGGCCAGTCTGCAGTGATTAAAAGGTTACCTCACCGAAGCTAAGAGGCGCAAGAGCACTTTGTTTTACAATTAAGATATGAAGTGATAAGTAGAGAAACGCTGTTAGTCCAATCTTTAACGACAAAACAATTTTCCTTAGTGTAAATTCCAGGACATAGTAATTATGTGATGCGATTAGTATAGGACCGAGGAAGGTAGCTGAGGCAAGGAGAGGGTTGCAAACTTTTAAATTGTGTAATGATTATGAATCGTATCAGCCCTAGAAAGACTGGTACCTACAGTGAACATTTGAGAGGGATAATCATCAAGCATGACAACCTACTGCGATCACCTATCATAGGTGATCGCAGTAGGTTGTTGAGAATGTCTGGTACCTTCTTGACAAAATCAAATTGGTAGTTTCGGGAGGTGTATGTCTATTCTTTGTAACTATAAGCGGTTTTTCTACGACGCTTCCCATTCCTAAGGGCTACGGGACAACACTCGTCTCTGTTAACCCCAGTGACGCATTGAAGACTCGACGTTGTCGTTTCCCCCCGAAATGTTTGCAAAAGTATTAATTACTGTGTAATACGAGTTATAATAACTTATTGTTTGTGTAGTGAATATAATTTCCATTTACCTAGCCACGTTTACATTATCTATCATTTATCGATCAGTCTAAAAGAGCCCTTTTCCTATAATTTTTTTTTATTTTCGCCAGTGCGCAACCTTTACGTTCTCGGTCCGTATGGTCAATGGGCGCAGACACGCTATAGGCATTTCTCGAATGTTTCCACTTCTTTTGAAACGGCCGCTTCAAGTTTCAACTTTATCTTACTTAACGGGAAACTGGTCTCGCTTTTTACAAACTTTTTCAAGTAGAGCCAGGAGATCAGCGTGACGGATTGGGTGCAATTTAAAATTTAAAGATTAGATATTGATAATTAGTTGGTCATACATTGTTATTGATTTTTCGAAGCAATTGATTAAACATCCCAAATCACTTGGACGTGCCCTGAATGCAGATTTTCGGTCAAGATATTCTCATAGAACCGAAATTAGTGTTGAATTTTTCCGAAGATTTTTACTTTTTATTGCAGAAAGCCAATGAATAATGAACTTACATCCATATGGCTTAAAGGTATATAATTAATTGCTGTGTGCTTTCCAACTAAGAATAAGGAACCTCTCTCAATCCGTGGGTGTCGTTGTGGGCCATTAAGGGATTCTATCAGATCGGATCGGATTGCATTGGCAGCGTCTAACTGTATACTGTATGTACAGCCAACAGCGAGAGCCGATGAATATTTTGGAACTTCAAAATCAATTCTCTCTTGAGTTAATTGTCGTAGTAATTTGTCTAAATTTAATTTGATACTAATCCTTATATACCGTACTTTTTTATCGGTTTTTGATAGCAAAATTAATAGTTGATAAGTTTTCATTCACAAAACAGTTTTGATACTTTGATCAATCAACACTTCCTTTTGATGTTGACGGTACTGATACAATCAACAGCGATCATCAATCCGACTGTTGTCAACTACTACATCAAACAGTAGGGCAGTTAACCGCCCACTTCACTCCTGAGCTATTGTTCCTCAGCTCATCGCTCGTTCCATAGCTCCGTCCCAAGATTTATTATTTCGAAAGTTCCAACGACAATTTTCGAGCCCGATAAGGCAAGTTAAAGTAGGCCTTCGCTGGGTCACAGTTGATCCTCGTGAAAATACTCCGTCGTCAATTAAACGTTAAGTATGTTTTGATTGACCGTAGAACATTACAATTTCTCGCTCATTTTTATCAGTGATTTGAATACTGTGTGGGAGCCTACTTGTAATGGCCGTAATCATGGGCCCCGTACTCATGATTACATTTAAAACCCATGAAGCGATTAGGGATACGGTCTACGGTAGTGATGGGTTGAATTCGTTACGTAATATTCTTGAGTTTTGAAGTCTGGTTAACTGTTATTGATTGCTATGTTATAACTATTGTGTTTATTTAATTAAATAATGGTTTTAATTAAGCATTTAATTTACTTTAATGAAAGGATTATACAAGGTGTAACATAAATAACGCACAACCTCTTAAGGGGTTACTGTACTCATAATTATGAACAACTTTCGCTATGGGACCAAACATGAAATTGCGAAAAAAAAAACAGCTGTTCCCTACATTTATGTTCGCATAACTCGTCAAAACGTAGGAAACAGGTGATTATTTTTTCACGATTTCTGGTTTTATCCCATAATAAAAGTTGTTCATAATGATGAGTACAGTGACCCCTTAAGAGGTTGTGCGTTCTTTAAGTTACACCTTGTATATGCACTAGTCGAGTAATAAATCTACAAAATATCAAACACATAAGTACATCGTGACTCGTTGGCATATGCACACACACATTGAAGACAGATGTTGGAGGGGCGCACCATGTTATCGTAGTTTATCTCTAACATCATGACTACTACGAACAACAACACTAAGGGCGACCCGTAGTGGGACTCGGACCTCGGCTTATGACGTTGCTGGCGGGAGATTGGGAGTGAGACAGCTTGATGAGGGCTGAATTATCGGTGCGACTGCGGAGTCTGAAGAGACGACCTTCAGGTTGTTTAGGCCTGAATTACATAGAAATGGCGTAAGGTGCAGGCGCGGCGCAGGCGCGTCACTTGCATACGTTTTGTCGTGCCGCTTCAAATCTTTTTCGTACAAAATGTATGAAAGCGACGCGCTTGCGCCTTACGCCGTTTGCATGTAATTCAAGCCTTAGGCATGCTTATTAATCGCTTTATTCCAACTAATATTGTTCAGCTAGCACATGAGTCATTTTAATACCACTACAAAGAAAGTCCTCCTTGTACTGTACATGGAATTAATGGTTTTTGTCTAACAGTCTTATAACCAGTGGCGTGCCTTCCATACAAGCCGAAAAGCCCGGCTTTATATCAGGAATGCGAGATTAATAAAAAAACACAAAAAAAACTCTGTAAAGTAGTATTGAATTAATTGAATCATCATGTCTCATAACAACTAATACCTACTGTAATAAATAAAAATATGTTTAAACTCCGCGCGCAATACAGCGAGCCTCCGTGTGGCCTACGTTGCCAGGTTTACATAAACAATATATTTCGCGTCGCGCCTCGGCCGGCCTCCGTAACGTAACGTTGCCAAACCGCCTGCAAGATCTTGCATTCCGGTCGCACGCGCTGGCTTCTTACGCGGCTTAAGCCGTCTGTCTCTTTTCCTTCGATTTCATTGATGAATCCCGTGTAGATATTCACATATTTATAGCTAGACATGTCTAATTTATATGAAGGGAAAAGCCGGGCTTATGACTCGGTTAGTTTGACGAAATTGAACATTACACTAGTGTGTTTACGAGTGCAATTTGTGTGGCATGCGTGTTTAGGCACATAGATGACGCGACGTTTGTATTTCGATAGAAATGATACAATTTCAAATTAGTTCACATTTTGTTTTGAGCGTTATTAGAGCATTTTTTGACGCAATTAATATTTTTTCAGTTTCCGTGATTTAAAGTATTGTGTAGGTAACTTTTATTAGTTTGTTTTAACTTTTGTGATTAAGTTTCTTTGTAATTTGCCTTTCCTATAAGATGAATTCGGAAATAATTGTTCCTTGTGATGGATTAAAGTGTGTGCAATCGTTACTCGGGAAGGTAAATACTTTGAATTTTGCAGACAAATACCGTTTTATTACTTCACCTAAACCTACTCCAGATTTGAGTATTTCTAGTAAATCAAAGTCACATATTAGGCATTTTCATAGATCGGCTTACAAAACTCCTTGGACTGTAGGTTGCTCTCATTTAAACAAATTATTCTGCTGGTGTTGCATATTTTTCTCTAATGATACGAACGCCTGGAATGCATCAGGTTACGATGATTTGAATAACTTATCTGGTGCCAGGATTAATTGCTCTAAACAAATAGAACGAAACAACAAACGGCTTTTATCAAAGCCACCGAAGGTATGTGATTGCTGATGTCCGTAAATATATCTAGTGATACCATGCCTTCAGTGAGCTTTGTTGTTTGTCATCAGCAGTATAGTAAAGAAGCGAAGAATGAAGATTAACATGGCTGTTTACATCGAAAGTAATTATAAATTGTTTTTAACTTTTGCGATTTGTACACATTATAAAAATATAGATCGGGTCTATTATAAATTAACAATGTTATTTTCAACAGTTTAAACATGGCGTAATTAAGCTCATCAATTATTTCTGAGCCATCTATTGGCGGCGACGGGCGTTTGTGTCATTTTTCCCGTCGAACTCGAAGAGCGCAAAAAAGCACATGTAATGCTCATAGATGGCTCTAAAACCAAGTTGTACGTGATTCTGCAAAATCACACAATTGTATTATTTGCACCCTATTTATTGTTAGGGTGAAAATTATAGTTGTGTAATTTCGCAAAATAACGAATTTTGTAAAATTTTACAGGTTTTTTTTTTCCTAAAAATCTATCGGGCTTGCCCTAACTTTGAATCCTAGGCACGCCACTGCTTATAACCACTTTAAGACTATACAAGGTGTAAACGAATTCGTGTAATTCCTTCAAACCACATGATCTATTAAAAGTATAGGTACATTATACACGAGATTTAAATTGATAAAAATTAAAAATAATCTTTTTTTTTCAAATATTTTTTTATTTGATAGAAAATTTCGATGCCATGCATAAAAATGAATGAAGGCAGGGCGACACAGCTGACGGATACGACTAGCGCGATATCGCTCCACGCAGTCAGTGAACTTGGGACGCTAAAATTACTCAGATACATAATACCATGTTTCATTTTTTGAAAACTCTTTTTTGTTGATTCTGAAAAAAACCTACGCAGGGTCAATAAGTGTCACCAGTAGATCATGCGGTTTGAAGGAATTACACGAATTCGTTTACACCATGTATTGTGGGTTTAAAGCAAGATCATATTAATTTAACCAATGTGTACCGATAAACCTTACTAAATTAAATCTTTTGTTAGAACGTATATCAAATAACAAAGCAATTAAAATCCAGTCAGTGAGTTAATAAACATGCACGGTCATACATGTAACATACACTTACATTATGCAGTAACTACGCTTGCTTCATTAGGCAAATTAATACAATAGGTAGGGACTAGGTACATGACAAAGTGACAATTAGCACTGCATGTAATTAAGGTGCTTTTAGTATTCAATTAACTAATTAATTAGACAACTACGAAGTCTTGAAGTGCTGTGTTTGGATTTTGATTATTAGTTGTTGGCACTGGAATTTCATTTCTGATTCTGAAATTAAAACTAGAATTTGATATGTTTCGGAAAATTATTAGAAAAATTTAAAGGGAAATTTTAAATTGCACATCAAATTAAGTAACGCTCATCTAATAATATAAACTACTATAGAACCCATTATATGACTCCGCTACAAATAAACAAATTGTCTACCAAAACATGTAGAACACAAAAAAATTGAAAAGTATTCAAAACAGGACGCTATTTATTTTCCTTTTTCACCTCAAAAATCTGAATTAACGACTGAAAATACTGTTTCTATATCTAAAATAATGAGTTCATACGAAATATATTAATTGCATAGGTATCAATACATGCCAAACTTTTTACTGATAAGTATTCTTAATTTTGTAAATATGGTTGAAAATTTGAAATTGTTTTAAAACTTACTCACTTAGGAGGATGCACGCAGTAAAAATAAAAATGTTTTTAATTACCACATTCTTAGATAAATCATAAATGATTTTTAAAAATGAGCTCAAACTTGATCTAAAGCTAAAACCAAACTATAATAACAAAAATCATCAAAACATCAATATAATTTATCAAACAGCTACATTTAACTCCATTAATCCACTAATAACGTAACATAAAACGGTTAAACCGCGTTTAAAATAATCATCCGTCATAAAATCGAGGTTTTATATCCCCATTAACTAATGGTCAGTTAATTTAACACTCATCATCGATACAATCAGTCCACATCAGTATTCGTAATTAAATCGGTTTCACTTTTATTCACATACCAAATGAACTGGGACAAGTGAAATTACATTGCAAATGAAATTTTAATACTTTTACTTACGTATGTGTTCATCTATGTACATGTTCGTAGGTTAGAATATTATGTAGGTGTGGTGGGTAGAAAAATTCGACAGAATATAATTTCAAACTAGAGACGGCGGCGATATGCTGCGCAGTCGCTGGTACAACGCGAACTTCTTGATGCATTTTTATATAAGGTTAGTTTAAAAGTGGGTCACTTAAAACATCAATAATGACTATTTTAAAATAGGTGTTAAAATTTCAAAATTCAATTTTTTCCATGGAATATGATTTTTATTTTAGTTATTTCAAAAAATCTTTATACTAATTCAGAAAATGGAGCTTCTAATCAGTGACCTCAAGAATAACCTGAAATGTAAACACAGCTGATCATACCTGAGGATAGATAGGTAGGATTTTAGCGTATTTTTTATGAAATTAGGAAAAGGGAAAGTCTTTTAGGGAAAGTCGTGGAACAAAAATATTAATTATTATAGGTATTTAAACCCCGTTTTCCCTTCAGCCCCACAGCAAAGCTGCTAAGCAGTAGAAATAGGTATGGCGGTAGTACTTCCCCGGAAGAACTCTTTCACAAGGAGCTCACCTACTCTTTTCTCTATATTGTTTTTTTTTTAAATCTTTGCCCCACACTAGGATTTCTTCTTTATCGTGGGTGCGTTTACAGATACAAATCTCACATATACAAACGCCCAGACCCGAAACAACCATCTGTAGGCCATGCAAATTTTTGTTCCGTGTGGGAATCGAACCCACGACCCGTAGCGAAATCACCCAGCCACTGCACCAAACGTGTCATATGCTCTTAAACTGTGACCATGTAGCTGTCATAATTGACAGTTAAGGAAACTGTATCTGGACGGAGGAGGATGCAGTCAACTACTTCAACCTACAGCCCATACAAACTAATAAGTTTGAAATATCAAAAAACAAAATATAATAAGCAAGTCATCACCATAGTCAGAATTAATCAAATGCATCCATAATACCTCATGGCATCCCTTAAAACCTCTTCTTGGGGCAATCGGGACTCTACAAGGTTGAGTTTTTTTAGTTCGTTTTTATTTTGCTAATGGCTGTTCGCTGACGAGGTAACCGCAATTTCTATCGATATTAAAAGAAGATTGCAAGATCATTATACTCGCTATAAACGCAATTTCTTATCGATTAAAATATCGCGATAGAGCGTAAGTAATCGCTACTTCATCGCCTCCAGTGCTATTAAATTACAATTTCCTTTGGATGACACTTGCAATTTGTATTGGAAGATAAACATCTTCTTCTATTGAAATTAACGCGGAACTTACCACTATGACTTACGCACTTAATTTTAGAAGATGAAATTGTTCTGAAATCAATAACATTAGGCATTTTTTCATGGTATTGATTGCAAACAAGTTAGCGGTCCATCTGATGGTAACTGGTTAACGCAGCCTACAACAGCAAGAGTATTGCTAATGCGTTGCCAACCCTTGACAAAGTTGAAAAGTGTCACGTGTCTGTTATTTCGGCGGCACCCATACTTTTCAAACCGAGGTCTGAGTCCGACTAGGAGTCGCCCTCAGTATTGCTGTTGCTCGTAGTCATGTTGTGAATGTAGTATAAGTAGTTAGCTTAGGTTAAGAATTTTACTTCTCCATCATTGGCTGGTCTTTTAGGTCTCGCCAATAATAGCCCGGTTACGTAGAAACGGAATGCCATTTAGAAGCAGTAAAAGAGAAGAAAGAAAAAGAAGTACTACTAAGAAAAAGAACAAAGATGATACAAGATGCATAAACTCTAATGCAGAGGATGGCCAGCATAATCCAACAAGATACAACGACAGCCAATCTGTTAGTTAACTGTGATCACTGTTCAATAGTCAACATTTACGTACCGATCATCATTATCTGCCTAGGCTTTTCCCAACTATGTTGGGGTCGGCTTCCAGTCGAACCGGATGCAGCTGAATATCAGTATTTTACATGGAGCGACTGCCTATCAGACCTCCACAACCCAGTAACTGGGTAATACGATACTCTTGGTAAGACTGGTTGTCAGACTTTCTGGCTTCTGACCAGAACAGTAACGACTGTCAAAGATCTACAAATGACAGCCGGGACCAACGGCTTTACGTGCTTTCCGAGGCACGGAGGAAACTCGCTATGGTAAATGGTCATCCATCCACAGACCAACCTCGGCAAGCGTGGCTTAACCCCGAAGATCGGAGCGGCTGTAATTATTTAGCCACGAGCTCCTCAATTTACGTACCGATATAATGATAAAATATATTAAACGAGTACTTAATGACAATTTGACAAAAATATTTACGAATTCCAGCGCAAGAAATACCGGAAAATATTTTGATATTTTTAGGCAATCACAGCTACGGTAGGGATCTCAACGACACGATGAGGCTTATACGAAAATTATTCATGGGTGTCTGCAGCCGCGAAAGCCTCTCGCCATGACGCCGGATAAACTCACGGATGAATACATTTAAATAGTAAACGCGACACTACGTTGGATTTACAACAGTATAATGCAGCGGGGTACATAAGTCCCATTACTCATGGATATAACTCGTAGTGTTATAAATATACACTGATATGGTTTAGAGTCCCGTCGGCCGTTACTCTGGAAGCACAAAAGGGTTTGTTAGTAGAACCTATGAAGTATTGCTTTCGTGTTTGCCCACGCGCGCACGAATAGAAGCCAGCTATTGTGTACTACCTACCTCGCTAATCTTAGATGTGGCTGTAATACCTATCTAGACTGCTATGGGTAGACAAATAAAGTGGGTGTGCACTCCGCATTGTGAAGTAGGTGTGGCTATTTACTTTTGTGAGAGAAAATAGAACATTGTGTTCATGTTTTTGTAAGAAATATTCATAACAGATTTTCATTGCACCTTCTATAACCATGCTCAGTTTGAAGTATACTTAACTATTTTGATAAAAATGTAAACCATAATTGGCTGATGGGCCCGAAAGGTTCTTGAGTGGCGACAAGAAGGCGCAACATGCGTAGACCCCACAAGGTGGACTGATGACATGGTGGAGATCGCGGGAATCCGCTGGATGCGAGAAGCACAGAACCGGTCGATGTAGCGATTCTTGGGGGAAGCCTATGTCCAGCAGTGGACGTATTAAGGCTGAATGATCAGGATTATGAAACAATAATTATTTTTCAATGAATTGTCGAACCGGAGGCCTTGTGGCTCGCAATTGCACCACTGTCATAATTATGCTCGATGCACCTACACTAATGCACTTAATTACACAAATCCTATTGCCAAATAATCATACATACATTACCTAACCTACTCAGTATACGCGTTCTCAGTCTAACCTTCATTTGGCAACAAACGCGAGATTGACGCCATTAAGAAAATGAATCATTGCTTTTGGCAGCCAAACCTCATTATACGAACCCGGCTTCGTATATTTCACACACCCTGACATTTTAACGCTTTTTACAACGTATTGGAGTGCAGCAAGATCGAAAGTTGTGACATCGCATGGGTATTTATCATTTTCAGAAAAAGTAAGTGTGACCGGGTAATTTCTTTGCAATGCCTTAAGAAATAATAGACTTTTTGTATATTTTAGATAGTGCTAATTATGTTTATGAAGACCAACCAACAACGGATTTGTTATATAGAATAGTTTTTTTTTTATTTCGCAAAATATACATGAAAATGTCCTTTCCCTGGATGTGACGAACCCAATGTTTAACGTACTTTTATTTATTTTGTCTGTATTTTTTCAATGAAACCCAAAAACAAGAATGCCATTTCAAACAATATTAAAAAGTGCTGTTTAGTAACTATTAATGTTTTACTTAAACCATAATACACCAATCAATAAGTTTGATTGCAAAACGTGATCAAGTTTTTTGTCACTTCCATGAAAACAAGTCACATCTAACTTTTTCTGGTAAAATTATGTACGTTTATCCGATTATTTGTTCCCATAGACAAGAGGACATCTGTCATTAGTAAATTCAGTTGCCAATGTTTTACCAGCGCCGTTAAGTTTTCTGTGAAATGAAAATTAAACAACGTTTTTAAAAGTCGTCGAGCATAAGTGGTCACAACTGTGTTGGCTTCTAAAAGTAAGTATCTTCATTTAATTTGAATTTGTTTAGCTGTTTTTAAAGCTTTAGTAATTAAAATACAATAACCGAATTTGGTGCTTGAACTAGGATTTTTGAGGTTAGGTTTCAGTGTTACAATCAAATTTTTTCACTTCCATGGCTGTCATTTCCATAGATTCCGTGGATTTTTTATTTCCATGGATGTGACCGATTATCCACGGAAGTGATCTTTAATCGATTTAATGACTTCATGAGGGAGTTCTGGTAAGCTTAATCATCGTTTACTGTTCAGATGCCGCGAAATAAGAAACCGATGACGGCAGAAGAAACTCATATAAAGAAACGAGAATGTGAACGAAGACGAAAAGCTCGTATTAAGGCTGACCCAGTTTTATATGAAGCTAGCAAGAAAAAAGATAATGAGCGGTATGTGGAAAAACGGCGTAAGAAACAGTTAAAGCTAGTATCTGAAATGACTCCAAGAGAACGACGCGCGCAACAACGCACATGGCGAGAACGCAAAGCTAGGAGTAGGTTGAACAGAAAACGTAGTGAACGATTCCTGTAGCACTTAAGAGAAAATACCCCAGTCTCAAGCGCTGATGAAGAAAACAGATCTAGTCGTGTTTCTCAGTCTATAGCAGATCCTTCTTCCCCAGCTACTTCATTTACTAGTGGGTCTTTAATTGGCATCAGATCACCATCAGTGATTTCAAGAACAGATTCTCTTAGCGTCTCTCATTGTAGTACTCCTTGAAAGAGTACTACAATGAGAGATGCTAAGAAATGATGAAATGTCGTGATTTCGGCAGTTACTGCAGTACAAATCGAAGACATTAATAAACTTTTATCGAGACCGATCGATAGTGCTCCTGGGATTACAAAAGTCCATCAAATGACGTGGGATTCCCAAAACTCCCAAAAAATATTACTACGAAAGTTAACATGCCTCAAGTGCGCCCCTGGTAGACGTTGCTCACACTTCTCTTTGTCCAACAGTGATGTTGAGTTTTCTAATCCAATAAGAATTATTGAAAGCCCTGAGCTAGAAGCACAGTTAACGCACCGTATAGATGATGCTTTTCAGGATGAAGAAGATAAGCACGGAAAAAATGAGGAAAATGTAGATGAGCATGAAGTATGGGAGCACGATAATGAAGCAGAAGGACAAGGACCAGCGGAAGATGACGAAGAAAGTATCGTGAGTCAGAAAGATGATGATGTGGATAATTACGATGATATGGGTGTCGAGGATTTATCAATATTATAATTTTTTTGAAGGCTTTTTCTTCTACCTTAATAAGTACAAAATTATTTAAGGACACAAATATTTTTATGAGTAGTTTTCTTAGTATTGCTTTGATTATAATCTTGATAAGCCGTGAGACTGAAATTAATAGGTTAATAAGGATAATGTTTTGTTTGTGTTACTTTTTTAGAATTTTTATCTTGAAGTATAAAGAGTTGTTCTGATCTCTATATTAATAAGGTTCATAATTATTACTGATTAGTTACTATGATATAAAGATTGAGAGGCACAAAAGACTGTTGATTATAAAGATGATGCTGTAGATTGAGATGGATATTAAAGTTTTTTTGTTAATTTTTCACTTGTTTAATTTAATTTAATTAAATAAATGGGAAGTAGTATTGGTAAGCATAACTGTGGGTCTTCACAGTCACTTCCATGAACATGGCTCACTACTCTGTCCAAACAAAATGTATGGAGGGTCACTTATATGGACATGGAGTCACATCCGTGGAAGGGGTAATTTTTTAGAGTGTCTTTATACCGTGTACGTGCTGGAGTAAGCTCGGTGAGTATTTTTCTGTAATAGGTTAGTACCAAAACTATCGGTATTCAACACTTTTAAGACAAAATATTGACTTCCTACTTTTTTTAGTTTTTCTCGTCAGAAGTTAAAAACACCCGCATCGTATTGACCCCGTTGGCTCGTATAGTATCGATGGAACCTTTTGAAGATTTTGATTAAATCAATATTCCGGTTGTACCTGATGGTGCAGATAATATTTTAACAGGGAATTGTATGATAATGTGAAAATACAGAAAAAAAGTATTGATGTGCTTACAATTCCTATTGAATTAAGTAGTCTGTTGTAATAAGTGTGGAATCTCTTCATAAATTCATGTTTGCCTTACGATATGGCGAAAAATTTATCAAAAAATAAAATAATTATACAGCATTAAAGCAGGTGCATTAAAAGAACCTCCACGAGTGTGCGTCCCGCACACCCTGGGTAGTCAGCCCCGCTATCAACCATGCTGACTGGCTAATCTTTACACCGTGACCTATTTTCAAATAGCTCGTTTCGACACGAGAGAAGAAGTAGTTGACCGAGATGAATTCCATCCAGGTGTCGCCTTATAAAAGCCAACGAATAAAAAAAATGCAAGCGATTTTCTTTGCACTCATAAATCACCGCGCAAGATAGATACTAATAAGTGATGTAGTTTTGATAATCACGTGTTTAGATATTACCCATTTGTGGATGCATATCCGTTCATATATTTCACAAAATGTCCCGTAAGTACAACGTTGAAAATGACACACAGTTTAATTTAACCCAACTAAAAATAGAAACGCTAGTTTGAATAATAAACACGTTGTCATCACCAAAATCAAAGGCATTATGACCATGAAACGCGAACTGAACATTTCAGAACCATAATAATGAAAGCAAATCATTCTAACGACGTACTTCTAAGCGAAATGACTGAGAACTACGTTTATATAGTCGTCCTTCAGTAAGAAACATTAATGGGGGTATAATGTGGTATAAGGGAGTGCGCAGGCGACCGTTTTTTGTAGGTCCAATATATCGGCAACCGACAGGGCAATAAATTACGTAATGTAACCAACAGCAATCATGACAGTTGATGTGTCAAAAAACAATATTCATTGCGTGGCAGATAGTTGTGGAGAAGTCAGATTGTTAATACAAACGTTTTCATGGAAATTGTTGACCTGTCAAAATCGTAGCCATAGCGATTGCGAGTGTGTTGTGTAATTAGAATGCGATTCTGTCGTTGACCCACTTTTCATTAGTTACCTACATACCATCTGGGTCTGAATCAGTCATTAATTCTTTGTGGGATCTACTTTTCGAACTTGTTTTGCTTTTTAAAATATGGAATGTCTCATAATGTGGCCTATTTCCTAACATAAAAATTGGTCTCCGACAGTCGATCGTCTGCGATGTATCCAAGCCTTGATATGGCAAATTTCCTCAGTCCATTGAGGTGTCTATCAGCGGTTTGTTTGCCAAAGGAACTGTAGTGAAATCATTCTGTAATTAACGTCAAAGGAACCCTTTGATCCAGACACCTTAAATGTTCATGAATGTATGACGCTCATGCGTTCAACATGCCCCTCTTGAAATGGCGTGAGATATGGACGCTAGCGGATTTAACGCGGTTGCAGATTATCAGAAATTTCTGTCGCGCGACTCTACTCCTATAATTGTACCCCGTACATTGTCAGAATTTGTCGGATCCGGCAGCTTGCTGACTCTAGTACAAAATGTATGCGCAGAGGGTCTACGCGCACGTGTCAGAATTTTTCTGACATAATTTTTGATAATGTGCAGCCGGGCTTATTGCCAGTATATCTTGGTACTTCGAGGCGGTACCGCTTGCAAAGTTTAGTACTTTTTAATTCAATTCTCCATTTCACCGTCTACCAAGACATACTGGGTGCTCTGTATAATGCTTTTATGCGGTTTATGACGTGTGAAATTGGTATCCTATTAAACTGGTTTGGGGAACGGTAGCGCAGGTGTGTTCGGTATTTTAATTGATATTGATAATAATCAAATCATAGTCAAAAAAAATTAAAGAGCAGTATAAAATTAAACTTAAAAAAAAGACAATAATTCAAAAGTCCATGATTATTTTGAAAACCTACCTAATATTTTTGAATAGTTGATGGTCAAGCGTAGTCTACGCAGATCTTTGATTCTATCTTAGTTATTTTTGCAAACACGAATGCATGTTTATAATTTTAAATTATCTTTAACCAACCTGACTGGATCTGGTGACTACAGGTCTAACCTATATACATACTTTTTTGGAAAAAGCTTTTCCGGCAATAGAACTGTGTAGATAAATAAAATGCATTTTGACCTCATTTTGACTATCCCGTCTTCCAAACATGACTTATCTTCTTCTTCACCTTCTTCAGATTGTACATCGGTGCTTGTAGTCCATAAAACGCTCACGCGTACTTCAACCTCTTAATTAATTTTACCGCTAACTCTTTCATTTTACACCACACTCCTCCTCGCAAATGAAACTTGTGGAATTTATATGAGCTCTGTACGGGCACGTGTTTCGCGTTTATTTTGACGTTTCCTCGCGAGCTACGTTCCATTTACAATTACAATTAGTCCACACACCAATGAATAACTACGACTGTTATTCGCTCTCATTTACCTTTATGAGTCTCTGATTTTCATTCACCCTGTGAACACTCTTTATTTTTTTTAAACTATTGCTATGTTCTTAAAATTCAGAGTGAAAAAAGTGTTTTTCGTCTTCTACGAAAAGAAAAAAGGACACGGTGGTGGCGGATAGGAACTAGAGTGAAGTCTGAAATTGTCTCTTGAACTTTATTCGCTCGATACAATATTAGATGTCATGAAGTGCACACACATATTCGTAGATAATTAGAGATGTTGCATGCCACATATACTGGAGGTCGGTCATCTCGGTGAGTCAGCTATCGATGCATCTTGTTAGCTTGCCAGTGCCAGAACTTATATAGCTGTATGTTGTTGGTGCATATGCAGGAAAGCAGCTGTGTGACATCGAAAGTTGTAATGGTGTAAAGCCTAACAGCGGTTACGCACTGCATCCGATCCGAATCCGTGAAAATACGTTCCGAAGTAGCCATAGAACTATTTGTATGGTAGTTCACGCACTACATCCGGCATCCGTCATCCGATTTCTATCCGTCATCCGTGAGTTTCTAATTCGGAAGAACAATTGACGGACCGAAGTAGCAATAGTACTGTTTGTATGAACGCTTTCGCATTACCTCAGATTCAAATCAGACGCCAAACGGATAAGGCAAAGATGGCCCCTGAATTGTTCGAATTTAAATCAGAGATCGGAATAGTGCGTAAGCAACATCCGAATTCGGTCCGAGATTTTTACTCTAGATCGGTATTTTCACGGATTCGGATCGGATGCAGTGCGTAAAGCAATATCCGAATTCGGTGCGAGTTTTTATATCCGTATTTTCACGGATTCGGATCGGATGCAGTGCGTAATCGCTCTAATGCATTGAAATTTTTATTTTTTTTATTTAGTAATCAAGGAACTTCCACGCACAAACGTTCAAAACTTTCAATGTTATCTAAAGATCAAAAAAATGTTTTCGTGGATTAGTTGTATCATATACCTAACAAAAGCTATAATTTTAGATAGGAATACGATACATAATTGTTTAGTCACCCGAAATTGACACTATTCAAAGATCCATTAAAATGAGCACTTCTGCGTTTCTGTAATATCATCAATATTAATAGACCCACAAGCAACAAGGCAACACACACAGAGCTTAGAATTAAGACCCTAATAACTTAAAGTCGGCTATAAGTCGGATTCTAGGCCTAAGCCTGCGTTTGCATACCCAAGCTAGTTAGAATGGGTGTCACGTAGAGGAGGATGACCTGTGTGGTCAACTGATGTGGAAAATGACCATTTTAACTACCACCGGCCTATGTGTACTGTGCTTTATCTGACACATCTAACCTTGAAGATGGTAGCACACTGAGAACGTGAGAAAATTCCTAGTTTTTTTTGTCGATATTTTTGTTGTAGTTTCGACTTTAAAAGTAGGGTATAAAGTTCATTTTTGGTTGTTGGGTAGGAATTAGTTTTTGTGATAAAATTTTCTAGTGTAAACACGGTAGAAACAAAGTTATTATAAGTTAGATTGTGTAAATGTTACATAGATATTTTAAACGTAACATGTTACTCACTTTGCAGTAGCGTCATTTGAGCCACGTTTGTTAGGAATAAGACAACTATAATAAACCTACATATTTGAAGAGTAAATTTAGCCCATTAACCAAAAGTAAGTTTGTTTGTTTGTTACCTTTTCACGCCTAAACCACTGAACCAATCATCCTGAAATTTTGCATGTACGTTGTCAGGTGTACAGAAACGGGTATAGGGTACCTTTCATCCCGAAAAAAAGTACTGTTCCCGAGAAAACAACAATAACGTACATAGATGGCGCCACGTGTCTTTCGAATCATGACTGAATAATATTATCCCGAAAAATACGAAATCCACGATAAACGACAACCACGCGGGCGAAACTGTTTTTTTTTTTTCTGTTGTGCTGCTGTAGGTGGTCCTAGGGGACCATTTCGACGTAACTGGGCAGTTTATTGGCGAGACCTGAGGAGTCTCCAGCCAATGGGGGGGGGGAGTAAAATATTTTACCTAAGCTAACTACTTGTACTACACTAACATCATGACTACCTGCAACAACAGCACTAAGGGCGACCCCTAGTGGGACTCGGACCTCGGCTTAGGGCGTTGCAGGCGGGGGCTTTGAGGGCGGGAGACAGCTTGATGAGGGCTGAATTATCGGTGTGACTGCGGAGTCTGAAGAGACTACCGGCTCTACGACGGGAGAGCTCGGTGGATCGTGACTGCGCGGGCGAAGCTGCCAGTGACCTCTAGTTATATCATAAAGTAAAACCTTTAGACCGGTTGTGAGAGTTTCGGGCTTCTGACCACCCGTAACAAATGTCATAGGTATTCTTATGATACCCGGGACTAGGGTTACCATTTAGAAATTTGAAAAGTCCTGACAAAAAGCCTGACATTTCAATAAAAGTCCGGACATTTTAGTCACAAAATGTAAACATACGAAGATTTATTATTTGATCTCGTTATGTTGATTGTTAAAGATTTATATTTTGTTTTTAGATGAATGAGAAGTTAATAAAGATTAAATAGTTATTTGATATTACATACCTAAGTAAGTTTCATTACTCGTATTCCATCTTAGCCAAAAAATCTGGACAAATTAAAGAGCCGGAAAAAGTCCGGACAAAAGTCTAGAAGTCCAGACATGTCCGGACAAATCCGGACGCTGTTACCTACATTTATGTTCGCATAACTCGTCAAAATGTAGGGAACAGCTGATTTTTTTTTTCGCGTTTTCCGGTTTGGTCCCATAGTAAAAGTTGTTCATAATGATGAGTACAGTGATCCCTTAAGAGGTTGTGCGTTATTTATGTTACACCTTGTATACACCGTGTCCCAAAAAGTAGTGTCAAGCGGTCCTGAGGTAGAGCATCCTTAGAGGTACCCAAATCACCCCCATGTATGTTCCGTGATTTTTTGTAGTTTTCGAGTTATGATTTCTTTTCATGTCTTAACCAAACTGTGACTTTAATAACATTTTTGATCATAGTGTCATGAATACATAATAAAAATTCGTGTTCTATTCATCTAGTTTGGAAAAACATATATTGTAATCTGTTTTTCTTTTTATCTCTTAAAGGTAACACCGATCTTCATAGCTAAGTATCTCAAGAAAAATACTCGCACACATTTTTTTAAGAACTCTACAGTCATTATTTTATTCATTTATTTACAGACATCTTAATTCTAACAGAAAAATCTATGCACAATAAGTGCAAATTTTAAACAATAGGGGTATTTGACTGAAAAAATCTAATTAGTCCGTCAGTTAGATTATCAAAACATATTTGACCCATATTTTTTATTTTGTCACGTAAACCAAAATTGACGAAGATACGACACTTTAAAATTGGCAAAACGTCACAAGCAGGTACAATTTTTACATGCTTCTGACGTCACAAGCCCCCACTTTCGAGTTTTGATGCGTTTTATCTTTCCAAATATTCATAGATTTAAAAAAAGTAAAAATACATGTCCATTATTTTTCAAAACTCTAACTGGCGGACTAATTACATTTGCAATTTATTGATGCTGTCAACATACCTATTATTAAAACTTGTAACAACAATATTTTAACACTAAATCAATAATATTAATCACAACATAGATCTATTAAAATACATAATATATTATTTGACACAAAGTTTTGAGTAAATAATTGGATCTGCAATTGGTTCACAGTACACATACATAACACAAAATAAATTAAGGGACAGAGCATAATAATTTCTAATTTGCACATTGGCCAACAGTCATTCGCTGCGTTAATAAAATGGCTTATTATAACAAATAGAGCTGCAATTAATCATTAAGAGTTATTGAGGCCAAACGCCTTTCTAGCCGTATCATTGTACTTGTTATTGGAATATACTAGTTTTTATATTTTAATTTGATTAGCGTCACTATTTCAGTCGTGGTAGTGAATTATTGTTCTATTTGCCGCGTTATCTTGTAAATTGTGTATAATTTTGTGACATTAGTATCGTATTTTTTAACAATTTTATTTGCAAGTTACTTTGTATAGTTTTCTACAGCATGACTGTTTGATAGCTTTCCATCCGAAAACCATGAACTGTACCTACTCATAATCCTTTACAGTTTTTTTAAGGAAAAAATTACTGTTCCATACATTTTGTTAAGCAACATTGATTATTTTGCATGGAATATCAGATTTTTTTTCACAAATTTTGGGTTTTTTGTCGTAGTAAAAGTTGTACAAAATGATGAACAGAGTTCATGGTTTTTGGGTGTAAAGCGACCAACCAGGAACCCAATTCTACTAACAGGAACTTTTATCAATTGCAACTTAATCGTTTAATCAGACACTTTTCGTTTACAAAAACTATGAAATTGTTTGACAACAAAAACAAAACCAAATCTTTTGGCAGTTTTCGTAAACGAAAACTGACTGAATGAACGATTCAATTGCCATTGATAAAAGTTTCTGTTAGTAGAATTGGACCCGTTTTGCTATAAAAACGATTCATAATAATCACCAAAAGTCTAGTGTATCACAAGACTAAATGGACCAACCGAACATCTCGCTCATTTTTATATTTGTCTAAATCAAAACTTAGCTCCTAAACAATTCTCAACGACAATTAAAAAGGGACACAACACATTTTAGGGCTGTCCAATCTAAAAACAGCCCAAAGTATACATAAACATGCTACGTAATATAATTTAATGCACTCGTTACTGTGATGCGTCAACCCATAATTTTCAATTTGTGTCCGCGGCCCCCTTAAATATGTACGATGTACATCAGAATCAGTTTATAGCTAGCTATGACTTTAACTAGATGTTACATCACTTTGTGTCACACATTTGTGTGGATAGGCTTTCTATCCATAGATAATATATTCTAAATTCATACATTAGTTTGAATTAGTCATTGCAAGCGTTTTCGCAGAGCAATGGTGCTGATAATGTTGCTAATGGGCAGGACTTGTCACGTCCCGAGTTGCCTAATTGCACCTCGGGTCACGACATTTAATATGAATGTATATGTTTCAGTGGCGTAGGGTGAATTTTCTTAAAAGGGAAGCCGGACCAATAAATGCTTACCTTGCTCAAGTGTGATGCGTGAATTCTAGTAACTACTCGTTTCGAAAAGGAAGCCGATAGGAATCAAGTTGTATGGAGCCTTCGCCACTGATATGTTTGTCATAAATTGTGACATATTGTCATAATATACCTGTAGACATTAAAAGCGGCGAATATGGAGCAGGTATTATTTTGGATGGGCTCAACAGAGCAAGAAGTAAAGGTATCTTGGTTATTGTACCATAAAGTTAATGTTTAAAATAATTCATAACGTGCAAGTACCTAGTAATTTAGTTTACCATCATCCATCAGTCAAGTGAGGAATATGGTTTTTATGGTAACAGTTTTTCTCTTAATTGTAAGGTACTTATTCCGTTATGAGATCTGAAGGTATGTGAAATATAGATAAAATGCATATCAGAGAAACTAATAATACCTTTATTATGGCCGTAATATAACGGAAATTATTGCTAGTCTCTCTATCTCATGCCGAGCTATACCTATGAGAATAGTTCAGGCCATGGTGAGAAGATGAGCCAGTCAGTAAGGTTGGTAGTAGGGCTGACTGGCAGGCCCAGCTGTGCGCCGAACGTACCTAAGTATCATCATCCATGGAGTTTCTTACCGGCTCTTCTCCATAGAACTTACCTTTTGGAAGCGTGCGTCTAGTTCGGACGTTTTAAAAGTGTCTGAACTGTGATCTGTTTCAAATAAAAACATTGACTTTAACTATCGTCACTGATGAAGGCTATTTTAATGTAGCCCTCCTGCTAGTTACAGACCATATTCTTCAACTGTGTAGTTCTCGAAGTGATGTTAGTCTTTTAGTCATTGCCGTGAATTTACTAGCGACCAGGCATAAGTCCTTGAAAGTACACTGGTGTGGCTTTAGTCGGTAAGAGTCCGACATAACCCCTCGCCTACCCCAGGGTGGAGGGGACCCGAGAAAATTACCCTATGAAAAAAAGTGCTTGGTTTCGTCACTACACACTTGATCACATCAAGCGCACTTGACCCTTTAACTATTAACATATTAATTATTTTTAGCATGCTACTTTTTGTTGACAGGTTGGTATAGGTACTTTGGCTTTATATGAGGTGGGTGCTGTTGCCTCCATAATAAGAAATTAATGCCTGTAGAAAGGTGAGAGGATCAGCCATTTATATTTATCAGCCAAGAAAACGACGCACGAGTATGTTGATTGATAAAAGCTACCGAAATAGAAGGATATTCTAAAACATTTAATAATAATTGTTTCCTCAGTCTTTTGCCTCTAGGTTAACTTACCAATCTGACAAAATTGGTAGTAAAACTGTTTTTTCTATAAAAATTTTTGATATTTGCTGCTTCTGCAGAAAAACAATTAAAAACAATATCTGTAAAAAAAGAGAAATTCCAGTGAGTTGAAATCTATTAATTTCATATTAAAAACGCTATTTTTATGTTCCAATAGTTGCCACTAGAAACATATACTGGGCAGTAAAAATAAACGCAAGAGCTAGGTAATACCTAGTTCACACTAGCGAATGACTAACGGTAACGGTAACTGTTATTTCCCGCTGTATACAAATATAATGGTCACGAACGCCAAACCGAAAGATTTGACTTGTTTTCTATTATTTTTTATCTCTCAAGAGAGTTAGAATTTTTTATTTGATCGGTTCCAAGGAGATAACGTCGATAATTTATATTTCGTTTGTATTACACAGGTGTACACGATTTTGAAATAGTTTTAATTCGATAAATATTGGGCGTAGTGTTGACTATTAATATTCTACTGTGGATCAGTAAATCTCTTTGAAAATTTATGTGGGCGCACGCTTCAGTTTGGTAATCTTTGGCGCTTCTTAACCGAAAAATACAAACTCAATTATGTACCTACCTATTATGTATTTTTATTTGTAATATTATCTAGAGTGAGAACAATACTTACCCTTTTCTAAGTACACACATAAAGCTTTGCAGCAGTTAGCTGCCTACATACAGCTACAATCAGATACAGAAAACTAATCAACCTTTGCCCACCGGCGCCGTACAGTCGCGCTACTAACCATCATTGTGCCCGCCGCCTTACAACTTGTTAAATTATAACTTACTATTGATACTATCAATTTCAATTTATATACGAACTGTGTTTTATTAATCTAACCGTCACTAATCAATTGATTGATTTCACAGCTGATTCGAAAGCGTTGTTACTTCGTACTAAAGTTTTTTATGTATTTTAGATTTCTCCGTTATAAGGTGTTTTAGTTTATTTCAATTGTTATAGATAACGGGATTATGCTATGGCTTTTTAATGACGACTAATGCTTTTTGCGGGTGTTAAGACTTTAATAGCGCGAAAATTAACGCTAAAAGGTAATAAATAATGTTATTTTATTTATTTCGTATGCTAATTCTTTTGTTACGAAAATAGCTTTCGAAGTGTGGTTGGGATTTTTATTAATTGTTATTTTATAAGCTCAGCATTGTCTGCCCAATTAGCTAATAGCTTGAAATTGTAGCCTCGTACTCGTACCACTAACCGAAATAGCTAAAAGTTTTGTTTTATAAATGTCTTTTACAAACTTAATTTACAACTATCACTTATAAGATATAATCAAAAAATATTTCACTTTTTTTTGGTATAGAAATAAGTTTAACGATGGAATGCTAAGTTAATATTATATTTAATAACGACTTGTCATTAGCCTTATATGACCAGCTATTACATGGGGTGCATGAAAAGAGCCTCCTCGAGTGACGATACTTCAGTACGTCCGGCGCACCCTGGGCAGTCAGCCCCGCTACCAACCTTGCTGACTGGCTAATCTTTTCACCACAGCATGAGCTATTTTCGTATAGCTCGTGCTGACACGAGAGAAGAAGAAGCTATTACATGATGTGTACGACAGTAGCCTTTTGCTCTGGCTAAAGTTATAAGCAGCCGAAAAGTTTCGGTGCGTCAAAGAAATCGTATCCCGTGTGGGGACGGGCTAGAATATAAAACTTCCTCACCGCACACTGGGAATAGATGCGTGTTGTAAAATTCACCAAAACCCAGCACGCTTGGTGATAGGATCTGTAAGGTCCACCTGGCTAGCTGCCACCTTCACACTAAAGTCCGGCCCCAAGCAGTTTACTATGTTCCGTTATGTGTATGTAAAAGCCAGAGGGATATAGAGGAATCCCTCTATCTCTTTAACTTGGATTCGTGAGCTCCATCTTGAACCCCGTCTACGCTTACGTCATATAGGGTCTAAAAAGATGATACTTACGTATGTCTCGCGCGTCCTGGGTAGTTAGCCCCGCTACCAACCTTACTGACAGGCTAATGTTTTTACTACGGCATGAGCTATTCTCGTAAAGCTCGTGCAATCAAGACGAGAAAGAAAGCGAAAGAGAGAGAAAAACATTCGAAAAATACTCGAAAAATTCTTTTTTTTTATTTACGTAAGAAAATATTCACCGGAGGTTATAACATGAAGAATTTATACTCACATTTGTAGGTATGTGTACTACCCCCTTAACCGATTACAGAGTGATTTGTAGATATAGAAGCCAGCAATCCCGGCGATAGGTATTTATGTCACAATACATAATGATACCAAATTGCTCCAAGAAAATTCTTCCTGTCTTCCTACGAATGTTTTCCGCTAAAATATAACATCCAATTTGCTAATTCCGCTTTTGGCAACAATCCTCGTCCAAGTACATACGGAGGTAGGTAATCCTAGTATCAACCTAGGTAATTAACAAAACTTTTCTTATTACGTACTTAAGCTATATCTACTTAAGTTTAAGACTCTTAAGTTTAATTAAAGTTCTCCCTGTAGCGCAACGCAATTACTCGGCCCGTGTAAATGCAAATAAGTTTGTAACACCCTGATGTTTATACTGGCCACTGCGACCAATGGCCGTTTTCCAACATAAGACACAGTGTCGAAATCCTTTGACTTTTAACTACGTGCTAACGCATGCGGTGACACGGTGTTATTTTGCGGGGTTCTGTGTTGAAAAGGTACCGATTTTGGGCTCTCCGCAAACTTGTTGTAACTTATTGCGGATGTCCCGTAAGTTTAACCGCAACACAGAAGCTTCGCAAGTTCCCCCGCCGCTGTTTAGAGTTTTGGTTACAAAGTTTTCAGACTTGACAATTACTAAGGTTTCATATCTAAATCATTGAGGTTGTTATGTCGCAATGTATGAGTAAAGTAACACTCGTATAGCCAATTAAGAATTTCAGAACGTAGCTCTAATTACAGTAACTATAACAGGTGCCGTTTCTTCAACAGTCTTTCATTGAATTACTTTTTTTCATACCATATTAACACTTCCATTCATTATTAATAGCGAGACAAAAATGTATGAAATATTTTTGCACAAAAACGTCAAGTTATGATCCTAGCAGTTCCTCGCACCTTATATATAATTACGACGCTGCAATGCGACGTGAGCAGTATAGTTAAAATTAATTGCCACCGTTCGAAATGTCAACGTAATTAGTTTTTATTAATTAATCATACGGAGGACTGAAGGACATAAGCACAGTAAAAGCTAAGAAGCGAAATAATGTTTTAGAATATACACCTTTAGAAGTTTGCATATTATGTACCAAGTATACAGGGTGGAAACGAATTCGTGTAATTCCTTCAAACCGCGTGATCGACTGGTGACACAGATTAATCTTATATGGGTATTTTCGAAAATCAAGTAAAAAAATTCAAAATAAAATCATGGATTTCTATTCCTGAGTCATTTTAGAGCCCCCAGTTAGCTGACTGTAAAGAGCGATATCGCGTTAGTGGTGCCCGCTAGCTGCGTCGCCGTGCTTTCATTATTTTATGCGTGACATCGAAATGTTGACACACATAATTTTTTTTTGCAAAATATTTTTTCTTGTTTTTTTTTACTGAATCCTTATAAGGTGGTTTAGACACGATTACTTACCCGTAACGCATGAAAAAAAAGAATTATTTATTTTTATTTTTAATCAAGCTAATTCCCGTGCGGGGGCAATCTACACCAGTAGTAGATCATGTGGTTTTAAGGAATTACACGAATTCGTTAACACCCTGTATAGATATTATTATATATCAAGTATGCACTTAATTCCTAAAGCACATAACACGCATTCCATGTGCTTAAAACATGCAACAATTCGTCCACGATATTCTTTGAATGCTCCGCTGCGCTGCCTTGCACTGTTGTAAAGTTCTTATAGATGACAACCGCGAAGGGACCTACATACTTAAAATAATTATTGCATGTTCAGACATATAGAACATGTTCTGTGAGCTTTAGTTGTCAATAGTTTCTGTATTTCTAACATTTATAGCGCACGTTATGGTTGCACAATTTTCATACGAACTAGGTGATTATAGGCGTGGTCCTGGTGAAGCAACTTTTTAGCGAAAAATTATATTTTCCTTTCTAAAATTTGCAAAATATTCGGTCAAAAAGGAACAAATAATTTACTTTTCAAATCCGATGCATTTTCAGCTTTGTTCTCGCTCATTACTCGCTTTACCTTTTGTGTCAGCTCATCTTTACCATAGATGAGTTATAGTACTAGTGATGATCTGAGGATCCTTGTCGCACTTTTGTCGATTATTCTAGTTTTTCTTTGTAAGTTATAGTTCTCCTTATGAAGTGAATTGATATTTACGTCGAAGTCCATAGACTCAGGTATTTTTAAACCGATAAGTTATTGGGTGATTAAAAATACATTGCAAGACTGAACTGAATAACATTATTTCGTGTATCGCTTTTGTATTTAAGACTTTAACTTTAATTTTCAATAGATATATAGAATAAATGATGGAATCAGGCGTTACTTTGCAGAAATCCATGACATACAATATGCAAATACAATATTTAGCTTTAATGGTTTATGTAATTTTTTATGGTTTGGCGGAATTAAAACTAAATATTGTATTTGCATATTTTTAAGATATGTAGAAAATAAGTTAAATGATTTGAATTAATCATTGCCTTGATAAATATTTAAACTCAAAAAGCAAGTGCCTACGAAACTCCGGAAAATGATACTTTATTAAAGAAAATAATCCTTATTCTGTGCTTTATTTATTTAGTTAGAGTAAGTTGCTGTAGCTCTCGAAATATATAAATGTTATATCTTAAAAACATATCAAAGATTTTTAGTTTTGTGTCTTGACAAATAAAACTGTAATGTTAGTTTTTACTTTAGATTATACTGGTTTAATTTATTACTGTATATATTAGAATAAAAATAATAACATATAAAACAGATGTATAATATTTCAAAATAAACTGTAATTGGGTATAAATTCTTGTAAATAAATAAACAAGTTCAAGAAATTGTTTAAAACAGAGTTAACGAACACACCAATAAACAATATTAACGTCAGTATACGCTATTTATACACAGGTGGCCCCCCATTATCTTTGCACATATTTTTGTACCATACTTTAAAGAGACAAAGAGTGCAGTATGATTAATAAAGCCAGTTCATCGCCCTCAAGGCGAGACTGATCAAAAACTCGTACTTTAACTGGCGACTGAGCAATATAACATTGGACTGGAGATATCGCATCGGAGCTCCGTTTGAGCTCGTTACACACCACTAGGTTAGTTCACGATTTATTTACAATTGTAGGCGAGTAGAGTTATGGCTAGAGGATTTAGTTTGAGACAATTATCTGCCTGTCGATGTTAAATTGAAGCACGTTTGTTGAGGTTTCGAAATTGGGAAATGCCGTTTCCTAAGGACTCGATATTCTATTGTAGAGAGAATGATTCTACAGGCTGTAAACGAATTCGTGTAATCCCTTCAAACCGCGTGATCTACAACTGGTGAGTGGTGACACAGAGTAACCCTAAATAGGTATTATTGAAAATCAGCTAAAAAAAAATTCAAAATAAAGTCTTGGTTTTCTATTTCTGAGTCGTTTTAGAGCCACGAGTTAACTGACTGCAAAGAGCGATATTGCATTAGTCTTGCCCGCCAGTCGTGTTGCCGTACGTTCATTCTTTTATGCGAGGCATCGAAATGTACACTCAAATAAAAAAAAAACGCAAAAAAATATTTTTCTTAATTTTTTATTGAATCCTTATTAGGTGGAATAGATTCGATCACTAACCTCCGGTTTCTGAATTGAGAATTCGAGATAAGCAATACTTCTGTAGTATTTGAGTATGGAGTTGTCAAAAAAATGCTTTGGTATCCGTCATTTTTTTGACAACTCCGTACTCAAATGTTACTTATGTACTGCTTATCCTAGAATTCTCAATTCAGAAACCGGAGGTTAGCCAAACCACATGACAAAAAGTTTTTTTTTTAAATTTGACTGGTTCCCATGCGGGGACAATCTACACCAGTAGCAGATCATGTGATTTTAAGGAATTATACGAATTCGTTAACAACCTGTATAATATCATAAATGCACAGCATGTCTGGTTAGTTACTTTATATCCAAAAACTATGAACTCTGCTTAAAATCATTCCGTACAACTTTTACTATGGGACAAATTCTGTAGTTAGCTGTTCCATACTAAATAATTAATGTTGTGTAACAAAATGTATGGAAAGCCGTGTACTCACGAGCGAACACGAACATTGCGAATACGAATATCGAACACATTGTTTGCACGTGCGTACCACTACCGAACAGTGTGTTCGGCGAACAACTTCATAGTAATTCGTGTTCGATGTTCGTTTTCGTTCGTGTGTACCCGGCTGAACAGCTGTTTTTCTCTTATCACGAATTCAGAATTTATACCATATTTCTTTATTTAGTTCCTACACTCACCACATTAACTCAACGCAAAAATACATCCCAAATCATATCATATTATGTCCCTGTACTGTTTATTTTTTGTTTTTTATGACTAATTAATTAACTAAATCTAAATTAACTATATTAACTCAATAACCTATTAAGCATTTTTTCTTCTTTTTTATTTTTCGCATGGAACGTCATTCCATTCTGTATCTGGAAAAGGGTGTTGATAGCTGCGCTACAGTTTATACTTTTGCAGCTATCATCGTTTTACTTGTTAAATTTAGTTTTGTGTTATTGTTCCGTAATAAACTTTTTATTATAATTATTTATTTAAATATTAGAAATTCTACAGATGATGCGCAAAGTTCATGGTTTTCGGATGTAAATTGACTAACAAGTCATGCTGTATATTATGACTGTGTTGCTTCTAGGTTTTTCTCAGGTAAATATTTGACAGGTGATAAATAAAGAACAGAGACGACCTGTGTGGGAATCGCTTTTATTATAAATGTTTTGGCTGACGATTGACTATCGAAAATGTATTTCATAACATGCAGTTTATTACCAAAAAAACATTTCAAAAATAGGATGACAAAATGTTACACGGGCTAAACCCATTTCAAATGTCATCATCTACAACCCATAAATATATTAATACAGGTAGACGCATTCTATTCACTGTTGACCCAACTCGCCCGCATCAAACGCAGCACAACCGCATCCCGATTCCTGTCCCATATTTCAATTCGCGCATCACGCATTAATGCCTTCAGGAAAAATATAGAATGCAACACTCGTAAATACGTTGGAACGCGTTGCGTGCGGAACGCATCAACATCTGTGACGTCAATTAGCAGCCAGGTCATAAACAAAAGTATTATAGAAGAGATTTATCCGCGGGATTTATAGAGCCACAAGCCCGCTAGTAGCACATCACTAGTTTTGGTACGCGTAAACGCGATTTACTAGCATCAAACTAGGTAGGAGACCGACTGGGCGGAATGGAAGATGCCTATGGTCCAGCAGTGAATGCCAGCTGAGTGAAGGATTTAGTTTTAATTTCTATGAGATTTTTCTCACTGTTAACCTCAAATTAAAAGTCTGACTTTATCTACTAAAAACTTCCTCAAAATAGGACGTAACTTACCTGTTAAGATTTCAATTATTCTATTGATTCTTTTGTGAAATTATATACGGTATGCGAATAGATATACCAGTAGCGAAGGGTGAATTTTCTTAAAAGGGAAGCCGGACCAATTATTTGTTTAAATGATAATTGAAAATAATAGATACTAGTGTTTGCCATATTTCGAAAGGGAAGCCGATAGGAATCGAGTTGCATGCAGCCTTCGCCACTGATATATACAATATAAATATAAACGAGTAAATAAATCTAAAGTATAATAATAATATAATAAATTCTTTATTATCAGGCTACTTAGGCCCATAGATATATACCTTACAAACTAACATATACAGCGTGTCCCAGAAAGTAGTGTCAAGCGGAAGTCCAGAGGTAGAACATCCTTTGAGGTACCCAAATCACCCCCATGTATGTTCCGCGGTTTTTTGTAGTTTTCGAGTTATGAATGTTTTTCATGTTTTTTAATCAAACTCGGACTATAACGACATTTTTGATCATAGTGACGTGAATAGTTGAGATACATGACTAGTTTTTTTTTCTAAATTAGCTGATTAGTGACCCTATCGAATGCATAAACATTTGTAACCATAGATGTAACGAATGCGTTACAAAAAAATATTGAATTGTCATAAAGTTAAAATCTTGGATGTTTCCTAAATCTTTGTGGGTGATTTAAAAATAAATCTCCCTATACTTTTTTTGTCAGATGTATTTTAAAAACTTATCCATTTTATCAGCTATTTACCCTGTAAATTTCATCGAGCTATCTCTACGACATCACAATAAAAATTTCATTCAAAGCATACAATATCGAGAATTCCAGTTGTAAAAGGGTGAATGAAAAATTAATTAAAACTAACTAATAACGTCTTTTTAGTAACCCTCGACGCAAAAAGAGGGGTGTTTTTAAGTTTAACGTGTGTGTTTGTGTGTCTGTTTGTGGCATCGTAGCTCCTAAACGGATTTCGATTTAGTTTTTTCTTTTGTTTGAAAAGTGACTTTATCGAGAGTGTTCTTAGCTATGATTTAAGAAAATCTGTTCAGCCGTTTGAAGATCATCAGCTCTTTTCTGGTTGTCGAAGGGATATGAGCAACTTCTACTGGTCTGATCGTTTCGAAATTTACTATCCTGTGACTTCAATGATATTACAATAAGATGGTAACCTTGACCTGATACTCAAGCATCATCTGAAATAGCATGATACCCAACTTACAGTAGAGGTATTGTGTGCCTATTGATTCTTTAAGTTTATGATAAGTTGTAATGACCTTCTTCTTGTCACATGTCATCAATATCATTGAAATCACAGGATAGTAAATTTCGAAACGATCAGACCAGTAGAAGTTGCTCATATCCCTTCGACAACCAGAAAAGAGCTGATGATCTTCAAACGGCTGAACAGATTTTCTTAAATCATAGCTAAGAACACTCTCGATAAAGTCACTTTTATGGTTACAAATGTTTATGCATTCGATAGGGTCACTAATCAGCTAATTTAGAAAAAAAAACTAGTCATGTATCTCAACTATTCACGTCACTATGATCAAAAATGTCGTTATAGTCCGAGTTTGATTAAAAAACATGAAAAACATTCATAACTCGAAAACTACAAAAAACCGCGGAACATACATGGGGGTGATTTGGGTACCTCAAAGGATGTTCTACCTCTGGACTTCCGCTTGACACTACTTTCTGGGACACGCTGTATATTATAATAATACATTTGTATTAGTATAAAACTTAAGCCTATGTTAGTAAAACTTCACTTAAGCACTGTCGTTGTACGATCGTGTGGTACTTGTCCGCGGAAGCGACGGAACACCACTCCCTCCGGCCAAAAGTTCTCCTCCATGACGAGGTGCAAAAGACAATTTGGTACTCGCACCACAAACGCCTTGAAGTTGGCGTTACGGCGCGATTCCAGCAGCTGCACTCTCACCAAGGACTTGGCCTTTTGGCGTACATACTCCACGATGTCCTCCGCATTTGTGGTGTAGTGTATGCGAGAGATGTACACCGGAGTGTTCGGCAACGCGGCACGAAACGTCAGATTCGGCTCCTCAGGAGCCGTGCCGCAGCAGTTCTTTTTGGTTCTCTGACGGCACTTCTTTTGCACCGTCACGAAACCATCCTCATCTTCAGCCTTTTTTCGGAGCCTTGTCTGGCATAGGCTTCATACTAGTAGGGGCGCTCGCGGTGACGCTAGCGAAATCCCTACGTTTCGGTTTCGCCGCAGCTTTAGTTTAGGATAAACTAACAATATGTACTACAAAATGCAGTTCGCAAATAAAATAATTAAAAAACCGGCCAATTGCGAGTCGGACTCGCGCACGAAGGGTTCCGTACCTTTATCTATAAAAATGGCAAAAAAATCATGTTTGTTGTATTGGAGCCCCCTTAAATATTTATTATATTCTGTTTTTTAGTATTTGTTGTTATAGCGGCAACAGAAATTCATCATCTGTGAAAATTTCAACTAACTATCACGGTTCATGAGATACAGCCTGGTGACAGACGGATGGATGGACAGCGGAGTCTTAGTAATAGGGTCCCGTTTTACCCTTTAAGTGCGGAACCCTAAAAAGTGTACATAGGCGTCAAAATAAGTTGAATATAGCATTTATAGGTATACAATTATTGTTAACAGTTTAAAAAGTTACATTTCATATTGATTGGAAATCTAGTTTTTAACCGACTTCAAAAAGGAGGATGTTCTCAATTCGGTTGTATTTTTTATTTTTTATGTTTGTTACCTCATATCTCCGTCATTTATGAACCTATTTGAAAAATTTTTTTTGTTTGAAAGGTTATACTTTCCGATTGGTCCCATATAAATTTTGTTATGATTAGACCATGAACTTCAGAGATATGGAACGGAACTCCTCATCGGATTAAAGCAAAATTCTCAAATTACTAATATTGCTTTGTTTATATTTGTTGTTGGGAACTCACTACTGGAAAAGAGGAGGGGGTGCGTGTCGTCCCCCCCCCCCCTGTGGAATATTTTTCTTATATCGTGTAAGGTATCATTTGAAAGGACTTTTTATGCCCGACTACGTCAAAACCAAAAAGAAGGGTTATGAAGGAGGGGGTTAAAATTATGACACTAAAACGTATTTAATAAAAAAATAAACTTTAAAAAAAAGTAAAAACCGACTTCAAAGAAATACTAAAAGGAGTAAAATAATTACCATAATATAAAATTAACAGTTTCAGAAGTCGGTGGCTTCTATTTGCTTCAGTGTAGAGTTGCACCGACTTCTGAAACTGTTAAACGTTGATAAATAAATTAAAAACTGAAATTATGAAATACATACCTATTCTTTTACATTATAAATTGAAATGTATAAATACGTACTCAAGTCAACGAACTTTTACAAATTATTATACCTACTCAATACTTGTTGTGTATCCGCCGGGAATCATACATTCATTAGTGTAATTATATAAGAGAAAATTATTGCCTGAATAATGTTCAAAGATTTTTTATGTGTCGGCAATGATAAGGGTAATTTATTTTATATATTTACATTATTTAAAGCCTACCTACAATTAATAAATTTATGTATGTGAAACTTCTTTGGTATCAATGCAATAAATAAGATAAGATACATTTGCTTGGAAGGCCATAGTAATATTAATGACGCTCCCTGTGCTAAGAACATAATTTAAAGTCTATTATTTTATTATTATTTTCATAGAAAATAAAGAATTTTCCTGCTATGTTGGTATACTTAATACTCTCAGGAGCAATCAATCCGGGTCACTAAAATGAACCTTTATATCTGGGAAACTAAGGACGCTAGCTTAATCAAATAAAAGTATTTAATAGACTATTTAAAAAGTTTTATTAATTTTATTTGAGTAGTATTAAATCTTCTTCTTCTTCCTGCCCTTATCCCATATTACTTGGGGTCGGCGCAACACGTTTTCTTCTTCCATTCCGTCCTGTCACCCGTCATGATATCACTGACTCCCTTCTCTTTCATATCATTCTTCACACAATCCATCCATCTTTTCTTTGGCCTCCCTCTTCCTCTCCATCCATCCACATTTATACTCATAACTCTTTTGGTCACATGCGTGTCATCCCTCCTCTTCACATGCCCATACCAAGACAAACGGTTCCCTTTCAACTTCTCTGTCACTGGCGCTACTTTCAAACTTCCTCTAATATACTCATTCCTGACCTTATCCATTCTGGTCACTCCACACATCCATCTCAACATTCTCATCTCCGCTACATGCAATCTTTTTTCATCCGTCTTCTTCTTTGAGTAGTATTATATAGTCTTTAAAATATTTTTTATTTGAATAAGCTCTCCGAGTTCTTAAGATTTGTGTCAGTGACCCGTATTTTTTTCTTCCAAGTATAATACAGATTAAAACAATAATTATTGTCTTAAAGCTTTGTAAGGTATTAGCTATAGAATAAATATTAAGACCAACCTCGATTAACTGAGAAATTATTCTTCTTAAAATCCGATGTACCTACATGATTTTTAATCATGTCTGGGACTCAATTGGCTTTTGTTTGAACTGGCGATTTAACAGCTTGGTAAGGCTGAGGTCACACAGTTCAGATACCTGAACTTGTAACCCCAACTTTATCTCGTGAATATTGCAGATACACCTCCGAGACCCTCCTCCACGGTTGTTAGGTTTAGATAGGCGTAACCTAGCAACACACTACATCAGAGTCAGGAATGCGATATAAAAATATCTCGGGACAAAGAATGTAGAGAGACATTGTTGCTAGCGACATAAACACTCGCCTCAGTTTTATTTATAATAATTTGATTATTCGAAGAATGCACAGTTCAGAGGCCAGTAAATCGTCAATTCTCATACAGCGAACATATTGAGGCCGGCCAGTTTCATTCCGCAAATTGAATGCGCGAACGCTGCCGATTTACGACCGTACCGTCATCTACCGGCCGGCGTATTTTTAATTATTTGATCAGGCAACACTGATAAATCAACGAGTGTAATTGGCCGGCCAGTGTTGCCCTTTAATTAGTTTATTTCATTTCGCACACGCCCTATAGTAATTAGTTCATGAATTTTAAATCAAATGCGATCTTGTAGGCGTTAATTGATTAAGGGGTAGTTGTAGGGTTAATGTGGGTAGTGATTTTTTTATGTTGTGTTAAACTGAATACAGTTTACATAAAGATATTTATATGTAAACTTGTAAATGGTTGTATCATTTATTTAATGTGAAATACGCGAGACACGTAAAATACGAGTAAACACGAAATTAATCCGTGTTCGTACGAGTATGTGCAAAACAAATCTTAATGATAACATCTATCAATTCTTTTTTCTTGCCGCACTCGGGTAACCTCAGTCGAGATTTATTGTGTACTTGAGAACATTTTATACATAACTTACGCTCTCTGTAGGTAGGTACCTGCTTAGCAACAGCTATGCTTACATAATCAGCTCATTACTGTCCTGGGCATGGACCTCTTTTCAGAATGAGAAGGATTTTAACCTTAATTCACTACACTGGTGTTGGTTGGTGGACAACACACCATTGCTTCATGGAGCCCTATCAGATACGCAAGTTTCCTTACCATGTTTTCCTTCACGGTCAATGCAGGTGATAATCAAATTCTCATCCGGATACCTGCTTATCTTAATACAAATTTCAATGTTCTAGTGGACAATTAAATCGGCTTATCTCAAAAGAAAATGCAGGAAGCGTAGTATGACCACATGTGCAACCTTTGAACATGCACTCAAACAATAAGCTAGCAATAGCATCACAGCGTCAGCATTAAGATTGACCCACTGAAGCTTTCGCTTCATCGACACGGGTTTTGTCGACGTAGGAATAGACAAAATGACATAATAACAATGAAAATAAGTATGTCATTTTGTCTATTATCCCGTCGAGAAAACCCTTGTCTACGGTGGTATACTACGCCTGCAGGTCTTACAGTTGCATTGCATAAAACTAAAAACTCACCAAACCATGAATTGATAGTCCGCCTGCATGTGAGATCTAAAAATCGTTTCGAAAAAGATCCAGAAGAAAGAATAACACATCCAATACTTCACTCGTCCATTGTTTTTGCTGCGACATCAATCTGTTTTCAACTTTCCTTTTTTTAAACTCAACATAACCGCTTGTTATCGCAATTTGTTCGATACATATAATTGACTATTTACTCGATATAATCGATGATTTGCATTTTCACACGAACATCGACACCTAATTACTGTGTAAGAATTATGTGGTATCATTAAACTACGATTCAATAAACGTTCTCAAGCATGTTAACGTGGGGACGTAAGCAGTTATTATATTGCCAGCACTAATTTGTGGTAACATATATATCGAACTTGTATCGATACTTTTCGTTCTACAAACTAGTAATTACAACAATTTATCCTATGTTTTGTTTGGCAACTACGACAGATTGTGTTGAAGATAATTTTCGTTGTAATTACGTTGTTTGAGAATAAAATTAGATAAAAGATTATTGTTTTGTCTTCCATGAATGAAGGTGCAGGATAGTAAAAATTAGTTTTTTTTTTTTAAATGATACCTACGTAGCTTTAATGTGTCAATAAATTATACGGTATAGCGTATAAATCACTACATAGTATAAAACAAAGTCGCTTCCCGCTGTCTGTCCCTATGTATGCTTAGATCTTTAAAACTATGCAACGGATTTTGATACAGTTTTTTTTAAATAGATAGAGTGATTCAAGATTAAAGTTTAAAGCTATAAAACGTACACGTGCAAAGCCGGGGCGGGTCGCTAGTCTGTGATAAACATATGCGTGTTTTTATTCGAAAATATGTCAATATGGTTGACAAGGCACACCAATTCAAAAGCGTAATTCATGAAATTGTTTAAGTGGGTGCAATCGATAAATAGCGTTAACAAATAAATTGTAAGCCAATTTACGTTTACAGGAAAATTTGTTACAACTTTATTGCCCCTATTTTCTTTTTAAAACTGTCTCAGTGACAGATAGCCACGCCAAGTAATCATGAAGCAGCTTACTAATCCGCGCATTGATCACGGATAGGCGCAGTAACCAATGGTTTCTTGGTCGTATATCAAAAGTCGTGGCTTATAGATAGCTGGGGATCTACGGCGGCGATAGGGCCGCGATAGGAGGCGAGGATCGGGCGCACGTTGACGTTTTTACGGCGAGAGCTATCGCTGTCGATAAACATGTCGGAATACGCGCGTTGTTTCGACAGCGTTCCGCGTTCGAACTCATCAGAGTTTCATGCATTTTCATGAACCTTATTGATGCAAGACTAAATTGCGTTTTTTTATATATTGCGGGCGCTGTTCCTGAAACAGTCGATGCTTTTGTGTTATTTTTAATCCAAAATTGTTCATCTTCATTGTAGTTTAAGGGAGATACCTGCATAAATATGGCTGTCCCATTTCAAAACCTAGTAAGGGCTTAAACGAAATTTTACAGGAGAGCGCACGTTAAATCAGTCAGCCTTCGAAAAGTATTTATGTTAGGTAAAACCATGTAGTTAAATTGACTTACTAGGTTTTAAAATGATGAGAGGCAGTGTATGGCACTTACTAGGTATCGATGCTTAAATATATCTGCTTATTATGTGAGTTTTCAATGCTGGTGTTTTTGTATTTGGTAGAAACTTTCTAAGATAGCAAGATTATGCAATAAAATGATTTTTTTAAATAGTGTCCCTTACTAGGTTTTGAAATGGGACAGCCGAATAGAGTCATAACATCACTCCTGTATTCCCAGAAGAGCTGGACAGAAGTCCACCCTCATTTCCATGTTATGTTTAAGTCCCATGTAATAGGGTGCGAGCCTATTGCCATCAACCGGGCACAATTCCAGACTGCTACTAAGAAATTCCATACGGAAAAACCTAATAACACTTTGCCCGACCCGGGGATCGAACCCAAGACCTCACGCTCAGCAGTCGCGCTTTCGAACACTAGACAGCCACAGGCAGTCCTGTCATACATTTAGGACCTAAAACACGTATTAATTTGAATAATGTAACCATTAGCCATTCCATGAATTAATTACCTACTAAGCGCCCTATTGTGTGAATATGACTCAGTGTAATTGGTACTTGTTCATCGTATCGTTTTCCCGGCTCATGGTTAGACTCTACTTTCGTTTAAACGGTCGTGTTCACATTAACATCTGTATAATCAGTTCCTTTTACCATAACGTGGATAGTTCTTGGATGTAACTACGCGAAGCGTCTGGTGAGTAAGTAGCAAACATCCAACACGCCGAAATCATCTTCACCCTGCTTTAATGAGACGTTATAAACTTTTTTTTATTATAGGCACGAGCTATATGAGAATAACTTCTGTTTGGAAGCTGGGCTGTCTGCCCAGTGGCGGCTTTAATGACTGATGGGGTGGAATAACCGTTAAAATTGCAAGCCCAAATTGGTCCCAAGACGGTAACAGATAGCGGCTTCAACGATCATAACTGCCAGTGTGAGAGAAAATAGTTTTCCACTTGTTCAGGGTCGGATGTTTTGGGAGCCACCCTTGTCTTGTAATAGAATTCTGTAAGCATAATCAGCCTATTGCTAAGCACTGCCCTTTTCTCATAATTAGAAGGGTTTAGCCCGTATTGGAACCACGCTCGTCTGGTGCGGGTTGATGGTCTACGCACCATCGATAACTGTTTGGAGATCTCTCAGGTGTGTAGATGCCTCACGATGTTTTCCTTCACCGTTAACACGTTCAGGGTGCCCTCCTGGAGGGCTCATTTTAATGTAAGTTTTTCTTGGAAAATACACCGTCATGAAACAAGCAAATACCTATTTTACGACGTAGTAGCGTATTTTTCACGGTTTTTAACCTAATGCCAAAAACCCTCCTCGAAGATTCACTCTTAGGTATGTATGGCGGCATGGCGTATGAACTCTATGAAAGGTGTGGTGGACTCGACTGTGTTAACGCAAGCGATAATCAAATTCTAATCCACACTTGAATTCGAAAAGTCACAGGTGCGGGCCGAGTTCGAACTCAGACCTGCATGATGGAAGGCAAGCGTTCTACAGGTAAGTTATCTGCTTTACGTGAGTGGCTAAACCAATTAGGTAGAAACCACGGCGATGCAATGTCGAAATTTTCGCAGAAGCTGCAGAATATTGAATCGGCGTCATTCAATTCCTATAAATTAATACTCAAGTGCGTCATTTAGAATAATAGTTATCTTTCAAGTGATGTATTATTAATTTATATTGGTGCATAATTATTGCGTTGCGAACTAGTAACCACTTAATTAATGCTCTTCTCTGCATATGTTTGTTATGCATGTAAAATACACTTGGGAGCAAATAAATCGAGCCACTCCTTTTTTCACGTGTCCTGGTTATTAGTATTGGTTTCATGGATTATATACTAAGTTGACAAAAAACTACCCTCATTGTAAAGGTTATTAAATAACCTTTTAGGCGATATACCTATGTTTCGAATTGATCTGTTCCATAATAGGTACCAAAAATAATAACAATTACACGTGAAACATAGAAGTGGCTCGATTTATTTGCTCCCGAGTATATATTGCAATGTAAATATGTAACAGAAAATAGAGTTTCTACTCTATCTAAAATTACAAAAAGGAACGCGTTGTAATCTGTTAAGTTTGATCAAAAAATATTATATTACCTACTTAATCATCATCCTCATTTTAATCATCATTCACAGCTCGTATCTACACACTGCTTTCCAGAAGTAAGGTTAATCTGAAAGGGGGTACTAATCCGAAATGGTGTTTTCGTACGCATCATAATGAATAAGTTTTATTCTAACACTTTTCTTAAAAGTCAATAGGTTCAAAGATTTCATAAAAAATACGCTAAAATCTTCAGCTATGATCAGCTGTGTTTACGTTTTAGGTCATATTTGTGGTCACATATTTAGAATCTCTATTTTCTGAATACGTAACTAAAGCAGAGAGAGATAAAGAATTATTAACATATTGAAGTAATAAATATGATCGAATATTGAAATTTTAACACAACAACCAGCATAAATGCATTTAAAACAGGCAACAGTGATACTGTAAGTTGCTCGCGAATTAGTACCACCATTCAGACTTACCTTGCCTTTCCTTACGCCAATTAAGGTCTTTGTCTTGTGGTGCAGTCTTCATTAAATTTCGGCTGCAATTTTCTTGACATTATCCACCACCTAATTCCTAGCCTTATAACTATGATGACATGATAGCAAATTGTTTATCAGAAATACTCTCAAACTATTATGTTATGTCGAGAACGCTCAACAGGAAAAATGTGGACAGTTAAAGTATCACTCCTTTCTTGAGTGTTACTCTCATAACGTATTTCTTTCTACTCAAATAAAATATTATTCTTTCCTTTGTATATTCAGGAAACGGAAGGGAAATAAGCAATTTTTATCTTTTCGAAATGTTTACAAACAAATCCTTCTTTACAATTCAATTTATAGACAAAATAACAAAAAACCTGGTACCAGATCTCCTAGAATAGATATAGAGAATTGATTCTACAGTAGACATACATATTAACCAATAAATATCAACTTAATTGGCTCTAATCAATAATTGAGATTTGCATGCTACATGCATGCAAATCTCAATGCAATGCAACTGCAATTCCATTCGAACCAGATGCGATTGAATACCTGTATTTTACACGGAGCGACTGCCATTAGAGCCCCGCAACCCAGTTATTGGGTAAAGCCGATATCCTAAAGTTAGACCGGTAGTCAGACTTTCGGGTTTCTGACTACCCTTAAACGACTATCATAGGTATTCGTATGATACCTGGGATCGATGGTTTAACGTGCTTTCTGAGGCGTTATAAATGAGCCTATAAGTATCAAGTTAATTGCCTTCCAAAAATTAAAATGTCGTCATTACAATCATCATCTACCTTATGACTCCAAGGGGACATGGCTATAATCACCGTGCATGACAGGAGATTTTCCGAGTTACTTGTTATATCTACCACGGGAGCAATTTTGTGATCTATTATAGCAAGCACTAGCAGCAGAACTAAGTAAACATATTGAGCTACAGTTCTATGAGAGAGTACAATACTTTCTATCGGTAGTAATATTAAATTATCTATACATATAAAAGGAGAAGCTGACTGACTGACTGACTGATCTATCAACGCACAGCCTAAACCGCTGGGGTTAGAAAGTTGAAATTTTGACAGTAGGTTCCTTTTGTAACATAGGCATCCATTAAGAAGGGATTTTTCGAAATTCAACCCCTAAGGGAGTTAAATAGGGGATGAAAGTTTGTATGGAAAATCGTCACTTAACGGGTTCAAAATTTCACGCAAGCGAAGCGAAAGCGAAAGCTAGTTACATATACAGCATGACTGGTTAGTCGACGCACATCAGAAAACCATTAACTTTACTCATCGTTCTGCACAACTTTTACAATGGGAGAAATGACGAATACGTGAAAAAAAAAAAACTGTTTTTCCAGACATTTTGCGAAGCAACATTGATTATTTTGTATGGAACAGTACACTTTTTATCGTGAATTTAGTTTGTCCCATAGTAAAATTTGTACAGAATGATGAGCAGAGTTCATAGTTTTCGGATGTAAAGTGACTCACCAGTCATACTTACATAAGCCACAATAGGTAGGGAGGGTAATGAAACAGTTTCGCCAGTGGATATTGACCCTGTGACAAATTATTAATTTTAGGCTTAACGCACTAGCGGCCAGCCGCATGCGGCGTGCCGCTTGCGGCTGGCCGCAATATATACGGTCTGCCGTAATGGCACGCCGTATTCCGGCTAACCGTATCGACTCGGTTCTATTGCGGTCCGCCGCGAACGTCAGTGCTTCTAGAAATATTTCACAAGATAGACGTCGAAGAAATAGCTGCAGTTATTTATTTATACCATCGTAGAAAATGTCTTCGAAAAAGTGAGAAGGAATCGAATTTAAACACTTCCAAGTCCCCGGCTGTACATTGTCTAGCGACTTGCGGCTAACCGCGCCGAGTGCGTGGAGGGTATGCGGCGCGCCGTATCATTCAACCGTCGCGGCTCGCCGCAGCCCCAGAACAACCGGAGCGGTTGACGGCTGGCCGCAAGTCAGTGCGTTGAGATCATGCGGTTTCATGTAAAAATCGATGTGCGACCAGCCGCAAGCGGCATGCCGCATACGGCTGGCCGCACATCGATTTTTATATGAAACCGCATGATCTAAACGCACTGGCGCACGACGGCTGGCCGGAAATCAGCGCGTTGAGATCATGCGGTTTCATGTAAAAATCGATGTGCGGCTGGCCGCTAGTGCGTTTTAACGCACTGACGTTAATGTCTTAACGTATGCTCTTAACTAATCGACCGTGTTAGAAACACCACCATGCGCTCCATAACACAAGTAGAAGATGTTGGAGAAGAAACAACCAAGCTAAAGTAGGAGTGCCGGTCATGTCGCTCGAATGCACTGGACAGATGGTCAAAGATCGTCACTCACTGGACTTTGAGGGAGGACATCGTCGCTGAGGTCGATCACGGCATAGGTGGCGTGACGATCAAAGCGATGAAGAAGTGTTTGCGGGGCTAGCATGATCAAAAACGGCACAAATAAGAGACGGGAAAAAGGGGAGGCCTTTGCTCAGTAGAGGGGTATACAAAAGGCTATTTAAAAAAAGGGAAGTTTTGAAGGCAACAGGAGGGAGGCCTTTGCACAGTAGTAGGATTTTCAACAGGCTAATGAAAAAAAGTATGCTATGACCATTGCAAGTCAATCATTCAATCAGTCGCCTTCTTTACCTACAACATGTATTGTGTTAATAAGTTTTCGGTACCCCCCATAACAGAAAGCGCGTTTAACTACATAAATCTCCCACCTGTAAGCCGAATACAAATTACAATTAAATCTGTTATTTATACGTATAACGTACCCAGAAGCTAAATTCCTTCTTGGCATAGCTATAAAATATTCAGATGAACCTGCTGAGGCTTATTTTACATGCACGGTATAATTTGTTTTTTCATTTTAGTTTAGTTTTACGTAAATCGGATAAAAATAGCCTTTGCCCAAGTATGGTGGAAGCTAACTGGACAAGTATCTATTTTATTTTAACTACTTTAAGTAAGTATTTATTTTAACTACAACCGATTGCACCTATTAAGTATATGGTCATTTGACACAGCTGTTTACACATGTTCCTTTTAAGTGACATTCATTACAATAAGAGCAAAAACTAATCTTCATTATCTGTCAAAAATGTACTATTTATTGATGATTCACACCTGTCGATGCACCCTGCTCATTCGCCGCCCATGTGTAACCACAATCCTCGAAAAAGTTTACTCAACCTTTAAAGCCATACTTAGAGATGACCACTTATTAATTCATCTTTTTTTTAAACTGTGTCCCACTGTTGGATTTCTCCTGTACCGTGGGTGCGTTTACAGACACAAGTCTTCACATCTACAAACGCCCAGACCCGGAACAACTATCTGTAAACTGCAAAATATTTATTTCGTGCGGGAACTCACGACCAGGGGCCTAATTCTCCTAAAATAAATCTTGATAAATCACAACCGAACCAATGCCGAACCGTTCATTCAGACAGTTCTCAATTTCAAAAGCTATCAAATTGTTTGACACAAAAAACAAAATCAATCATTTTGAAACTTTTTGAAAACAAAAACTGACTGACGGTTGTGGTTCGATTGCGTTTGGCAACAATTTATTTTAGGAGAATTAGGCCCCAGTAGCAGAGAAACCAATCGTACAGTAACTGCACCAAAAAAAATTGATAAGTTACCCATGTTTGATCATGGATGATCTTGCTAAAAACCCACGGTGTTCCTTCTCCTGACCCTTGGCCGAGGTCACGGGATTCGCAGCTGCAGGCACCGCAACCCCGGCAGGACTGATGATAGGCATGATCATGGATGATCTTGATTAAGACATAGTTCTTATTTGTTATTGTTTTATAACTTTATCACTACTTTTAAACTATTCAGGATTCTACTAGGTACTTGCATATCAGAATATTTTTAAAGGCAATGGAACCCTCCATATTTTAGTATCTCTACGCTTTAGTACACGGGTTTCGAATGTTATTTATAACTAGACGAGTTATTTCGTGTCGTCGACTGTGTGTGGTGTGAATAGATACGCTATTAGTTTTAGCTTCAATGTAAGGCTGTTGCCACATAATATGACTCACTCTTTCAATACATCTATATGTACACTTAAAAATATTGATTCGAGACAACATGTTTTATTAAAGGATTTTAATCGCTTGAATTCGTTTGTAGGCAACATTTTACTGGTTTTTAGATAGTTGGCACGATATTAGTCTATTAGATTCTATTAAAACATTTTAGCTGTAGGCAGAAAAATGGGTATAGTGAATTTGTGAAGTAGATTTATACACTAAGGGTCAATTCATACTAGCGCAGAGTCGAAGCGCATCGAAGCGTTAATCTGAAACTTAACATAGCAAATTCACCCTTATCTCCACAACGTAATGCACATACCTATTTATTCTGAGATAAAAAGAAGACGCACGAATTTGCGCGCCTTCGACGGAATTCACGTGTCTTAGCGCGACCAAGAGGAAAAAGAAATATGTGCATTATGTTGTGGAGATAAGGGCGAATTTGATATGTTAATTTTCAGATTAACGCTTCGATGCACTTCGATTCTGAACGTCTCTAAACCACGCAAGGTTCTTCTGACAAACCTAAGACCGCCATTGTACCCTTGTTTTAAACGGTTCCTATTTTTTTTACTATTGTTATGGCGTACAATAATGCATATTCTCTCCATCTATCTATTGAAGTGAAAAAAGTTTCTCTAAGGAAATACTAAGCTTGTTATCCTTATTTTAAATATAAAATAAACATCCAAGTAAGAGTATAAGTGTGCATATACATACATAAAACAATTTTATTTGGACCATCTTTCTTGCTCCCCCCGCCGCGTGCCCATGACACTGTGTAGGGTAACAACAAAGTGTGAAATGGCCCGGAAATATCGTAACCTCTCCCAGCCAGACATTTCGTTCCTTCTCGCTAGCCACGCTCATTATCTGCCATTCCAAATGCTTCTTTGTTGGTTTAAGTTGCTTTATTTACTCCCCGTAAGTGTACGATCGTCTTTCCTACACTAATACAACCATTTAAGATTAGCCAATCATGAAAACCTGTTATTTTTCCTCTGCTTATCTAAACGCATAAATAAACCCACCATTTTTGCCGCTGTTTTACATAATAGCCAATAAATAAACCAAAATATATTGCCTTAAACAAAAATATTTACATAAACATTTTAGATACCTAATTTTATAAAAATTCCTACTGTGTATAAATAGATGGATTTAATTGCGTCATCATGCGGGTAGGTGCGTAGATAAAGTAACAACTAAAAGCCAAACTGGAGATTAAAATCATAAATTCATTATTTTTATTACGTACGAACAATGTTAGTTAAACGTGGGTGTTTTATTAATTTTCATGGACTCTACGTCATTTTTAGCGATGAGAAAAATTATGGTTACGGTTGTTGATTATTTAAATGGTAATGTTATGTGACATACCAAACATTAGTATGTCATCGAAAGTTGGGAATAAAATAAATAATATATGGCAGTCTCATAAATAATTCCCTTCGTTTCCGACGGTACGCAGCGCATCCGGTAGGGACGAACCCCACCCGACCCGACGCCATTTTACATTTGAAATGTCATTATTGTTATAGAAATATGATAAACAATGATCCGTAATGTCTCTTTAGAGTACCGAAGTATTGATGTTTATCGTTACTATGAGTTTGTTTACACATATGATTGCTTAATAAGTTGTTCTTTGTGTAAAAATGTGTGATTTGTTATTTTTATTTGGCTTAGCTTTGAGTAATGTTGTTTTAGTTTTGTGTTTTTTTATAATAGAAAATGACATTAAGATAACAATTTGTAGTAGTAGCAATGTTAGAGTTTTTTTTTTTCTCTTTGACTGCTGTAGGTGGTCCTAGGAGACCATTTCTACGTAACAGGGCAGTTATTGGCGAGACCTGAAGGGTCTCCAGCCAATGGAAGTAAATACTTAACCTAAGCTAACTACTTGTACTACACTAAGATCATGACTACCTGCAACAACAGCACTAAGGGCGACCCCTAGTGGGACTCGGACCTCGGCTTAGGGCTTTGCTGGCGGGGACTTAGGAGACAGCTTGATGAGGGCTGAATTATCGGTGTGATGAATGTTAGGGAAAACTCTTTTGGGTTTTCAATCCAAATTAATACTAACCAATACCATATCTAAGATTTTTCAAAATGTGTAATATAAAACACTAGCTTTCGCCCGCAGCTTCGCTTGCGTGAAATTTTGAACCCGTTAAGTGACGATTTTTCATACTAACTTTCATCCCCTATTTGACTCCTTTAGGGGTTGAATTTCGAAAAATCCCTTCTTACTGGATGCCTACGTTACAAAAGGAAACTACTGTCAAAATTTGAAGTTTCTAACCCCAGCGGTTAAGGCTGAGCGTTGATAGATCAGTCAGTCAGTCAGCTTTTCTTGTTATATGTATAGATTATTGGTCGTTTCTTTACAAACAGGTTTTTATTTCTTTTTTCTTTTAGGGAAATGGGCCGTAATAATGTTTGAAGCAATAATAAAGCTCGTTAAGCATCAAACTACATCCTTTTTTAAGTTCTGATCCTAACGAAATTTTACTTACACTTGTCAACAACTTAAACAAATGCGTGGGGAAGCTCCCACATAAATGAAATTATGGATAACCTACTGGCCGACATATTAAGACCTGCCCCGCGTCTCTTCTCCTCAAGTCTACTGAAGTAAAAGGGGTGAATTATTTGTGATTCAAAGCTCAAGTTAGAATGGTTATGTCATATATGTACTTATAAATGAAGAACAGCGGTGTTGATTAAATTAAACAGTACGATTTATGTGGTCACCAATTTAGCAATGATGTGAAATGGCGACCATATAGGGGCGTTCTTAAGTGGTATACGAATGGTAATGGCCGTGTTTCGATAACTTTTTATTGTCATAATTCCAAAAGGGGATAGCTGTTTTAATTAGATAAGCGATAAATATTAATCTCGTTAATGAATAACTTTGAGTGTGAGAAAAACTGATTATCAAGCTAATAGTAATAATACATTTTACGTTTTATTATTTAAAGCTACGATCACAATCAGAAAGATGACTAAACCACTATTATGAGCCATTTAAAATCTGAATTAACATAATTATCTAGTTAAGTTTCATATCAACATTTTGCTAATTATTCTCGAGTTGGTGCCTTCTTCATAGGTTTTGCAATTGCTTGTTACATAATAGGTAGGTAATACAAGTTAGAAACGTCATTGAAAATAATACCCAAACACAACTAACCTTTTTTCCTCAGCTTCTGTCTTGAAGATAAACTATTTTAAATAAACATTTAATTAATGATTTATTTCATCATCATATTATCTCACTTTAAGTGGGGTCGACAGAAAATGTATTCCTCTTCCATTCTCTTCGACCAGCCATCACCTCAGTAGTGAGTACTGAGATGATATACCCCTGATGTACCTTCCTTACCCATATCATTCTTCACACAATCCAATCATCTTTTCTTTGGCCTACTTCTACTTGTATCCACATTCTTAATTAAAATTGATGAACTATTAACACTATAATAATAGAATACAAACAGGTGAACAGATTCAAGTAAATTCATATTCTATTTATCTAAATTTCATACTAAAACACTTAAAACTACATAAAAGTGATTACATAACCACTGAAATTAATTTTACGAGGATATTTACCGTATCGTGGCGGTGCTGCCATCTCGTAGCGAGTATACGAACTGCGTGGCGACGAAGGCTTCTACGCTACCAAACAGATTGGAAACCTTTTAGTCCCGTGGCGCTGAAAGAACGCGAAGCGAACATTTTTATAGAACCTTCGCACAATACAAAATATTCGATTTAGAATCGTCTATTGGTATTACTTGATTGGGTTATTTTTGTCGGTCCTATGTTAATATGAGAGCACAACACAACCACACACAACTTGGCCATAAACTGTAGAACAACAAATTATTGGACAATGAAAATTATTTACATACCGATGAAAACAAACATCGTTGGCTCTACATTACCCGTTGAAAATGTTCTATAGAGGTGTTAAGGTGTGTTGTCAAGATGTTATATTGAGTAGGTAAAGGTTTTAGGTAAGACAATGCTTTTTTTTTAAATGGAACGCACAATATAGATACACCTAGCTAACCTTCAGGTACAAATTATGTTATTATGTGGAATGTGAATTGAAATGAATTCAACCAACAATTACCTCAATGACAGATTTTTTTAAGTGAAGTGTAACTACTTAATCTAACTTAACTTAGTTTGGAAAATGCTGCTAGCTAGTAGCTTAATTAATTCATACCAAAATAAAAAAAAATAAAAAAATATTTGTTCAACAGAAGTCAAAGTTTTTTTATTTCAGGTAGACCAAATTACAGGTGCTTTTAAAACGTCAAAACTAGGTGCATGGTTCCAAAAGGTAGGTCTCATGGAGAAGAACCGGCAAGAAACTCCATGGATACTCTTTAGAAGTGGTTGAATATGAGACTTCCGTATTTTTAACACTTAATGCACTATATTTTAACAGATAAATGGATCTTTATTTATTTACTGGACGTAAAATTGCCTGTATTTAAATGTAAATAATATTAATTAAATTCAGTTGTTATTATGATGAAATTTATAAATATTTAAAATAATGTTAAATGGTTTGCTTAATGTGATAAACACAATCCGGAATTAACAAATTACAAATAAGATAACTATCTACTTTCATAAATTTTATGTGAATTATAAGGGCAACAATTTATGTAAAGCCAGTATCAAGTTTTCACAGTAAGGTTAACTCAGCTATTACACGTATTATTATATTATGGCTTATAACATACTAGTGACCGCTCCGGCGTCGCTCGGGTACCTACGTTTTAGTTTAGTTTGTTGCTTAAAACTTTCCAGAAGAAATTACCCAAATTATGATAAAAACCGCTTCAAAATCTATTGAGTAGTTTGGCAGAATTAAGCGGACAAACAAACCGACGCGAAAATCGATCAATTTATACTATTTAGAGCAAAATTGTCGCGTATTTATTCACAGCCGAATAAGACTAACAAGTTATCCTTTAAATTGGGTGTATGATTTGCAGAAAAAGTTTTTTGTAATCAGATTTATTTAGTGTTACCTGTCTTTGTTATTTTATCGTTTTAGTATTTTTGTAAACAATATAAATCTTCACTATTATTTAATCTGCTAATGAAAAATATATAGGTACTTTATTCATTCTCATGTATAAACAATTTAAAGCTGTTATTCCTATGGCGGCATACAAAATTTAATTGGGTTATCACTGTATAAATACTTGAAGAACAAGTAAACTCGACCTTGCTCCAACTTCCTTAAACCCACACAATCTGAATAAATTAAATTCCTCAACAAAGGGGGGAGCATATCAATGTCTATTCATTACTTTGCGAATGCATAAATACGAGGCAGGGATACCTACTAATTTATAGAGATGTCCTCAGAATAAACCGCAAATGAGAATCGTATATCCCACATCCACTATCCTAGTATCCTAAGTGAGTGGTATGTTAGATAAGGCTCACCCTCGGGTTAGGTAGCCCGTGGACAGGTCTCCCGATAAGTTTCGATTTAATACGTTAAAAGGTGCCCTTAATGGGGTCATTCCCATTCGTTATGGGGTACCGTCCGACCGTATTTCGAGAAGCAAACGTATTAGATTCAGAAACGATTTTAATAAAACATTGACTTGTATGCGACATGGCTTTGAGACCATGCGTATGCTGTTATGATGTTTTAATATTGGAAATAACGACATAAATTTTACTCCATTATACATTATAAAGAAATTACAATCCCTCATACACACAAACACGATCAGTGAAAAATGCTTATGCAACTAGAATGGGAAATTATAAATAAGTATAAAATGTGAGTTTCCTTATAGTGCATACGTAGAAACTGGGTGAAACTAGACTTATCATTGTAGACGAAAAAAAACTAAAAAGAAAACTTGGTTTTAGAAATGTTAATTTATGATAATTTTTGAACCAAGTGATCTATCATGTTAAAACAGTTATGATTGTAAATAACATGCTTTAGCGATGAAATACAATTACACCAAAATTTTAAGAATTTACGGGAAGTCTGATTTTTGTACAGTGTTTTTCTAGAAAATACTAAACCAACTCTTTTTTAATATCTTTTATAATACCTACTCCAGGTGATATGATTATGTCCAGTTTCATCCAATTTCATATGTGCACTTTATGGCAAAATAATCCGAGAAATTGATTTCATTTTAACGGAACTTGTAGTTTACTAAGACTAGAAGGGTTCCTCCTCAAGGGGTGCAAAGAATCAAGACGGCCGCATAAAATGATTTCTTGATAGAGAAAGAAAAAATATAGAGGAAAAAGATTTATGTGTTAAACACATCATGTTGCTTATTTACTATTATTAGGTACAATCAACGACACATTTTGATAAACTATAATATATAGCAAACTAAAAACATTTAGTAATGAATTATGTTATGATTATATCTCACATTAAACATCCAATATAAATTAAAAAGATATTCTCGACAGCTAATTTAAACATAAAACAACAAAATTAAGAATTGTTAATGCAATAAAAGAACAATTAAATCACATATGATGTGACATTTATGTGTGTTTGTGTGAACTCAAAAGACCGTATGAATTTATTGTTATCTTTTGACCAATTTTCGGGTTCCGTACTCAAAGGGGCACCGTTTTACTAAGCCTACGCGGTCTGTCCATCCGTCCGTCCGTCTATCTGTTGGTCACAGGGCTGTATCATTTTACCCGTAAAACCGGGTCCGCTGCGCCGTGTTTTCGTGTTTGCAAACAGGATAACATTGTTTGCTAACCGAATAGGGGCGTGACCTAACAGTTTTGATAACAAAATTGGCGCTGCGGACCCGGCTTAACATTGTTTGCTAACCGAATAGGGGCGTGACCTAACAGTTCTGTTAACAAAATTGGCGCTGCGGACCCGGCTTAACATTGTTTGCTAACCGAATAGGGGCGTGACCTAACAGTTCTGTTAACAAAATTGGCGCTGCGGACCCGGCTTCACATTGTTTGCTAACCGAATAGGGGCGTGACTTAACAGTTTTGTTTGCAAAAACACAAGAACATGTTAGAAAATTGGCGCTGCGGCCTCGGCTTAGTAGGTAGCCAGTTGATATTTTGACAGAATATGTGTTGCTATGGCCTTTATCATAGCAAATATTAAAAATAATAAAAAGTATAAATCCAAGAAAGAAGGGGGACACAGTAAACCTAGAAAAAAATGCATTTTATCAACGTTTTTTGTTTCTGCTCTATCTTAAAAACGGTTATACTTACAAACGTGAAACTTGGTATGGTTATAGTGCATACTTTATAATTAAACAACAAATAATAAAAACAGTCATTTCACGGATATATGTGGTGGTACGGAACTCTTAGTGCGCGATTCCAATTCGCACTTGCCCGGTTTTTTATTTACATATAAACTGTAATTTAAATATATTTATTTTGTTGTTACGTGCGAGAAAAAAATGCAGTTTAATTCAATTATTTTAAAGGTGCAGTACGGAATTTTGTGATATGGTTATGATATGAAATCGCTATGAGTAGTCGAAATAACTGTCCTAGAGGGTGCGTATTGCTGCTACGAGAATTTCGTAGCATCTTTTCTAGTCTCTTTGTTAATTTTGTATTATTTGTAATCTTAGAGAGGCACACTGAACAAGAGAACTGTTTCTAAGTAGGTGTTACAAAATATAAAAACTGTTTTTGCGCATCTTTACTTAATTATAATTTATACCAATGTTTCACTATCGGAAAAATCTCTGACATGCTAAATAAAACAGCGTGCTTCTTTCAAAATAAAATTATTCTAATAAAAAATTATATTCGTCTAAAATTATAACGTATAAAAATATAATTAACATATAATAATACAAGAATATGCGAAAGTAACGGGCTCATTAAGAACTTAATTACAACTTAATTTCCATTCTTTAACTTAGCCGCTGTTACGCACTTCATCATAATTAAAATGGCTATAATATGAATAATATTACGCATATAAACAAACATAGCATAATATTCCGCATCTATAAAAATATTATTTTAAATTGAAGATCGCAAAAAAATGCAAACCTAATTATACCTAAATTGAGTTCAGCCTATTCTTAAAAAATCTTATTTTACGCATATATGCAAACATAGAATAATATTCCGCAACTGTAAAAACATTAATTTAAGATTTAATATAACAAAAAAATGCTTAATTTAGGCAACATTGAGTTCAGCCTTATGAAAAAAATCTGAAGTGCTACTTACTACCGTTCTTGTGTAGATGAGCGGTAAAATTAAAAGGTACCTATAATGATAGCTACCGTTACTTTACATTTTACACGTGTAGTTAAATATAGTGAAGAGTCAAGTTGGCCTATAATTAGCATTGTAATTTCCGGCTAAGGCAAAAGAATACCGTTTTTTCTTGTGATGAAAAAGAGCGCAGCTAATGGTTTTAACTTTTTTTTTTCTTATGGTACCGCTTGTAGATATTCCTTGAAGACAGTTTTTAAGTGACCAGGCAGTTATTGGCGTGACCTGAAGGATATACAGCCAATGGGGAGAATTAAAATACTTAACCTAAGCTAACTACTTTTACTACACTAACATCATTACTACTAGCTACATCAGCACTAAGGGCGACCCCTAGTGCGACTCGGACCTCGGCTTAGGACGATGCTGGTGATTGGGAGGGAGACAGGTTGATGAGGGCAGAATTATCGGTGTGACTGCAATCTCTTCAGACGACCGACTCTACGACGTGACGGGAGAGCTTGGTGATCGTTTTTAATTTAACGTCTCAACAGATTTATAGTGCACTAGGTAGTAAGAAATGATATCAATAAGATAGGCAACAGCAGTGTGTGTTCAGAAACTAACAGGTTGGCATTCAATGAATCAACTGCTGCAAATTATAATGATAGGAAAGTTAGCAGGCAAGAGTAGAGTAGGTAGAAGGAAAATGTCGTGGCTTGCGTAACATCCCCCCTATCTTTTTCATTGTCTTCCTGTTCCAAAGGTTGTCTGGTAGATATCGCTATTAGCAATAAGACCGCCATTGTACCCTTCAATGTATGTTATTGTTTATGAGCTGTATTACAATTTGGTGTACAATAAAGTATATTCTGACGACACGTTTGGTGCAGTGGCTAAGCGATTGGCTTCTGCGCTACGGGTCTTGGGTTCGATTCCCACACGGAACAAAAATTTGTATGGCCTACAGGTGGTTGTTTCGGGTCTGGGCGTTTGTTTGTGAGATTTGTGTCTGTAAATGCACCCACGATAAAAGAAAAATCTTAGTGTGGGGCAAAGTTTAAAAAAAAAAGTATTTTCTATCTATATTCTATTTATCTAACATCCGAGAGTGGACCGGCATTAAGAAAGCAGGAGACCAGCAGTATAATTGCGCAAAACACTCGTAATCTCTATGGCTTTAATTTTGATGATACAATAATATTCATTGCGTGGTACATAGTTGTGGAGAAGTCGGATTGTTAATACATACGTTTCTACGAAATTGTTGACCTGTCAAGATTGCGAGTGTGTTGCGCAATTAGAATGCTATTCAGATTGGCTCAAGACAAGGAAAAATTTAGGAGGGTGACTACCAACCAGTGGCGTGCGTTTCATAAAGACAGAAAGACACTGCCTACCCTACCTAACTCAGATAAATATTTATAATCTTGTTCTGATATCTAATATTATTTTATCTACGAGTACTTACTATCATAAACAAAAAAAAACATAATTTAGCTCCATATTTCGAGTTTCGGGTATCATTGTACGAAGGAGCTAACATCTGGCATACCTGCTCTGTGTGCCCGATGTCAGCTCGTTCACACAATTCGACGCAATTTCGCATTGTGCTGCGCTAGCGCCACTGATTGCCTCGGTAAAGACACAAACTATTCGTGTCTAAATGTATATAAGTGTGCTCTCGTCGTCATGCGGATTTAATGAGTGTGCGTTCCTATAGATACGAGGCACACAATGTCACAAATAACGCACACAACCGCACAGAGTAGCCACTGTCTTAATTTTTACAACACGACAAGTTACGACCCTTACCGAAGTTTTCCGAACCGAAGTTAGCTATGCAACTATTTTAAAAAGTTGCATTGTTTCATTTAATTTTTGCTACATATACAACACCATTTTTTGGTCGTATTATTTTTATACTGAGCTTAATACTGAGTCGAGTCGTCATTTGTTTGTTTTGTTTTGGTTGTGATCTTTGTTCTCAGGTATTTAAGATTTTAACGTTGATAATAGTGTGAAAAATGGATAATATTCACTGTGAAAGTTGTTCAGGTGGTATGTGTATAGAGAAAATAAAAAAATCTTACTTAATTTAAGCTTTTACTTAAATTGTTTAACGAAATTTTCACAGAAACTGATGTGCTTTACGAAATTATGCAAAAAAAGACATCTGATGTGATATACTGTGTCAAAAAAATTAATGAGTTTGAATCGTTTTGGAATCCTTCAGATCTAGATTTGAATTCATTTTTGAAGGCGTTAAAAGAATAACAGGACCGCCAAAACGAAAACGTAATGTTCAAAAAAAAAATGTTCATAAAAAAATCAATTTGAAACGGAGTTTTATTGAAATTATAGACAATATATCTAACGAATGTCGCGACCGTTATAAAAATCTGAAAGAGTTAAAATTTTTTGGACTTCTATCATGCGAAAATTTCAATCAATATAATGTCAATTTTCCGGTTGAATTAGTAGCGCAATTCGTAAATGTTTATAAATCACACGACTTTAACTTAGACCGCCTTATCAATGAGCTCAAATGTGTTTATAAATCTGTCGAATTCAAAAACCTTAGTATTTACAAAATTATAGAACATTTTTACGAAAATAACATAAATACAGTTTTTCCCGAAATACTGCGTTTGGCAAAATTAATTGTAACAGTTCCCGCGAGCAGTGCTTCAACCGAAAGGTCATTCTCGCCGCTGAAACGTATACACACCTACTTAAGGAATACCCAAGGACAGCGACGACTTACAGATCTTTCCATAATTTCAATAGAAAAATACCTGCTTACGGAAATGAAACGCCTTCCCAACTTTTACGATTCTATATTGCAGACTTTCTTACAGAAAGATAGACGTGTAGACTTAATATACAAATAAAATAAAATCCTATAATATTTTTTTAGATCCTTATAAACATACCACCATCTTTTCACTGCTATTATTTAATTTGCAAATACAGAACAACAAAAAAACGGGCCGAAAGGCCACATCGAATATCCGTAAATTGATATGTCCATAAAATCAGTAAATCTATATAGGATGTTTGAGGTGGCAATTACGAGTACCTACATCATTATTTAATCGACGAGACGACGAACTAAAGCCAACATGCAGTATTTTTGGTAAGAAATAGCTTCAAAATTTTCTGCCTACCCTGTCTAAAAACTCTGTGCACGCCACTGCTACCAACCTTCAATATTGAAGAGGCACGTGAAGAAGAAGAATTCAATTAATACTGAACTACGCACAAAAGAACCGCACCCTGGTAGAAGTTTAGGGAAATACCAGAGTTTGCCCCCCTGTATGAGCCCCTAGTGTTGACCTTTTGAAAGCACCAGGGATCTGGTCTACTTGAAATAAAAACTATTTGACTTTGACTTTGACTTTATGTAACATGTAAATTAGAAAATATGATGATTGTCAATGAATTCAGAATTCCCTCAGTTACTAGGTATGAAATAGTTACATCTATACTAATATTATAAAGAGGTAGAATTTGTTTGTTTGTTTGTATGTAGGAGGTAATCTCCGAAACTACTCATCCGATTTCAAAAATTCTTTCACCAATAGGAAGCTACGTTATTCCCGAGTGCTATAGGCTATATTATAGTTTCAAAAAATTAGGGATCTTTAAATAAATTACAATAATGTAACCCAAGGTATCAAAAATTGGCTTATCTATACTTCAATTAAAAGAGGTAGAATTTGTTTGTATGTAGGAGGTAATCTTAACGCGAGCGAAGCCGTGGGAAAAAGCTAGTTACAATAATAAAGACACCGAAAAGAAAAAGACTGCACATTTAAATAAGCATATAACTATGGGGGAGAACCAAGGAGGAGACCTTTGGCCAGTAGTGGAACTGTACAAAAAGCTTGTCCGAAGAAAAAATCTTGTACCTCACACCAATGGCGCTAAAGACTTCCACAAGAAGAAAATCTTAAAGTTCCTAAACCACTTCACCTACATTGCTGTCATCACTATAAAATCAAGCAATCTGAAGCCTCAATAAAGGTGTACTGTACCTAATCTTAACGACAAGACTTGTCAACTTTACGGGCAAACGGTTGGCTAATGGCTTATAAACCGAACATGGACGCTCCTCTAGTGTGGCTGTTAACGTTTTTAAAATGGCCACCAAACGACACGAGTACTTTATTTTATTGTTAGTTCTCTGTGGGAAGTTTAGGAAATTATATGTATGAAAATGTTGTCAATATTAAATTAATGAGGTGTGATTTGAATTTCATAGGTAATGAAGGTTTTTTTTAAACGAATCTTTTTGCTTTAAGTAAATGGACAGTTCCTCTAATACAGGGTGTAAACGAATTCGTGTAATTCCTTCAAACCGCGTGATCTATTGGTGACACTGATTAACCCCGCATAGGTTTTTTTCAGAATCAACAAAAAAAGTTTTTATTTTTTATCAATCTAAATCCCGTGCGGGGTTAATCTATATCATTAATAGATCATTTGGTTTGAAGGAATTACACGAATTCGTTATTACCTTGTATAAGTAGGTATATAATAGCTGCTGATAGTGCTGGAAAATATAAGGATGAAAAACTTGATAGATTATCTTTTCTCTTTTTGAATTATTGAAGATTAGAAAAAAGTCACATTTTGTTATACACTTGGGAGCAAAGAAAGCGAGCCTCTCCTTTTTTCACGTGTCTTGGTTATTAGTTTTGGTTTCATGAATTATATAATTCAAAGTACAAAAAACTACCCTTATTGTAAAGGTTATCAAATAACCTTTTAGGCGACATATGTTTAGAATTCATCTGTTCCATAATACCAAAAATAATAACAATTACACCTACGTGAAAAATAGAAGTGGCTCGATTTATTTGCTCCCAAGTATAGTAGCAGCTGGTAGTTCTGGAAAATATAAGGATGAAAAAGTTGTTAGTTTATCTTTTTGAATTATTGAAGATTAGAAAAAAGTCACATTTTATTATATTTTATACATCACTAGCTACGCCCTCGCTCTTAGGATATCGGCATTGTCGCTCCGTGTAAAATTCAGCCGCACCTGATTAGGCTGGAAGCTGGCACTAACATAGTTGAGAAAAGGCATGGCTGAAAAGAACTAGCTATGCCGGCTTTTTTTTTCTCTATTGGACTGCTGTAGATGGTCCTTGGGGACCCCTTCTTCGAGACCGAGCAGTTATTGGCGAGACCTGAAGGGTCTCCAGCCAAGCTATGCCCGCGAAAAAAGTTTTTTTTATAAACCTTTGCGCATGTTCCAACAACTACTGTACAAAGTTTCAACTCAATCCGATGAACGATGCGCGAACGCATAGATAGAAGACAAGATACAAACATTCATTTTCATAATTAACAGATAATTATGTCTCAGACATTTGCTTCTATATATGTTTTAACAAATTAATGATGCTATTTCTGTATTTAGAAATATAAATGATTAATATTGTAGTCTATCTATACGTTATATCAAATAAAATCCTATAAATGTGCCCAGTGAAAGTTGCTGAACAGCTTTTAAAATATCAAGATAAAGTTCAAAATTACAATAAACGTCAAATAGATTTTAAAGAAATATTGACATAATAAATTGTGAAAAACGGCTCTTTTAGAAACTTTCCAGACGTTAAATTATATTTTCGAATATTATTTCTTTATTATATGATGATTCTAAGTTTATTTCCAATCGAAAATAGCATGGGGACGTATTTTTCTTTATCATCTGATTTATGAACAAAAGAACTTAAGATTGGAATTCAAATTATTATAAATCTCATGTATTGAGTTGAGTGTTTGCTCACGATTAGGTATTAATGTAAAAAGGTCATTATATTTTTATAACGCAAAGAAGACAAAACACAATTTGAAATTTATTAATGTTTATGTGCAAAAAGTTCTCAAAAATATTTATGTGTTACAGTTTTAGATTACTTACCTGAAATAAAATTCAGACGGTGACACTGTTGTTTTTTCTGTGTCATATCCCAATTTTAAATAAAGTAAAACAATAACAATTATAGCCTTATATTTTTATTCAAGCCTGCTCAAAATACACGGAAAGCATGAGAGCAAGCCAACATTACAATAATTTTGCACAGTTCTGTAAAAGTACTGATATTACTGTTTGTGTTGTCTGTTCTCTACTTTACCCAAACAAAATGCATCAGTTACATTAACAAACAATGCAAGTACATAAAAATTAATTTTAATAAAGCACAAAATAATTTGGGTACGTGTAAAGCGACCGCTCGAGCCGTTTACATTTGCGACAGCGTATTTTAATTAGCTATACATGAAAATGCTTTGAAACGGAGACGGCCGTGTGCGGGCTCCCGTTTAAAACAAAATTATAATGGCAATATCACACTCTTGCGTTCGCCATGTTAGTTTACACTCAATGTTTGTTTTGTTAATAATGCGCCTCTCTAATTAGAAATTAAAAGTTAAAAAGCTTGTTCGTGTATTGTCTGAAGTTAGTACAAAGTTGGAATATTCTGCTGCTTTAAGTTCAGAATTGTTAGCTTAGATTGTGAACAGCCTTGTAGTTTTCAAACGCTGCTTTAATTTCGCAAGAAAAAATGTTTCGTGACCGAAACTTGGTGTAATAAGCGGTCATTAAAGATTTTGTTCCAGAACACTTGACAACCCTAATTAGGAGGACTGAAATCTAATAAAAGATAACTCGAAAGTCATAGCGCAAGCCGCATTCATAAGGAAAACTTCGCCTATTAAAATTCCTCTAACGAGTGAGAACCATCCAGTTTAATAAATACAGGCCCCTTCTAATTTTCCTTGGAGAGATTTAAGCGGCATAAATTTTGCACACTGAAAAGAAACTCTGTGAAAGAAGAGCTTGTACATTTTTACGATGGTGAATCTCATTCGCCCCTCCAACAGCGAGTTGTCTCTCCTTTAAATTAAATTTTCACTCCTAATTTGAAAGTATAATGTCATTTCACTAGAATTCCGTTATTAAAACTTTTAAATCATTCGGAAGTTTCCTTTTGTTAGCGCCTGAGGGTGGGTACTCGTGATTTTTTAATCAAAATGGGATCATTTCTAGTGATTTTTTACGACTGCGCCATACCGTCGGCATCAAATTGTCATTAGCCACTTGCGTATCCGATATTGCTTTTCTTTTAGAAGTGCTGCGATTTTATGGAATATTTAATTTCGACCCTTCGTCTTGTTGCAAGTTTTATGGGCGTACATGACTGAACAGATTCAAGATGTGTAAGGCAGGTTAAGTTTTATTGTCTTGTTCAACTTTCATATTGTTATGTGCTTGACAAAGTCTTACATTTTAATTGTTGGGTGTGTTCTAAAATGTTTTCACTTTCAAATGTTTCAGAAATCAGAATAGCCTCTTTTTATTTTTAACCAACATTAATTTCAAACAGTAATAATGGCTGTGCTGTGAATTAAAAATGTAAAAACACAGAATAAAATAAAACGATTGAGTCAAACATCTGTAGGTACTACAAATGATAAAAAGTCATCACCAGAATTCTCATCCTTATTCTTATGGCAATAGGCATTCTGTTAACAAACTTGTGCTCAACATCTGTTTTTAAAAACAATAAAGGGTTGACATTTGACAGTCGGTTGTAAATTCTGTCTCGTCGAATCGTCAGAATGGTCAATAAAATTGTCTGGAGTCCTTGACATAGAGACACAGTGCAGACGAGGTTTTATAGTCCATAAACATTTTACTAGCACGACCTTGGGTAGGGTCTGCAATGAGGTCGTTGCACCCAGTTGTACCGCTATTTTGGTAGTCCCCGGTATTTGGTTATGATTAGATGGGGACGAAGTGTTTGCATTTGTTAGTACCAGTGTGTTAGTCATGCCTATTATTACTATGTTTATTGGGCACACACATTTATTGGTACCGGGTTCATGTAAAATTATATCATTGTATGATTTTATGTAATGTTTTTTACTATTTTGATGTACGCGCGCTGTAGTATAAGAGAGTTGAATGTCTTCGAAGTAAAAATACGTATGACTACCGATATAGATATGTACTTAAGTGCAAGAAAAATTGGAATATATATTTCATGTAACACCCAGTGGGTAAGCTGTAAACGAATTTATCGCCAACGTCCCGTCTGAAGACAGCTATTTGAAACACTTATTTTTCAATGTAACAGAGTAACAATTTTTTACCTTCTTTAATGGCGATCCGTTAACTTTTTTACATGAGAGAACAATATATTACCTGCTTGGTGTTTATAAAAAATGTACAGAAGATGCTTTGTTTACATTCTTAAAGAGTACTTTCCTAGAAATGTTAAAAGCGTTCGCGTCAAAATAACGGGCGAGCCGAAACAAAAGTTCTTTGTGTTTTCAATAGAAGGGTTGTTTTTCTTTCGAAAGCAATAAAAGGGTTTGAGGAGTGACTTTGTTACCCTTTCTTTGTTTATTGTTCTTTTTACGACGATATATTGCACAAAGTGCCGTTTTGTGCAATATTGTTTGAATTTCCTGGCTTCCTTTGTCCGGCTTTGACCACGAGACTTTGGAAAAAGTTTTAAAAAACCGTACTTTTGTTGTAAGACTTGAACCCCTTTCAGTGAATATTGAGACTGTTATGAGTGTAATATCGAACGCTATATACGTCTGACGTGACTTCGTGTTTTAAAAATGTGAACTGTGTTTTAGTGGAGTTTTTAAAATGTGATTGGAATTTTCCTTCGTTAGAAGTTTGAACTACAAGTTTTTGTTTAGAGTGAGTGCGCAACTATGCAAACAGGTACCTATTTATTGTATTGCAGTAGTTTTAATACTCTCCTAGAGGCCAATGAAGATTGTTAACCACTTAAGTAATACACTTAAGATCACAATTTTCTCTTAAACATTTTCAAACAAAAAAATCCATAAACATAAAGCAAACGGAACAATATCATCACATCTAAATTTAAAAATCCAATCTCAGCGTGGAATCAGAGTCGAGTCCCGACATTCCTTCTTTTTATCCTCCCGAGTTTCTTATCCTACACGACATAAATCGCATCGACCCGTATAACTCTCTGCGACCATTAAAAAGATAAACAACTTAATATAGGTATAATAATAAACAAGACGAAGCCAAGCCGCTCCGACTTAGTTAGATCCCCGTACACACCGTTCATAATTTTATTTATTCACGAAACCGTAAATATCTGTAGGAATAATTCCGAAGGCTCTTTGCGGGGATTAAGGGAGCGATGCGGCCCTGAGAAAATTATATTCGGCTATAACAGTTATCATGCATCACCTGGAGGAAGCTTAATGTGCCTTTTCGCAATCTCGAGGGCGGCGCGGGAGACGCCGAGCGCAAATTACTTTTTCAAAGTATTTACATGTAAATAGAGCCGGTGTTTCGAACTTTGCGGTGTTGTATGGCGCTTCCGCGTGTCTGTGTTGTGTTGGCTTAACGTATGTTGTGAATTAACGCGGTGATTGCAGAGTAGTTTGTTTTTGAACGGCTGCGATGCGTTGGAGTATAGAATTGGCGATGGAGTTGCGTAGAAGTGGATCGATTCGCGTTTATTTTTCTTGTACTCTGTATTGAAACTGTCATAACTATCTATGAATAGAGTATCTACAAGACTTAGGAAGCCGTACGAATAGATATATTTAAACAAATCCAGTATTTTGAACGTCAAAGTCAGTAAACCACAAAATTATTCATATCTACATTCATAGCTGAATAAATCTAGCCCTTCCTCTCAACATATAGGGTAATTTGCAATTCACCGAAAACTCTTTAAGGTGATATCGTTTAAAAAGCACGCCCTATACATAAAACCTGTATAATTATCATCCATTCTACTTATAAACTTTCATAACGGCCTATACGTCGACTTAACCTCTACTTTCGGGGTTCGGGCGGGTGGCCACCCTGGGGTAAAACCCACCCTCGCCTTATAATGGGCGTCTAAGAAAAACGGGTGCACGGTTCAGAATAGAAAATGCTCGTTTGGAAATAGCTTCGGTGGAAAGCTAGCGATTTATTTGTGTTACGGGATACGCTCGGAAAATATCCGAGAGCGGATTTTTAATGGTGCCATTGTTTCTATTTTAAACGCGGCGTGCGAATGGAATACTTAAGTTTGAGACGCCTCTTTGTTACGTTGTGTGTACAGAACCTGCAGTTTTTGAATATTGTCATGATTCAGAAAGGATTGCGTTGAAGATGAGCGCTTTAAAAATTCTGTTCCTAAGTTAGAAAACAAAGATCGGCGATTGCACGTGCCCTAAACATCGTCCCTAATTCTTTTATCTAGGAGATTTATGTCTAACAGCGTATGCTGTTTAAATTTTTGGTAATTATTTAAGACTATTGTCGTGGTAAGTATAAATCTAAGCTCAAAACAAAAAGAAGAAATTTTTGTTTATCTCTTAAGGGTTAAGGTACCTACATAACAATTTACTGGATAGATACAACATTTAGAAAATTTTACATAGACTATAAGAAATTATTATGCTAGGCCGCAACTATCTGTATCTGAATAATATCTTTTAAAATCAACAGGGAAGTCAATAAAGTCATACCTTTCCTGCAAAATTATTGACCACAATAATAGTAAAATCTTTCCAATTTATATTTTGTAAGTTAAATATTCTTACAAAAATGCATAAGTGTACAACAAAAACGTAAAACTACGTCTTATACACATAAATGTTATTAATATGAAAGCTAAGCGCCGCTCAACGGTGCCTATCTCGCGATTCCACGCGCGCTGCCTTTTTACACCACATTATAAGCCCCAATATTAGCTCAGTATTTCACTTATAATTCGCTTTCTGACGGAGAGGGCGCGCGTGCTCTGTGACGCAGGTGCGCTGCAAATGTGACTGTGTGCACTAAGCTTAAGTTTCGCTGATTCATACCAAAATATATCATCGGCGGTAAAAAAGGGAATTTCTTTTAATTAAACAAAAAACTGTCGATGTCGTATTCAATCAATGTAGGTATCTAAAGATTATCATTATTCCCTATTATTTCTAAATAAATTGAACCATTAATATTTTAAATTATCTACCTATTTTAAATTCGTGCCGCCTTCAAAAATGATAGTTTTAAAAACAACTAAAAATAATATATTTTCAAAAGATACGTAATCAGTGAGACGTCATTTTTATCTCCGGAAGAGATAAAAATGTCTAAAAATAATGAACTAATAACATACCCAAAGCTTTCGGGCTAAAGCAAAATATATTAGTAGGCAAGTAACACATCGTTCCGGCGGTATAATGAACATGGCTCCCTCTGGCGGGGGCCATTAATCAACCCCCTTGCACCCGCACACCCCAAGCTCCTCCGAACTGAGATCCCCTCAAAAAAGCCCCCTCTCTCCCCCCGCCCGCTTAGAATGTTTCCAATTCATCACGAGACCCCGCCCTTGACAACTCTATATGAGAATGCCGCGGTCCGAAAGACCCGTATCGCCGCCCCTTGTACCCTACAGAAAGAACCGACCAGGTACTTTTAGACCGTGCCGGTCTCAAAGTCCCTGGTCGTGTGTAGAAAGAATTGTTCGTAAAAACGACCATGGACTTTTGGATAGGCGAGTGTATTTTCTTGTAATATCAACTCGCTTGTATGGCGGCCATTACAAATAAATTTCACCTTACCTTTATTTTTTAACGCAGATTCGATGTTGTTTCGTCGCGTTTCCACTCGTTTTATTGTTAGAAATTGTATAATTGCTATGCACACTGTGAATTTTAATTAACGAAGTATGTAACATTTGCGTTTCTATTGAATTTCAATGTTCGTGACTGTTTTTTTTTTCTATATTAGTGAGAAATACTTTGGGATCGGTCGTCGACCTACATTTTTAAAGCTTTTTAGTATATTGATAATAAGCCATTGTATTTGCTCCCTGGGTACACTTAAACTACATAATTATATTCTCATACTTTTTTGCCACTATTAGTTAAGTTAGGCTATGGTTTTAAGTCACCAATACCTATTCTAGTAGTTATAAAACTAGTTTATTTTTCTAAAATCATTTCTTTTTTATTTCAGATTGTTGGCAAGCAGCGTCTTATTGCTGCCGAATGTATTATTCCTACACTGGAATAACAAATCCGTCATCCAAAGAAGCACAATGCTGGAAGTATTCTTCTAAGTTTGGCGTGGCGTTCTACGGCGAAGACCACGTACTAATGGACTTCTATGGACTGTTAGTTATGGTTATAATTAATTGTTTATTTTCTAGATTGTCAGAAATAATTAATTTTGATTCCGATTTATTGCACAGAGAAAGGTAGCTTTTCCTACTTCAACGTTCCTTTCTTCTTCGAACGTTGTAGGTTTTTGTCTGTTTCTCTTCAGTATTTTGCATCTGCAGTAGTTTAAGAATAACAATTACTTCTATTTATTCTTTTCTATACATATATAGTTTTACATTTTATATAAGTATTTCTATGAAAATCATATAAAAAAAAAATATATAAAACTAATTACTTTTCAGAATCTTCACTTTTCACTTTCCCCAAGCCAAGAATAACTAGATAAAAATTAAATAGGAAAACCTCTTGAATAAAGTTTCTTTCCCATGTAAACACTTAACTGAACTTATATATACTATGGTATATATACTAGGTCAGGCGGAGCGCTCGACAGTCGCAGTTTAATTGCTTGGCACATTAAACGCGTATAAATTAGTATTCATTGCCGGCCATTGAGCTCAACTATGTAGTATATATATACTTGTATACAATCTATTGTTTAGATAATTATCGGGCGGAATATTCATTGGAACGATTTGGTGATGTTTTTGGTATCGATAAATAGGTAAGTGCGTACGTACAGGCCTCGTTTTGTTAGTTCAATGCGTATTTTGATTTATTGTTAATATTGTAGGAACTGTTATTATAATACAGCTACTTAAAACAATAATGGGTATCTAATGAGTATTAATATTAAACACTAAAAAAAGATACAGAAACTGTTTTTAAAATACAAACAAAACTGTTTGGCAAAGTTCTTAATAACATAATCAGTAGGCCTTTAGATCTGAATTATTTTACAGAAAATGTATGTTTGCTAATTTCTTCAATGCATTCTAGTTAGGTACCGATAACTTTATATGTAAGTAATATAAATTTATTCATGTTATCCTTGTCAACTTACTGTACTCATATTTTTGCAAATAAATAGTTCTTAATTTTGACAGCTCACTGAAATAATATCCACCTAGATCATTATTTTATTCAAAAATCATATACTACCTAAATAAACAGCTTTTAAAATAATATAAAATGTAACCCTTATCATACTACTTAGGTTCCATAATACCTACCCACAACAATGAACTGAAAAAAATCCAAGCTGCGTATAAAAATAAAGGCTCGTTGCCAACAAAGAGACTTCGAACGTTGTCAGGAAAGAGAAACAAAAGAAAAACTTGAATAATTTAAGAAAATAAGTGGTGGTGCAATTTACTTAGGAGCCGACGGGAAACGATCAAATGTATAGCGAAACTTTGTCACATGTAAATAGTAGGGGAAGTTAGGAAAATTATTATGAGTAGCAGTTAGAGGGTTAGTAAATATTTTCAGTTTTTTTTTATTCAGAATTTCTTAGCGCCTAATGAATTATATGGATGACAGGTGTTAAAAATATAAATATTGTCTTATTGTTAGCATGCGTAAGCAGTAAAAATTATCGCATTGTGAATTCTTTAGTAGGTAGCAGCTGTAATTAATTTATCTACTGTCCATGTCTATTTTTCCAAAATGGAAATACATTCTAGATAAAATAAAGATAATTTTGATTAAAAAAATCAGTAGTAGAAAATAAACTATTCACTTTACAACCAAAAAGCAATAACAATAAGCATTTACGAATAAAGAAACCGTCAAACAAAATGTTCATCAACAAAACGCTTCAAATGTCAAAGAAAGTAGCAGTTTGTTCTCCACATCCAACGTTATAGTTCATAAAACCTAATCTTTAACTCGAATCTTAAATTAACACGCCGTAAACAAGTCATCAAATCAAACAACAGGATCATTCTATTCTATAAACGAATGAAATATACAATATTATTAGTATATACGCATTTCGGTTACTATTTAAATATTAAAAAAACTTGAAGTGTAGGTGTTACAACGTTTTTATATCACTACAAACGGGTTTGGAGTCTATTTCGAACGGCCGTACGCCTACTTAGTTCAGAAATAAAACGGGCCATTACAAATCGTTTCCAAAACACTTTCAGTAATGAGTACGATCGTAAGTTCAACCAGTAAATTACACAAATGCTATCTCCGATTGTTTGGTACAAGATGCGAGAGGGAGCGGGCTAACTTAGATCAATGGTATTTTCGCGAGAATCCTACCAGGGCCTAATAGGGCTGCATACATATTTAGAGCTGTAAAATCTTGTGTGCAAATTATAATTTATTGTTGTTCTTGGGGTGCATGAAAAGAGCTTCCACGAGGGACGATACTTAAGTAAGTCTGGCGCACTCTAGGCTTTCAGCCCCGCTACCAACATTGCTGACTGGCTAATGTTTTCACTACGGCATGAGTTATTCTAGTATAACTCGTGCTTTGAAAAAGAAGACTTTGATTATTGATTTGTTTCATTAAAAATAGACTAGCAATACGGTCTATATCCTATGTTTAGATTTATAATCGAAAAATGTATTCAGATTAAATAAAAAACTACATAAATAGATACATAACCATAATTTTGGTATTTATTTGCAGCAATACAATCTACATGTTTAGAAGACAAAAACCAGACATGTTTAGAACTTTTTACCTCACAAAAACAAAATAATTCTAGAGGTGCCTGATAAACAAAACTATCTTATAACCCCTACCCATGCAAATTCAATAACCTGATTGATAACTTTAGAATAAATGGTTACTGTTGTGATAACTATCATCATTGAATAGGTATTCTCCTAGTCAGAAAGAATCTTCTTTTCTTCTTCTTTCTCAGCCGTTCATCACCTAATGCTGAGTGTAGGCCTACTCTTTTACAAGCCATTCTTCTCGGTGTTTAGCATACCACATCGCGTTTTTCCCAACTATTTTAAGAATTCATGGTGTATACTCGGTATACTCCTATGGTAGATTTGTTTCCAAATAATATACAGATTTTTAAATATTGCATATCATTGAATCTATGCAAATATTTTAATTAAGACATTTACAACAATCGCTTTCAGCTTCATACTTCCACCAAGATGCAAGAACAGCACCAGTGCGGGACTAGTTTATTCGCAATAAAGAAAGTGGAATCCCGGGTTGCTCTCCAATTACCGGGATATACGCGGCAATCCCGGTGACGTGTGGCCTAGTCCCGGGTACGGCCCGGCAATTATACATATTGCCAGCATTGCCGACCCGGTTCCGATATATCGCAAACGTGGCACGACTCGAAAAACTATGGATTTGTTTTTATTAGTAGATAGTAGTTTTATTGAGTCAACAACTATAATAAAATATCTAGACGTAGGTATATTTTGTAGAAGAACGTGTAATGGGTGTTACAATACAAGAACCATCTATTTGATACAAAAAATACATTTTGAATTACAGTAGGAGTTTATTCTAGTAAAAATGGCTACTTAATATCTATCCGTGGAATACGAGAGATTCATTACTTATAATTTATGTACCTACCTGTTTTACAAGGAAAGGTTGTACAATTTCAGACAAGGCTAAAACCTGAATTTTACCGTGTCAATGATAAGCATTTAAATTATGATTTAATTCTATGAGTACTTAACGATTCTTGTCATAACTATAGATAAGTCACTGATCTAATCGTAATTTAAAGGCAGTTTTCGTAATCCCAACCATTTTAAATTCATTGCTGTTATAAATATAGCTGGATTGCCATTTTAATCTTATAAAGATCATATTTATTTAGATCCTTAGCTTTGACTTAATCTTTATTTACACATTTATGTAAATAATTGTAAAACAACAGTTTAAAAATGTTAACAATTGACCTTTAATACTGTTCATAATATTATTTCTGAAATTTACGTACAACAATCGGACCTAATATTAGATTATACCAAAACGGAATGAAAATCAATCTATTTTTGCCCACAAATGTCGTCAGGGCAATACCGATAGTCGTTTATTTCCCGAATCGTCTTTCCGTACGCACGTCCTCTTAACCCCCCGACGGCGATGCGGGACAGGCAGGCCCCGGAGTGTGCCCGCGGGACGCATACACTAGTTTTTCCAAGCATATCTTATTGCTCTTTTGTTGATACCCGGGGCCGTTAGTTTCATCGCCCGGGGTTCACGGGCCGAGTTCTGCCGTCGCGGGATTTTGTCACTCAGATAAAAGTAGAAAGTAGAATAATGGAATTGATAAATGTTTGATCTTATATTAAAATTTCAACTTTTCTCTAGAGCAATTCTTTTATCATCAGTGATGACTGCAAAATCTACAAACAACAAAATGAATGAATAACATTTTCATAAATTAACAGTAATTTTAGTGGGGATCTAGATCTGCATTAAAACATTCTGGGACATTCCGCCTGAGAGGAAGATTTGGAAAGGATTAAAACATGCAAATCAAACAAGTACCTATTCCAACATTGGGGATGGCCCCTACGAACTGCGACCCTTCCCGTCTTATTTATTCATCCGAGTTGGAAAAAAATGTTGTTTTGTTTACTCCCCATTCCGCGGGGGAGGTCAGAAATACGCTCCAAAAGCAAGTCTGCCGATTTATTATGTAACACAAGAAGATATTTTTGCTTGTTTTTGTTACTATAAATCTAACGATGTAATGGTGCCTAGTTCGCGAACTTTGCTTTGCGCTTTCCATATTTAAAGATGAAAAAATGTAATGTGTACACCCCTAGCAATGTAGCACAAGTTTGTGTTTCACTAGGCACTTATATTTCTACCTCACTATATTTTATAAGTGATATATATCCAAAATATTAATTTGTAATGTAACTGTATCTACAACCAATTGTATTAAACGGCCCGTACAGTTTTATTGAGAACCATGTTGAAATTAATTGTGTTAATTACTGTTCCATATACAGGCATAACACGTACCGTTAATGATAAAACTATGAATAAAAATAAATATTAAATGATTGTATACTTTTATTTAACAACGTGGAGAATTAATAGTTAAAGTCGCCGTCCATGTAAACATGGATTTAACTCACGCCGTTATCTCCACTTTTATACTAAGAATGTAAAGAAAGAAAACGCTGAAAGAATAATATTTTAGCTGGGAACAGATATTTATCGAGTCTGGTGGAACTATTTTAGTTGCCCTAAAGGAAACGAAATCTCGATTTATGCTTTAGTACCGATATAATTTTAGGAAGTTACTGTAGCGAAGAGTTAGATAGGTTCCTTATTTATTTGATATTTGACTGTTGCAAACATAGTAATTTATTAATGAGAGAATAGATTAGAAAGTTAATTTTTAAATAATAAAATAAACAAAGGTAGACTGCAGTCAATCTTTTCGAGTTCTCAAGTAAAACCCGGCTGATGTATTCAGCATGAGAGTAAACTCAGCGCTGCTAGGCGGTAGCAAGGGATAAAACGTCATCCTCAGCTTAACCAAACCCCGTATTGCGTTTCCAATGTTATCCTACCTTGCACCGTTTCCCAACATATTCCACAATAAAATCGGTCTACTTACGTAACACAGAAAGGTATGAAATCTAAAATTACATCTATTGTTACCATTCTAATATAAAATTAAATTCCGAGCCGTTCATTCCTCGTAAGAAGCGTTTCTTATTTAATTTTCTTTGAAAGAACATTTTTGAGCGTCGCTGGCTTCTTTTATTCCACCCCAACGCTACCCTTTTTAAGGGGATTTCTTTATGTTGTGAGAGCTCATTCATAGCGTCCATCAAGACGATTCCAGCCATCGTTACGGTCTCGGCAAATGTACCGAAATCATCGCTTCACTGCCGAACGCCGGTCGGTGTGGTGTACGGACATATTGTACGTACCTACCTAACCTAGTAGATATTGTAATCAGTAGATAGTAGGGTATATTTGATTCAATTTGGACTTTCGGTTCCGGAATGAAATCACTGAGTAACTTGTACGGGATGTTTGTAAGTCCCCGGGTTGATTTTGTGCGAATTCTTTTCGTTAGTTCCAAGGAAATATGTTTGAGTTTTGTTATTTCTATAGTTTGCTGGTGAACTTTATTTGTGTCACTGTAGCAATTCCAAGTTACTATAAACTATTCGGCTTACCACATTACTTATATTACAGCAAATTTTTTGCTTATTTTATACTTATAGCATTGTTTTTTTTTTTATTTTATTTATATTCAAAGAACAGCATTCTAATTGCGCAACACACTCCGAATCGCTATTGCTTTGATTTTGACATGTTGACAATTTCCATAGCACAGTATGTATTATCAATCCGACTTCTCTACAACAATGTGCCACGCAGTGAATAATGTTTTTGACACATCAACTGACATGATTGATGTTGATTACGTTACACAATTGCCCTATAATTTCTAAAATAAGATTTACCTAAGTTATAAAAGAGACACTACATACATAAATAAACAAACAAACATAACAAAAGTGCAAGAGTATGCATCAGGAAGCTTTTTAATAATTTAAATTCAAATATTCCAAGTCTCAAAGTAGAAATGTTCCGACAGAGCTTGTGGACATTTTGCGGGTAGAAATTTTGTTTTAATAAAGGCCCTATTGCGACCACCGCAGCCGTCGCAACGTTGATATTACAGACGACGAACACCCACTAATGTCCTCTTTTCATATTACGCTGAAGCATTATTATGTGCTTAGGGTTGACAATCTCTGGCTTATGCCGTGTCTGAGATCAAAGTAAGGAATTATGGTTGAGTAGAATACTTGTACTTGTTTAAACATTTTAGGATTTTCGTATTTGATTTTTCTCAGCGGCCCGTATTTTTGTTCCTCAGTATTTTGTAACTGTTATTTGTGTATTTTGTATTTTGTGATTTTTACATAGATTTTTATGTATTTATTTATACTTAGATATACACAGGCTCACTTAATTAAGACTTTGAAACCCATAACGGTAATAACATTAACTGCAACCACATACCGAAACATTTAGTCAACCCTCGTAAATGAGGCGTACAAACAAAATAATGTAGTGCAGGTCCGTAGGTCCCAATGACCACCGCGTGTTGTGCCCGCAGAGAATGTTGGCAATTAAGATTGGCGACTCCCTACGTAGTTAATCCGAAAATACGTGCGTTGGGTGTTTATTGACTGCCGTCGGCATTTACAGGTTGGTTTGTTTTGAGGAGAAAAATGGGGGTTCAACTGTTTAGACAGTGAAAATGGCTTATGCAAGCCTCCTACGCATTAAATACACATTATTAATATTAACAGCGCTTTGTTCTTATTTCTGTATGGGAAATATCATTATTATATTACATTTAATTCCCTTGTAAACATCTCAGTATCTATCTACCTTAAAGTTTATCGCTAATTACATGTCGTAATCGTTCTGAAAGATCTTAATCCTAACGCTACTTGCTTAATCAACTCCAAATTGCTAAAGATCCTTAAAAGCGGAAAAAACTTCAAGAAGTAATTACCTATTTAAAAAGTTAACAAGTAGAACTCAGTGAAAATCGTGAGTACCTAATAAGGGGCATAGAGTAGAGGCTCCGGTCCGGCACGTCGGCTTTATGGACCGTTAGTGCTACTGAAATCAATAAAAGTACCGGAATGTACCGCACATGCGCGTTCGAGACACCCACTGCCACTGACTCAGCTACATTCATTTTATAGCCACTTGTATTTGTGTCTATGGCCATTTTGTACTCTTTACTGTTGACGGAGTAAAAAAGAAGGGAAAAATTAATTGGCGCGGGTCGTAAATACCGTCAGCGGTAACGCAGGGTTGAGTTTTTGTTGGATAATTGAATGTTTTAATAACTTTTATGTTCATGTTTTTGTTGATTGTTCTTTAGGCTATAAAAGCGATAGGTGCGTACCAAAATATGGTGTAAAAGCTGATTATGTCAAAGAACACTATAGTATCCCCGATAAACCATCGTGAAAGGTTAATGGTGTACGGCAGTTAGTCCATGTTAGTTTTGGGGACGACGTTATGGGCCTATAGATTACCATAACCCTCTCTAGTAAACACATCTAACACTTCATTCTAAAGTTGACTCTATTGTTGGGTACCAAAGTAAACGAAGGGATTCTAATGTAAAAAGAATGTCTGAAATTACGATAAATAAGAAAATCCCATCTCGGTGAATTTATTTTCTTAAGAAGACACGTGTACCATACGTACTGTGAATGTCACTTCGTTATTATTAATAACTGCCTGTAAGAGGCTGTACATATAATGTATTCCTAATAAATTTTAAATGTTACAATACGCATCAAGGGAATTTAGTATTTATTTTACAGGTAACAAGGTTCAACCGATAGGTAAATGTAACTTAGTATTGGAAAATTATTTGGAGAATCTTTTTATTTATTGCACGGATAGAACGACCGGTAAGCAAGAATAGATGGGGCTTCAAGCTGTGACTAATGGATGCTGCTTTCATACAATCTTGTATAAGTTAACATTAGTTTGAATTTATTGCACAATGAAGATATCTCAGCTCCGCCCACCGAAACCGATTAATTGGGTGTTTTATCTTATAAAAACTTCGGTGCTCGGAATTTACTGATCAAATAATTTATTAATATACATTTCGATGAACTTTACATGTTAATAAAGTAATTTTTTATTCGATTTTTAGACACCCGAACCGCAATAATTATAAATTTGTCGAACGCTTTTAAAATGGAGTTTAATAACACTACCAATTTAGGAACATAAAATCCTTTCACTAAACATATCAGTCGCCGTAACGAGAAGTATAAATCACAGCTGTGGGAAAATTTACGAACTTAACGATTTACAACGAACATTTTACGAGACTTTTATGAACTGTCCGACCATCAAATACGTTTTATTATTAAATCACTATTCGTTAACAATTTCCCGGGCATCAGCCATCAACGACAAAGCTGATATGGCTTTTAACGGCACGACAATTAATTAAAAAGGCATAAACGCCACTTTTATACACGGAGAGCCTATAAAGACTAACTTTTATGCGTCGTAAACGCGATTGCCTGACCCTGACGACTTCGATACCGCGGCTTGAGGGGGGCCTGATGTGTTTGAAGGATCTCAGGAATGTAAACACCGGAAATGTTTTCGGAAGATAATATTTCGTTTGAAGCAGCAATAAATTAAGATTTTAATTCGTTTGTATACGTTATTTAGATAATGACATAGTGAAGTTTGACTATTGAAAAGGATTGGTACATATAGGTAGCAATTTACATAGTTTGGCAATGTCAAAAATACCTAAGCGCAAATATTTTCACTTGACCCAAATCCCGGCGATTTCAGACTCCATTAATACGAAATATAAGCCGATAAAAAAAGGATTTCTTACGTATTCAATAGCATCATACAAGCCTCCTAGTTTCTAAGGAGTCTTGTCTATGAAAGAAGGACACGTCGACCAGGCCATAACATTAAATCACGAAGATACTAAGAAAGAGCACAAACATCACATAAAAGCTATTCCGATCAAAAGCTGAATGTCTCAGGAGGCGAATAAAAGAGATTTATTTGCCTCCCCCAAAGGAAACTCCGAATGAAAATTGTGAGATTTTTTAAATAAACCATTAGAGAAAAAGTTCCGGGCCATTTGAGGCGGTTTATTGTGCCACTATCGGGCGCCATTGTTGACTGCAACGTAGCTTTTAATACCTCGATGTAGATGGTGCAGAAGTGACTCGCAAGACGGTGTTACATAATTGATCATAAGTACGAATATTTTTATGTAAATGTTGTGTAAATTTTTATATTTATAGAAAAGAGGAGACAAGTCTAGATTATGCAGTAGTATCCTATAGAGCGTTTGCCGTTAGCACTAAAGTTGTAATACTATATTAAAGCACTGAAATAGTAGTTATCCTTAAATAAACTAGAAAATTTACAGGGTGTTAACGAATTCGTGTAATTCCTTAAAACCACATGATCTACTACTGATGTAGACAGGCCCCGCACGGGATTTAGCTAGATTAAAAATAAAAAAATAAAAATTATTATTTTTTCACGCGGCTTTGTTACCGATCACTAAACCACCTAATAAGGATTCAGTAAAAAATAAGAATTTATTTTTTTTGCAGAAAAAATGTTTTATTTGTGTCAATATTTCGATGTCGCGCATAAATTAATGAAAGCACGCCGACACGGCTGGTAGGCACGACTAACGCGATATCGCTCTTTGCAGTCAGATAACTCAAGGCTCTAAAATGACTCAGAAATAGAAAATCAAGATTTTTTTTTGAATTTTTTTTTCACTTGGTTTTCAAAAATTCCCATTTAGGGTTAATCTGTGTCACCAGTAGATCACGTGGTTTGTAGGAATTACACGAATTCGTTAACACCCTGTATATTTCCAAAATGTTGAATATGGATCTCTAAACAAATCATCACTGAATGATATAATGCTAGTATCAAAAATAGTGATATCATCAAATTAGTCACGAATAGTGATATTAGCATTATTTCCCGAGGATCTGCCTCACCTTTTTACAACTAAGTACGGTGAAGTCACCTTCCAGTCTAACCAGATACGGCTGAACACCAGTACTTTACACGGAGCGACTGCTATCAGACCTTCGCATCCCCATCATATCGGCAATGCCGATATCTTAAGGTTAGACCGGTTGTCTGACTATCCGTCGACGACTGTCATAGGTATTCGTATGATAACTGGAGCGACGGCTTAACGTTCTCTCCGAGGCACGGAGAGCGCCGAGCGTCGAGGTATTTCCCGATGATCATTCATGATTTATTAAGAGATCCATATTCAAGATTTTGGAAATGGATGTTTACTAATTGATTTGATCATTAATACTTTTTTTATCATAATTCTTTTTTACTTTCTGGTTAGACTAAAAGCTCCCACGAGTATACTTTAAAATAGGCAAGGATGGTAATGAGTATTTTTTAAAACTACATTTATATCCAAGAATAATGCACCACATTGTGTGCACGTTATCGTAGGGTTTATTCTTTATTTTTATTACCTGTCACTTAAATAAATTTATTGCAAGTGTCATAAAATGCTTAATTACTTAATTACGTGACTATGCCATGAAACATGACGTTTTATGTTGATTTATGACCTTGATAATCGTGCAGCACGCTTTCTACGTACATTAAGGGACAATCGTAAGGCTACAAATTTGAATTATTTTTACATAATAAATTCGTATCTAAATAGTTTCATGAATATGTTTAGGTGAAGACTACAATAGGTAGTAAAATAAAAAATAAATATTAGCCTGTAACTGTCCCACTGCTGGACAAAGGCCTCTTCTCATACAGAGAAGGAACGAGCATTAATCACCACGCTTGCTCACTGCGGGTTGGCAATTTCAGAACAGTCCAGGTTTCCTCACGATGTTTTCCTTCACCGTATGTCAGTGGCGTCTTAGATTAACTAAGAAATTACAAATGAATTTTAAAAAGTCATATTGGTACATGCCTGGTTTTGAACCCGCAACCCGATGCTTAACAAGCGGGTCTGTAACCTCTGAGCCACCACGACACACAAACACGCACACACTTCGGAATTATATGAGAATAAATTGTTAAAAAGTTTTTATATTTTAAATACTGCATTTAAAAAAAGGAAACTGGTATGTAATGTTAACAGTCTGTGTACAACTTTTGCAACTGTAATATGTACGCTTTTGTTCCAAATCTTTTAACACATCTAGTAGTTACAGTTATCGATACATCTTTGTATTTGACTCTAGTCGAGATTTGCCTCCAAGTTATGTCTCTGAAATGGAGTGTTTGTAACCATTAATTTTTATATCCAACCGCATCCTTTGATCTTACATGATAAGTAAATTACTTCATAAGAAAATTATAAAACAGATAAAAATTGTATATTAAAAACTTAACACTTCTAATTTAGGAATCGCTTTGTATGTAAATGTGTGTGTTGTTAAATATTTTTAATGTTTCCTAGGGATGAAGTGTTTGATTGTACTCACTGATTATATTCAAATTTTGAACGTAGTGTTATAATGAAGTGATAAATATGATTATGGGAGGGTACAGTTATGTGTTATTCACCTGCGCCTATTATAGTAACTTTAAGTAGGCTTTTACTATTGTTATGACGTTGTAAGTAGTTCTATTAAATTAATGAGTTTTATGATTGTATTTTAACTTAAGAATGGAAGGTAAATGTGATTTAATTAGCTGCTTACTACATACAGTTATGCTTTATCTAAGTACTTATTAATTTTATTGTGGCGTTTTACATATTTCTAAGTCGGGTTTTGTTCTTCATCAAAAATTATTCTACTTATATGTGAAAACTACACCATAATCTAACCATTCATTTTTAAGATGGGTCTAACTAACACAGATGAAAAAGTTTTTTTTTTCTTTTGTTTAAAAAATACACTGCCAATTGATACGTTGAGTTGGCACAGAAGACATATTTTTCAATACGCTCGTAATGATCAGTATTATTTTCATTAATGTTTCTTGAAAACCACAGTATCGCTGCATTCAAAATAATGAGCCGAGTAAAGACTTTATGTGCAATTATTTTTGTTTTTCAATTGCAAGCTGCCAATTACGCGCGATATAAGAAAATAAAAATGCAAGTATTCAAAAAAAGAATATACATACGAAAACATTGTTTTTTTTTTGTTCACCTTTGTACATTCTTCCGTGAAAGAAAACTAGAAATATTTTGTGACTTGCGTCTGCGCGTAGTAGGTAGTGCCGTGTGGCACTACCTACTACGCGCCTACACGTCACAGGAATTGAGTGTCGCTCTGTTAATTTACTATGCACAAGTGACAAGTGACTTGTCACTGGTACATAGTAAATTGACAACAATGCCAGATCAATTCTTGCGTATCTGAGTCATAGTGAGGCATAAAACCCGCAATATGCAATAGGTTGAACTGCCTCGATAGTAATTAAATCTCAACCATGGCTATTTATGGCCCGTATTAATAGACATCAGTACCCCAAGTGTGAGTTTTTTTCGTTAACTACTGTAGTTGCGTCACGCCAAAAATGTATGAAAATTTAGGCTGCGGCTCTAGCGAACGGTGCACCTAGAGACGCAGCCTAAATTTTCATACATTTTTGTCGTGACGCAACTACAGTAGTTAACGAAAAAAACTCACACTTGGGGTACAGATCTCTCATTTGAAAGATCTTTCAACAGCAGCTATCATAAAGTAGAATTTCATAAATATGAAAACTTTTTTTTTAAATATGCCTCAATTCCTATTAAAACTACACAGGAGAGGGATCAGCTCAATCTCCAAAATAAAATGAATCGGTCTCTAACAAACCTGAATATTTCCAAAACTGCTTGGTTAAAATCGAGGCCAATATAAAAATAAGCTTATTCAGACACCTTTTTTTCAAAATAAAAATAGGGAACCCAATTAATATCAATATATAAGATGCACCAGAGAGGTCAAACAAATACCTACGCTGATTTTGGAGATCATCCCGACCGTTCAAGTGAGAGCTGTTTATTAATACGGGCCTTGGAGTGTGATTGCAACACCATGAAGCTGTATTCTTCATCCTAATACCACGATAAAAAATACCTTAATACTACCAAACGTTATTTTTCGTACCGACAGATTTATTTTCAGAGGGTAGTCGTATTTATTTGTGGAAGCAGTCAGTCAGGGGTAGCGGGTGCTCTGAGGGGAAATGGCAAACAGAGGAAACGGATCTGGCGAACTTTCCCGGGCAACCGGCGAAGGGAGATCGGGCATCCGGTTCAAATGGGGTAACTGTGTGTTTTGGGGTGCGGAGGACATTTTTTTCTTTCTTTTAATTGCTGGTGCAGTTTACTGTGTGAATCGTTTTATTGTAATGACTTGGACTGACCTTAAATAATGATTAGCAAGAAATTATCATTCTATTTGAAGTATTTTATTGGCTGTATGCAGTTAGGTTTTGATTTCTACTGTCTTTATGTATGAGATTCATTGTCAGTCTATTTACCTACACATGCTGCTACAATTATTTTTTCACGTATAATTCTGATGTACGTGTGTGTGTGTCATGGTGGCCCGGAGGTTACAAACCCGATTGTACCGGAATCCGGGTTCAAACCCAAGCATGTATCGTCCGCGAGGCCTAAGCTGAGCTTTGCATTTGTGTGAGAATGAATGCAGAGGCGTCCTTTGCTTGGTTTAAACCGGTTTATACTGCTTTTTGGCAAATCGATTCTATGTGCACTTACACAAATGCAAAGCTCAGCTTAGGCCTCGCGGACTGTATCAATGTGACTTTTTCAATGTTAATTGTACTTTCTTAGTTAATCTTAGAAAACCACTTTTTCCTCACAGTGTTTTTCTACAACGTATGTCACGTTGTAGAAAAACACTGTGAGGAAACCTGGACTTAATGGTCTGAAACCACCAACCCGGAATGAACAAGCATGGTGATCAATGCTCGTTACTTCTATGTATGAGAAGAGGTCTTTACCCTTCAGTGGGACAGTTCCAGGCTGATCTATTTATTATAAATTCCAAAGTCATCTCGTGACAAGTAAGAGAAGAGACCAGCAGGACAATTGCGTAACGTAACCAACATCAATCACGATAGTTGATTGTGTCAAAAACAATATTCATTGCGTGGTACGTAGTTGTGGAGAAGTCGGATTGTTAATACAAACGTTGCTATGAAAATTGTTGACCTGTCAAAATCATAGTCATAGCGATTACTAGTGTGTTGCGCAATTCGAATGCTGGTCATTTCTAAGACGAGAACAATAAAACTAATCTTCTAACATATCAACACAAAAAATGTCTACCTATACACTTTCTTATATAAACAGAAAGTCCACTAAACTCAATGTAAGGTCAACTACAAGAAAAACAATGTCCACCCTACCTCCTGACATATTTATATGCATTAATACCGCTTTATAGCTGTGAGATAAGCATAAATCTCGGTAGGCGGACCGCGACGTATCTCCCACTTTATTGTTATACGTATTTATTTATGAAAGACTCTGAGTAAACGTAAAAAGATAAACATTTCGCTCTACTTTGTTTTGTGACCTTTTGTTTGGAAATGTGCGGTGGGTAGATAATGAATGGCAATTAATTTATTCTGAATTTTGGTTTACTTACTGGTCTGTGCTCAAGACTACATTGTTCTCTGATATCTATCCTAAATTATAATACTATATTTACTGAAACTGTTGAAGATTTTGATTTTAAAAGAGTAACCATGGAATTTCTTGCCGGCTCTTCTCCATAGAAAATGACTAAAGTACGATTTCCACTAACCGGGCCGCGCCGGAGCGCATTTCACACTGTGCTAAAGGAAATTCAGGTTTCTATACAATAGTTAAATTTCATGTTTGCATCGAATTTACACCGCTAGGAATTCGGTTAAGGGTCTAACCACATTTATCGACGCGGAATCGGCTAACAATGGTCAAAAAAGCCTTTATGTCAACGTAATAAGGGTGTTACTAATACCATTCGCATCGGCTCAGCTCGGACGACGCGTCGCGACGCCGGCCGACGGCAAAACGAGCCGTTTGTATAGATAAGTCAAGTAGTGTGGTGATACGCACTCGGCTTAAACCGATTCCGCGTCGATAAATGTGGGGAGACCCTAAATCCGCGGTATGCTGCGTCAGCCAGTCGGCTGCACTCAGACTACGCGGCAGCCGGTCGGCTCCTCGCGTATGTGGACGGCGGCGCTCGGCTGTCGTCCCGTCCGGTCGGCTTCGCTCGGCCAAGCTTGTCGCCAGCCGGCAAATTGAATCCTTCCAGTTGTGCACTAGTCTCTAAGAGCATGCTAGCGGGCACGCGAGCACGCGCTCGCATGCGCCCGGGTTCCAGCAGATTGTAGCCGTCAGGGGACGCGTACGGCTACTGGCGCATGCTCGCTCATCCGCTGCGACGCGCTGCTTTGCGCGCCTTCGTGGCCCATACATAATTGGAACCGTGCACCTAAATTCGAATTTTCATAAGCGCCTGTAGTGGTTTATGTGAAATAAAAACTTTCGTTTTTTTTATTGTTTCGGTTAGACTGCCTCGTTGATCTAATGCTGCTGAGCATGAGGTCCAGGTCCCCAGGTTAACCATAGTGTTATTGGGTTTTTCCGTGTGGAATTTCTCAGTAGCAGCTCGGAGTCCGGATTTGTGCCCGGTTGATGGCAATAGGCTCGCCCCCTATTACATAGGACTTAAACTACTGAGAAATGAGGATGTACTACACACTTCTGCTTTTCAGGGAATACAAGCGTGAGGCTATGTTTATGTTATAATTTTGGTTTTTAATGGTACAAAAGTATTCATTTCCTATATTCTTCTTCTGCTGTGTCGGTGTGTGGGGAATAGATTACCCAGTCAGCAAGGTTGGTAGCAGGGCTGATTGTCCAGGCTGCGCCGGACGTACTTAAGCATCATCACTCGGCTCTTTTAGTGCACCCCAAAGATTTTCTATAGGTCGAGGTCGAAATACATTAAGATCCGCGTAACATTAAAAACTCTTCTAATAAAGGTAATGGTATCCTTGCTATAAAGCATAGAAGAAAAGTAGAAAATGAAGCCAAGAAATACCAACAATAAAGACGGTAATTTTTTATTCCAGCCATGTAGCTCACATGGATTTTCCCTATACGTTTTAAGAGGCAAGCATTTTATTATGAGAAGTTCGAAAGAATGCAATAATGCGCTTTTTCGCATTATTCATAACAATGACTCATGAAAAATTTAATAGGCTTTTCTCGAGAAAGGGTATGCATAATTTGTGACTATTCAAGTCACTTATGCACAAATGAAGCCTACATAATTATGTTCAACTATTGACGTCAGAGATCAGTAGTACATTAAAATTCTTCAAAAATATTTCCATGCGAAAATTACATCCGCCGAACTCTCGACCCTGAATATTTTTTACCCTCCACCGCGGTATAAGTACAGAAACCAGTGAAATTAATATAACAAGCCCTAAAACCTATAAAACACATGCTTGCAGGGATGTTTTAAACATTTATTGAAGATATAAGGAAAGCAATTTTGATGGTGGAATGGTACAACTGGAACGTTTTGGTACATTACTTTTAAGATACGGATGGATAGATGCTCTATGTGGCGATTATATTATACAGGGTGTTAACCAATTCGTGTAATTCCTTCATACCACGTGATCTACTGGTGATACAGATCAACCCTAAATGGGAATTTTTGAAAACCAACAAAAAATAATTAAAAATAATCTTGGTTTTCTATTTCTGAGTCATTTTAGAGGCTTGAGTTATCTGACTGCGAAGAGCGATATCGCGTTAGTCGTGCCTGCCAGCCGTGTCACCGTGCTTCCATTAATTTATGCGTGGCATCGAAATGTTCACAAAAATAAAATATATAAAAAAAAACATTTACTGAATCCATATTAGGTAGGTGGTTTAGATACGATGGGTAACAAAGCCGCATGAAAAAATAATAATTTTTTATTTTTTTATTTTTAATCAAGCTAAATTCCGTGCGGGGCCTGTCTACATTAGTAGTAGATCACGTGGTTTTATTGAATTACACGAATTCGTTAACACCCTGTATAGTAGATATTTATTTATAAGCCTTAATATTTTCTTTAAGTAAATGTTTTTAAGGTGAGATTTTTTTACAAAATTCATTATTAATGTCGAATCGAAGTCTCAACATTTGATGACGGTTTCTAACAAAACGGATGTCTATTTATACAAATAAAAAGAAAAGTCCTGACTGACTGACTGACTCATCAACGCCCAGCCCAAACCCTTGGACCTAGAAAGCTGAAATTTTGCACAGCGGTTCCCTTTATAATGTAGGCAATAAGGAAGGATTTTTAGAAATTCAACCCCAATTTTTTTTTTTTTTAAAACGTTACCCCACACTAAGATTTCTCTTGTATCGTGGGTGCGTTTACAGACACAAATCTCACAAACAAACGCCCAAACCCGAAACAACCACCTGTAGGCCATACAAATTTTTGTTCCGTGTGGGAATCGAACCCACGACCCGTAGCGCAGAAGCCAATCGCTTAGCCACTGCACCAAACGTGTCGTCACACAGTTAAATAGGGGATGAAAGTTTGTATGGAAAATCGTCACTTAACGGGTTCAAAATTTCACGCAAGCGAAGCTGCGGGCAAAAGCTAGTGATATTATAATATTGAATTGATTTACCTTCTAAGATAATATTCTTCTTCTTCTATGATCATATTGCGTATAGATTATTATGCTATAAGGTTATATCTATTATGAGAATTAGCCAAGTTCTTTCAAAGGAATGAGTGCACCATGTTTAATTTTTTACTTAGATTCTGCCATGAAATTTTCACTTTAAAATTAGATAGAAGACTTTAGAATCGAAGGACCTCGGGTCGTTCGAGTCAAATCACACTTTACTCAGATTAAAATAGCATTTAGTGAAGATCTTACATCACATACCTTATTTGTTACTACATTTTATTTCAAACTTAGCTGTAATTTTTGAGCCCACATTTAAATAGAGCACCTTTCCTACAATACCACCTTCTCTCATAGCTACACGCTCTCCTAAAGGGAGGCTGAAGTAAAATATGAATTCAGCGCGTCTCGGCTGTTTCGTACACACGCGACTTGTTTATCCTTTTAAGGGAGACTTCTCATTTCACACAACTGCTATGATTGCTATATAATCGCCAGCATACCTTGACCTACCCCACCCCCTTCAGATTCTAACTCCGTGACGAAAAAAGTATGACGTAAAAGAAAGTAATGGGTCTTGTAAGAATGGTTGCCATGTTAGGCGTTTTCGTAATGGCGTCGCGCGAATGAAAGCAGATTTTCGGCAACTGATTATGAGTCCTAATACGTTTTGTTATGTTAGTTTTGTTATGTTTACCCGTTTGTTTATAGCGTGTTTGTGTAGTTTTGTTGTTGGATTACCTTTATCGGGTGTATTGATACGGTAAATTAGTTAAATGAATCCTTGATACGGAACCCGGAATAGACATTCGGGCTGAGATCTATTAAGCGTACTTAGACTTTTCTCAATCTTGACTGAACTTGAAATGAACCATTATTAATGGACCTATATTTTTGTTTGGCTTATAGTCAAACTTTTTGGAAAGTCATCGATTTCGTGGGCGTAAGCATTTGCTATGCACGAACTCAGAAAGATTCGAAGATTGCTAAATGAAATCGACTTTGAGTTTCCTCGAAAGTAAAGTCTGAGCAAAGTCTAAATACGCTTTATAAATCTCAACCGTAGTGCCTGTTTTATTAAATCAATAATTAATTTACTTTAACTATAAATCTATTGGCAAGGAAATTGTAGTAAATAATAGTTTTGTTTCATGTTACAAATAGTCATGTCGTGCATTTGCTGAAAGGTTAGCACAAACAATCTTTTGTGCAAAGTCGACCTAGTTTCGGGTTGGGTAAACTAAAACGTAGGATACAAGAATAGCTCATGCCGTGGTGAAAAGATTAGCCAGTCAGCAAGGTTGGTAGCGAGGCTGACTGCCCAGGGTGCGCCGGACGTACTGAAGTATCGTCACTCGTGGAGGCTCTTTTCTTAAGTTAGTAGCCAAGACTTGGCTCGTATTTTTGTTCCTGTATTTTGTGATCTATTTGTTTTTTTAATTGCATGCGATACAAGAATACTGTTGGTACTACATTTCTACGTGTCTATTCTTCAATTGGCAGATTAACTGTTAAATTAAATTCAATAAATAAAAACAGCTCCTTCTTTCTTCGATGTTTTTGCCAATATCGAGGTTGAAAAAGACACTGTGATAAGTACATAATGTATTACACTAAATAAAACGATTGACCAGTGAAGATAATTCAATCTTCTTTTAACTTTTATCTCATACGGAATAAGTTTCATGTTTTGACGGCTTTTGTATGAAACATGTCTCAAAACGTCAAATTTATTCCGCAGTTAAAAGTTATCTGATGATTGAAAAATCGGCCCTAAATAAAATAAACTATTTCAAACAACATTTGCTTTCAAAAACAATCATTTATCAAAAGAAAATTTATTAAACGAAACTCTCCGTGGACTCTGAGGTGAATTATCTTATTTTGATTCACCAGGCAGATTCGCAGACCCAAATCCAAGCGCTATTTTTACAACAACTAGGTATTTCTTCTAGACAATAACATACTAAATCACGGTGCGCTTGACACTGTCAAAGTAAATTAAAAAGCACGTCATAACAAGCGGCGGTCGGTATTACTTTATGTGTATGTTTGCATGTTTTGGCACCGTATCAAAGTATTTTTGGCTCGCGAAGCACTTCATGAATGCAGTTGCTATTGCCGTCCGATATATATTGCGATTATGAACATTTTGCCCAATGTATGTCCTCATTTTGTAAGTAATTAAAATTGTTCAGTTACGTCAAAGATTTGAAAGCGTTTTCTTATCGTATACTCAACCTTATCACTTATACAACGTTATTTTTCGTACATACAAAAACCGAGACACCCCAACAAGATTTTCATCAGAACCGTCTGACTATGTGTTTTTTTTTTTTAATAAATCTCCACGTTACACCGTAGTTTATGTCGCGTTAAGTTCCCTAGTAAAGTGTGAAATGCCTAAGATGTGCTATGCAGGGGTTGTCTAATACAACGAAACTGACCGAGCGGACCATCTCAAGCCTCAAGGTGTCTATTCCCGTCAAATGTTATGGGTAGAAACCTACTGAAACAAAATTGAAATTTATGAAAAAAAAATGTGTTGTAAAAAATATGTCAATCGATTCGCCTAGTGGTTCTGAACAAACTAGTTTCAGGTTTAGTATACTAAAACTAAGCTTGCATAATACTCTATAGAACATAATATGGGACAGATTTTGATAGTGACACTAAATACTAATTTAGGTAGCTCGAATAACCGATTCCTAGACCCTGATAAGTATCGCTCAAGGCATCGGAGAAGCGATCGAAATGTTGTTGTGTCAATGGCGCAACGATCATTTGTCGACAAAATGAAAATGACCTTATCGTGTAGGTTCTACTGAAGTCACAAGACGGAAAATGATTTTTGTGAGCTTCGAAGCAAACTTCAAGATTTAAAACTCATATATTCATAATAGATTAGAATTACTTAGTTCTTTTTAAACGTCAGTGTTACAAAACACAGCCCCCAAACACGCCCGCCCTTCACCGCTTCCTAGTGTTTATGCTGTGAAGAAGAAACTGCGCAACAAACCCCCCAGCAACACAGATCTGTCTAGTAAAGGCAAGGTATTGAATTGATTATGTTTTGTTATTTTTTACAGATCTCTTCAATGACGTCGTAAGAAGAACAAAGAAGAATAAAAAGAATAGCATCTCTCATTCATTCTATTCCATGCTACCGAATGCAGACCTTTTGAAATACATCTCTATTTTCAAACGAGCCTGATGCGTGTTCAGTGTCAAAATAAACAAAAAAAAAGAAATAACACCAACAAAATTGAAAACAAGCCATTGTTATGTTATACGGAGGTTCTACGAGAAAAAGGCAATCTACATGGAGGGTTCGTACCGGACGGCTCGAGATGAGGAAATAAGAATTCATCCTTTCTCGCCCCGGGAGGAACGGGGGCCGGGGGAGGTGGGGCAAGATGGACGACGCCATTCCAAAAACCCATTATACGAGCTCCAGAGCTGTTTTCTATCTCAGAAAGGAACCCGCGCCACCCCCTCCCGCACCCCTGCAACCCCCTCGCCCCATCTTCAGGGATCCTCAACTTTGTTTATGAAAATTACCCATTAAAGTGGCTATGAAAGTAACGCTTTTGCCACTCCCGAAATTAATAAGGAAATTGATATAGATTATTTTTAGGTCGCATTTGGTGCTCGTATTCGAGAAGATCGATACTCATTGTTTTGCGTGAGAATATTTTAAGCTGAATTACTTGTTCTGATATTTTTTGGATTTAAAATATGGATTTGGTCAAAAATTATACTGGATTAATGTTACCTATACTGTTGTCATACATATTTAACTGCTCTTGTTGTTTTAAAGAATATGTCAATTGTCTTCTGACTATTCATAAATATACTATAACAGTATAAATAACCATTACAATTACGCAATGCGGTTTCAATTAAATAATATATTGTCTAATCCAAGAAAAAAAACAAAACAATGATTTCTTAAGAACTGTATTTACTACTTTGGCTACATTGTCACTCAATTGTAAATGTCTCTTTTATTATCTATAATTCTTAACTATTCCTCATAAATAGTTATTACAGTTAAAAGAAAAATTCGGTCGTAATTATTACAGTGTAAAAATATCCCATAAAATTTTAGAAAAGTTAAGGAAAAGTTCCCCACCTTCATCAAATTAAAAATAAGATCACCAAAACGATTTATAGCTCTCACTCTCACCCTAGATTTATAACGCCATTAGAAATTAAATTAAAAAACAAAATTATTACACTTGAACCAAAATTTAAATACACATTACTGTTCTCCCCTCTTTATTGAGAAGTCTACCGCTTTCTTCAGCTTTTTGTATCTTCCATCTTTCTCTCGCGTACGACTGAATTAAGTGTTGGAAAGAGATGTGATATAAGCCCGCTTGCGACTCGTAGCTCGATATAAAGAAAGATTATCCGAAGCCCCTAAGGAAGTTTGAAATTGCTATTGTAGCGAAAAGGATTATATGTTAGTGCTACGCCGTAGCGGGTCTACGTCGCAGCGGGGGCCGGATTCAGGAGATTGTATGCCGAAGTTTTATGTATGTGTATTGGTTTCATTTATATTACTGTATACTGTAGTGTGTATAGGCTAGTTTAATATTTGTTTAACTTACTACGGGTCGTGGGTAGATAACCTTACAAATTAGACAAAGCTGTTAATGTTAAGACGTAATTACGGTCATTATTTTATAAATTATTTCATAAACAAATTGATATAACACTCCTATACCTATTAGTTTTTATTATGACAGTTTATGTTTGTCATAAATTGGTTCTTATTACAATTTAAACTTATCAACATTTAAGCGTGTTACCACCATTGTATTTTCACACACTCAAAAATAATTCCACTTTATAACTCGACGTATCACACCACTATTGTACCCATATAATTAAAATAATCCATTTGCAATTTTAAACGTGGAATAAACAATGTGATATCTACAAAGCTGGCAGCAGCGTCGAAGCGGATTAATCCGGTTTAAATCCGGGTAAATACGCCGGGATCCGGTTACCGGGCGTGGCGCCGGCGATACGCTGCGACCGAGCCGGGCGGTGTTAATCCCTATTTTAAATTCTGATAAAAGCCGCACCTGTTATTCGTAGGCACTTTAATGTAGGTATTTTCGGATTTAGGACTATGAATTTGTGGGTATAGTCTTGGTGTAAGATATAATTATCTAGGCATTTTTGAGTAAATAAGTATTCATGCAGTATAATTATGTAAATTAGTATATTAAGGATGTTTTCTTTGTCGGATAATAACAACAAACAACTTACTGCAGCGTGTTATGGCTGTTCGTTATTAGCAGACTATGAGATGGCTTATGTATAGCAGTAGCCGTCCACCGGCTGATACGTTCAATGACAACAAGTAATAAATTCTACAAAAATATAAATAGACCACCATTCGTTTTCGATTCATCTTAAAGTTTTAAAACTCATTACAAATTTTATTTTTTACAATCCAAAAAGTCATTCAAACTGTAATCTCTAAAATATTTCGAACGAAACGGCCAAAAACTCCATTAGCAAATTCCTTCGCATCGCAAAGACAAAAACAGTTTCAGCGCTCCCTTTGAATTATTCCAATAACTTAACTGACTCAGCACTAGCTAAGTTACGCAACTAAATAACTTATGTAGGTCCTTACTAAGCGACCGAACTAAATTATCAGTGTGTTGATACAACATTATAAATTCAGATATCTCGAACCATCACCATTACGAATTTGGAACGGGAGGGTCGCACGTACGCATAATCCGGCGAACATAACGGGATCGAAAATGATACATAAATTGTTCAGACGGACTATACAGACGATTAAACCCATTAACATGGTGCACGGGTCACGGGGACCCGGGAGGCCGGTTCAATCAACAAACCCTTTCACGCTACCGCCAATGTAGCTTGGTCCTGGTCGTGTTTGTTTTTCTGAGCTACTGAAAAGGTTTGGTTGTTTCGACCGTGAGTGATATTTAGTGTTAAGTTTAGAACGCTTAACGTCGATAGAACGATTTTGATGTCGTGTTGTAAACAACGGTAAATAAAGTTGTAACTAATTTAGAAAAATATTTTCTTAGAGGCTCAATCTCCAAAATAAAAATTGATCGCAAACCTAAATATTTCCAAAACTGCTTGTTTAAAATTGAGGTCAATATAAAAATAGGCTTATACAGGGTGTTTGGCAGAACGTTGAACATACGAAAATGGTGGATAGGTGGGGTCATCTGCTACTTACTCAGCCCTAATTTATGTGGCCCTGGACACCTTGATATTTAAAAAAATTTTTTTTTGCTTTCTTCTAGTTTCACCACTTTCTTAACTTTTTAATCTTTAATGTTGGCAGGATCTTATAAAATTATTGCTTTATTCAGATGTTAGCTAGAAAAAAAGTTATGAGTCCTCAAACTTACAGAAAGATGTAAAAAATACTTAAATCTTAATTTCAACTTGCATTAAAAAAAATAGACCAGGGGGCCAGGGCCAAATAAATTAGGGCTGAGTAAGTAGCAGATGACCCCACCTATCCACCATTTTCATGTGTTCAACGTTCTGCCAAACATCCTGTATAACCTTCTTTTCGAAATAAAAATTCGGAACACATTTAATATCAATATATAAAATGTACCAGAGAGGTCAAACAAATATGATACCTGATTTTGAAGATCATGCCTAGTAATCTATTCATTCGTAAAAGAGATAACCAAGAAACTTTTATGTCAACTAATTATTATAATTGCTATACTTAGATCTTGATGTAAATGTTAGTTACTATTTAAATGTATCTGTATAATGTTTATTTTCCAATCTCACAATGTTTTCACAATAAAGTTGTACGTGCTGAGTCCTATTTCTCCAATGTACCATGTACCTCACCTAATACAGAATAGAAAGTCCATCCTCGTAGCAGCGATCGTTAAAAAGCTCGCGGCTCCCAATAAAGCGGTCTTCGTGTATCAGGATTCATGATAGGGCGCTCCCATACGCCCCCACTCACAGATATACGGTAACGAGCGTACCACAATACCATACGCAATAAATACGACGCGTACGCTAACGTACGCGCTGCACACTTACATACGCGCCGGGCCGCGTACAACCGGCATTTCTATTGTTTATGCCGTATTAAATTGTTTCAATGTTGCCCAGTTATTGCCGAAAACGTATTTCGGTACGTATTGCAAGTTGTGGGCGTGAGTTGTTGAGCTGTTACGCTGTTATTGTTGTTAGTTTTGGGTTATGATTTGATGCCAATTGCTTTGTATTGGCAATTGGGTGGCTGAGTTGTAGAGGAGCTGAAAAAAATTGTAGAACAGTTTGGAAGCCTTTTAATCTTAGTGAATTATTATTTTTAAGAGTAAGGGTGCTTTTCCACCAGAGATGTGCTATATAAAGTTGCTATGGATGCATTTGATATCCACTAATTATATTCATTCGTCTACATAGCATAGCACTGGTGGAAACTGTTTCAACTAAGCTACGTTTTTTATATGGAAGGATGTATGATGTGAATGCGTGCTATGGATGCGAGCTATGGATGCGTGCTATGGATGGTCGCGAGTGGTGTAGCTATGCCCGCCGCTCCCCATGCCTTCCCTATTGTCGATACGTCGCATAGCTCGAGATGCGCATCTTCCTCGCACAGCTACATAGCTTAGCATCAGTGGAAACGATCACATAGTTTCGTAGCTTAGCTTTTACATTCTCGCAGCATAGCTACATAGCACATCTCTGGTGGAAAGGAGCTCCTTGCGAAAGGATTCGTCCAGAAAACTACTTCGCTACTACGCTAAGCAGCATCGCTGTGTTCTGGGGGCCTACTCCCTAAGTCCGTCAACGAAGTTATTCGCCCGTCCGAAAGTAGCCCGAAACGTAGGAGTGAACAAAACAAGTGTCAAGTTCAACTTTTCGGACGGGCAAAAACACATTGATAGTAGGGACTACTGTCAAATCGTGTTGTCATTCATTCTTAGTTCGGGTCACGAAATAGTCGTATGTCCGTAGGTGATAGGTAGGAAACGCTCGTAACTAAGGTCGAAACCAAGGACTTCGTGCTTAGGGAGTAGATCCCCTGGTTGGAAGGGTATAGGTGCCGGTAAAATTACAGGCACATGAGTCTTTCCAACTTTGTCACTAAGGTTGGCAACGCATCATCAATCCTCTTGGAGTTAGAGATGTATAAAGGGGGTAGTAACCACTTACCATCAGACGGGCCGTCGGCTTGTTTGCACATAAAAAAAAAAAACTAGAATAAATTAGGATCTTAGCTGACATAAATAACACGGTACAAAGGTTCTGTAAGAAAAATTTAGAATATTTTGCCATACACAATGCGAACAATAAAGTCAGAAAACAGGTCACACAGTTTTCCATTTTTGTTACTAGTGTTGTGATCTAGATACTAAGTTCTTTTATTTAGTCCAATGCACTCAGTCAACCTCTGCGGTACAAAATTTCCATTTTAGACTGACCCCATGTCGTTAGCAATGTTTTTTTAATTTATACAGTTCATCTCAAAAATTAAAATCAAGCGATCATAGTTGAGAAGAAATGCGTGTTTTTTTTTTAAATTAGATAACCGACGGACGGATCTAATTTTAAAAAAATACGTCATTATGATAAAGTCAGAATTTGGTTAAAACATAAAAATAAATCATAACTCGAAAATTACAAAAAGTCGCGTAATATACATGGGGGTGATTCGAGTACCTCTAAGGGTGTCTATCTCTGGACTTCCGCATGACACTACTTTTTGGGTCACCTTGGATATTAAAATAATATCCACTCAACATCTCAATTAAAATAAAAACCAGCTAATAACATTTCATTATTTTCAGATCCACCTGAGTCCCAGCAGATGTTTTCAACTCCAAAAAAATGTATTAAAAAACCTCATTAAATAAGCTAAAAGCTTTCTGTTCATTAGCAGATTATTTTGCGTCGCGTGATACTTGTACGTAAATCGTCGCATGCGTGCTACACTTTTGAAATTATATTCATTAAAAATTACTTTCAAGATTTAAGGCTTTATTTATTTTTTCCTATGTCTGGTATGTTTTGTATTTTATGGGCATATTGGTTGGGAGCCCGTATGTGTTTAAGTAGCTACTGTTAGAAGGTAGATGTAGGCGGGCTAGAAGTTATGTGTGGGTGGACTAGAATCTTAATTAAGGTAAAGGCACCCAATTCCGAGGGGTTCTAAAAATGGCACCTAATTCCGATGTATTTAGAATAACGGCGTTTTCAAGCAATTTACAAGTTCTTTTTGTTTGCAAGATACATTAATCAATTAATAATTTATCTGTTTATGTTTATATGAGCAAAAGAGTGCTTTGGTGCTTTAACGTTTTAAAATAAACAGTAAGTTTGACGCTAGCAGCTGACTCGAACGCGTGCTTCATACTTTTCGGACCTTATGCACGTGATTAATACGATTTGCTAAATAGTGTTTTAAATGATAATTTTATACTGTGTGAGTTTTTGTTTAGGTTGAAATATTGGAAGGGTTATATTTTTTATTGAAAACAGTTAACATTTTAATATTATCTTTACAAATTGAGGAGAAAATACGTGTTTAAAATACCGCGGCATTAGGTGCCAAATATTTTAGTTGGTTCCTAAATACCGATGTATACCACGGAAATGCAATTTAATAGACGTAGAGTTTTTTTTAAATTTTGAAGGCAGTTTTATGATTACGAACTTAGTATTTTAGCTCTGATTACTTAAATAACCAATAGATATAAAAATCTATTTCCGAGGTACACTATGGCGTCGCATTTACTAATTATAGCAGGTCAAAGATTGCCTGTTTAGGTACTTTATTAATTCGTTGTATGGAAAAGCTAAGTACAGAAAATTAGGTTATTAATGTGTTCTGATATAATCCTGAGTGAGCTTTGTATATTTTTTTAAAGATATCGCAATTGAACATTAATTTATTTGTTTAATATTAAAAAATCTTTTACTTTTTATTACTCGGAATTAGAAACCTTGATTTAGTATTATAAAACGCTATTCCGATGTATTTAAGTCGGAATAAGGTTATATTAGTACCTAATTCCGTGGTATTGGCACACGTTAAATACAGAGTGTTCATTATCTTACGCAGCTTGTTCAAAACTTTTGTATGGTTTTATGGTGTAAGAATATAAAGCCTTTCAAAATAACTTTCATATTTCGATATACTCAGATATAGTTATACTTTTACATTATATACTATTAATAAATTGTTTTATTATTATAATTGTTTTATTGTAGAAGAATAAAGCCAAGAAAAAAGTACACGGAAGAGGATCTCCAAAATGCTATTACAGCAATTCATAATGGCAGTAGTGTTTATAAAGTTTCTCGACAGTACAATATTCCCGAATTCCTATATAAGTAAATTACATATTGTGGTGCCATATTAATAATCATGTAAGACAGAGTCTGAGGCTGATCCAAAGACTATATATAAATAGACTTGATTTTTTGAACATCATGTATCACTCTCCCCACCTCCTTTCCTTTGTATTTTGTACACTCGGAATTAGGAACCAAATGCATCGGAATTAGGATTTTTAAATCGGAATTAGGTGCCTCGGACTTCTTCGTATTTTTAAATAATTTGACATTTTTAATAAACTTTTATTGTCAAACTGTGAGTATATTTCAAAAATAAGATATATAATACTTCTATTAAAAATAGCCAATTCTACAGAAAGGTATATTAAATACTTAATTTTTAATGTTCTTTCAAGCTATGGTGAAAATACCGCGGAATTAGGTGCCTTTACCTTAAGTAATTTAAATGGAAATAGGCATTATCTATGATGTATTCTTAAGTAAAGTCTTTGTTAGTAAGATCAAGTAAAAAATAACACAACAAATAAAATACCTACAGAAGTTATTTTTTTTATGGTCGGTAAACAAGCCGACGGCCTACCTGATGGTAAGTGGTTACCGCCATCTGTATACAACAGCAAGAGAATTGCTGATGCGTTGCTAACCTGAGAGACAAAGTCGGAAAGTCTCATGTGTCTGTAATTACACCGACACTCATACACATCAAACCGTTAAGAAATACTGCTTAGCGGCAGAAATAGGTATGTAGGTAGTACTTCCGCGACGTCGTCGACGGCGTTGTGTTCCACGCGCGCCTCAAAGAGATTTCAGCACAGTAGACGGGGCCCGCTAGGGCCAGTGCCTGCCAGGGTTGCGGAATTTGTTCGAAAAAGTTACCGCGGCTCTGGAACGCAAAGGGCACTAGGAGGAACACGGATGGGTTTTAGTCAGTAAGAGTCTGACACTCTTCCGCTCCGCCCAGAGAGGAAGAAGTCATTTAAGGATTTCCCAAATTAAAAAAAAAAAACTTCCCCGTACGAACTCTTTCTCAAGGAGCTCTACTACTCTTTATAGAATACTAGAGCAAGTTCCTTGGCTTTATATAATTCAATGCAGAAATGAATTTAAAATACTATATAGTTTTTTTAACCCTGCAATTCTCCAGGATATCAACGATAATATCCGTAATTTTCACACAAAATCTAGAATATTCGTGCACAATTTCTGTACAAAATCCTTCAGGAATGTTCAAAACAAACATAGCAAAGTTTTACAACGCGATATCTTAAAGGAAGTAAACAAGACGGGAAGGCGCAGGGATTATGGATAAAGCTATATCGATAACCGCGATCGGATGCTGCTAGAGACACCTTATTTCAATAACAACGACTACTCACAAAGGGACCTTATGCATATATTTATTTTAGCACATACCTTTACTACGGAAACTGGTAACTTAAGTGTAAGTTTCAGTATGTTGTTTGTGTGATAAAGTTTAGTATTGAATTATCAAGCAACCATATAGTGAATAGTGCTTCAAGATTTTCGAAATATTATCAGCAGTGTAAAGGCAAGGAAAGCAGTTACTAAAGAAAGAAGATTTTTCCCGTGTGGAGACAGGCTAGAACAGTGATGGGTAAAGTACGGCCTGCGTACCAGCTCCGGCCCGTGAACCGTTTTGTTCCGGCACGCTAACAATCGTATTCTTATGAACCTTGCAAATAGTCTCGAAAATTCAGATACCTCCGTTGTGTTTCTGTTGACGTAAATCAATGTAAAGACATTTTGGCCCCTATAAGATTGAGTTTGTTTTTTTTGGCCCTTGATCAGAGAAGTTTGCCCTCCCCTGGACTAGAATATAAAACTCCTCACCGTAAGCCGGGAATAGAAGCGTGTTGTAAAATTCAACAAAACCCAGTAGGCTTGGTGGTAAGATCTATACGGTCCGCCTGGCTAGCTATCATCCTTACATTAAACTCCAAGCAGTTTATCTGTGTTCCGTTGCGTGTATTTGAGAGCCATATGGTATAAGGAATCCCTCTATCTCTGTTAATTGGATTCGTGTGCTCCATCTTAGTCCCTGTCTGTGCTTACAATCAGGTGCGACTAGGGTCAAAGGTGGCCAAGTGAAATAATAAAAAAAACAAGATAAAAAGATTTATTTATTGCTGATACTCTGGCTTATAAGTGCATCAACATCAACATAACATGGGGTGCATGAAAAGAGCCTCCACGAGTGACGATACTTAAGTACATCCGGCGCACCCTGGGCAGTCAGCCCCGCTACCAACCTTGCTGACTGGCTAATCTTCACCACAGCATGAGCTATTTTCGTATAGCTCGTACTGACACGATAGAAGAAGAACGTAACATAATCAGCCTATTACAGTCCCACTGCTGCCTTTTCTCATCATCATCATCACTGAGAAGGGTTTAGGCCTCAGTCCACCATCAGTCTGGTGCATGACACACAGCATTGAGAATTTATTCATTGGACACCCCTCAATTGTGCAGGTTTCCTCAAGATGAATAAAGGAAAACCTTCACTGTTAACGCAATTGATAATCAAATTCTGATCCGCACATGAACTCGAAAAGTTAGTGATGCGGGGGTTGAACTCAACCCCTCATGGATAGATGGCAAGCCTGCAGCCGCTTGGCTATCATTGTTATCATCATCATATCTTGCTGCTAAAAATGAGCCTCCCACTATCATTTTTGCATACTGTACTCAGCAATAGACAGAGCACAGGCAGGAAGTTAAAAAAAATATTTAATCAGAAAAGCTTTATGCAACAAAAATTACATGTCATCGCCCTTAACCCGTTATCACTCGTCACATTGTCACCTGTATATCCACCCTTAATTCTACATGTTCATGTAACAAACATAAAAATATAACATTATTCAACACGGCTATAAAAGTCACACGGAATGCCTACTCGGGATAATTCTACAGTGAACATGTAAAAACATTTACATGTATAATGTGGACACGTACATAAAATTTATAGTAACGAGTTCATAGGTTGCATGGATTAGCTGTGAACGGGAAGTATCTGTGTTCAAACTGTTTATAGAAGATAAAAATTATGTTTGAAGAAAGTTTTAAGAATCAGAGGTCAGTATACAAAAATAATTCTATCACTCTGTTGATTTTTTCTTATGTAAGTATACATAATTTTGTGGTAACAATAAGATTACATATCCTGTTGAACTGCTGTAGTAGTTAACCTAGTAGCTGCACAATAGTTGTAGTTCAATAGCACAAATAGTTAATTTAGCTGAAAGGATTCAAGAAACATTCGTTATGTGCTTATTCTCTACACAAATTCCCAAAATAATGCTACATACTTATTTATTTTAGTATTAGTAGATTTCCTTATACTCTGTTCAACGAAAGATGAGCCCTAAAATAGCGATCATTTTCGAGACTGCTATCGAACAAAACGTAAATGTCATCATCAAAAACCGTAAAACAGTTATATGTATCCATTTTTTTAAATATTTTTTATTCTTTGTATGGTAACGTTTTGTAGCAAAACGTCAGAGCTCAACTTATGTTGAAAGGGTATAATGAAAGAGTTCGTCCGGGGAAGTAGGTACTACCAAGCTTCTGCCATCAAGCAGCGTTGCGGTATTCCGGTTTGAAGGGTAAAGGTAAAATTACACGCATATGAAACTTTCCATCGTTGGCTATAAAGTTGACAATGCATCAACAATCCTCTTGGTGTTATAGGCGGTGGTAGCCACTTACCATCAGGTGGGCCATCGGCTTGTGTATCAACCTACTACATTGTTTCGTTGGGGTGCATGACAACAGCCTCCACGAGTGACGATACTTAGATAAATTAATTAAATTTGAAAAATTACTTAATTAAATACGCCCGGCGCACCTTGGGCAGTCAGTCCTGCTACCAACATTGCTGACTGGCTAATCTTTACACCACAGCATGAGCTATTTTTGTAGGTATAGCTCGTGCTGACACGAGAGAAGAATTGTTTCGTTTATTTATGTCTCTTTCAGTACTTCAATGGAGTGCATTAAAAGAACTTCCAAGTGTAGCAATACTTACTTGGCGCACCATGGGCGACTGCCCAAGATATAGCCAGTCAGCAATGTTGGTAACAGGCTGACTAGCCTGTTACCAACATTGCTGATTGGCTAATCTTTTAACCACGGAATTATGAGCTATTCTAGAATAGATCATGCCCACGAAAGAAGCACAAGAAGCACACCAAATAAACTTTAATATCTCGAAAACTACGAATGATAGCTAACTCAAATAAAAAATATTTTATAGACTATATACTACTCAAATAAAATTAATAACACTTCTTGAAAAGTCTATAAAATATATTTTATTTTAATAAGTTAGCATTCTTGTTTTCCGAGATATTAAGGTATATTTGGTGACCCAGATTCATTGCTTCCGAGTGTAGTTTGTAATTCTTGAAAGCAAAATGCAGAATTGACAGAAAAATGTAAAAATCGCCTACTCAGCAAAGAGGGTGCTATCAATTCAAAAGCCTGCCTACTACAGAAGTTTTTATTTTCATGTATCGATCTACCGTTGTGGCACGTAACGCCATCTATTAGGTGGTAACATAAACAAGGGGTAAGGTTTACGATGCCTTGGCACGCTATGCTCTTTGTTTGGATAAAACTGAATGTAATGTACAGGATATAATTAAAGTTGTTTTGATTACTTTGTCGTTGATAAGTTTGAAAAAGTGGGTTGTTATGTGTTTATAGCTTGCTTTGGTTCGTTTATCAAATACTTAGTATAGTTTATGTATGCTGCATGATTGATTATTCACTTTAGATCGAATAACAATGAACTCTTCTCATCTTTATGTACAACTTTTATTACGGGAAAATCTGTTTTGCAAAAAAAGTTATTGCTATTCCATACAAAATAATCAACGTTGATTAACAAAATGTATGGAACAACAGATTTTTTGTCACGAATTTAGAAGGCCAATTCTCGTAATTAAAAATGTTCAAAATATAGTTTCGATCTAGTCTCAATCTCATAAATATGACAAATGGTATTCTTGTTCGTTAACAAACAACGACAAACGTGAGATTACATAGAAATGAGATTAAAAGTTGACTGAAGCCAAAAAAGGGTATTCTGATTACATTATGTACTGAGCCATTTTGACAAGTTGAAATTTTCATTTATTTCTAGAATTTTAGTCCATGACTGTTGACATTGGTATGCTATCGGTAATAGATTTTAAGTTGACTAAATTGACATTACATCGTGATAGACTGAGATAATACTGAAACCGTACCGAACTTTAAGTGTACCTACCATAATACCATTTTTATTCAATTCATAATTTAATCTCAGTTCGGTCAACATCAGTCTTATTTCAAATTAATTACGAGAATTGGGCTTATTATAAAATGAAATCTCTCAGCTACACCAAGAAGCATTTTGTAGAAGGACTATGTATATTCAAAACTAGTTTAATTACAATCTCTAAAAAAGAATTTCAGTTTCACGACCTAGTACCAAACTACCCTAACCTCTATTTAACCTACCTATATCCCCATACCATCCAATAGGTACATAGTTAATACATAACAACAGCAAAACAAACAGCACGGGCGCAAGCGGCGACCATGCGTGAAACTACCCGCGGTACGTTGAACATGAACATCTCTATACACTACGCTTATACACACCTAGTTTATGTAGGTATACAATGTGTAGGTATGGTATAGTATGTATTTTGTTTTAGAGGTGTAAGACATAAGGGTTTTTGATGAGAGCTGGACATAGAGAAAATTTGAAATAAATGTTTTACTAAAATCTGTGCCAAGTTTAGATATTTAGGTAAAGGGTTTAGTATGTAATATGAAAAATGCTTCTAAACTAGGCTAACCGGTACTTTTATTTAATGTTAAAGATGAATGAGCCTGGTCATCGGTAATTAGAAAGTAGACCTTAGTTTTGCCTGGACAACTTCGATTGATTCGATGACGCAAGCCATGAACTCGCGAGTCATTACCTGAATGTCTATACTCTATTCCATATTATAAAATTAGACAAATAAGACCCATTTTCGCACGGAAATGTATAGAAAAAAACAAAGTGTTTGCTTCCATCAGAGATTGAACATAGTATAATGAATGCCTTAGATGTGCTGAAACTCTATTTGAAGAAATGGTTCTAAAAACATTCGTGCTTTGGCCGCTTTTGTCTGATGTCATATGAAATGGAGTATTGGTATCGTGTGACATGTTCTTCTAGTGCATACATCTGCCTACCTTTAAAGCTATCAGAATTAGAAAGCTTTCATGTTTAACAAACCTCGGTCGTAGATTCGTGTTGGATTTTCCTTTTAACAGCTAAAGCCGCTTAAAAAACAAATGCATCAACTTGATTTATTTATTTGTAAAGTAGGGAAATATTAAATACCTGTATACTATTTTAGCTACTTATTAGTTATTCAGCGTTGATAACGCTCGTAAACTATGCATGCTTTAAAGAACGTAAACGTAAACCCAACATTTATTAAGACCAATTGAAATTAGAATCTAGTATCCTTAATTAAAAATATTGTATTAAGAATAACAATAGTCAAGAACTAGGAACTATGAACCAAGTAGACACATAAGTAAATTTATAAATATACTTTCATCTAATTAGAGCCCTCAAATATTGCAACACCTGGAAAAGGTTGCTAAGCTGTACCTACTCTATAATAAGACCTGTATTATTTTACCTTAGTGTGCAAAATAAATAGTTTGAATTAACTTCTGATGACACGTTTGACGGTGCAATTTACCAACGCCGTGCGTTTGCGTCGGCTCCCATTGTTTATTGTATATTTCCGTTAATTGATCAGTTGAGGCACATTTTACGTGGACAAAAAGCATTGGAAAAATTAAAAACCCAAATATTTTGTCCAATTTCTTTCCCATTATATAATGCTTTCACCCATCAAACTCCCGATCTGACCACCCCTTCACTGGACCGTGTAACACAAATAAACTGGCTACAGTGCAAAAGTTATTACTTCATACCGAAGGGATGGTCGCTGGGGAAATCCAACAGTTTCGAACATTTGCATGACTGACCCTATCCCTGTTAATATCACCATTCAAATAATATTTGCATCTAATTGTAAACCATTGTTGTATCATGGGAATGGACGCCAGTATATGGACTTGTATACAATGTACAATACATAGAACAGATGAATATTAACGCGTAGGTCGTAATTGGTTTATAGTCCGAGTTATTGAAATGTCGTGTCCGGTTTGGTTACGGCTGTCCGGTAGTATGAATTGTTTGGAATTATATTTGAGTTTGATATCGTATTGTGGCTACCTAAACTAGCTTTGTAGTCCAAATTGATGGTTGTGGTCGACACATAAATAGAGTAGGTAAAGTCTTGTTCTGGAAACGTGATCAAGGCTGATGGAATTTTATGATAGAAAGGTCTAAAGCTGTTCCAACAAACTTATACATAATATCCTACCTATACACCTACTTTAAGTAGCAAACAGATCTTTAAAATACTTGATTTAAATATTTATACATGTTCTTCTTCTCTCGTGTCAGCAAGAGCTATACGAAAATAGCTCATGCTGTGGTGAAAAGATTAGCCAGTCAGCAAGGTTGGTAGCGGGGCTGACTGCCCAGGATGCGCCATACGTACTTAAGTATCGTCACTCGTGGTGGCTCTGTTCATGCACCCCCATACATGTTCATAATGTGTTAAATACAAGTAACTACTTTTAAAAAGACCTTAATTTGTTTGCAATTTTTATTGTAAATTGTTTTTAGATGCAATCGAGTAAATCCAAACATTGCTTTAGCCGCAAATATTTAGATCGATATCAGAAAAGCCTAGATTTTTCCCAAGCCTAGCTTTTTTATATTGTGGTATTCAGCCTAACTGTGGCGAAATATCAAACTGATATCAGGAAGACATTTGAGCATTACTAAGTGATCATTAGGCACATTACAAGACCAAACAAACGGGTCAGTATCGCAAACTTCAAATACTTTAAAAGTCCATTACAAGCCATTAAACCCAAACAAAATACAATTCAAGCGACTAATTACGCACATTTCCAATAACGCAACAAAATCGAAAACGAAATTAAAAACACATAGTGTTCGGGTGGGGGGTGAGGGGGTGAAAACCCGTAACTTCCGTTTTCCGCGGCATTGGGTACAATTTGAAATATTTTACTGCTGTTGTAACGACTCGATGGCACTGTGCGGGCCACTTATATATGTCTTTTATCTTTTGTTGGCTCGCCCCTCGCCCTCTAAGGATAAGTTTCCAAAAAGGGTGTTTTTTTAAACGGACTGTAATACAGTGGACAGTATCCTGGATTAGATTGTAGTTGTATGATGATGGGAATGACGCTTGTGGGAACTTTGTAATCTATCTGATTCTGTTTTCGCAGGAGTTTTTTTCATTGATTATTTTTCAATACCGACCTACTTCGTTAAGATATATTATGACCACTTAAGGTAACAAAAAAGCAATTTACGCAATTTCTTTTAAACATTTTATCTAAAGACTGATTTATCTGTAATTATTTCGGTATTTATTGTTAATATGGAAGTGAGCCATTTAATATTTTACATTTTAATTAAAGCCTTAAAGAAAAAATAATCTTTGCATATATAAAAATCAGCTACCATATTTTTGTGTCCTCAAAACTGGAAAAGTAATCGATGATTGGCTTGAAATTTTGTATAGTTTTTGTTGGCATTTGCTCGAACGTTTCTGACATAATAAAAAAAAACTTGAGCCGCGAGGGCACAACTAGTACCTATAATATATTAAATTTAAAAAATAAATCAGTAGATTATAATCAAATTTTACAACATTGTACAAAACAAGACATTCTAACAAGACACCCATACATTAACGAACACACCCATACATCCTAACTATTTTAACACCAAAACGAACAGCCATCATATACCACTGTGTCCGTCGTACATAACGACTGAATGCCGACATAAAGCTAATCCCACAGTTGCGTAAATCTTAGCGGCGAGATGGCTAAATCAACTCGCTATCTCAGCTCGGATCTCCGTAGGATGCTGTTTTATTGTGCCGTCTTGCCCGTACCTACAACTGTTTTGATTCTCCTTATCTCTTTTGTTTTTAGCTGTGAACTATTTTAAGGGTGTTTGGTTGGTTTGTAGGCTGATAGAGTAGGAAGACGGTGTGGTGAATTTGTGAATTTTAGTAAGGTGTCATACGTTGTAAAGATGTTGCTTTTATACTTATTTATTGACTAGCTCTTGCCCGCAGCTTCGCTCACGTTAATCAAGCTCAAAAAAACTCTTAACACACTACTAAAGTTTCTATAATAATATAATTCAATCGTGATTCGAAAGACACGTGGCGCCATCTATGAACGTTATTGTTGTTTTGCTCGGGAACAGTACTTTTTTTTGGGACGAAAGGTACCCTATGTCCGTTTCTGTACACCTGACAACGTATATGCAAAATTTCAGGATGATCGATTCAGTGGTTTAGGCGTGAAAAGGTAACAAACAAACAAACTTACTTCCGCATTTATAATATTAGTTAGGATTTACCAACAATTGTTGCACTAATACATAGTTAGGAATACAAGCAATAATCTAAGCTAAGTGCACAATAATAAGCAGTATACAAAAACAGTAATACATAAAAAATACATTCAAGAAAAATACAGTAAAACAATTCAGTAAAGACGAATTTCCTTTTTGGCTACACAATATTGTTATGCCTCCCTGAAACTATCTGATTTTTATAAAAATATGCAATATACATAGGTATTATTGCTGTATTTGCGAAGCAGTAAAATAAAGTCGCATAGAACTGTTAGAAAACCATAATACTTAAACATCATCGTGACAAAACTCAAATATTAATGTGTGTGTCTTATTTTCTACACAGACACACCTATAAAGGTTCAAATACCTTCTAAAGTATACTTAAAGCAATAGCATTAGAATAGACCCCTTTCACCCTTATTATCTTCAGTATACTATCATAACCGGTGCTCAATTATTAAACGTGCATTTGTTCACGTTATTAACATGTCGTAATGTTACTTTATTGCACACAACTGGTTTCCACCAGGTATTCCCTATTTTACTGCTAATATATTCATTATAACGTATGTCTTTCCCATCGTATTAAAAAGCATTATATAAATAACTAAACAAAACGGGGTCTAGTCCACCTCGAATAACTTACGTTGGGCCAAACAATAATTCAGGCAAAAAACAAAATATGACTACACGTTTTTTATTTTCGGTAACGTCTTGATTAAGTATGGACCACCTGCCTGGACCTTCCTTTGGGACTCAATAAATAAGTCCAGGAATATATTAATGGGCACATAAAGATTATGTTGAAATTCAAGTGTGCCCTCCATGGCTTTTTATTTGTAATTAATCGGAAGGATTGCTTGAAAGACTTTGTTTCTGCCGAACACTATGTTTAAATAATATTTCCAGAAATGTGACCTTTTGTACATTTAATTCACGAGCTGTCAGGCGCAGATTTCGAGAATTTGCCGATTGAGTCATCCATTGAATTTGTACGATGAAGTAAGTATTGTCTTTGTGTTGATGCATCATAAAATGATTTAATAAAGTCATAACTGAAGAAAATGGGTACGATGAGCTAAAAAGGTTTGCGTGAAAATAATTATATTTGAGGACGATGAGACTCATGGATTGATGTATTAATTTAAAAACCTCATCATACATGCCTTCAAGGCAATTTTAACCTTTTGTTGCAACCACAAATAATATTTAAAATATTTTCAGTTATTATATTTTCGTTCCCATTTCTTCCACTCATATAAATTTTATTTACTGAGTGTTTATACCCATTCAACGTTAATGCTCATAAAATAACATGACGACTTTTGAAACGTTTTTTGTTCACCGTCTCCTTTAAAGTGAACCATTTCTCCGTAACAAAAAAAGAAACGAAATTCCAATCCATTTTGTCGGCTGTAACAAAAGAAATGCGAATCCATAATGAACGTACCGGATCGCATTTCACACACAAAAAAAGATAGCTATTTTCGCTACATTGTGGTCCACATTATATCACGTCAAAAACTCAATACACTTCAGGTAAATAGCGGCGGGGTCTTCCCTTCGCTTTTAAATCATCCTAGACACATTTTTCTTTATATCTAATCGCAAATTTATTGTTCTGGGGCACAGAGTGGTACGAATTAACAATGAACAAACTATTATTATCTACATATTGAGATATTCGCGTGGTAAATCATGGCTGCCATTGTACGCGGGAACATGAGCACTTTTATGGGGACCATGAGTGGTAATGAAGCGGTTTTCACTACCACATAATGGTTTGGATGTCGCGTAAATTGATTTTTATATTTTGTTTGACTTTAATGATTGACATGAGAGTATTTCGTTCCGCGCTGAGAATGATTCTCCTTGACGGTTTTATGAGGTGAATGACGTGTTCATCGATAAATTTAGTGTGTTGTGGGATATTTGGGCAATTTTATGAGTCATTTGGTGGCACTAAATGTCCATATGTTGTATAATGTATTAAGTTGCTCTGAAGTGAACTGCTACTGGATTTAGAAGTCATGTTGTTTTTTTTTTTAGATTTGAATAAATTGACAATTGTGATAAAATTATAGTATAAACGCCAGTGGAATTGCTATGTATACTATAAAAGTTTGATTGTTATCTCTAAACAAGATTATAAATTAGCAAATTGAGTTATTTTTATTTGCTGTTTGTAGGTTTTATGCAGGAAGTGCGTCGTGATTAGCTTGAATTCCAAATATCCGGTATTAAATTAACTTGTTTGAGATTTTTTCTCTTCTACATTATTTTTATCTGTAGTTAGACATAATAACCATGTTTCGAATACATATAACAGTTAATTTTGTTTGAAGTACAATTTGAAGAAAACCAAAATAATTTCTTAAGTGCAATGTCGGGTAATAAAGGAATTACTTAAAATTAATCGGATCACATTGATTTTAATTAAAATATTGGTACTTTTACCCGACTACCAAAGAAGGGTTATGTGTTTCACGCGTGTCCATTTATGGAGTATGTATTTAAGTGAGATTCTTTGTCCGTTGGATGGATTTTAATAAATGAGGTGCCATTAGATTTGTTTTAATCCCGAGAGGTACATAGGAAAGAAATACAAAAGGGCGGCTGTCACCCGCCGTTATGTCGTAGGAGTTATTATTTTCTTCTTCTAAATACATCGATAATAGTATCAAAAGAAATATCTTGTAGAGACGATTTCAAATGTGTATCTATATATTTATACATTTACACTTAACACTAAAAAGACATACCTATAAAAATAATAAAATAAATAACTCGACTGCGTTAAAATCTAACTAAAAAGATAGAAACAAGATGAAATAATCTCTTTCTATTTCATCTTGTTTCCATCTTTTTAGTTATACCTATAGCTTTTAGCGCTGTCGGGATTTTTGTTATTTTAATTTAATTTTTACATTGTAATATGTCATTATTTGACTGCACTGATTAGTTTGAAATCAAAGTAATTGCACATTTAACCAATTAAAAAGGAATATTAATGCTTCTAAGTATGTAATATATTGTTTAAGAATTTGATTATCACTTGCGTTGTCGGTAAAGTAATACATCGTGAGGAAATCTGTACACCTCAGACGGCTCCAAAAAGTTCTCGATAGTGTGTGTAGTACGCCAACCCGCACTTGCCAGCGTGATGGACTATAGCCTAAATCCTTCTTATTCTGAGAAGAGGCTTGTGCCCAGCAGTGGGACAGTAATAGGCTCATTATAATATTTTTTCCAGGTTTCGGGGGATCTCTAACATTATTTCGCAGATTATTTAGTCATACTGCTATAATTTTCATTTCGAATCTTTCATAGGTTAATTTAGCGTACATTTTAATAAAACATTCTTCTTCATCATCAGGAGCATCAATAAATAATAAAAATTACAAAACAAATTTTTAATGTTCAGTTTAATTGTCTATGTTATCTATATATAATATAATTATAAGTAACTCCAAAGCCAATTTATTCTCAATGAACGAACTTTCATTAAATAAGCAATACAATAGCTGTTTCAAGGCTTCAATTCATCAAAAGCATAAACTTAAAAGTACCCTCACTGTCTACAAACAAAACATTCAATTCCCTATATTATTTAAAATTCAAAAAACATTCAACATCGTAACATTTTTGTTCCGTGCGAGCGTAGCGTTCTCGATGAAGGCTTCGCGGGCAAAACATCAGTCTTACGGCGGGCGGCGCCCAAAGCTCGCCGAGCACTGCCATTGGCCCGCCATTCCCCGCCCAGAAACACCTACAATTATATTTATAATGCACACGCTGAAATAATTTACATTTCAGCTGAATTTGCTACCATTGGGGGTAATTGAAAATTTGTTGTATTGACCCTGCATGGCCTACGATGGGATTGGAAAGTTTAAGTGATTAGTTTCGCGAGTTTTCCCCATTATTTTGGGTGACTTTTTTGATTCTGTATGCGACAATAATGAGGCTTTTTATTTTTATAGAAATTATGCTTTATTAATTTACCTACGTGTTCATAATCTTGATTTATGTTTACATCTTCCAATTAGATTGAGTGTGTGGTGTCATTCTTTTAAGATTTGAAATTGGATTTTCAAGTCCAATTGGATCGATTTTTCGATCACCAAAATTGCCAAACCTATTCAGTAATCCTGGCATGATAAGCGCATGTTTAATTTTCTAATACTAAACACTAATCGGGATGCCAAGCGTGGTGAACTATTGCATGGTTATGATAATGCAATATGACAATATTCCCTCACAATTGCCTATGATAGAAGTCTTTTAGGAAGCCCAGGATCTGCATTGAACATCCGATAAGAAAATAATTATTTCAGAATATTTTTTAAGTTAAAATTGGATTTAAAAAAATCTAAAGTTATTTACAACATCCGACAGTGTGATAATTAAACGATAAGGATAATTAATAGCCATCATAATTATGTGTTTGATATTAATCTATCCATTCTAATACGATATAATTTTATAGTAAAATTATAACATCCTTGGTGATATAATTAAAATGAGGTAGGCGGATCACATTTTCATTATCTACTTTTAAAATTAAGTTATTAACATAAATATTCAATTAGTCACTCGTTTTACTTCTCTCGTATTGGCACTAGATATATGAGAATAGCTTACCTATACGGTGGAATGTAAGATTAACCAGTTAGCAATGTTGGTAGCGGGGCTGATTGAAGTATCGTCACTCGTGGTGGCTCTTTTAATAGTCTTCTGCAGTTCTTCCACTTATCTAAAATGTAGGTTATCTACCTTTGAACATTCAATTGGAGAAGTTTGAAAACAAGAGACATCGAACAGAAAAGAAGAAAGTGAAGAAAAGAAGAGTGTTTGAAACTTCTCCTGGAGCTTATACTTTTTGAAATATTTTCGATAATTTTAAATTTCAAAATTCTCGTTGTTGGTATAGTAGCTTATGTAAGAAGGGTAATGTCTATTTTAAAAGCGATAGCCCTATAATAAACTGTTTTTTGCTATCGACATGAAATTCCAATGTTTCTATTACTCATCTATCTAGATGTCATAATTAATGTTGATACAACCTGATAAACAGACACACATTCAAATTACCCCATAACATCAAACATATGATACGTAAATGTAACTTCAAAAGATAACAACGATTCATTCGCGGACATAGCTAGCATATTAGATACAAAAGTAATAAAAGGACAAAACAAAAAGGAAACATGTACATTTTCAGTAGGCGAGGCTTAATTAAGTAAAGATAATCCAATAACTTCGAGCAGGGCAGCACTAGGTAAGGACGGGACCGGTTGAAATGCCACAGACTCGATAAACACAACGTTCAATACTAATAAACCACTAGAGGTTTAATTGGCTCCACGATATAGATTTTAATTGGTCGTAAATCGTGGGCGCCCCTTAATAGCCACTGTTTATAACCGCACAAATCTTTGGATAAAACCTGTTTGTACACTTATTGTGTGTTGCAACATGTCGTGTTGTGCCAATACTCGCTTGCAGCAGATGGTGAGTTCTCTATCTTCTGAAATGAACGGAGACAAAATTTTCTACACACTGGAGTCCATAGGGTCATAGAAATTAATATCAAATCTGGTAATCCATAGTTTACAATTAATTTTGTGCATTAACAGTATGCTCTTGTTGTGGTTTGAAATAAATTTCAGTATGTAGCATTAATATAATTATGATATTATTTTATAGATCAATTAAAGAGTTCGGATAAATTGCAGTATTATGAAATATAAAAAGATGTTGCTGCTAATAAGGAGGCGACCGAAAAACTAAAGTAGATGGCAGCCCCTCTGTTGGTACTAATTAGAATGAGTTAAATTTACATTAGCAATAATAGTGCCGATTTTCTTGTTCACTAACTAAACTATAATTAGAGAGTTGCTATCTTTTACTAACAGACAGCGCGAGAAAAGGACAGTGATAGACAAGAACTAACATAGAGATGTCAAATTAGTTTACGCCTTAAACTTCGCCATGTTTTTAGTCGACACGTTCTGACGTGTCGTCTAAATATGTATGGAGATTTAAGTTCAACTAAATTTGACAGCTCTTATTTACGTCCGTCTCTTTCTTATTCTATCAGAGTGAAAAAGATGGCAATAGTCAAAATTAAGGTTAGTTTATGCACAACAGAATCGGCACCAATGTCATACAAACTTTAACCAATGACATTGCTTTGGTACCAGCGATAATAGGTCTATTAGTTCCAGAGATTTCTTCCCCATTGATAGCAATAGTTGGAGGCTCTTACAACACACTTAAATAAAATGATTTGAATTTTAAAGTTATTTGAAAGAGAAAAAATTAAATTTTTAAAAAACTAGCCCCCCAAACTATTTACAGTTTCCTCAAAAATCATTTTCATTTTATTTGTTGCTGTTAATCTAAGTTTAGTTGATAACATACTGCTACTGCAGTAGACCGAACATAAGCCTTTGACAACTTAGCCAAGAAATCTGCCATTGAATAGAATTCGATGGGTGATTTCTTCATTTAATACAAAAACAATTAGGACAAACAAATACAAGTGTACAACATCTTTAAAATAAAGATTTTTCCACATCCAACAGATATATTGCGGACGGAGTACCTGTTATCTTGCGCATACGTCTTTCATTGCTTTAATGGAATTATCAGGTAGGTATATATTTCATTTGATAATGATGTTATATTCGCCGTACAATGTTTATTTACGTACGTCATTTGCGGCTTCTGTTTTACAAGCCTGATTACATGATACGAGGCCGTCTCATTTAAGAAATAATGACTTAGTTATATATTTAAGTGTTAAAGAATTTGCTCTAAGAATTTTGTGGAGTTACTCAGTACCTATCGAAAATTAATAAATTTTCATAGGACACCTTTTCGAAATTCGCGTTTTTTTTTACTCTCTGTACTATTGAAATGACAATATTTCTTGATTTGTGGATGTTTTTCTACGAAAGGTGTTGGTAAATTTCCGATACCTAGTTACCCTACAAAATTATCAGAGCAAATATACACCCTCAATACGTAGGTTATTGCAATATGCGAAAAAGATATGCGAAAATTTTGTGATAGAATTTTTATGGTTGAAAAAGTATAAAAATTACAATGTATATGTCGTGGCCATATCGTAGAATTGATCACGTTGTATTTCATGAAATGGCCAACTAAAATTGGCCATATCGTTGAAACGTCAACGTTTAATGATATGGCCATCCACGTTTGGCCATATCATTAATGTAGGGTTTCCATGATATCAAAGGTTTAATAAAAAATCCAAATAAAGGAAGCACGTACCATGCAAGCAAAGGAGTAGATTACGGAATTTCGACCCACAAAATATCGATGCACGTTACCGCGAAAGTTTAATAACTTGATTCACCAACAATTAAGGGGATCTGGCGCTCGGCGGCCGCTGCCGCGGCACGCTCGCTTCGCTCGCTCGCCTTCGCGCGTTATTGGTCACTGTTCTAACCTAACCTAACCCAAATGATTCAATATACTAAATAGTAAATGGTTGCAGTAACGTGCATCGATATTTTGTGCTGTAGTTTCACAGGTTAACCAGATAAATAATCGAACAAATAAAATTCTATGAAAAGTTCACCCGCAGTTACCATGAAGTCATATTTTGAAATCCAATAATAGTCCATTAATTTTCGTTGCGTGGTCACCCTACTTTACTTATTATTATTAGCTTTTTTGTCAGAATAATTGTCCGCCGCCATGATGCATCACAAAAACAAAACGATATCAGCGCCTCTAGCGGTGAATAATGTAACTATTTTACGATATGATCACTAATGTTTGACCATATCATGAAGTAGCCGTGCGTTTAGCTGATCATATCGTTAAACGCTGATTATTCATTGATCTGGCCAGGCCATTTCATGATGTGGGCAGCGGGTATTGGCCATTTCATGAAATGCAACCATTTCATGAAATGGCTGGCCACATCATGAAGTGATCAATTCTATGATCTGGCCACGACATATACATTAGTATCTCGGTTAAATATGAACAACCTTAAAGTTGTTTACATTTAGCCGTAAACGCTTAATTAATAATAATGTTCTTAATTTGTATTATTTTAATATAAGAATTACTTTTAATAGATAAAACAGTACGTAAAACTAACAGATGTGGAACTGTGGGATGGGTGGTCGTTCGTTACACATCAAGATCCCTCCTTGCCTCGGAGAGCATGTTAAGCCCGGCCGCATATTATCAGAAATTCCTGTCAGAAAACAGACACGTGAGCGAAGACCACAATTATTTTTATTTATGTGAAATCATCAAATGACTTCTTCCGCTCTGGGCGGAGCGAAAGGGAGTGTCAGACTCTTACTGACAAAAAACCCATCCATGTTTCTCCTAATGCGCTTTGCGTTCCAGGGCCGCGATAACTCTTTCGGACTAATTCCGCAACCCTGACAGGCACTGGCCCTAGCGGGCCTCGTCTACTATGCTGACATATCTTTGAGGCGCGCGTGGAACACAACGCGCCGTCGACCCGGGCCTGATTCTGATCGGACGACGAGCCACCCAACGCTGGCCGTCCGCACGCCGTCGCCTACGATGGCCGGGAATCGCCCTGCGACTCCCGACGCCCGGCGCGAAGAGTCCCTGCCAGCAAGCTGCCGGATCCGGCAAATTCTAACTGTGTCTGTGGGGTATAGTACAAAATATATAAGCAGAGTCACGCTTCAGAACTTTAATGACAGAAACTGATAATTTGCGGCTGCGCTAAATCGTCGGTCTCGGGTGTCAGTAGCCCGAAAGTCTGACAGCCGGTCTAACCTTATAATATCGGCATTGCCCAGTAACTGGGTTGCAGAGGTTTGACGGCAGTCGCTCGGCGTGAAATACTAGAGTCTGGCAAACGAAAGACGACACTGAAAAAGCGCGGCAAATTTAAAAAAATCTCTGCATGGCAACCCCAATTTGTATGAAATAACATAATTTGACACTTTAGAAATAAATATTTTCGTTGAAAAATCATTGCCATATAAAAGTTTGCAAATAATTCGAGAGGCGTCTTTCGTTGGCCAGACTCTAGTATTCAGCTGCATCTGGTTAGACTGGAAGCTGACCCCAACATGTATGTAGTTCAATCTATGAAGACGCGCCCCACTTTCTGTTTAAGTCGCTACAGTGCAAAAGTGAGCATTATAAATTGTTATTGTGTTAGTTCTATCGCCATACAGTTAGATGTGTGCATACGCACCACGCGGGTGCCCGTGTTTTTGCCGAAGTATTTTATATCGAATTTCATTACGCCTACAACGATTCGCCGACGTAATCTTTGCTGAAGCAATTTTTACTCTATTTTAATTTCGCCAAATGATTATTTATTAGCCACTTTATTTAATTGGCCAAAAAATCATGACCTCCCGAGCGTAGCACTGGTCGAGTGTGCGAGCGAAGCGAAGGGGCGACACAGCAAGTCTTCTGGCGGAGCAAACCCAGAAACACTTGCATGCTTGCTTGCTTTCTTGCTTGCATGACGGGAAAATGAGCCATCTAACATGTGTAAAGTGGCCAATAGTTTGACTAATGAAACAGTGGCCAGCAGACTAGTCGGCGTAACAAAAAGTTACAAAACGTAATTAGGGACTTTAATCGTTCGGCGTTTTAATTATTCGGTAAAATGAAAAGTGGCGAAAGGTTGTTGGCCAGATAAGAATCGGCTAATAATATTTCGATATTCCAACAGACAACCGCACCACGCAGCTAACTCTTACGAAAAGGAGTGGAACGCGTCTTTGTAGATTAAACGCACTGTTGTTGAGAAAAGGGTAGGCAGAACAGTTTGCTTTTTATTGTTTTGTATAAAATTACAAATATTAGGTAATCTAATAGACAGAGATGTATGTGCTTGGCAGTTTGTTACGCCGCGCCGCTTCTTCTTCCCAGCATAAACACTAGAAAGTGGTGAAGGATGGGCGAATTCGATGGCTGTCTATTCAGTCTATTGTAATTTTGTATTGTTTTTTAGTCCAGTTTAAATAAATGAATTTTGTTTTTGATTTATTATTACCCTAGCGGATGCTGCCGCTCATCTTCCTGTTAACAATCTCTTACACCCGGTTCATATAACCAAAAACGTATCGTTTTAAATACCATTGGGAGCATTCTCTATTACCTAATTGTGGTGATAGCTATGGGGTGCATGAAAAGAGCCTCCACGAGTGACGATACTTAAGTACTCAGCAATCAGTCTCGCTACCAACCTTGCTGACTGGCTAATCTTTACACCACAGCTTGGACTATTTTTGTATAGCTAGCTCGTGCTGACACGAGAGAAGAAAGTGATAGCTACTTACGTATGGGAGGATCTAATATAATTAATTATTGGTAAGGATACAAGAGTCTTAATTTTAAGTAATAAGGGTTGGTTAAACCTAGAAATCGGCCATTGCACATTGGTAGCCAATAAACCTACTTGGGCGACTAAAGCGAGGTGAAACTGAGGTAGTCCTATAGTCTGTACTGTCAAAGTTTTTACACGATTGGTCTATGGATCAGTTTTACGCAATAGGCCTACAGTGCCCTCAGAGTTCAGTATAATAACATCTTCAGGGCTCTGTTGCGGCTCCCTCGTTATTGTAGTGCTTCAGGCATGTTAATAGCAGATTTTTATGGGATCATGCGTAAGAAAACAGCGTCTGTCATGCAAGGTGTGCGGAGGAGCGGCAACGGAATCTTGAAGATGATAGCAGATAGACTGGACTCAGCTGTCCTCAGTCGATTCATTGATTTGCATGTGAGAGATGTGAACTAGTGAATCGACACTAATATTAAGAAGTTTCTGTTTTCAGTATTTTGTTTTTCTTGTAGCCCACTAACATAGGTTGTAAGTTTTTCTGTTACTATTACTATGGACTCAGTAGTCTGAAATAAATGTTTTTTTTTTTTATAGGCACTCCGTGGAACATCTACATAAGTTATTTTATACAATCTTTTATTGATTGATTGACTACAGGGCGTTTATTCATCAAGGGCCTGATTAATAAACAGCTCTCATTGAAAAGCCTTAAGTAGTAAAAAAGAAGTGAGTTTAGTCCTATGTATGTCATCCCACTTTTTGACACTCTTAGCAGTCTGCTCCAAGGCTGTACTTTTGCGAGTGGTTTTATAATACGAGTCATATAAAGATTAGCTCACAAAAATATAGACCAAAGAAATTCTTCTATATTTTTTTTCCCTCAATATTTTGACACGGAATGCAACATTACGCTGATTTAATGTTCTGATATGCTAAAAAACACCTACAGATTTAATCTCCTTGCTCATCCAAAAACAAACAAGTGGATATACACGCCTCGCCCATAAAGGGGTAGCTAGGAACGATTTAATCAACCGATAAAAATTGTCGAGAGGCCCCGCTAGATGGCGGGGAAAGATAACAGCTGGCTCCTGGCAAAGGACGTATAAGTCTTTGTACATATGTTTTTTTATACGTAGGTACAATATTATACGCATTGTAGGCAATAACAGCGTTATCTCCATATAAATGGCGCATCTACATAATTATCTAACGGTGGGTACAATACGAGAACCGGAAAAAGGTCAAAAATGTTGTTTAATGTTGTTTTTGGATGATAAATGTTACGAAATTGTAACAGTATTATATTAAACAGAAAACAGATGGAGCAAACTGGATGAGGAAGGCGAGGAATCGGGTGTTGTGACACTTGTGATGCAACTTGGGAATAGCGTATATGCAGGCAGCAGTGGACTGCGTTAATTGCCGGTCACGATCCACCGAGCTCTCCCGTCGTAGAGCCGGTCGTCTCTTCAGACTCCGCAGTCACACCGATAATTCAGCCCTCATCAAGCTGTCTCCCCCCCCTATGTCCACGCCAGCAACGCCCTAAGCCGAGGTCCGAGTCCCAGTAGGGGTCGCCCTTAGTGCTGTTGTTGCAGGTAGTCATGATGTTAGTTTAGTACAAGTAATTAGCTTAGGTTAAGTATTTTACTTCCCCCCCCCCCCCCCCATTGGCTGGAGACCCTTCAGGTCACGCCAATAACTGCCCGGTTACGATGAAACCGTCCCCTAGGACGACCTACAGCAGTCAAATAGAAAAAAAAAAAGGACTGCGTTAAGCTCCATAATCGGTCCATTACTGTTCCACTGCTGGTCACAGCCCTCTACACAGAATAAGAAGGGTTTTAGGTCTTAGTCCACCACGCTGGCCTGTTGCTGGTTGGCAAACTACACACACCATCAAGAACTTTTTGAAGCTCTATCAAGTGTGCAGGTTTCCCCACGATATTTTCCTTCACCGTTAACGCAAGTGACAGTAAAGCTTGGATTTGTACGTGAATTGGAAAAGTCATACGTGTAAGTATCAACTCACAGGCTTAAACTCTAGAACTTCTTGAAAAAGGTTGTTTTATTTACTACCAATAATTCTGATACGTATTTTGCCTAGTTTCCAAGGAAACTGCTAATACCAAGGTACAGTTCTCAATTAAGAAATAGCCATGTTACCTGTTTTCCTGGTCGTCTTAAGGAGCTATATCATGTGAGTGGACAGCAACATCCAACAGCAAGTTCAGTTTATCCGGTTTAGTTTTATATGGGGACGAATACAAAACTTCTTCACCGCATGCTGGAAATAGACATGTGTTGTAAGATTCAACAACACCCAGCACGCTTGGTGGTAGGATCTATACGGTCCACTTGGCTAGCTACCACCCTCAAATGAAAGTCCGGCGCCAAGCAGTTTACTGTCTTCCGTCGTGTGTATGTGAGAGCCAGAGGAGTATAGTGGAATCCCTCTATATCTCTATATAGAACTTAATTTTAAGTAATATAATTTTGTCACCTTTTGCTGCAAAAAACTTGCCCAATTGTAACCTAAATGGAAGAAGTCACTGGCTCCTGAAATACAGGTGTTCTAACATAGCTCTGGAGCCAGGGTCTCACATTTTTCTGTGCCTTGTTTTTATTGCAATAAAGAAATGTATTATTATTATTACCTCCGTCACTTGGATTGCTGTGCTCCATCTTAGACCCTGTCTGCGCTTACCATCAGGTGCGACTAGGCAAAAACGCGACCAAAACAAATAATTGAAACAATTGAAGTACCACCACAGCTACGCACTCTTCCTATTTCAACAGCCGTGCAGCATTGCTATGTCCCTCTTTGAAGGCTATGGTGGTACAGGTGAAATTACAGGCACATGAAGCTTACCAATTTTGCCTCTAAGGTTGGCAACGCATCAGCAATCCTCTTGCTGTTATAGGTTTAAATAGGCGGCGGCCTGTTTGCAAGCCAATCACATAAAAAATACAGTTAAAAGGGATGCGTCGTATGTCGGCTCATGAGCGTATGACTTTTGATATAACATAACATCACGCCTATACTCCCCGAAGGGTTGTGCAGAGGTTTATAGTACTCCCTCATTTCGCTGTTAGTTTTAAGTCCCATGTAATAGGGGGCGAGCCTATTACCATTAATCGTGCAAAAATCCAGACTCCAGACTGCTACTGAGAAATTCCACACGGAAAAACCCAATAACACTTCCCGACCTGGGTATGGAACGCAGGACCTCAAACTCAGCAGTCGCGCTTTCGACCACTAGACCAACGAAGCTGTCAGTGACTAGACCAGAAATAATCAATTGATCTAAGTAGGTACAATGTAATTGAGCCAAAGATGATCTATCTCTTTTAAAATGCCTAATATTAATAACAAACCAGGAAACTAAAGAAATGTTTAAAAACTGCTTCTACAAATCTACAGTAATTTTCAAGAAAAAAGTTACTTTGCATCTGTCTTTTGATTTAGTAGTAGTAATCTCACAGATCAAAAATAAAAGAATGTTGCGTGTAACGTAGTACTTATTACTTCTATGGTGTAACATTGTGAGTTTATTGGCATACGTTATTATGATGATGATGATGATAATTATGGATTCATGATATTAGGTTTAGGTACGTATTTTATAATTTATATATATATTTATAATCTAGTTTGCAATCATGATAAAGTCCATATTTATTTCAGTGAAATTAATTAGTTAATAATCAATGTCCGCAAATATTCATTACATTTCAATGTTGCTCGATTAACAGACATTTACAGACTTTTGAAGATGATAGGTATCAAGTGAATAACAAACAGCATCCTGCACCTGGTTAATGGTCATAACAGGAGATGACATCATATTACTGTACCTACATGTGGCATGTACCTCCTGATTACTCTTTCACAAGGAGCTCTATTATTACTAAGGGCCGTTTTCAATAACCTATCTAACGGCAGTTTGCCTTACTAGAGATAGAAATTTGACATTATAGTTCTATGGTGCTTGTCAAATTTCTATTTTTAGTAGCCGCCGATAGATAGATTGAAAAAAATGGACAGCAAAACTAGTAAGTAATTTCATATTTAGCTATTTTTTTATTTCTAGCAAACAAAGTTTTATTGTTGTGAAAGGGATAAGAAAGCCACACAGAACACTGTGCAACCGGATAATGTGAAGAATGAGAGTAGCGATTCAGTGGGGGAATCCTGTGAACATTTTTAGATGCGAAGGATCATGCTGACAACTCTTCAGATTCTTCAGTATTCCTTAATTGTAATGACACATTAATTAATATTTTGTGATATCAAAAGAACCATCATATGACAAGCCATCCACAATGCCATTCCTCATTTTGTTCATATCTTGACTGTTGATGTGAGCTAGCCTTCTGGGCCCCATACCCTATTAAAACACGTTGAATATCGCAACAGACTGACTTTATTAGAAAAGAATAGCAATAATATATGAGTATAGTAGGAGGTAGTGTTGAGTAACTAGAATTAGATTTATTTTGATATACCTACATACTAAAATAATTAGCAAACCGCTTGTTTACTGGTAGCTTATTGATTTGGTTACTTACCAAAGCGGAGAGGAGAGGAGATGTTTCGAACAACCAATAGGACTGCATTATTTTCACATGTCTCTGCTTAGCTTTAACTCAAAACGAAATCCTATTGGTTGTTTACGAGACACGACTCTCCTTTCTGCTTTAGTGGATACCGAGCCTTATGTAACTAATGTAGTAACATTGTGTAACTCTTTAACAAAACAGTTTTTTCAGTGTAGGTTATTAAAAACGGCCGTGAATCTTTTTTGTTAAACAGATGGTATTTTTTTTGCCTGGATTTAAAAACGGAAGATTACAATTTTAAGTTCTTGCATTGATCACATTAAATGACAATATTGTCAAGTCCGCAGATGTACTAACACCATACGTACATACACATATGGCTTGAATCTAATGATCCCTTTCTAGGAATTAGTGACCCTAAGTATTTAGCGTTAAAAGACTTCCTAAACATCACCGGGTTTGTTCAAATGAATAATATCTATAATGAAAATAATAATATCTTAGATGTCATCTTAGTGGATGAGAATTCCAGTCTTTCTGTTTCTTGTGCACCCCCCATCAGTAAACCAGATGTGCATCATCCGCCGCTAGAATTAGCCCTTACTAAAACTTCAATTTCTAATTTAAATTATAATATTTTACAGTCTAAATATGTTTTCATTAAAACAGACTATGAGTCATGTGTTCGCGATCTACGTAAAGTAAATTGGGAGGATTATTGTCATTTGAGTTGTAATGATTACGTTCTGACATTTTATAATAGACTATGGGAAAATATACAGGGTGGAAAAAATCAATGGGCCCTGAAGGGAAACCACTTTAAATCCTTAAGATAGATTATTTTTCTTAAAGGAAACATTCCTTTAATTTTAAAAAGAAACAAAACTGCATTCACAGATTTCTCGACATGCTTACCTAAACTGGGAATCGAACCAGTTAAAAAAATAAAAAAATAAACACTCGCTATTTTATTTCACTAGTCGATACAGTCAATGTTAGAGATAAAATTTCTCGAATAAACATTACGTCTTACACTCGTCTGTCGTACAAGATATCCATGAAATCTAATATTTAGGTAGTACACAAGGGCTTTAATCAACATTACCTAGACTAGAACTGTTCACTTTTAACAAGTAAAAGACACGTTAATTTTTTTTTTAAACTCTAACATCCAAAGACATTCTATGAAGTACAAGCTTGCTAATTTATCTCTAAGTGTATTTGTTTTTTTTTTTTTATTACAAGTACCTCGTTGAATACTTAGATAAGAAAATCATTTAATTGGTAATAATAATTCTATGCAAATTTTCTTTCTTAGACGGGGCGTTCTGACGAAAAGTTTAAAAATAGAACGTTCCGTTTGACAATAATCCTATCGATTAGTAGAATAAAATAGCGAGGGTTTATTTTTTTATTTTTAGCTGGTTCGATTCCCGGTTAAGGTAAGCTTATCTAGAAATCTGTGAATGCAGTTTTGTTTCTTTTTAAAAATAAAGGAATGTTTCGTTTAAGAAAAATAATCTATGATAAGGATTTAAGGTGGTTTCCCTTCAGGGCCCATTGATTTTTTCCACCCTGTAGATAAGCACACGCCGAAGGGTAAACCTAAGAATAATTGTGATCCAGTTTGGTTCTCGGCTTCGTTGATAAAACTTATTAAAGAAAAGCATAAGTACAGGACTCGTTTCAAACGGTACAAAAACCCTCGGGACTATGATACTTTTGTTTCCCTACGGATGCGAGCTGGGAGAGCTATGGATGACTGTTTTAAAGATTATATAGAAAGAATTGAGAGTGAATTAAAAACAAATGTAAAAGCTTTTTGGCGTTATACTAAGTCAAAAAAAACTTTTAGAGGTGTTCCTAACCAGGTTTCGTGGGGTGATCGTGTTGGTGAGGGTGGTAATGGTGTGCCCGATCTATTTGCAGACTATTTTGCATCTGTGTATGGTGTTAGTCAACAGCCTGGTAACTTGTCTCCAGGTTACTCTTCGTCAAATTACAGTATGTATTCCATTAGCATTACTGAAAATGACGTCAGAGACAGCATAAAAAAGTTAGATCTCAATAAAGGAGCTGGTCCAGATGGACTTCCTCCTATTTTTATTCGTCTCTGCATGGATGCTCTTATTGTACCACTGCAGATAATATATAATAAATCCCTTAAGGAAGGTACATTTCCCGATTTATGGAAAATCTCACTCGTTATCCCCGTACATAAATCTGGTAGTATGAATGACGTAACTAATTATAGACCAATCTCTATTATATCACAATTTGCAAAGATGTTTGAGGGTCTTATATACACTGTAGTTTATTCTCACCTCCGTCATATAATTAGTTCGAAGCAACATGGTTTTGTGTCCAATCGTTCCACTATGTCTAATTTACTTATTTACACTACTTTTATTGGTAAAACCTTTGAAGCTAGGGGTCAGGTTGATGCTGTTTACACAGATTTTGCAAAAGCCTTTGATCGTGTTGATCACTCAATTCTTTCTATGAAATTGAATTGCGCTGGCATTCATGGCTCTCTGTTGCGGTGGTTCGAGAGTTATTTAATTAATCGTTCTCAAATAGTTGCCTTAGCTGGATATGAATCTGTACCCTTTTCTCCTGGATCTGGTGTTCCACAGGGCTCTAAGTTGGGCCCTTTGCTTTTTTTGGTATTTTTAAATGATCTTTTAGATTTAATAAATTGCAATTGTTTAGCCTACGCTGATGATTTAAAAATATATTGCATGATATCGGACCTCAGTGATTGTATGAAGCTTCAGAAAGATCTTGATGTCCTTCAACAATGGTGTTTCAACAACAGAATGACGCTCAATGTTAAAAAATGCCAGACTATTACATTCACGAATAAAGTGAATTATATTAAATTTGATTATCATATAGATGGATCAGTACTGAGCAGAGTATCAGTCATCCGTGATCTTGGTGTACTCTTTGATACATCCCTATCCTTTCGTGATCATGTAGATACTATAGTTGCTAAGGCTAAAAGAATGCTCGGCTTTATAATCCGCATGTCAAAACCTTTCCGTAATTATAGTAGCATTATTCTACTCTATAACGCACTGGTAAGGAGCTCCTTGGAGTATTGTTCCACTATTTGGTCTCCTTATTACTCAAGTTATATTAATAATGTTGAATCTGTTCAGGCCCGTTTTGTTAGGTATCTATGTATGAAGAATGGGATTCGAAAAGCTATACCTGATTACAACGATAGGTTAAGGCACTATAAGATGATTAGCTTAGAAGAAAGACGGGTCCATTCTGACTTACTTATACTACACAAAATTATAAATGGTTCCATAGATGCGCAATTAATTAACTATTTTAAGTTAAGGATTAGCCAGCGTAGCAAGCGACATCATCGCATTTTTGAATTGCCTACATCCACCTTAAATACCACCTTTAATAGCCCCCTAACACGTATGGCAAGGCTATATAATGAATGGTCTAACTTAACGGATTGCCCTATCGAGGTTTTCTCTATGAGTTTCGCTTCATACAGACGTTCGCTATATAAACAGAGCGAACAATGTACGTCTTCATAGTTTAAATTGTTTAGTTTTTGTAGTGTTCTGGATTTAGGTCTACTGGACACACTTTTTATTTTTTCTTCTTGTCTCTAATACTCAGTATGTCAATGTCAGGCATACCTGTTATTTGCATGGTTACTGAAATGCCGATTTTAAATGTTAGTTGATTTGAATTGTGAGTAACAGTGCTGTTGGTGTGCTTATTATAAATAAATAAATAAATACTTATCTACATGTAGGTATTCCTGCCAGCTAGCAAAGTTGCTGTGTTCCAGTTTGAAGGGTATGGGTGCCGATAAAATTACAGAAGATTTTTCAACTTTGTCTCCAATATTGGCAACGCATCAACAATGCCCCTTGTGTCGAAATGTACCGATGTAGGTGCTGGTAACTACTTACTTTCCATTAGGACGGCAGTCGGCTTGTTCGCCAACAAACATAAAAAAATAACTTGTCATGCTAGAGTTTTGTTTTACCGATTTTAATAACTTTTTACTAAAGGTACTATAAGCCTATGAACATAATTATGCCTCTCATTGACCGCTACAATGGACAAAATGATTTCTCTAAATAGTATAAATTGAAGTCGCTTTTTCGCGTGTCTTTTTGTCCGCTTACTTCTTTTAAACTACTCAGTGGATCTTGAAGAAGTTTTTATCTTCATCTAGGTAATTTCTTCTGGAAAGTTTTAAGCTATAAAACGTACCCAAGCCGGTGCGGGTCGCGTTTTAATATAAGAATATTAATAGTATATCAATCAGTTAATACTTACAAAACATCTGCTGTTGCATCTCGCAGTCTTTTGGTACAGTCAGAAACACTCTATTCACAGACATAACCTATCCTCAGATGCAGATCATCGGAAGAAATAAATATACATAGGTGCAGCACCTGCTAATCTACACTCATCATTCTTGCTGTTTAGATAACCTACCCCATTGGTTGAGTACACCTGCCAACTTAAACAAAAACTTAGACAAAAAACCAAAGGCGTGGACAACTGTCGATACGTCTTAGAACACTTGAAAAAAATATCCTTCTACTCTTCTTCCGTTTAAACTTTCAAGGGCGAAAGATTTTATCCGAAGATTTAACGACAGATTTACAAATCTTAAGGACATGTTTCGCCACTCCTTGATCACCTCTAGATTAACTTACTATCAGGTAGGTAAAGGACAAACGTATTTATATCGAGCTTAACTAGATTTGAATGGCCACTAGTCGTCAATGATGGGGGTAACTAAGTTTAATGACTATTTCCTCTATCTTGTTAATAGAACATATGGGTTAATTACTTTTTATTAGACCCTTTAATAGCTTCATTAAAATAATTCGATTTAGTTTTCACTTTAAACGGCTAAAACTAAAAAACAGAAGCTTAGTGATAAGACAATTTGAATAGATAGATATTGCTTTAAGGTATTTTTAGAGATCTCTTGATTGGCTGTTTAGATAAAATTAATATAAAACCGTACTTATGGAAATAAATAGGTGTTTGTAATAAGTCGTCGTTTACCTTCATGTCCATTTCAACCTTCGTATCTTCAAAATGGCTGACGCAATAATCTGAAACAATAAAGCATAGAATTTTAAATTGTTGTTTTATTTTACAACTAAATTGTCTAAAAAAAATAAACAAAGATTACAACAAAGTACGAAAATGAAAGGATTTTTTTCCGGCTTCTTCCAAAGCAAGAAGCAATAAAATAAATAGCATTGCGTAGGTCATAAAACCCTTCCGTTTCACACGATGTACAGTTTTAAAACTTTCAAAATTTATTTTAGTTAATTTTTATTTAGTTTAGTTTTGACTTCGCAAGTGAGCGTTATTTTTATAAAGTGTTCACGTTGGATTCTTAATTAATTTATTAATAAATAACAGTATCAATAATCTAAATATGTTGAAAATAATATTCAAGTGTATCTAATAAATAAACGGAGAACTTACGCACCAAACATTACTAAAGCTTAAATAAGTGTAAAATTGACTGTGGACTTATTTAAAAGGTAAGAAAATATTTATTACTAATATTTCAATGTATTTAAATAATAAAAATAAAGGTTTAAAATAAAATGCAATGACAAAACTGTTTAACAACACCATCTATTGGCCACAATGAAATTTACATTGACCATAGGGTAACGGACTCGTCCAAAACTTTTTTTAAATGCCTGCCATCTATGGGCATGCGCGCGCATTATTTGCACTCGCAGCTACCTCGCTGCACTCGGTGTGCGTTTAGTATCGAGAAAATACGCGAGAGGCTGATAGTGTAGTTCTAATGCTGAGAACACAACGGCTGCTTGCGATGTTCCGCGGTATTCAGTTTTATAACATGGCGGATGAGTATTTTACTGTCCTGTTAATTCTACTAAACTTGTTTTGTATTAGCTTTATTTCAAATCAGAGACGATTGGTTAGGCTTCTGAAAGCTTATGGTGGATTAAACTGAACTGAAGTAATTAATTACCTAAACTAATAAGAAAAGGCATAATTATGTAGCCACTTAAAGCTGTATGTACCTAATCATAAAATTTAAGTGTTTAGGCTCATCAAAATGGTTTGATAAGATAATAAGAGCCTGAAAGTAGGTAACTAAGTATATAATATGTTAAAATAAATGTTGGTACCTACTTAAATTTAAATTTTATGATTCCCGTTTCAATATTGTTTTGATTCATATAAGTTAGAGTTGGTTTACACATTCAGAGTGTTGAATAAAAATTATGTTATAACTTGCTAGGAAATGGTCACCAATTAAAAACAAGTAAAACTGGTAGGATACTGTCACACCAATCTTATAAAAAAAGTCTTCGAATAGATAACAAAATTGATGCTTTGTTTACATTGATGCAATAAAATAGTTACGACGTGTTGAATAATCGTTTCCAGTTTGAGTGACCATAAATTTGTGTATTTTTAAAGTCACGCAGTTTGGAGTCAATAAAAATTTAACGACTGCGAGGGTGCACGAATAAAATTGTTACGCATTCTATGGTAGTTTGTAGATATTTTTTGTCTTATTTGTGCGCATAGTTAATTACTGTAGCTAATAAACAAGCCAATTGGCGTTGAGAAACTTGTTCCTCCATTCAATAAAATGTTTTGGCTGTATATTCAGCTTTTACGGAATCGTTGGGGGATCTTGCCAAGTCATGTTTGTTCTTCGAGAGCTTACTTCCTAATACCTTATTTTTCACGTATTCTAATCTCGTGACCTCATTTGACTGGTTACATAAACAACCCATTACACATTTTACTACCCTCGAGTGAGTTATGGTACTTACGCAATTCGGCACGCGCCCATAAATAGACAAACGCCAAGAAGTTATTCCTAACGTTCCTAAAAGTAATCTATCTCGAGGCCTCACCGCAATATCGGTTTCTGAACGATTAACAGAGGGCGTGCGTGCCCTTCGCTTTTACGACATACTTTTACGACGTCGTAAACTCGGCCGTATAATGCCTATAATCTTTTTCCGCGAGGCTCCGCCCTTCGCTGATAGATGGCGCTAAACACAAAACTCCAAATCACTGTCACCGAACCAAATGTTAAAGTTTTATTGTGTGTTTCGCTAATGTGGTGTGAAATTAATAGGTAATAATGCTTTTATGGGTGCTCGTGAGCTTTATAGGGGCATAAAGTCCTGGCAGGTGAATGTAGTACCCGAAGTATTTGTTTTAAGTTGACCGCAGGTGTGTTGTGCTATCGTTTGATGGCATTTATAACTTTGTGGTATTATAAAAACGAACAAGACTTGTGTTTAGATAATAGTCTATACTTTTATGACTCCTTGAGTACGTTTTTATGACCACATTTTCACAAGAAGTCTTGTGTATTTCATACATTGAGTAGAAACCGTTCGATAGGAACCCTCATACGTAGTTATGTATCTACCTATTTCTTTATTTTCTCCTCTAGTAACTACTTAACTTTCGTATCTTCTGCTCAGTCTCACTCAGTCAATTTGGGACATCGTTACCATTAACTTTAAAGTTTCTTGCAATAGAAAATTAAGCGATGAAATTTTCCTTATACCCATGTTCGCAGCAAATAGGCCGAGAGGTTCCCTGGGAAATGTAGCAATTCGCAGTTTAAACACTATGAAGTATAATTATAACAATTTCGCAAATAGTTGAAAGGACAATTTGCCTTGCCAACTGCGTAGCTAACAGAAATGAACATAAAACTCTAAGGACTGTTTTGGTGTACATCTAGACGTAGGTACCTACCTAAAGAAAGCTTGATTAGGATGCGAAAATCGAACCGCTTTTTATAGACTGTGTTTTTTTATAATACGAGAAAATTTACTGGTATTCAAAATTAATTAAATTAATATACAAAAACTAATTTATTAGTAAATAAATGGGGTGCATGAAAAGAGCCTCCACGAGTGACGATACTTAAGTAGGTACGTCCGGCGCACCTTGGGCAGTCAGCCCCGCTACCAACCTTGCTGACTGGCTAATCTTTTCACCACAGCATGAGCTATTTTCGTATAGCTCGTGGTGATACGAGAAAAGAAGTAAATAAATATAAAATATTAGCATGTAACTGACCCACTGCAGAGAAGGAGCATTGATTGATCACCACGCTTGCTCACTGTGGGTTGGCGTTTTAAGACCACTAAGTCCAGGTTTCCTCACGTTTTTTTCCTTCACCGTATGTCAGTAATAAAGTATATTAAAAAAGTCACATTGGTACATGTCTGGGTTTGAATCTGCAACTCGGTGCTTAACAAGAGGGTCTGTAACCTCAGGCCTACCACGGCACTCGAATTTAGTAGTAAAGTACCAAAAAACGTTCCGTTCGTAAGACATTAGTAGCTAAGAAAATTTAGTTCCGATTGCTGGCGATTTCTTTTCTATAATTTTTACAGCCATGGCGGCATCGGTAATAACTTTCGTTAACATTGATGGTGGAGTCACGAATTTTATCAAATTGAACGTTCTTTATACTAGATGCGTTTCAGTTTAAACAGTTATTCTATCTATGCCAACATTGCCAACTATAGTAACAGTTTATGAAACGTAAACTTATTGTATGTTCCTCCCCATTATATCGTCTTTCAGGCGCACGAGCAGCGCTTTTCTTTTTTCACGTTTAGTTTAGGTACACGCAAAGACTAGAAGAGTCAAAACTTTGTGAATTTTGACTCTTACGGCTGTGTTTTTGCATCCTGACTTACACCTAAAGGTAAATGCTACTTTCGACCTTTGATATCTACAAAATTATCCCTCTGTGGCTTTTTACACCTTTGGTACATAACAATAGTATTTTCATAAGTCGGTCTACATTTTGCTACATAATTATTTGAAGCGAAAGGAGTATGTAAGGATCGCAGCATGCGGCGTTCTACAGTTATCGTTCTACAGTCACTACAGTATGTATATGTAGGTATTGTTTAATGCAAAGTCATTCTCAATTAAAAATATGAATAGTAGTTATATTGTCAAGCTAGTGTGGATGGTTTATCTGTTGCCATTAATAATTTGAACCGGGATTTGAGAGCTATCAAGAGTTGGTCCGATAGATTTGGTGTGGCGGTTAACCCTACTAAGTGTCAGCTGTCATTCTAGGTCGCTCTCGAAACATAAGCAGGTAGTAGACACTTTAACTATACCACCAGTCTTATTCAACGGTACGATCATTCCATTTAGCCCCGATGTTAAAGATCTCGGCTTGCACATCGACAACACCCTTAGCTGGCGAACGCAAGTCACTAAAGTGAGTCAGAAACTGACAAGGAACGTTGCGGTCGCTCTATCGCTTGAAACATTTTCTCCCATATAATACGAAAATAATGCTAGTGCAGACCTTAATACTTCCCATAATTGACTATGGGGATGTCCGCTACTATGACCCGAATGCAGATCTCCTTAACAAACTCGACCGCCTTCTTAATAACTGCATTCGATTCGTTTTCAACCTTCGTAAGGTAATCACGAGTCGGCGTATTGTTCCCTGCTAAAATGTATGCCTATTCGTCAGCGTACTGTGATGAGGGCACTGACTACCTTGTTCTCTTTTCTCTCCAACTTATCTTACCCCTCATTTTCAGTATAGGGGAAGGTTGCGATCATTGGACTAGTTCTTTCATTGGACCACCAAGGTGTTTCCAAAACTGTGCAAGCTAGCAAAACCCAAACTAGTCAAAACGAGTCCGTGGAGACTCTATTTCACCCCCCTTTTACCTCAGTGACGCTGCTGCACGTGGCGAGGAGAGATACGTGTGGTTGTGTTTGCGGCTGTCAAAATCTAATAATTTCACTCAGTACTATTTGACGTAAGTACACACATCAAAAGTGTCTAGGGATCAAGCATTTTTATGCGGATTTCTTGAGATTGAGATGTGGCTTTGTAATAAATTTATGATTTTATAAATTTATATGGATCCTTTTTGGTGCATTTCATAATTTGAATCAGGAACTGTGAATCAAATTCGAGTAAAAGATGAAAATCAGCTGTCAATATTTTCCCTATAAAAACATACAACGCATTGAAGACATTATTAGTGCTACTGTTTCCCTACTACTGATTAAAACCAACGTTATTATGGAGCGGCGACGTCATTTAAGCAGGGAAGAAATGCTCAGAGCCGTGGGAATGATAGAAGCTGGTTCCCGGCAACGTACTGTGGCTTTAGCTCTGAATACAAGTCAGAGTGTTATCAGTCGACTTTGGACACGTTACCGAAGCACTGGTACCGTGGCTGAGCGCCATGGAGGACGGTATCGCTGCACCACACGGAGACAAGACCGATACATTCAAATCTTAACTCGAAGAGCTCCAACAATAACCGCCATGATGTTAGCCGTGAGGCTTCATCACTCTTCAGGGAACTTAATTAGCGACCAAACAGTCAGAAACCGCTTGCATGAAGTGAACCTTCATTCCCGAAGACCGCTACGGGTACCACCTATAGCAATGCACAATCGTAGGATTCGATATCAATGGGCTCTTGGACACAGAAATTGGGCAGAAGAACAATGGCGTTTCGTGTGCTTTTCTGATGAGTCTCGTTTTGGTATGAGACCGGATACAAGACGTATACGACACTGGAGAACCCCTGGACGCCAACAGCGATTAAAATCCTGCCAGGAAGTCCATCCTTATAGTGGTGGAACCATCATGGTATGGGCGGGTATTTGGATCGGCGGAAGAACTGAGTTGATTTGGATCAGAGGCAACCTCAACGCTCAAATTTATGCTGAGACGATTGTATCAGACGTCATCGTTCCTCTACAAGCGCAAATCGGTCCCTTATTTCAGTTAATGCATGATAATGCACGACCGCACACCGCAAGAGTTGTAAGACAGACTCTCGCCGCAGCTAACATCAATGTCCTGCCCTGGCCTGCTCAGTCGCCAGACTTGAACCCGATTGAGCATGCATGGGATATGCTACAGAGAAGAGCTCTGCCGAATATGGAGGGTATCCAGTCGCAAGAAGACCTTTTTTTGTTGTTGCAACGAACATGGGCGGCCATTCCACAGCGTGATTTGGATGAACTCATTTTGAGTATGCCAAACCGATGTTCTTGTGTTGTTAGTGTTCGCGGTAGAAACACGGATTATTAATTGTTTAAGTTACCCAATAAAATTTTAAAGAAAACTGTTATTTCAGTCTTTTTTTCGAACTTTTGTGTTAGTGGTTCAAATGTCAAAAATCCCTTTATTAGGAAAATGGCAAATTTCTTTATTAATGCAAAGGTGACTTGGTTTATCGTTACTGTGACAAACGAAAACACTTTATTTGATGAATCCTTAAAGAAAATTTTAATTAATATCAATCAGGAGAAAAGTTATTGCAAAAATATATGTTGATCCCTAGACACTTTTGATGTGTGTATTATTGTATTCATATTTGTCTGCGTGCACTGTTATGAAATATTGGACAGTTTATTTGAGATTCCATGAGTGTTATTCAGTTTTGTCTAATCATGACCATTTATATTTTAGTTTAGTTTTTCTTAACCAGTACCTTGTTGTCATCAATGGACCTCAAGAGAGTTCCACCGTTGGACCGGTCCAATCATAGCAACTTTTTATTGTATTTTTTTAGTCATAATAAGATCCCGAGTATTTCACTAATTATGTAGTACCTATGTATTTTACTTATTATGTTTCATTAAAACCATAGAAAAATCATTACAAATTTAAAATTCCAGAATGTCGCCGAAAAAAGAAAATACTTTACATGAAATGAAATAAGTATTAGCCTTGCTTTAGATGATTCTAATGATGATTATTACTGATGTCAGGAAACAAAGAGTTGGTTTAAATTATGGTTATAATATTGGTTGCCTCGATTGGACCTCTAGAACAAGTTTCTCGAAGTCCATTGATGGCAACTTGGTGGTTCAATGAAGGTGCCCATGGTCCAAAGAAGGCAACAGTCCAAGATTTAGTTTTCTTCGTTTATATCAAAAAGTGTTAGCCCGATTTGTTTGTGCGTTTGATTATTATAAATAAAGGTCCTATGAAATTAAAATAATAAACTGTTTTCATTTTAAGACTTATACTTTTTGAGTTAAGAGGTCGTAAAGTTAAGTGGTCCATTCATAGCAACCTTCCCCTATGCTCTAGTCATAACAGAAATCTTCGCTCCTCGAATAATCGTCTTTTACAATGTCCCTCTCACCGCTCTGACTTTATACATTCTTCTTTCTTTGTCCAATCTACTCTTCTCTGGAACGCGCTTCTCTTGGAGATCAGGATGGCCACCAGTCGCTATTCCTTCAATACAAAATTACGTGAACATCTTCACAAGGGATTGGCAGAATCACCTCAGCACTGATTTATCCTTTTTTATATTTTTGTAGGGAATAATATAATATGTATATTAAATAATAATTAATATTTATGTAGGTTATGATTACTAATATATATATTTATGTATGTATGTGAATATGATATCTAGTATTTATTGGTTTATTTAATTTGTATCTTTATATTTATAAATGTAAATACTATTGGCAATAATGCCATCGCATCACATACATAACACTATTAAGTGCACCTACCATGTTTTTCCCTGCATCACCCTGAGGTCGACTGGTAGAAAATGCCTAAGGCATTAAGAGCGTGTACGCCGTTCGGCATTTCATACAAAGGAGATCGGACGGGTGTGGCCCAAGTGGCGTCGGAGCATGGCGTATATTTTATTTGAAAGTTCATTACCTAAGCTTACTTTTTTTGTATGGGTACAAAAAAATCTATCCAGGGAGAAAAAAGTTATAGTGCATATTAAAATACTCATCTATCGAGCTATTTTCAACTATTTAATCAATTAAATCTATTTCTTTTAACTTAATATGGTATGTTTGCTGTTGTCTAACATCTATGATGACTCAGGTGCGTGGTACTTTTTGTGCCAACATTAGAAAGAGACAAAAATGATACAAAGGCAAAGAAAACGCAACGCGGGCGCAGCGGTAGTGCGTTTCCCTTCCCTCCGCTCCATGATCAGGATGACGGGATCAGCTCAAGTCACTGGCAGTCACTCTCTCCGCTCGCTGCTGTTCGATGTGATTGTTTCAACTACGTTACCTATTCTGTTATTCGTCCACTGTTTACCGGCTGTGTTTGATTGCTTTCTGACGAACTTGGCGTGTTTACTTGAACTGTCCGATTTGATCTGGATTGTCCATTTTTTTATTTAATGATTTGAAATCATCAAATGACTTTTTCCGCTCTGGGCGGAGCGGAAGGGAGTATCAGATCTTACTGACTAAAACCCATCCGTGTAAGGGCACTAGGAGGACCTAAAGCCCTTTGCGTTCCAGGGCTGCGGTAACTCTTTCGAACATTTTCCGCAACCCTGGCAGGCACTGGCCTCCATCTACTTTGCTGACATCTTTTTGAGGTGCGCGTGGAACACAACGCTGCGCCCGCGTTGCGTTTTCTTTGCCTTTGTATCATTTTTGTCTCTTTCTAATGTTGGCACAAAAAGTACCACGCACCTGAGTCATCATAGATGTTAGACAACAGCAAACATACCATATTAAGTTAAAAGAAATAGATTTAATTGATTAAATAGTTGAAAATAGCTCGATAGATGAGTATTTTAATATGCACTATAACTTTTTTCTCCCTGGATAGATGTTTTTGTACCCATACAAAAAAAGTAAGCTTAGGTAATGAACTTTCAAATAAAATATACGCCATGCTCCGACGCCACTTGGGCCAGAGCCCAAACAAAAATGTCCGATCTCCTTTTCAAGTCCTTATTTTTCAATATGACTAAACCGATTTTAATGAAACTTCACACCCATCAGCAGGATACATAGGACTAAAAAGTTATTAGAAAACATTTTCGAAAAATAGTGTTACAGTTAAATTAGACCGATTTTAAATTTTCCATACAAACAGAAATTTCCAACTATCTTTTTTTAAGTACGACATTTCGAAAATGTTTTCTACTAACTTTTTAGACCTAAGTACCCTGCTTATGTGTGTGAAGTTTCATCAAAATCGGTTAAGTCATTACGAAAAACAAAGACTTGAAAATTTGTATGAAATGCCGAACGGCGTACACGCTCTTAAGTCCGCCTCTGTACAAATTTTGTGCGAAAGTATAAATAAATAAATAGTGTATTGTGAAATTATATTACTTCCAAGCCAACTTGTCATCCAACTACGGGTTAATGAATCGGTCTCTGAACGCAACTTTATGCAGATCCACTCGATGACTCCTCAGCATAAGTGTTATTGCAATACATTCTCTACAAACTCACGCCTATCATTCCTGACATACAACTTACCGTCTAGACTGAAACTATTTCTCTATTACCCTCAATTACCTTTACTATCGGAACTCTCTGTCTAACACACTGAAAATAAAAAGGATGAAAACAGTAGGGTGGTGCACAGAATCCCTCCGATTTTCCATGCAATTGAATAAAAGACGTTACGGTGTGTCGACGTCACGGTAGGATTTTTATCGATATATCGAATCGGATGTAATCCGAGTTCGATGCCTGACTCGATTCATTCGATCGAGTGGTGGCAAGTTTAAAATTCATAACATATCTGGCAGAAAGTTTCTATGCACTTTTACACGCGAGCTAGTTTTTCGATGTAAACATATAATTTCACGAGTTTATTTCGATACAAAGTGGGTGTTGTGACGTCAGTGCTCAGGGTCTTTTATATCAGGGTGATGTATTCAGTATTCCTGGATTTCCTCTTTACGTATCATTGTAAACGACTACCGAATGGGAAATCTATATTGTTTATAATTTCGCATTTTCTCTTACAGTGAAACTTTTCCCTATGTGCGCAAATGATTAGACTACAATTAATATTATGATGCGTATAAGCCCGGCCGCACGTTATCAGAAATTTCCGTCAGAAAATATCTGACGCGTGCGCGAAGACATACGCGCGCATAAATTTGGTACTAGAGCCAGCAGGTTGCCGGATTCAGCAAATTCTGACAGTGTGCGGGGTCTAGTACAAAATGTATGAGCAGTGTCGCGACTCAGAAATTTTCTGGCAGAAATTTCTGATAATGTGCGGCCGGGCTAATTGTGATAAGACTGGATCCAAAATCTCGTATCATGCAATAAGATAAGGCACTCATTATCCCTACTAATACTATAAATGCGAAAGTAACTCTGTCTATCTGTAACGCTTTCACGCCTAAATCGCTGAACCGATTTTGATGAAACTTGGTTCAGAGACTTGACTGCCTCGTTGGTCTAGCGGTCGCAAGCGTGACTGCTGAGCGTGAGGTCCTGGGTTCGATACCCAGTTCGGGCAAAGTGTTATTGGGTTTTTCCGTGTGGAAATTCTCAGTGCAGGCCGGAGTCTGGATTTGTACCCGGTCGATGGCAACAGGCTCGCCCCCTATTACATGAGACGTAAACATAACGGCGAAATGTGGGTGTACTGTTCACCTCTGCCAACCCTTCGCGGAATACAGGCGTGAGTTCATGTATGTATTTATTAAAACTACGCAACGGATTTTGATGCGGTTTTTTTAATAGATAGAGTGATTCAAGAGGAAGGTTTCACGTGTCACGTGCGAAGTCGGGGCGGGTCGCTAGTAATATAATAAAGAATACCTACGTAATAAACGACATCCACGCGGGCAAATCCGCGGACGACCTCTAGTTACCTATAAAGGCAAAGGCCTCCAAAACATACGGCCTGGTTACGTAGAAACGGTCCGCAAGGACCCATCTTTAAGCAGTCCAATAGAAAAAAACACCAAAACTTATAAGATGCAGTCTCTTTATTTTTTTCTAAAGGGCGATTGTTAAAAGTATCTTTAGTTTTATATCCGCACTTTTACATAAGTTTTTGACGCAAAGCTACGCTGGAAAACACACGTCAAAAAGAAAAAAGACGAACTAGAAATACGGTACAAAAGAATGTATTGGCTGATTGGAAGACACTCAACGCTGTCCATCCAGAACAAACTTTTATTATATAAACAAGTCCTTATGCCAGTGTGGACTTATGGTATACAGCTGTGGGGCTGCACCAAACAGACTAACATGTTAAGTATACAACGATTTCAGAACAAGGTACTGAGGGAAATGGTTAATGCACCTTGATACGTAAGGAATGACGATCTCCATCGGGACCTTAAAGTAGAGTTCGTCGATAAAGTAATTAGAAAGTATGCAGAAGCTCACGAACGTAGGCTTCATCGTCATGTGAACGTCGAGGCATTCCAGCTTCTCGACCACACGAACATAGTGAGAAGACTCAAAAGAACAAAACTGTTCGAGCTAGTGTTTAATATGTATAATGTAGTACAAGTGCTACACCTAAAGAACACATGAATAAAGTGTCTTCGCCATAATAAAGACAATAAGAAAAGTGCTATTGGACACATTGTTAGTAAAATACAATTTAACAGTTTCAGTTATAAATAAATTACTCATTAGCCTAATTATAAGGCTAGATTGTAATAAGATTAGGGCGCATCGTCATGAAGTGCACTGAGAACGGAAAAAAACGCACTTTTATAATTTTATTATTCAATAAAGAGACTCATCAAAAAAGTTATCTAGATGTTAGTCGATACCTTCCCTCTATTTTCTCTTTTGTTAATTCCAAAACAGTTTAGAATTTCCTGGTACACATCGAGAGTCTCTTCTCGGTATTTGCGTTACAGATAAGTTCTGGTTTGCTGGAAATGTGTCCTGGACTAAGTCCAAAACATTCTACAATATTGTTCAACCTCACAATACTGTCAAGTATAACCCGGGGAAGTAGAGGCTTAAGAGTTTAGCAGATTTTAGCTTAAAGCAGAATTCTACTGCGGCAATAAAGGAAAACGTCTAAAATACTTCGGTATACTAACACAAACATTATTCCATTCATGTGGAAGTAACTAACCAAAGAACTTCATAACTATTCAATTTTATAACATTGTCCTTCATAATTAACGCACACACACACACCAACACACAAAGACTAGGCAATTCCGTCGAGTTGTTAAATTTCAAACGTCGGTATCCATGTTTTCACACACACATATCGTAAAATTTTATTAAAATTAAAACAAAAAGCAGTTGATAGCGAGTGTGTTAGCTAAAGCCCACGGGAGGTAGACGTGGCGAAATTTTCAGTAATGGCAGCCGTTACGCCCTCCGCCGTCGTTCACCGGCGGTATTTGCATTATCGTGGTATTAATACGATGGTATGTGTAATACCATAGAGTTTTTGTTGTGGTTATTGATATGGGATTATATTTCAGGATGATACTAAGGGTTCTTATGGTGATATAGAGTATATAAGGAAGGTGTTCTTGGCATAATCATTATCTATTTTCGTGTTTTTCATGCCAACCACTCTCTTCTCGATGATCTTATAAAACATTATGTATGGTGGTTTTTCTGAGAATGATTATATGCAGAAGACGGAAGTATCTTGGCCATTTATTCGATGTAGAGTCTATTCCATTGATGCGATGTAGTCATGCAAGACATCGCAGATGCGCAAGCGGCTAAATGAATGAGTACGTGTTCCTTATAAAATAGGTACATACAGAGCCTCGGTGAAAACCAGACAAGTAAAATAAAAGATTAAGTACTGAGTGGCTTTACACGAAGCAATAATGAACTGCATTAAAAATCGCAAACTATCTACCAAATTAAAATAAAATAAAGGTTTATTGCAGAAACTTGAACAACTTTTGCAGTAAATCTTACATAAGGACCTCCTTTTAAGTAAAAGATATACCTGTGCTAGGAGGGCCCGCTCTTCAATTCAAATACTAAGTAAAGATTGAACTGATATTTGCATTAAACTCATTTTCTTAATAAAATCGTTTTTTTTTAATAAAGTTCATACAAATTTCATTTATGCTTGCTTGTGTCAAAATATAACAACTACTTAACACTCTTTTTAGATAGTAAAGCAACTATACCCTGTACCTACTCATACAAAAAAAACTGTTTTAATTGTAGAAATTGTAGATACATTTCGTGAATTGATTTCACAAGTGAATTCTAACTAGCAACTTACGAGTTATTTGTTCAACTAAGAATCCAACGAGCACAACGCATTGCATAGCATCAATCGCAAATCTTTGATCATGAAATACTAATAAGAAATACACGTTAATAGAAAACAAAAACAGTTGAAGAATAACTTAAGATTTTCGAATAATACCTATGTATGTTTAACGGATTTTTGAAGCAAAATTTATATTTCATAATAAAAGGTTTGTTTACCTTTTACATAAAATTTAAATGGCCAAGCAATAGATTTAACTACCACTTACGGCTACAAGCTTCATAAATTCTTCTGTATCCGAAAGGCTTTCTAGGCAATTTTCGTTGTATAGTCACCTAATAATATGTATATGTCGCAGAATCAACACAGAAGCACAACTATTAGAATGACTATTGATTATTGTTAATGTAGTAGGACGCCATCTATTGTCGGAAACGTCAAGCAGTGTGCTTGGGTGAGGTCGGTGCGGGGCATGGCATGTCTTGTTTGACGGCTGTCAGCTGTCATTCTTTTTGACATTGGATGCATTTGATTTGAGTGAAGTCACTTTGGAGTGAGACACGACAGCGAGAGGTCGTTTTGCCAGCCTGCACCGAACTTACCGCGTTTCCGTACTTTAATCTATTTCCATCGGTTTGATCATTAGAGTTAGATTGACTTACACACGTAGCGAATTTTTTTTTTTTTTTTTTTTTTATTATATTTGCCCTCTCTAAGATTTCTCTTGTATCGTGGGTGCGTTTACAGACACAAATCTCACAAACAAACGCCCAGACCCGAAACAACCATCTGTAGGCCATACAAATTTTTGTTCCGTGTGGGAATCGAACCCACGACCCGTGGCGCAGAAGCCAATCGCTTAGCCACTGCACCAAACGTGTCGTCTATGTGTATATATGTGTATAATATGTTACGGGTAATAGCCGAAGTGTGGCTACACCTAGTTTTAGCCGGGTACAACTAGGTGCAGCCGGCCACATGAGGTTAAACTTAGATATATCCTACTTATCTTCAGTTAGAATTAGGTTTACCCTTCATCATAGCAGGGTGCATAGGTGCAGCCGCACACCGGTGGTTAAGGGGAACCCCGACACGGATAGGCTAGAGTGAGCGAGCGAAGCGAGCGAACGAAGCCCCCGTCATCCCCTTCGTGTTAGGTTACTTTAAACCCTGCAGACAGAAATAGCTCCGTCGACTTAAGCTACACCTTGTTCTAACCAACTGCTTCTGGTTGCACCTAGTTGTACCCGAGTAAACATAGGTGTAACCGCCATTCGGCGTTTACCCGTAACATATACACATAATAAATTAATAAACATAAAAAGATAATTTCTTTAAGAAAAATTAAAAAATATTAGGAACCATAACTCCTACGTATTTATGGAAACTACACTCACCGGCATAATTAGCGGAACGCAACAAAAAACCGTGTTTTTTCCATAATTTCGTATTGTACACTAATGTTTTTTTTTTAATATTTTATAATTAGGGTTAAATGCATTAAAAGGACAAATAATCAATAATCATTTAATTGAATTTGGCAATTTAAATCTTCAATTTGCCAAAATATCCATTTTGTAACTTTCGGCGCATATTTTTTGGAATAATTAATTTGCTATTTATTTTACTTTTTTGTTTGTTTTTTCACCGTTTCTCGTTTCACTGCTAGGGTCCTTATCAGTATTATGACATGTTTTTCCACTCAATTTTTTAATCCATTGTCTTTTCATAAGACAAATTGTCCCCATACTCCCATGAAACACTTTTTAATCCTCTAATGTTTCTGGGTGGCTGGATTTTTTTCTCTAACCCTATTTCCCGTCAAGGCCAAGTCATATTCTATTGGACTCATGTCCGAGGTCCACGTTGACCCACCCTGGTGGGTTATTACAACATCTTATATGAAATTGCGGACCACGAATATACATTCCGGTGACACCTAATCGTGCATATTTTGTTTTTCTTGACTGATAATTTGTCAAGTAGCATCGCATGAGGTTCTGGGATGTCTATCCTGCAAAAATAAGCAGCCAGTAAGCCTCCTTCAATAATGCCTAACTCCGTGTGCGCTTCAAAACAAATGACACCCCAAACCATTACTGGAGCCTCCAGTATAAGGCACATTCCTGTAAAATTTGACAGTTCAAAGTGATTCCCTTGACGTATTCATATTCTATGCCTCCTATCCAAAAAATGTATATCAAAAAATAGCTTGCCCCTGAGAAAAAATCTCTTTCTAACTCCTTAGTCCGATCTCGGTGTTATTGAGCAAAACTTAATTTCACTACGCGATGACCTACAGCAAGTTTTGGACATTCAGCAGTCGCGTTAGACATCAGATTACCTTCAATGAGACGTCGTCTTTCTTTCCGCATACTGACAAACAAAATACGGACCACTTTCAGGATGCTACAGGCCCGAATAGCAGCATTGCGCCAATTTTTCAGAGCCTTAACCGGTTTGAAATGTCATAAACCAATCATCAGCGGCGCTTTTTCCTTGATTTCTGTATTATTCTCATCTTCTAACGAAACATCCTGTCTGCTGGTACCAATGGACATTGCGAGGAATGACTAATATCGATACACCCAGTGCTTAACTTACTGCACGATAGGTTTGACTTTCATCGATCACTGTAACATCCCTTATAGCTTTTGTCACAGGTAAATTACTTCTTTCAGCCTCTACGCAATGTTTTTTTTCCAAATGCAATGAATACACTAAGGCTAAACCACCAGTACTTAAATAAAACAAAGTTCCGATCAAAAACACAAAAGGGCAAAATCTTTGTAAAATCAAAACTGGGCCTAATTTACCTCTAATCGCTTAGGAAAACCGATTTTTTCTTCAACATGCAAGTCCTAATTGAAGGTTCTTTTGAATAAAAAAATCGTCATAGCAATAGCAGTACCATATAATTCAAAAATTGAAAAAATAAAAACGTTCCGCTAATTATGCCGGTGAGTGTATATGTGTAGTAATTCATAATGCTAATAGATATTTTAGAAGGAAATCGCTTTTGAATTTCGGTATGTGTATACATATTATTGCAAGTGTGTACAGGTCCATTTAACTAAAAGGAACTATGTAGGTAAATGATAGTGCACTAAACATTAGCAAGCGCAGAGTTAGTTCCTTTATTGTATAGCAAGTCTTAGATATACGAAAATGCCGTCTAAACTTCAAAAGCCTTAATAAAATCAAGGTCTGCTTTCAGAGTTAATGACGATGCTGCTTCTAATCCACTTGAAGTAATGTAAGCCTACGTAATAGATGATAGTCGATTTTCAGTGCAAGTAATTTTGAGAACAGCTCCAAACTTAGCTATGTAAACTTAAGTAGGTACATTAGAAAATCACATTGTATCACTTAAAACTGCAGAAGGGCGATATTTGAAAACCCTTAATGGTCCTATACAGGGTGTTTGGCAGAACGTTAAACATACGAAAATGGTTGATAGGTAGGGTCATCTGCTACTTACTCAGCCCTAATTTATTTGGCCCTGGCCCCCTGGTTTTTTTTTTAATGCAAGTTGAAATTAAGATTTAAGTATTTTTTACACCTTTCTGTAAGTTTGAGGACTCAAAACTTTTTTTCTAGCTAACATCTGAATAAAGCAATAATTTTATAAGAATCTGCCAACATTACACAAGATTAAAGATTAAAAAAAAACAAAAACATTGCCTGTTTTACCCATTTTTAATAAAAATTACACTTTAAAGTTAAGAAATTGGTGAAACTAGAAGAAAGAAAAACATTTTTTTTTTAAATATGGACGCCATGGCCACATAAATTAGTGCTGAGTAAGTAGCAGATGACTTCACCTATCTACCATTTTCGTATGTTCAACGTTCTGCCAAACAACCTGTATAATAACATTGGAAAAAAAAACTTTATTCTCATAAGATGTTAATTAACATTATAGTAGTTTTAGATTGTTTTTAGTCTTGTCTCATTGCTTGGATTTCATTATCAAAATTAGACGTTGTTTCTGAAAAACGTTCCCATCCACGCAGGGGTGGATTTGCCTATAGGCCAGGTAGGCCCGGGCCTAGGGCGGCAAAATTTAGGGGGTGGCAAGATTTGGTGGGTTTTTTTTTGTATTCCCTCCTTCTCTGAACCTATCAAAGCAGACTCAATAAACTCAACTCAAATGTAAATACTCAAAAATGTGTCCATAGCATCTCGCAATTTTTTTTACACAAGACGATTGCGATTATTAAAAGTTTGGTTCATTGAACTGTAGTATTTGAAACACTGATTGAGATAATTTTATCATTTACAGACTTTAGTTGTTTTTTATTTTAATTTAATTCCGAGTAGGGGGTGGCAATATTCTACAGGCCTAGGGCAGACAACGTGTCAAATCCGCCCCTGCATCCACGAGTTGGTTAATGAGGAAGATATACAAGGTTAGTCGGAAAGGGGGTACTAATCCCCAGGCAACTTAAAGTATCACTGATGACTGTTTTAAAGCAAGTGTTAAAATTTTAAAATTCGATAATTTTTATTTTCATAAAAGATGATTAGGATCCTATTATTTCAGTTTTTTGAAAAAGTATTCTTCCCTGCTTTAATTACGAATTCAGAAAATGAAGTTTCTAATTCGTGACCCCAAACATGACCTAAAATGTAAACATCTGATCATAGCTGAGGATAGACAGGTTTTGGACAATTTTTTTTTAAATCTTTAAACAGCTATTTCTCTTAAACTATTGGCTTTTGGGGAAAGTTGTAGAACAAAAGTTACTCATTATTATGGGTACTTTAACACCCTTTTAGATTCGTACCCCCTTTCCGACTAACCTTGTATAACGAAAATGGTCACTTGATTCTAATTTACTATGTAGTCTACTGGTGAGTGTACTGTCACTGTCAACCAGAAAATCGTGGTAGTATACCACCAAACCACATGCATGAAATTGTATGGAATTCACGAATAATTTAATGTTCAAACTCGATTTTCTCACAACTTGATAATTCGTCACCCTCCGCGCTAGCTGTCGTAATTAGCAATTGATAATTTTTCAGAGAAATATGACGTATGAGTGACGTATCTGCTTCAAATGAATAGAAATAAATAAATAGATACTTTAGGGCTTTAGGGCAACTACTAACCATGCCAAGAGTAAGCCAAGAGCAATATAAAAAAGTTATTAATTCATTAATAATGCCACAGCTAACGCAACTATTGAAACATTATCAATTGCTAGATACGACAGTTAGCGCGGCGGGTGACGAATTGTGGGTTGGAACGTTTTTCAGATACTACGTTCAATTGGACTTGTTAATACCTGCATACTTTACTTAACTTTGGAATAACGATAATGACGTAATAAATTTTTAAGATTTTTCAAACATTTACCCGGAAAATGATAGTCGCTCTTTGTTCGACTCTCAAGCCAGAACGGAAAGAGAAATATCGTCCGTAAAAATATCTTACGGCTTCATACTGTATTCCAGAGCTTATCCATTCAGCCCATTTAAGTCGATTAGCCCAACAATGGCTTCGGCCAGACAAAGAAAGCTAGCCTCGGAATTTTCAAGCAATTTAATTCAGCGGAAAAACCCTTACCGATATTTTTTTCCAATTAGAGAGATCCTTAGGAGAAAGGAATCGAATTAAGCGCTGATAGCCGCTTTTATGTACACATTTCTAATATGTTTAAGTAAAAAGCGTAATAACTTAGAATTGTTATTGTCTAGGAGAATTTATGTTTTACGCTATATGGTTAAAGTAATTAGAATTTTGTAACTAATTTGTATATGTCTGAGAAAGCTCAAGTAAAGTACAACATACATTTAAGACAAAGTATTTGTCGTTTACGTTAATAGGTACGATGTTTGCTTAAGCCGTTCATTTGCAAGATTCTCTAATTCCCATCTGTAGGTACTCACATAACGGTTGAAGAGATACCTATTTATCAATAGGTAATCTTGTTCCTATATTCATTTATATTTATAACAGAAAGGAGGTATCTCGAACAATTAATTTCCCTAAATTTCATTAGCAACTCTTCCAATTTGCATTTAAAATGTGCGATCACGTACCTAGGTGCCTACACAAATACCTTCCACAGCAGACTAAAGAACCGTCCGAACGCCCCATTATTTTAATACCCTTATCAAAAAACAAGGCACATTACAAAATGGCCGCCATTTTCATGAGTTTGCGCGGGAAAACGCTCGTGAGCCAGCCTGGAAAATTATAACAAAAGGCATCTACCGCTATCTTTCTAATTATAGTAAATCACCTTGCTACGGGCGAGATAAGACTGTACACATTCTATTTACAAATGTCGTATGAGTTCGGGGAAAGTCGTAACTTACTACGTTTTGGTTTTGCGCGAGACGTTTCGTAGGTGCTAAGAATTAGAACGGCGTAAGCGACGGACAATTTGAAGGGTGTTGAGACGTTTGTTTCCGAGAGGGGTTGCGTGTATTTTGGAGGGTGAAATGGCGTTTGTTTGGTGTATGTAGGATTGTTATACGACGTTTCGGTGTTGAGTGGTGAACTCGTTCGATGAACGGACCCTCGTCTAGTACAATCGTATCGAGAAGTATCGCGTATTGTATTCCGCAGCGATAACTTTAGAGTTGGAAAAATCGGGAAACAAAATAAATAAAACAGGTGACTTAAATGTAGTTGAGTTATTTGGTTGTAACTTTGTATATATTTTGAAAAGTAAAATCGTTAAGAAACACGTAACGATGTTCCTTCAAAACTTTTCTGAAGATTTTCCTTAAGCTTAAGGAAACATTTGGGTACCAATCGATTAAGAAGTAGGTAAGCTGGCCGTTTAATTTTTTGTATTAGCCAAATAAACTTGAAATCTTCTCTATTTTTCCAGGTAGGTATCAAACAAGTTAAAATAAAAAACTAAATTAAAACTATCATAATCACAATCAACGGCTCTTGCTCCGGTAATAGGTTTTTTTGTGATTTTGGCAATAATGATATTAAAATATAAGGACTTCATTCAGGAAAAAAACTTGGAAATATTTTCACGTAAATATATATTTCCTGTAGTTCATACGTAAGTATTATAAAAAGAAAATGCTAAGAGCTGTAATGATTTTCCTATGGACTGTCCTATTGTTCTATACACACAGATGTAAGGCGATGCACCGCACCCCCACAATTACAACCCCACCTGTTTATACACTTGCACCCCACGACACATAGAACCTCAAACCAATATAGTATGACCCGCTCCTTTCCCCGCTGCCGTAACAAAAACAGACTAAAGGAGGGAATGAAAGCATTTCGTCAAAGGTCTAGCTAAGTAGGATAGATGAGAGGTGGTTGGAAAAAGGTGCCTTTACTGATTCCAGTTACTTGCCAGTAATGCATTCTCATAAGAGATAACTCTTACTTTCCCGATTACTTATAAGAGAGTTGAAACTTTCTAATACTATTGGAACTAGTTCAAACAGTGACAAAAGCTGGTCAGTTGCAATTTGATCCAATATAGGTAAAGCATAGAACAAGTCGGCTGTCCCATTTCAAAACCTAGTAAGGGCTTAAAACGAAATTTTACAGGAGAGCGCATAAACGTTAAATTGGCCAGCCTTTGAAAAATATTTATGGTAGGTAAAACCATGTGGTTAAAGTGACTTACTAGGTTTTAAAATTATTCCAGGCAGTGAATGGCACTTACTAGATATCGATGCTGAAATATATCTGCTTATTCTGTGAGTTTTCAGCGCTGATGTTTTTGTACATATTTTGTAGAGACTTTCTAGGTTAGCAAGATTATGCAATAAAACGATTTTTGTAAAAGTGTCCCTTACTAGGTTTTGAAATGGGACAGCCGAAGTATACAGAACAGCATTCTAATTGCGCAATACATTCGTAATCGCTATGGCTTTGATTTTGACAGGTCAACAATTTATATAACAACGTATGTATTAACAATACGACTTCTCCGCAACTATGTACCATACAATGAACATTGTTGTTGCCACAACAACTAGAGTGCGCGCAAGATAAGTCCGCGCGCGGCAGAAATCGGAACTAATCATGGTCCACCAAAGTGTGTGCCGTATTATTAATTTTGATAGTAGAACTACCTGATTGTAGGAATGTTTAACGGAAAAATATGTTTAGCGATAAAAAAGTTAAGCTTAAAAAGCGAATTTGAATTTTTGCGATCATGACAACGTTTAGCACGCCCTCAGTCGCGCGCAGAGTTATCTTGCGCGCACTCTATCATGAATGATTTTGGCAATTGCCCTGCAGGTTTAGCACTTATAATGGTCGATACAAAAGTTTGTATGATCTGTAGGCTATGATCTGTAGGCTAATTCACCTAAATTAAGGTACAAGTCCGAGACGGGCTGCAGAACGCAAACTGCAAAAGTAGTATCGCTTGCGGTGCGATCTGCGGCTGCGGTCTGCGGTTGCAGTTTTGCAGTCGCTGTCGGAATAGCACCTTTAAAATGCACAACTTAAAGGCGCTATTCCGATGGCGACTTGCTGTCTGCGGTTGCAGTCTGCAGTTTGCAGCCCGTCTCGGACTTGTATCTTAAAGAAGTTCAGTTGCAGAGTAGTTGCAGTTAAGTTTTGATTAAAACAACGCTTTTCGTATTCTCTTAATCGGCAATCGCTGTAAGATACGCTCACATGAACTTATCTGCAACTTCGCTGCAACTTGATCGGCGCGTCATAGAATTACGTGAATTAACCTAAAGGTACTGTTACTTTCTCTACCTAGATGGGACCCAGAAATTGGGTCTTACATCCACTTTCATTGTAAAACCCGCCAAACAGTGGAATGCGGTGCCCGAGTGGGTGTTCCCCGATAGCTACAATTTGGGTGTCTTCAAGTCACGAGTGACTCGGTTTCTTCTAGGCAAGTGTGCTCCATCGTAGACCGCATCATCGCTTAACATTAGGTGAGATGGCGGTCAAATGCATGCCTAGAATCAAATATAAAAAAAAACATTGGGGTCGATCACTTTAGGACACTCTTACTATCTTAAATAAAGTCAGTCTATTTTTCTAATACCGTACTAAACTTCTCATGCCAGCGCTTCATTGGGAAATGGAAGACCTCGTTTTAATTCTTTTGTTATATGTAATCTAACGAATAGGTAGGTACCTATTTCTCATGCAACCTGACATTTATAAACTGGCTTCCACTAACTCGCGCTAGTAGAGCTAAGCTTACAGAGAATGTCTTATGCAATATCGGACATTCTACAATTCAGATATTGAATCGAGACCGCGACTTAGTCACACTCCTTTATTTTGTAATCCATCGTACTTTAGAAGGACTTGACACTCAATTTATGCTGACTCATGCAAAAGGATTACAGTACAATAAAGTGAATGAATAACGATTGGTACAATATCGGTAACTCGTTGATTTGTAACAATTTGTGTATAATCCGAGACGGCAATACTTCTTCGAGTTGAATATTGAACTCGCCAGCTTCAAATTGTACGCAGAACAACTAGAAGCAGATAATTCATGTCTAGATAGTAATTAATGATTACGAGCAACAAACACAGATCGACATCAAGGCAATTGAAAATTAAATTTACGTCTACACTTTTCATTTTAATACATCGATTGTTTACTAGCCAGTCATAAAGCGATCATTCAAATTATAGAACGTCATTTAATTGTATTCCTTATTTGAATTTCTTGTGACGAGTGACTCGCCCGGGGACTGGAATGCTCCAAACGGTGTCGGACCCACACAAAGCGAGTGGCACAACAAAAACGAGCTGGTTAGTCGTAACTCGCGCTGGATAGTTAAGTGTACGAATAACGTCCTATATTGCGCCCGCGGCTCCGTACCGCCATACACCACGTAATACGATCCAATTAAATTGCTACGAATTTATGTGTGTACACTACGCGCCCTGAGGTGTCCTTAATTTCGTTTGTTTTAATAAACGAGCGAGTAATGGGAGTTAGAAACGTTTTGTAATCGATACAATGTTGTTTTGGATGGTTACGGATTGGGACGAAATTGTATCACGTTGGATTTATTAAACGGGAACGTCTGTTGGAATGTTTTCATTTTAGGAGACAACAATGTAAACTACCACTGAACTCAATTTAAAATTGAAAATTTATTGTACTAAGTATATTTGTAGCTGGTTTAATTAAATTATCGTTTTAGAACAAAAAAAAATCGACATCAAAGAAAACCCACGCATATAACCATTCATATTTCCTCTTTATTTCAATGAAGTTAACTCTAGCCGACAGTGCATAAAATTGCTAGGAGTCCTCAAATTATTACAACCATCTCAATAGGAAAAGGACAATTCGACCGTTTCTTTCAATATTCCTGTATTTTCCCTCGGAAAACGTAATCGACCGAGGACAGTAATATTACATTTTGTTATATAATAACGATTTTCCTTCCCAATGGCAATTCGTCGTTATTGGACGTAAAGTAAGAACGAACGGTGGCTTCAGTCGAAACGAACATAGGTAATAATAATATAGTTATTGTTATACCTTCCCTTAACCTAAGCCTCGTATCAGGAGCAACGATTTCGGGCAGTCACATCAACCGTTTCGAGTTTTACGACTTCCATTGCGTGCGTACAACGAGTAGACACGATTAAACAGCGTAGTAAGAGTTCAATAGATGACAATTGCAGCTATGCGGTGAATGGGCGCTCCATTCCGGGAACGAGAGGTAGGATTGTACACTCCGACCTGGCTTCTATCTGCAAAATCAATGTGGCTATTAGCAAGTTTTCGCGCAGTCGCAAAACGTTCACGGAACGCTACCGGTCAGAAGTTACAGCCACTCGGACCGACTTTCTATGCAGATGCTACTGTTTAAAATTATACACGGCGAATAGAACTACCAACTTTCATATATAGATTTTTATTCCTTTGTTTAGATATTATTGTTGATTTGAATGAATGAGGAGTTTTTTTTTTGTTCTTTGATAATTTTATCGGTTTAACTGTGCTACCTACTAAATTTAGCATAAGATGATGATACCAATAATAATAACGTACCTGATACGCATGAGACGGCGTGTTCGGCGATAAAAATGCTAATACTTGTACCTACAACAGAGTATAGGAATCTCTGTTTTTTGTTTCCAAAAATATGTGGAAAGTTTCTCCCTTTCTTCTGTACTGGCTGTGTATTGAGTTATCAATTTTACAAATTATTTTATATTTTTTATCCAATTGAGCCATCGTTTTGCATATTTGCTGTAGTACATTGTATACCTACTAGTTTACCAATTAGAAGTCGGACAATGTTCTCATATAAAATTCATTGATTTCTATTTCCATATTATTAATCGAGCCGTTTGAATCAATGATTCATTTATTTCATTTTCATAGTGTCTACATATTTTTTTTACTGGTATTTGTTTATTAGATTAACATTTAAGTTTTTTAAAAGGAGTCTCAAAAATTGTATGACTTTTGTTAAAAGTGAATATAATACATTCATTGAAGAAGATAACATTTACGAAACTGTCTTTAGTTTATTTTATTTTTTTATTTATTAATTAATTGTGGTAGACGAAGTTCTGACATTTGTTTAGAAGATTGTACTCACTACAATCTAATTTGATAGTAAAATCTTATTTCCCACAAGAATCCACTAACGTTCCATCATAGTGTTCTTCCAACCATTGGCATTGTTTAAAGGACAAGCACCTGTGCCTCTACAAGGCACAAAGTAGCTTCTTACAATAATGCGTTGGATTGAAATAAGACTTTTTTATAGATTATATCAATCGTTACGTTTTTAATTTTCTTATATCGTTAACGCTTGAGAAAGTGCTGTCTACAGCCTGTCTGGTACGTTTTTAGAAAGCAATCGATTATTATTGACTATTTTGAGTCTGAATCACTTCTTTTTGCAGTAAGTAATGCTTGCAAGATATTTATAAGATTGTGACTTCTCAAAGAATTTAGATTTCACTAATTAACATTTTTTATCTGTCTAGATTCAATTAAGGAAGTAAAAGCTCAGAGCTTTTGTGACTTATCCAAATTAGGTTTATTATTATTTTTAACCTTGTATTGATCTAAGTTCTTCGTAAGAATCTTTTCTATTCATAATTTTGACATTATCTAGGATTAGTATTTGTTTTGCACAAAGTTTTATTTTCCTCTTCTTACTTACATAATTATTGAAAAATTGATTTTAGAATTTTACCATAGATGCATACGGTTAGGATGGCATGATGATATGGTACTTATACTTATCCAAAAAGTTTGCCACAAGGGTAATATCATAACACATAATTTTCGGGTGATAATTAAACCCGTAAATTCAGTGTTTTTACTACATTAATATAAAATTATTATTAAAACATCTAAGGAATCATACAAAATACAAGGTTTAGGAATATTCTAATTCATAATTGTCTAATCTTCTCTTTTATCGTGATAATTTTACACACTCCATGTATTTCTATTATTCGACTCAAACGATACTTTAAACAAGTATTTTATAAAAGTAGTACGTACGTAAGGGAGTTGCCTCGTGCCTCGAGGAGGGATGTGGACCGATAAACGATGGTTAAATCGATACTGCACGACGCCGTTTGCCGCTTTATAGGCCAAGCAAATTAGCTAAACCTGGACATAATTCGATAACTGTAATTTTCTTTTTCTATGACATAAAGTATTGTTAATTATAGTTAAAATAAATAGAATTAAAAATTTTAAAGCTCCGCGTCAGTGTAAAAAAAATTAAAAACTAAATTATCAACACATTTTGATTTCGTAAGTACAGCATAATAAATAACTTTGTAAAAGTACCTTTATTATGATATGACGCTTGTATTCCAGTAAAAAACGTCTAAATTAAACTAATTAATCTTTCGGGACTATCATTAATGAAGAAGGTTCAGTAAGTTACAGATTTTGTGGATTATCTTACCAGAAATTATAGATAACTATAATTCAACAGTTTATTCTGCATAGTTTAACATGTGTGTTAATAAATTATTAAAAATTAAACAGATTCTCTTTGCGGAAATATAAAGTCACAAATATTTGTAATTTTTGGAATGCCAAAATACATAACTACTTCAAAAGTGTTTAATTCATGCCTTCAAAATATGTTTAGTACCTTAGTAAACAAATTAAACGATAAATGTTCACGATTATTCATTTATTGATATTTTTTCTTTGTTACATTTCAATATAAACGTTATTCCTTGTAGCTTAAGGTCGTAATTTCTTTGTGTCCCATTTCCCGACCGTGCTATCGCGAGTAACGAGCGATTTTTGTATCTCACTATTTATTACTAGTTTTTGCCCGCTACTTCGACCGCGTGAATGTCGGTTATTATCACGGATGCTGACGAAGTCACGAATTAAAAATTTGCCTTTGTCCTTCCCTAGGGGTCGAGCTATCTTCTTCTTAATTATATAAAGGGTGTCCCTGGAAGTATGGATCAAATCGAATAGGGGCGTGGGCAATGTCATTTCCAAACTTTGTAACCCTGAGAATGTCGGTGCAATTTTTTACGATTCAGAAGTTATGACCAATAATTGTTTTTTTTTTCAATCACTTTGCATAGAAAAAATCATAAAAAAAACTATCAGAGCTATCATTTTTTTTAGGACTTTGGCGAACAGTATGCCTTTCTTGTTGTAGTACTTTTACGCAGCTAGAAAACATGTGTTAAATAAGAAAAAACATTTACTGCAAAGGCTTTTTTGGTCTGGCAATTTTACTCAAGTTTTACTACTACAAGTTTTGAAATGACCTTGCCCACGCCTCTATTTGATTTGATCCATACTTCCAGGGACAAACCTGTATAGATTATAAACTACTATTCAATTGTTTCCACTTTACAAAAAATAAAATGTGTAGTTAACTAATAGACTAAACGTTGGGCAGTTCGCTCACACCGCGGCATTTTTCTTATTTTTAGCACTTCTAAACGAAAGGTCCGATTCGAACACGAAGCGTATTTGCTTCGTGGATTCGAATAATTTAAAGAGCATTTTACATGTACATAATCAACCTTGATTATGAAGCTATTTACTTGGATAAGGATTAATATCATGATAGGAATGTCTTCATCTTTCGATTTTACTCGTGTTTTGATCGACTCATTTGAACAAAAAAACGGTTGATGTGACTTAACTATAATAATTAGACATATACCCTCATGGACTTTTTTGTGGATAATGAAGAGTGCTATAAACATGTAGTACAATATTTTTATGTATCGTCATTAGTTTTCGCAGCGTACGCCAAATAATATTTTTTTAAGCAAATTTTTGATACCTTGGGTCAATGAGCTTATATAATACTAGAGGAGCAGCGTCCTTATACCAAATTCAGAAAAACGTAGCCACTTACGAGTTTAAAGTGGTAGCTTTGAAACGGATACATAAATTATGTCATTATGTCAAAATACTATATTTGTCTCATTTCTTCTTCCGTCAAACTAATTATGTTGGAATGAGACAAGACATTGTTATCGGAAAAACGGCCAGAGTTGCCAATGATCTACATAATTTCCCCAGAATGAATGAAGGTGTTAATTAAATCAATTACTATGAAAGGTCGAATTATGTACAATAAGGAAGAAAAAAAAATGCGTCGTCGTAAATATAATATTTATTTTTTATTAATTATACACTTCTCAACAAAAAAATCGAAACACTTCCGATATTATCTTTTTGGCGACAGTTAAACAAAAAACAAGCATTAATTCATTATAGAAAAAACATAATTTAGTAGCTGGAAGTTTGACCTTTACAATGGTATACGAAACTTCCAAATTTTTTTTTTATTTTTTTTTATTTTTATCCTATATATGAATGGAACATTGTTTTGAGATAAACGTGTGTTTAGAGTTGGAGTACTTACATTTGTCGTGCAAAAAACGCACAATAACACATTACTTTAAAATTTTCTGTTTGTAATTTGTTGATTAGGCTCTGTACGTCTGATAAAAAATTTTTTTTCTAACACACCTGCATACTTCACCCGCAGCAGCCGCCCAAGTAGTGGCATTGCTGGATTCTGGGACTAGTCAGCGTGTTGTGGCTGCAAGATTGCATCTAAGCCACTTGTCTGTTCAAAGAGTGTACCAACGCTATCGGGAGACTGGTTTATTTACGCGCCATCCAGGATCTAGTAGGAATCGGGTCACTTTTGAGTGAGACGGCCGATTTATTGCAACCGTTTGTTTGCGAAATCGATGCGTTCCCGCTTTTCAACTGCAGCAGCAGCTCCTTGTTGTTCGAAGGGTGACTGTAAGTGGCTCTACGATTTGAAGAAGATTGAAGGATTGTAGACTGGTACCACACAAGCCAGCTAATGGGTCAAAATTAACAACAGACCATCGAAGAGCTCACCAAAAAAAATCGAAACACCTCGCAAGTTTTCGTTTTGAATGGATTATTAGAAAAACATGTTTTTAAAAAAAAAAGTACTAAATGCCATTTAATAGTAGGTAGCATAAGGTTTAGAATTCCTTATGTTGATGTTCCATAATTTTACTCTCGTCAGAAAAGAGAACCTTGCTTATTTGTAGGTTTGAACAATGTAAGTGCTCACGTGCAAAGTTAAGGCGCGCAGTCGATGGTCTGTTGTTAATTTCGGCCCATTAGCTGGCTTGTGTGGTACCAGTCTACGTTCCTTCAATTTTCTTCAAATCGTAGAGTCACTTACAGTCACCCTTCGAACTACTCGGAACTGCTGCTGGAGTTGAAAAGCGCGAAGGCGTCGATTTCGCAAACAAACGGTTGCAATAAACCGGCCGTCTCACGCAGAAGTGACCTGATTCCTACCAGATCCTGGATGGCGCGTAAATAAACCAGTCTCCCGATAGCGTTGGTACACTCTATGAACAGACAAAAGGCTTAGATGCAATCTTGCAGCCACAACACGCTGACTAGTCCCAGAATCCAGCAATGCCACTTCTTGGGCGGCTGCTGCGGGTGAAGTATGCATGTGTGTTAGAAAAACAACTTTTTATCAGACGTCACAGAGCCTAATCAACAAATTACAAACAGAAAAATTTAAAGTAATGCGTTATTTTGCGTTTTTTGCACGACAAATGTACTCCAACTCTAAACACACGTTTATCTCAAAACAATGTTCCATTCATTCAAAGGATAAAAATAAAAAAAAAATTGGAACTTTCGTACACCATTGTAAAGGCCAAACTTCCAGCTACTAAATTATGTTTTTTCTATAGTGAATTAATGCTTGTTTTTTGTTTAACTGTCGCCAAAAAGATAATATCGGAAGTGTTTCGATTTTTTTGATGAGAAGTGTATTTCAATAATTTAGACTTAAAAGGAACATACATTGGTCATTCACTAAACTCCCAACAGTCTGGCAAAATCAAAATCGTTTTTACTGGTAACACTGACGGCAAAAACAATGTTTGTTAAATTTATTTGGTCTCGTAATGTTTTTTTTGGATAATCTTATGAAAAATTAGCACCAAGTGCTTTATTAATCTTTTCAGATCGTGACATGCAAATTTTAACTGCACATTTCACTATTTTAATATTTTTATCGCTAAGCAATCACTCACTTGACGTCAAGCTGACAACTGAAGTCAGATATGCCTGCGGACATATACGAAGTAGTAACGCGTTGGTGCTGTACACTGCTGATCTAGTCCTATATAACATCATTGCCTTGGGTTACATTATTGTAATTTTCTTACGGATCCCTAATTTTTTGATAATAAGATATAGCCTATGGCACTCACGGATAACGTAGCTTAGCTAGCCTATTGGTGAAAGAATTTTTGAAATTGGATGAGTAGTTTCGGAGATTACCTCCAATATACAAACAAACTGTACCTCTTTATAATATTATATACCTAGGAATAATTCGATAGGCTATATAGTCAATGATTGTCAAACTTTTATGAACACGTGGCACCGCGGATCGACTAGGGCCGAAATTTATTGAAATATTGTGTTCATTAGATCGATAATAACTAAATTATTCAGGATGAGGTATTATGATGATTTTACTGTTTTGTGATAGGTACCGTTTTCCAATTTTTTTGTAAATTTTGGTAGACCAGGTATATGTATCATCATCATCATCATTCAGCCGAAAGACGTCCACTGCTGGACATAGGCCTCCCCCAAGCATCGCCACATCGACCGGTCCTGTGTTTCTCGCATCCAGCGGTTTCCCGCGACCTTCACCAGATCATCGGTCCACCTTGTGGGAGGCCTAACCACGCTGCGTCTTCCGGTACGCGGTCGCCACTCCAGAACCTTTCGGCCCCATCGGCCATCCGTTCTGCGAGCAATGTGCCCCGCCCACTGCCACTTAAGTTTGGCAATTCTTCGAGCTATGTCGGTTACCTTGGTTCTCCTGCGAATCTCATCATTTCTGATATGATCACGCAGGGTAACTCCGAGCATAGCCCTCTTCATTGCCCTTTGGGTGACCTTGAGCCTTCTTATGAGGCCCATTGTGAGCGACCACGTTTCAGTACCGTATGTAATCACTGGCAACACGCACTGGTCAAAGACTTTCGTCTTGAGACTCCGCGGTAGTTGGGACGAAAAGATTCTACACAGCTTCCCGAACGCTGCCCAGCCGAGTCGGATTCGACGATTAACCTCTTTCTCGAAGTTGGACCTACCTAACTGGACAGTTTGCCCTAGGTAAACATAATCGTCGACAACTTCGAGTGTAGAGTCTCCGATCTTCATGGGAGTGGGTGTTACATGCATATTTGACATGATCTTTGTCTTATCCATGTTCATTTTAAGACCCACTCTTTCGGAAGCTCTACTAAGGTCATCGAGCATTGTACTGAGATCCTCCATGGTTTCAGACATGATGACTATGTCGGCGGCAAACCGAAGATGAGTGATGTACTCGCCGTTAATGTTGATGCCTAGCCCTTTCCAATCCAGAACCTTGAAGACATCCTCCAGTGCAGCGGCGAACAGTTTCGGAGAGATGACGTCTTCCTGCCTCACACCTCGCTGCAGAAGGATAGGTTTCAAGGTCTGATCCTGTAATCGGACTGACAAAGTGGCGTTTTCATATAAACACTTCAGCACTTCGATGTACCGATAGTCAATCTGGCACCATTGAAGAGACTGCAGTACAAGCCCAGGTCTCGATCGAATCGAAAGCTTTCTCGTAGTCCACAAACGCTAAGCAAAGAGGCAGGTTATATTCTTCGGTCTTCTGTATAACCTGCCGCAGCGTATGTATGTGATCTACGGTGCTAAAGCCTTTTCGGAATCCGGCTTGTTCGGGAGGCTGGAAGTCGTCAAAACGGTTCGGGATGACTCTTGAAAACAGCTTGTAGACATGACTCAGAAGTGAGGTGGGCCTGTAGTTCTTCAATAGGGTATTATCACCCTTTTTGAAGAAAAGTATCACCACACCTCTGTTCCATGCCTGTGGCGTTTTCCCCTCGAGTATGACGGAATTAAACAGCTTCTGAAGGGCCTTATGGACCGGTTTTCCACCCGCCTTCAGAAGTTCGGCCGTAATTCCGTCATCGCCGGCGCCTTGTTCTTTTTAAGGTACTTCAGAGCCATCCTAATCTCGTACAGGCTGACGTCCGGGATGTCTTCGGTATAGTGTCGGATCAATCTAGCTCTTGGGTCGTTTGCCAGATTCGCAACGGGTTCGCTTGTTGAAGTGTACAACTGTCCATAGAACTTCTCGACCTCTCTCAAAAGCTCTAGTTTGGCGGATACGATTCTGCCGTCATCGGTCTTCAGTTTCATAAGCTGACTCTGCCCAATAGACAAATCTCTTGCAAAAACTTTGGAGCCCTTGTTCCGCTCAATCGACTCCTTAAAACGCTCTGTATTAAATCGGCGTAGATCGCACTTCAAGGACTTAGAGATCCGTCTATTGAGCTGCCGGTACATAAGCGCGTCATCTGGAGACTGCAGAATCATCTCGTGGCTTGCGTCCATGAGCTTAAGAGTAGGGTCAGAGAGCTTTTCGGTTCTATTTCTACGACGGGTCTTGAAGATCTTAGACCCGACAGTATGGATAGTTTCCACAAACCCATCGTTGTAATCGTCCACGGAGCTCCCTAGGCATTCGAAACGATTCTGAAGTTCTATCTGAAAGCTCTCGGGGTTATGGACCTGGATCGGTGCAGGACGGAGCGTAGACTTCATCAGTCGAGATCTTTCCAGCTTGATATTTAGACTCAATGTGCCTCTTACCATGCGGTGATCGCTTCCGGTTTTCACCGCGTTGATCACAGAGACATCTTTGAATATTTGCTTCCTCGTCGACATAATGAAGTCAATCTCATTTTTAGTTGCACCATCAGGGTTCAGCCAGGTCCATTTCCTATGCTCACGCTTTCTGAAGAAGGAGTTCATCATAAAGAGCCCCTCCTTTTCCACAAAGCTGGTGACAAAAGTGAAGTGAGTTTTAGAGCCATGCATGGCTCTGGAGATATCCTCATACATGGTCTCCACCTCATCGTCGGAGTGTGCCGAGGTCGGGGCGTATACCTGTACGACCTTCAACGAATACCCTTTGGATATTCTGAGTATAAGGTACGCCACTCTGGTCGACACACTCTCGATCTTCACCACGTTGTTCACAAGGGACTTGTGGACGATAATCCCGACACCACCCTGGGACTGTCTATCGCCCTCCCGGAAATAGAGCAAGTTACCGGATTTGAGGATTATCGAGTCCGGGATTCTCTTCGGATTTCAGATAACCCTATAATAAATATCCCAGCGTAACCTGCTCAATTTTTCCTCGAGTTCGGTAATCTTCTCGTCGGTCCGTAGTGTACGCGTGTTGTACGTTGCCAGGTCCAGTCGTCGTTGTTTGTGGTAACCGGATCTCTACCGGGGATTCTTAGCACCCTACGCCCTGCCGTTACCTAGGCCGCTACCTTGACCAGGGCTAGCAGTGCCGCCGGGGACTAGGGGACGTTTCTTCTTTGTGCTATCCATGTTGGGGGGGTTTGCCATAATCGCCACGCTTGGCAGGCGGGTTGGCGATCGCAGAATGGTACGGTATTATGTATAACAGCAAATAAAACTCATTATACAAGGTTAGTCGTAAAGGGGGTAGGCACTAAAATATTAAAGTACCAATAATAATGAATAACTTTTGTTCTACAACTTTCCCCAAAAGTCAATAGTTTAAGAGGAATAGCTCTTCAAAGATTTCTTAAAAAATACGCTAAAGTCTATCTATACTCAGTTATAGCAGCTCAGCAAGCTGGTTTTAATCAGCATCATTATAAGTTTGATGGAAATCGGTTCAGCCGTTGCGTAATTATCAGCTGTTTTCTCAGTTAGGTTATGTAGGTGTGCATTGTACGGCGTTGCAGCTATTGTAAGATCATGGAAGTAAATTTGCTACTTAACTTAACTGAGAAAACAGCCGGGCCCACGTTGTATAAAATATCAAGAATCGAAAATGTATCAAATACGATTTATTTTCAATAGCAAGTTTCCTAGTTAGGTATTTATACGAATAGTAATAGTGAAATATTTATTGAACTAGACTCGTAAAAACAAACACAATAGAATTTCATAACATATTTTTTTGAAAATTTCAGCGATGTATCGATTGTTCTTTTCGATGTATCGAGTTTGAAATTAATATATTTTTTTAAAAATTAATTTGATTTATATCGATACTTTTTGGGACTTCCTGCATCCCTAAGTGAGGCCGCACACCGGCATCACACGCTACACGTACGCAACATACATTTAGGGCGCCACAATTATTGCGATAAAATTTACGCGGCGACAAATGTATCGTGTATGCGCACATCGGAAACACAGTTGTAACGTGGCACTAGCAACAGAATGTCGACATCATCGTCTGACGACGACGATTTTTTGATGTGGCGATTAATGAGAAAAAATAGACGTTATTGGGTTCATCCGTTTAATCAAAATTGTATAGGTTAGGTATAGGTAGGTACTTCCTTTCATTAGATTTTTCGCCGATCTTAGGCCATATCATTTCTGTAATCCATCTGTTGCTAATTTCCCATAGCAACTTGCTATACACAGTGAGCGTGTGATTATATAAAATAGGGTTTTTCAACCTCTGCAATAAACTCAACGTAAAATTCAATGTTGTCTTTCATTTTTGTAAAGCGCGGCAAACGTCTCACCACAAACTGCACCTACTACAACTGTGTCCTTGATGTGCGGGTTTACATACAAAATACGGGGGCGATAAAATGTGTCGCGGTTCAAATGTGGCGCTACAATTATTGTAACACAAATAAATCTATGGTGTGCGGCCTCACTAACTCGATAAGACATCTTGCCACTGACGCCGCGCCCCGCCCCGCACCGACCGCATGCATCCCGCTCCAATACTTTTTCGCGCGTATCATCAATAATATTTTCAATTTTAAAAGCGTAACATTAACATGTTTAATTTTGATGAAAACATGATTGTAATACACAAAAACCTATTATTAAACAAAAATTTCACAGTTTCGATTTTTAACTACTGAGAAAAACATTATTATTAAAACGTAAGAAATAAATGTTTAATTTTTGTCTTAAATGTCTAAAAAGACGCACTAAAGCTTAATCAGATACAACCACCATAGTTACCATTTTTGCTTATCTAGATATTGAGAACAGATGAATACTTTGAAGAAAAACATACATACGAATTTGGTTTCAGTTTAATTTTGCTATTAGGTGATAGCATTTGAATGCCCCTCAAAATTATACTAACAAGGTATTTGGTTACCTATTTTGCTTTTAGAAAAAAGCTAAGTAGTGTACGAAATCTCATTTTTTTTTAAATAAACGGTTACCACCGCGGGTTTTTTACATCATATATCTAATTAATATTTGATACTTAATATCAATATCCCATAAAATAATAAAAACAACGAGTTATCGAATTATGTCCAGGTTTAGCTAATTTGCTTGGCCTATTAGGTGTGTTCGCACTATTTTTGAGTTAGCGCTTATTTTTTTTTTGTTTTGATACATTTTTATTTGTTTGGTACTACCTATTGTATAATACGATTTTTCTTCTGAACATATTATAGGTAGCTGATATAGTGAGAGATAGTTGCGAGTTATCTACGTACCTACTACATGCGGAATTATTGCGATCAGAAATTGTATCGTGAGACGAGATAACGTAGGTATGGCTTATCTCGTCTTTGCATGAGATAATGCGATGGCAAAATTATCTCGCGCACATATTAGCCCGGCAGGAAAATATTAGCAGTACATAAGATGTTTGTCACAATCTTTAGCTTTGGTTTCAATACTTTCAATCTCTTATTTCAAAATACCGAATGTTTACTTTACCTTTCATTTCATGTTTTGTTCTTAGTCTGATTATGCATCATCATTACACAAAAATCATGTTTTCTAGTACACAGCAGCAGAAGTTCACAAATTTTTCTTAAGCTTCGTCACTGCACTGAAATCTCACGCAGTTAAGAACTAGGTTAGATATGACAAACACTTATTATTTTAATAACAATTTACATGCACCACACTCACAGCCACACACAGTTATTTAACGAGGAAGCCAATCGAAAGGTCCTTATGCAAGGAACAACCATGGAACTCTGAACACAAAAGGCAGAGGTACCATAACTGAACCGTTTTAGTCATTAAAATTATCTCAGTTTTTTACTCAAGTGACTTACATTTGTCTCCACTAAATGGTTCGGTAGCAAAAAATACTTCAACTTAGTACCAATAAGTACAGCGTTGAAAGTTGTACCGTTTCTTTGTGGTATCGTATTGGCGATAAGTAATAGATGCTTGACTAAATAAATATCCAGATGTCTGCAGTGCATATTTTAGTACATCATTAGTTTAGTGACGTGTCTCGAAGAGCAGGTTAAACCGTCGGTCCCGGGTGTCTGAGTAAAACCCATGACAGTCGTTACGTGTAGTCAGAAGCCCGAAAGTCTGACAACCGGTCTAGCTTTAGATATCAGCATTGTCCAGTAACTGGGTTGCGGAGGTCTGATGGCAGTCGCTCCGTGTAAAAATACTGGTATTCAGTCGCATCTGGCTAGACTAGAAGCTAAATAAATAAATTTTGTCCAATTAAATTCAAAATCAAAAGTTTTTATTTCACATAAACCATTACAGGTGCTTATGAAAAGTCGAATTTAGGTGCACGGTTCCAATTAGTCATTTCCTATGGAGAAGAGCCGGCAAGAAACTCCATGGTTACTCTTTTAAAATCCATATCTTTAACAATTTGAGTGAGTACAGTTTTGACTTAGAATAGTTATGAGAGAGCGATATAGACTGAAGTGCAGGAACCATACAAAAAAGATATGAAAAATATGGTCACAAATTAAATAGGTACCCAGGCATCTAGCAAGTCTACGAAGCTCTCACATTTACAAAAGGTAAAAGGACGCCAAACTATATATAACAACTGACATGGTTAATTGTCATCAAAACACATTACAAAGGAAATCACCGTATGTGGAATTAATTCTGAAGCTAAAATTAAAAATGAATACTAATACCTACTTCAGATAGATTGTTTTAGTTCTTATTTACGTCAACTGCTTGCGTGAGCATCAAATGACGTACACGAGCTTCAAATTGAAGCTTTCATTCAGCAAAAGTCTTTTCGTACATATTTTGTGATAGAGAAACATGTAAGCATTCAGTGCGATCGATGTTTTCAAGTTCACCAATGAGACAGCGCATCTTTCTACAGCATTTTAGCTTTAAAATGTTGTCAATAACAATTCCAACGAAGACTTTTCTAGCATTCAGCTGTAAAATTATTGTGTCACTTCCAATAATAAAACTAAGTAGATACAAAGAGATTAAGACAAAGAAAGAAGGAAATTTTCTCATTAACCAAATTGCCCGGGGTTAACGTTATTAACAGGGTATAAAAATAATGGCCAGCGTTCCGGACAGAATGTGGATTATCTAATAAGGAACGTTAAAGATAATGTTGAGAATTTGTGCAACACAATATAAGGAAGGAAGGAATAGAAATGTGTTGAGTTCGTGTATTATTCTCTGTCCTATATTACAAATTGTCGGGGCTGAAGTGTCTTTTGCTTCATCTAATGTTCTATCGGTCTATGGAGAAGGAAGGAAGAATCTTGTTTTAAAGAGGATCATTGGAGATGGTCTGTCGAAATCCACAATGGGCCTTGTTCAACAGGATCTCATTGTAAATAGTGCAGGTTTCATTAAAAAAAATATGGATGTTTCATGGTTTACATTGATTGATTTATCTATGCTGATGCTTTTCTGTTTAACCAAATGCTGACTGGTAGAGACTATCTTATGGCATTACGCCCGCCTTATATACAACCGTAGCACATAGAAATGTAAATAAATAGATCTTAAACTGATATCTGATTTCAGATCCAAAGGCGAAAATCTACTTCTCGCTTCCTTTGCTTCAAGATGTTTTGAATTTGGCTCCTATTATTACAGGAATAAGCAATTCTTTTAGGTACAAAACATAAGGTAAACTTTTCTTGACCTACTGTTCAACTGCACTTAGCCCAGAGGAACTATGTGTACTGACACTGAATAAGGTTGCAAATTAGTACTTACTAAAATACCAAGTTGATATTTAGTTATAAACTGTCGTTTGAACTTATATCTCTTGTGTTCTTGCAGGTAATTTCGCAACTAAAGGTGCAAAGTTATATTAACACGGTCAAACACTTGAATGTATGTTTCGTTCACTAAATTATTTAACTGCTAAATGGGCATTTTCCGAAGTCGTGAGAATTAATAAAGAAATTATTGATATAGGTAGGTATGACTTTTTACTTTCAGATCAGAATTAAAATAAAAACAATGTTTTCATTATATTTGGTAGTATATCAATCTAAACCATCAAAGGCAATCTAGTAAATTATAGTCTCCAAAAAGCTTTATAGCTATAGTGAAACGAAACAATTTTCTCAATAGAATAAAAACAGAAAAAGGGAATAAAATAAAAGGATGGAGTTTTCTATCGCATCCCGAATAGTTTGCAAGCGGATCGCAGTCGCCATGTTCAATTCAGAAAGGAACCTACTACGTATGGAGTTGAAAGAAACATTTTGCAATCAAAACATAATTTTATTTTATGATGCGTCATAAATATTAATTCGATTTCAAGAATTATTAAAGTGTTTAAAATTATTATAGTGCTAATTGCTTGTCAAAAGCACTAATTAAAGTTTATGAAAAAACGATATCCGGTTGCAATAAAAATCGCATTAGATGGTAGCCAATTTTATAAGTTGTTTAATTATTTTGTTAGCAATAGCAATAGAAATGAAAAGGTGAATTGGATGACACGTAGTGCCTCTGATGCAGGGTGGAAGCGTTAGACCATGAAATTGGCCCAGTCTATGCCATCAGAGCAACGCATCGGCGTTTAATCGTCGAGCAGTGGATAGGATTTCAGCCATTTCCATATATAACCGAATTTAATATGTATTTATTGTACGATTCTATAAAGTTTTAATTAAAATAACAGCAAATATAGCAGTGAAAGTAATTTTAGGTTTCGATCTGCCACTTTTAACTCACTTAAGAAAATACTCTTGCCTTTCTCATGTTGTGTTACAATGTCGCTAATTGAACCTTCTATATACCTGTCTTAAATAGGCAGTCCAAGACTGTAAAACAGTGTCATAAATTATTTGAAGAAAGTACCAATCAATCAGTGTTTGACTAATAAGTATTAACCTCCTATTCACAAACGCAGGACTTAGTAGTAATTTTCTTCAACTAACTTGTTATGGCTACCTTCAAACAAGTTCACTCTTTACATTGTATAACAATGTAACATTACTTCATTCGACAATTTTCTATTGCCATCGATCAATCTATTGCGTATAAGGCAGAATCCAAAGTCCCATAAAAGTTAATCTAATAGCAACTGAATTTGTTTTGGTAGTAACTTGCTATATAAGAGAGCTTAAATAGCCATTAGAATTTGCTACGATCGCTCTAGCAGATATCAGGCGCCATTAAGGTAATGTCATAGATAGCACTCGAAAAAAACTATCAACAAAAACTATAAAGGCGAAGTATCAGATGAAAGGTCGGTGTAAAAAATTGTTTAGTATCTTAAGTCGAGAATCGCTTGCAATTCGGCGCGCTTTCTAGTACTTTTTGTATTAAAATAAAAGTGGCGTGCTAAGCGATTTTCGGTTCAGCGTGGATCGGTCCCACCTATTGTGAATTCCGTAGGTCTGAAATTTATTTGACAGCCCCAGTGTCTGTGGAGAATGGAAAATGGCGGAATGGCAGAATACATTATGGACATAACTCATGGTTTGTTTTTGGCGGGGATCCGACAAACGTTATTGGTATTTAGGGCCATTTAACTATTAGGGGTAATGTTTTTTTCTTCTTTATTGATATATGAGACAGAGAGTGTTGTAGCCGACAGTGGGCTTGTTAGTTACGGTGGGAAATTAATATTGTTTTAAGTGGTGCGACTTGTGATAGGACAACGAATGAATCACACAAAAAAGGTTTTATTTCTTAAATGGTGGGAAAAACAGTTTTTCTTTATATTTTTGCGTATAGGTAGACATACCTTATACTGCATGACTTAAATGAAGTTTATATTTAGCCACTTACGGGGATTCCTATATACCTAACTATGATTAAGATGCTATTGCGGTTTCCTCCAAGATCGATATACTTATCTATCGACATAAGAAATGCTCCTTGAATTGTCTTGACTAATTAGTTTTATCCGTGACTTTTATTGGGAATTGACATAAGAATCTAAGGAAATAAGACTAGAACGTTTTTGTAGTCGACAATATTTTCTCTGAACATGTGGATTGAAGCTGAGACGTAACTGTGGTGTTTTCTTTTGCTTGGAATTTAAAAGTTAACCTTAGCTCTTTCAATGTGTATCTTAATAAGTGAATAAAGGACTGATTAGATGAAGATGCAGTAGTCTCTGCTTGACGCTAGACTTAGTTTTGAATTTCGTTCGTGTCGGCACAAGCTATATGAGAATAACTCATGCCTTGGTGAAAAATTTGCTAGTTTCGTAGTACGTTGGACATACCTAGTGGAGGCTCTTTTTATGTACCTATGTTTCGAAATAAGCCAAACGCTTAGGTACTTAAAAACCCTACACATATATTAAAATTTACTATAAACAGTATAATGCTTCAGCTATGGGTTGCGGACACAGAAAACAATCGCATTGCGCATTTGCGACGTAACCGAGAAATTAAGAAAGTTAACAAATCCTTCAAAAAAGTATTGATCGTTGCAGTTGTCAGATGCAACTCACTCTCGGAAGTAGGACGGGAAAACGCTTAGTCGAAGATACGATTGCCCGAATCTACAGAGACAATGATACCTATCTGTAATGCTGCTTTGTTAATTAGAAGCATGTCTTATTCCAAATAAGGTTTGTTTTATTTGTAGAAAATTTTATGTTAATGGACCCTTTCAGACTTCCTTTAGACTCGCACTAGCTTAAATTCTCCATCTGCTTAGCCAGTTCTCAGTTGAATACAGCTTGTGCTGCAGTATTTCAGGCGCTTTGGCGACTGTATTACCAGTGACTAGCATACCTGCATCATCCGCACAGGTGCAAATACAACATCTTTACCATAAGATAAGTCTGACATTAAGATACAGTGTAGCAGTGGTCCCAGAATAGTTCCTTGTGGGATAAAAGCAGTGTACTCACAAAATGATGATCTACATTCCTTCGTATAAATCAAACATAGATATTATAGATCTGGACAGAATTATCCTGTGAGTGATCATCATCATCCTCCAAGATGAACAAACTATTGGAATTGTTTTGTTTTAATACAAAACGTCTGCCACACTGTGTCAAAAGTCTGCTGTAAATCTAGAAATGCTGTCGAGCAATATTTCTATTCTGTAGACCTTGTCTGATGATATTGACGGCTCAGTGGATTTGTTCTGAGCGAGCATACTCACTTCGAGTCCCAACCTACCCATTCGTGACCGATTCGAATTCAAGTTGATTGTTAGTAGAAAGTGAATCCATTGGAATAATAAGACAGCTAAAATGTGCAAGCTGCTCCTTCGTGGCACTATTATAGAAGCAACTGACAGTAGTCGCTTGTGGGTGAACATTTAAGTTGTCACTGTCTATGTCTATACCCTTTTTAAACTGCGTTTGTGACTTCATGCGATGAAATACCACTAACATAATAATATTCACCAATATTGTACGTGCGTACTATTTCCTGATGAAGAATTGTCCGGTGTGGGGATGGGCTAGAATATAAAACTTCCTGCATGCTAGAAATACACGCTGTGTTGTAAGATTCAACAAAACTCTGTGGTGGAACTCTGTGTGGTTGTAGGATCTATATGGTCCGCCTGGCTAGCTACCACCGTCACAATTAAGTCTGGCACCAAGATGTTTACTGCGTTTCATCGTGTGTATGTGAGAGCCAGAGGGGTAGAATAGGGGAATCACTCTTTAACTCGGTTGCTTGGATTTGTGTGCTCCATCTTAGACCCAATCTGAGCTTACCATCAGGTGCGACTAGGGCTAAACGCGATCAAGTCAAATAATAAAAAAGAAGAACATGTAATGTGATATCTTTATGATATCCTAGGGTTTAGGGTTAGGCGGTCCATGTGGTGCAAAATAAGCTCTACGATGAGGAAACCGGGTACTACCTAACCTTTCCTTGTCATACAATATCGTACTGACCCTGTCTCTTTGTACAAAATAAGTTTTTTGAAGTGCTTTGCCTTACGACATTAAAACTGCCAAATAACACGTTATTTTGCAGGAAAAGTCCTCATTTCAAGTAGAATAGACAAAAAAAAACTTAAATAGGTAAAAAAATTGAATTTTGATTTACTTAGGTATTAAATAAACATCGACATAAAAATAATATCAGTTGCATTCTTAGTTATAGGCAATTTCATTTACCTAAATCTGTATGGAAATAATCCAGTGGCAACATATTAAATATTGAATGACATATTGAGGCTAAGCAGAAGGAATTGCATCACCAAGGTCTGCATACATGTTAGTCACGGACCTCGAGGCATATCCATGTTCATTTATTAATATTTACTATCTAATGATTTATTTAGCTGATCTTGTGTTCAATTGCAATATAGCGTTTTGGTTTACATAGTTAAAAGCCTTGCTTTATGTTGCAAGTAATGGTTCTGTTATTTTTGATAAATGAATAATTTTATAATGCATAATATCATCAGCCAGGGTAAGTACATTTTCAAAATAAAAGTGTTATTTTGTATTTTGTAATATTTATATTATTTATAAATATCGGTCATAGAATTACATATCTAGTTTAAAATTGTTTTACGTATTTCATGTTTGTAATTTAATTTCATAATTCACAAGTATCAAAAGCATTTGTGGTTGAAGGGTCTAAACAACAAAAATCAAAAAGCCATACTTTTATTAACTCTTTATTCTCTTGAATTTTTGAAATTAATATTACAATATTGAATGCGGGCTTCATATACAATCACCCAACTATTTGCTTATATAACACGACACAGTCACGTTGAATCGTACCATTAGCTCACACTTGACCACGTTAACTTAGACCACCAGTGTACTCAATTACATTTCAAGTTATATCAGACAGCGAAGCAATTTCCACCAAATCCGATTTAATCAGACCTTTTCGTAACAGTCGCGTACGACTCACAACCATGTCGAAAAGACCAAAAAACCTTGAACTCTGCACACAATAGTGCTTACTATGTATTAGGTGTCTTTTTAACATGGTCAAATTGCACAGGCATACGACACATCTCAATACATAAATACATAACATAAAACAAAAAAATATAAACAAAAAATAATGCGCCACATAAAACTTTCACGACTATTTACAGTTACTTAACTTTTAAGACGATTTTAATTACTATATTCAAAAATATAGATATAGGTAGGTACATAGATACATAGCTACATTTATATTAAAGATAAAAATTGATCGTTTCTTTAGGATTTAAAACTAATAAACGGAAGTCTTGTTATCATTCATAAAGTTAAAAAAGAAACATAGAAAATGGAAATACTATAACTTGGACAACGCAACAAAGATTAAAACTAATAAAACAGATACGACAAAACGAAGTATTTAAAGGTGAAAAATTTGGAATACAACTGGGAAAAGACATGATAACCTAATGTGAAAAGTTATTTTAATTAATCTTAATATTGATATACATAATGTTCGGTTAGGTATATTAATACCTACAGTCTACAAAACACTAGCAATATGGCAAGACAGCATTATGGATGGAGGACATATATGTATAATCTATTTAGCAAATTGCTCATTGTTTCACTATGGATTACAGTTCTTTACGAGGCAGAAACAATAAAGTGTACCTGACATAAATCATCGGACGTACATACCTACACACGAATATCGTTACTATGTTACAAGATTTACCTATTGTTATACACGAAACTTAATGGATAGTTAAGAGGAAGTTGCTTGACACTTCGAAATCTGCCGTCTATTTGCACAGTCCCAAACAATAATCGAAAACCGATAAAACAACTATCTAATTTGCAGAAATAACAATTTAATTCGTATACACATTTCGTGTAATTATGTAAGTTTAACATCGTATCAATTTGCAGTGTGTACGTCCCTTTTATTTAGAAGCTTTTTCCATTCACCTTCCAAATGACCATCTACGAACGATACTAAATAATTAAGCGTTTTTTTAAATTCAATTACTAACCATCGGATTTACGCTTAACTTTTATTACAAGTGTCTACGATATTTTTAATAACTATGCGTTTTATAATTTATAAAGCCTACTTAACTCGAAGTTACTTAAGTACATTTTGTTCGATTTTTCATTCTCGATTTTTTATATATATTTAAAAATAAGATGGGATAAAGTTATATTACTAACGACAACCTTATTATGTACGTAATCTTAAGGGGACTACGGATTTAATGAAATAATGTGGGTTGAAGTTATTGCACTCGTACTAGGGTAAATTTAATGGAAATCAATACAAAATCTCATAATCTACCTACGTTTCCATTGCTTTACGTGCACGATATTGAAATAGATTTAGAAGTTACAAACGATCAATATAACGAAGTCGTCGAGATTGGACCGAATAGAGAAATTATTTTTATTAGAATTCTGATGGCTATTTTGCTAATTTAAATTATGAGTAGCCAGTTTTATTCCCTGTTGTTTTATAATTTACGACATATTTTCTTTTTTTTTAATAGCGTTTTCAAGCAAGTAGAATGCTGAAAAGTGTAAATATGTTGTAATATAATTTTTTGCCACCAAAATTTTAACATTCCGGCTGTTAATGTTGACACAACAAGTTGCAAATGAATTAAGTAAACTTTTTTTAGTCTCAATGACATATTTTTCAAAATTTTGACCCGTAATTTAATTTTTATATTAATTTATGAAACGTGAAAAGACATTTTATATGAGCTTTCATGTTTTTATATCTACCGACGACTTAAATCTTTACTAATGATATCACGACATAAAATGTTCATGTTGCCTTTACACAGAGCCTACAGATACAAAATTTCCAAATAACACAGTGGACAGATATTGAGAGGGTGATCTTTATAAAAATTAAGCGAAGACTCCAATTTTAATACAGTTATCTATTAATTTATCTTTTTAATTCTACCCTGACATTAATTTACGTATAATGGTGACTATCAAGACTAAGTTTTTAAAATTCTAATTTTTTGCTCAGTTTTACGTATAGAGTCGAAAGAACTAAAATTTAAAAACTGGTTCTTGGACGCGGAACAAATGTTTCAATGTACGTGTTAATAAATTATTTTAATTATGTATTTTGGCACAACGTGGAATTGAAAGCGAATATGGTGTGTGGAATAATTTGAAACCAGCCATGTTAAACAAGCTCGCGTTTTCGCGAAACAAAAAAACCGTGGACATTTTTGAGTTCCATCCAAGCTCCATTTTGTAATACCGTTTGTAGGTATTTTATGTATGAAATTACTGAGTTGGAAAATTCAAATGTGCACATGGCTACGTAAAATTGCAGGAAACATAATTCCGCTACCGTTTCGTACCGACAAACGGCGTCTTTTTAACTTTCGTTGGAAAAAGGAACTTAATGACATCGACTTTCCGCTGATAAAGTGCGACCACTTTTTATTCCTCCGTACATTGGTTTATGTTGTAGGTACCTAGTCTTAGCAATACTTCATACAAAGTCGAACCTATTTACCTATGTATAATACACTTATACTACTCAACTTTTAATATTACGTGTAAAATTTATATTTAGTCACATTATTGTAATTTATTATATGTATCATCGTTACGTATATAATTTTGAACATCAGATGACTCGGGATTTATGGACAACACGCCGTATGCAGTACCGATCCATAATCTTGTTCGTTTTGTTTGTTTGCTATTACATGGACATGGTATTTTTAACTAGAATTATCAAAAAATACCGTCTACATTTAAATATCCATAATTATTGAAGACGAAAAATATAAAACACAACGTTCGTCACGACGAAGACCTATTTGCAATTGTACTTCCATACGTATTTTGTTATAAATATACATTTTAAGTTCTTATGGAATTAGCTATGCAGGTATTTTAATTAATATTTGTCGATAATATTATACTATCGAAATCGAGGAATCAAACGAAACAACAATTTGTGGACTTAAACTACTGAAGTGAATCACAATCTGGTCAAAAAGAAAAATAAAGAAGTAACTCTTTCCAAATTAACTGATAAAATACAACAAATTTCACAATCATAAAAAAATGTGACCGTCAAAACATAACCAGTCCGCTAACAGCGGACAAATAATAAAATATACATCAAAATGTACATAATATAATATCTATTAATAAAAAATATAACATAATGGATTAAGAGTAAGTGGTAGCAATAAATACTATGAGATTCACAGATTTAAAATCTTAACTAACAATACCGAAGTTCACTCGGGCTCCTATTTAAACCTTAGAGCGATTCTAACACGTTTTTGTATATTTTAGTAAAATATTATTGCAATACAAGGTGTGGTTATGGCAACAAAATAAATGCTTAAAGCACATCACCAGCCTGTCCACCCAGCGAACGACACCGAGGCAAGTCCTTCGCACTAAAGGAACATTATTACATAAACCGGGAGGCCGCTCCTCCACAACGAGGGCGACTCCGACGCGAAAACATAAAACTAGTGGATACGAATCGACTAACGCCCGCAGGTCCGTATGGACGTAACACTTCCTCTCACACTATATGATACAGAATCAGTCAAGATTTCCTATACGGCGTCGCGGACACCTTACGTAGGGACCTTGTTCACTTTGAGTAGGTCGTTGGAGCCCTTGTCGATGGGCATCTTCATCGGGTCGTGATGGTGAGTCACGTGGTGCCCGTGGTGCTGGTTCTCCAGCTTGGCTTGCTTCTCTTGCTGCTGTTGCTTCATTCTCTCCTGCTCCTCTCTGTCTCTACGGGCTTGCTCGTTGATCTCCTTCACGGCTCGCAGCTCCTTCTTTAACTTCATGCGTCGATTCTGGAACCATATTTTGATCTGTCTCTCTGTGAGGCAGAGCGCGTGTGCGATCTCTATCCTGCGTCGGCGTGTCAAATAATGGTTGAAGTGGAATTCCTTTTCTAGTTCTAGTGTTTGGAACCTCGTGTAGGTCTGTCGGCCCCGCCTCCGTGGACATCCGTTTGGTCCTGAAAACAAACAAAAAAACATTATTAGCTACTCAGTTTTATTATAGAAATTAATAACGTTTTGCAGTATAAAAACAACGTTAATCTGAAATAAATTATTTGTAACGGTTAAATTTGATTTTTAATATCGATTTATAGCATCATATATCACGTTCCAACAGCTTCGATTCGCAAAAGGCTTCGAGAGAAACCATTAAATTTCACTTTTATACCATTTTAGATTTTAATGGCTCATTAATATTTTATTGCGTACTAAAGTTAATTTTAGAGTTATCCGCTACTGAGACCAACCTCGATGGGAATTAATCACACAGCGACCGTCGCTCAGCCCTTACGGATATCTAATGGATACTGGTTTTGCTTTCGTCCCGTAAAGTTGTTCTTACAATAAAAATAAGTAAAAACAATATCCTCAAGAAGCAAAAAAGTAACGGAAAGGGTTAGAAGCAAACGGTCCACGAACAATAGTGTCCTTTCTAAAAAGAAATCGCTACAAAAAAGTCAGGGATGCGTAAAGAAGGGTTGCGCAACTTTCTAATTCTTTGTAAGGTGTCCCTTTATTTTGTTCCTGTAGAAGACGTCTTCTTAGAAATCGTGAAAGTTTACCCTTTAGAATCGTAAAAATCTCGTACGTATCACTTTTGAGATTTTAACGGTTCATTTATCCTTAATTATAATACCTAAGAATTCACGAACGGCGAATTCTCGTATCCAACATACGCGTCGTAAAGTCGAGTATACATAGACAGGTAAATACCGAGTTCCACAAAGCGATCGGGTCCCAAGACTGGTTTTCGAGTCAGCCAATAAATAAGGTAAGATAAATAGCCTTCCCACCGTGTATAAAATTGATAGCGGACCAACAGTCTCGGAATGTTCGGTCGTGTAGGCTGGCCTTAGTTACCTGATCGCTTTAAAAGAATATAGATACGATACCACTAATGGGTTATTTTAATTGGTGTACAAACACTTTAAATGGTTGCGCGTTGAATTAAATAAGGCGTTTTAAAAATGTATCTTAATTAAGTAATTATTCTAAAATTAATCGCTCGTTACCTACCTACCTACCTAGAAGTTGTGTGAATGTCGTATAATGATTGTTTTATTTTAATTACTGTAGAAAAAGACGAAATTAATTTATTTGTTTTCATACTGCTCCATTCCCACATTATAATTGTTATTAAAACGGCATACAATTAAGTTTGGTGTTCTTTAATTTCAGTGACGATAATATCAGTATTTTCTTAACAAAATACAAACGAATCGTTTAATTATAATGTAAATTTCGAATTGATTCGTATAAAGCTTGCATGAAAGTAATCCCCTTTTTTGTATGTATTTAATACCTTAATGCAGTAACCCAGTATTTTATAATATAACAATGTGAATTTATGTTACTTGATAAAAAATTAAAATATCGTACCACTTTTATACTTCGCTCATTACAAAGTAAAAATATGCAGCAGCTAAATAAATCAACTCGCCCGAAACTCTGATACCACGTTTTTACATGAGCTATAAATTACCGAAACTGCATTTTTACTGCCGCAATAACATTTATGGTTCGTGCTTATTTCAACAAAAACTTAAAAACTGTTTAAAATGTCATAAACAGACAATGGAATAATTATACAAGTGTGGTTAGACGAGCAAGGATAGATAACGCTCGTATGATAGAGCGAGAGAGCGATAGACATTCTAATTTTAAAAAGCAAAGATGGAACCCAAAACACAATACACGTATCCCAATAATGCGATTACAGCGAAAGGTCGTAAGTGATGTCCGATGACGCGTCAAAGAACCCTTCTGCTTTATGGGGTAGAGTCCAAAATCAGATATCAGGAGGGTGAGTGTGACCGTTTTTTGTCGGGGTCGGTGATATGTTAGGCAGGTTCACCCTTCGTACGGTCGCCATGACAACGGACGTTAAGGCACCTCCCGTCAGCTGGCTTCCATTATTCTCTACAGTATTGTTGTCGCGAAGAGGTTTGGCTATCGTCGTATTGTACCTGTAAGAGCTCATCTTTTTTAATGGGAACCGCCGAATGTTCCCATAGATATAAGATAACAATCATCGAATACTACACAGGATATAGTACATTAACCTCATTTGCATTGATTTTCTGTAATTGGCTTCAGATCTGATAACTTTATTTTGGAATAAAAGGATATTTTTAATGTTTTGTTTGTGACTCTTGGTAATAATAAATTTCTGGTACCTAATCTCGAGATTAGAAAAGGAGGATCGTGAGTTAAAAAGACACTGGCATGGACACGATATATCTCTGAGAGCCAGGTATAGCATTAATTAGAGCCGTACATTGTGGGCCGACACCGGCGCGGACAATAAACATACTGCGACATGACCCGGCTCTTACCCTGCCTTTTTTCTTCGAAATAAATCTCACGGAATGCTGCTTATTTATTATTTTATTTAACTTGCCTGCTTTTGTACAAACCCGTTCCATGCATTTGATTAATGCCCACCCGTCGGATCGGGATATTAAAGGTCTGATTGTGAATTATAACAGAATTTTTGTCCAGTAAGAGGATTATTTATGGAACGAGTAAGCCTTGGTCAGTGCCTCAGATTTGTGGAAGTCGTGCAGTTAACTGAGGCAGGGAAAATATTGTCAGAGAGACTTGTTATCTTACTGAAGCGCTTGATGTGTTAATGCGAGACGAAATTATGTTTATAGCGCTTTTGACTGATGCAAGTATGTGTAAATAATTTGGAGATAAAACTGAATCATATAATTAAACGTTCGCAATAAAGGCGACTGTAAAAGAAATCGATAGCATTATTAAGTATAGCTTATATCAATTAAACGAACATTAAAAGCTTTAAGGGCTGTAGCGGCGTGTCGGCGACACCGCACTTTATTGGCTCGTAATTCGCGAATCGTCGTAAACTCTCGTGTGCGTTCGGGACGCCATCTTAAAATAGTTCGTGTTCGAAATTCAAATGTAGACTCTCTCCTATTGTTACCGGATCGATGTTTGACGTTTTGTAGTGTTGTGATGTGCTGTTTCCTGCGCTTTTAAGCTCTCAAGTGCTAGATGCGGAGCACTATTTTGTATACAATGAGAAATCTTCCTTTGATCTAATTGTAGCTTGAGGAAGTCTTTAGGTCATATTTCATCATGACTAATAAATAGGTAGGTATTATTAAAGTATATTATCATTATGACTCTCAAAACAAACTTACAACACAATTACACACTAAATATCGCTTTAAAACATGTTTACCTATAGTTTAACGACCATATTAAAATAACACTTTCATATCGCATGATAAAATTATAACATAACAACGCGTGACAATCGATTTTCTTGGATCTATTGTTATTATCGATACCGTAACTGAGTAACGATATTATCGATGCTTTTCTTACAATTAGTGTAAAACGATGATCCTATAACGAAATGATTATAACGCACGCACTATCGTAGTTAAAAGACAAAATTTCTATTACGCATATTAAACTGGTTTTGTTTCGGTATAATTAATATGGAGGTCCATTGTAAGAGGTTATGGAGGTCCGTTAGTTTACAGGCAATTAATTTAACGTTCAACTGTTTTTAATTATAATAGGAACATTTAATGTGTGTTAACAGGTGCCTATTGATAATTAGGTGGTTGGGTAATTCATGCTTTGATTTGAATAATCCCTACTAATATTATAAATGCGAAAGTAACCATGTCTGTCTGTCTGTGACGCTTTCACGCCCAAACCGTTGAACCGATTTTGATGAAATTTGGTACAGAAATAGTATGGAACCTGGAGAAGGACATAGGCTACTTTTATCCCGAAAAAAAAACGGAATACGTGATAAACGACATCCACGCGGGCGAGACCGCGAGCGACCACTAGTTATACATAACTTCACGCCTTATTCCCCGAAGGGTTGGCAGAGGTGTATAGTACACCCACGTTTCGCCGTTATGTTTAAGTCCCATGTTATTTGATGTAATAGGGGGCGAGCCTATTGCCATCAACCGGGCACAAATCCAGACTCCGAGCTGCTACTGAGAAATTCCACACGGAAAAACCCAATAACACTTTGCCCGACCTGGGGATTGAACCCAAGACCTCACGCTCAGCAGTCGCGCTTGCGACCACTAGACCAACGAGGCAGTCACTAGTTATATTATAAATAAAAATATAAATATAATTTTTGGAACATTTTTTTACACAGCACCATCTAGTTCCAAACTAAGCAGAGCTTGTACTATAGGTACTAGACAGTGGATATAATACTTAGGTATATACTGTTTTTTTGTAAATACGTAATTATAATACGTAACAAACACCCAGTTATTTATGTTTACATTCGATTTCAAATGGGAAAACAAAAAAGAAACGTAAACGTAGCTTTAAACGATCAAATACGCGAATTTCAAAGAGTGCCAGTGCATATCGTGCTTGATCGTCGGAAAGAACTATTTTCGCTCATTGTGAGCGACTGTTAACCCATCACAATGTTGTTTTGTGCCCCGCGTAGGACGTTGCCTTAACTGTAGGGCTGACCACCTCTATAGCAACCGAATAACGTCGCTAAATATCGTGACCGGAATTTTAATTTGTGCTACTTAAATAGATAACATCGCTGATTCGTAAGTTTCTAACAGATAGAAATTATATAGTAGAAATGCTATGTTATGCGTGGCATGAGCCAGAATCGTGGACTGGTTATAATGTCCACTATCTGGGTACGTATCTACGGTGCGCGATGAGAAACCGTGCCCTTTGCCCCACCTACCTGGATAGTCTTTCGAGAACATTTTCCATGGTCAATGTTGGACAAATAAAAACTATATTACGATGAATATCGATTATGTGGCGTAACTAAATTCAACTGGAGACCCTTCAGGCACAGTAGACATATAAGCTAAAGCAGTACCTCAACTTACTACCTATAATCTCATGAATTGAAACACTCACACAGACACGCTCTGTACACTGAGTAGTTTTTTGTTTTTGTATGGAACTGTATCCCGAAAATACCTTATTTGTCTTGTTGCAGTGCGTGTCTGTGTGAGTGTGTCAAATCGGACGATTGTAGGTAGTTGAAGTACTGCTTTAGCTTATATGTCTACTGTGCTTCAGGACAACCTATAGCAGACCAATGGAAAAAAAACTAACTACCTATATGAAGATATAAAGGATGGAAAATAAATAACGCTACCTTCAGAGAAAGTACCTACCATAAATAAATAAAGACAACTAACTTTACTCGAAGGATTTTAATTTCAAAAGTAGAATAAACTGCATTCATAGATTTTTTTGAAGTCGCTGGTCTGAACCCGGAATCAGATTAACACAAACGGAAAAAAAAAAACACCCTGTGTTGCTTGGATAGTGTCTACGCGAGTAGCATAATGCTGAAGTAGAAGGAAACAACGAAGGGGAAACTCTTAAACATATTTTCCCTATCTTCAACTCCAAGAAACTTCGTCTTTGACAAAATATCATAAGTTTTCGGTAGGTAAGATAGAGCGGAACACTGTGGGTGAATTCTAGCTACCACGATACAAAATTTGGGCGAAATGTTCACAAACTTTAATAAGAATAGGCTTGACACGCTTGTGATTGTAGGTATATAATTGACTAAATAGTGTTTAAATGAATAGGTATGTAGGTCTTATATTCAAAATATTGAAAAAAGTTACCATAAATTCCGTTCTATCTATTGCTAGTTCGATATACCTAGTCAAATTTAAACGTCCTACTCAAAACTGTACAATATTTCAGAAATCCAAAATTTGGAAAATGTTGACACAGGAAGTAATTATAATTCCAATCCCTATTTCACAATTAATTATGTATTCGATATTTTTTGTTTAGCCACATCCCTGCAGCAGTTGCGCGCACGCACAGTGGTGTGTTCAAGCGAAACGATCTTTGATCCAGGGGCGGCGCGGCGCGCCTTGCTGACGTCACCATTTATTCATCCCGAATAACTGACTGTTAACTAAGTACTAAAAAACATACATTATGTAGGTGTGTTATGTATGTAGGGGAGATCTGATCATTTGATAGGAACATAATGCGTTTTAGGAATGGGTCACTGTTTGAACTTTTGGACTACTATTTGATACGGTTTTGGCTATACGATAAAAATATCTGCTACTGAATATCGACCTTTCCCTTCTAAAACTAAGTCTTCTAGTCGGTAATAAAACAAGGAGATCAATAGATACCGATTGATCGTTGATTACAAAAGTGATTAGTTAATTGGTAAACAGAAGCCAATTATTCATTTCATTAGGCGCCCAACTACCATGGCATGACGGATTAAATAATTACGATACAATTTTATGGTAGTCTTATTTGTCGGCAGGAATTAATTCATGTAAGGTAAGGCAGGAAAAAGAGAACAAGAAAACGATTGTTAGTGCCTAGTTTTTGCTATGCTACTATGCAATTACAACATCACAGTGTAAAAGGGATTTTATTTAAGTATTTTGTCTGTGCCTTACGACCGATATTAATAACCGAACTGAAGTTTGAAAATGGTCCCTATGACAGAAAAGTTGAAAGGGAACCGATTATCTTGGTATCATGTGATGAGGAGGGACGAAAAGCATGTGATTATGAGAGTGATGAATATAAATGTTGGTGGATGGAGGCGAAGAGAAAAGAAAGGATAGGTAGACATGATATGAATGAAAAAGAAAGAAATGATAGCGGGACGGATATAGGAAAGAATGAAAAAAGAAAACATTGTGCGCCGATAAGGGCAGGCAGAAGAAGAATCTAAAATCTCTGGATTGATCTTGTTTCAAGCAAGCACTGAGGGATTGATGTAGGGTTTGACATATTACTTCTATTGAATTTATTTCAAAAACCTACATCAATATCCCGGGATATTGGATTAAGATCAGTTACTACCGCTAATACCGGCCGTTAGTCTGCAATAAAACCTTTTCTGAAAAGGATCTCTACACGGAAACAGTCCTTAATTAATCTTACAATTAAATTCAAATCAGAAACATAAGCCTTTCGAATATAAACTAAACACGGTAATTAAAACTGTCGTCACCTTTGACGTGAAAACGGAATGAAACAAGTTCTATGTCCTGGACCCACCTGCAAGTAACTACTGGCAACATATTGTAAACATTACGACTGTTGACGAACTTGCTGTGTTGCGGTTAAAGTGGTCAGTTTAAAGCGTAGCGGCATTTTTTATTTGCCCTCAACCTATTTTCCATAGCCGCCTAGCCGTTGCATAGATTTCCAAGCAGGTTCTATGTTGGCATACATTTTGGTCGGAGCCATTCACTATGCTCTGGTAGCTTTGGCATTAAAACACACAAAAGTTAAGCCTGTGGCGGCATCTATCTCGCCACATGCGAACTATCCTACATCGCGCAATCAAGATTTAACACGCAGATAGTACATACACACACATAGTATACAACCTCCCAATATCAACCGTTGGGCAGTAGCCCGCCAGGCACAAGACTCCGCCTGGTTGGAGGATCCTCCCTATGGTTGGAGGAACACCACACCAAGTTTCTGCACAAACCAGTCCTTTGTATTACAATTTATTGTATCCTAAATTTCTATATCTTTTCTGAAAGTCAAATGGCAGTCGAAATCATGGTTAGGGAAACTAATCAAAATCTCTACGTAACTTGATCAGTCCCTTCAATGAATTACCGGTAAAATGCCAGGAAGATGTAGTACCTAGTAGATGTAGTACATAGTTAAGATATTGATCAATTCTAAACCGAGGTCCGCGTCCCACTTGGGGTCGCCCTTAGTGCTGTTGTTGCTAGTAGTCATGATGATAGTGTAGTATAAGTACCTAGTTAGCTTAGGTTAAGTATTTTACTTGTCCCTTTTTGGCTGTAGATCCTTCAGGGGGCTTACTATGACTTCATAAGCAGGACAAAAGTTGCCTGAAAGTTTAACTGCCCTGCTTTTTTGTACTATGACATCATTCGAGTAGGCCTGCGGCAGGCCTGCTACGTTGACGTTTACGAAATCCGTTCACCTTTTTTTTTTGTATAGACTTTTCGTACCGTGAACAAGCATTACCGTTCAACTTGGTTCAATAGTCGTTCACCTTTAGTACTGTCATGGTACGATTTTTAGCGATTCAGGAGCAGGCCTGCTTTTGAACGGAAGTTAACTGGCTGGCATTTGAACGTTTTCATAAGAGGTCATAGTAAGCCCCCTGGTCTCGTCAATAACTGCTCGGTTATGTAAAAATGGTCCGCAAAGACTATACACAAGTATAAAAATTGAAAAAAAAAATGTTCAACTAACTAAAATTAGCTTGAAGCTTGAATGTAGATAAAATAAATTAAGTACGTATATATAGACTGTAGGTATCACATGAGTAAAGATATTATATTGTTATTTTGCAACCGATCAGGTACCTGTCAGACTGGTAGGCACGTATTTGCATAATTATAAAGGTTGAATTACTTAGATAATGTTTTCATTTGAGCAACAATGTAAGAACACAGAGACTAACTGAAATAGGACGCGGTATTTTACTTTCCCTCTGTTAGTATGTAGTCTTTGATCTTGTGAAATATGGGTGTTTCTGGTGAATATTGTAAGAGCTTGTACTGTAGAAATATCCTGTTTTGCAAGCATAGGATGTAAGGAGATCGTTATAGAATTAGCAAGTCTATTGTTTAGCTTAAGTGGCTGAGGAATGGGTTCATTGAGTGGTTGGCTCTTAATAAAGCACATGTTTGATTTTCATTTGATGTAGACAGTTGGCTGATTACCAGTGCATAGGTACATAAAGAAAGATCAACGCGAATAGTGTTAGTAGTTATAATTATTGAAGTTTCTACATTATATCTTTCCACTATACTCCGTATCACTTACTCCTCATTTACACCTAAGTTTAAAACATGTATTCTACAAGTATTATGGCCAAATAAAATTCTCAAACGATACTCAATTTTAAGCAGCATTCATTTCGTGCTGTCACTTTCGCTTCACCTTAAAGTAATAGTGACAGCACGAAACTTAATGGCAAACTGAGTAGCACTCAAATATTTGGATATAAACTATTTTTTTTAAAAGGTTACTTACTTACAACAATAACTTACTCACAATAAATTTAAGTAGCAAATATGCATGTAGATTTTTAAAACACCTTGTTTTAATAATTTTGTACTACATGATCATTACGTATTAAAAACAAGTAGCTACTTACATTTAAAACGAACTTTACAACATTTATTTACAACTTGTATCATAACTTGTTTTTCGGTGTTAACGGGGTTAGGGTGAATATTCGAAAAACTTAAAAAAATAAGAACATGATTGTCACCATCTCAAAGCCAAAGGTTACTTAAATGAAAGAAATATAGAGCGACCACCAGTAAAATTAAAAGACAACTTTGCTAAATCCCTAGAAAATGAATAAAGACAGCTAAAGATAAGAGACGATCTAAAGAGATAGAACCTATAAAACATACCAGCAGGCGTAGCTTGAACACCGCAGTCAAGGGTTTTCATCATCATCTGCCTAGCCTTTTCCCAACTATGTTGGGGTCGGCTTCCAGTCGAACCGGATGCAGCTGAATATCAGTATTTTACATGGAGCGACTGCCTATCAGACCTCCACAACCCAGTAACTGGGTAATACGATACTCTTGGTAAGACTGGTTGTCAGACTTTCTGGCTTCTGACCAACAGTAACGACTGTCAAAGATCTACAAATGACAGCCGGGACCAACGGCTTTACGTGCTTTCCGAGGCACGGAGGAAACTCGCTATGGTAAATGGTCACCCATCCACAGACCAACTTCGCCAAGCGTGGCTTAACCCGGAAGATCGGTCTATGCGGCTGTAATTATTTAGCCACGAGCTCCTCATTGCATAAACAATGGCATTATGTCATTTTGTCTATTCCTCAGACGAAAAAACTCTCGTCTACGGTAGTCATGCTATGCCTACTGAAATAGGTGAAAATCATTTAAAGACGAAGAAACACCGAAATCAATCAAATCCACCGTGTGCAAACCCTAAATGAAGCGTAGTTGCAGGATTTACTCATACATGATTTAAAATTAAATATAAATTACGTCATTATGTTCGTTGTATCTTTTATTTATGACGTGACTTTGACGACTATATTACAGAACATAACTTTATTTATCTCTATGAGTCCTACATATTTACTAGACACATGACTTAAGTAATTATACAGAAACCGTGCCCTTTATGTAAAACGATAAAAACATGGAATTACTACTAGTTATAGTAAAGGACGTTTATTTGTTCTACGACTTTTTGGAAAAGTAAAAAAAATAACACGCCTCTATGTCGTTGAATCACTTTTTTGTAAAAGTTTCAAAAGTCGCTGACAATTTCATTTTTATTATCATCACTGGATAAGACAGACTGAGGATCAAGTTTAATGAATGAATCAATCAACCCTGTCTTTCACAGTCTAAGCTGGACTTAGACTGGTGTTCACCAACAAAAATTATCCGGTTAAACAAACGATTACTCAAAAAAATTACTAGCATTACAGGACCAGAGAATTTATGTTGATGAACACCAGATTTAGGCCCTTCCAAAGTTGCGCTCGATGACGTGCAATTGCTTAGCTAATGAAGTTGATGAATCACTACTGAAAGTTTTCCCAAAAAAGGGCACGATGTAGAAGTGGCTTATACCCAGTTCCTGTGTCCAAATATGGATTGATTTGCTTAGAAATGGTAGCATTTGTTCATGTTCTGGTCCTTTGAAAAGGCTGAATAAAATTTTGCCTGTGAATGCTTCTAAAATGTGAAGGAGTCGCCTATACTAAGCTATGAAGACTACGCTTCAATTTTGGTGAAGATATGAGAGTCTTCTTCTTCTCTCGTGTCAGCACAAGCTATACGAGAATAGCTCATGCCATGGTGAAAACATTAGACAGTCGCAAGATTAAGTAGCCGGGCTGACTGCCCAGTGTCCGCAGGATGTAATAAGTGTCGTCACTGATGGAGGATGGAGGCACGAGAAAGTTACTTTTAACCAATAAACGTCGAAAAGACTTAGGAATCGGGCAAGATAATGACTTGATGGACAATGGTAGTAAATCGCTCTATATAAGGCACGAAGCTTGTCATATCTAGACCTACAGAAGTGAAACTGTGTGTCAACTAACAACAGTCACTTGCTGCACGAAAAGGAACCTTAATATGTCGAAGTATAAAAGCAACGCGGTCACGGATAATTAGCTGGAATCATCGAGGAAAATAAGTCATAAAGTTATTGATAGTTAGTACTAGTGCAACGGTAACCTATTTTTCTAGTTTACTGAATAGAGTTTTTCTTTTGTCCAGCAGAGGCTTCTTTTTTTTCTATGGGACTGCTGTCGATATCCTTGCGGACCCTTTCTAACGTAACCAGGCAGTTATTGGTGAGACCTGAAGTGTCTCCAGCCAATGGTAGGGAAGTAAAATAATTACCCTGAGCTAACTACTAATACTACACTACACTAACATCATGACTACCTGTAACAACAGCACTAAGGGCGACCCCTAGTGGGACTCGGACCTCGGCACTAGACAGCTTGATGCGGGTTAAATTATCGGTGTGACTGCGGAGTCTGAAGAGACGACCGGCTCTACGACGGGAGAGCTCGGTGGATCGTGACCGGCACGGCACCAGCAGAGGCGTAAAATTGTGCATATTTGTCCGGTTTCAATATTTAACTGAGCGTTATTGGGTTGAAGAATAGTGTTAGTCTTACTATCCTACTTTCGAATCACCAAATCGAATTACCATTGGTAAGCAAAACGCTTCGTTGATCATAGTTATCTGGAATAAAAGAATTAAATGTTTTACGAGGTTACTTCATGAAATGATAATGCGTTCGCTTAGAAGCCCGATGCATACATAATTAATGTTACATAATTATGTTTATCTAACCATCTTTGTGTAGGTAAAACATTGAAATTAGTATTTTATTATGTGTCGTCATTAAGAAATTATAAAAATAAAGTCTTGTTCACTTTATTATAAAGTTGTGTGGATGTATTTTGCATACGACTATGCGTTACTCGTTGAATAATTTATTTTTACCAGGAACTGTTGCTGTAGGTCGTATTAAGTTATTCTAGAAGGCACAGGAAAGTGTCTGCGAATGTCTATGTATGTTTGTTTATATAAGGAATTGGCACGAAACGGCTACCCTTATATGAAACCTATCACTAGACTGTAGGATAAATTGAAGTATCAATATTGGTCTAACTATCAAACTATTTTCGTTCAAGCCAGTCAATTTCTCGGTTTTTAATAACTTGGGGGGGTGCAATCAGTAACTTATCTATCGATGGTTTCCCATATTAGAGATAGGGATTAGACGTTACTTCTATTGAGCTTATGTCAAATTTCTATTTTCTATCTAGGGAAAACAGCCGATAGATAGCGTAGCCGATAACTTAAGTACATCCGGCGCCTGGGCAGTCAGCCCTGCTACCAACCATGCAGACTTGCTAATCTTTTCACTATGAACGTGACCTATTCTAGTTAAGCTTATGCCTACACGAGGGAAGGAAGGAATAATTTAGGCTCTCTAAACTGTTAGTACAATTAAAACATGGCTTCCTTCAACTGCCACTATTTTGTATGTCGCTAAGGATAGTAAACACATTTCTAGATATCCTTAACTTCTGATAACATCTTTTCACTCCATAGTAAACGATGATCTCAAAAATATTTACAACATATGGGACCTATCGTAATCCCGATTCGCACATGACCGGTTTCTTATGTATTGACTTGTCCCTTGAGCGCCATCGCAAAATATAAGCAAGGGTTGGAAACGACATGAGTGTAATTTTATACATAGCTTAGTATGGAACACTTTTTGGTATGGCGGCTAAGGTATAATCGACTCTATACCGTTTGGACAGAGTTTAAAATAGCATGTGTATTCTGGAAAATAAGAAGCATTGTTTTCTATCTTCTTGTGGATTAAATTTTACGATTACAGCAACGCTTTTGATTGAAAAAGTTTTTTGGGAACATTTTGGGAAACTGTTTTAAGCTGTACATGTTTTTAGCACACATGAGCTTTCAAGGGATCCTTCCTTTTTTAGTTCAGATTTAGATCAGCAGCGCTGCTCGCTTAAATCCCTTAACTAGTATGACCGTGAAAGAAACTCTTCGTAATCCTTTTTCGTCTTAACAACAGTCCATGCACGGTCAGTGCATTCACACTATTATATTGTGTGCATGAGTTAAGTGCAGCTGCGTCTTGCACAAACGAACTAACAACCGCAGACAACCTGATTTAAGGCAGGCGGGTCGATGCCCCTTGCTCTCTCCACTTAAGACCTCCACACGATCAGGTCTGTTTGTCAAATATGCTTGAAGTAATGTGACTGTTAGTGATTTGTAGATTATACTGCGCAGTTATCTAATTGAAGGCAATAGTGATGGATCGATTTATTGAAACTGGTCCTTGAATATAGGCATTCAATTAAAGGACTGTATTGTATTGGTTTTATTTACGTCATCTTTTCACAGGACACATTTGGCTTGATTTTATGGATAGTAAACATATTATAACAACTAAAGAATTCACTATCAAAGTTTTGAAAACGATAGATTACCTGCAATGGATTTAACCTGTTAGGTGCAGAATTTTTGAATTCAGTGGCACTTATTCTCTTAATAAAAAGAGCAGGGCTTGTAAAATCCTTGTTTTCACCATTTATCGGTGACGTTTGAAATATACATTTTTAGTAAACGACTGGATATTGAATGATAGTGTAAACATTTGACACTATCATTCATTAACTTCTAGACAATGTTCAAACATACGATCTAAATTTTTAATATTTTTTCCATGCATTGTTTTTATTTATGTATCATAAACTTAATGGAATACCATTCAGTTTTCAGTCGCCTATGCTACCCGGATTAGTGGAAGGATTCTAACAATACAACATACAACTAAATCTGCTCAGGCTTAGAAGATAAAATGGAATAAAGAAACTCACACACATACATACATATATTAATCCTGAAAACATAACACTCCTTACAGAGATTACGCACTGCATCCGATCCGGATCCGTGAAATAAGACTATAAAAAACTCGGACCGCATTCGGATATCGCTTACGCACTTATCCGATCTCTGATCCAAATTCAAACAATTCAGGGGCCATCTTTGACATATCCATTTGGCGTCCGATTTGAATCCGAGGTAACGCGAAAACGTTCATACAAACAGTACTACGGCCACTTCGGTCCGTCAATATTTCTTCCGAATTGGAAACTCACGGATGACGGAGAGAAATCGGATGACGGAAGTCGGATCTAGTGCGTAAACTACCATACAAATAGTTCTATGACTACTTCGGAACGTATTTTCTCGGATTCGGATCGGATGCAGTGCGTAACCGCTCTTAGGGCAAAGGGCTGCAGCGTTCGAGAATTAAGTGAAGTTTATTGAAAAGAACTTATGAACTCAAAGCACTTTTCCGCACGTCTTTCCTACCCTACATGAAAGGCAATCGATCTCAATAGATACCTCTATACGTATCTTCTACCCTCTACCCTATATATTATTCCAGGTTCTCCACGTGTATCTACAGAATTCAAGACATCCACTGGATAGTTCTTACGTAATTGAATAAGAAGCATCCGACTCGCTTTCCTTTACCTAGGTGTATTACATAAGTATTGACTCTAGGTATTACGTACTTACAAAGTGTTTCAACAAAAGCGTTCTAAAGGAAAATGGAAGGATGTACGGTCACGGACTCGAAATGTTTATCAGATTTCAAATTCGATTTCTTATCACACTGTGCGCAATAAGTTTTAAACTCTGAATCACCGCAATTATAGACACAATAGATAAGACAATTAAGTGTCTTCCTAGGACGACGGGTGGTACGCAACCGGTTAAGATGTCATATTAACTTAAGTCATATCGACCTTATGAAAAAGTAACGTGCAAGCAATTATAGACCTTAGGGTGGTAAATATTTCAAGTCCCCGACTGTATACACTGGGTTACTGGTTATTGGTTAGGATCCCATGGAAGGATTGTAGGACATTACCCACTATCTAAGAACCCAGTGATGGTTTATGCAAAAGGGAACCATTTTCGTGATACTATTTTAAAGGGTAATGAAGATACTCCCTTTGAAAAAAAAACAGTAACCCTGCCTGTATACAGGCTGTCCCACTGTGGTAGGGGACCCTTAGAGGTACCCCCATGTATGTTCCGCGATTTTTTGTAGTTTTCGAGTTATGATTTATTTTCATGTTTTAACCAAACTCTGACTTTAATGATATTTTTGATTTCATTAAATTCATTATTTAATTCAGAATTACATTCTCTATTCATCTTACTTAGAAAAAATAACTATTCACATCCTTATGATCAAAAATGTCATTAAAGTCAGAGTTTGGTTAAAACATGAAAAGAAACCATAACTCGAAAATTACAAAAAATCGGGGAACATAGGTACATGCGCGTGGTTCGTGTACCTTTAAGGGTGCTCTACCGCTTGACACTATTTTTTGAGTCCTATTTGCATGTATACATCCATCTTCTTATATCGTCGACCGGGAGTGAAAACTTCGGGAATGCATTTGGTCATTGCACGGTTCCTGTTGGCTTTCACGTGGAATAAGTCGCGGGCAAAAGCTAGTCAATTATATTTATTACGAATTTGATATACCCAATAAAGGTCAGTTTCAGTGCCTACAAACTAATTTCAAATGGAGCGGCTCTCTTATAAGATATAGTCCCTGTAAGTCGTGATAAATTAAAATGACCAAATTGCATTCCCGAGGTTTTCACTCCCGGGCAACGATATGTGATCCGTAAACGATAACACAATTACAATTAGTTGCTAAAACCACAATTGGCACCAACATGGTTGCTTAAAGTTGAAAAATTGCTACTACTTATTGATAGGTTACCAAATAATCGTCTATTCCATAATGCTGCTACAGTTATAAGCCGTTTAATAACTCGATTTTACGACCAACTTATAAGCATCGAATACAATGTTTTGTTATTACTAGCAGATCTACGTTCGCTTATTTTTCAAATCCTAGGCAAGCAAAATTATTCAGTTCAAAACTTCATAAATATTCTTGATCGTACGTTAGCCTTGCGTATACCATAGCGTAGCTAATATCTACACATTTAATAACTAGCGAAATAGCAATAACGGTTTTAACTGTATGGACGTTAATTAGAAGCTTATTAGCATAATAAACAAGTGATAATTACTAGCATATTATGCTATATTATGCATTCGTTCCCTTCTTAAATAATTTGACTGCTCAAACATTAGCATCGTATTCACATTCATTTTGCATTTTGTATGTCAAATAAGCCAAGGTACAGGTGCTTGTATATAGGGTTCCGTAGAAAAATAACAAGTCGTTTATTTCGGGAACACGCTCTGCATTTTTATCGACATGTATCTCGAGTTTGGCGATCCGATAAAATATATTCCATAACGTTTATTTTTATATACCGAGTTGCAAAACTCTTTGAACTAAACTTTATTATGTTTTTACTACATTTTTTTTGTAAACATTGTTTTACTTGAATAATTTGAACGATTAACTGTTTTGCAAATACAATAATAACCTGCAATAATGTTTGGAATATAAGCATTCAAAATATGGGATTCTATTGTAAATAAATATTCAAAAGTTGGGCAACGTGTTAAAAAGTCGTGTGAAGCGATTTACAAGTGTTGTGATAAGTGACATGGCGACCTACACTAAACGTAAGGATGCTATTTCTAAAGCTGTAATTCAACGTTTAAATACCCACAGAGCGTTAAATTAAAACATGATACATGTAGGTTTAAATGATTTTACGATTAGCGGTACTCTAAGCAATTAAATAGTTAAGTATAGGTAAATCTAGTAATCATTTTACATTTTTTGCGTCTGTCCGTGTAACACGTATAACAGATCAATTAATTCAATTTCCTTGCAGTTTCCCTCCATAAATGCAAACTTGATCGTATTAAACACATAAAAACCACATTGTGGATAATAAAGTCTAATAATAATGAACAATCACATGGGCAACTAAGTAATTAAATACCAATAAAACATCACGTAAGTATATAAACAGTAAAAACTCCAATAACTATCATCAATGACTCAATCATACATGATAATGAACAGTGGGTACAGTATAAGGGAGTTTGCAGATTGCTAGAACATAATAATAGTTATAAAACGCTATTTTATTATAGCCGGTCATACATTGTGGACATTATGACAGCTATTATTGAAATGGATGACTTTATTCGAGATAAATAGGTCAAGCGGTATCGCAAATGACATATAATGTTCGATTTAATTAGTCTGAATGTTTCCATTATCGAGTCACCCATACATAATTGTACCTACAGTAATATCTAAGCGGTTGTGCTCAGAATTGAAGGAAATGTTGGATCTATCAGCTGTCTGTATTCGTTGCGTGGGTTGTAGTTGTAGGGGACGAGGATGAAAGTCTAGTGCTTACTAATATAATGTATTGGTGTGTATTTAAGTAAGTTTATAGGTATTATGTCTAGTTTATGTTGCGGTAGGTCTCTGCCTAGGAACAAACAAAGTCGTCTATTTGAGTGGATAAAAGTGACTTTGAAATAAACTTGTATTTATGTATATTATTTCACCAACCTATCATTAAATATTCAATAAGCTAATTCGGTCTCTAAACTTTTCAATAGCTAACACTTGCATTTCACTACATGTCAATATTGATACTAAAAATATTATTGAACACATAAATGTCATATATCCAACGTGTAACAAAAATACCCCTAAAGTCTAAAGTGGGTTAAAAAGTCCCTTGTATGGAGTCTATTGGCAATTTTTGAAAACCGTAGTGACCCTAATTTGGATAAAACATAACATAATCATCACTGAAACGCAACCCTGAAAACATAAAACTAAAGAGTAGACTACCCAGAAAGTTATTTACATTCTTATCTAATTTCCTCAGAGAGGTAAATGACAACAACCATAAAAGACTACATGATCAATATTTTCTTTTTCATGGGGAATTGTAACACGTTGTATAGGTCACATTTAGCTTATCTGGTGAACAGTCACTGACTACATTATTAATAGGTTGGTGGAATACCCCCTTAATATCGAATCCCAGTGCACTTCATCTATCCTTTTATAATACGAATTTGACAAGATGTAAGTAGATTCTGACAGTATTATTACACTAGAATTGGGTTCCCTGCAATCTAAAAAAGGTTTAGGTTGCGTAAGTCAGTCGCTACGATTACATAAGTCACTCTATCATGAAGCCACCACTTAAACTTCTGTAATGGATCGGAAAATCAATATCATGTCATGAGGAACCAATTATACTGTATACTATTCTACATATTTTATTAGATCAATAGTAGTTACTTAAGAGGTATCGCATTTAGCAACGATTACATAAAGTTTTATTGACTATCTCTTTGATACATTTCTGTAATAAAACCGGTTTGTAGTAGCCAGTTGCTACGTTATACCATCTGATTGAGTTCTCAATAGTTATATATTCAATCATTTCATATGTTAAGGCCAAAAACGCACTTGGCGGATATACTGCCGCTGGTCAAGTGTGTTCCCAAATCAGTCCCCTGATTCAGAACGATTCGATTAATCAGTTGTCGAACGATTCAGTAAGCTATCTCTTTTTCTCTAGTTACCAGAATCGTAGAAGGAACGAGATACAGACGGCCCAATTCAATCCCACGTGCTTACGAAACGCCACTGACCTCCGATTTCTGAATTGAGAATTCTAGGATAAGTAGTACTTAAGTAACATTTGAGCAGAGATGTGAATTATTTGAAATACATGCATTTAAAATACAAATACAAAATTCAAAATACCTATTTTTATTTTGCATTTGAAATACTTTTTTTTCAAAATATATTTTCTATTTTATTTGAAATACTTTTAAAAAATCTATACTAATATTATAAAGAGGTAGAATTTGTTTGTTTGTTTGTTTGTTTGTTTGTATGTAGGAGGTAATCTCCGAAATTACTCATCCGATTTCAAAAATTTTTTCACCAATAGGAAGCTACGTTATCCCTGAGTGCTATAGGCTATATTTTGGGATCAAAAAATTAGGGATCCGTAAATTAACGGGAGCGAAGCCGCGAGCAAAAGCTAGTATTTAATATTTGTTAAATGCAAAATGGTTTTGTTACTTTTTTTAATTCATATTTATCATTCTTAAATTCTTGTTATTTACTTTAAAGAGTATTTGTGCCAAGTTTCAAGTTTATAAATACTGGAAATAAGATTTTTCAAATAAACTTTATCACCCCTTTTCACTCCCTTACAGCGGTTACGCACTGCATCCGATCCGAATCCGTGAAAATACGTTCCGAAGTAGCCATAGAACTATTTGTATGGTAGTTTACGTACTACATCTGGCATCCGTCATCCGATTTCTATCCGTCATCCGTGAGTCTCCAATTCGGAAAAAAAATTGACGGACCGAAGTAGCCGTAGTACTGTTTGTATGAATGCTTTCACACTACCTCGGATTCAAATCGGACGCCAAATGGATATGCCAAAGATGGCCCCTGAATTGTTTGAATTGGGATCAGAGATCGGATAAGTGCGTAAGCGATATCCGAAGTCGGTCCGAGATTTTTACTCTAGATCGGTATTTTCACGGATTCAGATCGGATGCAGTGCGTAATCGCTCTTAGAGTGCGCTTTCGCTATAAAAAACAACTACTCTCCAAATTTCAAGTTTCTACCTTTAGCGGTTTAAGCTGTGTGAGAATCTTACATTAGGACTTGTTCTGTATATGCATGTATGTCTATAGATGATTTTCCCAATCTTTAAATCGCTATATCTCATGAATGATGATTCGCAGATTCAACATGAAAGAGGAACTCTTTGATCAAATACTAGTGTTAAAATCAGTGAAAAAAGGTATTTTATTTGAAAAACCTATTTTGAAAATACGTATTTTGCATTTTGTATTTAAATACTTTCATTGAAAACCATTTTGTATTTTTATTTGAAATAAAAATATAACCAAGCATTTGCATTTTGAATTTAAATACTTTTAATATACTATTTTGCACATCTCTGCATTTGAGTACATATGGAGTTGTCAAAAAAATGACGGATTTTAAAGCATTTTTAGACAATTCTGCACTCAAATATTACTTAAGTATTGATTATCCCGAATTCTCAATTCAGAAACCAGAGGTGAGTGTAGAATTTGAAACTCAGCCCAACCGCCTAGTGCGTCAACCTCCTTAATGGCAATTGAAAACTTGTAATTAGGTAAGTATGTCGCGGACATCTACTTATAACAGAAAGGAAAAAGTCGACATAAACGCTCAAGTATTTAAGTACCTCAGATAGTTAATAATGATAATAATTTTCCTGTAAGTAAACTAACTGTGGGAATAATACCTTTAAGTTGAGTCGAGGATTAAAGGGTAAACAGCGAGACAGCTGCTTACGCCTCGATTTATTGTAAAAGTCTAACAGAAATGAAAATATATGATTCTCAAACAAAATATTTTGTATACGAAGATATCTATGGGGATTAAAATGGTAGCAACACGCTTTGTATAAATAGAACGAGTCTTCGCTTTACCCGACAGTTATGAATCTCACAACAGAATACGTGCCTATAGATTTAACTGCAGTTGCTTCAAAAAGTTTTAATATAGAAAAATTACTCCAAACTACACTCCAAAAACAAACGTCCTTGAAAAAAAAAACATAAGATTCCAAATATAGAAACTATTCCATCACTGACCTACTGAATAAAACTGCACTTATAGTAGACCAGATTAATCGTAAGATAAAATCTCCACATGTATACCGTACACAATTTGTATCAGCGAGATAGGTACACACTACACATATCAAGCTTATTATTCCAGTTTGAGCTGAACTGGGATTGTATAGGTTTTCCTTACAATGAGAGTTCAGCTTATACTGGCTTGATATGTAGTCGTGTGTACAGTTTAACAAGCTTCCTATTTAAGCGCGAGGGGAGCGCAAACGCATTCTTTTAACAAAAAGTTATCTCGAAGGCATAAATCATTGTCATGTGCCGTAAAGTGTGTTCTCAGTAGCCTGCTCAAACGGGTTTGTTTCATGTAAAGAAGTCACTCGTAACGTTTGCGGAATAGCCAATGAAGAAAATGCTTCTGGGGAACACTCGTCGTGACGTTTTTGTATGTTTTTTAAGCTTAACGTTACTCATTAATTTCGGTGTTTCAGTTGGTTTTAGGGTTTCGTACCCAAAGGGTGCTAACGGGACCATATTACTTAGCCTATGCCGTTTATCTGTCCGTCCGTTCGTCTGTCTGTCACAGAACTTTATCTTTTAAACCGTAATAGGTAGCCAGTTGAATGTTTCACAGAATATTTGTTGCTATGGCTTCTATCATGGCAAATATTAAAAATAATTAAAAGTCTAAATCCAAATGTGGTCGCCATACAAGAAACCTCGAAGAAAAAGCATTTTTTCAACGTTTTTTTGGTACTGCTCTTTCTTAAAAACAGTAATAAACACAAGCGTCGAACTTGGTGTAATTGTAGTGCAGACTCTATAGTTAATCAAAAAATAATAAAAACAGTTATTTCATAGACATGTGTGGTGGTGCGGAACCCTTAGTACGCGAGCCTGACTCGCACTTGGCCGGGTTTTACTTAAGCCATCTTGGTCAAATAAAGGTGTATCATTTGAATAGCCTCTGGTACGTATTTACATTATTTAAACTATGCCTTTACATTCAAAACTGATAATAATGAGAAAGCTGAGAAAGATAAACAAATCAAATATCTTGACTTAGCACACGAGGTTGTCAACATGTGGGATGTGGATTCGGCAACCATTGCGCCGATAGTCGTAACGGCCAATGGCCTAATGGCCAAGAGCCTCGACCAACACCTCAAGAGGCTCTCGTTGGGTGGCTGGATCAAGGGCCTGATACAGAAAGCAGTCCTCCTCGACACGGCGCGTATTGTGAGGAGGTTCCTGTCTCTGGAGCCCTAACCACCGGTAGCTTGGACCCTGCTCCCGATGCCAGTGGACCCCTATTTTTTATATTTTTAAATGTTTTTTTAATTCTTATAATGAAATGAGATGAATGATAATAATGATTTATTCGATAAAAGAAATGATTGTAGTTACAGGTGTTATAACATAGTAGGTAGGTAATTATAGGTATAAACTCAGTAATGTATTTTCCTCCCGAATTATCTAATTTCTCGTGGTGAAAATAAAGCTAAATAGAAAAGTACTCTTCTATAATTTCGTACTACGCTCTGGTTGATAAAAGGATAATCAAACAATTGCCTAAGCTGGTTTTAGATACACAATTCAAATTAAATTACGAAAAAGTCTAGAAGTAGCTTAGCACAAAAGATAACGTTACGAATAACTCATTTAAAGAATAAATTAATCCGCATTTTACGAAACTTGGTAAGACAGTTGATTATTTCAAGTACATTTCTATTACCTACTACTTTTTGGTGTTACGGTATTAGGTATATCTTAATAAAAGGATTTTCTATAACTATACAAAACACTAATATATTATTGCGCACTACTGCAATCTTTAAGATCGGAGGTTTTACGTAGCTAAAGTAGTTTTAAATAGTTTTTTTTTTCTAATTCCAGTTTTTCCGTTCTTTTTTTATATTTACAAGCTCTTTTATACTTGCTTTTTGTATCCACTATCTGCAAAAACGAATATAAGGTACTTTATACTACCTTCCAGCATTGTTTTACGAACGTAAGTTTATTTAATTCAGGCAACTCACTAATTGCTCGAACGATGCTCCGCTCTAGACAAAAAACACCGCGTTGTTGGTGCATGTGTGTGCAAGTTATAATTACATTGCTTCCAAACGCCAAATCCCACAGAACGTAATTATACAAAGTCTGCACAGGACGCGCGCCCACCTGACAAAAGTCATAACTCCAACCCATACTCAAACAATTCCAGTCCCTATTTTTAAACACGTAAGGATCATTTTGGCTCTGTAAAAAAATAATAGGGAATTTTCAGCAAGGATTTCCCCCTTTAAGCTACGTCTGAAATATACGTTAGCGACACAAATAAAATAGGTGCAGTCTACCGCCCACCGCAATGTAGGGATTAATTCGCTTTGCCTCTGAAGTTTTAATTAAGAACTTTTTGCATTCTTCCACTACTGAGTCAGGCGACCGTATCTCTGATCTATACCTACGTACAAGCAATTCATGTACCAAAGAATTGTTTTATTTAGTAAGCCCCGAATGTTTGAAATATAAGTCCCGGAAACAATTGACTTACACTGCTTTAATTTTTTCGTCGTCATTATTTATATTAAGAGCCCACGTGTTAACACTATAACAGGATGTTTGAAACACCAAATTGCTTTGCTAAGTACATACTTCATTTCCTATTAGATATTATTTGTGAGTATTCGTGTTTGTAGATAAGCCGCTGCTCGTAAGCACACTCGTGGCTCAGAAAGCGTTATTTTGATAATATATTAATGTGAAGTGGTCGTATATTCTCATCGCAAGAAGAGAGGGCCGTTTTATTTTTGAAAATGACTCCATCAGTCACAGATAACGTTCCAGGGGCGTCACAAAAAAACTGTAATGCTCCGTATTATGTGTCACGTTCAATTCTAAAGTAACTAAATATTGTTCAGTGGACTTTACTGGATATTTTAGAGACGTTATTGTCAGATAAATGCGCGAGAGTCGGACATAATTGATTTATGCAATAGGAAACTATCTAGCTTCATAATAATACGATTCTATGAGATTGCACAAAATAAAACAATCAACACCTCCTTCACTTTTTTCCTCCTTTATAATAGAACAAGATTTTATATGACATCTATATTATTATTGCATTCATAAAATATATTGTACGATGCAAAAAAAATATGATTAATAACTTCATAACTAATTAATTTTAAACCAGTTCTAGACTTGCTGAAATCAGACTAATAAATATCGTGAATGTTCAAAGAGCAAAAAGAAATATGAATTTATTAAAATTAAAATGGTAGGTAGGTACTCAGATACGGGAGCAATAAGGAAAAACAAAAACGAGGAACACACACAATAAACAAATATGTTATAACCCATTACAGTTATACAACAGTGGTTTATTGTAATTAAAAATATTATGGTCGCATATATTAAGAAATATTAGCACTTAAATGCCATTGTGCGTTATAAAAATCCCAAAGAAGTTATGAATCACAGTGACGCTCGATGTAGGTAGTCTCCGTTTGTACGGAGTGATGTTTTTCCGAGCAAACATCGTTTTTAAGTCTCACGTTATTGAGCACAGAATACAACAGCACAGACTCGTCCGAGCGTACATTATTGTATTAGGTATATCGGTCGCACAATATAAGAGCTTTTAAAAACATCGTGTGGTATCTCTGCGGCTATACAAACGCTCGTGTTACGCGTTGTTTTGAAAGCGCATAGACCGATTACGATTACGTTTCCAACGAAGTGTCGACTTCGGGTTACGTTTTATACCGTCATTTGAATCTCTCGCTCGGATGTTTGGTCCGAAACGCTCGTTCATTAGCATTTTATGACTGATACGACCGATAAAAGTGTAATAAGACGCATTCAGCGGGTCATATGATGTGATAGACGCCCCGGACCGGCACGCTGGCACACACTAGAGGAAGTTAGCACAACGTTATTGGTCCATAGTCATTCACTTCAACGTATTCTGATTCATAAATGGGAATTATTGTGCATTTCAGATGTTTCGATGTTGATTTTGTTTGTTTTATGCGTTTGAAAGCTAATTTCCGAGTCTAATATCGCGTATAACTCAACCGTTATGACTCATAAGTTGGTGCAATATTCGCAATACATTTTGTATCTCAAGTTCTTACATATATGGTTCGATTTCAAAAGGGACTCAGTGTAGAAAGATGTTGAAAATTAAAAGCAAATTACCGTGCTTATAAAATAATTCAGAAAGGTAAATAAACATGAATTTAACTTGTAATAAAATCGCTCGCCACTTCACAGGGCGCATGTTGCATCGTAATTGCTTCATCGTCGCGTTTGAGAAACATTCACAAATGAACCATTCATATGCTCCGAATATCATCTGATATCCGCTCATTTATTTCTTAGGTAAGTATGTTTGAGGAGTCCCAAAATAACGGAAGCCTCTTTGAAGTTATCTCAATGTTAATGTCAATGACTATGCCAAAACTTTCACGAGGATCAAGGTAGTGTCAAATGTTCCAGTTGTCGACACTTGGAGCCGATTAACAGATCTGCTTATAGGTTCAATTCTCAGAGTCAAGGCAGTCTTGGCCAGGTGACAGCAATCCGTGCGCCATCTGCCACCGGGCCGATTGTCCACGCTTCGATCCGTCCTGAATGGCCTCACACCCCCAGCTAGACATAAAGTCAAACAGACCAGGGGCGCGGAAGATCGTAAAGTTTTTTAGAACGTCTCTCGACAAAACGCGAATCGTAAAAGTAATTGGAGCCCATTCATATTAATAGACATTTACGAGGTCTACACCATAAAACAGAGATTGTCATCGCGACTTACGCAATAACAGTGCGAATAGGCGATCATGTAGTATTAATTCGTTTTGTTTGCTGAATAGTTTTTATTGGCATTAAATCATCTACACCGGATATGTTTTCATGAATATTTAGTAGAGTTCGTTGAAATTGGCACGATTTCTAAGAGACGTGTCTTCGAATATCATACAGAAGGGCGTCGATTATGTTATTAATCGTGTTTATTTTATATCGACACATCTGTCGTATTGGGCAAGAGATGCGAGCGTCGTGGTGTGTATCGGGAATATCATATATTTTAGTGTTATGACGTAGTATATATCTATACAGCTTTTCCCCGATCACAGATAAATAGAAAGGACATTAGGCTCGCAGCTGTCGCTCGCCCACCTCCTTGGGGACTCTCGCAATTTTCCTACCCTTAGTTTAATTCGAATCCCGAAAGGTTTTCCTCCGAATATTTATTATTATATCTTTATTAACGTTCGCGTTTCGTTTCGTCTCGTTATTGCGAATAAGATTTGTGTTCCGGACTCGTTCTCTGAGCGTCAGAGTGATAGTTTTTATGTGTTGTTTTATGTTCGAAAGCTAATAAAATATGCACCTGTCTAATAAATATCAGTGCGAACGTGTTGCGATAACAGGGCTACACTCTCGCTGTTATAAATTATGTCAGTGGGTGGATAACTTGGATTTTTAAGTCCGAATTTTAGAATGAGTCAGTGTCAGTTTTAAATATTCATAATTTTAAGGTTAGAAGTTACGAAATGAAAATAAGCAGTGTCAAACTAAATGTGAGAAAGAACACGTAATTATGAAGAATTTGAATTCATAAAGCTTTGTTATCTAAATGCATCGTTACGGTTTGTTTACATTATGTAAGGCGGTTGCTTTGTACGTAATCAGCCAACAATAACAATTTCTTTATTAAGAATAATTATAACACGTTGAAGAAACACTAATGGACTGCTTGGTAACGTACTCCCCTTGTTGTTATGTTAATGTTACGATGTAACGTAAATATCGATGTTGAATAAATTAAAAATTACACATAGTAGTATATAAGTAGGTAATTTCATATACACACGTCCCACATAAGATATATTATTAGCTCCCATGCGTATGAGTACTTATATTATACATATAAAGATATTAAAGAATTCATCATCATGTATTCGCATAAATTGCGATATATGAGAATATGAGTGCGTATCTAATAGGTAATCTAATTACGCGAACCTGAGTGCCTTCTAATATTTTATCCGAACCCTCTCCCGCTTGTTTATATCAGCTATATTTTAAGTCGAAACGCAATATCGTAACGTAATTTAAAACGAATTAGTTTACCCCTGCACAGCTCCCAAATTTGAATACCGCATGGATGCTCGCGCCCCATCACATAGGTACGATACCTTTAAAAAACAAAGGGCGCAATGCTGTTATATTTTATAATTTCTCCCCGCCCACCCCTGGCGAGAAGCGAAAATGTTTTTTAGAATAGACCCCCCTAATGTACCGAATGTCTAGGTAGAGAGCTTTTCACACAAAAATGACTGCTATTATCTCTGGAGAAATTGTTGTTTAGTCTGATAGTGTTACGGAATACGACTATTTAATAGCACTCTTTCAAAAAGGAGAACATTCTTCTATTTTCTTATATCTTGAGCTTCTAGTTGATCAGAAATGGGCTCTGTACGATATCGTTTTAACAAGTACTTACACTTTGTAAATTAAGGGTAAACATGACGGAGCCTATTTCACGGTAGCTAGGTAAGTAATTTACGAATGCACGAGTGTGAAACGCTTCCAATTACAAAACTAAATCCGAAAACAAATTGCTTGCGAACCACATTATCCCCCAGTGGTTCACCCCACGGTCAAACTGGCCAAAAATGGCGGCTGCTACTAATAACTCCCGTACGGACGGACAGGGCGGAGCGAAGGGGTGATATGGGGTTGCAAACATGCAAATTTAATTTGCTCGTATGCACCCAGGCGGTCGACGCCGACTGAGCTCGTTAGCTCGTCTATTGTACACTTATTAATTCAACTGTATAATTTATGGCGATACAATTTTCAACGTCGGAACATTGTGCGTTGGGTGCATAAATTGTTTTAATTGAAGGTTAATGCGGGTGAAGATATGTGGAGATTATATCCGTGGATATCTACTATTTTTAATTAAGTAAGGATAAGCTTCGCGGTATATCTCTATTAGTAAATAAAGTAGAATGTACCCACATACATACGTATTTAGGGAGCTGTAACACTCTTCCAAAATAATTCTCGGTGCAAAACGTTTTGAAATACAAAAATACGTAAGAGCCATAGTAAATAAAAAACATTGCTATAACCAACTTTCTATGATCGCTAAAATTTACACAAACAAAGAATACAGATCTCGTATACAAAGCCAGAAGTTTAATTTGCAATTCTATCGACAGCAGATAGAGTCGAAATTCCCTGAGCACAAACGTTTTAAAATTCACACAAGTTAACGTGCCTCGAATAAATAATACAATTTTACGTAAAAGACGTTTCAGTTAGAATTTGCAAACTAATGAACAATTGATACCCCCGAATGAGCAATGAAATTGCTATGGGTTTCCATAGCAATGCGGTTCCCCTGCTATGAAATTTCATAGCAATTTCTCCAGCATCTAAGTCGTTGAAAGGCTCATAGGAGGCCAGCGTTATTTTCATAGGTACTTCATAATTGTCCGTTTAAAGCGTTTTAATTACGGAGTCGCTATTCCAAGGGTGTAATGCGCCCTTAAGCGCCCAACGACGAAGCCGCCCTTATGTGCTTGTAAACTATGATAGGGCTACGTTCCAGGCGTGTTGCCGCTTTTAAAGGGCCAGTTTCGTGTTTGTATTACTGCGTTAAACAGTCACAGCGTTTACTCAGTTAATTATAATAGGCAATAATTTAACTGTTTATAGGAATTTAGTTCGTCGTATAAAATAATTTTGTTTGTCGTACATTTTTAGTAGACGCCGGATGTGTGACACAGACGTGGAAAATATCGTTCTTTCAGTGAATAAAAATAAATAAGTCACGGTAAAAATTTTTGATAGAAAGCTTAGATTATACAGAAGGAACTCCAACGTTGAAATTAATCACCCTATAAGATCACCTCATTCCCGTCACGCTACTTATCTCGTCCATTCAAGTATCTCGTTATAAATCTTAAGTATTTAATGAACCAGAAAATATCTAAGCGCAATTACGGGGCTTTAATAACTCAAGAACGCGCTTAATATTCCCCCCTCAGCCCCCACCCTTGTTATAAGACGAGTGATTAAATCGCGCCTCTCACGCGTTCTAGCGACGCCGTCCGCCATTTGCAATGCCGCAATTATAATTAAAAATTAATCCAGATTCATAAAGTTTCATTAAAATTCTTCTTTGTAAATTTTTGGGTTCTAAATCAAGGCATTAATATGAATGGAAATGTGTTTTAGGATCTCTTTGGTTATGTAAAATCTTACAACCCACTCCAGAAGACTGCTACGTTTCTTTGGCTTCTATTTATTATATGAGCAAAATATGCAAAAATGATAGAGAAATTCAAATTTGGCGAGTTATTTAAGGCGCACCTTTACTTACATTACGGGGTCGTGATATAAGGCCCTTAACGCAGAATTTCAAGCACACATACGCGCTTGGGTAAGCTGTTATGTTCATAAAGCTACACGTGGAATTGCCCAACATACAGTTATGTTAATGTCGGACCTCCCTCACCGGGCCAAAAAAGATAGGATTGCAAATTTGCGGCGGACAATTTATGATGGCCGTATAGTTCCCCTCGGGGCGTGGGGGTAAAATAGACCTATTGGCATTTGGGTGAGCTAGGCGCGCTCGTTGTCGGCCAAAATGACCCTAAACATTTTATTTGGTAGCATCGCTATTCACGTAACGTGTTGGAATGGCTCCGACTAATCTTGAGCCACCATTTAGGGGTGTTTTCGCGCGTTTTTCGAATAAATATGCTTGGAGATTACATGCTTTCGTATGGGGCTTTAACGAGAGTGTGTAACATAAAATTATGCGTTTTATTTTTAGGAGGAGTACCTTGCTTACATTACGTATATTCCAAGCGGAAGCAGTCACGAATAACAAGCGACTTAAGTCAAAAATATAGGAATAAAAAATTTAGCATTGCAATTTATATAATCTACATCCCTTTTTCCTAGATGCTAACTTACTGTTAATATTTGTACCCCCATCCTATTATGTTATCGGTTCCTTCACAGCTAAAGCACGTAATCCATAGATTTACATGCATTTGCACCCTAAGGCTACATCACATTACAGCCGCAGGGTGCAAGAAATTATGCGTTCAGAGTTCGCTCGAATCCCAATTTATTGGCAATCGATTAGCGCCAGCGAGAGGGCTTTGTTTAATTGGAGTGCTACCATGATTGGATTAACAGGCTCAATGTAGGCAAGCCTCTATTACTTCCGTAAGTAATGAATGAAAAAGGTAAATGTACATCCACAAACATTTCGGTCGGAAAAAATCAACCAGCGCGTACGTAATGCGGTCTTTATATCCCCAAGCGCACTTTATCTTATGTTTTGTATTCGTAGATTTATGTCACTCAGACAAATATATATGGAGAAGAATAGGAACATATTGTGCTCACCACGTACAACGAAATAAGTACTTATCTGTATTCCCACGTCGATATCTTCCCGAATGTAAATATGACACCCCATAAACTGAATGTTTTATCGGCTGCCACTACCATTCCAATTTATTCTGGTCATTTTTGTCTATTTCGAGGGTGACCAATTTTTAGGGGAGAATTTATGGGTTTTATTATGACTTTTTTCGGGCTAATACCACCTTGGAACTAGATTCATGTGACCAGCTTTCGAGCGAACAAATAATGTTTACTGAAACCTGCTTCACTCATTGTGAGCATGAAGTTATTGAAATGTTCCAATAGGTTGACTTTACGGGTCACTTCCCAAAGTTAATCAGTTAACAAGCTTATTTACAATGTGACGAAGTTTTTCAAAACTCTAACAAAAACCTTTTGTAAAAGGATTTGTAAAACAAAATTAGTTAGGTATCATTGTCCGAGGTTAAACAAGTTGCCTTCGTGTGAAACAAAAACAATTATTATGCTTACTGCTCGTTTAAATGTTAAGTACTCATACGTAAATGTTTAACATTAAGTGTCAAGCGACACGTAAAACTCATAAATTTGTATCAGCTTTACAATTTATCAAGTAGATACAGATCGGTATCGTTCAGTAGTCGCCTTCCCGCATTGTAATCCGTTGTTTAGGACAGTATGCGGAGCGAACTAACAAAATATTCTGATCTCGTAGCGAAGTAACGCCCTCAGCCGCCGGCCCCCGCTATTTATACCTCTGTTATTGGCACTTCTTCAATGTCAGACGCACCCTGCGCCTGTCCCCTGATCCCCTAAACCCCACGGATGCCCCTTCATATCCCTCCAACATACATTACACAACACCACTCGAATGCTAACGGCTGTATAAAATTATATCAATTGCATGGATTTTATTGTCAAATTACAATTTCAGATTCGGCACCTCGTATATCATCTGCAGAGAAAGGGTTAGGTATTCTATTCTTCCCCCTCGTCTGTTCTCCCTAACTTCAAAGTAGCACTATCTACCGACTCATTGAAATCTTGTTGTCCATAACAGAGATACATATCGTAATGTAAACATGAACATTTATCGCGACTCAGTATCCGGTCGGTGAATACTAAGAAACATGCTAAATAACCGGTATTATTAAAAAACTATAGATATATTACCTTAATTACGTCGAAGGGCTGGCAACTCATAGGTACTCGAAGGCATATATGCTTCATTGATGTATAAAATCGTTTACATTATCGATTATCAAGAGCGTATTTTAAGATTACAGATGTAAGCATCACTATTTATATCAGACGATTGAGCTGCAACACGCGTATCATGTTTGACTGCTCTTGATGGAAAATACGTTGTGTGTTTGTTTATCGACAGCTTTACTCATACATTTAATAGATTTTTCTCTACTTTTCTGAGTATACATTGACGTAATTTCATCTCCACTCAAGTAAATACTAAGAGTTTCGCATTCGCAATACGTTATGATGGCTTCAATTAGGTCCATTTAACTTTTCTGTGTACATCAAGAAACGGCTTTTATCTCCACATTCAACTGAGCAAACAAAATTCTTTCTTTCAAAGAAAAAAACAACATAAACTTATCTCTTAAAGTACCCAAGTTAAGTCTACCGGAAACTTATGTTAACTGCCAACATAAACTTATGTAATACAACTTATATAATGGGCTCTATAGATATAAAAAAAGTAAAGATCTAGTCGAATACATTGCGTACATCCGGACCAAATAAACTTTCCTTTATATAAATAATAATAATTACGCATGGCATAAGTAACAAGTCGTGGGTGGTAACCGCTTGTAATTAACAATTCTTGATTACAATTTTCCAAGCTTAATTTCCATAAACCGTAGGCAATACGAGCGAGGCCTAGATTAAATCCATAATTCATGTTCGCAACATGAAAGCAACATGAGAATGACATTGCAGATGCCATATACCTAGATAAAGTCATTAAATTGTTTTAATTATTAATTCAAATGAAGCGCAGTAAAGGACTGACCACAGTCGGCTGACCTCAAAAGGAAGGCGCGTCAAAAATCTCCATATCGTACAATTAAGCTTCTCTACAATAAAATCACGTTTTAATTTCTTATTTGTGGCGATTAAATTACTTTAAACGTCGCCGTAATTGGCTGGAGCGAACCAAACTTGCTTATTCCAGCCAGGACGAAGCGAAGTGATTTTTCTTGTAAAAAAACCCAACAAAAAGTTTTAGGTATTCCTTTTGTATTTTGTGAATGGGAATGTAAATTTCTGGGTCACACGAAATGTGGTCAATTATGACGTCATTTATTATAATGTAACGAGCAAGTGGACTATTTGACGGTGTGAAAACGTCATAAAAGTTGTTGTTTAAAGTTTCATAACACCTAAACATGCATATCAACGCATCTGTTTGATTTTACTAAACTTTTGACATAAATCTGAACAAAATGTTCGCATTAATTTTTATTAGCCTCTCTAGTAGGACGTAACAAGAAACAAAAAAAAACGTTTATTTATAGTCTGTACGGCCAAGTAAAAATAATGTGTCAGACAGCTATAGTGTATTTTATAAAAGGATGAATGTCTGTTGACTACTGAGCTTTATGTAGTAAGATATTTACTGAACTTTCATGCGATAACAATAACTTGTTATTGATTGTATCAAGATTTATAAAATTTATCTGCTTGGTGATTTTGAGAGGGCAATAGTATTTTGTGACTCATCATTTCGCCTCTTCGGATGAAAAGTGTCAAGAATATTGACAATCTCGGAATTTACCAATTTTACAGGTGAATGTTTTCAAATTTCAACAGTTCATTAAATCCCTCCAAAGTAAAATTAACCATTAGATCTCCTAGCGGCGAATTTCGGAACTGAATTTTTTTGTCACTTTTCAGGATGAAATTATAGGTGAGGATACTTTTGGCAAAACTTTTGAGATTATACTCGTATACCTACTTTTCATGTGAAGAAGTGATTTGAGGAGCTTCTGAAACATTACCTAACTGAAACTTTAAAGTGAACATAATAATAACAAAAAAACAACGACCAATTCCCTTAATTTTAAAGGTCAATTCCACTCCATCGTTCCATACGTCAGTATCGTAAAGAAACAACGACGTAGGTACCTACCTAATGCGATACAATCCGAACAATGTCAGCCCGTATCGAGTCGAGCTCTGAGGTGTCGCCCCATTCCGCAAAAGGCCTTACAAAGGTGAAACGTACCCCCACTCTCCCCCACCATATATCAAGATCCGTATCTGAGATTTACGAAGCTCGCTGTGACCGCGATTGTATCTCTCAGATTAATGCGCAAGAGTGTTGTAGTGCCCTAACAGCCTGTAGGTAACATTACCTGCTGTTTCTTTCTACACCTTATTTACTGATTTAATACAATTTTTTTATTCTACGTTGTACAGAATTTTGATGTATACTGATAACGTGTCGTGGTTAATTGCTTATTACAGTTTTCAAACAACTCTCTATGAATTTAGATATTATTTCATCAACTAGGTATTAATTATGTAGGTTTTGATTGTAAATAGACTGGTTAGATATCTGGTATTTGTAAAATATATATCAAATAGACGATGAACGGAATATGTAAGTAAGTATGCGTGTTTTTAGGGTTTGAAGTTAATCCTCGTTGGAGTTTAACACGTTTTCATTATTTAATATTCATAGTCAATTAAAATATTGTTGAAGATTGTACGACTAAAATTATGAGACCGTAAATATGTACCTATAAACCTTCGAGATCGCTTATAGAGAAATGTTTGTACGCTTAGAACATAATCGTAGTTTACATCTATTTTCCATAACCGTTCGAGCTTAGTGGCATGAAATGTCAGTAAATCACCTCCGGGCATGTCGCCCGGCTTCCTCGTACGTGTGTAATGCGCAACTCTGGTCAGCGAGCCAATTTGTTTTTATTGAGACTACCCTCGAGTTATGCAAACTGGTCGGAAACGCTGAGCCCGCTGTAAACAAACTTAAACGCGTCTAATATACGTTGACCTCTCCGGGAGCACGACGCATTACCAATTGGGCGGTGCCAAGCGGGTCAGAATTAGTCGGCACTGGTGGCCAGGTCTACCTTTAATCTCGAAGCGAATGTTTTCACAAGCGTCTGCGTTTGGCCTCCGAGGCCGCGGTCAGACGTGTGTAAACAATACTCTACGTTAATAGAGATATAAATTGTACGCATTCCATTTAATCCCTTTGAGAGCAATCGACGCCTATAGCGTTACGAAACCCCGCGTTATCGGCGAGAACAGACGTGTTGCTACGATGCTTCGTCGCTAACATGTGGACTCTCCGACTTTAGGCCGCGGTTGTGTGTAACAAACGTCAGATCAAACTCCCAGGGTACTCCAAGCGTATCCTAAACCAACATCTCGTTCACAGTAACAAGCATAAAGCTCGCGATTTATTTGTAGCGCCATACGTTCTAAGTAATGATAGCGTCAATTTTGAAATAACCAATAAACTGTCTAGAATGTAACATTAGCATTAGTTGGTACCTAAATTTCGAGTCATAGCAGACGAATAAAATAAATTCGTAGTAGCGAACTGGCAGACGACATCGTATCTATATTAGCATAACGTAGTTGGCATAAACGGAGCAAACTCAAGCTTTCAGAAAGTTCGACGGACTGTTGAACAATGCCTCCGTTCACATTCTTGTAGCTATTGAGTCACGTCTGTGAGCGTTATGTACTAATAACACGCTGTATGACGTACATAACCCTATGTATTATTATAACTGCGCAGAACATTGTTGTTGAGTCGATGATTCTGAATGAAAATTAGCTGTTTTATACATATAAATATGGAATAAGTTATCTGATCTTGTGCTGTATAAATCTGTCATAGGTACATATCATTAATTCAGCAGAGTAATGTATAAAACATTTAAAATATTTATTTATTTTGAGTTCCAAGTAAACGTGTTGACTGTTAAATATGTATGTGCAAACCCTACATTTATTTTTAACTTCGCATCTATGTAAGATACCAAACCGACTTGCAAATATCCTTGCGACATTCTAAGAAATTAAAACACACCTTTTGGATGAGATGGTGATCGATAATGATTCTAATCACGTATAAAACTAATAATTTCTGTTTCTAGACATGCTTGTGTCTATTTCATACAGTTACGAAGACTTGGCAATGATCAAGGTACATGAGAATGCCAGCATTCATTATGCAGTCAATACGTATTTAATTAAATACAATTTCCAATTAATCCACAACAAAAAACCGTCGATGGATGAATGAACAAAATGGATACATTAACATGACAATACGCTTGTTTGTATGTGTGGGAGTTATAGTGTATTCAAAGCATAATTCCATTATTATGTGACTGCATTCGTAATATTAACAGCAAGATGGATGGGTCTGTCCGCGAAGTATAATTGGCATACCTACTTTTCTATATCAAATGAGCGAGCATCAGCTTATATTTTAAACAATATTTTGTTTTGTTTGCTGAATGCATTGACGTTGAAACATATGGACCTCAGTCACCGTTCAAAAATATCCGAACCGAATGTTGACTAAAACGCGAAAATGAACAGCTCGGCCACATACTATCAGACATTTCTCATACATTTTGTACTAAAGCCAATAGGCTGCTGGATCCCGCAAGTTTTGACAGTGTGCGGGGTCTAGTACAAAATGTTTGATCAGAGTCGCGTGTTAGAAATTTTTTGATAGAAATGTCAGATAATGTGCGGCATATTCGTCAATGGGTGCAGTCGAATCTTCGTACGGTTGTAAGCTAAATTAGGCATTGTGACGGGGACATAGGACTTAAATTAGTTTGTTGGTGTTTCTAAGTTTATGTGGCGGTGCCTTGGCGCGCGCTTTGGTCGTGTATGTAAACTCAGGACACTTTTCTCGTGAAGTTTGTACTAGACCCTCGGTTCTTGTGTTTCTACGTCAATGACTAGATGTATGATAACGGCGGTATAACTAGGCGATTTTAATAATTTCAGAAGGTTCTTAGTTTATTAATACCTAATTAATTTATGGAAAGAACCAAACATAAGAATATGGCAGTGGTATGTATCGTTTTTAACATAAAAAAGGTCTAATTTCATTATTCAGGGATAAAACAGAGTTATACGTTTATATGGACTGAACGCCGTCCGCATTTGCTCTTAAAGAGCAATTAATCTGCAAAATTATTGTTCCCTAATTATTAAATGCGTAGCGTATTGGGTATTAAGCTCAGTGACCGAATACGTAATACCACGATACGCTCCAAAACAGGAATCGCCGATGTGGCCCATAAGTCTGCAAGACTGAAGTGGGATTGGGCCGGTCATGTATGCAGAATGCATAAAGACAGATGGGCTAGAGTCGTCACGCAGTGGGTGCCGGAAGACGAGCGTCCTCGATGAGGGTGGCCTAGGAAACGCTGGCGTGATGACTTAGATTCGTTTATGGGAGATTGGCCAGAGAAGGCAATGCATAGAGATGAGTGGAAGGCTATGGGGGAGACCTTTGCCCAGCAGTGGGACAATATAGGTTGAAAAATTTTTTTTTATTAAATATCAGGATTCGTAAAAATCTAAGATTTACATTAAACTAGCGACCCGCCCCGGCTTCGCACGGGTGCAATGTATTATACATATAAACTTTCCTCTTGAAACACTATCTATTAAAAAACCGCATCAAAATCCGTTGCGTACCTACTTTTAAAGATCTAAGCACACATAGAGAAAGACAGCGGGAAGCGACTTTGTTTTATACTATGTAGTGATATCTAAATATTTGATTAATATATCCGATACGTATCGGATATTTGATATTAATTCAAACTCATACTAATATCATTATGTAAATGGTTATAACGTGTCAAATATTATGAAAATTGTTAAATAAAACTTTAAATAACTTGATCACAACCTTGTAGATATTCGGAACTTATAAAATTAAAATTGTAGTTTTTGACAAGTTGTTCCAGCGTAAGATCCTATCAAAGTTATGTAGAATCTACAAATAAATATCAATATCAATTGATATATATCAATGAACCTTGTTAAATAGTACCTAACCATGTGGCATTTGACTTAGAAAAAATTTGTAAAAAAAAAACAAAAGAGTGATTAAGATTATTTTTTTCCTTTCACAATTCGCATAATTTTAACACCCTACAATCCTTACACACGAACAAAATTACTAGAAATGCCAAAAGGTAATAAAGGAATAATTTTCTCCTTATAAATCTAACTAAAGCAACAAATATTAGAAAAGAGATGAAAATTAAGGAACATTAATAGAAATAAAATGTCCTGGAAAACCTTGTACCCAGATTACAGCTTCAAACCTTGTCCAGTTTTGTCGACTGTACCTACACAACATTCACTATTGTTTGAATGCAGCACTTGCACCGAGTTTGAGTGCGAAATGTATTATTTAGCGAACTTAAACAAAACACGTTGATCGATAGGCTGCTTGAGTAATAAAATTTTAGTTTTATGCCAACAGGATGCAAATTAAAATTGCAAAGCGACAATGTTTTCCACCTTTATTCACGTTATCATATAGTAAGTATACTGAAGGTTTGAACTTTTGTGTAAGTAATTTTTTTATCACATACCTATCTATTGAATGTCAATCAATCTGCCTAGCCTTTTCCCAACTATGTTGGGGTCGGCTTCCAGTCGAACCGGATGCAGCTGAATATCAGTATTTTACATGGAGCGACTGCCTATCAGACCTCCACAACCCAGTAACTGGGTAATACGATACTCTTGGTAAGACTGGTTGTCAGACTTTCTGGCTTCTGACCAACAGTAACGACTGTCAAAGATCTACAAATGACAGCCGGGACCAACGGCTTTACGTGCTTTCCGAGACACGGAGGAAACTCGCTATGGTAAATGGTCACCCATCCACAGACCAACCTCGGCAAGCGTGGCTTAACCCGGAAGATCGGTCTATGCGGCTGTAATTATTTAGCCACGAGCTCCGCTATCTATTGAATGTAGGTACCTATAAATAAATGTTAAATGTTGAGTACAAGGCATTCATTCTTCTTCTCTCGTGTCAACACGAACATAGCTCATGCCATGGTGAAAAGATTAGCCAGTCAGCAAGGTTGGTAGCGGGGCTGACTGCCCAGGGTGCGCCGGTCGTACTTGAGCATCGTCCCTCGTGGAGGCTCTTTAATGTACCCTAGTAGGCTAGGCCTAGGATAGGAAAAGAGACTTACCACACTTGTGTTCAACGCATAAGAGGAAGGACACCACACCAGGTCATGTAAATTAGTTTTATACGCGTTCTATGAAAAATCTCTATTATGGTATTTGACTGAAAAAATCTAATTAGTTCGTCAGTTAGATTATCAAAAAAATATTTGACCCGTATTTTTTCTTTTGTTAAGTACACCAAAATTGACGAAGATACGACACTTTTAAAATTGGCAAAACGTCACAGGTAAGTACAATTTTTACTTGCTTCTGACGTCATAAGCCGTGGCGGCTTGTGACGTCTCGAGTTTTGATGCATTTTATCATTCCAAATAGTCATAGATTTAACAAAAGAAAAAATACGTGTCCATTATTTTTCAAAAGTCTAACTGGTGGACTAATTAGATTTGCAATTTATTGATGCTGTCTACATGCCTATTCAACTAACATCACCCAGTAACTACCTTTCATTAGGCTGGCGGGGAACTCGAGGTCTTGGGCGTTAAGAGTAAGAACTCGAGGCGTTCATCAAGCGACCCTAGTGAGGACAAGAGCACGTAGTGGACACGTGCTGCTGTGCACCGCGAGGCTATTGGAGAATCAATTTTGTTTCCTTAGGATATGCCAACACCGTGGCACTGTTGCGTTCCATCGGAGATCCCAAAGATGCGAGACTATTTTGTTATGAGGCCGACTATCGGTTGGTTATTTGGTAAGATTTTTTAAGCTTGGTGGTTGGATCTATACGGTCCGCCTGGCTAGCTACCACCCTCACATTAAAGCCCGGCGCCAAGCAGTTTACTGTATTCCGTAGTGTGTATGTGAGAGCCAGATGGGTATAGGGGAATCCCTCTAATATCTCTGTTACTTGACTGTACTTAGACCCTGTCTGCGGTTACCATCAGGTGCGACGATGGTCAAACGCGACCAAGTAAAGTAATAAAAAAAAACCATATAGGTACCCCTCCGCTTTTCGCAAACGGAAGATACCCATTAGGACTAATAAAAAGGGTTATTCTGTGACAAAACAAAGCTTTCAAAGCTAAGTTTATTAGCAAGTTATTATTTCATATCTATTTATCAAAAACGTGTGGTAAAATAGCACCGTATTTAAAGCCAAACCATCCAGTAGAGGCATGTCGCGTCGTGGTTTTCTTTTCCACCAATTTTTTTCCAAGAAACATGTTCCATCCAAAACTGGTGACATCGTACGTGGTCCGCAGTATTAATAAAATCATTAGCTCGGTTCGTTTCCCCGAAACCGTTGAAATATGAGGCTCGAGTACTTTCGGTAGTGTTTATATAATTTAAAGAACCAGTTTCATTCATAAACTGTAATAAAAAATGGACCTATGCTTTGTTTGTTTTCGTAGTCTGATCAGCGACTATCAATTTTGTAGGATAACTAACTCGCCGGCACACGTATAATTAATACATCAAAACCTTCCTCAAAAGCGGTTTAAGTGGTGATTGAAATCGTACCAAAATCCATCCAGTAATTTCCGAGATTATCCTGAACATACATACTGACAGACAGACGCGAGCGGGAACTGTTTTTTTACGTGTAGTGTTGAAGTGTAGAATAGTTTCACTAAATTCGTGTATAGTGTTGGACTGTATTAGACCTTGTCGGTATAATTTGGAGTTCAATTCACGTTCTTTAGTAAAAGACTGACGATTCACACATACTAAGACTTAATGTATATTCATGACGCTATTAATTTTGTGAAGGTTTTACTTTGTGTTAAATTTCTAGTTATAATATAATACTATTATAATTTAGTATCAACAACATATTTAAGTAAAACCGTTCACTTTAGAGTTAATGAAAAAATATCCATAAATACTTTGCAGGTCGGTTAGATTTTAGATTTACAATATTTAAACCGTTAATGCCAGTGTCTGATCGTATATACCCATAATTTTAATTTAAATATGAATTTGAATATTCATTTCTACGCGGTTCCAAGTCTTAAATTTAATACAGTACCTATCGATTATTTATTTAAATGTACTGGTGAGGACAGCAAGCATTAGCGGGCTAACATTGTAGTATTGAAAATATAATTTAAATCTGATGCTCGCCTAGTTAAATATATCTACTGAAGATGTGTGCATGTATTGTACGTCTTACAATATTTTACACATATTTTTCAATTAGGTACGAATGTTTAGGTTCGGTAAGTAAATAAAGATCTGGATTAAATCACAAAGAAAATACACTACATTGCGTGGAAGTTCGTTGATTTTGACATCTACTTCTCCCTTTATCTGTCCTTCAGAGCAAATTGAGAAACCAACCCATTACCATTCATAAATACTAATGAACAAGACGTTATGAAGCTAATAAATTAATAGAATTAAAGCCGTAGCGGTATTTAACTTAGTTACAGCCATACACGTTTACTAAATCAAAGATATGACGCTTTTGCACTCAAATTGAAGAGGTCGAAGAACTCTAGTTTTCCACACCAAAAATAGTATGTTACGCAATGGACCAGCGTCAACAAATACAACCTTGGGAGATGTAAAGTAGGCGCAAACGCTCAATTGTCTTTCCGTCTAATGAATAGGCATTTGATACTGTGAGTAAGCGGAACACGACGTGAACTCGCATGTTAGAGATATAAGTATGGCATTGACATTATTATATTGAACGAACTTGAAATAAAATTTATAATACCAATACAAACTTGTCTCAAAGACAAGTTTGAGAAAAATATTAATAGTCATGCTGGGTTATTTTTTTAGCTTCCAAAGTTATTTATGATGGCAAGATAGTAAATTATTCGTCGTTCTGAAATTATCTCAAGATATTTAATTAAAGCTTTTTCTGATCTGAATCGCATTCAATTATTACTATGATACCAACAGATCGTTCGAAATAATGATAAGATTGTATGCAGTTATTTATAGTTATTAATTAAAAGCCGTCTGACCTTAATAACACACTGAATCATGTAGTCCAAAGTGAATAAATGGGGCATAAAACAAACAAAAAATATGTATTTCATTTAACTTGACGCCCTCTATCTTTTTGAACGAAGAATAAGTACAAAATAAGACATCTCAACAGTAAAAAGTATGCCTTAAAATATCAACACACAGTATGCCAAGAGATAGCAGAATAAGGCATTGATATCTACAACATGCATGTACTGAATTAACTTATTTGGCGACGCGACGGTTGAGTCGTGCTCGTGCATCTACGCATTCGCAATGCGCAACACGACAACGCGACTTGGTGGTCAAATAGACCATTATGGAAATTAATTTCCGTCTAAAATACTTTGGCGCCTATAACCCATAAACGTCCGCTGCTCATATTAAAATACTCATCTAAAACGATCGCATCAAATTACCACAGACGGAATTATTACGCTGTTAATACACAGCTACGATAGTTGTTTGTAAATCAAATATTAGAAAAACTAAAACAATAAATCTTCGATTGGTTTTACCAAACGAGTTTACGTGAAGATGATATTAAATGGCGTGCATAAATCAATCTTTGTTTCCCCAACTCTTTACCTTTTTAATGACTTATAAAAGTCTGTGCGTCTGTCGCTGAGACGATACACAGATGTGGGACCAGCTGTTTCTATGACAGTCACGTTCACGAATCTGACAATGTGTTTGTACTACACTACGCCACGGGCTTGGCTCGTTAAATTTTTATTGCCACAAGGTCGCCACTTTATGGTCAATTCTCAACAGTTATTGTTCGCGGACAAACTTTTTTTACAACACTAGCGTCAATCACTTTATAACGGTAGAGTTACGATTGACAGTGATTAAGTCTTAATTGTTATGACGCTATAAAACTCCTTTTTATATACTGCGTAAGTGTTATGATTATCCATTTTTTCACGTTGATATATTGTTTGTATACTACCAACTGATGATAAAATGTGTTGAAACCACACTTTCACAGCTATCAAATGTATGTAAAATGAACTGCTGAAGTGATAGATTTATACTGAAATGAATTTAATGTTCAAGACTCTTTCAAGCACGCAAGATAAACGCGTGTAAACGTCATGGATACGTTTATTGTGGCAAGTATGGGTTCGGCCCTTACTTCTGCCTGTGAACACCGTATGATAACAAACGATGTTTTGACTACGATTTTGGCGATATCGACTTTCGCACAACAGCCGCAAAGCGTCCGTAATAAAGCAATTTGCGGGCGTGCCAACAAAACAATGGACCCCTTTCTAAGCTTGTTTTAAAAGCTTTCGACGCCGTGATTTAAAACCCTTTGACTTATACCTTATTTGTAAACATCTTGTAAGCACAAAGGATCGCTGTTTACAACAAAAACGAGAATTTGTACAACCCTATTGCCGTGAACTCTTTGTTTAGATTTTTCAATAAATTTGCAAAAAATTGTGAAAGTACCTTGTCTGTCGAACCTGATTTTTATGGTTCCGTGAGCCGTACTGCGTAGTCAAAATCTTGCAATGCATCAGTAGCATCACATGACATAACATAAATAAGTATAAAGTTTTCTCCGTAAGCAAAAATGGAAAATCGTTTACAAAACACGCTCTGTTACAAGATTGCGTTTGGAGGACCGGGATGTTGCCATCAACTAAAAATTTATTGTTATAGTTATTAAAGATGGGGGATTTAAATGCTACTCGGGTGCTCCCGGCTTGCTTATTTATATTACGTTTGGGAGGAAAATACGCCTTAGTTATAAATATCAAAGGAAAACGGCTAAAGGAAATAATTGCGCGGCTTATCTGTACGGAACAGAGTTACCCAGAATTGAAGGTCGTTGCCCATTTTTGTACCTTGGTCGGTTGCATAATATTGACCCAGTATTAAGGCTTTTGTTCTTGGAGAAAGTTTGTATTCATTGCGAATTTTTTAAACCCTTTTCGTCACTTTTTTGCAATAGAACGAATAACAATAGATTTGCAATTGTCGCGATTGTCAATGGTAAAAAACTTTACAATAACGTCAAGAATTTTAAAAGTTTCAAATAAACAAACGTGATAAATGATGCAAAAGACAGGTAGCATTTTAGGGTTAGTTGATGCACCTTTGATGTTGTTTAGTAAGAGTTGTTTTTATACATCCTTAAGGATAAAATATACAGAAAATCAGTATTTTAAATAGTTCGTTCAACTTTAAAACCTAAAGTTAAAATAAAAAGATATGACAAAATAATGTTTGTCAATTAAAAAAGATTTGATTGCAATAATTCCACAAAGCCATGTCAAATGAATAATTGCAACTTAATTTTACGACAGCCATTAAAGGATTTTAATATGAATCTTCACACACATGCGACGAAAATGCTATTTGTAAGTTATAATATCCATTGACGAGTTTTAGTCGATAGGATATTTTTCTCAAATGGAATTGAAATATCTAGGCGTTACAACGCGTACCTAGATATTTCAATTTATATATATTTTATTGAATGCCGATGTTGTGACTGTTACGTTTTGTCTATCACGCGACCTAATTTCTTACAAAAACTTGCCCATTGAAAAACCTCAAACTATGCTTTTCCCAAAAATCATTAAATCAGCCCAACTATTAGGCAAGACATTCTGTTACACAAAACGATTTAGTAGCTCATTTTCACGAAGTCAATTTCAAACATTCTGCATTTAATCGTATCACTTATTCACGAGTGGTTTTAAAAGTTCCACCATTAAGGGTTATAAATATTTCACTTTTCAGTTCCAAAATTGAGAATTCCAAGGCGTTTCTGAACTGACGATAACCCATTAAAAGCGTTGTTTAGTCGTATGTGTGTTAAGATTCCTACACCTTAACTAAATATACTTAAAACTAAAAGAAAATAAATTTGAAACGATAAATACCATTGAACTCACCGCAGACCACCCGGTCGAAGGGGCTCATCCAATCTGGAAATGGAAAATCTATTATCAATCGTATTGAAAGTTCTTTGTTTCGGCCAAGTCGCATGCACAACATGTAAAGCCTATAATACACAAAAAAAAATATAAAACACGTCGCTAAATAGTACAGTGTGTCTTGAATTTTAATGAAATAAAGATAAATGTAAATTGGTTTAAAATATCTTCTGACTACAAAGTTTTTAAGCGAAAAGAAAAAGTAACACAAATAATTTGCTAAATGCTTAATGCTAGAAAGTAAATATAGGATATAAGGTACCTACATGTGGCTACTCACATAAAATACATTTAGATTTCTAATATTTCCTATTTCTTTTCCACGGTTAAATTATGATTTTCCTGAATAACCTGACGATGGCCGCTAACCTTAAATTACTGGAAGCTTAATTTACTATACTCGTAATTTACACAGAATGTTAGATATATATTTCAAGAAAATTCGATGTATCCTGAATGTAATTCAGCCATTATACAGGGTGTAAACGAATTCGTGTTCCTTCAAACCGCGTGATCTGTTGGTGACACAGATTAACCCTAAAAGGGAATTTTTGAAAAACAACTGAAAAAAAAATCTAAATAAAATCTTGGTTTTCTATTTGTGAGTCATTTTAGAGCCCCAACTTAACTTACTGCAAAGAGCGATATCGCGTTAATCGTGCCCGCCAGCCGCGTCGCCGTGCTTTCATTCATTTATGCATGGCATCGAAATGTTCAAGGGAATAAAATATTATTTTGCAAAAAAAAAGTTTTTTTTTTTACTGCATCCTTATTAGGTGGTTTAGATACGATCACTGAACGCTATCGCATGAAAAAAAAAAAAGATTTTTTTATTTTAAATCAGGCTAATTCCCCTGCAGGGCCAATCTATACCAGTAGTGGATCATGTGGTTTTAAGGAATAACACAAATTCGTTAACAGCCTGTATAGTGTGGCTCGCGCAATCCGGGAAACTTACAAATATTGAGAAAAAAAACAGGCTAAATCGAGCTACAGTTAAATTGATAAAATGGTAGTAAAACCTTAATAGTTTACCACTAAGTAGATTTTCACAGAGACATTGTTCATGTGAAGCGAGTATCAACTGCTAGAACAATTGGCTGTTAATTACGTTTTATCGTGAATCTAAATTACGAGTAAAACATTTTTAATTGCGCTCTATCAATTAAAACTATTATTTAGTTTTTATTGTGTACTAGGTTAAACACTGTTAATTAAGTAGTGCGGCTAGTCTACGAAGCTACAGAAATAGAAAACAGTAGCTATTACGAGTAGGTATAACTACCTACAGTTACTATACAAGGTATTAAAGAATTCGAGTAATTCCTTCAAACCACATGATCTATTAATTTTATGGATGTATAATGGATTTAGATTGATTAAAAATAAAAATAAACTTTTTTTTTTGTTGTAGTAAATTTCGATGCCATGCATAAATTAATGAAGGCACGGCGACACAGCTGATGGGCACGACTAGCGCGATATCACTCCACGCAGTCAGTTATCTTGGGACGTTAAAATTACTCAGATACAGAATACCATGGCTCATTTTTTGATAACTTTTTTTTGTTGGTTCTGAAAAAAACCTATGTAGTGTATTGACACTACATAGACACTCATGACGCTGATTGCAGTGTCACGCGGTTTGAAGGAATTAAGTACATGAATTCGTTTACACCCTGTAGGTATATGTATAGTCCAAGATAGTAAAGTGTAGAAATGTCCTAAAGAAATAATCTTTAAGCTGTTTTTTTTTTATACAAACTAGCTCTACTGATGAGTGTACCTCATCAGTAGAGCTAGTTTGTATAAAAAAAAATGAATGAAGCATTGTTTACCTGAAGTAAAATTTGCTTCAAAATATTAAGTTTATTTACTTTACTTAGATATAGGGCAAACCTTGTAATTATTTTATTATTTTAAATACTTATTTGTTCATTAACAAAAACGTAAAAAGCAATAATTAAAGTGACAAAAATATTAACAAGATTATAAGACGGAAAGTAACGTTAACACAAAAAAAAAACACTGTTCAATCGCAAAAACGAAAGCATTGCGAGCATTTCATAATAAACTGCTTTATTTATTAGCCAAGGTTTAATAAGTTCTTAACTTTCGACCATAATTATTTTCATTGTATAAATTGTATGGTTTAGAAGTATATAAAACATTTTTTTTTATAAATGCCTATCTTTAAAAAGGGTGACAACATTTCCCGCGGGATTAGAGTATTATTAAAATTTTCTGGCATTTAATCAAAACTAAAAAGTTATTGCTGACTGAGAAGCTAAATAAAATAGCCGTAGACAAAAAACATTCTATTAAAAAACTCTCATAGCCATCAACATCGCAAATATAATGACTCACAAATAAATTTACGTCCAATTAAGAACGCATGTTAAGCTACTCCGGTTCTTTAGCAACGTTTAAATTTAACGAGTTTTACCTATCGGAAACATTTAAATTGTCTCAATTGAGTGCAGTCGTTAATTACACGGCGAGTGCATAAAAAATTCGATTATACGAATCGTACGCCGTATTCGATACTCGAAAATTCACAACTCATTCGGAGATAACAACAGGCTTTCGGTCTCCAATCGGGAATTTTAAAAATCGACTCTTGAAACTTTCGAAAGGCGGTGTAACCCTAAAATGGAAAAGGTTAAGAGTTCTGTATCAGTCCCATATTTCATTGGGGAAAGATAATGATGTTATTTTTCAACTTGAACGTTTTTTAGTGTTTTTTGGAAACGCTCAACAGAGTAGAAGGTCGTAAATATGCGCAAGTGAATCAGAATTCTTTGAAACATTAAAATCAACGTAAATTACCTACTAACTACCTAACTAAACTTACCTAGTAAACAAATTTAGTGAGTACCTACGTAGGTAATGAAGTAATAGTGAAACAAACAATGTGTAAACAATACGTTATTAACAATTTAATTAATAACGCGCTACAAATAGCAATCAATAGTATAAAGGGCTTTTGATGGCATGTGGGTTCCGATTGCACACGGCGAGCTGCGATTGGCTGTAAAAGCCGGCCATATTTGTTCGGCGCATGCGCTCTACGCGCCGCACACATGTGACTGGCGCTCTTCTTTTCCGCGGTACAATGTTTACAGTCAAGTGCGAGTTGTGTTCTAAGTTTAAAATGACTCGTACCTTTAGTAAAAATTTATTCTTTACTTTTTAAAATCTTATGATTTTTATTTAAAATATTTTACAGGTCGATGCGGGTAACGGTATACCATAGGTACCTACAGTTTATAAAATTTTATTGTAATTGTATTTGGGTCGATTTTAAGATCTGCTTCATTAATTTCTTGTCATAGTTGACACTATCGTAAAGTTTTTGAGCGAATTTATACATTTTATATGAGCACATTTGATTTTTCCATTCAACGCTAGAACGCCGAAACACAAAAAAACATTGAATCGCACTAAAGTTCATTCAAACTAACACTCGAGTAGTGTTTGAACGTAATACGCTCTTTTACTGTCAAATTGTTGTAGAATGTTGCGCGTTACGACGTATAACTGTCAGCTACTGACAAGTCCGCCATTTTAATTTTGTGTGCGCGCGCGCAAGCACCTGCCACGTTATTTTTGTCTTCCCGAGACGAATTTTCATCTACATCAGCCCGGACATTTTTATATGCCAACATTGCCGACAAATCACGAAAATAGTCCATTGCTAAACAAAAACAAGATGATTATAGGCCATTTTATATAATTTTGGTGATCTACGAGGCTGTTATGACGTTACATTGGCTTTGATATGTTTTTTTTTTGCATGACAACTGTATGCGTCATTCAGTGCCAAGACCGCGATTCAGCGCTAGATGTGAAAAACTTTGATTCACATTTCTTATCCTTGTTGCGGTTTGAGAGTTATTTATACGTGCATGCAAACGTTTTGGCATAATTATGATTCAGTTTATTAAATTAAGTTATGCGGCAATAATAATTTTCTTTAGAGGGCTATATTTACAAATATGCGGTTGGAATACTTATAAAATCATTTATGACTTTCACAAAAGCCCTTCAAATTTGTTTGTGATTTATGTTTAAATAAAACTGTAGTTGGTAGTTCCAAAGTTAACATTATTTTCGCCGTTTTTTGAGTCTCGAATCAATATCGACACCTAACAGCTAAAAAGGGATAAGCGCCATTTTTGGCGAAAAGGACTTTTAGTATCGTTGGAATCGTCTTTTTTGCTGCGTTGATTGGTCAAGTCTCATGACTCTACGACTACTACTTTTTGTCGTTTAGGCAGCATGTAAATTAAAGTCCTTAGTCTAATTTCTACAACGTTAACGAACTTTAAACCACTCTCCTGTAAAGTTTGTAAATTGGTGGTTATCTCTTTTTGTCTGTTAGGCATCGATATTTAAACGGTAACTCTACATTGCCCACTTTCCTTGGTTCTAAATCAAATTGGTTTTATTTCTTTGCGTACATAACTCTAAAATATGGATACTTGACTGATTATGTAAATGGATACAAAGGCTCATAAAAATTACGTGCGTAATGGCCCTAATTGATTTATATAAGACCATATTGTATTAAATAAAGGCCGTAATAAGATTTCGAAGATAAAACTAGCAATAAATAAATATTTATAGGCTTACTATTATAATATATACTTATTATTTACATTAAGTAGCGAATCGACAATTGAGAAACATGGACAGAAATGAAATTATAGGTTATTTATGAAAATGAGAAAAATAAAACAAATAAATTTGCCTAACCCTACAACATTCTCAATGTGACATTCATTAGGAACGTTACTGTATAAAATATTACCTAATAATTAATGGGTTAATTTTGACTTTACCGGCTTGACAGCCTGTACCTATGTTTTTAAAATAATCAAGCAATGAAAATTATTTATTGATCCTTAATTTAGCAATTAGTATGATTTTAATTTCGTCTAATGGCCCATTTTTACTTAACTATTTTTAAATGATTTATTCGTTCGTTTACTTTACATATCTATGTATATTTCTGTATAAATGGAATCTTAACAAAATAACCTATTCACCTGCTACAATTGTGATTTATTTTATGGTAAGAAATTATGTAAAAGTTATGTATTTGTATATTCTTTGTCATAAAACTAAGCAAACCGCAGAACCTTAAGTATTTAACCGCGTTTCACACTTGACCGACTTATGTATTACATTTTTTTTATAGTCAAACAGTGATTATGATTTCGATTTGACTTTAATTATGTGCTGAATAGGTATAATGGTCTATAAATCGCGTCATTCATTCACTTTTTGTTGCATTGTTGCAGTCTTGTTTTTACTGATTATCAATTAGCTTTCGGCCAATTGTTTCAATTAAGTAGGTACCGCAAATCGCTCTTCATTTGAATTCTCATTTGGTTACCGTTTTCATGGCATGGGTGTAAATTATTGATATGGATGCAAAATTGCCTTAGTATCTATGCGTCGTGAATGCCGCATAAGCCTATATTTTTTATACCTATTTACCTGTATATAATGTTGGGCGTAACTGATATATTTTCCTAATGCATTATTCATTATATTATAATTTTCAAACTGTTGTTTTAAACTGTTGTAATATATATTATATTGTATTGTATTGAAGGAACACTAATTATCAATAGAGCAGAAGACTTGCAGTAATATGAAACTAAGTTTACACTAATATAATATAAAATTATTTTAACGGTACTTAATAAAAATTTGCTCTTGTTATTTGTGAGTTAAAGTTCATAATTGTGTGACGCTTTCAGCCGACTTAGCGACTCGACGCGAGTGGCGGGCGACTACTACCTATAGACAATAATATATATTATAACAGTCTTTGTTGCAAATAAATAATGGTTAGAATATTAGAAATGTATAATGAATTATATTAGCTGTTATATGTTATAACGCCCAACATTACCTGTATACCTAATAGAGTAGGTTTGTAAGTATGGTAGGTAGGTATGAAAATTCACAAGACCAAAATGATAAAGGTACTTACCATAACACAACTACTAATAAAATACATTTTATCTGATGTGTCAATAATATCTACCTGTCCTCTTTTAAATAATATCTATCCTCTTTTCCATAATATCTATCCTCTTTAGCGCTTTTAAATTAAATCTATAATTGTTAATCATTAATAAACGATTTTGATCGCTCAATTCAATTGAATTCGATGTCCAACCCCGTAATAACCGCGGAAGACTGATTGCTAGATAATAAAACTGCGAATAAAAATAATCGCACTATTGTATGCAAAACGTACAGGCACTTTGACTCTGTAATCGTTCGCCTTTTTTGAGTACTAAGTAGACCCCACAAGAGTTAGTGCTGTAATGCTCTAAATTCATTCTGACCTACAATTGTATTTCCTCTGGTAAATGAACTACCTACCTAGTATTTCTAAAGTCAGCTAGGGAAGTGAAAAATGAATTTGGCTATCCGTTAAATATTTTAATGCATTCTTTTTAGAATCACATACCTTTTAAATGGTTATTTTCCCGCTCAATTAGCTTGTTGTTTAGAATAGGCAGTTATTTAAATTTATTGTAATTGATATTTGTTTAATGCTAAGCCGTTTTTAATTGGTTAAATTTTAGCTGAAGCGATAAACGCTAAGTGAATATTTGTAATATTTAATTAAATGTTTTAAGTACCTACCAATTTTAAAGCAAGTGTTAATTAAATGTTTTATAATTATCGTAAATCTAATTTAAATTATAAATTAATCGGGTATAAGTACTAATAGTAAAACATTAATTTTATTACCTAAATAGTAATTAAAATCTCAGTAAAATATTGTAGCGGTATAAAATAATAATTTCATGTTATAGGTATTAAATATAGTTCCATGTAAAGTTTGTAAGCATAACTGGCCTAACATAGTCCCGCCCATTGCCGACGGCGGGAATGGGGCGGTCCGAGCGACGGCGACCGACGGCCGAATGTCAACGAGAGACAACCAACCAAACCGAAGCGCCCGCGCATCATTTACGACCTTTACCCATTGTTTTATTGCTTGTTTATACCAAAACACCCTTATACTTTCTTTAATTACCTTATTTATATTCACAAAAACAAATTTTAATTAATAATTATTATCATTATGCTATTCAGAAACATTAAATTGCTAAAATTTTACCCAAATTATTATGTACCTATACCTAATGGATATTTATTGAGATTCATTGTCAATAAAAATAATAATGATCAACTTTATTGCATTTATATTGCACTGTTTGAAATATTTTATTGTTAAATAAGTGGCAAAATCGTATAAGAATGGATTTAATTTGCAATAAATAGGTGAATGACTAATTCTAATTGGAATAACTGTGTAATAAATAAAAGGAATTTTTATTTTAAGCTGTTTTTCATTTGTAGTTCGTACTTAGTTTAATTTTAGTTGATTCAATAAATATAAAGGAATTCAAATTATAATCTACTAACTTAAGCAGACCTACTAAACAAATAGGTATTTTATTCAAGCAAGTTCTACGTAAAATGGTAAAAGCGAAAAGAAAAAATAAGCATTTTTAAAAACGGCACAAAAACAAAGAACACTTTGGTACTAAACAAAAACATTAAAGCCTTGTAATCTAATTGCGAAATACATAATGGCCTGATAAGACTATCTAGGTATTAATAATAAAACTTATCTTGCGCTTTAAAATCAAAACAAAAACTAATTCGTACCAACTTTTTCAGGAACGCCAACATCGCAAACGCAAACTGGCATGCAGTGAAGGAGTAAAACATTTACCAGTGATGGACATCCAGGGGTACCGCGGTATGTCAGGCAGAGGCTGAGCAGAGCCTGGCTGCGAACATGCCGCTCCCATAGCGTCCACGGTGGCAGCGGACGCAGCCGATGCTGCAGACGCCGCTGCTTGATGATAAAACTGTGCAGCGGCTGCCATGCTAGCCGATGCCGCCGACACCGCTGCCCCGCCATTGTGCTGACCCAGCGCGTAGTTCACCATCGGGTCTCCTCCAACTGCCGTCGGGTACCGACAACTCTTGTCATCCGCCGCGGATAAACCGCCACCAGCAGAAAACGGCACCGAACCTCCGAACTGCTGGTGGTGCGACACATAAGGATACATCCTCGCCGGCGCGCCCGGCGATGCCGATGACGAGGACGAGGACCGCTGCGGGCTGCCGGCGCCCGGCGAGCCTGCCCCCAGCGCTGCCGCTCCCAGTCCGCCAGACAGCGAACTTGACAGCGACGTCGACAGAGACGACGACAGCGAAGATGACAGCGACGCCTCTATAGGCGACGCCCCAGCACCGGCGAACAAATTCTGGTGGTGGAACTGCTGGTGGTACTTCGGGAGCATGCTATCGATGATGAACTTGGAACTCATCGCTCGGCGGCGACGCGGCGCGCGACGATCGCCTCGCGGGAGATGCGTTTATCGCCGGCGATTCGGATCGATTCTCGCGCGTGCACCTCTACTATGGCCGCGGATCGTTTATGACCCGCGTATGAGGCTCTACGACTCCGAATTCCCCGTCGTGGCGAGCGTTACCGCTGCCGCGCGCCGCGCTCGAGACGGCGAAACACGCCACGTGCGTGCGAGCGAGACGCGACGATGATCGGGGGCGACCCGCCAGAACCCTCTCCGTCTCATTAATTCCTACCTGCGTGGCTTATATTAGAAAGAGATAAAAGCTATTCGCTAACGACCATTGCGACGGCCATTGTTCGTAATGGCGCCGGGCACCCCGCACCCCCGCGTCGACCTCGTCTACACCAATAGTGATCCGGTGCAGAACATTCACCGCCAATCACAAACCATTCCGGCACTTCTAGCTGTCAAATTGAATGGCTTTAAACAGAATTGCAACATTACTTTTAATATTAAATGTATTTTTTTAATTATTTGGTACTGAATATTTTTATAAAGTGTAAGTACAATTATTTTGTAATCCTATAAAATTTTATAATTCTTTTTGTTTTTCTTTTATTTTTATAGTGAATAATTCATTTTAAATTTTCACTTCCTGAATGACACAAAGAAATACGCATTCAGTGTCGTAGATCCAGATGCTGATTATAATTTTGGTAAATGTATTTTTTCTTAATAGCAAAGTAATTATTGCTGTACAATGTAAGTCAACTGTTTTTTTCATAAGATAAAAAAAAAATGGGAGAAACTTTAAAATTTTCACCCAGTTTTGAGTTGGCGTCAATGTTGCTATTTATAAGAGATGATGCGTTTAATTTATTTCCCTACATTTTATTCATATTTTTACCCACTGCGTTGAAGTTAATTAATTATATTTTATTTTTTGTTAAATATAATATTATGAAAACTAGACATTAATGATTTCAATTAAAAATAATTTAAGAACTATTAAAAAAAAATGTGGAAATAATATGCTTTCATATGCATATTACCTATTTTACCCAATACATTCAAAATTTTGTAAAATATAGGTAATTGAAATTTCCGGAATAATAAAAACTAAAAATATTATATTCAAAACATGAATTGCTCTAAATTGCGTTACGCCGGCCACGTGGACGGACGGGTATTATCCATCTCGTTTCTTTGAATATCCCCTTCTCTGTCGCACGTTTCATTCATACGTATTGGTCGTAACTACATTGAGCACATGTGCAATAACAAACTTTACGACTGTTAAAATAAAACCGTTTATTGCCTGAGAAGTTTATTTATTTGTTACACTTTTGATTGTTAAACGTGTTTAGTGCATGGTTTTTATAGGCTTAAGTTGCCTTTTCAGCTTTATCAGGTCGGTGGTACGACTGTGAGGCAGTAGAACATTGCATAAGTATAGGTTTTATGTTGTTATTGTGATGTTTTCGCCGTAAACGTATGGAATGCATGATATGGCCAGTTAAAGCCGTTTATTTCGCGATATAAGCAATTTTTTTATTGTTTTTTAATGAGGTTAATGTCAGTTTAATGTATCGCTCCGCTGGAGGAAACTCTTTAGACCGTTGAATTTTGTATTTTGCGTAGATAAATTGTAATGACAAGTAGATATCGTTTTTGAATATCGCGATTTGTTTGAGAAAAAAAAGTTCAATTTGGAAGTTTGGTAACCATCTCCTATGCAATGTTTCTTTTAAGACTGAGGATATATTCTTGAAATAGAAGAATATGTACGAAGCATATAAATATTGCAAAAAGACAATAAATAAAAGAGATTGACGACCTCATTCACTTTGATGAGTGAATAAGAATAAGACCGCTACTTCTAGTTTGCTTATTGTTTCTTACATATTTATTGCAAAATTTAAACAAAGAAGTTTAGTTACAGCATAAAATATTTATTAACATTTTCCGTTAGAAAATATAAATAGAAAATTACGAACATGACGTTTCAGTCTCCATAATATTCATACCATGGAAAATATAATAGCTATTGTTGGTAAAACAGCACTACCTACATATTATTATTAAAAAAAACTATTACACAGCAGCTAAAGGCCCAAACCCACGAACTTGACCACACGAACTTGACGACTTGACCGTGTCAATAATAGCGCTACTTTCGTTTGTTGATAGAGCGACAGCGGCAGTAGTCGATTGTGTGCGCCCAACTACAAAAGCTTATTTTTTTCTTATTAAACTACATTACTAGATAGGTACTATTCGAACAAACATCAATCGTGTGTTACAGTCCTTAGCATCGTTCTGCCGTCTGATTTCTAAAAGGTCGATAAGTGAGTATAAACTTAATTCTAAGTTATGAGGAAAAATGTTGAAAATGTTTTTTTCCCTAGAAATTCTGTAGACATACAGTGTTTTGTCATACCAAATTATTGGGCTACTTTTAAAGTCACTGTTTAACTTTTAATGAGTCGTATACAGGAGTAACATTGTTTTTAAAATTAAAATTTTTGTTTAATAGTCAGGCTTTTCTGTACTAAAAACTGCCCATCTACAATATGGTATAGTATGGAATGATGTGGTTATGTCTTTGAATCTCGTAACTGACAAATGATAGAAAAATTCGGAAGTTGCGCTTTTACGTATTATAAAACTCAAATTTGACAAAATGCCACTTAACGGTGTTTTAGAACTCGGACGGCAGCGTTGTAGTGTATGCCAAAGTTATTTTTAGGTACATTACTTTACAGGTATTGCTTATAACACGTAGGTATTAAGAAAAACATTTGCATCAATAGGACTTGTAACATTACCTATTAATTTTGTATGTAATAAAACAACAATATAATATTTAATTACAAACAGTATAGTTAAACAAAACCAATTAGCACCTGCTACCTCACTAACTGCTAAAGCAGTAGGTACCTCAACATACATACTAATCGCTTGAAGCCCTGAATTGACACACTCACACAGACACACACTGTATATTGAGTTTATCACAACTTTTGTAAGTGACTGTATTCCGAACTTACCTTAGAACTCTTGATGCAGTGCGTGTCTGTGTGAGTATGTCAATTCGGACGATTGTAGGTAGTTGAAGTACTGCTTTAGCTTTATATATTCTGTTCTTTGGATTCCAATAAGAGTACTACCTAACAAGTTAACCATAATTACATTAATTACCCTTGTTGGAACCAATAGGTAGCTAATAAGAAAAACAATTAACTGTGCAAAGATCTTCTAATAAGTACCTAGGTACCTATTTACAAAGTAACAGATAATAAAGAATAATGTGTCGTTATTAGAATAACATTTAATGTGAAGACAAGGCTAACACTTATTTATTTTATATTTAATTATATTTCTCTTATAAACTTACTTATAGAATTACATTTTTAAATAATTCTATAAAAAATAAAATTTAAATATAGGTATAAAAATATTGCAGCACACCGCCATGGGAAACAGGGTCCAAGTTACCAGTGGTCAGGGCCTCAGAGAGAGGAACTTCCTAACAATACGCGCCGTATCGACAAGTACCGCTTTCTTTATCAGGCCCTTGGATCCAACCGCTCAACGAGAGCCTCATGAGATGTTGGTCGAGGCTCTTGGCCATTATTATTATTTAATTTATTTTCTAACAGAAATGGATTTGTATGGACCCAGATATACGGACTTCATCCCAACCGCAACTGCAACTGCCAAATGGAGTTTGAAGGCAGTTAAGGATTCACTCAGTGGAACTGCGTGACAACTGCCGACTGCAACCCACTTGCAGTATCAATGAACGAAATATGATTCACCAATTAATGTGTCTTTATTAGCTCCCCTGTTCTATTTAGAATTAGAAACATTATAAAGGAAAAAGATGCTTGTCTGTCCATTTTCAACATAAGTAGGTATAAGAATTTTCGTCCACTGTCTTGTTTCTGAAAAATAACACAGCATTACCCACTGACACCAGCATCTGTTAAATAAGAAATGTGGTATCTTTTACTATTTTCCTTCATACAAAAATATTTAAAAATTAACAGCATTTTTTCGTTTCAGCGTAACATTCGCCATCAACCAAGGCACTACGTATTTTAATGTTTATTACATTTATTGGAAGTTAGTCCTCCTAGAATAAATTGAATAATGGACCATGATAATTTCATGTTCTTGTTTTGTTTTCAAACACCAAATTAACGATTAAACTATAGCGAACAAGTATGTCTACACCATGTTCATCTTACGCTTTCGTCTGACGCATGCCTGAAGCGCCATAGCGCATGCAATAGCGCAAGCCCTAATACTAGTTCGAGTCCTATGGCAATCAATATTGCATGCGCTTGACGCAAGAGGAATTGAAAGTTGAAAGCGCAAGATGAACATGAAACCGCACGGGTGTAGAAATACCATATTTAGGTACTCTAATTAGTATAGCAACACATAAATAAGACCAATTTTAGCAAGATGTATAGAAATAAGCAACATGTTTGCAGGGATTCAGCATGGTATTATGCTTATATGAATCTTAACGGTCAATCAAGACAAGCTGAATCTTTACTTGAAGAAATGGTTCAAACGACATTCGTGACTCGATGGGTCACTTTTGTCTAATGTTATACGAGATGAAGTATACTTATTTGCCTTCAAATCAGTACATTTGCAAAGTGGAAAGTCCTATACAAAGTGTTTGTTAAAAACTAGTTCAAGTTTGCACTTATATGGAACATGTTCCAAATAAAGTACGTTCCCTAAAAAGAACACGAGCGTTGGTGCAATCACCCTTATTTTATAGATGTATCGATGTACGAGAACCTCTATATTGCAAGCCGCAAAGTCGCCGGTGGGCGGAGCGACGTCCATCGTAAAAGTGTTTCGAGTCTTTGGAAAATTTACAACTATCGCTTGTGAGATTTAACGACCAGTTTATAGATCCAACGCTTTTAAATTCGATATAAACTTGCTTTGTCTCAATGAAACAGCCATCAATGTGACAAATGTACCACTTACGCAGTATAGTGGTGTAATTGTGGGCCATGTTTTATGTTAAACGGCTATCAGTTTTTTACGGCGTTTCAGTCCAGTAATTCTTGCTGGACAATTTTCAGTTTTTTTTCTGTCTTCATGCCAATTCTGAATACTTTTCTTAAGCAGGGTAATTTATTTCTAAACATACTGGAATAAATACAGCTTTTATAAATACTTATCTGTACGAGATGGAGTCAAAATTATCCAAAACACATTCCTTCTTCTAGTAAAATTCTTCATAAATATATTCTGGATCATCACACCAATATGACAAAAACTTATCGTAGATTTCAATATGTAAACTGGTAAAGGACCATTTCCTATTAAAACCCGTAGCTTAAATAAGTAAGTATTGTAAAAATTTAAGTTCTGTATGAAACTGTAACGATTCCATCAAGTTGTTGTTCTGCCTAGCCTTTTTGAACTATGTTCAATTCAGCTTCTAGTCTTTCCAGATGCGGCTGAATACCAGTTACAATTAACAATACCATCAAGTAATTTTACACATTGTTGTTTGGTACGCAGTTTATTAATTCTGGAACGTGTAGTTTTAGCATTTTCTCTAAGTAGCTTTTAACGAGATTTAATCATTGAATTCGAATTATTTTTCACCATAAAGTTTCTAATTATTAAATACTAGCTTTTGCCTGCGGCTTCGCTCGCGTAAACATTATATTATTGTAATTTATTTACGGATCCCTAATTTTTTGATACTAAAATATGGCCTATAGCACTCAGGGATAACGTAGCTTCCTATTGGTGAAAGAATTTTTGAAATCGGATGAATAGTTTTGGAGATTACCTCCTACATACAAACAAACAAACAAATTCTACCTCTTTATAATATTATTATTCCCTTTATTCATTAAAATACATATAAAATTACATTTTTAAATATTTCCATATAAAAAAAACAAAAACATTTAAAAATATAAAAATATAGTAGCCCACCGGCATCGGGAACAGGGTCCAAGCTACCGGTGGTCAGGGCCTCAGAGAGAGGAACTTCCTAACAATACGCGCCGTGTCCAGAAGTACCGCTTTCTGTATCAGGCCCTTGATCCAGCTGCCCAACGAGAGCCTCTTAAGATGTTGGTCGAGGCTCTTGGCTATTAAGCCATTGGCCGTAACGACTATCGGCACAATGATTGCTGAATCAACATCCCACATGGCGACAACCTCGTGTGCCAAGTCTTGATATTTAATTTCTTTATCTTTCTCGGCTTTCACAAGGTTCTCGTCATGCGGAACCGTGATATCAACAATCATTGTGAGACGCTCTGATCGATCTATCACCACGATGTCAGGCTTATTGGCAACAATAGTCCTGTCGGTGATGATAGATCGATCCCAGTACAATGTGACATGACCATTCTCGAGAACTGGGTCGGGCACATACCTGTAATATGGTACTTCTGCGTCCACAAGGTTGTATTTGAGAGCAAGTTGCTGGTGGATAATCCTAGCTACGAGGTTGTGCCTGTGCAAATACTCGCCGTTAGCAAGACGAGAACAACCAGAGACAATATGTCGGATAGATTCACCGGGACAGTGGCATGCCCGACAGATGTCAACCGTGCCGTCCTTCACAATATATTTTCTATAGTTGTTCGTCATCATTACTTCGTCCATAATTGCACAGACAAAACCTTCGGTTTCCCCAAATAGGTCACCGAAACGTAGCCAGGCCACGGACGCTAGAAAATCTACATCGGGCCCATGAAGGGCCCGGTAGAAGCGTCCGTGAAGCTCCTTGCTCCGCCATACCTCCCTGCGGCCATTAGTATCAAGTACTACAGGCTTGCGCCAGTTCTCTTTAGCCAAGGAGAGCGGGGTGAATCCTTTGTCCACTGCGACTACATCTCGATGCATCCCCACGTCGGCTTGGGAGAAGTACTCCCTGAGACTGCACACCTCGCGGTTGTGGAGGGTCTTAGCATTTAAAAAGCCTCGACCCCCACACTTCCGCGGGATGTACAGTCTCATTACCGATGAACGTGGGTGATGCATGCGATTAGCAGTCAGCAGCGAACGGACCCTCCTATCCAGGGCGTCCAGTTCGGTCTGAGTCCACTTGAGTATGCCGAAGGAGTACATCAGGACCGGCATGACCCAACCGTTAAAGGCGCGCACCTTATTTCCGCCTGACAAAAGACTGTTAAATACTTTTTTCAGGCGGCCAAAGAAGCGCTCCTTCAACGATTGCTTCATGTCAGTCTCATTGACGCCTAATGCCTCCGGCATACCCAAGTATTTGTAGGTTTCGGTTGAGGAGAGGGATCTAAGTTGTATGGAATCCGAGAGTTGGGTTCCCACGGATTCCATAATCCTCCCTCGCTTTACATGCATGACTGCACATTTGTCCACACCAAATTCCATCCTGATGGAATTACTGAAAGTTTCAGTTACCTTCAGTAACTCCAGCAGTCGCAAATTGTTGGGGGCAAAGAGTTTCAGATCATCCATGTAAAGGAGGTGGGATATTACCTGACCACCTCTTCTCAATCGATAGCCTAACCCCGACCCCTCCAGCAGTGTGCTTAGAGGGTTCAAGGCTAGGCAAAACCACAACGGGCTCAGACTATCGCCTTGGAATATACCTCGCTCAATCCTGATTGGTTCTCCTATCCCTTGAATTTGCCGACATCCTGGATAGCGAAGGACCGTCCTCCATTGCCCCATACATGACGTCAGGAAGGCGCATAGAGTTGTATTTACTTTATACAACTCCAGCACCCTCATGAGCCATGTATGTGGCACCGAGTCGTAGGCCTTCTTATAATCTATCCAACATGTCGACAGATCCTTTCGGGATCGGCGAACCTGTTGGCTGATGGCCATGTCAATGAGGAGTAGCTCCTTAGTACCGCGGGACCCATTCCTACATCCATTCTGAGAAGCAGACATGATAGAATTATTATCAATATGATTATTAATCTTTGTTCTCAGAATGGATGTAAGAACTTTATAGACCGTCGGTAAACACGTGATCGGTCTATAATTTTTTGGTTCCGCGGTACTACCTGATTTATGGAGCAGGTGGGTAACTCCTGTCGTTAGGAACTGTGGAAGCGACCCTGATTCCAAAGATGACTGGAATTGTGAGGCCAAACGAGCATGCGAACTGCGTAGCCACTTTAACCAAAAGTTGTGCAGTCCGTCCGGCCCAGGCGATTTCCAATTTGACATTGGACGGACTGCACTGGCTACGTCTTGGGGACTGATAATTATGTCCCCCATTTCTTGAATCGGTTCGCATGCTCGCTGGACCTCCTGCATCCAGTCACCTTCAGTGTGAGCGACAGGCACCGACCAGATATTGCACCAGAATGTATTCATGACATCATTATCCGGTAGGCGCGTGTCACCCACACGTTGATCAGGTCGCTCCCAGGTTCTATATACCCACCTTTCGTCGCTTTGGAAGAGGCGATTCTGGGTATACCGGTCCACCCGCCGCCTATACCTTCGTATGCGATTTGCCCATGCATAGACTTTCTGCTTTAGGAAGTCGATGCGCTCTGTGACACGAGACATATACTCTCGAGGGCTGACATCAGTCCCCGAGAATGCTCGTCTCACAAAGCGCATCACTCTCGGTCGAGTATTGCCCTCCCTAAAGCAGACCAACTTGCCGATGAGTGCCCTAGCCTCGGAAATACGGCGCTCGATCCTGCACTGCCAAGCCGGTACGGAGTTTTTCGGTCGTGTGGCTCTCTCATTATCTGTAAACTTGACATGAGCCACACGACATGCCGCAACAGCCGCGCAGTACAGGATCGAGTGAGTATCGCCAAGGTCTTCGCTGCCATCAAAATAATTTGACAGCAGCGAATCTAAGGCACACACCAGCGCTCGGTTTTTTCTGTGCATGGGCAATCGGGGTATACGAGGCCTAAGGTCGGATCGTGTGTACCGGTATTCCCGCATTGCGTCCTCCAAAGCGCTCCTCAATTCATCATTGCACTGGGTACTTACGTTTGCAACCCTGTCATCATCTTCCTCATCAGCACGGTTAGGCCGCGGTAAAGCTGCGGCCAGATTTTGCTGTTGTTCCAAAACTTGTGATGAGGGAGAGATAACAGGGCTGCTTTGTACTTCAGAGCGTAGCCTATCAAGCACGGTGTCATCCAACATGTGGCCACGTTGGATGACCCGCACCTGATCCGAAAGTCGCTGGGCCGACACGTTGACAGCTGGCTCAAGCACCTGGAACAGAGAGAGCATCCGACTACGGTACGCAGTCAGGTTAGTTCCCCCCTCTGTAGCCCCATAGTACGCGCGCATAACACTTTCGTTCATTTTCTGCGTCCATTTCATGCGCGGCACTATACCACCGGGAGCGGGGACCCTGTCAGAAGCCAATGGGCCTCGGAGTCCTAAGCCGCCCGGCGGCCGGGTGCCTCCCCGTCGACGTGCAGGTGGTGGCGACGACGGCGGAGAGTAGTACTCGTCGCTGGAGCTCGACGCTACTGCAGCAGCGGGTGAGGCTGGATCCAATCCCTGCTGCTGCGAGGCGGAGCTCGGCGACGAGTCCGGAGGTGGTGGGTGTGCATCTCTGGCGCGAGCTTTTGATCTTGTCAACATTGTTTAAGTTTTTTCATCGTGCTTCGTGTTCGTGATCATGATTGCTGGGGTGACATATGTCATCTCCGTCTAAAATATTTTTCTATGTTCTGCTTTATTTCTGCCATTTATTTAAATTGTTATATAGGTACTGTTCAAATAGTTTCAATGTTTTTTTCCGTTGTTTAGTGATATATATATACACTTTTTGGTGATAAATGATTGTAAAATTAAATTTAAAGCGATGAAGACATTTTTTCAATGTATGTGTCACTCAGTGTTGCCAGTTATTATTATTATTATTTTCGTTTATTCATTTAAATACATATAAATTACATTTTTAAATATTTCATTATAAAAAAAAAAAAACATTTAAAAATATAAAAAATAGTAGCCCACCGGCATCGGGAACAGGGTCCAAGCTGCCGGCGGTCAGGGCTCCAGAGAGAGGAACTTCCTAACGATACGCGCCGTGTCCAGAAGTACCGCTTTCTGAATCAAACCCTTGATCCAGCTGCCTAACGAGAGCCTCATCAGATGTTGGTCGAGGCTCTTGGCTATTAAGCCATTGGCTGTAACGACTATCGGCACAATGACTGCTGAGTCAACATCCCACATGTCGACAACCTCGTGTGCCAAATCAAGATATTTGATTTTTTTATCATTTTCGGCTTTCACGAGGTTCTCGTCATGCGGAACAGCGATGTCAACAATCACTGTGCGGCGTTCTAATCGATCTATCACCACGATGTCAGGCTTATTGGCAACAATAGTCCTATCAGTGATGATAGATCGATCCCAATACAGTGTGACATGACCATTCTCGAGAACTGGGTCGGGCACATACTTGTAGTATGGTACTTCTGTGTCCACAAGGTTATATTTCAGAGCAAGTTGCTGGTGGATAATCCTAGCTACGAGGTTGTGCCTGTGCAAATACTCACCGTTAGCAAGACGAGAACAACCAGAGACAATATGTCGGATAGATTCACCGGGACAGTGGCATGCCCGACAGATGTCAACCGTGCTGTCCTTCACAATATATTTTCTGTAGTTGTTCGTCATCATTACCTCGTCCATAATTGCACAAACAAAACCTTCGGTTTCCCCGAAGAGGTCACCGAATCGTAGCCAGGCCACGGACGCTAGGAAATCTACATCGGGCCCATGAAGGGCCCGGTAAAAGCGTCCGTGAAGCTCCTTGCTCCGCCATACCTCCCTGCGGCCATTAGTATCAAGTACTACAGGCTTGCGCCAGTTCTCTTTCGCCAAGGAGAGCGGAGTGAGTCCCTTGTCCACTGCGACTACATCTCGATGCATCCCCACGTCGGCTTGGGAGAAGTACTCCCTGAGACTGCACACCTCACGGTTGTGGAGGGTCTTAGCATTTAAAAAGCCTCGACCCCCACACTTCCTCGGGATGTACAGTCTCATTACCGATGAGCGTGGGTGATGCATTCGATATGCAGTCAGCAGCGTACGGACCCTTCTATCCAGGGCGTCAAGTTCGGTCTGAGTCCACCTGAGTATGCCGAAGGAGTACATCAGGACCGGCATGACCCAACCGTTAAAGGCGCGCACCTTGTTACCACCCGACAAAAGACTTTTAAGTACTTTTATCAGGCGGCCAAAGAAACGCTCCTTCAACGATTGCTTCATGTCAGCCTCGTTGATGCCTAACGCCTCCGACATGCCCAGGTATTTGTAGGTCTCGGTTGAGGAGAGGGACCTAAGGTGTATGGCATCCGAGAGTTGGGTTCCCACGGATTCCATAATCCTCCCTCGCTTTACATGCATGACTGCACATTTGTCCACACCAAATTCCATCCTGATGGAATTACTGAAAGTTTCAGTTACCTTCAGTAACTCCACCAGTTGCAAATTGTTGGGGGCAAAGAGTTTCAGATCATCCATGTAAAGGAGGTGGGATATTACCTGACCACCTCTTCTCAACCGATAGCCCAACCCTGACCCCTCGAGCAATGTGCTTAGAGGATTCAAGGCTAGGCAAAACCACAGCGGGCTCAGACTATCGCCCTGGAATATACCCCGCTCAATCCTGATCAGTTCACCGTTCCCTTGGATTTGTCGACATCCTGGATAGTGAAGCACCGTCCTCCATTGCCCCATACATGACATCAGGAAGGTGCGTAGAGTTGCATTTATTTTATACAGCTCCAGCACCCTCATGAGCCATGTATGCGGCACCGAGTCATAGGCTTTCTTATAGTCTATCCAACATGTCGACAGATCCTTTCGGGACCGACGAACTTGCTGGCTGATGGCCATGTCAATGAGAAGTAGCTCTTTAGTACCGCGAGACCCATTCCTACATCCATTCTGAGAATCAGACATGATCGCATTATTATCAATATGATTATTAATCTTTGCTCTCAGAATAGATGTAAGAAGTTTATAGACCGTTGGCAAACACGTAATCGGTCTATAATTTTTGGGTTCCGCGGTACTACCTGATTTGAAGAGCAGGTGGGTTACTCCTGTCGTCAAGAACGATGGCAACGACCCAGATTCCAGTGATGACTGGAATTGTGAAGCCAAACGAGCATGCGAACTGCGCAACCATTTTATCCAAAAGTTGTGCAGTCCGTCCGGGCCAGGAGATTTCCAATTCGGCATTGGACGGACTGCACTGGTTACGTCTTGGGGGCCAATAGTTACAGCCCCCATTTCCTGGATTGGTTCGCATGCTCGCTGGACCTCCTGCATCCAGTCACCCTCAGTGTGAGTGACAGGCACCGACCAGATATTGCGCCAAAATGCATTCATGACATCATTATCCGGAAGGTGCGTGTCACTCACACCTTGATCAGGCCGTTCCCACGTTCTATAAACCCACCTTTGATCACTTTGGAAGATGCGGTTTTGGGTATATCGATCCACACGCCGCCTGTACCTACGGATACGGTTCGCCCATGCATAAACCTTCTGCTTCAGGAAGTCGATGCGCTCTGTGACGCGAGATACGTATTCTCCAGGACTGACATCAGTCCCAGAGAACGCTCGCCTCACAAAGCGCATCACTCTCGGCCGTATATTGCCCTCCCTGAAGCAGGTGAGCTTACCGATGAGCACCCTGGCCTCGTCGATACGACGCTCAATCCTGCATTGCCAAGCTGGCACGGTGGATTTTGGTCGTGTAGCTCTGTTATCATTTGGGAATTTGACATGAGCTACACGATACGCCGCAACAGCTGCACAATACAGAATTGAGTGTGTATCGCCGATGTCTTTGCTGCTCTCAAGAACATTTGAAAGCAGCGAATCCAGGGCACACACCAGCGCTCTGTTTTTGTTATGCATAGGCAAACGCGGTAACCGCGGCCTAAGCTCGGGTGGTGTGGATCGAAATTCCCGGAGCGCATCCTCCAAAGCACTTCTCATTATTTCACTGTATTGGGTACCTGCAGATATAGCCCTGTCCTGCTCTTCCTCGTCAGCGTGGTTGGGCTGCAGCGGTACCGCGGGGGGTACTAGCGGCTGCGTCCTGATCTGCGACGGGGGAGGGGTGGCATGGCTATTCTGCATCTCATCACGAAGCCTACCAAGCGCGGCGTCATCCAACCTGTGATCACGTTGGATGACTCGCACCTGATCCGACAGTCGTTGCGCCGAGACGTTGACAGCTGGTTCAAGTGTCTGAAACAGAGAGAGCATCCGGCCACGGTACGCGGTCAGATTAGTTCCCCCCTCTGTAGCCCCAAAGTATGCGCGCATGCAGTTCTCATTCATAGACTGAGTCCATCGCATGCGCTGCACACTTCCGCCGGGAGCGGGGACCCTGTCAGAGGCCGGTGGGCCTCGAGGTCCCAAGCAGGTCGGCGGTCGGCCTCTTCCACGGCGACGCGCAGGTGGTGGTGATGGTGACGTCGCCGGTGAGAAGTATTCGTCGCTCGAGCTCGACGCAACTGCAGCGGCCGGTGTCACATCACTCACGATGGAGGCGGGTTCCGGCGGCTGCGAGGCGGAGCTGAGCGACGAAGCCGATGGTGTTGGGTGTGTGCGTTGTAGTGTCTTGGCCCGGCTTCTTGTCAGCATTCGTTATAGTTCTTTGTATTTTTCATGGTGTCATTCAATTTCTCGTCCAGGTTATGTGAGGGTGTTTTGTGATGGTTTTTTCTCTTATTTATCATTTTTTAATTTATTTTTGCTGATACATTTGGAATATTGAAACTTCAGACGAAATTGTGACTATTTTACAAATAATATTATATTTCTCGTGAAAATTATATTGTGTCGCCTTGACAACCGGACCACAGATTATTTATTATTATTATTATTATTATTATATTATTAGTATAGATATAGATTAGCCTGTAACTGTCCCATTGCTGGGCAAAGGCCTCTTCTCATACAGAGAAGGAACGAGCATTGATCACCACGCTTGCTCACTGCGGGTTGGCGATTTCAGACCATTAAAGTCCAGGTTTCCTCACGATGTTTCCTTCACCGTGTGTCAGTGGCGTCTTAGTATCTAATTACAATACGATTGTTGTTGGATAATATAATTTTAGGATACAGTCTGTTATTTATATAAAGATACTATCATTTTGCATTTTTTTGCATTGCATTTTGCAGTCATGAATATTATTTGAGTGAAGCAACTGGTTATTGGGCTGTTGTAAGCAAAACATGCCTTTATAATAGTTGGGTCATAAGCTAGGATAAGGAGACAGCCCCGACGTCGGACATCATGTCTTATCTACAGACTTATGTTAGTAACGCCGTGTTTAAATGAAGTGAATCTTTCTACAAGGATTTTAAGCCGGTGTTGTTAGAGCCCAGTTAACAGATATCCTAGATTTAACGCTAATTTTGTACTCACCCAAATGGTCGTCATCATAACCTGAAACAGAAAAATAAAGATCAGTAAAGAAATACGAATAAGAATCATCCACACGCCAATGAATTTTAAGCATGGTTTAACAGAGTTTTAAAGAATGATGAAAGGAGGCTCCACAGGTAACGGTAATCAAGTACGTCTGGCGCATCCTGGGTAGTACGCCTCACTATCACCCTTGCTGACTAGGTGATCTTTTCACCACGGCATGAGCTATTCTCGTATAGCCCAACACGAAAGAAGAAGAAAGGTCAAACCAAGTTTGGCAACCTATTTCACATAAAGTGAGCCATTTTGTGGCCATGTTCAGCAGACGAAGGCTGATAGTGCTGAGTTTGTTTCGGTGTTTCTTCTCAAGCTATCAGTTGACTAGGAAACGTTGGAGCCAGTTAGCATAGTAACTTGTATAGGTGAGTGTTGTAAACAAGCTATTTACAAAAAATAAAAGACTGAAGTCTACGGACTGATGTGATGATGATACCTAGAACGGCAAAGATTGTGCAAGTCAGCCTTTAGTAGTTCTACATAAACCCAGAAATAATAATAATATGGAAGAAGAAATTGTTTATGCACAGCTAGAACATGTTTTCTTGAGGGAATCGCCTCTATGCCTCATATAGCATGAACCTCATGAACTATTTCTTCAATATTCAGTTTCAGCTCATCTTGATTGAGCGTTAAGATAAACATAATACCGTGTTGAATCCCCGCTGAAAGCAAACATGTAGCTTATCTACATTTCCTTGCTAAAATTAATCTTATTTGTCTAATGTTATATTAAACAGGGTATTAAGTACTGTTCCAATAAATAATAGCATGAATTCGGAGTGGTGTCATACAATTGATCATTACAAAAACCTTAGATACTAAGGCTTGTCTGGGAAACTATGTCTGGAAACACAGTTTTCTGCCTTGATTCTATGGCTTGTCTCAAGGCACAAAACTTTCCAAACAAAGTGTGCCGTGTGTGGTCAACCTAATATTAAACTTTTCAAAGGTTTGCTGGAAACTAGTAGATACATCTACGCTCTCTAATCTTGTCTAGTGAACATAATTTTTTCCTCAAAGGACACTCATATGTTTTTTTGTTCATATCTGTCTGTATTCCCGAACGCTTACAAGCCGAATCTCTATAATTAAAGTTAGAGTGAACAGGCTTCTTCAGGGTAAGCTGGCTCCAATCGTAGACTTTGTCTCTGTCACCTCTGACCTTGACCAGAGTTAAGAGCAAATAAATCTCAAATAAAAAAAAGTATGGTCAAATATTCCAATGCTACAAATTTGGGGGAAATAGGCATATAAATCAAGAAGACAGTACACAGACCTATTGGAGGAAAAGACGGAAATGATAACATACAGAGAAGTGGAGGAATTTAATTGGCTCTGGATAGAGAAAGATGGAGATTGCTACACTGAGAAGTGCCCAGCACTTAAATGGATGGATGCGTCAAATCTTGGCTACAATAGTACTTACTATCCCATAACTTCTTGTAATTGCTATAAGGAACAAGGAAATTATATAATATATCAGGAAGACGGGTAGTAGCATCTGTGCACTTATTACACTGTGTTAATTTATCAATCGCCTTGTCGAACAGTATGGTCGGTGATTGTAGCAATATTTTTCCAAGACCCCTCTTTGTACTGCAACAATAATATATCTTGGAAGAGTACCACCGCACTTGAGTATAGGGGAGACTCGACGAGTGCTAATGTTATGAAATGTTCTAATACGTAGTTTGTTCAGACTTCAAACTCTCTACTGTTTTCTAGCTGACTCGTACCGTGCACAAAGTTTGTTGTAAGTTGATTCTCGAGTAGGTTGCATTACTATCAATATAGATAGTACAATTTCCAATACGACCGAGTACGTACATCCCTTAAAATTCTACATCAGATCAAGAAGAAATACCCCAATTTCTCAGCTCGAAAACTAATAAGTACAAATCCCCATAAAAAGATAACGTACCCCGCGTACTAAAGGTTCTTAAGTAGCAATATTTATTTAGCTATTCGGCTCGTATCGTATACAAAAAGGGGGGTAAGTAGGAAATTTTAATTTCACGTCTGGAGTTGGGCGGGGAGCGGAAATTTGTGTGGCATAATAAGTGAGATTGTTGCGAAATTTGCTACAAGAAAAAGAACGAGGGCTCCCATCGCAGCGTCGCGGCGTTGGCTTTGTGTGGATGTGGCGGAGGAGGCTGGGTATAATTTTTCTTTTTAAGGACGAGTGGTGGATTTATTTTCGACATTCCAATTTCTCATAATACCTAGTGTGTTTAGATTCTTAATCATCTTAAAATCTATGAAAATATTCATAATCATTATTCAGCCGAAAGACGTCTACTGCTGGACATAGGCCTCCCCCACTTGGCAGGCGGGTTGGCGATCGCAGTATGGTTGTTAAAGTACTCAGAGAACGCTGCTGCCCATCCTCTAGCTAGAGAATCCCTTAGTCGCCTTTTACGACACTCACGAGAAGAGATCTAGTGTTATTCTTTAAGTCCGGCACTACACGAGACATAATAAAAATATAAGTTTTCATCAAATAACAAAAATACACAAAAAATTAAGCAAAAAGTTAGTAAGATAATAGTAATAATAGTAATAAGCAGTGATCGGAAAAGGGTGAGCTAATTTGCCTAAACTTCAAAGAATAGAGACAAAATTGGAGACTTCCTTACGACAACATTTTTTTTCGTGAAAATTATTCTGGGTTTCGGGACATCACTAAAGTACATTTAATATTAATTTTAATAGTACAGAAAACAATTAAATTCGTTTCCTATTTTCGTTTCCCAAAATTGTCACAAAACCAGATGACACGTTTTTCATTGTTTTAAAAAAGAGATTGTTTATTGTTTTCAAAAAAGGATTGTCTTTTATTTTTTGAAAACAAATGAAAGACAATCTCCGAGAAAATTCTCCCGAAAAAAAAAATGTTGTCGTAAGGAAGTCTCCAGTTTTTGTCTCTGTTCTTTGAAGTTTAGGTAAATTAGCTCATCCTTTTCCGATCACTGGTAATAAGTGAGTTAAGTATGTATCCAGTTCCATACTACTCGGAGCAGAAATGATCTTTTCACGGAATAAGTGATACATGAATGGGTACATACAATTCATTATAATATTAAGCCTAACTATAAAAGATATGGATCCATGAACCATAAATAGTAGATAAATCATCATCATAGTCGTCTTTTCTCAATGAGGAGGTCGGCTTCTAGCCTCACCAGATATTGCAGAAAACCTGTATTTTAATAATAATTGACAACAATAGACAAAAGATAATAAAAAGCTTATTAAAAGTTTCTCCGTTACCTTTATGAGAATGCAAGTTATGTTCTTACAACTTAGCCGCAGTGGTTATAATTCATTGCAAATAGACTATAAAGAGTCGCTACTTCGATTGGTTTTGCATGAGAAAACTAACAATTATCTGTCATTACATCCGGAGAATTACCATATCTAATAGAATACGCAAACTTTATGGATCTTTCTTCGCTTATTGGGCGAAGCCGGAAAGTCTAGGAAATAGGTATTAAAATTGACGAAAATCGGGTGAAGTTTCTGAAATTTCTGTAAAAATACCGTTAAATGAGAATGGTTTGAACTAAAACAACAGACTGCTCTTTTTTCCGGAAATATATAATAATGTGCCATAGTAACATAAAATAATTAAGGACCAGGAATGGTAATTCAAATGTTCCTGAAACTAATTATATCATCAGTTGCCGTCAATTCACAATGCATTGATCATCATGGACGAGAACAATGTGTTTTAACTAAGTAACAGGATGACTACCTACAACTGATGGTGTCAGAAAATCAAATCAAATCCAATAAAAAAATGCCTAAACCATTACAGGCGAAGAGCTGGCGAGAAACACCATGTTTACTCTTTTAAAATCTTAGGTTAAAGGTCAGCTAAGTTCGAATTCATTTAAATAACCGAATATAAAATATGCAAATAAGGATTTTTTAACACATTAACTTCTAGACATCTAAAATGAAAGTCCTAAAAAGCCTTCCAAAATTTCGCCAAAAAAAAACTAGGCCACATCCATACTAAGCGAGCGGCATTCGGTGGGCGCACGTGTAAGTGGCAGCTTCAATATTTATGTGCAATTTTTCCAGCGGCTCCCCTTGCCCCCGCGCGGCTACCTCACCTCCCCGCACCGTGATAAAGGATGCAACGCGCGCCCCGCATCCCTACTGAAGCACCCTGAATTGCGTAACAATGAACACCGTTTATAATAATTTTATTAATAGGAATTATTTTGTACACGACTGGAATACGAATGCCGTATCGGAATCGGAAAAGGACTAAAGTAAATGTGAATTAAGGTAGGTACTCCTCTTTGCGGCTTTCCCTAAGCGGATAAGTTATGGGTACCAAAAAGCTTACCTATCTTCATAGGAAGGTATTTAAAATTTTGTTCCTAAGATAATTTCTAAGTAGAACAGGCTATTATACTAATTAGGTGTGCCTAGGGGAGTTTGTGAAAGGGCTTTGAACCCATTTCAGCTCTTGCCTACTAATAAACGGTATAGTCCTACTCCTTTTTGTTTCAATACTTATCTTGGCGCAAAATTAGTGCGCCACTTATACTCCTACCGACTTGTAAAAGACTCCTGAGAGGAGATACAATGGGGTTCTTAAATGGAAACCTGTCACAGACTCTGAACCCAATTAGCAACTAAGATTTACCTTATTAGTTTTCAACGTAGGGCCTTTTTCATATGATGTAAGAAAAACACGCAATTTATAACCTTACAATTATATGTATGCAATAGAAGGTGGCGCTGTGCTGTTTGCAAAGGGGATATGATAAAAATATTTATATCAAATTTTCCGATTGCACATTCGGAAGGCCGTGTTACTTGCGTGTTACGATTTGATGTGCAGTGAATAGGCCCTTGGTTGTACAATATTCAGACATGTTAAATTATTTTTCTCTTTGTTCTGTTTCATAAAATTAATTTTGATCCAGTCAATAATATAGACATGACCTTCGATGATCACTAATCGATGTAGCGTTTACCTTTTCCAATAGGTCGGCGACTTGATTTAAATGGGTATCATATTCAGATGTACCCAATACCTAATGATGTCCACTTACAGGAACGTTTGTTCGATTACTCGTATAATAAAGATCTAATTTCAAACGCATCTAAAAGTGACCAACTCTTTTATTTAATGAAAGAAACACTTATCTACGGAAACACATTTTCCCACGACCAAAGATTACGATCAGTATCGTTTTCAACAAGAACATCAAGCTGATATCGTTATAAAATAATGTAATATCATAACTGGCCGTTTGTGGATACTACAGAAACTGTACAGTAATATTATTCAAATAAAAACAATTTCAATTTGTTCCCAAATTGAAACAGAGAGCTGGCGGCGTGTTATTACATTTGGGCGGAGGTTAGCTGCGGTAGAGCGTGTAAAGTGCCTATAGAGCCTCCCGCCTCGCCCTCTCATAGCCTATAACACCAGCATCGGGGCTTTCCTCAAAAAGCCTCAAAGAACGCCTCAAATTTAGCGACTTTTCGCTCTCAATACTTTTACGGGACATTTAGAGGCTTACGTTGAGTATGTACGTCATTTTTCCCTTTGTGTTCGGGAGTTGAGAAATATAGTTTTTGATAGACGCGCGTTCCAAACGTTCGGTAGTGTCATTTGGGGGTGTAAAAGGGAAGGCGATGATAGAGGTATTTCTTATTTAGCGAAATATGCTATAAGGTGTTCGTATGTGCGCTTATAAAATTGTCGTAGTGAACCGTGGATATTTCGGCTATACGTCGATTGTATGGCTCAATAAGTATTATATTTTATGGTGCATTCTTTTATAATTGAATTAATCTTTTTTTATTTTAATTTCATCTCAGAATTAATGCAAAACATTCTTGAGGCAGCTGGTGGCCGTCCCACGCAGGTTGTTTGGTAAATTGAAGTAAATGGGTTGCCGTTGCCTTCGTAGGTGACATTCGAGCAACCTGTCACTACTAGCACACAAGTTTATTGTGATCTTTGACCCAGCACTTAAACGTTACATGGGCCTTTGGGAAAAGCCGGTGTACTTAGATTCATTGACACTTAACTTGGTTTCAATATTAGGTAATACATTCAAGAACAGATAAATATTAATACTACTGAACATAAAACAACAAGGAAGTACAAACATTTCAAATTGAGTTTAGAACCCTGGTCTTAGTTCTGCAAATGCATATTTTAAAATATTATATTTCACAGTCTATTTATTTAAGTATTTATTTTTTCTTGTATTTAATTTATTTGTATTGCTGCACAGGTGGACGTCATCACGTCAACGCCGGCTTTCGCTGAAAACCAGCGCTGTGGCTCCGTCTTGCACGAGTCATAGCATTATGCTGAGCGATGGCCGTTTTGCGTAGATGTGACGCATATTTTTCCCAAGTTTCATTGTGGTTTTGTTTATAGTTTTTTTTTGTTGTGTGTCATATCGGCGCAAATAAATATTTTTTCTTTCTTCTTTCTTTCTTTCAAATAGTTAACGTTACTACGGACTGAGTTTGTTTTATTCCTTTTCTCAACTATTTTGGGGTCAGCAGATGCAGCTGAATACCAGTATTTTTCACGGAGCAACTGCCATCAGACCTCCGCCACCCAGTAACTGGGCAATGCCGGTATCATAAGGTTAAACCGGCTGTCAGACTTTCGGATTTCTGACTAGTATCGACTGTTGGACCCGGGACCGACGGCTTAACGTGCTCTCCGAGGTACGGAGGGTTCTCGTGTGTAATGGACGGTCACCCATCCACGGACCGACCGCAGCAGGTGCAGCTTAACCTTGCAAATCATATTACCCGCGCGATTGTGAAGTAGTGAAGAGCCCCTCTCCTAGTAAGTTTTTTCAAACTTACATTGGGTAAAAAAACGAAACCGACTTAGTAGAGTTAACTAATTGTCACAGTGCTTGTGCTTGTTGAGAGTGAATTTGTGTAAGAACAATAATTAAGGTAACTACCTAGAACCTTTTTTCATCGTCGAGTCTAGAAAGAACTGGAAAGTTTGTGTGTAATTCTTCAATCGATTCTATAGTGCAAATTGACCCTTAATTTTCGTAGCGCATAGGCCTCTGTGCATCTTAATATGATTGAGTATATACCGAAAAAATAGATCTAATTTTATGTTGAACAATTATTTACCTACTTGAGTCATCTTTATATCCCTCTGGTTCTATCTCCTCATTAATTTAGCTTCGCAGTAAAACCAGAACATAAACCGTTTCAGCTGTTTATTATACCAAATCGTAAAGGGTCACGATTGTACCAGAAAAGATAGAGTGAGATGATGCCATGACTATACTAGTCGTTCATTTAGAAACGTTAAATAAAAGGAAGTGGTTCTTTCTTCAGCTTTATTATACAACGTGTAACAAAAGTCCAAAATAACACTGGAGAATATATATGTATATCAAGTAGAGAATCACCAGTAAAAATATTGAATACAAAGAAGCATTTTTTTTCATTACTATTTCTCACTTCAAGAATCACAAGACAATAATTATTTTACAACTAGGTGTTTACTAGGTAAAAATGTAATGTTCTACCTATAATAGGTACCTGTAGGTACCCTATTTAATGCGCGTTTATTCACCTTTTCAAATGATTTTGAGGGCTGTGTTTTGAATGTTTTTGGTGAAAACTAGGTATTGCTGTGGTTTACTTAACTCAGACGATAAGTGCAGTGGCTGAGCGATTGGCTTCTGCGCTACGGATTGTGGGTTCGATTCTCACACGGAACAAACATTTGTATGGCCTACAGATAGTTGTTTCGGGTCTGTAAACGCACCCACGATACAGGAGAAATCCTAGTGTCGGGCAAAGTTTTCCGAAAAAAAAAACTACGTTAGGGGTTCGATTCCAACATCTATGCCCAAGGATTGTTTATAGAGTACCTCACACGCTATTCAAGAATTATTTCGAACTTCTGTTACACGTTGTATAAGCCTCCACGACGATAATTGAAGTAAGTACGTCCAACACACTAAGCAGTCAGCCTTGCTACCAACCTTACTGACTGGCAAATTTTTTCTCCACGTCATAAGCTATTCTCGTATATCTAACTATGAGAGAAGATGAAACCGTAAGAAGATAAGTGTGATATTAAACATGCTTGTAATCGCAGCTTATAACGATAACAGTGATTATAAAAGATAATTCCTAAACAGTAATTATACCTACTTCCCATAATGTATGTACCTAATTAAATTAATCGTTTAAGCTCCTACGGATTTACATTAATTAAAACGTGATTAAAATTGTAAATTAATAACATCAACGTCTAAATTACGCTGGCGGCATTTATTAAAAATAATGAAACTTAGTTAAATTATAATCCAGACTGTTTTATAAATAATATTTCTGCGAATTTTTGCCAAATTTCGCAAAGATAGTGCCATCTGTGATTTTGCATGACAACTATTTGGGAAGGCCAACACTCGACCTCTACACTAGTGAACGATGACTTTTATTTATTTTATTCCACTACTATTTTATTATAAGACACGTTAAACGTAATTTGAAGTATAGAAACTCGGTTAATACGAATAGACTGATACAAAACTTTTAGTGCAAAGAAAGTAGCGCCATCTGTCAGAGGGAGAGAGAACTGTGTGTCTGGAAGGGTTGAGATTGCACTGAGAGAAGTGCATGATGCGCCCTCTAAGATAAAATGGCTACTCGTGCAAACTTTGCTTACAATGAATGTACGTAAATTCATATGTAGATTTTAAAAACTGAGGACTTGTAGTTTCTTAATTAATCAGTCTTTTAACTACTTAATCGGTGTACATACAAAATATAATTTTCTTCATTGTGACTAAATAATACAAAGTTTAAAAAAAAATGTTATACGTTATTTTCTCACTACGACATAGTATATTGATGCTATGCTACATGCCGTGTGGTGCCGGACGTAAAGAATAGCACTACCCCATCTCTCCTCATGGGTGTCGTAAAAGGCGACTAAGGGATTCACTAGAGGATGGGCAGCAGCGTTTTTTGAGTATTTTAACAACCATACTGCGATCGCCAACCCGCTTGCCAAGCGTGGCGATTGTGGCAAACCCACCCAACATGGAGCATAGGACCGGTGGATATGGCGATGCTTGGGGGAGGCCTATGTCCAGCAGTAGACATTTTTCGGCTGAATGGAGATGAAGATAGTTTAATGACGTCATAAGTGTTACTAAAATAAGTACCGAATGATGTTTACTCAGTTATGTCTTAAAACATAAACATCGTCATTGTCTCTTCTTTGCCTGTCTTGAATCAATCACCCATCTACCGTAATACAACGTCACAGTGACGTACAAGGCAAGAAAAAACGAAAAAAAGACAACATTCCGTACCAAAACCGAACGTTTTTAGTCAATCGCTTAATCAGAATCTAATACACGTTTACATAACCAAACAAGTTTACGCAAAACTCGTGGAGATTCGTATCTGTCGGGAATCAACGAGCCAACGGCCCGTAGCTCGTAACTAGGTAGATACTGTAGGGTTGCCGTTCTTATCACCCGAGGTTACGTGTTGACAACTTGAGTGGCAAATGGCATTAGTTAAAAAATGTAGATAGATGTGTGACAATTTGTCTTTCTTTCATCGTGGGGTAAGGAGTTCTAGTGGACGGATAAGAGATTTTTGAAGCCTTTGTTGATAATGTATCTGTTTTTTTTGTTATTCTTAACAAGATAGGTAACATTTTTAAATCATAATCATTGCTTAGGCGGCCAAACTTTTTATATAGCAAATAAATGATATTTATTTCTGAAAATAGATCTGTTACAGACACTTTTACAAGTCAATGTTATGTTTTTTTAAGACTAGATGGCACCGGCATTTCCTATCTGACTAGCTCTGAGAAGAAAATCCCTCTGAGAAGAAATTTCTCATGGGCGGCTGGACTTTGATATAGGAAATGAAGCGTATGCTAAGCGTCTATATTATAGAGTAAATAATGAAGTTTCAATCTCACTCCGTTGCTTCCGTACGATGCCAAAGTTCGCTGAAATCTGTGCAAACATACATAAAGGCAACCCTGCAAACGGTGAACGAAGCTCATCTACGTAAACGCCCAGCTACGTATCGTATATTGTCTAAATAATGAATCCATTCTCACGTTCTTGTCTGATTTACGGCCGCACACAAAACCGCTATAAGACTACATAATGACACCTACCGCAGCCACTTATTTTTGGACCTTATACAATTTTTTTCACACGCGACTATTTAGAATTTTTATCACGTAAATTTTCCGCTTGAAAGGGAAATCCCTATTGTCATTCTGTACGCACGGCTCGTTTCCTCACGAACACGTGTTTGAATATATTTATATATTGCTTGTATATAGGGAAAGTATTTATTTCTGTCACGCAATTTCTTGTTCGTTTGAATTTTGAATTTTCATAGTTCGGCGTTCTTTGTTCTGTGGGAAGGATACGAGTCGATACTGAGTCGATTATAAGGAATTTATGGGACGATGGCACGTTAAAAGGAGTTTGGAAACAGTGAATTACTTTTAATGTTACAGCGAGTAGGAGGTACGAGGGAGGCGTGGATAAAGTGCTTGTATTAATAGCCGAAGTTTACATTCTTTTCAATAATGGTCGATTTAATAAAACGATATTATTATAAACTAGCTATTACGCGCGGCTTCGCTCGCGTTAATTTAGAGTTTGACAATCGACTCTTAACATACTACTAAAGTTTCTATAATAACATAATTCAATCATGATTCGAAAGACACGTGGCGCCATCTATTTATTGTTATTGTTGTTTTCCCCTGGAACAGTACTTTTTTCGGAATGAAAGGTACCCTATGTCTATTTCTGTACACCCGACAACGTATATGCAAACGGGATGATCAGTTCAGTGGTTAAGGCGTGAAAAGGTAACAAACTTACTTTCGCATTTATAATATTAGTAAGGATTACAAGTGGAATTTTGTAAATAGGAATTTTAATTACTACAGCATGTATACCCCTTGACATTCAGGCATAGACAAACAAAACCGTAGTTGGATATATAATCTATCCAATAGACTCACGACCTTTCCCATTGGACCTGATAGGTAGGTATAGTTACCGTTCTTGGTAAACTGCATTGTAGACCTACTACAATAGCCCCTCATAGATCACAAGTAATGGTATAGATATTTTTTTCATAAAGTTAATTTTAAGCACAAAATCCGAGGCATTCCATTTAGAGCACCTATTTGAAGAGTACCAATTCGAATCATACTTATAGTAACAGGAATACTATTGGAGCGATTCAAATTGGTGCGCTAAATAGAATGCGTCCAATATCCAAGGCTAAGGTCCAATATTCAAGAATTACATCTACTCCCTAACACGGTTCCCGAGAAGAAAATGCTGTTAATTTCAGCATTCTTGAATACCAAACTAAGAGTCTCAAGGCTTATTAATAATCCAGATTAAATCAATTCTAGATTAATCTAAGATTTAAATAAGTAGATATATGTCACGAAGTAGGCATTTCTAGTTTTATATCTATGCGGTTGATCTAGGCTGTAGCCAATAGTCACTGTGGAATGCAGTAATAACAAGTTTAATTAGCAAATCTGCTGATTAAATTTTCCTACTAGTCGTGGTATTCAAAGTAGGTATCTACATTGTATCAGGTAAGCCATATCAATTTCAATTGACGACGATTAAAAACAAACATTACAACCCCGATGAAAGAAGATTTAATTGAATAATTTGGATTAACATAATCCTTTGAAAAACTGCTAATTGAGTGTAAATGTTTAATCGATATGTTTATGTGGGAATAAAGATAACTTAGTGTCGATTCTCGAGACCTAGTGCCGGAATCGATTTCGATACGTTATCGCTCCGATAGGAAGATCATTTTCGGATTTTATTGTATTGTTACCGATAGTAGAGTGGTCTCGTGTTGATCGTTTCAGTATATTTCTTCGGACCAAAATGATAAAGGAACATAACACCTAGAGTGTTACGTTCCTTTATCTTTTGAGCTGAGCTATACGATTTAATTCGCTTGTTTTATGACTTTTTGTTACGGAAAGTATTGTGAGGTTGTATTTTAAAGCTTAATTGGTGTGTTCCAATGTTACGTACAAAAATCCTGCAAGAATTCCAATAAGAACAGGTATTTAGCACTGGCTACTATTAGGTATAGCTACCGTATTTATATAATTTCTTGAGTTAGGAATGATTCAATGTTTTAATCATCGTAGTTACCTTAGAAACATTAGTGGCCATCTAAATGCTTTTCAACAGTAAACATAGTTTCAAAACCGTGAAATTATAAAATATATTCGTGTAAAACGGGACAGGTAAACTAAATAAATAATTCAGCCCAACAGCCTATATAGGCATAATAACAGAGTTGCAACCGCTTAACTGGGCGTCATAAACGGTCTACTTTACAAGGACTTAGGGGCACCTACATTTACATAATACCCTCATATAATTAGGTACTAGCGTGCACATGTGTTACAAAAACATTTTAGGAAATTTTACTTTTACCAACAAGACATTTAAGACCAAAGTTGCCCCATAAAAGTATGATAGACAACTTTTTTTCTCCATAAAGTGAAAATATATCTCTTATGCTATAGCATCCTTTCAACTGTCTTCCCAACTGATCAGCACATATCGTATACAACGATACGACCCAGATTTGTCAAGACAAAACCATCGGAGCGTAACATCAATGAAAACTGTCCCAGAAAATATGGTAACAATTCATTTCCGCGTCATGGCCGACCAATTCGTTCGTCTGGATAAACTTAGGCATTATTGTTCGCGACGCTTTTCCGTCATCGCTGCGATAAAAATTAGGATATTTATATGCATTTCAGACAAATAATCATGATAAAATATATTTATGTGTCGTAAATCCAAATGCAATATGAGGGCATTACTTAGTTCGAGCGGTTCGGGGTTGTCAATAGAGTCGGGCCGCCTTGTAGGGTTGAAGGCGACTGCGTTACGTAATGCAACCGTATGTTTGTCACCCCTCGCTGCAGACGGGGGTTGCAGGGGGTGGCGCATTATTGCAAACACAGTCTGTCCCCAAAGATGGTGCTACTGTATTTTGCACTAGACAAGCTAGTTCGTCTTTTGATACACAGATGGTGCTTTTTTACAATTTGATCTGAAAACTATTGTTTTTATCAGTCTAGCTTTATGTTAGCAAAATTTAGAATTAATCGAGTTACGTGCTTCAGCATATCGTCGCTTTGCTATCTCGTACATGCAAATACCGTATAAATAATTAAAATAAGGGTAATTTATATATTAACCACTTAATTTATGTGAATTATTAATTGGTAATCAATACCTAAGTTGATAGGCGCCTTTTTATATTTGTTTGAGGTAGACTCTACTTGTATAATAGAATACCTTGTACCTACGATTTTGCTATTTGATACTCGAAAGCTTTTTTAATTAGCTTAATGGCTGCCAATATTGCCAAGTACGGTAACCATCCTACTTTACAATAATACAATGTCATAAAGTCGGTATTCCTTGTTTTATATTTATGCACTGAGTACAAATATAGCAAACCTGGTCTCGTGTTCATTATTTAAATCGCCATTTAATTGGTAAGTTTGTAAAAAATATTATGGTTAGTTACATGAGTAAACAGGTTTTGCAGACGTGATTTTATATTAATGCATTATTTTAGAACTCAAACCTAAATTAAAAATAAGTAAACCCTGTTAGTTATACCTCCGTTACAAAACATCAATAAATTTAAATTGGTAGAAACGTATTCCTTAAAGTTTTCACAAGCAGACACGAACTAAAATATTCCCTCTTAAATGAAATTCTATTTTTGAAAACCACCAATCTTCATACCTACTCCCAAAATAAATTACTCAACCTTGAGAATTCTTAACCGTTGAAACGCAACAGGTAAAATGCACCGTAATATCTGAACTTAAATCACGGTTCGACAAACAATGGTTAGAGTGAAAGATTCCGTTGTACTGTATTTATTGGCAGGCTAGGTGTTATAACTGTTCCTGGTGCGAAGAAAGGGTTGCGTGGTAGTACAATGGACCCATTGTCGGTGTCCGCCTTACTAGCACGCTTTATTGATGGCGCAGTGGTTAATTGCTGGCTAAAACAAACATATAGCGTGACTATACGGAGTTGATACTTGAACGTAGCAACGAAAAATAAAACAAAAAAATCTGTATTAAAGCAAAGATAGATATTGAAACAGTGAGAGTAGATAATTAGTGTGATAATTTTAATAAATTAAAAACACAATATGAGAAAGAAAAACAGAAAAAAGTTAAACTATGACCCCCTTATTACAAAAGATGGTCTAAGAAAAACCTAGGTTTTAAAATAGATCCGTCTCTTTTTGTTACATGACATAAGAAAGTGATGGGTATATTTTAATTCTGGGTTTACCTTAGTCTTGGTTTAAACCATCTTTTGTAGATGGGGGATTGGGCTTAACTGAAGATTTGTCTCTGGCTCGGTTAACTCTCTCGGTGAATTTCACCCTTACCAAATTTTACACAACGAGGTGTTAAATACTTTTATATCAGACATAATGGTACTTAATTATTGAGCTTCAGCGCTAAGTACGGGCTTAATCGTAAATAAATATTATGGATGTTATATATTAGGTACTAAACTTTAAACTACTTGTATTGAAATAATAAAAGAGAGTACCTTTGACATTTTATCAGCTTTTTGTTTTAATACCTACATATTAAATGTCAATAACATAATACAGTTGTCATTGTTATTAGAAAAGATGGCATCATCATTAGTTGTGTGTTACATTGTAATCGGGGATTTCTCATTATTATTCTTGATCGATATTTTATGTGTTATAAAACTAATACAATATTGTACTCTTCAAAGCGGGCCGTTGCAATAAGTAACTACCTATATTTTATTTCGCAAATAACTTTACATTAATATGTCAATAAATTTATAATAAAATTTTATTGTCAGCACATGAAACAATTTTTAAATTTTCTCACCGGTAGCGGCAGTGAATTCAAAATTAACCGTATTATGCGTTTAATCAATCTTGTTACGAATTGTCTACATTGCCATTATATAAAGTTATAATTTACTATTCATAAAATTTTTGTACTTAGAAACGACGATGAAGTTTATTATTTATTAGTGTGTTCTCCATTATACATTGTTTGTGAGTACACCTTCACTCAACTTCTAAGTTGTATGTTTGTAATTGAATTCATGACCTATCCTGTGTATGACCTGCTTTAATGTCTTAAACACTAGTTAAGGTTTAAACATATATAATTTTAGTTACGGATGTACAGACTTCAAAAGCATTATTTGTATACAATATTTATTAGCATTCTATTCAGCATGTTACTTGAGCATGGATCGATTCAAGTATCAACATCACACAACGTAGTATATAACAAAACATCAGTTCTTGTACAATGCAGGAAAATTGCACAACGTAGAACCATAAAACCATCACGCTATTACCCAACCCTTTGAGGTGTAATAAATATTTCTGTCAATGCCTTTCTATGTTTCAGAAGAGTCACCGAATTTTCTACTCTATTTTGTTTAAATAAGGTTGAGTATATGTTTTATTAATACATTTTCAGGTTTGAGCATTGTAAAAACATAACTGTGAAGGTAATTACTTGACAAAGGTGTGGTAAAAGTAATAATCACAGGCATTAGAGGGTTGAAAAAGGTGAATCTCTGCAGTGCAAGTTTGGTCGCAAAGCATTTTACTCGTAGCGTTTGTAAAAATAAAGGTGTTATCATGTTTAATCAAATATTTGTGCAAGTATGTGTAAACATAGTGTAAATCGTGTTAAATGTGTAATAGCCAAGTTATTTATGTGCTGTGTGAAAATACATAAGTAGATAATAAATTGGTCATTTCATGGTTACAGGTAGGCGAAATAGTAGTGAAATGGCTAACATATCTATAAAACAATGAAGTATTAAAAATAATAAATGATAAAAGTTTCATATTTAAGCTAATAATGATGTTAGCAGCAATTTCAGAAAATACCTAGCTGAAAAATAACAGTATCAAAACTATTATATAGGTGTGTCAAATGCAAGCAACAGCGTTCTGTATTGAATAATGTTAAATATATTGATAATACTTGTATCACCCATTAAACTGTCCAATTTAATACATTCATAATTATTTGGAGCACAAAATAAAATCACATTTCAAGTAGATAGCGCATGTCTCGACTCGCGAGGCGCCATTTCATGACTTCCCATCAACGTATCCATTCGTTCCGATGAAACTCATAGTAATCAACTTAATAGCCATCGGAACAACCCATACATCACACACTGAACCACTCCTCTCACCTCCGCCTATATCAATTTTGTATGGCGCTTAGATACCAATAAAAGCATTTTCTGAGGATGCACCGCACTAAACTGTCCCATAAAACGTTTTATTGCCCTATACATACACACATTAAACAGATATGTATTACAATAAATCATCATTAATATTCGTTATAAAACAAACGCGGCAAGGGTTTTGCTGAGTAAATAATTTTATGACATTTTACGGCCTTGAAATTGTCTCACGCAAATTTTATAGCGATAATGAATCAAATTTACATGATAAGTGATTTAGGTTTCCTTTATTGTTTGAATCATCTTACATTGTTGCTTATCAAATCGGAGCCATAAATCATCCGGTAACGAACGAGTGATTTGTGAATCAACATGGCGTCTATTGCTAAGCAGATAAATATAAATTTATATGAGCGCGAACTCCAGTAATTACGTCATTATATAAAACACATCTAAAAATACAGCAAGTCTACGGGAAACGATTACGGATAAGATCATCGATAAAATTCCTGTGAGTATTTTTCACTTGATAAAAATGTGTGTTAAATAGGCACCTAATATTTGAATTAGTTCGACATAACATAAAAGTGATATCAGTATTATTAATCGTCCATTTAAAATTGCTACTTGGGTGCTAAGGCCAGGACGTATCAAAATTATTGGCAACAGCACGCCGTGTGACGTAATAGGTGCAAAAAATAACCTATAAGTGACTTTAATTTTAGATGTGCGGATGACCTATGTTATCGCTAGTGGGTAACACTGGGCAATGTTGACAAGAGAGGGTAGCCGTCGATATGGATCGGCCCACCCGAGGTTATAAAGGCGGCGGTCATTCGACGAAGCGGGGGCATTCCGTGTTGATCAGCTGACGAAGTCTGACCTTTTATATCTGACTAGCTTGTCCTTATTTTATGATCTTGTAATAATTGTGTAAAGTAATATACTGTGATCTAGTTAATGTTACTAATACTAACCCAAATACAAGTACTCTCAGTGGTGGAGAGTCTATGTTGGTTTTATTTACTGTGTTTACCTTGCTCGCAATCCTGACATACCGATAATAGCTAAAACTGTAATGATAGAATCACCCCTGAACGATTATATTGTTGTGTCATTTACATCAGAAGTGGAACAAGAAAAAACCAGTCCACATTATGATTGTATACCCACATGTAAATATTTTTAGTAAAATCCCCTGTAGACGGACTGACAAAAACTTGATTATTCGATTGTACAATGGTGAGAAGTGTGAGAATGAGAAAATGTGATAAATCCGGTGAGTCACAACCATTTTATTATGTGTGAAGGAATTTTGATGAAGGAAATATAATATGAGAGGTTATTTATTCGTGTAAAATAAATATTAAATGATATCTTTGCTTATTCATGTAAAATAAAAGAGATGTTATCTGTATTTATCCGTGTAAAATAAATGAGATGATATCTGTGTTTATTAGTATAAAATAAATATGATGGTATCTGAATTTATTCGTGGAAAATAAATACGGCATCTGTATTTATTCGTGTAGGAAAATACATTGCAAGTCGTATTAGAGTTTGTGGTGAGATGCAACCAGGGTTGATCTTTGGCACCGCCCGGTTTGGCCAGCCGGGGTTGGCCAAAGGCTTCGCCTGGGGAAAACTGAAACTCTAACGTGGCGAAGCAATTGTTATAGGGCTGGAACCAAGGCGGGATATGCCATGATATGGCTAGATCCAAGGCGGGTGATGCCATGTTGATAAAGCAGGATCCCAGGCGGGTGATGCCAAATGAGTTGGCTAAATCCAAGGCGGGTGATGCTATTAATTGATAAATGAAAATGCAGTGAAAATGAGATTCTGTTTTGAATTAATGTTTTGAAAAAGTTTTGAAAATATTGATATTTGTTTTTTATTCGTTTTGTTATAATTCTTGTTGTAGAATGGTACAAAATAGTTTATTGAAATTAAAAAGTAGTTTGTTATTATTACTTATGGTTTAAAATGTATTTTTGTAGACGAAAACAGGAAATTGTATTTATTATTGACGATAATTATTATGACGGCTTCCGTTAAAGATTAATTTGTCAAATTCATTTTTAAATAAGAAATAATTTGACTTATTTTCGTTAAAGAAGTGTATAATATATGTATTGTATTGTTGTAAAAAGGTTGTATTATTAGCGCATTATAGAAATATTATGTTTACAACATCATGTCAGTTTTGTAATATGAGTTTGTGAATAATTGAGATATTATTTTGATCGTGAAAAGTTTTAAAGGTTGATACTTAAGTATTATGATTTTGGGAATAATTGAGATAATATTTTAAGTGTTTATAATTATGTACTATGATACTGTGAATAATGATTAAAGATTTAAAGATATTTAACCATGAAACATTTAGGATGTTTGTTTTCTGATTTTGTGAAGAATTGAGATATTTAAGAATGTAGGATTTTGTGAATAATAATGAGATAATGAATCGTGAATTATTTTAATCGTTGTTATGTACTATGAGTTTATGAATAATGAGATATTTAATCTTGAAATATTTTGAGTGTTTAACGTACTATGAGTTTGAAGTGTTTATATGCTGGTACAATGAATTGTGAATAATTGAGATATATAATCATGGAATATTTTAAGTGTTAATGTACTATGAGTTTGTAAATTATTGAGATATTATGTTCTGATTTTGTGAATAATTATGAGATTTTTACGAATGAAATATTTTAAGTGTTTATGTATTATGGCTTTGTGAATCGTTGAAATATTTAACCAAGAAATATTTTAAGTGTTTATGTATTATGAATTTGTGAAAAACTATAATGAGATATTTAGCCCTGAAAAATATTGTAAATGTATTTAAATGATTTTATGAATTTGTGTATAATGAGATTGTGTGTTTATGTACCTATTATGATTTATTGAATAACTAAAATTTGATGTTTAACCAAAGTAGAACTGTCTAATAGGCATCTGAGATAGTATTTTATTGTGAAAATGTTGAAATCTAATGTGTGGATGTTTGTAAGTAAGTTTGATACGAGAAGTTATGAACGAATATAGAACTAGGTTGATACTGAATGAATATCAACTAGTTTAAGTCATGGGTGATGAGCTTGTTGGCCGTCGATGGGATAACAAGCTCTAATCGATACAAACATTCTTTGGATGCTCTTCATGTTACTTTGGTCAAAGACATGAGTAACATGACGAGGTCAAAGATGAGTGATCAGGTGTGGCCGAGATGTGTACTGTATTATTTGTTTCTGTTTAAGGTCCGAAGGTGTCACTGAAGTTAGGCCTTGATGTACAATCTTGACGATGGGGTTGATGGTGCGTCGACCACCAACCACCAACACACGAGGACGTGTGTTTTGCAGGAGGGCCGTGTTATCGCTAGTGGGTAACACTGGGCAATGTTGACAAGAGAGGGTAGCCGTCGATATGGATCGGCCCACCCGAGGTTATAAAGGCGGCGGTCATTCGACGAAGCGGGGGCATTCCGTGTTGATCAGCTGACGAAGTCTGACCTTTTATATCTGACTAGCTTGTCCTTATTTTATGATCTTGTAATAATTGTGTAAAGTAATATACTGTGATCTAGTTAATGTTACTAATACTAACCCAAATACAAGTACTCTCAGTGGTGGAGAGTCTATGTTGGTTTTATTTACTGTGTTTACCTTGCTCGCAATCCTGACATACCGATAATAGCTAAAACTGTAATGATAGAATCACCCCTGAACGATTATATTGTTGTGTCATTTACACCTATAAGATGTTTTTCAATCAACCCGAGCAAAACATTGCATAAAAACGTTGAATTACAGCTAAGTGACAAGAAAATACTTCCAAAATTATTTTGAAATGAGCTTAAGTTATAAAAAGTGTCAGTAAATGTTTATGATGATAGATTATATATTTTGACGCCATTTATTTTAATTATCAGGCAATTATTTACAGGCTCGAAACATAATTTAATCTTAGACGCATGTAAATAATTAGTTTGATAGTGATACATTCGTCTGACCAACCACAATATACGAAATTAGATACAGGAAGATATATATAACTGATTGATTGATTTGTAGTTGTAATAAATGATGCTTTAGCGCAATTCTCGGCTATCAGAGTCGCAAAGGTCGCTATGCAACGTCTACTTCTCGTCCAACTTTTACTTAATAAATAGGTATACGAAGCTAAATTTTCTCGTTACTAGTTTTCCCATTCTCTAGACGGAGGGTAGGTGATGGTGGAAACCAATTTAAACTTGGCGACCGACTGGTTAAAAAGCAAAAGTTCCTTTTGAACTTTACCCGTTGTGCCGCCGGCGAGCCCTTTATTTTTACTTATTTTACAACTCCGGCCCTTTACGACCGTCCGCCATCATGCGAAACGCTCTGTACAGTTGGCAATCATATTTGGTTAGGTTAGACAATTTTTTGTTGAGTTTGCCATTATGTAAAGTGGAATTTGATGAGCAGAAATTGCTGTTAGAGAGATTTTTTGCTTTGGTCATAGGTTTTAATTAGAGAATGTTATACAATAAACATAGCTACTTAAAAACGCGTAAAAGCAGTCACTTAAACAATTAAACGGTGTTTTTAAATTAAATTATGTGCTTTTAAGACGGAAAAAATATTCCAGGCGCACTTGCTCCCAAGAAATAAAGTGGCAATGAAAAATATTATTGCTCTATAATTACATTAAAAAGCGTGTATGCTGACATTAATTAAGTATGTATAATTATTAATTACTCGAAGTGTGAGGTTAGGGAACTCATAAACAAAAATTTATTATGTAACAGTAACTGTGTTACGCGGCCGACTATACGCACATTTTGCAAACCTCAGATGTTAGTATATTTATGGACAGTTAACTGTAGTTAATTTAGTAGTTTCACTGCATATCTAATTATAGTTTTGTATATTACAATTATATTTTAGTACCTATATGCTTAGATATTTATAGATATGAATACACAATCTTCTTCTTCTCTCGTGTCAGCCTGAGCTATACGAAAATAGCTCATGCTGTGGTGTAAAGATTAGCCAGTCAGCAAGGTTGGTAGCGGGGCTGACTGCTCAGGGTGCGCCGGACGTACTTAAGTATCGTCACTCGTGGAGGCTTTTTTCATGCAATTATGTCAAGGAAACGAAGGTTTTGTATTGTATCTCAGAATAGAATACTATGTAGGTATCTACCTAAATACGAGAAAATGAAAGAAAGAATGAAGGAAATAGGAATGATTACTAGTAGATATTGCATTCGCTTGGGTTTCTTTGATTATGTAGGTATGCTAGCTACATGCCTCGTTAGATGGCACGTGTCTGCGCAGATTTCTTATTTACAGGAATTAGTATTTTGCTTACTGTACTAAATATGGATGGATATACTAACAGGAAGCGAAAAAGGAAATACCGCGTATGGCCCGTTTTAGTTAAAAGTAGAATCTTTCTCTATTTATCGTATAAGACAATTAAGGATTAAATCAGAAGGCCAATTCTCGTAATTAAAACTGTTCAAAATATAGTTTCGATCTAGTCTCAGTCTAGTCTCAATCTCATACTTAGACAAATGGTATTCTTGTTCGTTAACAAACAACGTCTAACGTGAGATTATATTGAAATGAGATTGAAAGTTGACTGAAGCCAAAAGGGTATTCTGGCTACATTATGTACTGAGCCATTTTGACAAGTTTTAATTCTCATTTATTTCTAGAATTTTAGTCTATGACTGTTGATATCGGTATGCTATCGGTAATAGATTTAGTTGACTGAATTGACATTAAGTATATCGAGATAGACTGAGATGATACTGAAACCGGACTGAACTTTAGGTGTACCAGAATTAATGTTGGGCGTAACTGATATATTTTTCTAATGCATTATACATTATATTATAATTTTCAAACTGTTGTTTTTAACTGTTGTAATATATATTATATTGTATTGTATTGAAGGAACACTAATTATCAATAGAGCAGAAGACTTGCAGTAATATGAAACTAAGTTTACACTAATATAATATAAAATTATTTTAACGGTAATAAAAATTTGCTCTTGTTATTTGTAAGTTAAAGTTCATAATTGTGTGACGCTTTAATACGATGTAAAGTACGACAATATTATTTTGCCGGTAATATGAAACAAGTTCATACTAATATTATATAAATATTTATGTTATTTTAACGGTGGTAAAAATTTGCTCTTGTTATTTGTGGGTTAAAGTTCATAATTGTATGACGCTTTCGGCCGACTTAACGACTCGACGCGAGTGGACTACTACCTATAGACAATAATATATATTATAACAGTCTTTGTTGCAAATAAATAATGGTTAGAATATTAGAAATGTATAATGAATTATATTAGCTGTTATATGTTATAACGCCCAACATTAACCAGAATACCATTTTTTATTCAATTCATAATTTAATCTCAGTTCGGTCAACCTTAAGTCTTACTTCAAATTAATTACGAGAATTGGGCTTCAGGTAGATGGGCACTAGATGAGTAGCTAGCATTAGGTTCCCGCTTTTCCAAGATAGGAAATTTTCCCTATATGTCGTATGAGGCAATTAAGGATAAAATTGGTTAGATAGGCACTAGTTTAATAGCTAGCAGTATTTTCCTGTTTGTCCAAGATAGTAAATTGTTTCAGATTAAGTTAGCACTAGGCAGAAAACCTCTATCAAGAAAATCAAGTAAAATTTTTACATTCCACTTAAGTATTCGCTGTAAGGACAAGAAATACATAGAATAGCGACGTGATTAAAGAAAATTAGGAAAGTTTATAATTAGGACACACCATCAGACGCCATGGGCTACCGAATAATGTTAATAAGCAAGTTTAGACGCGAGCCGCGCTTCGCAAGAACAATTATTACTTTACGGACCCCAAATTAATGAAAGCAACAACCTTCAACACATTTTGCTCGAATTACAATGGGTTTGGTACTGTTAAGGTATTTAGAAGTTGTATTTGGACCGTGAGAAACTCGCCATGCTTTACAAAAATGACTTCCACCCTAAGAACTCTTGTGCACTGCATCCGATCTGAATCCGAGAAAACTCTACTGCAATTCGGGTGGGTTTTTTTATTATTTTTATTATTGGACTTGATCGCATTTTCCCTAGTCGCACCTGGTAGTAAGTGCAGACAGGGTCTGACATGGAACACACGAATCCAAGTCATCTTCATCTTCCTACCCTTATCCCATGTTACTTGGGGTCGGCGCAACACGTTTTCTTCTTCCATTCCGTCCTGTCAACCGTCATGATATCACTGACACCGTTCTCTTTCATATCATTCTTCACACCATCCATCCATCATTTCTTTGGCCTCCCTCTTCCTCTCCATCCATCCACATTTATATTCATAACTCTTTTCGTTACATGCACACGAATCCAAGTAACAGAGATATAGAGGGATTCCCTTATACTCCTAGCTCTCACATACACACGATGGAACACAGTAAACAGCTTGGCGCCGGACTTTAATGTGAGGGTGGTAGCTAGCCAGGCGGACCGTCAAGATCCTACCATCAAGCGTACTGGGTTTTGTTGAATCTTACAACACGCGTCTATTCACAGCGTGCGGTGACGAAGTTTTATATTCTAACCCGTCCCCGCACAGCGTACTTTTCCTAGGCTAAATGTTTGATTGGTCCGTAAAAGAATCCACAATAGAGAAAGGTAATACTACTATTCGGAATAAAAATGTCTGAAAGTTCATAATATCGCCAGACGTAGCATGTGCGGATTACTTTCTTTGTTCCTTATTAAAGTGAAGTCGATTTTGTGTAGGTTTCGGTTTCAATTTCATGTAAATACATCGTTCGACCAATGGGAAGCATGTTCAATGATACCAGAATTACCAAAAGCTTATAATCCTACTAATACTATTAACGTGAAAGTTTGGATGTCTGTGAGTTTATTGATTCTGATGTTTGTTAATCAATTACGCCTTCACGGCTGAACGGATTTGGATAAAATTTAGCACACAAGTAGACCGTAACCTGGATTAGAACATAGGATACTTTTTATCCGTGTATATTAAATAGTTGCCCTAGGATGCGAGTGAAATCGCAAGCAACAGCTAGTACAGTATACAGGGTGGTAATTTGAAATGGGGCATGAAGGGCAGCTACCTTAACCATTCTCGCTACAGGAAAACGTTTTTAGAAGACTACCCTTAACTTATGGAATTTACAGTTAGCAAGCTAAAGGGCAGTTTTCACAAAACACTTTTATGATGCCAATCGATCCTATTTCCCATGAGGATCAAAAGACTCTTTCGGACCAACTGAGGTTGGAGTTCTAGAAACGTCAGAAATCGCAAAAAAACTTATTTGAAATGTAGTAGTAATAATGTTGGGCGTAACTGATATATTTTTCTAATGCATTATACATTATATTATAATTTTCAAACTGTTGTTTTTAACTGTTGTAATATATATTATATTGTATTGTATTGAAGGAACACTAATTATCAATAGAGCAGAAGACTTGCAGTAATATGAAACTAAGTTTACACTAATATAATATAAAATTATTTTAACGGTAATAAAAATTTGCTCTTGTTATTTGTAAGTTAAAGTTCATAATTGTGTGACGCTTTAATACGATGTAAAGTACGACAATATTATTTTGCCGGTAATATGAAACAAGTTCATACTAATATTATATAAATATTTATGTTATTTTAACGGTGGTAAAAATTTGCTCTTGTTATTTGTGGGTTAAAGTTCATAATTGTATGACGCTTTCGGCCGACTTAACGACTCGACGCGAGTGGACTACTACCTATAGACAATAATATATATTATAACAGTCTTTGTTGCAAATAAATAATGGTTAGAATATTAGAAATGTATAATGAATTATATTAGCTGTTATATGTTATAACGCCCAACATTAAGTAGTAATAAGGGCAGCTACCTTAATCGTTGTGGCTACAGGAAAATGTTCTTAGGAGACTGTCCATAATATTTGAAAATATTTCAAAAAGCCCTTTGTGCCCTATCTCAAATTACCACACTGTATTATGATCAGCCTTTTGGCGTCCAATCAGTTCTCAGTGATTAGGTAGAACTGTGCGACGGACCACATGGTACAAGCGTTAGTATATAAGAGTACCTAAGTCACTATATAGCAAGCATTTTCCCTTTCCCAAATAAACAGAAAACTTTAAACGAACATCGATAAAAATATAAGTTATCGATACGTCCAACGTTAATAATCCGCGTTAAGTTTACCCGTACGAAACACCCTCTCCCTAATAGTCTTTAGGTACCTAGATACAACTGCTAGACACGATAAGCTTTCCAACTTTCAATTATACAAAATGTAATTAAGTGTCGCGTTAGACGACTGGCTTCGACACTATTAAATTGCTAAACTTTGCTCGTTTACTGGGATCGAAGACATTTTTGTAAGTCGGATCCAGCACGAACGTCTAGGGATCGTGGAATGTCCGCTTTAGATTGGAATGTTAATTATACAGTGAGATATTGTTTGGGGCTGTAAGTTGCTTTTTCTAGACTTTTTTTTATGTCTTACATTTACATAAATATCCCATTATTGTTCCACTGCTGGGCATGAGACTCTTCTCAGAATAAGAAGGATTTTGGCCTTACGGTGTTTTTCCACCAGAGATGTGCTATGCAACGTTGCTATGGATGCGTTTGATATCCACCAATCATATTCATTGGCCTACCTACATAGCATAGCACTGGTGGAAACTGATTCAAATAAGCTACGTTTTTTATATGGAAGGATGTGTGATATGGATGCGTGCTATGGATGCGAGCTATGGATGCGTGCTATGTATGGTCGCGAGTGGTGTAGCTATGCTCCCCGTGCCTTCCCTACTGTCGATACTTCGCATAGCTTGAGATGCGCATCTTCCTCGCACAGCTACATAGCGTAGCATCAGTGGAAACGGTCACATAGTTTCGTAGCTTAGGCACCCGGTGCCTTTCCACCATAGATGTGCTATGCAACGTTGCTATGGATGCGTTTGATATCCACCAATCATATTCATCGGTCTACATAGCATAGCACTGGAGGAAACTGATTCAACTAAGCTACGTTAATTATATGGAAAGATGCGTGTTGTGGATACGTGCTATGGATGCGAGCTATGGATGCGTGCTAAGGATGGTCCACCACGCTGGCCTAGTACAGGTTAGCGGACTACACACCATCGAGAACTTTATGGAGCCTTCTCAGGTGTGCAGGTTTCCTCACGATGTTTTCCTTCACCGTTATAACATAACATCATGCCTATATTCCGGGTAAGGCAGAGGCGTATAGAACATCCACATTTCGCCGTTATATTTCAAGTGCCATTTAATAGAGGGCGAGCCGTTGCCATCAACCAGGCACAAATCCAGACTCCGGGCGGCTACTAAGAAATTCCACACGGAAAAACCCAATAACACTTTGCCCGACCTAGGGATCGAACCCAGGACTTCACGCTCAGTAGTCGCGCTTGCGACCAACGAGGCAGTCCTTCACCGTTATCGTAACTGATAATCAAATTATGATCCACATAAATTTAAAAAGTCATAGTATTCGGATCCTGCTGCATGGAAGGCAAGCTTCAACCGCTAAGCAATCACTGCTTTATGCGTTTGGGTGTTTAGATCCTTACTAATATTATAAATGCGAAAGTAACTCTGTGTGACTGTCTGTTACCTCATCACGACTAAACTACTGAACCGACTTTAATGAAACTTGGTACAGAGATATTCTGGAATCCGGAAAAAGATATAGGCTACGTTTATACCGAAAAACGCGGAATACGCGATAATCGACATCCACGCAGGCGAAACCGCGGACCACCTCTAGTTATCTATACTTTGTCATTTTTGTAAGTATGGTTTCTTGCATACGTACACACGGCTACACATCAAGCTATACATTTCCAGTTTACACTGACCTCTCATTGTAAGGAAATCCTATACAATTCGAGATCAGCTTATACTGGAAATGTACAGCTTGATCTGTAGCCGTGTGTACCTACATCTGAAAATAATGACTGTAATATTTATTGTACTACATTGTCTATAGGAGCTCGTGGCTAAATAATTACAGCCGCATAGACCGATCTTCCGGGTTAAGCCACGCTTGCCGAGGTTGGTCTGTGGATGAGTGACCATTTACCATAGCGAGTTTCCTCCGTGCCTCGGAAAGCACGTAAAGCCGTTGGTCCCGGCTGACAGTTGTAGATCTTTGACAGTCGTTACTGTTGGTCAGAAGCCAGAAAGTCTGACAACCAGTCTTACCAAGAGTATCGTATTACCCAGTTACTGGGTTGTGGAGGTCTGATAGGCAGTCGCTCCATGTAAAATACTGATATTCAGCTGCATCCGGTTTGACTGGAAGCCGACCCCAACATAGTTGGGAAAAGGCTAGGCAGATAATGACTAGGTACATTGTCTATGAAAATAATGGCTGTAATACCTACCATTGTACTACATTGTCTAATTTCTTTAATTTCCATTGATATAACTGTAACTGTTTTTCTTTCCCATATTTCTTAAAGATATTAAATTAGTTGCACATTACGCTTTATTAGTATTCATCATCAATTAATTCAATCGGCGATTCTATCCATAATTTGTCTAAACATTAGACGAAACATTATATTTGGCACATAAAATTTTTATAGACGTATAAAGTGTATCAAAGTCAATAAACTCATCCATTACGAATCTTCGTTATAATTAATCGAACTGGTTTCTGATTTAGATGAAAAGTAATCAAATAACTTGTTGATACATCCAACTTGTATATGAAATGGTATTTAATTAATATACTGTCAGTTTAGTTAGTAGGTACGTAGATAGAATATTTTTATACAAATTAATAGGTAATGTCCATATTATGAAAATTAACACCACGAATACATAAAATGAAAATCTGTATAATTATACTAGATACCGGTAGTAACCGATCGTTACCGAAATTTAAAAAAAAAAGTATTTTCTTAATTTTAATTTTGCCACAAATAGTTTTTTTTTTCTTATTATACAACGTTATTTTTAGTATATACAAAAACCGAGACCCCAACAAGATTTTCATCAGAACTGCCTGAATATGTGTTTTTTTTTTAATAAATCTCCAAGTTACACCGTAGTTTATGTCGCGTTAAGTTCCCTAGTAAAGTGTGAAATGCCTGAGATGTGCTATGCAGGGGTTGTCTAATACACGGAAACTGACCAAGCGGACCATCTCAAGCCTCAAGGTGTCTATTCCCGTCAACTGTTATGGGTACAAACCTACTGAAACCAAATTGAAATTTAATTAAAAAAAAAATATGGTGTAAAAATATGTCAATCGATTCTCCTAGTGATTTTGAACAAACTAGTTTCAGGTTTAGTAATACTAAAACTAAGCTTGTATAATTTGAAGAAAATATTACCAACACATGAATATGGTGGATACCCTTAGGTACATTCACACACGCATGTATAAAATTCTCACATTATCATGCATTTTATAATTTTATATCACTCAGCCAAAGGGATAAAATACAAAGATAAGTAAATAAAAACGCTTGTTAACAACAGCGAATGTCATCCGTAGAAAACAAGAAAGCAATAAAAACATGATTGAGCAATTTTTTCATGCAATTTATTGCTTAATTACCTGTGTATTCCACATAAAACGCGGTGTCTATAAGGTAAAAAACGTTCGTGTACGTCCAAGGTTTAATTAAGACAGGTTATCAATACCTATGACTTTATGTAACGTGAAAATGTGGCCTTTATTTGGGTATTCATGACGTAGCTACCATATATTTATGGTTCAGTATTACGGCAGAAATGTTGACGATCCCGGTCGGCCGTCGTTAGGGACCAAATAGATTCCTTTATGGAAATAGTCGATCAATTTTCCAGAGTATTAATAGAGTAGTTAGTTACGATATTCTGGCTTACTTTGGTGATAATTGTTTATGATAATGTTTGTGAATTAGGATTTTAGTAATTAGGTATTTTAGTGCGTGCATTTTGCTAGTAATAGCGTCCTGACAGCGTCAGCAGCGTTTTCAGATATAGCCCGGCCACACAGGGGCCTAATTCTCCTAAAATAAATCTTGATAAATCACAACCGAACCAAGGCCGAACCGTTCATTCAGACAGTTCTCAATTTCAAAAGCTATCAAATTGTTTGACACAAAAAACAAAATCAATCATTTTGAAAGTTTTCGAAAACAAAAACTGACTGACGGTTGTGGTTCGATTGCGTTTGGCAACATTTTATTTTAGGAGAATTGGTCCCCAGTATAAAAATTCTGTCAGAAATTTTCTGACGCGTGCGCGGAGACCCTTTGCGCATACATTTTGTAGGTAGGTACTAGAGTCAGCAGGCTGCCGGATTCGGCATGTGCAGAGTCGCGGGTCAGAAATTTTTGATTATTTTCGGCCGGGTTTGAAGATTCGATTTAGTATGACGATTGTAAAGAATCACGAAAAATATTATAAAAAATTATCCCATTATAGAGATTTTGAACAAGTCACGCAACAAAAATACATTTTCAATATTTTAATAGAACCATTACTTGGAAACTATCAGTTATAAGTTATTTTTCACACCTAACTATGTCGTTTCTATCAATTGGTATCTATTACGGACCATCGTCGATTTGTTGAGCCCATTCCTTTATAAGTAACGATCCATACTGTTCGATACGTGTTATGGAACGTATTTTTAACCGTTTGATTGTTGACGCCAACCGATTTTCTAACAATTGGAAAGTTACTAGTAAACAAATTGTAGCTACCTACTGATCTACATTGTAGGTAGAGAATTGACTCTAAAGGTTAAATTAAATATTAACCAAAGGAGAATGACCAAAAGTGGTACCAAAAAGTGTAATGCATCAAGATCAAAATATTATAGACATTTTTTCATAATTTTTTACGACATTACGCGTCGGGGATATGATTTTTGAACAGGGAATTTAATTTAAACTAAAAAAGTGTTGATATTGTTTTATTCCCTTTACATGGCGTTCCGTTTCACATGATTTATGATTACTATAATCTTGAATTTTGAAAGTGTCATGATCACATCTTTCAAAAACATGTTAAAAAAATAATAATTTACCGATTCTACATTAATTAAAAACAACAAGAATAGATTAGAATTTTTATTTAAACGATTATAATTTTTTTATATATGGTTAATTGGCCGTTCACAGCCGGTCATAGAGATGTAGAATGCAATAGATGCGGAGTACTGTTTTTTAGAGCAATAATAAATCGTATATGATAATAATATGTCTACATTCTCAGGTTAATTTGATTTTTTCTAAAATCTCCGAAACTCGCGTTTTGTTTAAAAAATAACTTTTGTAGGAGTTATTATGATAAGAAGTGTAGTCTATAAAAAACAAAGTTTGACTTTGATGCAGCATGGTACTGAACTCCATACATCCATGAGCATATTGTCCTATAAAAATAACAGAAACGCTGTTAGATGACATTATTATCTTTGCGAATATCTTATCATATCTATCAAGATAACTCGGTCTCTAAACTTTTCAACAGCTAAAATTTGCATTTCTCCACATATAAATAATGATAATGACAAGATTATTGAACACATAAATGTCATATTTCTAGGTCACATTTAGCTTATCTGGTGAATAGTTACGGACTACATTATTGATAATAATATATTGGAGGAATCCCCCTTAATTATTTATTACGTTATCTAAATAAATACAAGGTTAGTCAGAAAGGGGAAACATCTGAAAGGGTGTTAAAGTACCCATAATAATGAGTAACTTTTGTTCTACCACTTTCCCCAAAACTCGATAGTTGAAGAGAAATAGCTGTTCAAAGATTACATAAAAAATATGCTAAAATCTGTCTATCCTCACCTAGGAGCAGCTGTGTTTACATTTTAGGTCATATTTGTGGTCACGAATTAGAAGCTCCATTGTTTGAATTTGTAACTAAAGCAGGGATGAAGAATTTTGAAAAAAAACTAAAATTACATGGATACAAAAATTATCGAATTTTGAAATTTTAACACTTGCTTTAAAACCGTCATCAGTGATACTTTAACTGGTCTGCAGATTAGTACCCCCTTATCGACTAACCTTGTATGATTAAGATATTCATCTACATACAATTATGTTGTTAATAAGGGATCATTTTTTACTCAGCACCTTACTTCCCGCGAGCTCACAACAGCTAATATTACAACTAATTATGATAAAACACACTTACTAATAAGTTCAGTGAACGCCTACGTTATTATCAAAACAGTTTAATTATAGCTTCACACAATAGTTTGAAGTGAACACACATAAGGCGACTCACCCCTAGTTTAACTTCTACTAAGTTTGGAACTGTTTGGCGCCATGTTGCACTGACAGCATTTAAAATATGTTCACAACAACTAGTAGGGATGGGGATTGTAAAAATAATATTCTAATCGACTTGTGATGCTTAAATGGCGGGTTTCTATATCCGAAACCGAAAAGTTTTGCTTAAGGGGGCAGCGATCGGTTGGCTCGCGAAATCAATTTTAGTCTCGAGTACTTTTAATATGTTTTACTAGCGACCCGCCCCGGCTTTGCACGTGTACGTATTATACCTTAAAACCTTCCTCTTGAATCACTCTATCCATTAAAAAGAGCCGCATCAAAATCCGTTGCGTAGTTTTAAAGATCTAAGCATACATAGAGACAGACAGCGGGAAGCGACTTTGTTTTATTATACTATGTAGTGATTTAAAATATAGTACGTCTTTATGGCGTAACTTAATTGATTGCGTATATCAAATATTGCATTGTGTTTATGTGTATATTTGTTTACCTTTTTTATAAGAACACATTTTATTGACGTATTAAAACATAAAAACATATGTACATTATGTTGTTTGTTAAGTAAGTACACATCTTAAATACTACAAAAGGTCAGTTAGAAGTAGTACTTATTAATTCTATTTTTTTCCTATATAAAGACAATTTCACATAAGAATGTTACTACTTAATGTATGAAATAGTAAATAGAATATTCTAGGCTACGCTAAATATTATGCGTCGTTATTTAAAAAGATAAAAGATTAGTTAATTGTAATTGTAACCAATAACGGCCGGTAAATTATAAGAATCTGAAATAAATCAATAGAATTGGTTTATCGATCGTATCGCGAAGATTAAGTTGTATACCGAAAATATTATAAAACATGAATAAAATTATATGATTTCCTACTATTGACGACTGTCATAATAATAAATATGACGATTTGAATTCGAAACTGATATTTGATATTGTAAGCATGCCATTTATTGCTAATTCATAGTATTAGCGTGATTTTAATTATTTAATGAGACATGTTTTTTATTAATTTATTCAGATTATCTTATTAGTTCAAAGGTCCAATTACATTTGATTCTTGATAGATAATCTAATAGTAGTAATTTTTAACACTATCTAAATTAAATTTTCTGAGAATATTGTAGTTATTTCTAGCATCTAAAATAGTTAAATTAGTATTGAAATACAGTCCCACCTAGTTTCTTACGTTTAAGGAACTAGTCGATTCATTAAATATACAAAATTATGGGAATTTCTACAAACAATGTTGCAATAAAATCGAATAATTCGAATAGTACAAGACTATTCGATTACGCCCATCTCTACGATACAACATTAGTTATAAGTTACACTTACAACGTTGTAGACTAAAAGCAATAAGTTTTTCTAAATTATTGTTCGACTTTTCATAAATTATGAAAAATATAGGTATGCCAATGAACGCTTACATAATAAACAGTGGTTATTTAAATAAGGTTGGATATTTAAATTAATATAGTAGTGAATACATGACTAACAAACATGTGTAGGTACAGGCCAACAACTGGATGTATATTAAGAAGCTAAAGACACATTTTTTATATCATTTAACTTACTTTAAAATCTATATAAATGAACTAGATTTTGCCCGCAGCTCCGCTTGCGTGAAATTTTGAGCCCTCTTTAAGCCCCTTGTTAAGTGCAGTTATAAAATCAAAAAAATCTTTCATCCCCTATTTCACCTCTTACGGGTAGAATTTCGAAAAAGCCTCAAACACGTGTATATTTATTTCTCACCAAGAGCCTACATTTTTAATTCCATGCTTCTTACTTCAAAAATGACGGACTTACATACAAAACTAAATCCCCTATTTCACCCCCTTAGGGGTTGAATTTTGAAAAATACCTTCTTAGTTGCCTACGTTACAAATGAACCTAGTATCAAAATTTCAAGTTTCTAACCCCAGCGGTTTAGGCTGTGCGTTGATAGATCAGTCAGTCAGTCAGTCAGCTTCTCCTTTTATATGGTCTAGTTTTATATATTTTTGAGATAGTCTGAATAGTTTCTAGTGATTAAGTTCGATCCCTGGGTCGGACAAAGTGTTATTGGGTTATTCCGTGTGGAATTACTCAGTAGCAGCCCGGAGTCTGGATTTGTGCCCGATTGATGACAATAGGCTCGCCCCCTATTACATGGGACTTAAACATATGGGTGAAATGAGGGTGTACCATATACCTCTGCTAACTTTTCGGGGAATACAGGCGTGATGTCATATTATGTTAGTTTGAATACATTCCGTATAATGCCTTCGCTTTACTTATCTGGGAATTAAAAAGTACATATACACCGAGTCCCAAAATTCAACGATAAGCGGGCACCAGAGGATGGCCCTGCTCAAGACTACTCGAGAAACCAAAGAAAAGAAAATACCTTTTTTTTAAATTACAATATGAAATTAGAAGTCCTTCGAAAATTGACGAAACCAAGTTTGATTGATTTTTGTGTAAAAACTACAGGCATTCTGAGATTTTTAAGGGTTGTGGTGGATAGCAGTGCTACTTAGGTTGCCGATACAAAAAAAAAGCAGAAATATTTGAATTTATTTCGAAATATTTCAATTTCTTTAAGGTAAGGAAATTAAAAAAAATAAACTTTTTTTCCACCCTCCGGTGCCCGCTTATCGTTGAATTTTGGGATACGGTGTATATGTCTAAAAACTTTGTGATCCCAAATGCAAAGTCTTTGTATCCAACTTTCCACCTGTCGAATTAGGGCTCCAAGCCCACGATCGATTTTTGCTCGAACGGTTGATTTTGCTTCATGATTGTAGTAACGTTTAACGTAGCTATTATGTGAGGGGTTCCCTACGCCAATGCGAAAACCGTTACTTCGATTTTCATTAGATCGAATACTTTATGACGAATCAACGATACTCCTAAGCTCTTGTCTCCAAATGACTGATACACCTATTAATATATTCATTTATAACTAGCTACTTCCCGCGGCTTCGTCCGCGTAGTGTTTCGATAAAAATTATCGTACGTCCTTTCCTGGGTGCCATGCTATCTCTTAGACACTTCTCTTTAAAATTGGTTCAGTTGTTCATTCATGAAGGACAGCCAGACAGACCCACTCACTTTCACAATAATTTAACGTAATATTGCGGAGTTGAAAGTATGCCCTCATTTCTATAATTAGTATTTACTACGTCTATTACAAGAGCCTTCACATTTAACGGTTGTTTATGAAAATTAATTACGCAGAGTAATTATAAGTGAGAGTGATTATTATTATAAAATATGAAATGTTACGAGGAATGTTACAATTTTAGAACAGATTATAGTACACTACACATCCATTTCCCTACTTTTAAAACACGTTATGATTCGCTGCATTGTTTAACTATTGTATTTGCTATCTGGACAGTAAACACAGTTTCATTAACAGTAATGCAATGATTTATTTACAATACACAAAAACACAATTAAGCTAGATCCCCGAGTAATGGACACGCTACTAATAGCCGTTCTTTGTAAGTATTTTTCTCCTTATTGATCAAATTGAGCAGGTTGAGCTTTCAGTAGTGGCTAACAGACGAATAACGCCTCCATCTTTGCAATAAAAACCCCCAAAAATATTATTTTGAAAATATGAATCTACATAACATCACGCCTGTATTCCCCGAAGTGTTGGGCAGAGGTGTATAGTCCACCCTCATTTTGTCGTTATGTTCAAGTCCCATGTAATAGAGGACGAGCCTATTGCCATCAACCACGCACAGATCCAGACTCCGGGCTGCTACTGAGAAATTCTACTCGGAAAAGCCCCATAACACTGCCCGACCTGGGGATCGAACCCAGGACCTTACGCTCAGCACGAGGTAATCTACATCTCGGTATAAAAAGTACAAAAGTTCCGGAAAATTGTAAGGGTGTGCGAAAACGTATAGGAAATGAAACGGTATCGATACTGTAGGTATTTAATATCCTATGATACTAACTAGATGTAATAGTAATCTTTCACGTATATTACACAGATGCTATATTGAAACCCAATACACTCAAGTTATTATCTTCAAAAGTCTTTGTTTCAATACTACTTGAAACTCATCTCATTAGAAAAGAGCAATGCATGCTCATACACGACATACTTTAACGTAACTATATGAATACTAAAGATTAAATATTGGTACAATTTATAGTGAATATGGAAATCTTGGAGGGCAATACTCATGCAAATGCTTCTGTTCTATGAATTTATCAGCTTTTTTATTACTTTAGTAAAGAATGAATGAATAACCAAGAATTTTGAGGGAAAACAAATAAATATCTGTAACGGACTACATTAAAGCCTACACCTTCAAATTTATTATCACGATTCCGTTGTAACGTTTTTTTAGAAAAACTGCTAAGTGTAACTATATTTTCTGTGTTAGGTTAGTTATTTGGCTCGTCAGATTTCTAAGCGATATCGTTAGCAATAAATTGAAAGGTGAATGGCAAGCTCAAATGGGTTTCCCGCTCCTTTGATAAGACCAATGGTTCCGTGAAATTTTCTCGGTCAGTAAAATTTTAGCTAGCGCAAAGGTTTCTTAGAACATATGTAGGTATAAACCAAAAACCCACTTACTTGGTAATGACCTCTCCTTTTAATAGTTTCCTTAATGGAATTCGTGAACCTTTTTCGCTGAAAGTATTTTCGCTGGCCAAGATTTTTCTCAGATGTTATGTGACTTGAAATTTTTTATAGGTACGAAGGTATTTTCTAAGAATAGGACGAGGCGTTGCCCAGACGTGTTTTACTACGTAAACTATTTAAATGAACTAAAATTTTATTTCCAACACGTACACAGTACACTGGCTCTTTAAGGACTGGTAACGAATATTCTCTAATAAAAAATATGTTATTGTCTCCGAAGATTTGTATGTCGCCTGTTAAATTTACGAGGCAATAAGGAAGTGTCAATTCTACTCATATTTTGACGAAAGGGTTGAATGGTATATTGTGTGTTTTTGTTGCTTTTTTACTTTTGTCTACTATTTTAACGTTTACGTCCGTGTCTTATTGTTATGTGACTATTGTTTCTGTTTTAGAAGTTTTATTATTTGTTTTTATAATTCTGAAGTGCTTTTTGTGTCCTGTGATTTGAAAGACGTAAATGTGTTTCGGAATGCGGTGTTTTTACATGTATTTTGTTTTCTGTCAGATTTATCTATTTTAAATATGTGGGTGTGGGGTCTCTTGCTAAAGATGGGCCACTCCATTTCTGCACAAGGGTTTAATAGATTATTGTTATAAGTGAGTAAACTTTTTAATCGAATGTTTGGTTGCAGCTTCTATCAATAAGCTGATAAAATCAAACTACGTACCAATTTCTTGTTTGCGGAAGTGATAGAACCGCCATTCCGGGTGCCATCAGGAGCTCACCACGTAATCGATGGCAGACTTAATCTAGTAACTCACGGACGACCAGCAGTTTAAAACAGAGGGAACCCGTCTGTTGGAGGGGAAAACGCAAGCATGCAAGATATCTATTTTCTTGCATAAGTACTTAAAAGAACCAATAGACGTTTTTCATTTCCACACACATAGTAAAAACTACTTCAGACAAATTGGATATTTAATAGAGTTTGCAGATAACGGTTTTATCTTTATACAGGTAAACGTCTCTCGTCCTCTTTCTACGTCAATTGCAAGAAATAAAGCACCCATTAAAAAAATATTATTTCTTTAATACTTTGTTCTACTACTCCGTTGGAGTAAACTAGGTAGCTATAAGTCGTTTGCATCGGTGCGTTCTGCCGGAGATGCCGGAGTCTTTTGTACTGAAATCGACCACCTGGTGGTTTCAGTCGGTAAGAGATACACCTCTGCCTTACCCAATCGTAGGATAATCCCGAGTATATCCAATCGAAAAAAAAAAACAAAAAAGTTACCTACCAGTCGTGTAGGAACAACCTACATTTTGTGTCCGTGCTCAACCACTATTCAAACGCTAGCCGGATCTTGTCTCGGATTTCTAGGTCAGGAAGAAACGAGATTTTTGTCCTTAAAAAAAGTCTTTCATAGTCCCGGAAACCAATTTCAATAAAAATGGCGACGGAACTGCGGCTGTGTCTCGTCCTATGGCTCTATTAATGGATACCTACATGCTATAGATATTGTTTTAAGACTTAAGCTCTTTTTTTAATGACCAAATATCAAATTCTACTTTGGGAAAAAAGATAAAAGAAGTCACTGCGCAAAGCAATCGGTTGGTATCACAGACCTCATTTGCTCGCACCGGCAACGTTACACAGTCAGAGTATTTTTTCATCGCTATCCCGTCAGCTCCGAAGACTCCCCATTAACTCCCAACAATGCGACCAAAATAGCGTTTAGTCGGCTTACAGTCTCCAGACAGAGCGACTGCCGTCATACCTCCGCAACCCAGTTACTAGGCAATGCCGATATCCTAAGTTTGGACCGGTTTTCATACTTTCGGGCTTCTAACTACTCGTAACGACTGTCATAGGTACCTATTCGTATGATACCCTGCCCCTCTGATTCAGAACCTTTTCGATAAGCAGTTGTTAACCGAGCTACAAAATTGCCCCCATTGCTGAGAAGGTTAAAGAGCAACGCCTTCGATGGTACAGACATGTGTTACACCGGCCAGAAGACCACATGGTGCGATGAGCTTATAACCCGCCGACAGTGACGCGAAATCGCGGAAGACCCCCCGCCACCTGGCTGACAACAGTCCAGAAAGATCTATAGGAGAGCGAAGTAGACACCGCAACCGCTCTGGATCTACATAAATGGAGAAGGCAGACAAGGAGAGCTGGCCCCAGATAACGAGACAAGGCAAAGGAAGAAGAAGAAGAAGTTGTCGACCGATTCGTTTCCTTATCACATTTCGTCTACGATTCTCATAGAGAGAAAAAGAGATACCAAATCGTTCGACGACTGAGTAATCTAATCGTTCTGAATCAGGGAGCTGGGGGTCTACTCCCTAAGCATGAAGTCCGTGGTTTCGGCCTTAGTTACAAGCGTTTCCTAATCCCTATCACCTACGGACATACGATTATTTTGGGGCCCGAACTAAGAATGAAACAATACAATTTGACAGTTGTCCCTACCACCGATGTGTTTTTGCCCGTCCGAAAAGTTGAACTTGACACTTGTTTTGTTCACTCCTATGTTTCGGGTTACTTTCGGACGGGCGACTAACTTCGTTGACGGACTTAGGGAGTAGGCCTCCTGGATCGACGCGATGAAAAACACGGGTCTTGATGTGTAACGAGCGATCCAGGTCCTATGATCCGCGCGGTACTTAATTAGCCACGAACCTCTCAAACAAAGCGTTTACCAGACAAATAAAACACCCAACACTTATACCTACATAAGTAGCAAGTCAGACGGGCCCACGTTCATTGGCAGGGACATCAGTGCATCCGCATTGCACGTCCAGGTCCACACATCGCTAATATACTGCATTCAGCCCATACATCAGTCCATTACGGGTGATTGTGCACGCTGCCTGCATTGATTAAGAAGGCCGTCTGCAATACATTGTTGTATGATAAATTGAACTGAGTTCAGGACAAGGCTATGCCGTCTAGATTGGTTTTGATATGCGGTAGGTATGTCTCGGTCTTGAGTGGTTTCGTAGTTTAGAATTTAGATAGTTTCGTTCGAAACGGTCTGAGCCGATGTATACAGGGTGTAAACGAATTCGTGTAATTCCTTCAAACCGCATGATCTACTGGTGACACTGATTAACCCTGCATAGGTTTTTTTCTGAATGTACAAAAAAAGTTTTCAAAAAGTGACCATGGTATTCTGTATCTGAGTAATTTTAGCGTCCTAAGTTAACTGACTGCGTGGAGTGATATCGCGCTAGTCGTGCCCGTCAGCAGTGTCGCCGTGCCTTCATTTATTTATGTATGGCATCGAAATTTTCTATCACAAAAAAAAAACATTGGGAAAAAATAAGTTTGTTTTTATTTTCAATCAATCTAAATCTCGGGTAGGGTTAATCTATACCATTAATAGATCATGTGGTTTGAAGGAATTACACGAATTCGTTAACACTCTGTATTTGTGATAATTATTGTTTGTAGATGCAGGTGAACCACACTCCCTAAACGTATTTAGGAATTTGATACGGAATCAGTAGATAACAGAATAGAATATACTTTATTGTACACCAAAATTGTAACACAGCTCTTATACAATATCATACATTGAAGGGTACAATGGCGGTCTTATCGCTGAAAGCTCTATCTGAATAGTACAACTAATTTATATTTTCCTTAACAAATCTACAAACACAAATCCGTTTGTTAATAATGCGTACCTATTAGTGGCATATTGTCACTCTCAAGCAATATGGATATTACATTATTATCATTATTTATTTATATGCTTAACGTAAATATAATCTGTAATAAACTGTAATGTACATTTTAAATCAATAATTTTATTATATTTGATTATTTTCTGACAGATTTCTTAATGTGAGTACTGTAGGTATTATTCTTATCTTCTGTGCAATGACACCATAGTCACATAGGACTTCGTAGTCCAAGGGTGGACAAGAGCTATACATCTCTTCGCATACGTACCTTATGACGTGACTCTAGATTAGTCTAGATTATTTTAGGAGAATAGTCAACAGATTGATATATATGGGATGTCCCATTTTCATTGAAATGGCCCATTAGTGGGCATTAAACCGACTAATTGATAAAGTAACCAAACTGTACTTGTTAGGCACCAATTGGTAGGGTCAATATTGTGTAAGAATCATTGGCTCTCAGGCTATTCAATTTTTAAGGACTTTTTTTTCTATGGACTGTTATAGGGGTTTCATAGCCGTAGAAACACAATCAGGTTCAATAAAATACTATCGCTACGAATTTATCCCTAAATGAAGTAAATTGAACTACAATTATATCTATCTACCCGTGTACTAAATCTACATGAAAAATCCACCTAACAGGAAGAGAAGAGGGATGGAGTCTGTCTAATGAAAGCTGAGAGTGAAAAATGGTGGCAAATATTTTAAAAAAGGTAGTTCGTGTCTCCACGGATTAACTAGGAATAAACGTATTTGATACTTGAATACTTTTTGTCAAATAGGTTTTTTCTTAGCAAAACGGGACAGCGCCTATTTTCACTCTCATCTTTCATTAGTCAGACTCTATAAGTACACCCACAGGCCGAAAAAATAATACTTGGGCGTAACACAGCGATATATTAAAGTTTTATTTATTAGAATTAGAAGTACATACATAGATACATATCTATGTATGTAATTCTTTAAACAATAACAACGCAATAATTCCTTCTCAAGTACACTTTTATATGTGTTGAAACGTAAAGTATATAACCCAACTAACATTTTAGCGTTAACACAAGCTGTAGTGGACCTGTATATCGGTTCTGCTTAGATATTAAAGTGTTAGTGTAGATATTACATGAGAGTTATAGAGTGTAATAACACCTTTATATCTTCGATTTTGGCGCAAAATTTTGCAGGTAAAGTCTGTATAAACCCTTTTGAGTGGTTCTATATAACCTTTAGTAGGTGTGTTTGAGAGGTGTTACAAGATCGTCGGTTTCCGCTTGAAACTTTATTGCACCTTTTTATTGAAGTTAATTGATACCTTGAGTTACATAAAATAACTATATCGGTGTCAGATAGAATTTGGATCGGTATTTTGATACCTAATAACTAATTTGTAGCGTTTTCGGTGTCAAAAGCAAATAGTAAAAGCTTTAAAGTCTTCAAATTATTTAATTTGTCGAGTTATTATTATCAACATGAGTTATCATTTTATCTGGCGGACATTGCAAAATTTTCATCACGAAAAGTATTTTGATTAACATTATTCTTGAAGCGTAAAGTTAATTAGATATTAGTGCGCTTGCAAGTTTATTGTGATTGTATATTATGTTTCGCATCTCAATTTTGATGCGCCTTAAAAAAAAAAAGATTTATGTGAAAAAAAAAGGAAAACAATTAAAAATGCTAATAACCTAAAATAGTTTTTAGACACTAATTTTCAAGTATTGGTTAGTTTTAGTGATTATATACAAAAACTATGTAAAATAATTCGGAAAATTTAGCTACTTCGTTACTCAAAAGTGATATTGTATTAATACATTTTTAGGTTATGTTGACAAAAAGTAACAAAAATGGCGATTTTTTCTTAAAGCTGCAGTCCTCTCTTAAGTCTATTATGATACCCGATGAACTACTACGCCGGTAGTTGAAAGTATTGTGCAGCCTATGGTTGACATGAAAATTACAACTTATTTATCTAACACCAAAACCTTTATATCAGGATCTTACGAAACTGCTATAACTATTTAACCTATCATTGCCTTTAGTCTAATAGGTGTAAGCTGTATATTAGAGTTATACAACGCATGCAGAGTTTGGTGTTATTACACTCTTAATTAACTCCGTTGCAGAACCGACGACGTTACTGAAGTTGAAATACAGCTTTACGATATATAAGCAACTCCACTAGAGCAGATTTATAGCATTAAGAATTAGAGGGAGTTAATGAAGATCTATATACAGCTTTTAGCGCTGCAGGCCGGTACAAGCTTTAACGTCTTAAGTATAAAAGCAGCCACTGCTACTACACTAACTGTAAAGAAAATACTGCTTCGTTGTTTACAGTTCTAATACATTCTGAAGCGCTAAACATATTTCATAAGTAAACTGTATCACCTTTAGTGACAACCGAATCCACTATAAATTAATAGTAGCACTCTAAGCTTTAAAATGACCTGCAACCAACGCTTAATTGTTTGTTGGGAAATAAATCTATCAGTGCTCTGCCATGATCCATCAAGTGGACATTGGATGGGCTGAGAACACCTGTAGCATTACTTATAAAGGTAGTTTACATTACTATATGTGATTATATCGAGACTACAATTATATTGTGTGCTTTGTTTGATAGTAGGGACTCCATGATTTCCGATCTTCCCGGATTTTACCGATACGACACGAAGTAGTGGGGGAAAATGACGATAGTTTGATTTGGATTCGCAATCTTTGAAATGTCAACAAGTTTTTTCAACTCAGCGTTATCAAATATGGGAAATAAAAAAATATTTTTTATTAATTTAAATGTTAAGAGAAAGGTGCAAGTCAATAAGGGCGAGGCACCTTAATGGGTTTAGTGATAACTGAAATTTTGTTTATTTACTTTACTTGGTATTTCAAATGTCAGATATACTTTCTTGAAATGCACTTTTTTGTTTTTTTTTTGTATTTCTAATAGGTTTCTTTTCAAAGCCTGGTACAAGTTTTTTTATTAATTACGTTAAATAAATTATATTTCATAATTTTTGTAATTTTGTCGTGCATAGTGATTTCTAGCTAGAAATACGAGTACTACAGGGTAGTGTTCTTACAATACATAATACAATACTCTTTATTGTACACAAAATAAACAAGAAACATTATTATAAAATAGAAATGTACAATGTTCTTAGTGTCATTCGATTTTAAAATCGAACCAATGCAGTCGGTCAAATTGTAATCTATTATATAAAAATACGGTTTGTTTGTTTGTGTGTTCGTCTTCTATGCGTTCGCGTATCATTCGTTCGATTGAGTTGAAACTTTGTACAATTGTGGTTGGCATTTCCACTGCATTGGCACTAAGAATAGAGCCGATGCGATTAATAATCTGCTTCTTGCTTCCAGGTTGGATATGCCTTAATTATGGAGGTATCCCAAGGTCCCTATCTCTTCGGTCTTATTGTAGAAAACTCAGAGTACATCGGTACTGTGTGCCATGCGTGGGACATTTGTGTCCCCCGTTCAGTGCGTTTGTGGCTTTAGGAGTCATGTCCTAGATAACACTATTGTTATTCCAAAATGTTTTTTTTTTTTTTGTGTATTTCTATCTTAATTTGATATTGATGTCGAATACTTCATAAACTGAGACTAAGACTGCCTCGTTGGTGTAGTGGTCGCATGCGCGAAGTCTGATCATGAGGTCCTGGGTTCAATCCCCATGTCGGGCAAAGTGTTATTGGGTTTTCTTCCGAGTGGAATTTCTCAGTAGCAGCCCGCAGTCTGGATTTGTGCCCGGTTGATGGCAATAGGCTCGCATCCTATTACGTGCGACTTAAATATAATGGCGAAATGAGGGTGTACTACACCTTTGCCCAACCTTTCAGGGAACACAGACGTGATGCTATGTTTATTACTTCATAAATTATGATGTTTAATATTACTCTACTGCAGGGTCTTATTGACAGCTAATATTTGAATTTAATCATTCAAGTTTAAAGAAAGGAACATACTCGTAGTTTTCCGTCTCGATCAAAATAAATATCTGGTTCACGCTCCCAGAACGTATCCATTTTTCGTGGCTACCCTACGCGACTGCTTTTTGTAGTACATTCGCGTCACGTCTTACTGCACTTTACTGCAGCATATTGGTATTTGTCCCGCACTCGGTGCGTTGGCGCCTTTGGGAAGCATCTATTTTGACGTAATCGCCCCTACGCGATATATTTTATTAATGCACTGGATCAAGTTCTCACAGAGCGTTTGCGATCTTTATTGGAGCACGTTCAATGTATTGTGATGGTCTTAAATATGATTTGCTCCATTATTATGAGTGTTTTTATGTTTCAATCTATGATTAGCAATTGGCGGTATGAAGTTTGTTACTGTACGTAATGTTTATTCTCAATTAACTTGATTATAGCCAACAATAGGTCTTACATTGTCTTGATAATTCATAATGTTCCGTATATAGAAAGAAGGGACATGAATCCATTCATAGAAATCATTTCCTGCTATTACAACGAGCTCGGAATGAAATCGTTAATCGAAATTATAACTGCGTTTCTTCCTTCAATTGTTTACTGCCATAAAGATATTAAAATAAGTTTTGACACTACATCCATATCAAACATTAGATATCGTGGTCATAAATTCAATAAATAGATAATATGTTTAATTAAAAATATTGAAACAACAGCGCTTAAATTAAAAGTTTTCAGAGAAAAAAGTATTCTGATAATTTCGTGAGTCAGAAATCTATTTTTCAGTCTAGCGTAAGCACCTAGTTATAATAAAGAATATGAGCAATTGACTGCCAAAATTCATTGATTAGAAACTAGTCTAGACAAAACAGTAGACGAAAATGAAGCTGTTCGTAAAGTGCCGCGATCTGAAATTATTAGTTGGCGAGGATTGTAGAATTGTTTATTGGTTACCTAAATTATTAATATAGATAATATTGATTGCCAAGTATTGGACAGTCATTAATTGTCAATTGCACCCTGTATTGGTTTGCTCACAAAGGTGGGGTCAACCCACTTTTTGTTTTTTTTCAGTTTCATTAAATTGTTTCAAAACAAATCTACATATAGGTTAATTAAATTACATTCAAGCACTGGTCCATACTCTGGCAGTACCTGCGTCCAGTTCCCCGATATACCAACCTACTTTTTTATTTCCAAACTTCCTGCTGTTGCGTCAAGATGTAACATAAAACGGGTACAAATAGATAGAAACAAAAACGGTCACTTTACTTGCTTTGCTTTATTTATGGCCTGACCTCATTTTTTAAGTAACTTTAAAGTTGTTACTTTTAACTTTTACTGCTTTTGTTACGTTTAAAGATGTATTGAATAATTGTTTCAAAGGCTCCGATTACGATGATTGTCGGATTAGAGACTTGCGATTAGCTTTTTTATAATTGATTAATAATATTTTAATGGATGTAAGTTTCTCAGAAATCTACATAGGATGGTCTTCCCAACACCTACGTTGTTTAAAAATATGAATCATCATCATCATTATTCAGCCGAAAGACATCCACTGCTGGAAATAGGCCTCCCCCAAGCATCGCCACATCGACCGGTCCCGTGGGTCTCGCATCCAGTGGATTCCCGCGACCTCATCCTCGCAGAACGGATGGCAGATGGGGCCGAAATATGAATAGGTACATAACACATTTTAATGAATATCAGTAGGTATTAAAAATCAATAATCATAACATATACCCATAGTATATCATCCGATTGAATTGTTAAAACTAATACAATAAAATTACTAGGAACAATTAATATTCAAGTATTCAGCGAGCTTCCAGACAAACTTACACACTTTTGTACATACAAAACGCGGGCTTATCCGTCGGGCGGAAGCCCCTCCCCGCCTCCCCGAGATCCGACTCTCATTGTAATGCAAATGTGTCCGCTGTCTGCCTCCAAATTACCCCTACGGTCAAGCGAGAGTCGACCGATGACCAGACATTAGAACCCTCCCTTTTAAAACAAAATCGACCCCACACTTGTAGTTTTATACCACACTGCACACAATACTCGCCCGTAATTATGACGTATAAGGAACAAAATTGTTTGAGTGACTATCAATGGACAGTCACAACCATATTTCATAGCAGATATAGTGTTATGAGAGTTGCTAATGTGGTAGTACGTAGCGTACGAATGGCGTAGCAATTGTGTGGACAATAATTAAGGGTAATGCGCAGCGTTAAGCATCGTAACGATACGGGTGTAATGTCTTGCGATTTTGTTAACGAGTGTCCTTTGATGATGCTGGAGCGAGAGATCTGCTGTTATGTATATTTATAGAAATAATTTGAAATTTACATAGAATTGTTTTGATTCTAAGTTTAATGGCCGACTTTTTAATGAGTTGAATAATACATATCCTAATTTAAGTGCAATTAAAAAGATTTAAGACGGAATTAAAGCAATTTATTGTAGTTAAATAAATAAATTAAATGGTTTTTGAATGCTAAGTTGGAAGAAAACAGCAATTTTTGCTTAATAATTTAAAATGACGATTCCAGGCGATCTCGATGTAGGTACCTACAAAAATAATACATTACTACTGAATATTTACACAACATGTCATTAAAATCTATTGTTAAATAAATGATAATGAGATATCAACATGTCATTAAGATCTATTGTTAAATAAATAATAATGAGATGTCAATCTTCTTCAATATTTTTATTTCACTTTGATGACGACCATTGTGCATAATTTCAGCTGGATTTTCTATAAGCAGTTAATAAAATCCACGATTAACAGGGCTGCCAAAATATACAGGGTGTCCCAAAAAGTAGTGTCAAACGGAAGTCCAGAGGTAGACAGACCCTTAGAGGTACCCGAACCGCCCCCATGTACCTATTTTCTTAGATTTTTTGTAGTTTTCGAGTTATTATTTATTTTCATGTTTTAACGAAATTCTGAGTTTAAAGACAATTTTCATCATAATGTCATGAAAGGTTGAAAAAAAACGTGAGCATTTAAAAAAAAATTTGGTTCACTATTCAGCTAATTTATAAAAAAAAACTGTTCACGCCACTAAGATCAAAGATGTCATTAAAGTCAGAGTTTGGTTAAAAGATGAAAAAAATCATAACTCGAACACCAAAAAAATCGCGGGCATAAATGGGGGTGATTCGAGTACCTCTAAAGATACTCTACCCCTGTATTTCGGCTTGATACAATTTTTTGGGACACCTGGTATATTTTTTATTTCACAACTATTCACAAGCGTTTGATACCGGTACTAAAATATCTCCTTTTTAATATATTCTGCGGACACCTGAAATCTCTTCTTTTGTGTCCAACCAGCTACTTTATTTTGTCTGTAAGTGTAAATTAGATGCGGTTTAAAACTGACCAGTTTCGATAAAATATATTAATATGAATGTAGGCATTAGTACGCGATGCGCACCCGCAGTCTCCCTTGTTTTCTATTGACTACTGGTTCTTAGAATGGCGTGGAATTTAATTGTGGCTTTGGTACATGTATTATGTATTTCAATGTGAAATATGGGGTGGTTATGGTGTTGAATAAAAGTAATTCACGAGAATTTATCGGGTTTTATACAATACTAGGATTAAAAATTAATATTCATGAGATTGCAGATACTTAGAAGAATTTTCAGTTACCTACTTACGAAAATAGATACTTACTTTATTTTGTTACGCTATACTTGAACTTTGTATTGCGGTGGTCTGGTGGCAGTTGTTCCGTGTAAAATTCTGGTATTTAGCCCCATCTGGTGACACTGTAAGCTGACCCCAGCGTGGTTGGAAAAAGGCTAGGTAGAACAGAACTTGAACTGTGTATCAGAACTATTTGATTCCTCTGATACAAATGTTCAAGTACTTGGCATAGTACTTCTTATATTACCAATATACCAAACAATATTATATTAATAATTGTCGTTTTGGTCCAGAGGTTACAGACCCGCGTGTTAAGCACCGGGATGCGGGTTCAAACCCAGACATGTGCAAACCAATGTTTTCTAAGTTAATCTAAAGGTGGATCCAGACATTGCGAGGCATGCACACATGCATGCATCAGCACGCATGCGTATCCCTACCGACACACGCTGGCTCGCCTCGCACATGCTCAGCCTGTGCGCAGCACATGCCTCGCCACAAACATGAAGACAGACAAACGAAGCATTTGCTTCGCACGCGATGGCTCGACCCGAGCAAACGTTGGTATATTTTTTCAACACTTACGCCTCATTTCGAGGCATTCGTTGTGCGCCGTTCGTGGCGCATGCCTGGCAAAGTCTGGATCCACCTTAAGACGCCACCGACATACGGTTAAGGAAAACATCGTGAGGAAACCTGGACCTTAGGTTTGAAATCGCCAACCCGCAATGAGCGTGGTGATCAATGCTCTTTCCTTCTCTGTACAAGAAGAGGCCTTTGACCTGCAGTGGGAAAGTTACAGGCTGATATATTATAAACAATAATAATATAAATTTTTTGATATATCGGTAATATGCCTAGTACGTATACCTTGCCCAACATTTTTATGAATATTCTTGCTTATGAATGTAAACGGTTTAACTTACGTGCATATTTCGGAAAGGCCCGACTAGTTTCGAACGCAATCGGAGCCCTTATCATACTCTTATCAAAATTGTGCATAAGTAATATTCCTTCCAGAAATGTAAATACCTCATATTCTTTTAAAAATTTCCTTATAAATAAACTTTCCGAATATACCCCGAGTAGATCAAAGTACGGTACCTAGGTACTACAACAAAGATAAAACAAAAACGAGGTGTTTAGTCCAGACACTTTCCCCTGGGCACGTCGGGAATACTCCAAGCTTCTTCGCAATTTCACAAAATGCGATACACACCTATATAATATACTTACTACATCTGTATAACCGTGTCCAATTTAAAATGAGACGCCATCCCTCGAAGCTGTTGAAGATTAAAGTGGAGGCCAAAGATCTTATTTAAATGGTCAAGTTATGTTAGACGGAAATAACTAGACAGACAGAAACTAAATTAGAATATTCTCTAGAGCTTTAAGCTTCCGCTAATTTAATATGTCTAGAAGTTGTAACGGAGTCCGCTTTCCAACAATATTATTTTTAATTGTATTTATTTTCTATTTTATTAACGTCTTGTTTATAATTTTATGGGTCCGTCAATATGAACGAATGATCGTAGCAGCAATGTTATTTTTTCTTAGTTTGGCAATTTTATTTTGATATTAGAAAATAGACGTTTTTTTTTAAGTTTTAATATTTTTCTGCAATTGTGAACATTTCAAAACGTAAGTAATGTAAAGATTGTATTTAAAAAAAGTGAGCATGTAAGTAAGAAACTTTTGAAATAAGCAGTGCCAAAGTATTAAATATTTTAAACATTGTGAACAAACCTTTTTAACTGATATTGTGTTTACATAAATAATAAATAAATATGTCTGAATATTATTGTCTTTAGTCTAAAACACGAAAAACTTTGCGATTTGCTTCTGATGTCACACTATCATTGAGAATTAGCTAAATATTAATCTTGTCGGTTCCTTTGATCCATCCATTCTACCCTTCAATTACTTGATGTTATGCAAACCATTAAGTCATTAAATAAATACTCGTACTCGTAAGATGCCGTAATCGTTTATTATGTACAGAACCTTTTCCTTGCGAACCCACGTACAGTTTGATTAAAACTACGTTTAAAATACCTATGATTAAAATGCACATAAATATAGGACCTATAGATAAGGCACATCGGAACACAAAACACGAATTTACGTAATGATGTGACTAACACTTTAACATATTAAAATCTAAAATAAGTAGATATGTATGGCGCACCTAGATAATAGATTATAATAGACCTTCGTATATCAACGGATTAGATAAGAAACTCCACTTAAAATTGTCTTGTAAAGCTCATCTATTTTGTATGTAGTGACCTCTCACAGCCGCCTCGGGCTTCACTAAAGCATCACAAATACATGAAATTCCATGAATTCATAGAGGCCAAGTTTAAATGGTTATTGGCATTCGTTCTACAGACAAACTGCGGGCGGTATTATGTAAGCAGGCCATATCGATTTATTTTATCCGAAACTGCCGCAATTATGACATTAATTCAGTTCATAAGAGCCATCAATGTTCATATAGAATGTTAGAATCGAATAACTTTATCCTAGTGCCGCGTGAACGAAAGCGTATTCGGACGATATTTTTTTAGTCTTGTTTATATTGGAAACAGGTAAAGGTGTGGGACGATTGCCGAATAAGGCGGTCGTGCACAGTCGGTCGAACACAGATAAATTGTATGGAATGCACAGATCGGCCGTACACATATCGCTTACCCGAGGGCACGGAGGGACGTAGAGCCGCAGCCCTAGACCGCAATCGAACCAGTTATGTAGATGCATGTGTACACGTTCAACATTTAAACCTTTGAACATTCTATATTGGATAGGTAATTATTTTTGTGGTTTAATTTGCAGTCAGCTTGAAGATTATCATAGTAATTTTAACTTTATGCTTTTACCTTTACATGGGTAATACTATACGACAATTCTAAGGGATGGCGTTTATTATAATTTCCTTTTTGAAATCAATGTTAAAATAAATTAATTATCTGAGTACCGTAGGACATTATAAACGTGTATTGGGTAAACTTAACGATGTTTCGCGAAGTGAAATGCATGATTTTCAGATTCTACTAATTCGCTAAATGCTTTTGATTATATTATTTGGAAACTTCATTCGTTTAATTCTCGTACGAGCATACTTTCGTCATGACAAATATAGGAATGCCGCCGTTCTTTCCAAGAATATCGAAATAAGGATAAATAAAAAGACCGGCCAAGTGCGAGTCGGGCTCGCGCACGCCGTAATCTATAAAAACGTCAAGAAAATCATATCTGTTGTTTGGGAGCCCCCTTTAAACATTTGTTTTATTTTAATTTAATTATTTATTTTTAAAGTGAATATATAACTAAATATTTTGTGAATATTTCAAGCGTCTACCTGTTGCCGTTATCAATATCGAGCAAAAACGAGCAAAAAAATCACGTTTGTTGAATGGGAGCCCCCTTAAATATTAATTTTATTCTGTTTTTTAGTATTTGTTGTTATAGCGGCAACAGAAATACATCATCTATGAAAATTTCAACTGTCTAACTATCACGGTTCATGAGATACAGCCTGGTGACAGACGGACAGACAGACGGATAGCGAAGCCTAAGTAATAGGGTCCCGTTTTACCCTTTGGGTACGGAACCCTAAAAACTGTGAAAGGTAGGGTTAACAAAACTGAAAAAATATATAAATCTATCCGTTGGTTTGAAGGCCAGATCCTTTCAACCAGCGAAGCGTTCATCCATAATTTAGTGTCTACATTCAATATAAGCTATGTTGCCATAGGACTAAGACGCGGCTCCAGTTAAAAGGGCGATTAGCTCTGAAGGTAACGGAAAAGGGCTGAATTTGTGGCGGACACGGGCTCATTAACTGACAATCTCTTTAAATCACTTGTGGATCCTCCCTGTGGACCTCGGCTGGCTTATTACCGAGGGTGGCTCCGGAATGGCTGGAGGTATTAAGAAATTTTAGCTTTCGGGATATATATAGGTACTTACTACATTTAATGTCCAGATATTTAAGCCTGTTTTTGTGGTGGACAGTTTTTAAGTTATTATACAGGTTGAAATTGTAAACACTCGACAAACCGCAATGAGAGATTGTACCTACTCATCACTATGAACAACTTTTACTATGGGAACAAACGGAAATCGCAAAAAATAATTCAACCGTTCCCTACATTTATGTTCGCATAACTCGTCAAAATGTAGGGAAGAGCAGATTTTTTTTTCGCGATTATCTGTTTTGTCCCATAGTAAAAGTTGTTCATAGTGATGAGTACAATCTCCCATTTCGGTTTGTCGAGTGTTTACAATTTCAACCTGTAGGTATACCTACATATATCGGGTGTAAAAAGACCCTTAACGATAACGAAAACCACGTACTCTACCCATCATTGGGATCATTTTTTTCGAACAAACCATACCTGGGAAATCATTGGTTTTGGAGATATTGAAGGTCAAAGTACACTTTTTTTTAGTTTTTTCCAAAAACGATTTCCAAGTCATAATACTAAACTTTCTTCCATACAAACATTATCAAAAATATCAATTTTTCCTAACAAATTACGCATTTGAAGTTACAAAAACGCAATGAATATCAAACGCACACGACCGCCTTGGCTCGGCTGTGTGGTCGCTGTACGCATGCAAACGCGCGGCATCGCCACAACCATAATTTGCGCGCTACAAAAAAAAGCATTTTTTTTCATGCCAAAAAATAAAAGTCGTTTCCCAGCAATTATTTTTGGTCCATGTAATTTAGTTTGATGTACAGAGTGCGTAGATTTCAGCTATGTGATGGGTCTTTTTACACCCTGTATATTAGCCTATAACTGTCCTACCTACTGCATGGCAAAGGCTTATTCTCATACAGAGAAGATAAATTATTATGTTTACTTGTAGTATTTGTTCAGAAGATACAACCATAAATACGTAGATAGATTATAGATTTATTGCAGATAACCGTATAGTGCCAATAAGCTTTTAACTTCAAGTAATTTAAGATGCAACTTAAACAAACATAGAATATTATATATATTCTTGTGATTAGCTTAAGGTACTAAAACCAACAGACAACACACCAATGGGAAAACGCCTGTAAGACCACCCTTTAAACGTGTACTAAACGAACAAAGAACTAAGCCCTGTAATTTATATACAGAGACCTTTGACTAGTAAACACCGAAGCAATTATAGTTACTAACTAGCATCATCATAAAACCTAATTTAGGAACATAAACTTTACGTTGTCCAATAGATATTCATTCTCCATCAACTTTAATCACTCATAAATGCACAACAAAGAGCGTTTATAATAGCAACAGAGCCAGCTAAGTACTATGCGAACAAGCGTAATGATACCACGAACAATGTACTCTTTCGCCTCGCTATATTATTTTACGGCCGCGAATTTTATCTCGTTGCTTCAACGCTGAAAATAAACGCAAAATATTTACATGCTATTTGCATTCGCTTAAACGGTTTCGTGTTCAATTTTCGACTTTATTATATAGTACATAATGAATATGACATAGTGTGTCGTGTTTGTTTTCGTACAGATGCTGTAAAGTATTACTGGCAAACATAGGGTCCCGTACTGTGTAATGTTGTGTGTGAGCACACGGTTTTATGTGGAAACGCCGGTTGCCGCGTTTTGTAGCGAGCCACGTGTTTTTTTATTATTTTTCGTAGTCCAACCGATTATTGCTTTTTCTTTAACAAAAACCTTGAGTTTCTTAGGTCTAGAAGTTGTAATTTATGTGGAATCGTTGTCTTTTTTGTTGTGAAATTACCTCCTTAATGTAGTTGATGTGCACATCACGTTATAAAGCACTAAAACAGCACTTAGGGGTGACAGCCTACCCAATTTTAAAACGCTGTACCTTTCTACCTACAAGAAATGTTGACCTTCCCCTAACACGAGAAGGCTATCTACTTCATCCACTACGCACGTGAATACTAAGTATCTAATTTTGATTTTTCAACAAAGCCAACGAGGATCCGAGTTCCGCTGATCGATCCCGGCCCCCTTGGTTCCGGTCGCAGCTAAAACTCACCGAGCGTTTTTAAAATCCCCGTCTCAAAACCGACCAGTGTAACCTAAGACCTCCGTGCCTGGCGGCCAACATAAAAATGTAACGAAACGCTACGTCGGATAAGTGTCAAACGGGATCATATTAAACTGGATACGTTATCTGCAGCAGGTAGCAGAAAGCTAATTGTGTATTCTTTCCTCGCTTCCAGCGTCCTTAATCTGGCCTGTTGGCCCCCACCCCTTTTCAACCCCCCGGCGCCGCGCCCCAACTAAGCGGAAAGTTTTAAAACACTGTATTTATGCAGATTTTACGCACTTGTTTTTATTGTGCGAATTAGGTAGATTGCATGATAACGATGTCATTGTAGTTCAGCCCTTTAATTAAAACAGAAACAAATGGCATAGTGTGCAACTATTTATTAAATGAAGTTTATTATAAATTATTGGTACATGCTTTTATATTATACTAACGACCCGTCCCGGCTTCGCACCTGTACGTTTTATAGCTTAAAACCTTCCTCTTGAATCACTCTATCTATTAAAAAAAACCGCATCAAAGTCCGTCGCATAGTTTTAAAGATCGAAGCATACATAGGGACAGACAGCGGAAAGCGACTTTGGTTTATACTACACTAGCGACCCGCCCCGGCTTTGCATGTGTACGTTTTATAGCTTAAAACCTTCCTCTTGAATCACTCTATCTATTAAAAAAACCGTATCAAAATCCATTGCGTAGTTTTAAAGATCTGCATACATAGGGACAGACAGACAGCGGGAAACGACTTTGTTTTATACTATGTAGTGATAGGAAACGTTAGCGTCTTGCCGCGACTTGAAACTAAATAAAATTTTATATTATTGGCATTGAGGTGTTTGTCTAACTCTGGTGCCAGCTTGAATAAAGCAACTGAAAGCTTTAAAAACAAAACTACACGACGTTACATTTTCCATAAAACAAGCAGTAATCGACACTCCGAGTGTTTACCTTAAACGTTTATTAGTCAACACCACGCTGGCGCTTTAAAAAAAACAAGTAAAGCTAATAACGTCAATGGCAACTCGTTCCTGTGTAAATACTGTTTACAATTCCGTTTAACTTAACAAACTGTCGATTTAAGGGGGATTACACTCCATTCTTGCGCGCGTGAGATAACCGTAATTCGATGGCGTACATTAACAAGTAAATTGAAGTACTGTAGGTACGTATAGCTAGATAATCCACCTCTGTAGGTATGTTATAACGCTGCAAACCCGAACATAATGCGGTAGGACCCAATAACGGAGGCAGCGGTAGTGAGAAGGAAATTGCTTGGGAAAAATTTGCATTTTTATTGAAATTTCCACTCTTGGTCGCGGATGAAACTATGTCTCTAAATACGTACCTTAAGCTTTGTATAAGCGTGTTGTTGTACGTCTGTGTGGTATCGTGTACATACCGCCTGAGCGTGTGAGCGTGCGGGCACAGTAGATAAATATTATCTACTGTGGTGCGGGGGGCGTAGGGACGCTCCACAGACTTAGCTACCGGTAATTGTCGATACTGTTCTTAATTAATCCTTATCAAACCCACTATGACAATTACCGGATAATTGGAAAGCTATAAATTGATACTTTATGTTACTTTTATGGACGCTACCGATATCTGAATACCATGAATCTTCAATTATATACGGATGGAATATTCAAAGGTTTCTAATAATTATGAATGTATCTGAGACATTAGCATACGGATTTTATTATTGCTTTATTATGATATCGATCTAGGCGCGTCCCTAGCGGACAGCAGACAATTGCTATACAAGTTCGTACCTATAGGTACGTAGTTGACTTTAGGGAAGGGATCATAATAGGAAATTTTCTCTGGCGAATATGCGCACAGTATCCGATACCCTTTTCACTTGTATTGTTTTTATTTTCCAACCCTAATGAAAGAACTTGCCTCGTCTGTATTGCAATTTCAATATATTGGCTTAGCAGCGTTCGTTTCGCCACGTATTCCTTTGCTCTTTTTTTTTCTTTTCCGATATAGTTTTGACATAAAAACGGAATGTTAGGGAATAGATACAGAAGACTTTAATGTATGTAGGTTAGAAGACGTGAGTTGTATGACGTATATAGAAAAAATATACTTGATTTATATTTATAGAGGGCCTAAAACTTCATGTTTATGTCAAATAAAACGTAACAAATTGGAGGAATGATTTGGCACGCTTTTAAAATAAAAGTTTCAGATATGAATGCCCTTATTTTTCCGATTCGTATCAAGGTAAAACCGCCAATGTTAGTAACAAAAACGACAGTTGTTTTGAAACAGCAATTTGTTACATCTTTCCACAACATTTTCCTTCAGTTAAAAACAATTTCCAATATGTTTTCAGAGCACAGTATTCTTTTCAACTCCGTTTTTTATTGTTATTGGGTAGAATGCGTTACGTTCATACTCGTCGTGACATAAATACCTATGACAGCCGAAAGCCGATACCGATACAAGATTTACGGCCTGACAAACAAGGGCATGAAAAATAAACTTTTTGTTCATCAGCTGTAAATGTCTCCACAAATTGACCATAAATTTCTGCTCTATTAAAATTTATTGCCCTCAAAACGTTTATTGTAACATTACGTAACTTGGTAACCCTTCCATGGTCATAAAACAATGCAGGCAACACGGGCCATGCGAAAAAAATGATTCCAGGTTATATAACACCTGGCATTTAAGGCCATATTTGCATGACAGACTCGATTCGATTTTATGACACGGGGGGCAGTGTTTTACGATCTCTTATCGAATCAAAAATTTTCTCCAGGACAAACAAACGTGTAACTTCTATAAAGACCTAATTTGAATTACAACCGACAACACGATAGGATCACTGGCTTATATTTTTGTTTGTTTTTGTTAACCAAAAGTTCTTATTGTTTTATTATTCTCATAAAAATTATCGTTAATTATATAATTACGTGTGAATTTTGTAGATATTAAACATTGGTAATAATGTTTGCTTATCTTTATTATTGACGGTCGTAAAATTTTCATGTTGCATATAAAACTTTGTGTTAAGACTGGTATAATCAAAGGATAATTAAGTAAACGTTGGTTTGAAATACCACAGTGGTGTTGCAGCAATGGTCGCCCTATGTTTTTCGAAATCATAGCCAATGCAATCACTTGATGTGAAATCCTTTGACAGTCGACACGTATCTTTCTTTTTATTCAAGATAAAGCAAACACCGCTCTGAGCAGATAAAGAGGAGAAATCGACCGCAACTATATAAAGGTTTGCGGCTATAAAAATACCGTGTTTATTTGCACGTCCTACATCAGCTCCCTTAACCTGGAAAACTGACTTAAACGCGCGTAGAGCGATATACAAAAATAAATCTCACATGGAAAGATATACGACCGATTTTCCAACGTAACACCTCATTCGATAATGATGTTTTAAAACTTTCGGCAAGTTGAACTTACATTCCCCAGTATCAGTAAATTCGGATCCCAATCTCGAACAATTTTCCTAAAAACGTGATTTAAAAAAGCTGCCAATGTACATTCTTTAAAATCGAGTACCCGGGGTGAGTTTTATGCATTTTATTGTTTTGAGTCCAGGTGGTACATGTTACGTCAATTAAAAGTTAAAAGGATTAAGCGCTTTAAGATACCGTTCAATATAAATATTTTCCTTTGTTTACGGCTTCAGATAAGGATGTTTATTATTTAATCGTTCCTCACTTTCAATTTTCTAATGCAGACTTATTTTCGTAGCATGTACGAGTTTCAGAACGAGTAAACAGTACTAAATTTACAATACTAGCGTCTACGATGTGGATTTTACGAAACTGATACGTATAATATGCAAGCCTCGTATAACATTTGAATAGATTCGATATCGATATTTGCCCTTTTCGCCCTTCATAAAAATGTGCATTGTAGCTATCGTAAAGTGATCCACTTTACTATTACGAATGCGTTTTGTACATAAACAGAATTGCATATACTGTGTTCATTCGTTTCAAATAGTACCTGTACACGCGGGACAGAGATGGACCTATTTCATAAACCCAATGTTTCCACACTGTCGCGTATTTTAAACGCGCTACGACAACAGTCACGCCGCTTGAAATTTTCTATTAATTGGCATTTTTAGTACTTTTTGTCGATGCCATTCTATGGGTTAACGTGATTTCGTATCTGTATTGTCATGTAGGTACAAGTTTATTTGACAGTATTATGACACATTTATATTTGTGAACGACGAAAATCTACTTCAAAGTAACGATTTGTTTTCATAGAACTAATCCTACACAGATGTTAAGTGGCGGCATCGAGCGGTTTGTTGCGTCTGCGGTGCCGTTACATATCTAGCTATATTAAATAAAAATGTATTCTTGTCGTTCGCTACTATCCAGCTGGAGTCGATTATTCTCTGAATATAGACTCATTTATTTTTATTTAGCAAATAAAAGCGATTCAAACGTCGATAAAGGACCGTTGAATTGGATGCGAAATGTATGCTAATGCCACCGCCGACTTGGTATAATTGACGAAACTTCCTCCCGCCGAATCGTTCGATCATATAGATAGACGTTAACATGGCCTGTTATCAGCGGAACTCGTACGGAATTCCAATAAAGAACACCATGAAAAATTCAATAGGTCGATAGCCGAAGAACGAAAGTGAAAAAAAAAAACGAAAACAATAACGTACATTTAATCAGTATTCAGAGCGCGCTTGTGTCCACAGCTGGGATATTTTGGCAAGGGGACAAATCCTGCGGTTGGTCGAGACGAAATTCGGGCGGCTCAGCGCTGCATCGACACGTCACCCCGGCCGCCTGTTGACGGTCAACGAATTTACAACGCGATTAACGACGTACATTATGCAAGGCATCGGCGTCAGTGATCGGCCGACCAAAATAACCAACACGAGTATTTTCAGTGTTCACTGATTTATTGATCTCTGGGATGCCACTGTGTATTGCTACGATCGCTCACCCAGTTTTGAAACAATAAAGGCAATAAAATGGTCAAATTAATAAAAAGTATTGCACACATAACAGTAACGTCTATATAAATAACGTTCTCGTTTGTTATGCACTTAAAATTTGCTCGATCAATTGTTAGGAATCGCAACTAATCATGACAATAAAGAGTCTTGTTGGTCGCCTCTATTGTCGTAAATATACTCATTATTTGCAGCGGGCGGCGACTCGGTCAAATACCTGTGTTTTAAATCAAATGCAATGTATTCGGGGGCGATTTGTACGCCTGAAATGGTTCCTTTGTTGAGGCTAATAAATAATTTAGTGGTCGGGCGGACGATCCATGAATTCATGCTCTGTTGAACTCCTGTAAATTTTCATTTGCAGTAGCAACACGATTGTGCATCCGATATTATTTGTGAAGCGATTTTTAAGTGGGTAGTGACATCAAAATCACGATTAACGTTCCGTATAAACACATGCCCATTGTTGAAATAAACATAAAATCTTATCTTGTTCTAAAGTTCATACACGCGTATGTATGTAGTAAGGATGCTTACAGAGCACACAGTAGAAGGGTAAACTGCAAATGGAATAATCCAGCAAGATTATTATTATCTCAATGTATTATTTATATACCTTTACGTTGGTAGTTTAAGAAAACAAAGAGTGTATTACATTTAAAATTCAATGTAAAGGCACATTCAATTACGGACAAAGAGTATGTTTTAACATATATTTTTGTGAGAGAGCAAACGTCTCGTCGCGTCGTGCCTCCCACGATTTGCATCCACATGATGCTATCAGCATTGTCGTACAAACCACTTTTTATTCAAAACACATACCTATCGTTGTAAACACAAAAACTAAACTATCTATTTACTATACAATTGTTGTAAAGTCAGCCGATAACGATCGGATTAGCTTTATGTATAAAACATTACAGTGTGTGTATTATCTATTTATATGTAATATTTTGTATCGGAAACTTATCTTTTCTATTAGTTGGGCGATAATTTTCTTGTTGTCAAATAACTTATCGATAAGCCCGCTGTCACTACTCTGCTTTCAAAATAAATTATAAAATAGAAAACAAATCTTATCTATTACTTTTTCATTCCATGTTATATTTTACACGAGCACTAATAGAGTGCGACAAAAAAGTCGCGGTTATATTTTTTTATAAACGAAATACTAGGTTAAACGCTACAACGTGTAGATGTTGACTAGATAGTGTAGCAACCTACATTACAGTTCGGCGACCCCGCAAGGCCGGAATCCGTCATTCGTGGGTCAAGGTCACGTCGCCTCATGTCACACGTCACACGAATATCTGCATCTGTGATCGTCTACATTGATACTCGGATCCAGTGATGCATTACAGTGCGATTGAGGACTTTATTCCACCGTGTTAAGACTTATGTGGTCCAGTGCATCGACCCCGCCACACTGTATGGCTTCAAGATGTTACTTTCGTTGGTATTTTTGATGTTGATAAACTTAGGTGCGGTTATGTAGTTGTTTGTTTGTTGTATTTCTTTGTAAAATTACGTAATGTTTTTGTTTGGTGGGTTTGTGAGCTTGACCGTGGAAATCAGTAAAAATTGGTATGGAAGTGTTAGATAAGTATCAAAACATGTAGTTGTTTTAATAAACTTGGGTTATTTTAAGCTGCCTCGTTATCACGTGTTATGTAAACTCAAGAAAATGTAGGTTATCGTATCTTTTGACGCATAATACATTTCAACCATGACAATTCTGAATGTCAACTACGTTGTCTTTAGAGATAAATTATTTTAATCTTTTAAGGTGAATATGAATTTATAACCACCGAGTCATCCAATCAATACACTTAATACCTACGTCCATGGGTACACATGGCGGGTGTTGATTCACCCACTTGACTCCCCATAACGGTATCCCATACAAGTTGTCGACGGCTCGATCGCGCAGATGGCTCAGTTCCCCCTTAATGCAGGGACATCGCTTCTTTGTGTAACCTACCGTTATATTATACCGAAAAGAGTGGATATACTTACTTATTTAACCTGGGAATCCGGGGGCGCAGATAAAGTTTTTTTGCTGACCATTTTTTTTTCTAAAAGGATTTCTCAATCTGCATTTCGTGTTTATGTTTTACCAATTGTTTTATTTTGCGTGCTGTACCTACATATAAAGAAAAAAAAACTGTGGACGAAAGTACCTACCTACAATGTGAGTGAACACGTTTTGTAAAAGTTGGGTATCTAAACGAGTATATAAATTCATGAAGTAATTACTTAAGCCCTACGTAATGCAATCGAATTTGATAACACTAATTGGTATACCAAAATACTGTTTTAATTGCATAAATAACTATTTAAATGTGTTAGAAAAAATTATTTATATTCAGAAGCAGTCTCGCAATTAAATTTAAAGTTACCTACGAATAAAAAAGGGTACGTAAGTTAGTAGAAGGCAGACAGCAAACAACGCAGCCATACTATAAATCGATTAAAACTTTTGACAGCTTGTGAAGCAGAACCTGATTATAATCATAAATTGGCGATTTTAAATAAAAATTATACGTACACCGGACGAATCCATGAACTAATCACATAAATATGGGGGAACAACAGATGGCGTACCCCACGTCGCAGCCCCACCTACATTTTTATTCGAAATTTCATATTTTACAACAATAAATTTTAGAAAAGAGAATAAAAAGTGAGAAACAACCGTCGGCATCACAAAGAAGTGATATAGTTGTTAAGTCCAAGTGGTCAGGTGGTCCTTAATTATTTAAGATAAAAATATGATAGTACTTCATTAAGTGTGTTCGGGTGATTTTCTTTATAATAAATAATATCCAGCGACGCTTCATAATGAATGCTACGATGACTTATAGCTACATTAGTGTGCTACTATAGATAAATTCGTTGAGATAGTTTAATATTATGTAATTGTTATATTTGTTTTGGTGTAATGTTTGATATTTAAATAAATTGACTGTTTTAATTTCTAGCAGTTTAGCCGAGTAATTAACGAAATGCACCTTTGTTTTGTACTTTTAATTTACCAACTTTTCTGTATTTTTTGTTGAGTTTTTACCTTTTTTTCGATTCTACGAAAAATAGGTCTACGGCGTAGCACACAAGATAAAAACTATTTCTTGCTGTAGATAATTGTTCATGGTTAAAATAGGTGTGTACCTATTTATCATAAAAAAAAAACAAGCGGGCTCGGTTGACAAAACTATTCTAACAGGAGAGGATATAGATAATATACATAAACATAAATATTTATATATTATGTGTTGATATATTGTCCAACCCCTTTCCAGCAAGCACTGAACATTTTATAGCCAAATAAATAATATATTGTTATTATTTACCACAGACATAAAATGAAATTGTTAAGTACAATACACTTAGATTGCTGCCTACCTAACATTACAGCCAGCTCATATATATTACAACTATAATTTAAACACCGTTGTCGCTGTACGGGCAGTTTGCAAGAGTACCTACATAAATTCCTTTCACTGGAAACCCTTTCTATGTTAGATGAAGTCAAGCTACAATGTTGTTCATTCATTACCTATGCCTAGGTACACCGTTACATTTTAAGGTCTTTACGTACCTACCCGAGCCAACTTACCTGCATCTAGTTACTGGGCCATAAAAAGGAAAGAGGCACTGCTCATACATACGACCTTTATAAATAGAAAAAAATCTGGAAATTCAGAATGCATCTTGCATACATTTTCCGTGACAGCTGTGTAACTCGACAGTCTTTGTGCTAGTTTATTAGGAATTCCTTTTATATTCTCTGTAGGTACTTATACACACAAATAGCTGTTAAATAGTGAAATTTCACGTTAAAAGCCTATCCTAATACTTCGATGTAAATTCTACGTTACTTTAGAAAACATCTCCTAATTTAACACTAGTCGAGTCGGGACGACAAAAATCAGCAGCCAATTAAAATCTCTCAACCTATCAGTGTCGAGTCACTTGAATTTTAAATGTTCCCCCTTGCCCGATTAGGGTGCATCCTAAAAGCTTCTAAAGCGATAATTCACAACGCAAGAATGCGAGCCGACGAGGATAGGCGCGTGTACCGAGCTACAAAGTTAGTAGTGCGGGTAGTGGAACGTGTGTGTCCATCGCGTAGTGCTTATTATTCAGTGTGCGAATAGTCAAGAGATATTGGTTAGTGTGTAGTAATGGTGGAGTGTCATGGCGCGGTTGACGTCACTCAGCCAATGAGCGCGCAGCGCGACGCGACGGCAGCGCCACAAGATGGCCGCCGTCGGCCGGCCGCCGCCGCTTTTGTTGTGTTTAGGCCTAAACATGAAAAGAAAATTTAAAATAATACTGTATTTGTAGATGAAAACGTGTAAAAATAATTAAAAAAAATATTTTAATTGGTCTAGCTTCTAGTATAATCTTAAAGTCACTCATTTTTGTAGGGGAAGTTGTGTAAACTCTGTGATGTTTTGTTGTTGGGAGGTAAGTGTTTTAATTTTTTTTTACTATTGTTCTTGCGATTTTGCAAATAAATAATATTTTAAAAATTCTTAGATAACTAGTTCTTTTAATTTAAGTTTACTCTAATTTATTTATTTTGTTGATATTAGCGTAACCTCTGTTTAACCATATGTTTTCTTATTGGAATTGTTTTTTAAATTATTTTGTAACCGAATATTTTTCTAAAATCTTTTTACTAATTCCTAATGACTCTACATGTTGAAATTGATTATTTTGAATTCTAATTTAGTATAAATATTAATTTTCTTTTGTTTTAAATAAATAAAACCGTGTCATCGATGGAAAATGTATTTATTCTCTTTTTTTTAAACTAGACCTTAACTTAGTAGGTGTGTTACTTTAATATTAAACAACTGAGTGTTAATTTAACGCAAAATTTATATCATTCGGCCGCCATTTATTTCAATCGCAGACTACATTCGATCATAATTATATCGTTAAAGACGAGTAAATATATCGTCGAAGAACGTTCATATGCAACTCGTACGGCATAAATATTATCGACCGGGTACACTGCAATTAAATTGTGTAAATTTATCACGTTCCCTGGCGACTCAAATAACAAAGTGGGGATCAAAGGCTTCCCTTTTTAAAGCTGCTAATATTCGTACAAATTTGATAAGGAGTTGCCATCTTTATTCATCGCATATGATACGAAACACATTATTAGTTTTGGGAGAAATGGGGAAAATGAAAGTACAATACCGATACAAACAAAAATATCTCGTGCATTGGATGCAGTGACGTATGAGTCATCGATTAAGAATGGTACTCTTATGACCTGTTAATTGTTATGTATTGGCAATTTACCTATCTATGTTTATAAATCGTTAATTGCCTCCCCTTATCTGATAATTGATTACAGAGCCTTTTCTGGGGCACTGGAATAGTAATAGGCCTTAGATTAAGTTCTACAAACAGCTGATTTGCAATTTACTTAACTAAACAGGTACATACCGGTTTAATGATGGTTATTTGAATTCTTACGGATTTCTATCGGCATATCTACCTAATACACAGTGGTTAATTGGTTGCTTGTTAATTAAAAACCATTTACGTGTGTTTAGGTGTAATACGGAACAGATTTTTACAGGTTACCGATTAGAGTGTATTTCAATAGCTTAACAAAGGTCAATCAGTATTAAAACGTTGAATGTACAATAACAACTGCACAGAACTTGGCTTGCACTGCCATGCAGCAACACACACAGTCATACAGCCATTATTCCTATTACAAAACGTGGTATTCGCAAATAAATCTTCATTTTTTTGTTGCAGGGTTCGCCGGTGTCTGGTCCCACCCTATTTTTTTTCCATTTTTGTCCCCACCCCCTTGGCCGTTAGGGTTGAAGCCGTTTATTCATTCATTTGACCATCGACCGCGGAAGAACACAGACTCAACTGGAAAAAATTAACATTCTTTTGTTTCATGATGATGTCGGGATGATCGTTATAGGTAAGTTATCTGAATTTCTTTTGGAGAGTTTTATTTAGGCTCTGCAGGTACGTATGTAGGTATGTTTGTTTATTAATTTGAAGGCCCTTTTGGCTTTTGTTTCCTCCATGTTGAAATAAAACTGTTCAAGTTAAATACCAAAAAAACAGCACGTTTATGACTATGTACCGACTTATCTGTCCCATAGGTACCCAAGGTGACCTGCTAACCTATCATGGGCTAGTTTTGTACTGAAACTAGGATAGTATTTTTGTGTAAAATGTTTATCAATCAATTGAATCGAATTTTGATTTTATCAGCGCACGACACCTAGGTAGGTACATTAATATAGATTCTTAACTAATCTATTATCAATACATAAAGGTGTAACGGTAGATGGCTATAGGTAGTTAGGTAACCTGCCTCTACAGTTTTGTACCTATAGGTACGTTAGGTCGTTGGTACCTATCCATACCTAAATTGAACCTTAATGGTCGTTAGGACGAAAAGGAGGCCTGTTCGACCCTGATAAGTATTTTAGGCAACTTAATGGGGTCGGGAGTTCTAGAGATTTAGGTGACCGACCTCGTGTCTCCAAGGCTTAACTAATTAGGTAATTAGGGAACAAGCGTAGCCTATAAAATTGCTGGGGTATTGAATAATTTTATCAGGCCGGATTCAGAAAATATAGAATTTAATTTGTTAGCTCGTGGACCTAGACAATGGTCAGAAGTTTTTACATTCATACATACATATAATATACGTCTTATTCCCAGGGGGTAGGCAGAAACTGTAGAACGCCACATGCTACGATCCTTACATACTCCTTTCGCTTGGTCCACGCTTATACATGTTATCATACACGCACGCCGGTTGAGAGTACTACGCATCTCTTTTTGAAGAACATCACCAATGACATCGATGTATGTCCTTCTAGGGCGTCTTCTACTGGTGTTGCCACTGTCATTCTCCTTATAAATTCCTTTTGATAATCGCCGTTGACTCATTCTCTCAACATGACCAAACCACCTAAGCATACTTCTTTCAATTTTTGTCACTACATCATCTCATCATCATCATCAGTTTTCCTTAATTTATAAGTACCTACCTACTAATCGAAGTTGGAATTCTAAATTGTAGACCAGGAAATTATTTGTAAAAGAGTTTCGATGAACCAGAATTTCATGACGTCATCTCTGTGTTAATTTCCGCCTAAAACATTACATCATAAATTAATTATCCTGATTCTTTTTAAATCCGTAGATACGACCTCTACGGCGCGTAGCAACCGCAAGCGCCACCTGGTGCGATCATTCGGAACTAACGGTTAACGTGCTTTTCTGAGACTGTAGAGGATTACAGATAAATGCGGTTGCCCATCGCATTAGCGGCCTGATGAACTGCGGCTTAACCTAGTCAAATAAAAACTAAATAAACGTACATAAGTTTTATACCTATCTACATAGGAGAATTAAAATTTAAGAGGGAATGAAACTTGAAAAAATGTCTATGGATACAATTTAAGGCCCACGTATCTAATAGTCGACAATTAATTAATAGGTACAACTAACTAGTCGACCCGGCCTCCCAATTCTCGTTGACCTAGTTAGAAGATCTAGATACCCACCTTTACGCTTAGTCAGCAGTATTTTACGGCTAACGACCTTCCGAATATAGGATACCTAGTCACCTGAAAATGGCTGAATAGAATAATGATCATAATACGGCGAATGGACTAATAGCCAAGAGCCTCGATCAACGCCTTATGAGGCTCTCACTGGGCAGCTGGATCAAAGGCTTGATAGAGAAAGCAGTACTTCTTGACACGGCACGCATAGTGAGGAGGTTCCTTTCTCTGCAGTCCTGGCAGCTTAGACCCTGTTCCCGATGCCGGTAGGCTACTGTTTTTAGGGTTTCGTACCCAAAGGGTAAAACGAGACCCTATTACTAAGACTCCGCTGTCCGTCCGTCTGTCACCAGGCTGTATCTCATGAACCGTGATAGTTAGACAGTTGAAATTTTCACACATTGGCCTATGTTCAGCAGTGGACGTTTTCGGCTGAATGATGATGATACTTTTCATCTGGGTACATGAAGTAGTTTCCCTAGGATGCGAGTAAAACCGAAAGCAACTGCTAGTTTAAAATATTTAGAACCTTACTTTAAGAAAAGGTCTAGTACAGCCATTGCTGTTTACTGACTGCGATGGTCGTATTAATAATAATGATGATAATCATTAAAATTATAAAAAATAGCAGTTAATGTCAAATTTTATTTATAACTATTTTAAAAGCTATAAAGTTTATTTTATGAAACCGTTAGTTCCGGAGTTTTTAGGGGACATCGTAAATGTTGAAATTAGGTCATATCGCAATGATCTATCTTATTAATTTTGAAGATCTTGATTTTATTTAATTGAGTCCAAAATATTAATAGATTTTTTAAATAGAAATGGCAAATAGATGTGTTTGTTTCTTAAGCGATGATAAACGGTAATTACAATCTAATTTAGGTATAGATAATTACAGTCGAGCTATTTAGGTGTATAATTAGGTTAAATCAACTTATTTAATTATAATTTTCAATAAATAAATAGTTATGTTTATTATTGACTGAAAAATTAACCCATCATCATACAAATAAATCCATGACCTACACGAGGTTCTAAACGCTGTATAGAAAATAATTTCTTACAATAATTTATTGCCTAAAATAACAAAACCGAATAAAATTATTACAATAGTAAAACAATAGAACTAAGTACACTTTTTCATTTCTCTATATTACTTAGCCCTTATTTCGATGCATTCCATTTAGCGCATCAATTTGAATACCACTGATTTGAATCGCACCAATAGTAATTGGAATAGGAATACTATTGGTGCGATTCGAATAGGTGCTCTTCAAATTGGTGCGCTAAATAGAATGCCTCCGTATTTCCATGAGATTACAGCTGTTTGAATCGTAGATAGGTATTTAGATTACCGGAACTATACCGACTTACTTACAGGAAGCTAACCGTAGGTACTATTTTATCTTATAGAATAGTCTGAAGTATTTCTAGGATAAAGTTCACAGTAAAATGAGGGCTACACAGGACATGTATGAGAAAGGATTTCTCCCACGTTTGTAAAAATAACCTAAGCAGGAGAATTCGCATCTACCAAAGATAATTCATTTGACAATAATACCTTAAACAATAGACTTTAACTCTACCTAGCTAAAAATTCATATGGATTACAAAAGATTCCGAGGCAACATCGCAAATGTACTGCCATAAACATTTTCTTCATAAATTACGGCTAAACGATAACTTGAATACCTCGAGACTTGACGTTTTACTATTTTTTCATTACAACCGGGGGCAATAGAGAAAGAAACGGCGCGTAAATAATACACAACAATACACAATTTCGTTTTATATTTTCTATTTATAAAATTACCAAAATCTACATTACCCACTTATTACGTTGCGACATAAAGCCGACCTATGTTAGTATTAAAAATCCCGAGTCGTGCCGCAGGGCAGAACGGTAATCACCGAAAGAACAGGAACAGGTGGCGCAGCCTGTCTACCGTTTAATATCGACTTTTTTATCAGCACTCGTACATACGTAATATTATGATAAGCCCGCCAACGAGCCTCTATCTAAATAATATGTAAACGTAAATAGATATTCGTAATGTAAACGGTCGCGAAGCCTAAGCAAACTATCAAAAAACATTACGGGGTGCAAATAACAACGATCATGGCGTATGTAATGAAAATCTTGCATCGGCATTAGTCGTGGTGAGGTTCGGCGCGCGCCGAGCGGCGACTCGGCGAGGGCGGCAATCGATGGCGGGCCGGGACGCGCGCCCCGACGCCCAGACCGGCAGACGCCCGGAGACGCCGTCCCTGAACACACGCTCCTTCGAACCGCGCGCAACCCTATCCGTCATCCTTCAATGTTTACTTATCGGACGACGCGAACAGCTGACCGACCGGACCGGTAAGTCACGTGCTATATTCATTCTCCTCCGCGCTCGGCACGACTCGCGTATCCCTTTCGCCCCCGTATTCGCTCCAGTGCTAGTTGCTGCATTTTTGTGAATATTTTGACGGTGCATAGAGAACCTTTCGTTTGTGCATTACAATCAATAATGCAGGCCCGGTGTTATGTTGGCTCGCGTCGTAAATTACGAATATAATACACCCTTACGCCCTTTCATGTTTTTCTATTCAATCCCCCGGCTGACACACACATAGGAATACGGAATTCTTTAGTTATCTTTACGAGTGGTGGTCGAAACTTGCCTTTTGTAATTTATCCTTTATGTGCAACAAAGGCCGGTGGACAAAAGGCCTGCGGGCGTCTGTCGTTGCTTGCTCGGTGGATAGGTAGTAAAAAACAAAGAGACGCCTCGCTACCGGTTCGTAGGTTTGCGAAAATAATTTTTGCAAGCCAATCGCGTGTTTTTGCAAGTCCCCGTGCTCTCATTGGTCTTCGAGTACAATGGATTGTTTCGCGAGTCTAACACTGCTTAAAGTTTTAAAACAATTTCCCATTGCATATTTACGATAGGGCATAATTTTTCCCATTTTACTCGTGGAGTTACGATAGCGGAATTCATGTGCTATCAGTGTTTCCCTTTTCGGTTTGAAGACCCAGGCGTGTTGTAAATCGGTTGCTTTATTTTATAGGTGGTGTTCCCAGAGGAGAGGTGGGGTGTCCGGTATGGAGTGGCTTCGCTCGGTGAGCTTTTAAGATATTAAAGGGGCTACGTGTGAAACGTCACATTTAAATAGTGAGCTAGTAGGGTTAACATTTTGGTAGCGTGAGAGTAAACTTAATATTAAAGTACAGTCAATCCTTAAATTACTTTTAGACTAGGCTCACCATTTGATCCGTACAATTCTTCACAGCTGAAGCCCAGAAGAGAAGAGAAGAGTACGCGTCGCCTTCTGTACGTATACTGAATGTATCCTGAGTGCCTCATTCTTTCCGGTATACCTTCAGTATACGTAACAGAAGATGACACTGGTCGACCGCCGCGATGACGAAGACTTTGAAGATTTCTTGAACTTACAACTATTTACATTGACATTGAATTTGCATGTATTTTTGTGTCACACGTTTATATGTTCACAGATACTGGAGCAGCTGCTAAAAGACTTCATAGCAAAGTAGATCACTATAAAATTGTATAATATCTATTGTTTTATATAGATCGTATTTTCACAATTGTATTGACATAATGAATGGCACATGGCGTGTTACTTACAGATAGACATCACGCGAATTACACGTTTTTCATAATTGTAACATTAATTATCAGTAATTGTAAAAGTATGCAGTTAATTGGGTCGATAAAGTAATCTTCTTTCATAACATTATCTTTTGTGCAATAAGAGATAAATATTTTTTTTTTGTATACAAATGTTCAATTGCAATAAATGACAATTACGATTTAATTATATAAAACTAAAACGGGTCTATCTATGCATTATTTTGTGTGATGTTTTACAGGTTATCTTCATGAATAATAAATTACATTACACTGTTAAAAAATGGTTTTATTTTATATCTGTTGTTAGGTAATCATACCCTATATCATCTTAAACAAACTTCCTATCCATTCCTGCAAAAAAATTGACTTGACTTTTGCAACTTTTGACTTACACACAACAAAACAAAAGTCAACTTACCAATCTCTCTATACATACAATTAAAAAACTTATCTACTTAACTTTAACAATTAATCAAAAATGCTATCACCATAACTTAAAATACAACCAATAATAATCACCGGTAGGCGATAAGGCCGATCACAAATGACACTTAAACAAAGGCCAAAATTAATACTGTTTCCTCTTCCGTATATGAATATCTTCAAGCATTATATTAACAATGGGTAGTCATTTATATGAGATTGGTATGCAGTAGGAGGTCGTTAATCATTATAATCGTTATATCAATTACGTGGACATGTTTAACGGATGTTAAGTTCCCGGATGTGATGTACTGACCCTATGATGATTAAGACTTTATAGGCTGTGTATAAGCGAAAGTTTGGTTTCAATTGGTGAAGCATTTTTGCGTGATTTTTGATAGACAAACATACCTAATTCCTTTAGTGATGAGTATGATGATAGTTTTGGAAAATTATGATGGGTACATTCCTAAGTCTGAGGTTTATTATCTTTAATTGAAAAGCAAACAGGTCACCTTGGTTTTTATCATATTACACTGGAAATGACTACTGATTGATCATGGTGTCCTCGTATCATACAAATAACAGTCAGAATAAAACGGAATGTCATTATAAGAAACATGTTTGACAAAAAGATTGGAGATGCAGCACAAAACAAACATATTTTCAAGTTTCTAAATGAAAGCTGTTACTGTCGGAGTTCAAAATTTAAGTAAGTATAAGTATATTACATTGGTAAGTATTGAATGAGATGATAATGATATTGTGTATGATATTTACACATAGAAATAAGTACATACTACATACCTACTAGATATTATATACTTTGAAGGAGAAGCATGTTGGTAAACTGAATAGTTTAAGGTAATTCTTATCGATAAAGATAATGTAGACCCTAAAAAAAACTTCCTAGTATCAGCCCTAATATGGCTCAATATACCGAACTTGGTTTTAAATACACGATCACAAGAACTGCAATAAAGTTGACCTGCAGAATGTATAATAATATGTAGGAGGGCTTAGGTCTCTCTTTACATATTTGGCGTAAACTGAAAACATGGGTGATAGCTGAAATAGATAAATAATTATTTATGTGTAAATTCGCTGTCCAGCAAAAGTCATGACTTTCTTAGACAATTAAGTATTAATTATTCTTCTTCTTCGGGAAGGGAGTAAGATTCTCCTCCCATCTTCTTTCAAAGTACTACGAAAATTCAAAATGTTGTAGTTACTTACAGCAGGGATGGACAGACCACGGCCCGTGGGGCGCATGCGGCCCACCAGCGTATTAAACTCTTATTCGTTTAAATGAAAATACTGCATTCTATGAGTAATGGTCAGCTTTAGCTTCTGAATGAAGATTTTGAATTTTATCAAAAACCCACACTACGATACATATAAGTATTTTTAGGAAATCTAATTTCAAGTTTTTATTGTTTTTAATTGTGGTGGCCTACCTTTAGCTCATAGTCCGGTCGAGTGGCCCCAAGTCCTAATAAGTCTGTTCATCCCTGCTTTACAGCATGAATAATAAGTCGCTTTTACATCCGAAAACCATGAACTTTAATCATTATTCTGTACAACTTTTACTATGGGAGAAAACCGGAATTTTGAAAAAAAAACAACAAGCATTCCGTAAATTTTGAAGCAACATTGATTATTTTGAATGGCACAGCAGATTTTTTTTTCATGATTTTGGAGTTTGTTCCATAGTAAAATTAGTACAGTATGATGAGCAGACTTCATGGTTTTCGGATGTAAAACGACTAACCAGTTATGCTGTATTGGTTACATTTAACAGTCTATTAAATACCCATAACATAGGTAGTATAAAAAAAATTATAATAGCTTTGAGTATGTGTACCTACTTGAAAAAAGAAATAAAACTTCCTGAGCTTTTCCTGAATCCGAACGTAAAACGTGGATAAAATCCTCTTTAATAAGAAAAGGCAAAAAAATATGAATGAACTCCTTGATAAAATTAACACATTATTTTGGTGGCTGTATATAAAATCTGTAGGTACAACTAATCACTGAAGAATATGCAACTCACAAGTCATTCGAAATTCTTTTTATAAATAACAACTTATTTTTTCAAATATTCCCACACCTTAAAGGTACTTACTGTTATGTAGTTCTTGGTTGTTAATCATTTTTTGAAGGACGACATAATTAAAGGTTTACGTTTTAGTTTTTGGCAAGGTTAAATACGAGTTAGCTACCCCTTAAATCTATTCCTAGGCCACATGTGTGACATAAGTAACTAACCACGTGAAAAACTGCCGACTATCAGCTTAACCCTTGCAATTTCGCCCGTCTTAGTACATTTTTACGTGTGGCCAAAAAGCGCCATCTCTGAAATCAAGGTTGAACTTTTACGTAACTGTAGAACTTGGTAGAGCTTTTATGGTGAAGAGACATTCGTTTACGATTGACTCTACTTTTTTTGGTAGAGTTGAAGTTTATAAATACAATAGCGTTGAAATACTTAATTGATCTACCTAAGTATAGATTAAGTAACCGTTAATTATTTAATTGGGTACTTTGAAAGTTCTGAAATGAAATCAACTGAATTTATGTTGGACTTTCACTAAGTAATATTTTATTAAATTATTGGTTTATTTATATAAAAACCAATGACTTTCGTGCAAAATAAATATTATATTGATGACATGGTGTAGGTAGGTAAACATCGTATAACGGACATAAATATGTCTCTATGAATATGAAAATGAAACTTTACCGATGACACATAAGTGATATTCTTCCAATATATTACGTCATTACGATGTAATAAACATAAAGAAACATTTTTTTTACCAAAAAAACATCAGTTGTTATTGTCTGAACGCCCCAAAAAGGATCGAACGTAATAAGCTATTGTTTCAGGGGTGAAAGTTTTTAAAACCCTTCCGCATTAGAGGTAGAAAACCAGGAAGAATGAGAACTGTAACAAAAAAGAGAAAGTTACTCTTAAGGTGAGCAAAAAATTATAACATTTGTGCAATCGACCAATAGGGGAGCCGAAAATAGAACTTTCTAATTTGTTTTTGAAATTGCCTCAAGTTTTGAGTCATTTGCACGGTAGCTTTTGAAGATGAGATGTGATAAAGTTAAAATATGTCATATTTTGTCATAAAGTGAATATATGTATATTTAGGTCAATACTCAAGTGGAAAATTAGTTGGTGATAGGTACATGAAAAAGTTTTTAGTGAAGTGATTAACAAAAATCGATCATGTGTGATACATTAATCGACAGAAATAATGCACCAAGAATGTCTATACATGGAAAAGATACCGGTATAACGAAATCTGACGACTAATTTACTATGTCGAACAATAAGAATATCCTATCTAGCTAACAAGTAAGTAGAATACAATCATAGACCTAATCAAAATACAGTCATATCGGCGTATTGTGTTGTAAATTAGGTACGAGATATTTGCTGTGAGATCGCGTATTAGATACAATCTATATACAATTCATAGTTCGATGTAGGTCAGATCGGTTCAATATACTTATATCATTTACATTCTTGTTCGACCGAAGCTTTCCAACAAGACCACCGGCTCACTTAACCGACAGCGCAGAGCGTTTATGCTAACCCTACGAACACTGGCATCCAGCCATCGCTGTGCGAATACGACGATCGTCCAAATCCGGACCCAGCATCTGACTACTTAAAGAGTAAGCGAGATAACTGTAGCTTTGATTGTGCGACTGCGAGTCCCCGGTATCGAGCGGCCCGTTGTCATGGCAACAGACAATGGTTTTTGGGTGCATAATATTTTAGGCTGCGTCAGGGTGCGGGTGGCGGAGCGGGCGGGGAGGGGGTAGGTCGAGAGCGGCAGCCATCTTTAAAATTATATTTCCAGTTTGGACGAACTCCTTCGATTCCAGCCCTACTTTTTCTCTCTATATAGAAGCGCGGTGGTGTAGAATATGCAGAATTGGGTTATGCAAGATGGTTTACCGTTAAATTAGTAGTTATTAAAACGAATTTCGGATACAATGCTTCTTACACGTACGTAATTATCGAGTGTAATTATTAATTAAGTAATTGAGATTTTTATTACTCTAATTAACATTTTATTTGTAAATAATTAATTAAGCAGGTATTTGAATTGAGTGTAGTAGGTATACTGTTCAATGAAAATCGATTTCAAATAATGCACTTAAAGATCATTTGGCTTAATTACAAGTTCATTATTTTAAATGCATACCTACTTACTTTTAATTACAATTATTTTGTTAAGTTAGTAGGTATGTAAAAATAATTAAAATTGTTGGTATAGCGAAACCAAATAAAATTTTCTTTTGTCTTTTTCACATATATTTTTATTCAGCTTCAATATATTTTATCTGCAAAGTTCCGCTATACGCGCTCAATACGCTAAGAGGCTGCCGTCGTCTGCGGCTCGGATTCCCCTCGTAAAGCCTCCGATTAATGTGCCTCCTCCGACAGAGCCTCCCGCCACGATTAAGCGATATTCTCTACCTGCCCTTCAGTATTTCAGACGAAAAATGTTAGGTAGGTAGGTAATTTGCTGGATATTTGTGGATTGAGATTTCTGTAATAGTGTGTTCACCAGATTAGGTTTGATAAAAGGCTCTCTAATTGAGAACATTTCATTTAATGGCTACAAAGAAAATATTAGTTATGTATTGGTATAGAAGAGTATAGAAGAAATAAATAAGTACTACTTATATTAAAATTAAATAAAAAATACCTACTTAACACATGCCTCCGGGTAGATATGATTATTTTAAGACCAGTCAAGCACCATACCTGAAACAAACAAAAAGAAAAAATAAATTATCTACCCATTTAAATAGCATATTCTGTAGTCACTGCCTATCTATAGGCTTTTAGTGTCCATTTACGATATTCCATATCTGTCAACAACCCTTTTACAAACGCTGTGTGAAAGTACTTGTGAGTTCCGTCCAATTTAAACATATTACATAGCACATTTAAGGGTATCTCGTGTAGATAACATGTCGTAAAATAAAAGTATGAGTGGTAGGGAAATACAGAGAGCGGGCTGCAGCCGGAGGGTTGAGTAAGGCGAGCGACACACTAACGTGATGACGTCAATACCTGTGCAGTGTGCACAGCGTCGAAGTGTAAATCTTACAACCTAGTACTCGTGCCAAATCTCACTCGCATAGCTTGTATTCCAATTTTGTTTAGCAAGGCATCTCTTTATAATCTCGTTTTCGTTTATCAGCTGACTGTGGCGCAGCACTAAGATGTCTAGACGAAGGGTTCTTGGTTCGGCGTCCGGACGAAAGGTCATAGTAAATTGAAAAGAAAATACCCCTCGAATGCCGCGGCATTTTGATTTTTTCTTCGGTGCGTAGCAAAGTGTAATTGAAGGCCTAAATGTTATTTGTCTGGTAAATTAAAGTTGCTATCTTTTATTTATTCATGTAAAATGTATTTATCTGCTAGAAAATATCAAATTTGAATTTCTTTATTATGTTTAAATCGCTGCGGCAATTTAAAGAATAGATTTTTGGAAACTTCTCCCTTCGTTTCTCAACGAATGGCATTGAAGCTTCGAAATACCACTTGCTCATACGAGTAGGTATGTATGTATATATATGTATGCATCACGATAACACTTTAGAATAACCTGTTTTTCCAAGCGTCCTCGAGAGATAGGTACAGGTATTTGTGTAGGTATGAATGTTTGAATACGTATCTATACGTTGAGATTAAAATTACAAAATTGTTGGATGAAAATAGGACACGTGGTTTATTCAAAATTAAGCTTTAAGAACATCATCAAAAAGTATCAAAATTGTGCTAAATAAGGCCCGCTTACACAACGATTCATTAAATACATTTAGTGTTAAACATAATTAAAATATCATTGTATTTCAGTCAATTATTTGAAGTTGATAATTACGTTTAGAACTTAAATGAATTTATTAGCTAGTCTTTGTGCAAGTTGGAATTAATATTTTTTTAAATATTTTATTTTTCTATAAAAGGTTAGTCAGAAAGGGGGTACTAATCGGAAAGGGTGTTAAAGCACCCATAATGATGAATAACTTGTTCTATAATACCACTTTCCCTATTTATTCATTATTATGGGTGCTGTAAGTTTAGTAGAAGCTTTCAAGATACAAAAACTACATAAAAAAATCTCTAAAATTTATCTATCCTCAGCTATGATCAGCTGTGTTTACATTTTAGGGTCACGAATTAGAAGCTCTATTTTTCAAATTCTTAACTAAAGCAGGGAAGAAGAATTTTGAATTTTACATGGAATTTAAAATTATCGAATTTTGAAATTTTAACACTTGCTTTAAAACCGTCATCAGTGATACTTCAGTGACAATTAACCTTGTATATCTAGCTATATTATACTGGCCGGCATGACAATTCTACTTAAGTACCGACTTAAGCTTAAATTCATGATGAGTTTACTTCATATCATTGAATAGATACCGCATACGAATCCGGATCGGTTTTATTACTTTTTAATTCACAATTAATTCAATTTTTAGTTATAAAATTTTAATAGCGCACATTTGAATTAATAATAGAAGAGGAGCGACGTTTTTGCTCTATAAAGGGTCTTATAAGGACTTTGAAGACTACAAATTACTGGTTAATTCGATAGCTGGAATCCTAGTTCTATTCAAAAGAACCAGAGGACTGCAAGACTTGAACTTTGACCTTTCTTGAAGGCCAAGATACGGGTACCTAATCTTTACTTAGAGCAGAACTACCTAATACAGAGGGTTGGGTCTCGCATCGTAGATACATATCCTACTATACCTTCTACCTATTAGGATTTGTTCAAGAAAGCTTCATCCATTTTCGTATGTTTCTCTTGTTTCTAGTGCAGTTAATTATTTGTCAAAGATTTTGTTTGGCTGGATTATTCTTAATCTACACGACATCACGCTTGTATTGCCCGAAGGTTTGGGTAGAGGTGTATATAGAGTGTAAACGAATTCGTGTAATTCCTTCAAACCGCGTGACCTACGGGTGACACTGATTGACCGTGCACAGGTTTTTTAAAGTATCAACAAAAACATTTTCTAAAAATGAACCATGTTATTCTGTATCTGAGTAATTTTAGCGTCCCAAGTTAACTGGCTGTGTGGAGCGATATCGGACTAGTCGAGGCCGTCAGCTGTGTCGCCGTGCCTTCATTCATTTATGCACGGCATCGAAATTTTCTATCACATAAAAAAAATATTTGGGATTTTTTTATTTTTTATCAATCTAAATCCCATGCGGGGTTAACCTATACCATTTATAGATCATGTGGTTTGAAGGAATTATATGAATTCGTTTACACCCTGTAGAACACCCTCATTTAATTTTTTAACTGGGGGCGAGCCTATTGCCACCAATCGGGGACAAATCCAGACTCCAAACTGCTACGGAGAAATTCCACATGGAAAAACTCAATTACACTTTGCCTGACCTCGGGATCAAACCAAAGACCTCACGCTCAACAGTCATGCTTGCGATCTCTGGACCAACGAGGCAGTAGGCAGTAATAATATTCTAGTTTAGCTGAAACATTGTTTTATTGCCTTAAGAACAAAGTAACTTTCGAAGCTCTTTGCAAATAAGGTGTACACCATACCCTCTATGAAGATTTAGCATCACTCGAGCTTTTACTTACTTTATATAATTTCCTAGCCCGCCCAAGTACCACCAACTATCTTGTTCTAAGTCGTAAAATTATAAATTTAAAGTTCTAAAGTGAATGTTTTAGTTACAACCGGGCCTAGAAGTCTTCAGTTTATCTCAAACTAAGTGTTCAGACGAGGCATGCGGCCTGCAAAATATACCAGTATGATAAGACTATGAAGCTAAGATAAAGCAGAGTATTCGCACTCAAAACCTTTCCTTATGTAAATGCGATAAAAAAATCAATGTAGATAAGCAATTTATTCAGAGTGGGCCCTCCGAGTGGTCTATACGACCCCAGCTTGGAAAATATGTTCCGAATAATACCATTCTTAGGGATCAGTTTGGGACACCTGATACCCACAACGCCACCTTTCCGAGGGACGTCAGGGGATTTTCTTTAAATTTATAATACCCACCAATATTAAACCAATAGATTTGCTCGCAACGGAGACCGAATGGACGGTTCTGTCCCCTTCAAGATGGAGGTGTCCCCAAAATCCCTAATTAAATTATTCTATTTTATTACTGCCGGCTGTACTTCACTAATGAATAACAAAAACCATTTATATAAAATATACGTCCCACAGAATGATCTTTAAAAAATTCGATGGCTTCTCGTAAATTACGCACTTTGATCTTCTACGAGACCGGAAAACAAAAGACACGAGTAAGATACGGCTGCACGACGTTTATAAATATGCGATACTTAGACATAACAAAAATTGTGCCAATGTTTAGGTGTTAACAAACATTCTGCCTGGAATTTAACAGTTTTCAATACCTAGAATGCACCTTAGATAGAAGTTAAAGACAATTCCGATCTGATTAAATAAATTTCTTTTTAGGGTGTTGTACCCAAAGGGAGCCAACGGGCACAAATAATAGTAGTATAAATAAACCTACGCCGCCGCGCCGTCTGTCCGTACGTCCGTCTGCCTACAGGCCTGTATCTTTTTAACGGTAGTAGGTAACTAGTTGAAATTTTCATAAAATATGTGTTACTACAGCCTCTGTCATGGAAAATATTAAAAATAATAAAAAGTCCAGACCCAAAAGAGATATAAAACCTCATAAAAGAAATATAAAAAATGTTTTTGATCCTGCTTTATCTTACGATCGCTAATACATACAAGCGTGGAATTTGGTATGATTATAGTGCATACTCTATAGTTAAACAACAAATAATAAAAACAGTTATTTCATAAACATGTGCGGTAGTACGGAACCCGTAGTGCGCGACTCCGACACGCACTTGTCTGGTTTTTTTCGTAGCGTCACCTACGCTTGGCGTAGACGATATAATTTTATACGAAAACTAATGAATGTCATTAATGAATTGTTATAAAACTCGAATCAAAATACGAAGACGAAACCTTAAGCTTCCCGGAACCAGAAGAACAAAAGACACCATCTTATCCTTGACATTTAACACCTGTTTTCCGCCATTTCCGTAATAACGATTACAGTTTGTCCGCCTTAACTTAATAATGCCGGGTCTGTACCCACCCTAAGCTTACAATGTTCTCTAATTATGTTAATTTCAAAATAAAGTTATGCCACCGCACTTGTAAGGGATGATCCTTGTCCGACCGTGTTATGGCACTTCTGGCCAGTCGTCCCCGTTTTCCAGTGTGTTGCTTTAAAACAAATTATTTTTAAGGGTAAGGCGGTATTTTATGCGAGTTTCTGTTTAGTTTTATTTTAAATTTGAAGAAAACGTTTGTACCATTAGGTAGCAGGCTTGTATTGTTTATTTATATGTAACTAGATCAATATTTCAAAGTTATTTTCTAAAGAAATACTTACTCTCTTTATGTTTGAAGTAAAAAAATTCAGTGGTTTGGGTTCCTAGTTCCTTTATTTCAAACTATATCTTCAATGATCATACAAAATAATAGGATTTTGGAATAGGGACTAATATAATATAGTTGCGAGAGGGCAGAGAGGAATAAAGGAGGAAAACAGGACAAGTTGTGCAGTTATATTAACAAAAGCAAAATATTCCTAAAATAAATTAGTTTTGTGGGCAGACATGAATTTAGATTATGTAGCTTAGGTATTGATTGCTTTGTATTTTCCTTATAGATATTATAAGAATGAGGTTAAATTCATAATACTACAAAACGACACCATTTATTGTGCAAAAAATATGTACACACACAGTAACCTATAGTATGAATATTTAAAACAAAGCTCATCTTTTTAATACCTACACTAAAAAATAATAAAATAATGCTCATATAAAACAGGTTAAACCTATATTATTGACACAAGTAATCATAATACAAGGATTTATAATGAATAAATGCAACAAATAGGTGTCTCCCAACGATTAACTCCGCCAATAATTTACATTCTTGTTATAACACGCATTAATGAATAAATAAATAAACATAAATAATGGATTTCACTAGCTATATCAGTAATTGGTTGTAATGCTTGTAGTCTAAGCTTAAGTTATTATTGGTTTGACTGAAATAACTACTAGGCACACCTATAAGTTTTATGTTAAATTTGGTTGCTATACAAGTACGTGCTACTATGCAAATCAATATATAAGTATATATAAAGCTAAGGTATTATTATTAGTACTGTACCTACTCGAGCATTTACCTTGAAAATTTTAATTATATGTATATGATGTGGATAACGTAAGTTAGTTACTGATGTATTTTTATTGTGATTTTTAGTTAACCACATACGGTGTAACTGTTTGTGTCCCCCTAATAAATAAAATAAAATATATATTATAATTTATTACATAGCTAGGTATCTATATTCTTTCAAAAGATACCTATAAAAACCTTGTTTCTTATAATAGTAGACTGGTAGGTATAATCTTCTCAACTGCCTCCCTTAGGCGTTTAATTTTGCTCCAAGCTTTTTCGGGAAGATAAAATCAGTTCCCGTCTTTATCTCAGTTTTGCATCAATGTAGAAAAAAATATATATATACCCATGTTAAATATACCAGTAACCACATACTATAATAATATTTTCATTTTATATGCTTGAATTTTGTATCATGCAAGCATCCGCCTCGCCATTTCTTAGATCCAAAATATAATGAAAACTATATAGTTTCACGCATAGCGACTACCACACCTGATCTCGATGCTTATAAGTATATATACAGGTAGTGTGGCTGCCCATCCGCCTAATATAATCCCGTAGTCGCCTCCTGTGATACCCATGGGAAAAAACGGGGTGACCTGTCCTTGGAAGGGGACACAAGATGAAAATGTGTACAAAGATGTTTATAAAAATTTGATAGCAAAATGCAGCTATTTTATTTCATGAAATTGCATAAATATGTTTACTACATCTAAAGTAAAAAATATTTATATATTTTTTAATAAGTATTTTGTACATAAAGGTAGTCAGTTTTTACTTTAATTTTAAATACTAATTTAGATTTATATTATAAATGTTAGGATAAAAAATAAATAAAAGTAAGTCTTCTATTCCTAAATAAGCATGAACATTTATAGATAAAGGCTTAATTATGGCGGACTGGAAGGTGAGGGACCTTTGCCCAATAGTGGGGTTTTACAAGCTAAAAGTAACGGTAAGGACATTATAATAATTTAACGTGTGAACACATTGTGAGACAGTTTTTCGGCCATCTTTTGTTGATCATTCGTCCATTTTTGTCCTCACACAAAAACCCGAAAGCTTTCACATTTCAAGGCATTTTTCTGTCGCATATACCTACCCACAAGATACATTTATACTGTGTGTGACTCATGACAAAAACTACAATGCGTACCCAACCTTTATTTGTATTCATTCTGAAAACGCTGAACGAATCTAAATTTTTATCTATATCTCGAAGATTCGGATAACTTATCTACCTAGGCAATTTCTGAAAGTAGTTTTTTTTCTTATTTTCTGTTTTCTGCAAGCAGCCTATCTGTAAAAAAATAAGAAAAATTCGTATGTTTCGTTGCGAGCTTCCCTGGGGAAGTCTAAATTTGAGGGGCGATGTGCCTCTGTCAAATATGAATAATGAAAATCGTGTAGTTACCTCTGCAATACTCTTAGCCCTTTCGCTATTTTTTTTTTATTAAATACATACGCAATATATATATATATACTTCGTATAAAATATGTTTATTGTATATAATATTTACTTATTTGTTTATTTGTGTTTTTAGGTTTATTTAAAGTACTTAATTTAATGTCTCCTTATTTATTGTTACACCAAGAACTACCCCTCTCTTTTTTTCTTGCACTTCATGTCCATCCAAAGGTTGTCTGGAAGAAATCGCCTAGTGCGATAAGACCGCCCATTGTACATCTCTATTTTTATAGTAATGTTTCTTGTTTTTTTTGTGTACAATAAAGTGTATTGTATTGTATTATACATAAATAAATGTACTTATTTAAGGTATTATAAACTTACTGATGCTAAGTTTTTAGGTATTTAAATATTGATCGTACAATATCATGCGGAATAGATATATCAAGTGTGTTGTGTAGGTATGTATTATAATCGGGTTTGTACCGGCAATTATTATGTCCCATCATAATAATTAAAAGCCGAATCTTCGAAACATAATAGAGCCATAGCTTTAACATATTACATGGATGTTATATTAAACTGTATCGTAACTTAGATTAGATCGTATATCTGAAGTAGCATTAGGTAAACGATTCTTTAGGAATTAGCTGGAATTTAATTTGAATGAAAATCAACATTACAACTAGAAACACGTTATTTTTATCAAAATATTATACCTACACGATGATAATCAAACGTAGAACAAACGGAACAAAAACATCCAATTTAAAAATTCAACCGCAAAACGCTTGAATCACCTCCCAAAAATTACAAACACTTAAAGTCAAACATGAGGTAGGTAGGGAATAAATTAATTTTACCCGCGAACTTAAGTATGTGCGTAGAATACACGAATTTCTCGTATATCCGATGCTAACACGAGGTATTTCTTTTAAAATTAGAGCGTAAATCGTACTTCGCTTTAATAAATTGGTCGAGAACCCCCAATTCCTGCCTTCAGTGATGAAAACTTTGTTAGCGTGCCTTTGAAACGCTGAGACAGATATTATTATGAATATATATCTTAACATCAAATTATCCGAAATATTTTAAAGAAAATTTGTCAGTCGGCGCGGTGTTTTAAAAATGGATAAATGTGGAAACAGAATTGTATTCCGCATTCGTATACGTGTGTTGTGTATGAAAGTTAGCGTTCAACAGTATGGAACATGTGTGTATAGGATAGTCGGACGTAGGTCTGGAGACTGTCTCATTCAAAATATAGCTGGGGAGCGCGAGCCGAATATGAAACAGGGTAGCGTTGGAAAATAAACATATAACCTCTCATTCTGTTTAGAAATAAACTTTTAATCTTATTATTTACGTCAATTGCTACGAAATTGTATATAAGGACATAAGCGTCAATGCATTTTTTGTTTATTGACTATTATTAAACGTTTAACAAGAAACTACAATGTTAAACATGTTAGCTAAATGACAGAAAATTTAATTAGACATATATCTACCTTAAGCCGACATACTACGCTATTCATACCTATGTTTATATTTATAGTGATAATTTGCCCTTTAAAATCCGCCTCGGAATACAGCGGTATGAAATAAGGCAATGAATATTAAATTAAATGTCATACGTTGCAGACGGTGTTTGTAAAAGGGCAGACGTGTTCGATATTAGCTGTCGTTGGAAATGCCTCACAGTGCTGCATTCGCCTGTCGACGCCACGTAAATGGCCGATATTGTCCGTATTTTACGTAGTTTTAGGTGAGCACTCAAGATTTCGTAGCTATCACGCCGTAAGTCTTTTTCGAAAGCTTTAGCCTTTTTTGTTTCTATAAAATGGTTGATAAATGATATTTTTATACATGTCGCAAGAAAATACCAAGTATAAAAAATTACTACGGCGTAGCGCGCGTATGTAAAATATTGTATTATAATAACACATATATTTTCCATATTTCGAGGGATAATAAAATGGCAGAATTATCTGTTTACAGATACTGTGACAAATGCTAGTTTGAATAGAGGAATTGTTTACAAAAACTTGATAGTTAGGACAGGTTTGAACGCCTACGTTGAGATTGAATAAAAATACGTGGGTTGAATTATGTGACTACATTTTACATACATTTTATTGTCATGTGGACTAGATTTCCGCTCTAAAACACTGTTTATACATTTACGTTTATCGGAAGGTTTCAATGAACACGAAAATCAGCACGCTGTACTAGGTTACCTATTTTTTACTATCAGAGAAAGAAAAAACTTAGAATTTTATTGGGGTACAGCAGTAGTACAACAGTTAATTGGTATTTTTTATGATTTTCATATCTGAATAAGAATATATTTACAACAAAGTATAATACTTATTCAGACATGAAAATCATAAAAAATAACTATTAACTGTTGTTCTACTGCAACCAGCAGAACTTCAATTTATTATTTAATTATTTCTTGTAGTGCGTTCTTAAGTATTTTAAACAACACCTTCCTTAATAATAGTTGGGGTTGAAATAATGTTCATTAGTAACGGACTGTTAAGTTTCACTCAACCTTAACACCATTATATTTCTTTATTATCCTGTAAATAGTCTAAATGTGAAATCTCTTCTTCTACATAAGACCCTCATATTAAGTAACTTACAATACGGCCGACGTATCTTGGCGAGTCTGAAGTTAGCTGATTAGCTGCGCAGTAGACAATTTCGTTTCTAAAAGATTCATTGCGCAGCCAAACAACCAACTGGCCGTATTGTACAATATTAGAATTTCTCATAGCTACCAAGTCTTGCAAGTGGATTAGTGATCCTATTAATATGTGGCTGGAAGCTGGCCGTGTACAGTACCTGATATAATCCCTAATCGAATCTTACAAAATCTTCTGAATGTGTTTGAGAAATCTATTTATATACACGATAGTAAGTTGAAATATTTATGTTTAGTTACGGTTTACTCTCGTGCATTTTTCGGGATTGCCCGACTAGTTAGAAAATTGCACACGAGTAAATCGTAACTAATCGTAAATATGAATGTGTCTCACGAAAGTAGAACTTTATCTCACTATACAAAAACAAAAAGTCAAAATATGCATAATATCCTGTTTTAATGTGGAATCATTTTCTTATTTGTATGATTTTTTTTTCTTAAACTTTATTGCAGAATAGAAAAAAAAATATCTGAAAGTATAAACTTTTTTGTAGGCAGTACAATACCTACTCGGCGATGGGTGGTACAGATAACAACTATCAACACAAATTGTAACCCCTTGTTCCATTCGCCAAATTGGGTGCATTTCTACGCGAAATTTTAACACGATACCATTGTAAACAGACAGCCCCATTGTGCTGGCATGTGTTCTGCCATTTTGTTACTCGACTGGGAAATAAAGCGGAAATAAACCCCGTTACTAAAATACTTATACAAATATAAACACCTAATAATTTTCGTGAAAATAGTCTAAAATTCCAAAAGATCAACAAAAAATCTCATTTGCATAACTTTATGGAAGTAGATAACGATAAAATGTCATCTGTGAAGCGAAGATTCTCTTTCAAATGCACATTAACGTCCAAATAGTCCACAAAAGTCATAAAACTCACACATGGCAAAGAATATGAACGGATTGACGAATTATAAATACACAGCTGACAAAGTCAAGGCTCGTAGGCTCAGTATTATCAGCGCCGAGGGAGGCGATGAACATATCACCTACAGTAGCAATAAAAATTAAACTTTATTGGCAATAAAATAAAGTTTAATTTACGATGTGATATTGTTACAGTTAAGTTTTTTATAAGCGGTATCGTGTTAGTAAGTGTAGCCAGTCCACAGCACGGGCTGATGACAGCGAGACCACAACAATCGGTACGAAGAATAATCGCTACACGTTTTATAGGTCGTAATTGTTGTCATAAAATGGTAACAAAAGTTGTTTTTACGTTCGGCACGAGAGGCGTGTTTATCATCCCGTAGTAACGATACAGAATTACTCAATGATTATGGTGGGAAACCAACGCTTTTATAGCATTTTAATTGTTTTAGTCGATTTTTAGGTGTTTCTCACACGACTATTTGTGGTAGATCAGTTGCGGAACTTTATCCTCACTATTTTGTTCACGGGATATGATAATGCGAAGATGTAAAGTTTCCGCGCATGGCAATCTTTATATCGAGAAATACGAAACGTCTTTTAAGCTCGCGTTGCGACCTTAAATGGGTAGATGCCCAAATGATGTTATTGAACAAAATTAACCAATGCATTTAATTTAACATACCATATATGTGCCGTACCTATATAGACGAAATAATACCCAGAACGAATGGAGAGAATATATTAAAATATTTAATTAGGGTTCAGGCGAAACTGGCTTCGCGGGACGTCCCATCTGTTCGGGGATTTAACAATGCAGCATTTCTTTGAAGGAATCGCGGCTCGCATAAAATCATTCTAATCAAAATTCAGATATTGTGTGTTCCGCGTACTTCTTGACTACTATTACTATAAGTATTAAGTTTAATAATGAATTCGATTCGAGCGTGACTTCAAAAGATAATGGGCACGTACGTGCAGGGAACGACCGAGACGGGCGTTGCTTATGTAGGCAACGAGCTCCATGTTTATTTAGTAACACATGGTAAGGGATATTTTCCGATTTGTAGGCGTAGTTCGACGTCCGTCCTCGGGCGCCAACTGACTCACCGACTACGGCCGATTGTTCGACACTAAACGTCGATGGAATCGGTAACTCAAGCATTTTACGGCCGACTTAAATAATATATGGGGCGTTGCGTAATTTTCCTTTAGTTTCGCCTTATGCGAATGTTAGTGCAAATATTGGCTTTGGGCGTGGTTCCGGAGCGTTATTTAATATTGTTATAGTTGCATACATCCGTAAATAAGAATAGTGCTAAAGGCAAGCGCCACCGACGTTAACGTTCGCTCTCATTAAACGAGTGTTGTACGACACTGAACGTAAATATTTTTGGTCGTTAATCCAAAGACTGCTCGGACGCGATTTGGCATTTTTTTACACTATAAACAATTCCGAGCGCTCGTTAACAAGAAAGATGAGCTCTAACACTTCGGTTTATGGACAGTAAAGTCGTCGGCACGCGTGTGTTTGCACGACATTTGCTACTTGATAAATTCAGTTTAACCGTAGTTAAGCTGGGCGGAAGAAAATCGGTGATCGTGATCGGGCCTCTAGAAATAAATTGCTCCCTTGAGCAGGTGGCGGTAGAAATTAGAAAGCCCAAGATGAATGCGGTTATTAACTTGTGTATAATTAGATTAATGAAATGTAGATAGGGAAGGTTGTGTATTTTTCTCACCTGCTCTATCTATTAAATATTTTAAATTACAATAGATTAGCTTTAAGGAATTGTATCAAAAACGAGTATGGCGAGTTGAATTTTCGATTGATCGTATAAAATGAGCGAGGTTAAAGACCGTTCGGGAGCACGTCGGTGCGAGGCTGAGTGTAACAATCCTATCGATGCATTCGAGTCAGTGACCTCATGATGTTGAGCGTGCCGCTCTAATACACTTTATTTGTCATATTTCACTGAAACCATTAACAAATCTCAGATAAAAATCTATAAAACACATACAAAATAATAATTCTTATTTCTAAATACCTATTTTTCCTCTTTAATTTTATTCGAAACGGTTTGATTTCATATCTACGCTACATAATCCTATTTTGAGTCTCAATTTCATTAGAATTGGTCTGACAGTTACGAGCATCGGGAGCGTTAATTGTAGGCACAGTTATTTTTCATTAAAATCTACTTAAATGAAAAAAGGAGTCGTTTGCGTAGAATATCTATTAAAAAAATCTCTGTAGGATAATACAAAAGATATTCTCATTCATTCATGCTTTTTGAAAATAGAACCAGAGTTTCCTCATGCACTTGCATTTGAATCACAATATCGATTCTCAATCGGTAGCTCTACTAGCCTATTTCCTAAAAACTCCTCCTATCGACGCAGTCAATCGAGTTTTTCTATCGAATATAATATCCGTATGCGTATATCGAATATATCGAGAACTAACATCGGAGCGGCGAGCAGGTAGGGAGTCAGATAGCTTGGTTTATAAATAGGTAAAGAGCGTAAATAGAAGCGGTTGTATCGGCTTTGAGCCGCTACCAATCGATACGTGATATCGTTGTGATATTACGTCATAAATCCCTCTAGTTTCCACCCGAAAAGGAACCTTACACACAAAATTCTAAGGTACATTTTCGATTGAAGATTTTCTTTCGTATTAGCTTTATACCTACACATGTTACAGAAGGAAACGCACACACGGCTATAGAGATAGGTGTGCATGGATAGTTAAAAGTTAAATACCAACATGTTTTCATGTTGTTGGATCTTTTCTTAATCAAACTAATGGAAATTGCCAGGTTTAAGAGTCAGTAAGTAATTTCTTTAGTTATAGTACATTCTTTATTGGGTTTAATGGAAGATGGAGGTAGTTTTGTTCGTAACCAAATGAACTGTTATTTCGTTAATGTTATGATTTGATAGAGCATTCATTTTTGTGGTTAAACAATCTAGAGCTACTGGAAACTATTCAAATTAGAAAGAGTAGAAATAATCAAATATAACAGGTGTAATTTAGGGCCAGGCAATTCACATTCTATCGATTTATACTAAGATATTTGAGCCGAAGTTTCCCGGAATTTTCGCTCGCAGCTGTCAGCAGCTAGGTCCTTTGTAATGACGTCATAAACGACACGGGCTAAGGCTTATCTCGTTATATCTGTTTGATATCTTCGACTGAGGAAAGGAACAATATGTTGGCAATCTTTACTTTCCTTCTTTGTATTACCTACTGAATGTTTGCGCTCACTGAGGCGTGGGGCTGTTGTTACGTCTAAGCGACGTAGTTCACGACAAATATACGTACAAATTTACCTTATACAGGTAAGCCTTGCCAACTCATTTTTCGTGGAGGTATTGGACGGAAAATATTAGGTTTTATCTCCCCTTTCGTGGGTACTTAGCTTTGTAATGGGATTTATTTATCTTTTTTGATTAACAGCAACATATATAAGTACCATAAATATTATTGTGTTACAATTTGATTTTGAAATTATAATTGCTAACAGCAAAAACTGGTGTAGACTTGTATCTGTAGCACTAAAAAAATCATGTTTCGTGACGTCGATACGCAATAAAATAAATTATAAAATGACAGTTCATGGCTATCTATACAGGCATCTAATCTTAGATATAATATTCTAATTACAACCATAAAGATACATGACGAGTCTGAGAAAAAAAAACAAATAAAAAATTAATAAGGTTGATAGTTTTAGATTAGATACCCACAGCGTATACTTTAGTTATGTGTTCAGTAGAAATACCACTGGCGTTGGATCCAGGGTCGTTACGACCGAAGTTTGAACGAACGGGTACCGTCTCTTAAATAAAATCTTAAAACTTTTATCTTTTGCTTTGATAACGCACCTATTCCGAGGCGGAACTTCTATTACATTCGCCGTTCCACGATGCTTTGTGAGAAAAATGTAAAAAGATTCAAGGAGATCCGATAGAGAAGTTTGTCTTTTCAATATAAAAGACGGGCAGCCTATCTTTTTTCTTTTGCATAATACCAAAGTTTTTGATACGCGTTATATGCCTACTGCTCGTAAAACTGAAGTGTATAATTTAATAACGCAATTAAAGCACTATTAAGAACAAACATTATCATTGACATAGATAATGTTAATATATGAAATCGTCAATCTAGAATATAATAATACATAATTAAACAAAAGATAATATATTTAGTAACACTTTAAAAGATCATAAAAATCACCACGTGCCAAATATTTTGATTCGATATTGTTTTTGACCAAAATTCGAGGGTTTTTTTACTGCTCAGCTAAAAGTTTCCACTATAATAATAATTAACTAAACGACGGTATCAGAAGTAGAGACCAATTCGATTTGATACCGTGTGGAAAAAATGTGCACGGGATTTACAATTCGTTTACGATCGAATTTTATAGCATTTTTATGTTTTTCCAATTGCTTTCGGTTGACAATCCGATCCGTGTAAATTCTAGCAAAATATGTGTGTGAAGAATCCGAAGCTATTAAAATGCAAATTGGATGTTAAATTTACTATACTATGTATAATAATGACGACCGTAGGCTTTGACCGCATGAGGTAATTGACATACCATGACCACGGTTTAATCCGTTCATAACTATCGATGTAAGTAGGTATATAAACAGGATATTGAATATCGAGGATTGAAAGAAATATAACTTTGATCTTACTAACAATTGAAAATAAACTGTAGCAATAAATAATAAAACCAATAATAAGCTACTGCAAAGCGAACATTTGAATCAAACATTGTTTAAAGCTAATGTATGAATAGTTGGGTGTAGTCTCGTGAAGAGTCCAAAATACACACTACTTACATTCTGTTTTGTATTCATAAATAAAGCTACATCCGCGATAATCACAAGGAAACCAGCTATAATGACAGAGAAAATATGAGCGTTTCCTTATTGAAGATTACAGCAGCAAAAATGTAGATTAAGCTCACTGAATTTAGGTATTCAAGGAACAATGTCCCGGCGAAGGGACGGATTAAGGCGAAATTAAATCATTACGAACATCTGCGTTCCTGGAGCTAAGTATCAAAACGATGCCAATAGGTACGCACGGATTATATTATCCGTCCTCTCTTTTATATCCCCAGTTTTTAATTCGGCGTACCTACATGGTGTGTATTTTAATATTTACCTGGAAAACATCAATATTTCATGTAAATCCAAGCCTCCATCCTGATTAAACTCTCGAGGGGGCTAATTCATTACGAACATGCATAATCGAAAGATTAGATACACGTGTCGACGTTGCTTTTGCTTAATATTTATTACACCCCACATTTTTCTCGACCCCGGTGATTTTTCTTAAAAATATTTATCCAATATACACAATCAGTGCCGCCTCATCATTTATGAAAAATCGTTTCTCTTCAGAGAGTCCTCTATAAAAAGCTCATTCCAAATTAAAATTAAGGTCTAGCGTAACTGAAGAAAAGAATCTTATATTTCGACAAAATATTGCAAACTGAAATGTACTCTAACGTAATGTGTGTAGGAGAATTTTCGCTCGTACGAAGGAGCATTTACGACCTATTTTAAACTGTCTGTTGTCAAAATAACTGGTTGTTTTTCAAGATCCATTTGTGTGGTGCCCCACACTAGCTCTGAATTATAGATGTTAAAAGAACAACAAAACATGTCGATATTTTAGTCGCGTTAGATAAAGTGTTAATAGCAGTATAAAACCAGCGTCGAACGGGTATTTACGAAATTATTCTTTATAATTTGAGTTTTTTTGATGCAAGCCAAATGCGCACGGTACCTAATAAATAATGGATTAAAAAACAAATAATAAATGTACATAGGTAGATATTGTTTAGATTGTTATACATGGAGATAATTATGTAGGTAGGTGAATCAGATAGTTTTATCAGTGTACAGAAAAATCACTAAAACGTGAAAGATACACTAAAAGTAGACAAAAAGGTAAGATATGTAGTTGACTAATTAGATAAATATCATATTTAATACTCTTTATCTGTAGATCGTACGGTCGAGTGAGTGCGGTCAGTTGTCTATATATATAGTGGAGTCATTACGGCGTTAGTATACGTACTGGTCAGAGTATATAACACATCCCATCGAGCGAGTCCATTAACATCAAGCGTTATTGAGGCCGTATCTCGAACCCCGAGCCACTCCGATAGCCCCACGTTCCATTAAAAGAAACCATAAAATTACATTATTATGTGTTAATAATTTCAAGTGAAAGAACGCCTTTTCGAGTTTCCTTCGTGACAAATTAAAAATTCATATTCATTCCGTTCTGTAAATCTTTCATATACGTCGTACAATTAAAGATTTAGTATTGGAATATCGAGATGCGAAATTGAGTTTCGCCTTATCGAGTGTGAAAATGATACTTCGCCAGTAGCTTAATTTTGTGTTTGCGTGTAGTCCATTTCGTCATAATACGCTTGGGAAATAATATGCTGTTTCACGGTTTATTTTTTAGGTATTCGAAACGGCTTTTATAATCTGATCATATGTTAACATGAGAGTCTTCTTTAATTCCTTTACGATTTTAATTTCGATTGTAAAATTTAAGTATCTGTTATTTTTCGTGAAAGCCTCGGTACCGAGGTCATGTTTCGTCACATACCTGCAGTATAAACATACCTTTCGAATTGGGGTGCACCTAGATAAGTATAGCTATAGTATATCCCAATAGTTCCTCCAAGATTCAGATAAAAAATATGTTTCGAGGCGGAAGGCCGATGTAAATTTAGTCGGCGTATCTACCTGTGAAAGCCGAAAGGCGTTTACTTGGGATGTCTCATAAAATTACTATCTAACTGCTTCGCGTATTATCAGACCTGTTTTGAGGCGAACCGAACTCACATGAAGCGCGTAGGTATTTTAGCAGATTAAGATTACATTTGACACGTTATCAACGTAGGTAAAAATACTCTGAATGCAAATAAACCTCCTCCTTTTTTGTAAAATATAGTCGTGATAATTTTTGCGTCGGCTCATTACCTACCGCCGGTTCCCTATCGGATTATATTAATTTAAACATTTTCTGCTCAAATTATAATATTAACCGTTTTAAATAAGCTATCTTTGCAGTGAAGCGAGTAACTTAATTCTTTTTTTAATTTTGCTCGATGGGGCAAAAACCTCATTTAGGTACATGGTGTGTTTGTTTGATTTAAAAGGACCAGTTTATTATAATAAACTTATTTTGGAACGTGGCATGAACGTGATGTTTCGGAAGCCAATAAGAAAACAAATATATTACACAAACAAGCATTAATCTCTAGAATGTTTTGGCGAATCCTAAACATAACTTCATAAGACTTCCCTAGTTATTTTTGAAACGAGACCAATTCTCTAGAATAAAATATAATAACAGAACATAAACTATCCGTTAGCGAACTAAACAAGCTTCAACGAAAACACGCATAAGAAATAAATAAAAAGTTGCCAAATCACTCCATTTCGAGATCACTGAAGTTCGAAATTCGACAACTCATTCAAAAAGCATAGCACTTAATCCAATTAAGTAATTGGTGGCTACCGGTGTATTATCGTCAATGCTTATTGCAGCTAACGGGACGTGTAGGTACATTAAAGATAATATCGCGTCTGCGAAATCGATACGCATTGCTCCCTAACCTACCCTGGGCGGCGTGTAAGTTATGCCTGCGAGGCCAGTGTTTGTCCGCCAATCAAGTGTCGTATTTTACTGCTACAAGCCGACACTAACTTACCACAACGGGCACTGCCTCTCGGTTAATGAGACAGCATCGTTTTAGTGTCAAACATTACGCGGTACGGGAATAAAGGTACCGTTTAATAGAATTAATGGAGTGTTACTCAGTGGAATGAGTTAGTGATGATTGTACTTATACACTGTTTGGAGAAAAAGAATTTGTGTAGGTATGCATTTCCTTTGTGTTTCAATAAATTTTGAATACATTTTCAATTTCAGATTGCTTCAAGGATTATGTTGATGTGTATTATAAAATTCTTCCAGACACTATACAGTTGATGAATAACATGTACTAACGTTATTGCGTTATCATATTATAGGAAATAGAGATACATTTCTTATTTGATAGCGTCTTAATTTAAGATGTAATTTTATTTAAACGATCACATTTTAAAAACACTTCTGTGAAATATATTTCATTGAAACCCGTACACAGAATTATTTATTAGTTTAACAGTTAATAGAATTGACTCTCCAACACTCCGCAGCTACCTAATCAACGTCTCACAAATTCGTGAACCGCGCTACACTTGAAGTAAATAGAATCTATATCACATTATGTTCCGTAGGTATTATTGCCTTAAATCAATTGAAACATTTCAGTGTTATTAAACGATAATTTAAAACGGCGCCCGACAATAAGAAATTATACTGTTGATGTCATAAATATTTATACAGGAGAAATGTCATAACATTAGTTACATTGAGTAACGGGCGATTTCTCTTAAGTCTGATTGGTATATTATTATGAACGTTGTAAAAATAAATATTCAATTACACAACTGTGTATCTAATGGAATAAATACACATTTGATGCCCGTTTTTAAACATTTGTACTTACTCATTCTACGGTTGCTCAATGGAAAATGGCTTCCATTCTGAAAATAGATGCTTGTTCCGCAAATCTATTTAATGCCTACATCTAGTCTGTGGTAATGAGTTCAGAAGTTTCTCTTGTTAACAACTTACCTCCACAAAACAGGGTTGCTTATACGGATATAGACACAAAGGTACAAGGTCCTCGTCTTAATATATTGTCCATAACGAAGGTACTACGCGACATATACAGGCAAAACAAACTATAAATTCAATATATGTCATCGACTAAGTAAAATACACCTACAATGTCTTGTTCGGGTACAATGTCATACAAAAAGGACTATGTTTTAAGTCTTGTTATCGAAGTAACGAACAAAAAAATTCAAAAGAATTTTCAGTGAGAAAATAAATGCATAGAAAAATTCTTTCTTGTTATAGGAAAGGCGGGAGAGGGCGAGGCGTACGTCGCGTCTCCTACATATTTTATTGAACACGAATGGGACACAAGCGACGAGGCTGCGAGATAGATCCGACGATAGATAAGTTATTAGGTAATGTTAGTGGGTTAATAATCTAGTTGATGGACTGTTATTATGTTTTAATTGGATTGTTGACGCATAAATTAATATAGAACTTTGAATTCGAATGCATCTGAGTTTTAAAGTTGAAAAAAAGTAAAGTGTAAATAATAGCATTGATCGGTTTATCTTCGATTTATTTATAATGACTAATTTAATCATACTTCGAATCTACTGCTCATGTTACTACTACGTAAATCTTAAAGCTTTTCTTTCTTTTTTTATATTTTCAAGCAATATCAAAATTACATCTTTTACAGGTATCTCTAAATGTCAAGGTTTCAAAATACGAAATTTTGAGAAACACATCAACGTTTCTGAGTTTAATTTTACAAAATTGTTTTTTAGAGGTTTTGTTTTTATAAAGGAAAATTTTGGCTCTCACTAGAATTTCTCCTATATCGTGGGTGCGTTTACAACCATAAATCTTCACATGCAAAAACACCTAGACCCGGAACAACTATCTATAGGCCATACAAATATTTGTTCTGTGCGGGAATCGAACCCATGACCCGTTGCGCAGAACCTAATTGCTCAGCCACTGCACCAAACATGTCGTCAAATTGCTAATACACATGCAGAAAAAAATCTTGTGACGATCTTATTTCAGAAGCCATTAACTACCATTCAAAATAAATCATTCCAAGATACCACAAAACTCTCGACCTTCACCATAAAAACCAAACATTCAAAGAAAACACAATCAAAACGGCTCATCAATCATTTCATGACATCATACATCAATCAACGACAAATAAAACACAACGTAAAACCCGATACTCATCTTGCGACACATCCGCTGTTCGCTTCTCGTGTGCCACGCACCTACTTTATGTCGTATCAGTCCGTGCGGTATTCCCTAACTGCACTTCAGCTCCTGAACTGACGTATACACGAGTATACAATATATATAAATACATACGTGGATATAGCACGCACCTACTCGCATTCACGACACGTAACTTATGTTTTAGAAGAATTTTTCTTGCGCTGTAGGTGTAAGTGTAGGTAACAAAGTAGGTACTACTTTGTTTTGATTCCTTAAAAAGGGTTGGCAAGATATATTCGTTTATTTATTGTGGTATTTTAACTTTGTACGTATAAAAACTAGTGCAAGAAGGGTTCGTAAAACAATCGAGAACAACAGATGAGAAAATTATAATTTATCAAAAATCTATTATTATTGGTTCAATAATTAATTACTCAATGGACATCATTATAAGTACACATACAAATATACGCGAGTTTGTTTATATTACTTTAATCTACTCGCAGTTAGGTATTCGAATTATAACAACAACGAATTTTCTAGCAACAATATCTACTTAATAAAACTCTACCCCCTATAGATAAAGCTCTATACAGCAGCCTTATTGTCTAACTTGAAATCCATTACCAGTGAACTTGAAGTCGATTACCAGTGGTCGACCCAGTCAGAATGTTATCGGTATTGTCTAAGGTATTCAACTGGTCTTCGGTTTCGGAATGAATGATCCGTGTGAATCCAATTTCCAAGTTTTTGCGTTTCGGTAATGCAAGTAGGACTACCAATAGTGCCATGGTACTATTTGCGATTTAATTGTTTTAGTAGTTGCAAAAACGGTAATTATATTTATTATGCTGTAAAAACACAGCCTATGCATTATTTTTGTCATTATTTGCAATTTAATCACGTATTTTGTCAGTAAGCTTACTAAAAAATTAGTAACGAAACGCAAGTTTTCTTTCTTCAAACTATGAAACCCACTCATGTCACTCACTGTTGGAGTTGTGTATAGTCTATGGTCAAAAGTTCGCGGTTTATTTTCTAGTCGTTGGTGTTGTGTGTGATTTTTTTTTGCTAAAGATTCGTTCAAAGTAAGTTTATTTAAAAAGCTACTACCGAATGTATGCGTTACAAAAGTTGTTATGTTGTTACACAACAGTGCGATAATGTGATAGTATGGCTATCTCAGAATGCCTGCAAGAAAAGCAGTTTCTTTGCCGAAATGAATGCACCTATCTACTCAAATAAGGGTGTTCAGATGATTAATAATTACTTCTGAGATATTAGGTAGGAAGTTATTTCTTATTCTTCAAACGCTTCTAATACAATGTTCAACACAACAGTGCTAAGATAGTATGGCTATTTCAGAATGCCTGCAAGAAAAGTACCTAGTTTCTTTGCCGAAATGAATGCACCTATCTATTCATAATTACTTCTGAGATATTAGATAGGAACTTATTTCTTATTCTTCAAACGCTTCTAATACAATGTTCACCACAATTTTCTTATTTTGATAAAAATTTCACCAAAACACTTCAAACAAGATTCGAATGAGCTCCCATGCTTCATCTGACGTTTCACATGGGCTTGAATTTGCTACTGAAATTCATTTCGGTGTTACGCAATACCAAAATTAGCCATAATACGAAGTTCCATTCATTCACTAGGTTTGAATTTCGCTGGTAATGGTGTTGTATGTGACAGCTATTTACGCAATACGAAAGTGACAATTGAAATCCAGGCTAGGTTTCAAATGTCAAAAATGAAGCCCATGTCGATTACCAGTTGAGTTAGACAATAAGGCTGCAGGTTATAAATGTTTTCGTGTAATTCGGTTTAATTAATGGTATAAATTAAAACGGCACGGGATTTTGTTTGATTAAAAATTCATTACATTAATTAAATTAACTCTTAATTTTTGTCTCGCGATTGTGATAAATGGCCGCATCTACCTAAGGTTTAAATAAAAAATTACGCCTTTTTTTATTTGATTTGTCATTTATTTGCCACGCATAATGAATAGAATGGAAGCACGTCGACACAGCTGGCGGACACGACTAGCGCGATATCGCTCTGCACAGTCAGTTAACTCGGGGCGGTAAAATGACTCAGGCCATGTTTAACTTTTGAATTATTTTTTTGTTGCATCTGAAAGAATATTAATGCAGTGTCAATCTGTGTGTGTCACCGGTGGGTACGCACCAGACCAAGAGGTTTAAAGGAATCACATGCATTCGAACACACCCTGTATTCTCTATTTCCTATCTACGTGGTTTCCGTAGATGTAGATATTTCCTTTTGATTCCTCAAATTGGGTTGGCACCTATGGGAATTTGATGAGGTTAGTCGAAGGTTTGTGTGGTCAAGATCTACGTTGATAAGACCCTCATTTAAGTTGGGTAAATAGTTGATACGGGTTCAGATAGTACCTACACTTCCTACCTACCTTTGTGTTTGTGATAGGTGTTTGAATAGATATACATAGGTGAAAGCAAAGTTGGTCAAATTATTTGTAGTTTATTGTATTTTTGGTATTTTCAATAAAAAAAAATATCTGAAAAACTACTTAAATTGTATAAAACAGAAAAAAAAATATTGTTACCTACTTATGACTCTCAGATTTCAAAACTGATTATATTCGATAACAAAAAAAAAGTTTATAATGGAGCTAAAGAGTTGAAAAACAATCTGTCTTTAGCCTCTGTTCACCGAAGCTCCCTAAAATAATTTATATATGGGTAAATCATTATGGTTTTGATAATTACAGATGGTAAATAATCATTTGATACCCATTGAAGCATTAAAATGATTATTTGAAATATCCACATACAAGCCTATTAAAAACTTGACAGACGGGCTACGTACCCTACCTATCAAGTTATAGTTCGCATAAAAGTGGAGAACTTAGAATAAATTGACATACTTATTAAATATGTATTTTTAAAAATATATCCCGTCTCCATTCGCTTCAAAACAAGCACAGAAAACGCTTATTTACATAGATTATACTTATTGGATCTAGTTTACTCTCGGCCGAGCTATCCGACTGTTGTCAAATATTTTAAAAGGAAGGACATAATATACACTGTTTATATAGCTGAAATACTTGTTTAATTCTACAACAAGGTGTTGTTTTAATGAAATAAATAAGAAATTTAATTACGCCGTGCTCGGTACGAAGAGCGCACGCGTTTGTGTTTAAAAATAAAATTATACGTTTAATTAGGGTTTCGTAGGTATAATGTTTTTTACGGCTTAATGCTGAATTTATCAAGTAATGAATTCAGGAATAATTAAAAGGCTAAGATATACTTATACAGAAGAGTGTACGCGTGTGTGTTGAGGTCGGGTTACATTATCTGTAAAGGAGAATGCCCATTTTTCTTCTGACCGTCGTTGCGCATCAAAAATGTTTGTATGGTGGCATAAATCGGACATAAAAGAGGGGTGATGTCATTCTTTCATAGGAAATAAAAATTATCAATTTATTTTGTGGGGTTTTTGATGTTCTTTCATTTTCTGTTCAATTTTGAGGTTAGTTTTGTAACAAACCTTTCACCAAAAAAATCAGCCCTTTACTACAATATGATTTGAACTCACATACGACAACAGAAAACAGATTCAAGAAATCAATGAATGATCCCAAATAAATAATATTTCATAGGTAGGTCATGCTGAAAGTAGGTTTGTACGCACGGCTACAGATCAAGCTATACATTTCCAGTAACCTGATCTCGCATTGTATAGGATTTCCTTACAGTGAGAGGTTAGTGTAAACTGGAAATGTATAGCTTGATGTGTAGCCGTGTGTACCTTTAGGAAGTAGAAAATAAAAATGCTTGAATAGAGCAATGAAATAGTTTTATTGGTCAATAATATAATATTCAAAAAATGTGTCGTTTAAAAACGGAGCCGACGGCTCAACAGACCTAAATCGAGCCCAACTTAGATACCACAAAATCTTTGGTGATTTACTGCACACAGGACACGGACCGTAGTCGTAAAAACGTTCTACACAATCCACACCACCAGCACAGGAACAGTATCTTAGAATGGTCTTCAAAAGAGTTCTTAATCGTGCAGGAATCTGCAGACGCGACTGGACACGGACTCAACGCAATGATAAGTTACTTATTAGCACAACAAACTCAACAAATACCAAATAAAAACAACACGATGCTTTGTTTGTTAGACAAATTGACAGTGACACCTGTGACACTTTTGATAGCTCACCTTTCACAATTTTTTTTTTTCATAATTTTTTTCATGACCATTTATAGATGCAAGTCTCCTTTCACATTGGCCGTGACAGTGTTACCAACAGTTAATCTAAATCACCCTGATCGTAAGTGATTTGTCAACTAAAAAAGATTTAATTAGTAAAGTAATATTATTTAAGATGTTAATTTAAAAAAAAACTATTTTCATTCTGTTAAATAATAATATTAATAAGGAGAAAAAATGACATAGTTGAAATTATTTTTAAAACTCAGCTTTTCCATAGGCTATCCCATACGATCGATTATGGGGAGGTTTTTAACATTGGCAACACTGCTTTCACTAATATACGCCATTTTAAAAGTATGCAATAAAATCCAATAAATAACCATTTAAATACAAAATATTAAATGCCACATACGATTTCGACCGAATGAACTAAGAGAAGTTAAAAAAATATTTTATAATTTATGAATATATTTTTAGAGCCATACTCTTTTACTTTAAAGCGATACTGTGTTTGGTCAATCTCCTTTGTAACTTTATTGTCTTTGAATGCGAGCTTGACAACTCGTTTTTTTAGAAAACGATAGTGTCGTATAAATTACGTATATAAACTATTCAATTAAAACTTAGTTATAACACTTAATCGATAAATAATACTTATAAACATTACATTACATTCCTATATTTTTATAAGGTCATTGTAAGTAAACATAATAATCCTTTGAAGCTTAAACTTAAATGTGGTTAATAACACCTTATGAATGCTATTATCCTTACCGTTAATGCAATAAGGCAGGTGTTTATTTTAACTATCATTTTATACGCATAAAAGCGCGTTTGATGTGCATATTGAAAAAAATAATAACACGTTTTAAAAAATGTTTTTTTTTACCATCCGAAAATCGCTTCAATTCTGAAGCAATGACCGAGATAACATCAAACCTTATTTACTTGTATTTTCTCTTTAATAATAAGCCTTTTTTCTTTTTTTCTAGGAGGACTGACGCACACAGCCTGCACAAGACGCGTGGTCTGCTCCGGACGAAATTACAATAAATTCTCTTTTATTTTCATTGCAAATGTACCAATCCACAATATTTTCATAATTTTATAGTAGGCTTGAGACCATGCCAACTCATAGTTATCTCGCTCCTAAAACACAGCCGCTATCGAGCCTCATAAAATTATGTAGAGTGGGCGTAGAGTCGCCACCCGTCCCTAATTTTGTGGGATACCCAAACTTTGCCGCATTGCCATAGTGGGATAATGCAGTCCGGCAAACCTCTAACCGATTTGAAGTCCTTTAGTTTGGTCACAAGGTTGGGATAAGTGTCATTTGACCTAAATGTTAGATTCTTAGTGATATTTCAAGGTTACACTGCGATTCCATAATTTCAATTTAATAATTTAAGTATTATTTTTACTGTGGCTATACATGGTTAGCACCACTTAGCCACTTAAAGTATCACTGAAGACTGTTATAAAGCAAATCTTAAAATTTCAAAATTCGATTTTTTTTAAGGAAAATTACACTTAGGAGCAAATAAATCGAGCCACTCCTTATTTCACATGTCCTAGTTATTAGTTTTGGTTTCATGGACTAAATACTAAGTTGACAAAAAACTACCTTCATTGTAAGGGATATCAAATAACCTTTTAGGCGATATATGTTTCGAATTGATAGGTTCCATAGTAGGTATCAAAAATAATAACAATTATACGTGAAAAATAGAAGTGGCTCGACTTATTTGCTCCCAAGTATATTTTTATTATAGTTTTTTTTTCAAAAATTCCTCATCCCTCTTTTAGTTGCGAATTCAGAAAATTGGATTTGTTCTCCGCGACCTCAAATATGACCTCAAATGTGAACACAGCTGATCATAACTGAGAATTGATACATTTTAGCGTATTTTTTATGAAATCTTTGAACAGCTACTTCTGTTATTGTTTCTTGGGGAAATTTTTAGAATAAAAGTTATTCATTAGTACCCCCTTTTCGACTAACCTTGTATAATGGTCATTTAAGAAGTCGTAAAAAATGTAACCAGTTTTTTAAATCCTATACGTATCTACTGAGCCTGCAAATCGCTCATTTACACTCCAACTAATTTTATGTAAATGTATGTGAGGAAACACAGTGCCATAACGAATGCATGGCTTCCTGTGTCAGATCATTAAACAGATACATTCAAAGAATTCAATCCTAATAAAATTCCTCGCTAAATAATAACTGTATTACAGAATAAAGAACACAAGTTCATTTTTAAAGCGTAGTTTAGACTATGCTATATAATATAATATACAACGTGTTACATAATTTCCCATGAAAAAGAAAATAATAATCAAGTAGTATTTTATGTTTGGTGCCATTTACCTCTCAGAGGAAATTAGGTAAGAATGTAAATAAATTTCTGGATAGTCTACTCTTTAGTTTTATGTTTTCAGGGTTGCGTTTCAATGATGATTATTTTATGTTTTATCCAAGATCTTTTTTTTTTTTGATCTTACTTACTACGATTTTTAAATATTGCCAATAGACTCTTTACAAGAGACCTTTTAACCCCCTTTCGGCTTTATTTTTGTAACACGTTTTATAGTATATAGAAAATATTGTATAGCACAATGATATCGCTCAGCATCCATTTTATGTGGACACGTTCACACAACTCTATGCTATAAAGTATTGGCTTGCTGTACGCGATAAACGAGCGTCTTACAGAGCTACATCGTACGATTCCCCGGTCCCCGCCCCGCCTCACTTCTACCACGTCTGTCGCCCGACGGATTGCCGTCAAATAACTTGCTGTACATAGTAAACTGGCTTGCGATATAGTGTATAGTGTGAACGTCATGCTATATAGTTATAGCTAATGACGCAATATGATTTACTATATAGTGAAATAGTATAGCGTAGTCTGAACTGCGCTTAAAAGTGGTTCTTTTAATTTATAGACTTTCGTCTCATTTTTGGGGAATTGTCTCAATATATTATAATAGTTGGCATCACTACAAAGCGAGGGAGATAATTTCGAGTTCGCACGGCGTAGTATGATGGGTAGGTACAATTAAAAGCCTATTAGTACACATCTAGTTAACTTTGATGTATAATAAAACATTTTTTGTAACTAAATGTACTTTTTAATGTTACATCTTGTAGTTATCATGTTTAAGGCATAAAAAAATGTGTTTTGTGTGTAATAAAGTTTGGTTTTGCGGTTGTTTTATTGTTTTAGCCACAACTAGTTCCTGTAGTTAGTCTTAATAACAATACTTGTTAATGAAGACATATTATATGCTTTGAGGTTTTTTATTAATTGAAAATTAGGAAAAAATACGATTAAATATGAGTTTATTCACTATAATGAGATCTCAGAAGAAATAAAACTTAGGTTTTTTTTATTGGCTCACCAACAATGTTAGCGCTCAAAAATTACAAAGGATCTTGCATAAATATAAAAGTCTAGTGTTACAATTTTTTACGGGTAAGCACCACATGCGCTATAATTTAATGGTGTAAAAAAAAATCTTAAAGTCACCAATTATTTTATAAAATTCTATTTAAATTGACGTTTAGATTTTTACCATATTAATATATAAATAAATAAAAGCGAATAAACACACATCAAGACAGGTAAGTATAAAAATAAAATATTCAGTAGGTACGTAGATAGGTAACCTACCATTAAAGTAGAATTAAAGGTAAAGGGTGTCTAAATACCACGATAAAGTTAATAATTAATAGTTAAGCAAGAACATACCTACCTGATAATAAGTAGATCAGTGCCTATATACAAACTTATTTACTGTTTCAATGGTAGAGCAATATTCGAAACTCGACAAAATCGGAGTTTAAATTGTTCGTTTTACGATTATTGCGTACTTCGATGTTAGGTATCTTTTGAATACAAATTTGCGACTCTGGGATATACACGCGAACCATGATACCACAACTTTCACGAGCAAGAACCAACCCTAACTTCTGTAATACAAAGTAGAATTTTGAATAACCTTTTTAAAATTAAAACACGCTTATTACATACATAGGGCCGAGTTTACATGATAGTACAGTCAGTAATATTTTAAGAGCAATATTGACAATTTCTGTTGATGTTGTGTATAGTGCTTAAATCGGTGGGTTTATGTCCATAGATACAAAACATCACGTGTTATGCCGTCCGTGATAAGCTCCATTTTGTTATTGTTTGTGTTTACATGACGGCAAAAAAATTTGAATCTTCGAAGAGAGACACGACAGGCATACCCTAGCTATGTAGGTATAATATTGTAGAGGACTTTAAGGAAAAAAATTGTTACAGAACTTTTGATTAGGCTGCACGAAATTGCTAAGTTAGAAGCCTCAGTGTTGGAGAAACTTATTTAATTTTGGCTGTAGAATAATCTAATGATACAGGCACGGTGGTGGATGGTGAATCAAATTAGAAGAATAATATGGCGAGTCTCACGAATTGGTTAATTTGACGAGAATGTGTTTGTTTATTTCTTGCTCAGAGTACAATAAAACTAGGGTAAAAATTAATTAATTTAGATAAGACAATCTCAATGTCTCTGTATCTTATTAGGTTAGTAGATACATAAAATATATTCGAATTAAAGGAATTTCTGCATGGAAAGAAACAAACACTAACCTACTTGCTAAAAATTCCTTGAAAATGACAGATCTAACTTTCTAATGCCAAAAACTTAAAATCTATCAAACTGTTTTAGGAAGTGACTGCGTAACAAGAATAATAGGAATCCACCTAAAACTTTAGTAACACATATCTTAATAGATACGCAATAAAAATAATACGACCATGAACTTGATTTTTTATACCTACAGTAATAGCTCCACTCAATGGTACTAGACCCATACAATGTTGCTATAAGCAATCGATTTCGTCATTCGAGATGTAAAAAATCGATTTACCGGACTAGAAGCGAGTATAATCGGATATAGAATCGTTTTTATTACCGATTGACTACCATATTGATGATTGTGTATTGATTTTTATTTTTTGAGTTGCCTCTCTAAATATGGTAAGTAGCTAAGAATGGGAGGTTTAAGAGTGGAGGTTGATACCTGTGAGTTATATTGATAGGAATAGTAGTCAAGACCTCTGGAACAACAGGACACCTAGTAGGTATCTATTCAAATAAGTAAGTGAAAGGAATATTAGACTCTAAACAGTTGATACCTAAGCATGTAAATGTACTATACTAATATTCAGGTATCTGGTGAGACTTGAGGCAAAGGTTGGGTCTGGAAAAATGCTATGATGATGATGACCTTAGTGACCTTACCCTGTGAAGCTAAGATTTCAAATAGTTAAAATCTATGAGTATGTTGAGTATGTAGTTAATTTACAGGATTTATACCACAAAACAAATTGGTAGGTACTGGAAAAATCGTGAACTTAAATGTAAGATGGAACTTTCATGTGTATTTGTAGGCAAATATACCTAGTGGGTAAGAGCAGAATATATCGTCACATCCACGGCAAACTTACGAATATGCAAAAGATGCATTTAGAGGGAAGAGTTTGAAGCACTTTTTGTAATTAACAAATAATCATTTTGTAATTTGGATATCGCTATTGTTTTACAGTTGATTTTAAAATGTAACTATTTAAGATAAAATCAACAGATGTTCAATATTTTACAAGGATCAGACATAAATGCACATTCGTAACTTTACCTCATCATAAGGATTCGTAAGTTTGCCGTGGATGTGACGTTATACTATATTCTGCTAGAATATATCCATTATATTTACTATAATTAAAATGTTTTGATCTGAATTGAATAATAAATTGCCTTTACTTATTGTTTTTTATTAACAAATAGGAACAGTTTGTTTTAATACTTAAAGTATTGACAGTAGTTTTAGATACTTAGAGTTATATGGGTCCCTCAGATAAGTTTTTCTTTCACCTATGTACTTATGTAAGTAGGATGTGAAGTTTTTATTATTCTAAAAAATAGTATAATTATAGATATCAATCACCAGACAGTAAATTTAAGTTCTAGGACCTATTGAGCTAACCTTTTCACAGTCACAGAATAGAAAGATTTTCAGTAGAACAGTACACTCCAAGATCAACTTAAAGAAAAAAAAACTTTATTCTAAAAAAAATTACATAACAATAATCTGACAGTGAATTTAAGTCTTAGAACCTATTGAGCTAACCTTTTTAGTCACAGAATAGAAGTTTGTCAGTAGAACAATACACACTCCAAGATCTACATATTGAAAAGTTTTAAATATTCTAAAAAAAAATAACAGAAAACAATCATCAGACAGTGAATTTAAGTCCTAGAACCTATTGAGCTAAACTTTTCACAGACACAGAATAGAACGTTTGTCAGTAGAACAATACACACTCCAAGATCTACATATAGAAAAGTTTTTATTATTCTAAAAAAAACAGATAACTATCATCAGGCAGTGCCTAAAATTGTGTAGGTTATTAAAAAAAAACATATGTAATCTTTATTTTGATGTGTGCAAATATGTAATTTTTATAATATAATAATAATAATATAATGAATAATAATAAAAAAACAGAAAATTGTATTTATTTATTGTCTTAGGACCTATTGAGCTAAACTTTTCAGTCACAGTATAGAAAGTTTGTCGGTAGAACAATATAACACTCCATAAAGTGGCGTTCTTGTACATTCGAGGCTAAAACTACTAACAGGTTTACCATTTTTATTTCTAACATGTTGGTTATTACGTGTAGACAATATTAAGTTCTATAATAGTTTGTAAGTGCACCAAACATAGAACTTGGAGCTAATAATGTTATGTTCCGAACAGTTAAACTAAACGTAAAATACGTTCAAATTAAAATTATAACTGTGTGAGGTTATTATATTTACCTAAGTAGGCAACTACTAATATTATGTAGGGTTCAATGTATCCCAACACGGATGTATCTTTGTTGGTTAATTGTAATTAATTTTATCTTACTATCATCCATTTTTTTTTTTACAGATTAGCTTTTTAGTTAGGTTCCTACGGCAAGGTCAGTAAAAAATTACATCAAACTCAAGCATACCTTCTCACAAAACACATAAAATATAGATAAATAGTTCTTTGGTCAAAATTTTCAGTTTTAATGACACAATAAAATTTATTGATCACAAGCAGTTGACAAACCAATGCAGAACGTGGTGACTACCTACAGAATTTCTGGCTTTAATATGGTACAGGCTGAATGAAATGTGAATTTACAATGATTTAAAACGTTATATTATAGGTTGTTAGGTGTGTAACCTTAGGTATAGGGATATGTTATAGCATAAAAAAAAGATTGTATGTAGGCAAAGTTCCTTAATTTTTTTTCCAAATGATTCCAACAAAAAAACTTGTTCGAGAAGTTGTTTAATAACTCATTTTTTTACTCTAGCGGATTTTTTATCGTTCTGTGATGTAAGTACCTAACTTCTTGCCTAAAACTGTGTAGGTTATAAAGAAATTAATATTCAATCTTTATTTTGATGTGTGAAAATATGTACCTAATTTTTATACTTATGTTTGTTAAATGTGTTTTGTTGTATTTTAAATAATAATAATAAAAAAACAAAATTGTATTTATTTTTCATTTTTATGAAACCTTTAAAAACCTAAATCATGGAATAATGTCAGTTTTTATTAAAGTTTTAGTCTTTAGTTAGGAAGTATTAAGGTAGATAAGCATGCAAGTTAAATATTATAACACACCGGAAAGTCAACAAGCCCACAACACAATCTAAATCTAAGGAAATGAAACTGCAAATTCAAGACAATTTTTTTTCAAAACTTTTAAGGATTCTATAATAACAATTAAAAGTTTTTAGATATAATAAAATTCAAGTTCTATAATTATTTATAAAGCATTACAACTAATAAATAGTTATTATGCTAATAAATTCTACTACCAACACCTAGACAGATTTATGAGATTTTGTCTCACTGAAACACATTCCCTGGAACAACAACATTTCCTGGAAATTTATTTTTAATAGTGGTTTACATTTAAATCAGATTAAGTCAACTAACGATTTGAGGCCAAAATAAATGATATTAATATAAGTATTCATCAGCTCAAATTATTTAGACAGGTACAAAGGCAGTACTCTACGATAATATATACTCGTATATATATGTGTATAGACACAAGTACCTATAATTGTAAAATATTTCTAATTAAGATAAGGAATAGCATCTCACAGCTGGGCAATAGCTTGCCTCCCTAATTTATTCTAAAATATGCAAGTATTTAAATATTTGTATTTAAAACTCTACATTTTAACACAATGTTCCACAAATCAAGACAAACGATAAGTATTTTATACAATAAAATAAACAAAAATGGAAATTTGAATCTATTTCTAGAAAACTGCTACCAAGTCCGGATTCCATTACAATCGCATTACCAACAGCTGACTCTCATAAGATTATACCTGATCGTCGCGCCATCTATGGTGCAAGAGACGAACTACTTAACAACTAACGCCATCTATACAAAACGCGAGGCAACTCAGCAGCTCACCACTACATTGACGCGTACCCCATCACGTTCACTCGCATACGTAATGACAGAGATAAGAATACCTCCCAAGATGTCTTCTAAATTGCCTTTTAAACATTCTCCACGTTGATTGGTCAGAGCAAGAGCGGGTAAACTGGTTTTTTTAAGTTTCCGCCAATCGGCGTGCGGCGGGTGTTCGCTGAACGAACGGCCATGCTATTTTAGGTGGGGCTTGGCTAAAGTTCCTCCTTTATATTCCTGACGTATGCAGTCATTTGAGTTATGGGCGATGGCGTAGGACTACGTGTATTTATAAGAAATCTGCTGAATTGTCCTTTTCTCTGTAATATTTTTTTCAGGAAATAATGCTGAGCTACGTGAATGTTACAGTACCTATACGAAAGGCACAATAGGTACCTTGGCCATAGCAATAAATATGCCGACGGCATTACAATAAATCCTGCTAGTATAGTAAAATTAGATTACCCACTCTTGTTTTTTCCGTAGTAAATTATGTTGTTCTAAAAGAAACACGTTAGAACACGCCACAATAAAAACCTAAAAAATGGATCCTCATCTAACAGTTTGGCTCATAAATATATCACTATGACCTATTTATCTTACGAAAACAATCCTCTAAAAATAAATTTTCAAGTAAATGGGATATTAGACATAATATATCAGCATACGTTTTATCGAAAATTGTTTAAAAGCATCAAAACACTAAGAAAGAAACACGTGAAAACAAGAAATAATAGCGATGCAGATAAAATTGTAACCAATGCCAATGTAAAAATAACTGAATTCGTAAACCTACATTCTGTACAGTTGCGTTCAAAACATGGTCTCGTAAAATACCTACTAATATGAAGGAGCCAATCATAAACATTTATTCTTGTACAGTCGCTAACGAATATTGTTAAGGCTGTGAAATTATTCCCTTGATCAAAGTCATTTCGGCGGTCGGCAAGATGAAAAGAAAAAGTTAATCTATTGAGGAAGTGTATGTCAAAAAGAAAAAAATATTTGGTAGAATTTAGGTGAGGCTTTATCAATTCACGCTTGAAAGCCCGTAGTGCGATGGGAACTTTGCTACGGGAATGGAACGAAGCGCCATCGCGCCACAACCCGGGTCGTAAAACTGGAACTTGTGAATGAAACATCGAACCATAATTGGCACATTAAAACGTCGTCCATTGACAAAATTTTATTGACACATTGTAGGAAGGATAACACACAACAGGTGACCGTAGGTTTTTACGAGCAAACTCAAGCGCGTGCCCCGCCATAAACCGCCGTCGAAATCGTAAAATTGTAAGGAGCTGTTTAAATTGCCCCTAATAGAACATTATAGTAGTCTCAATGACGTGTTTGGTTTTATGTGATTTCGTATAAGTAGGCGCCACCGTAAAATGAGATGACGTAGCTTTGAATCGCCAATAAAATAGTCATTCGGTCCGTGCCTAGACAGACAGATTCTAGACGGGCGCAGTTGAATTCAAAACAGTTTTACGATACCAACACGTGTTTATCTTTAATCGTCATGCATTTATTGTGCCATTACTCGGTCATTAACCGATTTATTATCATAATATTATGTATAAAATGTGGTTTTGCTAAATGCTCATGTAGATACACTAATAAAAGTATTTTTTGTCAAACAAAATATAAAAATTAAACCGTTTTATTTTAACTCTATTTTTGTGTTTTTTGCCCAAGTTGATCACAATAACATTTAAGTTTGTTTAAAAGGTATGGAATTGACAAAACGTGCCCATACTATACCTACAAACATTTTCTTATCTACACGACCCTAAAAGGGTTGCATGTTTGTTTTTTCCTAAATAATCTACTCAAAGTAATTTTGCCCACGGTCAAAAGTTTTAATAAAATGGCCAGGCAAACTAAACTCGTATAATCGTTTGTGTTAGCGACTGTACGCGCGTTTTCCCGTTTCGTAAGTTAACTCAAACTAGTAACCGGCTAAAGGGTGGGTACTTAACATGTAACATAACCTTCCCAAATTAGGTAGGCCCAAAATTTTCCTAACTAAGCACATTCTCTTTACCGGGCTGCCTTAGTTTCTACAATGGCCTACCTCTCCAATTTAGGCTCGTAATGTTGGGATAGACCTTCATAATCCTTTGCAGATATTGTTGGAATTTCTTCTATGTACTTTTATTGTGTAGGGTCTTTTTGTACAAGGGAACGGCTGCTTTTGATAAAACTTATTACCTACAACATTCCTGCTGTTTATTTAACTTTTAAAACAATTTCTACAAGTTTTTGTTTTGATGTAGATAAAATCTAAATATTTTATTTTGGTGTTTAGTTATTTTAATCACTACATAGTATAAAACAAAGTCGCTTCCTGCTGTCTGTCCCTATGTATGCTTAGATCTTTAAAACTACGCAACGGATTTTGATGCGGTTTTTTTAATAGATAGAGTGATTCAAGAGGAAGGTTTATATGTATAATACATGCATATTATAGTAGAGAAAAACGCGTAATACGCGATAAACGACATCCACGCCTGCAAAGCCGCTGGTGATCTTTTGTTAATTATAAATTTAAATTGTGTCGTAGTTGTGTACACACGTTGCTATTATTTATCTTTCACGTCTTCCTAGTCCATTCAAAGGTTGTCTGAAAGATATCGCTATTTAATTTACCATAAGATCGCCATTGTAGCCTTGTTTTTAATTGTGTCTGTGTTTGTTCGATTTTTATGGTGTAGGTACAATAAAGCATGATCTATCTATTTCTTATAAATTTTCACCTATTACAGATTTACAGTTCTTCCTCTTCCATAATACTTATAGTTACCTGTAGGTATTTTTAAGAAAAAAATCTAGTGGGTTTATGATCAAGAAAAAAATTGTTGGTGAACGTTTTTGAAAGGCAATTTGTAAAGACTTGTGTGTAACGACACGATACATAGCATTATTGGGACCATTATCGACTGATCAATAGAGTAATCGGCCGATTTTCTAGTACATGAAGATCCACACATTAAAAAGAAGGTTGCACTATAACTAAATTAAAAATAAGACATAATAGGAAGATTATTATCGTTATACTATATCTGAATGCCAACCATTTAAAAGAGTAAAATAGAAACACAAAAGAATATTCTACGTAGGTATTCAGGTTCCAGCTTACAAGAAATTTTCGAAAAGAATTTCGTGATAGTCTCTGGGAACAACCTCCATTGTGCTATTTGTCCAATATGGTGGAACAGCGGACTGCCCCCGGCCGGCCGACCCCTATCTTATTAACTTTATGCTGACTACGTCACACCCAACTTTGTTCTCTTTGAATCAAATTAAATCTCGAATATAAACGGCTGCAGAGAATTACCTGACGATTTGGTGGAAATTATATTGGGTATAATTCTCTTGGGTAAATGAATATTAGAACGTTTATAAGGGAGGGTGCTGATGCGTCGGAATAGGCAGGAAATGAAATTATATATTATGATACATTTTTCAACTATAATAAAACAGTAATTCTCTACGTCCTGTATTGTTAATTATAACAGCAACTTACCTCATATTTGTTCAGTTGATTGAAATGGAAGTTATCCTTTTATGTATCATCCAAATTCCTTGTTTATCTGAAACAAGAAAAAAATAAAGGTTACTATTGATTGGTCACTAACATTTAGGTATTTCATTTTTAGGTGTTTAAAGGTACCTGCCGAATACTTATACCTAAGGTGCTTGAAGTAATTATAACACTGACTGAACAATGAACAGAATTTACTTATCTTATGATATGACACATATTTATAAACGTTCCGAATGTATTTATCTATTGAGTTCAAATGTAATATGCTAGGTCATTGTTTTATACATTCCTTACTTACTCAAGCACATAATTATTGCTTACATTACCTACAATGTTTACACACCTGTTTAGTTTACTAAGTGTTTATGACAAGGTATAGTTAATGACGAAAACTAGGTAGGTATCTCTCGTTCTAGTTGAGCGGCCATAATGCAATAGCTTGTGAAAGATGCAGCGGTCGTGCAGACCGTAAAGTGAAGGCACCTCATCACCTGTTCACCGTCAGTCGCGGGGCACCGTAAAACCCGTCTGGTTCTAGTCTACGGCATTTACGACCCAACCGATACCCGGATAAAAATAACCATCTCGCAAACGCTATTATTACAAATGATACACAGTTTACGACGCGAATATTTAGGTTTTTATTTCAAATGTTTATTGCCTGTTGTGCAACTTAATAGCGCACTTGAACTTCGCCGGGCTAGTGACACCGTTTGATCCAAATCGCGTTTTATTGTTTTGCTCAATGGACGGACGAATTTTACGAGCGTGTCGTAATCTGTGACGTGATGGTTATAACTCTGATGCGTACTACGATCTCGTGACTCATACGAATGCGCTAACTTTCAGTTTCAACGTATTTAACATTGCACGCGACTGTTTTAAATTTTTAATTGAACTAGTCGGGGTCTGATTGATCCACCCAGTGATTGCTGCGGTTGAATTAGTGCTGGGAATTAGATATGCCGTTTAAACGTCAGCGCTTTTCGATTAACCGATGCTCGATACGAAAAGCGCGATGAGCTCAACCGAATTTTATTGCTTAATCGCTGAAGATCTCATTCTAATTCCGTATCGAGTACCTAGGTATTCGAGTTGAATGTAAAAGGATCGCCGACTCCGAACGTTTCCTTATGTGAGAGCCACCCTTATTTACCTATTTACACACAAATTCTTTAGATCGAAATACGAAAGGTCGATAAGATACGATCCTTCTCGCCTCACTTATCTTTCTTTAATAACATTGTTCCCAGAGGTGCCCTCGGATAAATAGAACAAAAGGAAAATAGTGTCAGGACTCGCGCGACTCGGAGAAAGAATTTGCATTATATTACCTATATTCATATTTCTTTTAAGGTTACCTTTTCTGGGGAAACAAATAATAGGTCGAGTGCATCTGGGATCGCATTAAGGGACATCTTTTTATTCGCTTGGAGGTTCGGTAAATATTTTTGTTATTGCGTTATGCTTCCCTCGGAGCGGGACTCATGTTTTTCGATCTTCGTCTCTGTTTCCGATGGAATATTGTGTAAGTGGCCCGTGCATTATTGATAGTGGAAGTTTTCCTTTACTTTTGACATAGTGCTCTTTGTGGATTAAGGTTTCAGGTTTAGGTAAAAGATATCTGAAAAGAAATACCTACCTACCTTGTTTAGCATAAAACTTACATTTACTACCCAAATAATGTAATGTAATATTCTTTTGGGTAATTTGGTTAAGATTAAAAGATTGCAAAGTAATAAAGGGAAAAAAAAAACAAATAAGCACGGAGTTAAGGCTGTTAACCAAAGTTCATTTACACGCCCAAAGCCGTGGAGCCTTCTCACGGCTTAAAAATAACATCGAAAAAAAAAATGTATACGACAAATTTTTAATCAACCACAACCGACTCTCTAAATGCATAAAATGTAATATTAACACCATTTGTGCATTACATGTAACGCCAAAAACCTGTAAATGTTCGAATAAAATGTTGAACATTATGTGACAGCGCGACACCGCCATACTTTCGAGTATTTTTGAATTTTCAAAACAGGAATGGTGAATAAAATTCGACGTTCATTAGGTGCCTTTTTAGTTTTTTTTTTGTATCTTATATTTAAGCTGAGTAGGTATAATGTTATCTCGCGAGATGGGGCGTCGAGATTGCGCGCCGAGAGTGGCGTTGGTAGCGCTAGCAAAAACAGCAAATCAAAGGATTACTTTTAAATTACTTTTATGGCATCGCTACTTTGTAATGGAGATTAATCGTTTCTTTTAAAATAAATATATTAAAACTAGATAACCTATTTACATACCTATATGAAACGTGTTTACAAAACATAGCTGATATGTTTAGAAAAACCTAATTGCCTCTTGTTTATGTTACATCTGATAATAAATAACATGAAAAGCAATTAAAATAATTTATCAACATGGTTAAAAATCCCATAGATTCATTATTTATCAATTCCATGATATTTAGGTACTCATTCTAAAAACATAAATGTTATAATGATTAGCTAGTGATATATTGTCATTACTATTATAATCATCACTTTACACACTATTGCGCAACTCAAAAATATTTTAATAATGAAGTTTAATCATTTAAAAAAACCGTAGAAATACATCTACTAAGGCGTCCGAACTTTCAACATTAATTCATACATCTTACTTATTAGTTGAAGTAAAACTATGTAGATAGTTAAAGATTAAAACGGCCGGTTCATTCGCATCCACTCATTAAGAAAATGCCTCTATCCACTCATCGAATAATTGGAATAAAACTACGTTTACGTCTACCGACAGAGTAGTTCTATCTTGATAAAAAAACTCAATTTAAATGTTTATAGCCGCGGCAGTAACTTCAACATTTTGTTGGTTCGCCTGCCACGAATTGACGTTTTTAGTAAACGTCAGATTTGGTAAATAAAACTAGTATCTAATGACGAAGGCCCACGCCCACAAAGCCGTTCACAGTTTAATCGATGGATTAGATTATCCACATAGGGATACGTGTCGTGTTATTTTGTAATCTCATGATTGGACATAGCGCACGCCTACGTAACATTTATTTACTCTTACAACTTTCCTTGACAGACACTTTGAGAAGTGACGGAATTTTTTATTTAATCTTATTTTTAGTTTGGAATAATTTTGTGACACTATTATGTAAAGCAGGTATATGGAAAAGGGTGAACTTGATTCTCGTAGGCAGATATTTGGTCGCCTTGATTTTTTTAAGCAGATCATAATAATCTTGACAGCTATACCTCCCAGGTGGTCGTATTTTAAACTTCTTTGTGTGGTGCGAACGTGATTCGATTCGCAATTTTTATTTGCATGTTGCTACATATTGAAGTTCCTTATATGAATTATATGTACGATTGTTTAAATAAGTACGTACATTGCAAGTGAACATACAATTGAATACTAATTAGTACTAGCAACTTTTACTGCCAGTATCATAGATGCTATCTATAGGTACTATAATCAGAAATCATCGTGACAAGCGTATTAACTACTACGATAGGTAATGCCTTATCTTTTTGGCAGAAGCCAGTAACTAGTAAAAGACTGCGATTAAGCTAAAATAACCATTAACCCTTTAACCGCCCAAGTCGTATAAATCCGACAAAAAAATGTATTCATTTCGCCCATGTCGGATAAATACGCCAAAAAAAACTGAGTTTAAAAAGTATTCATTTATTGACATAACATGTTTATAATACTCTTTTCATAGTAGTTATTATTTTGCTGATTTATGAGCTGGGCGCTAGGGGCACGGGAACTGATAAAAAACCAAGCGGTTAACAGTATACCTACTTATAGGTATTTTACTTATCTTGCCTATTTACTACAACATGACCATTGCAAAAATATAAAAAATATGAATAAACCTCGTTCCTTTTTCTTTTTTGCAGTCGCTACTTTACAGCAGTGCAGGAAATGCAAGTGGGATCAGCATCGGAACAGCGCGACATTCGCATGCTACACACAACCCTCCGCGATAGGGTGCGCTGCTACGGGGTGAAAGCTTTTTCCAATTATTGTTACGATACCAAAGGATATTCAGCCGAATAAATCGTTTGGTGCATGTTGTGTTACTTATTCTTTCATGTTTTTATATTATGTGTTTGTAAGATTTTTGTAAAGAGACTAGGTAGTCAAAGTCAAAGTCAAATAGTTTTTATTTCAAGTAGACCAGATCCCTGGTGCTTTCAAAAGGTCAACACTAGGGGCTCGGTTCCAAGTAGTAGGTCCTTTGGAGAAGAACCGGCAAGAAACTCCATAGACACTCTTTTAAAAAAGTAAATGTTTTGACAATTTTCATTGTAGTAATGTAAGAACAATGCAGATTAATGTACATGTGGTTAACAACATGAAAAGTAATGAGAAAGTTAGGCTTTTAAAACGATTGCCATAGCAGTTACGAGCTGACCAGTCCCAACAGACAGCACCCGTTCACGAGCATGACGCATGCATCGGCGTCGCTCAGCTCAACCATGTTGCAGGGAACTCAACGACCCGATGCACAACGCCACCATCAGCAAGACATTTCAGTGAGCATGACAGACTCATACCGATAGACAATAGGCAGTCAAATATTAAGAATGAAAGCGTAACACTAGATGCTGCATGGTCCTCACATTTTACAGCCTTGCGTAGGTATTAACAGAATATTATTAATAATTAATAATTGCAATTAAATTTCAAACTAATATAAGCAAATATTAGCAATAAATAAATTAAATTAAATGTCAAAGAAAAGAAAACAATCAAAATTGGAAACATTAGAAAAATAAGATAAAATAACATACTTATTGAGTCAAAAAAATAATTACAATAAGTAGGCATTTGAATAATGTCCGTTTGTTCTGTTAGACGGTGCCAGAGGGTCGCAGTGTGCAGGAGGGAATCGTATGCCAGACATCTTTATCTACGATGTACTGATTTAGGCTATAATATGCTTTAGACATTAGTACGCGCTTGATATATAATTTAAACTTTGTATCTGGTAAATCAGTTACACTAGATGGAATTTTATTGTAGCATCTAACACTGTTTCCCATAAACGACTTACTGGTTTTCCTAAGTCTAAAACCAGGTACTGCTAGCTTGTCTTTATTGCGAGTATTAAGGTTGTGGTTGTCACTCTTCTTATTATACTGGGCAATGTTTTTCCGAATGTACATAATGTTACTAAATATATATAAGCATGGTAAGGTTAGTATATTTATCTCTTTGAATATTTCACGGAGCGACTCACGGCAGCCTAGATTATAAATAGCTCGGACTGCTCTTTTCTGTAATATAAAAATAGTTTCAACATCAGCAGCCGATCCCCACAGTAAAATGCCATAGGACATAATGCTGTGAAAGTAAGCAAAATACACTAACCTAGCCGTAGGCACATCTGTCATCTGTCTTATTTTCCTAACGGCATAAGCAGCAGAGCTCAGTTTGCCTGCAAGTGCCTGTATATGGGGCCCCCATTGCAGTTTAGAGTCTACTGTTACACCCAGAAAGGTCGTTGAGGGAACCAGATCTAAAAGTTTCCCATCAAGTTTTACATTTGCACCAATACGCGATACATTTAGTGTAGAAAACCTAAGACATTTGGTTTTTTTTGCATTTAGAAGAAGATTATTAGTAGAAAACCAATTAGATATTAGATTAAGAGTATGATTGGGTTCTATAACATCCCTATCCTTCCTATTGACTTTAAATATAAGTGATGTATCGTCAGCAAATAAGACTATGTTACACATTGTATCATTTATGATGTGTGGAAGGTCATTTATATAGACAAGAAACAGAAATGGGCCTAGAATCGATCCCTGAGGTACTCCCATTTTAACTAGTGAGCCTGCAGAAGTGGCTTTATCAATAGCCACTCTTTGTTTCCGATTCGACAAGTATGAATTTACAAGATCAATAGATCTATCCCGAATTCCATAGTACTTTAATTTCAGAATTAGCGTGCGGTGGTCGACGCAGTCAAATGCTTTAGAGAGATCACAGAATACCCCGACAGCATCGTGTGCCTCTTCCCAAGCTCCCAGTACTGTTTTGATTAGAGTGGAACCAGCGTCTTCCGTAGATCGTCCCTTCGTAAATCCAAACTGTTTGACGTGTAATATCGCGTTTTTGTTGAAATGTACTAACATTTGATTTAATATTAATTTTTCAAAGATTTTACTCAAGGCTGGTAGTACAGATATTGGCCTATAATTAGATGCGTTATTTAAGCAGCCTGATTTAAAGACGGGTACAATTTTGCTTGACTTCATGAGATCGGGGAAAATGCCATCCGTGATACAGGTATTAAAGATCACTGCCAAGATGGGCGCGATATTAACGATAATTGATTCGACGGCCTTTATTGACAATCCCCATAAGTCCTCCGTTTTTTTTACTGCTATAGTTTTAAACGCTTTAATTATATCGGTGGGAGTAACAGAACTGAATTCAAAAGTAGGTACATTAGGTACATGTAAATTAACATTTTGTTTCAAAAGAGCTTCAGCTGCTAAAGGAGACGATGGGAGACATTTAGTAGTCTCTATAGGTATGTTTGTAAAGAACTTTTTCAAAGAAATTAGCTACTACAGTTTTATCTGAAACTAGTTTATCGTCTATTTGTAAGTTAATTGTGTTGTCCGTTGATCTACTATTTCCCGTTTCTGTATTTATTATTTTCCACGTTGTTTTAATTTTATTATTTGCCTTTTTTATTTGATTACTAATATAGGCAGCCTTTGCTTGCATGCAGACTTTTTTAAATATTTTTGAGTAAGTTCTAACGTAATTATGAAAATCATTATTGGATGTATAAGACTTTTTGTCATATAACTCGTATAAGACATCCCTGCTGCGTCTTATACCCTCGGTAGCCCAGGCACTAAACAGGATTTTACGTTTTAAAGTAACTTTTTTTACTTGACAAGTTTTATTAAATTCAGTACATATAGCATCAAATAGGGTGCGATACATTTCATTAGGAGTATCATTTTGAGGCTTCAGAGTAATTAATTGCGATTCTAGATTTTTATTGAATTTTTCTAGACTATTTTTGTTTAGTGTTCTACATTGTATAATTTTTGGACTTTCTACTTTTTTGCAATTTATTTTAACTATCTGACACTTGTGATCTGAACGAATGCCACTAATAAGACTCTTCTGTAATATTTTAAAATTGGTCATAATATTATCGATACAAGTAGCCGATGTAGGTGTGACTCTAGTCGGCTCAGAGAACATATGTTTTAGATTAAATGATTTAAATAAGGATAAAAGATTTTGCCTATCTGTGCTATCTATCAAGATGTCAATATTAAAATCCCCACATACCAATATCTTTTTGTTTATTTTAATTTTCCTAATTGCATCCTCCATCGTAAGGAGGAATTGGGAAGTATTAGAGGAAGGGGGTCTATAAACACATAAAATCACATACTCCTCCGTTTCTGCACACGCGAGCTCACATACTCGTTCAACAGAGAGGTCACGAACATCTGGTCGCTCTTTACACTTCAGGTGGTTTTTGAACATGATTAAAGTTCCCCCACCTGCTGCTGACTCTCTCTGGAACGAACTGGCTATTTTAAAATTATCTATATTAAATAACATTTTATCTGCCTTCAGCCAAGTTTCTGTAAGGCAGAGAATGTCTACATTATATTTTTCAACAAATAGTTCTACATCTAAGATTTTGCCAGAGAAGCGATTTATATTTTGATGTGACAAAATTAAACAATGACTATGCTTCTCTGTTGTCGAACTGGCTAGTTTAAAATATTCTGGCTAACCACTTTGTTATTAGTACTATTACTAAATTGAGTGGTAGTGAGAGGTAACTTCGTCATACTACTTATGACTGTGTTAAAATTATATACTAACAACATAGAAATATGTTGCCTAAGTTTCTTAGGGAGATAAACAGAATCCCTGTTAAGTGTAAGCTTACCAATAAAAGTATTGGTGTCAAAAAATATAAACTTGTCACTATGGTGACTTACTAAAAAGTGCATATGCATATGCGCGTGAACATAATTATTTTGTCTGTCTGACAAATGATCGAGGTAGGGAAATGCACATAATGTTATTTTATTACAGTCAAGATTTAACATTGAGGTAACACTGTCCGTGATGTCTTTTTTCCTAACATTTAAACTATTGCCTATGAACAAAGTTATATTAGTGTTGTGATTATATATATTTGACATTAGTGATGTTGTGATTTGCCTATAGGATGACCCAGGCATACAGTGATTAGTATCAGATCAACACAGCTAAAGTTGATTGTTTTTATTGTATGCCTACATATATGAATAAAATGTATTCCATATGTGTGGCCAGATATGATTTAAAATTATTTATATTTATACAATGTTTACGGATATATTTTAATATAAATATAATTGAATGCATGGTGAATCTTAGTGTAGCGCCTTTTATTAATTTATTAAACCTTTCCCTGTCCCGTGAAACACATGTGATTCGCGGCATTGTTTAATTATTGTGTCGTTAATTAATTGCTTTAAACAATCTTGTGCATAATTATTTATATAATAATATAAGCACGCTATAAGATAGCAATAATAAATAGATATTCTGTATTCAAAGTACTTTGATTGATGAAGTGCTTTTTCTACAAACTACATAAGTAGAGCATGTTATTATGTTGGTAAATAGGTTAGTTTAGATATATTTGTGAATAATGTGTACAGGTCTACAATAAATTGTAACATTTTATGTGCACTGTAGAGAAAATACGGCTGCATAACTTAAAAAATAATCCTGCTAAATTTTAAAGTAATGTCTTCAAGAGTAATTTAAGGAATTTATAATGAAAATATATACCTTAAAGACTTAAATAAAATAGAATATAAATGTACTAATAAAAATTATTTATGCTAAATTATAAAGTTATATTTTCAAGAGTAATTTAAGAAATTTATAAGTAATGAATATATGTAAATATATAACAGATTTCAAAAGATAACTGTAAGTACCAATGACTTAAATTTATTTTATATTAAATTTAACGAGATCAAATAAAGGGAGAAAGTTATGAATGATTTTTTTATTTCATCAATTTGGCAAAAAATCCTTTAACAAAATATGAAAACAAATAATAAAAAGAATTTATGGCCGTTTCCGTTTTGCTTGCTTATTAATAAATGTTTGTCGAGAAATCGTGTAGGTGTCAATTGTTTGTAAATTAAGTATCTAGATGAAAAAGAAACGTGTTACAATACCTATGTTAATACTTTGTTCTTTAAAACCAATCGTAGTTGTTTTATTTACAAACACCTAGTATGTACCGAGCGTAACTTATTTTAGAAGTGCATTGTCTTACTAAAAATCAGACATACTTTCTTTATCTTTTATTTATTTATTTATTTACCGACAAACTTACCAATATCGACGTCATGTACAAACTCCCATACTTACACACACGAAGCACTCAAAGTTCGTTAAATCTCAGCCCATACTCGACGCATAAACGTCATAACTACACAAAGAGCATCCACAGCCAGTTAAATTACATCTAGCCATAAATAACTAACCCCATAACGCTAACAAGATCCAATCCTGAAAACTGAAAGCCGGGCTTGTTAGAAACTGAAAACAAAGGGGCTTTCAGCATGAAAATAGAGTAACAAGCCACCTTGTTAATACCAGTTGTTTCTATATTAAAACTTAGAAGAACAGCTCTCTGTTGGCTACAAGCCAATTAGTTATGGGCGTAGGTAACTGCGTAAGCTATAGACTTGGGCTATAATTGAGGTGTTACCTATCAGTTAAACATTTTAAGCTATAATATCATGTTTTTTATGTAAATACGACTGTGTACTTAGTTTTTAGTTATTAATTACGATTTTTTCCAGTCAATTCAGTATAATTTATGCTTAAAATTGTAATTATTATGCCGTAGACATTTTTTATACGAGTTTTGTAATTATATTATACTTTAATTATTTAGTACTGTAGTTGGAACTTTAGTATGAAATAACTTTTTTTTACGTGTCTTAACAATCCTCGTGGTTAGTTTCCGCTCTGTGGAAGGTGGAGGGCTATGCTGGACTCTTGCTGGCTAAACCACCTCCTGTGTCCGCGGTCGGGGATTCGCTGTTGCATCGCAACCTCGGTACTTAAGGCCTAAGTTCACCAGCCCCTAGCGGAACAGTTCTTACCTACCTATGTGGGGCAAAGACCCACATCCTTCCGAGAGGCGCACGCGGAACACGATGTAACACCTTCTCGAGCCTATCTGCAGAAGGAACCCCGATTCTGCCGCCCACAGGCCACTATCCATGGTGGCCAGCTATCGTCGCGCGCCCTCCGGCGGCCGATACATCTGTTGTGGGAAGGGAGAGGGAGGCAACTACCTCTCCCTCTCCGCCGCCTCCTTGATAGTATGAAATATCTACACGGTAGTTCCTCAATAGTGCTTAGTATGGAATACCTACGCAGGTAGAAAACGAAAAACGGTAAAGAATTTACACAGGTCGGTAGGTATTTATTATAGCTTCTAACTTGATGATGCGTTACTTTAATTGGGATATTAAACTTAGTAACAAAATAAATATTTCCTACTAAGCTGTTATCTACCTATCTACCAACGTTAGTTAAAAGAGCACAAATGGAGACAGGGTTGGCTATTAAGTCATATTTACTAACTGACCCTGACTCTTGATAATATTTTGATATAAAATTTCATAATTATTATAAAATAAATTTATTTATAAGCATGTTATTTTAAAGCCTAAAATTTTAATCATAAATTATAATTTACATCAAATTCATAAATATTCATAGCCCAGAGTTCCGCAGTCACAGTAGTTAAACCAATATCCTCGGATTTGTATTCGTGCGCAACTCGCTGAACCGAAGATAATCGCCAGTCTCAGCTAATAGACCTTATTTCATACTTATTACATGCGCCTAACAACATTATTATGTATGTATTTGTACGTTAAACTCATAACCACTTCATTCTATAACAGTTTATAAACGCTCTTTAATATTATGTGCATCTTATAATCTTACATGAGGAAATTCGTTAGATATTTCGATTAAATCTTGTATGTGTTCGAAATTTTGTAGTGTTATGTATTTCGTTGTTTCTTTGTAGTTTTTAATCGGTGTTTCAAGAAAATGTATTATTAATACCTATACTTGTTTTCATAACCAAGAATACTTAAGAAAACATTATTTTTGCACCACTTTTTGTATTATATATATATCTATTTAGTTTTGGCTCTAGAGCTGTTGGCACATCACATCACAAACTAATATTTATTTTCGGCATCATTGTACCAGTTAACACCTTGTCTGCAGTTTGTATCTTCAATTCGTTAGTGGATAATATATTATATGTATAGAGTGTTAAAAAATTAGCTCTAAGGGTCAATTCATACTAGTGCAGAGTCGAAGCGCATCAAAGCGTTAATCTGAAACTTAACATATCAAATTCATCCTTATCTCCACAATGTAATACGTATATTTTTTCTGAGATAAAACGAAGACGCGCGAATTCGCACGCATTCGACGGAATTCGCGCGTCTGAGCGCGACCAAGAAGAAGAAGAAATATGTGCATTACGTTGTGGAGATAAGGGTCAATTTGCTATGTTAAGTTTTAGATTAACGCTTCCATGGGCTTCGACTCTGCGCTAGTATGAATTGACAATACTAATTAGTTTTGGTAAATAATTGGTGTGGTGTGTCGTAAAAAAAAATTACTTTTTGATTTGTAGGTAATTTGAAAGTACCTAATAAAAAAATACGCGAATTTTGAAAAGTTGTTCTACGACATTTTGTTCAATTTCCGATATCGAGTAACTCTACAAAATTCTTAGAGCTAATTTTTAACAGCCTATATATTCCAGCTTCTATTCTTAGCTGTACCTCCTTACTAACAAGCTCGATGACCTATTTACCAACATTAGTTACAAGAAAATTAGATTCAAACCAATTTGTGATTCCGAAAATACTACCATTTTTTTTATTACGTGGCGGAAGTGAACGAATGATCGGTCTTCTTCCTTTTCCCCGTGATTTCGTTCGTATTGGCAGTTATCCAATTTGGCAGGCCGCTTCGATCGAAGGCACTAGGATGATACTTCGATGCTTCTTGATATTTTAGGGATTTTTTGTAAAATATTTTGATTAGGTAATGTTAGGCGTTGATTTCGTAAAGGGTCCAGTGTAGGTAATGTAAAATGGCGTCGCTTAGTCCAACCAAAATTCAAGTGTTGGCCACTTGTCGGTGTAGCAATCTCCATCTTTCTCTATCCAGAGCCATTTCTTTCATTTCTCTGTATGTTGTCACTTCTGCCTTTTTCTTCAGTTGGTCTGTGTACTTTTTTCTTGGTCTACCTGGCTTTCTCTTTTTGTAATTTGCCTTCTATGATGTTATTTATAAAGCTATCGTGTCGCAGTAAGTGACCAATCATTTCCCCCTTCTTCTTTCTATATATTCTAGAACTTGTTTTTTCTCTTTGACTCTACTTAGAATCGGGGATGAAATAGCCGTGTAGTACCTCTGATATTTAATAAACATGCAAGAATTATTTAACTTTCATGAAATTAATCATCATTCAGCCGAAAGACGTCCACTGCTGGACATTGGCCTCCCCCAAGCATCGCCACTATCCATGTTGCGGAGGTTTGTCATAATCGCCACGTTTGACAGACGGGTTGGCGATTGCAGTATGGTTGTTAAAATACCCAGAGAACGCTGCTGCCCATCCTCTAGTAAATCCCTTTAGTCGCCTTTTACGTTATCAATATCAATACAATATCTTAATATAACGTAACTTTTAAGTAGGCGTTTAAACTGAATAGTAAACTCGTTAACATTGAACTTAACCTACTCACCTTCGTATTATGACATAAAACTACAGCCTCAATGGGTTCAGAATTTTTATTTCCATCGTAACACGAATACACAAACAAACTTACATAAGAACGGTATATAGAATGAATATAATTAAGTTGAAATTCTTCAAACGTAACGCACATCAGAATTAGTTCAGCGGTGTTTGTGATGTGGTTACAAACATTGGAACAAATCTTGTAGCATGTGAATTTATTACTCCGAGATGTTATTTGGAACTGTCTTATTAGCATCTATAAATTAAAACGCAAGTCTTGAACGTAAACAACCATTCATATTTCCGTTTATACAGCGTGGCGCTACAATGGCGATATTAATTTAATACACGGGTAGGGCTAGTGGTCAGTGATTATAAAAATGTTAATAAAATTAAAGAGATGGAAAATTTAAAATTTTCTAACTTTGTCTATATAAATACAGAGAAAAGTCCTGACTGACTGACTCACCAACGCTCAGCCCAAACCCTTGGACCTAGAAAGCTGAAATTTTGCACAGAGGTTCCCTTTATAATGTAGACAAGGAATCAGGAAGGATTTTTCGAAATTCAACCCCTAAGGGAGTTAAATAGGGGATGAAAGTTGGTATGGAAAATCATCACTTAACGGGTTCAACATTTCACGCAAGTGAAGCTGCGGGCAAAGGCTAGTAATAAATAAAGTAACCAAATTGGTATCACTCTGTGCAACAGATTCATTCATGCAGCTATTTACCGCTTGCCGCTGCGAGTAGAACACCAACCAGCTGGTAAGTAAGTAGCTGGTAACTTGATGAATTAATAAGCCATTTTGAAAAAAAAAACAGTTTGCCTCCTATTTTATTTTATTATTATTTATAATTACTGACCACTAGCCCTACCCGTGTGTTAAATTTGTGTCGTTAATATAGCGCCACGCTGTATAACGTAAATACTTATATAAAATTAGCTCCCGAGCAAAGCTTCTTAGCATATTTTAATCCCCATTTTTATACCCAGTTTAATTATAAATGTGATTTAGTTAAGATTGCTAAGAGCCGGTCCCATCCGATCCTATTTTGATATTCTTGAATAAAAACTCGATCCTGGACTATTAAAAGTTTGTAGCGTAATGCCGGGATAGCGCTAAGATAAGTAAGATTAATAAACGTTATTGGGCAATGTACAGAAAATAGAAAGTATTTAAGAGGTTATTTTATTAGGAGTCCTCAGTTTCTTCAAATATTTACTACACGTATTTCCATGTTCGTTCTGCCTAGCCTTTTTTCCCAACAATGTTGGGGTTAGCTTCTAGTCTAGCCAGATGCGGCTAAATACCAGTATTTTACACGGAGCGACTGCCATCGGACCTCCGCAACCCAGTTACTGGGCAATGCCGATATCCTAAGGTTAGATCAGAAGGCCAATTCTCGTAGGTAATTAAAAATGTTCAAAATATAGTTTCGATCTAGTCTCAGTCTAGTCTCAATCTCATAAATATAACAAATGTTCTTTAACAAACAACGTCAAACGTGAGATTATATTGAAATGAGATTGAAAGTTGACTGAAGCCAAAAGGGTATTCTGGTTACATTATAGGTATACTGAGCCATTTTGACAAATTGGAATTCTCATTTATATATAGAATTTTAGTACTTATGTGACTGTAGATATCGATATGTTATCGGTAATAGATTTTAAGTTGACTGAATTGACATTATATCGAGATAGACTGAGACGATACTGAAACCGTACCGAACTTTAAGTGTACCAAATTTTATACCATTTTTTATTCAATTCATAATTTAATACCAGTTCGGTCAACCTACAGTCTTACTTCAAATTAATTACGAGAATTGGGCTTCAGATGTCAGAGTTTCGGGTTTCTGACTACCAGTAACAACTGTCTTAGGTATTCATATGACACCCGGGACCGACGGTTTAACGTGCTGTCCGAGGCACGAAGAGGTCTCGCAGTGTAACGAAGGGTCACCCATCTACGGACTGACCGCGGCAAGTGCAGCTTAACCTTGTCAATCATATGATCTATGATATGATATTAATTAGCCAAGCACCCAAAGAATATTCAAGTTTTTAATACAAACTCCTACGCTAATCGGAGTGAAATAAAAACATAGAAGGTATTAGCTTATCTTTCCGAGCGACTATTATGACTATACAAGTGAATTGAGCAAAAAGTTATATGTAATTGCTCATTTGTTTATGGCTACATTACCATCACGCCTCTCATGTGTAAGCAGAAATTACAGAACGACAAATACGAGGCATGTACTTGTATTTAATAAAATAAACGCCAATACCTTACTCCGAAAGCTAACAAACGAAAAAAATACCCTGTGTCAGACGGCCATATTTGTTTTCCAAAACTACTAAATCGTTTAATCATAGCTCGACACTGAAACGAATTCTTTGTTATAGAATTGAAATTGGTCCAACCAGCAAGATCGGTTGAATTTTTTGCTGAACTCTATTCAATATTTTTTAGCTAGCGAATATCTAAAAGAAGATTGCTTCATTTGTTGAAATCGATTCAGTCATTTGCACGTGTGTGTAAGGTATTATTTATTACAATTTATAATATCTAATGGCGGTAAAAAACGATCGATTTATATTCGTCCAATTTTATTGTACGGTAGATCTATAGCGTCTCCTTAAGCGTGAATTACATAGAAACGGCGTAACGTGCAGGCCCGGCGCAGGCGCGCCGCAGGCGCGGCGCAGGCGCAGGCGCGGCGCAGGCGCAGGCGCGTCGCTTTGTCATACCGCTTCAAATCTTTTTAGCACAAAATGTATGAAAGAGATGTAATTCACGCCTTAGGTAAAAACCACGGGAATGCGTATATGCATTTATGTGCAAATAAGTTTTCACTCTAAGGCAACGCTTACGAAAACTATTTGGTCAATGCAGGGTTCCTGCGGGCTTTCACGCGGACGAAGTCGCGGGCAAAAATTTGTCAATTATATTTATTACGAATGTTATACCCAATAAAGGCATAATTTCAGTGCCTACAAAATAATTTCGCATAGAGCGGCTCTCTTATAATTATAGTACCTATACGTAGTGATAAAATAAAAATTACCAAATTGCATTCCCGAGGTTTTCATTCTAAGGCGATGATAAGTAGATGCGATCAACCTAATCCCAAAACGTATACCTACCTAAACTTAAAATCCCATATCAATTTACTTCGCAACTCAAACAAACATTTCGAAATACGAACACAAATCGCAATCAGGCTAAATTGTAATTACAACAGCGACACTAAAAATCATATTTATGTAGGTGGCTTGCAACCCGATTGGGTATCACAAATTAGGCAGGTACCCGGTCCGTGCATCTACTTACGTATAAACGACAAATTAAACCCGGTTCTCACCGAAATAAGGAAAATGCCGAGCTCACATGGACATGAGTGCAATCCTAATTTGTTCGGCGATCGATATAACTAAGGGTTTAGTTACCCAGTTGGCAGCTTTGGGTAGCGTTGGGTTAATTAACAATTATTTTGGATATACGCAATATATCCTTAGTGGGTGGGCAGACATTTAAGAATTAGGTACCATTATGTAGGTGTTTGATGTACGTTTAAAAAGCCCTCTAACCTCCGGTTTCTGAATTGAAAATTCGGGGTAAGCAATACTTAAGTAGTATTTGAGTACGGAGTTGTCAAAAAAATGCTTTTAAAATCCGTCAATTTTTTGACAACTCCGTACTCCGTACATGCTTATCCTAGAATTCTCAATTCAGAAACCGGAGGTAAGGCCTTTTTTTTCCTACTGGACTGCTGTAGGTGGTCCTAGGGGACCATTTCTACGTAACCGGGCAGTCATTGGCAAGACCTGAAGGGTCTCCAGCCAATGGGGGGGAAGTAAAATACTTAACCTAAGCTAACTACTTGTACTACACTAACATCATGACTACCTGCAACAACAGCACTAAGGGCGACCCCTAGTGGGACTCGGACCTCGGCTTAGGGCGTTGCTGGCGTGGACTTAGGGGGGGAAACAGCTTGATGAGGGCTGAATTATCGGTGTGAAGGTAAGGCCTGCTTGCACAACTTACTAGGCCTAGGTTACTAGGGGTGCATGAAAAGAGTCTCCACGAGTGACGATACTTTTAAGTGCGTCCGGCGCACCCCGGGCAGTCAGCCTCGCTACCAACCTTGCTGACTGGTTAATCTTTTCACCACAGCATGAGCTATTTTCGTATAGCTCATGCTGACACGAGAGAAGAAGAAGAAGAAGACAAGTTACTAAATACAATTAGCGCTAAACATAATTAAATCATCATTCTGTCTCTATCAACTTGAGGAGCTCGTGGCTTGCGCATGCCTCGGTATGTCTGTGAATCGGTGACCAATCGTTACACTTTGCAATCCCTCCATGCCTCAGAGAGCACGATAAACCATCGGGCGCGGGTTTCATACGAATACCTACGACAGTCCTTACAGGTATTCAGAAGTCCGAAAGTTTGACAGCACGGTGTAACCTTAGGATATCGGCATAGCCCAGTCAGTGAGTTGCGGAGGTTTGATGGCAGTTGCTCTGTGTAAAATACTGGTATTCAGCCGCATTTAGTTAGACTGGAATATGACCCCAACATAGTTGGGAAAAGGCTAGGCAGAACTATCTCTATCAACTTCAAACATTTTACAGAAATACAATCACATTTCAAACATGTTTAGCGCTAATTGTATTTAGTTAGTCGTTGTACAAGCAGGCCTTAACCTTTTAAAACCCAAAATGTACAAGGAATGCCTGATAAATGGCAATTGGTACTGGCGCCCTCTATCGCATGAGACGAAAAGTGAGTGTATGATCCCCATCAACCCCTCGCGTGTTACAATCGTTCCGTCACAGTTATGCTAAAGGACAAGTTATGCCGAGATACCCTTCGTCTAACGTAACACAGCAACCTATCCAAGGTGCTTTTTGAGTTGCTATGAAAAATTTCAGGGACGAAAGTTCGAGAAAACTTTTTTTTACATCACTGTTTGGTATACAAGCCGACGGTCCACTTGATGATAAGTGGTTACCGGCGCCTATGTAAGGTGTTAAAAAATTAACTCTAAAATTGAACAACTTTTGTTCTAGAACTTTTCGAAATTCGATTTTTTTATGGCTGCCTTTCCATACATTTTTTTTTGATTTGTATTGAAAGTTAAAAAAAAATATACGCGAATTTTGAAAAGTTGTAGAACAAAAGTTGTTCAATTTCTGATACCCAGTAACCCCATAAGATTCTTAGAGTTGATTTTTTAATACCTTATATACACCTAAAATATCAAGAGGATTGCTGATGCGTTGCCTACTTTAGAGACAAAGTTAGAAAGTTTCATGTGCCTGTAAGTTCATAAAAAAAACATAAACTACTATGTTTCTGTGATTATGAAATAATAAAAATATTTTTTAACGACCTACACAAACTAACACACAAGCCTCTGTAACTTACCTAGTTCAATAAAAAAACACAGTATACATTTTCCTAAGCGATTGAAATAAGATAACTTTTCAATGGGTATTTTTCTTTCATTCTAAATGAACGCGGAAATTTAAAAGGAAATGGATAGAAGATTCCGTTGCAAACATTTACAGAATTAGGGGCACGAAACACATTTATTTTCTCAACAGAAATGAGCAAAACTTCTAAGTGTGATTGAGCCTCAACAATTACACTGAAACTCTTAATTAACGTTTACGTAGTCGAAACAGAATTGAAATTGGTTTAATTAGTTTTCTCTATGCAAATTGATTAAGAAATTACAATAAACATGTGTAGTGCGTACAGCGTTAAAATACTTACTAATTAGGTCACTGCCTTGTTTACATACAACTACATTCATTAGTTTGTTTACTACAGTACAAAACTACAAACTGCGATAAATGTAGAAGGACTTGTATATACCTACCTACTCGTAAGGTCTTACTTTAATAGTCCACGATATTTTGCATAGCACCTTAGTGAATGTTGAAGATAAAAGTAGGTACCTATCGCTAAAAATAAAATAATTTGTATGTTCGTTTTTCTTATTCTTCTAATAAATCAATAATTTCATTACTTACTGGTTCTCTAAGTTGTAATAACATCCGTGCATCGAGCAAGAAAATGGTCCCGCGCTCATTGATTGGTAGTGCATGGATGTTATTACACCTAAAACAACCAGTAAATAAATTGATTGATTTATAAAATTATATTTTTAACAGAAAAGATATTTATACCATCAATTTTTTATTTTTGTGGTAGGTACTTACATCATCTTTAACATTTATTTCACGCAAAATATCGTGGATTATTTAAATAAAACCTTATTTGGAGATATTTGCTACGAACGACCGTTTTCAGGTCACGATTTAATAACTGCATTTGTACATTATAAATTATTTAACAAAGAGTACTTGCTCTAGTAATAAATTCACGAATTTATTATAATATTTCATTCATCATTCATTCATAATATTTCAATAAACATATAAATGAGTTGTTAACTGCTATAGTCAATATAGACCTTACCTAATATTAGAACGGCGCGGTATATTTTCCATAACACTTATGGAATTTACTCCGTCGTTAGTAAAATTCTAATACTTAGATATAATTATGCCTTTTAATTTAAAAAATATCAGTAAGTAAAATGTTTTTTTTTTGGTTTTACTATGAAATATGCAGTATTAAAAAAAGAACTGCCTCGGTGGTCTAGTGGTCGCAAGCGCGACGGCTAAACGTGAGGTCCTGGGTTCGATTCCCAGGTTGGGCAGTGTTATTGGGTATTTCCGTGTGGAATTTCTCAGTAGCAGCCCAGAGTCTGGATTTGTGCCCGGTTGATGGCAATAGGCTCATCCCCTATTACATGAACTTAAACACGACGGCGAAATGAAGGTATACTATACACTTCTGCCAACCCTACGAGGAAAACAGGCATGATGTTTTGTATTGAAAAAGAAACTATTTTACCTACATAATGTATTCGTACATAGAAATTTACATTACAGTCGTAAGCCCCGCCAACTCACTACCATAAGAATGTATCTAGAACCCGACAACGAACGCGTATGTCAGTGAAATCTGTAATTTATTCGATAGTCGATTGTGCCCCGGTTTCGATCACCAACCTTGAGACTCACAGCTACAAACAAAATATACGACAACACGAAAGAATAGCATCGAGACTTACTAGATTCCTAAAATGTCTTCCTCAACATAATTTTCATGTTAACATTCCGCAAATCCTTGTTTATTCCACTCTTATTCTTCGCAGCAAAAGAATATCGAATATTGCTTAATAAATTATCGGATATGCCGCCCATTTGTTATTTAGTAGGAATCATTTTTTCTTGTAATATTGTTATATTTACCTCTAAATCCAATGATCCGTCACGCTTCGCAGTCGTGACTGTGTGTGTATTGAAATTCACTTATATTTTTACGACTCGGTATCTGTTTAACTTATCTTCTACGATAACGTCTCAGGGACACATTTGGTTATTTTCAAACTTTTTCTGTTTATTAAAAAACTTTACGTTGTTACACTTTTTGCTCTGTAACACACAAGTAATGTTCTGAGAATGACTGACAATATTCTATCACATGCAACTACGAAAAAATTAGACATTCATCTGAACAAAAGTTGCGTAACAAACCATTGTTTTTACAATCAAAAAACACCTTACCCCGTCCTTTGGATGGTCATTGTTGTATTTTTATAAAGAAACTGAAAGTTCATTGTTATTATTGTACAGTTTTTGTTGGTGTTTTAGTGGGTTCCATAAAAATTTAGAGCATAAACAAAAAAGGCAAACCCTTCCGTGTTGCAACAATGCGTACTAGCAAGGTAAAGATCAGTTTAAAATTACAGGTGATGTAGTGAAGGTGGTCGTTTCTTATTGTGATAATGTGCGTTTTTGTCTTCAAAAGTTATTTTAATTGCTTTCTTTTATACGATCATTGATTTATTGCTGCGGTCAGTGAGAGTGGTACAATACGAGGTGAGGTGTAACCTTCATATTTCAATTTCTTTCTATTCGTCAACAGTTTACGAACGTCAGTCGTCAAAAGATGTAGATAATTAAGCATGTTCGGATCGTTTATATTAAAGAAGTCAAGTCAAATTATAGTCTGCAGTATAGTTAAACAGCGCTTCGTTGATAAATGCCTACTTGCATAGGTTCAAAGAAACAATGACATACTTATTACCCTAGCAACAATTGTCTTCGCAATAGCAATTGACATTTGCAGATGTGCTCTACTTAACTGTGATTGTCTTTAGTAAACAGAACAGATTGTTATCGCTTTTAAAATAGGCCATTCCTCTTGAAATACGAACATAATGAGTGCTAACAAATTTTTGTAAAACAAAACTCATAGTGCTGAACTGGATTTTCATAATCGAATCGAGAATATTCTGACGTGTTCCCATGTTATGTAGCTACATAAAATTTGGAATAGGAGCTCAGAAAATCCGAAAATCCCGATCAAAATACATACCAATAACAGAAAATGGTTCGATTGTGCGAAAAACTGAACAAGCGATAAGTCGCGAACGTGCCCCGCTCGCGCCGCCAGAGACAATCGCCGTAACAACCCGTAATTTTATATCGACGTGCACAATTTACTGAGGCATTATGCCCCATGTTTGTGCCATACTAAGGCACACACATTTGCCTCGTATTTGCCCTGTCTGTAGCACAATATTTGTGGAACGTGCTAACCGTTGTGTCAAACATCACATATCTAGGCGTGACACGTAGCGACAAACATTTTCAGTTATTACACATGTTCTACTGTTATTATCTCGTTGGCTTTTTCTTTTTGGTGCAATAAAGCGTTGATTACACCAAGACGGCGGCAATTGGTCACGAAATAGGACTGTGGGGGTGCCGATAAGGCAATTGACGCAGTTACTTGCGGGTAAATACTACGCGTGTTGGGAACGTTTTAATGATAGCCATGTTTATTACACCACGCTATAAACACAAAGATATACATATCATACTGTATTCAAAATACCACTAAATCGATCCGAGTTAATTTTATTTTATGGTTAAATAATGAGAAGTCGTAAAATGGAAATGAAAGGTACCACTGCCTACATCAAATAGATAGGCGAGCATTCAAGATTTCCTGTATTTGGAAATATATATCTACCTTCGGTATTTGACGAAAATCATTTCCACGCTAAAATAAAAAAATAACAAACAATATTTAACGCAATCCTATAATAACTTGCGCCTTTTTATTCTTCGCAAAAGTACAAATTCAGGTTTGTTCCAAAGAGTTTTATTACAAAAGAAGTTTATATTATGAAATTTGTTTAATCCTCGTTCCGTGTAATGGTCACATTACCAAAACAGTTGAAGCAGAAAAGAAGTTTCGCGAAGAGGGAACTTCGACGCGGGTCCGTTAGTTAATGCAAGGAGAGATGCAAATGGACTCTCTCAAAATTGGACGGGGATTCAAAGTTTTACCTACCGAATTCGCTGATCTGTGTGCTGAGACACAAAATGATACAAAGTCTGCCAAAAATTCATTCAATTGTAGATCTTTTTGCTACTGAATTCAAGTAGATTTTTCCTTGAAGCTGTTTAGATGTTGAGTCATTTTTTCGCAATAAAACCCTTGTAAAATATGACAGTATTTGCGGGTTTGACATGCACGACAGCGTTCGAGTATTTGCGATCCAACCAGCGATCTTAGGTAGGATTTGTGATAATATGCGAATTGGATACGAAGTCGAGATTACGTATTCCCGTTTTCCCGGAACAGTTTCGACGTTAAGTATTGAAGTTTTGATAACGCAGTTAAGTCCCCGAACGTGACTAATCCAGATATGAGAGAAACTTTATAAACAATCTAATTTCACAGATCGGGAGCAAGCAGCTGGCTTGTAAAAGTTGATGACATTTCAAATAGAATTAGATCATTGCAACCGACGCTTTTTAGAACTGAATTTGTTTTTCAGAAAACGTCATACAATTTAAATTGAAACTAGAATCAACAAGACTGTTGGTGGTATTAAATTATTTTTATTTTTTAATCTATCCTAGACTACTCGTTTCGCGTGTGCAGTTAACTTTGAATTTCGCATTGTTGAAGCTGAATAACTCAGTCTTTTCCTAACTTTCTTTTATCGAAATGGGATTATGATTCTATAGGATTTAAATCAATGCAATAAGTAATAATATTAAACCCTAGAATTGTAAAACTAAAACAAGGCAATAGTAGATAGACTCGCATGTAAGCGGTCCGCTTTCAAGCCTCTCAACCATAAAACGTATGATAGATGTTGACATCGACAAGCCCTCGCGTGTTGCCAGTACCGTTCCGTCCCCACTCCCAAGGGCTGAGCCGGGCCGCCAGACGGCCAACATCACAAGACCCTCCACCCCTCGCGCAATCCTTTGACCTACAGATCCCGAAAAGGCAAAAAGGGCAGCTCGCGAGTTCTCTCTAATTTGGACTATTGTATCAGACTTATCGAATTGGGGTTCGGTGCACTCCGCACCATATTTAAAAATCGAATGCCGATGGAACATGATTTAAAAATGGCCGACGGTTTTTGACCTTTTTTTTGTAAGATTTTGAATTTAAGCCGTGATTTCACGGCCCCAAATCATATCATGTTTCAATTTAGTTTTAATTTCTTTAAATAGGGGATCGGAAATGAAGAGTGGAATTTAAGAGCCATTACGAATCGTACCTTTTAAAACCTACTCTCCATATTCTAATAACTTTATATCCTTTGTAAATAAATTGAACTTATTAGGTAAGAAATCGAAACGCATGAGATTATGTTGCATTTAAATGCATTGCGAAATCGAAATTCCGTTAAAAGCCTCTCAGCGTGAAACGAAAATGATCCGATACGCATCTCACAAGCTTGTTTCAGGGCCACCTGCGTGACACATGGACATACGAACGTTTACTTTATGTAAGGTTTAGTCTCTGAATCGCGAATAAATTCACAGTTTTTATATTACGTATCGAATTAACGCTTCGACATACGTATCGTAAACACACGAAAGCAACGACATCGTCTTATTTTCTCGAATAAATAAGGTTATATATGATACAAACGATTTTAATTAAAATATGATCGTGTGAACGTCCCTTGTTATGGTAGCTGAGCTAAATAGAATTTTCTCGATCGAATCGATTTATATGAATATTTAAGATAATTAGTTGCAAAGATAAAATCGATACATAATGTGTTAAACTGATAAATTATGACAAGCAAGGACTTCATATCTTACGTAATTTACCTACCTATATATAATATACAACTACTTCCTAGAATTTTATGAATAATAAGTCCAAAAAAATAAAGTCAAGGAAATCTTCTGAATCACTAACAAAATAAATACATAGGTATGATTCAAAATGTTAAGGTTCGGAAAAGATTCGCGCGAAACAATTCAGCAAAAATACTCATATAGGCAGTGTAATGTTAGGTATTTTCTCCCCCAAGGGACGGGATCGTAGACCCAACTTAGAATGGAGACAAGAGACCGGATAACGCAGGAAAGCATGCGAATCGATTTTCTGTGCACACCATGCTGATGTTATATGATAAGTTACATTGTAAGAATCAAGTATTGCGAGAAACGAATGAGGTAAGCGTGAAATGTGAGAAGCTTTTCATTATTCGTTTATATCCTTTGAATATTCATTATTTTTAAAGAGTAGATGGTAATTCACATTACAGATAGACATTTACTGTTGAAAACTTCTTCAGATAAGGTTAAATGTAATCCGAGGAGTTTATTTGCTATGGTTTGAAGTCGCACACAAAAATCGCCGATCATTGGTCAAGCTTTTCTAGCCTTAAACATGGTGCTTCTACAAATAAATACGTAGATAGTTCGTAAGTGACGAAATAAACATATAAGATGTAATCTAATATGTAAATAAATAGTAAACTAATGTACAATGATATCAACAACCACTTTATAAGTTATCAAAACAACGTTGAGTGTCTCATTTTCTTCTTAAAATATGAATTTAATCTTTTAATTTAGAAAGCTACTTTCGACGCCCATGTTTTCCCAGTCATTTTTAGATACATACCAAAATTCATTAACTGGAGATTGATTTAATCTCGTCCGACAGCCGAGTGGAGTCTCAAGAGGCCCAAATTAATTTTAAGAACAGAACAACATTCTACCATGCTACCTCAAAATTTGCGTTCCTGAAAATTAAATGCAAGGAGTTATAAGCTTTAATGTTTTGAAGATAAGGGTTCGTAAGATGTTTCAGGGGTGTAAGTTATAAGTTTGTGTAGGTGTCAAGATCGAGTATCCAACTGTGGGCAGGCAACAGATGCCCCGAACGGGTCTGTGAGCGTTATCAAAACGTTACGATGCTGAAATAATTGTTGACTAATTATTTTGTTAATACACCGAGTAATTGACGGTTGGATACATAACAGCGTTAGGGACTCCAATCTAATTTGTTCGGTAGCTGTTTGTGAGATTAACTCGTTCTGTTCCATACTACATCTGTAAATAATTGCATTTACAGATCCCGTATACAACAACGATGCAATTTCGTGAATTTAGAGTTGAACTGGATAACAAAATAATTGAATTTACTTCTCTGTTGGTTTTCAAACATAGATACATTTTACTGGAGAAAGATAACTTATCTACACACATAAAATACAGTTTTTACCTACTTACATTTAAAAGTACTACCTAAAACATTTTACAGAACATTTTAAAAGAAAAAACGGAGCCCAAGATTCTTAACAACAGTCGGAACGAGTTACAAACATTCCAACAAAAGGTTATCTCGCTAAAGTGTTGGTCCCTCAAATGCTAAGCGTGTAGTTTAGAGAACATTTCCTCTAAAGTTCAACGTTTGACCGACGTTTTCCGTACTTTAGTAAGGTACCTAACAACGCGGGCCCCTTCCCTGTTGCGGAATGAAGTCGTTTTATACGGATAGTAGATGCTTGCATATAAAGTTATAAGCTCGCACTTCTTCAAAAATGTACAAACATTTACAAAAAATATATTTACCTACATTTTTAATTTTTGTAAATGTACAGAAATATCTTAAGATTCTAGTTATAAATACTATTAAAACACATTTCATCCTAACATAATTAGTATAATTACACAATATAAATCTAAACTAGTTTAGTACCTATATTAGGGATTGAAGACGATTTTCGAGAGTTTAGAAATCCCAAAATTTCGAAAATTATTGTCGTCAATAGTTGAAAACAAATGACAGTAAGGTAAAAGATCTTACGATACAACATGTATTGTGTGATAAGATAAGAAAAAACATGTATATATTACGATTTACATATCTAAATAACGGAAAATCACGGATAAAATATGTACATAATTATCTTTATCAAAAAACGAAGTTATTTCGTATGTATTTATGTAAGAGCAGTATTACAGTATCAGTCACTATCCTAACCAGTCGTGTGGGAAACTCTTCGAACCTGAATATGTCCGACATTATCAACATGAAAGACAGTATCTGTATGATAATAATGCTAATAAGTGTAAATTGAAAATTATAATACTCTTAGAGAGTCACCAACAAAACGGGACTCTGATCTATAAACAGTTTTTTTTTTCGAAAATCCGCCTTCAGCACCAGATAATTTAAAATATTGAATATCCGTTCTGCCTAACAACTACGTTGGTGTCGGCGTCCAGTCCTACCAGATGCGGTTGAATACCAGTATTTTAACCGGAGCGACTGCTATCAGACCTCTGCAAGCTAGTTGCTGAGGCAATGCCGATATCCTGTTGTCAGATTTTCTGTGTAGGTAATGGCTACTCGTAATGACTGTCATGTCAGGACTAATAGTTTAACGTTCTTTCCGAAGCACGGACCTCGATTTGTAATGAGCGGTCAGCCATCAACGGATTGAACACGGCAAGCGCAGCTTATCCTCACAGATTGTATCATATTGATAGATCGGCGCAGTTGTTAGCTAGCCACAAGCCCCTTGAATAAATAATATTGACGATCTTCTGCTTAAATAAAAACAGAAGAAAATCTACTTAAACACTACATTACTGGTCGCTTCTTTTCGCAACCCTCTCATGCCTTGTTCCACACAAAACAAACTGGAAAGCCACTCAGACTTGTTTAGCGGTTCCGCCGTCTAAGGGTTGAAATACGTAAGGGTTCCGATGCTGACGCAGCCGACCGTACCGTCTGGACGCACTTAATACCCGCCACATTCTGTGTGGATTGGGCTTTACGTCCGGACTAAGGGGTATACCCCTATATACTTTATAAAGTCTGTTGTTTAAATTTCAGACAAATGTTTTACTTTTAAGGTACAACAATTGTTTGCGGAATTTCCTTGTTCAATTTTGTATTAAGTACTTTTTCAATGGTTTGGACATTCGACTCTACACATTTATAAAAATGGCTTAACTTTTCCGATCAAAATGTACCTAATCTTGGAATAGAAATTAGGTGCATTTAAAATGGCTTAATAACATGAGAACTCCTCTTTATTTACAAAAATACGTTAGGATTTTTGAATTCCCACCGCACTTTTTGTAATCCCTTTTAAAATTCTAATTTTAAGTTACATAAATGAGGCATCCTACGATTAACTCGAATATATTAGCCACTATTTTTGACTTACGAGGCTTTGGAATTAAAACGTCAATAACTTGGACCTACCTACAAACATATATAGATGTGGGTAGGTGAGTATAGACAGGTTCTCTCACCCACTCCCGTATAAAAAACACATTCGTTTCTCGATTCTATGGAGGCTCTTTTTAATCTTTTATGCTTATTATATACGCAATTATCTTTACAATAATTTATGGGCTACGTTACGGAACATTTTCTAGTTGAAAAATCATTGTATCGATTTTAGCGTTGCTCAGCTACAAATTAAAACATTAGTTTGATGTTTTAATTGAAGTTTTTTGATAAAATATTGCGTTTTCTAATAGGTTTATTTTGTGAGTTCATAGCTGGCAGCTTTATTGTGCACCTGCGATGTAAAACAATGGCTAGACTCTCCGGTTTCTGAATTGAGAATGCTAGGATAAGCAGTATTTAAGTAACATTTGAGTTTGAGTTGTCAAAAAAATGACGGATTTCGAAGCAAAGTATTGCTTATCCCGAATTCTCAATTCAGAAACCGGAGGTTAGAGTATTTAGTACCTAAAACAAATATTTTAGGTAAGTATCTTGATTAATGTAAATACTTGATGAATTATTTGAAGGTTCTAAGAACTATAAGAATACAATCACAAGAATAAAAAAAATTATATTGAAACGAATCCATATTCATATACCCCAATTATTCAGCTTCAATTTATAGCACTACTTATATGAAGAGTACATACATACATACCAATCGTAAAATATTAATAATTTGGCCGCATATATAGCTGAAATTATTTATGGAAGGTTATCCACCCACACAGCGGGTGTCAGAACAGTCTGAATTTACGCAAAATATTTTATCCTCTTGTACCTACTTGAGTACATAAAATAAAGAGTTGATGTTCCCACGTAATTCGAGATACAAGACAAGATTGGTTTAAAAAAAATATTGTTACATTTAAATTAGGCATTATGTGGATAAAATTCTTTTTGTGTTGAGTTTTAACTTCCTCGAATTGCATTTGTAATCCTAAGTAGGTAGCTTCAAAGCTACCGTCAATTATCATGAGATTGATTGCAGGACAACTTTGGTGGCTCGGTGGCTGAAATTGCGTATGAATCACTCGCATTTACACATGCGCGTAACAATTTATTTAAAAACGTTAGGTACTTAGTGTCGTCATGATGACGTTTCATTGTGAGGATCGTTATGAAAGTGAAGACTTACTTAAGAAGTAGCTTGTAGGTACAGTCATGTGTACATAATATGTATACACATAGCGAACTTAAAATAGTAGATTGTTGCACCGAGCGCAAAGTGAGTCATTAATGCACGAGTGTTATGTTGGTGCCCGAGCGCAAGCGAGGGCACTAAATTAGCACGAGTGCATTAATCACTCACTTCAGCAAGGTGCGTAATCTACTTTTCTTTCAACTACCAATTTACCTACCGTGATAAAATATACCTACTCAAAATAAAAACTCAAGTTAATGAAAACAAGGTTATCCTGCGACTTTTGCGGCAAAAGGTTATTAACAATTTCATTTGCAGCTGTTTTTATACTTTCTGGACTTGAATTCATTTCGCTATCTATTTCCATTTTTTAAAACTTTTCTTGAAAATTTTCATGGCCGCCATCTTGAATATAGATTTTGACCTCATTTTCGTCATCAGCATCCCCGAAAACCATGGAAATGACACCCATGATGGTTAAATTGAAATTTTAAAAGCTGCCACCTTGGAAATGGATTTTGACCTCATTTTCGGCATCAGTACCCCCGAAAACCATGGAAATGACACCCATGACCACTAATTTGACATTTTTGTTGCCGCCATCTTGGAAATGGATTTTGACCTCATTTTCGGCATCAGTACCCCCGAAAACCATGGAAATGACACCCATGACCACTAATTTGACATTTTTACTGCCGCCATCTTGGATTTCGATTTTGACCTCATTTTCGGCATCAGTACCCCCGAAAACCATGGAAATGACACCCATGACCACTAATTTGACATTTTTACTGCCGCCATCTTGGATTTCGATTTTGACCTCATTTTCGGCATCAGTACCCCCGAAAACCATGGAAATGACACCCATGACCACTAATTTGACATTTTTTATTGCCGCCATCTTGGATTTCGATTTTGACCTCATTTTCGGCATCCGCACCCCAGAAAACCTTGGATTTGACACCCATGACGACTACTTTACTAATTTTCATGGCCGCCATCTTGGATTTGGATTTTGAAGTTATTTTCGGCATCAGTGACCCCGAAAACCATGAAATTAACACCCATGATTATTAGATGAAAATCTTCATGGCCGCCATCTTGGATTTGGTAATGATAATAAAAAAACTGCACTAATGAAAAACAGTGCAGTAATGAAATTTCATACAACATTTCTGCACTGTTTGCAGTGCAGTAATGAGATTTCATACAACATTTCTGCACTGTTTTGCTTCTAAGCAGAAAATACGTATTTTGTGATCGGTTTTGTAGCGATTAATGATGACATTACTACGTAGTTGAAAGAAAACTTATTTTTTTACAGAATAGTTTTTAATGAAGAAATATTCAAAACCATAATTTGTATGTATATAAAGAAACTGTGTGTAATATTTCTTAATTCTAATAAAAAGTTTAAAATGAAATTGACTTTTAATTTCGCTATGTGTTTAAATACTACACGTGATACATAAAATGGCCTTTTTATTTTTTTGCAAACAATTATCATTTTAGGTTTTTAGATCTAGGTACCATAAAATCGTTTGTGAATGCTGATTAAGCTAATTTTAACAATGTTAGTATTTGGATTATTAGTTTATAGGTAGGTGGGTCAATATTCGAATTACCTTATATTTTTTTTAACAAATCATTGTTCTCCTGTCTCGTTAACATTACAGTAGGTTCAGATGGTTTTTATTCTTGTCTTATTACTTGACGGCAATGGTGTAGTTTCAGTTTTCATTATCATAATTGTAATTTTAAGCATCTGCATTCTTAACTTTTGGATGATGATAATGACGTTCTTAATTTTTGACAATATTTTTCGAATATTCACCAAGGTACACCTAAATATTAAACGCAGACAAGTCAAGTTAGATTGGTTACTTCATTTGAATATTTAGGTACGTACTTTGCTGAAGGTACCTTTAGAAAGGGCGGAGCATCGATTTAAGGTAATCAATGACGTAATTTATGCTCTATCAGCGTTGATTATATTCTCGTGATTAAAACATTTTCAAATTAGTTAATATTTATGCAAATTTTAATTAAAACGTCATCGATTTACATGTTAATTGCTCGACATCCCGCCGTCTTGAAGAGGAGTATTACTATATTACTGTATAGTTACTTATAAGATTATGAATTTCTTTAATACATGTAGTTGTTATAATATAAGTAAAGATAGCAAATTGTTTTGCATACTCGTTCGAGCTCACTAATTAAGAATCTTTATTAAAATAGTGTTCTGTGTACTAGACATACAGGTCTCTGCATAATAATATGAAATTGGTAATTAAAATTTATAGAGCAACGTAAAATATTATTAACAGCTTGAGTAGCTCCTCGTATTAAGTTAATTGAAGTTCCTCTGACCTATGTAAAATTATAGGTATATACCAACATCTAATACTAGATCTAGGTATGTAAAAAATTCAGATCCGGTGTTCGTGTAGTCAGTAAAATAAATACTTGCTCTGATTTTGTTTATGTCACGCTTTTTCATCATAGTATTAAAATCATGTCGGCTTCGTTTCCTGTCTCAACTGGATTATCGATTCTGATTAAGTATAAATATTCATCCAATCTTTTTTCCCATCGCGATATATCATGACATTTCGTATATTGTCGGCGGCAGCGGCGCCACAAATGATATGATTTGAATGTATGGGGCCCTCCGTTCCCAACTCATCATACATTTGCATCCCATTTATCGCGCCACTGTTGCCTTCAATTTACTTAATTCCCAAGAACAAAGAAAATAAATTAAACAAACTAAAAACAAACAGATCACGTCTTCACTAAATGTATTTCGAAAACGATAACGTAAATCGAACTTGAACGTCACCATCAAAATGTCATCTCGTTTGGAGCACTCGTTTCTAGAATCGATATCATTTTCGAATATCGAATCGAGATTTAGTAAATTTGGAAATTCGCATGCAGATCTTTAGCTTGGTGCAACGTAGGACCTGTGGTAATCAAGAAATACTGTGTACCCTTGGGTAAGGGTGTTGTAACCCCACTTCGCCCCTCGTCGAGGGAGAAGGGGATGTCGGCGCAATGTTTGTTTGTTTCAGAATGCCTCGGGAAGCGAAACTTGTGTGAGAAGGTTAATTTGGTGGGTAGATAAGTCGGTAGGTAGATATTGTTTTTATGTAGCTTAGTTAAGGAACTTTGTCCCCTTCCTTCGTTATGTTTTCGTTCATTTTTTATATCGTATTTTGCGTGAACTTTTACATTATGTACCTACTGACTTTTTAGCTTCATTTCCGCGTTTTTGTTTACAAACAAACGTGTTCTTGTGAACAAAACGCACAAAGCGTAGGTGTTTATGGATACTACCTAAGTTTTTAAGGATTTCAAGATAAAGTATTTTTTATTATAGCTTACTAAACTCTTTTCACCCTGATGAGTCCTGACAGCTAGGTAATTTCGTAAATTGTATCGAGTCTGCTATCGAAAAAACGTAAACGTCATCATCAAAAACCGTAAAATAGCTACATTATCCATGGTTTGTTTTTTAAGATATTTCATATTCTTTGTATGGTAAAGTTTTGTAGAGAAACGTCAGAAATTAACTTACGGTGAAAAGGGTACACATCAACTATGATTAAACTGAATTAATATAAGAACACGAAATTCCATTCTTATGCTAGCTAGATATTTATAGCTATGCTTCCCATTTAGTCACACCTAACTATTACAACCAAAGAATTATGTACGACAACTACAAAATTACTTCAATACATGAAGACAAAAGTGTACATTTAAAGATAAGTTTTCACGCTAACGCGTCAGAATGGCTTTCAGAAAGTCCAACTTTGATGCTTTTTAGTTTCCAAAAGATAATGGTTTGAAGTAAGTAGAGTTATCGTTGGAAAAAGTTTTAGTTAAAAGTAAAAATGAGCGCGCATGCGTGTCGGGGCTCCATTAGTTTGTATCAATGGTAGCTTTTTTATTTAACGGGATACTAGCTTATGCATTTGGGACTGCCTGTTACAAAATACACGCTATTAAATTGATTTATTTTTGTAAATATCACCGAACTTCTTTCCGATTTAAATGTCAGAAATATTCCTTACGGCAAAAGTATTACATATGTGGTACTTTTGTTTCATAAAATCAGTGATATACATGAATTAAATGCAAAAATTAACTGTTTATGTTTTTATTCCTACAATACAATACGCTTTATTGCACACAAAACAAACAAGAAACTACTATAGAAATAAAGATGTAAAATAGGCGGTCTTATTGCACTAGGCGATTTCTGCCAGACAAGCTTCGGATGGACATAATTTATAAGAACAAAAGAGAGGGGTAGTTCGTGTAACAATAAATAAGGACACATTAAATTACGCATACATTGGATCAGTAGTTTTGAAGTTAAACATAGACTAGTTGCTGGGGAGATTGTTGCGCCGTTTCTTCTTCACAGCAAAGACACCAGGAAGCGGTGAAGGGTGGGCGCTTTTGGGAGCTATCTTATATGTAGTATTGATGTTCAAAAAGAACTAAGTAATTCTTGTATATCCTAACTTCCTAACTATCCTAACTATAGGTATAATATTATAAATGCGAAAGTAAGTTTGTTTGTTTGTTACCTTTTCATGCCAAAACACTGAACCGATCATCCTGAAATTTTGCTTATACGTTGTCAGGTGGACAAAGACGGACTAGGGTACCTTTCATCCCGAAAAAAAGTACTGTTCCCGAGGAAAACAACAATAACGATAGTAGATGGCGCCACGTGTCTTTCTAATGATGATTGAATTATATTATTATAGAAACTTTAGTAGTATGTTAAGAGTATTTTTAACGCGAGCGAAGCCGAGGGCTAAAGCTAGTTTTGAATAAATGACTTTTGAATTTGAAGTTTTGAAGACATACCAACGTACAATTGTTCGAGTATTATTATATACTTAGGTATAGAGGTGTGGATAACATTGTGATAGCAGGGCGAAGGGCTGCATAGCGCCGGCGCCGCTCCGCTATCTAATTGAAATATGTATTTGGAAGTGTTATCGTCAGCAGTTGAATGTTAAGTTTATTTTGTAAAACGTAAATAGTATGTGCGTAGGTAGGATCTACGTAGAGTGTTATATAGAGCGCGTAGAGTTTTATATAGAGCGTTCTGGCGAATTGAAGAGATGAAGGTATTGAGCATGAAATTGAGTGGGTAGGTATGTGTGTATTTTTGGTTTGAATACCTATAAGCAAATTGGAATATATACTTATTTACCAAAACGATATACATACAATATAGACGTGAGTCTGTTAAAATGACATTAACATAAATTGCATATAAATCTAACACCTGTGATAATTGGTAGATAAAAGTTTTTAGCTACCGAAACTAATATGGCAGCGAATGGCGTCTATAACTAAAATAAAATAACCACAATGAGGTTTATATACGTAGTTATTTTATTAGTTACTTTCCTTATACTTATGAATGGAATTATTAAATAAAACATTGGGAGAGATTTGATAAGACTTTTTAATTAACCCATGGTATGCCTCATTAATATTTAGATTTTTAAATAGATAAAGAATTATATAGAGACAAGGATAGATAAAATATGATCAAGCACTTCCAGATTCAGTATTCATTATATTTGACGAGTTGGTTTATTTACATCAAATGTGGATGAAATAAATCAATATTTTATCAAAATTTACAACCGTTTGGACCGGTTAAATTGTTTCCTAATCTAAATCATGTACATAAATAAATGTAATATTTTGACAGATACATAACATAATCGTGTTATAGACCAATTTAAATATGCACGTGCCCCAAAGTGCTATAAACTAAACCACTGATTGTAGATAACCTGTGTTTAGCGACCACTTTAACTTTGCATTTAGTCCAAACAATTTTCAGCTGTTTTTTGTTTCAGTTAGAAGTTATTTTGAGAGCATAAAATATATGTTTGTAGTATGTGGGGTATTGACACGTTCAATCAACGCTAGTCGGGGTGTACGCGAAGTGGTTTTTTTACATGTGAATGGGCGAGTATAATGCGTGTACGTTAATAGTTATGATTTTTATGAATATGTACGTAGTTTCTTGGACGATGTTATGCAATAGAATCAGCTGGCGCCCGCATGAAGTACTTAGGATAATGTTTTATAAAGACACAGTATCAGAAGAATGTTTCTGTTATCGTTTAGCGAGTTTTCCATGAATATTTGTAATTTTAAACACTGGCTTAAACAGAAATCCTTACTAATTACTCCCTCGCCCCATTTTCCATTACATCTAAATGCCTACGGTGCGATAATTCATGCCTAATGGCCCGATATGATTTTGTTACAAGGGAAGCTTCACATTGCGACGCAAAAGCGAAATCAACGCCCTCTGCACATTTCCTCTATCAAGCTCTAAATTATTTTCCACGAGGTGCACAAAACATTATCGACCACACAAGGGGCCATGTTTACCAACAAATAAGAGGGTTAGTTGGTGCGCATGCGCGTGCCGTCGCCGGCGGCTGTGTGCGTCGCTATAAATATGGCGACGGGACGCCCGCCCTTCCTCCGTTATGCAACACTGTTTGATCTAGAAACATCCCAATAAATCTTCCTGATCATTAAGAAAAGTTTTTAATAAAAATAACATCCATTAACAAAATTTATAGAGCCGACGTTGGAGCTGCCATTTTGAAATAGACCCCCGCTTATAAGCAATCTTATTGGAACGACTTTTTCTCATTCTTAAGATGACTTTGTAGACTTATAAACATCTAGGAAACATAATTAGATTATACAACTATTCTAATAAACAGTGTAGTAGAAAATAGATGATGATAAAGTACTTAAAATTAAGTAGATGATGCACATGGAAGATTGAAGGAGAAAGGCCGAAATTCGTTTGACTTGAGTAAAGTACAAACTTGAAATTGCAGTTCCTTATTGAATTACTTTAAATTTAAAAGCGTCAAGCATTTACTGTGGATCTGCTATACTAATAAATAACATGCGCTGAGATAAGCTTCGTCCCAATACCATGTATGAAAATAATACGTATTCAAATTTATTCAGACCGAATTCTTGTTGGAGTGCTCATCCAATACTTGCAATTTGCATTTTTTGGCAGAAAAAAAGGCTAAATATTAGTAGTTTTTGTCTGGGAAAATTAAAATGGATAGAATATGTAACGGAGGGTATTGTTGGCGGGAAAGAAAGGAAGGAAGCCATTATGCGGAGCCTAACGCCATCTATCCAAAATCCTCGGAGGCTTTTCCAAACCACACCGAATGCTACGGGACGTAGCTGAATATTTTCGTAGCGCTGTTTTTGTTGGCGAATTATTTTGTTCTGTATGCGTCATGTTGTATTCGAAGTTCGCTGTTTGATGGATTTATTTGTAAAATATCATGTTTACTTTAGCTGAAGTGTTGTCTTATGTTTTTTTTGTTATTATAAAGTAGATGAAATATTGGGTGCTCTTGAAAAATTGTATTTCGTGACAACGTACATAAAATATAACGATGTCTCTATTATAGTACAACCCAAGTTATTTATCAATAAAGATAAGCAATAGAGTAATGTTGATTTAAATAATTGAGTATAAGATTAATTGACCTTAAAGTATGTACCTACCTACTTTTTAACATAATATGACGTAATATTGAATCTATTTTCGATGTTTTGTATGTCAGGTATATGTTATAATATTCTTTTATTTCAAGCTAACAGAGTTTTTTGTTAATTGTCCTAAAATTTCGCAATACTAAAGTTACTTATTTGCTACCAATAGATTAAAAATATAAATAAAAAATTTGTTTTTTTTTTACTTTATTGAAAAAGTACATAAAAGGTATCAAAAAATAAACAGAATTTTCCGAAATCAACGCAACGTCCCGCAGCATTTAATCGAAACCAGTTTCCCCGGTAAAGCCTTTCGAAGGACGCGACAGCCTACTTTCTATCTATCTCTTTTTCTCAATATCCGATCACATCACGCGAGAGTGAGATAGCAATCACGACGTAAACTGCTTGTGTGGCCTTTAACTTCCTACAGATTAATGAGTTTTTATATTATTATATAGATACCTACTGAATATGTATAGACATAGGTACTTAATTAGGTAATTAACTCTTTGATAGCGGGCTGCCCTATCTGTCATATGTATCATATATAATAGTGGTGTGCATGTGAAATAACCTGACATATAGAAAATTTATTAGTTTTATGAGTTTTTATCGCGTCTCCACTGGCGTGGAATTAAATTGGTGTTCAGTTCCGTGATATCATTAGTCTTATGTTACCGAAAATTATGACACACTTTGATGTTATTGTAAGATAACATTTATAACTATCTACGTAGTTACGTATAAAGAAATGATTTAAACGAACGTAGTATGATAATTACGAAACTTTGGAGTGAAAGTTCGTTAATTTGAGTCTATTTTTAACACATTGCATCTTTTTATCGAGTCATAATTATTATTAAGCATAAAACTTCTGAACGTAAAAAAATTTAAAATCATAGGTATGTTATGAAAAATGTAGGTCGATTCCTTGGACCTTTGGTCTCAACCACGAATTGTAGGTGCCATTTCATCATTTCCCATGAGTGACCTGAGATGTGAATAAGGGGTTATTGCCAAGAGGACGGGTAGCAGCATCCCAAGAGATCGCTATAGCGCAATTTTTGAAAGAGGTATATTCAGCAGTGAATTTAGGGTTAGACCTTCTTGTTGGAATTTACCCGGCTTTGTTTTGCGAAGCCAGTCTTCTTTTGTATAACAAGTATGGTCTTAGATTATCGGGTTTAAGGGTCAAAATACACGTCCAATACTTGCTTCCGGGAGCCGGATCCGACTATCTGATCGGATTCATGAAATACCTACACGTACGATTCTCGTGTCAGATTTTTTCTGGACGACGACGACGCCCGCACGATTCTTACGATTCTGACATCATCATCGTAATTCATGTTCAAACAAATGTATGGCGCGGAGGCCTTCAGATAGTCTGATCAGACTATCGGAACCGACTATCGGAGGCAAGTATCGGACGTGTATTTGGGCTCTTAAAGTGTCTTATGACCTCTAAAGTTCTTAGGGATAAGTTATGTTAAAGCTGAATAATTTCAGGCTCGACCGAAGCTATTTGGGTATTTTTTTAACACCATTAAAAGACGCTCTTTTTAATCGAAAAGAATATCCCGGGAAAATTTAAAATTCCCACGGGAAATCTGGTCGGACCTCAAAAAGGACCGCGAGGCGATCGATTCCTTAAATTCGTTACTAAAAGGATACGGGACCGGTTCGATTTTGGATTGTGTCTCCCTCTATCATCATAACAAATGATAGGGATGGATATCAATTGGAAACGGTGCTTAATTTCCACCTGCGGTGAGGCGTAATCAATGAATTTTATTATTAAACCCGCTTTGTGCGATGTGGGCGGTAAGCCCGGTCCACATACTGTAATGTCTATCACCGTGTTTGAATCTTGACTAATGCCTTCCCGTTGCTTCGGTTACATCACACGGAGAAGAAAATTTTCATCGGCCAGTCTTTGGGTACTACAAATTCACACCTTATTGTCAAGACATAAGGTTGACTTTACGTTGTGAGTATTATTATATACTCAGACTTCCATGCTGCGGACAAAACTATTATCATAACGTATCAAAAGAAGTCCAAGCAGAATACAGCGACTTTGCCTTTGATAAATATTATATTTTTAAATTAATTAAAGGCGTTGTGCCTAGTTAAACTTCGTCAGTCACGATTGTACTATTAATAGGCACATAACTGAATAAATTATCATTTCTTAAAAAAATATTATACGTCGACAGAAGTTGATACGTAATAGCAAGCCACAGAAAAAATCTTGAAGCAAAAAAATATGTTTTCAGAGCGTCGACGTCGTTTATTTTTACCCACTAGAATACAAATTGGCATTGTTTTAATAAGATGAGGGCAAACTAAGCGTGTCGCGAACAACTCATTATCATCGAGCGAACTGACGGTAGGTATCTGTTTTTGCAAATTTGTTTTGATTAAACTTCTCCAACGTACGCAAATATAGGACAGCCAACCTCCCATATTGGCCGGAATACGTTCTAGTTTCCAGCCGTTTGCAAACAATTCATTCTACTTAGTTCTTTGAAGGACGGATTACGTAAGTTTCTTTAGTCAGCCTGTTTTAGTTAATTGGACAACTTTTTTTGCCTTTCAACTCGGTCCTTGAAGCTTTAAAACTAACCAGTTCTTTAACAGAAATGTACAAAAGTTTTTTAGGCTACTCGAGTATTCAAGATTTGTTGCCTGACTGGATGGTTTGCCTACATCAATATGACGTGTGTACATAAATACAGATTTAAATAAAGAATTCTGTTAACAAAAACAAAGCAAAGTTTGTACTCCTAATGGTTTGGTTTAGAAAAATATTTTAAAAGGTTTCATTTTAAAATACCATTCTGGAACTCTCCACTTCGGTGTAAAAATACATGAATGCTAAAGTGTAGTTTATGAAACTTTAAATCCCGTTGAGGACTATTTTCACACCAGCGAGAGCTGCATAAGAGAGTGCTACGTAAAAGGGAATGTTGAAAAAACTTTTGGAAGAAGTTATATTTAACTCATTTACTTGTCTATGATAAACTTTAATATTTTTCATAATTACGAATCTTCATTTCATGTTATTTAAGGTTAAGCTTTCAACTTTTATAATGAAAGCATTCGAAACCCGAAAATTTCAATGTTGTTGTGGATTATTTATTGCGAATTTCGATCTCCCAGAACGAAATCTGAATTTGATATCTGTGTTAAAACGAGCACAGAGAAGTCAGTCTCGCCAAATGTTTATTTTTCGACCTTCAAAAGTTCAAACAGGCGGCCGACTAAATGCCAATTATGGGCACCTGCTACCACGAGACTCGCGCGACAATTTGCTAGGCACCGCGCGCTCTCACTCTAACGCGCGGCATAACGAGAGCCCAACACGCGGGCCCCTAATCCCCTCGTATCGTCTACGCGAAACGTCAATGAACTTTACTAATCTCCGCACGATACAAATCGTAGGCGTCCGTGCCCGTCCTTGCACAGCAAAAATGTTAATTCTGGATTCATTCCAAGCAGTATCCTTGGCACGCCACTAGAAATAACTAAGATTGAACTTAGCTAAACTTCATTAAGAATGGAACGTAATTCTGAGATGTTTTACACGGAGTTTTGCTACGAAAATTGCGTGCTGCAATCAAATGTTTCATAGGCCATTGACCGAGTTCGTCGCGTGTAATAATATGCAATGACATAATGGCCACGTGACGCGACACCGCCGATGTGACGTTGTCAACCAACACGCGATAGCGATCAGCGAATATAGAGGAAAAAACCTTCCGGATACATCGAATAATATCGATATTTGTAAATAAATTATGAAATATCTTATACTTGCTTAGAATATAAGAAGATAATCTTGAGCGATATAAAAAATTCTAATTAGCTATGTAATTACGAATGGAAATACCGCGAGGATAAATTATCTTTTGTTTTAATTAATTTCGGGGCCTGCCTATTAACTGTTATTACGTTGGTGCATTTTTATTATAATTGATTACGTATCCGCCGTCATCCTTGAATTATAAATTAGTACACGCCTTTGTAATAATTATCCAAATCGAATTCAATCCGACCGTACGTAAAGGAAGTCTTTGATAAAGATGTCTATTTTAAGCTTTACCACACCGCGCGTGAACAAGGACGCTCGTGAAAATTTTGTATCGCATATTCGCAGACAATCTTATAGTCGACGTCACTATGTTATATTTATTCTTTGTGAAAGCACTAAAATGTTATACTTAAATGATTAACTCACTGCCAGTCACTGCTTACGAGCGTATTAAGATATTAATAAATCTATTTGTAGTTATTTATTCTGATTAAGAACTGAAACAGGTTTACTGATGAATTTTATATTTTAATTATATCTGTTACGATATTATTTATCGTTCTCATGCAAAATGTAGTAGTTAATGATGTTAAAATACTCGATTATTCATCTTTATGTGGAGCTGTAGTTTATAAAGTAATGACATACTAAGCAATCTACATAAATATTAAGTTACAATCGATATCTATTTAAAACTATTTCATTTTACCTATTTAAAAGTACTTTATTATTCACCAATCATGCAATCTTTATTCAATAACACACGTAGTTTTGCATATCAATGAGATACGGCAAGTCTTACTAGATAACTGACCATTCATATACTTGCGAATGTTATCCCAATGGGAAAATGTTGACTTTAATTACAATTCTTAGTTAATTTCTAGTTAGAAAACTCACTATCAGCTTTTTGCAAAAGCTCTGTTACGTGTTAGTTCCACCGTCGCAAACCAGATGTCGCTACAAGTAGCGTTGGGAAAAAGTTTTCTGCTAGTGTGCGCTAACTTCCTCGTCTCTACACGAAACGCACACAAAGAAAATAGCGACTGTAAACTTGCGTACAGACGCGGCACACATGCGCAGAGTTTACTTTGCCAATGCACACAACCAAACATGACGCACGTAGATACAGGAGTTTATATTCAACTGGTGTGCGTAAAAGCGTGTTTACGTAACAAAACACGAATACACACAGACGCAAGTGTATGTACAGTGAGCTTCGCAGAAATTCTGAGCATCGGATAGATGGCGCGACTTACCTTGATTTCGGGGACTCTTTCGTTTGTTCATTGTAGTAAATAATATGGGGCAGATGTTATCTAGTTTGTTTTTCGTTGTTGGTATTGACATTGAAATAGCCAATTAGGCATAATTACAAGTTGAATGACGAGGTTTTTATTTATTTTACTTTTTTCTGGACAAATGTTGGAAATACAAATTCTGTAGATACCTATCTATTAAGTTTATTCGTACAGTAGGTATAGACGAAACTTATGTTGTGAAATCGATTGTTGCGGTATCCACATAATAGATTGGTCGGTTGCTAGTGAGTTCTTTGGCTTTTCTACGTCGATTTACTTTCACTTGATAAATATCAGTAGCATTCGATACATAAATTTTTGAGTGGATTTTATTGTTTTTTGTCGGTTCATAGGAGAATATTTTGCAGAGATAGACTTATTGATTATTTATGATATTTTTGCCTTTGATATTTAGTAAACAAATATTACTAACAAATAATTTTAAATTGACTTTACAAATAGTATTTTCTGGGTTTAATAGATGCATTACTATTTAATTTATTTATTTTAAATATTCTTTATGCACAAAATTGTACAGAGGCGGACTGAAAACAAAGGCATTAATTAGCCTTAGGCATTTTTGACCAATCGACCATAGGTTGATGCAGTACACAAAACACCGTAGGTCCACTAATAAAATACTGTGTTGTGCGTTGATATTCAAAATAAACCTTAACATAAAATTTTACAAATTAAGAAAATTAAAGAAAAAACTTGGTGTAGGTACTTAATAAAATATTGGCATGTAGATACTAGGGTTTTCGTGTTCCCGGCCTATTTGAGTTCCCGGGAATCGGGAATTTTTTCACTTAATTCCCGGGAATTCCCGGGTACCCGGGATATTCATGTTTTTTGTATAAATATAGTTTTTCTCATATATTTCAACATTAAACTTGTGTAAGTACCTTAAACATGATACCTAAATTGATAAATTGTCAAACATACCAACCGACTTTTCTTATTAAAATAAAAAATCTTACACTTATTTAAAAATTGAACTAGGAACAGTTTGTCATTTATTGTGCGACGTCGCGAGTTTTTTAATGAAAAAAAAGTCTTCGTTTCATAATATGAAAAGAAGACTTTTTATAATATGGCAAAATATTACGGAATAACAATAGGGTGAATGAATATAAAGGGTGTTACCAAATTCATGTAATACTTAAAACCACATGATCTACTACTGCTGTAGAATGACCTAGCACGGGATTTAGCTAGATTAAAAATAAAAATAAAGTTTTTTTTTCTTGCGGTAGTGATATGTGATCGAAACACAAGTTAACACAACCAGCTAATAAGGTACAAATAAAAAGAAATTAGCTAAATTAAAATTTTATTCTTTGGAACATTTCGACGCCACTCATCAATGAATGAAAGCACGGTGACACAGCTGGCTAGCACGAAATCGTTCTTTGCAGTCGGTTAACTCGGGGCGCAAAAAGGGCTCGAAAACAGAACTTTTTTTTTGAAAATAAACTCTTTTATATTTAAAATAAAAACCGTTTCGGGTTAATCTGTGACCAGTATAGATCACGCTTTTAGAAGGAATTACACGAATTCGTTTACACCCTGTATATTTTCATTATAAATCTCGAAATTACACAAAAGAAAAAGATTGTGAATAGTTTCCACAAATGAAACATGTACAAAAAAAAACAAGCTTTTAGAATTTGTTTACTAGACAGAGACAACAGTACAGTGTGCTGACATCACGATACATTTACCCCATTCACACCACGCAGTACAATGCCTGTTTCACACGGGAGAGACGGAAAATGCTTTAAAATCTTCGGAAACGAGCAGACCCTTCATTTTTCATCATAATTTCTTCATTTCAAAAAATTCCCGGGTACCCGGGAATCCCGCCAAATAATTCCCGGGTCCTAAAATCCCCAAATTCCCGGGAATTCCCGGTTCCGGGTACCCGGGGCGAAAACCCTAGTAGATACTTATTATGCTTGCCACGGCTTCATTTAACTGTGTACGATGTAACAATGTACGAGTCTGATATACAAAAGAGTAACCTTTTAATAGAGAAGTTGTATATTATCTAATTACTTTAACCAATTTGATATAGTTTAGGATATTAATTTAAAAGCTACGGTCGGAGCGAAATCATTACTAGATACTTATTAATAATCGCCATAGGAAAAAAGCTTCAAGTAAAGTATGTTGTGGTAAATAGATAAGTATCTACAAGCCGGTTCAGATAAGGAGGATTGGCAGGTATGTTAAAAATTCGCAATTCACTGTAAATATTTTTTCGTTTGTAAAAATTAAAGGTTAATCAAATAATTCAAAAAAAGGTCAGTATATCAATAGAAAAGATATTTTGCACATGTAGGAAGATCATTGGAAAAGATAAAGGTTAATGTAGACTTGACAGGACACCGTGTGTGGGTTTTACCTACAAATTCAGTTAAAATTCAATATTATATAGGTATGTAAATGTAACAAAGGCGGGCTTGTAGATTCTATCTAAAAATTGATAATATAACCCTCAATCACTTGTTTATTTTCAACACCCTGAACTCTATCATCTGTGAAAACACTTAAGATGTTCTATTAATAGATTATCTGTATGCAATCTATAACATATCTGTGCTGACTGTCGATGATTTTACTTCCCTTTGCAAAACTCAAAATAGGCACCTACTACCCCAAATAAATTATAATAAGAAAGGGTACAGTGTAAGGGTACGCAGAAAGGACGAAAAACACAAGGGGCCGAGACTAACCCTATTATGGCCAAATAGGACACACGCGTACTTATAGGTATGCTATAGGCACCTTTACCTACCCATGTTTTGACTATTGGGTTGGTACAGATTGGGCTTCTGGAAGCGAGTTAAAAAAACCTTCATACAGAAATGAAGTGTAAGTAAATCAGTGGATGGCCTAGATTCCTAGGTCTTTGACATACCTATAGCATATTTGTCATACTAGCTATAAGGACTCTAGTTTGTAAAAAACGGTGTGAAAATATTCTTCTGCCACTATGCTTTAAAAGGGTCATATTTTTCACCAAAAAACATTTAAACAGACTCCACTTACGGAACTCAAACGAGACTAACCCAAAAAAAATAACCGTGCCCCATTGTTATTAATAGCCTGTGACGTCAGAGCATAGCTGTCGATATGAACACAAAAAATTGAAGCGGCCAAAAGCGGCCATTTTGTGAAATCATATCGATTGGTAGGAAAAAATCCATTGTCGGCCCATAACCGTCCCCTATTGGCCCAGTTTTTAGATGAGGGTGGCACAATAGGGTTAACTTTCCCTGTGTTTTTTTTTGCTTTCGCGACCCTTTTAAATATGAATTCTTTATAAAATGTTCCGACGTGTTAGTCTGTGTATGTTTGGTTTTGTATTAACTATTATTGAAGAATTCGTTAAGTAATTAATTTGAGCGTGTAATTAAATATTCATCCGAACTTGGTGCGATACACGCGATGAGGTAAGAATGATACTTTGTTTCAATCAGTTTGTATTATTCCGTATGTCTTGTGAAATTTACTCGAAAACTACTTGACAGTTTTACGTGTGGTTTTCCTTGTCAATTATAATGCATGACGCGGACTTTGACTGTATGAATTTACTTTCAATCGTTTATTTGCTTTACTTACAATAAATGGCCAGATTTAATAATACAATCAGAAGCAAAAAATATGTCCTACCTAATGCTTGTTTTATCAAAATGCTTTGAAGCTAATTGACCTTATTTGATTAGATATATTTCTTATTGTTGTCATGAGTATTTAGAATATTTGAGCGGCAACTACAAAGAAATAAATGACTTTTATATTTCACGCCTAGTCTTGAACATGATAAATTCACTATCTTAATTGTTTTGGGGTAAAAAATACACGAATATATCCGCAAAGATATCAATGTTATTGTTATGTACAGCTAAATCACATGGACAGCGTGTAATTAACTGACCTTTGCCCTTTCTAATATTTGTAAAAACGTTGTAGTTTATCATTTATAATTCATAAATTCGTCGGTCATTCTATTTCATGTAAGAGTCATGAATGTTAGTTTAATAACGTTTTTTTTAATAGATATTAATATAAAACACATTATAAATTTTGTAGGTAGGTACACACATAAGCACCAACATGTATACACGAAGGTAAATTCAAGTGATTTTCTCCCTTACTGCAGATTTAATTTATGTAATAGGTATGTTAGTATGAGTTCACAGATGCTATTTTAAAAATATTTATGGTTTCCATTACAACTTCTTTTCTTAATCCACTATGAATGTATTGAGTGTATACATGTTGGTACTTATGACAGTATCTAGTGTTCCGTATTTTCCAAAATTGATGAAACTTTTTGTTGTTTAGCATATTACCTATGTAACAAGAATGAAATAATGTTAATTGAATTAGTAGATAGATACTATATAACAAAAGGTTTACCAATTTTGGGAAATACGGAACACTATCTAGGTACCTACTGTCATGAGCACCAACATGTATACACTCAGCGAAATTCAAAGTAGATTAAAAGAAACAGTTTTAATGGAAACCTTTAATCTTTTTAAAATGGTATAAGTAGTGCGAATACATACAAATATGTGGCATGTAACATTTTGCACAAATTCAATCTTTAATAAAGGAGAATATCACTTGAATTTGGCTACGTATAAGATGTTGTTGCTCGTGACTGTACAGTAAGCGACAAGAGTACCTGAACATTTGAGTTTTCAAATCACTAAAAATCTAATTAAATTTCCAAAAATATATAGTCTACTTTCAAATTGTAAAAGAGTTTAGATACAACGCTGAGCATAACTTAAAGTTTTTATTTTAAATCAATTCGTTTTCCAATTAATGCCGAGTTTAAAAATTCAAAATGTACAGCTACTTTTGTCGCTGACTGTACCTATATAATTTTATTGGATAATGGAGGAATCTTAATGGCAATCAACCTATAAGAGTCCATCTACTTACTTATACCTAAACAAATACTTAATCCTTACTACAATACTAATTCTACTATACTAACTACTATTTAGCTCTAGAATTTGAAATGTATTTAGTATTAACATATATCGCTTGAGATCAGAGATAACACACATCTCGGAGAGCATGCCCCCTTTGTCTCAGCACTTAGTCTCTAGTTACACACACATGTCTACCCAGCTTCTTGTTAATTACTTGCACCAGACATGTCGTATGCCACATGCTTGGTTTGAATAGGGTCCGAGGAATATCTTCCGTGTAAGTGAAGTTTAGAAATCAATTTGAAGATATTTACGCTTATTTTTGATATAACATCGTATCACAACAATAAAGTTCAGTGCAACTACCATGTTTGGGCTCTGCGACACCCTAAGTTCGACTTGTAAAAAATACCCAAGGCATTAAGTCCGCCTCTGTACTATTTTTGTGCATAAAGAATAAAATAAATATATAAATTAGAATGATAATTATATCAACCACAAAACTTTTGGTACGTACTTAAGCTAGGGTATTAGGGTTATGTTTATTAATACTAATTGTTAATTCAATGTTAGATTTTGAATAACATCAATTTAATGATAAATGATGATAGTATCTATGTTATGATTAATTAAAATGAAAATTACGTTTCTCGAATGTATATTACTATGAAACGTATTTTTTTTGTTTTACCTGCTATTATTATAATCAAAAGATGTCTATGCTAATATATCGATTTTATTAGTTTAGGTTAGGTAAAACGCTGATTATTACAAAGGTATATTTTCTATTCTTTACTTCCGGCACCATATGGACAAAAAAATTTGGATTGTCCTAATTTGAAAACAATGGTACGCTAGGTTAAGTCATGTAAAAGGTTATTTAACTTTCCAATGTTTGTTTCTTATTCTTTTTTGTACCACTTTCAAAGTGCTTCATTTTTGACCGAAAGGTTGACTGGTAGAGAATGCCTTATGGCATTAAATCCGCCTTGTGTACCACCAATGTACATAAAGTTTAAATAAATATATAAAAGGCGAGCTTACTTAACTCAAAAATCTAAATACCTAGTTTGTCTTCAACATAAATTAAAGAATGCTACACAGTACCAGCCATATAGTTGCTACGCACTATTGCACGCCAGGAAAGTCTTTCATAATTGTCTCTTCAAACAGTAGTGGTGTTAACTGGTAGCTTTCAGTTAGCATTATGTCAGAAAATAATTTATATTTATATGCCAAGTCTTTATAGGTAATTAGTTGTATGAGTCTTAATGAAACAAGGTTCTTACAGTTGTCGTAAAGTATGGAGACGTATACCGGTACATACCGTTTGTCCGTATGGCACATAAATAAAACTATGTTGTTTTTAATGTCAAACTTTCGAGTGATAAATTAATAAGTTAATTGTAAGGTAGGCTCCGTAAAAAAAGAAAAGAATTCTTATAAACTGGATCATGATGATTTTAATTGCAAACTTAAGGTTAAACAAGGCGTTCTTATCATGATTTATATTTCTTATATCAAATAATATCGGGTGTAAAAAGACCCTTAACGATAACGAAAACCACGTATTCTACTCATCATTGGGATCATGTTTTTCTACCAGACCATACCTGGGAAACCATTGGTTTTGGAGATATTGAAGGTCAAAGTAGACATTTGTTTTTTTAGTTTTTTCCAAAAACGATCTAAGTGATAATACTAAACTTTATTCCAAACAACCTTATCAAAATTTTCAATTTTTCCTCACAAATTACGCATTTGAAGTTACAAAAACGCAACGAATATCAAACGCACACGACCGCCTTGGCTCAGCTGTGTGGCCGCTGCACGCATGCAAACGCGCGGCATCGCCACTACCACACATTGCGAGCTACAAAAAAAAGCGTTTTTTGTTATGCCAAAAAATAAAAGTCGTTTCCCAGCAATTATTTTTGGTTAATGTAGTTTAGTTTGATGTACAGAGTGCGTAGATTTCGGCTATGTGATGGGTCTTTTTACACCCTGTATATGCAGTACACCTATATAGGTTAAACATTGATATTAAGTAAATAAATACGTACATAGAGTGTCCACTATTATGGGCTACCTGTTAAAAGCCAAGCACTTATCATCTGATCTTAACGTTAAACTGTGGTCTCACTGGCGAAAATAAAGAACCTGAACTTTTACTCCAAATTAATAAGTCAAACCCTACAATTATAGAAACCTACATTTAATTATACTTACCTTCCAATATTAATAGATTTAGATTTTCCAACAACTTCAGCAGTTAGGTAACACTAAATATAATAAATTGGGTAACTTAGATGCCTTCACTTTTAAAACATTCTGTACCAATTATTGGATTTATGATACAAATATTTGTGTCACTTAAATACAGCATGACTGGTTATTCGCTTTACATCCAAAACCATGAACTCTACGCATCATTCATTACAATTTTTACTATGGGACAAATTTTAAATTCGTGAAGAAAAATTCCTCTGTTTCTTACATTTTGTTAAGTAACATTGATTATTTTGCATGAAAGAGCAGTTTTTTTTTCACGAATTTAATTTTTGTCCCATAGTAAAAGCAGTACAGTATGATGAGCAGTTCATAGTTTTCGGATGTAAAGCGACTAACCAGTTATGAACAGTGATCGGAAAAGGGTGAGCTAATTTACCTAAACTTCAAAGCACGGATACAAAAACTGGAGACTTCCTTAGGACAACTTTTTTTTTCGGGACAATTTTCTCGGAGGTTTTCTTTCATTTGTTTTCAAAAAATAAAAGACAATCTCCTTTTTTGAAAACAATAAACAATCTCTTTTTTAAGCACAATGAAAAACGGGAAACAAAAATAGGAAACGAATTTAATTGATTTCTGTACTATTAACATTAATATTAAATGTACTACCACACACACAAACAAACACACAGACACACACACACACCCACATGCATAGATATTGCACACTAAAAGAGCATGGCATCTTTCATTTCTTTTTATTTTACTGTTTTATTTATTCATTGCACAGCATAAATGTTATAAAATGTACCACTAAAGGGCGAAGACACTGGCTCCTGTAACATAGGTTGCTCAGCTCAGGAGCCAGGGCTTCAAATAAGTTGTAACACCTGTATCTTGTGTCAATAAACGATTTATTTATTATTATTATTATTACTTTAGTGATGTCCCGAAACCCGGAATAATTTTCACGAAGAAAAATGTTGTTGTAAGGAAGTTTCCAGTTTTTGTCTCTGTTCTTTGAAGTTTAGGTAAATTAGCTCACTTTTTTCCGATCACTGGTTATGAAGTATGAGATACCTAATTAATGCACAACTAAGACATTAAAACTTCCATAAAAGATATAAATCGATTACCGAAACTTTTAGCGGCAATCAATGCAATTTACAATCTCCGCTATAATTCTTCGCTCGCTCGCACAGTGAAACCAGAGTTTAAGATTAAGCGCAGTACACACCTACTTGCTACCCTTACCGATATCTAGTAACAAGTTTACTGCGGTATGCATTACCTTTATTTATCTAGTGTAGATAGACGGCCGAGTGCACTTACTGAACAATGTAGACCCCGCCGTTATTCATTTGGTGCATTGGACATGTTTATGACTACAAGGTGGTCGGTAGGTACCTATATCTTGGCAGCTCATCGCTTCGCTGCTTGCCAAGAAAAGAAGGAATAAATTGTCAAATTATGTTCATTTAGTTTTAGTTCCTAATTTTGGACGGACATTTTAGGTGACTATGAGTGGGTTCATTTAGACGGTCGCCTAAAATATATTTAGTTGCTATTGTAAAAAATGCAATTTTAAAATGATAAATGTGTTTGACATTGTTATATTTGGGAATGCTGAGTTTTTAACTATTATTTTATGTTGGGATTTAAAATAACCTTTAATTTAAAATGAGAGATGTAAATATTAAATAAATCTAATTTAGCCACTTCTGGTTGACTAGCTATGACTATGTTAACATTTCTCAAATGGTATTGATGACTTTATCTAGAACTAACTCAACTTTTTTTTTCACATTTGTCAATATCATTTCCATATTGCTTAATAAAAAGACATCATTTAATTTAACTTAATGTAGGTATTTCCTACAAGTCGTTGCATGAATCACAACGGGGAACAGTTACTTAACGTGTTGCGTAGGCGCATAATCTATCATTTGTCTCGTAAATAATGCGATAAATCGGTTTATAATCAATTCTGAAGTTTAACTCGACGTTCATATATAATTGTACAGGCTATAAATTACTTTGATGGAGAATTCTGTTTTCTGTACAAGGAAAATGTAGGCATGTAGCTGTAGAATCGAATGACATTTATTTCGTTTTAAGTCGACTTTGTTAGCAAAAGTTTTGAAATGATCGGCTGACTAATCAAATGATGAATGACAATGTTTGTTGCGAATGGAATGCTGATATAGCATTGGGTTTGTGTTTGATCCCCAGTTTAATTTAATAGCGATTGGCTCATTTAAAGAAGAAAAAAGAGTAAAAGTATTTGTTTGCACAAACAAACAAATAATAAACAAAAATAAAAGTGCCAAGAAGGCTGTCAGCTCAGCATGATGTCATCATTCTTAACTCACTTTGATAATAACCTCCTCCTTTTTGGTGTCAGGTAAAAATGCGGGATTATGGATTTGTGATTATTTTAAAACACCTTAGTCAACCAGACAGCTTCAAAAATACCTACGTGTATGTAGAAGCAAAACCAACCGACTTTGTAAGCTTTTCCAAATACTCTAAGAAACAAATTAAACACTAGGTAGGTACCTTTCTTACAAACGTGAATGTAACTGAAGTTTATTAAAGTAGGAACAAAGCAGAGCATATCGTTCCCCCGACGACACACGGAGCGTCAAATATTAGGCAGATACGATTTAATCCTTCACGCTTTAGATAATACCTACATTCACTGTAAGGATGTGCGAAAGATAGGAGATGACAACATGTTGGGGAGGGTTTCCCCTATTTTTAATAGATCCTGAGACTTGTTTACCAACTGCATGATACAAGGATATAACCATGGTAAAATAAGACATAAGCACGCATGAAAAAGTTTACTAATTTTGGTGTTGTTTTTTTTGTTACTGCTTATTTTTTCTTTTGGTTGCAAGCGCGATTGCTGCGTTTGTCCTGGAGTCCTGGAGTCAAGCCCAGGTCGGGCAGTGATTTTTTCTTGTGGCATTTTTCAGTAGTAGCCCGGAATCTGGATTTGTGCCCGGTTGATGGCAATAGGCTCGCCTCCGATTACATGGACTTTAACATAACGGCGAAATGAGTTTGTACTGCCCAACCCTTTGGCGTATACAGGCGTGATGTTTTGTAATATTATTTTTTTCCTATCTTCTAATAATATGAGTATCGATACTAATGTCATTAATGTGAAAGTTTGTTTGTCTTTGCGTTTATCTATTTGTTGGTTACGACTTCAAGACTGAATTGTCGAACCGACTTTGATGAAATTCGCAAGCGGAGCCGCCAGCATCAATAGCTCACAGCTAGTTATCAAAAAAGATTTAAAAAACATAGCATGAAGGAAATATAACAAAAAAACTGCCCGAATATCGTAGCTCTGATAAAAATATATGAAGTTATTATTTGCCTCCACGTGTAGATATAATAATTAATAGGAAACCAATCAATTTGAACGTCAAATTTATATCGATTCGTGAGGCCTCCAAATCAAAATCGCGTAAACTTATTTTTTTATACTTAGGTATACGTATAAAAATGTATATATAAATCTCCAAATTACACCGTAGTTTATGTCGCGCTAAGTTCCCTAGTAAAGTGTGAAATGCCTGAGATGTGCTATGCAGATGCAGGGGTTATCTAATACACGGAAACTGGCCGAGCGGGCCATCTCAAGCCTCAAGGTGTCTGTCTATTCCCGTCAACTATTATGAGTAGAAACCAATTGCAACAAAATTGACGTTTATGAAAAAAAAAAATGTGGTGTAAAAAATATGTCAATCGATTCTCCTAGTGATTCTGAACAAACTAGTTTCAGGTTTAGTATATACTAAAACTAAGCTTGTTTAAAGGTTTCTCTTATTCCGAACCAAAGAGCTAGTACGAAAAAGCAAAATTCACAAATGAAACAAAGCAGAAAAGCAATTAAACCCTAGACATGAAGACCCAAACTCAAAATTATTTGAGTCTCAAATCTCTTAAGATGACTTAAGCTTCTTACATCTGTGGTTGGCAGGCATCTCGAGGGGCGAATGGTAATCAAACCGAGACGGAAGTCGGAGTTTACCGCAATCCCGGCCCGTCTTACCTAAAAACCCTTTAAGATTGCTCTACCTACCCTACAGAGCCTTCCGTAACGAATATAGACGAAAATGTATCCATGAATATATACAAGAACATTCTGTGTGACTCAATACGAACAAGCAAATAAAATAACATTATTAGAACCCAATATGTATGATTTTTATACAAACATAATATCCTAGCGAAACGCTACATTTCCTTATTTCCCAACACCGTATCTATGTTGAAGTATCTGCCGCCTTAATATTGTTATTTTCCACAGTCTAGTAAATTCGAAGGAAACTTCGCCAGCCGAAGAACAGAGTACAAAACATGGAGAAAGGGGAAAATATACACTGTAATGTTATTCAGAAATCCATGTGAAATGTATGAGTGTGGGGCTCTATTGCTTTGGGCTTTAGCGGGATAATTTTCTTTCCCTATTGTTTTGCTGGATTTCCACCCGATGCCTTCGAGAGAATAAGAGGCTTAGCTTGTGGGAAAATATTTTGTTTTGTTGTATTCTTTCCTGCAAGAATGTAATATTATTTTCTCTAGTTTTATTTTGTACCAAATCCCTATTATCTCTGCTAACTATTCTATAGACATAATTCTCAATACCTACATTTATTTTGTAAGTATCTAACTCAAAAAACAAAATAAACTGACTGGACTAAAAAGTATGCACATGTCGCAAATTTAACGAATCCACGAATGCTACCGAATTAATTATTCATGCAAGCTTAATTATGCGCAGGGAGATCACGCAATCCAATTTAACCAGATTGCCTGCGTCCTAGCGATGCGTGTTTTGCAAAAAACGCTGTGCCTCGATGTGGCTGTAGTTACGGCAAACTTCAAGTGGACATAAATAAGGGTCGCAATATTCGGCGGTCCCATCACGACGGGCGGTGCGCTACTCTCAATTTTACAAAACAAACCACATCAAAGAATTTCACACTTTATTTGGTCACAAATAAGGTTTGATTTTCTTTAGCGAACCGCTGAATACATCTTTAAATAACAATAAAAGATAATCAACTTTCTGTGTTCGCTAACAGAGACCATTTTTGCTAAACACCACGCGATCGAAGGAGACACTTGAAGCGGAATTTCTTCGCGAAACTGTACACTCACAGCATCAGTTTTTGGAACAACATGGATTAAATAAATTCTTTCCAGTGTCATTTGTGTGAAATTACGAATCAAATTTGCGTCCATAGTGGTTTTGTTTTCCAATAAGTTAACATTAAGGTCGTTGGGTAACGCGAAGCGGCTTAAGACCAACTTTTGTGGGTGTTGCCGCAGACATGAGTATGTAAATTTCAGATTTGTTAATTGTGCTGGTTAACACAAAGTTCAAGCACTGTTTTAAAAGATTTTACATTACCTACCGATGGCGAGTAACTGTTGTGGCGAAAATACAGTGCATTTTCTGGATCCTGGTGCTCTAAGGTGTTCACTGAAAAATTAACTTTGTTCGATGTATCGAAATATTGAAAACTAGATTTATCCCGCAGCTTCGCTCGCGTTAAAAAAACTCATATCACACTACTAAAGTTTCTATAATAATATAATTCAATCATGATTCGAAAGTCACGTGGCGCCATCTAATAACGTTATTGTTGTTTTCCTCGGTAACAGTACTTTTTTTCGGGATGAAAGGTATCCTATGTCCGTTTCTGTACACCTGACAACGTATATGTAAAATTTCAGGATGATTGGTTCAGTGGTTTAGGCGTGAAAAGGTAACAAACAAACAAACTTACTTTCGCTTTTTTTTTTTATTTATTACTAGGCCTGCGTTTGGCCGCCATCTCACCTGATGTTAAGCGATGATGCGGTCTACGATGGAGCACGCTTGCCCAGAAGAAACCGATTCACTCGTGACTTGAAGACACCCAAATTGTAGCTGTCGGGGAACACCCACTCGGGCAGCGCATTCCACTGTTTGGCGGTTTTCACAATGAAATTGGAATCAAAGCGCTTCGTTCGGGTTTTTGGTATATCAACCATGAACCGATGGCGTTTTTTCGTGCTTCTGGCCGTCCGATAGAAAAAAGGGCAGGGGGGTATTAGATCATGCAGATCTGAAGCACACTCTCCGAATCGTATTTATAATATTAGTTATGATATCTATTTTATGAATAGCCCAAAATTATTAGCAACCTGTTCCAACTTAAAGAACATAAATTATATTATTATACATTATTTATCTACAGCTTTCTATTAATAGGGCCGTGACGAGAGATCTACAGTAAGCTGAAAAAATACTAGGCACAAAAGTGCAAGAATTTGATTAGTGTTAAAAGCCATATCAGAGGTATCTCCCCTCGCATACTCGCATGTTTCATTCCGTCAACATTGTCTTTTTATGTTTCCATTTGCCCATCGACATTCAATTTCTGTCGTATGCACTCGATTCCCTGTCGCGCAATACGACAAAATAACTGTACCATTTGGGAATTGCTACCTTTACGCCTTAATACAGCTCAAGAGATTTTCCCTTTGTCCATTCCATTCCATACATATCCACTCGGATCACGTAAAGCGTAAGTATACCCTAAGACACGATGGTTTTCATTTCGGCTCCATTTGTTCGCCCAAGAGACTTATTATACTGTGTACACGGTACGAGAATATTTTGTACAAATATAATCAAGGGATACCAGTTTCTGTCCAAACAATGTTTTTGTTTTTATTCAATGTTATATGAAAGGATACTCGGGCACAACGACCGTCGCTCTCACAAATGCAAATGTTTAACTTCATATTGGATCGGGCGGGTTGTCATTTTTATAAGTAGATGTGCGATGATATTGGGGTTTTTGGCGTATAGTACGTTCCACATGGCTTAGTATATATTTTGAGAAGAATTTTTACAGCCATATAGGAGATTTTTTGGCAATTTTTTTATATAACGTCGGAATAGTGTGAATCGTAGTACATCGTTATAATTAAATATAATACGTACAAACCTACGTTATTTAAACACACTTTCCACACAGTTAAAATCGTTTTCATCTATTATATAAACGCTAAATATCGATGAAACCCGCCATATTCGCAATCAGCGGACGTTACTACTGCTATTAAAAAAATAAAAAATGTATGTAATGTTAAAAGAATTTTAATCGTGTATGTCTAAATCGATTACCGCCGATGGCGTTGGAAAGCCAAATATTTTTTTGTGTGTGAATTTAAAATCCTGTAAAACGTAGGTACATAAGGGTTGTGTGTAAACAAGGTAAACTCGCCTGTCGTCGGCCGTTGGAGCCTCAATAATATAAAACATGCGCCCATGCCCGTCCCTCCTATATTTGTAGCGTTCACCCTACTGCTACCTACAAACGTGTCGAACGAACTTGCTTGTGTAATATCGCTTCGAATAAAACTTCGGCTGAAATATTTTAAATAAAATAGTGCAGAACAGGTGTCGTGAGCAATATTGAAATACCTACTGTTTTGTAAAATACGCTCTTTGATATAAAAAGTAGTGAGCAAGGCAAGATGAGGAAATATTTTGTCCACGTCCTTTATAATAAAACTTTGTCTGAAATATTTTAAGCAAAATAGTGTAGAATATACGACGTGTGCAATATTGAAATACTATTTTGCAAAATCCGCTTACTGAAATAAAAAGTAGTGAGCAAATATTTGTATACTGTGTTTGTCATAATTTAATTGTTGTAATTAATATTAAATTTTGCTATGTATAGCTCAATTAATTTATTTACTTGATAGGCAGGTTTACTTGATAGGATTGATAGGCAGATATGTGTTGTTGGAGTTAGTTGGGCCGTTTCTTCTTCACAGCAAAAACTGGACGGGCGCTTTTGGGGACCGTTTTATGTAACACTAGCAACCCGCCCCGGCTTCACACGTGTACGTTTTATAGCTTAAAACCTTCCTCGTGAATCACTCTATCAATTAAAAAAAACGCATCAAAATCCGTTGTGTAGTTTTAAAGATCTAAGCATACATAGGGACAGACAGCGGGAAGCGACTTTGTTTTATACTATGTAGTGATTAACGTTAAAAACCGGCCAAGTGCGAGTCGGACTCGCGCACGAAGGGTTCCGTACCATTAGATATCAAAAAAAACGGCAAAAAAATCACGTTTGTTGTATGAGAGCCCCCTTAAATATTTATTTTATTCTGTTTTTTAGTATTTGTCGTTATAGCGGCAACAGAAATACATCATTTCGACGGTGAAGTATCAATATCTAATAACTAACATTTTAGAGATTTTCACTTTAATCCATATTCGTAAGTAAAATATGAAAGAGCTTGTATTTACAATGTTGAATTGTTATTATTTATGATTTTTTCGGTCTTGAATTGTTCTTATTCATGAAATATTTGCTTAAAAATACCTAATAACTATAGAAATGAAAGGTTTTTTTCGCCTCCTGTAAAATGACGGTTTTGTAGTTATTAGATATTGATACTTCACCGTCGATTTGTGAAAATTTCAACTGTCTAACTAACACGATTCATGAGATACAGCCTGGTGACAGACGGACGGATAGCGGAATCTTAGTAATAGGGTCCCGTTTTACCCTTTGTACCCAAAGGCTAAAACGGGACCCTAAAAATAACTGAGTAATTCTAGTCTATTTTGAATAAATGCGTTTTATAGTTTGAAGTAGAGAACCTAACTTAATAGTTTTAAACGATAAAGACAAATTGACCATCACTAACTAGTGTTGTTTATTTAAACATTCAAGAGAATATTATTCTATTCTAACAATGTCAACACGAGTTTGTCCCTTGAGAGTAATTCAAGTAGAACGTAACAGCTAGCGCTACCTATTGGCGTTCTCGAGACATTATGAACGGATCATAAGACTGAAGACTACATGCATTTACATTTTGTACACACATCACAGAGAATAATGAAGCCATCTTCTGAATAGGGATGCTTCAGATAACGAACAATTTACTTGTCGAAAACTTAAGGTTTTTTCCAAGGGAATTTTCAAAAAGTATGTTTGGTAAATCTCTTAAAACGACAAAAGTAGGCAAGATTTTAAACGTACGAAAATATACCTTGAAATAACCGTAGTAGGTAAGATATTAAAATAAAAGTCCTATAAAATACATATGGTATAGGTAAGAATTTAAAAGTATGCAAAAACGTCTTCCTGTTGTAGTTATAATTTTAAAAGTAGGTACCTTCTTGTGTCAGGTTTAGTTTTCTGTGCTGTAAGACATCGATGTGTCCTATGTGTAAGGGCTAAAGAGGCATTTTTGTAATTTCTAATCTGAACTAAATATATCTACAGTTAAAAGGTTCAAATCGGAAATTACTAAAATGCCACTTCGGCCCTTATACATAGGACCCATCGATAAGTCCGCCTTATGTACCAACATAGTGCATAGAAGTATAAAATAAATGAATAAAATGCTCTATCAAATTACATAGCCTATGCTTCCCGGAAGCCAAAGTATATATAGGATCGATGAAATAGGTAATCAGTTTTGCGGGGAAAAGGGAATTTCTGGCGAGATCACGTAGCCGACCAATGGACTCCATGGCCGAAATGATGCTCCCAGTTAACTCGAATAACCGACCCTACCATAGATTAAATGAAGGAAACAGACAGCACAACTGTTTGTTTCCTCAAAGTAAAAAAAAAGTAATGTAAATGCTTATAAAAAGCGCACTCTTGCGTTTAATTTTCTAATTAGGTATAATTAATCATCTTCATTTTTTGTTCGTGTAATTATTCTACCTGAAGCAAGCCGTTTAATAGGGTAATGTTTTGTTGATCAACAAAAAAAGACTTCATTATACAATTTTAATAGATAATTGTTTTAAATTGATCCACAATTGATGGGAATTAACTACACAATGTTGTAGTGGTCAAGTGTAAACTTTAGAAAAACACTCATTGTATTATTTTTTCCTTTATTAAGTTTGCGTCTTATTAGTTATTTATTTCGTTTATTCATAGTAAACACATATTAATTATATTTTGATATATATATATCACTACATAGTATAAAACAAAGTAGCTTCCCGCTGTCTGTCTGTCCCTATGTATGCTTAGATCTTTAAAACTACACAACGGATTTTGATGCGGTTTTTTTTAAATAGATAGAGTGATTCAAAAGGAAGGTTTATATGTATAATACATGCATAATATAGTAGAGAAAAACGGGGAATACGCGATAAACGACATCCACGCGGGCGAAGCCGCTGGCGACCTCTAGTCATAAATAAAAACAACAATATACTTTTAAAAATATTAAAAATAGTATACCACCGGCATCGGGAACAGGGTCCAAGCTGCCAGCACTCAGGGCTCCAAAGAAAGGAACCTCCTCACTATGTGTGCCGTGTCAAGGAGTACTGATTTCTGTATCGAGCCCTTGAGGCAGCCACCCAACGAGAGCATCAATCATGAGGTGTGTTGGTCGAGGCTCATGGCCGTTGGCCGTTACGACTATCGGCACAATGGTTGCCGAATCCACATTTTTTTTTTTATTATTATATTCTAAAATGTTGGCTTCTCTCGACATTTTCGTGTTTATTTACTTCATTCGAACAGTAACAAACTTACAACTAAAAAAGTGTTACTAAGCAAAATAAGACGATAGCTGCCTAGAAATTGACGTCTTTGTTATTTGAAGAGGCATCTTATGAAATACACATTTTTGTACAATCACCGTCGCGATATAAACATTGGTTGTTGTTATCATAAAACTAACAAGCTTGTCTAGGTATAACAACCGCCATATTCTTTGACGCGCTTCGGGCACGTTCGGCATTGGTCGGCGTTGATCGGAATATTATACAAAGGCCCGAATAACGCACTGTGGCGGTCCCAGATTATCTCGATATAACACTTGTCATGTTTTTATTATCTTTGTATGTTAATACTGTTCACAATCTGATGCTAATGTTGATATACATTCATATTTTCGATGTACATCGATTTGAAGACTTCTGTGGTATGCTGGTCGATTAGAAAAAGTTAATTTATCATTTTTACTTTATTCGGTGATGTAACCTCTCTGTGTGATTCAAGAATGTATTATATTATTGATCAGTAGTAGATAATATTCGATACTATCTGTTAGTTAACGTAGACTATCGAACATCGTAAAGTCAACGAAATTCGCGCAAAACAGAAAAAAGTCTTATCAAGGCTTGATTTTATTAAAAATAAAATTCTGATATTATCGTCACATCTACGGCAAACTTACGAATCTTAATGATGAGGTAAAGTTAAGTTTATTTCTGATCCTTGTAAAATATTAAACATCAGTAGATTGTATCTTAAAAAGGTTACATTTTGAAAATCAAATGTAGGTATGCAAAACACACTGATATCCAAATTACAAAAAAAAACATATTTTCTATGCTTCAAAACTCTCTCCTGTAACATGAATCTTTTGCAGATTCGTAATAATATCAGATCAGATTGATCAGAATTTTATTTTTAATGAAATCAAGCCTTTGATAACACTTTTTTTGTTGTTACATTTTGCGTGAATTTCGTCAAGTCTGTCGACGATGTTCGATAGAGCCGACGCTAACTTACAGATAATATCGAGTATCTAACTATTCCCTCAAATTAAGTAGATAAATATCTACGAAGATAAAGAGGCCGACAAGCTAGAAGATACTAAAATTACCATAAATATATTCTTATGTTTATGAAAATGATGGCTGACGGTCTGTGACGAGTCAGCGGAACCGAGTTTTGTCTATCATTTTCCTCTACTGTATATTGTCTAACTGTAACTACGTAACTTCCATACTAATATTGCATGGAGGAAAGTTTTGTTTGTTTGTTATGGAATTGCGTACAATTGATATATCGATTGATGAAGCTATAGATACTATGGATAGTCTGACAGTGACTGTACGATACCAAAGTACTTATGATGATGAGATATAAAAATACATGACACAACATCACGCCTCTGTATTCACCGAAGGGTTGGGCTGTGATGTATCGTACACCCTCATGTCACCGTTTTAATAAGGTCCCATGTAATAAGGACCTATTGCCATCAACCGGGCACAAATCTAGATTCCGGGCTGCTACTGAGAAATGCAAAACGGAAAAACTCAATAACACTTTGCCCGACCTGGGGATCGATTGAAGGACCTCACGTTCAGCAGAACCGCTTGCGACCACTAGACAATCGACGCAGTAAAAATGATTTATTGTTATAAATGCGTAACTTGGTAGGTTTGTTATTCAATCATACAGAGATTGTTAAATCCTAGCTTAATACAACATAAGATTATTTTCATCTCGAAAAACGAAGAACTTTTCATATACAACTGCCACGGCTAGTCGGTTATAATATTTCTATTCTTCAACGGTAAAGAAATCCCGGGGGTCTCTACTTAACTATTGATAAAGTATGATAAACGCTCACATTCTATGGGTGCCATGACGAGACGGGACACTAACGGCTAGCGCATGACGTCACTGTAGAATCCTCTTTCATAGCCACTCGTGCCTGACATAAAATGACGTCAGACTATTCAGCTGTTCTCCGTAACTCAAACAGTCGTGTTTGTTGTTACTTTTCAAGCGTAGGAGTGTTCATAGATATTCGAATTTAAAAAAAAATGGTTATTTAGATGATGTACAAGATTTTTAAAGTAATTTCATTATGTTTTTCAATTAATGTATTCGTTAATAAAAATCATTTTCATGTAATGCAATGAAAAAGTACAAGTTCTTACTAAGCTACCCTCATAATAAGTAACTCATGCTAAAAATATAGCGACATTTTCTTTTTTTAAATTTAAAATTCTCTTTCAGATAAGACGTTCTCGTTGGCCAGCAGCGGTGCAGAACATTTTGGCTCGACTCAGCAACACTGAAGTGTACCTAAGCGGTCGTGAACCCGCTCCCCGAACGTGTATTAGAACTCAACAGCTTTATTTGAGTTACAAAAATAAGGCTCAGCAAAATTTTACTAAATACCACGCAGCTAAGCGAAAAAAGTTCGTAAAATCATCTCTTATTTTTTATTTTAGTCAAAAAAGTTTATTTTTTCAATGCATAATTTTCATTGAAAGGGTTAGTTTAAAGATCAGAATCGACCATCTCTAGTCATAAAACATACTTAACGCTTGAGCATGACATTATTGTCAATTTTGTCATGTACATCCTATGATAGTAACCCGTACTCAACTAAAAACAGTCCTATCACGGCATGTCAGGTGAGTGAGGCATTGTACCTGCAGGTCGGGTCGCCCGCGTTCCCTCCCCCTTCGCCCCTGCGCATCATTGACATGCAAATGAAACGGGCCACGCTCGCAGACCGACGGTTATTTATCTCTGATTGGCTCGGTTCATTCCGCTTTGACAGACAGGTTTCAATTTCGAACGGAACCCGGAGCGGTGTTTACATAATTAGGTATGTTAACGAATGTGCATGCTTCGTATCGGATCGCGGAATTCGATGATTAAAATTCATATTAGGAACGTTTGTGTGGTATTATCTACTGATAAGTGGTAAAGAAGGAAGTGAGTTGGTAACGGGTTTTATATTTGTATCCAATCTTCTAGTTTCGATGTGTTTTTAGGTATTTTCTGGCGCATTTGGTAATTAAACAAAAGTTACCAGCTTACATCCAAACTACACAAAATCAAATTACAATAAATCTTAACTGTAATATTACGTAGGTATACAAACGGATTGAGTTTGCCTTCTGTACATCCAACCCAAGCGATGGGAGCCGAAGATAAGGCCTTGCACAGAAATACCATTCGTGTCAATCAGCCGTATAAGTAAATTTCAATCTTTACGAATCGAATAAGCGATAAATAACCCTTCGAAAGCCGCGGCTCGATGGACAAGCATAATTTCGCCTTTATTTTACATTAATCGAAGACCTTTATCGACGGTTGGACACGCCTTCGCTTCTCACGATTTTTTACTTTGCTGTTACGTTATCTACTCGATACATGGATAGTGGAAGGGTTGAGTCCCTACCCTTAAATGATTTGTGGAAAGCAAAAGACTGTTTTTTTAAATAGCATCGTCTTTTTTGTAATTAGAATTTTCATCGATAATGGTTACGTTGATAAACTTACCTCCGGTTTTCGAATTGAGAATTCGGGATAAGTAATACGATATTTATTACAATATATTTGAGTACGGAGTTGTCGAAAAAGATGCTTTATAATCCATAATTTATTTGACAACTCCGTACTCGAATGTTACTTAAGTATTGTTTATCCTAGAATTCTTAACTCAGAAACCGGAGGTCAGTCTTATTAGAAAATAGTTTTTCGTATTATTTTATTAAAATATTCCAGTTTAAGTATTACCAGTACCAGTTCTCATTAGTCGCGTAAACCAAGACTTAAACGTTCGGGCCCTTTGTATTCCAATAAACGTGATTGCTTGATGGAGAACAATTATTTTGTAATTTATGACATCAATTGCGCCTGGCTGCTTACATAATATTCGTTTACAGACACCGATACACGTGTTCCATAAATGAATTTATTTATAGGTAGATTATTTCTTATTAAGTAGGTACTTGGGCGACCGTGTGTATATTTTAAGTGGCGAATTCAGTTACGCAGCGGGTTTTTATCTATACGTTATGATGATTCGCTGTTTTATGTGGTTAAATTGCAGCTTACTTATGCAATATTCTACACCCTGAATTAACAAGTAGGTAGTATATAATAGGGTTGATGCAAATGGCGAGTGCAAGTAGTTGCCGGGTGAAACGTTGTGTCGTTATATATATATATACACATTGTATAGGGTGTGTGTTGTTATTTTCAGCGAATGTGTTTTAATCAAGATAAATAAAATTAGCTACCGCACCATGCCCGTATACCGAACGTTTTGCTAATTAAGTAGAACGCATGGAACACTTTTTCAGGGCGGAAAAAGTAGGACAAAATCCACATTATATATACCTACAAGCAAAATATAATGTTTTAAATACGAAACTCGGTTTAACAAATGCCGTAGTGTAAGATTAGCCGAATCTTACTTATAATATTAGTTGGGTACTTTTATCTCGGAAAGTTTCCGGGCAATTCAGCGAGGTTCTTAACCCGGATTACCAATGTTGGGCAAAGTTGGGCAGTTATGTGACTTGTAAGTGGTTTAATTCTTGAAATCGATGCAGACTTACTACGTCGGGGCTAGAGGCTTTAGGGGACCGTGTTTTTGAGAAATACAGATCTATATAACTAATAATTGTTTTCTGCAATTGAACTCCGATGGTGGTAAAAGAGTTTTTAGTGTAATGAGTGTGTTTGAGAGCATTATAGAAGAGTTGAATTTAGGTTTGTCGGCATCAAATTTAATGGATGGATAAGTATGTGTTTAATTTTATCAATATGAAATTCATTAAATGTTATTCTCATAATTTCACATAACATACAATGTAAATGTATACACCTGTAATAAAAACCGAATGCTGTGTACACCTGTAATTGGTATTTATTTACATAGGAACCATAACCCATGTAGGTACTTTTATTATTTAAATGTAAAAATGTATGTACTGTTGGTGTACCTATTATTAAATAAATAAATGTAAATAATATTTATTTTCGTAAAATGTACCTAGGTAAACACGAAAATAAGGTTTGCTGACAGAAAATAGGTACGAAAAATTCCTAAGAAATAGAAAGTTCCAATCAATTTAGGAATCAGATTCTATAATATATCTATCTAGATACGAATGCATATAGTAAGACATGTTCCTATCAATTCTATGCGTGCGCCGGGGTGAAAGAATACGAACTTTGGGGGAGAAAGGGGGTGGAATGTCTATTTTTCGCAAGTCACGTATCGGTTCAAGCTTATCCGGCGTTAGGTTTGATGATAATAAGTGATACCGCCAAATATGGCTCCGAAGATGTAAAGGCGGTTACTAGATTTGATACGAAGGAATCTAAAATATGGACTTTATAAAAATGATTTAATTCATTTTTTTTATTTAGGGTAGATAATCCAGGAGTCAGTAGTGTTCTATAGAATTATTTGATATATAAAATACTAGTAGTCGCTCGTGGCCTCGCCTGCGTGGATAAATGATAAATGATATTTATTTCTGTAAATAAATCTGTTACAGACACTTTTACAAGTCAATTTTATATGTTTTTTTTAAGACTAGATGGAGCCGGCATTTCCTATCTGACTAACTCTGAGAAGAAAAGCCGAAGCAAACTCAGAGGTCAAGGTCTCTTTTAAAGTCCAGACATTGTAGTATCAAAAACTATGCGAGTCTAACAATGTAGAGCAACGTCTGGAATGGCCTTTTGAGGAAAGAGCCATAACAGCTTTGAGTCGACCTGTCTAAACTGACGGTACGCATGCATCAGCCATCGTGTAGCTCAACCTTATTTTAGGGAGCTCAACGACCCGACGCACGACGCCACCAATCAGCAAGACATTTGCGTAGGTCACAAAAAACACTCAAAACCGCCAAACACTTATTAAATTCGAGTAGGATACTAGCCTACACGGTACTCACATTCACAATAAAAGATAAAATAAAATTAAAATAATATCAACATATCAAAGTGGATGTAATTTTTTCAGGTTCCAGACTATCTCTGTAGGTACCAAGTTTCATCAAAGTCGGTTCAGCGGTTTTGGCGTGAAAGCGTCACAGACAGACAGTAACTTTCACATTTATAATATTAGTAGGGATCATCACTACATAGTATAAAACAAAGTACCTTCCCGCTGTCTGTCCCTATGTATGCTTAGATCTTTAAAACTACGCAACGGATTTTGATGCGGTTTATATTAATAGATAGAGTGATTCAAGAGGAAGGTTTTAAGCTATAAAACGTACACGTGCGAAGCCGGGGCGGGTCGCTAGTTACTTATAAAATCACGGAATTATATGCAATTAATGTATTTAACAAAATATATTTGACTTCAATTTTATAACAAAAATAAAGACATTTAATTCCATTGGTTCTACCTATTATGCAATGTAAAATTAAGTAATCAAAGTCGTTAATAAATTTTTAAGGGCCAATAAATAATCTGAATAAATACAAAATGAATCGGTATACATTATTCAAACAATTGCAAAAAAGACCTATAAAATGTAGTTACTAGCGCCGCTTTTCATGGCATAAAACTTATGGTGATTTTCCCTCGTCACCAGAAATCAACAACAAGTAAGCAATTTCCGTCGCATCTACATTCACATACTCAGTTACTAGGTACGTAGGTACCTATGTGATGTGTTTTATGTCTTCTTACATAGGTCAGGGTCGTTGTTTACAACCGTAAGTACACGTAAGACGCATACTCCGGTCAGTTTACATGTTACATTGTTTGTGGGTACATACGTATGTACTAACATTATCTAAGAGCAGCATTACTGTACCTGAATAAAATATCTGTGGTGTAGGAGAATATTTTTGTAGCATTTTTCAAACAAATATGCTGATAATACTAATCTATTGAATAAACGTAAAATATGAACACTCGATGTGTTCCATTTTCAAAATCATAATTCATATTTAAAAAGGAAAAAAAATGCTAAACGATTTTTAAAGATTCCATTTTTAAACGTAAAGAATTTGTTATTTACAGAATTTACATTTCATAACTGCCTCGCAGCGTAAGAAGGTAGCGTGATGTCGCGTAGGTGGCACATCTATTTGTTGTAATATCTGGAACCGAGGCATTCACGAGGCGTCCTCGTAGAGTCAATATCAATAAATGGGAAGCTGGGAAATTGGATGTGTTGCGGCTCGTGGCCCGGCCGACACGCTACGTAATAAGATAGTAATGAGACGTTCTTGCCACTCGTAAAAATATGGTCGTTGGCTCCCGGTCTATGACTAAATATTTAACTAACTGGCTGTGTCCTGTGCGAAGGTAGTAGATGCCTATAAATAGACATCAGCAGCTGTGTCGATTTGTTGTCAATTTTGTGCATGCATTTATTTGCATGATAGAGATAATAATTTTGTTTTTTTTGCGGCTGGTTTTTCTATCGTCAGATAACTTTTATCTGGGGTATAAGTTTGACGTTTTGACAGCTATTGTATAAAAATATGTCAAACTGTCATTTTATTCCTTAGATAAAAGATGTCTGACCATTGAAAAGTCGGCACTTAGTTCATTAAATAATTAATATCATGGAGTTTAATGATTTATAGGATATTACAGCTTTTTGTTATTATCTTCTTTTCTTTTGATTTTCCTGGATGTACCTGAATGTACTACTTATATAATTATTAAAAAGGTTCCTAGACTTCCTAGTCCTAAGTCATAATTCTTAATAATTAGATGACCCAAAGAATGACTTACCTATGGCCGATTCCTAAGGTTTACCGAGCGTTATTACTTGAAATTAAGAATCTTGTATCTTTACCAATAATGAAGCAATAAACCCATACGTTTACAAAGAAGACCCTCTCATACTATAGTAGTTCTCGCGCTAGCCAAAACGTCTATTTATATAGGTACCAGGTTTGGCAATGAAAATGCTACTATTGGTAAAAAAAAAACGATTCTTTTTCTGATTAATGAACCGCGTATTAAATAATCTTGAAAAGAGGTTTTATGTTCCGAAGCCGGTAACCTTGAAATTTCATAACAATAGGTCTGTTATATGATGTCATTAGCTAATTAAAATCGAGTGATAGATTAAACAATAGGCGTTCTAATAGGTATCGATACCTGCTTTGTATCTCTGCTTGATGTTACAAATAGATGTGACATACATCATTATGTACTCATACTTACTTATCCATACATATACTTAGTTGTGTATGCAAAGATTTCATAATCTCTCAGTACTAGACCTGAAGTAGCCAACGTTATATAAATAAATAGATTTAATGTTGTGTTTCTGAATCTTTCATCTGTTTTTATTTGATAAATAATATAATTCAACTAAGAAACAATTTGATTTATCGCCACATAAGTACCTATTACTTACCTCAATTTGATACATGACTACATAAGTATTACTTACCTCAATAGGGTAAATAGTGCAAGTTCTTGTAAGTAGGTATTCTACCTTTGTTTGCAAATAGGCCAAGAGGGCACACAAAACTCACCGGCATTAGCGGTAACGGCCTTTTCCTTGTTATACCTACATACACTAACAGTAAAAACAATGGTTCAAACATACCGTCCACACTCCTAATAGTACATCCATTTTCCGTAGAATCCAACCGTCAACCGGTTTGTTCTGAAAAAAAAAAGAATCACAGTATTAATTAATTGCCCCGACTCGTTTGTAACTATCCTAGTAAATTGTGTGTAACCGATTGCATCAGCCTACGAGGATTGATTTGACATTGACACGCCGCGCATGCGTATTGCCCTAATTCCGTGTAAGGTTCCCGCGGGCGCGAGTCGACGAGATATTATTTTACGTATGAAAGAAAGAGATAGATATAGGGTGCACAGGGACTGCTATCAGAGACGGGTCGGTAACATGGCCGACGGCTATTGCATCTGCATGCATTTTAAAGAATTGTGTTCGATGCAGAAGGCTTGGCCCTGTGGGAACGTTCAACTTTCTCTTTTTTAATCTTTAAAATAGCTTTAGGAACTGTAACGCTAAGTCCTAAGAATACAAATTAGTTAAAATTGGGAATTACTTTTAAATTATCGTAAGGAAAGTAGGTACACTGTCTATCATCAGGAAAGGTGATGTTATTATAATAATGAAGAAAATTTTAAAGAAAATTTCGGGTTAAGCAGGTCCACGTGTATAAAAATACAGTGCATCGACCTTCAAATATATGGACCGAACCTCGCGGTACCGGAAAATGTTCAGAATACCTACACACCTATACATCGGTTGTCAGCAGTCATATAAAATTTAAATTATAGCGCAATTTTGTATCTACCTGCCTAATCATATCGTGTATGGTGTATCAGTCTACATCATAACTTATAATTTTAGAAATAATTATGACAAACGTTAATCGAAACCCTAATTTTATTCCGATACTCGATAAAATATGTAACATGTGTTGATATAAATTTATGCAGATATTTGAATATAAATGATTCTAAAAGTAATTTACATAATATCGATGTGAAGATAATTCAATGTCGAATACAATTTGAGACTTGTTGTTTGAAATTCAATGTGTAAAGAGATAACGGCATTGAACTCTAAATGATCGGTATTATCATATTTTTGTTGCATTTGCATTTGGATACTATGATCCTTCAGTCGTAGAACGAAAATAAAATTTGTTCTAAACTCCGTAATTTGTGGGTATATTTATCAACAGATTAGAAATGTTAAAGGCATTAGAAACAAAACATTCCTGCCTACGTGAGCCACAGAATAATTTCAAACAATATGTTTAGATAGGTAGATAGGAAATGTTCGTCGTATCGTGCCATTTGTACCCGGCTTCTACCTGCCCTTGCGATATCTACAATGTCGTCGACCCACATATCCGCCGAGCGACCTCTCAGAATAGATTGAATTCGTACAATTCAATAAAGGTGTTCAATTTCGAAAAACAGGGTGAAATAGCCCAAGGCGATCATGAAATTCCTTGGATATTTCATTCGTCTTCTAATAAGTTGAGAAACTTTAATTTGGAACAGCGTTAAAACAGAAGCATTTTCATGAAAAGGCCCTGGCTGCTAATCGCTTCAATTTGGCGTAAGTAAATAAAAGTTTAAACAGATTAAACTCGGTAACGAGGGCCGCCGGGGGGAGGGGTAAGAGGAGGCACAATTATCTCGTCCTATTTTCCCTTCTAATTTCACGTTAGGTCTACCCTTCAAGGGATTTTGCAGACGTGCGCGAAAAAATCGCATCGTTGACGAAAGTCGCTTTACGAACCTTATTTATGAGTTATATAACATCCCTATATGATACTTAACAGGCTGAAAAGGTATCGTTTTTCCATTCAAATAATATCTTGGTACATCTTCAATTGAAAGGCTTTTTAAATGTTAACGGCAATCTAATATGTTAATAATGGGTACGCGATAGCATCAAGAAAACTTTGGTTTGACACTTCTACTTTTGATAAGAGTTTAATTTTCGGGTAATATTACAAGGAACGAGTATTCGTTTTGGTTTCTTTATTTCCATCAGCAGCACTTTAATATGTTAATTAGAACAATTACGGAGTATAAGGAGCGATTGCGTAGAATGATAAGCCGCTATATTGAAATCAAACCACTTACAAAAACGGTACAATATTTTTTTGATCTTAATTATTTTGTATAAGAGACTGGTATTTTACATTGGTAAACACAATCAGCGTTATCTAAATAAATGAATACCTACCTAAAAATCTTAAAATGTTTTTGTTCATAAATGCGTTTAGTCGCCCGTCTGTAGATACAAATGCTATCTTCTTACTGAAGCGTTTCCACACGCCTTCAGTTTTTCTCACCATTGAGTTTCACACTCGCGGCTTTTTGGGTTAAACGACGATTGTGCGTATCAAATGATAAAGCTGTCTTGTAACCAATAGAAATTGCGGAGCAAAACTTCCCGCTTACATTTATAATGTTAATAAACAAGGTTAGTAGGAAAGGAGGTACTAATACAAAAGGGTGTTAGAATACCCATAATAATGAATAACTTTTGTTCTGCAACTTTACCCATAAGTCAATAGTTTAAGAGAAATAGCTGTTCAAAGATTTCCTAAAAAATACGCTAAAATCTTTGTATCCTCAGCTATGATCACCTGTTTAGATTTTAGGTTATATTTTTTTTAATTAGAAGCTCCTTTTTCTGAACGCGTAACTAAAGCAGGGATGAAGAAGAACTTTTTAAAAAAAGTACCTACAATAAAACACATTTTGCATGGAAATAAAATTATCGAATTTTTGAAATTCTAACACTTGCTTTAAAACAACCATCAGTGATACTTTAAGCGGCCATAGCCTGCGGATTAGTACCCCCTTTCCGACTAACCTTGTATATAAATTTATTCTAAAATTGAAAGTCAATTTGTTAATGATATAATTAAGAAAGTTGGGGCTTCTTGTATTGCTAGATCCTGGGTAACAAACTATTAAGCTGAATGCATTGACGTAAGCTGCACCAACGTCGAGATAAAATGTCATGACGTAGAGAGATTGCAATAGTATTGATATATTAAAAGCTAGCTTTGAATCAATTAATTAAGTGACCTAGTTTGTCTTAATTGACTCAACCACTTACTCAATTACTATTTGTATATATAACTGACACATTGTTGATGTAGCTTCACTCACAATCAGCTATAAAGGTAATTAATAGTAGATAAATAGAGCCTATTTTGCAATGCAAATGATCAAGATACAATTCAACTTGTAAAAACAAAGCAATATTAATGCAAATAGGGGTGAAAATACTTGCAATTCTTCTCATTTCTTTTAGTCCAACGACGAAAATATTATAATATTTTACAAGAGCAAGAGTTGTTACATTAGCATAGGAATCGCCGTAAGTTGATATCATTGAACTTTATTAAGGAAAGCTCGCGATAAACACCCCATGCTGCTATGATCCCATAATCTCATCCAATTATGCTTTGGTTTTATTCTGATAGATGTACTTGATTTCATAAAAGTCGTGTTGCGAAAATCCGAGATTGTAGTTCGTCTTTGCATACACATTTATTTATCGATTATTTTCTTATTTTGAAATATTATATAGCTGTGTTTTTTGGTATCTGATTTTAATTTAGTTTAGGGATCGTATTGAACACGATAGGTCAAAGAGGTCGTATTGAAATTCACAACCTCTTTATGGGAAGTCTTCACTCTATTCTGTTAATGTAATAAATAAATACTTATACATCTCTTATCGATATATTACATCCGCCTAACGGTCGTGGTGAATATTTGACAGGCCTGCTTTAATCTGTATATTTACTATCCCCACTTGATAACTTTGACAGCTCTATCAGCATATTCGATAAGTTAGCCGCTGGCTCCATTATAGTAATTTCATTAGATATCTTATTACATAACGTTAATTCAAAGTTTACGTTAAATTCTATGGGGCATTGACAGCCGCATTTGGGAGGAGTGTCCGTTAATTTCCATAATATGAAAATTAGAAGACAGAATACTCTTTGCTGCCAGTTTCTCACGTTACACTATATTGTGATGAAATTTTTGGGTACCTACTAGTTCCCGCCCTACACAAACATGTTAATAGAATCAATCTCTTTCAGAACGTCGATGTGACGTATACGAAGGCTGCGTCAGTATCGCCCCCACATCGTGCCTCTATTTACATGTTTTTCTAATCTACATCCTGATATTGGGTTCATTCGTGACTTGCATTGAGCGGGCACTATTAGCCGGGCTCCATGGGATTGTCTTTGTGAAGATTAAAACATGTATTTACATAATGCTACAGACAATGCGACGCCTAGAATAAGTTTCTCTTATGTGTAGGTATTCTGCGAGGGCACGTATTGTTTCAGATGAGTGTCTCGTTGTATTAGATGTGTTTTCGTATGACCGTTATCTGTTAAACGTATGGACAACATCAGTAATAAAATGTTCAGGAATTTCTACGGGATTTTAGCTTTCCTAACATTATCATGGCACTTTTCTTGCTTTAGGTGTTTAGTTTCATATTTAAAAAATATAAAGTAATATAAAAAATTAAAAGTTGGCGAAAGGTTTTATTTTGAAACAATATTTATGTCACTTTATGCATTAGGTAGGTACTCGTAAGCAACTATTCTCCGATAACAGTTTTTTTTAAATAGCTTTTTTGCTAGCAGAATTATGTCATAAAAACCGTATTTTATGCATAATATATGGGCGTAGTTAAAATATTTTTTGTAAACATATAGCGACTTGAATTAAAAAAAGATCGTAGTGTCTTTTTGGTCCTTTGGCAACCAAAATTTGTGATGAAATAATCACTTGCTGATACTTTACGCTTCCACCCTGTATATAGTAGTGCTATACCTATTGTTTTCATATTCAACTTCTAATAAAATATCCGTGCAAGTCGTATAAAGATTGATATTTACTTCCAAGCTTATTTTCTACACGAGTCTCTTCTATGCAAGCAATATTTTATACCTACACAATATCTACATTTTATCGATTCGCTGAAATTCAGCTCTGCTAAAAACAAAAGTTTAGGTAATACAGTTTTATCTATCCGAAAGACAAATACAAGAAACGAATATCTAAAACTTTTACGTTTAGCATCACGAAACGAAGGGCTTCAGACAAAACAAAGGGGACTGAACAACAAAAGTTCAAAGTATTTGCATTCTGCACATCCTGCGAAGGCTTTAGTATAAATAGTAGTGTTGGGAATAATTGTGGCTGTACTGTACCTTCATGCTTGGCTACTAACTACTTCGAGCGAAGTGTGGGTATAAGCGCGGTCTAATCATGAGCGGGAGCGGGTTGACATATTTTTGCAATTTTTTTCTATTCTTCAAGTAGAAAATTGGCTCTCAAATGTTGCTAATAACTGATCACAATCGTGGTCATCGTGTTTTTTTATTAAAAATATATTAAGTGGCGTCGACGCATATTTGAGTCTAAAACTGGTCAGGCAAAGCAGAAATACGCACGTAAATAGTATGGTATGGCACTCAACCACCCAAAATAATTACAATTGTACGTATGTGTATTTTTTGGTTTGAAGGTAGGTCAATTGCCGTAGGTAAATCAAATAAATAGCATTATAAAATCAAATTGTTAGTTTTTTTTTCCCAAATGGTACCTGTGTGAGGTCAGTGTTTTATATGATATTATAAAAAGACTTCTAGCACAATGACAATTAAAATAAGTAAATAAAAAAGTCGTTTACCTTTTTTTACAAAAGGTAATAAAACTCGCCGCTCGGCTTTCACTTTCAACAAAAAATTAAAATTGAATTCAACTAGATTTCACTTTCTGTATTCATAAAAAGACGCCACCAATTCATAATACAGGTAAACATGAAGCTTTGTTACAATTTTTATTGCTGACAATTGCTACCGTTTTTTTTCTTTCTTTCATTCAGTTGTTTTATTTACCTTTTGACAAAAGGTGCGACCATTTTTTAGCTTCTGAGTTAAACAATTACGGCTGCAACTGTTTATTAAACGCATGAAATTCTTACAATATCTATTTGAATGGCCGTTAAACACGGTGAGGCTATTTAAAAAATAAAAAAATTAAGAATGCAGAAAAAAACAATATCTGAATTCCGGATTAGATTTTTTTGACCATGATTAATCTGCTCTTTGCTATGGATAGATTTCATGTACCTAATTCTAAAAAAACTAAATTTTGTGCCATACATTTTGTTCTTATACACATTGTATAAACTTACTGCTTCAATAAATACTTGTAATCACATGCAATGTAAATTGTTCTTCATCAGTTTATAAATCAACTCAGTGGCAGGCACTGTGGTCATCAACGCTAAAAATCCTTTATTATTTTCCGCTTTTAATTGTAAACTTTTGGTTTGTTAATTCTTCATATCTATTTATAATTTTCTTATCGGTTTTTATGATTCAATTTTTAGCTTTTTATTAACTTATACCTACTATGTACAAATTTTCAGGTTTGTCTCAGAATAAATTAGTGTAAAAATTAATATATAGGTATAAGATAGCATAACGATTGAACGCTCGCCTTCCTTGCAGGCGGGTCTGCATTTGATCCCAACCACCTCTGACTTTTCGATTATTACTTGTGTTAACGGTGAAAGAAAGACATCATGAGGAAATCTGTATACTGGTGTGTGTAGTCCGCCAAAACGTACCTGCCAAATCTGGTGAAATAGGCCTAAACTCTTCTCAGTCTGAAAGGCTCGTGCCCAGCAGTGGGACAGTAACAGGCTGGTGGTTTGCTTGGTGGTAGGATCTATACGATCCGCCTGGCTAGCTACCACCCTCACATTAAAGTCCGGCGCCAAGCAGTTTACTGTGTTCCGTCTATAGGGGATTTTTTCTATATCTGTGTTACTTGGATTCGTGTACTCCATCTTAGACCCTTTTTGCGTTTACCATCAGGTGCGACGAGGGTCAAACGCGACCACGTCAAGTAATAAAAAAAAAGTCTGATTATGCAAACATTAAAATATTTTCATTTTTTTTTTCAGATCCGCTGATTTCGTGCACTTTGCGCCACACGCTACGGAGCCGTTTGTACCGGGATGTGTGCCTATAAAGCAAGAGTTTTTAGTTACCGCCCATTCGAGCTAAGTTCGCCCTCGGGTCAGAATGATCCGGGCTCAGACCTCTATCCAGACGTATGGTAATGGTGCAGGTAGATCGACCTGACGTCATTACGCGACCCATGTTTAGAAGTATGTTTGTGGTAGTTCCTAGCGTTTGTTTATGTAAACAGATAGAAGAATGTATGAAATAATTAGGTATGTTGTGTGAAATAAATAAACGTAAAGTTTTTCGTTTGTATGTAAGGGTGTTACCACACCAATCGATCGATCGTCGATCGATGCCATCGATTGATGGTAGAATGGATTTGTCGACGTCGATCGATAGTTTCTACTACACCAATCGATCGACTAAACGTCGACCGATGGCATCGATCGATTGGTGCGGTAACACCCTAATATCTTGATGACGTAGGCAGCAGTATAGGTAGTATCTGCTTTTGTAGAACCTACATTCGGTGAAAATTAATAAATTTTTGTAGAGACCTAAATTTTCCGATGGCTTAGATTTAGAAGGTATTTCACCAACCACTCATTACTGTGAATTAAGGTAATTAAAGTAATGTCCCGTGTGTCCGTGGACGCAAAGAATAACACTACCCTATCTCTTCCCGTGGGTGTCGTAAGAGGCGACCAAGTGATTCATTAGAGGATGGGCAGCAGCATTCTCTGAGAATTCTAACAACCATACTGCGATCGCCAACCCGCCTGCCAAGCGTGGCGATTATGGCGAACTCCTCCTTCTTGGGGGAGGCCTATGTCCAGCAGTGAACGTCTTTCGGCTGAATGGTGAAGGTAATTCGTTCTCTAAACTTTTCAATAGCTAACATTTGCATTTCACTACATGTCAATAGTGATAATGACAAGATTATTGAACACATCAATGTCATATTTCTAGGTCACATTTAGCTTATCTGGTGAATAAGGACCACATTATAGATAGGTTGGTGAAATATCCTCTAAAATTATCATTTCCAGTTTAGAACTGAGAATTTGAGCGAGATTTTTTTATTCCGAAGTCTCGCTTGCTATCAGTAGTCTAACTAAGCAACTACGCTTAAAAATTACCTAGGTAAATAGGTTGGACGCAAACGAAGTACCTCGCTTTGTAGGTTACACGTTACTCGGTCTTAGATTTCTGATAAGGCAAAGTATGTTAAGGAAATGCTACGCAAATACAACTACCATGTAGTATAGCTCATATTTTTCTCTATAATAACGCATTAAATGCAAGCTAAATGCATTGATATCAAAGTTTAAATTACCCACTTTGCCATTATTTGCGCATAAAAGTTATCAATCGAATAGTTTCATATAAAAAAATGTACTGAACTTTACCACAAAAATGTCTTAATCAGCTAGGTATGAACATTATTTGTTATAGTTTATGTTAATTAATATCAATTTATATGTAGATAAGGATGTTAAGCTAAGCAGATGCAATGCAGAAATGAAACTTGTCAAGACTCATTAGTGTTGCAGAAATAACATAAAAAAAAGTTTGTACCTATCTAACACCTGGGGGGTTAACATGATCTGTTAGAGCAGGAATGTTTTAATATTATTCCGAGAGTGGGAAAGTGACAGCGCTAGACAGCTCTCTAGCGCCATCTCTTACCCACTCTCGTAATACTATTAAATCATTCCTGCTCTAAGAGATCATGGTAATCCCTGGTTATGTTGTTTACTATTTATTTCTAAAAATGTTACGTAGTAGCACCTTTTTTTACTAACTACGCAATTAAATTCGCAATTTTTGGTATGAATATTCGTGGATCGACTAATAAACAATCATCTGAAAATTTCATATTTTAACACAATTTCCTAGGTTACTAAAATAAATAAATACCAAGTTTGCCAGTGAGCCATACTTATAAAATAAAATAATTAAAAACAAAGTAACAAGCCAAATAAGTCGTATACACCTACACAAATTATGCTAAAAACACAATTTCAAATGTAAAAATTTTACCTTCATTTCTTTCCTAATTTATTAGAAAACTACAGGGAATATACGCCGTTGTACCTATTCTAAATTATGCAGGTAGACTATTTGAAAGGCAAGTCAAAAATAACCCCGTCCAATGGCGTGCCCCAGCCCCATGAACTCGAGATGAAATATTGTTTCAGCCAAAAAACACGACAGAACATTTTTTCAGCCATTTCTCTTACTATAGTTCAGACTCACGCGATTCTCACCTAAATGACAAATGTAGTGTACATTTTTAAAATACGACTTCCTTATCGCTTTTGTTGCTTAAATAAATGTAGGAAAATTAGGAATGTTTTTGTGCTTAATTTAGGAAAATTATTCATGAAACATTTAATGGTAAGTTTTTTATTTAAAGTCGGCCGTAAGGTTTATTGGAGAAAATAACTATTATTTAAAGTATTATTTAATTGTAAAGCTTTGTAGTATTTTATTAACGAAATGATGTAGTATAATTTTATGTTAATACGTTTCTCCCACTATTATATACCCACATAGGTTCGTTTAACAATTTTAAAGAGAGAAAGTCCTGATGATTGTTTCATCTACTAATTTAAGACCATAAGACTGGACTAGAAAACAGAAAATAGTGTTGAAAGTTTTAATATAAAATCTAACAAAATATTACCAGTTTTTTATACTAAAACTAGCTGTACCCAGCATGCGTTGCAATGCACTTTTTCCTACTTACTACCTACCTACTACCTACCGTCAGAAACAAAATCAAAATAGTAGCAAAAAGTTACAACCATTTTCATGCATGCGGTAAACAAATGAAGAATATGGACATACTGAGATAATTTAGTTTTTTTTTTAATATCAAAATTTTCTTTCTTATGAACCTTCTCCTGACAATTACGAACAGAACAAAAAAAAATTGCGAAATCAGTCCAGCCGCTCACGCGTGATGCCATGATCAAGGGAAATAGGGATTCATTTTTATATATAGATAACAGACAAACTTCTAGTAAAACATACACACATGTAGATGTATACAAAACTACGAATATAACAAAAATATCAAACTCGTAGCGAAAGAGGGCACGGGCAAAACGAAACTATCCCCCTTCTTATACAAATTTCAGGAACGCTCCGGTCCAATACATTTTGCATGAAGCACTGTAGGAAAACTTGGTATTCGTCCTCGGAACAAAGTTGGTTTTATAACTATTTTTATATAAAACGAGTTTGCATTTTGTTTTGGGGACGTCAGCGTTATTTGTGGTAGCGTTTGGGTATCTAAATATTCGGCAGGTGTGAATGTTTGAGAATAGAACTAAAATGTGTACCTATAGACAACATAAACCATTCAACCAACTTAACATTATAGCAACTCAGGCCTCTTTTATAAACAATCAAGTAAGCAAAAATGAGTTGACCGTTTCTGTCCAGGTGCAAACAGTAGCTCAACACGGTTTTTTTACTCTACTGGTAGGTACATAAAAGCGTTTACTATACAAGTCTATTAATGCTTATTATAGTTCTACTAAAATAATATTTTAGTATACGTAAATGATAAGCAAATTGATAATAACGACATTACTTTTAATTAACATTAACCCATAAATTTCTTTTGATAAATATGGACTTCCCCAGAAACGACTGCAACGAACGACTTCGGAATAATGCTACACACAAGTTCCTAATCTAGCTTTACTTCAAAATCCCGTGTTGAAAACTAAACAGTAACTTAATTCCGTAGCGCCATCGTACGAGACTAATAGAAATTCTTAACGGATCCCAACGGTCTAGACACGGACCGTGAGTTTAAAAAACAACGGCTACACACGAGCGTGCGTCCGATGCGGCCGCACAAAGCCGTGAACGAGCGCGTTCGCTGACTTGAATTACTAATTATTCTGTGCTGTGGCGCCTTGCAACGTGCCATCGGATGTGGGAATTAGAATAACTGTGATAATAAAATGTTTATCCTTTTTATGAGGACTATTATCTATCTAATTATTTGTGCAATCTTAAGCAGTTTTTTGTTTAAAGGTGTAAATCTGCGTTCTATTTCGTAAGTGTGGAGAGGTCAATATCCAACTGTGTAGTGGACTGCAATTGACTGAGTTTATAGATTGATTGAATCTGATGATATTAAATCTTTGGAATCTGATCGCCCTAGAGCTCTATGCTTAGGTATTATACCTACCAGAGAAAACAAGAGTAGGTACTTAACATACACACGCTTAATATAATATTTATTCTTGTCATCACCTACTTTACCGTAATTAGAGGCACAAAAATATGTAAAAGAATCTAATTTATTACATTACAATCGGAAATGTATGACAACCTAAACGGCGCAGTAGCGTCCGCATACAGATATTTTGTTCCAAATTTGGATAATTGTGCATGTGATGTGTGTATGTAATAGCACTCACCAGACAGGGTATCCTAAGGAATCCTTATACGTAGCTAAGCATTAATTGTGGGGTTTTGACAAATGTTTCCGCAAACATGTAGGTATGCTTGTCAAACTTTAACAATAGGTATTGTTCTGTGCATAAGCAAACATAGCCTCCTTAGAGGTCATAGGACTAGACGTTATCCTCTTGTTTGTTTCCTACTTCTTCACGGCTAATATATCTAATACAGGATTAGTGAAGAACATGACAAACAACGCTTTGTGAGAAATACTCACTGTGGGAAATATCTACGTAGAGATACTTTTGTTGTTAGTTAGCGTAAAAATATATACAAATTCTGAGTCTTGAATGTCACTTTTGGCATTAATTAAAATTAGCACCTGCTTAACAGGACAGATATCATTAGTTCAATTTATGATCAAAGTTTATTGCAACTATAAAATCATGATTATTATAAATTGACAATAGTTAGAAAATTGCATATCAAATTATGCAACAAAGATTCAAAATTAATGCCAAAAGATGGTATTAGGCAAAAATCGAAGTATTGAATAACAGTTCAATAAAGATTTAATCAAAGTATTGGATTCCGTTCAATCAGGAGCACAATTGCAATTAGGAAGCATTTTCTTTTCCTTTTCATCCTTTCCAATTAACTCTCTGAAAAATGAAAGATAAAATATTGGCTCTTTCCTAAAACTGCTACAATTTTGCAGCAAGATTTGCTACAGAAAAAATGTCTCAACTTCCGGATTTGAAACCCTAATCAGTGAAAAGATAAGTCGATACACGATTGGATACCTATTACATAGGTAGATGGTTGATTGGATTTTTCTATTAGAAATCAATGATGATCCGAAATCTGTACCCGGTAAATGGAGAAAGATTCACCCTCAATGCCGTTGGGACATATGACGAACTATGACCGTACGTCAAATAGTACCTACAGCTCTACTGAACCCTCCTGCAAATCACCTTAGGGAGTTAAAAACTCTGGTGGACTGAAGCCGGGGTTGCGGTGCACGCAGCTGCAAATCCCGCGACCCCGGGGAAAGGTTAGGAGAAAGAACACCTTAAGTTTTAGCCGGTAAGAGTCATAACCCGGGGCAGGCGAAGGGTATCCGTGACGATATTCCCACGATAAATATATAGATACATGTACTGCCTACATTATAAAGGTATTGATATTGTATGCTACTATCTACAAAACATGTAGTAAGAGAAATCAAAATCCAATCGAACATCGAGACAGCATGATTACATATTTTAAATATCTACAGTAACGTGTACGTAACCGATTGAAGTACTCGTAGTCTGTTTATACACGCTATATATTGTTTTAATAGTTGCTCTTATTGGAGTTTGAGCCAATTTTATAGGCTTCGTGATGGTTTAATGGTGTGAATCGATGTAAAATTCTGGCTTTCTACGAACGCAGTTTTTTTGACGGGAAAATACAACAAACTGGTTGTAATTATTCAAATAAAGTACGTATCTACCGACTATAAATTACCGCCTGCCAAGGTAGGTATATATATATAGGTTGTAATAGGTACCTACTATATACATACATAAACTCACGCCTTTTTCCCATGGGGGTAGGCAGAAACTGTAGAGCGCCACATGCTACGATCCTTACATACTCCTTTCGCTTTGTCCACGTTCATACATCTTGTCATACACGCACGCCAGTTGAGAGTACTACGCACCTGTCCTTATTGAAGAACATCACTAATAATAACATCGATGTCTGTCCTTCTAGAGCGCCCTCTACTGACATTTCCACTGGCACCCGCCTTATAAGTCCTTTTTTTAATCGCCGTTCAGTCATTCTTTCAAAATGACCAAATCACCTAAGCATACTCCTTTTAATTTTTGTCACTACATAATCTTTTAGAGCCCAAATACACGTCCGATACTTGCCTCCGATAGTCGGTTCCGATAGTCTGATCAGACTTTCTGAAGGCCTCCGCGTCATACATTTGTTTGAACATGAATTACACGTACGATCAGACTATCGGATCGGATGTCAGAATCGTAAGCACCGTCCGGGCGTCGTTGTCGTCCAGAAAAAATCGGACACGAGGATCGTACGTGTATTTCATGAATCCGATCAGATAGTCGGATCCGGCTCCCGGAAGCAACCATCGGACGTGTATTTTGACCCTTTAACCGCAATTTTGTCTTATCACATATAGTTACTACAGGTGCCTACTAGTTATGTGTTATTGTAGAGGGGATTCGTTTCCGTGAGACCGCCGAACCAGATATCCCTACATCAAAGTTTTTGACCAGTAAAATTTATAAAAGCATGATTTTTAAGGTTTATTAAGTTAGTTAATTGCTCAGAACGTCTATGTAGATACAAATGTATGAATTCATGAATTTTAATTTACTCGTGCTCGGACAATTTCGAGTCGACATAAAACGTCAAAGTTTCGTGTTCTAATCTTCATAATTTGTACTTAGTTAATGCAATGTATAAAATGTTACGTTATCTCAAGAAAAATACATACGTACAATGACAATAATTTGTAGTGGACAATAAATTTTGTGATACAATCAGCGGGATGGACAGTATTTGAACATAATTCGAGAGACAAGACAAAGTTGCAGCAAACGAAATCTTGTTTATAGATACGACTTTCAGAGACGAGAAGAAATAACTTTAATTAAATTAAGAAATTTATTGGTATAGTCGCTTAGCGATGTCGGTATTTGGGGACAGTGGGGTCATTTGGCAACGGTCCTTAGTGCGAGGCAAGTTATCGCGGGACGCTCACACGGCTGCGCGCCAACGGGGAAGTTCGGCACGATATCTCACATGACACATCTTGGAAACGTTAGGGGACCACACACGATGATTTGTTTACGCTGTGTGAATTGGTTTCAGGTTGTTTTTCTACCATATTCGTTGGTATAGATGGTGTTATTATTATGTGTTGTTGTCGCGTACAGAATAAAATAAAAATATTTGAAACCGATTTAACAACAAGTTTTATTATTTTCCCTATTTTAATACGTGCTAGGTATGCCTAAGATACCTAACGTATTTGATGAGATGCCACATGTTCAAAATAAGTGCCTTATTTTCCTGGTATGCCTCCTCCAGCCAAAATTTGAAATTCAACAGAATGAGATCAACAAGCAATCCAATTCCGCACAGCGCGGCGTCTCACGACACGATATTACAAACGTATGACACACACAATACGTAATCAAAATTCTCAAGCCAGATTACATATTTTTTCATCCGACGTACACGAAAAATATACAAAAATAATACAAACAGCGAAAAACATGGCGGTGAATTGCTCGTCGTTGTTCCTTTACAAATTGGGCGCCTGTCGCCGTCTCCCATTCGCATATTGGCCGATATTACACTCTCGATGCGCGCCTATACTCTGCCAACATATTGATGTATACATACATATGTAGGTACGTACAGCATGTTGTGTTTACATCGCAGCGTCGATATTTGCGTCGGAACAAACTTTATCCGTGACGTATTGCGACAAAAACGTGTTACACTTGATATAAGAAAGTTGATCATGTTATCGGAAAGTTCTGCCCTAGTTTCCCCTCCTTTTATTAGAAAAATATACAATGCCTATTTATAGGTGTGTTGGTTTTGTATGATTACAGTAAGTATTCGAAAGATTTTTCTGTGTCTATACGAATAAACATACTTGTATATTTCAACCGTAGTATGGGAAAACAGGAAAATCGGTCTTAAATCATCTATACTTGGGAGCAAATAAATCGAGCCACTTCTATTTTTCACGTAGGTATAATTGTTATTATTTTTGGTATTATGGAACAGATCAATTCTAAATATATATCGCCTAAAAGGTTATTTGAAAACCTTTACAATGAGGGTAGCTTTTTGTATTTTTAATTATATAATTCATGAAATCAAAACGAATAACCAGGACACGTGAAAAAAGGAGTGGCTCGATTTCTTTGCTCTTAAGTGTAGATTCCTGGGATTTAAAATAAATGATCCTATCAAAGCTAACTTCACTGCCATAACTTTGAAAAAGTAAGTACTTTAAACAATGTAACAATTGCCGTAAGTTTCAAGTGCCAAATTCTTTAACACATTAGATACCTACAAGTATCACCCCATCTTCCCCCTTCACTAACCAATTACAATTTAAGAACAACAGACGAAATTTTCTCAACACAGAAAAATACCAAGAAACATTTTGTTTAAACGAAACTTTTTAAGAATAAAAATAAAACTTTCTCCAACCAATATGGAGTTTTATTTTTCCTGTGTATGTGAGCGAATGATTTCAGATTTCACCGTTGTGCGGAGCGGACTGTGGAATTGGCCAGACTAAAATAACGAACGGACGTGCTCTGAAACTGTAAGGAATTATTTTTAAGTTCGCCCACCGTTGCGAATACACAAACAAAGATGTCGGAACTAGTAGAAAATACTGCATACTCATGTACATCTTCTATGGTTGTAGGTGTGTTTTTAGAGTACCTCTTACAGTCGACCTAATATTCATAGAGATGTACATAAGTAACTGAATAGAACTGGGCAGGCTCAATCTTTTTTTCCCATAACACACAGGAAAATTTTATACAAACCAATTCATTTTCTTGTGTGTTATGGTAATTTTTTTTAGTCCGACCCAATTATCATCGTCATTATAATTATCAGCCCCTATTGATTTACTGCTAAAATGGCGCTCTTAATGACAACCACAGTAAAAATTCGAAGGGAAAAGAGCCATATGGTTATGCCAAGCTTTGCAAACGGATTAGTGACACACACAATTTGTTGTTATTATAAGACAAGCGGATACTATTGTCCTTTCTCCTGACATTCTTAGTCGCCTTATGACAAAAATAAAAAGTTGCCGTAACACACAGAAAAATGTGATACAAACCAATACATTTTCCTGTGTGTTATGGTACAATTTTTTTGGCCCTGATCCAAAAGTCCTAGTTGTATTAATTATCACCCTACAATCGTTCACTGCTAAAAATGGCGGTCCTATTAACCACCACAATATAAAGTCAAAGAGAAGAGAGACATAATCGCTAAGCTTGGCAAACGGCAATTGACACAACCACACACACAAACTTTTTGTTGTTATTATAAGAGAAGCGGATACTACTGCCCTTCCTCCTGACCTCTTAGTCGCCTTATAGCAAACATAATAGAAATTATAAATATTTATTGGTCTCAAAGATAAAGAAGTACATAATATAAAAGGTATAATAAAGGTGGAACATAAGATGTACAGAATGTTCAGTACTGACTTCCAAACTAGGCGGTAAGCTTGTACTTTGGGGGACAGTTTTCTGGCCATGATGCATCAGATTGGGTCTGACGTAGAATGGGCACTTCTCAAAAAGTCTCATTTTGTAATTTTTTGTTAGGTAATGCAAAATGATCTCCAAATAAAAATCCTTCGCTTTTTTAAACAATTAATACATAAAATCTTATCAAACAGCATTTTTTTTATTTGGAGTCCATTTTACTTATCCCTAATCACAAACTACAAAATTTACAATGCACATTTTGAGAAGTGCTAATTTTGAGAAGTGCCCGTCATGAGAAGTGCATCTACTGCGAAATGCACATTTTGCAAATATGCAAATACAATATCTAGCTTTAATTCTGCTGAACAAGATCGCTAATTTAGATGCAGTACCTATGCAGCACCACCCTCCCGCTAATACCGCTGCTGCATAATGCATCCAGCGATCTTGTTCAGCGGAATTAAAGCTAGATATTATATTTGCATATTTGTATGTCATGGATTTCCACAAAGTAACGCCTGATTCCATCATTTTGCGTCAAGTGCACGTTTTAAGAAGTGCACATTCTGCGTCAGACTCATTATGTTTAATATGGATAAAATGTCGCTGCAATAGTGATTTAAGCGATTATAACATAAGTCATAACTTAACCTAAATAGTAGCACACCAATGGTTGGAATTAGAGTGGCCTATTGTTTGCCTTGAACCAAAAGGTTCCGTAAACACAACTAGAGATTTCTATAAGTCGGTATAAACATCACAACATCTACAAGGAAGGCTACCGTTAAATGTACCTATAGGTATACTCTAGCTACCCCTTGTGATTAATGTAGCTGGTAGGTGTTGATTAAAGTAATTAGGGGAGATAGAAGCTGTTTGAAAGCTAGTTACAACGCTGAAGGAAATAATTGATTTTTAATTAAAGATAGAATACCTACTGTAATTTTGCGAGAATGTTTAGAAAATATAGTGTAGGTACTGAATAGATGCTGAAAATGACAAGTATTCAACGCTTTTTACTCGCAAAATATTTCAAAGTTTGGTCTGAGAAGATTTTTTTGGAAATATTTTAAATTTTTCACAATGCATCAGGAATTAGGAGGCTAACGTAAGATTTTTCTAGACTAGAAACACCATATTGTGACAAAAATATTTCAGGTAGTATATTAGGAGGTATTTTTCTTTTTAAGCTTAGAAAATGTTGGTGCATTTTCTTGACGTTCAAGAAAAAAAAGTTGAAACAAAAAACTTATTTAGCAGTTTTCTGAAATTCGTTATTTAAACAAAAATGTTGTGTTTAAATTGATCTACCGAACAAATACTTACAAAATAATCCTAACATTGATATCTACCTTCACAACAAATGAGTATTGGAAACTCATTATTCCTAAACAATGTATTATGTACTCTTATTTAATTAATAGCTGGTCCCTTATAACCGATAAATGGCTGAATGTATCCAACAAACGATTTGTGAATATAAGCAGTAAATAACAATCTAAGGCCGCAATTAATTACCAATTCAAAGAGAAATAAAACCAAAAGTTGTTGATACAAACAAAATTAATGAAGACATAATGATGATAAATTCTAATTAACCCAGTAGGTATGTGTTTTATTGATCACGAATAAATTCATAATAATATACAAAGCTGATTCTTGAGGTAACTTTGTTTCCTCTCCGTACAAATTAATATTGTTCAAATCTCAATGAAATAGGTAAACTTTTTTTCAACGTCATTTATATAATTTCCTATTTATGAATTACAGGTAAAAATGACTAGCTATTGAATTAATTTCCATAAAATATATTTAAGTTAGTTTTTGCAAAAATATTTTTTTAAATTCCTAGTGCTTCCTTTTTTCTTTCATTTTAGTTATGTGTGTTGAGACTGAGATTTGAATAAAATTCATTTGTATGAAAAAGAGACAAAACAAATCACCCTAATGAAAAATAATTACTGCCTACCTTTTTATGATTAAATTAAAATATGTTAATAATATGTGTGACGATGTTTTCATTAATAAAAATTAACCTGTTAGCACCTGCCTAGGATTGTTTTTGCATCTAACTTGTGTTTATATCTACAGAAGTGCGTTAGATAGATAATTAGCCACCGTATTTATTCATATGCGTTAATTAACATTCTGATTTACTTACCCGGTAATTTTATGAGCATAGCAAGGTCAAGATGTATTGTATATTTAAAATATTATTTTCAATACCAGCTGGTATTATTATATTTATATTATTATATTTATTTATATCTGTTTAGAAATTGGTACATTAAAATGAAATTATTTATTCTGCAAATTGGATATTTAAAAAAACTTTTACATGTCGGTTTGTTTTTTTAAAGCTAATTGTCGACATTTCCTATCTTACTACCTCTGAGAAGAAAAGTCGAAACAAACTCAAGGGTCAAGGTCTCTTTTAAAGTGCAGGCATATTTTCCGTAGCCAAAATTTGTGTGGGGACAATGCAGAGCAACGCCTGGACTGGTCTTTTGAAGAAAGTTGTCGGTATTTGTAAAATAAATATTATATTTGTGTATGTGGGTATCAGGAAGAAAGGGAGAATAAACTCAGTCTTAGCGCAAAAAAAAATATGACGATATAAATGTAGATGCGACGCGAGCATACTCGAATAGTTATTCAACGCCTATAGAATTGAATCATGGCTCCAGTATTCCTCAAACAAATTCAACACAATTACGCAATGATACTAACTATTATCAAACTCGTTCTGGCAGGACAGTGAGGCCTCCTGATCGCTGGGAATACTCTGGACTTGGGATTCCGACTTCTGGGTTATAAAAATGTATTAAGAAGAGATTTTTGAGAACATTGTAAATAAAATTAAGAAATAAATAATGAATAACCAAATAATGAATGTATAAATATAATAATGTAGTCCATGAAATGATAAAATTAGGAAAGTTGATTAATATGTAATGAATAATGAATAACTAAAATATGAATGTATAAATATAATAATGTAGTGCATGAAATTATAAAAATAGGAAAGATGATAATATGTAATAAATAATGAATAGCTAAATTATGAATGTATAAATATTTATAATTGTATTAAAATTGTTTTGTAGCGTAGGTATTGAAAATTATCTTTTGATAAATATTAATAAATTATTAATAGTATGGATTATCGTATTAAAATTATGTTTTACAATTGGGGAATATAGATATTTTATAAATGTATTCTGGAAGTTAAGTGTGTTATTGTGTATGCTTATGAAGTTACTAGATGATTAATTTATGATGATGCATGAGATAAAAGTAAACAATGTTGCAAGAGAAATTGTATTTGTGTTATTAGATTTTAAATTGTTTTAGAAAGGGATTGTCGGTATTTGTAAAATAAATATTATATTTGTGTATGTGGGTATCAGGAAGAAAGGGAGAATAAACTCAGTCTTAGCGCAACACGCTTGTTTCATTGACGCTCCCATGTCCCACTTTAACAAAAGTTACAGAGAGAGGACCTGTTCCAACAGATTGCACGAATGTATCGGCCATCATGTAGCTCAACCTATCTTAGGGCGCTTAATGACCCAACGCGCAACATTGAAGTAATTAATAAAAAGTCTATCGACTACTTAGCAGCGTATTCCTAATATTTATCCAACCCAAACAGAAGGCTATACATCATGTACATGAATACATATGTGTATAAATACATTCCTCCTCAATCCATTTTACGTTCCTTTCGCCCAATCTCTTCGAAGCCAGCTTTGCCAAAGCTGCGGTGCCATAGATGTGCCATCAGCTTCAAATTTGAAATTGGAACGAACGAATGGAACAGCCCCGGTAATGGAACAAGTTAGATGAGAGGGGGCGGGAGGATACTCACTCGATCGTCACACTCCGAGGCACGATGACGTAAAGGCGGTGAAACTTTGAATTCGTCTAGATTTAGGTACTTCAAAGCGGTGTCTCAAAAAATGAATATATAAGTTTGAGGTTTAAATTATTTAACGTAAACTCTTCAACGTAGCTGCTCTACATCTACAAATATTAGAAGTTACATACCAACACGATTACGGAATAGGTAAAAGCTTGATTAGAAAATTAAAATTAAATCCATAAATTAAACGTAGGTACTTATTAGGTATATATTTGAAAAAAAAATGTTTTTTTCTAGAATTTCGCTCACCTAGCCTTGATGTTGATAGGTAAATGATAACACTATTATTTTCTGATCATCTCATAAAATAATATGAATTAAAATAATAAAAAGATTTTTTCAAATAATAAATCATAATATTTTATAACACAACATAACACAAAGTATAGGTAGTTTCGACTACGTGCATTTACTTTTTGCCTCAACGTATCTACGTTACGCATTACGTGATTCGCCATGCCAATTGTCTGCTTCACGTTTTACTGATAACCCGTACAAAACGCTCAGTTTCTGTGTTCATGTAAAATAAATTTTAACATTTATACTGGATTGATTTACAACGCAATTCCTTTGAAGTTTTCATTTGAAATGGCAATTTTTATGATATTTTAACTCTTCAAAAATTGAATAATTTAATTTAGGCAATGTAGACTTGAACATCGTCGTTTATTTAGATTTACTATTCTGTTTTGAATGGGAAAGTAAAAAAAACCGGTTGGAACTGAGATTATTTACTACTTGTTCTAACAAGAATAGTTTCCTATTAGATCTCTTCGTGTCTATTAAGAAATTAACTCGAATAAGTTAATTTGTTCATTGATTATTGTTTATCATCGCGGAAGAATCGCTAATTCATTAATTCTCAGGCTAGTAATTTACATTTTGTTACATCTTAAATATTGCCTCATAAATACTATGTAAACTCTATGTAGTCTTTTGTTAAAACACAAAAGGATGTTATTATCAGTACCCGTTCTCATCTATTTTCCTTGTGACTAAGTCTAATAAGTGCAAGCCAACAAAAGGAGTCCCGTCTAATAAGAAAACTAATTTAAAACTTTGGTGGCACAGCAGCGCCGAATGCGTAAAGTTGGCGCCAGTCGGTCGAGAAACGAACCATCGAAATAGCGCCACCGCGCGGCGAACGGCTGAAGCTTTTCAATTGCTGTTTTTACGACTTATAGGGCGCTTGGTGTGCGTGAAAGCTTCTACGCACACTCACGCACAAAACGAGTTCACTTTTGTGCGTGTAGTGGGGTTTTTTATGTGTTTGTGTAACGTCCCATGTACAAAAGCTTGTACCATTGTCGGTCGTGTCCCATAGTTGTTATCTATTGGCCAGATAGATGGCATTGGGTGTAACGTAAGCATCCACGAGTGATATAAAACCTGGTATACATTTGAGCACTCACCAAAAATATTGCTGGCGGTGTTGGCGTGTTTTTCACACGTTTCAGTAAACACGTCTGGACAATATTCGGGCTGGGGCACGTGCATGCGAGTGGGTAGTGGCTACGAATTTAGGCACACGGGGGCACTGTATGTGTTTAATTAAAACCGTAAAGACGTGTTGGCCAACGCGTGGTTTTCTCATAACTGTGATAAATTGCGGCTATTTTTTTTTCACAAAGCAAAAAAACCAACCGCGTAGAAATGTGGAGCGAAACTGCATTGGCCATTGTTTAGTTTGCCAATTTATACGGGTCGGTTACACTTGCGACTTTTATTGAAGCATTACCGATAAAAGGAGTCATAATAGGTTTTATAGGCAGATTTTAATGGCGATGTGTTGAACAGATTTGCACTTCGTTCACTAGGTTACGAGAGCGGTTGGCTGAAACACCTACGTTAATAAATGTTTTCAGCATTAAAAATACATTCTTATATACCGGCTTAGTCTGTTAATTAATTTACGTAATTGAATACTATTTACGTAATTTCATACCATATTTTTGGTTATAAGGTGCGAATAAAATAGATTTTAAAACAAAATGACTAGACAAGTATCTTACAGATTTAAAAACTAGATTTTAAAGTAAAATAGAGGTCATAACTACCTATTTCAATTTAAATAAATATTAGTCAATATTTTTTAAATAAATCAAACAGAAAAATATTGTCGCACAAATTATGTTCTATAGTACAAAAAAAAGAATCATAAATCAAGATTTTGATAAATGTCATGTCACATCACCTTGAATTTAAAATACACTATGACAACATTTTTTAGTCTTATACTAACGATAGATAGGACACAACCTATCTTAAATAAACGGCTTATCTATATACCGAATAACATAATATGCTAGAATAACCTACCAAAGAGCATTTATATAATCGATACGACAAAAATCATAACCACAAAGAAACAGAAAATCGTTTTTAGGTAGTTACAAAGAAAATTCTATTACAGCAGTCTAATTTCCAATTTCTTCCAATCGATTCCAATCTTGATAGTGTTCTAGAATGATTTTTCAATCGAGATCTTTTGATTAGCTATTCTCGACAACAATAGGAAGTCTTTATCGCGACTGTTTATCAAGTTTAATATGCGTAGAAAGTCGGCTCCGTTATCAACAATGGAGGTTGCTCCATTTTGTTATCGCGGATTTGCGCTTTGAAATTGTTATTGTGTTAGGTATATGGTGTGTGGAGATTAGGCGCTGTACAGTTTACTTTTACATTTTAGAAGGATTTGTTATATTTTGTGCTGTAATAATACTAAGAGGCTCCGACCAACATCTAAAGAGGCTCTCGTTAGGCAGCTGGATCAAGGGCCTGATACAGAAAGCGGTACTTCTGGATCTGGACACGGCGCGTATTGTTAGGAGGTTTCTATGTCTGAGGCCCTGACCACCGGTAGCTTGGACCCTGTTCCCGATGCCGGTGGGCTACTACCTATATTTTTAAATGTTTTTTTTTTTTATATTAAAATATTTAAAAATGTAGTTGTATATGTCTTTGTAAATGAATAAACGGAATAAGAGGCTCAAAAAATATTTACTAAACCAAGCAAGCAATAAATATTATTTTCGAAACTCTAACCCCCTTCCTATTACAAAAGATGGTCTAAGAAAAACCTAGGTTTTAAAATAGTCCCGTCTCTTTTTGTTATATGACATAAGAAAGTGATGGGTATATTTGAAATCTGGGTTTACCTTAGTCTTGGTTTAAACCATCTTTTGTAATAAGGGGGTAAAAATCTAAAAAATATTTATAATATCTTGACACAGTAGGCATAGTGAGCAGGTTCCTTTTTCTGGAGCCCTGACCGCCGGCAGTTTGGACCCTGTTCCAGATGCCGATGGACTACTATTTTTTATATTTTAAATAATTATATTACTTAGGTATATTGTTTTTTTAAGATATGTATTTTGAAAATAATATTTATACGTATGTATAGCAAATAAACAGTTGTCTTGATACGAATTTTGGTCAACTTCAAATTTCCTTTTGTATAATGTCTATTAACTCGTATATAACTTGCTACTAGCAGTTTACCTACACATAAAAACTCTTACTTACCTATTCTTGCGTGAAGAAAAATTCTGAAGCATACCGCAGGGAAACGTAACGCAATTTGCCTGCGGTATTCAAATTAATACATTCCAACATTATTCCACATGTGTACTTCGTGACCTTGGCCAAATGAAGACGGGAGATGACAATTTGCTTACCAAGTAACCCACACACACACGTATACTGTCGTCTTCATGCAACCCCTCTTGACACCGTAAGCTGCACGTAAGTGTCTTCACAATTCAGCTCCCTTGGGTGAGCCCGTTTTGGCACAAAATTCTTGAATAAGAAGGGTAGAATTCCGAAGGCCGCTGGGCCGGTCGATGATATATCTACATATTAGTATATTGGTATAGGTTTCATATCTTTGGGTACCTTTTTTTTGTATTATAACTCATCGAATTACATTTGGCGATATCGCCGCGTGTTCAGCTCATGATTTATGGCCTCCGTTTGGGTCCGAAACTAGTCGGGCAATCCCAAAAAATGCATGTGAGTAAACCGTAACCAATTATAAATTTTTGGGTACCTTATTACATAAGATAGATCTGAAAGAGAAAAGTTTCAAGTAGGTATTTGCAGTTTTTAATAAAAATAAAATGCTTCCAAAATGAGAAACATGAAATACTCTTTGTAATCTTGCAAATATTCATTTTATATTTCATGGAAATCCAAGGCAAACTGTTATTTTTATCAACAAAAATCTTTTTCGTTTTAGTTTATTCCGTTTGCTTTACATTCGTGTATTATAACAACTACTATAGATTACTTACAGCAATATTTTAAACTTAATCAGATTGGTTCGATATGATTCTATCAGTAAATAAAATTACTATTCGTTTAAAGATACCTTTTTCTTAACCGTTTTCCAAACCCATGTCTAGAGTCAGTTTATAAGTGACTTTATAACTGCAATACAAACGGACTTGTCTGTAACATATGCACTCCTACGTACGTTAGTATATTGAAGCCACCTACACACATTGCAGGTTCAATATAGGATAATATCGTGCAGCACATGCACGGTCACAGCGGCTGTGACCGTACCGACCTCACACCTCAGCTGATCGACCACGCCGTTAAATCTTTACGGCCTATGACGTCATTCTCCAGCTTTTTTTTCCCAAATGATTTACAACCCAGGCCATAAACCTTCCACAATAACTGTACCGATTGTTTAACAGTTAACCGCAATATTTAAACCCTTTCTAGGTAAGAAGTTTAAGTCCGTTATTGAGAGCAGTTTTTTCAGGAACTTTTTGCTCTAGTTTCGTTTATTGTCCTTTAAAAATGAGTCAAGGCAGTCGTTAACTTGTGCAATTATTTGCAAAAAAGGGTTATTGAGTTTGTTCTGAACGACAATGAGATTTTTTGAGAGAAGACAAAGTTTTGTTACAAATTTTCTTTGTGAACTATTGTTAGATAATGTTATGCGCAACGTGCATTGGGTTAGGCTGAAACCGTAAAATGCAAAACAAAGTTTCTGATGGCACGTAGGCATGGTTTTTTGAAAGAATTGCAGCTTGGGTCAAATGATGGTTGCATGTTGTGCTACAACTTGTAAATAAAATATGTTTAGGTACCAACCGAAGTCGGAAAGTAAAGCACCATTTAGATATTTTCCTAGTTCGTTAATTATATAATTTCATAATATACAGTCACCTGTAATATTATGTGTGCATATAGCAAACTTAAAAATAATTTCGAATTTCTCTTAGAGAATATATTGTCATTCAGAAATATAATGGAAACCATAATTCGTATATATTTGTAGGAACTATGTGTGTAATCGATACATAGTGTAAAACAAAGTCCCGCTGTCTGTCCCTATGTATGCTTAGATCTTTAAAACTACGCAACGGATTTTGATGCGTTTTTTTTAATAGATAGAGTGATTCAAGAGGAAGGTTTATATGTATAATACATGCATACGATAGTAGAGAAAAATGCAGAATACGCGATAAACAACATCCACGCGGGCGAAGCCGCTGTCGACCTCTATTATAGAATATATTGTTATTAAGAAATATAATAGAAACCATAATTCGTATATATTTGTAGGAACTATGTGTGTAATATTTAATAATCCTAATATATATTTTAGAAGAAAACCGCGTTTGTACCTATAGAAGCTTATGTTATTATTCTGACTATTTACCAAGGCCTGCTATCTTGTGAAATGAACTGCAGTTAGTATGCCCAGTGCCTTATACTCATTAGCATATTCTGTGCATTCACATTGTTACATGTAGACGAGACCTAATTTCCACCCAATGTTCGCAACTGTATAAACTAGTTACTGCCTTGTATGATATACAATGTTATTTTTAGTAGGTATATACAAAAACCGAGACACCCCAACAAGATTTTCTTCAGAACTGCCTGAATATGTGTTTTTTTTTAATAAATTTTCGAGTTACACCGTAATTATGTCGCATTAAGTTCCCTAGTAAAGTGTGAAATGCCTGAGATCTGCGTTGCAGGGGTTGTCGAATACACGGAAATTGATCGAGCGGACCATCTCAAGCTGCAAGGTGTCTATTCCCGTCAACTATTATGCGTAGAAACCTACTGAAACAAAATTTAAATTAATGAAAAGAAAAGTGTGTTGTAAAAATATGTCAATCGATTCTCCTAGTGATTCTGAACAAACCAGTTTCAGGTTTATTATATACTAAACCTAAGCTTGTATACGAGAATAAAAGATGAAGAAAGATAATAGATAATGAAAGATTAACCCTTAGTTCTTTGTGTAGCCCTAATTTTAGCTCTACCTAGATAGACCATGTGGATTCCATTTCATAGGCTCAAACTACTACAAATAAATTCACGTTATTTAATTCAAAGTATAATTCGCTATAAAAGAAAAAAAAAGCTGGTCTGTATCAATAATTCAGTGTCAGTGAACATCAAATTTCTGTTAATAAGCCATCAAAGAAACAAACAACACGATGCGATAAAACAAAAAGTATCATAAAATATACAATTAGGTTCGTATTTATGTATAGGGTAGAAAACGTAGTTATTAGGGGACAATATTCCCTAATAATTGGCTATAAAACCCTGTAATTGTACCGGCTATGGCAAGAAAAGGAAGCATTGAAACTAAAATGTCTTGTAATGTTTGTAAAGGGCGAAAGAGGGAAATTATGGAAGGAAATATGTCTTACAGTCGGCGGCATAACTTGTAAACAGGTAGGTAGAGACAAATTAATCACAGCTAAATGAATATTCCAAAAAAGAATATACATTTGGGAGCAAAGAAATCGAGCCACTCCTTTTTTCACGTGTTCTGGTTATTGGATTACATAATTCTAAGTTGACAAAAAACGACCCTCATTGTAAAGGTTATCAAATAACTTTTTCGGTGAGATATGTTTAGAATTGATCTGTTTCATAATACCAAAAATAATAACAATTACTTATACGTGAAAAATAGAAGTGGCTCGATTTATTTGCTCCCAAGTGTATATTAGTTTCAAATTGTAAAAGAGTCTAGATACAACTCAGGTTTAATTTAAAGTATTTTTTTTAATATCAATTAGTTGTCCAATTAATGCCATATTTAAAAACTCAAATGTATACTTTTGTGGCTGAATAAACATTTAAGTAGACTACAGGATTTATGTAGCTTTAGGCTATGTAACATGAGAATCTTCTTTGTATACAGAGGCAGATAAATTAATATGAACAACAATTGGAAATTATTTTTTCTCTTTCTTTTTTTTTCTCTTTTTTTAGAAAAACGTTGCCCCACACTAAGATTTCTCTTGTATCGTGGGTGCGTTTACAGACACAAATCTCAGATTTAATAAACAAACGCCCAGACCCGAAACAACCATCTGTAGGCCATACAAATTTTTATTCCGTGTGGGAATCGAACCCACGACCCGTAGCGCAGAAGCCAATCGCTTAGCCATTGCACCAAACGTGTCGTCTAAATTCGATGTGTTCTGTTTATCAAATCGACACATCATGCTCTGATCTCTCTGTTTAGGCTTTTTTTTGTTGAATCATGACGTATATAGGTGCTATAATTTAGAAGAGAGTCGTTCTATGTGAAATTAGTTTGTAAGCACTGAAAGTAGACTTTATTGGCTATGTAGCATTCGTTATAAATATAATTGACCAGATTTTGCCCGGAACTTCGTCCACGTTAAAGCCGACAGGAACCGTGCAATGATCAAATGCATCCCCGAGGTTTTCACTGTAAAGCGTAGTATCCAATAAATGCTACCTACTCCTTATTTTTTTAAATAGAGTAGCCTATATAGTGTCTGTGTTACGGGTAAAACTCGAATGACGGTTACATCTAGGTTTACCCGGGTACAACTAGGTGCAACCAGTAGCAGTTGGTTAGAACTAAGTGTAGCTTAAGTCGACGGAGCCCCGCTGCGGGGGCTCCTATTTCTGTCTACAGGGTTTAAAGTAATCTAACACGAAGGGGATGACGGACCTAACCTATCCGTGTCGGGGTTCCCCTTAACCACCGGTGTCCGGCTGCACCTAGTTCTACCCGCTATGATGAAGGGTAAATCTAATTATAACCGAAGATAAATAGGATACATCTAAGTTTAACCGCATGTGGCCGGCTGCACCTAGTTGTACCCGGGTAAACCTAGAGGTGTAGCCACACTTCGGCTATTACCCGTAACATCTGTATTTTTTAAGTAACGTCAATCACAGCTACGGGATATTTGTTACTATCGGTCGCGACTCGCGACTTGATCCACTCGGGCGCCGTCGCCGCAATGTTTTTTGTAACGTTCGATTCTAAATATATGTATGCGTTGTTGTCTGAACACATAAATCATGAACTCGTTACGATTTACGAGCCCGCTCGAGCGTAGCACCGATTGGAGATTTAATTTTAGGGTTAGCCACACTGATAGGCTTTAGCGAGGATTTAGAGTGATACGGCTTGTCTGGAGAATAATAAAGCTTTAAAACTCCAACAACTTCAAACGGTTTATTTTTAGGTATCATCAATCATTTGTTTCAACATCTTAAGAGATTTGATAACGATACGTGATTTGTTCAAACACGATTATCTTCGAAAACATTTGTGCGAAAAGCTGCGAAGCCTACGATTTAAATGCACACTATAATCAAGAAATATATTAGGTATATTAGCAACCCGCCCCGGCTTCGCTCGGGACTTATAAACCTTCCTCTTAAATTACTCTACCTATTTAAAACGAACCGCATCAAAATCCGTTGCGTAGTTTTAAAGATCTAAGCATACATAGGGACAGACAGCGGGAAGCGACTTTGTTTTATACTATGTAGTGATTATATACGACCCCAAGTGTAAACATCTATGCAATAAGCCATATACCCCTTATATACCTACCTACAATCGGGTCTGATTTCTGAAGGTACCTAATTTATCTCTGAGATCGTCTCATACACACAGTTCGGCGTGAACATGCGCATCTGGTCTATTTTTATGTATGTTATAGTAACCAAGACATTTTTTATTGAAATGGATGCCCACTACAGCAACTAAATGTAGTTTTCACGACATAAAATCATGTGTAAATTGACACTAATGGACTAAGAGCTGACGTTTAAACGAGAGAGAACCTGTTAGAAAATGAGAGTCGGAAATAGACGCATTAAAATTCCACGTCGTCCTGAAAAACGACATGGAAATTATTATCAAAAAAGTTTAAATTATTATCTAGTGTCTGTCAGTATGTGGGGCATTTTACATATCGACGGGTCCTACGTATACTAGTGCAAGTGCAAAATCCGAATTTTTCAGGAGAGCGGTATAAAGGTTCTAAAGATTTTAAATTTGACGTAAATCAAATGAAATATTTGAAATTATCAAATGGTGAGGTATGGTCCATTCCAAAATTTCTAATATTTCCATTGATTTATGTCAAAGTTAAAAGCTTTGGAACCTTTAATCCGCTCTCCTGTAAAGTTGGGTTTTTGCACTTATACTATACGTATACGTAGGACCCGTCGATATTGTCCACTTAACACTTAGGCATTCTATGCCAGTTACATCAAGAGTAGAGTAGCATTTATTTATGCATATAGTGTAGGTACGATGCTTGTTTTAAATATATTTGCTAGCAAACCCATACTTTGCAGTCATAAACATTTAAGATTGTATCTAGCCGACACATCTTAATAAACACTCAACTTTATCCAATAATAATTTGACGTGTAACTAACCAAAGTTTTAAATAAATGACTTTATTTAAATGTAAGACCGGTGTTTACGTTAACTGCACGTGTCAGTAACTTTCACCGCTTTACTCGTGCAATAAAACCCCAACCTAATCGCTTTCAAGGGCTTTAAGCGGCCATGACCCGTGCTGAGTGACGGCGAAGGATATAACTGTTAACATACTTAGTGTACGCTATGCTGTGCTGTATCGGTAAACAGTATGTCTAGAGTTAAGGCCGTTAGTGTCTGTCTTTGCCTCGCTTACAAGGTCCTGATTGGAAAATATGTTTGCACTCGGCAACTATACTATATAATTTTCTTTACGATTTTCTAATACATTGCAGCCACAGACTCCCAGCGTAATGAGTAGCTTAAAAAATGCTCTACACATAATTTTATCATCTATCATGAGGAAAATATATTAGACTATGGCCCCACATGATTTGACAGTTCAATTTTTTTCATAAAGTACCTATGCATAACCTGAAAAAAACTGCTGATTAATCAGCATGCCCTTGATGCATGATTTAAGAGCTGTGTCATGAAAATCAATTGAAACTAAGATCACCGAATTATTTTCAATAAAGCTTCCTTTAATAAATATGGTTCGGTTGGTAGCTTTGATTATAAGGCCTATAAATAATAATCAAGTTTAATGAATGTACGAAATGAATCATTTATAAAATCAAATTGACAAATAGACCTGCCTATCTTTAATTTAGTAGGGCAAATGTGCTGTCAAAACAAATTTAAATATGTCGGCTCAAAGTAAAATATGGCCAAAACGTCTATGGTTAACTGTTTGAAATATTATAGGTATGGCTACACATTGAAATGACATAAGTGTAGATGTATCACGTAGCGTATGGTAATTATGTTCCCGGCGTATCGCCGCGATTGGATGCATAAGTATTATCCATATGTACAGGGATAGGAACGGTTTGTTCAACTTTCTTTATCATTAAATCTAATGAAAAGATTTCTTGGGTCAATGCACGTTTAAGACAAAGTTCTTAATAAGTTACCCATCTTGAAGCAGGTGTTGGCTGATTCTATCAAAAAACAGGTTGTTTTTACTCTATTCATTTACATGTATATAGATGCTGCGTCTAAATAGAATGTGTCTATGGATATATATTAAAAGAGTAGGTACAGTCAGCGCTTTAATTTAGTTAAAATTTCATGCCTGGCGCAAAGGCGCAAAATTTTGTTAGAATACAAAATAAAATTATATTTCGGGCGAAAAATTGTGTATTCTTGAGAAAAGTCTCAAAATAAAAGGTTCACAAGATAAACTAGATTTTTCCTTGCTATATAATTAACAAACACAAAGAAGACTGCTCAAAATAAAACCTTATCTTGCACAATCAAATTTTTAAGACGACTTAGACAAAATATGGCGCCTAATACCATCGTACTTTAGGAGGGCCAATTACATAAACGGCTCCTAGAATTATACTCTAAAGAGCTGCCACTTACACAGCCCTGCTATAAATGTACAACAACAATTGTAAACAAAACTAGTTTGACAGCAGTAACCCTTTATGTTGTACTATATTATGTATCTAATAAACAAAGATACTTAATGTAAACCCCTACGTACGAGTATTAAAGATTTTTTCTTCAACAAGTTTAAATTCCATGCTTTTATTGGCAAATCAATGTTTTAAGAAAGGTTTAATCTAGTTGCTTAAATGGAATCTTAAATATGATATAATATTTACTTGAATAAAAGAAAATTCAATTGGAATTTTTCTACAAGAAAACCTAAGAAACCATTTTGATAAAGCAAAGCAAAAAAAAGTTGCCACTGATTAAAATTTTTTACGACAAAATTTTCGCTAGCTCATAAAGTGCTGACTGTACATACAATTCTTCAACTTTTATTACAGTCAAACTATTTGGTAGTGCTCGTGTCACAATCTTTACATTTTTCTCTCAAATCGACGCAGTGTGGGAAGGTAAGGCTCTTACATCAGTATTCCAAACCAAATTTATTCACCGATCAGCTTTGAAACCCGATAATCTCCATGTCTCTCGACAATTTGCCCGAAATCAACTTACAAAATACGTAAGTTATTATCTGATTCGTGTTCGGGCGAAGTTGGTTGTTTGGTACATTAGTTGGGAGGGTACAATCCAATTTAAACTTTGGCCCTTAGATGTTAAGGTCGATGTTTGTGGTTGGGTGTGTGATAAGGGTGGGATAATGGGGTCATATGACGGAGTGAGGTGTAACGCTGGATATACGCACATACACGCAGAGGCGTGTACCCAAAGTGTCAGAATATTGGCATCGTGTATTTGTCAACTATACGTACACTGCTTGCAACGGAAGGTTTAGAAACAAACTCCAATAATATTTATGATTAGTTACGGTTTACTTACGTGCTTTTTTCGGGATTGCCTGACTAGTTTCGGACCCAAACGGAGCCCTTAGTCATCGCGACCTCGCCGCGTGTTCAGCCAATGATTAAAGGCTCCGTTTATGTCCGAAAATAGTCCGGCAATCCCGAAAAATGTCTTTGTCTCACGAAAATTATAATACAAAAATAAAAAACTATAAACATATTTTTTTCTGGCAGGTGTTTACCAGTATCGTGCAAGAAAGAACCTCTATACAAAATTTTGCTTCGACTAAGGAAAGGTCGCTCCAAGCGCCATAGGTGTTGTTAGAAGTGACATCGACACAGATAGCATCATATTCACTCTGAATACGAATAAGCAGATATGGTTTGCGTAGATAATAGCAGACATTTGTAACACTTAAAGTAACTGGTATTAATGCTCTGCCTAGCTTTTTCCCAACTATGTTGGGGACACTTCCAGTCTAACTAGATACGGTTGAATAGTAATATTTTACACGGAGTGACTGCCATCAGACTTCCGCATCCTGGGCAATGCCGATGTCCTAAGTTTAGACTACTACAGTTTCACTTTCTGCAAGCAAAATGGACTCTAGCAAATAGGCCGAACAAATACCACCCATTAATGTCCTGCCTAGCTTTATCCCAACTATGTTGGGGTCACATCCAGTCTAACTAGATGCGGCTGAATACCAGTATTTTATACAGAGCGACTGCCATCAGACATCCGTATCCTGGGCAATGCCGATGTCCTAAGTTTAGACTACTACAGTTTCACTTTCTGCAAGCAAAATGGACTCTAGCGTATAGGCCGAACAAATACCACCCATTAATGTTCTACCCAGCTTTACCCCAACTATGTTGGGGTTACTTCCTGTCTAATTAGATGCGGCTGAATACCAGTATTTTACACAGAGAGACTGCCATCAGACTGGGCAACGCCGATGTCCTAAGTTTAGACTACTATAGTTTCACTTTCTGCAAGCAAAATGGACTCTAGCATATAGGCCGAACAAATACCACCCATTAATGTCCTGCCTAGCTTTTTCCCAACGATGTTGCGGTCAGCTTGCTGTCTAACTAGATGCGGCTGAATACCAGTATTTTACACAGAGCGAATGCCATCAGACTTCCGCATCCTGGGCAATGCCGGTGTCCTAAGTTTAGACTACTATAGTTTCACTTTCTGCAAGCAAAATGGACTCTAGCGTATAGGCCGAACAAATACCACCCATTAATGTTCTACCCAGCTTTATTCCAACTATGTTGGGGTTACTTCCTGTCTAATTAGATGCGGCTGAATACCAGTATTTTACACAGAGCGACTGCCATCAGACTTCCACATCCTGGGCAATGCCGATGTCCTAAGTTTAGACTACTACAGTTTCACTTTCTGCAAGCAAAATGGACTCTAGCATATAGGCCGAACAAATACCACCCATTAATGCTCTGCCTAGCTTTTTCCCAACTATGTTGGGGACACTTCCAGTCTAACTAGATACGGTTGAATAGTAATATTTTACACGGAGTGACTGCCATCAGACTTCCGCATCCTGGGCAATGCCGATGTCCTAAGTTTAGACTACTACAGTTTCACTTTCTGCAAGCAAAATGGACTCTAGCAAATAGGCCGAACAAATACCACCCATTAATGTCCTGCCTAGCTTTATCCCAACTATGTTGGGGTCACATCCAGTCTAACTAGATGCGGCTGAATACCAGTATTTTATACAGAGCGACTGCCATCAGACATCCGTATCCTGGGCAATGCCGATGTCCTAAGTTTAGACTACTACAGTTTCACTTTCTGCAAGCAAAATGGACTCTAGCGTATAGGCCGAACAAATACCACCCATTAATGTTCTACCCAGCTTTATCCCAACTATGTTGGGGTTACTTCCTGTCTAATTAGATGCGGCTGAATACCAGTATTTTACACAGAGAGACTGCCATCAGACTGGGCAACGCCGATGTCCTAAGTTTAGACTACTATAGTTTCACTTTCTGCAAGCAAAATGGACTCTAGCATATAGGCCGAACAAATACCACCCATTAATGTCCTGCCTAGCTTTTTCCCAACGATGTTGGGGTCTCTTCCAGTCTAACTAGATACGGCTGAATACCAGTATTTTATAAAGAACGACTGCCATCAGACTTCCACATCCTGGGCAATGCCGATGTCCTAAGTTTAGACTACTACTGTTTCACTTTCTGCAAGCAATATGGACTCTAGCATATAGGCCGAACCAATACCTCCCACAAATGTCCTGCCTAGCTTTTTCTCAACGATGGTGCGGTCAACTTCCTGTCTAACTAGATGCGGCTGAATAGCAGCATTTTACACAGAGCGACTGCCATCAGACTTCCGCATCCTGGGCAATGCCGATGTCCTAAGTTTAGACTACTACAGTTTCACTTTCTGCAAGCAAAATGGACTCTAGCATATAGGCCGAACAAATACCACCCATTAATGCTCTGCCTAGCTTTTTCCCAACTATGTTGGGGACACTTCCAGTCTAACTAGATACGGTTGAATAGTAATATTTTACACGGAGTGACTGCCATCAGACTTCCGCATCCTGGGCAATGCCGATGTCCTAAGTTTAGACTACTACAGTTTCACTTTCTGCAAGCAAAATGGACTCTAGCAAATAGGCCGAACAAATACCACCCATTAATGTCCTGCCTAGCTTTATCCCAACTATGTTGGGGTCACATCCAGTCTAACTAGATGCGGCTGAATACCAGTATTTTATACAGAGCGACTGCCATCAGACATCCGTATCCTGGGCAATGCCGATGTCCTAAGTTTAGACTACTACAGTTTCACTTTCTGCAAGCAAAATGGACTCTAGCGTATAGGCCGAACAAATACCACCCATTAATGTTCTACCCAGCTTTATCCCAACTATGTTGGGGTTACTTCCTGTCTAATTAGATGCGGCTGAATACCAGTATTTTACACAGAGAGACTGCCATCAGACTGGGCAACGCCGATGTCCTAAGTTTAGACTACTATAGTTTCACTTTCTGCAAGCAAAATGGACTCTAGCATATAGGCCGAACAAATACCACCCATTAATGTCCTGCCTAGCTTTTTCCCAACGATGTTGCGGTCAGCTTGCTGTCTAACTAGATGCGGCTGAATACCAGTATTTTACACAGAGCGAATGCCATCAGACTTCCGCATCCTGGGCAATGCCGGTGTCCTAAGTTTAGACTACTATAGTTTCACTTTCTGCAAGCAAAATGGACTCTAGCGTATAGGCCGAACAAATACCACCCATTAATGTTCTACCCAGCTTTATTCCAACTATGTTGGGGTTACTTCCTGTCTAATTAGATGCGGCTGAATACCAGTATTTTACACAGAGCGACTGCCATCAGACTTCCACATCCTGGGCAATGCCGATGTCCTAAGTTTAGACTACTATAGTTTCACTTTCTGCAAGCAAAATGGACTCTAGCATATAGGCCGAACAAATACCACCCATTAATGCTCTGCTTAGCCTTCTCCCAACGATGTTGCGGTCACTTCCAGTTTAACTAGATACGTCTGAATACCAGTATTTTACACAGAACGACTGCCATCAGACTTCCATATCCTGGGCAATGCCGATGTCCTAAGTTTAGACCGGTTGTCAGACTTTTGAAGTTCTGACTACCCGTAACGACTGTTATAGGTATTCCTGTGATACCAGGGATCGTTATCGTTAAGGCTGAGCTTCCACCAGAGCTGTGCTAAGCTGCGTAGCGAGGAATGTGTTTTGTAAGCACCAATAGAATCAATTCATTTACCCAGCTTCGCTCTGCGCAGCTCTGGTGGATATCTGCTTAGCGGAACGAGGTTTTTGTTCATACAAAGCAAGCGAGAAATGCGAGTGAGGGATGTGTTGCGAGGAATGTGTTGTGAGGAATGTGTTGCTGGGAATGTGTGCGAGGATTTAAAAATATGCGCCTACCAGTCAGTCAATAGATGGTGTTTGGAAGAGGTAGATGATCATTTGTACACATTAACATATTACGCATTACAAATTCCTCGCACAGCTCTGGTGGAAAGGGTCACGCCGTTTCAAATCCTCGCTACACATTTTCGCACCGCACATTTTCTTCACACAGCTCTGGTGGATGTCCAGCCTTAACGTGCTCTCCGAAACACGTAGGGGGGGGGGGGGGTCTTAAAGTGTAACGAACGGTCACCCATCCACGGACTGACTGCCGCAAGCGCAGCTTAACCTTGCAAATCGTATGATCTACGCGGTTGTTACTAAGCCATGCCCCTCGAGCTGCCACCCAAGAAGAACAATCATAATTAAGTATTTCTTATTATTTCTGCAGAATAATTCGACTTGCAATGTAGGTAAACGACTGCGCACGGATAGCCTTATGACGCACGCCTCTACAATTGCCTGAAAACAGTCCGTAATTGTTCTCACCCATTATCTTTACTCATATCATGTTCATGCAGCTATTGTTGCTATGAATTGTATGAGTAGACCGTTAAATTAAACTGTAAAATAATTTGGAGTAGGATTTCATTTCTATGTTAGTCATCGTGTAGTTTTCATGAATATCTACACCGTGGGTCCGAGTTTTCCGAAAGATTTTGACCATCGATTCCGATGCCTAATTGGAGAAGAAAAACTAGGATATAGTTTGTCGAATAATCCTTACTTTTCGAGATATTCAATTTATGGAAATTCACAAGTCGAAACATGTCTAGGGTACCTAACAAGCCCTATGAACGCAGCGTTGCGTCTTTAGTCATTCCTTGGTCATACCATACCCCACTCGCGTACATGCCGGTTTTATAGAGGAGGTCCTCATAACTGCCTAAACCTTAGAAACCAATGTTTTCCTAGGCAGAAAAGCTTCCCAAGTAGATAAATCCCAAACAAAATAAAACCACGCCTTTACGTAACCAGCAAGTGAGCAGTGTACACAATCTACCTCTCTCCCATATTGGCCGGTCCGTCATTACGCCGCGCCGGATCGGTCTATCCGAGACATAGCCGCGCCATTACACGGACCGTAAGCCGGATGGGCCGGCCGACCCGATCGGCTAATGACGGCCTAAGAATTTTGTGACGCATCTCATTACCCTCTTCCACATCATTCACGGGAATATTACGTTACGTAAGCTGAATTAACATAACTGTGAGAGACGTTATCTATTTATATCTCTATCTAGTTGGTTGGGTGGTTAAAGATAGGTATGTATTATGGGAGATACCTATTTTGAAGGAATGCGGCTGTATAGAATTGAAGGCGATGCGACTGCTTGGTGTATTGAAATCGATACCTACATGTCAATGGTACATTGGTAACTATACAGGGTTGTAAACGAATTCGTGTAGGTATTTCCTTAAAACCACATGATCTATTACTGGTATAGAATAACGACGCATGAAAATTAAAATGATTAAAAAAAACACAATTTTTTTTCTTGCGGTACTGTAAATGATCGTATCTATAAATATTTTATTTTATAGATATCTTGAGGTCGCTCGCAGCCTCACTCGCGTATTTGTCGCTTATCGCGTATTTTTCGGGCCATAAAAGTAGCTTATGTCCTTCTCCAGGTTCCAGACCATACCTGTACCAAGTTTTATCAAAATCGGTTGAGCGGTTTAGGCGTAAAAGCGTCACAGACAGAGTTACTTTCGCATTTAAAATATTAGTAGGGATTTAGATGCCACGCATAAATCAATGAAAGCACGGCGAAACAGGAGACACAACAACTAGCACAGTATCACTCCGTGCAGTCAGTTAACTCGGGGAGCTAAAATGACTCAGAAACAGAAAACAAAGTTTTACTAATGACATTTCTTTTTTTGCTCAACCTAAATTAAACCAGTGCTTGGTTAATCTCTATCATCAGTACCTAGATCATACGGTTTGAAGGAGTTACACGAATTCGTTTACACCCTGTATACAAATAATACAAATCGTCTCTACGTCTCTTGTCAAATTAGAAGGATTGCAAGATGTCTAGACAGATTGATTAGATAAGTGCCTACGCACAAACTTACAGAAAGCTATCGTTAAAATCATCTTAATTGCACTTTGTCCAAAATCGGCCTCAGAGCAATTTTGTCTGTGACATCTACATAAATTAAACAATAGGTACTTATAGAGTACACCTCCCTTTAATATCAGCCGGAGTTCTTTTGATGTCATAAACAATAAGACATGAAGAAAACAACGCGCAGTCATAGTACGAGGAAGTAATGTTTGTAGGCCATAGCGGGCCTTAATAAAAACTTTATGAAGCCCTAGGGCATTATTAAGAGCAAAATAATTGCAACAACAAATAACGTTAATTCACAAACATTATTCGTTACTTTCATGTTTATTTTATTAAAATATTAATGCATGTTTTTGAATAAATATTTTCATAAACATTTTATCCCCTTTTTTCTCCTTTAACAACCGCAACGTAAGAGGGTGGATGGCGAGTATTTTCTGTTTTGAAGACTCCGGCATAAACAGGCACTATTCTCAAAATGAGAGCGTTTCCTACTCGAGTTTTGTGCCAACAATATTCTGGAAACTTTATAGTGTACGTACCTTATTCATGGTTTATATATCCGCATGCTGTTTTGCGAGCTTTAAAATTTTGGCTAGCAATATTTGAGGCTAAATATCCATCCTATGTTTTACATGGCAGACAGCATAAATACATACCTTTAAATGTTTTCTTCTATCTACTACCTTTTTCTCAGTAATTATGTAGCACCCAACTTTTTATGCCTATAATTCCCTAACGTCTATACGACAAACTGTAAACTGTTCCATGATCATAATTTTATTAAATTAAGTACCTAATATTAAGATTGTCATATCTTTGGAGTTCAGTAATGAATATTATAGCCCCGGAAGTTTGAGCCACCGATGTGGGTGGGCCCCCCACGGGAGCCTTAAGTGGTTCCGTTTTATAAAATGTCCCGCCTTTTCTACCGAACGATTTATAAACTCTCTCACTTTGCTGTAAGTTACGTAGATTTTTTTTCTGCACTAAAGTTAAGTCAGTGATCAATATTTTTTTATATCTTGGGGCTCAAAGGGCGTAAAGACCATAAGCGTTGAAGTCGCTTACGCCGATTGAGCTTCCAGTATCGATTTATTTTATAACACATTATAGACCGGCCTTATACAACACGAGCATACCATGTTCCAGGTCCAACGCCCACTCTATAGGTTAACCGGCTAACAAGGGCCAACCTATACGTCCAATGCCCCACCCATATGCAAGTCGTCTATCAAAGTAGTCGGTAACGGAGCTATGGACTTAACTCATGGGCGTTGGATGGCCGCGTAGGCATGGATATAAGTAAAAACGTGAGCGATAAATTCTCTTGCAAACTCGATAGCTTTTGCCCTTTTTGCGTAGGAGGGCTAATGCCGGAACTGACGCAGAATATGTAGGAGTATGGTAATGCAATCTCTTAGTAAGTAAATATCGCGGCGGTAGGTTAGGATATTGCGGAATAAAGTTTAGTATTTTTAACAAGCTTTTATGACTTTTACTCGTAATTTGAATGTGTTAAAAGAACTATTTCCACCAAGTGTTTTGCAATAAGAAAACAACGCTTACGTACTATTTTCTCTGTATTATATTGAATTACAATTGACATTTATGTTTATACTTTTTTCAACGAAAGACGAGTCATAGATAGACTTAGCGGTCATTTCGTAAATTGTAGCTGTAATCAGACTGCTATCGAAAAAACGTTAACGACAACATCAAAAACCGTAAAATAGGTATTTGATATTCTCTATATGGTATCTTTACATCAGGACTCACCTTACGTTGAAAAGTGTAAAGTGACAAGCATTTTTATAATAAAAAAAAATTCTCTCGGACATGAGAATAGTCCTCCCCATAATCTGACATCAGTGCCTAGATCCGTCATCGGTCAATTAGTGGGGTCCTCCAGCAAACACGTCGTAAATTAGTCTACACAAACAGAGTTAATGAGAGCCGGCAAACACTCTCGATGTCGAGTACTTGTACCCAATAAGGGCCGATCTAACTCGTGTCCCGATTGTTTGGTTACGCTATTTCGTGTCTCTTGAGTATTTGTTTTGTATGTATTATTGTTAGGGATGCCACATTTTCTTGTACTCATTTTTTTAAAATCGAATCAAAATTATTTCCAACCAATAAGCTTACTGCTCATCATATTCAATTTCAATAGCATGATTTGTACTTTAACCTGACCCGCTCTATAACGGACATTTTTACTAAACTAAATCTTCAGTTCAGTAGTATTGGCGTGAAGCTCAAACAAACAGACAGAAATTCTAAAAACTTCAGTTTTTAGAATTTTCAATATCGTTCCTAATACATTTTTTTTATACTTTCAATGTACCTACAGTTTTTGCTTAGTTACGATTTTATTAAATAGACGTTCATATACACATATTTTTCATCGTTTCATGATCATTGAAAATTTGTTGCGATTGCGCTCAGAAACGCGCGAATCTTTCAATCACAGCCAAAGACCATAGACTAATAAAAGTATGACAAAAAAAGTTCAAACTAGTAGGATGAGAATGATGTCAGGTAAAAACATTATTTTGGCGTATTCTATTACTGTCGTAGATTATGAGGTACGCCTACGTGAAATAGAGTACAATCTTTATCCTAATCCTAACTAATAATAAAAATGCGAAAGTAAGTTTGTTTGTTTGTTACCTTTTCACGCCTAAACCGCTGAACTGATCATCCTGAAATGTTGTATAAACGTTGTCAGGTGTACAGAAACGGACATAGGGTATCTTTCATTCCAAAAAAACAGTACTATTCCCGAGGAAAACAACAATAACGTTCTTATGATAATAGATGGCACCACGTGTCTTTCGAATCATTATTGAATTATATTATCCCGAAAAATATGGAATACGCAATAAACGACATCCACGCGGGCGAAGCCGCAAGCGGCCTCTAGTATTATGTAAAATTCTACTTCCATATGTTTGTGTCCGCAAAATTCGAAAAGTAGTATATGAATTGACTTGAAATTTTATACAGTTGTTGCTGGCATTCGTGCGAACGTTTCTGACATAATAAAATATAAAAATAACTTCTTACGCGGGCGGAGCCGCGAGGGCACAGCTACTACTCTAAAATTGAGTGCGGGTGGCAACCCTAAAGTGGCATGATACAACCCGATTTGGTATTCTGTTCAGATTATATTGATTGTAGGTAAATAAAAGTATCTACTTTTTATACTCCAAAATATTAAATTGATGATGATTTAGAAGATAGGTGTCTACCTACTTATTTATTAAAAATAAGACTTTACAATAGATGTGGTTAATAGATTTTCTATCAATAAAGATTTAAAAGTTGGAGCTACAAATATCAATCTCTAGTCAAAGGCCATATAACTTTAAATCATAAATAAATATCAAACCAATATATTCTATCTGACACAATGTGTATGATTTTGAAACATAAATTATGCATTTATTTAAATGCAAATATAGCAAATAAACACCACAAAATGTGGCTCGTTTTATTTTTCACACTTTTATGAAAATTCGCAAGCATTCTTCTGTTATAGCGTCGGGGCATCCAATCTCTTTATTGTCAAATAAACAAAACAATTGTAACTAGTACCTATCTACATTCATCTATTCTTTAGAAGTTTCTAGACGCATCATCATGTTTGTTCAAAGCGAATGCTGCACAAAGTGCCCAAGTTTAAATTCAACACCACTTAACAGCGACCTTCCAATCTGAATAGATTTCCGTCCCTTCTGTATTTAGAAACATGAGGTGGGGGAGGTCTTCACAGACCGGTTGTGTATCTTCAAGAATATCAGTTGGACAAACACACGGGAGGGGGGAGAGTTCTGTAAGTGGTGGGGGGCGGGGTGGTGTTTACTACGCTCCGGGGAGGTGAGCGGAGAAATGAAATTGGCAGATATTTCGGTGATGTGTCACACACGTGTAGGTAAGCTTGGCTAGCAATGAAAGTTTTGCGAGGTTTTTCCACTTTCGACACGAGCAGAATAAAGTAAAAGAAGGCGGAATGTATTTAGGTACCCTTTATACATACGTAAGGAATGAGAACCCTTCCGTTATATCCTTCGTAGAAAATATATTGCCTGTTTTCTGAGCTCGCCTACCCGCACGAAATATCGGTATGCAGTAAAGAACTAACAAAATAAATAAGGCAAAATAATATCACAAAAAGGTTTCGCTTCGCTGATCAATGTTGCAGGGAGTTGTTTGAACGTCTGCAGTTTTCACAAATGTCTGGATATAAATATTTATTCTTACACACTGTGTAACAATGACACGTTTTCTTATAGTCAATATGTATACAGAGAAATAAAATGCTTTATTAATTACACAAAGTAAATTTTTCATACATCTGCGACCGGAAATTTGCCTCAATGTCTTTGGTAAGATCAATTTTTTTAACACCTGCAACTGGAAACGTCATGTTGTAATTAATTACCTACAAGCTGTTATGTTTCGTCATACTTATAAACTTCTTAGTACAACGTACACGTATACATAGTTCTATTGATATGGGAACTTCGACAAAGTGTTTGTTTTCTTAGAAAAGCAGAAAGAATAATAGTCGTGTTTGTCGGTACCGCAAGATATTGTTCTCAAACTTCAAGGATTTGTTCCATATAATATCGATAAAACAATGTATATGGATGGAATATAGAAAACTTTGAGAGGTATTATATTTTTATCAGACCTTTACTCTACTTGATTGCTTTTGAAAGCATAGAAAGTATTAATAATTATCTAGTGTAATGTTTGCGATTTATTATTATATTAATTTGTTGACTAATTTTACAGTCGTAAAACTCCACTTCTTAGCAACAAAACACTGTATTTTTAACACGCTTATTATACTTAATATTTTTGTACAAATATTTTCTCTCCAGAATTTATCTTTCCCGAAATATTAGAAGTCAAACAAACAAGTTTGCGCTCCATGTTTTGTTCCAAACAATAAAGAAATAAAGCCAAGGCATAATAATAAAGAAACTTACCGAGTTTGTAGATATTGCTGAGATGAAAGAGTATAAATAAAAGTACGGCGATACATCTCGGCATATACGATAGACAGGTCGATAGCGGGTTGCGTAATAATAACGTATGAACAGTAAAAAGTAGCAGCTAATATCGTAGCTGTGACTAATTGAACTGTGATTTTTACACCAAAGTGTGAAGAAAACTAAATGGTTACATTGTTTAATTTAAATTTTTGACTCCTGCTTCACGAACGGTTAAATGTTCTTGATGTATCATTAGTCGCTTTTTAGTTCTGTCTACGTGCGTGCATTTGAATGATAAATGGGGAATAAAAAAATCAATACCTTCCCGCAAAAGAATGGACGAAACGGATGGCAATGACGTGGAATTGAATGAAGATTTCAACCGTTTTCTTTGATAACTTCGTAATTTTAACACATTAGCGAATCCATAATAAAATAGGAACAAGATCATGAATTTTGGCTTTATCATTACCTATTAATAAACATCGTCATTGCGAATGTAGATAAATAAACATTAAGATACCTGCTGAAATCTCTAGTTAGAAACAAAAAGGAATGATTTTAAAGGAAGTTTTTTTTTGAGGCCTTTCTATGGTATGTTTAATATTAGCGATACTCCTTTTTAAGTGATTATGCTTTTACCTTTACCTTTTAAAAAAAAAGTTTGCCTTGTGGGTACAAGGCAAACTTTTTTTTCGTGTTTTTATTAATTTCTTGATTTTCATTTTGCACGACACTACGTAACGACCCACATGGTGACTTTGTCGTAGCAGTTAATAGTGTTTACTCACTTTTACTCATAAATCGACGGCCGCAAAGAACAAAAAGACAACTGCATTTTTGCGAAAATCACTTTTTTACATAATTGAATTCAGAATTCTTTATTTTATCTAGTGATATTTTTTTTTCATACAAAATCTCATTTTTTCTTTGTTTTTTGTCGCGTATTTAAAGACAACTACACCTTTTTTTACAAAGCAACGAAGTACACACGGACATCTACAATTGTCCATGTGTACGTCGTACAATTCGGCGCGTCGCATGCGATAAACAAAGATATCAGTCACATGACCGTTTTGTCATGGGCGGTGGGGCAGTTGACTTTTTTTAACTTGCATACTTACTCTTTCTACGACCTCAATTTTGTTAATCTACATTTCATAATACACACATCAAACGTGTCTAGGGATAAAGCACATTTTAGCGAATTACTGCAAGTTCTTAAATTGTTTTTTTTTTTTGACTCCTCATAGTTATTTAGCGACCTCTTCATAATATAAAAAGGAAAGTTTTTGAATTTCGATTAAAAGTTGAAAATCTTCTGTCAAGTCGTTTTCCTATAAAATCCTGCAACGGTTTTGAGACAAAACCGTTTCTACTACACTTCTGAGTCAGATCAATATACATGAACGCTATTAAGGACGAAAAATGTCACTTGAGTTGGGAAAAACGATCAGAGCCGTAAGAATGTGGGAATCTGGCTCTCGGAAACGTACTGTGGCCATCGCTCTGGGCACTACGCAGAGTATAATAAGTCACTTCTGAACACGCTACCGTATCACTGGCAGCGTAGCTGAGCGTCATGAAGGATGAACTCGCATCACCACAGGTAGACAAGATCTTAACATACATATCACTGCTCGATGGAATCCTAAAATGAGTGCGATGATGGTGATTACGAGGCTTCATCGCTCTTCGTTCTGCCTAGCCTTTTCGCAACTATGTTGGGGTCAGCTTTTAGTCTAAACGGTGAGCTGAACACCAGTCTTTTACACGGAGAAACTGTCATCAGACCTCCGCAACTCAGTTGCGCGGCAATGCCTATATCCTAAGGTTAGACCGGTTGTCAGACTTTCGGACTTCTGACTACCCATAACGACACTACCACAGGTATTCGTATGATACCCGGACCGACGGCATAACGTGCTCTCCGAGGCAAGGAAACTAAAATAAGATAATAAAAAGAAATGTATGCTTAAGCACCACGCGGCTTCCAACAGCAAAAAGGAGTAGGGCGCGTATTCGTGGACTGAACGCACAGTACAATAAAAACATGTAAATACATTATTCAATGAAATATAAATTTATTTTTCCCATGCTTTGCAAGATGAGCATTCAAAGGCTTCATCGCTTTTCAGGGTTGTTAATAAGCGATCAAACCATTAGAAACCGTTTGCACAAAGTCAATCTCTGTTCGCAAAGACCGCTACGAGTGCCACTGATTGAGCCCTGCAATCGTAGGGCCCGTTCACAATGGGCTCGTGAACACAGAAATGGGGCAGAAGAAAAATGGCGTTATGTGTGCTTTTCTGATGAATCTCGCTTTGACATAAGACGAGATGGATGTTTCTCCGAATTATTTTAACTTTTATTAGACTAATCATTATGCTCATGGCGGAGTTAACAATATAGGCATAAAAACCTAATCAAATGATAATGCAAATGGATACTACGCCACTGCAGTCAAATAGTAAAAGAAGAATTACAATGACTGGAAGCTACTGTAACGTTAACAATCTGAGAGAATAATGATTTGTTCAATAAAATTTTTTAAAAAAAAACGGAGAAACACCCAGATACTAGATGTATTGGTGGACCTCAGGATGCTAAAAACGTGGAAAAATATTGTTATGGCCGAGTATTTGAATCGATGGAAGAACAGAACTGATTTGAATCAGAGGCAATCTCAATGCATAGATTTACGCTGAAATGATTGTTTCGGATGTTGTCATTTCTTTGCGGACCCAGTTGGGTGCTTTGTTTCAGCTTATGCGTGATAAAGCACGTCCAAACACGGTCAGAATCATTAAAACACACTTGCTGAAGCTATCATCAACGTGCTACGGTAGAAAAACAGACTACCGACTGTTCATTTTATGCAAGAAAAACCTTCAATAACTTAGTTTGGAATTTGATTATTTCTTGAAGAAAAGACTAGGAAGAAATGATTATTTGTTCAGTAAGTTTGATTATTGTGATAAAATAATCTTTACTTACGTGTATTAACACGGGTTCAATTCCTTTGATCCTATGCTTTGCTTTTGTATGATAATAGCTTGTGTAAGATTCGATTATTGATTTGTTTTTGAAGATAGTAAATCCTTAGAAATTTTATTTTCTCTACAAAAATTGCATTTTTGTTACTTTATAATATGATTACGATGATTAAAAAAGAATAAATTACTAAGAATAACTTAATTCTTTTCTTGAACTCCAAAAGCTCATCATATTAATAGCATGTTATCTGCAATATCAATATCTGAACCTTTAGAATTACGAAGTAATTTGAGACAACTACAATATCTTGGTGTCAGTCATAGTTACCCTTTATTTGTTGTCGTAGTTAGATATATATTATAAAAGAGAATAACAATATCTCCTTTTATAAGTAAAATTGTTTGGGAATCAGTAATTACAAAGTCCTACGTAGAAGCGAACATATGGCAGTTGACTCAGTTAGTTATTTATTTTGTGCGAAGTAGAAAAAGACATCTGCCGTATTTCGAAAAAAAAATATATATCAGTTAATTGACCTTCATAGTTTTGTTCAAAATGTCGAATAATATAACTATTGCAAATTTGAAGAGGCTAGCTTTATTTTTGTAGAAGTTATTACATTTTCGCGTTAAAAACGCTCTCCTGAAAACTAGTGATTTTGTAGATAGCCGTTTGTTCTTTGCTGCCGTCGAAATTGTCCTGCTGCGTGTGAGGCATATTTCAAAATGTCTCCTTGCAGCCGTTCGCCGATCAAATTGAATGTCTTGCAGTGGGCTCATTTCCTTTTTGTTACGTAGAATGATGTTCATTTACATAAATTTACCTATTGTTATTCTTGTTACGGCTACCATTCTCCGGAACAAGCGAGATCTCAAAAATTCAATACATTATTTTGGTTTGTTTGTCTTACACAATATATTTTTTTTTTTAAATCCTTCCTTCCCAAAAATATTGGTCTTCATTATCCTTACTAGCTTCTTACACGACATACACCTACCTTTCTTGCTAGAATACCTATGCCCAACTCCCATTGGAGAAAGTGAGGAGTAGGTAAGTAGGCATCACAAATAGTGGTAAACATTTAAGACTATTTTCAGCAAAAAAAATACACCTATGTTAGTACAGAGGAAGGCACCTCTATTTTCTTTTTATTACGTATATACCTTCCCACTTTCTACTTAATATTACCTTCTCTGAGAATCTCATACATAGAGACCATAAAACCAAGAAAATTCGCATTCTTTTTATTCGTTTTGTTTAAATACGAACGCGCAGAATCGATCCCGTTAGTTTTATTACACCTTCTATACAAGAGATAGATGATGGAATTTCCTCCGATACTAAAGAATAGGCTGTATCGGAAACGAGTTAAATAACAGACCTCTTTTGTTTTGTTTTAAAGCCCCAGGAAATAACAAGACGGCGGAATATTGATGAGGTTCGTCCGTAAATTGGATTTCTACTCGCTTGATTTTATATTTATAAACGTTTTGAGTTCTCTCAGCGTGAGTTTTCGTTTTCTGTCAGTTTACAAGACGCAAGTATTGCTTTCTTGCTTTTTATTGGCCGATAGGAAATGACAAAATATTACTTTTACTCGATGCCGGTAATAGCTTATTTCGTCGCGTGGGAGATGCTTTCAACGTAAACATGATGAAAATGGTGTAAGCTATAATATTGTCAGATTTATGTACACAATATATTTTTATATTCATAATATACATATTTTTCTATGGATCAATAAAGTATAAAGCGAACAAATCAGTAAACGTTGAGAAAAAATCACGAATAACATAAAAGCGAGATGGCCCAAATCTGAATTCATATCATGCCTTATCAGAATGTCTTCCGAACGGATAAGTTTGATCGCGTGCGGGAAGGAAACGTGCATCTGTGGCCGAAAGATCTCATTTTCTTTACAGCTACAATTCCATCCCAGCCTCACTTGATAGGATTTGTAAGAATAGAGTCTGATTAAAAAAAATAAACTAAGATATTTTCGTAGATGGAAGCAAATATATTATTTTGTCGTCGTAAAGTATGTTTACTGTTAATCGAGGAATACATTTGCCGTAATAAGAGAGGAGATGGCTTAAAACACAATAGCCCCGTAGCATTTCGGACGGAACATCGACAAGTTAATGAAAGGCATTTGTATGTAACGGACTTGAGCAAGCTTCCTCCGGGGCCCGATAATAGTGCCCATTGCGTGTTTTTATAGGAATTCTCTCTGACTGTCGCTATATGGATAGCAATGAAGGAAATATATGTGCGCTTGTATATGTAAAAATGTATGTGGGTGGTAACTTGATATGACACAAAAGAAACCGAAGAAAATTAGCTTCTAGATTTCGTTGACACTAGAAATTTAACTTTTGTGACATAGATGATGATATGAAATACCTAATACGTAACGTATTGGTGTTTGATATAATAAAAACAAATTGTTGTCGAAAGCAGTCTTCAGCGCCACTCCTTCTTTTCCTTTTAAATGAGAGACTGTTCTCTCATAAAAATGTTGAACAAACGAAACAAAACCTTTTTGTTACCTATTGCTTTCAAAATACAGAATGGGAGCCCTCACCATTCCGGTACAAACGGCCGGCCGTAGCATTCGTCCCGAGAGGTAGCCATTTGGCTCGCGCTCTCTCGGATACTTCTCCGCCTCCGTTTCGAATAAACTGAGCACAGTTTTCAGCCAGAGTTGAGAACAGCATTTTACCCGAGCGTCGTAAAGCAAAGGATCTCGGAACCCGTTACCACGCGACTCCCTGCGACATCTAAATTCAAATTTTTCTTCTGAACTCTGGCAAAACCTTACGACCCCCTATCTGCATAAAACGAGATGAATTTCATTTTATAACGTAACGTTCACACTATTTTTATGCCAGCGACTGTAAATCGATTTTGCTTACAGCGTTTCCAGGTGCTTTTCTAATATTTACCTTAAGAAATTCTCTCATTCGATCCACCTACGAACATAAAATAAGATGCGGTATTACACAATACGGGAGCTTGAAAGGGAACCATTATCGTAACTAGTTTGGCAGCGCGCATTACATAATTCTGGAGTTACTTACGTCTATGAGTTTCACTATCCATTTACCATCAGGTGGGCAACATGAGGCTTTGCCTTTCATATCACATAAAAATTTCTTTACAGCCATCGTAAGGTACCCATATCAACTCATATTTACATATGCATTTTTGTATTAAATTATCAAATACAGAGACCGGTCCAATTGACGGCAACAGAGTTATGGTTGCCTACAAAATGCAACCCACTTTCAACTTGCCGACTAATTAAAATGTTACATTGTATTTAAACCGTCTGAACCATGCGACTGTGTATTTTAATACAGAAGGCTAACGTATTAATTAATGCTGGAAATACTCATGTCTGGCATGCACTCAACTCAATGGCTGCGCTTGGAAATACTTACATAGATATTTGTTTTCTTTGTCCCCACTCACAGGCGTGCGTTCATAAATAAGTACAATTTACTCGAGAAACGCACCCAACATTGATAAGCTACAGTTATTTAATCTTTCAATTTAAAATCATGACCCGTTAACTAGACGCTTGCGACATCGAGTATAAGCGGACCACAAAATGATTTCAATCTTTATATTTACGCTTTATAGATATGTATCCAAAGAGTAAGTAGGTAGATATCCCTCTCTATCTACACTACACTGCGGACATTCTGAGATAATATAATAATTTGGCAGGCGTCATATAATTTCATGACAAAATCACGTCTACTTTTTCTTGTGGCAAATCTCTAAAGTTTCCAACCTAAAGCATTGTGAATAGACCCGTAAAACAACGAACAACCATTCATTTAGGGATCTCCAAGTTACGTCAGCGGCTTATGAATAAAGAGGGGTCGGCTGCCGGAAAAATAGGGGGTTATTCAAAAGGAAAAGTTTTTTTTTGCGTAAAAAAGGACGACTAAGCGGTGGATTATCGTCCATTCGCTGACAAGAGTTTTGTGGAACTCGTGGCCGAGTTATACGAACAAGCTTTTTATTATCGCTTACTGGAAATGTTGGGGAAAATGTACGGATAAGAAAAACAATTATCACCACGCTCCTTTTGGTGTTTACTCTGGTTGTGTTTACCCGACCAGGCTTGGTCATGACTAAAATTTTAAACAGGGACAATGAGCCGTTTCCTGGGCTGGTTTGGGTGGGTCCCCGTTTTAATATTGATGTCGATTGTGGCTCCGACATGACAGCTATGTTGGTGAAAAATACTAGAAAACTGAATAAATAAATTCACATTTCATTTTGTTAAAAATTTAAAATTATGACGATTGTAAAAAACCCTAGTAGGCATTGAACTAAAACCTTTTTATCAGGGTAACAAATTACAAACTTATTTGGGTGCGATAAATAAGCAATTTCCGTCGTATAAACGTATAGTTCTCACGAAAAGGTGTACGATTTGGGCGGATGACTTTATAATTATTTTCCACATGTGGGCTAACGATTCGTTCCGGGACATTAGCGATGGCCGGAGAGCCGGCTCCAAATCCCGGCCGGGTAACGAGATCTCCGCCTCAGCGTGAAATTGTAAAATTACCGGGATAGCCAAACCCAAACTATACTTTGAACTAATTAGGTAAAATTGTTTCGAATTGTTTTTATTAAAATGATAATACACGTGGACTCACCTACTGACGTAGATAGAATAGACTAGTTACAAGATATATTAGCTACTTACTATCTTTAAAACTTTACTGAGAATGTTAGGTATATATTTATATTGATTTATAAGCAACTAGAAATAGCAAAAAAATCTTATCATCATCTGCCTAGCCTTTTCCCAACTATGTTGGGGTCGGCTTCCATTCGAACCGGATGCAGCTGAATATCAGTATTTTACATGGAACGACTGCCTATCAGACCTCCACAACCCAGTAACTGGGTAATACGATACTCTTGGTAAGACTGGTTGTCAGACTTTCTGGCTTCTGACCAACAGTAACGACTTTCAAAGATCTACAAATGACACCCGGGACCAACGGCTTTACGTGCTTTCCGAGGCACGGAGGAAACTCGCTATGGTAAATGGTCACCCATCCACAGACCAACCTCGGCAAGCGTGGCTTAACCCGGAAGATCGGTCTATGCGGCTGTAATTATTTAGCCACGAGCTCCTCAGCAAAAAAATCTGATATGAAATATATAAATGTTCTATTTTAAGACCCGTTTTAAAGATTACGTTACTTAGGGTCGATTTTTCAATCGTTAGATAACTTTTACCTGAGAAATAAATATGGCGGTTTGACGTATTTACTATACAAAAATTTGCTATAAAAAAATGCTGACAAAATTATTCCTTAGTTAATTGTTATCTGACGATTGAAAAACTGACCCTTAAGCAATTAATACCTTAAGATCGTATTAAGGTTTCATTGGCGTCATATAACTTCGTATTAATTACCATAAAATCTCATAACCGAGCTTACAACATCTATTGAGTAAATAACTAGCACATAATTGTACGTACAATTTAATTTTATTTAAACCCAATCGCAACAAAGTGGCAGAAATATTTAGGTCAGAGTTTACTTAAATATGGGAAACTATACTTCACTGCAGCGCAATTTTCAGGAAATACTCAGAGCGTATTTTGTGTTTACGCAAGTAACATTGTTCTGTAAAACTGTGAGATAATACCTCCGCCCAGGACCTCCGTCAATGTGCTCGGAAAAGACGGAAAAATAAAAAAATGTCTTTAACCCGACATGACGAGAAGGTGTTATGGTTTGCGGTAAATAAATGTACGTAGTAAAATATACAGATCACGGGTTTTAGGCTTTCGCACAAATAAGCAAAAGCACAAGTGTTTTTTTAGCTCATTATAAAGCTATATACAGGGTGTTAACGAAATCGTGTAATTCCTTCAAACCACGTGATCTACTGGTGACACAGATTAACACTAAATGAGAATTTCTGAAAATCAAATAAAAAAAAAATAAAAAAAAAATTTTTGGTTTTCAATTTCTGAGTCTTTTTAAAACCTTGAGTTATCTGACTGCAAAGAACGATATCGCGTTAGTCGTCCCTGCCAGCCGTGTCGCCGTACTTTCATTATTTTATGCGTGGCATCGAAATGTTCACACAAATAAAATATTTTTTTTGCAAAAAAAAAAAACTTATTTTTTTGCTGAATCCTGATTAGATGGTTTAGATACGATCGGTAACAAAGCCGCATGAAAAAAAAAAGAATTTTATTTTTTTATTTTTAATCCAGCTAAATCCCGTGCGGGGCCTGTCTACACAAGTAGTAGATCATGTGGTTTTAAGGAATTACACGAATTCGTTAACACCCTGTAGTTATGATCCTGTATCATAATTATTTTAATCTTAAAAAAATACAAAAAATAATGTGGATTCATAATTTTAAATCACCAAGTTCTCTATTAACATCAAATGTATCAGTTTATTATATACAAATAAATGAAGGAATAAATTTAATAATTATAACTTTAATTGTTTTATTGTCGTTATTTTAACGGATAGACGCATGTCGGTAAACAAAAAGCAAATATTACTCAGATATATTCAACAAGAAAATTATTACACTGAAATATTTGCCTAACATACTATTTTATGGAAGTATTAAGTCAGAGACAACGTTTAGCTACCTCGCGCCTGCCATCTAAGTAATTTAATTAAGTGAAGGGTACGGGTGGGAGATATTACCTATTGTATTTCACACCTACACTACGTAACACAATAAGTTAGTATCTATAGAGATTTATTAAGGATGTAGTTTGAAAATATGCGTCATTAAGTTGAAGACGCATTATTGCTATAAATGTACAATGGGTCTACATATGATTTGTATTGAAAGACAAATGAAGGATGTAACATAGGAAACTACAAGCTAGCAAGGTTTTTGATAGCAATAAAGTATCCTTTGTTCTTTTTTATTTTTTTCTGGAACAAGTATTACTATACTCTGTTCAACGATAGATGAGTCCTGACAAAGCGGTCATTTCGTAAATTGTAGCCGTAAGGAGACTGCTCTTGAAAAAACGTAAACGACATCATCAAAAACTGTAAAATAGCTATATTATCCATGTTTTGCTTTTAAAAAATATTTGATATTCTTTGTATGTTAACGTATTGTAGAGAAACGTCAATAATCAACTTACGGTGAAAAGGGTATAATGATACCTTTTTGCTAGACTGTACCGGCCCTATTCAAACTCAAACTCAAAACTCATTTATTGAAAACTAGCGACCCGCCCCGGCTTTGCACGTGAAGGTTTTATAGCTCAAAACCTTCCTCTTGAATCACTCTATCTATTAAAAAAAACCGCATTAAAATCCGTTGCGTAGTTTTAAAGATCTAAGCATACATAGGGACAGACAGCAGGAAGCGAGTTTGTTTTATATTATGTAGTGATATACTAGAATTTCATAGTTCTTTTTGAACGTCAATCTTACAATAGACAGCCCCGAAAAAAGACCGGCCTTCTATGTAGGTATGTAATATGAAATGTAGGTAAATACTAGCGAATCTCCGCTATACAGGGTATAAACGAATTGGTGTTATTCCTTCAAACCACATGATCTATTAATGGTATAGATTAACTCCGCACGGGATTTAGATTGATTAAAATAAAAACATTTTTATTGGGTTTGTCTCCACGGATCCCGGTATCAGATTGAATTAGCCACGGATCACGGCGAGTTGTATCCACCGATACCGTGATCCGTTTCCAACAAAAAAATAATTCATGTTTGTAGCCACAGATCACGGTATCCGTGGCTACAAGATATAAATTATATTATTTTTGGAAACCGATCTCGGTGTGCAGAGACAAGAAATAGAGTGAAATATTTTTCCAAACTGATTTTATTTATATTTAATTTCCCAAATGAAAAGAAAAGAAGTTATATTTTAAAAACCTTATTTTAAACGTCATATATTAATCAACTATAAATTATTTTAGTTTACTCAGTGTTAATTCCAATAAATATTTACCTACATAACTAACTAATGATAAAATGCGTAAGTCGTCTAACTACAGCGCAGCGGGAGTGTGTCAGCTCATCACACGAAGCTATAATAAATAATAATAATATTATACTTAGTAACGGATTGCACTATTCTAACTCACTCACAGGAATATATAATATTGTCTCAGTCATATGCAAGTGAGATGGTGAATTTTGCACATTTTGAAATATACTTTGGAAATATATTTTAGTAAGATAAAATACAAATTCCTTTTGTTTTTGATAATATGATAAATCACTTGAACTTAGAAATTTCAACAAACCTGGGGCCTAATTCTCCTAAAATAAATTGTTGCCAAACGCAATCGAATCACAACCGTCAGTCAGTTTTTTTTTTCGTAAACTTTCAAAATGATTGATTTTGTTTTTTGTGTCAAACAATTCGATAGCTATATGGTGATGTGTGTTACTATGACCTGAATGCAGATCTTCTCAACAAACTTGACCGCCTTCTTAATAACTGCATTCGATTTGTTTTCAATCTTCGTAAATATGACCATGTCTCTGCGTATCGGTTGCTTCTTAAATGGTTGCCTATTCGCCAACGTAGAGTCCAAAGGGCATTGACTACTCTATTCTCATTTCTCTACTCTCTCACTTCCCCTACTTATTTAACTTCTCACTTTCAGTACATATGCTCTAATCATGACAGAAATCTTCGCTCTTCACACAACCGTCTCCTTCAATGTCCCTCTCATCGCTCTGACTTTATACATTCTTCCTTCTTCGTTCAGTCCATTCTTTTGTGGAATGCACTCCCCTTGGAAATCAGGATGGCAACCAGTCGCTATACCTTTAAAATTAAGTTACGTGAACATCTACACAAGGCATTGGCAGAATCATCTCAGCGCTGATTTATCCTTAAGTATATATATTTTTGTATGTATTGTATAGTATATTAATTAATATATATTTATGTATGCTTAGGTATATAATATCGTATGTATAAATATTTATTATTGTATTTAAACATGTACGTAAATATCTTTTTAATATGTTGGTAATATTGTTGCCAAAAATGTTTCCAATAACTTTGTTAATTTTTAATCGTGTATCCATATCCTCTTTTCAGTGCACCTACCATGTTTTTCTCTGCACCACCCTAAGGTCGACTGGTAGAAAATGCCTAAGGCATTAAGTCCGCCTCTGTACAAAGTTTGTGCGAAAGTATAAATAAATAAATAGCTTTTGAAATTGAGAACTGTCTGAATGAACGGTTCGGCCTTGGTTCGGTTGTGATTTATCAAGATTTATTTTAGGAGAATTAGGCCCCTGGCCGAGAGCGAGCTAGAAAGTAGATATTTACTTCAAAACGTGTACGGCTCCATAAAAAAGATAGCGTTTCATAGTTTTAAGATGAAGAAGTCGTTTCCAATGTTCTTCAAAAAGAAAACTTTCAGAAAATTTGATGGTTGTAACGACTGTGTTATGTTATGTCTAGTCGCAAACTTTAGGTAAACATAGACCAATTACTTATTCCAATTAACATAAATTTTTGATGTACTTACGTGATGCCCCGGAAAAAAATATAGTCTAAGGAAGTCTCCGATTCTTGTCTCTGTTCTTCGAAGTTTAGGCTAATAAGCACTACCTATTCCTATCACTGGTGATAATATAAAACATGTTATTATTTTAATACTATAATTAAACTTAAACATTGGTGAGAACTCCTTTACAGACACTAATTAAGTTTATTGTTGATCAATATAAGACTTTTTTAAAACTATAACTTCTTTTGATTTGGGATATTAAATATAAATAAAATCAGGTTGGAAAAATATTTTACTCCATTTCTTGTCTCTGCATACCGAGATCAGTTTCCAAAAATAATATAATTTATATCTTGTAGCCACGGATACCGTGATCTGTGGCTACAAACATGAATTATTTTTTTGTTGGAAACGGATCACGGTATCGGTGGATACAACTCGCCGTGATCCGTGGCTAATTCAATCTGATACCGGGATCCGTGGAGACAAACCCTTTTTATTATTTTCCCAAATTAAATTTTTATCTGATAGAAAATTTCGATGCCATGCGTAAATAAATGAAGGCAAGGCGACACAGCTGACGGGCACGACTAGCGTCATATCACTCCACGCAGTCAATTAACTTAGGACGCTAAAATTACTCAGATACAGAATACCATGGTTCACATTTTGAAAACTTTTTTTTGTTGATCCTGAAAAAAAATTATGCAGGGTCAATCAGTGTCACGCGGTTTGAAGGAATTACGCGAATTCGTTTACAACCTTTATTATCCACGTTATGTTTTTTTTTTAAATATTTCATATTCTTTCTATGGTATCGTTTTGTAGAGAAACGTCAGGAATCAACTTACGGTGAAAAGGGTATAACTACACCTTTTTGCTCGACTGTACCCGAAAATTCAAAATAGACTAGAATTACTTAGTTATTTTTAAACGTCAAGCCCGTCACACACGTAGCTATAATATATATTAATATAAGTTATAGCTAGACATATTACGATATATTTTCTATAGTAAACTTTGAATGACCACACACGCAGCTATAATAGATATCTTTGAAACCTATACTAAAAGCGCAATATATTTTTTGACATATTAATATACATATATTATAGCTACGTGTGTGACGAGCTTCAATGTTACAATAGACAGCCCACAAAAAAACCCTCCCTTATTATGTACTAGCTTTTGCCCATTATGTACTAGCTTTTGCCCGCGGCTTCGCTCGCGTTAATTAAGCTCAAAAATACTCTAAACATACTACCAAAGTTTCTATAATAATATAAGTCAATCGTGATTCAAAAGACGCGTGGCGTCATCTATGAACGTCATTGTTGTTTTCCTCGGGAATAGTACTTTTTTCGGGACGAAAGGTACCTTAATTCCATTTCTGTAGTACACCTGACAACGTATATGCAAAATTTCAGGATGATCGGTTCGGTGGTTTAGGCGTGAAAAGGCAACAAACAAACAAACTTACTATCGCGTTTATAATAATTTAGTTAGGATGTAATATGTGATGTATGTTATCTTGTAATAGCGAATAGCCGCTAATGTAGATAGCTAAATAAATAAGGCCTATTACGCCGTGCCGTTATATTCTCCATCCAATTTGACATAATCTTTAACATTTTACTAAAGCTATTTTATACCGGAGAATATCAAAGACATTTTAGCAGACAGAGACGGCCTTATCAAAATTCAATATCTTTATTTTGTGTAGGAAAAGGACGGTGCACCCAGCTCGACTAATGTCGATGGAACAATGTTGCGACTCAATCCAAAACAATTTATTGCTAAACGTATCAAGTCGTAACTTCATTGTACAAATATAAACTTTATTACTGCCTGACAAAGTTTAATATCGCATGTGTTTTATTGTCGCGTGTGTCGTTTCGTCATGGATATGGAGATCTCATTCTCTGTAAGCTGCTCTTTACAAAGTAAGTATCAGAGACAAGTCGAAATGCCGGGAGCCAGCATTTACGCGTATTTCTTAGTCGTGTATACGCAATTATGTGGCTAATTATAGTGATGATAAGTTTAATTTGATTATCATATTAAAATACCCTTCAGCTGACCTACCGCAGCGCGTCGAGGATGGCCGGCTATAGAAATATTACCCTGTTTTTATTCAAATGAGGGTTTGTAGTAATGAAATGGTCCTACTGTTTATATATTTAATTTTCTGTAACAGATTTCATTAGTTTCTCCTAGCTGACATTATTATGCTTAATAAACATTGAATTTAATTAGCTCTTATCGCAACGCATGTAGGTATTTGAATAAAATAAATTAACGTATCAAACAGTCTTTCTAAAACTCCATTTTGTATGAAATGTCATATATAATACCCACAACAACGACATTAATAGTAAAGTACTCCGTACTATAGTAATAGTAAAATTGTAGTACAGTCAATAACAAAAATCTACGGAGTCCTTATTAGCGGCATGCGTTAGTTAAATAAATCAAGCGGCGAGCGGTCGTACCGCCCCTCTCGGCAAAACTCAAAATGGCCGCCGCACAGCTGACTGTTCTCTCACATTTTTTTAGCATTGCGACCATTTTGTCGCACCCATTCTTTTTTTTCGAATTCCTTCAAGGATTTGTGCCTGTTAAATTAAGTTATACTAATTTGAATCGATGTTTACGTGACAAGCTATGAAATTGTTTCCTTGTTTACCACATTATGTTGGTTATGTATGTTTGTACCCAATATGACTTGGATGTTTTCCAAATTACACCTACAAAGTAGCTCATTTCCCTGATCTTGTAGTAAAATACATTTGTAATGATAAATAAGTGGGTTGATAATTAAGTTAATATATTCATTATTTTATCTTGGCATAAATTGTACTTATGTAGGTAAGTGTTATTATTTTGTTATCATCGGCATAGTATAGTATGTCCTTATCTATTTAATGTTAAATATTTATATGTGATACATTTTCATAATTCACTGTAGTTTAGACTTTCTTATGCTTTGACTCTGTTTGAACATTCGTTTTATTCGCTTAAATAAATGTATCAAGATATAACATAGTATTAGAATCCTATAGCTGCAGTGTCGTCCTATCGCACGCCTACGTGGATTTAATAACTCTTTAATCTTCTCAAAGGATAATATTTGACTTTACTCTGTACAAGTTGCCTTGTTCCATCTTTATGATATTAGGTTAAGTTCGCTCCAAAAGGATTAAGGCGGCTCTTAATTCAACGCTCCCGGGCCGGAATAAATTTAACGTTTTGAAGAGCTTATGAAGAAAAACTTGAGATATACGGACGGGTAAGCTCTCTCGTTTAAAATATCGTTATATTCATGCGGGGTGTTATAACGAACAAAGTATATAAAGTTGGAATACATATTGAGCGCGAGTGTACCCGCATAATAATGTTTGTTTTATATAGTATGTAAAACATGTATTTTAATATTTGCGGTGCAATACCACTGCGTTCAGCTCTTGACTCAAAATTAAAGCTTTTAAATTCGGCTGCATTTTACTCGCCCGAGCATCACGTCAACAGTTTAATTGCTGTGTGAAATTTACGCGCGCTTCGAATTATACCTGCAAAACATAGGCACACGTGGGTAATGGGTACGCAGCCTCCGCAGCGGAGATACACACAGTAATTTGAACGGATCTCTCGATATTTCATTTTATTTTCCTCCTCAATTTTATTTTATTTTCGCAGAGCGGAACGCCTCTAGCTGAATGGAAGGTAATTGTAGGCTACGCAGCGAAGGGTTCGCTTCAGGGAATAATTGTACGAATATAGCGGAGCCTCTGGGAGTGTTTAATGCCAGGCTATGTCGAGGCCGCGTTTTACTGGTCCTGCGCGTTATGCTTAATGCTGGACCAAGGACGAAAATTATCTCAATAACGAGTTTCGTAAAAGCGGTGATGGGAACTAATGAGACTATTGGGTCCCCCGACTTGTAGTATGAATGTTTTTATAGGGCATAACTTTAATTTTGCAAGGGGACGATTAATTTTAACGGTAGCGATGAAGACCGTTTCTTGTTGGACCGGAGCGTGCCACACAAAGTGCTTTCACTGATAAATGTTAAAAGCTGTGGAAGGGTTCGCGATAAACTTAAGGTAAAAGCGTACTCACCGATGTGGAAGCGCTGGCGTCACATGGGACTTGAACCTCGGACACACTGCACACCACTGAATATTTAAAATAATGAAAAGCCCGGACAACGGACCGGGGCGTTCCCTTTTAAAAATGCACTGCACTCGGGGTTTTACTGCGGCCGTGCAGGTTGGTCGGACAGAAATTCTTAAGACCAGGATAACAGTCTCGTAAAGGAGGTGGTTCCTGAAATACACCAGTTGGATATAAACACATCGGCGTTAGCGCGGCAGAAAGCGGTGGATACAGTTAAAGTTGAATTATCTGCAGTGCTCAAAACATGAGTTAGATCAGGATTTACTTGTTCCACCAGGATTGATGACTCTGTCGGTAGACATATTTGTTTTTACTATCTGTGTATTAAAACACCAATTTATTATATGATTACACAAGATATCTAACTATTTAATAAACCTAATTTATACCTATCCTACAAATTCAAAGGTTCCTAATCTGTAACTAATATAATTTCACATAATTTTTCAATTCATTATACAATCGTTTAGAACAACCTGCTTTAGGCTGATTACACACAATCTAAATGTTCGCCGAATAAATTTATGACTTGATAGGTACTCAAATTGTAGTTGAGGTTGTCTAAACGACATAATTTTGAGAGTTGTTCGAATAATTTAGATATTGAATGAATGTCGTCATAAAAAAGTTTTTCTTTTATCAATGCACATTCCTATAAGCTTCTAGTATCTTCATATGGCTCTATGAAAACCTGTTCTATATTTAACAAAGAATGGAAATATATTTGAAAAATCTTGAAATGAAATTAGTATCAGTTCTACAGCACTTCTTCATTTAAATGTACCTTCTTCCTACCGTTACTATCTGACGTCCACCTACTATTTCCAAAAACTCAACATCAACAAACTTTCTAATTAAGAAAAAAGATTTTTCTATAAAAACACGTTACGGGATGTCACAAAAAAGCAATCACGAAAATAGAGCGGCTCTTTCTAATTAATTCTAATTAGCCGCCGGTAGGTGGCTCTATTACGGCCAAAAGGAAGCGGGGAGGGTTCGGAAAAGCGTCAATGTCCCGTAACGTTAATTTAATACCACTTTACTACAGGATTAGTACGTACCATGCTCCATTTGAATAATTTTGTCGTTGATTTGAGCCAAAAAGCGGTATCTGTATTACTTTGTACTCAGATGAAAGATATTAAAAATACACAAGTTTTTTTTTATGTGGACTGTACCTATCTTATCAAACGATCTCATTTATTGAGACTTTAGATTAAGATATTACTATTTAAACTGTTATGTTAGATAGTAACTATAACTGTATATTTAAACGTTGGACTATTATGATAACACAACACACATAATATCTATATTATCACAGTGACAGACGCGACATTCGTGAATACTACTGCTTATGTATTGAAAATTATTTTACAACGTAAATGATTTACAAAATAATGTTATTAAACAGTAAAGTACAGTTGGGTACTGATAATCAGAGTCATAAAACCATTCGACCACAACACTTCCGACAAGCAAAGTTACAACAATTTGTTAAAAATTCAAACTGCCCCATGTTTTCATTGTGATAGAGTTAATGGCATTAGATAATCCTGAAGATAGTAGATAATTAATTAATTAGTTGGATACAACATAATAATAAAGTCGTAACTTTAACATGTTGATTTATTGCGGTCATTTATTTTTATCGACATTTAAACGCCTGACTTTATTGGAGACGGAATCCGCTTCAGAAAAAAATAAACAGATTGTAGGTATCTTACTTACAATACATGATAAATAATGTATTTGAATATTTAAAAAGTTGGACAGTCAGATTCAAAATTGACAGGATTTTTTGTTAAGCCACCTACGCTCAACCATAATTTGGGGTTTCAAACCATTGGTTGTTCTCCAGAAACCATTAGACATGTCCCATTTCACATAATACTGTAATAATTTAAAACTTACTGCGAATTGCCAGTACTGGTTACTGGTTATTTTGCATAATCAAATTGACTCCATCCAAACGCAGTTTTGATGCAAATATGACCAAAAACGTTCGCAAATGAGTGTTAAGGATTACAGAGGGGGCCCGTGACTCCTTTATGGGCCTTACGATTGGTTTTTGAATCCGCTAAACTACTGCATGTAAAAAGGATTGGATTTGGTTAAAAAAAAGTAATTGGTAAATTATATTAATTTAAATTAAAAAGGTTTTATTTAATGAACATTCTTGCTACTAAATTTGGCAAATCAATATCGAATATCGCAAAGCTGTACCTATACACTAAAATGGCACATACTCTTGGTCAGTCAAAAGTAATTTTGACCGATATTTCAGTCAAAAGTATTTTAGACAAAAGTGCTTTCGACTGTTTTTTGCAGATAAAAGTAACTTTGACCGGTTAAGACTTTTCACTGTAACATTTTATGCATGATATTTCTCTTACATTTTCTTTTTACCCGGCTTTACTGTTTGGCCTAAAATATAAACATATTCCTGTACAGTTAATATAAAAAAGTTTTTATACTACTTTTAGTTATACAACGAGGTAACACAAGAGTAAACGTAACTTTGACGATAAAACTATTTTGCTGCACTTATACAAATAAGTAAGCTACATTTTCCTAACATTTCCACTTAGAAACGGACATTGTCAGCAACTTTGCATATTATTACAATAAAGTACAAACCGATATGAGAAAAGCGAGTCCCGTAATTATAAAAAAACCGGCCAAGTGCGAGTCGGACTCGCGCACGAAGGGTTTCGTACCCTTACCTTTAAAAACGGTAAAAAAATCATGTCTGTTGTATGGGAGCCCCCTTTAAACATTTGTTTTATCTTAATTTAATTATTTATTTTTAAAGTGAATCATCATCTGCCTAGCCTTTTCCCAACTATGTTGGGGTCGGCTAATAGTCGAACCGGATGCAGCTGAATATCAGTATTTTACATGGAGCGACTGCCTATCAGACCTCCACAACCCAGTAACTGGGTAGATAATACGATACTCTTGGTAAGACTGGTTGTCAGACTTTTCTGGCTTCTGACCAACAGTAACGACTGTCAAAGATCTACAAATGACAGCCGGGACCAACGGCTTTACGTGCTTTCCGAGGCATGGAGGAAATTCGCTATGGTAAATGGTCACCCATCCACAGACCAACCTCGGCAAGCGTGGCTTAACCCGGAAGATCGGTCTATGCGGCTGTAATTATTTAGCCACGAGCTCCACTTTTTAAAGTGAATATATAACTAAATATTCTGTGAATATTTCAAGCGTCTACCTGTTACCGTTATCAATATCGAGCAAAAACGAGCAAAAAAAAACACGTTTGTTGGATGGGAGCCCCCTTAAATATTTATTTTATTCTGTTTTTTAGTATTTGTTGTTACAGCGGCAATAGAAATATATCATCTTTGAAAATTTCAACTGTCTAACAGTCACGGTTCATGAGATACAGCCTGGTGACAGACGGACAGAGAGACGGACAGCGGAGCCTTAGTAATAGGGTCCCGTTTTACCCTTTGGGTACGGAACCCTAAAAAGATATCTATCTATATATAATTAGAAGGACTTAGTGGCGTTTGTTGATATGGAGTAGCCAGAAGTCACTGGACCAGTCTGGTTAGAATATTTTAATATTCTTTAACTGTCATACTACGTAGGTATATGCCGACGTGCTTCGAATGATAAAGAGTCGAATAATCATTGGTTTATTTTTATCTTCTGTCATAAGCGATGGAATACGTGGGTGGTGTATGTATGTAGTATTATGTATTCATTCGTATAATTATGTGAATGCTACTATTCACACGAAGGCTACTGAGATCTGTTAATAAAATACCAATCACGGACTTACGGACTGTTTTAATGCGAATTGTTGCTATATGCAGAGATATAAATTCATATAATAGTAATTTTATGCAAGAAACCAGATTTTACTAAGAGTAATGTAATCATATTAAACTGCAATAATCATAAAGTATAAAAGGTCTACATTGTCGCAAATAGGTTGCATTTTAATGCATTCAGTTGTCCACTTATGTTATTTTATTATACCTACATGTTTCGCTTAGTTAATTCACAATAAAATATTAATTCAAAAACAGCAAAATTCATCAAAATACTTTTTTTCAAACTTTGTTAACAACTTTCTAGTAAAATTGTAGATACACGGTGTACCACCTCCCTAATTTGTTAACTGGACTGACAAGGTATAAGGCCGAGCGATAAGCCTCTCTTTCTTGCATCTGAGACTTTATATGCTATTGTCTCTTTCACTCTTAGGTATAGAGATACACATGGAATAAAACATCTTATTTTTTTCACTCGATTATCCTGGGAGAAATAATCATATGAGTGAATAAATACATCTAAACATATTTTCTACTACCTATTTAGGTGTCTATTTATTTATAATTTATGTAGGAATTCATACGTCTGACGACAAGTTTGGCACAGAGGGTAAGCGATTGGCTTTTTGCGCTACGGGGTTTGATTCCCGCACGGTATAAGTAAGTATGGCCTACAGATATCTAGTCGCTCCGGGTACGTGTGAAGATTTGTATCTGTAATCGTACCCAAGATAAAGGAGAAATCAGAAAGTAGAGCAACGTTTAAAAAAACTTAGATTATAGCACAGCAACATCGCAGCAATTTGCGCCAGACTACCAAATATGACCTAAACCTTTCTTCATTCATATTTTTGTCCTTAAAATCAATAATTATTCCATCCTTTATCGTCTTAAGCGTACCTAGCCTACACAACTTTATATTTGAAACTGTATTACATTATGACGCTACGTATATCATATAAGGCAACAGTTGAAAAGCGAGCGTCGACAGCGATTGATATACGGCGGGCAAACGCGTGCTGACTCACAACTATTGGTTTGTACGCTTGGGGATTGGTACAAGTGATAAACATGCAACGAGAAGAGGTAGCGTAAACGACTTAAATTTTATGTGACGGAACTATTAATGGAAGTTGGAAAAGGCAAGTTAAACAACTTGTTCTTACGTTAGTTACGAGTATACCACGAACGAGAGTAATTTTTGAAATGACGAATGTATTTATGATTAATTACGGTTTACTCACGTGCATTTTTCGGGATTGCCCGACTAGTTTCGGACCCAAACGGAGCCCTTAAAAATAAATATTGAAAAATGCACGTGAGTAAACCGTAATTAATCATAAATATGAATGTGTCTCACGAAAGTTATAATACAAAAATAACGAATGTAGTACAGAGTAATTAATGTTCGTTCTTAAAAGTAAAGGAGGAATACTCTACTTTAAAATGAATAAATGCATGAATTGCATACTACAGCGAGTTCTTGAGTCTACGATTGTAAAAGTACATAAAAATATTAGCAATTTTAAATCTTGTGTGCACTAGCCAGTTGGCCCATCGCACACACGACATAAAGCGGCTACCATTTTGAAACGGTTTACTTTGCTTTTAACTTTCAGATAACTTTTGACCAGTATCAGTAACGCAGGCACTTTTGTACAAATTATTGAAAAATGACACTAACAAATTTTTCCTATTTTCACTAATGACTATAAAAGTTGAGATGTGCGTTCAATATTCAAACTAAAAATATCATTATTAAAAAATCTGGATAACAAATAGACGCATACCAAATCATCAACTATACTCAAATCCATTAAAACGTGCGTTGCGCTTCCACTGACAACTACTGGATGCATACCTTTAGCCGCTTGACAATGATACTCCATCGCTTCCTAATTAATGGAATGCCTTTACTCTAATGATGCATGTTGGAATAATCAATCTATTTGTCTTAGAAATTCAATTTCTTTTAAAATCAGGGCATGAAAATTTAACGAAATAATTTTCTCATGACTTGGACCACAGCGTGAGACCTCCTCATACGTGGAATTTTTACGTAAGCTACTACCCATGCTACTCCCGTCGAAGGAAATTTATTTGGAAGGCAGGTATTGAAGTGGTATGATGCGGTAACTTAAATATAAGCCGCAGTATATAAGGCAGGCGTTGAGTTGATAAATAATAGTAGTTGGAATAAAGCTTCATTTTATATTGTCTTGTTCTTTAGATATTCTACAAAATTAGACGTTTCTTGGGCTTTAGGTACGCGCAAATATAGTTTGTAAAGTTTTAAGGATACATAACAATATGGGATTTTGAATGAATGTGGCGAAACCAGTATATATTTAAATGAAGCAGAATACCGTCTGACTAAAGAGATTGCAGTGCAAAATACTACAAGCTTATCACAGCCAGCTTTATTATGATTACTTACTAATGAAAATTCCACCCCGTTCTTTTGTATATTTTGTTTCAAAAATAAAAACAAAGCAACATAGCATGACGGGAGAGAGGGCGAGACTGCAGGGCAGGGTCGTCACGCAGTCGTCACGTAGTCGTAACGCTCCGGGCGTAGCGTCGCCGCCGCCAATCTAAATAATTGACCCGTCCGCTGTCCGTCCGACTGTGCAACTCCTTAGTTCAACCAACGAATGAATGGAGACGACCTTCGACGCATTTTATTCCGATGATAAACTTACGCCTACTTAAATGCGATTTAAAAGAACATTTTATTTATCAAGTGTTATTTGTGATGCTAAAATTCTTGTTTCATTTGAAACATTTATTATCAATATTGTGTCAATTGTTAACAACATTGTGGGTTTTTTCAAAATAAATTGGATGCAAATGACGTTGTTTTTGTCGGAAAGTTAATTCACGTTAGTACCTACCCACGTTTTATACCTCTCGGCCATTGTTCAATAAAGTAAAAGTCTATCTACATTTTCACGATTGTTGGAAAAAGTTCGCAAACGGTCGGCTCTACGCCATTCCATTTTCGTATATAACAGTAAAGGGTGGAAGTAAGAAGTAAAAAGAGGAAAAAAGTATATTATTAGTCTCTTACCGAAATGGAATTGGAACATTTCGTAGAAAATTCCAGAAAATATTCACTTCGCTTTACTTAGCTGAGGGCAGCCATCATACTTTCGCTACTTTTACCTACACAATTTAATAGAATTTCTGGCGGGTAAAGTAATATTTTCGCTACATATTTTATTTGATATCTATTTGCGTCTGCTGAATATAATATAATTGAACTACGTGTTTTTGATAGGAACGTGTAGACTCCGTTATATAAACGTATTTTTTTTCAGTAATTGTTTTTCTCATTCTTTGGTCTTCTTTTGTATTTATACAAATTTTCTAAAAAGTGTAAGGTGTGCAGTACTTCTGCGTATTTCATGGAAAGAACTAAGCCAAAATAGTACTAAGTTTAAACTGAGACGTAAAAATACTATTATAATATCTATTAAAAACCTTACGGCTTAACTGCCGCTAAAATTTGACGCTTTCCCTAAAGTTCTAACCTTTATCAACATTCAAGTTGGATGTAATCCACTCGAAATGGTTGTTTCAGAGAGAACGTTAAAATTTTACGTCTATTGTACCTACTACAATCTATTGGGTTATTATTTTTCAACGGTCAGCTTTGAATATAAAGGCAAAAACTATCATAATTTTAGTTTCCTAATATACAACTCGACAACAGGTGAAAAGTACTAATCAAATCATCTCAGACCCATTTCATCATAATCGTGCGCACAAAAATCGAATTTATTTTTTATGACGCTCTGAAGCCGTTAATAATCTAACCAATCGGTGCGGACTATTTCGAAAATCGAACTGTCAAACGTCAATGTAATGAAGACTTTATATATTTTTATGTTTTCTTTGACGATGCCGCCAAGACGAATGAAGTAAAGGTAAAATAATAGTACTGGCGTTGGATGGGGCCAAGCTTCATTGTATAGCCATCCGAAGGGAGAAGTTACGACCGCGACAGGTGTGATGCCGAATTAACTTCTTATATAAAGTCGCTTTTTATACAACACCGACTGCTTAATGAGGCCGAGGGATCACGGTAATGAAACGCGAGGTGTCTCGGACTTTTCTTCTCGACCTCTTTTCCCAGCTTAATTAAGACCTTTTTGGGGATTAAAACTTGATTTCTCGACTACTATCCCGTAGTTATTATAATGACAGACATTAATATGCGTAGTTTTAAAGCTTTCTAACGAGCGACCAACCTGCACGGAGCGTAGTTTCGTTCGACACACGGCACAATACCTGTAACAAACGTAAACGATTAACATACCGAACTATTTTATATAGATATCTATTTTAAAATTATGGAAAGTCAATGTCGTTGTAAATTAAGTTGAACGCAGAAAACGTACGCACCGAAAACCCGTTCCATTTTTGATCGTTGTGACATTTTCGACGGGTCCGCTATCTGATGTGTGGTCATTGAACTCTCAATGGGATTTCAAAACGAAAAATGTGAGACAAATGGTTGGGCGGGTGCGAGTGGCACTGATCGAGTGTGCAGACAAGACGAGGCGCATAACGCGACATGTTTCATTCAATCAAGACAACGGATGCATTTTGTGTCACTGACCCTCCCTGAAACATATGTCGGCGTGTACCTGCCTACGATCAATATTCATGAGCCATTGCAGTTATGTCGAACATGAACGCGTTTATGGTGAATGTCACTCTACTTTACGCTGCGTGAGGCATTAAACGCCCTAACTAGTTGTATCCATCTCGGTGAATTTTAGCCTAATAGATATCCAGATAACATTATCTTAAGAGATTCGGGTAAAGTAGAGCATCTTGCCGCTCATGTTTTGCAAAATTATGTTACATCTGATGATTTTTAATTTTACTTCACCCATTTTCTGTCTGACACACGTAGAAGTAAGAACTACATTTTCTTTATCAGTTATCTTAAAATTTCTGAGATCCAATGTAGAGCCAAGCCTACATTTCATTTATAAATATATTTTCCGGACCGCAATCATGTAGCATGAAAATGTACTGTGATGCAAGATACCTTGTTAAATTTTTAAACAAATCTGTGCCACAGTAAATGAGAAGTAGTGTAGTCCCTATGCTGCGTGATTGCCAAGTTCGAAAAATAATTATCTTTATAAATGGAAATGCCGGAGATCTCAGAAATTTTTACGGCAAAAAATTATTTGTTTGGAATATAAGATACTGGTAGTAACCCACCATTACCAATGTCTTTGAAAATGCTGTAAGAAGAAATGAAAATGGAACAGAATGGAAACGGCCCATTTTTTTATTATATTAAGTACCACGAACACAGTGACATGTATATTTCTATGAAATGAATCCTTTTTCAAAAGAAGAAATAGGTATGAGTTTCGAAAAGATTTACTTGAGTTACCTACCCAATGCAGAGAAATACCTAACCGAATTTAAATAATACCAAACAAAGAATTTCAATTAGAGCGCTAGCTTTCATTTAGAAACGTCCAAATAGATTTTCACAGTTTGTTAATGAATTCGAAAGTATCTTCCTACATTTCTTCCAATCAACGCGACAGAAATACGTTCATTTGACGACAGAGTAAATGGAAACTTTCAATTTGAGAAGAAAATAACGTGAAGAGACTATTATCGCATACCGAACGTGATAGAATGTGAAAACCAAGTAGCTATTTTTGTCTAAATACACGCCTATGTTGGGTAAACATTTTGATGCTAAGGAAAATGAATATTTTAGTAGGTAACTTAAATATTTGTTTATTTTTAAATAATCGTACAATTTGATAATAGGAAGTACAGTAGAAAGAAAAAAAATTGCCACACAAGTAGTAAATTAAAAAAACAAAAATATGCAACATACCTACGACAAGGACTTCAGAAATAATGCAAATAGTTATAGAAAATATCTACTGAACGAATCTAAATAATTAAAAACGATACCCCTAATAACCAGAGTTGCACTTTGCATGTTAACCAAGTTAATTAAATGTTATAATTTCGTAAAATATGCATTACATTATGCAAATATGTATACTTACCATTACGAAATGTGAACTTTCCACTGTTAACCCAAAGATTTTAAATTGGTAAAAGTTAATGCACTATTACCGCGGCCACACATTGGACTCAACTTTGGGTCCAATGTGTGGTCCAATATATCTTGCAACCAAGCCTGGACCCAAAATAAATGATGGAATCAGGCGTTACTTTGCGGAAATCCATGACATACAAATATGCAAATAGAATATCTAGCTTTAATTCCGCTGAACAAGATCGCTAGTTTGGATGGAGTATGCAGCACCTCCCTCCCGCCCACAAGTATATGCACATGCAGAAAGAGTAGAGAGAAAGAGAAGAGTGTACTGGTTTGATTGCATGTTGCATTATTGTTTCACTCTTTCTGCATGTGCATATACTTGTGGACGGGAGGGTGGTGCTGCATACTGCATCCATACTAGCGATCTTGTTCAGCGGAATTAAAGCTAGATATTCTATTTGCATATTTGCTTGGACCCAAACTTGATCCCAATGCAATCCCGCGATATTAGTGCATTCACTTTTACCAATTTAATATCTTTGGGTTAACAGTGGAAAGTTCACATTTCGTAATGGTAAGTATACATATTTGAGTAATGTAATGCATATTCATTTAATAAACTTAATCGCATGGGAACACGCAAAGTGCAACTCTGTTTCACGAACCTGCCAGTTGAGGCCAATATGAGCTAATTTTAATGAATTATTAAACGTATCGGTTGCATCGTTTCTTATTCGAAGGCAGTATAAAAAATAATTGAACTGCAGGAGAATGTCATTGTGGCGATAAAATTACAATTCATGGAGGCGCCAGATGTAGGTACACAAGTTTATTGCCGAAGCGCAAATTGAAAACGGTGACGATGGACAATTGCCTCCGAGTTATTGTTTAGCTATTAAAAATTGATGGGAAAATTGATGGGTAAACAAAGCCAATACTCTACCTATGTAGGGTAATAGAAAACATTACCCTGCATTTGCTGTCGTGCAGTTGAGTAAAAAGAGAATGACACTGATTTAAAAGACGGCGCAATAGGGAACGGAATCGATTTTATTTTTCCCGTCTCATAAAGAAAATGATTGCATTTAGAAAATAACGATGTATGAAGTTTAAAACTTAAATCATAGAACTATAATTCTCTCTATCTCAATGCTAGATTTAAACTAAGTCCTTGAATTTATGCCCACGACAGGCACGCACGTGTGTAATTCACATAATTCACATAGACACATTGGCATTCAACCCGTTACTAAAAATAAATTGATGACATCGAGTCGTCAATCGATTAGTTTGAAGAATATCGAAATTGAGAATGTTCGGAACTGAATTAAACCCTATAACAAAATGCTAATGTTATCGTGTAATTGTCACAATAAAATCGTAGACAAAATTATTTATTTACCAAGTAACGATATATTACAACTGTAAGACAACTTCAAAGAACAAAATTCTGTGTTACGAATATACGAAGTCATCTTTAATATTTCACCAACACGATGTTTCATACATTCAAGATGAAAGTAATGAAAACATGTCGCGAATAACGAATTTACGTCAGAGTTCTTTCTTAGAACAAGCTTCTCTGTTGTATCTACTAGAATAATAAAGCTGATATCTTTACCCAACCCTACCACGAAACAGGGAGGTTTCATTTTCATTTATGTATTTTTTCCTTGCACAATTCTTTAGTTAATAATGTAACTAGGTATACCTAGATGTAGTTGATAAATTCTTAAAAACTTATATTTAGTACTTATACCAGTATTATAATATAGTAATTCGGCTGCTGTGGTGCTAGTTAAAATGATGGTTTTATAATGTGTATTTGATATAGGTATATTGAAATATATATATATACATATATGGTTTTACTTTAATAATCCACAATATTTTGCATAGTGCCTTAGTAAATGCAAAGGATGATGTATCTACCACAAAAAAATAATCGGATGGCTTCAAAACATTTTCCTTTAAAAAAATAATTTAATAATTTGCTCAATTAATTATTTTACTGGTTCTTTTAGGTGTAATAGCTTGCACGGCGCTAGCTATCAACGCGGGGCCATTTTCTTGAATGGATTTTATAACAACTTGACTTGAGAACCAGTAACGAAATAAATGACTTCTAAAACAATTTTGACAAAGAATTTTTTTCTGATTTCATTTTTAATGATACCTATAATATCTTCAGCATTCACTTAGACGCTATACAAAATATCGTGGATTATTAAAGAAAGACCTTATAATTATGTTGTATTATTTAGTATTGTGTATTTTATTTATCTTATGAATTTGCAGTCTATTGAGTACAAAATCGACTAATCATCGTCTTTTTTGTACCTATTTCGATGCTTTTCTTTTGTACCCAAAGGTTGACTGATAGAAAATGCCTTATGGCATTAACTCCGCCATATACACCACCATAGTGCTTAGAAGTATAAATAAATCAATTATTTATTTATTTATTTTATTCTTTATGCACAAAATTAGTACAGAGACGGGCTTAAATAATGTAATAATGATCAGGCATAAAAGAAACGACAGCAATGCCAGGGCTGATCAATACAAATCCAGCATTACACTGATTAGGATATGCTAATTTTAATAGTGATCACTGTAACCAGTACTGTGCCGTGCCGGGAGAAGAAGTATCTACTGTATATAAATGTCAACTTTTAAATTTTAATCAAGCAATCAAATCGATTTTGTCACTCGAATGTGCGTAACGGAATGCAACGGGCATGTTCCGTTTTTATTCGTGGACGAAAGCGGTACAGTATTTATAAATAATCATTTTTTATCCGTATTACGCGGTCCCGCCTCATGCTACAAAGTATCGATTGGGCGAGCGGCTGGCGGGAGGAATCGAGCCGCCCGAAGCATCTCACCGTTCTATTTTCGAATCTTTCGATCCGAAGGAATTATTATCATCCACGATTATCGGACCGGTCCGCCGTCATATTTCGTTCTATATTACGACTAACGTGAATGCAGTGTACGCGTTATCGATACGTAATTAAAGCTGCCGTTTGACCATCGATATTCTCGATCGCCGCTCTATAATGAAGCGATTTACAGACGTTGCAGTTACCAAGTTGAATCGAAAAAATGTACTTATGTACAGTCGTTTTATTGAGTCATATGCCGTGTATCACGACAACATTGTAGATTCTATTATGAGTGAGATCGTTTAGGAAACATATTTTATACGAGTTGATAAAGTAAATCGGGTGTGCTCGGTATAATGTTTTTATAATTCCCCGCACTAAGTGTAAGAACAAAATGTGTGAACGTGGGGTTCTGAATACTGTTACGATAAATACTTTGGTTAATTTACGTGGATGTTATGATTGTAACGAGTACAGTGTAACCGAATGTTCCTTTCCCTACCTGTACTCGTGTAATGTTAGGATGGATACGACCTCGAATAACACACAAATTAATTCTCTTTATGTACCAAATGTTGCTAATAAATTATGATTTCGTATATATCTCTCGATGTTTGAAAAGTGATAGATATATGGAAAGGTTTCATTGGAAAGGTGTATTTATTGTTTTTTTTCTATTTGTTTATCTGATTACATCAAGGTATAATTTAGTAGTCGGGCTTCTGTATATTCTAGCAATTAATGTCAATTATTCTGGAATTATACGCCTGTTTTGTGGTACATAAACAATGTCTTGTCAATATTACTCTTTCGTGTATTACAGCGTATACGAAGGAGCCATAAATATCGGGTCCATACGTTGATTTGAATAAATTTCTAATAGAAATAAACTGCTTGATGGGTGTCCCGCCAACTGCAAAGAATAATCTGAATTATTTGACACTTCCCTATAATATAATACCGATATATAAGCAAATTTTATATATAAAATAATATTTATGTCCACCTTCGTAAGAGTTCATCCTACTGCTATACGATACTGAACTTGTTTTTAAATAAAAAGTTGAACACACATAATAACATTACGATATCCATGATAGTAAATAAAATACAAAATATCCGTGTAGTAGGCATACTAATATCGGATATAATACGGATTCAACCAAAATCTTAAATGTATTCTCGGTAAAAACTGAGATTTTACAACTTAGAAAATTATGAAAAAACAAAAATATGTGTTAAATCTTCCTATATAAACTTATAAGTTTATTAAACCTTTTAAAATAAAATAAATAACGCTTAAAATATATTGTTATGTTTTTGTTTTAATTCCGGAGATTAGACTGTCCTCGCTAAGTGTTTGCGTCATTAACCGAAAATATATCTATAAGCGTGTCTATTTATATGAAAAAATATAATTATAATAAAAACAACATTCAACTAGAGCGGTACAAACCCGGATTCAGAAGCATTTAATTATTTTATCAACAAAATCGGCGTAAAAGTAAAAATCGTGATTGGATTCTCAAAATTTTGACTAACGGGTACTCTCTGCGTACTAAAAACTTTTTTATGTTTAAATCAGTTTAAAAGACTTCACAGAAGTAATAAAATATACCTACGTACATACTTTTATACAATACATACGTGGAAAACTGCACACTCGTTTTCCTATTTCGTAGTTTTTCCAATCATACCAACATAAAATACGAAATTGTTCCTCGTGTACGTGTATCAGGTATTACTACCGTATATTCCGATGCTACGCTCCCATATCTTTGTCTCAAGACATTAGGTACTAGGCTCGGAACCAATAGCGGAAGCAGATAGATACTGACGGCTTGCAATAACAATAATGCGGGAACGAAGCTGGGCGACCTGCCAGGGTTCTATCGATCCATACCACAGCACCGCACCAGAAGAACATGACCTCCGAAAATATATTCCGTACCCCCTTATTTAAAGGTTCACTCATGATAGAGGGGGGTGCGGAAGGTCAATGTAATCTGGCCTTACAGATATACAAGTAGGTCAGAGGGAAAATTTACAAACACTACTCCCCGCAAGTGTGGATTTTTTTGCAAAATAAACTGAGAAAATTCTTTCCGGGTCAATGCAAATGGGGATGTTTACTTGATCGAGCAAGATACGATGGTATTGAGGTGTACTCTAGTGGAGGGGGGAAGTAGTGCGCGGGGTGAATGTCGGTTTTGTATAATAAAATATAGGGGAGCAAATACACGATACAGTTAGATTATATCTGCAGAATTCATTGAAATAATTAAACAGAAAAATTGTAGCAATGAGTTATAATTACCCCTATTATAAGAACTATAAGACAACGTTTTAAATTACAAAACTTCCATAAAATATTATCAATGAACAAGCTGTTTATTGTACATACAAAATTGCTTATAATTATTTAATTGCAGCCGGCAAAAATAAACCTAAAGCGTTGTAGGTACTATCTGAATCAATCGTCTGGTTTATGTGATGAATAATAATAACCTTTTAATGTGAAGTCACTATAAAATTTACAACATCAACACCTCGCAATTGCTTGTAACTAATTATATTTAAATTGTTAGTCATATTTAAATTTTCCCATCAAAAGCGCAGCTCTTAACCTATCTAAACACGAGATCTCTTTGTTGAACTGACAGCCACATTACATAAAGAAATATTATACCCACTTGTAACCAAATTAGATATTTTTTTACCAACGTCAATAAATCGTTGGGCGCTCAAGTACCTACCGACTTATTTTCGAGTTACGTCAAGTTTCTTCTCGAGATAAGTACTACCTATCCAATCCTACATACCATCCAGTTTTGAGGGACCTATAAAAGGGGGCCGCATTTCCTCATTACGGCTTTATTTTGTTATCTTGGGCGGAGGCGGGGTATATCAAGATATATTGGGCGAATATAAAGGTACTAGAGAAAGGGACCCGTGGGTCGACAATCAAGCGAACTCCAGATAAAATATTTAAAGGTCACCTTAAATGCTAGCCTTTCTAAACCACTCGAAGCTGGAGCGATTTAAATTCTTCGTTTGGAAATGAATTTTGTTTAAATTATGTCATTAGTAACACTTCATTTGACGTCGGTTTGAAATGATTTTGGGCCATATTTTCTTAGAAATATGGTGAAGACAAGGTGTCAAGGTGTGAGTATTACCTAACGCCATATTTTTTTATGAAGTTTCGGCGTCCATGTTTTGTATTTATTATAGTAAACGAGCCCAATTAGTTATTCGTTTTAGGAAAACTTTTTATAGAACAAAAATGCTAATGAAAAGGCCGTAATTTAAAAAAATTAACACGTATCGTTTGATCGCAGCGTGAGCTCTACGTCTTGATTAGTTATGGAAATAGTCAGATATTTGTTCGTAGATATTTTAATTAACTACCTACACTTTTTCTACCTACAGATATTTTAAAAATACTACAATAATTAAAAGACGTTTTAGTTTTAATAGCTATAGTAGCCTAAATTAATGAAGTATATTTTTAAGATTAGTGTAATTAAACAAAAAATTATTAATAATTACCGGTCATTATTAATACTTACTAAACAACTTGACAGGTCAAAGTGATAAATTAATCACATTGACCGGTTATTATTGACAATTCACATTGCTAACTTGTTTGCACAAATGAGAAATGTAATTTTAAATTAAAGGTTATCAAGCCAGTTTCCTTTACTAAGTCGAAGTCCGTTCCTATTTCTGAATGGTATTGTGACAAGAAAAAACATTCGACAGGTATGACGGGGGCTGGTGAGCGAGCAAAATGAGCGAACTAAACCAACCGAGTCAAGGTGGTCCATGTCCCAAGTTCGCTTCGCTCGCTTTTATTACATGATAACTTGATTCCTTATCACATTATAGTTCGATCATCGATTTATTTGGTGACATGTGCTTTTGTTTTGTTACTTTAGCCAAACCAGTTTGTGAAATTATTAATAATAATCGGTTAAATTGCTTATTCTCTTGGTATTCGTCACATTAACCAACTGTTGCGATTATTATTAATATTTATCAGTAATTATTAATACATTTATGACAAAACAAAGCCTATAGATACACTCATATACATAAATATTCTTCATTAAACTGGCTTCGAAACACGTCAAATAACTATCAATTTATGATGCAAAAAACAGTACAGAATGTACAATTTAAAGACAAGCTCTAGATTCTTATCTAGAATACCTAGGCATCAAAGTCGGTAAGCAAAGGGCGCGTTAACCAGTAAAGCCAATACCAGGAAGACATTAGACTAGATACGATCTGATAGGTAGGTAGTATAGCTTTATAATTGGTACCTAGGCATGTCTGAAGTCTTGTTTAAGTGCTAAGTATCAGGTGTATCGTAACCAGTTTCTTGCTTCGGCCGAATGGAAGTAAAACGTGCCGTTAATAGGAATATTTAAGAAATGCATGCCTAATTGGAATTCACTACTTAAAGAAATTGTTATGTATTTGTTTTTCTTATGTGTACCTACACATAAAATAGTTGCACATCTGAATTTTATTGGTTACTAGCTGTATCCGGCATGCGTTGCAATGCACTTTTTCCTACTTACTACCTACCTACTACCTACCTACCTTCAGAAACAAAATGGTAACAAAAAGTTAGAACCATTTTCATGCATACTGAGATAATTTCGTTTTTTTTAAATATCGAAATATTCTTTCGTAAGAATCTTCTCCTGAAAATTACGAACACAACGAAAAAAAAATTGCGAAATCGGTCCAGCCGCTCACGCGTGATGCCGTGACCAAGGGAAATAGGGATTCATTTTTATATAAATAGAAGATATCCATATCCTAACTTCCTAACTAATATTATAAATACGAAAATAAGTTTGTTTGTTTGTTATCTTTTCACGCATAAACCACTAAACCGATCATCCTGAAATTTTGCATATACGGTTTCAGGTCAGAAACGGACATACATCCCGAAAAAAAGTACTGTTCCCGAAGAAAACAACAATAACATTCACAGATGGCGCCACGTTTCTTTCGAATCATGGTTGAATTATATTATTATAGAAACTTTTGTAGTGTGTTAAGAGTTTTTTTTTTTTATCTAAAAGTTAGTAGATAATAATTTGATCTGCCTGCCTAGCCTTTTCCCAACTATGTTGGTGTCAACTTCCAGTCTTATCAGATGCGGCTGAATACCAGTATTTTACACGGAACGACTGCCATCGACCTCTGCAACACTGGGCAATGCCGATATCTAAGGTTTAGACGGCTTGTCCGACTTTCGGGCTTCTGACTACCCGTAACAACTGTCATAGGTATTCATATGACATCCGGGACTGATGGTATAACGTGCTCTCCAAGGCACGGAGGGGTCTCGATGTGTAACGAATGGTCACCCATCCACGGACTGACCGCGGCAAACGTTGCTTAACCTTGCAAATCATATGATACGCGCAGTTGTTAATAAGCCACGAGTCCCTCAGTTATGATAAATTGATATTCATGCTAAAGCGCTTATTACACTTGGCTGAATTTAGTCGTCTTAATTCAGTCGATACTGAATTTAGTAAAGTACTCGTATAATCGCAATGAGCAAGCTAATTTTGTTTCTGAATTTAGGATGCTAGCTTGCTTATTGCGATTATACTTGACTAAATTCAGTATCGACTGAATTAAGACGACTAAATTCAGCCAAGTGTAATAAGCGCTTTATACAGCTTAAGAGCGTGTACGCCGTACGGCATTTCATACAAATCAAGTCTTTGTTTTTCGTAATAACTGAATCGATTTTGATAAAACTTCACACACATAAGCAGGATACTTAGGTCTAAAAAGTTAGTAGAAAACATTTTGGAAATGTCTTACCTAAAAAAGATAATTCGAAATTTATGTTTGTATGAAAAAATTAAAATCGGTATAATTTAACTGTAAGACCATTTTTCGAACATGTTTTCTACTAACTTTTTAGTCCTATGTATCCTGCTGATGGGTATGAAATTTCATTAAAATCAGTTCAGTCATATAGAAAAATAAGGACTTGATGTATGAAATGCCGAACGGTGTACACGCTCTTAAGCAGCTGAAACGTTTTGACAGATCTGTTAAAAATCAAAATGTTTGGCTTTTTGGCCTACGGACCTTAAATTCGGCTGAAAAATTAAGTTAACATTTCCCTTTGTGAAAACTCTTGCACCTTGCAGCTTCATTTGTTACAGCTAAAACAAAATTGTCCTTATTAACTTTTGACTAGATAACTAATGAATGCAAAAATATTACCGTCTCTACATTTTCAATGCGAATAAGCCTACACCTTGGCATCTACAACAGAACACCTACATAAATGTATCTAATAATCCTTATGTACAAAAAATACGTACCTTTAAGGCTTACATGATGCGTGTTACACACGAAAAGGTCATCGTTTCTTTAATAAAACTTGTTTCAGAGTTTCCTTGTAATGCTATCGTCATTTGTCGTTGTAACACAGTTGTGACAACATCACACGAAATAATGAAAACTTCAAAGGAGGGAATGTCTTCAGAATTTTGGGCATTTATACCACCTCAATAGTTTATCAAATAGTTCTACTTATTAGTATGTAAATTGTTTAAGTATCACTTAGTTAATATGTTAAGTACATCTAATATCATCCATCAGAAACACAGAGGTACAGTCGTTGAAAAAATTTATACTTGGCGCATGAATCTTGTAGGCAATGAAAGCTTTTATCTAATATAGATATCTAGACTACCCAATCGCAACAAGTCATGCGTGCATTATCAAAATAAATAATTCAAAATACAATAAACAACAGAATCGACCAATTGCCAAGTCCATTCCGTTTTCCTACGTTTTCTGTACGCTGACAAAGCCTAGAAAGCCAAAATAGCGGTTGTAGTTAAGGAATTCTATTGTTAAGGGATTTTGTTCTTTAACTTAAGTTAGTAAAGGTTATATTTAGCGTGATTATTGTTTTTTCTATGGGATATTTGCGTTGTGTAGGCAAGTTTTGCGTCGGCTGTGAGTATCCGACGGCACGCGAGGTTGCGTGTGCCGAAGCCCGCCCAAATTGCTTCCACTGTACGTACCTGTGGTTTCAGTTCTTTAGTAACATGACAATATTATACTTTGTTACATTGTATGTGAATAGACTTAATTAATACTAATTGCTGCTTATTTATTACATTGTCTGGGAAACTGTTTGGTCTTTGTGTTATGTTTGTATGTTATGGTGCTAAAGTAAAGGTATAATACAATGTTATATAACATTTGTTATGTAACAAAAAAATTAAACATACTTTAAAAGTTATAGAATGATATAGTTTTCTATAACGTCATATAAAAATGTATAACCTTAGTATGGGACTTTATTATGGGACCTTAGTATGCACCATTAGGGAAACAGAAAGTAAATAATTAACAATTCGTTGTTCAAAATATTGATCCATATCGATGTTCAACTAACCCAAAATAATTTTAGTCCTATACAAAATAAATTTGGACTATCGTTACAGTTATACCAATGATCACTTAGTGTTAAATACCTAAACAAAACCTAAGTTTCAAGTTGCAGCAGTGATGTAATTAAATAGTACCTACTAAGAAAATTCGTTAAAAAAAATTTAAGTACATATAAAGTGTTCAGTTTCATTTCTTAATTTTAAATAATGTTAATGAAAAAAATAAAAAAAAACATTTGCTGAGCTATTCCATCTCGCAAAGGACCAGGAGACGTATTCGGTAATTGGCCATCATTTCCTTCCATTATCCTTCAGTTATTGGAGAGGGACCAGAAGAAGAAAAAATAAACGAAATAAACTATTTAATCGAAATAGAACTATGCTAGAGTTGAAAGCAAAACTATATGCCTATCAAAGGCTTCTTTGAATTCTGAATAAGGCATATAATGCAAGCGCCAATCACATAGCCTAAAATGAATAATAGATGCAGGTACAGTCAACAGAAGAGTTAGGTATACAGGCTATTGTCATTATAATTATGTGCGTAATAACTAATTATAGGCAAAACACGATTAGACAAGTAATGGCAAAGACTTGGCCACTCAACCCACGCTTATCTCTGTTAAAATACGAATGTAGTTGCCTGTATACTTATCGTTATGGTCGACTGTACATTACCACCAAACTGTTTGCCAAATATAAGGCCTGACACAATAGCGACACTTGAATGTTAATCGGTGGCCGATGATTGCTGCTTTACATTGTGAATACAAACAATAATATTAATTGCTTGGTATCCTGTCACGAGTTTGCCGAAGGATATATGCACTATATATGTACGTAGGTACGATTATATAGGCTTTGTAGGTATGCAATATACAGGGAGTAAACGGATTTGTGCAATTCTTTCAATACCTAGTGGTCTACTGGTCACACAGATTTACAATGTAAGAGATTTCTTAAGGTTAAAAAAAAATTTGTTCATAACAGTTCTATCACATTTATTTTTTAAGCCAAAATGTTTTTTAAACCATATCATGTGGCTTACATATGATCACACCACTATTGCAAATTCGCAAGACAAAAAAGAAAAAATATATTTTATTTTTCATCAAGTAAAATCCCATGCTATCGCTTGAAAATAATCTATATAGGTAACTAGCTTTCGCCCGCAGCTTCGCTTGCGTGAAATTTTGAACCCGTTAAGTGACGATTTTCCATACAAACTTTCATCCCCTATTTAACTTCCTTAGAGGTTGAATTTCGAAAAATCGCTTCTTAGTGGATGCCTACGTTACGAAAGGAACCTACGGTCAAAATTTCAACTTTCTAACCCCAGCGGTTTAGGCTGTGCGTTGATAGATCAGTCAGTCAGTCAGTCAGCTTCTCCTTTTATATGTATAGATAGTCCCGTGAAAATAATCTATGTAGGTTAAAGAAATTACACGAATTGGTTTACACCTTGTATAGAGAATATGCTTGTGCATATTATTTCAAAATAACTATTATGATTTGTGCTATGCAATGTGGGCATGACGTAATTACTTTATGTGATAACACGTATGTAATGATGCGTTCTAGGACCGTATACAAAAAACTGTTATATTTATGCGTTTTTTTTTTTCGTATTATTTTTCTATTTCACCCATGATGGCGAAGTGGCAACTTATGTCAGATATATCTATTCTACACATGTAAATAAATATTATTATGGTTCAATCATGTGAACGATTTTAACATACAAGGTTAGTCGGAAAGGGGGTACTAATCCGCAGGCCACTTAAAGTATCACTCACTGATGACGGTTTCAATGCAATTGTTAAAATTTCAAAATTCGATAATTTTTATCTCCATGCAAAATAATATTTATTTTAGTTTTTTCAAAAATTCTTCGTCCCTACTTTAGTTACGAATTTAAAAAATGGAGCTTCTAATTCGTGATCCCAAATATGACCTAAAATGTAAAAACAGCTGATCATAGCTGAGGATAGATAGATTTTAGCATATTTTTTTTTGTAATTTTTGAACAGCTATTTCTCTTAAACTATTAAGTTTTGGGGAAAGTTGTAGAACAAAGGTTACTCATTATCATGGGTACTTTAACACCATTTCGGATTAGTACCCCCTTTCTGACTAACCTTGTATATTGTATTGTATATCTTCGCGTAGAGATTATGTGTAAAATAATGAATTCATAAGAAAACTCCTGTGACTAAACTATTGAATAGGTATACTTGATTGATTTTTTGTGTACGGTCATAGAACGCATCATAGAATATTTGGTATTATTTAAAGTGTGTAGGTCATCCCAACTTTGTATTTAATCATAGAATGGTACATTTAAATATGGTAGGTTAAATTCTAAATAAATACTTAAATGATTAAAAGTTTCTTCATAAAATTTATGCAAGTAGGAAATCAATCAAATGGAATGGAAAATAGATGCAATCCTTCTGTTAAGATGGTCAAAGAACTAAGTACTTTTACAAATTGTAAATACAATACCCCTCAACCCATATTATCTTTATCTATATTATAATAAATCTATAGACTTGGCGTGTCTGCAGATTTTAAATATAAAAAAACGCGGGTTTATTTAAGAATAACCAATAGAATCCATTTCAATCATATTTCGGAATTTTTGTCTGTTTATCTGTTTGTCGATTTGTTTGTGCATGCATCACGTAAAAAGTATTGACTCAATGTGGTTGACCTTGATAGACAAATATTGTGCCTATCTTGGAGTAACATTTAGTTCTTGTTTCATCGTAATCGGGTTGCTCAATCAAAAGATATTAGAATTTAAAATTATAAAGAAGAAAGTTCAGTTATTGCGACACAATATTTGTTTCCGACATCCACGCGCACGACATCCATGCATTCACAAGCACAGCTAGTTATAAATACGTGTAAAATATAAGTACTAAACACATTACAATATACATATCTGGAGAACCGTACCTACGTAGGTATACAAAGGTGTCCCATTCATGACACTATGATCAAAAATTACATTAAATTCAGAGTTTGTTTAAAACAGGAAAAGAAATCATAACTCGAAAACTACAAAAAATCGCGGAACATACATGGGGGTGATTCGGGTACCTCTAAGGGTGCTTTACCTCTGGACTTCCGCTTGACACTGCTTTTTGGGATACGGTGTATATTTTCTGACTTTTCTGTTGCTAGTAGGTACTTAGTTAATCCATTAATTAACCTCTACGTATAGGTATACCAACTAATGGCTTAATGCGCAAGCATAAACGGGATCAATTTTATTCACATAATATATCTGCTGTGCAGTGGGTTAATGAATATTAATTGCTATCCGGAAAATTGCTGACATTACATAAAGATAAACTGCTACTTTGTATCTTAAGTACGGTTATAGCTTATACCTTTAATTTAAAGGTATGTAAAAAAAGTGTTATTTATTTGCATTTACATTTGATTAAACCGTCTTATGAAATAATATAATTTATTCATAATTCATTGATTTATGTTTTGTTTACGACTTTGACTCATATAAATATTAATTTTAATTGATTGAAAAATATTCTACTGAAGGGATACTTTATTTATGTCAGCTTATTAAAATAATTTATATCGCGAAATTCACGGCTCATCTTCCTTGCGGAAGATGTCCGGTCCTTTGGAAGGCATACACGGGGACACAGGTCCAACGCGCAGAGGCCCCTTTGAGAACTTTAATCTAAAATTAATAATTAAAATTAATAAAATTATCTAATTTATATAATTATTAAAATGATATGCAATAAAGTCTGTAGGTAATTTGTAATTCATTCCGTCGTTAATCATCGATTAGAAAATATTACGAAATGTCTATAGATTATGTTTATTAATACTTGTTAATTAAATGATATATTGCTAATAAGTATTGATAAACGGTCTAATAAGTACTCGAGGTGGTATTTTATGAGAAATATACATAGGTAGATGTTTTATTACATTTGAATTATATTGTAATTATGAGCTGCGTTTACGTTTTAGGTCATATTTGGGGCCACAAATTAGTAGCGCCATTTTCTGAATTCGGAACTAACATATGGTTATCAATTTTTAAAATAAATAATGAAATGATGATAAGTAGGTAATATTTTATTTTTATAGGAAATTAAAAAAGTTTTTTGTAACTTTAACGCTTGTTGTAAAACAGTCATCAGTGATACTTTCAATTGCCCGTACCTTAGTACCCCCTTTCCGAGTACCTTTGTATAAATGAAACAAATTATAAAAGACGATACATTTTCTTTAGAAAACGTTGTTTTAATATAAATTGTAGGTACCTATCTAGGCACTACCACGCCAATACCTTCTTCTTCTTACCTTAAAAATATTATAAAAATGTTGCTTACTCATTCATAAAACATCAGTGTTATTTATTCAGTAGTGCTATTCAATATCAAGCGCATAACCGAGGCAATTAATAAGTATAACATTTCATAGCATGTAATTAATAAAATGCTATTCTCACCGATAAAAAAACACTTTTTCCTTGACACTTCGTTATCACCTCTCTGCACACACACACACAACAACTTATAAACATATTTAAACACACTTTATCAAGTATTCACGGATTGGTGATTAATTTTAACAAACATACGCGCTCTCGACTGTGCAAGACAAATAATCGTACTGAGTCGCATACCAAAGCAATGTCGTTCGTTTATTTTTATAAAGAGCATTAGTAAAAACCAATGTCATACGACTATTGTGTGTTTATACTGCCCTATAAACGGATCGTCCCTCATAGTATTGTGCCATAACCCTTTGCACATAAAAACGTAACGTTTTTACAATGAGTTTTTACTCTACTTTTTTACGCGTTACCGCAGTTACGGAACAAAGTGTCGGTCATTATTAGGCTAAAGATTATAAAAAATAACGGTATTCATTGCTGTTTTGGGTAAAAAATTGTAATAGGCCTCGCAGAGCCTGAGTGCCAAAAAATGGACCGTTACAATTTTTTCTATGGTTTCCTTTACTTAGGTTATCTGTATGTTAACAAGCAAATATTTGAGATACGGTATGTCGAATAAATTATTCTTAAATGTAAATAATAAACAAGAGTTGATAACACCTCTTTTAAATGTCATATTTCAAGGAATGAATGGTATATACCTAGGTATGATCAAAAATAAAACAGATAGGCCTATGTTGTAACAGTTACTTGTTCCAAAGTCTTCTAATGAAGTGCGAAGTTTTGATTCAATATAGCAGTGAGCACCTTTGATATTTTTCGTCTATTTTTAAGTAGAATATAAAAATGGGAAACTTAAAATAATTCGTACATTATTATATTCTGTTAAATAAAAGATGAGTTCTGACAAAGCGGTAATTTCGGAACTTGTAGCCGTTAGGATGCTGCTATCGAAAAAACGTAAACGTCATCATCAAAAGCCGTAAAATAGCTATAATATACACGTTTTGTTTTTCAAAAATATTTGATATTCTTTGTATGGTAACATGTAGAAAAACTCTAGGACTCGCCTTACGTTGAAAAGGGTATAGTCGCCATTCGCTAGACCATGTCCATCAATTTAAAAAAAATACACCTAATCATTGAACTCAAAAGTAAGATAATACTTAGATAAGTATGTATCTACAGTATCTATCTATTCTCTTATATTATACTTGGTTCATCGTCATGCTCCATCATCGGAGACGAGTCGTGTCAGTCCATCTTTGTATGAGCATAATCTATTCTGGTTTTGCTCGAGCTGACACGAGAGAGAGAGTATATCTTTTTCCCCCATCCATCTCTATTAGAGATAATCTCTGTGTATATTTCCTTTTTAGGCATATTATCTTTAACACAATCTACCCCATCTTTTCTTTAGCCTCAAATGTAACTATAAATTATTATAAAATATACCTTACTAAACTCTGTGTTAATTTGTAATAAGTTTAGGTACCTAATTAACATAAGCTTCACTGCCTAGTTTCAATTCCTGAAACGATGAAGTCATATCCAATCAAGTCTGTATCATTAAGTACAATGCTGCTTCAAATACAATAAGCAATTATGACTAATGAGGGCCTCAATCCTTTTGTATCAAATCTACGGTCCATTGTTAGGTATTTTATACCTATTGTCCGCTTTTAAAGTTCTCTCTTAGTATTGCTTGCATTTCCGTACCGTTCATTTAGGTCTTAGTGCTTAGCTTTCAATTATATATATGTGACAATGATGTAAAAATAACCCTGACACACAAGCTATTGGCTAGAGTGCTAGATAGTAATTAAAGTCGCTGCACTCCTAATCATGTAATTTAGTCTTCGTCATAATTGCATTTAGGTTTTCATATTGTTTTGTATTTGATATCTATTGTAATATTTATAAATTTTATTATTTGTGTATGTATTTTATTTTTATCTTATGAATTCGTAGTCTATTTAGTATATCATCTTTTTCCCTGTACCTATTTCGATGCTTTTTTTTAACCCAAACGGTTGACTGGTAGAGAATGCCTTATGGCATGAAGTCCGCCTTGTGTATATAGAAGTTTAAATAAATAATTAATAAATTAAAAACATTACCCAAAATTACAGAGGTACTTGCAACACTACACCTTCAATATTTTAATATTAAACCTGTTTATCTTATCTACATATTATTGACTTCGTCTGACTAGTCTTGGTTGGTCTAGTTAAAAAAGTATTTTTTTAAATATTTTTCTGGTATCTTTTATATGTACAAAAAACAACACCTATTGCGTGCATTAGATTAAAAGACTAGGAAATGAAACCCATTTAATCTAAAAAACACTCCATGTTCTTAAGGAAAACATTCTAACTGTGTTCCAATCAAATATATAAGGCATGTAAGCCAGAATAATATAAAACGTTAATCAATTTATACATGCTATCGTGATCTTTTATATAAGATATCCCGATATACCTCGCGGCCCTCCGGTTTTTAAAGCGTGGCAGTGTGCGTGATTCTAAATGTAGACACGGGAGGGAGTATCTGCCTGTGTGTGTGAGGTCGCTACGAAGTGCCGCCACTCGATACTAGATGGCGCTGATAGCTCTACTATTGTTAGCGGATGGATAGTGTTGAATTAAAATTCTTTAAATTTAATTTAAACTCAGAGAATAGTGTTGTATAAGTTTGAATTGAGATTGATAATTAAAAAATAACATAGGTGTAACCGTCCGTTGTAATTAAATCGTAATTAAAGACTCGCTCGCATAGTTCTTACGTACATTGACAAGACTAAAATAAATGTAACTTGTACTCTTATTATGTTATTTTAGAAATAAATAATTTTTCCATAGAAATGTTTTAAATTACATGGCTTAACGAACTGAAAATTATTTTTACTCAGGAAAATCTCGCACAGTGCTGCCGCCGATAATGCGGCAACAGCCGGAACTAACGACCGTTCCCCTTCGATTGTCATCACGTAAACGACGTCGCCTTTCACGGAGCTATAAAACGTAACCTATTAACTTTAAAGACCTTTTTGCGATAACAAGCGACTGTCGCTTACGGCAATTTGGTATTTTATAAACGCTTCAATGGAATGCGTTCAAGCCCCTTGGGAAGTTTCGCGCCAAAAGTTTATAAGAGAATTAATTTATAGTCTGTTCAAAAATAACTTTACCTGTTAAATGGCCGAAAGTTATAAAAAAATTAAGATTTAGTTTGACTTTCTACCATCAAATGTTAAATTAACTGTAACCAGATTCATGGTCAAAATCGCAAACTAAATTAAAATGCTCTCATTGTCCAATAATACCTAAATATTCTTAGATATTTTACAACTAATAGCCGACTCCTATGATTTACCGAGCATTATTTGTTAAACCGTCCATGTGGTGCCAGACGTAAAGAATAGCATTACCCCATCTCTTCCCGTGGGTGTCGTAAAAAGCGACTAAGGGATTCACTAGAGGATGGGCAGCAGCGTTCTCTGAGTACTTTGACAATCATACTGCGACAGCCAACCCGCCTGCCAAGCGTGGCGATTATGGCAAACCCCCCAACATAGTTTGGGAGAGGCCTATGACCAGCAGTGGACGTCATCCGGCTGAAAATGATGATGATGATGACGATGATTTGTTACACTCTCGTATACACCAATAATGAAGCAACGACCTCATAGCTTTGCATAGTAGACCCTTCCACACATTAGTAGCTATCACAGATACAATTAGCTTACGAGACTATTTATATGCCAAGTTTGGCAATAAAAAATATTACCATTGCTAAGCAAAACGATTTGTTTTTGGCAATAGGAACCGAACATAAGTAATTGTTATCGGTAGCGGGTAGCACTGGGCAATGTTGACAAAAGCATGTAGTCGACGATGTGGATCAACGCACCCGAGGTTATAAATGCGGTGGTCATTCTACGAAGCGAGAGCATTCTGTGTAGATCAGCTGAAGAAGTCTGACCTTTTATATCTGTCTAGCTTATCCTTACTTTATGATCTTGTAATAATTGTGTAAAGTATTATACTGTGATCTAGTTACTAATACTAAACCAAATACAAGTACTCTCAGTGGTGGAGAGTCTATGTTGGTTTTATTTACTACATTTACCTTGCTCGCAATCCTGACATACCGATATTAGCTGTAACTGTAATGATAGAATCACCCCTGAACGATTATGTTGTTGTGTCTTTTACATAATGAAAAATTGTTTATAACTTCACTGGTGTAGACAGCTAAGTATTTAAGGTTATAATTTCACTAGTGCAGATAGCTTAACCCTGTTTTCTAAAAGGGTGATCAATGTAAAAATTTACTAATCAGCTATCCAATCTTGCATCAAGTGATGTGATTGGTTGTTGGCGTTTTGATCAACCAATCTCCATATTAGTTGACATGAGATTTGAGAACAGATTAAGGGGGTATTTCACCAACCTATTATTAACTGTTTATTAAGCTAATTCGGTCTCTAAACTTTTCAATGGCTAACATTTGCATTACGTCACATTGTTAATTAAGTGATAATGATAAGATTATTGAACACATAAATGTTGTATTTGTAGGTCACATTTAGCTTATCTGGTGAATAGTTACAGATTACATTATTGATAATGTTGGTGAAATATCCTCTAAATTGATTAGCCTTTTAAAAATTGGGGGTTGTACCCTTTTCAACGTAAGTTGAGTTAGGGGTTTTTCTACAAAACTTTAACATACTAAGAATATCAAAGATTTGTAAAAAAACAAAAAATTTTTAGGTAATAGCTTTTTACGGTTTTTGATAATGTCGTATACATTTTTTTGATAGCAGCCTCCTTACGGTTATAATTTACGAAATGACTGCTATTTCAAGACCTATTTCGTTGAATAGAGTATAATGTTTAAGAAAATACTAGCTTACCAGAACGAGGACAGAAACCACAACTTTGATGTTTTTTCCTTTTTTGATAGCCTTTTATAGCAGGAAAAAGGGCGGGAGAACACAGAAAAAGTTAATTAATTTTCATGGATACACAGGTTGACTGGACTTGGACCCGCCATAGCAAATTCGCGTATAGAAGAGGTCATTTGCTAATTATTAGACCTGACTTTCCCTTGCTAAAGTTTTGTATTTTAGGAGATGGATATGTCAATTTTTATATTTTGAGATTTTTCAAAATTTGACATTCAAGCATTCATAGCTTCAGTTTTTTCATTATTTTTGTATTTTTTTTATTATTTGTTGGTAGTCATAAACATTTGTGATAAAAATACGTCGGAACTTCCCTCAAACTAGGGTTAAAAATAAGAAAGAACGCTTTTTAAAAAAATCTCAATAAAGTATAAAAACTGACATATCTCCCAAACTATAAAACTTTAGTTAGGGAAAGTAAGGTTCAATAATTAGTAAATGACCTCCTCTTTAAGCGAATTGGCTATGGCGGGTCCAGATCTACTCACCCTGTTTAATTATCTACGTAATGTATTGTTTGCAAAACTGTAAATAACAGCAAAAAAAATGGTCTAGATTAGATATAAATAAAAGTCTTTCTTGTTTTACAGATTGGCTGATCTGCAGGTTATTTCAGCGATACAGGCAATAATGGTGCATAGCAGTTTCATTGATTCTACAAAATAAACTTTAAAAACATCCAGTTTTTTTTTATTTACACGTTCCTCTACATGGACGTCTCCGAGAAGCCGTGGCTGTTGCCTTGTGTACCTATGTCAGAATAAACCCAATGAAAAATTTAAACATGTAAAAACCCTAGTAGCCTTCAATTAACACCGTTTTTGAATTTGTTAGAGTCAAAATTGAACGTTGAGAAATAAAGAAAATAAATTGTTATGCAAAAACCTACTTATTTAGTCGTAGTTATCTTCTTGGTCTTGGATATTTTTCAAACTATAACCGTCTTCCTTGGTTTAGGATTGCACCATGACATGATATCACCAGTGTGGTAGTTGGCTATCAAGAATCACCGTACGTGATTACGTAGCTATCATATCATACAGAAGAAGATATCATAGTATACCATAATGAGCACATTACTGTCCCACTGCTGGGCACAGATCTCTTCTCAGAATGAGAAGATCTTACGCCTTAGTCCAACATGATGGCTAGGTGCGGGTTTGGGGCACTACACACTATCAAACTTTCTTTTTGGAGCTCTTCAGGTGTGAGGGTTTCCGGACAATGTTTTCCTTATAAACGCAAATGATAATTAAATTCTGATCCACACATCAATTCGAAAAGTCTATGGTGCGGGCCGGGATCGAGTTTTGACCTTCCTGCTTATAAGGCAAGCGTTCAACCCATAACGTCTAGGTAGACGTTTACTCAGACATTACCCAGACAACTATGTCAGTTTAAAGTTCCGAGTAATTCCATATTTCAAAAATTATTCAGCCTTTTTGTGTTACTTGGGTAGGGTTATCACTGCTCTTCATCATCGTCTGATAGAAATGCTCACAAAAAGTAGGTACTTTAAATGTGCATCATGCGGCGATTACGTCTTATTCACTGGTCCTGTCAAGATATTACTGAATTCCGAGATCGTCGAAGTCTATGCTTGGACATGAGTAACCTTATAATTATCTCTGTACTTAGCCTATCGCATTACGCAGTTGGATTTGATAGTTGGCCTGCCCAAAAAATAGGCAAACGAGTTGTTGACCATTATTTAGCAGGCAGACAGGCAAGTCAGCCCCGCTATCAACCTTGCTTACTGCTAGTCTTTCACCATGACATGACGTATTATCATATCGTATTATAGCTCTTGCCAAAATAGGGATACCAGTAGAGGTTTTGTTAAGAAAAAATGAGAATATTTCGATGCCTCCCACGTATGTTGTTGTAAGCCACAAATTGCATTTTTGTGTTTTTCACATAAAAGTGTCTAATTTCATGTATTTATTATCTGTTCCAAATATAAAAATAGCAAAAATTTACATAGTTTTTCGGTATTTTTATATTTGGAACAGATAATATACATAAAATTAGACACTTTTACGTGAAAAATACAAAAATGCAATTTGAGGCTTACAACAACTTACGTGGGAGGCATCGATTTATTTATAGTTGTTTAAATTACAAATGTAGCTTTATGCTAATAAACATACCTATTATATTCAAACCAACATTTTTGTCGCTACCTAATAATTTCAACGCCTACAACGTATACGTGCACATAAATAAATTACCACCTGCGGAGTCAATGGCTTAACTGATTTGGGCAGACGGGAAACAGGAAGTTAGAAACATTATTTGAATTAAGACAAACCAACCATTCGTAACGTGGGAATACCTACGTGCGTAGGCATCGCCTACGAAATATCCCCTCTGGATTTTCCGTTTGCTTTAGTACGAAATGTTTTAAGGAGAATGTGTTCCCGAATCGTTCGGTCCTTTTGGTTGTCCATGAGGGTAAGGTGTATGGCAAGTTTGTCTTTCTATAAACATTTTAACATAAACATAATTTTAATGTGCATTTTTGAATTCTATTTGTACTTAGATTTTAATCAATATGTAGGTAATTGTGTATAATTAATGGAATTTCGTACCTATTTTTTTATACCTAATGTTTTATTTTTTCATTTAATGTTGTGGTTGTCTATATTTGTTGCAACACTAGAATTGTTCCTGTAATTGTGTTTATTAATCTTGTAGTGTCTGTAATGCTGACAACCCTCAATCTCATAAATAAATAATCAGTTCCTTACTGCCCCACTGCAGGGCACGGGTCTCTTGTTAAAATGAGAAGGATTAAGGTCTTAACCCACCACGCTGTGCTAGTGTGGGTTGGAGGACTACATACCCCATCGGATTTTTTATTGCCTCTTTTGTGCAGGTTTCCTCACGATGATGACGCAAGTGATGAGGTGCGGATCGGATTGAACTCAGAACCTCCTAACTCAGAACCTCCTCCCTCCTGGAAGCCGAGTTGTCAACTACTAGGCTATCACTAGTTTTTTTATAGGCAGTATGGTTCCTGGCAAAGAGTGAGCCACTGACCCTGTTACCACATGTGGTTGTCGCAAGAGTTGACTAAAGGATCACGCTAATAAGGATGGGAAACTGCGTCCTCCTGTCTGCTAACATCATCTGACCTTACTGATTTGGCCGGTTTACGGTCGAAACAACAGAACCTTAAGCAAAATTATTTCATGTGGGTAAATTATTGCCATATTGTTGCACCACAAAAACCAAGTTTTACCCTGGACTTATTCAACATCCATGGACAAAAGAATAAATAAATAAATAAAATTTATTCAAAAAATTTAATGGTAAAATACAGTATAAATATTAGTAATAATTGAGATATTACAATGTTAGTTGCCTGTACTAGAATATGCGCCACAGGCGGAAGACGTGCTTACTGCAAGGCACTAGTAAAAAAAAAAAAAAAAAATGGCCTGTAACTGTCCCACTGCTGGGCAAAGGCCTCTTCTCATACAGAGAAGGAACGAGCATTGATCGGGCACTAGTATGAAACTAATTTAGTACTACATAAACAAGGCTGTTTTTCTATAAATCTCATGCAACTATAAATCTAGGTAAAGTAACTATAAACCTAAGCTCATGTCACGCATTTTTTTCTTATGGTCTTGAGATAAAAGACGGTTAAGTAATACCCCGGCAGCAGGGAAAAAGTGTCATTTGTCACAATAACATGCCATTATTTATTTGATTTCATAGTGACTACATGAAACTACTTGTTTAAAGTGTGAATGGATCGGGCATTAAGAAATTAACTAGATTATTTACAAGTTATCTGAACCAATGGAAGAAATGTGACTTAAAAATAGGTAGGATATAGATAGATAGGATAGAAAGGATAGAGAGGATATTGAGTGGTCTAGTGAGAGCTATACACCAAAATAATAAAATATCTAGGTACTGCCATGATGAAGGCAGTTTAAGGTTTTGCTTTGTCCTTTGTCACTTAAGTAGGTATGTTTTTATTGTAGCAACTAATTAGGTACCTAAGTTGGTCATGCGTGGCTCCATCATGGCAGTACCTAAATATTTTAATATATTCGTGTATATGGACCTGCAATGACCCGCATACACGCTAATATTAACAATATTTAATTATCTAAACTTTATGCAAAAAAAAGTACAAAAGCGGACTTAATGCCTTAGGTATTCTCTACCAGGCAACCAAAGGTGGTGAAGAGATAACGTGGCAGGTGCAAATTATTGTACGACAGTAAAATAAGAACAAGACAATATATGTGTAGGGTGGAGGCGTGTCACACACTACAGCTCGCACTACACCACTGTATCACTACATAGTATAAAACAAAGTCGCTTCCCGCTGTCTGTCCCTACGTATGCTTAGATCTTTAAAACTACGCAACGGATTTTGATGTAGTTTTTTTAGTAGATAGAGTGATTCAAGAGAAAGGTTTTAAGCTATAAAACATGTACGTGCAAAGCCGGGGCGGGTCGCTAGTATTAAATATTTTTACCGTGAAGTCAGCCTTTTCACACAGGTGGTGCTGTTGTTCGTCACTAGCTTATGGATGAATGGGTGCAGTGTAAGAGCCCTTCACGAGTGATAGATGATATTTAAGTACTTCTGGCACAACCTGGACAGTCAGTCCTGCTACCAACCTTGCTGACTGGCTATGTTTCAACACGGTATGAGCTCTTATAGCTCGCGTCGACACGAGAGAAGATTATGACTAGCTTAGCCAGTATTTTAGATGGTTATCTCATGATTGATCGTTTGAGAGTAGCGCCATTGACTGAAAACTTGAGGAGTAATAGGTTAGCGAGGTATGGACATGTTAAGCGGAGGGAAGGATGTCATATTACAAGAAGAGTGTTAAATATGAATGTGGATGGATGTACAAGTGAAGGTAGGTCAAAGAAAAAATGGATGCATTGTATGAAAGATGATATGGGTAAGAAAGGAGTGAGTACTGAGATGACGGCTGATAGAGGAGAATGGAAGAGGAATACATGTTATGCCGACCTCACCCCGCGTGGAATAAGGGTTAGGAGATGATGATAACCTCATGAATGATCGCTGTCAGTACCTAGTTGACATCAGTGTTTAGCACGAGTGTGAAAGCTGCACATTGTGCACATCTTATTACCCAAATGTATCTAAAAGCCGTCTATATAAATAAAAAGAAAAGTCTTTACTGACTGACTGATTCATCAACGCCCAGCCCAAACCCTTGAACCTAGAAAGCTGAAATTTTGCACAGAGGTTCCCCTTATAATGTAGACAAGAAATAAGGAAGGATTTTTCGAAATTCAACCACTAAGGGAGTTAAATAGGGGATTAAAGTTTGTATGGAAAATCGTCATTTAACGGATTCAAAATTTCACGCAAGCGAAGCTGCGGGCAAAAGCTAGTATTTAATAAAAAATACAGCTTATTTCTTTACCCTCGAGTACCGAAACAACTTTCCTTGAAAGCATGCCATTATTAAATGTAATACCATGGGTAACATTGAATGTGTTTAGGGAGAATTACGGTGAAAGGAAAAGAGTGGAAACCACCATGATAATACTTGTTTGACATGAACATCAGCTGTATGCATGTTATAAGAACATAACTATCTAATTGTTGAATGAGTTGTTGCATTGATTTATACTTGTGTAAAGTTGTATCGGGGGTGAGTATCTACCAACGGTAATAGAAATATAAATTCTCATTCAAACGCAAACTTAGGGTATACTACTTGAAGTCGCTGCACCCCTAATTCTCTAAATAAGTCTTCGTCATAGCAGGAATTAGGTTTTCATAATATTTTGTACTCTTATAGTATATTATATTGTAATATCTATATATTTTATTATTGTGTTATGATGTATTTTATAATAATTTATATTTATTTTATGAATCTCCGGTTTCTGAATTGAGAATTCGGGACAAATTTGAGTATGGAGTTGTCAAAAAAATGCTTTAGAATCCAATTTTTTTTTGACAACTCCGTACTCAAATGTTACTCAAGTACTGCTTATCCTATAATTCTCAATTCAGAAACCGGAGAATAGTCTATTGAGAACAAAATTGACAAATCATCTTGTTTTTTTGTACCTATTTAGATGCTTTTAACCCAAAGGTTGACTGGTAAGGAATGCCTAATGACATTAAGTCCGCCTTGTGTACTACAATAGAGCAAGTTTTTTTTTTTTGTCTATGTTAGAATGGACTTGCCAATTGTAAATTCAGTTTTCTATAAATAGGAGTGTGAATATTCGACATTACATCAGTCACACCGATAATTCAGCTCTCATCAAGCTGTCTCCCCCCCTAAGTCCCAGCCAGCAACGCCCTAAGCCGAGGTCCGAGTCCCACTAGGGGTCGCCATTAGTGCTGTTGTTGCAGGTAGTCATGATGTTAGTGTAGTACAAGTAGTTAGCTTAGGTTAAGTATTTTACTCCCCCCCCCCCCCGCCCGTGGGCTGGAGACTCTTCAGGTCTCGCCAATAACTGCCCGGTTACGTAGGAAGGGTCCCCTAGGATCACCTACAGCAGTCCAATAGAAAAAGAAAAGAAGAAAGATCGACATTACATTTGCAGTTTTTTAACAAGTCATCGTTGTCTTGGGTTGTTAAGATTAAGGTAAAGGTAAGTAGTTCAGACTGTCTTTATTCTTATCTCATTACTTGATGGCATTGGTATCGTTTGTGTTTTCATTATTATAATTGGCGTCTTAAACATCTGCATTCATAACTTTCAGATGATGACAATGATGTGTTTAATCATTGCTAAGGTTTTATTTTTACATTAATCCAGTAAGTACCTACCTGTTATTTCTTTATAATACTGATATAAATGGTAGACTTTGTCTCTGTCACCTCTGACAATGACCAGAGTCAAGAGTAAAAATGACGTTGTCTGAGAAACTGTATAAAGATTGCAGTACTGTAGTGAAGTAAGAATCAAGTGTTTTGAGGCAACTTGGAAGAAGCTGCTGTATCAGATTTCAGGAACTATTATCAATTGAACAACTCTTAACAGTTGAACAATTGCTAAGATAGGCAGAATAAAATGTTAATAAAGAATTGTCAACCTCTATTTACCTTTATTTATACCTAAAATTGTCGTGTTCATGCCTTTACGATAGTAGCCATGCGTACCTGTGCTTTCCTATTTATAGGTATTGTAAGCAAAAAAAGCAATGCCTACTGATTGTTAATTAAACGAGTTTTATACTTAACTAACTGACCCAACAGACGTTGTCCTGTCATACAAAAAAGAACATTCAGTTTTTCCCGAATTTACCAATTCTCCGGGCAGCTTTACCAATTTTTCTTTCTATAAAAACATTTTTCGGACTATGAAGAATATTTTAAAAAAGAATATAGCCATCTCGGTCCAGCCGTTTTCAAGTGATGCGCTTACCAACGAATAGCATTTAATTTTTATTAATGTAATAGATAGATAGCCGAGTTCGCTTCATTAGTTTTTTATGTGTTTGTCTAGCACATGAGTATAGTCACTACTTAAAAAGGAGATAAGCTAATCATCCATTTTTGTTAAGTCCATCTAGTCCCTGTATTTATGATGTGGCATTTCCACAGCTGGTAATTATAGAGCTGCTACCTTTTGCATTGCAGGTTTTACTTTATAATTTTTACATCCTGTATTCATTAGAATTTACTTTATAATTTTTACATCCTGTATTTATTTATGATAAGTAGCAATAAAAAACAAAATCTGCATATGCAATGAAAAATGAATGCAGTGAACTGGATCAAAGGCTTGCATCGACTGTTGTAAAAAGGTGCAAGATAACATATCCAATTACTAATTACATAAGCATTTTTAACATAAACGAGAGTCTTTATAATACTTACTTTTTATTTACCTATAAGAAGAGGTTTTGCATTTATAGAATTGATAGAGCGAAATATACTTTGAAAAAAATTAAAATTAAATTGTTTCATATCCAGGGTGTAAACGAATTCGTGTAATTCCTTAAAACCACAGGATCTGCTACTGGTGTAGATTGGTCCCGCACAGGATCTAGCTTAATTAAAAATAAAAAATAAAATTCCTTTTTTTTCATGCGGTATAGGTAAGTTATCGTATCTAACTAAACCATCTAATAAGGATTCAGTAAAAAAAAGTTACAAAAAATGCAAAAATATATTCTTTTGTGAGTGATCATTTCGATTAGAGATGGGCCGAACATGGATTTCACCGAATACGAACATTCGGCCGAATGTTCGGTTAAACTTTTACCGAACCGAATGTTCGGCCGAATATTCGGCATAATTGATTCCCTAAAGTAAACAATACAAGTCTGAATGCGTTTACGAAAAGCGCGCGGATGGGCGTTTTAAGAAAATTTACCTTCATGTAACTTAAATAAAAAGTTAATAAAAATGTGAATTCTTAAGGTTATGTTCCTAATTCCTATATTATAATATTCGATTTGGTCTCTTATAAAGATCTCATAATTGTCTTAGTATGTCACTAATATTTATAATTGAGTAACTCTGTTTGTGTACGGGTTGATTGATCTCTCAAATGAATACCTGTAAAAAATGCAATTAATTCTTTCTCTCAAAAAAAACGATATTGGTTTATACTTTTAACGTTTAAACTTTAAAGTTTTTATCACAATAACTGTTTATTTTCAATAAATATTTTTTGCCACTTTAAGTAGAAACTAGAAATATGATTATCATATCTACTGAAATGTTGTAATTTAATCATGCAATTCTTTCTTACATTGTAGACCTGAATATAATAACATATATTATTTTATTATAAAGAGTTCACTGTAGCTTAATCCCAAAACAGCTACATACTTATATTTTGTTTTTAATAACCATCTTTTTATCTGCTGTTATTGGAAATAAAACTATAGTGCCGCCAAAAACATGTAAATTACTTACCTCATAAATATAACCCATTTAACTTATACTCAATCATACACGGCTCAATACAGTAAAAATACTTTGAGTACCACGGTGCCGAACATTCGGTGATTTAGCCGAATATTCGGCCGAATACGAATATTCGGTAAACCTGCCGAATATGCCGAATAACGAATATAAAACGAATATTCGGCCCATCCCTAATTTCGATGCCACGCATAAATGAATGAAAGCACGGCGACACGGCTGGCGGACACGACTAACGCGATATCGCTCTTTGCAGTCATTTAACTCAGGGCTCTAAAATGATTCAGAAATAGAAATCCAAGTTTTTTTTTTTAATTTAATTAATTTAAAAAAATACTCATTTTGGGTTAATCTGTATCACCAGTAAATCACGCGGTTTGAAGGAATTACTTTAATTCGTTTACACCCTGTATTTAGGTACCTAATGTTAAAATGGTGTCTATCAAAATCAAGCCCGTACAATAACTGATTTAAAAAAAACATGCCCGAATTAAGAAGGTAAGATGCTTCAAGTCTTGCCGGAATACAATACGTATTGAAATGTATTATTAACAAGACTCAAATGATAGAACCCAGAAAATTCTACATGGATTAATAAAATTATTACTTATAATAATTAAGCGAGCAAAGACTGCAATAGTCTATGTAAAGAGTTCTCATTTGACCCATTTAATACCAAATCCAATTCTAAGTTTTCTAATATTCTTTTCCATTTTTACTCGTGGGAACCTGTAATTGGCTTTGTATTGATATATAGCACTGTTATCCATTTGTTTGTAGCTGTTGGTTCTCCTTTAATAAATAAATCAATAAATAATATTGTTGGATTCGCTATTATTGTTACCAAAATTTACGTATACCTACTGTTATTACTACCTTAATCCTTAGATCTTCTTCCCTTGTGTCGACACAATTTAGACAAGAGTAGCTTATGCCGTGGTGAAAAAATTAGCCAGTCGTGAAAGAGCTTTCACGAGTGGCGCACCCTGCGCATTTAATGCACTTTTAATAATTCTGCTATGATCCCTATTAAGCTATTTACTTTTGAGCGACTCACAATTAGGTATGAAGAGAAAGTGAAAATTATTCTAAGATCTCGAATAGTGGAAGATATGAAATAAATAGCGATATTTCAGTGCTTCAATGCCCCCTCCCCCCTTTGGACTACATAATCTATTATTTTTAGAATAAAAATATAGGTAACTATATTATCTTTAGTACAAAAATGTTCAAAAAGACCCCAAACCTATCGACCTGCAAATTATCTGCATACCCCTGAACATCCTTTATAAAAATGTGTTTAGGATCCCATGTCCATTTTCTAATACGAGGAAAAGTATCATAAATACTATTCAAGTAAGTAGAGGTTGAAAAAATAATTGATTTCATAGCCGAAAAAAAAAGAAACATGATCGAAACTATAAAAAGGGTTATAATTATGACGTAGGTACCTGTTACCTTTATATTTATGAAACACTAGCTTTTGGCCGCAGCTTCGCTTGCGTGAAATTTTGAACCCGTTAAGTGACGATTTTCCAAACTTTCATCCCCTATTTAACTCCCTTAGGGGTTGAATTTCGAAAAATCCTTCCTTATTCCTTGTCTAAATTATAAAGGAAACCTCTGTGCAAAATTTCTTCTTTCTAGGTCCAAGGGTTTGGACTGGAAGTTGATGAGTCAGTCTATCAGTCAAGACCTTTCTTTTTATTTATATAGATAAAAAGGAACAAAGAAAGTTCCTTTTTATCTATAAAAATGAAGTTTCACGGAGAGGCTCATTGCTAATTTATCAAACGCGTGAATCATATGATTTGTAAAGTTAAGTTATGCTTGCCGCGGTCAGTCCGCGGATGGGTTACCGTTCGTTACAAATCTAAGAAAATATTTAGGAAATATTTATATACAGGAACACACCTTCTTACTTGTCTAATACATGATATACCTATGTAGGTACCAGTACCTACCTAACAACTCTTAAATGTGGCAGATACTTCAAATACATAAGAATACAAATAATTGATTAATTATGTTATTATCTATTTTTTGCCCGCAGCTTCGCTTGCGTGAAATTTTGAACCCGTTAAGTGACGATTTTCCATACAAACTTTCATCCCCTATTCCTAATCCCTTAGGGGTTGAATTCCGAAAAAATCTTCCTCATTCCTTGTCTACATTATAAAAAGAACCTCTGTGCATATTTTCAGCTTTCTAGGTCCAAGGGTTTGAGCTGGGCGTTGATGAGTCAGTCAGTCAGGACTTTTCTTTTATAGACCAATCACACCAAATGTATGCATTTTTATAGACAAGTAGATCCGATTTAGCTTAAAAAAACAAAATCGAGTTCGTGTACTCCTTATCTCTGTACTTTAAATTAAAGTAACAGTAAGTTCTACCTAGTTCAAAAGATCTATACCTAAGGAACTTCAGTAGACTCATGTCTTCAATATAGTCCTTTCTTTAACTTAGGTAAAGGAAAATACCTTCATTATACCTAAGGAAAGTCATTTAACTCAAAAATCTAAATTTTTATAGGTTATATTTATTTTACAAGAGGTATATGTGTTTTAAGTTTATTAAGTGAAATAAAATAAAAAAAAACCGGCCAAGTGCAAGTCGGACTCGCGCACGAAGGGTTCCGTACCATTATCTATAAAAACGGCAAAAAAACACATTTTTTGTTACCTATAGCGGCAACAGAAATACATCATCATTCTGTGAAAATTTCAACTGTCTAACTATCACGGTTCATGAGATACAGACTGGTGACAGACGGACGGGCGGACAGCGGAGTCTTAGTAATAGGGTCCCGTTTTATCCTTTGGGTACGGAACTCTAAAAAGCATGTGAAAAAAACATATTTTTTACTAGCCTTACCGGTACCGCTTAAAAGCAGCTCACTATATAAAATTCTTATAACTACCTATGTAAATAAAGTGTAGCTATAAAACATGGCACTGAAACTGAATAGGTATCTGCTAACCAGAAATTACCATACAAATTTTACAGCACCGGTTGGTATAATTCCACAATTTGGCTGCTCCATCCACTAAAACCCAGAGTTTATTCAAATAATACCTATAGAATACGGCAGTTTCCATCCATACCGCCATAATCTTACTTTAACACTGCGATCCTACTAAACGAGGAACTAAACCACACGCTCCGCCTATTTCATGATGGTGGTACTTCTACCTCCTTAACATCCCATACAAACTGTCACTACTAACAGACATCTGTTTATCTCCCACCGAACGAGATATCTACATATAACACTACACGCAACCAAAAGAGATGACAGCTAGTGTGCGAGCGAGATAACTATATTTCAAGGTGCACACCACAGCGGTAAGGTAACATCTTTAATAGAAACTAAATAAGAAACATTTGCATTGCAAGTGCAACCTTATCATTTGGGCGAGAGGGTTGTATTTAGATCGCGCGAATGCACAGACTGTATCATTCGAATGGAGGCCGATATGAAGAGTAGAGGTATAGTCTGGGTGCATAAATTAGACAAAGATGGAGAATATATGGAATTCACTGGTCATGTTGCAATAAAGTTTCATCCAAATTCCCAGTTAGGTAGTTTGCAGTGCGTTTAAAAGATGGCGCCACGCATGTTTTTGCAACCGATTTAGTGTAAATAAATTATTATTTTACTTACATATTTACTTTGGTAAGCACACATTTTTTTTTATTTACGATTTTTTTTTAAGAAAACTGTATAGTACCTAAAGCTTAGTGAAACATGCTTGAAAAAAGTTTAAAAAAATCAGTGCATCCCTGCGCTCTTGTTTTGAAAATGAATAAATGCATTATAAATACAAAAAATGCATGTAACGCAACTAATTAAGACAAAAAAGGCTCTGTACCTACAACTAACGCTTTTATGTAGTGTCTTAAATATACATAATATGAACTATGGACATTTCAGATTTTCCTGCGAAAAGAGGGACAAAATCTTAACATTCAAGCCATTCCAAGTATATTTGCCGGTTTATTTCATAATACTTGAAAATGCGTCCCACTTCCGGGAAAAATATTATTTCACGGCAAAATCGGTCTTTTTCTTTGAATTGATGTATTAAAACTGCTGTTAAATATTATAATTCACAGATATTTCAATAGATGCAGTTATAACAGCATGGGATTCATGTTAAATATGGCATTTTTTGTCATAATTCACATCACAATCATAGAAAACGACAGAATTCTTCGCACAAAAGCGTTTAAAACATAGCATGCAGGCGTAGCAAAGCGACATCTACCATAAATAATTTTTTGAACAGTTGTAGAACGTCATTCCGCGTAAAATATTCAAATTCAGTACTCACAAATTGTTTTTGTGCGTCGTGCAAACGTCAAAGTCGGTGATATCACATCGCGTGAGCGCGCCGCGACGACGCGCGTCCACGTCCGCGCCACTACACCGACGACAACCGATTTAACCTTGTTTTTACACGAAAAAACCCGAGTATTCACACAAAAAACACCTTCATATTTCGGTAAAAGTACGGAGCGAGCCGAGATGTGTCGTCCGTGGCCGCGTTCGCATCTAAACGGCCCGAGTTTTATGTTAGATTACAGACGTAACTTTTATAGATCCTCGGTGCTATATAACGCGGTGGGCGGGTTCAGGGGAGTGTGGCCCTTACGTGGAGAGAGGAGAGGCTATAATGGCGTGTGTTGGCCGTTGCACGGGTGTCATTAAATGTCGCGCGACGAGGGGCGAGGCGGGTGGAGGTGTGCGAGTAAAGTTTTGGGTATTGATTGAATATGAGACGGATTAGTGGTTAATGATCAACAATTGGGTGTTGGGCGCCTTAATTGGCATCGTGTTTGTACGGGGTGGTTACAGAAGAACGCTCGATATTAGTTCTCCACCCTGCCTACGCAACGATACACAGTTACATACCTATTTATATAGTAGGTATCTAGCTACGAGCTCGTAAAATACTAGAATGAATGGCTTGAATGAATTAAAATACCTCCACTGAGAGTAAATGCTACTTTTGTTTTCACAATAAATCCCACACGCTTTTAACATACATTTGTGAATTCATTAGTTACTAAAATAAACTCTATCTACAATGAATAAATAAAGTCACTTATCTACTCGACTCATAAGCGTAAGATAAGAAAGTTCTTCTCATAGGCTATATAAGCATTATTTCTTTAGCCACATAAATTTTCTAGTCGTAAAACTATATTATATAAGTATTTATCAATAAAATAACACAGTTAAGAAACGCAACTCGTCTACAAACATACAAAATCTAAAAAAAAAACAGAATTATGTAGATTCTTCCTAAATGAAACTCTACATACAGTACAAACAACTCTAGGTATAAATACATAAACCTACTAATACCTATGTAGAGTAGGTAATTGAAACACGCGTAGTAAATATGACACAAGAGGTTAAGTCACGATGTTATCTCTACGCGAATAGGTATACCTAATAGATGTAGAGATACGCCTACAAGGTAGAGACATTCTCGGAATGCGGCATTGTCTCACTACGCTCTTGATAGAGTCCACTCACGATACGAGGAGGATGTAATGTTGCCACAAAAAATGTGACTCGATCTGGGATGAGTTTATGAAAGAGGTTGTTATTTATATTTTAATTAATTAATTAGTCATGACTCTATAGGGTAATATTGCACTCGCCCACTATGAGTCATTACTGAAGGAGTGCTAGTGCATTACGGCTGATTCGAATACGAGAAAATATGAACTGAGGAAGTTCCAATGCAAATATATGAAATTTTGATCGGATGTAATGCACAATCGCTCATACAATGTGAGAATGTGAGATGAGTAAGGTGACAACACGTGACATAAGAGAATGTTAGAAGAATAAGGAAGAGGGAGAGAAAAGAAGAAGATGGAAGACGTGTAAAAGACGTGCGGTTGGACTGAGTGTTGAAAATAATAAAATAAAATAATTATCCAGAATATTCACTGTTATTATTTACTGCAATCCCACAAAAATAATACGGCAGCTTATACGGATCTTTTTTTTCTCGGATTCGGGTCAGACGCAGTGGAAAAGCACTCGTAGTTGCTTGTGAGTTAAGCACTGACGAAAAGCAATTCAAAAAAATGTTACGACCTACATAGGTGTCTAAAATATTAATTAATTACTAAACAAACAGCTCTAGACAATTATGAGCATCACTTTCCCATGACGGAATGAGTTACTCATTATTCATAAAAGGTAGGTTAAATACCTAAAAGCAACATCTAACTAGGTTAGTATTATACACAGCGTAATTTATATTTAGAATACAATTACACTAATTTTAGTGTTCAACTCCGAGATACGCAGACAGCTAACCGCAGCCGAAAATCCTTCAAGGCCGGTTTATATTGGCAGATATATTACATAGCCCAGTGCGTACGGAAGAGCACTGTAAATATCATTACTAACCTAATTTAAAAGCCTATTAGCACTAGGCTAAAGTATTTTGCTTTAAAATTAAACCCGCACTGAGCATCAGAAGGCCATTGTCTACCAAAATTGTTTAAAATTGCAATCAAACCGCAGCTGAAACACGGCCGTTTGACTTTTTTCTTATAAGATAACGGTCGAACAGCCATAGTTCAGGGTACCTAATCAGAAAAACGAATGTCATACTTTCGAATCGAAACGAAACAACGAACTTATAAATATACGATCAACGTATTGTCAAACAACGAACTACTATGTCAATATGATGATGATTGATTTGGTGTCAATTAACATTTGGGAGTCATCATCATCATCATTCAGCCGAAAGACGTCCACTGCTGGACACAGACCTCCCCCCAAAAGGGGGGGTTTGCCGTAATCACCACGCTTGGCAGGCGGGTTGGCGATCGCAGTATGGTTGTTAAAGTACTCAGAGAACGCTGCTGCCCATCCTCTAGAGAATCCCGTAGTCGCCTTTTACGACACCCACGGGAAGAAATGGGGTAGTGCTATTCTTTAAGTCCGGTACTACACGAGACCTTTAAGTCACACATTTAAGTTTAAGTGAGACATTTAGGGGTAGAGTGAACGAAAGACAAAATGTCCAATAGCGAAAACCGAATCGATCGTCGAATCCGAAACAGTTTCGTGGTTGGAAAACGTACGATCTGTCAGCCGAAACTTTGTAATTCGAATTTTTGATTGCGATCATAAGCAATGTTGTCAGTAGAATAGGGAGCCAATACTACTAACAAAAACTTTTATCAATTGCAATTGAATCGTTCATTCAGACAGTTTTCGTTTACGATATCTGTCAAAATGTTTGGTTTTGTTTTTGTTGTCAAACAATTTGATAGTTTTCGTAAACGAAAACTGTCTGAATAAACGATTCAGTTGCAATTGATAAAAGTTTCTGTTAGTAGAATTAGGCTCCTGGACGTCTCGCGTTTGCAAGATTGCATGGCCACACTAAGATCCCTGGTGAGACAAGAGACGGAATTTATCTGTTAAGATATCGTATGTTGCTATGTAGCATGGTTGTATGAAGTCTGTTGTTTAGAACTAGTTATACCAGCTTTACTGTGGATGTCTGTTATGTCTGACAAAATGAAACGTTTCTAACCTTGTATTTCGATAGGATAGATAAGACATTTGGGCAATTATCTTAGGTCTTTAAGTATTTTATAGACAATTTAGGATAGCCATAAGAAGAAAAATTGCTTGTATGAATTTTGTTTGTAGAGTCAACAGCAAAAGTCGGTGACTTTTTTAGAAACTTTGAATTCAATTATCAGTGCATTTAGTTATTATTTTTGTTTATAATAATATCTAGTAATAAGTGTTGTCTATTCTGTAATTTTCTATACAAAATAATATTAACAAAAAACAAGTTTACATTTATATTATAGGTACTTTGAAACTTCGTGCAATTATCATTCAGTTTTGATGTTGACTATAAATCTTTGATGTATGCGATGTAGGTAGGTATCGGATTACGTAGGAAATAGTTCAATGTCAAATTTCATCTGAAATAACTGATAAAGTTACTGATAATAAGAATAAAAGTGACCAACTTTTAATATTGGAAAACGTAACGAGTAGATTTATCAATCTATACGTAATATTTTAGAGTAGGTATTAATGAAAAATCCAGGTACTTAGGACAGATTAAATACCTAAATTATTATTAAAGTTTGTTTTTATCTAAAATATTTATGCCTGATTAACTTTTTATTTTATACATTAAAGGTAATGAATTAAACATACAATTAATAATAGAAAAACAATTACACATGCAGCAAAAAAATAATACACTTAGATATTCACTCACTTTCCCTCTTCCCAACTCACATGAACAGAAAACCATAAACCAATTATAAAAAAGTATAAAAACGACGTCTGGTAACACTCGCGAATTATACTCGTAAGTAGGTACACATCAACACGTCTGTGTGTATCAGATCGATCGCAACCTCGGGCACAATCAACCTGACACATTTGTATTCGCAGCACACGCCGCAACTGCACTGGCGGACAGGAAAATGGCGCAACTTTGAGATTTATTTATTTAGATAGATATTGCGAAATTTGTGGGCAACCTTGTGAAAATGTGATTTTAGATTCTATAGGTTTATGTGTAAGGCTTCTAATTTTTTTCTACGAACTTAGATATACAAATCTTTGCCTTTGCCCGAATTGAATCGGATAGTCTACGTAACCAATGATTTGGTAGAGATTAAACAAGACTGTTTTAGGTTACCTATTATTATCATAATCTACAGATAATTTATTAAGTTATGATAATAAACAGGAAACATTGAAAGTTTATTACAACTTCCATTTGTTTGTGTGTGGTTTATTATGTAAACAATCTTCCTAATGCCTAAATTATTGCTAATATACATAATAGTTCATAATGTTATCACAATTGTTTAAGATAAAATTTTATGCGTTTAACATTGTAGAGTGCAATGTTAAGTTTATTTTGATACTCGTAGTATTTATCATTGTGACATTAAAGTAATACACATTAATATTGTTTATTATCTATTAATTTATCGTTATTGAGAGATGACATCTATACATTACCTAAGTAAACTAGTATTTTTTAACAAACCGCAAAAAATCCTTCCAAAATAAAAAATCACAATCTGAAAAAATTACTTTACTGAAAGCATCCCTTAAGCTATATTTACATGTGTACAATTTTCACTATTACTTAAGACCGTGTTTCAACGAAATTTTCAGATGAACAGGCACCAAGAATCATGTCCAAAAACAGAAAAAAGATGTGTTCCATAAATCTGTCCGCCATTGCACAATAATGCTCGGCCGCTTGGATCCTGCAAATTCGGCAAAGTGTACGTCATCTCACATCACCTACATGTACCTATACCAGGTAGGTATGTGCTACCTGCCGTCCGCTCTACCTACGACTCCTGAATATCAAACGGTTTTTAAAGGAACCTGTTTATTCGCACGTTTTAAAGGACGGATATGTTGGTACCTACACGTTTTTATAGTCGGCTGATATAAAGGGCATCATTAGTTTAGTTTGTGTTAGTGTGCAGGTATTGATTTTAGTTAAGTGCCTAATTATATTTTAAATTAAATAATCGTGCTTTAATTATAAATAAAATAATATAGAATTAATTAAATAATTGGTGCTTATATCTACAGGTATTAATTATATATGTATAATACCTGCCTAAATAATAAACTAATTTTATCTAATGATACAAAATTATTAAAATATTCCAACTCGTAAATATTCCCTAATCAGAATAGAATAGACATTTATTCGTATGAAGTTACCTAAGATCTTATTTTTATTTTTTTAGATTCTTATTTCTCCTACAAAGCATTGCAAATCCTGCAACAAGAAAAAGTTTGGAGCAGTAAATTCTGAAAATATCTACGAATAAAATATTCCCTCCAACGTTCTCCCGAAACAATATGCTCATCAGTACCATTATCATTTCATTAAAATTCATCGGTCCAACTCTGAGTGGAAAATTTTAACCCTTTTGGCAAAACAAAAGAGGAAATTTCCTGCCACAGAGAGAGCCATTAAAGGGTCTTAAGACTAGTCCGGGTTTAGTTCCCTCGGAGGTATTGCCAAAAACAAAGAGGTTTGCAGACGGGCGCCGGGGGTGTGAGGGGTGAAGTGAGCGGGGCGGGAGGGGGAGAGTTAGGGGTAGGTGCGATGGGGGTAGCCTCCGCGGCTGTAACAGTTTTACGATCGGATATGCGGAGTGCTCATGCGCGGTGCAGCCTCAGCTCTTGTATTTGCATCAGATTATCGACGGATGTCCAGTCCATGGGAATTTATTAGGTAGGTATGTTATAGTCGGGTGACAGGATAATTAGCTAGTTAATTAAATAGATAAATAGCAATCTGGTTCAGAGATTCAAGAAAATATCTAATGTAATTCAGAATTAGTTACAAGTGATAGTTGTCAGGTATTATTAATAAGAAAAAAATATTAGACGTAATAAGTCAAGCAATTAAGCGTCAAAAATATTCAATCCAATACATATTTAGACATTTGAATTTTTTAAGAAGTTGAACGATCATAGTTTTTTCATTTTAATTTCACTTTTTTGCATGTCCAAAGCAATTTTAATTGTAAATCCTAATCACGAATAAGTAGTAAACTAAGTTACGATCGTTAGAATTTGATTGGAATTATCAAAATTCATTCATCGGGTTCATTCATAGGAATACTAATTAATCAGCTGCTTCGCTCGCATGGAATTATACAGTATCCTATTAGTACAAAAGTAAGTAATTGTTTGTGAACAAATGGAATAATGCAAAGTTACATTGATGCTTTATAAGTTGACAACGAAATAAGTAAGTAATGGACAAACACTCAAACGCTACTCAACTTTAGGTTAAATCTCGTGTAGTCACTGTTACTTCAAGGTGAACTGACAGTGATAGCACGAGAATTAACGCCAAATTTAAATTGATTAGCTTTTGAGAACTATAGCATACATATAAAATAATATTTGAATGATAAATTATTATGAAGACAATTTATAATATTAAAATACCAAAATATCACTCAACAATATGTTAAAAATGGAATTCTTCAAGCAAAAATGTAAGCGCTCTTCCTCTCTCTTACTCAAAATATGCTGTGTCCAACAGGGTCCATAATGGATCCAATAGTCTTAAGCCTACCACCGCTTATAATTTACCAAATTACATTAAGGAATGCAATAAAGTATTGAGTATTTGGCCAATTGTATTGTAAGAATTGACAATCCAAAGTTATAGTCAAGTTCACTAACCAGCGCAGTACTACCCATGTATTTATTACCTTGACACTAAACCTAAAGTTGTAAACATTATTTTAATTGGTCCTAAGCCAAAAGCAGTAAATCAGTGACGTAACACATCGTCATATAAAAATGACGCGACGCCGCGTGGCACCGGTCATCGACTCTGACCGGGGGAGTCAAACTATACAATACTACGATACGTGTACAACTCTTAAGATACGTGTACTATACAACTCTTAGATACTTGTACAACGTCACTAATGTAATAGATATGAGTGCTCCTACGAGCGACGATCTTGATGCGGTAGATAGTAACTTTATCCTAGCAGGATTTAGTTTCAGTTACAAAGTTTGAAGTATTTAATTAATGTGGAGTTAGGTGGCGCATAGTTTGACAGATATTTTTTAATTTTAGGTAAAATTAAAAATGCTGTTTCTTAAGAGTTTACTATGTGGTTTTTTGTGTATAACAAATATTATATTGGGCTTATTAAATAGCCACCGTAATTGCATGTTGTTTTTAAAAAGGATTGAAGCTCTAAACGATCTTTGTTTTCCTAAAGTGCTGAAAATTGCTTTAATGCTTTGAACATCGAAATGTTGACCAAAATTGTAGAGTTAACTTGGAGTGTTTACTCTTGTAAGTAGTTACTCTAAAAGAGAACAATAGAAAAACTTTTCATAGTAGGTAATTGTTTCACACATTCACACATTATTCTTCAGAAAAGAAAGGTTTTATTGTATTGTGTAGGTTCGCATTCTCATTATGGTTTCCCACGTCATCAGGTTTCCATATTTGTTACTGAATTATGGAACGCGTACTAACAAATGCAGGAATATTAAGAATATCAGTGAAATGTTCTTGGTTTTTACTGAAAACCAGCGCTTAGTTTACCTTTAAAGTGGCTTCTGACCGGGAGCATTACAGTGTACATTTTTTTTAAATTATTTTACTTGTTCCAAGTCGCACTTGATGGTAAGTGCAGATAGAGTCTAAGATGGGGCACAAAAATGTAAGTAACGGAGATATAGAGGGATTCCCCATACCCCTATATAATTTATTTAATTATTGATTAATGTGAATACATCAAAATGAATATGCTGTCATGTCAAAACTCTCAAAATCAGAAATTAATTACATATAAATGAGGTCTTGGCAAATTGACGGACCAAAGTAAACAGTCACTTAAAGCCTTTGTTTTTATCATTATTGTTGTAAGTTCTTCAGAATATCTTAATCTTCAGTAATAGATACCGGAAACTATATTTATACTACCTACTGTATTTCTTTTAATTCCTAAAAATCTTCCAGACATTTTCTGGTTAACGATTTAGTTTTATCCAACGCTAACTTAAGGAAACTATAAAATATCTTGTAGTTACCTGCTTCACACAAAATGAATAAAAATATACATTTGTGTCAACGTCGATTGAAGAATCAAAACTTTCCTTTCTATATCACTGATGGCCTCCATGATATGGCTAAGAATGTACGTACACATACGTGAACTTATTGATGAGAGTCAATGAACTGAACATCCATAACTATTATTTGATTACATCTGTCTATATATTACAATTTATTCAATTGCCTGTGGACAGAAAAGCGTCCCGTTTCAATTGTTCTATTAAAGAAGGCGACAATATTAATTAAGAGTTCAGAAGGGTAGGAGTTAATTATTGTTTTAACAACAATGAAGTGTCAATGAGTTAAGGAAGTTGCGTTTAAAATAAAATATTCATTAACTTCGTGGGCGGTAGAATTTCAATATGGTCATATTTAGGACGCCTCGTGGTCTGTGGCAGGCTTGAACTAGTGCGAATTCAAGCCTGCAATTCATCAACACCCTTTTTACAAACAACTATTATAATTGTCTCATGTATTTAAGAATCGTTGGAAATTATTTTTATAAGCCTATTTGAATGTCCCACAGCTGAGCAAAGGCCTCCGCGTTTGCCATTAAAACGTCTCTATTTTGTGCGGATTCCTACCATGTAAGCCCTACTTATTAAAAAAATATAAGCCAAACTGTTTAGTAACTGAAAGTCTTAAACTGAATTCTCATCTAAAGAAAAATAGGTAAAAAGCTTTTATTGTTCTGATAAAAAAACATTTTAAAATAAACGTCCACATACAATTTAAATAAAACACTTCAACAAGACATCTGCGTTCAAGTACATACAATATTCTACATAAACTTTACTTACGAACAAGCTTATCTATATCTCCACCGTATAAGTGCAACAGGTAAAAAAACAACATCGAAAACCAACCGAGAATAAACAAGCGTATATTTCGAATAAATGTGTTATAACTACAAGGCAGACTGGTTGGTATTCACAAAGGAAACTAAAGTCGATCCAACGATTCCGAGGCTCGGGTTTTATCCGACAATTTAAGAGACAGGGATGACATTGTCGACGATACGGCGACACGGGCAACAACGTTGCACCGTCCATTGCCCACTTCTATATAGATTTTATGTTTCTGCTGATATCAAGGCATTTACATACAACTTTATATTTCGACGACGCTGCCCTTTAAATAAATTCCAAGTTTATTTTTCTTTATTCCTTGTTGCGTTTAATTGAGAATCGCGTGTTTGCTTTTTATTTGTATTTAGTTTTATTTGAGCGGCTCATGCGATGGAATACGATATGTAATTATGCCCACATATTTTTGCAACTAATTAGTTTTAAAACATTGTAGGTAGGTGTTTGCTGTTGATATTGTTTATGTAAATGCAAACGCGCATGATTTCTCCGTGAAACGTTGATATCCTTGTTTTTAATATCATTCAAATTATCCTATGTTATTTGTATTTTATTCACATTGAACATCTTCTATGAAACACTAAAGAGTAGTTTGTATACAGGAAACTAGTATTTCTAGATGATAATATTAAATTCAAATATGATACTGAAAGTGCGTAAAATCTTCGACAGTACTGATAAATTGTAGTAAATTTCGCCATAAAACGGGTAGATAGTTACATTCTAAGCAATAACCATCAGTTAATTAATATATAATAAGCCAAGTTTAGACCTGTACCACTTAATCTTAATGCTCCGTACACACCGGGTACCTTTTGCGATTTTGCGATACATACCGCGCTTCAACGCATGTGTCGCAAATCGCAACATAAGCACGGTGTGGACGAGACATTTGATAAGCAACAGTGTTAATAAATGTTTTTAAACTTTCGCGATTTGTACACATTATAAAAATAGTGAATCGGGTCTTCTCGCGTAACCGTATTTTGTGCCTCTTAATGTTTGTTACGCGAGAAGACCCGATTCACTATTTTTATAAAGCAACAGTGTTGCTAAATATACTAATTAACTTTGCTGGTATGATGGCGCATGCAATTTAATATCATTATCTACCGATGCATATAAATTAACCTTATTTGTACTAATAAAATGGCTAATTTATTTACAAAGGTAGGTAAAATGACATGGTGATATTCTCACAGATATAGTTTCTTCACATCTTTCACTTCAAACGGTAGTAGATAATCTTATACTTAATTAATATTCAATTAAGAACAAGGCTAAAATATATATACGTAGATCTTATTAAAATACCTACAAATTTAAATGAAAGTGGATTTTTATCATCGATTAAACATTCTGTTACAAATAATTAATTTATGACTTAATTAAAGAGTTGTGTTGAAAGAGAAAAATATGATAGTAGGTATGCTATAAATAAGTTTACTCTTTTAATAATTTCGTCACTGATTCTTAGGTGAATTAAAAACTAATTTCAATTAAACCCTGCTTAAATGTAGAGCATTCATTTTAAATAGATATGGTTTAGGTATGTTTAAATATTGCTAACTGTCTTTAAGTTTTTAAAGATAGCTGATAGATATTTATTAGGCTTAATATTCCCAAGACAGTCGATATGGGTATTCCGTAGCCTGAAAGCCCGACGACCGCTCTAACATTAGTTTTAGAAGTTCACAGATACTTGTAAACCTCTCCTAATTTTATATTTTAACTATAGCGTTATGAAATTAACTATCTAAAAAGTTATCGTATCAGATACAGCTGCTGTAAAAAACTAGTTAAGTACTTTAGTGCATACTTAAAGCTCACACAGACTAATTAAATAATTTGCTAAAATTATAATTGTTTAAAAAAAGCAACGAATTATACCGTGTCTGAACTTCGTGATAGGACAAGGTCAGTTTCTTTATAACAACAAAAACAAAAACTTTAGTCATCAGCAAACGTAGATGAATATTTTGACTTTTAACAATTAATTATCCCAAAAACTAATTGTCTAAATATATCGTAATACTATTCTTTAAAGAATTCATTAGTGCATCATTATTTAAAAATTTTCAAATCATTATTTAAATGATAACTGGCACTTTGATATTAAATTATTATTTTTAAAATTTTTATCTCTCGTCTTTTACTTTTAATGTTGACTGTAACCTATAACTTTTAACGTATTCGAAACGGTTAGCAGAACAAGTAATTACTAAACAGGTATTATTAAGTACTAATTTGTATATTCGGTGATAACGTACTGCTTAAGTATTCTGTTGCTAATTAATTACGTAGTTACCTAACACCTTTATATACCGTAATGTTAAGTATATATTTAATTAATACTTGTGTATTTATATTCTGTTCAACGAGCGATGATTCCTGACTGACATAGCGGCCATTTTGTAAATTGTAGCCATAAGGAGACTGCTTTCGAAAAATCGTAAACAGCATCATCAAAAACCGTAAAATAGCTGTGTTATCCATGTTTTGTTTTAAAAAAAAACATTTGATATTCTCTGTATGGTAACGTTTTATAGACAAATATAAGGACTCACCTTACCATAAAAAGGGTATATAGGGTGACTGGTAATTAGTGACCGATACTTTAACACATGATTGTACTCATGATAACAAACAACTTTCCCAAAGAAACATTATTTATAAAACAAAAAAAAATCCATAGGTATTACGAGCCGCGTCCATTCCGTAACGGTTTATTAATAAATTTTAAATGAAAAAAATAAAATTAAAATAATGTTTCTTTGGGAAAGTTGTTTGTTATAATGAGTACAATCATGTGTTAAAGTATCAGTCACTAATTACCAGTCACCCTATATACGATAAAATACATCACTGTGAAATTCTCAAGTATTTGTTACCACTGTCTTCTAAGAGTACACTCATTCCATCACTATTTTGCCGCCAATTTTCGAACACACAAGCACTTCCAACTATCACAGAGTAACCAATTAATAGAGGTCGAATCATACACAAACTCAACACAGAGTATTTTACCAATCAGATGTAAAATCAAATATAAACTTTGTTTTATAAAATACACAAGGGACTTCCATCTTCAAAGAACGTCAACAACACTTTGTTCTCAGTTAAAGGAGACTATACACTGAAAGTTTGGCCATCTATTAGTGATTTGCATGTAAATAGCCGCCCTGCCGAGCAAAGCTGTGAGACACTTTCCAACTTGTTATATTTTTTTTACGAGAACTGGGAATTCTAATTTACATAACGAAATGGCGCGAGAATTTTTGTAACTTCATTGTTTTTGTAAAAGTAACTACTACCTAATGCTTATTTGTTTTGTCCTGTTAGGATTTATGAGATAATTGTATGGCACTGGCTGAAAAGCCAGATAGATTATTTATAAGATTCTTCATGATAGGAAAGTTGACAGATACCTTTTAGCTGTACGTGTACTTAATTAGATAAATACACCAGAAAATTGTGAAGAAAGAAGTTAACGTCATATTTTTTTTACCATTTTTATTTCATAAATTATCTTTCTTAAAATATTTTCATAATTTCTATCATAATTATTCTGTCTGTCGAAGGACCGGTAGCTGTTAGACCAGTCCTTGAGTGGAGGCCGCGAATCGGAAAACTCAAGGCAATCGCTAACTCGCTAGGGGGCTAGCCAGTTAGACCGACGACCTGTACCCCAAGTGTGAGTTTTTTTCGTTAACTACTGTAGTTGCGTCACGACAAAAATGTATGAAAATTTAGGCTGTGTCTCTAGGCGCACCGTTCAATTAACGCGCGAATTGTAGTTAGCGAACGGTGCGCCTAGAGACGCAGCCTAAATTTTCATACATTTTTGTCGTGACGCAACTACAGTAGTTAACGAAAAAAACTCACACTTGGGGTACTGATGAAGGTAGCTGGGATGGACTGGATGCGGAAGACGGATGACCTGGTGCTGTGCTGCGGTGCCATTTAGGAGAGGTTTATGTCCAGTGAGCTACGATAGGCTGAGTTGATAGGGAACCAAAATATTCCTACACAAAGAAGAAGTAAATATACAATGTTAGTCAAAAAGGGGGTACTAATCCGAAAGGGTGTTAAAGTACACATAATAATGAATAACTTTTGTTCTACAAGTTTTCCCAAAACTCAATAGTTTAAGAGAAACAGTAGTTCAAAAATCTCAAAAAAAATCTCTAAAATCTATCTATCCCCAGTTATGATCAGCTGTGTTTACATTTTAGGTCATATTTGGGGTCATGAATTAGAAACACCATTTTCTGAATTTGTAACTAAAGCAGGGATGAAGAAATTTAAAAAATCTAAAATAAAAGTAATTGTATTTGGAAAAAAATATATCGAATTTTGAAATTTTAACACTTGCTTTCGAGCAGTCATCAGCGATACTATATGTGGGCTTCGGATTAGTACCCCCTTTCCGACTAACCTTGTACATACATACTTATACATAAAAACACGCCTTTTTTCCATGGGGTAGGCGGAAACTGTAGAACGCCTCATGCTACAGTCCTTACATACGTCTTCCACTTCATCCACGTTCATACATCATGTCATACACGCACGGCCGGTTGAGAGTACTACGCATCTGCCCTTTTTGAAGGACATCACCAACAACATCGATGTACAGTTCGTCTAGGGCGTCCTCTACTGGCGTTTCCACGGATATCCGCCTTATAAATTCCTTTTGTTAATTGCCGTTCAGTCATTCCCTCAACATGACCAAACCACCTAAGCATGCATCCTTTCAATTTTTGTCACTACATCATCTTTCATCATTCTTGTATCAAATAATATAGAACTAATATCAAATGCTCCTAATAAGAAATCTACCTACCTACCATACCATACCATAGAACTCAAGGAAATAAGTCGACAAAATGTCCAAAGCAATCATCCACATTCCCACTAGCTCACTCAAGACACTCGTGTCCACATCTCCAAGGCAAATATATACGGAACCGAGCCACTTGGGACCACAGCCCTTGTTATGTAAATGTGGTGGAACTACTTACGGACGCATTGGAGAATGGACAGCGGGACGTGATGGGTATTATTAGTTCAGTGATTGGATACATTTGAGTAGGCAGCTTGCAAGTTGGATAAAAGTAAGGAAAAAAAAATATTCCTTTGTAAATTTTTGATATACCTACTTAGAGCATTAACCCAATTTTTATTTTCAACAACCCAAAATTGTATTTTACTATTAAAGTCTTTCAAGTGTAACATCGGTAAGTGACACTGATTACCTAAATTTTCTTACAGAAATCTTACTTCAGATCAGGATTTAAATATTACTTTTTATTATAGAGGCACAACTAGCAGCTACACTATGTAATGTGACTGAAATTTACGGTAATAATGTAGCCCACAGGGCTGTTCCCGGATCAACATTATGGATAGAATTATGATCCGCCTTCTATCCGCTATATATCACTACATAGTATAAAACAAAGTTGCTTCCCGCTGTCTGTCCCTATGTATGCTAAGATCTTTAAAACTACGCAACGGATTTTGATGCGGTTTTTTTTAAATAAATAAAGTGATTTAAGAGGAAGGTTTTAAGCTATAAAACGTAGACGTGCAAAGCCGGGGCGGGTCGCTAGTATAGATATAATCCGCTTCCAAAGTAAGCGACTTTATATTATACCTTAGTAAATAGGTACCACATAATGATACAACAAACTCAATACTTCTCTCATTAAAACTCCTTATTCCTTTTTCCCATCAACGCCTCACAATTATACCAGTTCCTTAATTGGTCTCCACCCGACTCTTTTAGCACCTGTATCAATAAACATGTAAGCTTATTATCCAAACGATAATGTACCGAGAGAAACCATTGGATTAAAAGTATAAACTCCAAAAATCTTTATCGAAACTTTTAAGATTATTATCGGATTGGAAAGCTGGCGTTCGATGACATTTTTATGCAAATAAGCTTCAATACACAGAAAGGTCCACAATGACCCTCTCAAATCGGTTTAAAGAAATTGTTTTCAAACAGACTCCGGCGCATGTTGTTATGATAATTTTGTGAAAGTTTGAAATGAAAAAATGTATGAAAGGATGATTTGAAACAAACCCTTTGTAGAGTTGGTTTTGCATTACAATAGAGAAAGGATTGTACTGCAGATATAAAATAATGTTATGGTGCCTACTCATATTAATTTGAAATAACGGAAACCTATTGGCATACTGTGTATGTTAGTTTCTGGTCCATAGTTAGCGTGTTTAGAAAGCATTTGATCGCTAAATTAGTTATAACTTACGATCGAACAATACTGTTTCTAGATCTAAATAAACCTTTAAAGGGCACAATGCTTTTACTACAGGCTAAAATATATAAAAAAAAAAAAAAAAAAAAAAAATATCTTTGTTTTATTTTTACTCAAGAATATTAAAAAAAAGTCATATTGGAAGGTTTAAAAATAAAAATATAACGAAGGCTTTCACGAAATGCTCCAAAAAAGTTGGTGGTAAAAATATTCTATTTGCCCTTAAAGGGATAAAGAAATGCAGTTGCTTGTTCTTTGTCAGAAACTACAGTGAACAGACTTTAGTCTATCTAAAATAATCATAAACGCTTATGACAATTGAATACTTAGATAATCTGCCTATTTCGGTCTAGGCAGGCACGATCACGTCGGTCACCAAATTAATGTTGTTAGAGATTGAAGTCTTACCATTCAACAACAATGCATAGATTGCTATTTAATCAGTTTTCATAAATGGTAATATACGATGAATAAATTAACAACAATATTTTGAGTGTTTGAGGGGAAACTGCATATCTAAAAAGGACAAAAAACCGTTTTCGATGGTGTGTGTAGTCCGCCAACCTACACAGCCGAGCTAACTTGCGATAATGTAAGGCTTATCTAGCCTCGCCACGAGTTAATGAGACGACAAAATTATGTCGCGCTGCGCATGTCAGGCTTGTATGCCAGTGTAATGTGGCCACGTGGACTAAGGCCTAAACTCGAGGCCCATGCCCAGCAGTGGGAAAGTCAAGGGCTGATTATGGTAATATTTTATTTATATAGAGACATAATCTTACACTACATTTAGTTACAGTAATTATGTACCTATTTACTCTAGGTATCAATTAACGCCCTCATCTTTCCATTCGTTCCCATTCTTAACATTATTCAAATTTAAAAGCAACAGATACATACAATAAATGTATATGTACCTACCTAACATAATAATGCAAATTGAATTCAGTTATCGTGCTCAAATTTCGTATGTAGGTATGATAGTGTCAATTAAGATATCAAACTTGACTCATGCAGTCATAAAACATAGGTATCTACACAATAGCAAGGTGACTGAACGCCATTCGTCGACGAACACGTTATCAATCTTTATTGACAACACGACTTGACATAATGCTATGCACTGACGTACTGGAAACCGAGTACAAACATAAAATACGACTAAAGAAGGTTATCTTAACCGAGAACCGGTCGACAGTGGTTCGCTGGTAAGCTCAGTGTAACTATGTTAAGCATGGAGCGATGACGCGTCGAGGTACACAAGTACACTTCAAAGGTATAGACTGTAAAGGTATATAATACTCACGTGGTCTAGCGATGGTGGCCGTCGCGTAGCAACAAGTCGGAGTCGCATCGCAGTCGCCGTCGCCGTCGTCGTGAACATCGGAAGCACTGCACTATTGCACCAGTCCACCGGTGGCCTTCCGTCTTGCCACTATCACTCGCGTATCTACGCTCGCGAATGCGGACTGATTTTTTCTCGCGTAACGGCCCATTAAACTTGTAGATTTCTATCTCACTCGAGAACACGATAGCATTAAGAGGCGAGACAAAGAAAGGTTGCGGTTTATGGGTTGTTGATAGAATTGGTATCCGCTCGGTAACGTACCGCCGCCGTGTTGCATATTTTTATAAGATGTAACCTTGTAATGGTGCACGCGGAAAACTAGTAGCCATTTTTTTATTTTTTCACAGAACAAAACCTAACTGAATCAATATAAGTACGGACAATATTAAAATGCCTTCATCTACTATACAAAATCATAGTCAACTGCAAAAAAAATGGTTTGGCTCTAAGAAAATTAAGGCGTTCTTTTAGCAAATAATCACAGTCACATACTTTTTGTATTATATAATAACTCGTGAGACACATTCATATTTATTAGTTACGGTTTATTCACGTGCATTTTTCGGAATTGCCAGACCAGTTTCACATACTGTTGAAATTATTATATTAGTTAAGTAGGTTAACTGGATATGGTGTGACATGGGCAAGGCCTTTGTCTATGTAGATATGTGATTACGATAAACGAGATTCCTAATTGCCGCGCGTGTAACATTTACGCAATTTTCTAGATTCGTTAAGAACAGACTGTTCTAAATTTTCTTCATTCTGAGCAAAATGAGTTGCAGCATTCTTTACCATAATTATGTTTATCACAATAACTATACATAGCTTTAAATTACTACTTACTTGCATTGCTAGATTTTAATATTTCAAGTAAACTGCGCAATTCTGACGTAAGTTAGGCGATGCTTACTTAGGATATAAACCGTTACGTACGATCGTAGGAAACGTAGGAAAACACCTTACATGGTATACAGAGGTTAAAATACGACCAGTCTTTTTAGCAATAATGTATTGTTTTTGAGAATAGCGTAGGCCTACGTCTACACGACGTAGCACGTAGCATTGGTATTTTAACAGGCTGCGACGACGACAGCTCTGTTTTTTAATGAATAAGTTACAGGAATACTAGAAGATACAAACATGGCTAAACTCACCTAACTGCATTAAGACACCTCCACAAAACTTGCCACACAATCTACACTACTTCGTAGACGAGCTACGAGAAACAATAATATACTACGAAAAATATTTGAATCGAAATGTAAACGGCCACATCGCCCTCACAAGGTTACGTCGTAGGGAATTATAACGCCGAAAGATGTTTAGGAAATATAGGCGTCACCGAGAGCGCAGCCGTACATCTTGCTTATATCGTCTCTACCAGCATTGGAGAGCAGAACATCAAACGCCGTTATGGCCCCCGGACGTGCCGACCGCTCTGCCTGCGAGAAAAGGACAAATCTACACGAAAGAACGAGACAGCTCATATTTTTGCACTTTCAATACTTTTATTATTCGCAACACAAACAAACATTCGGATCGAATATAACGCTGCGAATGAAATCAAGTTTTGCTGAGATCAAAGTTTGGACACAACTTTTTTAAGACGTGAAGACGTTCAGATAGCTCTGAGCGTAGGCGGTGTGTCAACGTTTCTCACTTAGCCTCGGAATTTTCTTAATAAAGTCATCGCTTATTTATTAAGTTTTTATCAAAATTTAAATCGTTCGCTGTTTTTGTTTACTCGCCTGTTTGTCATTTGTTTTATACAGTCGAAAATGTATAGTATAGATATTAAAGTAAGTGAAAAAAAACACGTTCGATTTAAAGGATTCTATTAGACATAAACGAGTGCTTTCGTTACTCGATAATGAGGTGCTCAAATAAAAATATTAGTTTTTTTTCTATTTCACTTTCTACTGTAAATTCTAACACCTAAATTGGTAGCTTATCCAACTCAAACAGATACCTACAGCAAAATTAAAACAGTTAATAGAAAGACTATCGACACAGCTAATTTGGAATTAAACTGCAATGAAAACTTGCATGTCCAATTAGGTGCTAAATGGAGCATTAAATTGTCTGCACAATTTATATGATAAGTCTGAACACACAGAAATGCCAGGCAGAATATATAACCATATATTACACAGAATATAACCTAACTCAAGCCAAGCGTTTTATTTACATTCTCGCAAATTGAATCCTTGGTTCGACGCCAAGAGGAAGCTTGTTCACATATTCATCCAGCCAAAAGAGGGTGGGAGGCCGGGAGGGACGAGATTCGATTTGCCTAATAGCAGGCGCGAGGTACGGAGGGCACACTCAATTACTCAGAGTGGAGGTGTCCCGTAGCGCCCCGAACATAATTACATTATCTGATAAACGGTTAGCGCCCCAATTTCCCACATGTGTAAATTTTCTTTTTTAGCGCTCTAATAAAATGGAATTTATACTGATAATATGGTATATTGGTTGAAGCACGCACTGATTTGAAAATCTAAGTGCTTAATCACTCACGACTGTTTAATGTGTAGATACCTATATTTTGTTATATCAATTCTTATATACACTTGAGATAGTTACAACTACTTACCTAAAGGTTAGAATTTTCTTAAGATAGATAGATAGAATATGCAATAACAATAGCAAAAAAACAGAAACAATTTGGAACGGTACAATGGCGGTCTTATCGCTAATGGCGATATCTTCCAGACAACCTTTGGATGGACTTGGAACACATGAAAGATAAATCATGGGGGCAGTCAGTAGTGTACTACTTACTGCACAATTTTTAATTTATTTTTATAAAAAATAAATAAATACCAAAACATATACTACACTTATATAATATGTATTTTGTGTGGGTTTCATTAACCAAATGTAAGTAGGTATCCACAATAAGCTGAAAATGCAAAGCTGTTCAACCTGTTTCCGTCGGAGCGACGAGGTGGCGCTCTCTGCTTAAGTTTACACCAAAGAACTGTACTTTGACTCATATTTCGCCGTAATTTGCACGCCTTTTCACATAAAAGAAGCAATTACGAATTAAGTCAGGATTTGCAGAATTCTTTCTTAGCAACCGTTGCTGAGAAAATGGCATTATTTTTGTTATTTCATAAGGATTTTTTCGCACGATTTTGTGATCAAAGGTTATTCACGTCGGGACAATTCAGTTGATAATTACGAAAATGTAACCATAAAAGCCTGGAATGGAAGCCTTCATGAGGCCTAAAGAAGTAATGTTTCGTACATTGAACCGGTTTTTAGGAATCTTGGCCGCTGACTTAGACTTTTTTTTACTCGGCTTCCTCTGTGTAAATTATAAGAGAGTATTTCAACTTTATTCTGACTTACACCTACCTACTTAAGCAAGCACTTGTGTTCTTGTTCTTCCTAGCATTTTCTAACTATGCTGGGGTTAGCTTCTAGTCTAACTAGATGCGGCTGAATAGCAGTATTTTACACGGAGCGACTGCTATCAGAGCTCCGCAACCCAGTTACATAGCAATGCTGACATACTAAGTTTAGACCTGTTCAGACTTTCGGGCTATTGACAACCCGTAACGACGTTCATTAGTATTTGTATGACACCCGGGACATCCACGGACTAACCGCGGCAAACGCCGCTTAACCACGCCAAACATATGATCTGCGCCTTCGTTAATTAGCTACGACCCTCTCTTCAGGCAGGCCGCACCTGCGTAGTATTAACTATTCATTGGATACTTGTGTTTTCTTTTTAAGTTGTCGTGCAATTCTCGGTTAACCATCCACTCGAATCCATACTGAGGAGCGACCTAGAAGTTATAATGTCAGCGGAATATCCAGCAGATATGAATTGATCTTTGATTCTTGTAAAGGTACCACCAGAATAAATTATTAGCAATCTCCTCGTCTGCCGGACACGTGCCTCTACCAACAACGAGGTTATATAATATACATAGCCTACAGTCACGACGCTGAACAACCGGGTATATTATCTATCATTGATGATAATCATGTTACATTAAGGCTGATGTTCACCAACATTATTCTCTGGCTAAACAACCGTCTAGGTACTTAAGACTGTGGCACGTTTTTCGAGTAAACCGTAGTTTAACCAAAGAATTGATACTAGTGACCACCAGGCTAACTTGGTTTTCCCAAAGTTCAAGCGACAGTTGATTTAAGTTATGAACAATACCTACCACTAATCATGCGCTTACTAATAAGACTAGTTTTATAAACAAAGTGGACTAAGTTAATATTCATGATTATCACTTGCGTTGACGGCGAAGGAAATCATTGTGAGGAAATCCGTACCCCTGAGAGGGCTTCCAAAAAATCCTAAGAGCGGTTACGCACTGCATCCGATCCGAATCCGAGAAAATACGTTCCGAAGTAGTCATAGAACTATTTGTACGGTAGTTAACGCACTAGATCCGAGTTCCATCATCCGATTTCTCTCCGTCATCCGTGAGTTTCCAATTCGGAAGAAAAATTGACGGACCGAAGTAGCCGTAGTACTGTTTGTATGAACGCTTTCGCATTACCTCGGATTCACATCGGACGTCAAATGGATATACCAAAGATGGCCCCTGAATTGTTTGAATTTGGATCAGAGATCGGATAAGTGCGTAAGCGATATCCGAATTTGGTCCGAGTTTTTTAGACTCTAGAATAGTATTTTCTCGTATTCGGATCGGATGTAGTGCGCAAAGCAATATCCGAATTCGGTCCGAGTTTTTTACATTCTTATTTTCACGGATTCGGATCGGATGCAGTGCGTAATCACTGTAATGGTGTATGTAGTTCGTCAACCAGCAATAGGCCAGCATGGTGGAATAAGGCCTAAACCATTTTGATTCTAAGAGAAGTCCCGTGCCCAGCAGTGAGATAGTAAGGAGCTGATTATACTATAATGCTGCCAAAAGACCGCGAAGTTCCGTAGGATGTGCCACTAACTAACAATAAAGGGGGCTTTTCAGGGGGCCCAGCTAGTGAGCTGGCGAGTTACCGTCTGCCAACACACTTCAATTTCAAATTTTAAAGGCCGACGCCGTTTTCTTTTGGCAATAGAAGTTAAATAGTCCATTTAACACCCCCTCCCATAGACCACTTTTATTTGTACCATATTTCACAATAGTTTTGCACCCACCTGGGACGGTCCATGACTGTACTCCAATAGTGCAGCCGTGGATAGTCCCCGGTTGGTGTCCCATCCCATCTTAGATTAAAGTTCTCAAAGGGGCCTCTGCGCGTTGGACCTGTGTCCCCGTGTATGCCTTCCAAAGAACCGGACATCTTCCGCAGGGAGGATGAGCCGTGATTCCCAGAGAGATACAAATAATCATTTAATTCAAGTCACAGGACTCATTGACTAATTTATGCTGCCAAAAGACCGCGAAGTTCCGTATGATGTGCCACTAACTAACAATAAACGATATTGTTAGAATTTTCTAACAGTAGGTATCTTCTGTATTATCATTAGAGATCGGATATTCGGACGCATATTTACCTAAACTTGAGATGTTGGCTAATATGGAACGCGCTTTTGTATCGAAAAATGTCGCGGTCCCGGGACAATTATTTTAATTTATGTTTTTTTTTTTTAAGATTTATCTAACACACACCATTCTTCTTCTTACACTCTACATACACACATATTTGCATCGGGGGTTAAACATTAATTTTAAATAATTATAATTATGCAATCCAAGAATCCCGGAGTTTTTCTTTTAATAAATCATTTTAAGATGTCGCTTCCATATTGTACACCCGACTAGTTATGCATTCCCGGTGTTCCTGGCATCCCGGGTTTTTTCTTACAAAAAATATATTTTAAAAATCCGCTTCCATACTTTCGTATTTTAATTATTATACTCTAGATCTAAACTTAGTACTAGTAGGTACTTATAGTATCAAAAAAATCTCTCTCTGCATGCGTTTAAAAATAAACTATTGGTAATTACTTCTTACTTGTGGGTAGGTAACTTGAAAATAAGTGAATCATCAAGTGATAGGAGCTCTAAACTTAACGCGTTGACTTTCTAATTAGTTTGATTGGACTTCTGAAGCGGGAGCTAAAATTATTTATCATCATGAACAGTTAAAATAAAGTAGAATTTTAAATATTTTATAATTAACTAAACAAATATACAATTACAATATTTAGTATTAATTTCGCTAAACTAGTTCACCAAACTAACACTAAATATTGTAATTTCATATTTGTATGTCGTGGATTTCCGCATGAATTTTCGTTTTTAATTTAATTTAGTAGATATGATTCACGTTAACAATATTATTCTGGTTTGGTACGTTTGGTCTGGTACAAAATAATTATAACACACGATAGCCAATATGACAAATTATAATTTGTCATATTGGCTATCGTGTGTAATGTAACCAACAATGTAATTCAGACACAGTGTAAATTTTATGAAATAAATAACTGAAAAATGAAATTTAAAATAGATAACGCTTGATTTTTTATTTATCTTTTGTTAAATTTCCTAATGTAGGTACCTACTGTATTTCAGTAGACGAGTAAAAGAAAACAAAAATTCCTGTGATCAATTTTTAATACGATATCACTTAAACTGAAAGATAAGCAGTTCACAGGTCCATAGCAATATAATTATAGGACCAATATTATATTTATATTAAGTATGTATTCAATCATTCTCAGATTGGCGTGAAAAATAATATCCTACCTAAATAACTTATTTTTAGCCGACCGTACCTACCTGTTTAGCTACCCACTTACGTCCAAGGTATTAATGTCATAAATTAGCTTTATCCCGCAATGGCTATCAACATTTTATACCCGTTTAAACATAAATAAAACCAAGCGGAATACACAACGAAATAACTCTTAACGGAATATCAACTACCTTACCTAAATGCCACGGTTTAGCAATATAATACGATATGTACAAAATGAGTATTGAATATTAACAACTCGATGTATAATTCTGAGGCTAACATACCCATAATAAGAGCCTTCAATAACACTAAACCACTGATTTCATTACAGCCGCATATTTAGATTGTACTTGCGACATACAGTGTTGCCTCAATATCACTGCTTAAGATATCAGAATGGAATAAAAATGCAGTGGAAAGTGTAAAATACTGTCGATATTTTATTCATAATTATTGTCGACGAGGTGCGCGCGCGCGGATTTACCTACCTACAGGGCTCCGAAAGGACGCAGGGTTGACGGCGGCCAATAGGAACGAGTTCCACATTTAAACTGTAATGCGTCCAGTGAGAATGAGACGTGATATTTTCGATTGTTTATGTTTTTGTAGTGTTGTGTGAAGCGAGGGGCAGGTCTTGTTATGCTGGTGGTGTAATATGAAGTTGTCTCGGTTCGGTTCATTTATATGCTAATCGGCGAGGAGGCGGCGTGCTCCACAATAACCGGTAGGGCCGCGGGCGCAGTGTAGGTGCATACCACTCCGGTTACTTTGTCGATTATCTCGGGAATACAGATTTATAAGGGTATCGATTCAAATCTCCTGAGAATTTTTCTCGAATTTTGTAAAGGAAACGATGTTACAACTTATACTTAATTTTAGAGAACTTTAGATTACAAGGTAACGATATGAACCTTTTCACTTTAGGCTTTACGTGTCTGTTTAATCAGAAAATAATACTTACTATAGGATATTGGAAACTTAGGCACCTATAAAACATAGACACTCAGGTCTTTTTCATCGTTCCACTTCTCGACGTGTCAGCCGAATGGCACAGGCATGCGGCTGGGTCGTGGGTTAATGCGGCGTCGAAGCGATATCTGCACGAAGTCAGGATTTCTTCGCCTACCCTCGCTTATTCTTGATAAATACTAAACTCTAGTATTTTTATTTTACAATTAGATACCCATACTAAGTGATTATTAAGTATCATCGTCATCATTACACCTCGTTCATCTTGTCAGATGATTTAAGCAGCAGCTATGTGTATTATGTAAGACAATGTCATCCGATAGTAAGTATTAGGTAAGTATGGGTAAAGTTTTTATATCAACTGGGAACATGGGCCTCCCATTATCCACAACAATGAACGTTTTAAGGGAATATTTTTTTAAAAGTGTAAAAGATACAACAACTTAATCGTTCGGGAGTGATTCTATCATTACAGTTATAGCTAATATCGGTATGTCAGGATTGCGAGCAAGGTAAACACAGTAAATAAAACCAACATAGACTCTCCACCACTGAGAGTACTTGTATTTGGTTAGTATTAGTAACATAAACTAGATCACAATATATTACTTTACACAATTATTACAAGATCTTAAAATAAGGACAAGCTAATCAGATATAAAAGGTCAGACTTCTTCAGCTGATCAACACGGAATGCACCCGCTTCGTCGAATGACCACCGCCTTTATAACCTCGGGTGCGTTGATCCATATCGACGACTACCTTCTTTTGTCAACTTTGCCCAGCGCTACCCGCTACCGATAACAAAAGCAGTATTGGCCTCTCGGTTGAACCCTCTCGCCTTGCATCCAGGACGTTGTAAGTCAGATCGTGACCAGGACCTCTGACTTTTCGAAAGACGTCCACTGCTGGACATAGTCCTCTCCCAAAAGGGGGGGGGGGTTGCCATAATCGCCACGCTTGGCAGGCGGGTTGGCGATCGCAGTATGGTTGTACTCAGAGAACGCTACTGCCCATCCTCTAGAGAATCCCTTAGTCGCCTTTTACGACACCCACGGGAAGAGATGGGATGGTGCTATTCTTTAAGTCCGACACTGCACGAGACCGAATTCATGTATGGATCAGAATTTGATTATCACTTGCATTAACGGTGAAGGAAAACATCAAGAGGAAACCTGAACACATGAGAAGGCTCTAAAAAGTTCTCGATAGTGTATGTACTCCGGTCACCATGTTTCGAAAATGAATTGACAATTGCAGTATAATATTGTTATGTATTGTTATTGTAGTAGGACGCAGTTGCCCATCATCTTGTGATTATCATCTTTTATAACATACATGTGTAGAGAGAAGATAGCTTAATGTTTGTTGGCAGCCACAAGGTTCTTAATTCCATGAAAACTATAATTACGGGAATTACTGGTAGATTTATCCATCTAGATAGAAATCAGTGCATGAATGTTGAGCCGAGGCTACACATAGCAGCGACGCGATTTGCGACACAGAAGCGATTTAAAAAAAAACATATTTTAAGTGTAGGTATGGCTATATTAAACACCAAAAATCGCTAGCAATGTTTGTTTTTTTATGTGACAGGAAATAACCACGAAATCGACTACATTTTATCTACCCGCGAAATTTTAAGCGGTTTTATATGTTCAAAAGTACTGTTGAGTATGGTGTATATGTTACTGTAAAAGCTCGAATATTATTAACTCTGACACTGACTTACGTACGTCTCCTCACACTTCAGGTCCAGTTGAAAACCAGCGTCAGGCACTGCTTTGGCGCAGCCGTGAGGCACACTTCCCTGCTAATTTCTTTTTTTTGTTTTTTTCTTATGCTTTATTTTATACTGTGTGCCTTTTAGTCTGTGTTAAATAAATGTATTTCTTTCTTTCTTAACTCTTAGGTTTTGAGACATGAGGTGGTAAATGTAAGGTTTGATGTAAAATAAGAACATTTTTGGGGCTTTTACCATTAGAGCTTGGAACATACTATGTTTTACCAACGGCGATTAATAAATGCTGGTTTTGGGAATAAAACAGTATTATATAATTAAAAAGTATTTATTAAACATCATAATTACGAGTCAATAGCTGCAAGTAGTTACTATCAATTTTAAAACATTTTCAAAATACTTGTTGTGCAGTAAAATAACCAAATCTAAAATTTTCTTCATACAAACATAATACCTACGTTGGCTGAGCTAATTATTCATTAATTGTTCTTATCATTTGGTACTATTAATTTTAATTTGGTTACGATAGTGCCCCGAGCATGCCCAGAAATGACAATTTTTCAACATTTACCGAGTGTTTGAGGTAAAACCTAAGATTTACCGAGGAAATGATAGTAAAAGTCCGAAATTAACGATTATGAAGCCTTCGGTTACCATTAAGTCCTGGTAAATATTAGGTTTTACTGGAGAATCTTAGGATTTACCGTAGTTCAAACTTTTATAGTAACATGAACATTATGTGCCTAGCCAAGCGTGATAAGCGATCAGATCGCAACGAAAAAAAAACGACCGTTTCAAAATGAGTCTTTCTGATGGTAGGGGCTGCATCAAACCTGCAATTAGAACATTAAAAAACAATTGTTTGTCACAAAAAATCACTGTCTTCTTCATTTTATAGTATAGCCGCAGAATCTCTCTTCTATGTCGATGTGAAGCATTCGTGTGATGTAGCATTTTCGCTTACTAATGTAGCCACATAATGTTTATCTGGTTTCGCTGTCCACGTCGCATCGCATCGAAAACGCAGCCAAGTGTAGCCTCGCCCTAAGACCTACCTAGTAATTATTTTAAACATGGACTGACGGCAATTGCACCATAGAGCAATCTTGGCCACAATGAACAATCATAAGAGGACAATGCGATAATCACTACGCTTGAAAGGCGAACTGATATTGAGTTAGATCTTATCTGTACCAAGATAGGTATAGGCACTGATATTCCAGATGTGTTTGTACAAAAAATATGGGTTGAGATATTTGAGGGCCAATTCTCGTATTTAAAAATTGTTCAAAATATTAACAAGCCTTACTTTAGAAGCCAATGGATCCAAGTAACATTTTTGGTGAGATTGAGTTTCAACTCTATAACTAAGTATTTTCTATAATCCAACGAAAAATTACACTTAGATCAGTTTGGCTTCCAAGATATCCATATAGTTCCGATCTAGTTTCAATATCATAAATGCCACAAATGGTATTCTCCTATACTAAAAACAACGTCAAACGTCGACTTGTATTGTATTGAGATCCGAAATAGATCGAAGCCAAAACTATATTCTGCTAACATTCTGAACTGATACTAGTCTTTAAATAAATGTCAAAAAGTCGAGATTGAATGGGTCTGTAAGTAGACTAATTGAGATCATACTGAAACCAGAATGAAGAATACAATATTTTTGTCAATTCATAATTTAATCACAGTTCGGTCAAAATTCAGTCAGTGTACAAATTGGCCTCTGACTAAAACTGTGATGACATCATGCGAAGAAAAGTTCAGGTAACTTACCTTTTTTTATTATCGTTGGAAAATCCTCATGGTTATGCCGGTCTCTTACCGGCTAAAAACCCGCGGTGTTCCTTCTCCTGACCCTCAGCCGGTGTCGCGGGATTCGCAGCTGCATGCACCGCAACCCCGGCAGGCCTCGGTCCGCCAGCCCCTGGCGGACTTCTACTTCTGTGGGGCCTTGCCCCATGTCTTCCTGAGAGGCGCGCACGGAACACACACGTGCCTCTAGGTAAGTTACAAGTAACTTACCTAGCATAATACAGTATGGCCGGTGTTAGTCGCTTTACATCCGTAAACCATGAAGTTTTTCAAGAATTCAGAGTTTGTATTTTTAATTACGGTTTACTCACGTGCATTTTTCGGGATTGCCCGACTAGTTTCGGACCCAAACGGAGCTCTTAATCATGAGCTGATCACGCGGCGAGGTCGCGAGTCGAGCTGTGTGTGAAATCCCGAAAAATGCACGTGAGTAAACCGTAATGAATCTTAGGAATGTGTCTCACGAAAGTTATAATACTAAAGTTTAGAGTTTGTCTCATAGTAAAAGTTGTACAGAATGACGAACAGAGTACCTGGGGCCTAATTCTACTAAAATAAATCTTGATAAATCACAACCGAACCAAGGCCGAACCGTTCATTCAGACAGTTCTCAATTTCAAAAGCTGTCGAATTGTTTGACACAAAAAACAAAATCAATCATTTTGAAAGTTCTCGAAAACAAAAACTGACTGACGGTTGTGGTTCGATTGCGTTTGGCAATAATTTATTTTAGGAGAATTGGGCCCCTGGTTTCTGAATGTAAAGCTAATAACCAGTTATGCTGTAGGTGCAGATAGATACCTATTTTAGACTAGCTTTTGCTCGCGTTATGTTAAAATTTGACAATCAACTCTTATCACACTACTAAAGTTTCTATAATAATATAATTCAATCATGATTCGAAAGACACGTGGCGCCATCTATGTACGTTATTGTTGTTTTTCTCGGGAACAGTACTTTTTTTCGGGATGAAAGGTACCCTGTGTCCGTTTCTGTACACCTGACAACTTAAGCATAATTTCAAGGTGATCGGTTCGGTGGTTTAGGCGTGAAAAGGTAACAAACAAACAAACTTACTTTCACATTTATAATATTAGTTAAGATTATGGAGGACTAAGGTACGAGTTCATAGCCCACTGCATACAGTAGCAGCAGCAGACGACGTATCGTTGCGACATGTCGTAGCGACACGTCGGAGCGTCATTTTTTGAAAAAGAATCAACGTGTCGTCGCTGCAGCGTCTTTAGCACTACTGATCTGCGGTCGGACGACACGTCGTCTGCGGTCGTGCGACGTGTAGTCGAGCGACGTGTCGCTAGCTGCGGAAGGTATTTCATAGAAATACATAGAAACCAGTAGTGTCGGAGCGACACGTCGTCTACTGCTGCTGTATGCAGTCGGCTACGAACTCGTACTTTTACCTCTTGATTTATTCATTTATCATAAAGAATAACTACGACTTCAACCAATTCAGATTTAGGATCTATTGGAATGTAGGTACATCATCATCATCATCATTCAGCCGAAAGACGTCCCCACTGCTGGACATAGGCCTCCCCCAAGCATCGCCACATCGACCTGTCCTGTGCTTCTCGCATCCAGCGGTTTCCCACGACCTTCACCAGATCATCGGTCCACCTTGTGGGAGGCCTACCCACGCTGCGTCTTCCGGTACGCGGTCGCCACTCCAGAACCTTTCGGCCCCATCGGTCATCCGTTCTGCGAGCAATGTATGTATGTACACACTGTATGAATGTAGGTACACACAGCCCAAAATACCTCAGAGATTCCTTAGTTGCCTTTCACGTGGGCTACAGGGAGTGTCAAAAAATCCTTCTAAAAGAAGAAGAAATATGTTTCATATTTATTAAAAAAAACTTCTATCTACCTATTTATGTAAATACTCAGTATTTACGTTTTATGAAGTCACTTACTAAGTATAATACAGTTGTCCAATACCTCTTCACAACATTGTAACTTAAACGCAGTGTAATTAAATCTTAGTAAGTAAGTATGTCAATTATGAAGTATCTACCTGAGCATGAATAGGCCTTGATTTAATATAACTTTTCTACATTGTAAGCAAAGCATTTGAATTTTAATTTGTCATCAAATGTCCTTGTTAGCATTGATCTAGGTGCTTGTTTTCTAATAATAGTAGATATTATTGTATTAAGGATATTAAATAAAAGTATACAGGGTGTAAAAAGACCCATCACATAGCCGAAATCTACGCACTCTGTACATCAAACTTAATTACATAGACCAAAAATAATAGCTGGGAAACGACTTTTTGTAACTTCAAATGCGTAATTTGCTAGGAAAAATTGAAAATTTTGATAATGTTTGTTTGAAAGAAAGTTTTGTATTATTAGAATTCGGTTCTGGAAAAAACTAAAAAAAAAATGTATTCTTTGACCTTCAATATCTCCGGAATCAATGATTTCTCAGGTATGGATGGTCTGGTAGAAAAAAATGATCCCAATGATGGGTAGATTAAGTGGTTTTCGTTATCGTCAAGGGTCTTTTTACACCCGATATTAATAAAAATTATTACAAATAGCACCATTTTATTATTAAATGCTTTGTTAATGTTATAGAAAAATCTGATTGTACCTACGACCATACTATAGGTACCCAAATATTACAACTTTAGGACAATCACTTTTAGATTATTTTGTCTCCTTCGACAGGAAATATACCTAAGTCATCTAAACGTATTTTTGTAGACTGCATTTAATCCTAACTAATATTATAAATGCGAAAGTAGGTAAGTTTGTTTGTTACCTTTTCACGCCTAAACCACTGAACCGATCAACCTGAAATTTTGCATATACGTTGTTAGGTGTACAGAAATGGACATAGGGTACCACTCATCCCGAAAAAAACTACTGTTCCCGAGGAAAACAACAATAACGTTCATAGATGGCGCCACGTGTCTTTCGAATCATGATTGAATTATATTATTATAGAGACTTTAGTAGTGTTAAGAGTTTTTTTTTTAAATCAAAGCCGCGGGCAAAAGCTAGTTCAAACATAATTATTTCCTTCTCATCTATTAAAACCACAGGTTCAAAAATAAACTTTGTTATTAGTAAAGATATACTTAGGGTTTGGGTTACATCATAAAAACCTGAAGTGCTAATAACGCCGCGTTTGGTGAAACATATTTCGTTTCATATTCGTAATCATAACTGCAAGGGATGCACATCTAGTCGGTAGTTATCACGCAGTTGTACTGACAACATCTACATCATTTGGGGTGCATGAAAAGAGCCTCTATGAGTGACAATACTTCAGTACGTCTGGCGCACCCTGGGCAGTCAGCCCCGCTACCAACCTTGACTGACTCATCTTTTCACTACAGCATGATCTATTTTCGTATAGCTCGTGTTGACCCGAGAGAAGAAGACAGACTACATCCTAATTTTTCGGGTTCCGTACCCAAAGGGTAAAACGGGACCCTATTACTAAGACTCCGTTGTCCGTCCGTCCGTCTGTCTGTCACCAGGCTGTATCTCATGAACCGTGATAGTTTGACAGTTGAAATTTTCACAGATGTTGTAGGTATTTCTGTTGCCGCTATAACAACAAATACTAAAAAACAGAATGCAATAAATAATTAAGGGGGCTCCCATATAACAGATATGATTTTTTTGCCGGTTTTATAGATAATGATACGGAACCCTTCGTGCGCGAGTCCGACTCGCTTTAGGCCGGTTTTTCTATTATAACTTTCGTGAGACATATTCATTTATGATTAGTTACGGTTTACTCACGTGCATTTTTCGGGATTAATTCGCGACCTCACCGCGTGTTCAGCTCATGATTAAGGGCTTCGTTTGGATCCGAAACTAGTTGGGCAATTCCGAAAAATGCACGTGAGTAAACCGTAATCTATACATATAAAAGGAGAAGCTGACTGACTGACTGACTGATCTATCAACGCACAGCCTAAACCGCTGGGGTTAGAAACTTGAAATTTTGACAGTAGGTTCCTTTTGTAACGTAGGCATCCACTAAGAAGGGATTTTTCGAAATTCAACCCCTAAGGGAGTTAAATAGGGGATGAAAGTTTGTATGAAAAATCGTCACTTAACGGGTTCAAAATTTCACGCAAGCGAAGCTGCGGGCGAAAGCTAGTTAATCATAAATACCTACATCCTAATTGCTTTCAAGTTGTATTTGGCAGTTGTATAATGTACAGTTGCGACTGGATGTGCAGTCTAGTTACAGTTATGATAACTAATATGAAACGAAATGTTTCATCCAACGCGGAGTTAGGTATGTGCATTTTTCCTTGGAAAGAAATTTGACAGGCCTTTTCAACAAAAAGTGTTGTTTCGATACTCCCAAAATGTATAATAATGCAGGATGAAGTAAGGGAAACAAATCAATGACGAATGAAGAACGAAGAAAGTTTTCTTAACCCAGCAAACTCTGACAACTTTTTCCCGGTAGATGGCGTGATTACAACTTTTTCTCCTCTTAAGGCAAATAATATTATGCTAACAAAAAATGCTTCGACGGATATATTATTTCAGCTAGAAAAATATGGTAAATAATAATACTGCAAACAAATACCTAGCTTAACGATAAATATTCATATATTCAGGAAAACGACATGTTTGTCCTTTCAGTTGACTGATTCTGAGAGGGCGCTACATGCCATATTTCTATAACAAAGGAATGTCAGTCTTATCTCGTTTGGGTAAAAGTGCAAAGTCTATTGTGGAATATTTTCTATTTACACTGTAGGGTTGAAAAACAAGGGATCGCAATTTATGATTTTTGATCGAATTAAAATGTGGAATATTTATGTAAACTAAATGTAGGTACACTTTCTAATGTCAACAGACAGGATGTGGAATTTTATCAATTTTATTTAAGTATTTTTAAATACGCAAATAAGGTAGGTATGCTAATGGATAACCAATCGCTTTAATTTTAGGGTTAAACACCTGATAATGGTTAATTTGAAAATGCTAATTGTAATCCAATAAGGAGGTATCGTCTTTTAGGTACCTACACCTACCATACATATATATACACACCACCTACATAAAGTTGACTACAAAATATACACTAGGTATCCAATATAAATCGATGCAAGTTTTTTCTTAGTCCATTGCGTGTTTCCAACGCAATATTTGCTCGAAGTTATTTATCCAAAAGACAATGTATGACGACTACATTACTCAGCGTTTTGTCGTACAATTCGTATAGTTCGAGTTTTATTCTATCCAGTACCTAGACCTACTCCCCCTTATTACAAAAGATGGTCTAAGAAAAACCTAGGTTTTAAAATAGCCCCGTCTCTTTTTATTAAATGACTTGAGAAAGTGATGGGTATATTTTAAATCTGGGTTTACCTTAGTCTTGGTTTAAACCATCTATTGATATAAGTGGGACTGTGTTTAGGTTTTTATTCAGGTTTGAAATAAAAATGCTGCAATTCAGTATTCAATAAAAACAAACAAGAAACAAATAATGGACAATCGATTGAAAAACCGTCCGATAGTGACTATCTATGTAGGCACACAGCTAACCTACATCCTATTCTACTGAAGGAGCTTATATTAAGCTTCAATTGTTGTCATAAATATGAAGACATTGAGAGGCAAAACATTATCCGTACCGCGAATCTATATGTTGGGCCACCAATACTAATTTTTTGAGTCCATTGCTCGGCTACTGCCTATTTTGATTGGACTCCTACATACAAATACAGCAATGGAAACTTCCCAAAGCGTAATCTACGTTAGAATTTTCTATCTACATCACTTAAAAATAAACTCACTGATTGGATAGATTTAGCCATGTCTAAATATCCTAATGATAATTAATTTTCATTTCGCACTTTCAAAGTTTTTATATGAATTTAGTTGTATCTAGCTTCTGATAATTTTTGAGCATAGACTTAATTGTCTTACCTAAGTTTTTACCGTCTTTGTTTAATTACTTGACTATAGTTTCCCTACCTACCTACATATCTATTTGGCTCTATATTTTCTAATTGGACGACACGCAGAGCTCGACACGTGGCCGTTCATAGGTAGTTACCACGGTGTACTTATTAGCCCAGTACTTCATTTTATGACACAAGCACCCCTCAAATTAAAATAAAAATACGTTGTTAATGAAATCTGGTAATATATCAGATGACTATTTTATTTCATGAACATATTTCGAATAGGTATCAAGGGATAATTAGGGTGTTTAACAAAGTCTCTTTAAGATACCATAGTAGGTGTAGAAGGGAACAAGAATCCCCTCCCCTCCCCTCTTACACCCATTGGTATGCTCTGTCTGCTCTTATACATTCGTAACTCTATCATTGAGTGAAACAGCTAACTCGAACTAATTAATATGCTAATGAAGTAACACGCTAATCGATTTTGAAATTGTCTTCATTAAAGCATGCCATAATGATATGATGGTACAACCCGACTACTAAAAGAAGAACATTGAAAACGGCAGCGCTACTTTTCTTGCTATTTTTCTCTCGCTCATACACGTTCTCTGTGAGCGAGAGGCAATTAGTGGCGATTGTAAAGTTTCGGAATCAATCTATAAGAGATTTAATTAGAGCTCGACCGACATCTTGACATACAAAAATCCCATAGAAAAAAGAACTTTCAGTTTTTCCTGTACTTGCAAATTTTTCGGGCAACTTTTCAATTTTTTCTTTCCATAAAAATCTAATTCGAAATACGAGGAACTTTGAAATAAAAAACCAAATTCGTCCAACCGGTTCTCGAGTGATGTGCTTACCAACTAACGGCATTTAGTTTTTATTTCTATAGATTGGTTTCTTCACAAGGTTCGAGTGTAGCTTTGAGTAATTTGATATTATTATGAGAGTCAACTAGCTTTACGAACTAGCTATTTCACCCAACTTTATAGTAGACATAAGGAAAACTCAAGAGGGTTACAAAAGAAAAAATAACCGAGACACGACGAAGTATTTAATTTTTTCCCCTTTCATACATTCTCTTCTAAATTCGTCATAAAACTGTGGAGAGCACATTCATGTTTAATTATACATTATACTTAACAAAACCTCACATTTTCTGGCGTGATTAACTACATTAATTTAACTGTACAATAATAATTACGAGACCTTTAATTATTACAATTATATAGTTTAGGTAAGTATGGTTCTAATCGTAGTATCTACTGAAATCGTTGAATAATACACAGTCAAGCTGTTCTGATGGATGTTATCTGAAAAGCAAATTACTATTGTGGATTGAGGGCGTTCGAAATGATTAATTAAACCACGGTACTAAGTACTTAGCCGAATTGATAAACAAGAGTACGTTTTGAATAATTGAACGAGATTGAGCGTTCTTGTATTGCTTTTCAGATAAACACGATAAAACAAATAATAGGATCCATATTCCGATATAGGTACCATACAATAGATAATGCTTTAAAATGTCATATTCGCTTAAATTAGTCTTCCATTCGTCTAAGTTCCAGCAAAGGTTCATTAGATGCCTCGCTCCTCATTTATATAGAAATTCGGTTACCTAGACGAGGTCGCCATTTTGTACAAAAACACCTAATTTTAATTCACTATATCATTACGGGACAATACAGATTTAATGAATTAGATCCGAGGAGTAAACTACTAAGTTTACAATAAAACATTTATTAGGTACATAGATATAAAATAGGTAGCTAAATAGTACAAAGATGATATTCTAAGACTGGGATGATTCACTTCGATCACTAGATGATAAACCAAATAATTTTAAATAAAACAGTACCTAGAGTACTCAATTCGTTCGATGTAGAGCAAGATACGTTTATAATAGATTTTAGTTATACTCGTGTATAAATAAATAATAAAATATTTAACTAAAACAAAAATAATAAAAAGTAATAGACAGGCTAAAGCGAACAGTACAATGATCAATAGAGGACAATATTAATGCACTTGCCCATATTACCTAATTAATTGATTATAACATCAACTTCAATATTTAAAAAAGTCATAACAGTAACTTAATGTATAATTCTACTGGAACCGAGTTAAAGCTTTGTCAGAAATCCATAATTTAAATAACAAAATTTACGAATTATGAGATAAGAAATTAAACAGTAATAAATATTTGATCATAATGCGATTTCTATATTTGCTTATGTATATATATGCGATGCGTCGATGGTAGTGATAGGTACGTAGTACGTAGCAAGCTAGCTGCGTCTAGCTGTTAGTCGGCTGAGGGTAGGTAAACAGGTCGCGAGCAAACATAATATCTATAACTGCCACCAAAGCAACCCGAGTCGTTCAACAATTTGGTAACGAAAATAAAAGTTAACTGATTAAAGACTAATCCACCCTCCAAAAACAGCGATACGAATACAACAATAAGCAGTCTCACAAAATATTTTACAAAATTTATTTTCAATAAACTATCTAGAAACTATAATTCATCGGTGACGTCTTTAATATTTCGTAATTCGTACTTAAATAAATTTCAAATACATAATCAGCGCTATTACTAGACATTATTAATATCAGGAATCGTTATCTACTCATGTATATACTTAGTCTCGTTAAAATTACAGAACATAATTTCGTAATTAATACTATACACAAATCGACAACACAATATTTTATCTTAGTGCGAGATTCTCTGGGACTGAGGCGCGCCCGGCACCGAAGCGTCCACATTACGTACGATACGGTATAGCGAACAAACGTCTAGTCCATCGGGTAACGAACCTGAGCATAGTCCTCCTGGAACCTTAAGTACGACCACATTCCACACTTTAGTCCTATGGAACTTTTCCTTCCCGGCTGTTTAGCTGGCTATACCGTGGTGAAGGGGGTAAGTCCCAGAGAAGGGCGCGGGTCACTGATGATGCTTAGGCGGAGGCGCGTGGTGCAGCGCCACGTGGTGCGGCGCATGGTGATGCCCCCCGTGATGGTTGTGGTTGTTCGCATTCGAATTGTTGTTGTTGTTCTGCGCTGCCTGCGCCGCCTGCCGCTGCGAATTCTTCTTGTTCTTCATCCGTCTGTTCTGAAACCATATCTTCACCTGCCTCTCTGTCAGGTTCAGGTTTCGCGCCAACTCCCATCTCTTTTGCTTTGACACGTAAGCGTTAAAGAGGAACTCTTTCTCTAGTTCGAGGGTTTGGAACTTAGAGTAGGGTTTGCGTTTTTTGCGCACAGTCACTTGCCCGGTCCAGTCCAGTGGGTTCGAGGACCCGCAGCCGACGCCCACGCCCACCGACATCGACAGGGAACCTGCACAAACAAATAATTTGTTTTACTTGGAACGATGGTAGCTTGAATAAAATTAGACATCAGTAGGTACACATGTACAACTCTGAACGAACAGTTGTTGTAACCTAATCAAAATGGTGTCGAACACGAAAATATCTGTTGGCACGACTGCACTCATATAAATCTAACCGAGTACATACTTCACAAAATTTTATTTAAAATATTAATCGTACTCCAATTGCTTTCTTCGCTGAGTATATTACATTTCAACAGCAAAACGATTTGAATTGCTTTCTAGGGCCTGGTTCATTCCTATTCGCTCCGCTATTCGTTAATTGTCTCGGGCAGAATGCATTACAAACTGCACCGGTTGCACGTTTCGCTTTTAACTAGCTATTTCCATGCCGTGTTCATAGAAACAATTGTGGGCCGGTACGGCGCGTTAGAAGTTAACACACACCGCGATTTATGCGACCGGTCCTTTTGATGAGATCACCCGCAATAAACTTTGTATGCGATCCGCGACCTTCTCGATATTCGATGCGTGCAACACACTGCACCATTTCCTATTATTCAAAATGGTACACGTATGAACATTTCGAAATAGATGCCTCATTGTCTAGCGGATGAGTATGACCAGGTGTCGTAAGACATGCTCGCATCTCGAAACAAACAGTACGTCATTTTGTCTCAGTTATACACGACACGAGTGTTTGTCTCAATCATGTTTGAAGCTCTGAAGCACTAGACTCCAATTTAATTTAGAAAGGAAAACAAATTAACTCTGTATAGAAATGTCGGTTTAAATGTAACTTGTATATCGATTTTCTATTTCATATTGATGTATAAGATGTAATCCGAGGAAATTACCACTTGTGTATGCTGGCAACATGTGTAGGTAATAGAAATTGTTTGTGTTGAAATAATCTCTGATATAGTTGGAACAATTCCGTGTTATCGAGTTCGTATGAGATTTATAAACACGGCTATTGACACTTGAATTGCAAAACATTTTACTCTTTTTAAATTGAAAAATATTTTTTGCTATATTTTTCTTTTTTGTTTTGAAACTGCGAGATCTACCAGAAATGTTTTACTATGTGATGTATCGTTGTCAAAGGACACAATTATTATGAAACTCATAATTGCAAATGGTCTTTCTATTTATCAATTCTTTTGACCATATCCATTTAGTCAAGTGATTAATGATCATTTTTCAATGAACAAATAACATTCAATAAAATCTTAAAATAATTACCTCTTACTTATACTATTAATATCTACTTCTATAAGACACGATCAGTTATTTAAACCTGCCCTACCGCAACCGCGTCCCGTTAGCTGCCGTGATTTATTTCTTTCGAACTGTTCTTTGAATATTGATTAAATACCACTTAGCGTCAATTTGTATTGTACTGACGCCATGCTGTAAAGTTGATAGGGCAAATAAAACTAAGCTTTAAATTTTAAGTAAATCATTCTACAACTCATTGGATCGTTCAAGTATTTATTACCTTTAATTTATAGTATTCAATTGAAGGAAAATAAATTAATAAAATTAATAATCAACTTTACTGTTTAATGAATGGATTATAGTAACAAAATGGTAGAGTTTATTAGTCACCATAAAGGTTAACAACTTAACAGGTGGTGTGAACTACAAAAGGTAACCAATCAATGATTGTGTTCTCTATGCTTACTATAAAACTGATTTACATGAGACAAAGTTTTGTACTCGAGAGTAAAATCGAAGATGTAGAGACACACTGGAAGCGCTCTACCTGCATAAATTTCTTTTAAAACCTTGCAGGTTAAAATAATGCAGTATTCATTACAACTTTACAGTCTAATGTACGTGTCGAAACACTAAGAAACACAACTTATAATTATTTATGTACATATACAAACGTCAGCGGTTTTTCATTTTGAAACTTATTTTCAGTCATTTCATTTTGACATATTATGTTGCAAAGGAAGCCAAAGTCTTCGAGACAAAATAATATTTAATACCTACAGTGGGGCTTCCAGATATAAATTGCTCCGTAACGACTCTTAAAGAACCAAGACAATCCATAAAGATATGAATAGACCGCATGCATTGCAGTCCAAGGTAAAATAATAGGCAAGTGGGCGTAAAAAACCTTCTAGTCGGGTTCCTTATTCCGTGGAACAAACGGCAATTGTTTAAAGAGAACATAATGACAAGTGGAGTTGTCAATTATGAGGGAATAGGTAGCGATCAGGAGCTATAAAAGTGCGGGTTCTCTTCGACCATAAAAGTTTACCTACCCGACCGCGGGCTTTGTCTATTTCGTGTACCAACATTACTTTGCCAATTCGCTACGGAGACCCTCCGTTATTGCAACGGAATAGAGTCCAAAATGGTACTGAAAAAAGTATTACGTTTTTGTAACAGAGCGGCCGACTGAACGTATGATTGAAAGGAATTTCTGAGTTAAGATGTTTCTTTTGACGTATACAGTGAGACCACAAATGAATTTCTCATATTGGCCTCAGTTTTCGTTTCAAAACAAAGTTGTTGCCGAAGTTACAAGTGCGAATATTGTGAAGTAATGTTCGAAGATTGATGAACACATCTGGTACACGCGGCGAGAAAGCGGAACGTACTGAGCGAGTCTCACTAACGGAGCCATTCCACAAACCGTTTACTAAGCCGTAAATGCACAAATCAAAGTCAATGTCAACCTCAGGTGGGCCGTAAACACACAATCATAAAGTGACGTGAACACTCGTATAACTTTTTCAACAATTGTTTCCTTTTAATGGCCCATTATATGCACGTTTTACGCAAAATTATGTCAAGTTACACCTCTGCCGTAACAGAGGCGCGATAAACCCATCTTTATGGTTAGGCGGCGATCGAAAGCGAACTAGCGGCGAGCGTTTATGAATGGAGCGTTTTTATTGCTCTCATATTTACATGGCGCTTGTAGTTTAGTAATTACTACTTACTAGCGCAATTTGGGGAAGGAACCAGTATTATTGCATGTATGTGACGTGGCTGTGGTTTTACGATTCATAAAAATGATATGTATCTACGAGAACGGTGCGCGTATGCACCGGCCGGTCGGTCGCGGTAGCCTCCTAGTTTTTTATCGTCTCATCAACCTGTAATGTGTTTATTGTAGCAATATTTGGTTTATTGCCACTACTCAAAGATCGGTTTATTGTCTTAACGCTCAGGTATCGTGTTTATTTATTAGTTATACATTTTTATTGGCGCTTTATTTTACGTAAACTTTAATTTATTGTCGGTTGTATAGCGCCGTTTTACATTGCCTATAAAAAGGTGCTTACGGTTCATTTTTAAACATTTGTAGCACGTGTTTCGTTCATTCATCAAATTTATGGTGGTCTGTGGGAAAATGTTTTGGTTTGGGCGTTCAGTGGCTTTCTGAGGGAGCTCTAAGGGATTCCGTTGCGAACGTTGCGCCAGTGTTTATTTGGCTTACAACCGATGTTATCGACATGTTTAGTGCCACGATTGGGAATTTATTTTAGCAGACACTTTATCTGCGTTTCGTTGTAGGAACTTACCTGTTGCTTGGGATTATAATTTTACCTTTTTCTCTCCGTCTCTACTCTTATAGGAAATTAATTTTGTGTTGTAGTTTTTGACTGAACATATACCCGAGGACTCTACAAAACACAAAAAATGCTATTTTTACATGTAAACATTGAAAAACAGAATCAATCGTTTTTTTTACGAAACTCCGTCCTAGACCAGTTTTCTACTAAAACACATTTCAGTGACCAAATAGCCAGAACATACATCTCTACATTCATTATTACATACACATAAAGTCCACGAGTGTGAAGTATCGTGCATTCGTGCCAATCAGCTGTCTTCGATTAGAGGAAAGAATGCGGTATCAGACGCGGCGAGTGTGCTCGCTTGATATGAGACACCCCCACAACGCTGCAAGCGAAGCTGTCGCTGTGTGTGTGCCCCGCGCCGCACACATGCTCGCCTTCGCTCGCTGTGTGCGCCCCGCTCAGCGCCCTCTAGCGCCCAGCGGACCGCAACCCGCGGGTCAAGGTTGACAAACTCATAATAAATTATTTACAAATCAACTTATCAGCTTCAGCATGTCGCAGATTATTAAAAACACCAAACTTTAAAGTACTGTAAAAGACAGCAACGAACCCAAAAACTCACGTTTTAGTATATTGAACTAATAGTATTTGTTTATAAATTCCGATAAATGTTTGCTGAACTATGTTTGGTTCTAGTCTCGAGCTGCCGATAAGTTCCAAAGATTACAAACAGCGATGCCGCGACCGGACGTCAAAAAACGTGAGCTCTGGGTTTGTAACGATCATAAATAAGTATGCATGAGTAATGAGATGTTACTGACCGGGCAGGGAACCTGGAGGCGGGTAAGGTGCGCTGGACACCGACTCAGGTGCGTAGTTTCGGAGACCATACGCGTCGTGGGAGAAACTCGATGCCTCGGAGACCGCCGTCCTGCGTTCTTCGCCGCCGACGTAGGGCAGGGGCTGGTCACCGCGCGGGGCTCCGTACGGGTAGTTCCAGCAGGGCTGCGAGAAACCCTGGTGGCAGCCACCATCAGCGTACGGCTTGTACTCGCCACTGCCTGCCGGCCAGAAGGGCAGCGTGGATTTACGCTCCCTCTCGACGGGCAGGTTGTAGTAGGTGGGGCCGGTCGGGTACTGGTGCTCGAAAGAGCCAGGTGCGTCAGGCGGGTACCCCCAAGGCTGCTGCGCGTGCCGTATGACGCCGGGTTCCGGCTCGTAACGCTTGGCCGGGATGTGCAGCGGCGGCTGCGGTGGGTTGGAGCCCACGGAGGCAGGCGAGGCGCTGGAGGCGGACGGCGGTGCAGCTGCAGGGGCGGCCGGCGGGCTGCCGCCGGGCGGCGACGCGTGTGGCTCCTCGTAGAGCGCGCCGCCGACCCCGTTCATCATGGTCCACCAGGCCGGCCCGGCGGAGTGGCCGGATGGGGGCGCTGGCGACGCGGCCGCCGCATCGCAGGGCGCGCCGAGGCCCCCGACATGGTTGTCAGGGTACAGGGTGGCGGCCGGGCAAGCCACGGGGGATCGGGAGGGTCACAGGCCGGTTCACGCGCGTCGCGGGCACATCGCACCGCGTACACACGCGTCCCACACACAGCAGCAGCACATGAAAATCAAATAGCGTTCCCGATTTAGCTAGCCGGCCGGACGGGACTCACCGCAACGTTAACTGTCCAAAAAACTATAACTCTTGGCTTCGTTGGAAGTTTTAGAAACTAGGTACTTCGAGAGTGTATCGAACAGTCACTGGTATGATAAGCTTTCGTAACCTCCAAAAATTATCAAGTCCATTTAGGAGTATGAAACTGTCTCTATTATTTTTTGCGGTAGAGTTTATTGTAAACAATTCACACAAGAATTTTCTTCTGAAGGATAAAGTTTTTGTATTAGCTGGATAAAGTTTGTGGGTGACGCAACAGTTTTCTTATTTATTTCAGTGGACGTATTGGTAGGTTGTTGTCGCGAACGTGTCGTGTTTGTGGCGGTCGGAGCGGCGGAGTATACGCGAGGCGCGCGTTCAGCGGCGCGGTCGAGCGCGGAGTGGCGGCGGCGTGTGCCAGTGTGATGGCGCACACACGCGCGCACGCCGTGCCTGCCATCTAGCGGCGGGCAGCGGAACTAAACCACGTCTCCTCACAGAACTCTACACGCGCTCGTAGGCGGGCGGGCTGGCGAGGCGCCCAGTTTTATGCCCTCGCGTAATTTTCCTGAGTTTCAGTTTTAGGAATTCTTTTTCATTATAATATTTTTATTTTAAACTTAAATATAAAAACTTCTAAACTCTATTTTGATCCAATTTTTAAAGATAGAGTCAGGATTTTTTTATATTTTTTGAAAAATGTATTTCCTCTTTTCAAAACAACTACACCGTAAACTAAATTTACATCCACTGTAAAAAAAATGTAACGACTCTACCTAAGTTGTATACGCGTACGGCCAGTTTGTATCGCTGTATCTCAAAGGGTTGTCGAGAACGGAGGCGCGGGTGCGTAGTAAAGCGATTAATGGAGGCAAAATAGCCATAAACTGCCGTTTAACCAAACTGCAAGCATCACTCGACCATCGTCGACTTGCCACCAATAAAAAACGCGAGACTTTATGACGGCAACTCACTCACATTTTATTGTGAGTATAAACTTAATTTTATCGTCTGTTAATTTCACCACAAATAATGTTAGGCACCTACTAGATTAAATTATATAATTTTATTTTATTGCTATTGTCAATGGCAAGGCCGTGTACGAATGCCTTATATTTTGTTAAAGTTCAGTGACTTTGAAAGTAAGTAATTTTATGTGTACTGTATCTGTCTTGATTGATGAATGATTTTCACAATCATTCCATAGCAATTAAGTAAATGGTGTGAATACAACAGTTATACATAATTTTCTGTAATTTTAATAACAACTTATAGCAAATATGAAACAGAGTTTTTTTTTTTAAACCCCTTTTTACTGTTCGTAATTAATTAGTTATCAGCACAATAAAAAAAATCAAAATGAACAAATTACTAATTGACTCAATATTTCTTTCATGCTAACCAAATTATTACACGTCTCAACAAACAATTACATCCACACAAAAAATACCAAATTAATTGTCTTCAAACATCTAAAGAACATGTAGATCGTCTAATTCACCACACCCCCCGACCCACCCCTCGAACAAAGCCATACAACCAATAAATTCAAGCAATATTTCACACTATACAACATGTATAATGTATAGTGTTTACACAAGACATGGCTATAAAATATATTAGGCGAACAATGCTAAAACATACATACATTGAAGTTATGTTAGCTCCTGTTAACTTGCGGAATAACAAGCCGTGCCGTGTTAATATAACCGAATTGTCAAAATAATAATGTAGCGAGCGTTGTTCGTAGTGGTAGCGATTAGCGATTTTGTTGATGTACGGATCTACATACTTTTATAGTGTGTGTAACTCGTTTTACCTCTTATAATGCATTTAGATTTAAATTTAAATAACATTATCATTATAACATTGTCGTTGTAACCAACACGTATATTTATTTGACACAAGTACGCCCCACACACACTATTGTACTTTGTAACTGAATATGTAATGTATTTTTTTGTTCTTGTTCATACAAGCTTTATTACATACTCTTACATGAAGGTTTAATTTATTTAAGTATTTATATTAATAACACTTGAACAACCTCTACGAATGTTTGCTTTATTAATTCCATATCAAGTATAATCTAACTTGATATTTAATTTATTTTAATTACTTTGTACCTTTCAGATCAAAATATAAATGCAATTATATCGGCATACCAAAAAGAGAGATCACTATCTTCATTTTAAATTCAATTATCTTTACATCCACAGTAAAAAAAATACATAACTGAGTATGACATTTATTTCAAAATTTCTTCAGTCACGCACTTTTAGTCCATGTTTATATTCAAGCATCAACTTTAGTCGCTTCTCGCTCTCTGTGACGCCTAGGGCTACCGTAGACTCAAACATTAATTTCCCACACTTAGCGTATGTGTAATATAATTACAATAGGTGACGTACAAAGAAATCCAAAACGATAAATTCGCAACACTTTGTGGACGTGTCAACAAAACTAATAACATGGATTATGTTGTGCTTTTCAAATGTTAAAATTTCAACACAAAAGAGATTTATAAGTACACCTCTATCGTTGGCTTCTGCTTGGTGTATTAACATTGTGCAAAGTCAGTAATGTCAAGCGATACACAATAGTCACCTCGAAAAGAGTAAAATTACATAAATCTCTATTTTAAGTGATGATTTATGTCCTTGAATACCTGGTTAGACTGTCTATATACGTAGATACTGCAGTAGATATCTACAGAGTTATTCATAACCACATATCTTTAAGAACATGTCGCATTAAAATATGAAACTGCGTAGATATTCAACTGTACGTACTACCTACACGTATTTACGTATGTAGGTACGTCGTACATGCCAGCGATGCTCATATTTACGCAAATAAAAGTAAAACTGGCGTAGCATAGACAAACAAAGATAATATGGTTTACAACATAGAGGAGCTTTATGTAGCAACAAAACGAAAGTAACATTATCTCGGTGCAGTAGCGAAGCACAAACAAGCCGAGTCTCGCGTTGAATGACAGAAACAAACATAGGAACAAGTGTGCGCTTGCGCCGAGCCCGTCTATAAATATTTACGTTAGGAAACTCTTCAGGCCAATGGTCGGCCATACATCGAGTACGTAAATAAAAGTACGCTTTCTTATCTCGGCACATGTGTGCGGGAGTTGCGCAAACGCTGGATTGGGGCTATGTATAAATAATGTTCGTAGGTTAGACTCACGCAAAGTTGTTTTTTTTTCAACCTCATTGAACATAGCAACAATGGTTATCGGAAAACGAATAACTGGTCTCATTTGCAAAGTCTATAGCATTAATTAATAATTTACCGCGTTGTAGGAACACTACAATCGTGCAATTACAATAAATCTTTGCAAGTACTTCTTAACTACAACTTGGTCTTGAATGTTTTATAAGTAACAATATTGTTCATGACATTCACAATACGTGGAGCGTAGTTGATAGCTCGGTAATGAGTTCCCTTTTAATCAATCTATGTATTTTTTTACGGTTGAAGATCATCGTGAAGGTACGTTTTGCAAGTAAACGTCTCTATCGAAATATGTTCGTGTTGCAAATAATTTATCTGATTATAAACAAATAAACTATGTATTCACAATATAAATTATAAGTCAGACGTCATCAAAATACAGTTAACAATTCATTCCAATGAAAGATTCAATTTATTACTTACATTATATCATAATAACAATTTAAACTATTTATTAAAGTATCTTTGAGCTCCTTTATTGTGTAGAAAGCAGCCTTTATTATAAAATTTCAGAATTGGAATGTGGTAGATACTCAAGATATCGACAACAGCACGAGCCTGCAAAACATCGCCGCAGCTAACGGTCCAGCGAGTTCGCGTTCCCATCGCCGGGACATTAAATAGATTGTAAAGAAGGCTTTAATACTCGTCCCAATTGAAAAACTCGTCTGCTCTCGACTTTCTCTGAACACAAGCTGTAAATTGGCTGGTAACCTGGAACTGTATGTTACCGTTCAGCGCAAATTAAACTCATTTAAGTTTTGCTTGTTAAACTTCACTCATTTAAAATTGGATGATTTTTTTCGATTTATCTACACACATAAATAACTGAGACAGATACACGTTGAAGGTTGTAATTGGATTACCGGTTCGTCTCATCTTAATTACACGAGGAATTAACGCATAAAAATCATGCAAAGAGGTTTTTCTTAGAGGCAACGATCTGCTTATACTCAGTGACTGTTCGTTTAAGAATTAAATTAAATGGATAAGTATAAAATAAATATTTATAAAGATTACCATAAAACTTGTATGGACTACATAATTGAATGCAAATCTAAATGCAAATGCAAAGTTTCAAAGAAGTTAGCTAGATTGCGGTAGTTCATTATAGTCATTATAATAATTACAATTATGAGACGTGTTCATAAATGCGGTATACAATTATTATATACCGCATTATGGACACGTTTCAGTTTCGATATAACTGATATATAATGTACGTATTGTCGTAATAACAATACATTATAATAATCGGAAGGCGAAGTAGGTTCTATTCAAGGCTTTGTTCCTACGTACATTAGATATAAAAAATAACGTAAATCAAACATTTTACAATACCAATAAAATTGGTTAGCAAGAAAATATGCATTGATAAAATGATTGCTACATCGAAATGCGTAAAAATATCGATGTATTTTTATTAATAATTATTTTTACAATCGATATGACGCATTCGGCATACGTAATAAATACACTTAGTTAATACTTATATATTCATTTTCTTGCGATTATTATTGCTTTAAGTTAAACAGGTATTATCTCAAGGGTACATGAGGTTTATGGACCTGGCCTTGTTGAAGATCTCTTGGTTGGTAAGATATTTCATAAACAAGCAGAGCGTGGAATCATATAGGTATATCGAAGGATGTCGCTAAGTCCTCAAGCGAAGGGACCGAAAGACCTAAACTAAGCCTAAGCTATAGCCTAAGTAACATTAACGATACACTCAGATAATCCGCAAATATACACACCAATTTACATAATACAAAATTTAAAATATAATATTCACCTTGTCGTAAACTCGCTAGCGACGTTTGCGTAAACGGACACGGTAACCTGTGAACAAAGTATAAAATGATGTATACAGTATTATAAATTATACACATTCATTGTATACAGCTGCATAATTACACACTAAGCGGGGTCTCAAGTGTAACCAATCAGTAAATTGTAAAACGTTTATTGGATAACACTATGCGGCGTGTGTTAATTAATTCGTTAATTACTTCGAGACCTACGCGCTAGCTACAACCAAAACCATTATTAATGACATGTGTAGACATTTATGAGATTGTATACTTTTATTGTAGTTATTAACCGTAACTGTTCTATGTCGTGAGCAAAGGCGGTATATATGTAGCTGAAAAAAGGACGTTGGAAAAAGTTTTTTTGTTTCCAAAAAAACTGTTAAAACTTTATAACTGCGTGAATGGATGGAATTTAGTCAGGTGGAGCGATTATTTGAAAATAAAGGAGTCATATTTTATCGAATTTTGTATTAAAGATGACGTTAATTCGTTTGTATCACTGGTTTTACCAACACGATCAAGCGAAGGTTTGCGAAGGAGGATAAAATAAGGATGATGTAGAGTCATTCTTCACGGCCGCTACACACTGACGGGTGAGGAAATTTATATGCGACTTAAGGGCCAATTACGTAGAAAGTTTGTATCAGGAGGTTTCATTACGTGTCTAATGAACGCGCACGTGGAACTGCGCATTAAATCATCGTCGCACTGCACGCCCGTTGCTGACATTACTCAAGTTATTTTTAAGGCACACCTCCACCCACAAACATCCCATTGACAACTACTACGGTTACAATTTTATTTCCTAGCTCCATTCGAAGCCAGTAGGAATATAAATAAATCCTTTCTAAGTCATTCGATACGGCGGTAAGTCACGAAGTTTACATAAAATAGGTGATTTGCGTCGAATGCCACGGTTATTTTTTCTGATTTTCGTTGGGGGTGCTACCCTATATTTTTGGGCGAAAAAAATCATGTTTACAAGCCTTTTTTTAGGTAACGATTGCGTCGTATACGTGTGGGAGTCGTAAAATGGTTTGTGTTACCTAACAATTAAAAGGATAAGTGATGATTGATAGGTACTAAACATTCTTCTTTTAAAACGCGATTTTTTACAACATAATTTTCACATAAAAGTTAGGCTAACAGATGCAACAAGTGAAAACTGTAACTTTAGGCTTGTTTACTAAGTTATAAATAATGTTATAGATGTAATTAACTCTTGCAGAGCTGTGTGAGTGAATGTCACTCGTATTTCACACATAAAATGACTAGTAGAGATTAGAGGTTAAGTCCAATACTAATTGGAAAACTTGAGACCCATCTGCGTCGAAACTTGGTCCGTTTATCTAAGTTTATACTCACTTCGTCCCGAACTAAACTTCGGTACGCGTAATCCGGCCAAGGGTTTAGTTAACCGAGAGTTTTTTACTTTTTTCATCAAGTATGAGTAAATAGAGCAGCAGAACTATGGCGGAGGGCACTCGACTTGACATTTACGACTCAATCCCAAAACATAGGCCGCCGGCTGGCCAAACGGGGTGTAATTTTCCCAGTTTAGTAAGCGCTCCCACTCCCCCCGCGTTACCGTGTAATGAAACAGCTCGAATGACACCCGGATGTGAGTTTAAAGGTCTTTTTACACTGGTGGGTAGAGGATTTCAATGGCCGGAGTGTCAGGACGAGTTTGGCCGCGTATTACAAGCTGTCAGTTCACGTTATCTGTGCCACAAGTATATGTTATCGGAATGTCTCTCCCACGGTTGGATGGTCAGACCGACGCTACAGAACTGTTTATGCTGTGGCATGTTATCATAAAACTGTCGTCGGCTGTGATTTCAATAAGACCGACAAAATACTTCAGATGACGGATATGTTGAAACAGATTTATGTCTTTATAATAGAAAAATAATGTCATACAGACAAATTGCAAACTATTATGATTTTATTGCAAATCGTAAAGTATTAATTTAAATGAAGATTTATATGTTTTGTTAATAGGCATGGCTTCTGTACCACAGTTTAGGTAAGTAAAGACAGTTATCATTTATGTCTATGACGCCATGTTTACAATAACAGAATCGCGAGGGTGTAGAAGGAGGTCCGAGCAGTTAATGGTGCGAAAACTGACTGGATCATATCCCTGAGTTTACGACTCGAGAGTAAACGGCCGATTCATTTGCAATTCTAACTGCGACTCGGAATACTCGGATACGAGTCGCCTGCGATGGCTCGCCGGCGTCAAAACACGGCTGATCTCTGATTTGGTATTTTGAATATTACGACACATTAGAATAATGGATTCCTAGATAGGTAATCCTTATTAAGAATACTGGATTAGAGTGGATTTCCATTTTAAGAAATAGGATTTAGCGATTATGTATAATATACCTACTGATGTTATTTGCAATAAATTCTGTTAACTTTTATTAGTATAAACTTAGTTTATGGTTACTCTCTTCGATGTTAAAACCTTGAAATGGATTGTTTATATTGTTCTCAATTTAAGTGAACTGCATTTGTTTTTTTTTTTGAGACTATAAACTTATATAAGCTGGTATTAATTGACGCTAAGTACAAGTTATTTCTATCGCCTAAGGATAATAAACTTTATAATTACGTGTTACAATGCCAAGCAAAGATATTATTATTTATCTAGCGACTATACGTCATCGTTCGTGGAACAATACAATTTTCCACACCGGATCCCGAATCATTAGGGCATCCACATACATAGCTGTACGCATGTACTTGTCGAAAAGCCGGTGGTCCATCTCACTTAGTATTCTAAACACGCTCGCAGGCCGATGTTATCGTCAAGGACATATATTGTGATTCGTAATCGTAACCCGGCCCGGAATAGATCGCCCGCCCGATATCGTCCGATCGATGAATTAGAATGTCTATGAGCTCTCTATGTTGCGTTTGCGTGGAACGGTTTTCATGCGTCGAACAAATTCTGTTCGAAACTTTACTGTTTGCAATACCTATGTAAATTTATCACTTGGTGTACTTATTCGGCCCCCGGATAAATGCTCATTTGGTTGGGTCCCTGGTTTACGAACAAAAATAAATGATGAAGAATGATTACACTGCCGAACGAAATGTATTTGATTGTGCGTAGGATGTAAATGCGGGCTTTTATTGGACGTAGACATGGTTACTTAGCTGTGATTGGGTATTATAAAGTAAACTACTTGCAACGGCCAACGAAAATGAATCAGAATACTACTTCCTTATAAATATATTTTATACGAGCCTTGATTTTGATTTTTTTTTCAATGCTCCAGTTCTGTGCATGTGGAACTAATGTGATTAATGCAGTCATATTGCCAATTATCTAGAAGATACACAGGCTTTTAACTTCTTATGTTAAAAACCTAACTTGTAGCAGAGTAACCGAGTCTATATTTGGCTCTTAACAAAAGCATCCGCAGTAAAATATCCTTTACCAAACTAAAACACATTACCCAACGAAGCACTCGCCGAGCTAGATTCTTAGTTTTACCAAAAATTAGAACCAATTATAGCAAAAAAATGTTAAAATTTGAAGGAGCACAACTCTATAACAAAATACCCGCACGTGTTAAAAATGTAAGTTCATTTGATGCATTCAAAACTCAGCTAGCTAGATATGTAATTTTAGATACCTAACTCAAATGTGAAAAAATTAATGCATTGGATGGGTACACCATAATAATTATTTAAATGACGAACATTTCTTCATAGCACAAGTTAATTTATGGTTCTCAAGTAAGTGACTTTGTGTTCTTATTGAGAATACATTTCCTTAAACCTATATTTGAATATACAAAACGACTATATCCTAATTCACATACTGAACTTATCACACAGACGTTCCTCTCCACTTAACTGTCTTTATACGATCAGATTAAAACGTCGCCACGAATATCACCATCGCAACATTGTAGCGACATTTTGTCGGCTTTTAATATTTGCACGACTATAAATTAAGTCGCTGAATTAATATGACAAGGTGGCAGGTCAGACTGTATACGGCCTGTATTTTAACGAAGCTTCGATGTCAAAATTGTATATTTTAATTATACTTGCATATACAACGTGTTTTTTTTGATATCCCATAACTCTAGGGTTATATTATTTAAGTAAAAAGAACAGAAAATCTTCAAGAATAGGTGGTCCAAAAATGCATAGTTTCGAAGATATAATCAATCATAATTAAAGTATAGGTATCTAAGTTTCATTGATAAATAAGAGTAATTCATTTTTATTGAAACCAATCATTCATATTTAAAGCTAAGAAAATGCGACGTTGTCATATTTCACTGGGTGTTTTACATTAATAATCGTAACTTTGTCGAATTATTTTGTATGAAAAATGAAAACAAAAAAAAAATTATGATTGAAGAATAATTCATATGCCAGTTGGTTCTTTGATATGGTCTCAATCATACCCTAGAGTTATGGGATATCAAAAAAAACACCTTGTATAAGTAGTTATGCAGAATATTGTGACGGTATCAGTCATAAAATTAAGTCAGTTGTTTTGGTATGTGGAGAAATATAGTACACTTGATATGAGACAAAGACAAAATAGTGTTTCAAAGACAAACAAAAAACTTATTAGAAAACTAGAGATGTAGAATGGGAGGTCTTATAGCACTAGGCTGTTTAAGATAATGGTAATGATATACCCGAACAACGGAATCCATGAAGTAAATGCCTAAATCTTTCAAGTTTTAGGTAACCTAACTTTAAACTAACAACTTAACATAACCCTAGGTAATAGAATTTTGTAATTATTATATCACCATGCTGTCCAACTACTGGGCACGGCTTTAGGCCTTGCATTTATTATCCATACATGTCACAAACCTTAATTTTAACCAAAGAGGTTGTTATTGAAATATTATTCTGTTTTGATGAATGACAACAAACCAAAATATAATTTGTACCTATTTAGATGCTTTTCTTTTAAACCCAAAGGTTGACTGGTCTAGTAAGGCGGACTTAATGCCTCATAGCATTAAGTCCGCTTTATGTACCACGTAGTGCACAGAAATATAAATAAACAAATAATATCAGGTGTCTTGAAACATCTGCACATAGCAACTAAAGCCTCAATCAATCTACTACGTATAAAGAAATGAATCCCTATTTCTCTTGGTCACGGCATCACGCGTGAGCGGCTGGACCAATTTCGCAATTTTTTTTTTGTTTTCTTAATTGTCTGGAGAAGGTTCATAAGATATTTAAAAGAAAACGAAATTATCTCAGTATGTCCATATTCTTCATTTGTTTACCGCATGCATGAAAATGGTTTAAACTTTTTGTTACTATTTTGATTTTGTTTCTGAAGGTAGGTTAGTAGTAGGTAGGTAGTAAGTAGGAAAAAGTGCATTGCAACGCATGCCGCTACAGCTAGTCGTCTTTATAAAGATGACATCTCATTCTTTACATATTTTTCATATACATAAGAATGTGCAATAAAAATGTAAATGAGTCGGACGCGGGTGGGGCACATTACAACGAAGGCACGTTGCATATAATGCAGTTGACCCGAGAGCTACCTGCATGCTTATTACTTGCCATTTTTGGCGTGAGAACAGTATTTACTTAAATTCTGACTTTTGAAGGTATTTTTGGTATGGTACGCGTTTTGCGACCGTAAAAAGGACCTGCAGTTAAGTGTAATGATGCCTTAATGATATGCGTGGCAGAAAATAATGACGAGGGATAATCATGCTAATATTTAGTTCTTAGTCATTGTTAAATAATATTACGGAAGTCTCTTTAAAATGATAAGACTGATAAAAATAATTATTATTCGGGGAGAATAACTAAACTTTATCTTAATTACAACAATAAAAAACCAAATTATATTTAATCAACTGACGAAATGAACTTCTTAAATATTTTTCGCAAGCTTTTAACTCAAGGCTGTAACTATTAACTGTATAAAAAGCTTTCACATAAAAATGGAAGTATTTTAATAAAATGCTACATTAAAACAATTCCTAGAACATAATTTAAAAAATTAATGCGCCCACACACCGAAAATGAAGCCCTATTTTCATAAAAACAGCCTAGCAGTCAGTAATGAAAGCTCAGCGTTAATTGCAGTAGGTAAGCTGATGGGGGTGTGCAAATGAAAGTAAGCTTTGTGGTGTAAAAAATAAAGTTCAAATTCAAACCTTAGTATCATGTTCTGTGTGGCGTCGCCGCCTCACCTGTTAGTAAGGTCGACCGCGTGGATGGCCGCGCCCGAACCTTACCCGCAACACGCCTGCAACAAACGGACAAACCCCTTAATGTATATACCTATAGGATCACATATTATTATTATATATAAAACAGACAAATATTATGGCTTTATGAAGTAAAAATCAACTTACGACGAATCTAACCCCATTATTCATTAAAAATTGTAATTTTTAAACACTGATTAAATTATACCTATCCTTGTCATTTCTAAGCCAATGAATAAATATGGAAATAGACTTAAGAAACATTTTAGTTAATCAACCTTTAACCATCGTTTATGAATAAGGGTGTTAGTGGTAATCTTGAATTTTGATCTGTCGAGAATCTTGTTTTTAAATACAGTCATCTGAGATATCTCTGGGTTCTGATGATTCTATTTTGAATATTTGTTGAGGTCATCAAAAAGAAGGTTCAATTGATTATTATAAAAACTGTAGCTACAGCTCGTAATATGATTTTTTGTTATTTAATTCTTCACAACATAGGCAAAACTAATTGGACAGTCTTGAATATTATTTTATCATAACGTCAGAAGCGCAGTTGATATTTTATAAGAAATAGAAAACATTGTGAGGAAACTTGCACACCTGGGGGCCTACTCCCTAAGTCCATCAACGAAGTTCGTCGCCCGTCCGAAAGTAGCCCGAAACGTAGGAGTGAACAAAACAAGTGCCAAGATCAACTTTTCGGACGGGCAAAAACACATCGGTAGTACGGACAACTGTCAAATCGTGTTGTCATTCATTCTTAGTTCGGGCCCCGAAATAATCGTATGTCCGTAGGTGATGAGTAGGAAACGCTCGTAACTAAGGCCGAAACAACGGACTCTTGCTTAGTGAGTAGACCCCTTGAGACGGCTCCATAAAGTTCTCATTGGTGTGTGTAGTCCCAACCCGTGCTAGGCCAACGAGGTGGACTATCGCCTAAAAACCTTCATGCATGCATGGGCATGGGCCTCTGCTATGAGTGATCATAGCAGAGGCCCATCCCTCTACAGTATTTGGCTAAATATGATTTACTATATAAGATACTTTATGTGAAACGAACCATAGTCTCCATAGGTGGGACGCTTACTGATAATAAAAATATAGGCACAAAAACAATGCAGCGCCATTCACACCCACACTTTAAATGCAACAATCTTGCACATATTACCACAATATTTTAGTAAAAAACATTTATAGAATTTTTACTACGCAGTAAAACTGGAAAAGGCACATACTCTCCTGTGCCCTTAACAAGTCGCCTTGGTATACCTATGTAACTCGTTAAGTGGCTTTATTTAGTGGAACGAACTTCATAATACTGATACAATCGTGACAAACATTTCCTTTGTTCTGTTACTTTGTAAAAGTTCAGGAAAAAAGGAAATTTTGAATATAAAAGATTTGATATACCGTGGAGAATTGAAGTGATTTATAGAGAGACAAAGTAAATGCACAAGGCTGGTCAAAATTATTATGGAGATGAAGAGTATGTTACTTTTCCCATCTACAACGTGTTACAAAAATACCCGTAAAGCCGAAAGGGGATTAAAAGGTCCCTTGTAAAGAGTCTATTGGCAATATTTAAAAAAAGTAGGACCCAAAAAAAAATTTGGACAAATCATAAAATAAAATCATCATTGAAATGCAACTCTGAAAACATAAAAGTAAAGAGTAGACTACCCAGAAAGTTATTTACAATCTTACCTAATTTCCTCTGAGAGGTAAATGACAACAACCATAAAGACTACTTGATTAACATTTTCTTTTTATGGGGAATTATGTAACACGTTGTATAGTACTTATACAAAATAAATAAATAACAAAAAAATAACGACCATCATCTTTGGAGAATATAGAAAGACAAAGACACGACAGTTTTATAACCAACACCATAGAAAGTAAATTACAATCAAAGAGAAAACCAGGTAGACCAAGAAGAAAGTATCTACACAGACCAATTGAAGGAAAATACAGAAGTGGTAACATACAGAGAAATGAAGGAATTGGCTCTGGATAGAGAAAGATGGAGATTGCTACACCGACAAGTGCCCAATACTTAAATTTTGGATGGATGATCTTTGGATGGAGTACACTGACAATTTTTCAGCACAAAATCGTATTCTTTTTTCAGTTTTATTAGCCGTGCATCAGCATACAGATTTTAACTAAGCATTAAAATTAAATCCTGTATACTGTTAATTTTATATAGGGAAAAACTTACATTATGTCTGTAAGCTTTCAAATATAAGGCTAAAATACCTCTGCCTATTTTCGTACATTCACGTTCTAATGACAGTATTAGGCCGCAATTTGATAAGGGGCGCGCCTTTCACCATTTATCGGGCACAGATCCAATTACCTACCTACCTTTCCGTAACTTGGGGTTCGAATCTTTATTTGATGCCAAACCAATGAGCATACGCTTGTTAAATGGGTATGTAATGTAATGATTACAGAAATTATATGTTTATGGTACCTACTAACTACTTAAGCAATGGACTAATGTTACCATGGATATTTTTGCGTTATGATTTATGAATATTTTGTTGTATTTTTTTAAAATTAACCGACACGAAATTGCAACAACACTATTCGTTAATTTAATCGATTCCAAATGTTGTTGAAAACGATTCGATACCTACAGATATTCATAGCACGCTCAGATTCTATTTAGGTAAATTAATGCTATAAATTAAAACGAAAAGTCGGCTAGTGACAGTCGTGGTTAATAGTGTTGACAACACATGCTTTTAGATACTGACTGGACAGAATTTATTCAAAAATATATATTTAAAAATAGTATTTATAAATTAACTTTATTTTTGAAGATATTATCGGGTTAAAATTCTAAAAGCTTGTTCATTGAATTTTATGTGATAATTTATTAATCAATTATATTCCCAGGAACATGTTTTATTAGTTTAAATTTCTAAAAGCCCATTCATTGAATTTTAAAATAATAAAAAACAGGTTTAAATAAGAAGACATATGATACGCCTGTATGATGCGACACGATTATTTATAGAACTAGAGTTATTTAACACAATTATTAAAAGTAATTTTCGGAATCCTGAAGGCCATTTAAAATTATAATATAGACAATTTATGTGATAATTTTTGCTTACATTTAAAAAATCTGAACGTGTTACAGCTCTATCAGGAATTCCAGTTTTTGAGTTTTGTTATGGTCTAGAATAAATACTTGAATACTAATCTATTCAAATTATTTATTTATCTGTATTATAGGAACTGTATCTAAAGCATCAATAAATAAAGCGGGTTAGTTTTCTATCAAATCAGTGAACATTAAATTCCCTAACTAACAGTAATAAATAATAAAGCGATTTTAAAATTTTATGATTAAGAACTTCCCAATTACATGAGCAGCAAGTATGCATTAAAATTAAAATGGACTTAATAGCGACAGATCAGATTCGTGTGTAAATGTAAATTATTTAGTAAAAGATATGATTTAAACTGGTTTGTCATATTTATTTATTAAGATGAGAATATCGAGCAGACAGATAACGTTATTTTTTTATTATAAGAAATATCTTCACAAGAATATCTGCTCTATTACTTACAAGAACATTGACTCGAGTGAAGACTCCCGACAGTTTGCAAAAATATTAAAAAAATCAACGGCACTCAACGCAGACGAGTTTTCTTATAAGAAAACTTTTTTTTCTTATTCATTGCGCTTCTAACGCTCCCCAAGGAGGTTCCATTAGCCGCCAAGAAAATGGAAGCGCGTCTACCCTTCAAAGCTCTAGAAATCTCAGCAATAAATGCCCACAAGCGCTGAATTTATTTTTATCGTTTGTACCACTTAAGGTATAAGATTGAAAACAGCTCGCGATATTTCCCGGTAATAGGTATAATTTGCTCGGATTTTTTTCTGCGGAGGCAATAAAATATTTACGGGATCCGGATGAATTCATGAGTGGATCCCGTCCCCGTTCTTCCACTTGGACAAATTAATTCATTTTCATGAACAAACATTATTAATATTCAACATTATTCATCGCGCTGATATTTTTTCGGCATCGCTTGGAATAAATGAGAACCGGAAATTGGGTCACAGTTTTAGGAAGTAATTGTGACACGATTAATTACATATTTTAATAATAATACTATTTGCACACGAGGTTGTTAGCATGTGCGATCTCAGCAGTCATTGTCCCGATAGTCGTTACGGCAAATAGCCTAATAACCAAGAGCCTCGATCAAAACCGTATGAGTCTCTCGTTGGGTGGCTGAATCAAGGGCTTCATACAGAAAGCAGTACTCCTTGAGTCGGCTCCTATTGTAAGGAGGTTATTTCTCTGAAGCCCTGACCGCCGGCAGCTTGGACCCTATTCACGATGCCGGTTGGCTACTGCTTTTCATATGTAAATGTATATTGTTTTTTTATAATATTTAATTACAAATATAATGTGTTGGAAAAAATATTTTCTGTTTCAAGTGGCGCTGCGGGTTCTTTATCAACTGCAGGTAAGTATTCTTCCTCAACAGGTATGATTTCATCATATGTTCGGCATTCTTCCATCAATGGTGTCTCAGGTGGAGTTTGCTCGACAGGTTCATGGTTGATATTCAGTTTCTACTTTAACTTCTGATTCATTTATGTGGTCTCTAGCGTTTTTTTCCACTTTTCATCTTTTGATGAAGTAATTTTTTCAATAGCGTGGCCTTAATTGCTGGTCCCCGGCTTGGTAAATTTTGTATGAATGTGTATGCAATTTGTACAAGGTTAGTTGGAAAGGGGGTACTAATCCGAAGCCCACTTATAGTATCACGGATGACTGTTTGAAAGCAAGTGTTAAAATTTCAAAATTCCATATATTTTATTCCAAATAAAATGATTATTATTTTAGTTTTTTCAAAAATTCTTCTTCATCCCTGCTTTAGTTACAAATTCAGAAAATGAGGCTTCTACTTCATGACCCCAAATATGACCTAAAATGTAAACACAGCTGATCGTAACTGGGGATAGATAGATTTTAGAGATTTTTTTTTGAGATTTTTGAGCAACTGTTTCTCTTAAACTATTGACTTTTGGGAAAAGTTGTAGAACAAAAGTTATTAATTATTATGGGTACTTTAACACCCTTTCGGATTAGTACCCCCTTTCAGATTAACCTTGTATATATTGTGGGCTTTTGTATATTGCAATGAGTTTAAAAAATATATTTTTATGAAAAACTTTAAAATAAAATTCGACCGTATCCTTTTCATCCATGTTATACTAACATTAGATAAGTAACATTCTTTACGTTAACAAACCTACAATTTTGTATAGCTCAAACCGCAAAACAACAAACTAAAAACAAATGCCATGCAAAAAAGTCGAGTGCATTGCACCGATTTCTAAGAAGTGCAGTATCTGGGATCTTTCTGTCGGCGCGCAGTCGTTACGTCGCGCGTCGCGGATGCAACGATGCACTTACAGATACCACTCGTATGTACTTTAGTACATAATGTACATACGTAATGAGGTGGACTTGCAAGATTATGTGTTGTCGTTGTTGCGAAAATGGTAGGATTATTTTGTTATCGGTTTTTTACTTTATGCTCTAGAGGAATTGAGTAGACACTTTTAAAGCATATTGCTATTGCAATGGTGTGACGACATCTTTTGATATTTTGTGCTTATACATCATGATTGGTCACTTTACATCTGAAAACCATAAACTTTGCATCTCATTCTGTACAAATTTTATAATGGTAAACACGGCTAATCATCAAGCTATAAATTTCCAGTTTACACTGACCTCTCATTATAAGGACATCCCATACAATGCGAGATCAGTTTATACTGGAAATGTATAGCATGATCTGTAGCCGTGCGTACCGTCCGCGACGCCTAAGCTGAGCTTTGCATTTGTGTGAGAATGAATGCAGACGCGTCCTTTGATTGGTTTAATCCGCACTACTTTTTGGCAATCGATTCTATGTGCACTCACACAAATGCAAAGCTCAGGGGCCTAATTCTCCTAAAATAAATGTTGATAAATCACAACCGAACCAAGGCCGAACCGTTCATTCAGTCAGTTCTCAATTTCAAAAACTGTCGAATTGTTTGACACAAAAAACAAAATCAATCATTTTGAAAGTTTTCGAAAACAAAAACTGACTGATGGTTGTGGTTCGATTGCGTTTGGCGATAATTTATTTTAGGAGAATTAGGCGTCAGTTTACGCCTCACCAGTTGTACAAACTCTGAACATCTGAACTCTGAACATGAAAAACAGTTCAGCTGTTCCATATTGATAAGCAACAATAATTATTTTGTATGGAAACGTAGATTCTTTTTTCACGAATTTAGAATTCTTCCCATAGTAAAAGTTGTACATACTTAATTATGTTCACAGTTCATAGTTTTTGAATGTAAAGTAACTAACCAGTTATGCTGGATAAAGTGGAGATGACGTAATGACATTGAGTGATATCACGTCTTCTAAGATGCGTTCTATGAACAACCGCTAGCGGCCCGACCGACGAATCGGTTCGTCAGTGCCATTGTTTATCTATTGTGTCTATAATTACAGTACTTGAGACTTTAACAAAAAATCAATCAAGTACATTCAATAGTTTAATCACAGGAATTTTCTAGCGATTTAATAATTTCACACATATACAAGCTTAGTTTTAGTATATACTAAACCTGAAACTAGTTTGTTCAGAATCACTAGGAGAATCGGTTGACATATTTTTTACACAACTTTTTTTTTTTCTTTAATTTCAGTAGTTTTCTACCCATAACAGTTGACGGAAATAGACACCTAGAGGCTTGAGACGGTCTTCTCGGTCAGTTTCCGTGTACTAGACAACCCTTGCATAGCACATCTCAGGCATTTCACACTTTTTTAGGGAACATATCGCGACATAAACTAAGGTGTAACTTGGAGATTTACTAAAAAAAACACATATTCAGGCAGTTCTGATGAAAATCTTGTTGGGGTGTCTCGGTTTTCGTATAAAGTAAAAATAAGGTTGTATACACGAAGTTAAGAAAGTCTGTGACCGGTTAAAACTGAAATGATCTTTATAACACATGTAAGACAATAGTTGACATAACTTTCCACATCGACGCCCTTTTTTTATCTAGCCGGATTCTTCTGGGTAAGCTCGCTCCATCATAGACTTTGTCTCTGTCACCTCTGACCTTGACCAGAGACAAGAGTAAACCCATCTCAAATAAAAAAAAACCTAGAAGAAGGCGATATATTTAAAGATAAAAAAAACGCTTGCTTAATACTGTTTTTTCTGTGTACGGTGCTAGAACGAATGATAGAACACGTGGTATCAATTAACGTCATTACGCCACCTCAACTTTGTATGACTTTCTATCTTGTACCAAATTACATTTACTTGTTAAAATATGTACATAATAGCTCATTGTTATGAAACGGAAATCTATTCAGGTTACATTAGACCACACATAAATATTCACTTACGGAGCGATTTATCTGCCCAAATAGTAACAATTCTCGCCCTACGCAGTTACGGCGTAGCAAGTAGGCGTAGGTAATTTTAGTCAACAATAACTTATACTTTAAGTCATTTCGATTTCATGTCGAAGTCTAATTATGTAAAAAAGTGAGGAAAACGTATTTAGATGGAGTGACTTTTGTCACGCCAGACTGTGTCACGCTATTATTACCTGTTTATTATTTCTTAGCTTTGAATAAAACTACACTAATTATTTCAATGACGAAGCGAGGCAAGAATAAACATCTATATATTGTAATATAACAAATATAATTTATGATCTCAATTAAGCTATAAAATACGATTGTTTTAGAAATAAGTGCTATACACAGTAATAACGACCAATTACGTGCATATTTAACATAAATAATATGTTGCGGATGTGTGACCTACCTCCCTGCGCAAGCGCATGCGACTGCATCGTTTATGGTCTTATCATAATTTAGAGGGGGCAGCCCGATGAATGCGAGTCTTTGTTTCACAAGCTTTATGTCTTTCTTTATGGCGAGGTCACTACGCAACGTGACATAAGGTACCGAGGTACCTATAGTACCGTCTTAGTACCGCGCTATGGTCAAAGGGTCATTAGGAACGTAATAACAGTTAGGAAGATATAGGTATGTGTTATTTTGCACGGTGTTGTTCAAACGGTCACGTTTTTCGGAAATTTGTTAGGTAAGGTTTTTGTGTGTGGGTATAAGCCATAAATACATGATTTTAACTACATAGTATAAAACAAAGTCACTTCCCGCTGTCTGTCTGCCCCTATGTATGCTTAGATCTTTAAAACTACGCAACGTATTTTGATGCGTTTTTTTTAATAGAGTGATTCAAGAGGAAGGTTTTAACCGGTATCGTTCCGCGCGACGATCCGGATCGTCAGTGCCATTGTTTATCTATTGTGTCTATAATTACAGTACTACACAGGTTAAGCTATAAAACGTACCTACACGTGCGAAGCCGGGACGGGTCGCTAGTGCTGTATAAATATTATTTATCGTCATACGTGACCTAAAAAATGGACTAGCCACCAACTGAAAGATAGCATATTTTTTTAAACAAAAGCGTATATTTCCTCACTTTCATTTTCAACTGCAACTACAAAGAATATTGAACCAATGAACGATGTAAAGTCTATAGTAAACGTTTACAGAGATCAACATCTCAAAACCAAGTACGTGCGAATAATTTTGAGCACAGATCCAAGGGCACACGTCTTCCATATCCAACCACACCTACATTTGCCCAGCTCTAAAGAAATAACATAAAAATCATACAAACATATTACGTAGCTATACATAAAAATGTACGAATTCAATTACTTATAGCAATAACAGAGATAAAGCAGCGAACACACGAGGGTGGTACAGCAATGATTCAATATAATCCGGCCCGAACATATGTCGAAGACTTATGCGGACTTTTATTAAACCGACTTATTTGGGAAAACAATATGGTGGACTGTGTACCATTGTATTCGATTGAGACATTGTGAGTAAACGGCTTTATTAAGCTTCGTTAAGGTAACATTAAATTACTTTTAAGTATAAACTGTTTTCGTTCTCTTTTTAGAGGAGACAATTTGCAAGACTTGGTTTTTTTTTCGATTCGAGCCGGTGCTTGGTGGGTTTTATTTAGCTTCGCTGTAGGTAGCAGTCTATACTGAATAATAACAAACAGTCGCACACATTACAGTGAACATTAGAAGCACGTGTGTCGAGCAAAATTCATATCAACAAAACAAAGTAACTTTATTCCCTTTAATTAGTAGACAAAGCATTTTCGTATTTTCATTTACACCCTGTTTCACAATGTCGGTGTTCGTTACATCTGGCCTGAAAATTATTTTAGCCGAGCTCCTAATTTCGGTACATTTGCGATGAGCTTAACAAGAACGAGCCAGCGGCGCGCTTTTCATCTTTGAAGCGCAACATTTACATTTTCGTCTCATTTATTTGCTATTTCGGGCCAAGCCCTGCCCCCTCCCTCGTCCCTCCGTACACCCCTCCCACGCCCTCACTCCAATGAATAAGTCTCAGCGTGCGTCAGACGAGAGTAAAACGAAATTGGGAAGGAACGCTCTATAAAGTCTAATTAAGTTTGAAGTGAATGCACAAATGTAAGGAAATATAAAAATGTCTGTAAGAAACGAGAATTTATTTAGCGGCGAGTTGTATTTTTATGAAGTATTTGAAATTTTATAATATATTTTTGGTCGTTTTCTTATCACTTACTTTTAATCGCTAAGTGCTTTGAATTACGAGCGCATACGTCCCAACCGTCGACACCATTGACCTTATACATAAACTAATTAATCAAACCTCACTGTGTAGGATATTATACATGTAATAAAACTTAAATGTATCCTTTTAAATAACTATAAATCTTTCGTAAAGTAAACATAAATCAAATTCAACAAAAACAATAGTTTGGAGGCAAACGGAGGAAGCGAGATGGGGCATGATCAGAATGTAATCGCCTAATTCCGGCTTTTATTAAGATATTTTTACGAAGAAAAGCCGTCGTTTTGTTATTCTACAGTCGTTTCGTATAAAAATAACGCGTCCCTTAGCGCGAACCTTTTGTCTCGGGGCGGCACCCGCTACCATAATAGATATTATTTCGTTTCCACCCTCTTAGTTGACATTCGTGGCTTGCAGTTGGCAGGATGCAACCGTAACGCGTGATTGAATTATCAATTTAGCTAAGACAGAAATTAAAACGTTAGGTGAACTTACTTAGTTAATATTAAGTAAGGTAAGAGTCAACTTTGGAAAACTTTTTACTATCAGTTTTTGACGTTATTTCAATTTAGTCTAGTACCTTATGGACATACTAGGTATCTTGCGTTAGTGACTGTGAGGTAACTGGCTTCTATTGTTCCATCTAGCCTGTTCCCAACTATGTACTGGTAGGTTCCCAGTCTAACTAGATCCGGCTGAATACCAGTATTTAACAAGAAGTGTCTGCCATCAGAACTCCGCAAATTAGATTCTTGGCAATACCGAAATCCTACAGCTTACATCGGTTGTCAAACTTTTAGGCTAGATATTCGACCGACGATTTCACTTTCTCTGTCTTTGTGTTAAAAAAAGCAAAATAATCTTACACCCTGTTCAATTAAATTTAATAGAAATATAAGAAAGTATGACTCATATAGAAAATTCAAAACCGTATCAGCAAAAAGTTGTGGAACTACACTTATTAAAGGTGCGTTTCGGTTCAATAAATTCCATCCCAGATGGTACAAATAACTTGTGTGGCGGAGGGTTACCTCTGTAATACGGAGCACATATAGGCCCAGATTCTTGTGATAGAAAAACGAGGCCCGAACCACCCCCGAATATAAATCGCCTTGTTATATTTTCCGGGACATTGGGATTCATGAAGTTTGTGGGCCCTGACGATATGATTCTTCAGAAATACGAACTTTTACTGGCGACAAAATGGTAGACAATACGTAGCTATAGCTTACTATAGCTTGTCCTTTATCTACCAAATGCCGTGTTGGTAACAAGAAACTTTACTCTTACATGAAATTGATTGCTTGTGAGAGATGCATTGACTTAGATATTTCGATTTATTAATTAAATTTATTTGATAATTTTAAACTTAACTTTCAGATAATAATGGAATCAGGCGCTATTTGGTAGAAATCCATGACATACAATTATGCAATTACAATATTTAGTTTTAATTTCGCCAAACTAGTTGATCAAGCTTGGATGTAGAAGGTTCCTATGCAGCACCGCCGGCTTCCATCCGCAAAATGTATACAGGCTGTAAACAAATTCGTGTATTTCCTTCAAACCACATGATCTATTAATGGTATAGATTAACCCCGCACGGGATTTAGATTGATTAAAAATAAATGTAATTTTTTTTTTCAATTTTTGTTTGTTTTTGATGATTTCGATGCCATGCATAAATTAATGAAGGTACGGCGACACAGCTGACAGGCACAACTAGCGCGATATCGCTCCACGCAGTCAGTTAACTTGAAACGCTAAAATTACTCAGTCATGGAATGCGATGGTTCGTTTTTTGAAAACTTTTTTTTGTTGATTCTGAAAAAAAAATGTGCAGGGTCCATCAGTGTCACCAGAAGATCACGCTGCTTGAAGGAATTACACGAATTCGTTAACATCCTGTATTGTTTAACTCTCAAATAATCTAAGAAATCTCTGTAGGAACTTCTCAGCAACAGCTTTTCAATAGTACTTTAGTTTCAACTAAAGTTATAATTTATATTCAAATATTCTACGACCATTTCGTCTAGACTAGATTTTCTTTTATAAAGACTACATAGAACTTCACGGAGACTCACACAAACTGTACCTAGTAATATTAAATCTTTTAATTTCGAGTACCCTGGTATCTAAAACACAAGTTAAATCTAACCTTGGGTACCAATGTTTAACAAAATTTGTATACCTGTACCAATCAATCAATCAATATTTATTTGTGAACATAGGTCATACAAAAAGGTCTTAAAAGTACATATAATGTAGTATCTCAATGTTCTACCAATAGAAATTGGTGTACAAATAGTTTTAGTAATGTAAGTATGGAGAATATACAAAACAAATATGAATTTGTTAAATGTAGTAAAAATATTATTATACAAATCACAGTTTATCAATTCTATCATTTAAAAATATCTCAAATGAAATTTGTTTTATCTATTAAAAATGAAATCAATTTGAATTTAAAAATTCGGATATCCTGTTCATTTCTTACAGTTCTAGGTAGTTTATTATATTTTTTTATTATAAATTAGTGCAGTGTTTTGTTTCTACAGTGTACTTTTATATGAATAATAAACATATATTCTATTTTATATTCTAATATGTATTTACCCTCCTATTACCGACCTTTGCATTCAATTACTATAAGATATTTTTTCACTCTCTCCAACATATCTTCCTACAGTTTGTATTTTCATAACCAGAATCTCTACGCAGGTAATAATAACCTCTCTCATCTATTTTGGGTGACGAGTATAACGCGCGAGTTATCTTGATCTCTACACGGCATGCCATGTACATAATATGGATTACAAATGCTTTACGTTTGGTAAGCTGAGCACGTTACCACAACGTGTGACCAATTTGATCTTATACTTGATACATACTTACTTTACCTGTAAATTGATGCCCGGTTTCTATAACCAAAAACGAATTGTTGTACGTGCCTGCCAAACGTGTTTGGTAAAAATTGTCTGAAGCGATTTCTAGAATACTGCTTACATATTGTGAGAGAGTCTTCTAATGTTACGCGTTGAAGACAAAGAATTTATTGTTAGTAAGTTAAAGGAACACGACACAACGAATTAGAGATACAAATAACTTTTTTTTTATATTTTATATATTTTTATCCTCAAGAATACCTGAACTCCATCATCTATACATATAAAAGGAGAAATTGACTGACTGATCTATCAATGCACAGCCTAAACCGCTGGGGTTAGAAAGTTAAAATTTTGACAGTAGGTTCCTTTTGTAACGTAGGCATCCACTAAGAAGGAATTTTTCAAAATTCAACCCCTAAGGGAGTTAAATAGGGGATGAAAGTCTGTATGGAAAATCGTCACTTAACGGGTTCAAAATTTCACGCAAGCGAAGCTGCGGGCGAAAGCTAGTACCTTATAACTAGGTAAGACTTTTAATTAGATCTCTCTTAAAAAAAAACTTGTCACCGATGAGACATCAGTAGCAATAATTTCTTCGCAAAATCTGATTCATAAAATCATAAATAATTAAGATTGTGATTTGAACTATTAGATATCTATTCTATCACATAAGTAAGAATTGTGGTACATTTTTGATCCTAAAAGCATATTCCTCACATTTACTTTTATAGATAGGTATTCATGAAGGTAAAATTTGTTCTAAATAAAAATAAAGTCGGCAAAATTTCTTACAATAATTATAGAAATATAATTATAATTATTTGAATTTGCTGACCATAAACATTATCTACCATCTACACGTGTAAATATTTACATAGATAATTTTGCAGATAATGTATGCAGATAAGTTATATACGGCGTAGAATTAATCGGAATACAACAAGCTGGATTACGCAATCGCTAAGTTTTGTAGATGGCGTATCAAAATATAAACGGCTTCCAAATGCAGGTTAAATAATATCAAAAACTTAAAAAATAACACAGGATCTGAGAGCTGGTAGATAAAAATTGATCTAATAGTTTCAAGTCACCTCAAACTAATAGAAAAACAAAGGAGACTTACCCACGTTATATTTCCGGCGGTGCCTAAAATTTTGTAGAAACCTTTAAATAATATTTTAGTTTAGAATGAATACCCCTCCATATTTGCTGACGAAACGCTCTCCAAGTTTGCTTTTACAGAATTATATGAATTTTCGCATAAAATTCAAATAGATTCTCATAATTATGCATCTGGACGGGTCTCCCCTGCGCGGGGGCGTTAAAAGGCCATTTTGGAGTTCATCCTCCTCTCTTTGTGTCTACTTTATCGTAATTCAAAGAAATGCAAAATATGCTTTGTATTGTAGTTTATTTTCCAAGCATTTCAGTAAGGGTTCTGAATAAAATTACAATAAGAAACTCCAATTAGAATTCCAGAGTCAACTGGAGATACGTACTACAGTTTCCTTTTTTGTTTTGATTGCTATTGTTCATTATAAAAGATGAATGTGTTACTAATTATTCTTCATCAGTATAGGTACACATAATTTTATTTGTTTATTTCTAGAAAACGTAGATATTCCTACCCATGATACTGCCCAAAGGTAGCTAAAACAAAAGGGCTTCGCAATCGCAGTAGAAATCGATATTACAGAGTTTAATATTATCATTACATAATTAATTATAAAAAATACGACTGGTAATTTAAAAAAAAATACTACCTATTACTATAATATATTATTATATTACTTTGTGCCTTATACTTATGATTTATTTCAATAGTAAAGTAAGTCATATCATGACTTAACTTTACATCAGAATTCCAATTAAAAATAATATTTACCATAAATGATTTACGTTCATTTAAAAACAGCATTAATGCATCATTTATAAACAGTCATCACGACAATATTATTTATTACTTAACTATTGAAATAAATATCAAATACTCTCATATATTAAGCACAAAGAAGCATTTAAATTACCACTAGTATTTGTAACAGTCAATGACGTAATGGTAATCATCTTCTTTCAATTTTTTTTTGTCAAATGTGGTCAAAAGATTAATTCAACATAATAAACTGGCAATGGCATAAATGCTTATTTGGCAGGTATAGCTAAAAGCCATCGATAAAACAAATACAAAACTAAGAAACATTTGTGAATAAATATTATTTTTACCATGTTTAAAAAATAATAATATACCTATACAGTTCCATCAGTTCTAAAAAGTACCTCTAAGTACATAGCGATTATATGTATACATCATAGTAGGTCTCCGAGACCGGTTTCAGGGCGAGAGACTACGCGACCAAGTTATAATCATTCGTATGTAAATCAGCCCAGCCTCGACTCAGCGAAGCCTTTATCATCTCGTTAAGTATGATAAGTAAAGTGGATCTCTTTTTTTACTTAAAAAAGCCCTCAACTTAATATTTTTCATAAAATATTTAAAGAACGTCCACAATTAAGTACGCAAATTAAATTAAGTCGCTCGAGTTTTTGTTGTGACAATATCTAAGTGTGTGCAGTTCGTGACTATATTATTAAACAGAGTTGTAGATAGGTATCTAATGAGATTTTATATAAAGAATCATTGTCATCAATCTTTGAAATAATAACCTCATTATTCACACGTGACCAACATGACGTCAGACTACATAAAAACCTGAAGTAAACTAAAATTGCATAAAACAAACCCTTTAAAGTATAACAAACTTTCTAAGTTCCTACATTTGCATTTCAGAAAAAGTGACATTATGATGTAGATCGACAGATAATTTTATTGTTGCTAACAAAGGCTTCCTTTCAATAAAGTTTGAGGAAGATAAATTAACAAAAGAAGAACGGGGTAACAAAGCTGAGTTGCGTAACACGGCACAAAGGGTACCCGGTATGAATATGAATGGCTTGTTTGGTGAAATTGGGCCGAAAACAACGAACGAGCACAATTTCTTTTGTCTATTTTTTTTTCGTGACTGCCGACGATTCCCTGCGAAACAGCCGCGATGGTAAAATTCTGTTTTTACGCTAAAAATATTATTTTGTTACTACGAGCTGAACGTTTTATCAGAGCGGAAGTGTGAGTACTTTATATTCAGATTTCCTTGAGTTACATTTTCTGTTTCCGTTGTATTGCGATTGATATTCTGAGCGGTTATGAGTAAAATCGAACCTATATTTCTCATGGAAATCGAATTCCGAATTGCTTGAAGATAAATAATCAGATTTTTCAACAACATGGTTTTTTTCTTACAACGAAGTTGGCTCGGCCAATGATGGTTCTTCTTAATTATATTAGGTATGTTCAAATTAATTGGTGTTACTTCAAATGAACTGTTATTAATAAATATACCTATATTATTAATAAAACGCACACGTAGAAGGTATCTTGTTATGTAATTGTACTTAAATAAAGATTAAATATTTTTAAATTAAATGTTATCTATAGCAGTGGCGAAGGGTGAATTTTCTTAAAAGGGAAGCCGGACCAATTATTTGTTTAAATGATAATTAAAAATAATAGATACTAGTATTTGCCATATTTCGAAAGGGAAGCCGATAGGAATCGGTTTGTATGGAGCTTTCGCCACTGATCTAAAGTGATACACACAGGACCGGACACAGGACATAGGACTAGACGGAGAAATATCGGGCACCAGCCGGCTAGACAATGACATTATAAAAAAAATTGGCAAAAACTGGATGAACCTAAACACCGAGAAGAAGTGCGTGCTAAGGAGGACCCCTACACTCAGCATTGGGTGATAAAAGACTGAGAAAGAAAAAGAAGAAGAAGAATAATGATACCTAGCAACTCTGTGAAGTTTCTCCAGTTAATTTAAAGTCACGCTATATAGGTATTCCAGAATTTTAATAGACAACCTACCTAAATAAAGCAATATATTAACGAATAAACACAGCAGATGGACGGAACAAAACTTTCTCCCACTCGCCGCCTATTATGCGGTCAGCATCCTCAGTTTTCCCAACGAGTTTCCTCAATTGTTTCGGTCGGTATTTATTAAATAACCCGGGCAAGGGCGTAACGGACCGGCCTGCGGGCTAAGCCCGGTCGTGCTCTTAATAAAGCCCTAGCTTAATATTGTATGTGAATACAACAACCGCCATGTGTCTGTTTTGTTTTTATTCTGACGAAACACCGAATAGGCTCGGCTCACATTTTATTATCTTTTTAATGATACCAACATTTTCTTTGTTTTTCATTATTTTTTTCAGTTAATATTGTTAATTAAGATAACAATAAAGGATAGGTAGGACATTGTTGGCATAATTAATGAATGCAATATTTTGATACGCGTCGAAAAGTACTGAAAGGTATGTTACAATGAAGACATTTATTTCAAGTGACATTTTACTAACTAATACTCAGCTAAAATAACGTACGTTTGAATTTAAATTAGTAAGCTCTTTGTAAATTCTTAGCTTTATATCTACTGTAGGTATTTAAGATAGGTAGATTTAAGTAAAACGTTGGTATTGAGCGCGCATTCAAGGGAACACTGCTGTAGCTGACTACGGTCCGGAAACGTTATCTTGGTTCAACTAAACAACTCACTCCAAACGAACGATACCCCTCGCAACCATAAACGTCATAAACGACCCTATATTCTATTGTAATTTGATTTTTATTGCCCAAAACAAAGGGTTGTAAATTGAATGCGGGAGTCAAGTAGCAAAGACATTACAGAACATAAGACAAAAGCAATGCTGCCTCAGTAAACCTCTCTCAGACGAGTTAACCAGTTACCGCAGAGCTGAAACTATTCAAATAACTTCTAGGTTGGATACCTATCTATGGTTAAATGTATAGAGATGTCAGAGACATCGTGTTTTGGTTTCCACCCATTGCTACATTTAAGATTTATTTATTCAGCTGAGACATGACACAACTGCAGTAAAAATCTCCAAATTGCTGTCAACAATACAGACTCATTTGTGAGATTGAAAAAATAAAAATCGAGGTTAATGTAGGCCAAATACTCTTCTCGATTTAAAACTGAAAAAAAAAACATCTTAATTCATTAAAATTACGAGACAGAAGATTGTCAGTTATGGTCTCTGAGAGCGAATGTGCTGAATCGACGAGCGTCGAAGCCGGTCGTAAATCTCTTGAATTCTCTCTGGATGAAAATAAGCGACAGAGTCGTGCCACAGACCAACTCGCGTCGAACAACAGAATGTTCGTTCCAAAATCTATATTTGAATATTCCACCCAATTTTCTCTGTTTACTTCAACAGACGATATTTTGGTAGGTAATTTATTTTGCTCTAACTTTGCCAAAGGCCAAAATAATAGTGTTATTACCAACTGCCAACACATTTTCAAACAGTTATTCCTGTTTTTTTTTATGTTTTAAAATTATTTTAGTAGGACTCATTATTTTCTTTCTCAGTTTAATAACTATTAAAATAATTCAGTGGTATATCTATTTATAACTATTTAAATGATCCTTAAAACAAAATAGAGACGGAAATAAAAAATACTTTAGACTGCATCAATTTAATATAATAAAAAAACAAATATTATAGTTTCATATCCAAATCTCGAAACGGGTTCATACAAAGTACCTATCTCTTACAAATACAAGGCAGCCATCTTGCCACGCCGACCAATCACAGAGCGTTCTTTGTTAAAATCCAATATGGCGGGCAGGTACCTGCCTATAGCGTACAGCCATTCCTTATTGTTGGGACGTTGTGAATGGTTGTCTGGAGCCCAGATAAATTATTATATTCAGCTAATAATAATGAAAAAATATGTTGTCGATGATTACTGATAATGATGTTTATACGATTAAGCTTGTTTGCGGTGTCTTTCTGATTAGTTGTTTTTTGCTTAAGTATAAATTTGTACAAGAGTAATAGGTACTTCACATGCCTAATTGTTAAAAATTACTCCTTTAAAATAATAATAAAACCACGCAAATAGATAATAAATTGCTAGTTAAGATTTTACATCTGTATTAGCGTGTTTTACGATGTTTGGTGAGATAGCATTTAGTTGTTACTGACCTAGGTACAGGCACACAATAAAACTTTATGGATTTTCAAATAAACATACTACAATTTACAAACAAAATATTATACAATTTGAAGATAACAATCCCTGGAAATATTTACGGTCAAGTACGTATGTTGATAAAGACTGACTGAAATATGAGAACAGATGTTCGGGGTGAACGAACGAGGAACGATGCGCTAGCGCTGCACGACCCGCGCCGACGATTTATTTATTAAATATGTGTCCACATTTACCTGACGATTTATCCTTAAATAGTCTTAATTATTTTATTACTCCATTTGACAATGTATTAATGTCTCTATCTCGCTATCTGTGATGCTATAAAATATTTAAACTGCACATCAGATTTACCAACTTGATAACAATCTTTATTATCACTGCATAAATGTGTTTAGCATTTAATTATAGGCATAGTGTTTTATTAATTGCCAGCATTTAGTGTTGAATTGTGCATTCATTTGATTTTAGATACGCTTTTAATTCCGTAAGTACAATTATTTACAGGCACTTGCGTTCAAATTGAATATAGATAGTCAGACAATTAAATTAATGCAATTGCTATTTTATATACTTATGTATCAAATGTCCAGTACATGCCAATAAAATATTACACAAATGACAGGTTGAACCACGCGTTTTTATAAGACTCGTGATTATAATTAAATCGAACACATTTCTTTATCAAGCAAAAAAATTAAACAACTTTTTTTCCTGCGAACATAATTTCGTTGCGATAATAGATACTTATAGTAGATACAGGGAGGGCAGAGAAGGTGATTTAAGAAAATTACATTATAAAAAGAATAGAAAGAGAACCGGAGGGGCCACGCCGAGCGGCGTCGTTTCAAAGACATTATTATAAAAATGTACCAATTTAAATTCAAACACAAAGGCGGTCTGCTGATGCTATATTGAGAGTTACTATAATACAGATGGGGCAGGAATATTACTACCATATATAATTTTTTACTTGGTTTTTCTAATGTCAAATAAAAGGCGACACAATTGTAACGCAAAATTATTATTTAGTTTCGATTTGATATCGTTTTAGAAATTATATAATATCTATCTTCTATAAATCTATCTAATACCCTTGTCAAAAAACTATTTGCACCTCTTGTAAATATCGTAGTATTCAATTTAATTGATAATTATTCTAGTCTCTTCTTCTCTCGTGTCTGCACGAACTTTATGAGAATAGCTCGTGCCGTCGTGAAAAGATAGCCAGTCAGCAAGGTTGGTTGCAAAGCTGACTGCCTAGGATTCGCCAGACGTACCTAAGTATCGTCACTCGTGGAGGCACTTTTCATGCACCCCCATTAATAATAAAATGAAGTTAATTTTGGAAGAAATAAAAAACATATCATATAGCCACTTTGATGCCAAAAAAAATGGATTCGTTAAGTTCAAGCGCGTAGATCCGTAAGTAAAAGAGAGCCATATTATTAAAAAGAGGTGCAAAGATTTTAAATCAGCGTACCTACTTAAATTATGCTTGCAAGACTTGAAATAACTGGATACCTACTAACCAGGCATGCAAGTTACATCTAACTTTGTACCTAAGCATAGTTCCAATAAATTCTAAATCAAAAACTACTAAGTTTCACTTGAACAAAACTAATCTATCTAAATACCTTTGTGCTAGCTTTTACTGCTACTTTTCTTAAATTGGAAAAGCTGAGACGGATCAAATCCTGTCGAAACGGCAACTTTGACAATAAAAACTTTCTTTGTTACCGAGATACTATCGACTAAACTCTTTCATTCGTTCTAAGGCTCTCCTATTCGAGGGGAAATGACTGCACATAGGTACTGTAGCTTTAAATGACTTTTAGGCGGGTAACCTCTGACTCATGACAAAAGGGCCGGTGGAATTGTTCGCAGGAGTTATTAAAAACTTTTTAAATCTTCCAGATAAGATTTTAAAGCTTTTTATGTTTTAAGAATAAGGGTGCCATCAAACTGATAAGGATGTAAGTGTGCCTAAATTGCACTGTTATACAAGAGGTCTTTGTTTTATTTTGTAATTTTTAAGCTGGGTCTATAATTTTGGAAGAATATAATCTGTTTTGAAAATTAGAATATTTCTGATAACTGTAATCTACAGTTTTAGATGAGACAAGAAATATATTTTATGGCCGAATCATTAAAATTAAAAGTGTGGTATCTTTTTTACCAATAATAAAGCCCAGCGTTGCAAAGTAGCTGCTCACATACGTTAGTAACTATCACCGGTAAAATTAGCTTACGAGATCATTCATATGCGCAGTTTGACAAAAAATATGCTACAGTAAGGAAAACGTACCTGTAAGGAAAACGATTCGTTTTTCTCACAGGAATCGGGCATTAGACTGTCTGACTTCAACATCGTTACGTAATTCTTGCAAAATCTCAACAAAGCCAAACAAAACAGTGTGATCTTAATTTGAAATTCAAACTCGGAATATCAAACGAATTCCTCAGCTCTTAGCTGGCTGCAATTACAAAATATTCTCGCGAGATTCCAATTAAAACGCTTCATCCGCAAAATTCCACAGGGTCGGAAACTTCTAAGATTCCTCCCTCCTCCCCCCCACGGGAGGGTAATTGCTCCTCACATTCCCCGGATGTCTTGCAGAGTTCTTGTTCCCACTTCGGACGGAATTTCACTACGTTACTGACGCTGAAGGAACAATTATTACTCAAGGCAGCCGCCCACTGGTGTGTAACGTGTGAACTGACATTTAAATAGATATACGACCCTTTATTCTATTGACTGTTACAGAAATTTATATTTATTTAGTACGAGTGTTAGAATATGAGACTGGTTTATATGATGGTATGCTCCAGCGAGTCGTAGGCCTAATTATGCATTTGTAATTATTTTCCCTAATAGACATAATTATTTATTTATTCGCTAATTATAAAGATGCACTAACGCTATTAAGTAACGGATACATCGTGTAACATTAACAATTTGAAAAGGTTTAATATAACTTTATGCTAATTTCTCGACAGTAAGTATAATTTTATCAGTATTCACATCACCAACTATGATTAGACGACTCATTATTTTATATGACCACTTCAAAAGTTACAAAGTAACTTATCTGCCAGTTATTTATAAAAGTTCTCCAAAAGTAAATTTTCAGATTATGTATAATTAAGATAAGTGGAGGTGCATTAGTGGGAGAGCGAGGGAAGTTTTTCTCATAATTCCCACTGAGCCAGTCGGCACACGCACCGCCGATATTTATAAATAATAACATAAAACAATATAGCAATGGCTCTTAAGAGTTCGCTACATAAAGCTCGCCCCGAGAATAAATGGATTACTTGTGTCCGTGGCGCGCCATCTAGCGGGGGGCGCGCGAAACTGTATGAGTTATTGTTATTGCATGGATATCCCCGCTTCCGAACATGTTTTCACTTACACCCCTCTTGTAGGAGTCGTAAAAATCTGGCCAAAATATTTTATTAAATTGATTGTGTTTTCAAAACATGTCGCCGCAAAATGTTCTAAGACGCATTGGCATTTTATTCAGACTGCTTCGTAGGCTACGCGTTGAGACTTTTATGTCCCTACTTAGCTTTTTCTATTATGGCAATCCAGGATAGTATAATTCTCTTGGAAAGGTGCTTCCTTATTCAAAACTGTGTTCAATGAACTGGATATTATAGCGAACCATCTAGGCTTTCGTCGTCAAACGTCGTCGTCATCAAACATGCTTTATAAGAAGAAATCACTCCTGGAAAATCATTTGATAATCGAATCATTTCACAGCCCATTATTTTTACACTCTCAGCATTTAATTCAAATAATCTAAACTGGTAAAATCTCTACTCTAATTGCTAGATAATTTTCGTTCACATATCGTATCTACAACGAGATAAGGTGAGTACGTAAGAGTAAGATGGAGTGGTGAACGATAGCCGAGACTTATTAGCGGTAACGAGCCATAAAGACGGCGTTCGTTAGCTCGCGGACAAACGGACACATAACTTACCAACCGTGGTGGAACACCCGCGTTGTGAACTACCGTACGTAGGTTACTCTTTTTAATTATCTACACTTGCTTCAAAAAGGTTGACTAGTGGTATTACATTTTTGTTTAAATGCGACGTTTTTTACTAAAGAGTGGGACTGAAATCTGAGCTTAATCAATATGGTTGACATAAATAATTAGTTATGAAAAATATTTTGATAAATATGGACACCAATGCATAGATAAATAATTCGTCTATCAGTACAACACATTGACCACCACGGACTATCCCCCTATCTTATTCATTGTTTTCCTGTTCATCCAAAGGTTGTCTGGTAGATATCGCTATCAGCGATAAGACCGCCATTGTACCCTTCACTAAATTATATTGTATATGAGCTATGTTACAATTTTGGTGTACAATAAAGTATATTCTATTCTATTCTATTCTATTGACCAATCCCCTTCAATAATCTTTAACAACTGCGCAGGATACGAGAATTGTAACAAAAATATAAGAAGAAAACCTGAAATAAAATAAGTTTCAGATTGCATTTAATATAAAAACTAGTGGACCGATTTCTATGCTTATTTGGACACAATAGAAAAATACTGATGGCATGGCATCGACATCGCTGATGTGTAAAGATATAATATCAATTCTATTATCAGAAAATAATAAAGATAACAGTTCAAGATTGAAGTCAAAATAGCCTTATCGTAATTGTTAAAGGGGCATGCCGCTCCCTGTAGGGAGTTCCAGGTAGATTAGGAATCGGTTGACCAAGGGCACAACGGGGAAGGAGAATATTTGACTAAATTGGGGTCTGGGATATCTTGTGGTTGGATAGGTTTAATTAACTGAATCACAGGACGGTTTTTCTAAAATAAAACAAGATTGAAGTTTAAATTTAAGGTAGAGACAAACTGATCCCACGTACCTATGCAACGTATGCGATGCATTTTGACATCTGGGCAACTGACAATGCTAATATTTTCTATGAAAGTACATGACTAAGAAACAGACTTGTTACAGCGGTTACGCACTGCATCCGATCCGAATCCGTGAAAATACGTTCCGAAGTAGCCATAGAACTATTTGTATGGTAGCTTACGCACTACATCCGGCATCCGTCATCCGATTTCTATCCGTCATCCGTGAGTTTCTAATTCGGAAGAACAATTGACGGACCGAAGTAGCCATAGGTAGAACTATTTGGATGGTAGCTTACGCACTACATCCGGCATCCGTCATCCGATTTCTATCCGTCATCCGTGAGTTTCTAATTCGGAAGAACAATTGACGAATTGTTTGAATTTGAATCAGAGATCGGAATAGTGCGTAAGCAACATCGGAATTCGGTCCGACATTTTTACTCTAGATCGCTATTTTAACGGATTCGGATCGGATGCAGTGCGTAAAGCAATATCCGAATTCAGTTCGAGTTTTCTATATCCGTATTTTCACGGATTCGGATCGGATGCAGTGCGTAATTGCTTTTACATGTTGCATTGCATATGAGAAGAGTGTTTCTAAATCATTTATTTTCATAGAAAATGCTTGTATTGCCAGTTGCCCAGATTTCATAATGCATCGCACACGTTGCGTACGTGGGATCAATTTGTCTCTACCTTTACCCACATATATATACATTGCAAGCAGTGACAGCCTAACGGTTAAACGGTTGCCTTCTATGCAGGATGTTCCGTGTTCGATTCTTCTTCTATCGTGTCTTCACGAGCTATACGAGAATAGGTCATGCCGTGGTGAAAATATTAGCCAGTCAGCAAGGTTGGTAGCGGGGCTGACTGCCCAGGGTGCGCCGGACGTACTTAAGTATCGTCACTCGTGGAGGCTCTTTTCATGCACCCCAATGGCACGTGTTCGATCCCAGCCCGCACTTCTGACTTTTCCAATTCATGTGCGGATCAGAATTTGATTATCACTTGCGTTAACGGTGAAGGAAAAACATCGTAAGGAAACCTGCACACCTGTACCCCAAGTGTGAGTTTTTTTCGTTAACTACTGTAGTTGCGTCACGACAAAAATGTATGAAAATTTAGGCTGCGTCTCTAGGCGCACCGTTCACTAACTAATATTCGCGCGTTAATTGAACGGTGCGCCTAGAGACGCAGCCTACATTTTTATACATTTTTGTCGTGACGCAACTACAGTAGTTAACGGAAAAAACTCACACTTGGGGTACTAAGGCGCCATAAAGTTCTCGATTATGTGTGTAGTCCGCCAACCCGCACCAGGCCAGCGTGTTGGACTAAGGCTTAAACCCTTCTCATTCTAAGAAGACGCCCGTGCCCAGCAGTGGGACAGTAATGGGTTGATTATGGTATTCATACGTTAATTTAAATTAAATTCAATAATTTATTCAGTAAAGTAAGTATAGCTATATGGGTATAGACTCCTTTGAGACATGTTCTAGACAATTCACATCTATTTATATAAAAGGAAAAGCTGACTGACTGACTGACTGATCTATCAACGCACAGCCTAAACCGCTGAGGTTAGAAACTTGAAATTTTGACAGTGGATTCCTTTTGTAACGTAGGCATCTACTAAGAAAGGATTTTTCGAAATTCAACCCCTAAGGGAGTTAAATAGGGGATGAAAGTTTGTATGGAAAATTGTCACATAACGGGTTCAAAATTTCACGCAAGCGAAGCTGCGGGCGAAAGCTAGTTTAAAATATGTAATGGTATATTCTCTAAAACAAGAGTAGACATGACCTTATTGTTTGTTGCTACTAGTAGGTACGGCTTACCGTGTAATTTTACATGAAAAACAGTATGTGAACTGTGGGAATGCGCACACTTGAAGCATGTCACAGCCCCGCCTATAGATACGGCATTCCAAAATAGTGTTCCAATGATATCATTTAAAATACCTATCCAACACGTCCATATAAAGAATATGTTAACCGCAAAATAGAGAACTTATTATAATAAGAAAGAATATGGACATAAAACGTTAAAATAATCCGTGCATAATCTTTTCAGATAATTATCCGCAGTAAATTAAGTTGCATCCTAAGCTCATTAAAATGTTGACCAGGCGGAGCGTTGCAAGACAAAATATAAAGAGACCACACACCACGTGGAATTCAGAATCGGTCTCTTAGATTTATAATTCAATTTATTTAACATACCTGCAAACAAGTTTTGGAACGATGAACATTTTATGTAGCATTTGACCATGTAAAGGGGTATTTCACCAATCTATCATTAACAGTTCGTTAAGCTAATTCGCTCTCTAAACTTTTCAATAGCTAACATTTACATTTCACTACATGTCAATAGTGATAATGACAAGATTATTGAACAAATAAATGTCATATTTCTAGGTCACATTTAGCTTATCTGGTTAATAGTTCCGGATTACATTATTGGTAGCTTGGTGAAATCACCCCCAAAATATGACAGGTTTATTGAACAAAAAACGATACGCGCCGTGTCCAGAAGTACCGCTTTCTGAATCAAACCCTTGATCCAGCTGCCTAACGAGAGCCTCATCAAATGTTGGTCGAGGCTCTTGGCTATTAAGCCATTGGCTGTAACGACTATCGGCATAATGACTGCTGAGTCAACATCCCACATGTCGACAACCTCGTGTGCCAAATCAAGATATTTGATTTTTTTATAATAATGAGTAAACGTGATAATGATAAGATTATTGAACACATGAATTTCATATTTCTAGGTAACATTTAGCTTATCTGGTGAGTATTTAAGGACAACATTATTGAAAGGTTGGTGAAATCACTCCTAAATATGACATGTATATTGAACAAAAAAAGATTGAAAAATAAGGTTAGGACCATGCTCTAAGAAATCAGCTAAAGTTTTTGATCAAACCGCTTATTGATTCGAAGTAAAGTTAAAAGATAGATTGGCAGTATTAATAGGTTTTTAATTTAATTTCCGTCACGTAAAATCTAAACCAGAGACAGTTTTTAATTAGTTACAAGGAAAATTCTTACAAACAACATACCTAGACGAGTTTTGCCGTCGCCATCTGTGTTTGACGCTGGACGAGAAATGTTTGGCGCGAAGCCAAACACCGCGCATTCGTTTACACCCTGTGTTTACATCAAAACTAATTTTTGGAACTAAAACAAAACATGATTTCGACATTTTTCGTTCACACAACACTACTTTAACGCATAAAATCTGGAACTATACTGACTCGTATTACTCAGCTTTCTCTTTGCTCGCAAAAAAACTAATTTGAATTTATATAGAAAATTGGGTCAACTTGCCTTTCTAGGAATCGTATGCGCAGCCTTTGCTTGCATTGTCTCTATTCAGATGCAACTGTTTTCAAATGTAAACAGTTTTTTTATTAGAATATTAATTGGATAGGACAGAAAAACGTTCCGTTATTTTTATCTATACATTTTTTCTTTCATTCGGACTTAGGTAGAGATTTGGACTGAGTTTGAACGAAGGACGACGTTATTATTAAGCACCTATTTATAAATAATAATTAAATATTATTAGGTATTAAACGTAATGATTCATAAGTAACCAATTAAAGTGGATTCTTTTTATAAAGTAACTACGAATTGTAGAGCTGTAGAGTTTATACTAATTGAGTACCTACTGCAGTTTTTTATACAACGACGTTATCAGTAGTTGCACAAAATATTATTTAATGTAAAATTCTATAAAATCTTTAAATCCATCTCTAACATTTTTATTTTTAGCTCATAAACGTCTTCCTTGTATAGCTCATTGTTTTTGTTTAGTTTAGCGCCATCTATTAAAAATATAAAGAACTTTTAAGAGCTTTTTGAAGCAACATACCGGTTTGGACTCTATCAGAAGGCGACTGAGTACAACTTCAGTATGAACAATATTATACACATTTAAAAATCTAATGACCTGAAGTTATGAAATAATTAGATACCTTTTATCTAGGTATTCTTAATATAAAAACTTATTTAGGAAAGGGATTTTTGTTTGAAGTTTAGTTGGTAGGTTCGTATGCAGTATAATAGAGACTAAGGTGTTTATTAATATTATAGAAGTTGTCCTGAAAGGTGTTTTCTTGTTTGTCCGGCTAGGGGTAGGTAGGATCCCTTAGTTTGCGACCTTCTTTAAAACTGGTGTAGCAGACGTGTCTCTAGCTCAGGAGAACCTGGGGTCGTCTGCTATATTACAGAGGTATACCTACAATACTTAAACAATAAGTGCTATAGTTATATCTTGCCTAAACGAGTTTGATAATAGGTGTCTGTATTTACTCTTAGCAAATATGGCAATATGGACCTAACCATCTCCTTCTACATCGTCTGTAGGTACTATATCTATTTATAACTGCTGCTAATGGAGATTCTTTTTTTATGAGTACTTAGGTAAGAAGGCTACGTTTTTTTTTCTGTAAACTTACTGTATAAGTCATTCTATGGCAGTAAGCTAGATAAAAAAGTATCAGTAGTAGGTAACATAAGTCTTTCTGGCAATTTCATGTGTAGGTACTTAGCTATAATCCTCTAATAATTTAGTACTCATCATTATCACAATTATAAGTCGTCATCACATTCATTATTACATTTTATGTAACGTAATAATTTATTCGTCATAATAGATAATGAATTCAAAAGCTTATAAAGCTTCTCGGCATGGCTCTACATTAGTTATTCAACACATTTTGAGAACAGCGCCATCTCTCCAAAATCTTATGAATTGACTGCTTACAAAAGAGGTCACAAACATTTTATTGAATTCGTGTTTAAATATTTTTATTCATTTTTGCAATCATAAAATAACATTAAAATACCAAATTTTTAGGTGTGTTAAAATATTATTACCTTATGCGTACAGTTTAGGTATTTTACGATTTTTTTCGTTCTTTCTTATTTTTTGTTCTAACGTCACTGAGTTTTAAGGGAATATAAAATTTAATAAAAGTAAGCAAAATTAATTAATTAAATGCTTAAACTACGTATCGAGCTGGAATCCTATTGTAAATATTTGCAATCTTACAAGAAACGATACTCTTAAGAAAGGTTGTAGACATCTGATCTTCGGGCCCTCCCAATCGGCAATACAATCAAAACTCACACACTGACATTCTTTGTATGTGTGCTTAAGAATTTCAGCTGCAGGGCCATTGCCATGCCGTGCTATCGACGCCATTTTACTTTATTTGTTGTCTCTTTTCCTCATTCGAGATACGGCCAAAGAGTAATGAGAAAAAAAACCTGTCGTTCTATCTCTTTCGCACAGCGACGGGAGAGCTGGGTGATCGCAGCGTGAGTTCTTTCGATTTGAGAAGGGGAATAAAACATTAAAAAGAAAGAAGTATGGCGATACCGTTCGATGCGCGGTAGGACGGTCCCTGACCGGGCGGACATATTTTTTGAGATACTTGAAGATGGCGGAAACAAAAAAATGCGGTTTATGAGTTTGGATATTTTTTCTTTGAACTTTACTTCTTTATTTTTTATTACTTTAAAGTTGATTGGAACTTTTAATTCGAATATTACTATCAGTTTTTTTGGTCTTTTTATGTATAGTTGTGACACAACACGAGAAGCTTTTATTTAGTTTAATAATATAAAAAATATTAAAAACAGGTTTAGAATTAATGAGATAATTTATTGTTATAATGATATTAATTTATAAAGGCAATGCAATAAATAAGTAGGGGAGAGTTGGCTATATCGTACTGCCATTTAAATCGTACCACTTCTAGATTTCCCACAAAATAATCTATTTTTTCTACACTGGCAACAGTAATCAATGTCCTAGGGGCGCCCCCAACTGCCCATCATTTTGTAATGGCGTCTGTTGAAAATTGTACGTGTGAGTATAAAAAATAGTTTTTAGTGGAATTTGATCAAAATTTTTGTGTTGTGTTGTAAGGGCATAACTCGTGAATAAAGTAAGTTAAAATTACGTAATCTACGGTATTTCACTACAAAACTATACTAGTTTATTGATCATTTTTGCGACGCGGCTAAGTTTTAAGGTTATTTTTATTTCTTGATTTTAAGAAAAATCTATATGCCTTTTTAAATCGTACCAGCTGCAGTTCGGTTAATTGTACCGGTACGATTTAAGCATTCGAAAAGTTCACGATTTGATTAATGTATTTTTTTAACAGTTTTTTTTTTATTTCTGCCATCCGACATGGACGGTAAAAATAAATACTATCAGTGGAGTAAGGAATACTTGGAAAGAGCGATTTCGCATTACGAAAAAAAAAAGAATTAAGTTTAAACAAAATCTCAGAGACCTATAAATTCGATCAACAATTCTGCGGCATGTTAGGAAAAGAAACAAGATTGCGTTTGATGGCACTATTCATAAAGGAAGACCGTAGCTGCATTTTCTAAAGATATAGAAGATAAATTAGCTTCACACATCCGTGAATGTTGGTTGCATGAGACATGCTGTCTCAATTAATGCTATATTCTTTAATACTGAATTTATTATTATTTTTCATATCTCATATTGTTATTAATGTTTGATATAGGTATATTGATTATATTCTTACTATTTGTACTTGTGCAATCAGGCCAAAAATGAATAGTTTAGTTAAAAGTTTGCTTGTTTTTAATCACTGGTACGATTAAAATACTTGTGGTACAATTTAAATACCTGTGGTACAATTTAAGCAACTTGACGGCTAAATCGTACCAATGGCAGACCTTCGGGAAAAGTATAATTTGGGTATGTAAATTAAATCCTATCAAACTGATTTCTCTGTTTAAGATAGCCAAGATACTAAACTTTGATATGCATATGCATTTATATTTATAAGTCTCTTTACTAACTAAATAACCGAATCTAACTCAAAACTGGTACGATATAACCGACTCTCCCCTACAAGGTAGTTAAGTACCTTCGCTATCAAAAGTGTTTGACATAATTGAAATAATATCAATAATCTACGTAGGTAATATTCGTCTAAATTCACGGCTCATCTTCCTTGCGGAAGATGTCCGGTCCTTTGGAAGGCATACACGGGGACACAGGTCCAACGCGCAGAGGCCCCGAGAACTTTAATCTAAAATGGGGTGGGGCACCAACCGGGGACTATCCACGGCTGCACTATTGGAGTACAGTCATGGACCGTACCAGGTGGGTGCAAGACTATTGTAAAATATGGTGAAAAATATCTGGTCTATGGAAAGGGGTGTTAGGTGGACTAGATAACTTCTATTGCCGGAAGAAAACGGCGTCTGCCTTTCAACATTTAAAATTGAAAAGTGTTGGCAGACGGTGACTCGCCAGCTCACTAGCTGGGCCCCCTGAAAAGCCGCCAGTACATAGGCGAAGAGGGCAACAAACGTGTGAGCGGTAATATTCGTAATTATTAGTAAATGATAGTTAGTATAATTATTATCTATCTATATCTTACCTTATAGGCAACGTCTTGCAGATAATCACACGGACTTTTCTTGCTTCATACCATTTTGACGAGATCTGTAAAAAACATAAAGGTATTTAAATAAAACAGATACCCAATCTCAAAAATAAATTGTAAATAGATAATTGTAATTACATAGGTAACCCATGCTTAGGAAAATAGGCTACCTAAGTTTATTGGTAGCCATTTGTATTTCTTGCCCGTTGCTAAGTTTTTTATCTTTGCTTAAATACCTACCTAACATACGACGGTTATCTTCCGGTACATATTTCTTTAGAACTAGAATTAAATTATATTCTTAATTACTCGTATTTATACTAAGTCGCAAAACATTGCTTAGTTGCTCAGCAGTTGCTTACTTAAAGAGCTACATCGACCAGTCATAAATTAACTCACTACGTACATACAGTGCAGTAACATCGATTATTTACAGCCACATACCTCTGAGATAATCTTTACTAAGTGCACGTTTTACTGGCCGGCCCGAAGCGGTTCGCCACTTCACTTTATGGTAAGTTAAGCAAATATTAATGGCGGTGAATTTATGACACTCTAAACTAAAGGTGCCGTGATCTCGCTGTCTCTTTTGCTGGCAACTGTACTTTGTTAGTTGTCTAAACATAGCGTGTATGGTTATTGCTTGTTGCCTTTATGCAGTGTGGTCAAGATTAAACACAAATTCTTAGTGAGGTGGTCAGAATTGAAAATTTAACTGACTCTACAATTAGAGTTTTCAATTATATTCTGCATTTTCAGGATTTTGTAGACTCTTCCTCTAACAAGACTGATAATCTTGTTAAAGTTGGTATATAAGTTATTATAAAAAAAACATTGGATGTACGGGTTTTGCTTTTGCTATAACTCTACTCTATTCTCTCTATTATGTGTATTCCTTCTGTTTTATTTCTTTTAATGTACATTAAGGTATATTTATCTATCTATCTGCTACTCGACCTAATAAATAACATCGAATTAAAATTGTATTCATCTGTTAATTAAAATTCCCTCTTGGTTAACCAAGGTGAGTTTCTTCTGTAACTCACCTTGGTTAACCAAGAGGGAATTTCAAAAGCTTTGGTTTTTAAACCCATTTGACCTTAACTGTAGGTATATCCATCAAGACTTTCTATAAATTTTCTACTTGTTCGTTATACATAGGTGCACGTATCCATATAGTAGAAGTTTTACTATCAATCGCGAACCTATTTAGCATAGAGCATTTGCAGAGAAAGCTACCAGTTACAAAAAAGAGTTATAGCCCCCAATAAAAAAATATTTACTACGGACGGCTGCAAAGGCCGTGGAGGCAAAACTCAGTTGAGTCGCGTCCACCGCGACGACTATCGCGTGATTGATACGCAATAAAGTGAATTTATTACGAGACCGCTATAAACGCACGCCCGAATGGCTAATCATCTATTAATCGCAATTTAACGCATCAACACTGTCAAATAATACTTGAAAGAACAAGCGATAAAAGTTTATTGCGCACTCGTGACGAAACGTTGCGCGCTATGCTCTGCCGTCGCGCGTCGCTCGCCGGTCGACGGGCGTGCGCCGAGCCGCTAGCGACGAATAGGCGCCGCCTTAATTTGCTCCAATCGCGGCCGTGTAAGGCGACACTATAAAAAATGCATAAAACCACACGGAAGGACTCACAATGCTCCATAACCTACCGCAAAAGTTTGACATTACAACAGCGCGATTGTTTCTTTGTTTATCGTATAAAATTTATAGGTGCCGCTTACCGTTTACGAGAGCACGGCTATGGCCGTTGAACTTTGAATCGCTTGATTACGGTTTTTTAATGGTTGAGTGCGAATATTCGTTAATATTTCATTGTTGGCTGACGCATTGTACTCGTGAGGCTCGGGCGTGCTTGCCTGCCTAATGTAATCTACACCTGCTTGCGAGCCATACGACCTATGTAGCTTGCTGTATTGGTTGGTCATTCGTTGGCTACATTTAAAATTAATGTGAAATTCTTTCACTAATGTAGTGCAAGAGCAGAAATATTTTTGTTCTAAATTCTTCTCTCACAAGTCTGCTGGAAGAGATTTCTTTTAGAAATAAGCAGTGGCTTTGTACGCTATCTTCTTTCGTGTCTGCAAGAGCTATACGAAAACAGCTCATGCTGTGGTGAAAAGTTTAGCCAGTTAGCAAGGTTGGTAGCGGGGCTGACTGCCCAGGGAGCGCTGGACATACGGACGTATCGTCACTCGTGGAGGCTCTTTTCATGTACGCTATGCTCCTGATGAACTTATCTTTTATTAAGTGTTATGTGTACATAAATGATTAAATAAACAAAAAATAAACGAATAAATATTTTCTTCAAGTTTTTATTGTAACATATTGATGCTCTACTAAACAGATAAAACCCGCGTTACGTGTAGAACAAGGAAAATCTTAAGGATAATGCCAATTTTCTTACATGACCGAATTTCTTTTCCTGTAGCCGCTCACAGCCGTAAAACTAATGGCTGGAATAACGCACTGACGTAGGTTTATTCTGTGAAGTCAGCAGAAAACAGCTTGAAAGGTTTTAGTACGCAGCAAAGGAAATTAAACTGTGAGAAGACTACCTACCTACTCATTCATCGTTACGTTATTTTTAAGAATTACTGAGGATGCTAAAAATGGTTGCCGACTGATTTTGACTGAAGGCTCTTCGGCTAATTATTTTGAAAACAAATATGAGATGTGGAGAAAAGCTATCCAAAAAATGGACCCTTGTAATAGGGGACGACAGTGCCTTGAATAAATATTTTACAGAAAATGAACCAAAATCATTCCCACAATCAGTTGGACTAAGCCTGGCGACCAGGTGCCTAATCTGGAAACCAATTCCAATAGAATAAACTTCTCTTCACTAGGCCTGTTGATGGAAAACGTAAAGACATAGGTTGAATTTTTCAACCGGACATGGATGGCCAAATCTGAAAGTATTTATAGTGAATAGCGAAAAATGCTCAAAGAAGTCTCAGGGCTGATTTTAATAAAACTAAAATTTTCTTATAAAATGGGACCTTTCCTTTAGTTTGTCATATAACATTACTTCCCAAAATTTTAATTCTTATAAGGCAGTAGGTATGGGATGGCGCTTATACAGGGTTTTTTTTTCAATATTAACGGTTTCGATAATCAGTTAGGAAAATTGTTTTTAAATCTAACTTTACAGTTTTACCTACTGTCTATCAAAATCGGGCCCGAGACTCCTTTGCGCGTTTTCCGCTAAGGATTCTCTATAGGTACTTTCTGATTTGGCGATCCATACCTAGTTGAAGATCTCAACATGTTTAACTAGGGGCAGGCTATGTGTGTCTGCGCACATAACTCGCCATTATGATATGTCTACACCAGTACGCTTTCATGTTCATCTTGCGCTTTCGTCTGATGCATGCCTGAAGCGCCATAGCGCATGCCCTAATACTAGTTCGAGTCTTATGGCAATCAATATTGCATGCGCTTGACGCAAGAGGAATTGAAAGTTGAAAGCGCAAGATGAGCATGAAAGCACACGGGTGTAGATATACCATTAAGGAAGGATATTAGTCACCAGAAAAGATTATCATAACTGGTAGTTGGTATCTCATGTCACTCTCAGTCCATGTAGAACTAGGCAGCGTTATTTTCTCTGCACTCTGTTCCATGATTCAAAACGTTTTATTCATTACTAACCACAATGATTTAGCTGGCAAGTTATATTTCACTAGTTCTTACAGTGTTTAGAAATGTAAAGCTATTGAAAACTGGAACTACTTAGCCATAAACAGTTTTAATGATAGTTTCAGTTACAGAAAAGTATATAGGATCTCTGGTATTTGTAGTGATTCTTGTACAAAGTAGCTGCTTGTTTATTACCAGCGTACTAAATCAGTCTAGAAACTGACAATAAGGTATCCACTTGGTAGAGAGTGTAGCCAATGTATTTTCTCCCAACCGTAAATACATACAAATACCGTATATTACGGCTATTAGATACGTAATATCGTTCCATTCAAAGGCGCGGCGAACGTATCGCGATCGCCCAAACACCGGTTGTTTGGTGATGTTGTAAATCAAATCATCAATTATCGACAAGCGTTTACACTCGTGACGCCGCCGTGTAAACAATCTGGACATTAAAACTGCTGCTACCTACGTTTTACGACTATTCAATTTGGGGGAAAATCGATTTTATTCGCTTGATTTTCAATCGATTCACGGGTAAAGTCGCTCGGATATTACCGAGTTAGTGTTTGGATTCCGATTTTTTTTACCGTGGCGAGGAAGTGGTTGGCGGATACTGTTGAACGCGGAAGAGATGCACGCGCGGGGTAAACAACGCTGTTGTAAACTATCGTTTATTTACTTAAGGCTATACTATACGTCAATCTTGAGACGTAATTAGAGTTAAACGGGAAGGGTTGAGGTTTTAACGATAATAAAAAATAGGGACTGAAATTGGATCACTTACCTCACTTTCACGATCATTGCTCAGCCGTCTTACAGACAGTGACCAAGAATCAATTTAATACTGTTATTTCACAGTTATAACAGTATATTTAACCACGCTTTTCACTAATCAAAGTTCATTTAAATGGGAACACCAGTGGATATAAAATCACTCTTAATTCCAAGTGCGTCCATCGGAGTCATCAAGTCGACTGACACTATACGTATATACGGTCTAACAATTGTATCACATATTTATGCCACTAACAAAACACTAACAAATTGATATGTTTATCTACAAAGGACTATAAATTCATTCAAGCCGGGCCCACCCTTTAGCGAGGGGATCCACCCTACATGTTTAAAAAATTGCAAAATATTACATAAATAATAAAAAAGACCGGCATTCCCCCATGATGTCCCCGCTATCTATGAGATAGATATAATTTGGGCTAACTCATAGTTCCGGGGAAATGGTCTGTGAGGCTTCTTTTGAGATTTAAATTTGTTTCATACATTATTCATCCCACATAAACCACCATCCCGCATTATTTTTTAGAGGCAAGTAGATACTGCATAGAACGTTTAATATAGCAATCTTAACAGAAAACTTGTACTGTCGACTCAGTGTGACAAATCCTTAGAAAAAGGGAACCAGGATTGAAAATTCAATTTAGCTGATAGGTAGGTTAGGTACCTAATTGAAACAACGATATAAATGTACCTACGTAATATTTATGTTGTTTCTTACATGCAATCCGTATCGGTAGCTGCTAGTATACCTATTTAGGGTAACAAAGATAATAGTAAGTAATAGTATTTGATTTGAATGGAAAGTAATAATAAAAAAGACGCGAATTTCGAAAAGTTGCTTAACGAAAGTTGTTCATTTTCCGATACCTACTCTGTACCCCACAAAATTCTTACCTATAGTTAATTTTTAACACCCTTTAATTATTCATATATTTTCCATGTAGCTAGAGTTTTACCCAAAAAAACCTAAAAATTGTTAAGTATGTAAGTTTTCTTTGACAAAACTCGTCCTAAATTTTCCCTCCAATAAATAAAATAATAACCCGCACTGGATCACACCGCCACTCTTTCCCATACAATTTGGAGTTAACCCTAAAATGGGCGCCGTCCCCATTAAAAAATCAAACTGTGACGAACGAATAGGGGTGTCCTATGTTTTAATTTAGTATTTTATTTGATGAGAAAAGTTGAAATTGTTCCTGCGTGGGTATATAATAATCGTCAATTTAATTAGCCTCTCGAGTATTGGTGTAAGACATTATTTTCTTGCTAGCAACTGTAATCACGATACGTCTTGGCAATAAAATCGTAATGGTGGGGATGGTTCGAAACACTTCATTTCTTTTTTGTGTTGCATCGCTTGGTTTTTCAATCTAAATATTGTATTATGTATGTGTGAGATCTTGCTAGAATATTTTTCAATAAACAAACATTGTTGATGACTTCTATAAAACAATATTCCAATAAAATAATAGAAAATAGGGCAGAGATATTAAAGAAACGTTTAGGCATATTTTTGCTGCGGGAAAGTTCGGGAAAGCATCTAATAGGAAATCTGAAAATATACCGACCTAAGTGAGCATAAAATAGGAATGATTTATCTTAAACAACGACTCTACAGTTTTTATACCCAACATATCAAAACGGGCCTATATACAAACATACCTATACCATTAGTAGTTATATAGGTACGATGCAAGAGAGGATACGGATATAACGCGGGTTCTATATTTAAATCTGGTTTTTGTTTCCCCGGCTAGCCAGGGGCCGCGGGTTGCGGGGCCTGCGGGGCTGGGGGCACTAATTCGGTTCGTTTACGAGCTCCGCCAGATCACCCGCTCCAGATGCCGCTCCCACGCCGCTGGTGTCCCTTCACACGAACGTGGGACGACGGTGCGACGAACTGTTGCGAGAACTGTTGCTTATACATACTTGAAGTATGCGTCCCGTAGGTACTTACTGAAATATTTTTACCAAGTTGAAGTTTATGAGAAGTAAAAGTGTTTAGCTTCTAATTTTAAAGTAGAAACCGTCTCACGCTTTTACCGTTAATTTTTTAAATGTAAGTGTGCAGTTTTTTGTTTTATTAGATAAAACGTTTTATAGTAGTGTTTTTAAACTATATATACATTTAGTGTAGATTTCAGAATTGCCTATGTTGTTTAATCGAAGCATTAACAAAGTCATGAGTACAATATTATAAAAAAAATTAGAAAGTTCAGCTAAGTATTAAAATGTATCATTAAGTAAGCCTCCATTATTTTCCTATGAATCTTTACATCTACTAACGAAAGTTAGTGCCTATATCATCGGACCATAAACAAAACAATAACACAATTCAAAATGCGTCATCTACATATAAACCCTTTCTCAGTACATCCGTATGAAAGGTCTTTACCCCGTATCGCCTCACCTCACGATGTTTGGAATATTATGGTAGAGCCGAACAATTTATCGATATTATACAGCCCACTATCCAAATGTTTGGAGACATTCTGATTGGGTTTCAAAACAGGGCCCACCTCGAATATGCTTAAGTGGTTAAACTTGTATAGGTAGGTATGTGGAAAGGTTTTGGTAGTGTAATGTTTGTTGTTTTATAGAAAGCGTTAAAAAATGTTCTCCTGTTGATCTTGAGATTAAAAGAAATGCGTATGCATATGATTTTTTCATAAAGTGATAAATTTTCTTTGGTATTTGACAATATTTCCCGAAGAAAACAAACAGGCCGATTAATTTCTGAATTATAGAATTTCTCGAAATGTTAAATTGTCTGGGTAATGTTTGAGTAAACGTCTGCCCAGACGTTATTCAAACAGATAAAGCACACATTAAAACTCTTAAAGCTGAAAAGCAGCAAGATAATAGCTGAGTAGAAGAGAAAAATGTGTTCTAAGATCCAACTCAAACTTCGCAACAATAATCATTGTACGTATATTTTCATGAAGACTTTAAAGATATTAACTGTGAGAAGACAATAAATGTATCTAGACTGATCCTTGCTGAATAAGCATTCTTCCTAGCACAATATAAAACAAACTAAGACGCAGTTACAGTTATCATGGCCCGCCAATTGAAATTAGGACTATTTACACACCATAGTTTTATATGTTTACATACAATAATTTTATATACTTCAATAGACACTGCTACAATTAGAGAATACATCAAAGTCGGAACGAAAATACTAAACGAACTCGTAGATACGTAATTGGTAGTAAAAGTAATATTTATCGTAATAATAACACAGATTATTAGATTTCACTGCTGCAATCGTAACTAGTCACAGTGAAAGTCAATGAAACTTTAACGTTGAATTAAATAACGTTGTAAAACGGGCACGCGTCAAGCAAATCATAAGGCATACTACCTATACGTTATAAATCTCAACTTTTTATGTACCATTAAAGCGTTTTATTAGTTATTAACACGTGTTAAACGGTTAAAAGACTAAAACATTTGTAGAAAAGTCCGGTCATTAACATATGTATGATATACTTGTATGAGCCTACCGTTTCAACTTGCCCACTAATTATGATTGGTATGACGGGACGGTAAAAATAATCTTTAGTCATAAATACTGGACTTTAAATGTGTTAGATGTATCTTTCTTGTCTGGGACTAAAACTGAAATAAGATGTAATAAAATATGGTTTTTGGGATGTTATTTTCGTAGCTTTATGTGACATTTAGTAACTTGCTCCGATATGTAGGTGACTTTAACACTCATCCAAATAGTTAACTTAACCAAACTTCACTACATAGTATAAAACAAAGTCGCTTCAGGCTGTCAGTCTGTCCCTATGTATGCTTAGATCTTTAAAACGCAACGGATTTTGACGCGGTTTTTTTAATAGATAGAGAGATTCAAGAGGAAGGTTTATATGTATAATACATGCATATTATAGTCGAGAAAAACGCGGAATACGCGATAAACGACAACCACGCGGGCGAAGCCGCTGGCGATAAAATAAACTACTCTTAGGCGTATTTTACCAACCATTCGTTAAGGTAAATCGGTCTATAAACTTTTTAATAGCTAAGATTTGCATTTCACCACATGTCAGTAGTGTTAACTACTAGATTACCTATTGAACACATAAATGTCATATTAAATTTGTTGGTCACATTTAGCTTATCTGGTAAATATACTTGGGAACAAATAAATCGAGCCACTTCTATCTTTCACGTAGGTATAATTGTTATTATTTTTGGTATTATGGAACAGATCAATTCTAAACATATACCGCCTAAAAGGTTATTTAATAAACTTTACAACGAGGGTAGTTTTTTGTATTTTGAATTATATAATTCATGAAACCAAAACGAATAATCAGGACACGTGAAAAAAGGAGTGCCTCGATTTCTTTGCTCGCAAGTGTAGTTACGGATTACTTATTGATATGTTGGTGACATACCTCCTTAAGATTTTTGATGGCTTAAACAATATTACTAATAATTGGTAATCATCATCATGAAACATAACTAAAATCAATCCATAATATCAAATCTGTAATTAAATCGCACAAATCTTCACAAAACTAGGACGTTGTTTCGTAATAAAATCCCATAGTTACATTATGTTGTAAAAAATCTACCAACTAAACATTTACAAGCGTTACTTAACACGATAATATCAAATTAACATTAATAACCGGCATAAATCAATTATTCGTCTCAAACAGTCATCGACTTTTAAATCGTAATAAAATGTACAAACGGCAGTCAATTTATTTATTGCCTTAAAGTTGTAAAACGATATTACACGCCATAATGACGTGTGTTATTGGCATTTATTTCAACCATTTTACCATCAATGACCACTTATTCAAAGTTTATGTTTATTGTTTAATTAAAAACAAATTAGCTACACATAAACAAACGTTGGAAACACAAGTTGTGAGTCTAGCTTTAGTTCAGTGTGTACGAGCTCTAACTGAATTCTATCCACTGAATTTCAAGTGAATCACACCTAAGAAAATTTTCTCACGGGTACACGTCACTTTAACGTATAACAGTACCTTTATCACCGTATATACTGGCCATTACATAAACCGGCAGGTTCACAAGGCCTCAACCGACATAAGGCAACATTGTTATCCTTACACATGCGCTGGACCTTATAAATTTGCGCCTGATTTATTTATTACTCACACAAAATGTCAACAAAGCAACGTTAAAAGTGAAACTAAAAAGTATTGTACAAGAAAGGGTGTCCGAGCATTGTGCGCGCACCCTGTTATGCAAATCAGTACGCTGAAACCGAAAGTGTAACTACAGCCTAACAAAGGAACTTGCGTAACCTTTACATAAATTGTTGATACGCATTAGTCAAATTACTTGCGCCTTTATCCGAGGTCTCGAAAAACCAGACAAAACGAACCCGAAATCAACAAAAAATACCCAAATTATCGACTGCATTATCTTACCTCCAAGTCGTTAAACTGTAAAGGGTGAAATTTGCATAATATTGAAATAACTCTTTCTGGTGAAATATTTTGGCTTTTGTGGTAAACTTTACTTTCGTTTTTGGCTCGCAAACGTATTTAATAACCTATAGTTAGAGCTTGGCATTCGTACGAATCGGTTCCGTGCGTGATTTTCAATAATTTAGATACCGGTTGGTACTGCGCAGTTGTTGTGAGCGTGAAAAGTTTTCATAAAGAGCGATCGTGTCGTACATATTTCGATAAGTCCTTTACCGGTTCTCGTGATTTATATTCAGGTGTGTTCGTGTTACCGGATAGTTAAGTTTTTACTGTCACGATAGAGGGCCCGTTGAGTGAACTCGACGATTTGTTTATCGGTAACGGCGAGGCGACGACAGGCGGCGACGTGGTATCAAACCTGTATGTACCTCCGATCTCTTTATGTGTAAGTGTTAAGTTTAGTACCCTATTTATAGCTTTTTGGTTGTGTCAAGCTAGTGTTATCGAAGTGGGTAGGTGTGTTTAGAAACTCGTAAGCGCCCGTCCGTGAGAAAATTTTGTATTTATTTTTATTGGTGCGTAAGTGAGGGAAAGCTCGTTTGTGAGTCAATAAAACAAATAAACATCAACATACCGAGAGAATTAATCTAAGATTCTTGTATTCAAGTCTTATTAAATTTATTGGTAATTAAAGTCCTATTTACTATGCTAAACGTAACCAAGCATTATTAATTTTGATAGGTAGGTTACTCGAAGAATCTTCATTAACAAGCCGTATGTAGATATATCTACTTCAAATAGCTTTAAATAAGTAGTATCTACCTTATTCAAACTTACAACAATCACTACATAGTAGAAAACAAAGTCGCTTCCGTCTGTCTGTCCCTATGTATGCTTAGACCTTTATAACTACGCAACGGATTTTGATGCGGTTTTTTTTAGTAGATAGAGTGATTCAAGAGAAAGGTTTATGTATATAATACATGCATATTATAGTAGAAAAAAACGCGGAATACGCGATAAACGACATCCACGCGGGCGAAGCCGCTGGCGACCTCTAGTAGTTTATATAAAATGAAATAAATAAACATGTTTTAAAAAAAACTTCATAATTACTTATACAAAAATTCACCATACCTTTCATTTGTGAATTGTTTTCTACGGAACTAATGAAAGCCTTGAGACGGCAACCTTGACTACGTCATAAAGGGTTGATGAAGTGGGAACACGGCCACGTCAAATATTGTGAGTTCATGTAACTACACTAACATAGGTAGGTATTATAAAAGCTACCTAGATATTACACTCGTCTAGACATCAGATACTGGATAGATAGGTCACTAGGTGGGAGTGTACATGAAATGTGGAGCTGGCAAAAATACATCTGAATTTATAATATTAAAATCCAGTTTTTTTACGTTGTTGATTGCAACTTTCGCTGAAACTCAGCTCAAAACCAGACTAAATAGATAAGATAAACTAAATTAAGTAGCGACATACTTCACTCATGCGTCACTTTTAACAGAAAAATAATACTGCCGCGTTAACGAAGAATACAATCAGTCGATTTTCGACGATTTTGAGTTATACATAATATATTTATGTAACTTTTTGGAATCCTTGAGGAACTCGGTTTATCAATAAGCAAGAATGGAAGAACTAAAAAAACAGTTCAAGACTTAGAGCGCGTTGAACACGTTTTTTTCGGAAGCGGCAAATTCGAGTTATTGTATTCTTCGTTAGCGCGGCAGAATAGGTTCCAAAGATTTTTAATTAAATAAAAATATTAGGCATGCTTCTCGTTTAAGGTTTGAGATTTATTTATTTCCCATAAGAATTATTATTCGCTTGCATGAGAAGATTATACAACTAAAACATTTTCGTTGAAGTACAGTAACAAACGAAACACAAAATAAATAAATAATGTTCAAAATATAACTCCGTATTTCAAAAAGGGTCTACCATATTTCAAACTAAATAGACTCTCAGTTCACATTTCTAATCCCTACAACTATATTCTCAAAGGCTAGAATTGTCACAAGTCAACCCAACCGCAACACTAGCGACTCAATCCAAGATGGCGTCAGAAACCGCACGCAGTCATTCATCAGGGGAATTGTCATAAAATAGAATTACTGGACGGATCACAGGCTCGCCCATGATTACTATGAATCATCATAAATCAATCCCTCAGTGGCCCGCACCAGCTAATTGCTAGATCTCATAATAAATCAAACTTTTTGGGTTTGGGAGTTCGGGCAGTTCGGGCTGTGCGGGCACAATTTTTTTATAGGTCGCCGGTTTTTAGCGTCGTAAACCACGGCTGAAACTTTCTGACGGATTAACGACGCGGTTCTTAAAGGAATTTTTCGGTCCCGTTCTGTAATGCGATATATGCCTATTTTCGTTTGCGTAACTGTAATAATAACTAACCTCGGACTTTTGAATTGCGGTCGACGAACAAAGTTCTTTGTGGCTCTATAAAAAAATATTGAAAATACCTGCTTGGTACGGTCAGCATCAAAAGTAGCTGAACATTTAAGTTTTTAAACTTGGCATTAATTAGAAAACGAATTGTTTTAAAACAAAAAGTTTAATAGATACCTAGAGCTGCTATATATAGCTCTAAGTATACCTTAAATTTTTTGCTTCCTATCAATTAGTTATCTAATTAATGCAAAGTTTAAAAACTCAAATGTTCAGCTACTTTTGATGCTGACCGTACCTACTACGAAGTAGATTCCCAATTTAAAATGTCTATTTGGTACCTTAATTTAAAATACCTACTTGGTACTACGGAGTAGATTCTCAATTTAATTATTCACTCTTTCTAGATAATATTTAAACGCACAAAATATACAATTTCCACATGAGTATCAGGCATAAATAAATATAACAGGTGATTATGTAATTTCTGAACTATATAGGACGAGTCAGTGACTGTGTTCTTTGTATTAGGTAGGTATTTAATTCTATCTTCCCTAAAATACCAACTTTACCAGTACCTACCTCTATTTTGATATTTTGTTCAGTTCCTACGTACGTAAAAATAACCAGTAGGTATTAGACGTATTGAAATAACAAAACACATAATAATAAACGCAAAAACATTACCTACTCGGCTGAACCTCCCACAAAACTTTGATAAACCAAAAGATTTTAATTTAACGCTTGATTACATTTCATTATGGGACACATTGTGTTATAACACGTAGGTACGCGCTCGCTATCAATCCAATTTCGTTGTTTAATTACTGTAACCATTCTACTAAACAAACACTTGTACAACCGGGGTTAGGGAGTATACGTACTTACGTGGTTATTTCACACCTCTCTCTCATCGTGGAGTTAATCCAACGTAATTGACTCTCGCTGAGAGAGCAATAAATGGTTATTGACTGTGCCAATAAACCCCTCACAATTAATACCTCGGACACTCGTATAAATCTCTATGTATAGTAAAAATCCTCCTCTGCGGTAATAGACACCGTTTCCGCGACCAACTAGAGTTATTTCATAGAACAGCAATTGTATCCCTTTTGGTGCTATCGATTACTCACCGAATAGGTTTATCGTGTAAGTTTATATTTTATTACAGTCATTATCGGATAAATTACTCGTCTTTTTAATAGGTACCTGTTAAAACGCCAAAATTATATAAAATGTGGACTAAGTTCTAGTCGCATCTACGGTTACCTTACTAGGTTTTATGATAGTGCCAATAAGTAATTGAGGTCTCAAATTAATGTGTTTATCGTGTCATAATTAGACGCTTTACGTTTACTTGTCAGTAATAGATTGAAATACAATCAAGTTAACGTATTATTATTATTATATACAAACTTTAACATGCATTACGACTTGAAATCATATTAGTAAGGTTTATCTTGCATTAATGCCCGGTTCCTCAGACCAAAAACGTTTTGCTTACCAATAGTAGCATTTTTCATTGCCAAACTTGGCATATAATTATACTCGTAAGCTAATTTTAAGTGTAATAGCTTCTTACGTGTGGAAGGGTCTTCTATATAAAGCTATGGTCTTTGCTTTATTATTGGTAAAGATACGGTCTTACCTCCGGTTTCTGAATTGAGAATTCGGAATAAGCAACAGTTAAGTAGTATTTGAGTACGGCTTTGTCAAAAAAATCCTTCAAAATTCGTAATTTTTTTGGCAACTCCGTACTCAAATGTTACTTAAGTACTGCTTATCCTAAAATTCTCAATTCAGAAATCGGAGGTTAGTTTTAATATAACATAACGCTCGGTAAATCATAGGAACCGGCCATTAGTCTACTTGACTACAGTAGTCACATAGCTAAGTATATTATTATTAGTAGATGCTAAGGTATGTACTCTGTGTTTTACCCACCTCTCAAATATCAAGTAAAGTGACTACAGCCTCAATAAACCTCACCGCTGACTTTTCCAATACAATTTCAAGCGTGTTTTTCATCCGTATATTTTACGTGGCGGCTCTAAAAGATTCAGAGACATAATTCAGGGGTGGCCATTATCTTTCCAAGTTACGGATACGGGCGCACTGAACGACAACGCTCTTAGACCGTAAATAAGTCTGGCGTTTTGAGAACCTCGCCTAGCATTTTACGTGCATTGGCAAATACTTACGTACAATGCGACAATAAACCTTATGGAATCCCAAATGCTCTAAATAAAGGTCACCGGCGATACTAAATTATACTTTATTGCTCGCTTGAAACGGTCCAATTTTCTGTGTCAGCTTCCAATACGGGCTTGCAACGCTACGCCAGCAATGGCGACTCACGATTCGAAAACAGATTTATGATCGGCACGATAACGGGCTTGCGATAAAAAATTTACCATACCAAGGAGCACGTAGGTTCCACCACACATACGACGAATTTAGACCGAAGTTAAGAGCACGTAGGATGTACAAATGTGGGGTACAGTCATACTTATGAACGGCGTTGTACAAAAAAGAACCGTAAAGAAAATAACGTTAGAGATATTTTTCAGACGCAAACCATTTAAATCAATCAATAAGTAGGTACCTAAAACAATAACTCGTAAATGACAATGAAACAATTTGAACGTAGTTATTGCAGAAGGAAGAAAATTGCATTTTCTTCTTTTGAAAGTATTTTTATCGATAAAATGTGTACAGCAGCCGGCGGTCTTAATAAAACAAAGCAATTCGAAGAGAACAGTGAGATATTCGACTGATTTCGGTTTTGTATGTAGTTATCTTTGTCTATCAGTCTCAATGGATGATGTGTCATGTGAGTCATTTGTCACGTCGCAATCGCAATGTGCAACAGAGAGAATGCTGTTCAAAATCGAAGCGACCCGATCTTAGCCGCATCTCACTCTTCACCACGAATCACATAAGTAAACGCCGGGTACCGTACCTAAAGAGCAAATAAATCGAGCCACTTCTATTTTTCACGTAGGTGTAATTGTTATTATTTTTGGTGTAATGGAACACATCAATTCTAAACATATATCGCCTAAAAGGTTATTTGATAACCTTTACAATGAGAGTAGTTTTTTTTATTTTGCATTATATGATTCGTGAAACCAAAACTAATAACCAGGACACGTGAAAAACGGAGTGGCTCGATTTCTTTGCTCCCAAGTGTAGTTGCATGTCCTTTTTTCCTACTATATTTCTCCAACTACCTCTAAATAAATAAATGCTTGCATGCCGTGTCTACCTACGTTCAACCGTGCGACACGACAGTACAGTTTCCCTACTCACGAGCTGCAGTCGTGGTTATTAAACAATTAAATATGTGTTACTTGATAGCGACGGTCACGATGCGTTTTGACGCCGCGTGTAGGTATATTTGATCGTGGAGTAATTAGATATTCTATGACTGAAATTGAAGTTTTGAATGATCATCTAAGAGAAGATAATGAGACAAAATCACAGAAAGAAAGTTAAGATATTTATTTTAGACTCACACCGGCAGTTACAAAAGTTGATAAATATACAAAAAAATAGACAACAAAAATTGTAACAATCTGCTCGAAGCCAAAAAAAGTCTCCTAACTCAGAATAATGCTGCAATATTTGAAAAAATCAAAATGGCGCTGCGCTGGTTTTCAAATAGGACCTTTGTGATACGACGGGAATAAGCAGAGATGTGAATTATTTGAAATACATGTATTTAAAATACAAATACAAAATGCAAAATACCTATTTTTATTTTGCATTTGAAATACTTTTTTCAAAATGTATTTTCTATTTTATTTGAAATACTTTTTAAACATATTTAATATTTGTAAAATGCAAAATGGTTTTGTTAATTTTTTTTATTCATGTTTCATATTTTTCATTCATAAATTCTTGTTATTTACTTGTGCCAAGTTTCAAATTTATAAATACTGGAAATAAGATTTTTCAAATAAACTTGGTCACCCCTTTTCACTCCCTTAGAGTGCGCTTTCGCTATAAAAAACAACTACTCTCCAAATTTCAAGTTTCTATCTTTAGCGGTTTAGGCTGTGCGAGAATCTTACATTAGGACTTGTTCTTTATATGCATGTCTGACTTGTTCTTTAAATAGATGATTTTTCCAATCTTTAAATCGCTATATCTCATGAATTCGCAGATTCAACATGAAAGAGGAACTCTTTGATCAAATACTAGTGTAAAAATCAGCGAAAAAAGGTATTTTATTTGAAAAACCTATTTTGAAAATACGTATTTTGCATTTTGTATTTAAATACTTTCATTGAAAACCATTTTGTATTTTTATTTGAAATAAAAATATAACCAAGCATTTTGCATTTTGAATTTAAATACTTTTAATACACTATTTTGCACATCTCTGGGAATAAGGTATTTAATCATATTAGCTTGATAGGTATTTTCTTTTATTAAACATAAAGCGACAGGGGGTGATAAAAAAAATCATTATCTCTGAAACCTCCCTGCTCTTATTCCACTCTAGGTGGGGTCGGCACAACATGTAGGTATTCCGCTTCCATTCTCCTCTATCAGCCGGCATCTCAGTACTCACTCCTTTCTTACCCATATCTTCTTCCACTCAATCCATTCATCTTTTCTTGGGCCTACCTCTACTTGCATATCCATCCACATACATATTTAAAATAAATTATCTACTCATGTATTAAAATAACCGACTTTGTATAAACAAACGTTGTATTTTAGTACGAATGCATTAGATACTTGTGCTATTTTTCATTACTTGAAAAAGGATGAAAATTAAGTTCTCAAGATTTTCATTGGCATACCTACCATAGCAGGTAAATAAATAGGTACGCAGTTAGACGTAAATAGAACTAAATAAAACAAAGGTAACGTCCCACTAAATCCTATAAATCGTTGTTACACCGTTATCTATAATTGCTTACACCCACACTCAGGATACAGCCGATAGCTAGGAAGACGATCACAACACCAGAAAACCCAACTAGAAACTATAAATACGAGAGATGAAAGACCGCCGCAAACATACGAGGTCGTATGCGCGGGCGCGGATAAAGCAATATTGTTTTCAGCTTAGTCACAACGCGTAGGTGAGGGTATGGCGGTACGCTGTATGTTAAGTAGGCGCATGTCGACTCAAACAAAGACGTATACGCACCTAGTATAGTTTAAATGCTAAGTAAGAGTAAGTTTTTAGTTCCTTGCATTTTTAGGAAGATTTCTTTTTTGATGTAGGTTCTTTTATATACATTGTTTAGGGGGCTATTACACTTACATATATCTAGGATCATAGATCTATGAGTCTTAGTTATATGATAATGTAATATAGACATATGAATCATTGCTCCATACAAAGATATGACTCTAAAGGTCATATAAGACATATGATCCTATAAATGATCCTAGATATAATTATGATAGTGTAATAGCTCCCATAGGCACGAATTATTTACTAGATATTGCACGCGATGCCACTCGCATCTTTGGGGAACTGATGCATGCAGCCGGATAAAGAGTATCCTATAATAACATGTTAGTCTAAAACAGGGAAGATATCTGTGTACCCGCTGCAGGCGTGTCCTGCGTGGGCGACGCAGCGCCGTGAACTAGTCGCGGCAGTCGGTGGTGACCTCTCGCTTTCGGCCGTGGTTCTGTCCATAGTCGGGAGCGAGAGTGCGTGGGAACCCGCGCCTCCTGTGAGGAGGTGATGGCGACCAAGAACGCCGACGAGAAAAAGGCGGCGCGCAGTGTTCCGTGCGCGCCTCTCAGGAGGACGTTGGGCAAGGCCCCACAAAAGGAGAGGTCCGCCAGGGGCTGGCGGACCAAGGGTTGCGGTGCATGCAGCTGCAAATCACGCGACCCTGGCCATAAGTCAGGAGAAGGAAGGAACACCGTGGACTTTTAGCTGGTAAGAGTCCGGCATACCTCTTCGCCTTCCCCGGGCGAACGGCACCCATGAGGATTTTCCCACGAAACTAAAAGAAAGGTATCTGTGTGCCAAACTTCATTCAAATTCGTTCAGCCGTTTATGTGATTGAGTGACAAACCTGCATCCATCCATCTTCAGAAATTGTCTCATATTAGTAGTTTTTTTTTTCTTTTGGTCTCCTGTACCTTTGGTCCTTGCGGACTGTTCCTATGTAACCGGGCAGTTATTGGCGAGACCTAAAGGGTCTCCAGCTTAAGGTGGAAGTAAAATACTTTATCTAGGCCAACTACTTGTACTACACAAACATCATGACTACCTGCAACAACAGCACTAAGGGCGATCCGACCCCTAGTGGGACTCGGACCTCGGCTTAGGGCGTTGCTGGCGGGGGGTTGAGAGGGAGACAGCTTTATGAGGGCTGAATTATCGGTGTGAATATTAGTAGAATTGACCAGAAACCTTTTAAGTCTTTCCATTAAAACTTAAGTCGATTCCTTTTGTATTATACCATCTTACCCTTAGTGCAAAGCTTTGCTTACTGACTGTCATCCGAAAGTATAGAACAGAAATGTAGCGCAGACACCTACTTCATAAGCTCAACCGATCGAATTGGAATCAATACTGTGTAGCAAAAGAAAGATAGCCGACGTGCCTAAAAGTTCACCACGCTGGACGCTATTATGGAACTGGGCAGTCCCCTCGATTTAGAACTATTTCGTTAAGCAGTTGTCGACTGATTTGGTTTATTATCTCGTTTCGTCCACGATCCTTGTAACGAGAGAAAAAGAAAACCGAATCGTTCGACAACAGACTAATCAAATCGTTTTGAATCATGGGGCAGGTCATATCTGGACTGGAACTGGTTCGTACATGTGGTACGCTCAATGCCTGTTCGTCATTTTTTTCATATAGGTAAGCGTGGTTTCTTGTCAGACGGTTACAGCGGTAAACCCAGAAAAATAAAATGGATTGTCGACTTGGATGTCTTTCTTAAAATATTTATACGAAGAAGTGTGAGGTTGGATGAAATGGAGAGTTCTTTGAACACACTAGAATAATAATAAAAATACAGAACTAATATTCCTGAAATAAACGACTTTTCAGCCTTTATATAATGTTATTTTTCTGCAAATTAATTATTATTTGGAATATTAAGTGATTTGCAGAAAAATAAATGTACAGTTGGCGAGCTTATTTCAATTACTATACCTCTATAGAAATCTCAACAAAGGAACTTATAATGTTCTTAAGAAAACCTAAATATGCAAGGAAAAAATATTCAATAGCCTCTCATAAAGAGACATTCGAATACAGTTTTGAGTTTACATTTTTATTATTTTAATGAGATATGCATACGTGTGTCGGTACATGTCTTCTTTATGCTAAACAAACACGTATTCATTTAAATTAATTATTGAATGTCAAGAATAAACTGGTTGACGTGGAAAACTTCAAACACTGATCGAGTTTCCATGTACCAGTACATAACTATATACTTATGGTGTCTATCCTGACTGTTGAATGATAACTATAGTCATTATGTTCTTCTTTTACTTAAATAAATTTTAAATAATGTTATTCCGCCTTCATATGACTACTCTACATAATAATAAATACATGATCAGCTTTTTTTTCTGTTGGACTGCTGTAGGTTGTCCTTAGGGACCGTTGGTACGTAACCGGGCAGTTATTGGAACCTGAAGGGTCTTAAGCTAATGGTGAGGAAGTAAAATACTTAACCTAAGCTAACTACTTATACTACACTAACATCATGACTACCTGCAACAACAGCACTAAGGGTGACCTCTAGTGGGACTCGGATCTCGGCTTGGGGCGTTGCTGGCGGGGGCTTGGGGGGGGAGACAGCTCGATGAGGGCTGGGTTATCGGTGTGAACATGATTAGCATGTTTGTTATGCTTTTTATACTAAAATTAAAATAGTTCGTTACGCGGAAATGCACATGTCTACATATTTTATATTTTAAGAAAATTCAAATATTAAACTGTTAATTCCTAGAAATTATTTTTAAAAATAAAACATGATGGCAAATAAAATCAAAAGCAAGGACGCTGATTTAAAAAAAATTGTAACATCATAATCATAAAAATTACTCACTAATTATCCATAAATCTCCTAATTCTTCTGGCACATAATGACTCTGAGTCATAACTGTGTAATGAAGTTATAAACATGCAACTATACTCATGTAGCACTCTGTGAAAATCAATGTCCGAGCAAAACGAGCGATAAGGGGGCAGACGGCGCACGATTCGAAACAACGATGATTTCACATGGAAAACAGTTTGTACGCTTATCGTTATATTGTAACACCGTATTTGAAATATAAAAATTAAACTTTAGAACGAGTCGGCCGCCATCTTGGTCCGGCGTGCGTAAACGCCTGCGCGCCGCGACCACCGCGAAATTACAGCCGGCGCGCGCACCACCGCTCGCGCGTTTAAAAATAAAATAAAGTTAAAACAACGTCATTTTGTGCACGTGTGTGTGAGAGGGCCGGTATTTATTTATAGGCTAGTAGCTATGTAAATAACGAACGACCGAGTCCGGTCCAGCATTTCTTGTGGTTTGCAAAACGTCTTAATTCGAACGTGCTCGTAGCAATTCCCGCAACCTACTTTGTGCCTGAACCCGATGACGTGACTACTTTATTATTCTTACAACCTACTCGTACAGATATACATAATATATATGTATGAGTTGGTAACCTTCACTAAAATTCCAAGAACTTGCCAGCAGAGGTTATTCGATATTACAGACTCATGGTCGGTTGATAGAGTAGTAATCAACGAAGTTGTTCGAACATGAAAAGCAAAAAGATAACAACAATAATTATTACAATCTGTAGAGCCGGAATTCCAATATCATTTTCAATCGTCGGCTAACAGTGTTTTCTCAAATTCAAATTATAAAAAACCAATTGGCAAGCCAAGCAATGACAGCAATTACTTTTCAGGATCTTTTGTAGTGGCAATGGAAATGTATAGAGAGGGTTTATGTTCAATAGAGTACCTATGTTTAACGGCAAACAGAACAATAGATACGATGAGTAGTCGCACAACTTCTTAAAAATTCTAGTTAAAAACCTCTTAAAATGATTATTTTGTGTCTGCTAATTGAGTTTAGTTCTTATGCGGGCTCCTGGATATTCGTCCGCTTCGTTCCGCTTACTTTAATGAGCATCTACAAGAGGAAAATAATGAAGCTGTCATTAGTTCTCAAGTAATTTAAGGTTAAGTGGCGGCAAATCAGGATTTCAAAGCCTTATTTATGCAGTACATAAAATTCTGCCAACGTCATGATGTAGATACAAATATTTTATGGGCCTGTATTCCATGAAATTAATTGTAGTGGGCTACACATTTTTACACGTAAAGTTTTCCGTCCGTTAATGCCCTAACCTGTCAACACGATACAAAATTCAAAGTAAAATATTCGCCTATCAAATTATAGAAATACCTGCCCATAGTCCCTCCCACGCAATTTCCGTCGAATTAATTACTAAATAGATACATATTTTAAAAACAAATTCAACGTATTGCGTGAATATTTATGCTAATTTCAGTAGAATTAGGTGTGGTTTTCATTGCCACGTGGAGTGAATTTTTCCCGTTTAATGGGTACCAACCAAAGACATAAATTAAATTGTGTTACATGTATTTAAATAAATTGTAATTATCATTCGCATTAAACCACCTTCCTACAGTATTAGATTTTTGATTAAGTCATCCGTCGGATTTACAATTAATAATCTCTTGTATTCTGTTCAACAAAAGATGAGTACTGACATAGCTGTAATTTCGTAAATTGTAGCCTGCTATCTTAGGGAGACTGCTATCGAAAAAACGTAAACGACATCATCAAAAACCGTGAAATAGCTATATTATCCAAGTTTTTTTTTAATATTTGATACTAGCTTTTGCCCGTTGCTTCGCTTGCGTTAATTAAGTTCAAAAAAACTCTTAACATACTATTAAAGTTTTAATATAATTCATCGTCATTCGAAAGACACGTGGCGCCATCTATGAACGTTATTGTTGTTTTCCTCGGGAATAGTACTTTTTTTCGGGATGATAGGTACCCTGTGTCCGTTTCTGTACACCTGACAACGTATATGCAAAATTTCAGAATGATCGGTTCAGTGGTTTAGGCGTGAAAAGGTAACAAACTTACTTTCGCATTTATAATATTAGTTAGGAAGTTAGGAATCTTTGTGTGGTGTGGTCCTCTTTGTAGAAAAACCCCAGGATTCACCTCACGTTGAAAAGTTGTAACCAATGTCGAACCGGATGCTATACCTACCTTATATACCACTGTATGAATCACTGATGACTCAAACAAAACTCTCCTCTTTTGAGAGTGTTATCGGGTTGTTCATAGTTTAATATTCAATATCGTTTTTTTCTTAACAATTCTTTCCATCCAATGGTTGTCTGGAAGACATTGCTTTAAGCAATAAGACTGCCATTCATTCTTAATTACGTGTACCTATTCCTTGTTTTATTTCTTTTAGGGCCGATTTTTCAATCGTCAGATAAATTTTATCCAAGGAATAAATATGACGGTTTGACATATTTTCTATACAAAAGCTGTCAAAACGTAAAACTTATTCCTCAGATAAAAGTTATCTGACGATTGAAAAATCAGCCCTTATGGGTTATGTTTCAATTATTGGATTATCTAAGGAATAAAGTTGTCATTTTGGCAGATTTTCTATGCAAACACTGTCAAAGCATGATATTTATCCCACATATAAAAGTCACCTGACAGCTGAAAAAACAGCATTTAGTGTACAATAAAGTATATCTATCTATCTGTCGTTGGGCATGGTGCGTTGATTTTGTACAAAAATATAATAACAGAGTTTTTCTAATAATCATCAACAAAGCACAAAAAATGAGAAATTATATTAGCATTTTCACCAGGCGCTCTGAAGCAGTTTAATTACACAAACAAACGTTGTCTATTCATTTTCATTATGCTATAACTTTAATATTAACGTTTATAAATGTTCTAGCTTATTATAAACGTTTATAAAGGTTAGGTCAGACTTGCGGCGCGGCGCTTGGATTAAGCCGAGCGAGATATTGCAAGGCGATATTTCAGAGCGGCGCGGGCGGCCGGTCGATGAACCCGACGCCCCACGCCACTGCTCCACCAGCAGGGCTGCTACATGCAATCGGTTTACTTTGACGTTATCCAGAAATTATAGTAACAGAAATTAAACATTCTAGCCTTTTACAAAATATATAGTTGATGTAAGTGAAAAATAGGAGTTAGCAGCTTAACATCATGTTGACTTGCCCCCCTTCCTTCTTATATTATTATAGCTTTTGCCCGCAGCTTCGCTTGCGTAAAATTTTGAACCAACGTTAAGCTTCTTTTTAGTGTAGTTATAAAACTCAAAAAGTCTATCTTTTATTATTTACTTTGAAGAGTGTTTGTGCCAAATTTCAAGTCAATAACCCCATGGAATAAGGATTTCCATATGAACGTTAACTACCCATTTCACCCGTTTAGAGGTGTAATTTCCAAAAACCTTTCCTTAATGCCTACGTTATTAGAGGTACTTATAATCAAAATTTTAAGTTTCTAACCGGGGGTAAGAAACTTGAAATTTTGTATTTTTCGGTTTAGGCTTTGCGTTTATACATATGTCGATCAGTCACCCAGTCAGTCAATTTCTCCCCTGCTTCTTACTTCAAAAGTACCTGATTTTTCGTACAAACTTTCAACCCTTATCATTTCACCGCCAGTGTCGGATTAAGACAGCGCGGGGACCGTAACCGTAGCAAATACGAAAAAAATTTGAGTTATTTATTAATTTTACTGTTATAAAACAGTAGTATTACACTGATTTTGTATTAGTTCAAAGCGATCGAGCTATCGTCAAAACATAAATAATAACACAAAAGCATGTAAAAACTAAGAAACTAACTCGAAATATATATAACTCGAAATACTGTACTGGCCGGTAAAAAACCAAAGTTAAAAAAATACACGCCTGAAAAGTATAAAGGGGTTCGAACATTTTTCTATGGAAGCTGGCATAGGCCCCTGCCGCCATTTTCATTTTTTTTCCAAGTTGCGGCGCACGATGAGACTAACATATTATGGGTAGAGGACACTCAAACAAACAAAAAATATTCAGAGATATAGTGCCTTAAAGTGTCACGTTGCCGAGATATTTGGACTCAAAGATTTTTTTTCAAGATTATCTCGATACAATATCTCGGTAACGTGACACTTTAGGGCACCATATCTCTGAATATTTTTATTTGTTTGAGTGTCTTCTACCCATATTTACCAGTCACAAAGTGCGCTGCAATAAAAAATCTTTAAGTCAAAATATCTCGGCAACGTGACACTTTAGGGCACCATATCCCTGATATTTTTTGTTTGTCTAAGTGTCCTCTACCCATAAATGTTAATGTAATCGTGCGCCGCAACTTAGAAAAAAAATCAAAATGGCAGCGGGGGGGCTATGCCACAAAGGTTCTATCCCCTTAGCATTATAAGCGTGTTTTTTTAATCATTGCCTTTTCAATGTTATTTAAGTTTTGAAGCTTAATTTCTTAAACAAAAAAATAGTCGAGTGGAGGAGTACAATGCGTAACAGCAGCGCGAGCGAAGCGAGCGCGAATTTTTTTCACATTTTTGGCGAAAGCATGATGTCATTCTAAGTGCATTTATGGCTTTTGGCTAAATTCTCAAATGCTCAATTTTAAGTTGCTGTTAAGTGTAGTGCTGTCACTTTCGTTGGACTCTCGTGATAAGTTTCACTCAAAAAATTACGCTAAGGCAGAGATGAGTGGGTTTAAATATGCGGGGCCCCCTTTCGCGCGGGGCCCGCAGCAATTGCTACTCTTGCTACGTGGTTAATCCGACACTGCTTTCACCCCCTTAAGGGTACAATTTCCAATAACCCTTTCTTATTGGATGCCTTCGTCATAAAAGGAACCTACTGTCCAGATTTCATGTTTCCAGTTTAATTGGTTTAGGCTCTGCATTAATGAATGAGTGATCTTTCGCTTTTATATATTTAGAAAGCCCCTATTTCAACCCTTAGGGGTTGAATTTACAAAAACGCTTATACTTGTACATTTATTTCTAACCAGAAACTCTATTATTTGATTTCGTGCTTTTAACTTCCTTAGTACCCTCACTTCCTATTTCACCCCCTAGCGGTAGAATTCACAAAAACGTTCAAACACGTGTATATGTCACGTGTATAATCTAGCCAGAAACTTCGTAGAAAATATTATCCTCTATTTCACCCCTTAGGAGTAGAATTTCTAAAAACCCTGAAATTTATGTGTACAAAAGGAACCGACTGTCCAAATATCATGTTTCAGTCAGTACCTTTTTCTTTATATTAGAAGAAGACAAACAATTATCCAATACTACTCGCGCGCCACCTATTGTACGTTGAAGGTACTATGTCAGAAACTTTCGCGTGAGTAACAACAACGATACAAAGTTTCAACTCAATCGGATGAACGATGAATATTTTTATTTAAAATAAAATTATCCGATACGACTCGCGCGCAACCTCTTGTACGTTAATAATACTATATCACAAACTCTGGCGCTAGTGCCAACATCAACTGAACGAAGTTTCAACTCAGTCGGATGAACGATGTGAATTTTTATTTAAAACCATCCGATACGACTCGCGCACCACCTCCTATATTACGGTGAAGGTACATACTATGCCAGAAAATCTCGCACAAGTGTCAACAATAAAAAAAACTTTCATCCTCTATTCCACCTTCTATGGACAGATTTTTCAAAAACCCTGAAACACGTGTATGTTCTATACTTCAAGAGTACCAGACTTCTTATACAAACTTTCATCCGCTATTTTACCCCCTTAGGGGTTTAATTTACAAAAACGCTCATACTTGTGCATTTCTTTCTAACCATCAACTCTATTATTTGATTTCATGCTTTTATCTTACATAAAATTTTCACCTCCTATTTCACCCCCTAATTTATAAAAATGTTCAAAAGCATGTATAATTTATAATACCCAGCCAGAAAGCCTATTATTTGATTTCATGCTTTTAACTTCGTAGAAACTTTTATCCTCTATTTCACCCCTTAGGGGTAGAATTTCCAAAAACGCTCAAATACGTGTATATTTATTTCTAACCAGAAGCCGAAATACCTAATTCCATGCTTCTTACTTCAAAACTAACAGATTTCTCATACAAACTTACAACAGTTATTTCACCCTCTTAGGGGTTGAATTTCCAAAAACCCTGAAACATGTGTACGTTTATTTCTGACCAGTAACCTAAATATTGAATTTCATGCTTCTTACTTCAAAAGTACCAGATTTCTCATACAAACTTACAACAGTTATTTCACCCCCTTAGGAGTTGAATTTCCAAAAACGCTTAAACACGTGTACATTTACTCCTAACCAGAAACCTTAATCTTTAATTTCATGCTTCTTACTTCAAAAATGACGGACTTGCATACAAACGATAATCACCCTTTTCACCCCTTTAGGGGTTGAATTTCGAGAAATCCCTTCTTAGTGGATGTTTTCGTCATGTAAGGAACCTATTGTCCAAATTTCATATTTCTAGCTTTAGTGGTTTAGGCTCTGCGTTGATGAATGAAATGTCAGTCAGTACAAGTCTCTTTATATATAAGACTAGCTGTTGCCCGCAGCTTCGCTTGCGTGAAATTTTAAACCCTTTTAAGCCCTTTTTAAACGTAGGTATAAAATAAAAAAACCGTCTCATATTACTTATTTTGAACAGTGTTTGTGCCAAATTTTAAGTTAATAATCCCATGGAATAAGGGTTTTCATACAAACGTTAAAAACCCATTTCACCAGTTAAGGGGTGGAATTTCCAAAAACCTTTCCATAGTGGATGCCAACGTTATTAGAGGTATCTTACTTTGAACATTTAAAATTTCTCTTTTCTGGTTTAAGGCTTTGCGTTGATAGATCCGTCAGCCATTCAGTCAGTTTCTCCCCTTATTACTTCAAAAGTACCTACCAGATTTTTCATAAAAACTTGCAACCCTTATTTCATCTCCTTAAAGGTTGAATTTGTAAAAACGCTCAAACATAATTATGTACATTTATTTCTAACCAGAAACCCAATTACTTGATATCATGCTTTTAACTATGAAAAAACTTTCATGCCTTATTTTATCCTATAGGGGAAGAATGTCCAAAAACCCTCAAACGTGTATGTTTACTTCTAACCAGAAGCCTAAATATTTAATTTTATGCTTCTTACTTCAAAAGTAGCACATTTCTAATACAAACTTTCAACCCTTATTATTTCACCCTCTTATAGGTAGAATTTCCAAAAAACATCAAAAACGTGTAGGTATGTTTATTTCCCAGCAGAAACTCTATTATTTGATTGCATGCGTTTTACTTCAGAAAACCTTTCATGCGTATTTCACCCCTTATGGGTAGTCATTCCAAAAACCCCTAAACACGTGTATTGCTTCGTACCATAAAGTACCAGATTTCCCATACAGACTTTCAACCCTTATTATTTCACCACCTTGGGGTATTCATTTACAAACACGTTCTTCCTTATATCTTCATTTGTATCTAACCAGAAACCTTAATATTTAATTTCATGCTTCTTACTTCAATAATGACGGACTTGCATACAAAACTTTAATCACCCTTTTCACCCCCTTAGTAGTTGATTTCGAGAAATCCCTTTTTAGTGGATGCTTACGTTAAAAAAGGAACCGACTGTCCAAATATCATGTTTCAGTCAGTACCTTTCTCTTTATATTAGAAGAAGACAAACAATTATCCCATACGACTCGCGCGCCACGTATTGTACGTTGAAGGTACTATGTTATGCAGTATCTTCCGATCCCAAGACATAGTCGTAGGGCTGACCCAAATGGCGCATTAAGCTACATTCTCCCACACTCATTCACACCCCCCCACACACACACACACACACACACACACACACACACTCACACACACACACACACACACTCACATACGCGCTCACCTTCTTACTTAATCATTGGCTTATATCAGTCACTCCTGATGTCCTTCATACTTAGTCACTAAACTCCTTGTGCGCATTGTAAATGTATCAAAGTGCATATTCTTAACTAATTATTTGCATGCTTAGGTTAATTTCAAAATTATTGTTTATCTCACTTACTTAAGCATTGTTAAAGTAACTTGGAAGAGCGGAATCACCTAACACAAGCAAATATTTGCTTAAAAGGTGATTCCAAACCCAGCAATTGTACCACTTTTAAGTTGATGAAATAAACTTTTTTTTTTTTTTTTTACTATGTCAGAAACTTGCGCGTGAGTAACAACAACTATACAAAGTTTCAATTCAATCGGATGAACGATGCGTATTTTTATTTACAATTATCCGATACGACTCGCGCGCAACCTTTTGTACGTTAATAGTACTATATCAGAAACTCTGGCGCTAGTACCAACATCAACTGAACGAAGTTTCAACTCAGTCTCGCGCACCATCTCCTATATTACGGTGAAGGTACATACTATGCCAGAAAGTCTCGCACAAGTGTCAACAATAAAAAAAAACTTTCATCCTCTATTTCACCTTCTAGGGATAGATTTTTCAAAAACCCTGAAACACGTGTATGTTTTATGCTTCTTACTTCAAGAGTACCAGACTTTTTATACAAACTTTCATCCGCTATTTTACCCCCTTAGGGGTTTAATTTACAAAAACGCTCATACTTGTACATTTCTTTCTAACCATCAACTCTATTAGGTATTTGATTTCATGCTTTTATCTGACATAAAACTTTCACCTCCTATTTCACCCCCTAGGAGTAGAATTTACAAAAACGTTCAAAAACATGTATTTATATCTAGCCAGAAAGCCTATTATTTGATTTCATGCTTTTAACTTCGTAGAAACTTTTATCCTCTATTTCACCCCTTAGGGGTAGAATTTCCTGAAACCCTGAAACACGTATATGTTTATTTCTGACCAGTAACCTAAATATTGAATTCCATGCTTCTTACTTCAAAAGTACCAGATTTCTCATACAAACTTACAACACTTATTTCACCCCCTTAGGGGTTGAATTTCCAAAAACCCTGAAACATGTGTACGTTTATTTCTGACCAGTAACCTTAATATTGAATTCCATGCTTTTTACTTCAAAAATTTCAGATTTCTCATACAAACTTACAACACATATTTAACCTCTTTAGGGGTTGAATTTCCAAAAACGCTCAAACACGTGTACATTTACTCCTAACCAGAAACCTTAATATTTAATTTCATGCTTCTTACTTCAAAAATGATGGACTTGCATACAAACGTTAATCACCCTTTTCACCCCCTTAGGGGTTGAATTTCGAAAAATCCCTTCTTAGTGGATGTTTTCGTCACGTAAGGAACCTACTGTCCAAATTTCATATTTACAGCTTTCGTGGTTTAGGCTCTGCGTTGATGAATGAAATGTCAGTCAGTACCAGTCTCTTTATATATAAGAAGATTAAAATGTATTTCATTTATTTCCTAATTGATTAGTATTGTATACATTTATCTTAATGACCATAATCTATATTGAAAACAATGCTGGATATAAGAAAAGTCACAAAAAATTACTGCTACGAATCTCGTAGCAAATCCGTAGCAATTTAAAAACGTTATTATATGCATATAAAACACTGAAATTACTACATTTGACTTTTATACATCATTTATAATGTAACTAGTAACAATCAATAAAGCCAGTTGCTGACGGCCCTACTGTAACTCCTTCGTCCGCTTTTTAATTTTACTTTGCAGCTGACACACGCCTGTATAAACACACCCTTAAACATACAGACATGCATGTTCACCGACACCTTTTAACATAACGTCGGTTGTAAGGCAATACGTATACGTTTAACATAATATAAATAGCTGTAGATACTAATTGACACGAATATTAAAGACAGGTGAAACGGTGAATATAATGTATGTATATCGTCTCCATAAAGTGAAAAACTCAGGAATGCAATTTGGTCATTTTTATTTCATCACATCGTAAGTCCTATACAAGGTTAGTCGGAAAGGGGGGGTACTAATCCGCAGGCCACTTAAAGTATCACTGAAGACGGTTTTAATACATTAAAAAATAAAAATTCGACAATTTTGATTTCCATGTAAAATCATTATTAATTTAGTTTTTTCAAAAAATCTTCATCTCTGCTTTAGTTACGAATTCAGAAAATGGATCTTCTAAATTGTGATCCCAAATATGACCTAAAATGTGAACACAGCTGATCATAGCTGAGGATAGATAGATTTTAGCGTATTTTGTATGTAATTTTTGAACAGCTACTTCTCTTAAACTATCGACTTTTAGGGAAAGTGGTGGAACAAAAGTTATTCATTATTATAGGTAGATACTTTTACACCCTTTCCGATTAGTACCCCTTTTCTAACTAACCTTGTTTAAGAGAGCCGCTTTACGCGAAATTAGTTTGTAGGCACTGAAATTAAGCCTTTATTGGGTATATTAAAACATTCGTAATCAATATAACTGACTAGTTTTTGCCCGCGACTTCCCACAGCCACACAAATGCACACAGGAACTGTGCAATGACCAAAATGCATTCTCGAGCTTTGCACTCTAAGGTGACGTATGTAGATTGAAACTTGTATGATGAAATTGCGCGATGATCAATATGTAATTGCATATACATTATATTAAGTATGTTATTCGTTTTGATACTTGCAGGCAGAGAAAACAGAATCATCATCCTGTAATTAGTGATTTATTATTAACTTCTTTTTTTTCTTTAAGTTCACGGCTCATCTTCCGTTTGGAAGGCATACGGGGGACACAGGTCCAACGCGCAGAGGCCCCTTTAAGAACTATAATCTAATTAATTTCATTTACTAACTTTTATTATTATGTAATTACGGGCAAAGAAAAACCTTTAATTTAAGTAGGTAGCGATACAAATTTCTAAAATAGACCTATTATTTATTTTTACCTGACAACTTCCGCTGAATTTTGTGTTGAAAATTACTGATGTGCCCGTAAATCTAATACTTAAGATAATTTTAATGGCAACTGATCCGGTTGTCTTATTATGGTTACTTTACGGTACCTTACGGTTTACCCTTGCGGTTTATTATTACCTTTAAAATTAAGGTAACATCATTCAGCCGAAAGACGTCGACTGCTGGACATAGGCCTCCCCCAAGCATCATCACATGGAATGGAATGGCGGCTGAGTCACCCTCATCCTTGGGAAGGCACCCTTAGTTCGAAACCCCACACGTGGAACCCGGGTGGTGCCAATCAGGTGACAACCTTTCGCTTGGTGGTAGGATCTTTACGGTCCGCCTGGCTAGCTACCACCTCGTATTAATGTCCGGCGCCAAGTAGTTTACTGTGTTCCGTCGTGTGTATGTGAGAGCCAGAGGGGTATAGGGGAATCTTTCTATATCTCTGTTACTTGGATTCGTGTGCTTCATCTTAGACCCTGTCTGCGTTTACCATCAGGTGCAACGAGGGTCAAATGTGACTATGTCAAGGAATAAAGTCCACTTCTCAGCACCCCATGCCCCGCGGTTACCTAGGCCACTACCGTGACCGGGGCTAGCAGAGCCGTCGGGGACTATAGGCCGTTTCTTCTTTGTGCTATCCATGTTGGGGGGGTTTGCCATAATCGCCACAAATTAAATACATTTAATTCACAGTGTATGTGCTTAAACGAATTATAGGTAGTGTTAAAATATTTCCACGTGGTTAGATTAAACTCTCAATCACCGTAATTATAGACATAACAGATAAGACAATTAAGTGTCGTCCTGGGACGTTGGGCGGTAGGTACGCAACCGGTTAAAGATAAGTTGATAAAAATAATTGTACATTATCTATACTTGCTCGTTATTTGCTCTACCTACAGCTGCCTTAGTTATTCATTGTATCATGCTTATTATTTCCATTAAATGTGCAATAAAAAATAAAGTAAGTAAATCATAATGTTATGCTTAGATAATAATAATTTATTACCTAGGTATACTTAATAGGATTATAAAAATACTGATTCGGGTCTAATCGCGTAGAATAGTTTAAAAGGCACAAAATAACTTTTTTATTCCGACAATGTCTACCCATGACCACGGCTGGTGGAATTCGATCAAAGCGTCGGGATAAAAATTGTATTTTGTGCCTTTTAAAATATTCTATGCGAATAGACCCAATCCGTATTTTTAGAATGTATACAAATCGCAAAAGTTTTAAAACAATAGGATATTCACCGCCGTTAGGTACTTATAACCACATTAATAAATACTTTGGTAGGTATATGTACGTTTCTTCAGTTACAATAAAACACAATAAAGATGTTACCATGTGTAGGTAACTAGACTTAAAATATTAACTGTCAAATAAACTTTGAAAAGTCGTCTTTGCGAATCGCGATTTGTATCTACAGTCGTAAAAATTCCATAGAATAATTAATTGTATCATTTAAAATCCACAAAAATCATACATCTCAATCTACGAACAGGTAGTAATTCCACTATTTCAAACGAAACACGTCAGCCTTGTTAGTATTTTTTTTTTAAATTTTAACAAACATTTTTAATTTTGTTTCGTGTTAATTTTTTGTGAGAGACAATTTATCTTGTAGCTAGTATCAAAATATTTGATCTCGACATCGTGTTTTGTTACATCCCCTGTGAAATAAAGCAAGCAAGGTATGGCTCCCCTTCGAAGAATCCCCCGCCCTCCGAAAACAATAAATATGTCAGTGTAGAATATTACGCGACGTTAAGACGTGCCCTGTCTTAAGTAAATTATTACGCTGCAACTTTTCCCGATGAGTTCTTCGCTCCAACTAATAACTTTTTACTTTTTATTGCCCCGAGGATTAAGCGGAGATGTCTCATTTTATTTTTGGGAGGTAGAATATATTTTGTTGTGTTTTGGGACGCTGAGTTTGGTGTTGAATATTTAAATTGGTAGTGCCATATATTTAAAATAAGTTAATGAAGGTGGAAAGAAAGTATAATGGTATTTCGTATATGGAATAATATTGAAAATTATTTTTTATTACACATTAAGTATATATTTTTCCATATTTCGTTACTTACCCTCTATTATCTATGGATAACTAGAATTATATTCTAATAGTTCTGGATTTATCCAGGTATAAGTAGGTACCTAATTAGGATCCATCGAATTTTAAAATATTATACCCTTTGGTAATATAATTAAAGTAGGTATATACCACATAAGTAACTCATTAGAATCCTCAATAAAAAATCTATACTTCTCTAGTCAAGCTTGCCGTCGCTTAATAACAGCCGTAATAAAGATATCATGCTAAATCATAATGCAAAATATAGGAACAGTTTTGTTAAAAAATAAGGACAATACCAGCTGTGAGTATGTTTAGTAGATACAGATTAGGTATTTTTATTTACCTATTCACATAATCATTAAAGTTGAAAAACACCAAGAGTACAAATCACATAGTAAAATTATAAAATGTAGAGCCAATAAAACATTCTCTCCGATAGCATTAATAAATAAATATTTTTGGAAACTTGACAGGTATACATCATTTATTGGAAGAACTCTTTTGAAGAAATTTTCTTTTGAGCCTTTTAACAAACTTGTTACATTTTAAAACGAAAAAGGTGTACCGCATAAAGGAAAAGGTCGTATATTTCAACGCGAAACACGGGAAAAACACTTTAATATACATTGTAGCGCTCCTTACAAAGCAAACAAAACAATTTCCCGCAAAAAAAAATCAGGAAAAAGCGCGCCAGAGAAAAACAACGGCGACCATAAAAGAAAGAGCGGAGTTGGCGGGCGAATTGCGTTGCTCGCTCAGCGGAGCGCCATTGGTCGGGAGTTCCCCCCTCGAGCCGCGCCCCCCTCGACCCGCGTCCGACCGTAACTCACTCTTCACTTGTTTTTACGGCCGCCATTTTGTGACGTTCGCTCGCGCGGCAGCCCGCGCTAATCCATACTCGCTCACAGACGTAAACTTGTGTGCGTGACCTATACGGTTGGTAGTAAGGGTATCGTAGCGTAATGTTGGTAACTGCATAGTGATAATGATTCTCATTTCTCACTATTGTTTATGTTTAGGTGGATCTAGGTATTGGTATTGTTACTTTTTAGTACCCACACTTTTAGTTTAACGTGATTAGAGTAAAAGTTACAATGCATTGTTGAACTGAACTTGAAAATTTAATGACGCTCATGTCGTTAGATTGCATTCGTAAATTGAAAAATTATGAGTATGAAAATGATACGCATCGCTATGAAATATTAATACCTACATAGTTACATACATTATCTATCTACCAACGTATGTTATGTATATTATAAACGATGTTATAATAATAAAAACGTTATCTAAGAGATGTGGATGCGCTACTCTACATAGTAGGTCATCCATTTTATTTTAGAGCTATCTCAAGAGACCGAAAGTTTAAACCTTATTAAAAAATACCAGACAGGCAGACCAGACTTTTAAAAATTAATTTAGCCACACACATTTAGAGCTAATTTTGCCAACGTTGCATAACTTTTATCTAAAGAATAAGTTAGACGTTTTGACAGAATTTCTATACAGAAGCTGTCAAATTTATTCGTAAGATAAAAGTTATCTGTCTTAAATAAATCATAATCTAAAGACTGTTTTTTAATTGGAGAGACTGAATTGACAAGCACGAAACGTCAAATTCGAAAATAATGTTCCTAAAATTGAAAAGTTTGACTTAAATACATGTCAATTTAGTCTCAGAGATTAAAAAACGGACTTTATCTTTGACAGAAAACACGACTCATATTCCCACAAAAAATCCCACTTCTATACGTATGCAGGTGTCCGTATATATCTGGCATCCATTAGGGGAACATCATTAACTCTCGCGGGGCGTATCTCCCTAATGAGAGCCGACATCCATAGATGCATGAGTCTGGGGGCTGTAATGACGTATCTCGCCCTATCTTTACGTCTTAATCCCTGTCATTAGGGCCTCACTGCTCTTGTTAACTATCTTTGTCGGAGGTTTAATTGTACTTGGGAAGTTTCGGTTAGATGTTGAGTGTGGAGGTTGAATGGGAATGAGGTAATTTTGTGAAGGATGTGTTTGAGATGTTTGTTATTTATCGTCGCTTTAAGTATAATTTAGTAAAATATGCTAGCAAATATTATATACATAGTATAATACACAACATCACTAGTTAGACGCTTTACATCCAAAAACTATGAAATCTGCTCATCATTTTACACAAATTTTACTAAGAGAAAACTCTGAATTCCTAAAAGAAGTCAGCGGCTGTTCCATACAAAATAATCAATGTTGCTTAACAAAATGGAATAGTAGATTTTTTTGCGCCATTTGTCGCTTTACATCCTTGCAAAAATAATCTTTTTTTCAATAAAAGATTTGGTAAATGGTGTAGACTAGATACATTTGATTATTTCTAATCTAAATAGATAAAAATTAAATACTGTTCATTGGTAAGCTTCACTTGAGAACGGCTGGACCGATTTGGCTATTTTTTTAAATGTGTTTAGTGTCCGAATTAGGTTTTAATGGTAAAATATAATGGAAAAGTTGCCCGAAAAATTGGCAAATTCGGGAAAAACTTAAAGTCCTTTTTTCTATGGGATTTTTGTATGACAGGATAACGTCTGTCGGGTCAGCTAGACTTAAATAAATACACTTGGGAGCAAGTAAATCGAGCCACAAATAATAACCAGGACACGTGAATGAAAGGATCATTCACGTGTCCTGGTTATTATTTTTGGTTTCATGAATTATATATAATTCTATAAAATATGTCATTTGAAAGTCCATTAAATAATCTTTAAAATCAGGGTAAATTATTGAATGATAACCGTTTTGAATGATAATGTATTGGTTCATAAAGAAAAACAGTAATTTTGATGGAAAGTTGGGTAAGGTTAAAACAGTCCAGAAAAAACAGTTAAAAACAAAAATATTGTAACAATCACACTAAAATATGGGTATAATTAACAAAAACCCCCCATTTAACGTTTTTTTATTGGAGTGCAATCAAAATGTCATAAGCAAATTAAATGCGATAATTTTATTCTACCCTTTATTTTTTTATTTAAAAGGAAAAGTTGTCAAAAAACTACCCTCATTGTAAAGGTTATTAAATAACCTTTTAGGCGATATATGTTTAGAATTGATCTGTTCCATGATAAAAATAATAACCTTTAACCTGAAAAATAGAAGCGGCTTGATTTATTTGCTCCCAAGTATATTTTAAATAGAAATCAAAAATAAAACTAACTCTACTTCCATAGAAAAAATCTAAAACCCTCAAATAAGTGCTTAAACACAACCGATGATGCAAGGTGGTGCGCTCAACATTTTTATAGTGTTCGTTTAATAGCGTTAAAAGTGAAACGATGCAGTAAACCGTGCGATTGTCGCACCAGACTTGTCGCACTTTACGTACCTACAACACTGCTTGGGTCAACAGCTAGAGGTGACGGGGAACGATAAAACATGGCGTTTAGCTTAGACAAGACAACCAGTGTTGAGCTAAGCTGGTTTTACTGTGATCGATGTATTAGAAAATGTTTTGTTTGGACTATGGATTTTCTACGTCATCTTAAAGTTTTTCCAGCTTACAAATCTTTGCTTGAAAAGGCCTAGCTTGCCGAATCACATAGTAAGTTCCTGGTTGATACAGATTTCTAAAAATCACTGGAATATTACGAGTTTTAATAGCAGCATTGCAATTAAGTAATTATGTAAGAATCTCACCACGATCGCGGCTGTCAATTAGACACTTGTCGTGACACAGCGTGGATAACAAAACTACGCGTTATTGATTATACTGTCGATTATCTGTGTGTTATTTGCTTCTATTATCCATACTGTGACATTATGGATATCGAGCTAACCGTCAATATTCAGGTGGGTTTCTTACAGAATGACACTATAGTTCTTAAAAAGACTTAATATAATTGATGAATGTCCCGGCTCACATAAAAACACACCCTCATTTGCATCTTTGATGGTCAGCATATTTACGCACTTACATTACTTTTGACCAAATATCCTAAGGCCTTCTAATTTCGAATAACCATAGTCGGAGAAACAACAATTTTCAAACATCTTCACAAAAGAAACGAAATCAATTACATTTCAATGGTAACTACAAAAGATATTTGCATAATTTATACAAACAAAATAATTGGTCTTGTTGACAAAACTCTTTGGTTCTCAATCATTACGGCTTTGTTAATTTGGGCAATAAATAAATGGTAATTAACCATTGTTCGGGTTTTATTGCATGTTGTTATAATGAATGTTTATGCCGAAAAGGGTTCACGCCTGTGAATATCAATAGTTGTAAATTATATCCGTTTTGTTAGGTAATATTGTAAGAAAAAAGGTTGGAGCTCATAAATTAAATTAGGGACGACCTTTTCTACGGATAGGCCGTTACTACGTAGATACGCGGCGCGGGACTTAATTTTCAGACGTTTATTATATAAACATTTTATCTTTTGATATTTCAAATAGCTATCTATCTGGATTACCAAAGGATAAAAAACTGTGTATAATTTTTAATACAATAAAAGGTAAAATAGTTGCTAGTCTATGAACCAGATAATTTTTTTAAGTAGCTGTTCTTGTGTAAGAAAATATAAAAAATATATTTATGTACACGGACTAGGAAAAAAAGAAGGACTCCGCGCCACGTGTATCAAAAGTGAAGCACTATAAGTATGCCGGACCGTTTGTACAAACACGCCTCACGCACACATTTACATCATAAGGTGCCGACCGGCCGCCATTACGCGGCACCGCGGCGTCATTGTAGGTACTGTTTACATCAAGTAATAAAATAAAATAATGCCTTCTTGTGTTGTGAAATGGTTTAAAAATAATTCTACATCCCAGAAAAAGTGTCAAGGAATAACATTCACAAATAAGACACTCATTTAATTTGTTGATTTATTATATTTTTGACATTTTAAAATTATTACTATTGGAACACAAAACCTCAAAAGACGTATAAGTGTTGTCGGAAAATAAATGGGTAATTTTCCCGAGAGATTGGGTAATCCATTTTATGGTGTTCTTTATTTTTATAGATTTCCTACAGCAAATCAACCGTGGAATAATGATTGGATTCAAATAATAAGAAACTACAGAAATGAAGAACATTGGATTCCGTCGAAAACGTTTTTCTTGTCACTCATACAAAATAAATACTTAATTTTAAGTTTTTTACTAAGTATGTTTGTAATTTCAATTAAATAATTTAAGTGGACTTCTTATATCGCTTCATTTAAACAAATTAATTAACTGTGAAAATTAAAAAAATGGGGAAATTTTTTATTAACTGGTATCCCTCAAATCACGCACACATAGATCGGTACGGTGCTTCACTTTCGATATGCGTGGCGCGGAGTCCTTCTTTCTTTTCTAGTCCGTGTTTATGTAATCATCTTTATGTGACCTGTAGGTACTCTATTGATATAATATAGGAACTTAGGAAGTCTATCTACGTAATATCTTATTATAACTTAACTACATGTACATCCACATGGAGCATGATCGATTTGAAATCGTTAAATAAATAAAGAGCTCGTTGAGTAGTTCCGAGTTCTATAAATATGAATTGACTAATCCAGATCATTCACCATTATATTTAAACAGTAAAGCCACCTGAAAGATTGATGGCTTGCGCCTTAAAATAACAGTTCAAGAGGAAAACTGAAGGAGAGGAGAGCGGGGAGACAGGTACCATATGTTGCTGATGGATTAACTGGGTATTTGCGGGGAAAACGTACTGTATCGAGCGAATTTAAACCTTATTGCTAAGAGTAAGTAGGGTTTTAAAGTTTAGGTGTTGGCTCCGTACGTTGGTCCACCATCTAGGTGACACCCGAACTGTCGATACATTTCACAATTGTCGTAAACTCCTCGAGACGGAAGGGGAGCGCAGTAAAATTATCATTTTATGCCGTTCGACGACTGAAATGACACGGGAATGCTGTAAAACTGATTTATTGGATACATCCCGAGAGTCACATGTTGAATTTTTGATGAGATCTTTGTTTTTAGATAACGGTTCAAGATTATATTAAAATATCGCGCGGGTTTCCCCGTTGGAGCTTTTTAACTCTTTTGTTTTCACTCTGTGAAAATGCTAGTGAATTTCATGATTAAGGTAGATAAAGTATTAAAATGTAGATGTTAAATCCCGTGTGGGGACGGGATAGAATATAAAACTTCCTCACCGCACGCTGGGAATAGAAGCGTGTTGTAAGATTCAACAAAACCCAGCACGCTTGGTGGTAGGATCTATACAGTCTTCCGAGCTAGCTACTGATGAGGGTTCATATTAAAATCGCGCCAAGCAGTTAACTATGTTCCGTAGTGTGTGAGAGCCAGGGTATAGAGGAATCTGTCTTTATCCCTGTTACTTGGATTCGTGTGCTCCATCTTAGACTGTGTCTGCGCTTACCATCAGTTGCGACTTGGGTCAAACGCTACCAAGTCAAATTGTCCAAAAAAGTATTTAAAACGCAGTTTGACAAAAGCTTAACGGTTCAGGTACTTTCCCATAGATAAGTTCCTAACCACTAAGATTAAGCTGAAAGCTAATCCCAACCAAGTTGGGCAACGGCTTGAAAGACATCGGTTAGAAAAGTCAGCCCTTGATTGAAGTAGCTACTAATTTAGATTTAAAGTTAGTATATCAGAATGTAACTCAGGAACCCATTTCCTCAAAATATTTTTTATTACAATTTTACTTAAGCGGGTACTGTGTACGTAATTATGGTGATGTCGGTGGCAACTAGACGACTCCTATCGGCCATTTCGACAATTTGATTAAGATGGCTCGCCACTGGCCGGTTTTATTGCCCTATATTTCCTTATTAGGACCGCTGGGCCGACCTGCGGCCCGCGTGGTCAACTAATGAGAGCCGATCCCTATCCCTCGATGGGAGATAAAACAAATAATCATGACTATGTATATTTATAACTTTTTTTTTGCCTGTACGCCTAAAGCGTGAAGCACTGATAGCCTAGCAGTTGTACCTACTGCAGCTGTCCATGCAGGAAGGTATTCCTGTGGATTATCGAATTTATGTGCGGATCACAATTTGAGTATCACTTACGTTAACGGTAAAGGAAAACATCGTAAGGAAACCTGCACACCTAAGCCGTATTTCAGAGTGGAGGCGGGCGCGGGTGCTAGCGCGGGCGCGTGTAAATCAAATGTATGTAGACGCCAGTTGCATTCACAGTGCGCTCGCGAATTGCGCGCCTGCATGAGGCGGGCGCGGGCGCGGTAGCGCAGGTGTTTCTAATGGCTTAGTCCGTTCGTATCATTCACAGTAATATAACGTCTGAGAACGAAAAAACACACACACACGCTATGATAGCTCGTTCGGCACTACTGTGAACACGCAAACGCCAAGACCCAAGCGCTCGCGCCCGCCCCCGCACTCGCTAATGCAGTCTGGTTGACCACTAAGTGGTGCACTAGCGGATGCGGGGGCGGGCGCGGGCGCTCGGATCTTGGCGTCTGCGTGTTCACAGTAGTGCCGAACGAGCTATCGTACGACGCTTCGGCGAGTGAATCAAAATGGTTTAGAACCACACGCGCAGTCACCTGACAGACGCTATATCAGTGTGAACGATACGGGCGGACTGAGCCATTAGAAAATTTAGAAACATCCGCGTCACGCAGACGCGCGACTCGCGGTAGCACTGTAAATGCAACTGGCGTCTACATAAATTTTGATTTACACGCGCCCGCGCCCGCCTCCACTCTGAAAGAGTACTCAGAGGGCTCCATAAAGTTCTCGATGGTGTATAGTCCAGGCCAGCAGTGTGACAGTTATGTGCTGATTATACTTATATACTATCCTGTGACTCCCTTAATTGTTTCTAGTGCCACTTCTCGTCAATTTCTGAAGATGAAATCTAAGTCATCCCGCTATGTCCACTTTTGTATGGTTGCTTGCCTACAATCGCAGTTCTAAGAAAACAGTTTTAAATGTTAATACTTGAGAACTTCAAGTGTATTAGCCACATCATATTGAACCTCATGGTATGGACAGGTTAACATATTATATTTACCTGGATGTACTTCTGAGAACAAAGAAATAGTTTGGTTAACTTATTTTCCCACGCTTGATGATTGAAATATATCATATTCTTATCAACTCCTTCCCGACCTGACACCAGGCCGTCGCTCTTTAATTATCTCTGTTTAAGCTATAAAATGCACGATAAATCTACAGGTCATGAGCTAATTGATAGCTGTATATATAATAAAAACATTACGATTCAAACTTTCGTCATCACTGATAAATAAGACTCAATGCTCGTACGTCCATCCCGTTGCGCGGTAGACACAATCCTAGACGCACTTGATTCCAACTATACAGCCCATTAAACGAGCATAAGATATATCATTTACATCAGTAAATATAATAGCTCATACTGAATCTGAATAGTCTGAACGCAACGCGATAAATGAATGAAAAAGCAGTTGTCGCGATCTCTCGACTCGCGAAAAGCATATTAAAACAAACAGTGCAGTAAAAATAAATCTAACTGCCTATAAAAAGTGCCATAACTATCACTTAAAGGCCATTGTGTTGGGCTTCTTTTATCTCAATGCTGACGAAATGCATCAGCAACAATGTGAGTGCACCTTTACATTGTGACGCAAAAATTATTCGAAGCAAGAACGTGTTCCTAAGAGATATTCAAGCCGTTAAATTAAATTTATAGACCGGTTGACACTGGACTGGCGTGAACCTAGACCAGGTAAGGCTAGGTATAAATTTTCATAAATTATTAATTAAATAAATCTAAAACTGACATGATCTTTTCTTGAAATTACATTAAGAAAATTTGCAAATTATGTTAAAAAATTGAATTTCCATTAAAGTCTGTATATTTTTGCTTCAATAAAAATATTTAAATGGCTGCAGCTGTATCTAATACCCTCCGAGCCAGACGCTAATACAGCTAGAAAGTTATCGCCGTCGGTAAAATAGTAAAAGATTTTCCTTCGCGTCTACGCGATAAGATAGAGGGATACTTATGTGAAGACAACCAAATCCCAACAAGCATTTACTGTGAACAGAACGAGTCGTATAGATACGTAATGTTTATCGAGAGTCGGGGCGACCTAACACAATAATAATAAAGGCAGTTTATTAGGCCTCTTGCCACGACGCGTTATCGACTTCAATTAAATATCATTTTTATTAGGAATCCTTGGTAACGCCCCGTGGTCACTAAACACTTTATTTTGTTTTTTATCATAAGTTACAAGCCGCATTCGATTTTATGTGACCCCAACAATGTTATGTAAATTTAAAATTCAAATGAATCGATATCATAAATAAGTATATATTTACCAATTTTATTAATCCATAATCACGTTGGCTGCCAATCCATTAATCTGTAAAGAATAAAAAACACAAGTTTAGTCATAGAGGTAGCTGCGAATACAAATCTTAATACAGAACATTTACGATCAAAATAAACATGATTAACCATCAAAACATAAAAGGCTTTCTCAAATAAATCAGAAGAAAAAAAAACTGTTGATACCATTATTTATTTAAACGCTAAGAAAGCATCACGATCCATAAAACGGAATGTGAGCCGCGGCCTTCGCAACAATGAATACGAAAAAATACACGGAGCCAAACGGAGATCGCTTTTCTTCAATGGTTACTTTATATGCAAATTCCTTGCAATAAAAGTGGGAACCCTTCTCTCTAGCTTTATATAAAGAGCGCAAGACTCGAATCCGACGTTTTATGTATTCGCGAATCGACGCTGTTTTATTGGTATCGACTATCGATTCGACTCGTCCGCATTCGAGAATTCGGAAGTAATGCCCGCTATTTCGAGTATTTCGACTGCTAGTCGTGCCTATCCGATCGCTATCAAAATTTGATTGCCTCGGATAAAGGTTCCATTTATATGCAGTTGTTGTTGCTAAAATTTATTCAAATTGTCACAAAACGAGTAAAGTCAAGTAGGTAAATATTCCATAAATTATGTGGGGAGCATCCATATTTCAAAGACTTCATTGGATTTACACACGTAAACATCGACATGTATACGTATCGATATTTTGACGTGACGAGTATCTACACGTGAAAGCACTATAAAATATTTTGATTTGTGTAATACCCTCATTTCTTAGTTTTGTACACGATTTTAGTTACATGTGAGAAGTGAAATGAAAATTATGATGAAAATGAAAATAATATTCGTTGTTGTTCTGCCTAGCCTTTAACCAATTATTTTGGGGGTCATCTCCCAGTCTAACCATCATCATCATCATCATTCAGCCGAAAGACGCCCACTGCTGGACATAGGCCTCCCCCAAAATGGGGGTTTGCCGTAATCACCACGCTTGGCAGACGGGTTGGCGATCGCAGTATGGTTGTTAAAGTACTCAGAGAACGCTGCTGCCCATCCTCTAGAGAATCCCTTAGTCGCCTTTTACGACACCCACGGGAAGAGATGGGGTAGTGCTATTCTTTAAGTCCGGCACTACACGAGACTCAATCTAACCAGATGCCACTGAATACCAGTATTTTACACGAAGCGACTGCCAATAGACCTCGATATTCGTAAAATGTGTTTGCGTTTTGATACACCTGAGAGTGAAATACAATCTGTGTTTGTACTATAAAAACACATATTACCCTAATGTAACTAGAATAATATGATATTTATTTAAATAATTATCTGGTAAATAAATATTTGTATTTAAAATGTTTTTCTATCTACGAACCCTGACTATTCCTTTATATACCTACTTATGTGGAGCAAGCAAGTCTTGATTTGAAACGGTATATTTTCTTACCTGATATATAATTTGATATGATAGCTATAAACGTCAAAGTTTCCTAACATACCTACACCGCTACACCATATCATGAGATAAATCCATAGCAAGTAAAGATACGTAGTCAGGTACAAGAGATTACATTCTGAGGCGAACGAGGAGGGCAAGGCGGCATGTACCGTCGCCGACAAGGATCTTATATTTCCATAAAACGTACGGTTTACGAGCACACCTACTACACCCTGCCTCTCCCCACACACTTCCTACAATGACCAAAATTTTAAGTTCCACTAAATATTCAGAGATGTAGTTGAAGTTTGAATTTTTAATATGCTTTAAAATGCAATGTGTTCCTATCTATATTACTTATTTCTAACATTAATAATTGGCAATTTGTAAAAGTATCTATACATATTAAATTAAATTAACCTGTGTAGTACTGTAATTATAGACACAATAGATAAACAATGGCACTGACGAACCGGATCGTCGCGCGGGACGATACCGGTTAAAATAGGTAAAGTTTGTAAGTTTGGATGTAGGAGGTAATACTCAAACCTACTCATCCGCTTTTAAAAATTAGAATGAACTTTCAGGATGGACTTAGGCTATATATTTATACGGCTAGTATTATATAAATATCAAAGTCAAATCATTGATTTTAAATAAGATATTTTTTTTAAAGATCGCGAGTATTCCCATGTTTCAAAATGTTCTTTCCTATAAAGAAGAACGGAATAAAAGAGTTTTTTTTTTGTTCAATGTTTTCAGTCGGTTTCATTCTCGTATTGAAGCAATGCTGCAGGTTTTTATAGGAATGTGTTTGTCGCAAAATCACATCGTAAAGACCGTTTAGTGATATTTTCTCTCGCTACATTTAGCAAACACAAATTTAATATAGATTTAACACTCATAAAATATTAACCACGCATTGTGTTATGTGCATTACATTAATCATATTAGTTTAAAAGAGCGTTTAGTAGAGCGTTATCTAACTGTTATTTAATATGTGATATTTATGATACCTACTACATATGTCATAAAGTTATATTTAAAAGATAAAATGAGAAAAGGAAGGGCTACAGTTTTTATATGTGGAAGATTGGATTCAACATTTTTTTACCGAATTGAAGGGATTGCTTTCTAGCTGTTGTGGTCAACAAGGCTCGGAACCGGTAGCAAAATTATCGGTTAATATGGTTTCGCATAATGTTTTCGTTTAGAACGAAACCGATAATCATTTCGTTCTACAACCGAAATAAACCGGCTTAACTCAACGCGACGGAAAGCTCTCGAACTGCGTTAACAACTTGTTGATAACAAGTTTGAAATTGTAAATGCAAGTTTTAGAGACATTTCGAGGGCGAAATACTAGTTAATACCGTTTAATGAACGCTGACCTTAAATAGAACTTTATTTCAAAAAGCGTTATTCTGAAACGAGAACAAAACCGAAAAGTTGAGTTCATTATGTACTTATGGTCTTACCGGTTTGAAAATTTTACCGGTTTCCGAGCCTTGGTGTTCAACCTCAATCAATCTGCCTAGCCTTTTCCCAACTATATGGGGGTCGGCTTCCAGTCGAACTGGATGCAGCTGAATATCAGTATTTTACATGGAGCGACTGCCTATCAGACCTCCACAACCCAGTAACTGGGTAATACGATACTCTTGGTAAGACTGGCTGTCAGACTTTCTGGCTTCTGACCAACAGTAACGACTGTCAAAGATCGACAAATGACAGCCGGGACCAACGGCTTTACGTGCTTTCCGAGGCACGGAGGAAACTCGCTATGGTAAATGGTCACCCATCCACAGACCAACCTCGGCAAGCGTGGCTTAACCCGGAAGATCGGTCTATGCGGCTGTAATTATTTAGCCACGAGCTCCTCCTTGGTGTTCAACCTACTATTCCTAATGCAAGCACATAATAATTATAGTTTCGACGTTTAGTATTTACCATAAATGCAATTGTACTTATTATTCACACTACGTACCTCTCATTGTTTATTTACAGGGTCAATATACCGCTCTATTTATTCACCTGGATGCTGCAGACAAACACGCGCAGTTAAAAGGACATTAACTCTTTCACCACATCACAAATTAATATAATGTCACAGAGAACGTTAAACGCCGAAGCGGCTCCCCTATGATCTACTTTACGACTGTAGTTTTAATAAAAATCTCTAATAACATTCCGACATCATGTTCCACATTACCCTTGGCGTTTATCATAACACTACCTGCACCTACGCATCATAAAAAAATAAATGTAACTACCCAATTACAGGTGTCCCATTTCAAAACCTAGTAAGGGACACTTTTTACAAAACGATGGCTCCTACGTATACTAGAGCAAATGCAAAAACATAATATTACTGGAGAGCGAATTAAAGGTGCTAAAGCTTTTAACTTTGACATAAATCAACAGAAATATTTGAAATTTTGAAAAGGTATGATGTGGTCCATTTCAGAATTTCAAATATTTCTATTTACTTATGCCAAACTTAAACGGCCTTATTACAAAAGATGGTTTAAACCAAGACTAAGGTAAACCCATGTTTAAAATATACCCATCACTTTCTTATGTCGTACTTATAACAAAAAAAGACGCTCTTCTGTGAAATTGTGTTTTTGCACTTGCCCTAGTATACGTAGGAGCTGTCGAAAAGTCGTTTTATTCCATAATCTTGCTAACTCAAAAAGTCTCTACCACATACAAAAACACCAGCGTTTAAAACTCACATAATAAGCAGATATATTAAAGCATCGATACCTAGTAAGTGCCGTTCACTGCCTCTGATAATTTTAAAACCTAGTAAGTCACTTTACGCACATGATTTTACCTAACATAAATACTTTTCAAAGGCTGACCGATTTAATGTTTATGCGCTCTCCTGTAAAATTTCGTTTTAAGCCCCTACTAGGTTTTGAAATGGTACAGCCGATTACTGCTCCTACAAGTTTTCATAATTTCTATTTTTTTTCTCTCTACCAAAGCGATTTAATATCCTAAATTATTACACATAATGTTTGAGATCGCCGCCTTTTTTTCATCTCCCAATGAGCATGTAACTAGAACCGTGTTGGCTCCACTATAAACTTCATAACAAACTGCCACACGAAGCCATATCTTGTGTATATTATGAGCTTTTTCGTTTAAGTCAAAGCTTCACTGTTGAAGCTCAAAAACGTCGTATCAACACTAAGAAACAATCGGTTTAAATCCATAACATAGTAGTGATAAAGTTGAAATTGCAATATTTCAGGAAATGTGCGTTCGTTAACAAAATTAAAAAGGAGGAACGCCCTTTAGATGTTTTACTTAACTGTTAATAACACGGAGGTGTAGATATAAAATGCGGACTTACTTGACTTTAAATGTATTATTTTAAGAAATCAAAATATAAAAGATTTTAATGTACTTTTTATATTACCATGCCTCTATATACAAATATATTACCTAAGTACATACTGAACACCATTTTTGGAACGCGATGACATCATTTCTCTGTCATTAACTACCTGGCAAATCGAAGATAACTTCGCAGTTGGAATTAAAATCGTTTTTTTTGGAAAGGTTTTCTACAAACACGGCTTTTATATTCCCGAAATGAAAAACTTACTCATTATTCTACATATCTAACCTAGTGAATTATTATTTCATTAAAACCAACTCCGTTATCTTTGGCGATGCAGTATATAGGTATATGACCCCGAAGACTCTTCTTTATAGTTTCTTCTAGTCTGATGTCTACGGTTAGGTACTCTTTGTAAAACCACGAAGACACAAAAACGGTCTTAATATAATTAAAATTGAAATATCATAGCTGAGAGCATTGATGCCCCAATTTTTTTTGTTCATACTTTTTCCATCCAGACAGTGCATCACTCAACGCACTAATAAACCTCAACAGTCTCGTTCTCATTACGACAATGTTGCCAACATCTAAATTACCTATTGAACACAACCTGCCATGTCCAACTGAGTTATAGTAACATAAATTAACTCACAGATACGCCCTACGCAGTTATTGGCCTACGGAACCCTTGCCTGTTCCAGAACTTCAATTATCTCTTATAAAAGCCATTACCCTCGAAAATATTCGATTATGGTATCGCTCGGGTCGATTCATTACCGGTTTTGGACGGCGATTGCGCCGTCGTGGCAGGTCATTTCGATGTACATTTTATTGAAACACTCGTGTTCCATGTTTTAAAGTTTACGTGCGTTACTGAGTAGGTTTTATTGAACGGTAATAACCACTGCATATCGATGAAAAACGTATAAAATTTAATGTATGCAAGAATTATTTTAAAAAAGGAGCTGCCCACTACATTAATTTAAGGTCCAGGATATTTGATCGGCTTCCTGAAGTCAGAAAGTTTAAAGCAATACATACTTGGGAGCAAATAAATCGAGCCACTTCTATTTCTCACGTAGGTACCTATAATTGTTATTATTTTTGGTATTATGCAATAGATCAATTCTAAACATATATCGCCTAAAAGGTTATTTGATAACCTTTACAATGAGGGTAGTTTCTTGTATATTGAATAATAATTTATGAAACCAAAACTAATAATCAGGACACGTGAAAAAAGGAGTGGCTCGATTTCTTTGCTCCCAAGTGTAGTCACATAATTAGGAAATAAAATAAGTCAAATGTAAATACTTAAGTCAGGATAGTAAAACTACAATACGTATGGCGCACGGTTCAGAGGACACATTTGGCTGGGTCGCCCGGCTGCGTCACGTTCGCGTCAACGTTAGCATTTCTTTTGTGAACGCTCCAAATTGCTCACATAAAACTCCCAGACCTGTTTTGCTACGTGATGTCTTCAGTATTTTTACTGCCTGTATTACCCGATATATTCTTATCAGCTCTACAAGGGAACTAGACCCGTCCCTTTTCGTTCTAGAAAAAGAAAATCGTAAAAATATATTGTTGCCGTCTCCGTCAGAAAATGGAAAAAGAAATATAAATGAGCGACATTATTCCAAGGCAGGGAACTTTCCGAGTTTCGTAATTAATGTTGCAAGAAGATATCGCCGGGAAAAGTTTTTTCATCATGTTCTACGGAGGCAGTGTTGTAATGAGCGCCCCCGCGGCGTTACATCGTAAAAACATCATACAACTTAATAAATAAAACTGGAATTCGTGAAGATTTATCACGATGCCCATATTGCGATTCGTGACTCGAGCCCGAGGCGTGTTTTTGCTGTATATCTACGAGGATAAGAGGCTCGGTTGTAAAAAAATGGAATATATGTCATAGAGCGGTCCGCCTCTCATATTTACAAAAGTCTTTGTATGAAATATTTTGACATTTCTCGGTAGAGGCGCGCGGGAACGAGCGTGGCACGCGGGTGTTCCTTCGTGGAAACAATCTTGTTATTTATCGCATGTGATCTACACATGCTAGGTAGATATACACAATATAGCCGACGGGCACATGAACCATATTTTCGGGATTATAGTTACGAGCACGCACAACGAAGTCTTAAAAAGTATTTAGAATATCATTACTGGAGGCATGAATTTTTATGGGGAATTCTCATGAAGCAAATACATATTTCCTGTTGAATTACCTTGATAAATTGGCCTAAATAACGCGATGCTTGAAGTGGAATAATATTATATGAATGCAGCGAGTAGAACGTTGATATAATGAAGGTTCTTTATAGGATGTTGACATGAAAATAATGTTTGGTAGAGTTCAATTTTATTTAACACTAGTGACCCGCTCCGACGTCGCTCGGGTACGTTTTATAGCTTAAAAACTTCCAGAAGAAATTACCAAAATTTAAAAACCTAATTACGATCCATTGAGTAATTTAGAAGAAGTAAGCGAAAAAACAGACAGACACGAAAAGCGACTACAATTTATACTATTTAGAGATTTCAGAGTGGATGGAGTGAGACCAAAGAAAAGATGGATTAAATAATAGCGGGACGGATAAAGCTTGTCGTCGACTACAGCCGAAGCGCGTCGAATCGAGTCGAGTCGCTTTTTTCAGTGTGAAGACGAATTGAGGCAAAACGGTCAGTATTCGCAAGTCTTTAAAACAGAAATTCGTGTGCAAGTGATGCGCGCGAGGGATGCGACTCGGCGCGTCTCGGCTCGTAGCTGATCGACGCAGTTTTATAATAAATGTACTATAGTAGGCGAATTTTTGCGATTCTATTCGATTCGAATCGGCAAGCCTAGTGGACGCTAGCTTTAATAGGGAAGAATGGAAGAAGAAAACACTTTGTGCCGACCTCGAGTAACTTGGAATAAGACCGGGTAGATGAAGAAGAAATTTCAGAGTAAATATTCCAAGATACATGACATACATACACACTACATAGTAGATCGAGTTTAAAATTCGTTCCCAAAGCTTTGTATATTCAGTACACGTATTGGGGCGCAGGTGATCTTGGGAGATACACGGTCCAAGTTTTATTGTTATTCCCACTCTGCGAATTGAATTTGAAACAAGCGAGTGCGGCGATCAATACTAGACAGTGCCGAAGCTCTCACACCCGCTATTTACCTATCTCACTTTAAGGGGTACGAACCCGTAGGTATGAGGCTTCTATTATTTTTAAGGAATTTAAAGGACATCATAGAATATGCCTAACCAAAATATTAAGCTTCTCGTTATTAAATGCCAGTATGAAATTCAATGGAAAAGTTACTTTATTTTTGGGATTTGGGACTGATAATTAGGCTCTCATCATCACTCCTGTATTCCCCGACGGGTTGGGCAGACGTGTATAGAACACCCTCATTTCGTCATTATATTTAAGTTCCATGTAATAGGGGGCGAGAATACTGCGGACTTCGAATTGCTACTGAGAAATTACACTCGGAAAAACGCAATAAAATTTTGCTCGACCTGGGGAACAAATCCAAAACCACACGCTCAGCATTCGCGCTTGCAACTGTTATATTAGGCTCAAATATTGTAAATCACAGTTTACAATATTTGAATATATTTTAAGGTATACTTAAAAGTGTTTCAAGAAATATTCTAATATACTAATTAATAGGTATACCGGGTATAAAAAACTTGCTGCTAATCTAACTTAGTCACGGCGTTTTCTCCTGCAATAATTATAAAAGTGCGGAAGGAAACAAAACTGTCGCTTTTAATTAATTCTATGCCTATTACGTTTTTATGCTACGTAATAATTTAAAAAATTGTGGGAATTCATTTTATTAACTGTCTTAAGTTTAATTAAATTCCGTAAAGGGGGAAAATCGATTGCAATTACAGAGACGAAAATGGCATTGAGCAATATGTCTGGTATAGTAATTGTGTTTCGAAATCGTAACAGATAGTATATAACACGTTTCGCATGCTATGTTCAAGACTAACATATTATCAAAGATTACAGTGGGAGCTGGCTTGAATTCTCTTTAAGGTGGAAGCAAACAGTCGGCCCGGGAAATGCAATTATTTTAAAGATTTTTACATTTTTCCGACGGCCGTTTTGCGCGAATGTGACGCTTTTTTTTCAACAGTGTTTTTTTTTCTATTTTGTTCATATTTTTATTTTAATTTTGTACATCATGTCAGTGCGAATAAACATATTTTATTTCGTTCTTTCTTTCTATTTAACGTAAAATAAGAGCAATTTATATAAATATTTTTGTCTGTTGTTTGACAAAAATACAGTAAAACGTATTGTTTAAAAGTTAAATAATTCACTCATAGATACAAAACCATATTTGGACAAGGCAATTATTAAAATTAGGCCTTTAGATGTTAATGTCTAACGTAAAGAGAAAAAAACTCTAAAATAATCAAATCTCGCAGGCAGGATGAAAGCAAATCACCTTAACAAAAGCGTTTTCAATTACTCTAAGAACTGTTGTTTTCTAGGTCTTAAAAATACTGCTATTTCGATACTAAGAAGGGTTGAAGGTTAGGTTTTTATTAAGGCCAGAAACCAGGGCTACTTTCTAATCAAGTACAATTATATCATTACACAGCCATCAGAAAGAAAAAGATGTACCTAAGCTAGGTGCCTAATTCAAGATTTTCGTCCAATTTTAATTTTGTTTTAAAGCCAGGCTCCGGGCTCGGCTTACCGGGGCGCTACTATTTGAGCCATTTTATCTCCAATGTAATCTTGTTAAGAGGCCTTTCGTCCCTCACCCCCGTTCCTCGAAGGGAAGCAATAATGCTGAAATCCCCCCCGGTTTTCGGCGCTTAAACTAAGCCAAGCATTACGGTGGAATCCATAGCAAAATTAGTGTTTGTTTACACCTACCTATCTGTTTTCGTGGGTATTTATGTCAGTCAAGAACAGTACAGTAGGTATAATAATATAACGCAGGCCATACCGCGAGCTAATTAGCTTAGCTCACGTAACTTAGCGTGCAACTAGCTATGCGAACTTATCTAAGCTATGCGAGCTAAAATATCTGGGTCGACACTGAAAACGAATGACAACACTATGTTAGAGGCAGAAGGGCGACAAAGTTCACTTAGCTTAGCTGGGATCGTAGGGTTAGCGAGCCTTTATAATTTAGTTAGCTCGCTTAGCTTAGCTCTGTAGTTCGCGGTGTGAATGGAAGTATGAAAAGACGTCACAGCGTCATTAGCTAAGCCAAGTTAGCTTAGCCGTTGCCTGAGCTTAATGTCAGGCTATTTATTTTATTTATTTATTTAAACTTTATGCAACAAAAAAAGTACAAAGGCGGACTCTATTTTCATATTTCACAGAAACATTCAATTGCTTTTTTTTACGATAACGTAAATAAGTAGAAATTATTAACATGAAATGTATGTGCAAAAATTGTATTAACGGTAAATCCTCAGACATGCATATTTTTTTCACTGCTATAAGAAAATTATATGAGCGATTTCAGATGGGGCATGAAGGACTGCTACCTTAACCATTGTAGCTACAGGAAAACGCTCTTAAGAGACCACCCTTAACTTTTGGAATAATTTCTATCTGCATTCACAGATTTTGAAAAAAATGTACAGTCATCGAGAAAAAGGGCAGTTTTCACAAAACATTTTTATGACGCCAATCGGTCCTATTTCCCATAATAGGATCGAAAGACTCTTTCGTACCAACTGAGGTTGGAGTACTAGAAACGCCAGAAGTCGCAAAAAAACTTATTTAGAAAGGGGTAGTATTAAGGGCAAGCTACCTTAATTAGCTTGCTAGCCTAATGGCTACAGAATTTTTTTCTGAAGAGACTATACATGTTTTTTGAAAATATTTCGTACTGTGTCTACAGTTTTTTTTTTGAACTTTAAACAAAATGAAAATTAAAAATGTGTTCTGAAAACTACCCCTTTTCTCGCCGAATGTTTTTTTTTCAAAATCTGTAAACGGAAGCAAAATATTTTCAAAAAATATGGCTAGTCTCCTAAGAACGTTTTCCAGTAGCTACAACGGTTAGGGTAGCTGCCCTTACTGCCACATCTCAAGTTACCACACTGTATTGCTTACTGTCATCTAAACTTCTTTCTCAGTTTGCAATCATTGTCTGTGAGTCCTATGACGTCTGTGCTACCCGGTTTAATCTGTGCAAACGTCTTGATGACATCTCGAACGTATTTCACTCACCCCCGGTTTCTAAAAGGATGATCAACGCAAAAATGAACTTAATGTCTGACAAATCACTTTTCAACTGATGCGATTGGTTATTGGAGTTTAGGTCAACCAATCAAATTAGAAGACATGTAATTTGACAGAAATTGATCATCCTTTCAGGAGCTGGGTCTTAGTGTTTATATTCTCTTTGTGTACCTCTATATTTTTATAGATCAAAGTATTTTATACTATTTGTTATAGGTTAATTTGTGTATGCCAATACCTGTAATATTTATTTTACTATACATGACAGCCCTTCCGGTGACCCAGATCCACTTGCCAGTGGTGACGAAATGTTGCGGCTGCGTCACGGACTTGAAGTCGGCTGCTGCGATCATTGCCGTCCTTGGTGTAGTGAGTATCTAGTTTTAAAAGCACCAAATGCTTTTAACGTTTGGTACTTGAAATATTTAGGATGATATCGTTCGTCTCAATTTTAAAAATAAAGCTAATCTCAATGTGCACTCATTTGAAAATAAGTTGGGTTTGATTCACGCCGACTTAATGGTAATAGGGGCAGGCCCATTGTTATTAGCTGGTCACAACTCCAAATTCCAGGCTGCTTATGGGTATTTTTAGCAACTTTTGAAAAGCTTCTTATATTTCATTCTTGTATATAATAGGTAACTTATATTGTGTAAACCTTTAGACCATATTTTATAATTTTTTAATTGTTATCGTTCTTTGGCAGGTGACTAGCCCGGCAGTGTCCTGGGCAGTCGTACGACACTCGTTCGTGATCCGAATGTCTTGCTTTATCACTTCTAGTGGGCGAGCAGACATCGTTGATATCAGTCTCAGTAATGTTGTAAGTATTAAAATATTTTCACTTAATTTATTTATTTATTTACTTTAATTAAAACGGTCTTAGACCAATTACAATAATTAAAGATAGTAATAAAAAAACGATACATACATAAACGGACAAGAAAATACTAATACCAGTAGGATAATAGTAGTAGTACAAAGCGCGTAAGGAAACATTAACGCTTATATCCTTTACGCCCTGTGAGCCCAACGTATCATATATATCATAGAAGGGTCCACTGCAATAATGATAAATGTATTTTTTTTACTTTGTTTTAAGATATTTGCTTCTTAATTTTATAAATGGTGAAAGAAAACTCAGCGTTAAAGATGAGAACACCTATGACGCTGATCGTTCCAGATCCGATCCGATTTTTAAAAACGTATTTTTCTCAGGTTTCTAAGTGATATTGCTGAGTTTGTAAACGAGATTAAGAACTGCATAAAGTATTCGAATTACATACTTAATTAGAATTAATGAAACTTTGGATATTCATCATTATTGCAGTGGACCCTTATTATAATTATTGCGTTTATTCATGAAAGAAACCTATTAAATTATATTTTTAATTACATATTATGTTTTAAAAAAGAAAAACATTTAAAAATATTAAAAATATGGTAGCCCACCGACATTAGAAACAGGGACCAACCTACCGGGCGGTCAGGGCCTCAGAGAGAGCAACTTCCGGACAATACGCGCCGTGTCCATAAATACCGCTTTATGTATCAGGCCCTTGATGCAGCAGCTCAACGAGTGTCTCATCAGATGTTGGTTGAGCCTCTCGGCTATTAAGCCATTGGCCCCAACTACTATTATCGGCACAATGACTGCTGGATCAACATCCCACATGGCGACAACCTGGTGTGCCAAGACTCGATATTTAATTTCTTTATCCTTCTCGGCTTTCACAAGGTTCTCGTCATGTGGAACAGTATTATAAATTATATGATATATATAAACAATATATCCTTTATCATATCATTGTTCATATTTCACTGGAATATTGCAGTTTTATTTTTTTACAATCTATTCCCGTATGTCAATGTTGACAAAATCTGTGTATGTTTTATCCTTTCTATACTCTGATTGTTTAAGTAATTAAATAAAGGTAAACAAAATTGACATGACTTTTTATTTAAATATGCATTAAACAGATCTGAAAATTGCTATTTACAACTGAATTATCAATAATTTTACTAAATCCAAACAGGAATTTTAAGTAATATTTCACATTTTAAAACACATTTTTTAAGGCACATCAAAATTGTTTACAATTATTTAAATACTTAAACAAACAGAGTAGGTATACAAGGTGTAACTTAAATAACGCACAACCTCTTATGGGGTCACTGTACTCATCATTATGAACAACTTTTACTATGGGACAAAAGATGAAATCGCGAAAAAAAAATCTGTTGTTCCCTACATTTTGACGAGTTATGAGAACATAAATGTATGGAACAGCAGATTATTTTTTCAGGAAGTCATCTTGTCTTTATAACTTTTCTGTTTGATATGAATTTCGTTCAAAACGTAATCAGAATAAAAACTCATTTATGTACCATTCCACAGTTAAGCTTCGGTTTCGGTGCAAATGCTGGTCTCGGACCATCGTGCTTGAATCCTAAGAATGCAACAACGACACCAGAACCACCCACATTCCGGGCTAGTAACGATTCAAAACCAAATTCCTGTTATGTAACTGCAGTCCGATTGATGGGCTGGGCCGTTCTATTGGCAGACATTGTATTTCTATGTTTTAGTTTACACTTTCTTTATAGAATTTTTACGGTGAGCTATTTAATTATTTTCTTTTAATTTATTTACAAACACTTTGTTTCCATTGTGTACAGCTCCTGTGTCGTGGAGAGGGCGAAATATATTTTAAAAATAACTTTTAATGACGAATGGGCTATAATGTTTGAAACCTAGGGCCCATTTGATGAAACTACTCTGCAACTCTGCACTCCATATTTTGGAAGTATTCGTCTGAATTTATATACCAAATTATGGAGTGTTTCCGCCCTGACCGTCTTGTTGCTGAGCCTTTTAAACGCACAACTCCACGCCAAACCTAGCCGTGTTTCTGTAATTCTAATATTCTGTTATGATATGATTTTTTGCACGTTTAGGTATATTGTACTGTGGGTTTGTGTTGTTTAATAATGTATTTCTTTCTTTCTTGTCCGATCCAAAAAAAACTTTTACCCGATTAGGAATTTTGACTGTAACACATAAAAATAAAGAACGGTTCCTGCTTCCAGCAGAAATTCAAAACAGTATACCTACCTAATACTTTTATGATCCTCAACGGTCACTCAATGAAAGACTATTTATTTAAAGAAATGGTTCAAAAGTATTCGTGGAATGGTGTTCCACTTTTGTCTAATGTTATACCTATGAAATGGAGTGTACGTTTTTACAAGGTCTTTCATTTTTTAATTAGCACGGCTACATACCAAGCTTCTGGTTTCCAGTATTAGCTGATCTCCCATTGTATAGGTTTTCCGTACATTGAGAGGCCAGGTTATACTGGAGATGTGTGTACATGAGCTTAGTAGCCTTTTTCAGGCGTTGCGCTATTTGTCCCGAGTTTTACATATTTTTATGTTGAAACATTCATGTCACATGTAATATTGTGTATGTCTTATAGTTATTTGATCCGCCTAATATTTGGTTCATAATTTCAGCCACCCGAAGGAAACGCAGCGCTACGGTTTATGGTCTCATGTATAGTAACTGTAGTATTATCGTTTATCTACGGCATGTTGTATATAGGAGCATGCATTATAGTGGGCGGAGCTTTTCCGGTATTCGAGTTCCTCTTCTGTATTATCGATTTAATAAGTGAGTTATTTGAATTTATGTTATTTTAAATGGCTGTTGATTTGATACCTGTGGCCCATGTCTACTAACAACATTGTTGCCAAAATGTTTGGTTTTGTTCATTGACGTAGAAACCCGTGGACCAAAGGTCTAGAAACCAATTCACGAAAAAAGTGTCACCGCCATATAAACTTAGAAATACCAACAAACTAATTTCAATTCTATGTAGGTAATCGTCACAATATAGCTTACAAATATTTTTCACCATACGAAGATTCGACTTTTAGCCTAGGCGCACACTAGGCGACACGCGACAGCGACAGCTCGGCCACCAGACGCGACGACAGGCTGCGGCCGATAATTTTCATATATTTTGTTCAAAGCTCCGCACACTTGGCGTCAGAGTCGCGGAGTCGCGACGACAAGCTAGGGGAGTCGCGGGCGCTCGCTACTTGTCGCCGCGTCCAGTCGCGCTGTGCACGCGCACACACGACGACAGTCGCGCGACAGTGCAGCGTCAGCCTCGCTGTGAAACAACACGGCCGTCTCTCTCGAATACTCTACTACTAATAATCGCTTCCTGCACGACGTCTGTCGTAACAACTAGTCGCCAACGCAAACGATAGCTTCGCGTCTAGTCGCGGCGACAAGTCGCCCAGTTTGCGATGGCCCTTAGTCTACATTCGGTGCGGGCATTTTTGAGCGCTGACCCGAGGTCCATAAGTTTACTTATACGTCAATGGTTTTGCTTTTATTGTCAAACAAATTTGTCAATTTTTGTAAACGATAACTGTCTGAATGAACGGTTCAGCTTCGGTTCGGTTGCGATTTGTTTCTGTTAACTTTCTGTTAGTAGAATTGGCTCCCTGTTGCTGAAGTGTTTGAGATCCCGATTTTGTTTGATATCTAAACGAAAATATTAAACTTTAGGTATACACCGTGGGCCCGAGGTACCCGAAAGATTTGAAACTTCGATTCCGATGCCTAATTGGAGAAGAAAAGCTATCTACAGTTTGTTGAAAAAATCTTAATTTTCGAAATATTCATTATTTAATGAAATTCACAAATCGAAAAATATCTATGGTAACAAGTCCCAAGAACGCGGTGTTGTGACTTTTGTCATACCATACCCCTCTCGCCGTATGCCTTATTTGACGGGGAGGGTTATGAAGTGAGAAGTTACTTATCCACTCACACGATAATTTATAAATATTGCCAGTTCAACCAAAGGTATTGTTTACAAGGAAGCACTTAAGTTAATTTATTCATAAGGAAAAGAAAAACATTTTTTTTTCCATTTTCAACTTTTATTGATATAACATTTGACTCTTAATAACATCGGAAAGGCGTGGTTAAAATCGTTCGGGTACCTCGGGCCCACGGTGTATACAAGGCAGATAATATTTTTGCAGCCTCTTTTGTAACCTATCTCCTTACCAATGATTACTCCCTCAGTGCGTCTACTGATTTGATTAATTAGATAGATAGAATTTGGTAAGATATATTACAGCTACGTGTGTGACAGACTTAAAGTACTCATCGATATAATCGCTAGTCCTACATTAATCCATCGTAATCATGCAATGTAAACAGATACCTACAGTTAGTAGGTATGTGAAATAGACCATGTAGAGAAAGTACTTCATCCGGGACCTGAAAGCCACGTGTAGTAAAACAGGTCATAAAGCTGAAAGTAGTGGCATACCACGTTTAAAGCGCATCTTACATGATGCAGTATGTAATGAAACCTATTGTAATGAAGCTTCAGGGTTTAAGTGCTGGTTACAGCACTGACTAGATATAAAGGGTGAGCCGAAACTGAACGTCAAACCGACAACAAATGATTGGGCAGTTAATATATGGTAAGGTTTTTTTATACAAAGTGGAAATGACGTTACGACAATAAATGATACCACGTGCTCTATGATGTATTCTATAGGTGTAGCGCTTAACTGTGGCACAGTATTCCGGATAAGTGGAAATTAAAAAACATACCTACATAAATGAAAAAAAAAAAGATTGAGTTTTCAGCGTATTCAGTTAAGATTTACTATAAAATCAGTATACGTTCGCTTATAGGAAATAAGAACAAAAACATATTATAACTAAACCTTCGAACCGATTACACGTGATCCTACTCGTACAAAATATCAAAATATTCTCACCTGCTGTATACTGGACCACGTTGTTCAAGTATATACGTAATTATTATGTACTACTTATTATCTGGTACACTTACTTTTTCTCTTGGTTTTCAGTGTGGGCCTATTTTCTAATAGTAATTTATTCCTACAAAAAACTAGACGTGGTACCTACGACGACAGCTCCTGCTCCTGCAGGACGCCGTTAAAGAATTTGTGATGAAGCCATGGTGATAAGCAAATGATGATAATAATTTATGAAGCAAGGAAAATACTTCACACGCGAATGGAGTGAAACAGTACTTCGGCTATGATAAGCCCGAAACGAATGTGTAGTTTGTCTGTAATTTATATTATTTAAAATAAAATTACGTATTTAACATACTTTGTTTTGCAATGGTAGTGAAGTGAGTATTTCAAAAAATATTGAACATTGAAATTATGTGATTCAGGTAAATTATTTGATGGAGTTTAAAATATACTTGGGAGCAAATAAATCGAGCCACTTCTATTTTTCAGGTAGGTATAATTGTTATTATTTTTGGTATTATGGAACAGATCAATTTTAAACATATATCGCCTAAAAGGTTATTTGATAACCTTCACAATGAGGATAGTTTTTTGTATTTTGAATTATATAATTCATGAAACCAAAACTAATAACCAGGACACGAGAACAAAAGGAGTGGCTCGATTTCTTTGCTCCCAAGTATATTTCACTCGAGTTATTTACATAATATTTAGTTTAGAATTAATATGTGCCAAAATACTACAAAATGCTTGTTGGAAAGACCTGAGAAACACGGGCATATAACGGCAGAATGGGCGTAAAGGAAAGGAGGCTTATACAGTGCGTTGACAAAAGCTGCAAGTGATGATGATGAAAATACTACAGTCAAAGATAGACGTCGAAAAAGATTATTCGGAAGCAATTTGTGATGGTGTTTCTCGATTTAAATAATGTGTCAGCTAGCTGCAGCTAAGCACGTACTTGACAGCTAGATACACGACGAGAGTCCTTTAGTGACGGCCTCAGCGTCGCGCAGGCACATCTTGGGTTAAAGCAAAAATACCTGTATGAGACGTTCGTCTTGAGAGACGGATACACAATAGTAGCTTGTGCAGGCATATTGTGCTTCAAGGTGATATAACAGATAGATAGTAGATAGCTACCATTGAAGCTGCAGAGACACCTAATAAATTGGCCTTTAAAAAAATCTTTATTGTTCAGAAAAACATAGATATCAGTGCATAAATAGGACTAGCCTCCATACTAGGATTCTCTGTGTCGTGGAGACTAGTCTCTTTCGTCTTAGTAAAGGTTATTAGGTAGTTAACAATATCTCTAGTAGGTAGGGTCGCACTGCGACTGCGACCATAATCCGAAGGCTTTGGTTTTCATAAAGTAGACCAAAAAGACTTGTATTGAAAATTCTAAACTTTATGAAAGAGAATTGATTATAATAATGTCAACCCTTGTCAATCAGTTGTTCTGTTCTGTGCTTAGAATAATTCTGTGAAGTCCATAAAAGTAATAAGTACTACGTACAGTCACATGAGTAGATAAACGGAACAGAGACAAAGCTTCATACAACCGCGCAAATCGGTTGCACTACTACAAGCACGCGGGGCATGTGTGCGTGACCACTGGCCGCTTGTCACGTACGCGGCGAGACTGAAAAAAACCGGTTTTCGCTGGCACAGCCAGTTGACAATCTCAGGGTTAGTGCGACACACGTTGTTTGTTGCTAGTTGGAATATTTTAATGTAAAAACGTGGTATTTCATTATTGATAATGGTTTTTTATTGTACTGTGTGTATGAATAATATTTGAAAAAATAAAAATATATCATACATTAACTATTACGGAGTAAAGCTGTGAGTTCCAAATAAAAAAAAAAATTGTTCTTATGGATTTTTTATTTAATTAATAAAAAGAAAACCGAATGCCTATTCCGGCAAAGCGAAGGCAGAGGAGTTCTGATATACAGCCACAAGTTTGTGAGACGGTATTTAGCGCCATTAAGGCCGTGGCCCCATGTCTACGGTGCGGCGCCGGCCGCCGTGGGAGGGCGCGGCGGCGCCGTGCACGGTGCCGTGTACGGCGCCGTGTAGGTTGCACGATACACTGCTGGCTGGCGTGAATATGACATGTCTAAAATTGCAATATTTCAGGGCGGCCATTTTAAAGCTTTGACCTCTTCTGGTAAATCGGTAAATTATTTTAACGTATATTTTAGTTGTTTTAAAATATACAGGATGTTAACGAATTCGTATAATTCCTTAAAACCATATGATCTGCTACTGGTGTAGATTTTCCCGGCATGGAAATTAGGCAGATTTAAAAAAAAAACTTTTTTTTTTATGCGGTACCTATGGCTAAGTGATCGAATCTAAACCACAGGATTCAGTAAAATACAAATGTCGACTTGACGTCAACGTCAAAATCCAAGATGGCGGCTGTGAAATTTTACGAAACATGCATCATTGGTGTCATTTCCGTGGTTTTCGGGGGTGCTGATGACGAAAATGAGGTCAACGACAAAATCCAAGATGGCGGCTGTGAAATTTTACAAGTTATGCATCATGGGTGTCGTATCCATGGTTTTCGGGGGCGATGATGACGAAAATGAGGTCGAAATCAAAATCCAAGATGGCAGCTGTGAAATTTTACAAGATATGCATCATTGGTGTCGTTTCCGTGGTTTTCGGGGTGCTGATGACGAAAATGAGGTCGAAATCAAAATCCAAGATGGCGGCTGTGAAATTTTACAAGATATGCATCATGGGTGTCGTGTCCATGGTTTTCGGGGGCGATGATGACAAAAATGAGGTCGAAATCAAAATCCAAGATGGCAGCTGTGAAATTTTACAAGATATGCATCATTGGTGTCGTTTCCGTGGTTTTCGGGGGTGCTGATGACGAAAATGAGGTCGAAATCAAAATCCAAGATGGCGGCTGTGAAATTTCACAAGATATGCATCATGGGTGTCGTGTCCATGGTTTTCCGGGGCGATGATGACGAAAATGAGGTCGAAATCAAAATCCAAGATTTATCTTGTAAAATTTCACAGCCGCCATCTTGGATTTTGACGTTGACGTCATTTACATTTGTATTTTACTGAATCCTGTGGTTTAGATTCGATCACTTAGCCATAGGTACCGCATAGAGAAAAAAGTTTTTTTTTGTAAATCTGCCTAATTTCCATGCCGAGACAATTTACACCAGTAGCAGATCATATGGTTTTAAGGAATTATACGAATTCGTTAACATCCTGTTTATTTTAAAATAACTAAAATACATCCAACGTTAAACTAATTTACCGATTTACCAGAAGAGGTTAAAACTTTAAAATGGTCGCCCTGAAAAATTGCAATTTTAGACATGTCACATTTACGCCAGCCACGAAACTAACATGCGGTGCACCGTACACGGCACCGTGCGCGGCGCCGTGCTGCGGCGCGGCGCCGCGCCGTTTCACGGCGGACGGTGCCGCACCGTAGACATGGGGCCACGGCCTAATAAGGAAAATTGTCGTTGAACTATTCGTATTTGTATTAGTTAAACAAATTGGTTGCAATACTATTATTATTTATTAAACATGAAAATAATAGGCTATCACATTACGTAGGTAAGCAGTCTGGAACTACAAAATCTGTCCGTTTTCTGTTCGAAATCCTGGGTTAGATTAGGTAATGCTCAGGAATGTGGTGATATGAAGCTTTATTACAAAGATGACTAAGATAGACCGAAGTCGAGTAAGGCTAAATCCGCCGCCATATTAACAGTAAGGAAGAGAGAGAATAAGTAGGTATGACTGGTATGATCAGTTGGAAGAAATTCTCATACTAAATATATGGAGGGAGCGAAAGACAAAATTTTCAATATCTGGCTTTTCTTTTTCCTGAAGTTATTTATATTATTTTACTCTCCATATAGCCTAATTTTGATAATAGCCTTAACTTTTTAAATATCTCTTATATTGACGAAAAAATCGTCTGTTGGCACTTAACGATTCCGCCCTGTATATACTATCTGCCTGTCGAATGTTGATATCGCGATGCAGGATAGTTCGCATGTGGGGTGATAGATGTCGCCACACTATCATACTGAATAATAAAACTTTTTAACAAATGCTTACTTTAATTTGTTTTGAACTATTGTGACAACCCTACCAAAATAGGTAACAGTTTTGCACGTTCATAAGAAGCTTTGTCTCTGTTCCGTTTATCTACTCATGTGGTACAGTGAAGTCAGTCCACAGATTAGTGATATAATATGTCTACGATGTCAAGCTAATATCAAAAAGATTATCAAGATTGATACGCAAATACAAAATCAAGATTTTATTATGTTGTCATGACAAATCCTTCTGAAGTCTTAAGATGGGGGGATTACCTATACCAAAGCCGAAACGATGTTGTTTTTGTACGAGAAACTTAACAGTGGCATGTGTTTTAATCTGCTTTTGGAGTATGGTAAGTTAGTGACGTGATCTTATCAGAAATGATGAGATCCGCATGTGAACTAAGGTAACCGACATAGGACGAAGAATTGTCAATCTTAAGTGGCAGTGGGCGGGGCACATTACTCGCAGAACGGATGGCCGATGGGGTCGAAAGGTTCTGGAGTAGCGCCCGCGTACTGGAAGGCGCAGCGTAGGTAGGCGTCCCACAAGGTGGACCGATGACCTGGTGAAGGTCGCGGGAATCCGCTGGAAGCGAGAAGCACAGGACCGGTCGATGCGGCCGATGCTTGGGGGAGGCCTATGTCCAGCAGTGGACGTCTTTCGGCTGAATGAATGAATAAATAAAAGTCAGTGACGTGTTACTATGAGACATCTGTGCCTGGTACATCTTAACTGATGTTTTATTAAGAGTCTTTACCAATTTGCCAACGTTTTGGTCCACATCATGGGTCCACATGTTCGACAGGTGATAAAGCAACCGTTGCTAGTGTTACATAGGTTGTCTTTGATGCTTGTGGTGCTCCTTTCTTCTAGAGCTTAAAATCGAAGCTCGTCAGATGGTTTACGACCATCCATAACAAGGTTGCGCTATTTGTCCTGTTTGTCAGTGATCTTTTTCTTACTCTGTGCTAAGTGTCTTTGTATAAAAGCGCTTGTAGTTTTGAAAATAATGAGTGTTTATTATTTTAAGGAGTAGGTGTCACAACAGAAATATGAGTTTTAACAAAAATATGTCCAATTGTGCATTTTTACTAAGTATGTAGTATTATGTAAAAAATCTGTAATTTACAATGATACTATTAGCTTCTCTCAACTCAGCCTATTGTAGTCTAGCGCTGGATATGTGCATCTTCAAGCCGTGCCACAATACTCCTACGTTATGCTATATTAGCTAATAGGCTTATTGTTATCAGCTCTGAGCTAACTATACTAAGATCCTGGCTATGTTTCCGTCTCATTGTTTCGATTTGTATCTAATGATTATATAAACCTAACCCGATTTCAGTTGGCATCTATCCACAGCATTCGGATCTTACTTTGTCCGGTTTGCGGCAAACAGTATACCGCGGATGATGGCCCGTTTCACGGTTTGTTGATGGTAGTGAAGTGGGTACTGATGGGCTTTAACATGGTGTTGATCTGCAGCAGTTTTGCCTACCTATTGGGACTTTTTATGGTAAGGTATACCTGGGTTATTCTTGTTTAAACATCGTTTTGTATAAAATAAGATTTTATTTTAAAACGTCATAGGCTGGGAGTACTGCCACTATGTGTTTCTTTATAGAAGCAATATTCAAGAAGCCATTTTATACAGTTTACTTTTTAACTAAATAGATGAATAACACAAAATAGCAAATAATTAGGTTAGTTAACAATTTATTTTATATTCGTTATGAATTTAAAATCTCCTTAATTGTATTGAAGCACTGCAGACCTACCGTACCCCTGGCCGTACCTCTGGTGGTACGGTGGGTGTTTTAAAGTTTAACGATACCACTGTATTAAGTGATCGTAGTGCTGTGCTGATGTAGATACTAGACGGACAGAAACTTATAAACAGTCATCTCACATATTAATGACTCATTCATTAATTACATAGCTGCATAGGTAGGTACGTTATTGATGCGGCGGCAATAATGCTTACATACATTTATTAAGTACTGCGCAATTTGAACGCTTTAGTTAAACCGAACATAATAAAATTTTTTTTAAACGATATTGAATGAACAAAAAAAATAATTACTAAAAAACAAAAATTTGTAATTTTTTAACTGTCACTTTTTTGTATTTTTTATTTTATTTTTTCGTGTTTTCGTTTTAGATTGTAGGTTCAGTAAAAATATTATGATTAAAATTATTAAATTAAATTGTTATAGTCAGAAGTAGTTTTAATTAGTGACACTATTACCTGGTGGTAACGTTTTATTTTAAAAACCCCACCGTACCACCGGAGGTACGGCTAGGAGTACGGTGGGTTTGATATTTTACAGCACTGACAGTGACATTCGTGATGTAGTCTTGGGCCATCTCGGGAAGAGAATACCTGGTATTATTTTACTAAGAATGTGATATACTCTCAAAATATTTGGTTTTGTTTTTGTTGTCAAATAATTTGACACATTTCGTAAACAAAAACTGTACCTACTATAAAAAAACGAGCCTAGCCTCCACGAGTGACGATACTTCAGTACGTCCAGCGCACCCTAGGCAGTCAGCCCCGCTGCCAACCATGCTGACTGGCTAATCTTTTCATAACAGCATGAGCTATTCTCGTGTAGCTCGTGCTGATACAACAAAAAAATAATTACATGGTATGTTTGATGGAAATACAACACAGTTGGAAAAGGTTAGGAGGAAAGAAAGAAAATGTAAAAAAAACTGAGAATCTCCCTTTTAAAGTTGGTTAAATAGGTAAAACGTTCTCCATCGACACGATTTTGTTTTGATACAGATGTTTTATAGATATTGATGACTGACTAAGAGCGATTACGCACTGCATCCGTTCCGAATCCGTGAAAATACGGATATAAAAAACTCGGACCGAATTCGGATATTGCTTTACGCACTACATCCGATCCGAATCCGTGAAAATATCGATCTAGACTAAAAATCTCGGACCGAATTCGGGTGTTGCTTACGCACTATTCCGATCTCTGATTCAAATTCAAACAATTCAGGGGCCATCTTTGGCATATCCGTTTGGTGTCTGATTTGAATCCGAGGTAATGCGAAAGCATTCATACAAACAGTACTACGGCTACTTCGATCCGTCAATTATTCTTCCGAATTAGAAACTCCGGATGACAGATAGAGATCGGATGACGGATGCCGGATGTAGAGCGTAAACTACCATACAAATAGTACTACGGCTACTTCGGTCCGTCAATTGTTCTTCCGAATTAGAAAGTCACGGATGACGGATAGAAATCGGATGACGGATAGTAAACTACCATACAAATAGTTCTATGGCTACTTCGGAACGTATTTTCACGGATTCGAATTGGATGCAGTGCGTAACCGCTGTAACAGTTTTTCGAACGGTCGATTTCATCGTTATTTTAACTTTGACTAACTAGGTAATTCAAAGATCTCCTTTATGTTTTCAGGGATACCGAATCACTGCTGACTTGTTCATGTTCTGCGGCTTTGCAACAGCCGTCGCCATGTGCGTCCATGGAGTAATCAACTTACTTCAATTGATTGCGTCTGACTGCAGGAATCCGAGTGATATTTTAGCACACTTCATTTACGTTTTACGTGAGTTCCTAATTTTTTTTTTACGGAAGTATGGTAATCTTTTCAAATTATACTTGGGAGCAAATAAATCGAGCCACTCTTTTTTTCTCGTGTCCTGGTTATTAGTTTTGGTTTCATGGATTAATACACTAAGTTGACAAAAAACAACCCTCATTGTAAAGGTTATCAAATAACCTTTTAGGCGATTTATGTTTCGAATTGATCTGTTCCATAATAGTGCACGTTGCACTACTCAAGTAAAGATAACATTATTCAAGGCATACTGTCAGACTTTCTACACGTGCAGCCTGTGGACTAATTTTACATTGTATAAAGGGTACGGTGCTCTGCGTGTCCAGTATAACAATGCGTTTAGGATATTGTTGGGGCTGCCACGCTTCTGTAGTGTTAATAATTTTAATTTATTTTATTTTATTTTTATTCTGTTTTTATGTAAAATTATGGATTTTTATTATCTGCAATAAATAAATTGAATTGAATAATAGGTATCAAAAATAATAACAATTATACGTGAAAAATAGAAGTGGCTCGATTTATTTGCTCCCAAGTATAGTTTGACTGTCTCAATCGAGCCAATCACAATGTTTAACAAATGGCCAGCCTAGAATATTTTTATGAATGCCATGTATGATTTATGAACTTAGAAATAAAAATAGGTAGTTACTATCCGTACGAAAGTAGTATAAGCTCGATTTCCACCAAAATAATCTCAACTAAAATCTTTAGAATTTATTTATAAGCAGTAGGTACTGAATTTAAGTGCGTTTCATCTGTTTTCTCAACATTATTTTAATAATAAGAAACAGACCAATTTAGTTCAAGGCTAGCCAAATGCATTATTATGTACTACAAAACTCCCAGTTACATGTGGTCCGCCCCTCACCAGTCCGCCTACAAAACGTGGTGTAGTAATGGGAAATTCCCTTTTGACCATTGTAGCAGTCATTGGGAAATCAATGTTTATCAATAGGCGTTAATGCGTTGATATGATGATGAAGAATAGTATTTAAAGGTAGCATTCATATCTTGACCATTTCGACTGACACGTGTGACACGATTGACACGTTTAGTGTGAATTCATATAAAACGCTGAACGACGCATGCGACGGCGTCACGTAAAACAGTGGGTAAAGCCGGGTCCGCTGCGCCGTGTTTTCGTGTTTGCAAACACGATAACATTGTTTGCTAACCGAATAGGGGCGTGGCCTTACAGTTTTGTTACCAAAATTGGCGCTGCGGACCCGGCTTAACATTGTTTGCTAACCGAATAGGGGCGTGGCCTAACAGTTTTGTCCGCAAAAACACAATAACATTTTAGAAAATTGGCGCTGCGGACCCTGCTTGATGCGAGCTTTTCACGGGTTCCGAAAGCTGGTTTTACAAAGTAGGGAGTTTGTATGACATGAGCCAACTGATCAAAGTAATATTTTTGGTGAAATTGATTCAGTTATTTTTGGTCTTTTATGACTCAATTTAACATTATTAGTCAAATACAAAATTAAATAAAAAATCTTATTCTTGAATCAGTTGGCTTCCAAGTTATCCAAATATCGTTTTCTAATTTCAGTTGGACATACAGATATATTTTTTCTTAATATTAAATAATTTTATTTTCAGTATGGATCTACTTCATAATCATCGTCAACTCACATAGGGATGAAATGTAAACGTTTGAAAGTTTTGTATAACTTTTTAGCTAATTTAATATGAATTAAATATTAAAACAGTTTTGGTGTTTTTTATTTATTTCAATTTGTCGCTGTTACTAGGAGACTTGGGAATAGGGTGGTTACCATTTAGAAATTTGAAAAGTCCTGACAAAAAGCCTGACATTTCAATAAAAATCCGGACATTTTAGTCACAAAATGCAAACATACGAAGATTTATTGTTTGATCTCGTTAAGTTGATTGTTAAAGATTTATATTTTGTTTTTAGATGAATGAGAAGTTAATAAAGATTAAAAAGTTATTTGATATTACATAAGTAAGTTACATTACTCGTATTCCATCTAAGGCAAGAAATCCGGACAAATTAAAGAGCCGGACAAAGTCCGGACAAAAGTCTAGAAGTCCGGACATGTCCGGACCGTAGTACTTATTACTTCTATGGTCCAGACAAATCCGGACGGACGGTAACCCTACTTGGGAAAGACATGTCAGGAGCTCGAACCCCATTACCTATTATGACTGGGCTAGTGACTAATGACAACATAATTCAATCACCAAGTCGTCGAGATAATGGCAATTCCCTCGTGATCGATCGTTGCAGCGGCCATTCATAGTATTTGACACTTTAACATGTAAAGGTACTATTCCAAACAGAGCTGCCAACGGCAACTGGCGACAGCACGTGCAGCGACTGCATGAAGCCGCACCACGCACGTCACTCGCCACACCAGCGTCACCTCTACCCGCTGCACGTGCTGTCGGAAGTTGCAGTTGGCAACTCGGTTCGGAATAGTACCTTTAAAGTGGGTGAAGACCAAACGAAAATAGAACCAGAGCAAGAGTAAAGAGAGTTCTTGAAAATTTCTTGCGTTTTTTGGCCCCTGATGGAAAATGTTTGCCCATCACTAGTCTAAACCCAGCTTAAGCTGCCCTGGAACAATCAGAAGTCAAATACCTATTCATCAATCGCGGTAGAATTTTGAGTGTCCTAGGCCAGTACGAGAGACTTTAAAAATATATGCAAGCAGTATTTTTTACTTTTAATAAAAGTATTATGAAATCTCCTGAAAGAAAATTTTGCTATTTTTAATATTTAAACTATTTTCCCTCCACTACCAAGGATTTTGAGACATCCGGCAACCGCAGTTTATTGTTAACTAGCGACCGAACCCGGCATCACTCGGGTACGTTTTATAACTTAAAACCTTCCGGTAGAAATTGCCTAAATTAATATGAAAACCACATAAAAATCCATTGAGTAGTTTAGAAGAAGTAAGCGGACAAACAGACAAACGCGAAAAGGGACTGCAATTTATACTATTTAGAGATAAGAGAAGTAAGGTGCTATTCCACCGGCGACTGCAAACTGCAGACTGCAACCGCAGACCACAAGTCGCCATCGGAATAGCGCCTTTAAGGTGTGCACTTTAAAGGTGCTATTCCGACAGCGACTGCAAAACTGCAACCGCAGACCGCAGCCGAAGATCACACCGCAAGCGATACTACTGTTGCAGTTTGCGGACTTGTACCTTTAAGCTGTTAAATTTAATGTAGTCTGTGCCAGTCGTAAGCAGGTACGTATTACTTCTATGGTGCCTTCAGTCTGCTACATGACCATGGTATAATAAAACCAGGTATTCTCTTCCCGCGATGGCCCAAGACTACGTCATGAATGTGCTACCATTTTTTAACATCTTCAATACAATTAAGGGGATTTCTAAATCATAATGAATATAAAATAAATCTTTAACTGGCCTAATTATTTACTATTTCGTGTTATTCATCTATTTAGTTAAAAAATAACTATTATGAAGTTACTTGTTAAACCTTCCTTCTTTTAGAAGCAATTAAGTGAAAAAAAATATTTTGCTCGGGTAATTTATTTGTACATAATGGCAGCACTCCCAGCCTATGACGCGACGTAGTTTTGGGACAATCACGTGACCTAGCTGTCACGGGAAGAGAATATCTGGTGAAACCTTAGAATAAGTACTAAAGCATAGAAGGAGCGCTACTTAGCATAAACGAATCAAAATATAGCCATGCTATTTACTCACATGGCGGACTCGCTGTTGTCAGAGCGGGAAAGATAAACTTTTGACAGGCCGTAAAAAAATAATTTTGTAACCTTTTGTACAGAGACTAGGGATGAGGGTATTCACACTATTAGACTCTAGCTATCGATAAAATAAAGTCATCGTATAATGTATATTACGAAATATCTGAAGTGGTATTGTAAGACCGAAAGAAGGTGACTATGATTGTGTTAACCAAATAACAGCCATGCCGGATATTGCTATATTACATTTAAATACTTACTTCTTAGAAAGTTATAATGACAAAAGTAAAGTCATAATATCATTATTATTCAGCCGAAAGATGCCCACTGCTGGACGTAGGCCTCTCCCGAGCATCATCATTTCGACTGGTCCTGTTATTATCGCTATCAATAAATAAAGTCATCGTTTAAGTATAAATGTCTATTATTTAATTTGCAATTACTAAAAGCTTCACAAAAGTTAAATACATTATTATTGAGTATTCCTTGTAATGTACTTGGACATGCACGTTTTTTTTTGTCACTAGAACGGCGCCACGTGGTCTCAGGTAAGTTGTCAATTTCGAGGCGCTGGAAATTTTAAACAAAATAATGATTGTTTTATATATAACTAGCGACCCGCCCCGGCTTCGCACGTGTACGTTTAATAGCTTAAAACCTTCCTCTTGAATCATTCTATCTATAAAAAAACGGCATCCCTAAAAATACAAGATTTTAAAGATAACTACGGTAAAGAGGTGTAAAATTTAGTGGCACCAAATGCAAACTGATGGAGAAGTAAGTTAATCATCGTTTATTTAATACGTTAATTTTGTTTAGATTCACTGTTCTCCTAATCTATCAGGCTTGAAGATTACGACTGTATTAACAGCATTTATTTGAAAGATAAACAAGACAATGAAATATTATCTGAAATAGTCTATTGTATGAATGGCCGAAAGAAGATGTCGAACGTAATGTTGCAAGAAAAAAAAGTTTTTTATTTTTTTATTTTCAATCAAGCTAAATCCAGTGCGGGGTTAATCTGTCCCAATTTTTTTTAAAGAAATTACTCGAATTCTTTTATTTCCTGTAGACATGCAATTCAATAAGAACTTAGGCTTTTAAATTTAGATTGAAGGTATAATGTTGGTATAGAGTCCTCCTTCAGTCTTCGCCATTTGCCAGAACGAGTAAAAGAAGATAAAGTGAAATGGCTGGAGCAAATTCTGTGGTGCTTTCTTGGAACCCAACCAATTTCGTGAGCTACCACGGCAATCAATTTATTTCGAAAATATTCGTCACAGGGAAACTTAAATGAAAAAAAAAGTATAAATACCTAATTAATTAAACCTAACACAAAAATCACGTTGTCGATAGATTTATCGATACAATTTTCGCACCCCTTTAATAATTTCTTTGGCGAATAATCATATTGATAAATTGATAAGATTTAGATAGTTTATACTTATTTATTTTACTTCTTCTAAAAGGTAATGTCTTACTTTTACTTATTTAATGTATAATGAAATATATTTAAAGGAAAATCTATGAATAAACATAAAAATACTACGTACTTGTGGAAACTGATATTTTCACTTTGATTTTTTGTACATCCCTTGCGAGATTTACATTTTTTTACTATTCAGGACGTAGCGCACACTCTTATTTATAAGAACAATGTGCACATATACAAAACACAATTAATTAAATATAAATTCTAGACTAAAATATTTTTTCAAATCACCGCGCCACTGACACAAGTATTATACGACAAAATTTAAAATGTCGTTGCCGTCTGACAGGGGGTACTAGTGGCGGGCAATTTAATTTGGTAGCTTGGCTTTGGCTCAAAATCTCGAAATTGCTCTTAATTGACAGATGCCCCTGTACGTTTTTCAAGTACTGAGGCGGCTTCTATGCTTTAGTACTTATTCTAAGGGTGAAACGTAGTACCATAGAAGTAATAAGTACTACGTAAGTCCTTGCGTAGTACTTACATAGAACTACGTTTCACCAGATATTCTCATAGAAGTAATAAGTACTACGTACTTATTACTCCTATGAGTACATAATATTACGTCTATGGGTGTAACATATTTTATGTTCTACATGAGGTTCTACATGACATTTACCATATTACAACTTGCTTGTCATATTGTATGTTGCCGACGTGGTTGCCGAGTTTTATATTGTAATCAAAGAGTACTTTTTCATTTCATTGTAATAAGCAATTTACTCGCTAATATTAATCGAGACAATTTTCATAATTATTTTAAGCGTATATATGAGTAATAAATACGTTAAATAGAAGATAAAATGAACGCGATGAACATTTTCAACTCGTTGCCACACGTGGATTCATGTTGCTACTGCATCAGTCTTAAATTGGGTAGTATAACTATAGCTTTGCTTCAGTTAATTACGGCGGTAGGTACATTAGCACTTTATTGTTCACCAGCACATCAATAATCACAGCTGTCAGACTCCTGTAGTCCAGCTTCAAAAATTGAACCGAACAGTCTGGGGTCAATGTGTTGGCTTAAAAATTCACGATCGATCCGATACAAAGTTTGGGTCAAGCAAGTCAACGCAACAACATTCAAGTTAACTTTGTATTAATTTGTAGATCCAGTGTGGGGCCAAAACAATGTTTAGTTTTAATTCCGCCAAACTAGATGGCTAGTTTGGATGCTGTATGCAGCACCACTCTCACGCACACTAATATATGCACATGCAGATGGAGTGAAAAACATGCAACTTGCAACCAAACCGATACGACACGTGTTTCGCCCCTCAATGAGGTATCCTCAGGAGATGTTTACCTACTCGTCGACCGCTTGGATGCCAATCATTGAATTATTCGCGTTCAAGCGGTCGAGGATGGTACTGCTACTGCATCCAAACTAGCGATCTAGTTTGGCGGAATTAAAACTAAATATTATATTCGCATATTTGTATTTAGGATCTCTATCAACTCAACCTATCGCAGTCCACTGCGGGCATCCAATCTTCCTCGTTAAGACCTTGGGATACAAAAAATATTTCCCTGCATTTTCTGCTATACAAAACGTTCTAAGAAAATATTACAGAACTAAAAAGTAACCTATTTAATGAACAATTTTACAGATTCAAGCCATTATTGGTAGTGGAGCCAGTAAGGATTTTAACCAATGCTATTCCTCAGGAGTTTTAATAAAAATTTTAGGTTATATAGCAATTGTTTTGACCATATTGTTATTAATTGCTGCTATTTATTTCCTTATCGGTATTTTTAAGGTAAGTGGGCAGCCGATTATGTACTGTCATGTATTTTGACCCTGCCAATCCAAAGGGTAATGTACAAAAGAGAAGAGGACTATGATCAGCAGTGGGTGAACAAGGCCGTCAATGGTGATGATGTCGTCCACTGGTTCACCGTGGTAGTGTAACGAGGTGTAACCCAATGTCGTGAAAGGATTGCATATGATGCGATTTTGGATCGCTTTGAATGAAGTATTTGCTTTGGCAAAATGTGTCTGTTTATTTGTCATCAATGATAGTGTAAAGCTTCTACTGCCTTTTACTGCTTGATCCCATAACATTATAATACTGTCGGTACCTGTTCTTCAAATTTCGGCATCCATGCTATTTCAATTTTTTATTCGTTTGTATTTACAGGGCGATCCAGATTCAGCTATCTGGTTCATGTACGCGTCATCATTGATGCTAGTTTTTGATATAGTCGTCAGCGTTATTTTGATGTTAGAGAAAACAAAAAAGAATTGCCTTCCACCTTATCTTTTAGGATCAGCAACGTTGTTTAGTGCCCTATGTAAGTTTACTTTGCTAACGTTTGTTACTTGGTCAACAAAGAACAGGTCAGCACCTGACGGTAACGCGTAAAAATACTAAAATATGTATGGGTGGATCCTTCTAGTGCTAATAATAATAACGTCTTGCTAACGGTGAGTATTTGCACAGGCACAACCCAGTATATAGGATTATTCACCAGAAACTTGCTCTTAAATACCACACTTTTCAATTTTTCCCGTGTGGGGACGGGCTAGAATATAAAACGTCCTCACCGCACGCTGGGAACAGACGCGTGTTGTAAGATTCAACAAAACCCAGCACGCTTGGTGGTAGGATCTTTACGGTCCGCCTAGCTAGCTACCGCTACATTAAAGTCCGGCGCCAAGCATTTTACTGTGTTCCATCGTGTGTATGTGAGAGCCAGAGGGGTATAGGGAAATCCCTCTATATCTCTGTTACTTGGATTCGTGTGCTCCATCTTAGACCCTGTCTGCGCTTACCATCAGGTGCGACGAGGGTCAAATGCGACCAAGTAAAGTAATAAAAAAAAGCCTGTGGACGCTGAAGACAACAATATGTGCCCGACCCAGTTCTCGAGAATGGTCATATTAATATTGTACTAGGGTCGATCTATCATCACCGACATGACTATAGTTGCCAATAAGCTTGACAAAGTGATGAAACATTGATCAAAGTGTCTCACAATTACTGCTGTCCCACATGACGAGAACCTTGTGAGAGCCGAGGAAGGATAAAGAAATGAAATATGAAGACTTGTCACACGAAGTTGTCGCCATGTGATATGTTGATTCAGCAGTCATTGTGGCGATAGTTGTTACGGCCAATGGTCTAAAAGCCAATAGACTCGACCAACATCTGATGAGGCTCTCGTTAGGCGGCTGGATCAAGGGCCTGATACAGAAACCGGTTCTTTTGAACACGACGCGTATTGTTAGGAAGTTCCTCTCTCTGAGGCCCTGACCACCGGTAGCTTCGACCCTGTTCCCGATGTCGGTGGGCTAACATTTTTTTTTATATTCTTTAATGTTTTTTGTATTTGTTTGAAATATTTAAAAATGAATAAACGGGATAACATCATATTACTATCAGTTATACTTTTCCTACTGTTGTGGTAATGACAGTACTTACTCTCCACCGATCAGTATAGCGCTCTGGAGCATAAGTCCACGTCTATTGCTAAATATCACTACTTCCCATTGGAATCCTAGATTTTATTTCTGGCATTGGCTTCTAAAATATTAGAACGTTTTATAAAAGTAAGTGGTTTCTGAATGCAAATTACCAATGCCTAGTTTTTTTTTCAGTGTCCTTCTATTTCTTGATAGTTATAGCTAGTTTTCATCGGGTCATGATGTACCGTTAGTCGAAATGAGATTGTACTACTCGTTATCCACTTGAGAGAATTCCAGCAATCAAGAAGGAGCGAAGTCATAGTTGATTAAACTAAGAAAAATTATATTATAAAGAAGCAAAAAAACGAGTTAAGTTCAACACCTTGTACTGTCGTTTTATTTTCTGTATTATATACACATATTTACTTCATCTATCTACTATTAAAGTGTTACTTACAATATACCTAGTAGTTTTTTTCTTAATCGAGGCGTTGTACACACGGCTACACATCAAGCTATACAAAACCAGTTCATCCTGGCGTCGCTTCGTATAATCTTTTCGCACAAGTAACGGTCAGCTTATACTGGTTTTGCATAGCTTGAAGTGTAGCCGTGTGTACAAGGACGCGCGACAAATGTGGGAAATTAAGTGAACAGTGCTATGCATGCGGTTGAGGCTAAACCAGTCGATGTCCAAAAAGGCAAGGCTGGCTGTCCATAACGGTGTGCTGGTAAATGTATGAAAGTGAATGTTGGTCGTGGCAGAATAGGCATGAAAGTAGAATAAATGCCATGTGAAAACGCGTTCCTTGCGAAGTATGTGCGGAATTTTGAATGATAGATTGTGGAATCATGTGATAAAAGTTTCGGTTTAAAGAATGGTGTAGTGACAGAAATTGTAAGTGATATGCTTAGGTGGTTTGATCATGTTAAGAGAATAAGTGAACGGCGATTAACAAAAGGAATTAATAAGGCGGATGTCAGTGGAAACATCGGTAGAAGACGCCCTATAAATAGATATACAATCGATGTTATTGGTGATGTTCTTCAAATAGGACAGGTGCGTAGTACTCTCACATATTATATCACTAATCTGTGATGGTTTTTTATTTGGTCTGAGTCTGTGATACTCTCAACCAGCGTGAGTGTGGTGTATGACAAAATGTATAAACGTGGACGAAGCCAAAGTTAAGGATTGTAGCATGTGGCGTTCTATGGTTTACTTTAGTGTATTGATCCAAATATAATAGGCAAAAATATGATTATACGTATTTTCAAACTCAAATAGCAGCCTGGACAGCGTCGTATTGGTTGTCAATAGGGCCCGGCTGGCAGGAGTGCAGGACCTAGGAGCCTAGGGGGCCCAAGTTAGGCAGCTCAATACATATATATATAACTGAAAAATTCTGATCTCGCGTTAAAATTTAATATAGCGTTGATTTAAATGCAAATTAAATATATTTTGAAATGTTTTGTTTATTTATAGAATATTAAAATTTAAATAAGTTACTGTTATGTTAGATGAAAAAACGGAATAACAATGGCAATAACTACGTAATCTGTCAAGACTCTCTGTCAAAAACTTGTGTACAAAAAATGCGTGATTCAGAAATTACCTAAAATGAATATTGACTGTTTTCAGTGGCTACCACAAGTGAAAAAGTTCTGTTTTTGTATCGATCTCAAAAAAGGGTGTATTATCATAATTTTAATCTATTTTTCATTAATAGTAAGTTAGTAGGTCCTTGGAACTTTATTGTCATTTCATTTCATTCATTGTCGTACCTTCAGCTAGGACCAACTTGCTGGCCAAAACCCTCTGACTCGAGCAATTCGCACCATCAGTTACATTCATATCGAGAGAGTTGAAATTGATATATTTCATGTCACTGGGGTGAATTCGCAAAAGTATTATTGTTTACGTTGTGTTACAAACAATGATTTTAAGATGTATTTAGTGCTGTAATTTTGGTTTTGTGTGTGTGACTTGGCTATTGCATTAGGTTATAGACCTGTAATGATAGTTTAAGGCATTTAAATAAATAAAATAAATTGTTATTGATTAGAATATGCAATCAAATACAATCGAATTTGCTATCAAAGTCAATAGCAAAGATGCTATTGACTTTGATACTCTTCTTGAAACAATATTCTCTAAAGTTACCTTCAATTTCAGTCCTAACATTTAATGATTAATACACAAGGTTAGTCAAAGGTTAGAGGAGCTCGTGGCTAAATAATTACAGCCGCATAGACCGATATTTCGGGTTAAGCCACGCTTGCCGAGGTTGGTCTGTGGATGGGTGACCATTTACCATAGCGAGTTTCCTCCGTGCCTCGGAAAGCACGTAAAGCCGTTGGTCCCGGCTGTCATTTGTAGATCTGTGACAGTCGTTACTGTTGGTCAGAAGCCAGAAAGTCTGACAACCAGTCTTACCAAGAGTATCGTATTACCCAGTTACTGGGTTGTGGAGGTCTGATAGGCAGTCGCTCCATGTAAAATACTGATATTCAGCTGCATCCGGTTCGACTGGAAGCCGACCCCAACATAGTTGGGAAAAGGCTAGGCAGATGATACAAGGTTAGTCAAAAAGGGGGTACTAATCCGAAAGGGTGTTAAAGTACATATAATAATGAATGACTTTTGTTCTACAACTTTTCCCATACGTCAATAGTTTAAGAGAAACAGTTGTTCAAAAATCTCAAATAAAAATCTCTAAAATCTATCTATCCCCAGTAATGATCAGCTGTGTTTACATTTTAGGTCATATTTGGGGTCATGAATTAGAAGCACCATTTTCTGAATTTGTAACTAAAGCAGGGATGAAGAATTTTTGGCAAAACTAAAATAAAAATCATTTTTTTGGAAAAATAGATATCGAATTTTGAAATTTTAACGCTTGCTTTCAAACAGTCATCAGCGATACTATAAGTGGGCTTCGGATTAGTACCACCTTTCCGACTAACCTTGCATTATCATGAATTCTTAGCCATTGTATTCATGGGTAACTACAGTAACTGTTTGATATTTTTTTACAGATAGAAGCCTTGGTTGATTTTACAGCCGGCAAGGAAGTTAACAAATGCTTCTGTGCAGGGGATACCATGGAACATCTTGGTTATACAGCACTTGTTATTTTGGTTCTAACAACTGTGATTAATTGTATTTTTCTGTACGGTATTTACAGTGTTAGTAAACATTGTAGATATAAAGGTTATAGGTATTATTTGATTAAGCATCAAAAGTTTTCTAATGAACATGAATGAGGAAGAAGTAGGTAGACTGGACCTATAGCCGTTTCACTAGTGAAATTCTGTATCCTTGGTTTTACCGTCTTCGGCTGCGACTGTTATTATTATGTTCAAATCTTTCTTTCCATCTTCAGGGTGTAAACGAATTCGTATAGTTCCTTGAAATCTCGTAGTCGTAGTGACAGAGACTGGCCCTGCATGTTTTTAGGGTTCCGTGACCAAAGCGTAAAACGGGACCTTATTACTGAGACTCCGCAGTCCGTCTGTCACGAGGCTGTATCTCATGAACCGTGATAGTTAGACAGTTGAAATTTTCACAGATGATGTATTTTTGTTGCCGCTATAATAAAATATAATAAAAAACAGAATAAAATAAATATTCAAGGGGGCTCCCATACAACAAACGTGATTTTTTTGGCGTTTTTATAGGTAATGGTACGGTACCCTTCGTGCGGGAGTCCGACTCGCACTTGGCCGGTTTTTTTTTTATTATACAACAATTATTTTTTTATCAATATTTAAAACATTTTGTTCTTATTGTGAGTCAGTTCAGCGCCCCGAGTTAACTGACTGTGCGTAGCAATATCGAGCGTTGTCGTACCGGCCAACTGTATGGCCGGGCTTCAATTCACTAAGCGTAGTAGGTATTGAAATGTTCTGTCACATTTTTTTTTTTTGTTATTTTTTTACATCTTATTCTAAATCAAACAAAAGCCCGTGCAGGGTTAATCAATACCAGTCATAGATTATGTGGTTTTGAGGAATTACATGTATTCGTTTACACCCTATTTATATTAAGATCAGAATTTCAACTAACCTAATTAATTGGCGTGAAAGTATAAAATATATTTGTTTCAAAGATTAGCAGTATAATCATATCAAGCCATACCTAACCGCCCACTGTTGAACGTGTGTTTCCCTGTACTATGATGTACGCTCAAAGAGGAAATTGCCATAACACCAGGCTTGGCAAATGGACTGGTGATTGCAGATTGTTGTTATTAACAGACATGAGGATGCTGCTGCCCATCCTTTTGAATCCCCATCCCTTAGTCGTCATTTGCGACACCCATGGGCAGAAAAAGAATATCCTATTCTTTTTCGGGAACGCATTTATTGGGGATTTTTGATTGGGGGACGCATTTATTTATTCGGGAACGTATTTATATATTTATTCTGAACGCATTTAGCAGTACCGACTTTAGAAATATATATTTAATTTTGTAGACTTGTTTCTGACCGTTGGAAATATTAAAAAAAACATTCCATTTCGATTATTTTTGAAATATTTGTTTGTTTATATGTTTGTCTGTTTGTTTTGTGCACGCATCACGTAAAAAGTATTGACTTATTGCTGTTGACTTTTATAGAGAGATATCGTGCGTATCTCGAAGTAAAATTTAGTTTTTGTTTTATCGTAATCGGTTGGCTCAATCAACAGATATTAGAATTTAATGTTATCAAGAAGTAATTTTAGTTACTGCGACACAATATTGGTGTCCGTTGTCCGTCTTCAACGCGGAGTCGCGGGCAAAGCTTGTAGAAATAATAAGGAAGCCCGAAACTGTGAAATACATGTTTGATCGTTTGATTTTTGCAGGCACGACCCATAACTGCCCTTCTTTTCATGTACATGACAGTATTGTTGCTTATGTTTAACGTGGTGACCAGTATTATTATGGTATTTCTGCAGAACAAAACTTGTACTACGCCGTACCTTTTTGGAGGAGCAACCTTCTTCGGTGCCCTGAGTAAGTCTTAGGTACTTTGTTTACCATATTAAGCCTGGCATCGATTACAGCCGAAACGCGTCGAATCGAGTCGAGTCGCAATTGTTCCGTGCGAGGCGAAACGGTCAGTAATCGCAAGTCGTTAAAACAGAAATTCGCGTGACAACCAATGTGCGCGAGTGATGCGACTCGGCGCGTCTTGGCTCGTCGCTGATCGACGCAGTTTTAAAGTAAATATATAGGAAGCGAATTATTGCGATTCTATTCGACTCGACTCGGCGAGCCGAGTGGACGCCAGCCTCTACACATTGGTATTAGTGACAGAGATGACGCTCTACGAAGCCGAGGCTTGCCGAAATGACCTTCTAAGGCTCGATGTGTAATGAAAAGCCCGTTAAAATCCATTGCGGATATGGGCCTCCAAATGACCGCTACTAAGAACGGTCAAGGGAGAAATTTCCTAAATCAACTTGCTTTGCAGACGGATGGGTGACCGCAGCTTGTTTTTTTTTTTAGGTTTTACGATTTTTCTGCTCCTCGTGACGTAATTATATTTACTTAACTCGTTATTAACATTTCCTAAGGATGCCAAACCTTATCGTAAGCCGATTCCGAAGACGTAACCAAACGCATAGTTCGGTAGCACTAATGAACTGAATTCGTATAAGTAAAGTTTAAAAACCCCCAACGCAAATAATAAAACAGCTGATGACCCTGAAACGGCTGAACCGATATTGATAAAACATGTCTAAGACCCACCGCTAGAAAACCAACTTTTAAATAAAAAAAACCACCTAAATCGGTTCACCCGTTTAAGAGCTATGGTGCCACAGACAGACACACAGACAGACAGACACACATAGCGGCCAAACTTATAACACCCCTCTTTTTGCGTCGGGGGTTTCAAACAATACACCATCGGACATGGATCGGACCCTTTGGGTACGGAACCCAATTCCGGTGGCACTCTGCCCGTCCGCGTCCGTCTAATGGCCCGGCTACACGCTGCTCCGTCTTGCCTGCGCAGTCCAAAATTGCGCAGTCATGATTGTACAAAAAGACGGAATACCGTACAGTGGCCACACGTGCAGGCAAGATCGTGCAAACTGGACTGTGCAAACCTCAATCGAGTTAAAAATTCCTTCGAATAACTTCTTACATCACTCAATGTGTCGTCGAAAATAATGTTGCCGGACTGAAGCGCGGCTTGAATGACTGCGCAGTCCAATCTTCAGCATGTCAACGATTGCGCAAGCCGCGCTTTCGGGCCTGCGCGAGCGGGTCTTGCCGTCCACACGTGCGATCTTACCTGCGCAAACTGAAACCAGTTTCAGCAGCTCCGTCTTGCCTGCGAGCATGCCTGCATAAACATGCAGGCATGCTCGCAGGCAAGACGGAGCGTGTAGTCGGGGCTAATAAACGTCTAAATATTTTTTTACAAAACAATAGTCTTTATTGTACACAAAACAAACAACATACATTAATATAAAATAGAGATGTACAATGGACGGTCTTATCGCACCTTATCCCTAAAACGCCGTAACGTACAACGTTCAAATTTACCGCTTATATAGCTCAAACAACAAATACTAATAATAGTAAAATAAAGAATAGTGAAGAAGTTAATAGTACAAACAAACCTTTATTGTTGCTATTATTCTTGGTCCAGAATACTCTGGAACCCTCTGCCAGTGTCCAACTCGCAACTGACCAGTTTTTCATTTTGTTTTCAGTGCTTATTTATTTCCTAGTAATAACGAACAGTTACTATCGGAGGGAGACTGCGACTGGGACTAGTGCTCTGATTACGCTTACGACTCCGAACCCGCCAAGGAATCCGACACCGCCTACGACTCCGAATCTGACTATGTCTCAGACTCCGACTCCGACTACAACTCCGACTACGACTACAGTTACTACTCAATGAGTTCCTTGGTTTTGGTAGTCGCCTATAGGAATTTACCTGATAACTGCGATAGAGCGAGGTGATATTTTACCTACATGTTATTTTATGAAAAATATCGGCTTAAGCTCAGCCAAGTCCATTTTAAATATTTAATAATCATATTTAATTTGTACTATATTTTATTAAATATTGAATTTAAAACTGAATTGTTTTATTATATAGTTTAATCTTGCCTTGCTAGCTACCACGAGTAGGGCCGGTAGACCGGCGGGTACCTATTCGTGTAGGGCCGATCCCAATATCTGTCTGACCGCTTAGTGAATGTAGGCGTAACGAGTTCGCTAATGCTTGTTTCCCACGGTGCGTAATATCGCGCACCGCGACGCACGAGCTCGCACCGACGCACCATGGGAAGAGACTCGTCCGTGGTAACGCGGAGGAGTGCGGAGCGGTGCGCCGTATCAACATCAAGCACCCTCATAATATGGCTTCCCACGGTGCGTGATTTTACAGATGATACCACGTACAGCGGGTGCGCGCTACCACGCACCGTGGAAAGCCAGCTTAATGGCCGATTCCTATTCTTTACCGAACGTAATTGGTAAAATATTCAGACTCTTGTATCTTTACCGATAATGTAGCAAAGATCCCATAGCTTTGCATAGTACGCCCTCGCATACGTCAGTAGCTATCACAGGCAAAATTTGCATAAGAGTCTATTTAAACGCCCAGTTTGGCAATAAAAAAATGCTACCATTGGTACGCAAAACGATCCGTTTTTGCCAAAGAAACCGGGCATAATAGATCAATGGTAAAATAATCGTTTAACAGCCTCAAGCGACCTAAGAACCTTGCGGCGAGAGCTGCATTGAAGGGCCTAATAATTACCTTAACCTAAAACTATAAAGACAGGTACATACTACACACCATAACCACCAGACCAATTCAATTCTCACTATCAATAAGTTTCCATATGATAAAGCTGTGGTTTAAATTCTGTTCTTTCCCTAAAGGTACAAGTCCGAGACGGGCTGCAAACTGCAGACCATGGCTGGCATTTTTTAACAAAAATACGCCTTGTTCCAAATACAAATTCGCGCAAATACAGCAGCAAATGACGGCTTACCAGAGCTGATCGGAACTTGTCGGCGAAGTTCGGAGCTTGTCGGCGCTCCGGTGCGAGCAAGGATCTTTTTATCGAGTCGATTCGAGAAATGTATCTATTCTAAACGTCAAATTTGACATAAGATATTGATAAAACGACAACAGTGGTCGTTCGGCTGGTTCGCCACACAGTATAGAGACTACTTGCGCCGACTAACTGCGCGGACCAGCACCGACAAGCGCTTGCAGATCGGCGCCGGCAACCTGCTTTCTACGTGTAGGGTAAAACTCGGTAATACGCCCCAAGTGACAAAACGCCCCACCACTCCAGCACTCATACTATCAAAGCTGCGCCGCTCACAACTAGACGCGCGGAGACCCACTAGTAGGCGAACCACATGGCCGACGTGTGCACGTAGTTTGTGATGTCCGTTTAAAAAATATTGCAAAATCTGTATTTATTGGAGTGAAATTATTTGCGGTAAGTTTCTAAGAAATTCAAATATATTGATACTTTTAGATTTTGTGTTATAATGACCCACACTATCGTAAAATAGATGAAATTACCTTTATACTTTTATTTTGTCGAACGTTATAACCTTGAATCTACTGCTTTGACCTCGGTGGGGCGTATTGAAAATCAAATTTGACAATATGCCCCTAAGTCAATTTACAAAACGCCCCAATATTTGAACTGTGTTAAAGTATTTATCGCGTGTTATTATTTCAGATTATGTCTCGGAAGTTTCAAAGAACAACACTACGAGCATCATGGAGTGCAGACGACTTAGACAAAGCCATGCGCAGTGTACTTAGCAAAGAAATGGGTGTTAATGAGGCATCCAGAAGCTTTGGCATACCATCTCGAACCCTAAGAAGACACATTTTATCGGGAAAATCAAAGGGCCCTCTTGGACGCAAACCAGTATTTTCTGTAGAACACGAAAAAAAAACTGGTTGCCCATATAAAGAAATTGGAGAAAGGTGGATTTGCCCCTGATAGAAAAGATGTTAAAGAAATGGCATTTCAACTTGCTAGGAAACTCAATATTAAAAATCCATTTTCATCAAGTTCAGCATCAGCTGTAAATGTCTGGTTTTCGGGATTCATGGCTCGCAACTCAGAATTAAGTCAGAGAAAAGGAAGGTAATTGCCGACAAAAAGAAGCCAGCAGCTGGAAAATTAAAGCAGACTAAGACCACAAAAATAACTAAACCTATCGAAGAAAAAGATGGTGATAAAAAGAAACAAGAAAAAGGAGGTAAAAAGAAGCCAAAGAAAGTGTCTGTCAAAAATAAGAAGAAGAAAAAAGTAAGCTATTCATCCTCTTCTGAAAGCAATGATGAAAATGAGGGCAGGGTAGATACTTCTGAAGAAGAAATCTCGGACGAACATGACGACATTATCAGATGCGTGGAATGCACGGAAGATTACTATAATACAAAATCCACAGAAGATTGGATTCAATGCCTGTCTTGTTTAACGTGGTTACATGAGTTTTGTACCATGTTTATTTAAAAAGTCTGATTTGATAAAGAGACTGAGTAACTGCCTCTTATTATCCTAAGTTAAGATTGAGAGTTAATTTTTGTGAAAACAATTGTTGTTATAGTTTAAAATATGCAAAAATATATGATTAATACACTGGGGCATTTTATAGTAAGAGTGAGTCGTATTAGCCAACGATCACACTACAAAACGCCCCACCTAAGGTTTTTTTAAATAATAAATATTATTGTATCCTTAGTTCCTATTATCATTATTACTTGTGGTATTGTTGTTAAAATACTAAATATTGTTCCAAAATAAAAAGTTTGATTATATCTTGTAAGATTTTTTATTTATTACAATTTTAAAAAAAGTGGGGCGTTTTACCGAGTTTTACCCTATACGCACTTACAACTGCCAACTGGCAGCTCACTTGCATGTATGATTTCGAATCTGAAACGAGATACGTTTCACCGAACGCGACGCGACGTTATTACCCCCCCCCCCCCCCCCCCCCAGAACCATACAACCACCCATATTTTAGCTGGTCATTATTGGACAGTATCTTGGAAATGTTAATTAAAGGGTTCGGTAGATCGGTCAAAGCGACCGCCCTGCTCATTAAGGTCGATACCTGGCATCAACATAAATGTCACGCGATGTGAAAAATTTAATTATCGCCCCAATCGACCCACCGCCGTGCTCCAGTAAAAGGGTTACGTCAGATAAGTAGGTATGGTACTATATGTAATGTAAAGCCTCGTCCCCACTAGGAACATTTGTCGAGCGACATGTGTCCCCGGAGACATCGGGCGATGTCGCCCTACATCGCCCCACGTCGCTCGATGTCACCGGGGACACATGTCGCTCGACAAATGTTCCTAGTGGGGACGAGGCTTTTATCACTACTCTTCATCGACTGTGCGACAAGGAACAGTTTCAACAATGTCGCGGCGATGTCGTCCGACGTCGCCCGACATCGCCCGATGTCACCGGGGACACATGTCGCTCGACAAATGTTCCTAGTGGGGACGAGGCTTTATGCTATGCTGTCTAATGTGATAAATAAGTAACTTACAAAACCGTGTGATTCGCGGTAAAAAATTTACACCCCTGGCTTTGTGTAGTTGTCATAAAGGGGTACTAATCCACGTTTTTTGTATCAATGATGTCTACACCCGTGCGCTTTCGTGTTCATCTTGCGCTTTCAACTTCAAATTCCTCTTGCGTCAAGCGCATGCAATATTGATTGCCGTAAGACTCGAACCAGTATTAAGGCATGCGCTATGGCGCTTCACGCATGCTTCAGATGAAGACGCAAGATGAACGTGAAAGCGCACTGGTGTAGACAGACATAGCCGGTTTTAGAGCAAGGGTTGAAATTTCAAAATTCGTTTATTTTTGATTGACCTAAGGGGCCGTCTCCACGAGCGAGAGAATCGCGGCGATGTTGTCGTCGTGCCACGCATTTCTATACACTCTCTTAGAACATATCTCCACACGGCGATTTTATCGCGGCGATAGTTAGTATTGAATTTGATGGCACGGCGAAAATATCGCCGCGATTCACTCGCTCGTGGAGATGGCGCCTAAGAGCCTGCCCACATCCCCACGTCACGACGTGTCGTCAACGTGAAACGATGCGGTAACGTGGCACGGTGCGTTGAAATAACGTGCAAATTTACGTTACCGTATCGTAACACGTTCCGCCTCTAGCCGCAAGCGCACACGTATTATTATGCGCTCCGTCCGCGCTCTCCACGCCCGCGGGTTAGTCGCCGTTTATGTACTCCGATGCTTTAAAACCGAACCTTACTGTTTCTCTTATTAAAATTCAGGATCTATATGGTCAACGATAAATCTAACAATGATCCTGACGAGCATTTTTACGATAGGTACGGTAACGTAAATTTGCGCGTCATGTCAACGCACCGTGCCGCGTTACCGCACCGTTCCACGTTGACGACGTCGTGACGTGGAGATGTGGACAGGCTCTAAAATGAAAGCTTCTGATGATAGATTGAGGATTTTTATGAAATCTTGGAACAGCTTTTTTTCTATAACTAGTGACTTTTGAGGAAAGTTGTAAAACAAAAATTATTCATTATGATGGATGCTTTAATAGGTACCCACACAGATTAGTACAATTTTTCCGACTTAAATTGTAAATATAGTAGGTAACTGAGGACTACCGAGAGAAAACTTTGAAACCTGTTTTGCCTGGAACTAGAAACTTGGTCTGCCTAAGTACCCACAGATGCTTTAAAACTTTCAGCCTTGTAAGTAGTTGTACCCATAATAATAAGGTAAGCAACTTAATTAATAAAAGCTACAAGCTATATACAGGATGTGTCGTAAATAGTGGTCCAACGTTAAGGGGTCGATACGCGATATATTCAGCTATCACATACCACAATTAGTTTTTTTTTAATTATTCTTTTTTCGAAAAAAATAACTAAAAATTAAAAATTACTTGCATATGCATTCAGCAGTTACAAACAAAAAACAAAATAGTAAAATAATGTATTGGGTTGAAATTACAGCTAAATTAGTAAAACGATGAGTTATTCTTAATAAAAAAAAAAAAAAACTTATACCTATGGTAAAAAATGGTTCAAATTGTGGTACGCGATAGCTGAATACACGGTGTATCGACCCCTTAACGTTGGACCACTATTTACGACACACCCTATATATTTACTTTTACTAAGGCCTAAGTACAGAAACTTTAGAACTTTCAGCCTTGTAAAGTAGTTGTGTAGAGTTGTGTCCATAATAATAAGGTAGGTAAAACCTCATGAACCGAACCTCCTTTAAAGAAAAATAAGCACGTCCAAAGAAACTTCAGCAACAATAAATTATTTTTTTACGTCCCAAAATATCTAACGAAAATTATAGTCTCTATCTACGTGAATCATTTGTATTTTCAAAGAAAAATGTCTCCCTCACGTCCCGTCCCCGGTGGAGGCGTAAAAGAAAAGTATATAAATGTAAAAAGAAAGTATAAAAGAAAGTCACTTCCCTGAGATAGCGTTTCTCCGGTGGCTCGGCTGGCTTTTATTACGTCAAGCACGTGACGCGAACAGGGATCTTGCCTTTGAATTCTCTTAGGTATTAAGATACCTATGTGCTGAATGTCGCTGGCTAAGGTTTACTTATGTAATATTTTACAATATATGTATGGTCGCATTACTATAATTATTGTAGAACATACCTCCGGTTTCTGAATTGAAAATTCTAGGATGAGCAGTACATAAGTAACATTTGAGTACGGAGTTGTCAAAAAAATTACGGATTTTAAAGGTACAAAGTCCGAGACGGTCTGCAGACCGCAAACTGCAAAAGTAGTATCGCTTGCGGTGCGATCTGCGGCTGCGGTCTGCGGTTGCAGTTTTGCAGTCGCTGTCGGAATAGCACCTTTAAAGTGCACACCTTTAAGGCGCTATTCCGATGGCGACTTGCGGTCTGCGGTTGCAGTGTACAGTTTGCACCCCGTCTCAGACTTGTACCTTAAAGCATTTTTTTGACAACTCCGTACTCAAATATCACTTAAGTATTGTTTATCTCGAATTCTCAAATCAGAAACCGGAAGTTAGTCATAGTTCTTGGGGCACACTACCTTGATTTATTTTAGAATGATCAAACATAGAGTCAATAATTAAAAACATATTAAGGTAATCTAAGCTGGTTAATTTATTAGAAGAACAATTATAACGTCGAAAACCTTTCCATTCTGCTGATTAAGGCCTGATTTCTCGAACGTCGTCTAACTGTTGTGTCTGTATCTGAAGAATAAGCTAGTTATTTTGACAGAATTGCTATACAAACACTGTCAAATTTTAAAAATTCCTTACATAAAAGTTATTCCATGTTGGTGAAATAGGCCATAATTGAATTCATTTTCCGTACATTTTGTCTGAACCTTTCAAGTGTAAAATCTAGTCAAAAAGCTTCAAAATATATAGATACTTGTACAAATAAGTATGCCTCTCAAATCTCTCTCCTGGGACATGGCAGGCATTTGAGCAACAACAACACAGCAGTTTTTGTTACGAAAATAGATATTGTTGGTTACGTCTGCAGTATCAGAGGCGAGCACAGCGTCTGCTCTGACCGAGGGATATTTTTACAACAGGGGCGACGAACTCCTACACTTCATCTTATTTCCATTTTGTTTGTTGATGGCGCAGACAGCCACGTAACGACCCCTGGCTAACAAGGTACTAACAATACATAAATAACAACTCGTGTAGATATAAAAATGATAAACAGGTAAGTTATTGTAAGACATTGGCTGGAGACCCTTCCCCCCTTATTACAAAAGGTGGTTTAAACCGAGACTAAGATAAACCCGGTTTTAAAATATACCCATCACTTTCTAATATAATATAACAAAAAGAGACGGGGCTATTTTAAAACCAGGGTTTTTCTTGGACCATCGTTTGTAATAAGGGGGTTCAGGTCAATAATTGCCCGGTTAAGTAGAAACGGTCCACAAGGAAAATCTATAGCCGAACAATAGAAAAAAAACCGGCCAAGTGCGAGTCGGACTTGTAATGTAACAGACGGCCCTAGGATCTCCTGGGAGCACGTCTGCTACACCAGTTGTAAAGAATGTGTAGAGCATTCAATACCTAGTACGTAAATAACAAAATATAAATGGCTAGAGAATAAGAGGCAGGACTGCGTCACGTCCCTTGGAGTAGTCAGCGAGTTCCTTCTTGTAGTTACGGCGTAAAAAAAACAAAATCCAAAGTCCAAATTAGCATTCCATCTGTCATTATCAAAAAAGTATAAAATATAAAAATGGCCAGTCGGTGAAGATGACGATCATGAAGGTGATACTACAGACTCGCGCACGAAGGGTTCCGTACCATTTATCTATTAAAACGGCAAAAAAATCACATGAGAGTCCCCTTAAAGTCTCAAGTACTGTAATTATAGACACAATAGATAAACAATGGCACTGACGAACCGGTTCGTCGGTCGGGCCGCTAGCGGTTAAATATTTATTTTATTCTTATTATTTACTATTTGTTATTATAGCGGCAACAGAAATATCTGTGAAAATTTTAACTGTCTAACTATCACGATTCATGAGATACGGCCTGGTGACAGACGGACGGACGGACAGCGGAGTCTTAATAATAGGGTCCCGTTTTACCCTTTGGGTACGAAACCCTAAAAAGATGCCAACAGTAAGTGTTTCCCGTTAGATCAGGTTCAATTCAGTGTTAGTCAAGATTGGGGTCTACACTCCCTGGGTGAAGTGTGTGCCAGCGCCTACGCGCTTGTTTGATTGTTGATCGCAGTAGGTTTTATTAGCAGACCACACCCGTAGGGCGGTGAGGCTCTCTCTAGCATAGAAAAGTTTCTTTAATTCTCAACCATTTGGTAGATAAACCTACTAAACGTTCAGTTCTACTTCCTGCTTCCAGTCTTACCAGATGCGACTGAATACTAGTATTTTACACAGAGCGACTGCCATCAGACCTCCATGGTTACTGGACACAGTTACTGGACAATGACGATATCCTATGGTTAGACCGGTTGTCAGACTTTCGGGCTTCTAAATACCCGTAACAACTGTCATAGTCATGATACCCAGAACTCGATGGGTCTCGATGTGTAAGGAATGCTCACCCATCCACGGACCGACGGAAGCAAGCGCAACTTGACCTTGGAAATCGTATGATCCGCGCAGTTTTTATACAAGGTTAGTCAGAAAGAGGGTACTAATCCGAAAGGGTGTTTAAGCACCCATAATAATAAATGACTTTAGTTCTACAACTTTTTCCAAAAGTCAATAGTTTAAAAGAAGAAACAGGTGATCAAAAATCTCAAAAAACAAAACGCTTGAATCTATCTATCCCCAGTTGAATCTATTATCCGTTGTATTTACATACCTATTACGTCATATTTGGGGTCATGAATTAGAAGCACCATTGTCTGAATTTGTTACTAAAGCAGGGATGGAGAATTATTGAAAAAACTAAAATGAAAATGATTTTGCATGGAAATAAACATTAACGAATTTTGAAATTTTAACACTTGCTTTAAGACTGTCATCAGTGATACTTTAAGTGGCTTAGTACCCCCTCTCCGACTAACCTTGTATAGCGACGAGCCCCTCCCTATAAACCTATTAAACGTGTGTTACAAAAATCTATGTTTACTTATTAACATTAAATACTAGATCCATAAACATTAAATTCAAAATTGCTGCCTACACATAAGGTAGACTTTAACGTATAGCATAAGAAGATAGCTATAATGGTATGCATAACATAACAAAGCGTGAGGAGAGGCCGGAGGACACAGCCCCTCTCGTTATTCATAACGGACATAAAATCGACCCTCATGATATAGGAACACATTTTACTTGCGAAGGACTGTGACCCGCGTGTTGTGGAGGACCCAAGATACTATGTGAATAGGTGCCTGTCTACCATTCAATACAATACAATACAAATTCTTCTTGTTGTACACAAAAACAAGCAGGATACATTATTTACAATAAGATACGTACAATGGGCGGCCTTATCGCTCTAGGCGATTTCTGCAGACAACCTTTGTATAGACAATATTGGCAAGTAACAAGAGAGAGGTGGTATGCAGTGTCACAATAAATAATAAATTATATTTTGAGTGATACAATAAAGGTGTTGTGCTATACTAAATTAGCGTTTATTAAAATTGTATATTAAGTCCTTGATTGAACCGATACATTCTAAAAGTATGGAGTGTTAGTTTAAGTTATTTGTGTTGTGTGTTATAAATTGATAATCTACGGTTTGATTTTGCTTTTGATCGGAAATGCTGTATGTTTTGTTTCGTGGTTAATATCCCCTCTTTTCTGTAACGGGGAAAATAAAAGACATTCTAGTTAAGCTGCAATTTTTTTCTTTAAATAAATCCTGCTAAATTGCTGATCAGATATCAGCAATCTGACAAATTCTAAAATTAAGTTACTATTTGTAAATCTAACTACGAAACGAAAGGCTTACTTAAATAATAAAACATGAAAATAATGTTGAAAAACTATTTGACTTTTAAAGATTTTAATAATATTTTAATATGAAAGTTGCTAATGACACTGAAAATACGTAGTTACTTGTATTAAATAAATATTAACATTTTATATTACTAGGTATTTACTGAAGTTTTAATAATACTTTATCGGAACGACAGCTTTTGTAACACGTTCCGATCCGACGGCACTTTACCGACGGCGCATGACAGAATCCAACTACGGCGAAGTGGAAACTAAAAATAGGTGTTTGTTAACTGTTTGCTGTCTAAAAACTACATAATTATGATTACTACCATTACTGTAACCTTTATTTCAATACCCCAGGGATAATTTTCTCACCTAACTCACTCATGGAGATGTATAATTATTTATGTCTACGCTATGAATTTATATACCTACAAAGATCCAATGAAACTATGAGTCGAAACAAAAACTATAAGTAGGTTCTATCTATTCCTTTAGTATAAGGATCAGGCGATGGTTAAGGATGGGAAATCATCAAATGACTTTTCCGCTCTAGGCGGAGCGGAAGGGAGTGTCAGAATCTTACCTACTGACTAAAACCCATCCGTGTTTCTCTTAATGCCCTTTGCGTTCCAGGGTCGCGGTAACTCTTTCGAACAAGTTCCGCAACCCTGGATCAGGCGATGGCCTACTCTTGTTTTGTCATGATGTCCTCCTTTCAAGTTTATAGAAAATACTAACTGTTGTGGTTTCACTCGCATATTAGGGGAACTGCTTTATGTACTCGGCAAAAAAATCTGTTTGTTCTAATCCAGGTCATGGTTCACCTGTCATCACCTGTGTGCCAAATCTCTTCCAAATCCGTTCAGCCGGTTAGGCGTGATTAACAAACATCCAAATTCACAAACTCACAAACATCAAAACTTGCACATTTATAATATTGGTAGGATAAACATACCGATCGGCTAGAAAGAAAATGGGATCATTTAGGTGAGCCTACGAACAATTTAACTAATGATCTAGTACCTAGGTATCTTGTAAAAATGCTAAATAACAAGTTTGGCAACAATAACAAAACAAAGCTCTAGTTCTAGCTTTAATGTTGCTAGAAATATTAGAAAAAAACGCATTCACGTACATACCCTTTTACCTTGTTTACCAATCAATAGATAATTTGAATGCAGATACGAGAGCAAATAATCGAGATTCCTAAAGATAGAGAGCCGGGGAAGGAATTTGGGGTTTAGTTGAAAAGCAGACGCAGGCAAGCCAGTATAGTGCTAAGAAGAAGAATCTTTTGATCTATCTTATTTTGTACAACGTTTATTTTACCTATTTTAAATACCTACATAATTAGGTAGGTATTGTATTATTTCAACAACGCCATCTGTGTTCCCATCGTGATAAAAGCAAAACGTGCAATGCGCTTGCGCGAACAAAAATGGCTGCCGATCAATATGAGGAAGCCACCCCAACTCACCCCATCATAACACTTTGCAAAAGCATCTACAAGCAAAAATAATCCTTATTTCTAGGTATCAAGGTACATGTAAACTAACGACTGAATTTTGGATGTCTTTTGTTTGTTTTAGTAGATAGGTAGAAATCCAAATAGGTAGATATCTATTTGCTTTGTCCGTATACTTAAAGATATCTAAGTAGATAGGTACCTAAAACAATAATTATTTGACAAATGGTCGATTTATTATAGGTATTTGAGGAATAAGTTTGACGTTTTAACAGCTTTTATAAAAGACAATATGTCAAAAGGTTACATATTTTCATCAGATAAAAGTTTTTTGACGATTGATTAAAAGTAAATTGAACTTGTGTTGGCCTATAAAGCACGATCAAGTAGGTACACAAATACCTAGGAAACCTAGATACCAACTCATATGAAACTCACAGAACAGACGCACAGTGTATTTACCTCATTTGTCACGTTACACGTGACCACCCCTTCGATCCACTGGCCCGTCTAACACGGATCAACCAACCATTCATTGCCACTGCACTCTATAAATAATTTCTATTAATTGGTTGTCATCAGCGGTATCTATTTTGTACAAATAGATAAAACTGGCGAGGCGTAAGTTGAGCTTTGCATTTGTGTGAGTGCACATAGAATCGATTGCCAAAAAGCAGTATAAACCGGTTCAAACCAAGCAAAGGACGCGTCTGCATTCATTCTCACACAAATGCAAAGCTCAGCTTAGGCCTCCCGGTCGGTACCTAGTCTATGACTATTGCATCAAATAGGTATCCTAATTATTAATTATTGTATAGACTTGTGGACGTGTATCATTGTACCTCTTTTTATTCAGGGCTCATCTTCCGTGTGGAAGATGTCCGGTCCTTTGGAAGGCATACGAGGGACACAGGTCCAACGCGCAGAGGCCCCTTTGAGAACTTTAATCTAAAATGGGATGGGGCACCAACCGGGGACTATCCACGGCTGCACTATTAGAGGACAGTCATGGACCGTCCCAGGTGGGTGCAAAACTATTGTGAAATATGATAAAAATAAACCTGGTCTATGGGACCGTGTTAGGACTGTTTAACTTCTATTGCCGGAAGAAAACGGCGTCTGCCTTTCAAGTTTGAAATTGAATTGTGTTGGCAGACGGTGACTCGCCAGCTCACTAGCTGGGCACCCTGAAAAACCGCCAGTACCTACATAGGCGAAGGAGGCAACAAACGTGTGAGCGGTTATTGTACCTATTTATTACACGTAATATTATTGTATGGACAAGATGAATAAACGTGGACGAAATGAAAGAAGTATGTAAGGATCGTAGCATGTAGCGTTCTACAGTTTCTGCCTACCCCAGTGGGAAAAAGGCAGAGCAGAGTATGTGTGTATGTACCTATGTATGTATAGACTCTCAAAACAGTTCTAAGTGGTAATTGAAAGAAAAATACCTACGATGTTACCTACTTTACAACTTTATGACCCAGCTTAATTTGCAATCATAAACCAGGTAAATGCTAATTAATAGTAGACATTTGAAGGCAACACGGCAACGTAGTAAGACTAACAATATATACCCTACTTAATAAACTTTGCAATTTTGTTACACCTAAGTATTGTAACTTATCTACCTTCAAGTAATCTGCAGGTATCTTCATAGTAGGATTATAATATACGGCTTTACGCACGTGCATTTTATTGGGGTTACCCGACTAGTCTCAGACTCAACCTTTTAAAATGTTCAAGCGGCGATATTGCAGACCAAACGTATATATGCAATTCTAAAACATGAGTTTCACTTAGGGCTAATATTTTTTATCGTCAGATTACTTTTATCTAATGAATAAGTTTGATTTTTTTTTTTTTTTTTTTCTATTGGACTGCAGTAGGTCGTCCTAGGGGACGGTTTCTACGTAACCGGGCAGTTATTGGCGAGACCTGAAGGGTCTCCAGCCAATGGGGGGAAGTAAAATACTTAACCTAAGCTAACTACTTGTACTACACTAACATCATGACTACCTGCAACAACAGCACTAAGGGCGACCCCTAGTGGGACTCGGACCTCGGCTTAGGGCGTTGCTGGCGTGGACATAGGGGGGGGGGAGACAGCTTGATGAGGGCTGAATTATCGGGGTGAGAATAAGTTTGATGTTTTCACAACTTGTTTTATAGAAACTATGTCAAAATATCAAATAGATTCCTCATATAAAAGTTATCTGACGATTAAAAAATCTATAAAAATCTCCTCACTGGTAAATACTAGGTATGATAACAGCTAGCTTCTTGCATTCTTGCATTATGTAGGTAATGGATGGAGTAACAATATGGCACGGATAAATAGGTGGGTAATCCCTTAGTTTAACTGGGAACTAACATTGGCAGCATGAAACTTCGCTCGATACATTTACAGACACATTTTTTCTGTCCATCCATAGCTAGTCTATAAGTAATCTGCTCCTATAGTAGTTGACTCCAGGACAAATATACTTAGTTTTTCCACAGCTCACGACACGACACGACAAAATGACGTGATGATGACTTCGAGAGACGTATTTTCCTATAAACAATTTATTCCGTAGTGTATACACGTAGGTATACACTACGGAACTGACGTATATGGTCAGTTTATTTTATCAAGTCCAAATTTAGTTTTACAACGTTAAAAATCGCTGCGTAAAATGAAACGAACTCTATAAACGGACCGCAATCCTTAGAATAATGTTCCAATCCCGCAATTTTATTTTTAATCTGTGCTTTTATTATACCAAATAACAAAGACGTAGTCACCAGCTACGTTTGTCGTGTATGCTCTACTAACCGCCATTTTCAATACCCTATCTATCGGCGGTTTTCCTTACTACAGATAGAAATTTGACATTAGAGTGCGCGCAAGATAACTCTGCGCGCGACTGAGGGCGTGCTAAACGTTTCCATGATCGCAAAAGTTCAAATTACCGCTTTTTAAGCTTAATTTTTTTATCGCTAAACATAATTTTCCCCTTTAAATATTCCTACAATCAGGTAGTTCTACTATCAAAATTGATAAAACGGCACACACTTTGGTGGACCATGATAAGTTCCGATTTCGGCCGCGCGCAGACTTATCTTGCGCGCACTCTACTTCTATGGAGCGTATGTCAAATTTCTATCTCTAGTGGGCGAAACCGCCGATAGATAGGTTATTGAAAATGGCCGTTAGAGAATAGCGGAATTACTCTATCCCTTATTAAGGCCTTATAAGGTTACAGTTTCTAAATAGTTGTTAGGAGATAGGAAATCTAGCAATTAAAGTTGAAGTCTTGTGCTCTATCTTAATCCAACATTACTAACATCCTAACCTACAACGTTATTTTTAGTATATACAAAAACCGAGACACCCCAACAAGATTTTCATCAGAACTGCCTGAATATGTTTTTTTTTTTTTAATAAATCTCCAAGTTACACCGTAGTTTATGTCGCGTTAAGTTCTCTAGTAAAGTGTCAAATGCCTGAGATGTGCTATGCAGGGGTTGTCTAATACAACGAAACTGACGAGCGGACCTTCTAAAGCCTCAAGGTGTCCATTCCCGTTAACTTATATAGTACCTAGAAACCCACTGAAACAAAATTTTAATTTATGAAAAAAAGAAATTGGTGTAAAAAATTTGTCAATTGATTCTCCTAGTGATTCTGAACAAACTAGTTTCAGGTTTAGTATGTACTAAAACTAAGCTTGTATTTTTTTTAAGTAGTTATTTCTAGGTAAAGGGGCTATTAACCCTTTCCCTGTCCCGTGAATCATACATGAACATCGGCATTGTTTAACTATTGAGTCTGCTATCTGAACAGTGCACCTGTTAAAGAACCATGGGGCTAATTGGCATGAGAATGACCTAAGGGATATTCCAACATAGGTATGTACACACGGCTACACATCAAGCTATACAAAACCAGTTTACCTTGGCGTCGCTCTGTATAATCTTTTCGCACAAGTAACGGTCAGCTTATACTGGTTTTGCATAGCTTGAAGTGTAGCCGTGTGTACCTACCAATTGAACAACCCACAGTTACAAATATTGAAATAGGTATACAAACACATTGCTGCTGATGTTCTCATATCGGCACCAGATATATAATAATAAATAATGCCGTGGTGAAAAGATTAGCTAGACGCCAAGGTTGGTAGCGGGCTGACTGCGCAGGCTGCGCCGGACGCACTTAGAGGCTCTTTCAATGCACCCCATAAATGCATTTATTTCTTTTAATTCTTTTTTGTGTGCTTTCTTTTGAGCGATGAATTATGAGAGCCACACAATGAAATTGAAGCACCTGTGGCCTTAATAGTTTAACCGGTAGCGGCCCGCCCGACGATCCGGATCGTCAGTGCCATTGTTTATCTGTTGTGTCTATAATTACAGTACCACATAGGACCGATCGAGTACTGTAATTATAGTCACAATAGATAAACAATGGCACTGACGACCCGGATCGTCGGTTGGGACGTACCGATTGAGTACTGTAATTATAGACACAGTAGATAAACAATGGCACTGACGACCCGGATCGTCGGTCGGGACGTACCGATTGAGTACCGTAAACCGAGGATACTTTGATTAGTTTTTGAGCTTCATGTATTTATATCTTATTTATTTTTGATTTTAGATGCTACAGCAAAAATCTTTTATATAAACTGAATTAACAGATATATATAAAATCAAATAGGCAAAATAAACAAAATAACACAGCATTATTTTCGAGAAAAAAAGGAGAAATGTTCCTTATCAAACTTGTACCGTAGAGCTTCTACTTTGATGATCTCTGTTCTATCATTGAGTTTCAAAGTAACCCCAATCGAGAAATCTAAAAATATTTTTTTTTACATAATCAGGGGTGTAATTTAATATTTTTTATCTTCGCCATCTAACATCACAGACACGTCTATACCGAATGGTAAAATAGGAAAACTGTCAATTTTCCCTACAATATTAAATTAAAATGCATAAGTTCCATTTTCACAGAGATGTTTGACCAAATGCAATATTTTTAGTAACTATCAATGTCGCCCCTGTATTATAAAGTAACCTCGGTTTACCGGTACTGTAATTATACGAGTAGACACAATAGATAAACAATGGCACTGACGATCCAGATCGTCGGTCGGGACGTTAGCGGTTAAGAAGCACATTCCATAACTCAATTCCAATTAGCTTACAGGTACCTACCTGCTCCGTTGGAGACCCTACCTTCCCCAACTCATTATCATCATAATTATTATCATCGTCCAATCATACCTACAGGAGTAAACGTCTTATCGAACACCTTTAAAGACCGCTGGAAAGAATGGTTAAAAAAACATAATGACCACCGTTGACAAACGCAATGAATGTTAGGTAAATTATTTGGCATATTAGTAGAATATTGCTGACCCCAGACATAAATTATTATACACAAACATGTCTTGACGTCGTAACACAGAAATTTAAATAATGTGTCTTAATTAGATTTCTTTGCGTCTTTTATGTTTATTTACTTATGCTATGTAGATAGGTGCTTAAATATAAATACTGGTTTAACTTGTGATAACTTTATTTATGAATATTATCTATTTATTCCACCTACAACACCTAAGTATTAAAACAACAAAAGACCTCACACTTGAAAAACCGGAAAGGCTCTACAAGTAAAATGTTCCATAAAGCGCCATCTATTGGTCATGATAGAAATGAAGCACTCCCTTTGTATGAAAGCGACATCTCTTAGTGTCACGTTGAACTACGTTGCTTGATAGGTATCCACAGTAGGTAGGTTGTGAGAAGCTTTCTCTTGCTTCCTTCAGAAGCTACCGGTGTGAAAAAGTAAAAAGTTTTGGTCATAGATGTCTCTATTATTGATATTGCAAAACCTACATTATTATTTTTGTATGAGTTCTTCACGAAGTTAATAGCGATAGCAAAATAAATGCCTGTACGTTAACCGTACAATTTTGTTAACTTTAATTAATACCTTCTTCTTCTTCTTTAGGTACCTACCTAATAGGGAAGAAACGAGAGGTAGGTAGCACTATTTTGGATTTTTTAAATGACCAATTTTTTTTTAATTTACTGTACCTACCTATGTAGCTAATCAGGCGAAGTTTGTTTGTAGAAATTGTGTTTTACAAAAAAGAATTAGATAAAACTGGGTACCTAGTTACCTACCTAGGTACCTACACAATATGTTTTTGTGTATTTTTAAGTAAGTACCTAGGTACCTACCTAGGTAGAAAATATTTATTTATTAACTACTTACTGAAAAAATATCTAAATCTGAATAAAGTTTTTTTTTACATTTTTATTAAGTTTATAGGTATAGTAGAATACTTAGCACAGCTTACAGAAATGAGAGAATATATTGGAATGCTGCACAAAAAAGGTGAAAAAACCAAATGAGATGCAAATTATTACTTCTACAAAAAACACCAACGGACACCCTCACCGTTGCCTGGCAACAGACAAAATATTAAAAATGGACGAGCCATTACCAAACCGTATTGGTTGAATTCGGCGCCATTTGCAAAGGGCTGGGCTATTGTATGCCCCGCCCACTAGGACCGGCCGAAACACTCCCGCCTTTGCTCGCCTTTGTATCTGCCATCTTTGCTACTGTCACATTTCCATTTGGGGTGGAGCTTAAATGATAACCCAACCAAATTAGATATACTGCAATTTAAGAAACTTTTGTTGCAAATGATTAACAATTTAAATTGGTCGAGTAACGTTGATATTGGGATTCCCGCCATTTGTGGCGTCTACTATTCGGGTATCTTGTGGGAGTTGAATTTGTGAACATTGGTCAGATGTTAACCATTTATCTTTCTTTGTGATGTTACCTGCATAAGCTAATATTTTATCTTTTTGCAAGATGTTTTAACAGTCTAGTAGGATAACAGTAACATAGATGATATTGTCTATAAAAATTATAATTATCTATATGTAAGTAAGTAGATAAGTGCGTTGGAGGTAAATACGGATATAGGGTAAATTCGGTCAAATGGATTTATCGTAGAATGTGATGATATTTTTAATTGTTGGCAGGAATACATAGTTACACCTAATTTGCGCCTCACTTCAGTCCGCATCGTAATGTTTTGACGACACATTCTGCGGCAAATTCATTTGAACGAATTTACCCCTATCCGTAGGTATATATTTTTTTTCAAAGATGCCAGCCTTATATTTCGCACTTGTGTAAGTAATTAATACAATAGTAATTAACTATATATCTAAAAGGCAATATTTTTACTTCTTATATAATTTCATTTTATTCTATCACATTTATCATTCAGTTTCATACATGCCTAAGCGTAGTTATAGGTATGTAGATGTTATAACTACCTACCTACCTAAGGTACCTACTTAGATATTCCATTGTTTGCAAGCCGTACCCTTTTCGACATAAGTTAAACTGGTTATACCATTTCCGGATACCATGCATTCACCAGACTCTTATTTCCTATAGGTACCATAGCTTACTTAATATTCTTCTTAGGTAATATTTTGCATTACCTATAGGAGGTATTACATACCTACCTAGGTATTTATTAACCTATCCATTATATAAATTACTAGCGACCTGCCCCGGCTTCGCACGTGTAGGTATGTTTTATAGCTTAAAACCTTCCTCTTGAAGCACTCTATCTATTAAAAAAACCTCATCAAAATCCGTTGCGTAATTTTAAAGATCTAAGCATAGGTACATACGGACAGACAGACAGCGGGAAGCGACTTGGTTTATATTATGTAGTGATATTGTTTTCAACGCCCTACAAGAACCTCTAAAAGATAAGGACTAGAACTTTTTACTCTTTTTTTATTATTTAACTAGAATAAACTAGAAACTTTTGATGCATATAGGTACAACGTGTTACAAAAATACCCCTAAAGTCGAAAGGGGATTAAAAGGTCTCTTGTACCTATGTAAAGAGTCTATTGGCAAAATCTATACTATAATTAAACTCAATGTGCACTTTGTCTATACATTAATTATTTTTCCAAAATTTCGATTGGGATGGATGTATAGAAATAATAGGTTTTACCTATGAATCTTAACGGTCAATCAAGATGAGCCGAAACTCTACCTACTTGAAGAAATGGTTCAAAAGATACTAGTGGGCCACTTTTGTCTATTAGGTACTAGCTGTTCCCGGCATGCGTTGCAATGCCCTTTTTCCTACTTATTACCTACCTACTACCTACCTACTACCTACCTACTACCTACCTACTACCTACCTACTACCTACCTACTACCTACCTACTACCTACCTACTACCTACCTACTACCTACCTACTACCTACCTACTACCTACCTACTACCTACCTACTACCTACCTACTACCTACCTACTACCTACCTACTACCTACCTACTACCTACCTACTACCTACCTACTACCTACCTACTACCTACCTACTACCTACCTACTACCTACCTACTACCTACCTACTACCTACCTACTACCTACCTACTACCTACCTACTACCTACCTACTACCTACCTACTACCTACCTACTACCTACCTACTACCTACCTACTACCTACCTACTACCTACCTACTACCTACCTACTACCTACCTACTACCTACCTACTACCTACCTACTACCTACCTACTACCTACCTACTACCTACCTACTACCTACCTACTACCTACCTACTACCTACCTACTACCTACCTACTACCTACCTACTACCTACCTACTACCTACCTACTACCTACCTACTACCTACCTACTACCTACCTACTACCTACCTACTACCTACCTACTACCTACCTACTACCTACCTACTACCTACCTACTACCTACCTACTACCTACCTACTACCTACCTACTACCTACCTACTACCTACCTACTACCTACCTACTACCTACCTACTACCTACCTACTACCTACCTACTACCTACCTACTACCTACCTACTACCTACCTACTACCTACCTACTACCTACCTACTACCTAAACAGATTAAGAATATGGATATACTGATATAATTTTTTTTTTTTTAAATATCAAAATGTCGAACGGGATAAAAAGTATCCTATGTCCTTCTCCTGGCTCTAAACTACCTCCCTGCCAATTTTCAGCTAAATCGGTTCAGCCGTTCTTGAGTTATAAGTGAAGTAACTAACACGACTTTCTTTTATATATATAGATTATAATAAATTGAGTACAAATAATTATAGGTACATTATTTAGTTACTGCGACACAGTGTTGTTTTCCGACTTCCACGCGGACGGAGTCGCGGGCACTGCTAGTTATAAAATAAAAGTAAGAACCCAAAAAAAATTGGACAAATCATAAAATAAAATCATCACTGAAACGCAACCCTGAAAACATAAAAGTAAAGAGTAGACTACCCAGAAAGTTATTTACATTCTTACCGAATGTCCTCGGAGAGATAAATGACAACAGCCATAAAAGACTACTTGAATAACATTTTCTTTATTAAGGGGAATTATGTAACACGTTGTATATATAGCCGATGGTATAGCTATGTACAAAATGTTGTACTAGATTATAACTTTCCTACAAAGGTGAGCCTATCTCTACTACAAGTTCTCGTAGCATACCTAGACTACCGTAGGTATCTCGTAGCGTCAATTTCTAACGGTAGAGCACCGTCTGGTACCTTTGTCTACCTACAGTTATTTGATAGGTTTTGAGCCTATCTCTTTATAGTCTTTATGTATTACAGGCATGGTACAGTCAGCATCAAATATCGTCACCCTCCGCGCTAACTGTCAATACTAGCAATTGATAAGAAATTTCAGTAGTTGCGTTAGCTGTGGCTTTATTAATGAATTAATAACGTTTTTTATATTGCTTTTGGCTTACTCTTTAAGTTAGTAGTTGCCCTAAAGCTCTAAGGTCATTTATTTCTATCCATTTGAAGCAGATACTGCATACTGTGAGAGTTTCTCTGAAAAATTTCAATTGCTAGATATGACAGTTAGCGCGGAGGGTGACGATACCTATATCAGATCGAACAGACTTTTCAAAATGATCTAAACAACTTATAGTTAAGTCATCTCAATGATGAGATGTGTCAGTATGAACACAGTACACGACAACTGTAATTCTGACAATAATTTTATCTCATTGAGATAAATTTTAATTTCTTTCGTTGTTTAGGTAATTATGAACTGTCCGTTCGTCCCGATATATTTGATGCTGACTGTACTTACCTAATTATATCCCATTTATATTTCTCCTAATAACTCCGAACAGTCCGTAGCTCTACTACCTAATACATAACCTAAATGCTTTAGTGCAGTATTGCAATTCTTAAGCACATGTTGCAATCAAGAAGCTTTAATGACTAAGAAAGCAATTTTTACCTCGCAATAAACGCAAGAAACGCATTTATTTAGCTAAATCAAACACAAACATACAAATAACCGGCGCCGTCTAGTCTTAAAAAAAACGTATAAAATTGACTTTTAAAAGTGTCTGTAAAAGATTTATTTACAGAAATGAAAATCATTCATCATTGAAGACATGCCTCTGCGATACAAGTAGGTAGATAAAAATCGTGTAGGTATATTCAAAACTTCAATCGACTACATTTGAAGGCTAGAGCTCAACATGACCCATAACAACCTAACATTAATGATAAACAGACCATTAACCTATCCAGCCTATAATTTGTGTGTACACGTCGTGACGTCACGAGCAACCGTCAACTACAATTTTATTATCCATTTGTAACCGTTTATGAGGAACAACAAACCTTTAGAGTCGTTCGCTCGATTTATTGACTCAAAAGTTCATAACGTTACGTATTATTGCTTCGTTTTTAAGTATACTTTGGTTCGAAGGTACGATTACATTTTTATCTTTATCTTTTCTACATGTACTTAAAATAGTTGTTGATTTCTCTGTGGTTGGCGGGATTGGACAGTTAGCTCCCTCTTTTTGGTGGTATCGAGATGTTGTTAATGGTGAATAGGGATAGGAGATGATAGGTAATAGAAAGCAGCTTCACGTGTAATAATAACTTTTTGCGATCAACAGTCTGTCTGCAAAGCGTGGTGTCCAGCCGAGCTAACAAGCTCACCGCGAGATAATTTTCTCGACGCATAGTGTCTTGGCGAGACGAGGTAAGCCGCCACCAAATTATTCTCACGCTGCGCATGTTAGGCTAGCTGGAGTACTATTATCTATTCTGTGGCTGGAGCCTATGTTCACTGTTCTGGAGGCCAATAAATTCTACCAACATAATCGTTTAAACTTGCAACCGAACCGCATCTAAACTACGCAACTGTTGTTCGACATTTCTTTATATACCTCTAAAAAATAAGGCAAACAGCCGTGGTTCAGTTGCGGTTCGATTGCAATTTCAAACAATTTGTGTGTGTGCAAAAACATCAGCAGAATGATTTACAAAATTAATAAAATTAGGTATGGCTATTGATAGGCATCTACTTAATTAAAACACAATAGGCAAATAAAGTAAACAGAAAGTAATTAATACTAATGAAGGTCAAGCTAAAGTTACCATAATATAAAACAAAGAAGCAAAATAATTTTAAGTATTCAAATTAAACAATTTTTGAACGTCTACAAAAAAGGCTCAGTTGCTCTGTCTGCCAACCACGTTCAAATATTCGTTAAGTAAAATTATGTAGGTACCTAACTTATCAATTTTTTTAAGGATGTGTTATCATCAAATGACTTTTTCCGCTCTGGGCGGAGCGAAAGGGAGTGTCAGACTCTTACTGACTAAAACCTACCTATCTACCTAATTAAATTCAGATGTTGAAGCTCTGTACTTAATTTGCTGTCAGTACAAAGAAAAACTCTTCCCATACGGAATTTGCGCGTTTCCTGTAATATAGAATTGTTTCTTTGTTAATGTCGCATAAATTACCTATGAAATTTTATGTAAGTACTAGCGACCCACCCCGGCTTTGCACGTGTACGTTTTATAGCTTAAAACCTTCCTCTTGAATATCTACCTATCTACTAAAAAAAACCGCATCAAAATCCGTTGCGTAGTTTTAAAGATCTAAGCATACATAGGGACAGACAGCGGGAAGCGAATTTGTTTTATACTACTCGTATGTAGTGATTATCACACCTTGAAGTGTATACAACAGTGGCGAAGGGTGATTTTTCTTAAAAGGGAAGCCGGACTAAAAAATGCTTGCCTTGCTCAAGTGTGATGCGTGAATTCCAGAAAGGGAAGCCGATAGGAATCGAGTTGTATGGAGCCTTCGCCACTGGTATACAACGCTGTCAGAATAGAAATTAATACAACATCGGTACAGTGACTTTTTTGGTACCTAGAAGCTATCCGCGTATTGCGGAGGTCTAATGGCAGTCGCTTCGTGTAAAGTAGGTACTGGTATTCAGCCGCATCTGGTTAGACTGGAAGCTGACCCCAGCATAGTTGGTAAAAGGCTAGTTAGAACAGCTATCCGCGATTTCTCATTTTCAGACATGTACCCACGGCTACAGAAAAAACTACGTTCCAGTATAAGCTGATCTCGCATTGTATAGGATTTCCTTACAATGAGAGGTCAGTGTAAACTGGAAAATATAGCTTGATGTGTAGCCGTGTGTACAGACGTCAGCATCAAGCTACTACAATCTGTCAAATTTCTTTAATAGATTTTCATCTTTATCGCGAAAGAATTAGGTTCAAGGTTGATTGGGAAAATTTTACAGTTTCGGGTAGCTTGACCTGCTGGCGTCTGTACATCTAAATATACGTAACATAAATTACTATTATCAAATTTACATTCGTTGACATGATACCTATGTGTGTATTGTTTAACAAAAAAAGACAATAACGAATACAACATTAAAATTAAAATATTCATACGCTAATGTCTCATTGTTTATACCTAAGTGTAGGTATCTTTGCACACCAACCGTATACTAAATAAAAACCGGCCAAGTGCGAGTCTGACTCGCGCACGAAGGGTTCCGTACCATTATCTATAAAAACGGCAAAAAAAATCATGTCTGTTGTATGGAAGCCCCACTTAAATATTTATTTCATTCTGTTTTAGTATTTGTTATTATAGCGGCAACAGAAATACATCATCTGTGAAAATTTCAACTGTTAGGCAGTTGATACTATCACGGTTCATGAGATACAGCCTGGTGACAGACGGACGGACGGACAGCGGAGTACCTAGTAATAGGGTCCCGTTTTCTCCTACCTATCTTATAATTTTGCTGCGCCCGACAAGGTCCATAATTGTTTCTTTTTAATTATATTTTACCACCTGTATATGTACATTATGGATTGCAATAAATAATTTGAATTGAATTGAATTTTACCCTTTGGGTACGGAACCTTAAAAATGACCACATTAGTCACCTACTCATTTGTAATAGACATCTATATTTTCTAAAACGTACATCACACTTTACGTAACATAAGTATGACGTACTGAGCTACATAAGTAGGTACATATAGTTAGACAGTTCCCTCGCAGACGCAGTTAATTTCCCGCTTAGTTAACTTTACTACCCAACACTGATTGGATATTGATTAGAGCCCACCGTTTCACTAGTTTAAATGGCGATTCTTTTCTTCAAATAACATCGTGCCACCACAAATTTACACTCACTACTCGATTGTAATTACCTGAGTGAAGTTTATTACCTCTCTTGATTAAATAAAACATACCATAAAATCGTTTTAAATCGAACGGTATCGCAATGAAACGATGTTTCGCTATATTTTATTGTTCCTCTGTCTGACAATACTCCACTAATACTAGTTAGTTGTAGGTAGGCATCAAGGTAGAAATATATAAGTATCTTGGTACATAACTTTGGTACATAAGAAAGTGATCGAACGAAAACCATGAGATTTGTTTTAAGAAATAGGACCATTTGTATTCTTGTATTATAACTAGAGATCGGATTCGGATGCATATTCGCCTAAACTTGAGATGTTGGCTTATATGGAACGCGCTTTTGTATCGAGAAATCCCGCGGTTCCGGGGCAATTATTTTAATTTATGTTTTTTTTTAGTTTATCTAACACAGACCATTCTTCTTCTTACACTCTACATACACACATATTTGCATCGGGGATTAAACATTAATTTTAAATAATTATGCAATCCAAGAAACCCGGAGTTTTTTATACCTATAAATTATTTTTAAGATCTCGCTTCCATATTATACACCTGACTAGTTATGCATTCCCGGTGTTCCTGGCATCCCGGGTTTTTTCTTACAAAAAGAAGCCGGTTCCATACTTTCGTAGCTAAAAATTAACTTTAGGTAAATATGCTTCCGAATATCCGATCCCTAATTATAACCTTCGTGAAACACATTCATATTTATGATTAGTTACGGTTTACACACGTGCATTTTTTGGGATTGCCCGACTCACGACCTCGCCGCGTGTTCAGCCCATGATTAAAGGCTTCGTTTGGGTCCGAAACTAGTCGAGCAATCCCTAAAAATGTACGTGAGTAAACCGTTACTAATGATTTGCATTCTAATAGGATTTGATGGTTGTTAGACTTTTTTATTTGCGGCTATCAAAAAAGATAGAGTTGTGTTTATACAGTACACACAGTTATACAGTACCTACAGTTTATATAGATACCGAGTAACCCCACAAAATTCTTCAAGTTAATTTTTAAAACGTTTTTCCTAGGTATCTATTAGTTTACCTAGGCATGCTTTCATATTTAGATGGAAGTAGGTACCCTTTTTATAATTTGAAATGGAAGCTTAAAGAAAAAAATGTACAGCTAGATATCGGAAAACTCAAATAGGTACCTAATACCTACTCAAATAAATACCGAAAATGGGAGTGGGACAAATCTCTTACCCCGCCTACCTACATTCAAATGATAAATTATGTTACGAACGTCATATATTTTCGACTTAATCAAACAAATGAAAACGCCCTATGAATTAAAATGATAACCCTTTAAAGCTTTAATTCAAATGTAAAACTGTAACAATAACAACAAATCGTAAAAGCTACTCAAGTGGACGGTTAAATATTGACCTCCGCCTTCTAAACTGCTTTACAACTCCAATGTTGCGCAATGGCCGGGATTTCTTGTTCTCTAATCCACTACTTGGGTGTCTAGTTTTATGTCGAACGGCATAAAGTGTAATAAACTACATGTCTCTCAGTCCACTTACATTTTTTCCTTTAAAAACCTCACCCCTAAAGAAATATGAGCCTTATTTCGATAGAGCTTAGGTTCAGTAAATGGTGTCGTGTTAGTTTCATCTGTACAAGCACGTGGGTGAATTGACGTTAGACTATTATGAGTTTACGGCTTGTGTCATTCATTTAGCGAATCGCGCGTGATGGACGGATAGAAATAATTTACATCTCTACGTGCCTAATACTAACTTTAGATGTTGCTTATTTATTCTATGTATGTAAATTCAGGAATTAAATCAAATATACCTTTAATAAGTACCTAGGTAGTTATTTCCGTAATACTTGCCTTCTACCTTCAACTTTTAGGCACAGAAAATATTTATTGCAGAAAAGCTGTAAACAGGTACCTATTTTAAAGGCGGTTAAACTTAACCATAGTACATATTAGTATCATAAAATAAACTTAGTTTGAGATATTATGCACATTCGAACCTTATTTGTAAATATTTATTAGGAGTCATGCACAAAATCGATTTATGGTCAAATAATAGTGAGGTCGTTAGGTAAAATGTAGGTACCTAAAAGATTTTTAAAGCGTCAAAGTGTTATGTTGAGGACCTACCTGTTATATTATAAAACGATCAATATACCTAATAACGGTAGGCGGTACCGCCTTAGTATGTCTTTTGGAGAGCTAACGCTACTGTTTACAGGTATTCGAGGTAGCAGCGTAGATTATTTTCTAGTTAGGTACTATGTAAATAGTAGCTCAAGCTACCTGCAAAACATACAGCAGGGCCTCAGTGCTCTATCTTACTCTGAAAAGCGCCAAATTCACTAGCAAGTTTCACTACGCAAGTTAACTTCTGCAATCGACTTTCAAACTGTGGACACATCCGCAGCAAGTCGACGTCTGCAAGTTTTACCGTGCAATAACATGCACAGTAAAGCAGTTTATTATTCTAACGAGCTTTTGCCCGCAACTTCGCTTGCGTGAAATTTTGAACCCGTTAAGTGACAATTTTCCATACAAACTTTCATCCCCTATTTAAGTACCTTAGTGGTTGAATTTCGAAAAATCCTTCCTTATTCCTTATCTACATTATAAACGGAACCTCTGTTTGAAATTTCAGCTTTCTAGGTCCAAGGTTTGGGCTGGGCGTCGATGAGTCAGTCAATCAGTCAGTCAGTCAGGACTCTTCTTTTTATTGATATAGATGTAAACGCTATTATGCTATCGAAATCAGGACACCTTTTTCCAGGTATAAGTAATAATAATAACTTACAAACCACAGTAGAAAAAACTATATTTAACTATAGGTTCGGTGATTTGCACCGAGACTATAGTTAGAAACAATGAAATTGTGCACTGATACTCACAATAATTTTATTGCTATAGTATTTTAAGTTATTGGTTTAGAATTTGTTTCGAGGAAAATTAAACCTAGCAATAATAATTCAGTGTCAATGGAAATTTGATTTAGCAATAGAAACTATCCATTATGGTATGTCTACATCAGTGCCCTTTCATGTTCATCTTGCACATTCAATTCCTCTTGCGTCAAGCGCAAGCAATATTGATTGCCATATGACGCATGTAGCATATCGTCTACACCGGTGTGCCTCAGTCAGTCGTCAGTCGACATACAATAGACGGATTAGCGTGCGCTAGGGGCATGCGCTTTTGTCGAACTAGTATTAAGGATGCGCTATTGCATGTGCTATGACGCTTCCCGCATGCTTCAGACGAAGACGCAAGATGAACATGAAAGCGCTCTGATACATAAATAATAAAATACACAAACATAGCTATAGGCAAAGTATCCCATTTTTTGCAATTTTTTCATGTTTGAATTTATACTTACACAAATAGGTAAGGCTAAAGTCTGAGGCCAACTTGTTTTAGGAACTACTCAATAGATACCAATCCTATCACTGGAAAATAAAACTTTTGACTTTCATACATAGTTATAGAAACAAATATTTACTAAAATTAAACACCTACCGATACCATGTTGCCCAAAGTTGTGTTCTACGCACCGACCTATTCTGTGAAAATTGCAGAAAATATAATATTACTCACGTAGGTAACCCAATAGGAAAACTTCCCAAGTGATAATCATAAGATTGATCGCAAGCGGGTTTTTCCATACAACCAACCTAAATTCTCAAACAGTTTCGAAATCGTAACTGAAGTAAGCTACCTAGACAGATAAATTGCACAACGAGCTTTCATAGAGAAGTAAATAAAAAATCTAATAAGCACGTATTAATTGATGTACATAATAGAAACCACACTTTATAAGGAAATACTATATTGTAGAAATACTGCTAATCGATAGTCTATCTTAACAGAAGATTGCAATTGGTAGGTAGACATGTACTTTCTCTTTTACAACGGAGAGAAGGCTAACGTAAACAGCGTACGTAAATAATCTTACTCATACGGTAATATATTTATGTATGTTGTGCACAGACTGATTTATTTGCGTACACTGAGGACTGGGCACACAAGTTTTGGCGGAACAAAATGTAGATACACGTAGATATATCTACCAATTATAGGTAAGTTTCAATATTGCTACGCTTACGGTCGATTGGATAAAGAAATTAGTGATAAAAAGATTTATGTCTATGTCTCTGTTACTTGGATTTGCGTGCTCCATCTTAGACCCTGCCAGCGCTTACCATCAAGTACGACTAGGATCAAACGTGACTATGACCGATTCTACCAACGTCAGATAGCTTTATACGAGAAATACGACACGACACGAGAGACGACACATTTGGTGCAGTGGCTAAGCGATTGGCTTCTGCGCTACGGGTCGTGGGTTCGATTCCCACACGGAACAAAAATTTGTATGGCCTACAGATGGTTGTTTCGGGTCTGGGCGTTTGTGTATATGAGATTTGTGTCTGTAAACGCACCCACGATACAAGAGAAATCTTAGTTTGGGGCAACGTTTACTATAAGAAAAAAATAAACTTTTTGATTGCTTCTGTATAGGAAATCTGTCAAAACAACGAATTTATTCCACAGTTAACATTATCTAACGTAAGTACTTGGGTAAAATCTCTTAGTCAAATAATAACATTAAAAAAACACATCGGTTTATTGTCTAAAGGAACTCAATTGTTACAACGCTCCGTATCGCAACATCAGCGCAACTGCAGACGTGCTGATTTTTTTATATTTTTTATAGTACGAAACCTTTGTTGCCTTTGTTGTGTTTGTAACGTTACCCATATCGTAAATAGAAGAACGCCCAAATTGAAAACGTCCTAACAGGAGCCCAATTCTACTAACAGAAACGTTTATCAATTGCAACTTAATCGTTTATTCAGACAGTTTTCTTATACAAAAACCATCAAATTGTTTGACAACAAAAACAAAACCAAACATTTTGACGGTTTTCGTAAACGAAAACTGTCTGAATGAACGATTCAGTTGACATTGACAAAAGTTTCTGTTAGCAGAATTGGCCCCCAGTTTTGTAGCTCTAATGTCGCAGTAGCAATATAAGATTACAAAAACTATTTTCATTTTCTTTGCTTGTTGAGCGAAATATCTTTGTGTTTTATTTATACAGTAAGAATTAATTTATTATTCCTATCTTATTTGCGTCAATGAGGTAATACAAATAGGTACAGTGCTAAACTTGAATTTTATGCATTTAATGTAATTTTATTGTAAGTATATTTTTGTATTTATGTGGTTCTTTGTGTCGGAAAATATCTATCTGTTTATTTTTTTACTTACAATTGTCTACATTTTTTGTTCTAAATTCTCCTCTCGCAGGTCTGCTAAAAAGATTTCTTTCTGAAATAACCAATGCCTTTGTATGCTATGGTTCTGCTTAACGTACCTTTTATTCAGTGTTGTGTGCACATCAATTATTAAATAAATAACGATATCAAATGGTTTTTCATTAATACTGATTTGAACACCTGCAGCTATACGTATAATTAGTCGTTTCCATATTTGTTCATAGCCCTGAGATAAATCCGTTAAAATGATTGAGAATCCCAGCTTTTACTCACTAGCCTGTCAGACTGGTGTTCACCAACATTAACAACCGTTAACTCGAAAAACGCAACAGGATTTTATTTAAACGGTAGTTTAACCAGAAAAGCTTGCATGGGGTCACAGATGTAATACGTAGAGGTATTTTTAGTAGCTTAAATCTAAAGGCAATACCTACTACTGAAACTACAGTTCGAATAAGTATATCAGTCTTATCATAGACATTAAGGCCATTGCATAAATCTTATAATAGGTAAGTAAATAATGGTATACCTATTTGAAATAGCGGTTTAACCGGTTTTTACTCTCAGTCTGGTGTTTACCAACATAAGATCTGATTAATCAGTCTAAAATTTACATTCTGAAAAATTTACATTCTGAAGCGGAAGACACCGTAATTAAATAAATGATTAATAACAATAGAATTAACGTGAGGGCGGGTGTTGTGGTGCAAGTTGACAATTAATATTGGTAAACACCAGCGTGTTTACCAATATTAATTGTCCGGTTAAAAAGCCATTAATATAAAAAAAATATAGAGTTTTGGGTTGTTTAGCTAGAGAATTATGTTAGTGAATACAAAACTTACAGGAAGCCAATTAAGTATAAACAAAAAGAAGTATAATGTAGTTGGCGCGCCAAAAGTGACGATTCAAAAACACTCCAATTAGCAAACCTTGCTTGCTTGATCTCTTTCACTCTCGTATTATTTTTGTATCTTCGTCTTGCTCATTAGAGATACTTACTAATAAAAATAATGTGTAACCGTAACAATCTATAGTATAAAATTGAAATTGATGGAAGCGTATGTCCACCGGTGGACTACAATATGCTGAATTGATTGATAGAGACATTCAAAAATAGCTGACAAATAGCTAAATATTTACCAAAGCTCTCTATAATTTGCCTCGTGATTCTAATTAGACAATAAATTATCCGCATCAGACATTTTATGATAATATCTACGCAAATTACCTACGCCGTGAGACTGATTTAGTGTTCTCGAGGTCTTGGTCTTGAGAAATAAGTATATACAATGTTAATCCATACTTCAACTAAAAGGTACATGCATCAAAATATTTATTTTGTAGGTACAGATATTTATGTAAGTATATTTTTCTATAAATCTCCGTATGTATCTAGGTAGGTTTATAGCTTTTCCAGTTTTAGGTAATGGTGAAAAACCTATGAATCGGTACATACTTGTTTCCAGCCTTATAGAAAGGGCGCGAAAATAATTATCAATAAAAAATTACATAAAACTTTAGAAGTAACTATTTTTTTACTTTATTTTTATTCTCCGGGTTCATAATGGAACTTTCAAATCAAAATACCTTTTACATTTCTCGATATTTTCAGTGTTTTTCACCGTCGCGTCAATAAATCATCGCGTCAATAAATAAATAATATATTTAGTATTCTAGTTAATCAATTAAGTTTATTATTTAGTTACATGCTGTTTAAGTTTATTGTACTGGTAGTTTCCCATAAAGAGTAATCAAAATAGATTTTATACTATCTAAGTAGGTACCTGTTTTTATAATCTGACGGACGGGTACAAGTTTGAGTTCCTATAGGATAATAACATGATGTATCAAACCGTACCGTAATTATCTGTGGTGACTTCAAAACCCATCACATTTTTTTTTATAATAACTTTTCTCCTTTTCTCCTATATCGTGGGTGCGTTTACAGATACAAATCTTACAAGTCTAAACGCCCAGACCCGGAACAATTATCAGACGTATTGACCATTGTAGATAAGGGTTTTGTCGACGGAAGAATAGACAAAATGATAGTCCGATGTTTAGTCGACAAAACCTTTGTCTACGGTGGTCACGCTACGCCTGCTGTAGGCCATACGAGTACAAATATTTGTACCGTGCGGAAATCTAAACCGGGATTCGTAGCGCAGATGCCATCGCTCAGCCACTGCACCAAACGTGCCGTCGTACTGTTATTTGTATTTATAATATTATGTATTTAATATATTATATGTATTAGCCTTTATTGAGCAATAATACCTATGAGAATATAGTCTTACAGGTAATTATAACTTATAATAAGGTCAATAGAGATCCTACTGGCTTCCTGATAGCTATAGATGTAAACGTTATCTTCTTTATCACGAACATGTTATTGTTTTTGTAGTAAATTACTTAATTTTTATAACATGTAATGTAACTTTTATAATCGTACATTAACTTTATCTGCAGACAACCTATTATTCAAAATCAATTTATCCATTAATAAAACATACAAATAATCATGCAGAAAACAGCCGAAACACACTATTCATTAATTCGCAAACCAAATTGTAGAGTTGTTAAACAAATTGCCCCGTGAATATCGTCTTAATTCAACTAATTGAGTCGGTAGCAAATCCATAAGTCAGTGTGACGACTTATACTACGTCACGTTCTAACTGCAAGATCCATCCAGTCACGAAGATAAAACATCCAACAAAAACAAGGACGTTTACTCATAACAAGACATTCTTAACGGTCCTCTAGCATTCAACGAAAAGTGTCGAATTGTCACAGACCAACAACAACCCGACACCCAAAGGGTTCCCGACGGTTTGTTTTCCGAGCGCGATTCACACGGGCGCGTGTTTGCTTCACAAACAGTGCGGCAACGACTGAGCAATTATCACTTACCTGTGACACGCGATCACAGCACTGCACAGATTTATAGTCGATAAACTTGTATCATCACTTTTACTGTGTTGTAAATTAATTATGTGCACTTATTTATGGTTGCGCGTGAGCCGGTGAGCCGGTGGTGACGGCCGGTCGCGTCGGCGGTGTGCGACGTTGTGGCTGTGGCGCGCTGGGCGGGCGGGGCTTGCTCGCTCCGGTCGCTCCGTCCGCTCGAAGCGCGCGCCGATACATCCCTTGTCTTGCCTTATCCTCTTATACATAAGGTAATTGGAACCCGGGAAAATTATCGACCCCTCATCGTCCCCTTTCTTTTTGGTTCTTTGGAGGTACTTTTGATTTTGCTGAGGACTGACTTTTAAAAGAGCTATGTTAGTGTTTATGGGCTGATATCAATTATAGCAGGTGACGTGGTTTTTGGTATCTAGTAATTTTGTTTTTGTTTATTTTTTTGCATGATCAGAATCCGCATAAAATAGAGTGGTTTGGAAGGCAAAAGTGCCTTTTCAGCAAAGGCACTTTTGCCTTCCAAACCACTCTGTGGGAAATTAAAAAGGGATATAAAAAATAAACAAATTGTTGACAACATAGAAAGGGATGGTTTCGTATTTATGAATTAATTAAAATAACTTTCGACAGTAGGGACCTAGCCAAGCTTTTCGAAAGTGCATTTAAATTCAATGGGTAATAAATGTAAAACGTAATTGACACATCAACGTACAGCCTTGATCCCAGATAGGTAGGAACTTTAAAGTAGCGCATTCCTTTTATGACCGAGGCAACCATTAACACAGGATTTTTAGAAATCCTTTCAGGAACATTAAAACATTACATGAACTAAGACAGATATCATCTAAGACTCTACATAATTAGAAAAATCTTACGTACTACTAAAAAATTACGTACAAAATTTGTACAGAGGCGGACTAACTATCGGCGGTTTGCCTTACTACAGATACAAATTTTCATTTAAAATTTTCACATTACTTCTATGGAGCTTATGTCAATTTTTTTTAAAGAAAAACGTTGACACAAATCTCACATAAACAAACGCCCAGACCCGAAACAACCATCTGTAGGCCATACAAATTTCTATCTGTAGTAGGATAAACCGCCGATAGATAGGTTATTGAAAACGGCCGTTAGTGCCGTAGGCATTTTCTACCAATCGATTAGGGTGATGCAGAGAAAACATGGTCGGTGCACTAAATACTGTTATGTGTGTGACGCGAAACAATAATAAAAGTAAACCCAAAGATTACAGTAAACCATTTTTGCTAATAGTATTTACATAGTAAACATGAAAGTTAAAAAGAGTTCCGCGTAGTGCCGGACGTAAAGAATAGCACTACCCCATCTCTTCCCATGGATGTCGTAAAAGGCGACTAAGGGATTCACTAGAGGATGGGCAGTAGCGTCCTCTGAGTATTTTAACAACCATACTGCGATCGCCAACCCGCCTGCCAAACGTGGCGATTATGGCAAACCCCGGGCCCTATTGGGGAAGGCCTATGTCCAGCAGTGGACGTCTTTCAGCTGAATCATCATCATTAAACATGAAAGTTTGGATGTTTGTGAGTTTGTGAATTTGGATGTTTGTAAATCAATTACGTCTTAACAGCTTAATGGGTGAACTTTGGCACACAGGTAGATCATGACCTTTTTTTTATCATGAGATAATCCTCATGAATACCCTTCACCTGGGGAAGGCGAAGGGTTATGCCGGACTCTTACCGGCTAAAAACCCACGGTGTTCCTTCTCCTGACCCTTGGCCGGGGTCACGGGATTCTCAGCTGCATGCACCGCAACCCCGGCAGGCCTCAGTCCGCCTGCCACTGGCGGACCTCTCCTTCTGTGGGGCCTTGCCTCACGTCCTCCTGAGAGGCGCGCACGGAACACGTGCGCGCCGCCTTCTCGTGCCTATTACTGGTCGGGCGACGGGTCCCCTAATCCATCACCCGCAGGCCACAGGTAGGCCAAAACCTGGATTAGGACATGGGCTAGGTACTTTTTATCCATGTACCTACTTAAAGTAGTTCCCCTAGGATGCGAGTAAAACAGCGGGTAACAGAAAGTAAAGGGCAGTTCAGATTACGCTACACTATTTCGTATTGCATCATAAAATATAACTATATAGCATGACGTTCACACTATACGCCATATTGCAAGCCGGTCTGCTATGTATAGCAAGTTATTTGAAGGCGATCCATCGGGCGACGGACGGGGTAGAAGTGAAGCGGGGCGGGGACTGGAGAATCGTACGATATAGCTCTGAGAATCGCTCAAGTTTATCGCATATAGCAAGCCAATACTTTATAGCATAGCGTTGTGTGAACGTATCCATTGCTGAGTGATATCGCTGTGGTATACAATATTTGCTATAAGCTATATATTATAGCGTATAAGCGTAGTCTAGAGTTTGAACTGCGCTTAACAAGATAAAGTAAAACGCGGCGAAAGGTGTATACTTAAGTAAATATAATTCAGTCAAACAAATTAAAGTAATAAAATCAGTTCTGCTTCTCTTACTAACATTAACAGTGCCGTTATATAAATAAGTACTTCACCGTACACTTAACGCACTCGTAATTATTCAAATTAATTTTATATGTAATAAAATTAAGGGAGCTAATAGTTTGCCTTACGCGGCGTAACGTAGCTACGCGATTTTAATCTTTGTTTTTATTTAAATAGTAAATACTTGGTTATGTCAATAAAACGGTTTTGGTATTGTAAGGGTTCTTAAGTTTTTCTTAATTACTTCGTTTCGTATGTGTTTTCTAACGTTTATTCAACTTGCTATGACCACGACTTTAAGCCAGCTAATTAGCCAAATACTCACAAGTTTTCTTGTGGTATACTTATATATGTATATTATATTTAAGTTAATGGTATTAAAAAGTTTTGAGGAGCTCGTGGCTAAATAATTACAGCCGCATAGACCGATCTTCCGGGTTAAGCCACGCTTGCCGAGGTTGGTCTGTGGATGGGTGACCATTTACCATAGCGAGTTTCCTCCGTGCCTCGGAAAGCACGTAAAGCCGTTGGTCCCGGCTGTCATTTGTAGATCTTTGACAGTCGTTACTGTTGGTCAGAAGCCAGAAAGTCTGACAACCAGTCTTACCAAGAGTATCGTATTACCCAGTTACTGGGTTGTGGAGGTCTAATAGGCAGTCGCTCCATGTAAAATACTGATATTCAGCTGCATCCGGTTCGACTGGAAGCCGACCCCAACATAGTTGGGAAAAGGCTAGGCAGATGATGATGGTATTAAAAAGTTTTGGAGATATGTATATAAATGAGAGAGTTGTAGGTACACTGGAGTTTGCCCTCAGCGTTATTACCAATTTCTCTATCAGAATCTTTGTTGGACAAATAAACTGACATTTGGCACTAGCTTCCACACTAGGATTCCCTGTGTCGTATCACTGAGAAGGTTGCTTGTAGAAAACTCATTTTTGAGTTAAGGTCGCCTTTGTACATGACTTCACTACTTGTACTTTTACACTGTAATCTTCTGGTGTACAATAAAGAATACTTAAGTACTTACCATTTGTAGATTTGGACTAATTCGGTTAGATCTGACTACTTATAGTAGGTACCGTACGCGAGGCCTAAGCTGAGCTTTTGTGTGAGAATGAATGCAGACGTGTCCTTTGCTTGGTTTACACCGGTTTATACTGCTTTATGGCAATCGATTCTATGTGCACTCACACAAATGCAAAGCTGAGCTTACGCCTCGCCAGTTGTACGAACCTTAAACACCAAAACCACGAACAAGGTTTAGTACGCAACTTTAGAGTGCAAAAAGATTTTTTTTCCTGTGATATCTAACTTTCGTATCTATTGAGTATTTTGTAAAAGAGATTGGCACGAGAGTTTTGCCTAATTTGCGTTAGTATAAAACCCAAAAAATCGCTAAAACGGGATAATTTGTCAATTGATTAAAAGTTGTTTCTAATGCTAAATCAAATCACCTGTGACTAACACTAAAGTATTTTCCTCGAAACGAACTCTAAACCGATAACTTAAACTTACGGAAAATACTATGGCAATAAAATTATTGTAAGGATCAGTGCACAAATTGATTGTACCTAACTGTTAATTTCGGTGAAAATCACCTACAATTTTTTCCTACTGTGGTTTATAAGTTAGAAATTTGTCGGTGTCTAAAACAGGGTGCCCTGATTCCGATAACATAATAGCGTTCACAATAGAATAAAGGCGCTCCCTTACCGGCAGCATTTGCGTGTAATGTAACAATGCAAGATTCGATTTTGAGCATTATCGCCAAGTAGTAATGCTCAAAATTTAATCTTGTATAAAGGTACAAGCGCCAAATCCACTAGCAAGTTTTACTGTGCAAGTTATTGCACGCAAGTGCTCGCTTAATTCGTAAAACTTGCAGAACTCAACTTGCTGCGGAAGTGTCCACAGTTAGAAAGTCGATTGAACTTGCAAGTGAATTTGGCGCTTTAGAAAATATTTTCATTTTGCTTATGGCATTCAAGAATTATGCATTCTCTAAAGAAATAGTTAAACCTCACACTGTCGCCTTAGAGTGAAAACCTTGGGAATGCATTTGGTTATTGCACGGTTCCTGTGGGCTTTCACGTGGACGAAGTTGCGAGCAAAAGCTAGTCTATTACGAATTTTATATACCCAGTAAAGACTTAATTTCAGTGCCTACAAAATAATTTTGCATAGAGCGGCTCTGTTATAATTATAGTAGGTACACACACCAAAAAATAAGATAAGATAATATAGATAAGAGGAGCTCGTGGCTAAATAATTACAGCCGCATAGACCGATCTTCCGGGTTAAGCCACGCTTGTCGAGGTTGGTCTGTGGATGGGTGACCGTTTACCATAGCGAGTTTCCTCCGTGCCTCGGAAAGCACGTAAAGCCGTTGGTCCCGGCTGTCATTTGTAGATCTTTGACAGTCGTTACTGTTGGTCAGAAGCCAGAAAGTCTGACAACCAGTCTTACCAAGAGTATCGTATTACCCAGTTACTGGGTTATGGTGGTCTGATAGGCAGTCGCTGCATGTAAAATACTGATACTCAGCTGCATCCGGTTCGACTGGAAGCCGACCCCAACATAGTTGGGAAAAGGCTAGACAGATGATGACACACATCAAAAAAAGTTTGCGATCACTAGCATAATTATGCATGTGAAGATTCCGAATTCAAACTCCAACTGAAATCTGATTTACATTTATCTAGATAACTATCAATCTATATTTATCATGATAATTATCGCTTTGAATCCCGATTAGAAAATTCGGCTTCAAAAAGGCTACATAATTTTTCAAAGTGATCGCAAACTTTTTTTGATGAAATTTGTAATGTAACAGACGGCCCTAGGATCTCCTGAGAGCACGTCTGCTACACCAGTTGTACAGAATGTGTAGGGCATTCCATACCTAGTAGTGTACTTAACAATAATAAGATGCTTATAGAATAAGAGGCAGGACTGCGTCACGTCCCTTGGAGTAGTCAGCGAGTTCCTTCTTGTCGTTACGGCGTCCGTCGATGGCCCACACAGCCATCTGATAGAAACCGGCGGCAGCAAACAGACCGGCTGTAGCATTTAGTCATAGTCATTAGTAGACGTAGACGACAGCCGGTCCGATCGCCGATCTCGTATGTGTAGCAGGAGACGAAGTGTAACAGAAGGAAGAAGGGGTTACCCTCGGGCACCGGAATGCATCTCACTTTGGTACCATGGGAGCGCAGGTTCTTGGATAGTATGTGGCTGCTCAGGTTGTCCAGCTCACATCATGCTCACATAAGATAAGTCCTCCTAGTCCACGTAGAAGCAGGTGATGCAGGGAGCAGTGTACAGGGAATGGTTGATGTGATGGCATATCACATATAATTAAACGGTCAAACAGACAGGATTTAAATTTATAATATTTATCAATAAAATATATACAGTAAATCATTGTATCAAAAGAAATCACCATGGTGTAAAAAAAACAAAGTCCAAATTAGAATCCCTATCTCTCATTCTCAAAAAAAGTATAAAATATAAAAATGGCCAGTAGGTAGGTGAATGACTATGAAGGTGATACTACAAATTAAATGTCCAAATTGCATTCCCGAGGTTTTCACTCTAAGGCAACGATACACGTCACTACGAGTGTACGCTGTTAAGTATAAACCATCAAACTTTATGACAGGTATAACTAATGCATAACAGTCACACCGTATGAGTACTATGAGCTGTGACAACAACTAATGGATATGGGTTACTGTGACTTTATTCAGGTGTATATCAAAATGGAAAATTATTTGCATTTTATTTCTTTTTACGTGACTATAAGAGTCATTAATACAGCCTGGAATTACCTGGATATGCATGATGGGTAGTAAAAATGCTTTTATCTTGTGATGTGAACTGTATCCTATGATTATGTACAATCGCGAACTGGAAATGTTTACCACCCTAAAGTCTATAATTGCTTGCACATTACTTTTTCATAAGGTTGATATGACATACACACATCAAAAAAAGTTTGCGATCACTTTGAAAAATTTTGTAGCCTTTTTGAAGCCGAATTCCGAATTGGGATTCAAAGCGATAATTATCATGATAAATATAGATTGAAAGTTATCTAGATAAATGTAAATCAGATTTCAGTTGGACTTTGAATTCGGAATCTTCACATACATAATTATGCTAGTGATCGCAAACTTTTTTTGATGTGTGTAAGTTGATGTGACATCTTCGCCCTTACTGCGCAGAGTGTGAGAAGGAATCGCTTTTGAAATCTGATAAACATTTCGAGTCCGCGACCATACTATATCTACAGTTCCCAGCGATCAATGATAGTTGAAACAAAATGAAAACAAAAATATTTATTTCTTATTTCGTTAAATCGTTGTCTACCAACTTGACATGCAATGTTATAGCCAACCCGTCTAACAAGATTTAAGTACGTACTATTATACCCTTTTCACCATAAGGGAGTCCTGACATTTCTTCAAAACGATACCATACAAAGATTACCAAATATATATTTTTAAAAAAAACGGTAATTCTTCTTCTTCTCTCGTGTCAGCACGAGCTATACGAAAGTAGCTCATGCTGTGGTGAAAAGATTAGCCAGTCATCAAGGTTGGTAGCGGGGCTGACTGCCCAGGGTGTGCCGGACGTGCTTAAGTATCGGCACTAGTGAAGGCTAAACTCACATCGGTAATAAAGCTATTTTACGGTTTTTGATGATGTCGTTTACGATTTTTCGATAGCAGTCTCCTTAGGGCTATAATTTACGAAATGATCGCTCTGTCAGGACTCATATTTCGTTGAATAGAGTATATATTTTAGTAAAGGTACCATTAGATGTAAACTTCTACAAGATTACTCGAAAAGGGGATTCTAAGTTGTGAGCAATTTAAGTAAATATCTAAAATAAAAAAAACAAATACTTAAATAAAAAAGTTAAAATTGTTTTATGACAGTGATTTTAAATTTTCAAAAACGTCTGATTCTCCTGTTTTATGTACTAAGACTTGATTTCTATAAAATCCTTAGGACCTTTAATGCTTAGAATACAGTTGCCCTTTACCACGATACAACAGTTGTTTAAGAACCTACCTAACTATATTAAAATAGGAACACAATATAATGCTAAATTATGCTCTGACATGTTCCTTCCTCTCGGCCCTGATTGCGTCCTAGCTTTGCCAACGCATTACCGACAAAGTCCAAATCAAACCGACCACATCGCCTCGGCATTTATGAACGAGCACGCTGAAACTATGAGATTTTCTTGAGTTAATTTCGTGTCACTTAAAGTGAAATCACCCAAGAGGCTTGTAAATTTTATTTACATCATTACGAAGTAGGCTTGCGCAAATTAGTGACAAAGCACATACAGGGGGTAAACTAATTCGTGTAATTCTTTAATACCACATGATCTTTTACTGGTATAGATTAATACCGCACGGGATTTAACTTGATTAAAAACAAAAAATAAAAAAGCCTTTTTTTTCTTGCGGCAGGTGTAAGTGATTTCTAAACCAGCTAATAAAATTTCAATAAAAAAAGCAAAAGAAAAAAACTGCACATTCGTTGCCTAGCATTAATGAACGTAAGCACGGCGACACAGCTAGCGGACACAACTAGCGCGATATCACTTTGCGCATTCAGTTAACTCGAGGCGCTAAAATGACTCAAAAACAGAACATCAAGTTGTTTTTTGTATGTTTTTTTTTTTTTTTTGTCCATACTTCTTTTTTATTCCCTTGCAAGATCAATCAGTGTCACCAGTGTGGTTTGAAGGAATTACACGAACTCATGTGCACCCTGTATACTTTGTGAAATAAATTCAATTGTTTCCAAAATCAGAGAAAACGGAACCAAAACCCGATTTTTTTGTTTTGGTCACGACGTGCGCAATTTTATGATCTGTAATTGAGGTTTAAGGCGCGGTGAGAAGCAAATTTTTAGGTAATTGAGGGGGTGAAGCAGGGGCACATAGCTCCGCCCACTGCGGGGCGCCCGCCGCCCGCGTTTATGATAGCACGCACGGCCCTATTCTAGCGCCATCCATATTCTGACGGTGAGTGCTAAGATGCCGCAGCAGCCTCTCGAGAGCCGATGAGCGCTAATATGTACATATTAAAGTTCAAAATAAAAAGATAATGTCGTAAATATCTGTTCCGATAAAAAATGCTATTTTCCATTCAAGTACAGAGAAGCTGAGGGTTATCAGTGTAGTAACCCTAAGACCTTAGACTTCGGTTTTCCTGTAATATAAGTAAAAAAGTCGCTGAAAATACTCCTTTATTTTTATCAAAATTATGCCTCAGTAGGGGGGAGGGGAATGGTCATTTTTTTATCTATTTAATCTATAAGTAAAGTAGACAATTTCTGTATTTTTTAAAACTATTTATTTCAAAATTATAAACGAATATTTATGGATATTTAAGATCTCAATCAATCAATCTAATGTTAACGCAAATTTGGCTGCGGTAACAGGAATCACTTCTGCTGGTATCGGCTATTCGCAGTTTCAAGAAATTACAGCATGCATGGATATACCAATTTTTTCAGACATAACTTATTGTAAAATTCAAGACATCGTTAACGAAAAACGGGAAGAAACAGCTCTAGAATCAATGGGAAAAGCTGCTATGCGTGAGCGTGATGCCGCTATAAGTAAAGAGAAATTTAGTTACGACGATATACCTGTAGTATTTATGATTATTTACGGTTTACTCACGTGCATTTTTCGGGATTGCCCGACTAGTTTCGGACCCAAACGGAGCCCTTAATCATGAGCTGATCACGCGGCGAGGTCGCGAGTCGAACTGCCGCTGCACCGCGCCGCGTAGCGTTGCGCTCGCGATGAGAGGGGCGCGCTCTGTTTCGGTATTGCTCGTGCGTCTTCGTCACTTGTCGTGTCCGAGTTGTTTGAGGAAAGAGTGCCGGTGCATGCCGCGCTAACTGTGTCACACTCCAGACTTATCTCACTTTTATATGAAGTAGACTTCAGAGCTGGTTTCCAGGCAGGAGGCAGTGTCCAACCACCATCTCTATTAAAATTCGGGTGACGGCTGATTTCGATGGCTTCACGTACTTTTCGCGGCACGAAATATTTTTCCTTCGCTAGTACGGAAGCCTTATCGAAACGTATGAAATGAGCCGTGCCCGTATTACAGACGTGTTCTGCAACTGCCGACCTCTTGCTGTCCATACTCTTCATACTACTTATGTGTTCGCTAAGCCTGGTTGCGATATTGCGGCGAGTTTCTCCTATATAACTCAGGCCACAGTCGCACGGTATCTTGTATACGCCGGGAACGCCTAGCGGATCCTTGTCCTTTGGTGAACGCAATAGCTGCCGTAGTTGTCCAGGAGGGCGATAGATCGTCCTGATGCTATATCTTCGGCGTAACAGGTGACCTATCTTGTCGGTAACTCCTCGCACAAAAGGCAAAAACGCAGGAGTACGTTCCGCTCCAGCGGGTCGTCTACGGGTCGTGTCCACCGTACTCAGACTTCGAGTGCATCGCCGCCATTGGTAACCGTTGCGCTCCAATACGTTTTGTAAATGACGTAATTCGGCATCCACGTACTGAGGATCACACAAACTGAGCGCACGGTTGATCAGCGTTCTGGGTACAGAAGATAGGTGTGAAGGGTGATGATGGGAGTCTGCGCGTAGATAACGGTCTGTGTGAGTCGGTTTCCTGTATACAGTATGCGATAACTGGCCGCCGGGCTCACGTATAACTAAAACGTCTAAAAACGGCAACACTCCTCTATTTTCTTCTTCTATTGTGACCCTTATCTTTCTGTGAATTCCGTTTAGATGACTCGTAAAATCCACCAGCGCACCTCGGTCGATAATGGCGAAAATATCGTCAACATATCGCCACCAGTATCTCGGCTTCAAATGTGCGGATTCTAAGGCCTGGTGTTCAAACCACTCCATAAAAATGTTAGCCACCACCGGCGCGAGTGGTGAACCCATAGACACTCCGTCTACTTGCAGGTAAAACTCACTCTTCCACAGGAAATAGCCACTTTTAAGACAGAAATTTATGCACTCAATGTATTCAGTGGGTAAAGCAGCACCATTCAGTTGGGTTGAAATTATATTAATGACCTCTTCCACTGGTACATTGGTAAAAAGTGAAGTAATATCAAAACTGACCATAATCTCTGTATCCTGTAGCTGCACATCCGCTAATAAGGTGACAAAGTGCCTTGAGTCCTTTACATAGCTACTCGATTTCCCGGTGTAGGGTAGCAATATAGTAGCCAAGTGACGCGACAATTTGTAAGTAGGTGCGTCAATTTGGCTGACTATAGGTCTTAACGGCCAATCCGGCTTATGGATTTTTGGCAAGCCATAAATCTTGGGTGGTGTAGGGTTGTGTGGTCGTAACAGTGTCATCAGCTCCTTGTTATTCAAACCCTGTAACAGCTTAATGACTTTAGTAGTCACTCTGGCTGTCGGGTTGTAGGTTACCTTTTTGTAAACAGCTGTGTCGCTCACCAGTTGCGTGATTTTATTATCGTACGCTTCGGTATCGACGACAACAGTTGCATTACCCTTGTCTGCTGGCAACACTAGTAGGTCCGGATCATTACGTAAATCACGCAAGGCCACGATATCCTGGCGGCACATATTGCTCTTTGGTGGCGATGATTTACGCAATAACGATGACACATCTTGTCGAAGGCACTCAGCATCCCCGTGCGGTATTCGATTGCGCACGATAGTGTTCTCGATGTTGGAGATGATGTCCTCGACCGGTATTTTTCGAGGAGCCGGCGCGAAATTGAGTCCACGGGATAAGACCGATATCGTTTCCTCAGGCACTTGTTTAGAGGATAAATTGACGACCGTTGAGGCATTATGTGTGTTATTTAAATTTGCCTTATCATAGGTATGAGGGTAGTTTTTCATACCGTCTATCAGGTTCATCAATTTATTCTGTTGCCTATTTATCGTGTTAAACCCAATGGTCTCCGTTCGACTATGCGTCATTGTATCCAGTACACTCCACAAATCCGCATCCAAAAACCCCGATAACTGGAGATGTAAATCGTATACACAAATATTTGCACACATTAACTTCCGACGGTAGTCCGATATCGCACGACACAATAACTTCTTACTCGCGACACTGAAGAATACATCGTAATCCCGAATGCACTTAATGGGTTTTATTTGGGCGAACTTTGGCACTACACCATGGTCCCGGCACTGCACTAGAAACAATAACCCGCACTCGAGTTTCTTACGTTTTATTCTTAGTCGCGTAAAGTTATAATACAAAAATACCTGTAGTAGCCGGTAATAATAACTATAAGGCATTGTCAGGTGCCGCAGCGATTGTAGGCCGCAAATTTGGTGAAGTCCTATATAAAAGGTTAGTCGGAAAGGGGTTACTAGTCCGCAGGCCACGTAAAGTATCACTGATGGCCGTTTTAAAGCAAGTGTTAAAATTTTAAAATTCGATAGTTTTTGTTTCCGTAAAAGATGATTCTTATTTTAGTTTTTTCAAAAATACTTCGTTCCTACTTTAGATACGAATTCAGAAAATAGTGCTTCCCATTAATGACCCCAAATATAACCTAAAATGTAATCACAGCTGATCATAGCTGAGTCTAGATAGATTTTAGCATATTTTTCATGTATTTTTTGAACAGCTATTTCTCTTGAAATATTGACTTTTGGGGAAAGTGGTAAAACAAAAGTTATTCATTATTATGGGTACTTTAATAGCCTTTCAGATTAGTACCCCCTTTCTGACTAACCTTGTATAGAACTTCACCAAATTTGCGGCCAACAATCGCTGCGGCACCAGACAATGCCTTATAGTTATTACCGTACGAACGTGATGACCAAACGCCATCTGCATACACATCTAATATAGGTATATTATCTTTACTAAATTTCCCTTCACTTATAGCGGCATCACGCTCACGCATAGCAGCTTTTTCCATTGATTCTAGGGCTGTTTCTTCCCATTTTTCATAAACGATGTCTTGAATTTTAGAATAAGTTATTTCTGAAAAAATTGGTATATCCATGCGTGCTGTAATTTCTTGAAACTGCGAATAGCCGATACCAGCAGAAGTTATTCCTGTTACCGCAGCCAAATTTGCGTTAACATTAGATATGTTTGCTGGATCCTCACTTGTAATTACAAAATTTTCTTTACACATATTACATTTAAATTTATATTTAGAGATCAAATCATTTCTTCTTTCTCCTATCAATGACATGTATTTTAAATTGCTATTGAACAAAGAACTATGGCTTGATATTTTTTGAAGCTGCTGGATAAAGTACATCATAATTATGTATAATCCTTCGACCATGTATTGGTAGGTTCGCATCTTCTTGAGAAACGGTTTCTACAAGGAGCGAATCGTTTATGGTGGATTCTCTGAAAAAATAAATAATGTGTTAGTGTTTTTAAGAAAAAAATCAATGTGATAGTATGTTGTTTGTCAATCATGCTGAAACGACTGAGCTGATTCGGATAAAAATAGACACGTTTTTCCATGTGAGATTTTCACTCAAAATGAGACTATTTATTGACCTCTCAAGTCGCGAATCAGATGATTAATTGTTTTATACCAATAAGGTTGCAATCAAGCATACGTCAGCCTGATTGTAAGCAGTTACGTGTGTGTGGGTGTTTAGGTCACAAAAATGTGTAGGTGTAGGTACCCAACTTAATTGGTCCAGAACATTCGAAGCAAATTGGCTGTGACAGACGTACAGATAGACAAACAGACACATGAGTGGTCCTATAAGGGTATAGTTTTTACTAAAGGAACCCTAGCAAACAACTTTGATTTTTAAATTACATTTTTAGTGTTATTAACATTAGTATACATAGGAAATTACCCATAATCTGCTCCTTGAACAGTACCTATATCTGTTGAGGTTGGAGTAACTGCAGTCAGACGTGTGAGTGATGTTGGAGGATTATTACACTGATAACCCTTAGCTTCTCTGTAATTGAATAGAAAACAATCTTTTCATCGGAACAGATATTCATAACACTCTTTTTATTTTGAACATTTTATTATATGTATGTGCATATTAGCGCTCATCGGCTTTCGAGAGGTGGTTACGGCATCTTAGCGCTCACCGGCTACCGACGCGACGGTCAAGGCGGCAGAGCGAAAGTTGTGATTATTATAAATTATTTTGCGATCTATGCAAATATTGTGAACCTATTTCAGATATTGAAAAAAATTAAGAAACTTTGTGGGTGTAATACAATAATAAAGCGTGACACCTACAAAAGTAACAATTAGTACTTATTGAGATACTAGAGGATTTTTATTTTTATTACGTCGCTTTCTTGTACAAATCCGTTGTAGTACTTTGTTTCTTTTATTGCCCATTGTTGTTTTTCTAATCTTAAAAATGAATTTTTGTAATCAACACAGAGCAACACGAATAATGAAAAAATACCTACGGACGTATACAAATGCGTCAATAATCACAAAAAAAATAGTACCTATCTATTTGAAAACTGAAGCTAATATAAGTCAATATTTATAAAATAACTTATTATCTATACCTAATAATAAACTAGTGTACGTAAAAGGTTAGAGCGAATTCGAAACGTGACCTCTCTCCACAACAGCTCGCAGCCGACTGACATGTCACAGACGAACGAACGACATTAGCACATCGCGGCAACAAATAAGGTTCAAATCAGCGATGCATTTGATGTTAGTTGAATCGAACGACCGCCAATATAAAAGTAATTTTGCAGTTTTAATTAAATTAAAAAATAAATACACGGCTCAGTGAAATAATTTTTAGGTAATTCTTTAGTTGATTATATTCCCTATATTATCATTACATAAAATATGCCAGTTTACGCTCAAAATTTTGAGAACTATGCGACGAAAAATATTTTTTGAGCTCTATTTCATGTTTTTTTTATCATGATCCTATTTTATTTTTATGAAATATTTTCAAATAAGTCTTTTCTTTGAACATTTGACAATGCACTCAATTTTTTTCTGGCTTGTAATAAGTACCAATACGCCTAACTGTGCGACAAAAAACTGAGCGTTTTACGGCGTCCTACGTTTGGGCAGCGCCTTAAATTAAAATGAGATGCTTATCGTAGGCGGCGAGGCTTCTTAGATGGTGTTTATTCACTTTTAATTGTGAACTTTTGTTATAATGGCTTAATGATGGAGCCACCGTTCGCTTAATTATTTTATAGATGTGTTGCAAGGTAACAAAATTGCTTTAGTGGTCCGTATTACGGTGCCACTACGGTCTTTGTAGTAAGCGGGCAATACTGTTTGTTTTATAAAGTGCCGCTAATAAAGCCGCGACCACACGAACCCATATTTTTAATCCTTAATAAAAACTAGCAGTGTTGGTTTTATGATTTAAATTATTTATATGAATATTTAAGTTCGTTAACGAGTTATTTGTAGGCTTTCGTTCCTGTTTGAAAAACTTTATTAAAGAATACAATTAATAGTTTATTTTTGGTATCGTGTGTAGTTTTTTTTTTTCTGCGTCAGGTTGGCGCGAATAAATAAACTTTCTTTCTTTCTTTTAATTCTTTTTAACCGGTTGCGTACCGCCCGTCGTCTCAGGACGACACTTAATTGTCTTATCTATTGTGTCTATAATTACGGTGATTGCGAGTTTAATATCTTAAGATCTCATAATCGTGTTGTAGGGCACTGCACGATTAATGCCCGGTTCTTATGGCCAAAAAACGAATCATTTTGCTTACCAATAGTAGCATATTTCATAGCCAAACTTGGTATATTAATATACCTACAACGTGTTACATTATTCCCCTTAAAAAAGAAAATGTTAATCAAGTAGTCTTTTATGGTTGTTGTCATTTGCCTCTCAGAGGAAATTAGGTAAGAATGTAAATAACTTTCTGGGTAGTCTACTCTTTACTTTTATGTTTTCAGGGTTGCGTTTCAGTGATGATTTTATTTTATGATTTGTCCAAATTATTTTTTTGGGTCTTACTTTTTTTTAAATCTTGCCAATAGAATCTTTACAGGGGACATTTTAATCCCCTTTTGGCTTTAGGGGTATATTTGTAACACGTTGTATAAATAGACTCGTTAGCTAATTTTAATGTAGTAGGTACTAAGGAATCGGAGGGTCTTCTATGCAAAGACAACAAGAAGAATAAGATAACAAGAGTTTTAATTTGAACCAATAACGCTCGGTACCTAACTCATAGGAATCGGCCATAAGAGATTTTGAGTTATTGTCTACACACTAGGTAAGTCATTATACCCCCCATATTTGAAGTTAGCAGGTTTTGTAAAAATCAACATAAATATCTACTAACGTTAATATTGGAGTTTCCAAGTATACCTATCCTACCAATTAAAAATATATTCAGCCCCTGAATTGAAAAAACTGGCCAAGTGCGAGTCGGACTCGCGCACGAATGGTTCCGTATCATTATCTATAAAAAGGACAAAAATCACGTTTGTTGTATGGGAGCCCCCTTAAATATTCATTTTATTCTGTTTTTTAGTATTTGTTGCTATAGCGGCAACAGTCACGGTTCATGAAATACAGCCTGGTGACAGACGGACAGACGGACGGACAGCGGAGTCTTAGTAATAGGGTCTCGTTTTACCCTTTGGGTACGGAACCCTAAAAAGAAGAAGACAGAAACCTATTATTGAAAGACTATTTCAATTAATAATCCATTGTACCTACTTTTAATACTTACTCGTATTTCCATTATATCCACAACTCCATTAAACCCTACATAAGCTACTCAAACAAAACAAATAAACACCAAGCAATCGGTTTTATTGCGTCAAATTATTACCATTATTTATTTATAATTATAGGCCTTTCTATTCAATGCAAAAACTGTTTACGATATGAATAAATAAATAAAATTGTAAGTAGGTACTACGGTCTACGAGAACGTAGCCGTAGGCAGTTTTATTGGTAACCCCGTGTTACGTTCCAATTAATGTTTGTGAATACCCGTAAATATTTAATTTAAAAATATCATCCATACAACGAAACAATTAAATTTTTAGATTATCGAGAATGAAGAATTTTCCATATTAATAATACGCCTTGATATTAATGGAACCAAAACTTTTATTACAACTCCAACATCATAGACTAACTTAAAAATAGGAGTGAGGGACCTAAGCTAATTTTGCTCCTCTGTTAGTCTGTATAACACCTATTTATACCAGATATGCCAGATTAGCGCCACATAATGCCGAAATTAGGCAAAACTTCAGCAGCTATGTTTTCTGTTTATCGACAAGACGCGACGTTATTTCAGCAAGGTGTGTCGCTGGTATTTGAAAGCATTGAAGGCGTTGTCACAGAATGTATAATACTACTAGACGGCGTTGTCACGTAGGTATTTTCGGCATGGTGGCGAAACACTTATAATTATTAAGTTGGATTTCAATACTTTTATTTCAGCTAATAACATTCCTTAGTGTTGATAATTAATTTAAACAATTATAAACATAACTGAATAATTAGGGTTAAAACTGTATCCACTAAACTTTCTTAACATTCTTTTAAACATAAATTTCAATTAAAATAGGATCCGAGTGCTCTGCTCCTATAAAGGGACATTGCAAGACGGCTGGTCGACACTTCACGTGATCCGAAGGTTGGCCTTTACTTTGGCATTGCTATACAAGTGGCAATGCTGCCAATCTTCTGGGCGCATTACCATTATTTGACATAATGCAGAGGAATATTTTGATACTTTCTTTAAGTTTTATATTTAGTAATATTTATTTTATTTGTAAATATTATTTGATAAAATAAAGCAAACTGTAAAAAGACCTTCCCTACTACCTCCATTTATAATAAACAAGAACCTAGATTTTAGTTAATAAGTTTTGGAAATACATAAATATACTTGAACCCACAAAAAAACCCTCATTACTAATAAGTCTTTCTAGGTCACACTATCATTGCTTCTCTGTTGTTTATTGTTACGCTTAATACGAAACCTAAAAATTCAATTTTCACGTCTCTCTTTAGCCATTATAAATGGTTTTATTACAGCAGCGTTGTAACGAATCCTGCGAGGCAGCCTTGCAATATTTAAACACAGAATGTATTTGTAGGCATGCCTGCCTCGGTGAGGCGAGCGCGTGCCACATTCCTCGGCGTATTGACTCGGCCCGGCACAAAGTAACTTAGGACTGCGGACATACAGACAGAAACTCTATTTCACATCAGTATTTTCGATGGATAAAAACAAAAACTGTTGCAAAGAGGACTATACTCATTTTATTTGGATGGTAAAAACAAAAAACTGTCATAAGATGGACTGTAATTCCTATTTTATTTTTTATCTGGATGGTAAGAACAAAAAACTGTCATGGTGAACTATAATTCCTATTTAATTTTTTATTCGGGTGGTAAAAACAAAAAACTGACGTAAGGTGGACTGTAATACCTATTTTATTTTGGATAGATTAAAACTAAGTAATAAAAATTACAATTCTCAAGAAAACTTTACTGTAAAAGTTTAGACACTTATTAAAACCGTGTCTAACGTCAAAATCCATACACAAAAAAAATAATGTTTGTGCCCTGTTTAGTCTAAACAACTGTTGACACGATTTTGTAGTAAAGTAATAGGTACCTGTTTTATTTTAGACGAACAAATAAAAACATTACAAGGGTCTATACCTGTTTTTAAATCAATTAATGTGTGCAGAAGAACTAATTGCTCAATTAAATAAATTTAATTGATACAAGTCAAACCGGACAAGGCTAATTCTGAAGGTGACGTCATGGAATAAAGAAGGTCGTACTTCGAAAATTAAACTTGGGTAAGCGGTCAGTTGAGTCAAGGTGTAAAAATGCATATGAAAGTCGAATAACCCTGCAGTTTAACATAACAAAACAGCTAATAATTTTTGGACCGATTTTCCTTGCAAAGGAAACCTTTTACTAATATGCATTTTCTGAAACTAGATTTTCTCTTGAATATGTTCTCTCTTTGTAATGTGTCTCGATTGTTTCAAATAAACATTTTTTTCTTTCTTTCCTTTCCTTCTTTCCTTCTTCTCCCAGTTAACCATCAATAATAATACCGACTAAAGGCCGATTTACACGAGGATAGTTTCTCGAAGCGAGACTCGTTCTGTCGTTGTCTTTCTCTACGATGAAAACAGAGAAAGCATGAGACTCGCTTCGAGAAACTATCTCCGTGTAAATAAGCCTTAATAATGACAACATACTGTGATTCTGTGATCGCTTATCCGTTTGCCAAGGTTTTTGTTTAGCAATACTTTTTCCTAATGACTTTTCTATATTGTCTATTTCCTAATGACTTTTCTATATTGTCAAATCTATTTGGAATTTTGGAGGCCAATATTTCCATGACAGACATTAAATCGTCCACAGTTCTAAATTCTTTATCCGATTATGTCAAAATTGTCTATGAACGTTCATTGTATTGTCAGGCCAATATTCATGAGTAAACACCAACTTGCTGGTGTGATCATACTTAGTACTTAAGTACATATCTTAAATAATCAGCCCATTACTGTCCCACTACTGGGCACGGGCCTCTTCTCAGAATGAGAAGGGTTTAGGCCTTAATCCATCACGCTGGCCTGGTGCGGGTTGGCGGACTACACACTCCATCGAGAACTTTATGGAACCGTCTTAGGTGTGTAGATTTCCTCGCGATTTTTTCCTCCACCGTTAACGCAAGTGATAAATCGAATTCTAAAACCGGGTCCGCTGCGCCGTGTTTTCGGTTTGCAAACAGGATAATATTGTTTCCTAACCGAATAGGGGCCTGGCCTAACAGTTTTGTTAGCAAAATTGGCGCTGCGGACCCGGCTTAACATTGTTTGCTAACCGAATAGGGGCGTGGCCTAACAGTTTTGTTCGCAAAAACACAATAACATGTTAGAAAAATGGCGCTGCGAATTCGAAAAGTTAAAGGTGCGGGTCGGATTCGAACACAGACCCTCCTGCTTGGAAAGCAAATGGTCAACCGCTAGACTATCATTGCTTCCACATACCTTACGAATTTAAATTATATTTTGTTTCTATTCAACAATAAGTTCATTACTCTCTCTCTCTCTGACCGATTTTATGCATCAACATTTAATTTTAGTATTTTAGATAACATTCCGATTTGATGTTATTCCTAGAACAACCAAAGACTCTTCTATCCACATTTTGTTACTAGCATACATTTCACGCGAGCCTTAATACAACCATTTTTCTGTTGTCCGTACTTTAGGATCTTAGTAAGGATTGCGCGGCTGTTTGCAAAGTGCGCCGCTAATTGCTGGCCAGACGTCGCACCTCACAGCTGATTTTATATTGTACCTATAGATACGTAGGCAATAAACGGGAAGATACCCAAACCTGTATACGAAGGAACCAAAGATACGGTTTAGCCACTTTTGCCTTGAGACGTCTTAAAAAACTGAAGGAAATGGCGTATAAATTACAACGCCTTCTACATAAAGAGGAGTAGATAGTTTCAGGTTGAAGAAAAGATTGTCTTCAATTATTTTTAAATAAATAGTACTGAAAACTGAAATTTTCATATCTAAGTACATTACCAGAGAAAATCCATCTTGTGTTTCGTAATGTACACTACACTTAATGTACATCATATAGAATAAAGAGCGTAAACGAATTAAAAAACCTACTACATATAAGGCTCCAAAGAAGTAGGTAAGCAAAAAGAAGTAGGTAATGAGAAACTTTTTAATATTAACCGTAATGCAGAATCGCGAGGCGGTCCCTATCTAAAGTAATTTCGGAACGAAGTGGATTGTTTTTCTTGGGTCCCCGATTGGATTTATCTCGAGTTTTATGACGTCTCGCATCCCCGTCGTAAACTTTAATACCGGTTGGCTACCGCACTCTACAACAATACCTATACGTAAAGCTTATGATAATCTTACAGTCTGACAAATTCTTAGATTTTTAATATAACGGCTCACTTATTAAAATACTAGAGGTCGACAGCGGCTTCGCCCGCGTGGATGTCGTTTATCGCGTATTCCGCGTTTTTCTCTACTATATTATGCATGTATTAAACATATAAACCTTCCTCTTGAATCACTCTATCTATTAAAAGAAACCGCATCAAAATCCGTTGCGTAGTTTTAAAGATCTAACCATACATAGAAACTGACAGACAGCGGGAAGTGACTTTTGCTGATGCTTAATTTAATATAAAAGATTATGATAATAGGACCACTACCAATGATTCAAATGAGCTACATAATTAATTTAGCACCTCGAAATATTTTTATTAATTTATGCCAAAGGCAGTAATCGTAAGAGACCCTCTATAATTGTACCCCATTAGCAATTTCTCAATTAATTATGACCCAGACGTTACGTTAAGTGCTTGTAATACCTACTACTGGTAGTCAGCCTTGTATATCATATGTGGAGAAGTGCCTGGTTTACAACTAATACCCCCAATTTATTTATTTATTATCTACAATAATCTGCATCGCAGCAATTTAAATTCAAACGAAAGTATTTTTTTAGAGCAATAATTTACAAAACCTCTCCGTAGAAAGTAAAAACTTGCTTCTAATTTAAAAATACTCGGTCTGAAGTCAAAGGCTGCTTTTTATTCTGCATTTAGCACCCGATACGGCAAAGGCAACAAACAGAACATCCTTGTCAATAGCGCTCAACAAACAAAGCTTGCCGAAAGCTGCCAAAAGGGTTGTTGTTTTAAATAACAAAGACAATTCGGTAGCACAGTCCGAAAAAACTTCTTTTGCATGCCGTAACGTAAATATTTATCCCGACAATAGCGCAAAGGAAGCGTGACTACGTCCACAATATGCCCCCAGTTGGCTTTCACTTTCAAATTTTTAGGAAACCCTTTTATAAGTTGGCTACTGCCGATGTTCATTTGCATAAGACTGGACAAAACAATAAAACACGCGTTTATTTGAGCGCGAAAAGTGAAAACAAGGTTCAAGGTGAATACGTTGGGTTGTAGCCAGTTGATGTTTCGGTTTCTTGTGCATTGCACGTCACATGTCGATATTATAACCGTGTCTATTTTAAACAGTTGTCAGTTGAAAGTAGAAGCGAGTGTTAAAGTGGTTTTAGTAGAGGTAAATGCTAGAAAAGCTTCGATTCAACTTAACTACCTAAGGTAACGTTTTTCTGACTTCTCATATCATTCAACATAACTGTACATATTACGATAATCTTATACACCTACTCTTATTTAATTGCAACCCTCCCTAAAATGTCTATTAGATAAATTAGCCTGTTAACATCTCAGTTCAGTAGCTCTAAATCAAACATTTTTAATTCCCTTTCTTCGAGACTATCAGTAACACATATTAACACCAATCAGCTGATAGTCCGTTATTCATGTCACTCTCGTTTTATGATACTCCTATAACTTCACAAATTAGTCAAACGTTAACTCGGGACGAATCGCCTTTGGGTGCAATAAACGCTGACCGGATGATCTGAATGCAATTTAAAAAATACATTTCTGGTAAAAGATAACTTTATTTATGCTTGTATAAGGTTGAATACTCAACAGATGGAAAAGTAAGAGTTATGTTGTTTTAGAACTGTGTTGGTATGCAGTGAAGATCTGTTAATAAGTCGGATACACACAGTATGTTTGCACGTTCTGTTACATCACTTTGAGCCGGCTTAACGCACCACGTCCTAATGTGTAGTGTATATGAGACTTTAGGGTCGATATTTGATATTAAATATTAGTTGATTGTTCACATTTTTTGTGCGCCGGCGACTTTGTAAAGCTTACGATGACAAAGTGTGAAACGTGAATTGACGGTAATTGTTTGTTTTGCGTCTAAAAGAGCTCTTTCAATAAATACCTCCTACTCAAGATGTCGTGTGTTTCCATACGACGAACGACCTGAGCTTAATGGTTACGTTGCAAACAACTGTGCTTCATCATCATCATCAGGAGCACCATCAATAATAATGGGTTATAGGAGAAATCGTTACGATCACCACGCTTAGCAAACAGATTGGATTAGCAAGACCAAACCAAATAAAGAAAGAAATAAAGTACAGTAAAATAAAAAGCAAGAAAATTAAAAGAGCGTCAATTGTCCAAGCTAAATTATACCGGAGCCCTGCCGGAACCCGTCGCTGTGAACGCGATTGGCCTGGAAATTCATCATCATCATTATTAGCAGGCGTTACGACGTTGCTGCCTATCGTCTTGACGCAATCTCTTAACTGCCTTTTACAAAACCCTCAGGTTGAAAAGGGCTGGCATATTCTTTACCGGAACCAACGAGCGGTGTTTACGCCGCGGCAAAAAACGACAGTTAATTAAGCCTAATTAAAAATTGCCTACAAAAGCAGTAAGGAATTAGGTCAAGGGATGCACAAGTTCGGTCATAAAGCTTGTTTAAAATTCCACGTCAGCTGTCGGTCTGCTCCGATACGAATAATAGATGCGGTTTGGTTTATTGGAGGCTCATATAACTCGGCCGACGAGTCCGTGGCCGTCTGTTAGTCCAATTTGAAACACAACCGAGGCTAGACACTGTTTTAGGTGGAAATTAACAAAATATTTTAGTTGTGAGTGCGTTAGAATCGTGTTAGTGCTGTTATTTTGTAAGTAATTAATTTTTTCTCACATACATCGTGGATTCTGCGATTGTTTTGTCTCAGTGTCATTCTTGTCTCGGTTTTGCATACTTGTAGCAAGGAAGTAGTCAAAAGCTAGTTATTTTTAATTGAATGACGGACTGACGTCATCTTATATATTTTTTACCGTATCGTGCGGAATTCCTGGTATCAATGCATTCATATTCATGTTTAACTCACCTATTGTTCTCTCGTGTCGGCACGATTAAACGGCACGAAAAGATTTGCCAGCCAGCAAGGTTGGACCGGAGTGCGCCGGAGTTACTTAGACATTGTCACTTGTGAAGGCTCCTTTAATGCACCCCAAACTATTTCAACGACTACTCTAATGCTGAGCATCCACCAGAGCTGTGCTAAGCTGCGTAGCGAGGAATGTATTTTGGAAGCACCAATAGAATCACTTCATTTACCTAGCTTCGCTCTGCGCAGCTCTGGTGGATATGGCGGAGCGAGGTTTTTGTTCATACAAAACAAGCGAGAAATACGAGCGAGGGATGTGTTGCGAGGAATGTGTTACGAGGAATGTGTACGAGGAATTGAAAATATACGCCTACCAGTCAGTCAATAGATGATGTTTGGAAGAGGTAAATGATCATTTGTACACATTAACACGTTACGCATTACACATTCCTCGCACAGCTCTGGTGGAAAGGGTCACACCGTTTCACATCGTCGCTACACATTTTCGCACCGCACATTTTCCTCACACAGCTCTGGTGGATGTCCAGCCTAAGAGTAGTGTGAAATAGTTCTTCCGGTGAAGTACTACCTCCATACCTATTTTTGCCGTTATGCAGCATTACTGTGTTGAGGTTTGAAGGGTATGGGTGCCTGTGAAATTACAGGCACATGGGATTTTCCGACTTTGTCTCTATGACAATCATTAGAACTTAGAACAGGATATTTACCATGTTTATTATTTGTTCATCCGTGATCATGGCACTTGTAACGGTGCCGAAATATTGGAAACTCAAAACAAATAATAAACATGGTAAATATCCCGTTCTAAGTTCTAATGATTGTGTTAGTGACCATGTCACTTTTTTAAAAACTTAGCTCTATGGTTGGCAATGCATCAGTAATCCTCTTGGTGTTGTATGTGTATATGAGCGGCGATAACCACTTACCGTCAGGTGGCCGTTGGCTTATATGCCAACTTATTACATAAAAAACTGATCTGTAGAAGGTTATAGTAGCTGTTGTATTGAAATAACGTGTGTAAATTATGATTTCTTTTTATCTCATTTGACTATGAGTCATTGCTATTTAATTTAAACTCCTGTTTACTATCTGTTTCAGTTCATCATGATATGTTTACTTCAAGCAGTTCGTTATAACAACTGCTACGCAGCTGTGTTTGGGCTCCCACGAAACTGTACCTACAACGCCGAACAAAATGGAAAATGTTGCCAACAAAATTAATGAGCCGCCGTGTTTCTTAGCAATGGCTGGTGGTTACAAAAGCTTTGATTGTATTGAATATTGCATAAGGTAAGGTGTTCAGGCATTTCATTAATTTTATCAATTTAAAGGCGACGTTATTAAATTAAAACTTAGTAATCGTTTCTTCATGATAAACTGTTTTCAAGTTGGCTTCGAAATTGAACTACATACCTTTTTGAGTTACGTAGGCAAATCGAGATAAAAAAAAACTTGATAGCGGTTAGGTCCTTTGTAGTGAAGTGATCCTATGTCAAGTATCGATACTAGAAATTAGATGTCTTCTTACAAATACGAGTAATAGCGAATCATTTGGCCTAGCACGAATGTTGTGACGTATATTACCGTAAACGTAACATTAATGCGAGTGGATTTTGAATCGGGAATACCTACTCTTTGCGCACATAAGTAATATTTAATTGAATTGAAAATTTTATTCATTTCCATCTATGATACCAATGATGCTTGTCGCATGAATTTAAACCAAAATGGTAAAGGATAGTTGTATTTTCGATTTAAAATTCACTGATATTAACGTTACGTTTACGTTACCTTACGTCACAACATTCGAGCTAGGCCTCTGATCTGAAGTGCTGCCTACAGAAAGACTTAACTTAACCTTACATAAGCGCCTGTTCCCTAGCCTGTTAGTATATTTGTGCTTCTTATGCTCATATAATTATGTACACGATGGCATTTTAGTAGCTAGGAAAACTTTACGGGTTACTTGTTACAGCAATAACTTTTTCTTCATACTAAAAAGTACGGTGTAGAGAGGCATGTACCTTTCTTACGCTATTTCGGGTAGAGTCCGCTAAAACATATATATTTCTAACGTCCAATGGCAATCCAGAATACATAGGACGAATAATTAAGTGCGTTGTCGTGTATCTACGACATACAAAGTCACCGCGACGCAGTCCCACGCTTCTACTCAATGTAGAGCTTTATGAGCAGGTATGTTATATAGGACATCTTCTCGCTATATAATAGATATTTAAACCTAGGTATAATTATAAAGAATATTATGTGAATATGTCTTTTATACTGCCTATGTTACAAAATATATAAGGAGTGGTTTGGTGTTCAGAGAATATTGTATTGATTATTATGCCCCAATTAGATTTTTCGACCGCCCTCGGGCCGGACGCTAGTTTAATTTACGAATATATTGATACCTATAGCACTTGAAAAGTTGCAATTCAGGATTTGTAATAATAGGTATAAAATCTTAGCTCTGTTGCATACTACAAATAGCATAACATTTTCAAAAAAATCCTTTGAGAGCCCGCTAGCGAGACTGCCTTACAACGTCATTATATCAAAAACTGTTGACGTACAAAATATTTATAAATATGGTCTTCATGGTATTATGGTCTTAATGATAAACTATAGCCCGTCGAAAAATCTGATTGGGGCCTGTCAGATAGACATACACCAAAGAATAATGTATGCGAAACTTGGAATTCAATGTAAATTATAGAGAAAAATAATAATAAGAGGATAATTAGGTTATACCAACTTTATTTGTAACTATACAAACATCAACACCGAACGCATATGTTTAATATCAACTACTAGAAGTCGCTCGCGGCTTCGCGTGCGTGTTTGCCGTTAATCGCGTATGCATGTTTTATACATGTAAACCTTCCTCTTAAATCACTCTATCTATTAAAAAAAACTGCATCAAAATCCGTTGCGTAGTTTTAAAAATCTAAGCATACATAGGGACAGACAGACAGCGGGAAGCGACTTTGTTTTATAATATGTATGTGATGATCGATTCACTCAATTTTTAAAACAAAATCAATACATATCTAGTTAATTTAATATTGGTCTCAGTTCAATATTTTGTTGTGTCTAGCTAGATATGTGGCAAAATTTTTTTTTCTTTATTTTTAATCAGAGATTTGCGGACAATAGTTAAAGGTTATTCATAACTCTAACAGATAACATGTTACGATTAGTGCTGGGAAAAGTGTATCACCGAAGTGAATGTATCATTTGTATCTGCATCAGTTCAAAGATTCGTATCAGTGGAACGTATCTTTATCATTTGAATCATTAAACAAAACTCAAGCCAACGAAAGAGTGAGATCGCCGCTCACGCGACGTTTCGGATTCGGATCAGCCGATGCATGAGTGAGAGAGTTCGTGTATAGCCGCGTTCCAAATGAGGCAAATTGACAGAGATCCGAAAGAGCAGAATGAATGATACAGATACACTATTTGTATAGTTTCGAGATACGTTTCAATGCATCAGATTGAAGAAACGACTCACTGAGTCGACTCAGTAAAGAGTTACACACGACTAGTTACGATTGTCTGCTTGAAAGGTCACTCTGTACATTCACATAGAAAACAATAGTATAAAATATATCTATATTTTCATAGGTAAATAGAAATACGTTAATAGAAGATGGTAAAATAGTAACCTAAACTCATGAGTTGCAAGTCACTCGTAACAGTGGTAGGTTGTAGCTTAAGACACATCCAGATTTACTTGTAAAATTTCGTTCTACGTGTTTTCAAAGAACCCATATGGCATTAACAAATACTACGATTGGTAATCAAACGGTCTGTTTTTGGTTATATGAGCCGTTAGCGATTGTGTTAGTTGTATCCTAAAATGCATTTAACACTGTAATTCTTGAATCCAATATTATAGAGTTTCCACATATAGGTAATTCCTATCTCCTTGAGAAAAGGTATCTACAAGATATCCCAGGAACCGACCCCCAACTACTTGGGAAAGGTCAGGATGGTAGGCTAGCTTCAAATACATAACGCTGAGATATCAATAAAATTAATTGATTTTAATTCGATATGACTATAATATCCTCTTAGCACAGTCTGTCTAATTATTATATGGCTGTCATTTAATTAACTTTAAAGCTTCAATAACAATTAACTTCCATTTGAGTGCTCAGTAGAATATAATCGAGTTATTAGCGGTATAACCGGAGACCCTGTTGGTAAGTTCAATATGGTTAATTGAGGCTTTTGTATCAATAATAGCCGGAACCGTAATGTGTCCTTAGGTTTACCGTACAATGATAGGGTTTTCCGAAGTTGTATTTGACCATATAAAGGTTCACTTAAACTGTCTATAGATAGAGTAAATATTAGTTTTCCCAGCAATTAACTGTGGATACTTTTGTGCCTACAAAAATAAGGATTACACAATCAAAAGCTGCCTTAAGTGGATGTTACTTCAAGCAGGCACTGCAGGTACTTTCTATTGACGTACCAGTATATATGTATTTCTCGATTCAATAAATAATAAGTAAAACTTCGAACTGAAATCAATAATACCGTATTCAAAGTTAATATCGTAGTGCAATTTACATTTTTGCGATTTTCCTTGCCCAACAGGCGCTCTATATTGTTCTTCTTCTCTTCTAGCAGCTTATGAAAATGTCGTGGTAAAAAGACTAGCCAGTCAGCCAAATTAATAACGGTGTTGGCTAGCCAATGTGTGCCATAGTGGAGTAAATATAGTGAAAGATGTTTTTTTAACTTAAATAAGATATTAGAAATAGGTCATCAAGAAAAAGAAAACCATTTTACTGTAATTATTGCTGTGTAAACCGAAATTATTTTGGAAAACTAAATAGATTACTATTTACACTATTTACTTGCTTCGAAGGCACTATACGGAATGGCTGTAAACGTAAATAAATAGGCGATTCTACTCAAACCAACTTGTATAATATTCTGAATAAGTACTTACTATTGTAAAATGCGCACACGCAGTCGTGACATGAGCAGAATATACAAGTTGATTTGAATAGAATCATCTATTTAGCCTCCAGCCATTCCATATAGTGGCAACGTAAGCCTTAACAGAAGGGATTTCAAAGCAAGTAAGTAATCGTCTATTACCTGCCTAATGTGACTACCTAAATCCACTTCACCGCGCACCGCGGTACCTTGTGGGCTAACCTAACTGTACATATTAATGTATTACATAATATATTATTTACTTAGTGTTTCCCCGTTTACCCGTGAATTCGTGGTTTGCGGCTGGTGTCAATTATCACACACATTTTAGAGAAAAATATACCTCCGTGTTGATCTGTAGGTGCGGAATTTGTACGGAAGGCACTGATAGGGAAAAGTATACAACTTTAAACTTACATAATTCATTTTATTAGACAAATTAAAGAGGCAATGATTTTCACTTATGTAGAGTACGTCTTTCTTTAGGTACGGACGCTTTTAAAGTACTTCTGCCATAGAGAGCTAATAGAATCGTATAGGAGAGAATGTATCATTACAGTTATAGCGAATATCTTGTATGATATAGGTATATTGCGGGCATGGTAAATATATCAAACCAGCATAGACTCTCCACCACTGAGAGTACTTATATTTGAGTTAGTGGTTAGTAACATGAGATAGGTCACAATATATTAATTTACACAAGAACAGAAAAATAATAACGACAAGCTAGTGAGATAATAAAGGTTCTTCGGCTGATCGCCAGCTACCGATATTCCAATACCAACCATGTAACGGTGCAGTGTATCGGATCCTTATGTACTCGTACTATATTTTTTTACTAAAGATACCTATTTAGTATTCCCCAAACCAAGAAAAAAAAGAAAGGAAACCAACTGTCGCTCTACAGCCGATGAGAATCTAATACACATAATTTACTAAAACTCCACACTTAAATGGTATTTTTTATTCGAGACTCATTCTAAAAATAATATTTTATCAAGTGGTACCGGGTAGGGTCGGATTTTCGTCGGCGTATCTCATTTTAATCTGGGTGGGTATTTTTGAGTCGATAAATTTGGCCTGTCATTCCACATGTGCGGAGGTTTGGAGCGAGATAAGGCTCAGCCCGCCTCTCGCTCCAATGCATAAGCCGTCGTAAAATATTATCCTGACCGAGACATTTATGGCCCGGCTTGAGATAGGTACCGTGGAATCATTTTTAAATGTACGTGTATTATGTAGAATATTGGATATACCTACGTATTTTTTTTGTGATTCTTATTTATATTATGGACACTTTTATTATAACACTAGCTTTTGCCCACGGCTTCGCTCGCGTTCATTTAGAATTTGACAATCAACGCTTAAAACACTACTTCAATTTCCATAACATTAAAATTCAATCATGATTCTAAAGACGCGAAGCGCCATCTATGAACGTTATTGTTGTTTTCCTCGGGAACAGTACTTTTTTCGAGATGAAAGGTACCTTATGTCCGTCTCTGTACACCTGACAACGTATATGCAAAATTTCAGAATGATGGGTTCAGTGGTTTAGGCGTGAAAATTTAACAAACAAACTTACTTTCGCATTTATAATATTAGTTAGGATTAGGATAGACACAAAGCATAGCCTAAATTAATCCAATATAAATCTAAATTAAATCTAAAGTAAAAACAAAGAAAAATAATATCCTAGATAAGGAGGTATTTCACCAACGTATCAATAATGTTGTCCGTAACTATCCACCAGATAAGCTAAATGTGACCTAGAAATATGAAGTTTACGTGTTCAAAAATCTTGTCATTATCACTATTGATACCTGGTGACATGCAAATGTTAGCTATTGAAAAGTTTTGAGACAGAATTAGCTTAATGAACAGTTAATGATAGGTTTGTGAAATACCCCCTTAATCTACATACCTATACAAATTAAAAGAGTGCATCAAAATATTCATCCACATCGCTGTCGACTGGAATCGTGCCCAGAAGGCTGGCAGCGTTGCCACGTTGTATGGCAACGCTAATTCTTTGGGATTAAATTATATTTAGACAGCACAAGTTCTGCTATAATAATACCTAATGTATGCCCCAGGTAGGTACCAACTTTACATTTAATGAAAATGTATTAGGTATGTACGAAGATGAGAAACTATTAAAAATAATTAAGATGATTTATAAACGCAGGTGGTTATTTTATGATGATGGTGATTACCCTTATTAGGTATTAGTGATAATTAATAAATTTATGGCTCTGCAATTTATATATAGCCAGTACCTAGAGTACCTACTATACCTACAGGTATCAAATTGACGCTAAGTTGCTCAATGCGGTAAATAACTTATTATGTTGGCAATATCCACACAAAAACATGCGTTATTATATTACGGTATGTTGATGTAGAAATCATATAAATTGGCTATTTTGTCATTTATTGGATTTCTTGGTTTATGATTATGACCTGATAGGTTCCCAGTAGGAGCGACTTTCCATAATAGGCAATGTACGCTACTATTCTGCCACGCTAACGAAGAGTACAATAACTCGATTTTTGGGCAATTTTGAGTTATATATATATTTGAATTCCGCTCGATTCGCCGATTTCGAAAATATATAACACTCAAGATCGTCAAAAAATCAAGTTATTGTATTCTTTGTTAGCGCGGCAGAATTAAATATTTACATGTACTGGGATATGGGGGTATTTCACCAACCTATCATTAACTGTTAATTAAGCTACTCCTGTCTCTAAACTTTTCAATAGCTAACATTTGCATTTCATCACATATCAATAGTGATAATGACAAGATTATTGAACACATCAATGTGTCATATTTATAGCTCAAATTTAGCTCATCTGGTGAATAGTTACGGACTACGTTATTGATAGGTTTGTGAAATATCCCCGAGTGCTCAGACAAAATTAAACGAATTTTCAATATCACTACATAGTATAAAACAAAGTCGCTTCCCGCTGTCTATCTGTCCCTATATATGCTTAGAGATCTTTAAAAATAATACAGAACGGATTTTGATGCGGTTTTTTTTAATAGATAGAGTGATTCAAAAGAAAGGTTTATATGTTTATAACATGCATATTAAATAAGAGAAAAACGCGGAATACGCGATAAATAACATCCACGCGGGCAAAGCCGCTGGCGACCTCTAGTTTAATATATTTGATTAAGTAATATCATTTGTTAGCAGTGTCGTCACACAATAGCTAGAAATATCCCATAATTTTCATGAATCGCAACAAAATAACGCGTCAGTCGAATCTCCGGGTGCATTCATCACATCGGCCATCATTCGGCTCGTAAAACGTCACTAATGTCCCTTAATACTTCGCTTGCTCTATATCTTTATTAACAATTCACTCGCGATAGATTCTTTCCATTCAAAAGCTTTATGTCCAAAGTTACGACGTCCTTACAACTTTCCTTTTATCCTCAACTATTTTCTGAAAACAGTGTTTTCTTTATGCGATTTAATACGCCATATTTTTGTTAAGTGACTCCGTAGGTACCTATGTAACAAAGTTGCAAATAATAAAGGGGATAAAAAATGTAAGTGCGAGCATAATTCCCTCTCAAAAGGCGGTTCATATAAATCAAGCATGTTTCTGCCTTTTTGCTTCGCTTCAAAATGGTTTTTCTGTTCATATTTTATTATCACATTTTATTAATAAAAGCGTGAGTTTAAGGGTATGTATCATGAGTAAGAAGTTTACTTTGTAGACTTAATTATGTGTCAGTTGTAGCTTCCTTCATATACCACCTACCTATTGTGTACCTACCTATAATACTACGAGGACGACACCGCTATTATTTATCTATTGTGTCTATATTTACGGTGATTGAGAGATTAATGTAATGTAAACTAAGAGCTGTATCCACGAGAACACTGCCTGCGACAAACTGTCCTGCAGTTTGGCAGAAGATTTGTGTAATACCCACTCTAGTAATATATAAAAAAAAAAACTCCGCTTGGTTTCTTTAACGTTGATACAATTAACCTATTATCTAGGAGCTAAGACATTCATACAGCTTATGCAAAACAATCAGAATTCAGGTTGGTGTTCACCAACATTAATTATCTCATTAAACGACCGTTTACCTACCTAAAATTCTAGTACACTTTTCGAGTAAACGGTTGTTTAACCACAGAATTAATTTTGGTAAACACCAGCCTTAGTTAACTTTCTAAATTACTGAAATTACACATCAGAGTCAATTTAGTTATTGGGCTGTCATATGTTTCATGTCTAGCTGTATTCAATAACCAAAGAAAAACATAATAGACTCGTATGCATACCAACATAGGATACAAAGGCGTCCATTTTAATGGATCGAAGCCGAAGGCGGGGTGAGACGAAGATTTATCTTTTCCAATACGGTGTGGGAATGCGAGGGTCCATCGCGAGGTTGCAGGCTCATTTACCGTCGAGAAACCGCCGTTCAAGTGGCTTTTATTTATGAAGACACGCTTTAATCTGGTGAAGTACTATGGTGAAAAAATTAATGAACTCAAACTTCATCCAATCGTCGACATGTGTTGGGTCTGTGTTATTTAAAAAAAAGGTTTTTTTTAGTTTTTTGGCTCCTGTAAATTCTAAGCAAATTTATGTAGGATCAAAGGAAAAAACAGTAGATATTTTTATTTAACTGGCAGCTTAAATATACCTTCATGCTGTTACCAATTTTGGCAATTGTAGAAAAAGTAATATAAGATATAACATACCATTACACCTGCATTCCCCAAAGGGTTGGGCAGAGGTGTATAGTACACCCTCATTTCGCCGTAAAATAAGATATTTGCAGAATAATATCCCGATAAAAAATAAATACACCCGAGCAATGAATTAAAAGCTAAAATTATGCAGTACAGCACGGAGTGCTCCCATGATCACGTCTTTCTAGTCCATCCAAAGGTTATTTGGAAGATATCGCTATTAGCGTTAAGACCGCAATTGTATCCTTATTTGAAATCGTTTCTGTGTTTTGCTATTGTTATGGTGTACTGTATGCATCAAATATATCGGGACGAACATACTGTTAATAATTACCTAAACAACCAAAGAATGACAGTTGACGTGTACTGTGTTTATTCTGAAACGGGTTGTTTCATTAGTATATATTTTAATTTTCGTAGTTATTCAGATCATTTTGAACAGTCTGTTCGTCCCAATATATTTGATGCTGACTGTACAATAAAGCATTATTCTATCTATTTATCTATCATAGGTGCTCTAATCATACAGTAAAGTTTTTAACAAAAACATTAACTCATCCATACTTACGTTATAAGCCTAGTACAATCTCTGCTTTTTGGGTAATAATGACGTAGCGCGTAGCCCGTAGGCGGTAGCTAGAAAAATAAACTCAAAACCTACTTAACCTAAAAGTTACATCAACAGCAAGCACACAAACCGCCTGACGTAACATTTAACCCTAAAATTAGCCCACAAACGCTATTACCAATGACCTTAAACCCCAAATCGTTCAATCCGTCGACCGTTATAGTCCACTCATTGCCGCCATAAACTCATTAAGCCACATAACCGACCAATCGAGCTTTCCAATCATGAAATTAAAATTACGTCCCCTTTATTGCCAGCCGTTACGAGCTGCGAAAAAAGGGGGCATTAATAAAAAAAGGGGGGTATAAATAACACACCTTCGGAGCAGCACGCGAAGGGAACCCGAGAATGTTGTCGTAAATTATACGCTTATAGCCCCGAGCCCGATCAATACCATTCATTAACGAAAAATGTATCGTTTCGATGTTTCACGTATCGCTCGTTTGCGGTTTAAAATGCTTTTTGGCGTAATGTAAGAATACGCAGTCGTAAATAATGACTAAGCAGGTATTATCTTTACGATCGCCTTTTTTCTTTGGTCGAACTGTAAATCGTTAAGGAAAAACAAGCAGGGTGAAAAACATGCAAATAAGAGAAAAATTTGTATATTTATTGAGGTGCCTGTTGGCGCACAATTTTCCAAAGAAACATTCTTCAGTACATTTATTTTTCAGACATTGATAATATTTGTCCTTATGTAGGTATTTTAAACCATGGAGTTTCTTGCCGGCTCTTCTGCATAGAACCTACTTTTTGGAACCGTGCTCCTATTTCTGACTTTTTAAAATTGCCTGAAATCTTCGAGCATAAGCTCTAAGCCTGAAATCCTAAAAATGCCTATCTATACATATAATAAATCTGTAGACATGGCGTGTCTGTACATAGCAAATATTTTGAAAAAATCTGGTTGGGGTGTTAAACGATAACCAATAGAACCCATTTTTAACATTTTTGGAATTTTTGTCTGTTTGTCTGTATGTCTGTTTGTCTGTTTGTCTGTTTATCTGTTTATCTGTTTGTTTGTTCAAGCATCACGTAAAAACAACTGATCCAATGTTGTTGACTTTTATAAATAAATATTGTGCTTATCTCCAAGTAACATATTATGTTTTTTGTTTCATCGCAATCGGTTCACGCAATCAAAAGTTATGCGAATTTTAAGTTTTCTAGAAGAACTTATCATGTATTTGTGTATACCATTTCTATTCAATAGATGGCGTTACGTGTATCAAATCAAGTTGTGAGGAAATATATGTATTACTATTCTCAGTCTACGAAAGGTCTATTGAAATGCTATCCGAAGAAGGTACTAACTAAGCTTTTATAAAAAAAAAACTAAGAAATTGTTATTTAAAATTTATTAGGTACCTACCCATCTATCTGAATGGCAGTGGAAGAGAAATACACTCAATTTCATAAGCGAGTGTAGGTATTCTAAATTGTTAATTGTGCAAGGCAATACGATAGGTTAATTTGAAATACTCATATATTTTATTATTAATACTTAAATACGTATTTATAAATCTATTTACTATTAATAAAATTCAAAGTGCACTTTGTCTGTAATTAAATATTTTTCCAAAATTTCGATTCGGTGGTACTATACTATCGATACAGAAACCATAACATTTTTTTTTTAGAATTATTATTCTGTCTGTTTGTCTTTCCGTCCGGACATCACGTAAAATCCCGTGGATGGATTTTGATGGGACTTTCGCTGATGTGTTTCGTAAAGAGCGACAATTTTGCTGGTAAATATAATATCATCACGTTATTGTTCATAGGAGCCGAGCAGCGGAACATTATTTCCACATACTGCGAAGTATAAGCTTAATATTCGGATCGTAAAATCGCGTGAATCGATTTTGATGGGCCTGCGCTTATGCTGGTATATAAACTATCATGCTATTGCTCATAGATGCCGAGCAACGAAACATTATTTACATATACTGCGTAGTATAAGCTGTAGACAGAAGTAAGTGCTACAGTGAACGGTCGCTGGCTCAGTGTCCTGCGTTAAAACCTCACTTTAAAAAAATACACTTTTGGTAATTTTTTTGGAATGTTTTTATATATTTTATTTTGTTCATTGTTGTCAGAAGTTCAGAACTATTCAAAGCCTGTCGTCGCCGTTTTATTAAGTTTATTTAAGCCTTAGGTTATGTCCCAAAACACATGGCCATGAAGGGAAAGTACTATAAATATTAAAAATTGCAAATTTCACTCCAAGGAGGCTTCATTTTATTTTTAAAAGTAAGAAATATTGCCTTTACTGTTTTTTTTGCCTGAACCGGGAATCGAAAAGGTTTCGTTACATTTTCACAATAAATATCAATATTCAATTATAATCCATTTTAGCAACGAAATGTATGGAAATAAGCAACGCGTTTTTAGTATTATGGTTATATGAAACTTTACGGTCAGTCAAGAAAAGCTGAAACTCTACCTAAAGAAATGGTTTAAAAGATATAAGTGCCTTGGTGGGACACCTTTGTCTATTATTATAATAAATGGAATACATATACACTATTTAGTTACTGCGACACAATGTTGTTTTCCGAGTTCCACGCGGACGGAGTCGCGGGCACAGCTAGTTTGAAATAAAAAACTTTGACTTCGACTTTGACGTTGTTCCTTTTGTCACCAACATTTTTATACAAACATGTTTTTTATTCTTAAAATTTAAACAAAATGAACCTGTAGAACAAAATGTCGTGTTTTCAAAAGGCAGATGGCGAGCGTCGGAATCCTTTAGAGTAACCCGGGCCGATCGATGCAGCTCCTAGCGTAGGTACTCCGCATACTGAAGTAGATCTTTTATTTGTAAACTTGGAAGGTTTCCTCATGAAGTTACTTAGATCTGAATAAAATCAGTATCACAACAAACGTCTACTTTATAAGCAAAATTTGAAAAACGGATCTGAAATAGGAATTTAATCTGAATGACAAACCTTCGCTTTTCCTACATTTTGCGTTAAAGAAATCTTTTAAGTACCTTTGCAAAGCAAATTGATGTACTACAGAAGTTCTGCGTAAAAATTACACCTAGATAAATATTATCTGCCACACTTAAGGTTCACTACCTCGTATATACAAGCACCTATTTAACAGTAGGTACGTGTGAGTAGGCAAGAAAATTTTATCTTTATTTTGATGTTAATGTCGTCTTTATGTGTCACTCAAGTATTAGCTAACGGCTTAGTTTCGAAAGGGGTGTTAGAGGAAATGCTGGGGGAGATAAACGGGGATTTTATCGTTAAGGCACTAGATACGCAGGGCCACCATTGCGACTACGTGCACCGGTAATATAAATAACGACATGCAACAAAAACCTTAATTTGCATTTTAGATATCAGATTGTGGAACAAATAAAAGACGATCAGTCGTGACAAAGGTCGTTGGCATTTCGAGACGTTGAAACTTTTTCAATGCAATTGTACCAATTAACTTGAACGGACGAAAGTGAAACTCACAAAACCGGGCGGCATCGGCACTCGGCAGCGTTTTTTCTCGGTAGATTTACATATTTATTGGGGCACATTTTATGGTGGCAGCAGAAAAAAAACCTTTGCTCGTTTAATGGACAAAAAGGGTGGCTCCGTGTATATTTATTTTGTCGCATCCTTTTTTACGTGCGAAAGGACGTGGCTGTGTATTTTTTCGGCACCGACGTGGCACATTTGGCGACGCACTTTGCATAAAAATATTGGATCGTAAACTCTATGCCGTTCCACGGAATCGGGACGCATATGTCGCAAGAAAAATATTGAAATCATGCTGAAATAAGGTTTTATGAAGACAGATACGACGCGAAGATTGAGATATGAATGCTTTATGGAAAGGTGTTTGCTATTAATAATATGATTTGTGCACCTGCTATAATATAAGAGACCGATCAATATGTGGAAATATATAACCAACCTACTAAATTTAACGAGATTCTAGTGCGTATAAAATCGTCAAACGTTTGGAGGTATGCGAATCAGTTCTTTGTATGTATAAGCTCTGAGATAATTCAAAGCAAACTGGTTTGAAGGAAACGGAATACCCGTGGAGGCACCTAAGGCAGGTTGCTCACGTATCATGAACCCCTGCGTAAATTAATGCGGCTGTTTCATAAATTACCCACTCACATTAAGATCACCGCCTTAATCTGTAGCATCGCATCATGAGACCAACTGTAGGCAGTCGTTAATGTATTTTGTTTTAGTCTTTGTTATTAAAATTATATACCTACTCGTATTTTATGATAGCCCGGGGAACGTATCGTTTTCATCACTAATTTATGCCTTACACTCCACGTGATACGGCTCGCTTTTTATTATTTTCGAACATGGGTGGGCCAAAAGTTTGCAGAACATTACTGGAACTCACTTCAAGCTAATGATTTATAAATATTTGCTCAATTTGCAACGCGAATAAGTTCGAATCGGTTTTGTTTATATCATAGCATTGAATAAGTTGGTAATTTGAAGTTGCATGGTGCCAGAGACGTGTCCCAAGTCTCTGTATATATTCTTTGCTATTGATAAATAGCAAAATTTCTTGCTTTACAATAGTGCTCAACGTCATTCCCGCTTGGGTACGTGAAGAACTGAAAAACAAAAACATTAATATATTAAATCATGTTGTATTTATTACGCCATGAGGCGTCTGAATTGGAACAGAATTCAATTTATAGAAACTAAAAATAATCGTAAATAAACTAACAAATTAACTCCGTGCCACCATAGAATACCTATGTAATATTGTAGGTAATCTAGTTATTGCTCCCAACAATATAGATCTTTAGGACTATTGGACCAAAATACCCAAAAAACTACTGCTTCGAAAAGGCCTTTACACAGAAGTTAGACAAGTTACTTAACCGCCTACATAAGATAGAGCTACTAAGTAGTAATACGTGATCGTCAAGCGCTAATCTCGTACATTTACACCGGCAATATACCCACGAGTCACGACGGACGATGGCACTCCAGGAATGCACCCAGTAAATCATCAGGAGAACACTAAACCAGTTCTTTAGTGCCCCGTGAGCTTAGGGCTGACATCGAAGAGATTTCTTTTGCATTATTAGATAGATTTCTAGAAGGTTGTTTTTTTTTTTTTTTTTTTCTTTGTCCTTGCGACTGTGTAGACTTGCTGGTTAACCAGCTAACTTAGTATTTAACAAACTATAATTTCCCATATACAAGTACTTACCTATTTCTTAAATGTAATAACAACAGATCAATAGCCTTATTTCTAGTTTTTCCGTGTAAGTTATAGCACGCAAGTGCTCGCTTTTTGTAAAAGTTGCAGAAGCCGAGTTGCTGCAGGTGTGTGCACAGTTTGAAAATCAGTTGCACAACTCAACTTGTGTAGTAAAATTTCCTAGTGGATTTGGCACTTTATGTTCGAAGTCACCAACCCTAAAGCGACATGAGTGGTGGTATATACGACGATATTGTTAGTCGTAAACTTGTAATTTTGTTGTAACTAAATCCACAGGCCTATCCAACACGCCGTTTTATCTAAAATGCTTTTAAAGTGCTAAGATGTATCCTATCTATGACATTAGGGCACGTTGCGTGAGTGCCGGTGATAGGGTTGTCTAAATAAATATATTGTCGTGATTTGTACGCTGTATCTACTGTCATAAAAGTGTCTCGTGATCGTCTACTCGATTTATTGTTGTTATACTCTGTGACTGTCTACCGATATTGTTTGTATGTACTTTTATGAATGTATCTATGGGTCTCAGCCCCAATAAACAGATATACGCAAACATACATAAAATAGTAACAAATAAATAATAACACCTACAAAAAAGTTATCGATATAATAAAATACGGATAAGTCTTGAGCTTGCGCATTATATTCCCCGTATCGTTATACCCAGCTACGGCTAATCGATTTAAAAGACTACTCCACGAGATTAAAAACTCCAAGAAAATTCCATGGTGTTCATTAATCAGTGGATTAGATACTCGGATTATTTACGAGCAAATCTAAAACGTACGGAATTTAATTTCATTAGGGGACTTTAGTGGCACCATGTTGTCACCCGCTGCGCCGGGGCAGGCACAGCGGCGTATTTCACCCAGCTGTCACGAGTCGACCAATCGCGGGCGAGCATCGGACGCGCGTTCCAACTTTAAAAATGGTGGAGATAATTTCATTGTATATTATTTGTGACAGGTCGTTATTTTGAGTTTTTATCGGTTCATGGGTTCAATATTTCTTGAAGATATCTTTGGTCGATACGTTCGGTTCATGTTTTTTTTTCCTTTTTTGAACTTTTCTGTACCTACGTTCTTAGGGTAGGTAGTCGCGGCTTATTGACAGATGGATTTTTTAGACCGAATTTTCTTTTTACCTTATTGGAATTTAAATTACCGTTCATGTGAATGTCTTGTTCTAACTTAAATCTTAGGTATGCAAAACTACTTTATAAATAAATAATTAATGTTGTAGGTACTCAGGATTCAAAATTTTGATAAAATAACATTATTCTCATTTATTGGAGCGGCCGCAAAACTAATATAATATAACATAAGTATTTAGTGTTATTTCAAAAAAACACAGATAGGAAAAGTCTATTTAAAAAAAAAAAACTGTCGCAGTAGATGTAGGAGAGGGTAGAGCTACTAACATTTTCAATACCGACCACAGTTTAAATAATAACTAAGGTAGGTAAGGCAATTAACGCCATCTGTTAAATAACGCCCAAAAGACAGAAAACGTACTTTTATTCGCGTAAGCTACTTGACAGCTCACGCATACATATAATACACCAATAAGAACACACCTAGCGTGAACGCAAGTCTCTCGTACCACAATCTTGCCAGTGATACGTCCTGCTTCAAGGACCGCAGCCATGGACGCCGCTATTATAAAAATTGCTCTGACAAAATTGTTAGTTTTTTGTTGTTCTGTTGTATTTTTCATACACTTTTATATTTCTGTTATAATGTAGGTGACTACCCTTCATATTTCGTTAATATTTTTAAGACAATAAACGTAATTTAGTGTAAAAACTTTCGAAATAACAATATCTAATATTCGGACAATAACGCCCATTCAAATGATCATTGGGCGTTATTACCATTCATGGGCGCTATTGGCCTATGGACTTACGTTTGACCAGTCTCACCTGATGGTAACTGACGACGAGGTCGAAGATGGAACGCACTTACTCAGAAAATGCCTATTACTGAATACAGACGCAGGAGTTTCAGACCTCATATTATTAAAAGGTAATTCTTGCTCAAGTATAGCCATTGTCATCAATGGTAGGTTAAGGGCGCCATTGCCCACTATCGTTTAAAAACGCCCAATGTAGGTTTAGATTATAATCTTCTTTTTTGGAATAAAACAGTTGTAATACTTTTATTTTTTATAAATTTTAATGTCAGAACTAAATTTTTTGATAAAAATGATTATCCAAGAGTGTCATGTTACTTTACGCGTGTTAACAAGTTAGATAGTTTTTTTATGTTAAATGTTGATTTGTTACATTCCTTTTATTTCTATTATAGAAATTTATATGTGACTATTATGTTTTGTTAGATTTATAATCCCTATGAATGTATTTTTGCGTCCAGGACATTATTAAGCAAACGGGCGGTAATAAACATATTATTTTTAATAACGCCCAAGACAAGGTTTTTAAAAAGATGTTATTTACATGGAAATCATAAATAGTTACACCACAAAACTAGCATCCTTAAATTATGAAAATCATGTTTAATGTTTTAATCAAATATTTTTTTCCATTTAAATAGTATTTACAGAAAAAAAAATGGTTTTAAGTTAGGTGGGCGTTAATTGCCTGGGCTACCTTATTTCCATTTCTGTGATACAGCTACGAATATATTCTGAAGGTTCGTACGAAAGATAAATATAAAATAAAATATATTGCATAGAGGTAGTCCAATGACTTACCCGTAAAACTCCTTCCTACGTATACTTGTACGAGTATAGTCATAACATTCATAAATCTACAAGTATGCATAGCTAGACATAAAGATTGCCGTTCTATATATTTTCTCCCGGGCAAAGTCAACTACTAAAAACTTCCATAAAACAACAATTTCAAACGGGCCATTTCGCCCGGGAAAAACAGCATCCCGCTCGGTGAGGGTGGATGAAAGTGGGGAAAGAGGGGGGAGGGTCCAAAGTGAAGCCTGGCTGGTTTATGTCGCGGAATTACGACTTAGACGTTTCAAACAATAACTTCCCCCCATAAATACGAGCCGATTCCTTCACGCGTCATAGCGCAGATTGTTTTTCTTTGGCCCGCTCCGAATTTCAGCACATAGAATAATAATACGTAGATATTTTCATTTGATACAAAAAATCGTTTAGCTTATCAGAATCAGATCTTTATTTGCTTTGAATGTAGGTACAGGTATATGATGTTGTACATAAATTAATGAGATCGGTTACAGTCTACCTTACTACTTACTTAGCCACCCTATTCTTTCTAGCTTACCTTTGCTTAGTGTACTTATTGTACTTAATGTCAAGAAGTGTTTTAAATTTTAGTAACGTTACACACTATAGATCACCTAAGCTTCAAGTGAATTAAATATTTCATTAAATAGAACATCGTGCGTCCCACTAAATATTCCATAGCCTGCTAGCGTTCGTGACGAAATTGGACCGCGTCCGCATTATTCCCGCATCGGCAATACCGGCACGCGCTGGCCGATCTCAGGAATTTCCTATTTCCGAGTGACCTCCGCCCGAGCCGAGCCCGGCTCGCTCCTAATCTAGAAAACGTAATAAAACACCCCGTAATAAAAGCGCGCGTTTTCACGTACCCCGTAAAAATATGATAACATTCACGTACGGGCACCCACCTACCTACCTACTCGTACATAAAGCTGCGATTTTTAATAAAACTTTGTTCACACACTTTGGTTTTAGAATAACGTTTCATTTGCACTAATTAGGCAGTTTGAAACAAAGAATTTTGATGCGTGGGTTAATAAAATTTCTTTTTTTGTGTACCTACGCAGGGCTACGTAGTAATGTTGGTATAGCGGTTTTTGTATGAACGGCCTACGTTAACCGCTCTAATAACTGTTACCGGAAAACTTGGTGAAATTAGAACTTATCAACAATAAGTAGGATATTTGATTGCTATTAAAAATATACAACAATTTAGTGTTATTTGATAGAAAGTATAGAAAGAACAGGGTATGTGAAAAAATAAATAAAATCGATGAAAAAATAGAGGAGACACACGGTTTCGAAGTTTGTTAAGAAGTCATTTTCTGTCCTTGTCACGCGAAACGGATATTGTACAGAGTGATGTCAAGTCACTATGAAGTTTTCAAGGTATGACGTCAAATAGTAGGTAGTGTTGTCTCTATCTGGAGAACAATTTTAAATCGTTTATAATTTGGACATTTTATTGAATATTTCTTTAGTTTTTTCAATGTAGCTCATTATTTTTGTAAAAGAAACGTGATTTCTAAAAAAATATAGTCAAAAACCGTGTGATATTAAAAGTACTTGGAACCATCTCTAAAATGCCAGCCTTTTAGCATTCCTTCAGAAATCCGTGGCATTGAGAACTTTATGGTAGTCTATAGTTACAGTAGTTGTATCAAACTCACCAGACAGCCGGCGTGCGGCTCAGGGCAAGCCATAAACACAAGTTCGCCTCTCCGGATAACTAATGGAATTGCGGATTATATTACCGCAACCATGCTTACGATTAGATATAGGATATGACCAACAGGAGACACCTTGACACCATCAAAACACCACTTTTACTGCGTCGTTAGTAGCGAGCTGCCTACATCAAGCGGCGTGCAGGAACCTGAACCGAACACGATTATAGTTTAGAGAAACTACTTGCGAATTGTTTTTGTTTTTTTACCGACTTCTTCAAAAGGAAGAGGCGGAGGAGGAGCTAAATCCCGTGCGGGGTCAATCTACACGAGTACTCGTAGTAGATCACGCGGTTTGAAGGAATTACACGATTTCGTTTACAGCCTGTATATACAACGTTATTTTTACTTTATGCGAAAACCGAGACACCCCAACAAGATTTTCATCAGAACTGCCTGAATATGTGTTTTTCTTTAGTAAATCTCCAAGTTACACCGTAGTTTACGTCGCGTTAAGTTCGCTAAAAAAGTGTGAAATGCCTGAGATGTGCTATGCAGGAGTTGTCTAATACACGGAAACTGACCGAGCGGACCATTTCAAGCCTCAAGGTGTCTATTCCCGTCAATTGTTATGGGTAGAAACCTACTGAAACAAAATTGAAATTTATGAAAAAAAAAAACAAAAAAAATGTGATGTAAAAAATATGTCAATCGATTCTCCTAGTGATTCTGAACAAACTAGTTTCAGGTTTCGCATATACTAAAACTAACCTTGTATATATCTATACAAGGTTAGACGAAAAGGGGGTACTAATCCGAAAGTATCCATAATAAAGAATAATTTTTGTTGTACAACTTTCCCCAAAAGTCAATAGTTTAAGAGAAATAGCTATTCAAAGATTTTATAAAAAGTATGCTAAAATATATCCTCAGTTATACAGCTGCGTTTACATTTTAGATCATATTTAGGGTCACGGATTAGAAACTCTTTTTTCTGAATTCGTATCTAAAGCAGGGATGAAGAATTTTTGAAAAAACTAAATTAAAAATTATTTTCCATTGAAATAAATTATCGAATTTGGAAATTTTAACACTTGCTTTAAGACACTCATCAATGATACTTTATGTGGCCTTGGATTAGTAAGTACCCACTTTCCGACTAACCTTGTTTAAATATTTTAAATATATTTTCGTTCATAGCTCCGACATGTAGGTATGCACCGATTTGGATGGATCTTTTTTTGTTTTAAAGAGCTTTTTCCCCGAGATGGTCCCACTTTTGACCATTTTCATCGCATTATTACCCACTTTATTAACAAATTATTAACAAACGCTGGATAAAGTTTTCATGAATAACGTCAGTATAATAGGTATAATTAAGGAAGGTACAATCCATAAGTGTCATATTTGTATTATAAAAACAGTACAAATCTGATAACACACTTCCCAAAAATCACACTTTCATATGAATTAAAATTTAGCCAAACGACAAATAGAAAAAAAAACATGTAAAACATTTACTTATTATTTAGACCAAGGTATTCCTTGGTATAATCGACAGACTAAAATTCATGTCCTTTTCCTTCTTCAACAAAATATCTATTTTTCGTAATTGAAACAAAAGATTTAAGGGTAGCAATATTCACAGTCATAAGTATAAAATCTTGTTATATGTATACATGGTTCTGCTTTCCATCGTCAGCAGGCGCCTAGTCGCCCCTCCATAAAGGTGGATTAATACAGCCGAAAGCCCAACTTACTTAATAAATATAAAAGCCTTCTCCGCCCGCGATCGTAAACCGCCCACTGCGCTCCTCCAAGATTACTTATATCGCAACCAGGGAAATTAGATCTCCCGTTTTCATTATCGTTCCAAATATTGTTTGTGTATGAGAAAGGCTGAGAGGTCTTGGTTAGCTGGTCTTGCCATTATCAGCTCTATGTAGATTGCGCGTCGCTTGCCCGCCTTGCTTTCTCCGAGATAAGGTTTTATGACGACTGGAAGAAAGGATAATGTTCTTCTTTGATGTAGAATGGAATTGTAGGCCGCGTTCCGGTACCGCTGTAAAGATAGATAAAGTTTCAGCTTTATTTCCCGTAGACGTTTGCGTTTTGTTATTTTCTTTGTTCTTATTTAAATGGAAATTATTTGTACTAAATCTATAAAATGCTTACATTTTCAGCACTTGAGTACTTGAGTGTGGTGCCGGACGTAAAGAATGGCACTTCCCTATCTCTTCCCATGGGTGTCGTAAAAGGCGACTAAGCGATTCACTAGAGGATGGGCAGCAGCATTCTCTGAGTACTTCAATAACCATACTGCGATTGCCAACCCGCCTGCCAAGCGTGGCGATTACGGCAAATCCAGTCATATCGGGGGACATGGCTTGGGGTTGGGGGAAGCCTATGTTCAGCAGTGGACGTCTTTCGGCTGAATGATGATGATGATGATGAGTACTTGCCTATTTATTTCTTAGTAGGTAGGTATTTTCTACGGCAAGTTTAACTATACATCAATAAGAGGGAAAAAGAGGCGAAAAAAGTCTCTACCTCGTTAATGAAAACCGGATAACAAAACATAGCTATCACAGACCGGTTACACGATACCTAAAATAATTTACAAAAATATTATACCTACTGAAAAAAACCTGCCAGTCATCATAATAACAACAAAAAAAAAGACTACAATAAAACATGCCTATACAAGAAACACCTACCTATGAAATTTTATACCATGCATCGATATGAATATCAGCCATCCACGTGCCCACGCGCATTGTGACAAGGCTCTAATATAAGGTCGTAAAATTAGTGGAATTAACGCAACAGTGCGACCGATTAGCAGCCCATGTTTAATTGATCGCCGTTCCGTTATATATCACGTACAAATTAACAATAAATCGTGTAGGTGTGCTCTATTGATAGAATATGCAGTTTTATCACACCTCTGTGTATTATGGCTTTACAAATGAGGTTTTAGGAAGAGTTTTTTAAAGATTCTTTAGATTTAGTGTAGGTAGATTTGATCAATGAGTCGTATAATCAAGTACAGCAGTCAATTCGACTAACAAAACTGCTGCCAAACGAACCACAAACGCTGACGTTTGTGGTTCGTTTGGCAGCAGTTTTGTCAGTTTTTCTTTACGAAAACTGTCAAAATTATCGATTTTGTTTTTTGTGTCAAACAATTTGACAGCTTTTGCAAACTAAATCTGTCTGCATGAACAGCGTCTATAGACAAATGGCAATCGATGATCGCTAGAGAATAGAAACGACAATGAGATGTACTGGATTGACATCAGCTTTCGACCGGTCAAGCGATTTGTGTCATTTCCATACATTTAATTGGCGTATCTATTCTCTGGCGATCATCGATTGCCATTTGTCTACAGACGCAGCTCGGTCTTGGGGGCCTACTCCCTAAGTCTGTCAACGAACTTTGTCACCCGTCCGAAAGTAGCCCGAAACGTAGGAGTGAACAAAACAAGTGTCAAGTTCAACTTTCCGGACGGGCAAAAACATATCACAGTAAGGACAACTGTCAAATCGTGTTGTCATTTATTCGTATTATGTTTGGGCTCCGAAATAATCGTACCTATGTCCGTAGGTGATAGGGAGTAGGAAACGCTCGTAACTAAGGCCGAAACTACGGACTTCGTGCTTAAGGAGTAGACCCCTTGGTTCGGTTGCAATTTATCAAGATTTCTTTTAGGAGAATTTGGCCCCAGAACTCTTTACACTGTTTGATGCCAAATCTTTAGGATAGAGCACGATTTCAGTCTGAATAATTATATTAGAACAATTACTCCACATTATCCAGTTTTATCTGATGTATTTAATCGGTATACGATCGGAGGAAAGATTGTGTACCTATAGCCAATTATTCAAAATTAATTGTTAAGTACAATACATCGTCTCACTATCTACTCAGCTTGTCGATTTAAAAGGGTTTCCATGTACACAACGAGACCAAATTAATATTCTCCTCTTACAAGTCGTGTATCTGAGCCAATAAAATTTATTTTTCAGTGCACTTATGCATGGGCGGTAAGGGCCGGCGCACACTGTACAAAGTTGCGAGTAATTTATGACAGGCCGGTTTATGGTCTCTGGGCTGAGTTCGCACATGCACCGCGCCGACACAACTTGTATAGAAGTCATAAATATCCGCTAACCCCTTCCATGAGGTCAGGTACGTATCTACATGCGTAAAATACGAGCTGTTTTGCTTCTTGCCGACTAGAGCTGAATTGTTAATACGTTGTGTTCTTTCCTTTATAAATAAATGAATTCGCAACGGGTAGTGGCTGCACAATACAATATGCATGAACAATGGAAATGAAAACGTAAGGAAATATAGTTAAAACAGCAGCTTGTATAAAGAAATAGTATACCTACTACGTTTTTACTTTCTTTTATTCGAATTTAAAACCGACTTTTCTGATCTGCAGATGACAAAAAACTTAACAATAACATTGAAACAGGATCTATTCACAAACATTAAAATTTATTATACAACGATTATTTCAATTAATAAAACGCTTTACGCCTACTTAAAGCAACTTAGTAGTAGTAGAGAAATCACCATAAAAATAACACTTAATTTCAGCTCGCAATTACGACGCCGTTAAAGGGCGGCTGCCTGAGGCCCGACACAGCCATTACATTACCTCCACACTTACCATACTCACATACTAACTAGCCTATACGTTCTACACTTAGAAGCCGACGGGATCGTAAAAATAAAGAATAGGCGCATTTACACGCGCAAAAGTGAAAAAATAAAACGTTTTCCTTGCGGCGTGTAAAGCGGCTATTCATTTCAGTGTGCGCCGACTAATTCTTAGTGGAAAAGCTTTTACTTAGAAAATTAGATCTGCGGTCGCTTTCACGTAAGAAAAGTAACCATTTATGTTGCTTTAAGATAGTTTATTTGATTTAAAATAGCAAACTAAGCATTACTTAGACTGTAGAGCATTAAATTGCAATGTTTACAGCCCATAATTATGTTAACTTATGTTTTATATAGATTTTTAACTGATAATTGTTAGAGCTTAGATCTATCTTGTCTACTAACTGCTGTAATTAAAACTAAGGACAAGATTGAATAGAGAGTTAATGACACGATTTACAATATGAAAGTAATATTAGATGCCTATTAGTATTAACAACTAACCTTCAAGTTCTTTAATATCTTAAATAAACGTTACTAAAGTATTGCTAGCTTTTATTAACAGGCAAAACTAGAAAGCGACGAATAATTTTTAGACCTGTCAAACTACTTTATAATTGTTAAACATCACCGTGTATCAACGTGTAGGAGTCGTCTAAATCGGTTTGGAAATAGTTGCACCTAATTTGACAACTCGCCTATTCTTTTACTTCTTGTTTTATATGGAAGTAAAGGATAGCAATATAATTAGTTGATGACCAGGTGAAAGTCTCGGGAATCCGCTGGATGCGAGAAGCATAGGACCGGTCAATGTGGCGATGCTTGGGGGAGGCCTATGTCCAGTAGTGGACATCTTTTGGCTGAATGATAATGATGATTATAATTATTAGTTAGTTTAGTCGGTGCTAAATAGAATCACGATGTATACACGTACGCAAAATTCAACTCTCCCTAAATGCCCATTGAATTTATGAAATATTTTAAATACCAAGTATTCGTAAGGGTTCGCGGATAAGTACTATCTTATGTAAGATTTTTTATTGACTATTTCTCATAATTCACTTTAAATTTCGCTACGTGTATATAGGGTGACTGGTAATTAGTGACCGATACTTTAACTCATGATTGTACTCATGATAATAAACAACTTTCCCAAAGAAACATTATTTTTATTAAATTTTTTCACTTAAAATTTATTAATAAACCGTTACGGAATGGACGCGGCTCGCAATTTGTTTTTTTTTTTTGGTTTAAGAATAATGTTTCTTTGGGGAAGTTGTTTGTTATAATGAGTACAATCATGTGTTAAAGTATCGGTCACTAATTACCAGTCACCCTATAATGTTGATAAGCACCAAAATTTATAGACACGTAGCGTTTACTATCCAATTTAGACTTTGAACCCAAGCACATTATTATATAAATAAATCTCACATAAGCAAACTACCTAAGTAAACAAGCCCGCATAAGTTTAATAGCCAAAGCTCACAGTTAAGATAATAGTCACCTAGTTCCCCCACGCTGCCTTAATCTGCAGTAATTAAACGCACGTGTCACTTTATTAATGATTAATTAATTCAAACATTAATTAATGAAAATAGAGGCACCTTTCTGAGGGTATATAAACCCTAAGACGACGTGTGGGGCATTTCCCCTTTGCATAATAAAATGACCATGTGGCCATACGGAATGTTATGGCTCCCATAGGATACAAAATATTAAAATATTCCAGAGGTCAATTAAAATTGTAAACTCCTCCGTACACAAGACAAGAACACTTTGTAGTCGCCGGGAGAGAATAACGGAGGCTTGTATGTATAGCTTTGTGTACTAAGTTGCCACATAATTCACGCTGAAATTTTTGCAGGTGCCTTTTGCAGAATTTGGAGAACTCCAACAAAACAGAACAGAATTGGTAGTAAGTATTTACCTAAGTGTAATGGAAAGAAATCAACAACAAGGCTTTAATGTTTTTTTTTCAGAACTTTCAATTTTTGTTTTATTAAGTTACTTCAGAAAATACGCACCCTTTGAAAAACGACAATAATTGTGTTTTATACAAGCGTTGCCATTTCAACCTTTTCGAATAGGTACAGTTAGTGTAATTAACACGTAGCAAACATCCACAATTTACCTATAAATACTCAATGTTCAGTCGTCCATTTCAATGATATACGGCGTACAAAAGCACTGCAATAAAAACCTACAGTTAGTATTCAAAATTTTGAACAAGTCTTTATTTTTAAAGCTGATTTGTGAAATTCAGTTGCCTTTTTTATACCGAGTGCACCAACAGTACCAGTGATTTGGAAGTAAGGTAGAGTCAAACTTATAATTACATCTGTTTTTTTATCAATAAAAACTTTAAAAAAGTAAAAACCGACTTCAAAAAAAACTAAACGGATAAAATAATTATCATTTAATAAAACTATCAGTTTCAGAAGTCGGTGCATTCAATTTGTTTCAGCGTAGAACACCGACTTCTGAAACTGATAGTTTTTTTTAAGTCGGTTTTTACTTTTTTAAAGATTTTTTATTTTACACTTTTTAGTGACACAAATTACAATTACAATAGTGTACAAATTCTCGGACCAGCACTACAACTAGAACGTCGTCTATATACGATTTGTGTATTTTTTTTTTGGTTTTTGTTGATTTTTTCAAAAAGTGCTGGACCAATTTCAATAAAATTTATATCGAACCACCTCTAAAGTATGGACTACCAAACAAAAAAAGAATCATCAAAATCCATTCATAATTGGCGGAGATATCGCGAAACAAAAATACAAAAAAACAAAAAAAACATTCAGACGAATTGAGAACCTCCTCCTTTTTGAAGTCGGTTAAAAATTCATGTTTACGTCGGTAGGGAGTTACTTATCCACCTTCAACTGCATATATGAAAACAGTTGTAGTACCTACTATTTTCATTTTTAATTAAGTATGTACTTGTGTTATCAGAGTCAGTAAGATTTTGGTTCAGGTCTAAACAGACGAAACGAAATGCAGACCATTTCGTTGCAAGCTAACTACAAAAGTTATCGAGTAATCCGTCGGTCTACACTCGACTTTAATCAATTGTCAGGTTCCAAATTCGAGTTTTGCGATATAAAATAGTTTATGAGTTGTGCTCATTATAAACTATTTTTAACCGACTTCAAAAAGGAGGAGGTTCTCAATTCGGTTGTATTTTTTTATTTTTTTTATTTTTTATGTTTGTTACCTCATATCTCCGTCATTTATGAACCGATTTGAAAAAATATTTTTTTGTTCGGAAGGGCATACTTCCCGATTGGTCCCATTTAAATTTTATTATGATTAGACCATGAACTTCAGAGATATGGAACGGAACTCCTCATCGGATCAAAGCAAAATTCTCAAATTACTAATATTGCTTTATTTATATTTGTTGTTAGGAACTGACTACTTGAAAAGAGGAGGGGGTGCGTGTCCCCCCCCCTCCCCCCTTTGGAATGTTATCATTATATCGTGTAAGGTATCATTTGAAAGGACTTTTTATCCCCGACTACGTCAAAGCCAAAAAGAAGGGTTATGAAGGAGGGGGTTAAAATTATGGCACTAAAACGTATTTAATAAAAAATAAACTTTAAAAAAAAGTAAAAACCGACTTCAAAGAAATACTAAAAGGAGTAAAATAATTTCCATAATATAAAATTAACAGTTTCAGAAGTCGGTGCAACTCTACACTGAAGCAAATAGAAGCCACCGACTTCTGAAACTGTTAATTTTATATTATGGAAATTATTTTACTCCTTTTAGTATTTCTTTGAAGTCGGTTTTTACTTTTTTTTAAAGTTTATTTTAAATCAAGTGGATAATAATTAAGTATTATGTAATACAAGTTGGTTTTTTGCTTTTACTTTTCACATCAGGAATCTTAAAGCACCTTATGATCGGTTTATTATGTACTTCCTATAAAAACAACTTTTTATAGTGAATCGATTGAGATATAATTCGAACACCTATCATTAATTAAATAAATGTGTTTTGTATCGTATATTTTATTTAAATATAATTACCGACTTAAATAAAAGAGTCATAAAAAAGTTTGAAACACAATTTGAATAATTCAAATTTTATGATTTGAAACTGTAATGTAGTATTCAAATACGATAGTAGGTACGTTAAATTTAAAAAAATGTTCCTTCAAAAGCACTCCCTACTAAATATTTATGAGCGAAACTGAATCTTTCATTCGTACTGCATGTCAAATAGCTGCATCTAAGGAAATTGATTAAAAACGTGCCTAAGCATTTTAATAAAAGTAAATGCGTTTGGGGAGGTGGGACCCTCCTGATTTAATGTCTTCTTCCTTAAATAAATGGCTATCGCATGATTTCCCGTTTCAAGGGTTCGGTGACACAATACCTACTATCTACGCCATTTCAGAGTAGGGTAGTGAAATATCTGTTTAATTTCACGTTAAAATTGGCAAGTACATTTAAGGTTCTGTTTTATTACACTGTTTTTATGTAGCAGGTACCTAAATGTATTAAAATCTGTTTTTATTGAGCTCTCCAAAATATTTGAAATGACGTGAGGCAACAATGTTTGCTTTTTCATACATACTTATGTAGTCATTAAAAGACTTGTAAATATTCTTAAAAAATTAAACAAAATTAAGGGAAACAACAAATAGGTACCTACTGCAGTGGCCCGTTACCAATCTTCACCGACAAAATATTCAGATAGAATATTATAGTATTATAGAATATAATACTTCTAGACTTACCAATGCACGATATTCTGAAAATTTAAAGGGTATAAAAAGGACACCATTAAAAAAATAAATAAAAAAATTACCGACTTCAAAAAAAGGAGGAGTTTATCAATTCGACGGGTTTTTTTGTATGTTTTTTTTCAGAGCATATCGTTGCTAATTGTGAACCGGTAATAATGATTCTGTTTTTGTTTGAAAGAGTACTCCGAGCTGATCCCATTTAATGAAGACCTCATGACGACCTTTGGAGATAGACAATGGAACGACCCAATGGATGGATGAATGAACAGCAAATCACTCACGATTGCTGTATTTGCATGTCTATGTACATTACTTTTAAAAAAAACTGATGAACTGAAAGATTTTTATATAAACACCTCACTTTTCGAATTTTACGCAGCACTTGTAAGGCATGATTCAATTCCAACTTACCTATACTTACACCTAAATAGTTATAGACGTCAGTTAATATATTTATGTATGTACCTCCAAGTTTCCTCAACGCAGGGGTGCATGCACCCTCTAATGCGATCAAATAACGAAAGTAACGGTCTCGATAACGAGGGCAATAAACTTTTGTGTCAACTCGACTTGCTAGTTTACACTCGAGTGCGTTTCAGCGGGGAGTCATGCTGACTCAAATCTCCGTCATTACGTGAAATGACGAATTTTTATAGAATTATATTGAGCGGAATAATGAAGGAGTATGTACTGTACTGGGGTCCGAGAGCACGTCGTATTTTTAAGGAAATAGGAAGAAGATTGGTCGGCACTTCACGTGACCAGAGGGCTGGCTTGGTTTTCGGCCGTAGAATTAGCCTTGCCATACAACGTGGCAACGCTGCCAACAATCTGGGCACGCTTCTAGTCGACAGCGGTGCGGAGAAATATTTTAATGCACTCTTTTAGTTTATGTAGGTAGTCTAGGATACAATAAAAAATTAACAACATTACAATAGAAAAATTCTTTTTCTTTGTCTATACCTATATGTAAAAGTAGTTTTATTGTATTTTTTCATTAATTCATTGCATTAATACCTAGGTCCTTCATAATAATTGCATACCCGTAGTCTTTAATACTGAGAATGTAATAATTTTATTTAATCTATCGTCCGCGCATTTTAATTCCAGTGTGTACTTATACAAAACATTTCTCGAGTTGAGAATGTTTATCTAAGGGTTTTAGGTAGGTACTTTAGATGTACCGAAAGGTGCATTATGTATGTACCGACCATGTTAGAAGGTAGGTACTACTTGCCCTGTAGATGAGTCTGATTTAGTAGTAAAACTCAATAAAGAGGTGAATAAACGTTTGCGTCAACTCGACTTGCTAGTTTACACTCGAGTGCGTTTCAGCCGAGTCATGCTGACGCTAATCTCACGTTATTACGTGAAATTATGGATTTTTATGGATTTATATTGAGTGGAATGTAGAAAGTAAAATATATCTAAAAACATTAGTAGGTAGTCTAGGTAGTAAAAAAACGTTAACATGATTTATAAAAAAAAACGAAGTTGCTAGGTACATTTATTATTTAGGAATATATTTTTTTTGAACAGATCATTATTTGCTATTCGTTAAGCGCCAAATCCAATACCCAGTTTTACTGCGCAAGTTGACTTGTGCAACCGACTTTTAACCTATGGACATACTCTCAGGCCTCGCAGCATGTCGACTTCTATAAGTTTACGAACTAAGCGCGCAATGGAGTGCAATAACTTGCGCAACAAAACACGGTAGTGGATTTGACGCTCAAGACTTCAAGAGTGTGCCAGTACTCACCGTAAATTCCTACCTACGCAATAAACCAATTACCAGAACATTACCTTATCACTAAACTTACCTCACGTCAGTCATCTGGTCATCTCATACATAGTTCATACCTACCTGTAAAATAAAATAATTCAACACCTCATTCTTTTTTCAGGTAGGTATATTCAAATTCAGCCAAACAAAGGAACGAGTGTTTTTAAAATTTCACTGCGGAAGATAAATCGCCCTTCGCTTTTGTCCTTGTTATACATTCAACCCAACTCATGTCTAATTCCTTTTGCACCCCAAATCTTTTGTCCTTTTCAATCACAGAGACAAGTATGACTCTGTCTCTTTCTAGTCGTAAAAATGGCGGATGCTGCGAGTTTGCGGGGACGCAAGGGTGGGGGCATTGTTTCCGGAGGGTGAGTAGGGGTTGCAAAGTTCCTGTGAAATGAATCGGATTTTAGGGCAGGAGGAAAGCAATCAATATGAGAGTAAATACTGGAATGTTTGATGTCAATGTTTAGACAATATAATATTAAAGTTGCCTTTATGAAAGCAGCAGATAAGAAACCTTTGGAAATTTTACTAATTTTAGTGCATAAGTATGGCAGAACAGCATCCTAATTGCGCAGAACACTGGTAATCACTATGGCTTTGATTTTGACAGGTCAACAATTTCCATAGCAACGTTTACATTGTATGAACAATCCTACTTCTCCACAACTATGTGTCACGCAATGAATATTGTTATACTGTCAAAATTAAAGCTATTGAAATAACGAATGTGACACGCAATTCTGATGCAGGTTTTAAAAATAAATAAAACACCTGACCACAACTCTATTTTGTTTTCCTACAATTCAATATCCACGTGGTTGAATCGTTTACAAGACCCTGTGTAAAATAAACATTTACTGATTTATGCGTGTTTAATTTATACCCACCAATAAAATGCACTTTCACTCACACACACATCACCACCTACCTACATATAGATACCTAGTGAATATTTCTACAGCATCACATATCTTGAGCGGAGGACTCGGCCCGCATTTCCTCGGCCATTAATCCGTTGATTAGCGTGCACTAGAGGGGATTTAACGATAGCTTTCAGCTATGTAATTATACCTCTCCATCGCTACCGCCAAGTAATGGCCTCCTAGTAGTTAGCCGGTAATGGAAATGGAACTTGGAATCAACTTTTATTTTTGTTGTTAAGTCAGTGTTTCAGTAATGTAATCTATATACGAATCCAACCGTATAGGATGGATATTTTTACTGAGGTTAGGTATCGTGGATAGGTTATTTTTTGTTTTTATATTTTTTTTACCTTTTTATTTATACAAGGTTAGTCGGAAGGGGGTACTAATCTGAAAGGGTGTTGCAGTACCCATAATAATAGATAACTTTTGTTCTAAAACTTTCCCCAATACCTACTCAATAGTTTATGAGAAATAGCTGTTCAAAGATTTCATAAAAAAATACGCTAAAATCTATCTATCCTTAGCTACGATCAGCTGTGTTTACATTTTAGGTCATATTAGGGGTGACGGATTACAAGCTTAATTTTCTAAATTCGTAACTAAAGTAGGAATGAAGAAAATTAAAAAATACTAAAATAAAAATTATTTTACATGGAAATAAATAATATCGAATTTTGAAATTTTAACACAGTCATCAGTGACACCTACTTTAAGTGGGTCGCAGATTATAGTACCCCCTTTTCGACTAACCTTGTAGAAAAGTACTGACATATCTACCTTCTTCACCAGTTCCGTGAATTCAGCCTTTAGAGTCAAAATAATATTTACTGGTCACGTGCTGCTTTTTACCGTGAGGATGTTGCGTAAACAACGTTGATACCGTTGGGCCAATGTATTTACTGGAGCTCCTGGAGCCGTCTTTGTGCTGAGGGAGGACGACTAGTTTAACTCGTTATAAGTCCGACACAGGTAGGTACTCCTTTGCCTACCCCAGACGGAGGGTATCCATGAAGAATTCGACTTGAAAAAAGTAAGCTTTTATAGAGCCAGATAATATATTAAAATTACTGGCTACACCAGGTTAGTATTAAGTAGTAGGTACTTTAGTTATGATTGGCTGGAGACCTTTGAGGTGTCGCAAATGACTGCGTATTCCGCAAGAACATCTACTAGCAGTCCAATAGGAAAGAACTACAATAAAACCTTTTTATGTGGTTATTTACACGATTAAAATCCCAAAAAAAACAATAAAGACTTGTTAGACATGCACTTTACCAAAGAAAGACGATTTAAAAGGCCTTCAGAGAAAATATAGACATCTACGGATGGAAAGAATAATTCGTATTGTCCAAAATAATAGCTAATAATGTTCAAGTATATAAAGTATTTAGGTAAGAAATACCTAAATATAACTAACGGCATCAACGTCCAATGCAGCTAAATAAGTAAATAAGATCAGTATCAAAATTCATGCCGTCTAATTTCTTATTTAAATCAAATGGACTGCTATAGTGGGGGTCCCAAATCCCATACTGGCGCCCTCACCCTTATCTGGAATGTCCATTCAACTGTGACCTCTGTTCCCTTCGTAGTGATTAAAATAGGGGAGGTCAAATACTTACGACTAATGCTAGCAATGGAACCAAAATCACGCACCGACTGACCCTTCTGATTTACTTAGGAACTTTACACAAACCCCAACATAATCGAAATCTAGAGGGACCAAAAAGGTCATTGACATGAAAGTTCATACCAAATAAATTATGCGCATTCGATATGGATGTAATAAACTGAATACCTATACCTATTAAAAACATTCTAATGGTTACTGGTTGTCATCAGCAAACGGCCATGGCTCCACGTAAAACCAGGAAAGTTAAACTTCTATCATTTCATGTGCAAGTGCTAAAACGCACAACCTAGCAGATCAATGCCTGATGACGTAAAAGTAAAAAAAAGTTATAGTGCAGTATTACCTTTACCTTTGTACCGACCCATTTGTAGGGCTCAATTTTGCCAATTTTATCGTGATTCTAGAGGGATAGGAACTAATTTTGTATATTGTAATTCACGCCATCTAGCGGTAGAGCTTTGATACTTAAAGCTTTTTGCTACGCCATCTATGTGAAATAAATTGAACTTCTATTCTGTACGTTGATCTGAAAAAGCTCTGTAGCAGCGACATCTATACAATTCGTACGAAACTTATAACCAAAGAACCTTACTACAAAAATGTTTTCGAACTCGTTGGAACCAAAACTTTTCCATCAGCGAGCGAGCTTTGTCAAAAGATGCGTAAAAAAATAGAACTAACTCGAGTCTTGAAGTTTATTTTGTAAGACTTAAGTCTTAAAATTCCAGTCTGTCTTCACTTATAAAATCTTTTTTAAGTAGGTACTTACTTATAAATAATGTAATTGTATTATGTCCCATCCAAAATAAAAAGAAGGCAAGCTAAATTGGGCAGTCACCCTTTGCCCAAGGCCCTTTTACGATAAAAAAAACTTCTAATATGAACTCTATGAAACAAACTCAATAGTTGAAACGACAGCCATGCACGTTTGAACTCTATGGTACTGAAATTAAGAATGATTTCACAGTAACAGAAAACTCATCAACTACTTTTGGTCTGGCATGAATCTCACAAAGGAACCTTGCCCACCTATACGCTACCTACTACAAAAGGCAAGTTATAAGATGCAGAACAAAGTTAGTCAAATCCTCAAAGGCTGAGTTGTAAACTTTATTTGGGTTATATTTTAAAACGACAATACGAGTGATTATCGTTCGCTTTGTTGTCAGTAAACGTGGCTATAAACGGTCAATGGCAAGCTGCTAAAGGGGTAAACAAAAGGAAAAAACAGGACAGAACTTAACATGAACTGGATGGGTTTGTGAAATGATTGTTGAAATAATTATAGTTAAAGTTTGGTGAATTAGATTAAGAATGATTAATATTAATAAACAATAAGCTAGCAGCAATACAGGTTAGAAGCAAGTCTTTTACTTAATTTATAAACAAGAAAATTGAGTTAGGCTCGCTTTTACAATTAAGTAGTACCTAAGTATACGGGAAATCTCTAAATTATACCCATTAGCGTCAAGTTGTAATTTTTAAAAAGAAATGAAAGAATACAACTACCTGTCTCCTTGGATAAACGTTGAGGGATTCCAATTCTATCTATGTGAAAAAATAATAACGTCCCAAGTACAGCCCTGTAAATTTTGGCTAACACGTTTTGACTTTAAATTAAAAGTTGAACAAAGTGCGAGTTTATTGCATTTTAGGTGCTATATTTACTGGAGTCATTCACCATAGGTAGTTGCCGAGCCATTTGTGCTAACCAGTCACTTGATAGACACAGAGCCTTCGCGACATCTCATCTCGGCTTTTTTCAGTCTACCGCTAGAACATAGCATATCTTTGTCCACTGCTGTACCTACCTAGAAATCTCCCAAGCTGCCCCATAACACTCCATCCTCGCCTCGACCTAACCCAGCTACTTAGTGACGTAAAATTAATGGTGTTAATTTGATACCGAGGTATCTATTGTGATAAGTGAAGATTGTGTACAGGTTTTATCTGCATTTGTGCGGCTGGTTTTATTATTTCAGGTAAGTAAAGACTGTAAACAAGCTATATAAACGTACCTACTTACCTATCAGGTACCGGTATTCTTGGGCGCTGTGTTGAATAACGTCTACGAGTCACTCCCCGCATGGAAAACAATTTAAGCAATAGGTAATAGGTAGAGTCTAAAGATAGACCCTTCTAAAAAACCTTTGCAGGGTCAATCATTGTCACCTGGTAGATTCACGCGGTTTGCAGGAATTACACGAATTTGTTTACACCCTGTATAAAGCAGGTAGACCGTACTACTTAAACTATTCTAGACTACGTACAGTGCTATCATGTTTGGGAACGGAGTCCAGGATATTCTCATTTAAGATAAAATTATAAGATATACCTAAAAAGAAAATCTATTCCCTACTAATAGGTAATTAAGTAGGTACTTACTTACCGTATAAATCCAATAAATAAAATTATTCTTGATTTAGTTCTGTGATAATAACTGATTCCTAGAGATCGTAGTTGATACGTTAACATTTAATTTACCCATATTTGATTTACCCACTGATAAATTTAGAACACTCCAAATTCTCCAAAACTCGAAGTACTTAAAGTTACTCCAAGTAGATAAATTATCCCAAATCAGCAGAAAAACATGTCAAAGTTTCTCCAATTACACTAATGCTCTGTAATATTACAACCAATCACGTTACACAAGAATCCTAATATCTACCAATAAGATGGCGTTTTATGCTGCACTGCAATTTAATTCAGATGAGAAATTCGTCGGCCATATTGTATCGGGCTTTAGAAAGCGCATGTGCGTAGAAAGCGCGGGGCGAACAGCGAATCAGAAGCGTGTTTCGCAGCCGCCATCGCGGTAAAGGCGGGTACACACGTCACTGAGCGCATTTCGAGTGAAATTAATGATCGATACGTGCGAGGGTTCACTCCTGTTTATTCAGTTTACGAATATGGCTGCGTTGAATGAACTGCCCCTTGATTCTGATCTTTTCGATAAATCAGTTGTCGATTGTTCGGTTTGTTATGTCGTTTACTCTCGTTACGAGAATGGTAAACAAACGAGATAACAACCCGAGTCAGTCGAACGTTTTGAATCAAGGAGCTATATTCAAACGATATTCTACAACTCGGCTCGATAGTGGGCTAATTAGGTATGCTAAGTTTAGTCTTTGTTTTTAGGGTTCCGTACCCAAAGGGTAAAACGGGACCCTATTATTAAGGCTGCGCTGTCCGTCTGTCCGTCTGTCCTTCTGTCACCAGGCTGTACCTATCTCATGAACCGTGATAGCTAGACAGTTGAAATTTTCACAGATGATGTATTTCTGTTGTACTGTAACAACAAATACTAAAAAAACAGAATAAAATAAATATTTAAGGGGGCTCCCATACAACAAACGTGATTTATTTGCCGTTTTTATAGATTATGGTACGGAACCCTTCTTGCGCGAGTCCGACTCGCACTTGGCCGGTTTTTATTTTGTTACGTAACGTGTTAACATAGATAATCACTTACACAAACTTACCTACATTATGGGTACATCTTAACGTAATTTTCTATTTCAAGAAGGTATTTTCCTCTATTACCTATCTATGTACCAGCAGCTATTATTTATTCCGTGCTATCAGATTGGCATGCTTACCTTGATAACTATATTTCTCTATCAATTCGAATGCATCATAATCACTCACTTGTAGCCATATTTTATGTGACATGCGAGGCTTACCGATAAGCTATACTAATAGTAATATGTTGTTAACATTTTGCCCATATCATATTTGATGTTGTGACCATTGTCAAGCTACTAGAATTATTTAATTGCTAAGTCAATTTAGCAAGAACCAAAAACTAGATTGATTTTTTCAACTACGGACATCTTTATTCATGACTCAAAGCTGTTATAGCTCTCTCCTCAAAAGGCCATTCCAGACGTTGTCCTACATTGTTACACTCGCATAGTTTTTGATACTACAATGTCTGGACTTTAAAAGAGACCTTGAGCTCTGAGTTTGTTTCGGCTTTTCTTCTCAGAGCTAGTCAGATAGGAAATGCCGGCTCCATCTAGTCTTAAAAAAACATATAAAATTGACTTGTAAAAGTGTCTGTTACAGATTTATTTACAGAAATAAATATCATTTATCATTCAAATCGGTCAGTTAATACCTACACATTTCTGTAGACACAGACAGCTGACAATGCTCAAAAACCCGCGAAGGGTTGACACATTTTTTAGTTTATTTTATTCAAATTAATCAAATTTCAATGCATTTAACATTATGTACCTACTAACTTCTTCAAGAGCAACTATCGACAATCCATCTGCTACGCGGGCAGATTTGGAATTGATTGCTTTACCTGGTTTATCCCTTTAGGATTTTTAAATGCGATGATATCAATCTCAAGTAGATTTTACACGATTTTGTGAGTGTTTCGTTTAAGCTAATAATTAATATGATAGATCACAATGGTTACTGTTACTGGCGTAGTCAGTGCTACGCGCCGCTACGAGCTTTACCTAGTAAAAGTAAAATAACGTTACAAACTACGCCCTAAAGCAAACACGTTGCTTAAATATGTTTTTTTTATTAATGATAGTTTTACTAAATCCTACAATCTGGATGTTGGCCTTATAAAATGGTGTTTATTCTATGAAATCAATGTCTAAACCCCACAATAGATGTAAAGTCATTTCATTTTTATCACACAACCTAGAAAATAAGTCAATGCCCGTAGACAGTGCTCAACATAGCCTGTCCAGTGCTGAAATAGGGACTAAACTACACGAAGTAAAATAACGGCACAAAAGAGTGCTGTTTCGGTCAGCAAAACAGTGCGATTCTATCGATTCTATTTGTCCAAAAAATAGCTAATTTTTTTTACTAACATTTACATTTTAAAATAGGTATTAAAAATAAAAATAAACATTCTGAAATATAAGTAGCCAAGCATTGAGAACAGGGTACAAGCTACCGCTATTCAGGGCTCCAGAAAAAGGAACCTCCTCACAATGCGTGCCGTGTCAAGGATTATTATTACACAAAAATTGTTTAATGTAGGACTAATAATATAATACTACCTTTACTTTCATTTTAGCCGGTACTTTAAGCTTTGCATGTAAGTAACTACTGGTCGTAGCGGTCCGTAGCATTGACGATAAGTAAGTCATCGGTAAAATTAAGGGGCTATTCCTCAAACCGCACCAGTCAGGTGCGCTTACAAAATCAAATTAAAAATATTATAATTTGATTTCTCGATACGCACCAACGATGAAACACAGAGAAGAGCATGAAGGATTCGTAATAACTGATATCGATAGAAGTTTTAAAATTCAACTGTCCTTATTGTTTATTATTAAAACTACCAGGAAAGCAGAAATGAACTGGAACTAGGTGTTTAAGTGACTTTACTACTTAGCTCAATAATACTAAAAATATAGGTTTGGAAATATAATCATTTGTTGTTTTAAAAAGTACCAGGGCGACAGAAACGAACAGAAAATAGGCGCTTGAACGATCTCACTAAGTTGTGCACAAGCGGTTAAACATAAAGAGGAATATAAAGTAAGTATTCGTTATTAATCACTGTATCGACAGAAGTCTTAAAACTGTCCTATATCTTACCTGTAACTGTCACTTAGTGAAATCGTTTAAGCGCCTAAATAAAATATAGACGACCAAAATATACTTGGGAGCAAATAAATCGAGCCACTTCTATTTTTCACGTAGTTATAATTGTTATTATTTTTGGTATTATGGAACAGATCAATTCTAAACATATATCGCCTAAAAGGTTATTTGATAACCATTACAATGAGGGTAGTTTTTTGTATTTTGAATTACTAGTCGCACGCAGAAGGTTTGCCGATGACTGCCCCTCCCACTTCACCGACCGCTACCCGCGCTCGTGTGGCCTACCTACTAATTGTACCGACCATCGACGCGTGACGTCATGAGGCTATCGGCAAACCTTCTCCGCGCGACTTATAGTTATATAATTCATGATACGAAAACTAATAACCAGGACACGTGAAAAAAGGAGAGGCTCGATTTCTTTGCTCCCAAGTGTAGTTAATCAAGCCGTGATATTTCACGACGGTTTAGAACCATGCTTGAGTTCTTGATGCTGGACGATTAGGTATTTAAAATTCATATATTTACGCAAGCAAATGACGTTTATAAAGCACATTGTTCCTTTAGAGGTAAAATATTATGCTTAACGCTTGTCAATCAAATCACATCTCTGCTCTCGGAATGAACCTATATACACCTATGCCAACTCTGAAATTGCGAGATGACTCTGTTGTGACTTAAATGATTTTAAGAATGCTAGATGAACAATGAGCATGTTTGATGTTAAATCAAGAAAGGACTTGTCACACAGGATGCGTTATACTTCCTACGGTCCGGTCAAATCGAACGCAGCCCGCATCCTATGTGAACATCATTTGCGTTATAAATATATTTTATGTAATTACGATCTGACTATGCGAGCACAAGCAAAGAACGTAGGGAACGCACCGGTCAGGCGGTCAGGGTGGGGAGGTAGCGGACAGGCTGCCCGGTTGCGGGCAGGCGGGCAGCGGGCGGCGGGTGACGGGCGGCGGTCCAGGCAGTTCATAGGGGTGATCGATGTTGCAAAAACATGAATGATGACATCGATAATGACATCAATCAAATATAAAATGGCCGCTGTTTGACCTGCCCGTCAGATCGCTGACCGTGCCCGGATCGCTGACCGGATGCTCTGACCGGATGCCGTGCCCGGATCGCTGACCGGTTGCCCTGACCATGAAGTTCGCATAGGATGCGGGCTGCGTTCGATTTGACCGGACCGCAGAACGCATACAGTGTGACAAGTCCTGAAACATCAAACATTATAATTATGCTTGTCAAGCACGTAAATATTTTTGATTGTTTACGATACACTCGTATGCGTGTGCTTGTTCAAAATGCACCGTTTTGGTCCATAACTAGTCGGGCAATCCCGAAAAATGCACATGAATAAACTGTATGTAAGCAACCTTATTATGAATGTGTCTCACGAAAGTTATAAATACAAAACCACCTAAACGCTTTACGGACAGCGTCCTAATTGTACAAAATACTCGTAATCACTATGGCTTTGATTTTGACAGATCAACAATTTCCATAGCAACGTTTGTATTAACAATCCGACTTCTCCACAACTCGTCCCCCTCCGGGCTAACTGTCGTATCTAGCAATTGATATTTTTTCAGTAGTTGTGTTAGCTGTGGCTTTTTAATGAATTAATAACTTTTTTATATTCTCTCTTGGCTTGGTTAGTAGTTGGTCTAAAGCCCTAAGATAACTATTTATTTATTTCTATTCATTTGAAGCAGATACGTCACTCTGTGAGAAGTTCTCTGAAAAATTATCAATTGCTAGTTACGACAGTTAGCGCGGAGGGTGACGAACTATGTACCACGCAATGAATATTGTTGTATTGTGATACCTACGCAATTCGGATGCAGGTTTATCTAATCGCCAAGTGAGGCTTCTAGACATCTATTAAAAATGGAACGCTTGTAGTATGCAATGTTCTACAAAAACTTTAGTAAATAAGAAGAAAACCCCTACATACAATTTTATGTGGACCCGCTTTTTATCGTGGCCGTTTAATGGTCTTTTTATTTTTATGGCAGACGTGTCCCGTCCGCTACCGTCTACTTCAATTATTTATACGATTCCATAAAAAGTGCGCATCTAATAGAAGACTTTATATCGCCCATTTATTCTTAAACCTATCAAGGAATTATAAAAGTATCTATAGGTAGGTAGGTATCTCTCGATATCTTGTTTCAATCAATTCAGCATATCGCAGTCCACGGGCCCATTTCAATTTGTGCCAGTGCAGTTTGTGCAAGTTGCCTAGTGGCCTTCTTCAGGTTTTCAGGTCATCTGGCACTAAGACGTCCCACAGTGCATTCGCTAGAATTGTAAGACGACGCCGCGGCGGTCACAATTATGCTATTAGTGTCCGTCATAATTTATAAATGCTCGATCAAAAACGAACATTTATTTTCGCGATGGTCAAATATCTTATTATTTTAATGGTTAACGAAACAAAATTCTGGAAAAGTTGATAACAGTCTTCTTTAGATTATTGCAACAGGATTAGCAGGATCAGAAGCCCAATTCTCGTAATTAATTTGAAGTAAGACTGAAGGTTGACCGAACTGAGATTAAATTATGAATTTGATAAAAAATGGTATTCTGGTACACTTAAAGTTAGGTCCGGTTTCAGTATCATCTTTGTCTATCTCGATATTATGTCAATTCAGTCAACTTAAAATCTATTACCGATAGCATACCGATATCAACAGTCATAGACTAAAATTCTAGAAATAAATGAGAATTCCATCGTGTCAAAATGGATCAATACTTAATGTAACAAGAATACCCTTTTGGCTGCAGTCAACTTTCAATCTCATTTCAATATAATCTCACGTTTGCCGTTGTTTGTCAACGAACAAGAATACCGTTTGTCATATTTATGAGATTGACATTTTTAATTACGAGAATTGGCCTTCTGATCTTTATCAACAAAATGATCAATTGGTGAAAAACATTAGTTTAGAAGCTGGTTAAACTAGAAGCTTTAAAAATAATGCAGGTTCTTTGATGACTTTACCTACTCTATTCCTAACAGTTTTGGACTTGACCCGTAGCCTATCTAGATACTCACCCCGTGTTTAGTTAATGCTTTTTGTCTCGTTTTGTAGTCAAATAGGTTGTAGCGAGACATTCCATTATTAAAATTCGACGATTAAAACATCTGTCTTTGTAAAACAAATATATTGACACTTCTGATATAGAAAAATATACTGCTAGATCGCCTTTGGAATTTCATTTACCAACTCCGAATTAATTTATAAATATCAGTCATGGACGTACAAAAAATATCAGTGTAATATTATACAGAGGCTTGATAGTACTACGAAGCCTCTAAAGTGGTGACCCCGCGAACAATGTGCACGCATGGACGTACAAAAAAGATCGGACGGAACTCCCGCTAAGACAAAACTGTGTCCCGTAATGGCGGCGACTATCTAAGTGTGAATGAATTTAGGGTTGTCATGTTAGCCAAATTTACCCATTTTATATCATTTTATTTTAAGACAAATAAAGGTTGGCAGACAAATTTCTTGGAAATGTCGGCAGAATTATACCGTGCCATTTGAAAAGGTTAATGGTAAGAACCAAATCTCCCTATGAAAATATCTGCAAAATAAATGCCATGTTAGCTTAGATTGTTAATTTACGTTTTGAGGTACTGCATATGTAAGAACACACCGGAGTCCTCCTTTAGTTGCATTATATAGCTCGTTAGCTTCAAAATGTAGACTGCAAATGACACTGTATTTGTTTGGAATTCAATCGTTTTCACCGTTACAATTTCTCATTTTTTTAATCCTATCATTTCTCCATACTTCATTTTCTTTAGGAAATCTAGTAAAAAAATATATAAATAATATACTTACCTAGTAATAAATAAATTGAATTGAACAAAAAACTATAAATTTCCCATATTTAGGGTAATTTGCACACGTGAATATTGACAACACTGGCCTTGTGACGGATTCTTTTCTTCTGGTGAATACATTGATTTTATTGTATACAATTGGGAATTAAGTGATTGAATTATTCATTGACCTATGAAACGTGATTCCTGGATTTTTTTTCTTCCGATCACTACGGTTTTTACACCATTTCACCACACAAGACATGCTATATTTTAATTTTTTTTGCTGCTTTTTGTCCCGACTCTGTTGACGTTTACGCGTGTAATGACTGACATTTTGTGAATGTGAGCGTGCCAGCCTGTACGTACAGCAAACTGACTGACTCTGAGTGACACAGTTTTTTGTTAGCGAAAATCTGTCCGATCTTTTTTGTACGTCCATGTGTGCACGCAAGAAGAAATCAATCGGCACCATATCATCGGCATGATCGAAGCCCTGACAAAAGAAGTAGCTGCGCTTAAAATGAATCGTGAAAATCATCATCGACGATCACAACGCTTCCGAAGCCGATCAAGTTCCAAACCGCATGACCGGAGTAACACGTTGTGCTTTTTCCATCGGAAGTTCGGGAAAGCTGCATATAAATGTAGGAAACCATGCAGTTTTCAAAAAAACGCACAGCCGGAAAACTAAGAAAGACTGAAGCCGTGGCGGTGGCCGAAGTCGACAACCTATCAACATACCGCCTATTCATAAAGGACATTACGACCGGACAAAAATATCTTGTCGATACCGGCGCTAATGTTTCCGTTCTTCCCGCCAGCGTTCGCGACAAAAAGCAAAGAACTCCGAGCAACTACCTATACGCTGCCAACGGAACGCAAATCCCTACATTCGGTGAGCGAACTGTCACTCTGAATATCGGCATGCGACGTCCTTATAGTTGGCGATTTGTGATAGCTACAGTCAGTAGACCGATATTAGGCGCTGACTTTCTACATCATCATGCCCTTATGGTAGATCTTCACGGGCGAAGACTGGTAGACACAAAGACGAATATGTCAGCATCCGGATTCCTTTCACCTGCATCTGAAGGAAGCATACGAACCATAGACGACAACCTTCCGTACCACGACCTCCTAGCCAAGTATCCGGATATCACAAGACCAAGCCTACAGAAATTTTGCCCCAGTGAAGTCGAGCATTACATCGAAACTACCGGTCCACCGATTTACGCAAAGGCGCGTCCTCTTCCGCCACATAAGTATAATGCCGCGAAGGAAGATTTTCAACTCATGATGAGCCAAGGCATCTGTTGTCCATCAAATAGCCCATGGGCAAGTCCGTTACACATGGTTTTAAAGAAAGACGGAAAATATAGGTCATGTGGCGACTACCGTAGACTCAATGCGGTAACAACACCCGATCGCTACCCGATACCACGTCTGCATGATTTCACTCACAATCTTCAAGGTAAGAAGATATTCTCCAAGATAGATTTGCAGAAAGCTTACTATCAGATAAGAAACAGAGAAGAAGATATCAAGAAAACAGCCGTAATCACTCCATTTGGTTTGTATGAGTTCACGAGAATGTGTTTTGGCCTAAGGAACGCAGGCCAGACCTTTCAACGTCACATCGACAACGTTCTGCGTGGCCTACCCGTTTTCTCATTCGTGGATGATATCCTCATCGCCTCAGAAAATGAGGATACTCACAGAACAGACCTTGAAGAGGTGTTTCGACGACTCAACGACAACGGTTTGCAAATTAATGTTGCTAAATGCACCTTCGGCCAAGCAAAACTCGATTTTCTAGGGTATACAATTAGCTCAGAAGGCATTTCTCCGACAGAAGAGAAAGTGAAAGCAATCAGATCGTACCCACTGCCTAACACTGTTCAAGAGCTTCGCCGTTTCGTTGGAATGCAAAATTTCTATCGTTCTAATTTACCCCATGCTGCTGAGCACCAGAAGGAACTAAGTAATTTTTTTCACAATGCAAAAAAGAACGATAAAACCAAGATCAACTGGACTACAGTAGCCAAAGAAGCTTTCGACAAGTGCAAACAGGACATAGAAAACGCAGTCCTCCTCGCCTACCCATCTCCGAGCGAACCTTTTGCTCTAATGACGGATGCATCGAATACATGTGCTGGCGCCGTTATTCAACAAAAAATTAACGGAAAATGGAGACCGCTGGGATTTTTCTCCAAGAAATTCAGCGACGCTCAACAAAAATACAGCACATACGACCGCGAACTGCTGTCAATATATATGGCGATACGACATTTCCGTCGCGTTTGAAGGACGCGAGTTGATCATTTACACGGATCACAAGCCATTGATACATGCACTAACGGCAAACAGTAATACTGAGACACCTCGTCGTACAAGATATCTTGAATATATCGGACAATTCACATCCAATATTCAACATATAACTGGCAAGCACAATCAAGTGGCAGACGCACTATCACGAGTAGAAGCAATAACCTGCCCGACACCTATTGATTACGACTAGTTAGCCAAGCAACAGTCACAAGATGATGAGCTAAAAGCGCTAACACGTACAGGAAAGTATGTTTTTAAAAGTATCACTATGCCCAATTCTGCAACCAAGGTTACATGCGAGATGTCAACCAGTGCCGCTCGTCCATACTTGCCACCCGAATTTCGAAAAGTTGCATTTCAAGCGATTCACAACCTTAGTCACCCTGGAATAAGGACTTCAAGGAAGCTAATCACTGCCCGCTACTTTTGGCCTTCAATGAATAGCGATGTGAATAACTGGACTCGAACCTGTGACCCGTGCCAGCGATCGAAAGTGCAACAGCACACTAGGGCACCCATGGCTAGTTTTAAACAAGCGAATCGACTGGAGCACGTGCATATCGATATTGTTGGTCCATTACCTATATCGAACGGCTACCGATACCTGTTGACCATGATAGATCGGGCTACCAAATGGCCTGAAGCCTGCCCACTAGAAGACACAACCGCAGAAAAGGTCGCGAGTGTTTTCTACGAAGGCTGGATAGCAAGGTTTGGCTGCCCAGTGACAATAACCACCGACCAGGGAAGGCAATTTGAATCCGATTTGTTCAAAAAACTAATGCATCGCATGGGAATACATCGGACCCGGACCACTGCTTACCACCCGCAGTGTAACGGGATGATTGAACGTTGGCACCGAACGCTTAAAACAGCACTCACAGCGAGACTCAACTCGACAACATGGTCTCAGGAGTTACCCACAGTCTTACTCGGCTTACGAGCGACAATTAAAGAGGACGTATGTGCAAGTACAGCTGAACTATTATATGGCCAAACATTACGGTTACCCGGAGAATTCTACGACGAATCTCCTAAAGATTGTGATACATCTTCAAGCTTTATGGATAAGTTAAGCGGAGCGTTGAAAAAGGCGCAGGCACAAAGGAAAACAAACCAATCACGAGCTACGTTTATACACGACGAGTTACATAAATGCTCCCATGTATACGTTCGTAATGATGCATCGAGTAGACCCTTAACGCCAACATTCAACGGTCCTTTCGAAGTTATCAATCGACAAGCGAAGTATTATACGATCAAGCTGCGCAACAGAACCGCCAATGTAACCATCGACAGGCTGAAGCCTGCATTTCGTTTGAATACTGATGTGGAAACAGCTAAGGACTCATACGCGTATGTCACCCGATCAGGGAGGACATCCAAACCCTCCGTACGCTTTACTAGCGGGGGAATTATGTAGCGAGACATTCCATTATTAAAATTCGACGATTAAAACATCTGTCTTTGTAAAACAAATATATTGACACTTCTGATATAGAAAAATATACTGCTAGATCGCCTTTGGAATTTCATTTACCAACTCCGAATTAATTTATAAATATCAGTGTAATATTATACAGAGGCTTGATAGTACTACGAAGCCTCTAAAAGGTAAATGGTTTTCTTCCTTTATTTTTCGGTATCTACAATAAAAAAAGGAATAATGGATAGGTACAGACTTGTAGGTATGAGGTTCTTTTGTAAGATTGATTCCTGACAACCTAAACTATCCCCACAAGGTTAGTCGGAAAGGGGGTACCTACTAATCCGAAAGGATATTAAAACACTCATAATAATGAATAACTTTTGTGCTACATCTTTCCCCAAAAGTCAATAGTTTTAGAGAAATAACTGTTTAAAGATTTCCTAAAAAAACGCTTAAATCCATTTATCATCATTCATCAGCTGTGTTCACATTTTATATATTTTTAAATAATAGGTCAGATATTATATCTAAGGCTATTACCTAATTCTGTTGTAAGTTCTGAATTTGTGCCTAAATCAGAGTTGTCGATTTTATGAATTGAATAAAAATAATTAATTTTGTACAGAAATAAATATAATCGAATTTTGAAATTTTAACACTTGCTTTCAAACAGTCATCAGTGATACTATACGTGGCCCGCGGATTAGTACTCCCTTTCCGACTAACCTTGTATAATAGTAGAATAAAACGATTAGCAATTACTTAAGAGCGTGTATGCCGGACGGCGTTTCATACAAATTTTCAAGTCTTTGTTTTTCGTAATGACTGAACCGATTTTGATGAAACTTCACACACATAAGCAATATACTTAGGTCTAAAAAGTTAGTAGAAAACATTTTCGAATAGTCTTACTTAAAAAAAGATAATTGGAAATTTCTGTTTGTATGGAAAATTTTAAATCGGTCTAATTTAACTGTAACACTATTTTTCGCAAATGTTTTCTACCAACTTTTTAGTCTTATGTATCCTGCTGATGGGTATGAAGTTTCATTAAAATCGGTTCAGTCATATCGAAAAATAAGGACTTGAAAATTTGTATGAAATGCCGAACGGCGTACACGGTCTTAAGAAAAACGCGCGGTGTTGGTATGAGTTTTTTTAATCTATAAATGCAGTTTTTCAAAACAAATCGACACCATGGCTCCTTAGAAATAGTTCAGATGTTTATAGTTTAAGATTTATCACCATTCTCAACTAAACCATTCTCAATCATATTTGTATTAACCCCGTAAATCGAGTATACCTATTACTAAATGTATTCAGGTATTCAGGAGCAACCTTTTTGGTACCTTTATTAATAAATTAAAAGAACTAGATATTGGCCATTCGTGCTGAAAAAGAATTCTGAATCGCCATTAAGTCGTTTTTTTTTGTTTTTTTTTTACCATTTTAAGGCTTTTATTTTTTTTTTCACCTTTAAAGGCCTTTTTTTTTAATACAAACTTTTTGAGTTTCATATTCAAGGAGAACATAATAATATTTATCTTTGCGCTTTGTTTAATCAAAGTCTTTGAAGTTAACAATCATAATTAAAACAATACCAGCTAATATTTAGTCTACTAAAAAATTTACTAAGTATAGGTACCCATCACAATGTCGAGGAATATTAATAATAACCAACTTCAGAAAATTCTTTCCCAAGTTAAGGTCGTTTTTTGACTTTTGACTTTTGTACCTATATCATGCGTTCAAAAGAATTATAATTCTAGGCTGTTTTGATTAGATTAGTTATTGATTAATTGATATGATTTAAAACGGAATTAAGCATTTGAAAGGTTTGTAGCCATTTTACATATTATATTATAATGTTCTTTTCAGCACAGTCCAAGTTGTTTTTTTTAACCCTGGTAAAACTTTTTCCAAACATTTGCCTCGGTAGCATTGACGCAGAATTCGTATCTACGTCGATGCCCTGAAGACTAGGTTTTGACTGAATTTCATACTCTCTTTTATAAGTACTAAACTTCTTCAATGTTCTAAAACTTTAGTTATTTATCTATAGCAAAATGTGACTCTGGTCCGAAAGGATAATTAAAAGTTATCTTGGTGATATTACGTACCTACTACCTGTATTGCTTATTATCCACACGCAACTTAATCTAGATCGATAATTTAATGTCAACGTCTCAAGTAGTTTTAGATGCTTTACACACCACTATGTAGTTATATTTACCAATTTACCATAGTATTTACTGAGGCCCTTAAATAAAATACCTACGCAGGGGTAAGATGCCAATATTTTTGGCAACATCTGGCTTTATGTCTCATGCAATTTGCTTTGTCAGATAATGCATTTAGGTACTTCAACTTTAACGACGCGCTCCCAATAAAGGAACCCCTGTTTTACCATGAAATTATATAATTTTCTATATATATTGTACATAAAAGTTGCAAGAGGGACTCTGCTTTGATGGGAAAACATCGATCTTGTGACTGATTAGTTCTGGTTTACGCCGTGCATCGTAAAAGACGCGTAAACCGCTAATTTAAGATTTACGATACCGTAAATCATGTTTGTTTGGTGCTGTTGTGACAATGGAACATGTCGTGTCATATTATATTGATGAAAATATATGCTCCTTTTTGATAAATGCAATCACGATTACATATTATATTCATGAAAATGATTAATGCATTTTGTGGTGCCGAATTTCGTAAGGTTATTAATAATACTGCCAGGTTATTTTCCCATGATGCCGAAGATTTATTTCATCTATTCGAGAGATTTTATTTTTATTCAAAGGAAATGCTTTAGATGTGTAATTATTTAGTGCGTATTATAAAAGGATAGAAATAATACTTGCTAAATTAGTCGTGCATATTATGGCATAAATTACACAGCACTTAATACTTCAGCCACAGATTAATTTAAAGATCTTTTAATCCTTAATTATTTCCATTTTGTTTCTACGGTGCTTGTACTCATGTATGCGCGGTTCTTAGAGCATACCATGCTCTAAGGCGCGGTTCGACTGAGACTGAGACATGTCGCAATAAAACCTATTTACTTCGACAACCATAGTTATAGATTTTTTTGGTATATTTCAACCTTAGAATAAGAACTAATTATTATTCTAAGATTTCAACAACTAACTTCATGGTGTCGCATTTCCGATACATACCGATACGAGTACGTAACTTCCGTAACAATGAAAATTTTACCCTCAATACGCCAGAAGAAGTATACCTACCTTCAAAAATACTTTCAGTTTAAAAAATAAACTACCTAAGAGAATAAGCAGCCTTTTTTTAAGTTGTTTTCCTTAATGTCCTCCTGCCAGCATAATTTAATAAAGGAGAATGCTGTATTTAATAGAGCATAGAGTCAATGTATATGGATCAAATCTCTCTAATAAACATTGTCTTAAAGTAAAAGAAGTCTATGAAATATTCAATCGTTAAATGGCATCGTAATGAATGGCCATGTAGGTACCTAAGTTGGTGTTACGTTTTACTCACAAACTATAGTATTGTACATGTAGGTATAATACAAAGCAATGGGGATAACGGGAACAGTTTTTGATTATTTTATTCAAATCCCGCTGTCCCCATCAATGGGGATAGAGCAATGGGGACAACGGGAACAATTTTTGATTATTTTATTCAAATCCCGCTGTCCCCATTAATGGGGACACGGGCAATGGGGATAACGGGAATAGGTACTCCTTTAATTTAAGACGTAATCTACTAATGAATAACGATCCACCGTTTCGGTTTAACTTCGATTCAGATTCGGTTCAACTGCAGTAGTTACGTAAGTGGATTCAACTGTTCAACCAATTTTTGGTATTTAGATTGTATGACTTACCCTATGGATGCCATTCTGATATCTCGACCGTATTTAAACGAAACCATGTTCTAGGGGTCCAATAAATTATACTACCTAACAGAAGCTTTTTTTTCCATAAAGATTTTTTATAGAGTTATGTATTCGCCAAACATTGCAACAATCCTCAACTTTACCATATATTTATTACAAAGTGAATGCTGCAGTATATATTTGCTACAACAGAAGATCATGCCAAGCAATTTGAGGTAGGTATTGCAGACTCTCAATCAATGGTACCCGAACTGAGGTCGAACCGGTGATTTAGACAGTTTTCGTTTTATGTTTGACAGCAAAAACAAAACCAAATTATTGATCAACATTGATAGAACATTTTTCGTAAACAAAAACTGACTAACGGTGTGGTACGTTTGCGGTTAGGCAACAAGCCAAACCGGTGTCATAACCGATGAACTGTAAAATGTATATCAAAACTAGCGACCCGCCCCGGCTTCGCACGTGTACGTTTTACAGCTTAAAACCTTCTTCTTGAATCACTCTATCTATTTAAAACAAACCACATCAAAATGCGTAGCGTAGTTTTAAAGATCTAAGCATACATAGGGACAGACAGACAGCGGGAAGCGACTTTGATAAATACTATGAAGTGATAGTATAATAATCGTTTCTTGAAATAATAATCCCTTTTGTTCGCTTAAGAGCATAGCACACCATGATTCATGGTGTGTTGTGGTTTTTCGTAAAAAAAATATTAAAACCGGCCAAGTGCGAGTCGGACTCGCGCACGAAGGGTTCCGTACCATTATCTATAAAAACGGCAAAAAAATCATGTTTGTTGTATGGGAGTCCCCTTAAATATTTATTTTATTCTGTTTTTTAGTATTTGTTGTTATAGTGGCAACAGAAATACATCATCTGTAAAAATTTCAACTGTCTAACTATCATGGTTCATGAGATACAGCCTGGTGACAGACGGACAGACAAACGGACAGACAGACAGACGGACAGACAGACAGACGGACAGACGCACAGACGGACAGCGGAGCCTTAGTAATAGGGTCCCGTTTTACTCTTTGGGTACGGAACCCTAAAAACATCAATGTTTTCGACTTGACTGGACTCCGTTTGTCAAAGTAAGTATGTAAATTATCGGAATCAGTGCCCAGGACAAAAAATAATGAATTGAAAATGTTTCATTGCAGTTTTTCGTAATTAAAATAAAGTCTTTTTTGAGTAAATTTAACTCTCTTCATTATTTAAAATACATTATCCAGGTGGCGTAATTATTTCTAACCTGTAAATATTAAATAAAATAACAGCTCAATAATTTTCAACGCTTTAAGCACGTTGTGTATTTCGAGCTTCTAGGAGTGTACTCAGAAGCTGACAGTGTTATAATAATACTAGAATTATTGTTCAAATATGATGGGCTGCTGCCTGCTGCAGCATTTCGAGAATTGCTAGTCCATTGTGGCTACGTAGAAGCAGCCAATGCTTGACCGTGAACGCTGTTTATGTTGATGTTTAAGAAGAACCGGCATTATCTGAAATATAAACATCCCATGTTAAATAAGAAAAAAGGGAAACCATTCAAGTATATTCTTTTATTCTAATAAAATTACTCTTTCTTAAGTCCTCTTCTGTTCTATTCCATCTACAACTAATTTTTATATTATTCGTCGTGAATAGAAAAAGATACTTAATTTCTAAATTTCTTAAATACTCAGATATTAAAAGGACGTGCAGACAGTAGCTATAGATAGGCAGGTTTACCTAGTGTAGAGCTAAGAATAGAAGCTCTAGGTATTGTATTATTAACTAGTTAATTTAATTATTTTTGATACAATTTTGAATGATAAAATGTAATGCTTACAAGTAACTTTTTTTTTTACCTATCTAACTCAACGTCTGTTTGCGACAAACATTTTATAGCAGGGTATAGCTCTATTGTTATAGCCATAAATAATTCCGGACAAACAATCTCTAAATCCAATTTTGTTTGGTATAAAATTTACGATCTCAAGGCGCACCATAGGCACGGGGCATTATGCAAGTCATGCAATTTTCTTCCCAAACTTTATTCTCTTTTTTATAGGCGTCTACTTGAGTAATGAAAAACTATTAAAGTGGTCGTGTGGGGATAAAGCGAGGGTCGTTGGGACCTTCCAGTTTTATTATGGCCCGACGAATGGCGTCGCGCTATTTTTACAACCCTGCCAATTTCATGAGCCCCGCTAAAAGATGGCAACCCACGTTTACGCGTTCAAATAAATATGTATACCTACATAGATAAATAGGTAGGATAGATATTGGGGCTTAGGCATCATATTGTTTTGTAGGTGCACGTAATCTGTTTAACTTTGTAAGCCATGGATAGTCATAGTATCTAAGTTTAAAGAAGTTTATTTTCATAAAGACAAAAATGCCACTTACATGAAAATATAATAGGATCATTCTCACTATTTTAGTGAGCTTATTCGAGGTCGCCGAACGCTCAGTTAATAATAATAATAATAACCCCCCGTCGTATCTCTACGTTGCCGTCGTGGTGGGGCTTGTGCGCCTTAATGAGCGCTAGGGCTATACCGGTAGATACGCTCATGCCGGGCAGGTCTAGGGTGAGAGGTCAGACCAAGAGGGGTACAAATTTGCTCCTGGTCCACTCCCAGGCCAGGAGCATTTTCCTCTTCCAAATTTCCGTCTCCCAATTCCTTTTTCCCGAATTCCCTTCTTTGCCTAGCCTAATCCCAAACCACAATCCTTTCCTCCTAGGTTTCTTGCCCACTCCCAGGCTAGAAGCTTTCCCAAGTCCTAATCTCGTTATACTCATATGTGATGCGCCTAAGAAATAGAATAATACCCCAGGCGGGTACCGGAGCCAATCGTGATGGAGAATCCCGCCCCGGGCCTTCCAGCCCGGGCTGCCCTACGTATTCTGGGGAGGGCACCGTATCGCACGAGTCTGCCCAGTCTCGAACTGTTGCAGTTCAACCTCAATCTTCACCAACATCGTCATTATTCTCATCCGTCCCTTCATCACCACCTTCTTATCTCGGCAGAATTCACGAGATAAGCTCATCCATATCATCACCCCTATCATCACCCTTACCATCACACCTCGCCGAAGACACGAACACTAACACACCCACATATAACACTTTGAGTAACCCAGGAAGGAGTGTTTTGCAGGAAATGCTTCCTGCAACCACCCTTGCTGGCCGAAATAGACAGCGGATGAAATGGACTTATGATGTGAACCGACAGTTGCTCCGCTGCTATTACACAGTAACAAATTGCGAAACTAACCTAACAGGATATCGCCCAGCATTACACGCAAAGTTCATAGAACTTTACCCAGACCTTAATATACTCACGGAACAAAGACTTGCAGACCAAATCAGAGTTATACATCGTAATAATAGAATTTCTCCTGCGGAAAGAGAAATCATCAAAAGAGAAATAGCATTAGCAGAAAATATTGATAATGGACCTTCAGTGTCTCGAATCTCTTCACGCACTCGCAACACACGCACACATAGAATCGATAATAATAGCCTAAATCATATAGATTTAGAAAGGGAACAACTTAATACACATGCTATACAAGAATTTCTACCCACACAAACAGAAAACATAGACTCACAGACAACTAATACACAAACAACACAACCATCACATTTATACTCAATATCACAAGAAAGATTTTCGCAGTCACCAATTCGTACAATGGACACCCAGACAGAAATATCGGTCGAAACAGACGACTTTCAAGTTGAGCATATATTTAATGAATGCATTAATAAATATAAAGGTACAGATCCAACTCTACGCCCAAATATACCGAAACTTAAAATTACACATCATTCAAAAATAACTGTGAATACATTAAACCAGCTAGTCAATACCGAATTATTAAAAAATACCCATCCTAGTATAGAAGAAATACAAGACCTCATTTACTGTGCAGCTATAACAGCCACTACCATACACAATAAAAAGAATTTAAATAATCGAACCAGAAATAGTAGGTAATAGAAATAGTAAACCAGCGTGGCAAAGACGTATTGAAACAAACATAGCAAATTTAAGAAAAGATATTGGGTTACTTACCCAATACCTAAAAGACAACCTATCAATCAGGAAACGAAACAAATTAAACAGTAAATATAATAGTAAAGAAGCAATAGAAGATATGGATTCGAAGACACAACGGTTACAGGCGCTGTCTAAAAGGTTACGAAGATACAAGAAATCCAACCAACGACATAGAGACAATATAGTATTTAGCACTAATCAAAAACTTTTTTATAGAAACTTTAGTAAGGAATCTAGTATAAAAGACCCACCTAATATCACCGAGGTAGAAAAATTCTGGGAAGACATTTGATCAAGACCAGTAGAACATAATAATCAAGCAGAGTGGATTAAGGCAGAAGAAGTAGGGACAGAATCTATTGAACCGATGCCGGAAGTTATAATAGATAAGGAAGACGTAGAGCAAATAATAGGCAGAACACTCAATTGGAAAACACCTGGTCCTGATAAGATACACAATTATTGGTTAAAATATTTCACAACAACACACAAATACATGGCAGACGCATTCAACACACTTATTAGGGAGCCTAATACTATACCTATGTTTTTCACCCAAGGCAACACATATTTAAAACCCAAAGACACAGAAACTACTAACCCAGCTAAATATCGACCGATAACATGTTTACCAACTTTGTACAAACTTCTAACATCCATCATATCTCATAAGATTAACACACATCTAACACACAACAATATAATAGCCGAAGAACAGAAAGGCTGCAGGAAAGGCTCGAGAGGCTGTAAAGAACAACTAGTAATAGATGCAGAAATTCACAATCAGGTCAGGCAGGCACACAGAAATCTCTATTACGCTTACATCGACTACCGAAAGGCGTATGATAGTGTTCCCCATTCATGGTTAGTGCATGTTTTAAAACTCTACAAAATAGACCAAACAGTAATAGAATTCCTAGAACGAGCTATGCAAAAATGGACCACTACGTTAAATATTAACACAGAATCAGAAACCTTAAAATCAAAGCCAATTAAAATAGCAAGGGGTATATTCCAAGGTGACTCTTTAAGTCCCCTGTGGTTTTGTATGGCTTTAAATCCCTAATCCCGAATTTTAAATAACACAAAACAAGGATACGTTATACATAAAGAAGATGACACAAACATTACACATTTACTCTACATGGACGACATTAAGCTTTATGCTACTATATAAAAATAATCTGTGGTCATTGGAAATCCATGTTGAACAATGGATGTTTACGGCACAATAAGAACGAAGACACAAAGTTTGACCTAGGAGGACAAGATGAAAGGTCACGAATGTGGAGGTACTAAGTAGAATGGCCATTAAGGAAACGAGGCTGGTAAAAACCATAAAACAGAAAAAAGTTAGGCATATCTTGAGACACGACCGATATCAACTGCTGCAAATTTAGTGATGAGTAAGATAGCGGGCAAGAGTAGAGTAGCCAGCAGGGAAATGTTGCGCCTGCTTAACATCCAAAAGTAGACCGGCATTAAGAAAACAGGAGACCTGCTCAGATTGGCTCAGGACAAGGGAAAATTTTGAAAGATGACTGTCGACCTTTAGTAATTAAGAGGCACGAGAAGAAGAAGAACGAAGAGATGATCAGGGGCTCATGTCAAATTAGCTACTACGAGGTTAAGTTGCGCGTACCTCCATTGGGTCGTGTATGGGTGACTATTCCTCCATGCCGTCGGTCCCGGTCACGAAGCAAATACAAAGCAAATACTTTGTATTTGCTTCGTGGTCCCGGTTGTTATAATGAATACCAACCAATGACCATGGTTACAGAAAGTCACTCTGTTTAAAATTCTGATAATTATTCTGCTGCATCAAGTTACACTGACTGCAACAAACTTGGAAAAAAGCTATGCTGATGAAGACAGGCTAGGTAGATAGGTCGGCTGGCTGGCGAATAGTGGGTGTGCGGCAGGATAAAGCGTTCCATGCCCACCTCTTCGGGGAATAAAGGTGTGACAGTCTCATAAAGCCTCTACTAACCAGTGGCGTGCACAGAGTTTTTAGACAGGGTAGGCAGAATTTTTTTAAGCTATTTCTTACCAAAAATACTGCATGTTGGCTTTAGTTCGTCATCTCGTCGATTAAATAATGATGTAGGTACTCGTGATTGCCACCTCGAATATCCTATATAGGATATTCGAGGTGGCAATCCACCTTTCATTTCCATTGAATCAGTCAATCTATATAGATTGACTGATTTTATGGACGTATCAATTTACGGATATTCGATGTGGCCTTTCGGCCCGTTTTTTTGTTGTTCTGCATTTGCAAATTAAATAATAGCAGTGAAAAGATGGTGGTATGTGTACAAGGATCTAAAAAAATATTTTAGGATTTTATTTTATTTGTATATTAAATCTACACGTCTATCTTTCTGTAAGAAAGTCTGCAATATAGAATCGTAAAAGTTGGGAAGGCGTTTCATTTCCTTAAGCAGGTGTTTTTCTATTGAAATTATGGAAAGATCTGTAAGTCGTCGCTGTCCTTGGGTATTCCTTAAATAGGTGTGTATACGTTTCAGCGACGAGAATGACCCTACGGTTGAAGCACTGCTCGCGGGAACTGTTACAATTAATTTTGCCAAACGCAGTATTTCGGGAAAAACTGTATTTATGTTGTTTTCGTAAAAAAATTCTATAATTTTGTAAATACTAAGGTTTTTGAATTCGATAGATTTATAAACACATTTGAGCTCATTGATAAGGCGGTCTAAGTTAAAGTCGTGTGATTTATAAACATTTACGAATTGCGCTACTAATTCAACCGGAAAATTGTCATTATATTGATTGAAATTTTCGCATGATAGTAGTCCAAAAAATTAAAAACAACAAAAACAATACAGCAGCACCGTCATATGTCTGTGCTATTAATTTCGACAAACAGTTAAATTCTGATAGAATCTGCAGTATGATGGTACTTAAAGTTTTCGCGGTGCGGTCGGAACTTACGTCAATATATTTTATAAACCGATCAAACACTTCTGACTCATGAAAATATCTTAAAACCAGTACCAGTTGCTCTTTACCGCTTACGTCTGGTGTTTCATCGACCATCACAGCAACAAAATCAGTGAAAGCGATTTGCTGTTTTATTGTTTCAATCATTATATACGCTACACTAGAGATTAAGTCATTTTGAATCCGATTTGATAAACCCGTAAATGAAATAGAGGAATTTTGTAAATGGTTTTCTAAAACTCCGTCGTATTTCGAAAGCAAGTCGACCATCTCTAAATAATTTCCCTTGTTCCCTGACGAAGTAGATTCGTCATGTCCACGAAAAGCGAGCTCTTGTTTCCCCAAAAAGCAAACAATGTCAATAAGTCGCTGAAAAATATTGCGGTTCCGATCGACTTTCGCGTTATGTCTATCAATGTCGATTTGTATCTGAGAATTTAAACGCGTCTCAATACGATTTTTTCCAAAGGTGTGATATTTAAGCGAAGCTTCTAAGTGTTTTTCAGATAGAACGTGTTTTTTGGCTGCCGTACGAAAATTATGAATATCGGTGTAGCCGGCATCGTTCCAGACGGTTTTATTGTTTGAAAATAGTAGACAAGGGAAACAGAACAACCGATCACTGTGTATGCAACCTGTGAGCCAATAATATGAATCATATTGTTTTGTATTGAATTTACGATTGACTTTACCTTTAGGTTGTATTAATTGCAAATCCGGTGTGCAACAACCTTTCACAATCACTTGTTTTTTGTCACCGAAAGATAGTTTTGAAAACGCACCATTTTTTATTTTCTTACACATACCACCTGAACAACTTTCACAGTGAATGTTATCCATTTTTCACACTATTATCAACGTTAAAATCTTAAATACCTGATAACAAACATCACAACAAAAACAAAACAAACAAATGACGACTCGGCTCAGTATAAAAAATAATACGACCAAAAAATGGTGTTTTATATGTAGCAAAAATTAAATGAAACAATGCAACTTTTTAAAATAGTTGCATAGCTAACTTCGGTTCGGAAAACTTCGGTAAGGGTCGTAACTTGTCGTGTTGTAAAAATTAAGACAGTGGCTACTCTGTGCGGTTGTGTGCGTTATTTGTGACATTGTGTGCCTCGTATCTATAGGAACGCACACTCATTAAATCCGCATGACGACGAGAGCACACTTATATAAGTACATTTAGACACGAATAGTTTGTGTCTTTACCGAGGCAATCAGTGGCGCTAGCGCAGCACAATGCGAAATTGCGTGGAATTGTATGAACGAGCTGACATCGGGCACACAGAGCAGGTATGAGGTATGCCAGATGTTAGCTCGTTCGTACAATGATACCCGAAACTCGAAATATGGAGCAAAAATATGTTTTTTTTTGTTTATGATAGTAAGTAGGTACTCGTAGATAAAATAATATTAGATTCTGATATTATAAATATTTATCTGAGTTAGGTAGGGTAGGCAGTGTCTTTCTGTCTATATGAAACGCACGCCACTGCTACTAACTACATCAAGGTGTCTTTCGAATCATGATTCAATTAGTTATTTATTATGGAAACTTTTAAATGTATACTAGGTTAAGGTTTCTGTGGGTCTATGCCACCCGAAATAAGGTTTATATTATTATTATAAAGCCTCGGAATAAATTAAGGGTTCACTGCAATAACGATAAAATCCTTTTTACTTAATTTTAAGATATAATTATGTATTTTGCTTTTTAATTTATATTTATGGTCAAAGAACACTCAGATTTAAAAATGAACACTTATGACGCTGAGCATTCTATCCGTGTATCCGATTTTAAAAATCGTATAAATTTATCTCGGGACTGTAAGCAATATTGCTGAGTTTGTAAACGAGATTAGGTACAAACTGCATATTTATAACAAGTGTCCGAATGACATACTTACCAAGAATTAAAGGAACTTTGTACATTCATCGTTGCAGTGGACTTTCAAATAATAGTAAGTAGTAGTTATAAACCGCCAAGCCTTACGGCCTGTCCACATCTCCACGTCACGACGTTGTCAACGTGGAACGTGGTAACGTGGCACGGTGCGTTGACGTAACGTGTAAATTTACGGTAACGTATCGTAAAATGCACGTCAGGATCATTGTTAGATTTATCGTTGACCATGTAGATCCTGAATTTTAATAAGAGAAACAGTAAGGTATGGTTTAGGTTTAGGACAGTATAAGTAGAATCTTACCTTTAAAAATCATAGGACATGCTAGTTTGGTGCTAACTATCTATTAAAAGTCACATGTGTGTATACGCAGCAGGACCCTACGTTTAATCCGATTGAAAACAAATTTTTAACGTACGTAGTATTTAGTACCTTCCGAATCGTGTATGTAAAAAAATAGTACCTTAATCGTTACAGCGAAATCTTAAATTATTTTCCAGCAGGACCCTCCGCCGTTTGAAGGTCTTCAGACCAATGTTATATGGTCCCGCGTAGCGGTGAATTAGTACCTTAAAAATACCTTAGTTTAATTTTAAAATAATGATTATTTTATGAGGAATGCACCTGCAAAACTTTTATCATGCCAGCAGGACCCTATTTTGTTTTGACGCTTTCAGCCCACACAGTCATATTTCTTAAAAGCATTTTATTAGTACTTTTCAAATAACCTTACGTTTAATTCAAATAGTTTGTATTTTAGCTAAAAATTTGAGTTAAAACTTTTAGTACTTTTTCAGCGAACGAACGTTTTGTTCGGCCGATGTTATGAGCTTTCACAGCTTTTAGTAGTTATGGTGGCGTTAATCAAAGAAAGAAAGAATTAATAATTTAACAATAATCATCAATTTTCTGTATTATCCAGTTATAATAGAGAAAAGTACCAAAATAAAAAAAAACAAAAATTTAAACATGGCTGTATGTAGTACATCCATGTCATACCTTTGATTTCCCGCAGTAACAAAAAAAAGTTAATTATGCAAGGGGCGCGCTTTACAAATCATTTTTTATGTTGTTACTTTTCTCTATTATAACTGGATAATACAGAAAATTGATGATTATTGTTAAATTATTAATTCTTTCTTTCTTTGATTAACGCCACCATAACTACTAAAAGCTGTGAAAGCTCATAACATCGGCCGAACAAAACGTTCGTTCGCTGAAAAAGTACTAAAAGTTTTAACTCAAATTTTTAGCTAAAATACAAACTATTTGAATTAAACGTGAAGTTATTTGAAAAGTACTAATAAAATGCTTTTAAGAAATATGACTGTCTGAGCTGAAAGCGTCAAAACAAAATAGGGTCCTGCTGGCATGATAAAAGTTTTGCAGGTGCATTCCTCATAAAATAATCATTATTTTAAAATTAAACTAAGGTATTTTTAAGGTACTAATTCACCGCTACGCGGGACCATATAACATTGGTCTGAAGACCTTCAAACGGCGGAGGGTCCTGCTGGAAAATAATTTAAGATTTCGCTGTAACGATTAAGGTACTATTTTTTTACATACACGATTCGGAAGGTACTAAATACTACGTACGTTAAAAATTTGTTTTCAATCGGATTAAACGTAGGGTCCTGCTGCGTATACACACATAAAAGTCACGAGTAAGACAAATCAATCCTTTAATATCCTTGACCTATAGCAGCTATATCTAAGACGTTTATAGAAGTGCATGTCTTATAGTAGAATGAAACAAGACGTTAATAAGAGCAAATAATCATACTAAATACGTTTATAGGATCAAAAGCGACACTTTGCTAATTAGTTTTATAACTTGCGCTTATTAGACTGCAAGTTCTAGTAAGAATTTTATAAAGTAATCCTGTAAACGTTTATAAAACTAGATATAAAATCGTAAGTTCTTGTAGCGCAAATCATCTTGTAAGGTGCTGTTGTAAGATCACTGATCTTAGTCATTGCGTCTATTAGATTCCTATAAGACGTTTAGTCTTATAAGTCGATTACTGTAAGAGAATTTTGCTACTTGGGTAGCTACTGGCTACCTAGAAAGTCTCAATTAGGTCCATAAATCTAACCTGTATCTTTCCTGTTACTATAGCATTAAACTAAAGAAATCATCCCGTTCCGTTTATGCCCCAAACGGAACGGGACGATGTTTAATGAAAATGATTCTTTTTTACTCGACTGCGCGCCAGCAAAAACAGGGTTATGTTTTTCACGCTGGCTGGGTGGATTTTAATGCACGAGTTGTCTATCGCCTCGTCTAAGCCGTGCGATGGTTATAGGCTTTGTTTTTATAAAATCAAAATGACGGCCGACTCAAACTGTCCCACTGATGCATCCTATCCTTCAGAGAGTGGCAATATTACAGAAAAAAACGTAGGTTTTCAAAAAATCATGCTAACAAATTATAACACGCAGTCGGAGACCTATGTTTTTGATCAGTCAGTTTGCATAATTCGTAGGTCGACTCCGACTACATGATGGCACGATTTTTTGAAAACCTACGTAAATTTTCTTTATAGGTAGGTAGATACTAGGTATATCTGTTTCCACTTGTGTGTAAATCAGTTACCTTCTATTTAATCTGCAGATTATCTGGCTGCGTCCTTAAAGGTATGTCCACATTTGTAGCATTTTGGCGTATCGTATCTACGTCGCGTGGCACCGACGTGTATTCTGATCGCTAGCTATGACAAACACACATCCAAATGGGGACGTATCTTAACCAGCGATCATGATACATGTCGGTGCCATGCTACGGAGATACGATACGCCAAAATGCTACAAATGTGGACATACCTTTAAAGTGTGACAAATTGATTCGGTTCTTAGATTATCTAAGTAGTTAGTATGCAGACTAACGACCAGGCATTCGTTTAAGTGAATAGAATAGGTTTTTTGCTTAAATATCCACTCTGAAGGATAGGATGCATCAGTGGGATAGTTATGCTATATGTTATGATTAGAAGTACGTCTTGTTTACATCTTTTCCAGTTTTTTCGTTAACACTCTGTATAGATAGAAGATAGATCTATCTATACAGGGTGTTAACGAATTCGTGTAATTCCTTCAAATCACATGATCGATTAATGGTATAGATTAACCCCGCACGGGATTTAGATTGATTAAAAATAAATACAAAAGTTTTTCTTTTCCAAAAAAAAATTGTATGAAAATTTCGATGCCATGCATAAATTAATGAAGGCACGGCGACACAGCTGAACGGCACAACTAGCGCGATATCGCTCCACGCAGTCAGTTAACTTGGAACGCTAAAATTACTCAGATACAGAAAGCGATGGTAAACTGTTTGAAAAAAAAATTGTTGTTTCTGAAAAAAACTTGTGCAGGGTTAATCAGTGTCACCAGTAGATCACGCGGTTTGAAGGAATTACACGAATTCGTTAACCGACCGATTTGGCTAATTTTGGTTTTGAAATATTTGTGGAAGTCCAGGGAAAGTTTAAATGGTGAGAAAATATGGAAAAGTTGCGGGGAAAATAGTAAAAACAACAATTTAATTTTCCCATTTATACTATTCCTAGCTGTCAAACATTTGATGTTTTTCTCGTCGGTACGGTAAACTCGGGTCCCCTCAAATTAAAGAACGTATTAATTATAGGTTTCGAATCTACAACTAGATAATATCCAGAATATTCGGATTATCCCGTATTTAGATTTTAAAAATGCAAAACAGTGTCACTATGACAAAGAATCGACTTATTTGTTGTCAGTTTATTTACATGGCATTGCAACGCATGCCGGGTACAGCTTGTAAATAATAATAATATCTTGTAAATTAAACAACATGTGGGATGTGGATTCGGCAACCATTATGCTGATAGTCGTAACGGCCAAAGGCCTAATGGCCAAGAACCTCGACCAACACCTCATAAGGCTCTCGTTAGGTGGCTGGACACGGCGCGTATTATGAGGAGTTTCCTGTCTCTGGAGCCCTAACCACCGGTAGCTAGGACCCTGCTCTCGATCGATGCCGTTGGACCTCTATTTTTTACATCTTTAGATAATAATTTATGGTCATGTAAGTATTTAAAAATGTAATTGATTAGAAATAAGAGTGATTAAGGAGACATCTTGTAATTTGAATCGTTTCATGGTTTTGTCGCACCTATGGTTATTTTAAATGCTACGGGACTGGAGTTACAAATCGCAAACTACACTATACTGGGTATCTACCGGTCCCCATCATTTCTAAATGCAGGTAATTTCATTACATCTCTCAATAATCATCTTGAGAACATCACTCCTAGTAAAAACGTTTTGATTTTAGGTGACATTAACATTGACTTAATTATTTCCCCAATAGATACTAATCAAGAAAGGAATAATAGATTAACCTACTTAAATATGCTTTCACTGCATGGACTACTTGCGTCTCACAACTTACCTACGAGGGGGGACGGTTGTCTTGACCACGTCTTTCTGAGCCTGGACAAACAAGAGAACATGGCTCTTACAGCGGTTTTAAATACAACTGTAACAGACCACTGTTTTATTCTTTTGTCAATCGCCAATAAGTATCAAAATACGGTACCTCATAGGCACAAAACCGTAATCAACTATGAAAATGCTCATAACAGTTTAATAAATATTGATACCTCCTTCTTCAACGTCTTTAAAGATCCTGATACTTACGCCTTTGCACTGATAGAAGTGGTCAAGTCAGCTATACTCTCCAACACCAAAAATGTAATTATCACGAATAGCAATAGAACCATAAAGCCCTGGATAACCACAGGTGCTTTGCGGTGTATTAGACTAAGAAATACAATTTACCTAAAACTCAAATCAAACCCCCAAAACCAAATTTTAATAATAACATATAAACGTTATCGGACCTTCTGTGGGAACCTTATAAGAAAACTAAAAAATAAATACAATAAAGATAAAATTACAGCATCTGTTAAAAACCCTAGGGCACTCTGGTCAACCATTAACGAAATCACACATTACAAGCCACCCAAGAGCTCAAATAGTGACCTACTTAAGGTAAAATCATGTCCTCAAGCCTCAATCAACCATGTAAATAAACATTTTATTAACATTGGACAAACTCTAGCTCAAAACATCTCGAATAGCTTCGTACCTCTGGAACCAAGTAACACAGACACTTATAATCTGTCCTCTTTTGTTTTATTAGACACCTCCGAGATGGAAGTAGAGGATACCTTGATGTCCCTAGACTCTGGGAGTGCACCAGGTTGGGACGGAATCCCTACCCTTTTCTTAAAACAAGCTAAGGAGATCTTAGTCCCTCTGATCAGTGGCCTTGCCAACCTATGCTTTAACTCCGGAATCTTCCCCTATCTTCTTAAGCGCTCCGTTGTTACCCCTGTGTATAAGGGGGGAGATAGCGACGACGCTAACAACTATCGGCCTATCTCTGTGCTGGCCTCCGTTTCTAAAATCATTGAGAAACTCCTGAACTCTAGAATAGTAAATTACTTGGCTAAGTTTAACATCTTATCTACCTCTCAGTATGGTTTTAGGAAGGGAATGTCAACCCAGGATGCTACCATGGATCTTGCATCCACAATAACAAAAGAAATAGATAGTGGTAACAAATGTCTAGTAGTCTTTCTTGACCTCAAGAAAGCCTTTGACACCGTTTCTATCCCAATACTTATACGCAAGCTGGAGAGGATAGGATTCCGCGGCTCCGCTCTCTCCCTTCTCAGCAGTTACCTTCAAAACAGAAAGCAGGTGGTAAAAATTGACAATTATCTTAGCGATGAAGAAAACGTAACGTATGGTGTCCCGCAGGGCAGTGTTCTCGGCCCGACGCTCTTTTTGATATATATCAATGATCTTTGCAACCTTAGAAGCGTCGGGGGGAGGATTCTATCCTATGCTGACGACACCGCTATTATTTTTACTGCCAAGACATGGGAGAAGGTTAGGACGGGCGCTGAGAAGGGTCTGGCTGGAGTTAGTCACTGGCTTAGTGAGAATCTTCTCACGTTAAACACCCAAAAAACAAACTATGTATGCTTCGCTCCGTACTTAAATTCGCAGCCCTCGCCTGACTTTGAAATTAAAATTCATTCCTGTCGTACTCCTTTCACTTGTACTTACAGTTGTCCGACAATTCAGAAAGTTAGCTCTGCTAAGTACCTCGGAATTATTGTGGATCAAAGGTTAAGCTGGTACCCACACCTTGAACTAACCATAGGGAGGGTAAGAAAGCTTATATGGGTTTTCAAATCTCTAAGACACGTTATGAGTACTGAGCTATTGAATAAAATATATATTGCTCTAGCTCAATCTGTAATTATATACTGTATCTCGGTATGGGGGGGTGCAGCTAAGTCATACTTTATAGATCTAGAGCGGGCGCAAAGATCCTTGATTAAAGTTATGTACTGTAAGCCTTTTAGGTTTTCTACTGAATCCTTATATGCTATTTCTAAGCTTCTCTCCGTCAGAAAACTTTATATCTTACATATGATACTTAGATATCACAAAGCGTTACCTTACGACCGTGCCAAACTTAGAAAAAGACGGTGTGATATAGTAGCCCCTACATACACCGCTCGTACAGTCTTTGCTAGTCGGCAAAATGTAACTCAGGCCCCCCGCGTTTATAATAAAATTAATCGTATCCGTAATATATACCCCATGCAACTGTACGAGTGTAAGAAAAATCTGACTGAATGGCTCCTTACTCTTAATTATGAAGACGTGGAGGACATCCTGCTTACATTAGCTTGAATTTGATACATGCTTTATGTGTTCACACAGACACACAATAAATTAATAGGGATATGTGGCCCATTCAAACAACCACCCACACACAAACATACACACACGTTCACACGCGCGCTCATGCGCAAACAAACACAAGAAAACACACACACGAAAACACACACACACACACAAACACACACACACACAAACAACAAACACACACACACACACAAACACACACACAAACACATGCATGCACGCATTTCACACTTTTTTTTTCTTTATTTTCTTTTATTAATTGTAAAGGTACATATATTTGCAGCAAGATTCTTGTAAGTCTTGAAAGTCTAAATTTATGTTTACACAGGGAGAGCGAGGTTTTCCCAACACAAGTATCATTTGATTACTTTCTGGGAAGCCCCGGCAACTTACTTGTAAAGATTTATTGAAATAAAAACCTTTTTTTTTTTTTTTTTTTATGGTTTTTACATTTTATTTGTAACCTGTATGGGAAAGTGGGGTATAACCAGGACGCTAAGGCAAAAATTCAATAAAACACAAGTTTGAAGAAAATTAAATCAATTGTATTTATATTTTTTAAATTGTATATTTCGTTAAGTTTATAAATCACATACTTAGCACTTGAGATCACTTTATTCTTAATTATATTTAACAAAAAATAATCAATAATAAAACTTATGTTTTTACGGTTTTGCCCCACTCCTTGTCCAAAACCGGGTATACCCAAATCTTACACCTGATTTTGGCCCTTAACAGTGGTAGAAATGAAACTCGTTAAGATCTTCGGGTTCCCAACCCGTACAGCCTTCATGGGCTCAGTTCTTACATTTAAGACATTGCACCATGCATATCGCTCCTTCGCGAGTGTAAAGATACACTTGTTATTTCCAAAGAGTATTAGATCAATTGACCATTAAAGCGTTTTTCTTATTTATTGTTGTCGAGCACGCACCGACGCGACGCCATTGTTTGAAGTCTTAAACCGTGTCATTTATGGCACTAAAACGTATTTAATAAAAAACTTTAAATAAAAGTAAAACCGACTTCAAAAGAAACTGAAAGGAGTAAAATAATTACCATAATATAAAATTAACAGTTTCAGAAGTCGGTGCAATTCTACACTGAAACAAATAGAAGCCACCGACTACTGAAACTGTGGTAAAATAAAATCATGTTTTCTCGTCTATCCATGGACGTACAAAAAAGCGTCTATCCCATTGTGCGGGTTGCTGTTGGATAGCTCTTTCAAAAATATTGGGGTTTGTGAATACAATTTTTCGATTATGGGATCCGTTTCTGAAATATTAAGGTGCTAATTTTTGTTATTAATATTCTGATATTTATCAGTTTTACTTTTAGTATTGCCCCTGGCAACGATCTATTTAGTATTTAAGCATTATCAAATGTAAAATGTGAGTATCATGTAGCCATTATTGTTTACTACGTTTTACTGTAGGTGCTTACTCCTACATAAACCTGCCCGTTGCCTGGTGGCTTGAGTCTGTCATGCTCACTAAAATGTCCTGCTGACGGTGGCGTTGTGTATCGGGTCGTCAAGTTCCCTACAATATGGTTGAGTTAAGCGACGCTGGTGCTCTCGTCATGCTCGTGAACGGGTGCTGTCTGTCGGGACTGGTCGGCTCATACTTACTATGGCAGTTGTTAGGCACTTTTTCATTATTATTCATGTACTTCTGACAATTACCTACATTATTCTCACATTATTGTAATATGATTGTATTGAATTAAATATATTGAGTGTATACAATTATGTGTACCTATATTATGTTGAATTATCTATGTTGTTTAGATAACTTTAGGTAATTTTGTTACAATTCAACCAGAATTGTATTACTTATACTTTTTCTATAATCCGCATTTTGCATATTTCACTATTGTAATTAATATTACCTTTTGCTTTGTATAGACTCAATTAATTTATTCACTTGACAGACAGATATGTGTTGCTGGGGAGTTTGTTGCGCCGTTTCTTCTTCACAGCAAAAACACTAGGAAGCGGTGAAGGGAGGGCGCTTTTTGGGGCTGTCTTTGATGTATATAATTCTGACGTTCAAAAAGAACTAAGTAATTCTAGTCTATTTTGAATAAATGAGTTTTGAAGTTGAAGTTGTTTAGAGTCATGTGTCCCCCCTCCCTCCCCTGCCAGCAAAATGGTTAGTTTTGGATATATGTGAAAAAATTCGCGGAACGTTTTTATTTTTACATTTTTTTATTAAATGGTACTGCTATTGCTATGACGATTTTTTTATTCAAAAGAACCTTCAATTAGTACTTGCATGTTGAAGAAATTTTTTTTTTCCTAACCCTTTAGAGGTAAATTAGGCCCAGTTTTGATTTTACAAAGATTTTGCCCTTTTGTGTTTTTGATCGGAACTTTGTTTTATTTAAGTACTGGTGGTTTGGCCTTAGTGTATTCATTGCATTTGGAGAATAAACAATGCGTAGAGGCTGAAAGAAGCAATTTACCTGTGACAAAAGCTACGAGGGATGTTACAGTGATCGATGAAAGTCAAACCTATCGTGCAGTAAGTTAAGCACTGGGTGTATCGATATTTGTCATTCCTCGCAATGTCCATCGGTACAAGCAGATAGGATGTTTCGTTAGAAGATGAGGACAATGCAGAAATCAAGGAAAAAGCGCCGCTGATGATTGGTTTATGTCAGTTCAAACCGGTTAAGGCTCTGAAAAATTGGCGCAATGCAGAAGCATACAGGTCCGAATAGAAATTCGGTCCTGTAGCATCCTGAAGGTAGTCCATATTTTTCTTGTGAGTATGCGGAAAGAAAGACGACGTCTCATTGAAGGTAATCTAATGTCTAACGCGAATGCTGAATGTCCAAAACGTGCTGTAGGTCATCGCGTAGTGAAATTAAGTTTTGCTCAATAACACCGAGATCGGACTAAGGAGTTAGAAAGAGATTTTTTCTCAGGAGCAAGCTGTTTCTTGATGTACATTTTTTGGATGGGAGGCATAAAATATGGATACGTCAAGTGAATCGCTTTGAACAGTCAAATTTTACAGGAATGTGGCTTATAGGTACTGGAGGCTCCAATAATGATTTGCGGTGTCATTTGTTTTGAAGCGCACACGGAATTAGGCATTATTGAAGGAGGCTTACTGGCTGCTTATTTTTGCAGGATAGACATCCCAGAACCTCATGCGATGCCACTTGACGAATTAGCAGACAAGAAAAAAAAAAATGCACGATTATGTGTGGCCGAACTGTGTATTCGTGGTCCGCAATTTCATATAAGATGTTGCAATAACCCACCAGGGTGGGTCAACGTGGACCCCGGACATGAGTCCACTAGAATATGACTTGGCCTTGACGGGAAATAGGGTTGGAGAGAAAAAACCAGCCACCCAGAAACATTAGAGGATTAAAAAGTGTTTCTTGGGAGTATGGGGACAATTTGCCTTAAGAAAAGATAATGGAAAAACATCTCATAATACTGATAAGGACCCTAGCAGTATAGAAACGGACGCCAGACAAACAAAAAAGTATAATAAATAGCAAATTAATTATTCCGAAAAATATGCGCCGAAAGTTACAAAATGGATATTTTTGCAAATTAAAGATTTAAATTGCCAAATTCAATTAAATGATTATTGATTATTTGTCCTTATAATGCATTTAACCCTATTTATAAGATATTTAAACAAAAACATTAATGTACCTACAATACAAAAATATGGAAAAAACACGGTTTTTTGTTGCGTTCCGCTAATTATGCAGGTGAGTGTATTTATCCCCAGTTAAGATCAGCTGTGTTTACATTTTAGGTCATATTTGGGGTCATGAATTAGAAGCACTATTTTCTGAATTTGTAACTAAAGCAGGGATGAAGAATTTTTGAAAAAACTAAATAAAAATGATTTTATTTGAAAAAAAAATAGAACTACAAAATATAAAATTGGTCCGACTTCTTGTAGGTATGGGGACGAACCACTAAGCGACGACAAAAACTAAATAATTCCATCCGTCGCCTTAGCCACGGTAATGTGAACATTCCGTGCCTTAGAGCCTTTGCACACGACGTCTTTTCTACGCGCCGTCGACGCGCGTTTCCGTCAAACTCCCTATGCACACCACGTCTTTTTAACGCGCCGTCGACGCGCGTTTCTGTCATAGGTATTTCATACTTTAAAAACGTCATTGTGATTTTTATGTATGGAGTTTGACGGAAACGCGCGTCGACAGCGCGTTAAAAAGACGTGGTGTGCATAGGCTCTAAGAAACGTGATCACGTTTTTTATTTAAGGAGTTTGACGAAAACGCGCGTTGACGGCGCGTAGAAAAAACGTCGTGTGTAAAGGCCCTTACCTTACCAATGCGGCCTCGAGAACCATAAACATCGTCTTATGGTACACATACCGAACCGATATAATTATAAAGGTACCTACACAAGATGTAGAAACCTATAACCCGTAATATAACCGTTCATGAACTTCAAAAAACAGACATGATTCATACAAAAAAAAAACTTATTATTATACAGAGCAGCAGCAGCTGCTACACTACAAGCGGTGGCGCGCTAAGCGCTACAGTACACAATTACAGTTTCAATTTTAAAATTTTCCCGCTCACCTACACCGCTTACGCTTGTGAAAGTCTATGCTGTCTATGGTTAAAACGCCATTTTGTTTAAAGTACACATTTCGTGTATTTTAATAAAACTTACAAAAACTGTAAAATACAATAATCTGATTCAAATGCAGCGTCCTGAATATGATTTTATATAATTTATGATAAATGTAAAACAGGTTGTAAACTAACGCGCCTCTGCTAATATTTTGATAAACGCTCAGATAGATGTGAAAAAACTCTATGGTTATCTGCCCGTTTTCCCGTGTTTCTATTGGTTGTTCAAATCACTTCTTGTTTAGCCAATATGGCGTCTTTTGTGTTATGAGATGACAACATCGCAGTTTGTGTCCTAATTGTCATTAAATCATGTTAAATTCAACATTATAGATCTACCTCAAAAGTTCAAAGAGAATCAGATAATTATAATGGAAATTGTAAAAACGTGATAAACTATTTGTCGATTAAATAAGCATTTGAGTGCATCTGAGTTGATCTGAGGGAAAAGTACTTGGCTCCTGTAAAAATGGCGGGTGTGTTATCTTTATGGGTTGTGTTTTCATTTCATTTGGAGAAAGTCCAGAAATGGTTCTAATAGTGTTATTCGTGGATTATTAAGGTGTAACAAAAGTACAACCCGTGTATAGAAACAGCATGTGTTTCTCGTTTTGACATTTGCCTAGACGATTGATTAGACGGAGTCGGTGCAGGTGTCATCGTTTTTGATGAAATTATCAGCATGTCGCGCTGGGGCAGAGGCCGAGGCGGTAGCGTGGCCGTGCCGCTGGATAGTGCTCTCTTTAGAGAGAATAGTAACTGCCCAACAGCAGCTCGTTCGGCGGGCACGGTGGGCAAGTGGGGAATCACTAGCTTTACGTCGATTAGAAGCGCACCTTACGGTAAGCACGTTCACTGACACATTTGTCATTTATAAACAACCTTGAAGTCATGTACTATAACTTACCGATGTATATTTGTTTCCTTTGACAAGATTCTCATTAGATAATTGTGTGTATCAATTGGTGAAAGTTAGTTTTGAACAGTGTATGTAGGTACTTAATTTGAACCAATGAAACGTAATCTGTTATCTACTGCAATTACATCAACAATTGCTGCATTTTGACATTGTAGTGTTTATTTACAATTTGTTTGTCTTATGTTCCAGCATATGCAAACAATATTCTTAAAAAACCTGTGCAAGATCAGAACAGTCCGCTGACAGTGCCAGCAGTTGAAACTGAGCAGCCACCACCAAAGCCCAAGAAATTCTTCAAATCTCGCAATGCAGAGGTTTACCCACCAGTTCCACAGATTACATACGCTCCTCCAGTACCTGCTGCACCACTGTCACCAGAACATCCTTCACATAGTAAAGAAAAGAAGACAGCTAAAAGAAGCAGGGCTTATACTAGAGATTCTTCATCGCCTGAATTACCTCGCCGCAACTCTGAAAAATCAAAATCAAAAAAGAGTACAGTGGCTACAAAGGCCTCCAAAAAAGAAGATGCACCAGCTGAGAATACTCAACCACCAAACAAGCGTTACTTGGTTCGCAATCGTGATAAAGTGATTAATTATGCTGAAGATGGTAGTAATAGTCCTATTCCTGAGTTTACTCGGTATGAATCATCACATCCTAAAGTAGTTTCACCTAAGGTACCATCACCCAAAGCCAGTCCACTAGTGTCTAGTCCGTCTGTTGTGAAAGCAGATGTTACAAGTCCATCAACAAGTAAGGAGGCAAATGAGGAACGCAAACCACCTCCTATAGTGCTCAGGATTTCTAAAGGAACATCAAGAATTGTCAGTACTGATTCAAATGAAGGTTTCACATCACCCAGTTCTGATAGGCACTCATCTATGGATACTCACTCAGATGTTGGATCTGATCACAAAAAGAGTCCATCTATGGAAACAATATGTTCTCCAAAGCATGAAGGTCTCAAAATCACAATTAAATGTGCTGGTCTTACTCAAGAAAGCAAAAAAGAAAAGAAGAAAGATAAAAAGGATCACAAGTCTCATAAACGGCATCACAAAAATTCTGACGACGAGCCCTTAAAGAAAATGACGTCACCACAACCTGGGACAGATGCATATGACCTCTATAAAACACTAGCGTCACCATCACAAGAAAATGAAAAAGAATCAAAGAATAAAGTCTTACCTGGAGATGATATTGAGTCTCAGCTAGCCAAACTGGATTCAGGTTCAGTTATTAAATCTCCAAGGTTGGAAGTTCAACCAAATGAGCTTCCACCAGAACCAAAACCACCAGAGAGTACCACAGGAAGATCTCGGAGGAACAGGCCCAATATTAATTATAGTGAAAATGATGATTATTTGGATGTCATAACAGCTGGTTACCCTAGTAAACATGGAACTAAAACTGTTAGTGACATTAAAAAGGAAAGCAGAAAGACGAGGAAAAAGCAAGAGACTCTAGCTGATATAGCTTCTACAGTTACCACACCTGAACATGAACAAACCACTGACAAAAATGAAATTCCTACAGAGAAGAGTGACTTAATTGACATTCTGTCTGGTGGAAGTGACAGTGGTAAAAGTGTTGAGACCCTCAAGGTCAAGCTTCACAGAAAGCATAAACATAAGCATAATAGAAATTCAAGTCCTGATCATGATTTAGAGATGCCTCCAGAGGATACAGTAGAACAGAGTGCAGCTAATGAAGAAGAAATTCATGAGGAGGAGACAAATGAGGTTGTTGCTCAAGCATTTAATACAAATGACACTCCAACTTACACCCAGGCGAACACACATTCTTCAGATTCAGCTTACAATAGTTGCCCTAATGAGAACTCTGAAGAAGAGGCACATAAACATCATCAGGAAGATGTATTTAAATCACCCAGAGGTATATGTGATACAGAAGATCATTTACAGAATGATGATAAACCTAGTGTTAAATTAGTTATTACTAAAAAGAAAGGATCAATATTCAAGAGTAAATCACTTGTGAATGACAACCCGTCACCATTGCCTGCGAGGAAGAGACGTCACCTGTACAGACATGAATGGGCTAATGATGTGAGTATTTCTAATATTACTTTTTGTCTTAAGCGTTAAGTCCACTGGCAAGTTAAATTGCACATGTTAACTTTTGCAACTGATTTTCACTTTAGACATACCTGCAGCAAGTTGTCTTCTATAAATTTTACTGACTTGCTGCTAGCTGTCTACTGAAGGTTTTTAACAAAACTTCCTTTCAGTGTAAATAGATAATCAGGCACTTGCACTTCAATAACTTGTACAATTTACCTTGTTAATGGATTTAGCGCTTGTAAGTTTCTCTAGAATATTCCCAAGAAATAGGGAGCTGGGTTCAAGTACAGTCCAGATAAGACTGCATACAATTTATTTATTGCATAATGTTATTAAAGTATTACATAGAATTATAAAATATTTGCTAATAACCTTATGACCTTCCAATTTAAAAAAAAAACAATTTTATTCATCTAATATATACAAGGTGTAACATAACTAACGCACAACCTCTTAAGGGGTCACTGTACTCATCATTATTAACAACTTTTACTATGGGAACAAAAATTAAATCGCGAAAAAAAACTGCTGTTCCCCTACATTTTGACGAGTTATGCGAACATAAATGTAGGGATCAGCTGATTTTACACCTTTAGTTTAGTTACACCTTGTATAAATGAGATAAATAAAACAAAAAATTGTACCTACTTATGTATTGCATTGCATTACACAATAAACCTTGAAATTACCACAAGTGCATAAAAACAACAATAAACAGCCTTGTTTAAACCATGGTTCTTGTACTTCCAGAAAGGAAATGAGACTCCAAGGCCAGAGCCTGTAGAAAATACAGAAGTGAGGAATCAAGTGGGCCAAGTATCAGAAGAACTGACCAGAGTGACACGGTACAGAGCCCCGGATCCAATTGTAGACGATCCTGTTGAAGCTGTGAAACCTTACACCAGTGTCAAGTGCACTAAAGAGGCTAAAGAGGTATGTGTTATTTTATTATTCAAATACGTTCTCGTTCATTCATGTCCATATTCACAATATAGGTTGCCTGCTTTTTACCTTATTGAATTTATTATTTTTGTAGGAACTTTTGATGTCATCTAAAACATTTTCCCTGTTACAGTTTTACACAGTTGTGAGAAATGTAAAGAAAGCACATCAGATCCAGGAAATTGGAGAATTCCAAGAATTTAATGATGATGTGGAATATCTCTTGGACGCTTTACAGGTAATTTGTGTTACGTTCTAATGTGCTTTTAAAATTTAATAGTTTTTATGACACTGTTTTTTTTTACTCTAATAACTCGTGCATACATTATCACGGCACTTACACAAATGTCATATAAAGTTGCTGCAAACAGAATAAGAATTAACCTGGAAAATGATTTTATGATTGGTAAAATTGAATGGTTATCCTATCTTCTGTAAGTGTGTCTGTCAGTCTTCAGAGCCTCACCGGTCAGTAAGTTAGGGTGCACTGTGGGTGTTAAGAATAGCATTTAGTGATCTTGAAGTGGCATCTATCCACTTGGAGTGCTTCTTGTATTAATGAAAGTTGGGTATCTACTGCAATACATCGAAGTTGTAAAAATAACAACGCAATTATGGGCTTTGTTCTGTTTTCTTTACTGATGAATTGTATTTGATGTAGGATAACAACCCAATATCGACGCGCTGCCTGTCTGCGATCACACTGGCGAGCAAATGTACCGCGCCTGCGTTCCGTATGCACTTGCGGGCGCACGGCACCGTACAGAAGTTCTTCAGCGCGCTACACGACGCTACCGATGATCAGGTCAGTTTGCCTTTTTTTTTTCATTACCCTATTTTACAGATAATCTTGAGTGATAATTGATATTGGATGAGCCCAAATCTATAAAAGTTGTATCAAATTAATTAATTTATGAAATGAGTTAAACATTTGTATATTTATTGTAATGGAACATCTTGGATAGGTACATTTGTGATAGAAATTAATTATCATAACTTTCACTTCAAATAAATTTGAAGTTTTTAATGTAATCATTCCGTAAGTCAGCCTAAAGTCATCTTAAAATGTTACGGTTCTATAATATTACGGCTTTTGAGATAAACAGTGTTTGTTACATGAATCAACATGTTTATGTTATAGCATATTACTATAAAATCAAGTTGAAGGTCTGTTAGTAATAACATATTGTTGTTTACAAGTTGATTACTATTGATTATAAATAAATTATTTTTATGGAAATATAATTGGTAGAAGAATTTATTCTAACTTTACACAACAATATTTTATGTAATTACGTACTGATTTTAACTGCTAAAGTAAATATTTTAGTAATTTTCACAAGTATTTACATTAAAATGGTTTCATTTTTTACTTTTAAAATATCTTTATTAGTAAGTAAAGCTAAATTCGCCAAAATGGGGTTTGGGGCATAATCACGATCGACCTGTGAATTGGTTCATGAAAAAAAATGTCATGAGGAGTTTTCTTTTCAGAGTTTGGGTCTGTGTACAGCAACAGTGATGTTCGTATTGTCCCAAGATCGTCTCAACATGGATCTGGATCGGGAATCACTCGAACTCATGCTCAACTTACTTGAATCTGATGCATCACACAAGTAAGTGTACTTTGCAGCTTATAATATAATTTTTTTTGAGTGATAGGGAATTTCAAAAAACTACTATTCGCATTATTTATTACTATTACTCGAATTTTAACCCATTTTCTCTATTTTAGAAATGCTCTCGATGATTGTGGTTTGACATCAGCCCAATTAACCAAGACCCAAGAGAGGGTCCGGGAGTTATGTGCTGAAATAAAGAGCCAAGGAAAAGCTCAACACTTGGACCTAGAAAATATTACTGTGAGTATTTTTTCCTTTAAATTGTTGATGATAAATGTTAAATATGATATGTATAGTTAACACAGTTTTGCTTGCAAAGGCAAATAAATGACAACTTTATCCCAAATGCAGTACATTGACATTTAGTTCGATATTTCGCCACCGGCAAAGCTATACCAAGCAATGTCGACAATAAACAATACCTACATTGTAGACAATGTTAGGTTTAATTTATTATTGAATAAAACATCTTATCTGATTCTTTTATCTGTTGTAATGTCTTATACACATAGATATGATTAACGAGAGTTGTCTCATCTAAGATAAATGCTGTTTATAGTACTCGAGCAAAATGAGAAAAACATTAAACTTCTTTAGAATAAATTATGTGGATAACGCTTATTAAGTCTTATTCTGATGCAGTACATCATTTGTTTATCACCTTTAATACTTGAAACAAAACAGTGAAATACCAAAAAAATTGGCTACTACATATTACAACTACTATTTTCGACGTAAAACTGCTCATGGCATTAAGTCCGCCTTGTGTGCCATGATTGTGCATGATATAAATAATTAAATATTTAGTTTCGTTTTCCAGTTACTTCAATAATACTTTTCGCATTTCCTTTTCATTTCATACTTCACAATAGAAAAGTTTGACAACAATGACTAAATTGCAGGTGGGTCATTTGGCCATGGAGACTTTACTCTCCTTGACGTCAAAGCGCGCAGGCGAATGGTTCAAGGAGGAATTACGTGTTTTGGGCGGTGTGGACCACATTGTACGCACCATTCAGGACTGCGCCGCAAAACTTGACTCGCCCGTCGCCAACTGGACCAGCGCTGATGTTGAAGTGCTGAGGAAGGCGGATAGGTGTCTGCGAGTTTTGGAGAACGTGAGTCTTTCGCAAACTAAAAAAAATGGATTTTCCAGTAATGAAACTGTTTTATTTTTGGATATACATACAGGCTGTCCCCGGAAGTATGGATCAAATCGAATAGGAACGTGGGCAAGGTAATTTCAAAACTTGAGTAAAATATTTGCCAGACCAAAAAAGCCTTTGCAATAAATGTTTTTTTCTTATTGAACACATGTTTTCTAGCTGCGTTAAAGTATTACCACAAGAAAGGCCTACTGTTCGCCAGTCCTGATAAAAATGATAGCTTTGATATAATTTTCTTATGATTTTTTTCTATGGCAAGTGATTGAAAAAAAAACAATAATAGGTCATAACTTTTGAACCTTAAAAAATTGCACCAACATTCTCACGGTTAAAAAGTTTGGAAATGACATTGCCCACCCCCCTATTCGATTTGATCCATACTTCTACGGACACCTGTATATTGGTGTTAAAACAGTATTTTCTTTATCTGTTTTCGCGAAATCAATCCGAATAAAAGAAATCAATCGGATTTTTTTGAATGTCTTGGCCACACTTTCACACGTGAAGGCACAAATCTTCGCAACCTAATGAATGCAGTTGCAAAAACAATCGTTTCGGTCTTTTCGTATCCTCTGTTAGGAACTATGTATAGTAAGTAAGCAAAATCGTATGCTGCGCAGGTGACGCAAGCAAACGAAGACAACCAAGTGTACCTGTGCGGCGGCGGCGGCGGTGCGGCGCGTACCATCTGCGGCGTGTTACGTGCGTGGTGCGGCGCCGCACGGACATACCCTGCGTTACGCGCGCCGCTGCTCGATGCGGCGTTACCCGCGCTGAAAGTGCTGCTCAACCTGTCTCACAACTTCGGTACCAGCAGTGAGTATCATTATTCATTTTTAACCAACCTCGAAAAACGAAGAGGTTATCTTTATGTATGTACACCGATTTCTCCGAGATTGGTGGACCGATTCACGTGAACTTTTTTTGTTTGCAAAAGTATACCTACTCGCGAAATGGTCCCTATAAATTTTGTCATAATCTGATGAAGCATTTTAGAGATAGAGAATGGAACTCCTCAACTATGAACAACACACCCTATCGAAACTGGGTTGTTTAAGTTTGTATTAGAGTTGAAGATCAGTGTAGGTAACTGTGTTAGTCCATATAAACAGAAAAATAAAATAAATAATTGAAAAAATGTTCACAATTTAGCTATAAAATCTAGTTCTTATAGTAGTCATCTCATCTGTTCCCGATTTTTTATTATTAATTAACTCTAAAATAAATGTATCAACACAAATAAAAAAAACGCATCAAATAATAGCCATATAATAAAATTAACGTTTTCTGAAGTCTCGGCCACCAATTACACTTAGGTTTCAACTCCTCCTTACAGAGTGACTTAGCACAGCACCAATTTATTTAGCTACCTGTAAGAAATTTTGAATGAATTTAAAGAGGAACTAGATTTTATAGTTAAATCGTGAACTACAAAAACTAGTAAGCTGAATGACAAAATTCTTTAGTTAAACTCTCTTTTCGTTAGTATCGCAGCCTTGACTGGATTGTTTTGCATTCTATAACAGTAGCACAAAATGAGTTTTTTCTATAAAATACTGTTTATGCAATGGAAATTAATATTTTCAAAAAATGCATAAACCATTATAATCTTAATAATCCGTTTTGTTGTAGTTCTTATATAAAGTTAGTCGGAAAGGGGCTACTAATCCGCAGGCCACTTAAAGACTTTAAGTGGCCTGCGGATTAGTAGCCCCTTTAGTGATACTTAGTATCACTGATGACCGTTTTAAAGCAAGTTAAAATTCGATTGTTTTTTCCACGTAAAATGATATTTATTTCAGTTTTCTTCAAAAATTCCTCATCCCTTCTTTAGTTACCTCTGAAATTGACCTCCAAATATGACCTAAAATGTAAACACAACTGATCATATCTGGCGATAGATAGATTTTAGCGTATTTTTTATGAAATCTTTGAACAGCTATTTTTCTTTAACTATTGACTTTTGGAGAAAGTTGTAGAGCAAAAGTTCTTCATTACTATGGGTACTTTAACTCCCTTTCGGATTAGTACCCCCTTTCCGACTAAGCTTGTATAAGGTAGGTACTTTACTGATGTAATCATTTTCCAGTTTCCCTGGGAGCACAGGTGATCGGTGAGCAGCCGTCAGTCATAGAGACTTGTCTTATCATACTAAACAATCAAGGAAACTTCATTCCTGACAACAGAAACTTCGAATTTAGTGTTTGTGTAAGTATTTTTTACATTATTTTATAGAATAAAACCTATCAGCACTATAGTATAAACTGTAATTGTATCACATCATAATTTTAGTGTGTATGAAATAGAATATATCACCTATTTCAATAAACCTATGAACTTGGCCTTTCCAACACAGTGCTGTAAATTAAGCCCCATAGTTATCGGCCAGTGACAACTGCCCCATAGTGGACAGTGTGCCTGTTAGTGGACAGGAAAACCAGTCTTTTCGAGATGGTGTTTACACAAACAAGTTTGTTAGTCTATTTCGTCAGTTGTCAGATTCTCAGAGGCAAGACTGAACTTGCACAATAAAATACATATGTAAATTATAAATTTTCCGTTACTCAGGTATTGTTGCTGTTAATAAACTTAGTCCAGAACAATGAACCAAACACGCAGCGGCTGTTGAGCGTACGCATTCGTATTGACAACGAGGATGACATCATATCCAGGAGCGTCGGCGCGCTGGATCTTATTGTAGATCTGTTCTATAAGCGAGAAGACCTCGCAAGGTAAGATTTGCATTTCCATAATCGCCATGCCTGTTGAGTAGATATCTTTAGTGTTTACATTGTTTAGAACTATGGGACGAAAACTGTTTCCTGCTTTTGCCTATATAAATTGAGATCCATTTAAATGTATAATTTGTAAATAAAGTTAATTGAATAGTATAATTTATACATTTAAATGCGTCTCAATTTAAGGATGTTTAAATATGTTTTATTTTGGTCTCCGAATATATTGCCTCAATAATGAAATAAATTGGCATAATATGAATATTACTTGTAAAAACAACGACCTGCATTTTAAGAAATTAATCATTTCACAGGCGGGCTGAGGAAAATACTGATGCCTTACTAGATGGTGAAAAGGAACCAGACGATAATAATGACAAGAAGAAGCAATCTCAAGACGACATAGATGAGACTGTTGCGAAGTGTAAGTATAAATGTTTTTTAGCCTCTTTTAGGTGTCCGTGACTCAGAAAGAAAAAAAGGAGCTCTATATTTAATTATAAGATCACTCTTGTGTCCAGCTGTAATAAAGGTTATTCTCGAAAACGACCTGACGTACGAATTTAAAATTTTAATCTTTTGTCTTAAAATATGATGAAATATGTTTTTTTTTTTTTAATTTTTATGGGAAAAGTTTTACGTCGGATACTTGTAAGTAGAGTCTGGATTATATTATAATCCAGTTTCTACTTATAAGTATCCTCTTCAAATAATATCCAACTTCAATTATGCAACTTCAAATGGTCGAAGTATGCATGCAAATGTGCAACAAAATCGCCAAAGAGTGCTAAAATAAGCAATATCAAATGTAAATAAATACTACAAAATAATGTATTAATTATGAAAAAAAACAGCGTACATTAAATTAAGGCCGATTTTTCAATAGTCAGATAACTTTAACCTAAGAAATAAGTTTGACGTTTTGACAGCTTCTGTATAGAAAATTATGTCAAAGCGTCTAATTTATTCCTCAGTTAAAAGTTAATTGGCGATTGAAAATTCGGCCCTAAAACAAATGACTGTATTTACTTAATTTTCAACAAGATAATTATTGTTATTTTTGTTGAATTGCTTCAATAAATAAACTTAAATATCGTTTTATACAACATCTATGTTTACCTATTATACTTCTAAAATAAGAAAACGTATCTACGTATTACAATGTGTATGTATATTTTCGTATTTTTCTAGTTGGATACAGTTACATTAAAGAAAAGATGCCCAAAATATGCACGATTAATTTTAGCTAAAATATGCAACAATTTGAAAAAATGCCAAAATTTGCTAACGCATATGCAATATGCATTTGCTTATAATCCGGTCTCTACATAAAAGGATATCAAAAATATTTAATTGAACAATAGCATTTGGCGTTTTAGCTAGACACGGTGTGTTTTTGAGAAATTACTAGATATAAAGACAGCTTAAAGGAGCGTGAGCTAGATTTTAGAGAAAACAAAAACATTATTTTTAAGTTTCTAAAAAACCAACTGGTTAAGCCAGGAATCGAACCCAATGTTTTTGTAAAACAAATACCAGTCTGTATACTGTACCATGCACCAGTTGAAAATGTTGCTGGTAAGAAACAAATCGTGGAAAGAAATATGTGACAAATCAAAAGAAACTCGATTTTGCGAAGAGTTGTGGTTGATTGGTTGAGTTAGAGCGGTTACGCACTGCATCCGATCCGAATCCGTGAAAATTAGGATATAAAAAACTCGGACCGAATTCGGATATTGCTTTTCACACTGCATCCAATCCGAATTCGTGAATATACGGATAAAGATTCTAAAAAACTCTGACCGAATTCGGGTATTGTTTACGCACTAATCCGATCTCTGATCCAAATCCAAACAATTCAGGGGCCATCTTTGGCCAAGCAATTCAGGGGCCACCTTTGGCATAATTATATCCGATTTGAATCCGAGGTAATGCGAAAGCGTTCATACAAACAGTATTACGGCTATTTCGGTCCGTCAATATTTCTTATGAATTGGAGACTCACGGATGACGGAGAGAAATTGGATAACGGAAGTCAGATGTAGTGCATAAACTATATGGTAGTAACAAACAGTAAAACGTAACGTACGTAAAACGTATTTTCACGGATTCGGATCGGATGCAGTGCGTAACCGCTCATCTATATATATAAAAATGAATCGCTATTTCCCTTGGTCATCGCATCACGCGTGAACGGCTGGACCGATTTCGCTATTTTTTTTTGTTTTGTTCGTAATTGTCAGGAGAAGGTTCTTATGAAAGAAAATTTTGATATTAAAAAATTGCATTGCAACGCATGCCGGGTACAGCTAGTAAGGAATATTATTGACATGTTAGAGCCCATCATCCGAGAGATGCGGATAGCGCCTTAGTTGTTTTTGTGGACAAGTAGTAACGAACATGTAATTGTGTGCAGTGCTAGCGCGTGCAGGCGCGCACATGGAGCACAGCATGGTGGGAGCATACATGGCGCTGCTGCTGGGACACGCTGCCGGCGCCGCACCGCACCACGCACGCGCCGTGCGCGCCCGCGTGCCGCACTACGCGCCGCTGCTGCCCACGCTCAACAAGTACTACGCCTTCCTGTCGCTCACCGCCAGCGTAAGTACACACACACAGTCACATGACTGTACTACATCACACGGCGCTGCTGCTGGGACACGCTGCCGGCGCCGCACCGCACCACGCACGCGCCGTGCGCGCCCGCGTGCCGCACTACGCGCCGCTGCTGCCCACGCTCAACAAGTACTACGCCTTCCTGTCGCTCACCGCCAGCGTAAGTACACACACACAGTCACATGACTGTACTACATCACACGGCGTTGCTGCTGGGACACGCTGCCGGCGCCGCCCGCACCACGCACGCGCCGTGCGCGCCCGCGTGCCGCACTACGCGCCGCTGCTGCCCACGCTCAACAAGTACTACGCCTTCCTGTCGCTCACCGCCAGCGTAAGTACACACACACACAGTCACATGACTGTACTACATCACACGGCGTTGCTGCTGGGACACGCTGCCGGCGCCGCACCGCACCACGCACGCGCCGTGCGCGCCCGCGTGCCGCACTACGCGCCGCTGCTGCCCACGCTCAACAAGTACTACGCCTTCCTGTCGCTCACCGCCAGCGTAAGTACACACACACAGTCACATGACTGTACTACATCACACGGCGTTGCTGCTGGGACACGCTGCCGGCGCCGCACCGCACCACGCACGCGCCGTGCGCGCCCGCGTGCCGCACTACGCGCCGCTGCTGCCCACGCTCAACAAGTACTACGCCTTCCTGTCGCTCACCGCCAGCGTAAGTACACACACACAGTCACATGACTGTACTACATCACACGGCGTTGCTGCTGGGACACGCTGCCGGCGCCGCACCGCACCACGCACGCGCCGTGCGCGCCCGCGTGCCGCACTACGCGCCGCTGCTGCCCACGCTCAACAAGTACTACGCCTTCCTGTCGCTCACCGCCAGCGTAAGTACACACACACACAGTCACATGACTGTACTACATCACACGGCGTTGCTGCTGGGACACGCTGCCGGCGCCGCACCGCACCACGCACGCGCCGTGCGCGCCCGCGTGCCGCACTACGCGCCGCTGCTGCCCACGCTCAACAAGTACTACGCCTTCCTGTCGCTCACCGCCAGCGTAAGTACACACACACAGTCACATGACTGTACTACATCACACGGCGTTGCTGCTGGGACACGCTGCCTTTATACTACAAATATTGTTATTGTCTATTTCTTGAATAATATAGGCTCTAGTTACGACCTGCCTTTTAAACTACGCGCGTTGTCAATCTAAGTTATACCAATATTGCAGGCCGAAGCTGCGATCGTGGCTCACGTGAAAGCGACGCAGCGGATCATCGAGTTCATGGAAGCGAGCGACAAGGAGGCGGCCTGTGCGGAGGCGGCGCCGCCCGCCGACGTGCCGCAGGACATGTCGCTCAGCAACCTCAACTACAGCCTGCACTACAACAGCTCCGGCTCCGACCGCATGGAGCTGGAGCCGTACCACTGAGACCCGGCGAGGGTACCGGCCGCCCCGACGCGCGGTTACCGATACCGAATCTCGATCGATGCCCTTCCGAAGCTTCGTCGGCGTTCGCTGAACCGTCCAGACCGGGCCAACAGATATAGCGAACGCGTTCGTTGACGTTCGTTGGCCCGGTCTGTACTCGTCTTAACCTTTAGGATCGCATCGTTTCACCCACTGGTGTAATCTTAAGTTTTGGTTAATTAAGCAGGTCGTTTAGGGGTAGCGGGAGTGTTTTAAGATTAAACGGAGATTTATTATTGTTCTGTTGGCTGATAGAGTTTATGTAGGGTATTGGATAGTGTTGAGAAGCGTTGATTTCGACGTGAACTTCCTATTTGTCGACGGATGGGAATAACACGTGGTTCTGTTAGTGCATGCATATGTGTCTTAACATAAATCTACTAAGCGTTTAGTAATTCTGAGTCTTGAGTTCATCCTTGTTGTAAGACTTGTAAATACGAACCAAAAAACAAAGTAATCCTTGTATATTGTGAAAACCCTTTAGCAATAGTATATAATATGCCATTTGTAAAAGTGAAAACAATATAATAGGTGGTGGACGTTTGTTTGCACGCGGCTATTATAAGAACCTCTTCTCTTTGTATCGATATTTCTTCCTTCTCTATGATATTGTAAATATAAATCACAGACTGTTAAGGTGATAGTTATGTTGACGACATAGATATGGGTTATGAAGTCTTAATTAAATTGAGATATTCCGAGTTTAAGCCACTGAACTGGCAATATAAAAGTGCAAAAATAGTCGAGTAAGTGTATAATAGATATGTATTCTTTTATGTGAATATTGTGTCTGCACTTTTTTGTATTATACCGCTCCGAGAGAGTTACAAATTATTAGAGTATTGTTCTATTGAGGCACAATCGTTTATTGTAAATACATTTTAGCTAGTACCAATAGTTCGGTCTCTGTTGAGTAATTTAGAGTAGGTACAGTTGATGATATCCGGATATGTTGAGATGTAATGCGTAGCAGCGACCGCGTGACGTCATCGCACGTACAACGCGTAACGCATAGGGGACGCTGTCTCACGAGATAGTGCAAAATGTACAAAACATTCACTTCGATAGTCGCTCGCAAATAAATGAGAGAATGACCTATGCTTAGATATAAAAAATAGGACAATTTATAATGTTGGATTTTAACCAGTTGTAGGACTAGACAGCGTTTTAATGATTATTTCCTTATCGTATAACTTGTTTGCAAAAGATGGAGTTCACAACTCGACTGATGTCCATTAGGCAAAATTTTATTTTTATGATTGAAATGTAGGACTAATAAGTAAGGCACATAAATTACTTAATTTTTTATCTTGTATCGCAAATCAGAGGTTTTTCTAAATCGAAGTCTATAAATTTTATATCGAGTTTTTTTTATAATCGTCGGCAGATGCGGTACACTAGAAAACAGACCCGTCATTCGAATTTCGTTTTCTAAAAAACCACGACAGACTTAGGTTTTGTGATTGCTTATATGAATTGTTGTCATTCACATGTCATGCACCGTTTGGCTCTTTGAAGCACTAACTAAAAATGTTTGATTATGCTGTGTCGGTAACAGAACTTCATTCCTAATATTAATTTCTATCAAGTTAGTTCTTACATTCGTGTTTTGATGCATCTTGGGCTGACCTAAATGGTAACATCGTAAAATTGGGAGGTCATAGAAACATTGTTGTAAACGTTCATCCACACATACGGTTGCACGGTTCGCATTACTTCACACGTGATTGTGATTTTATAACTGTTACGGGAATGTACAGAGTCAATTCTGCTCTTCGTTACCGTGTGACGACATTTTCTGACAGCTTTACTTTATTTATAAGACAATTTTTAAGTTGAATAACTAAATGGGTATAATATTATGTAATTGAAGTTATTAACTCACTGGATTCTGTTATACTGATGGGGTAATGTATTTAAAAGACTAGGGGTTTCCTTATCATTTACTACTGTACAGCTATGATTCTAATTGCCTAAATTATATTTACGTAATTTATTGACCTATGTATGTATGAACTAAGCGTAGCTCTAAAATGCATTTCGTTATGAAATTTTCATCTTTTTATCACCTGTGTTTTGAATAATATGTTGTTTTAAACTATTATCACGAGAGTTTGATATCTTGAGAAATTATTATTGTATATGTAATGTGTAATTATGTTATAAAGTATTACGTGTAATTATTAAAAGAAGACAATTTAAATAATTTCCTGGTTTCATTTTAGCAGTTTTTAAAACCGCTTGGAAGGTTTTTAATCATCATCTCACACTCATCACTCCTGGACAAAAGGCTCTCCTATAGATTTCTATAACGATCGGTTCTGGGCCGCTTCCATTCACGGCTATCCACGACCCACGACCAGAGTGCTCATTTTCGTAATTAAAAATATTTAATTACGAGAATTGGCACTCAGGTCTTAATATAATAGTTCCGATCTAGTCTCACCTCCGGTTTCTGAATTGAGAATTCGCGATAAGCAATACTTAAATAGCATTCATTGTTAACGACACCACCAAACGATACCCCCGGGGTGTGGTTGCCAAAAAGTATTTGTTAACGACACCGCCGTAATGTTGGGATACCACAATTGGTAATATTATAATTATTATGCGAGTTGGTTATACAATACTAGGCAACAATACTATTCATTAGTGGTGTCGTTAACAAATCCTTTTTGGCAACCACACCCCTGGGGGTATCGTTTGGTGGTGTCGTTAACAATGAACGTTAAGTACAGTCAGCATCAGAAGTAGATGAGCAACTCAGGTGTCCAAATAATTAAACACATTCAAGATACCAAAAACATCTATGCAACAAAACTGTTCAAATTGTTTTGAGCATCATAAACTCCAAATATATCTGAGCAGTCACAATGTCAAATATTTATTTACAAACTAAAGGTCTATGGTAAGTAAACAAGCTAAACATTCAAAGGTAACTAAGCAACACGTTATTCAGAAAGTCAGGATAGCAACGTAAAATGAATTGTATTTGATTGTACTTAGAGTCGTAACTTAAAAGTTCAAAAATAGATATTTTTTCTTTTTCTTCATATAGCTATATCCCTTTCATTTCGTGCGTGACGTCATTGACGTGTCTTTTGTTTATAATATAATCTGATAGTCAAGTTAGAGGAAAACATCGTAAGGAAATTGAAACGAGTATTTATTCCACGCGAAAGCCATTAAATTCGAAACAATCAGTTTGAATGAAACTGAAATTTTTATTTGCTACATTTTCTAGTATATCTTCAGGAATTGAATTCGTAATAAATACCTCGATTCATTTTAACCATGTTTCGGATTGATAACCGTGCTCAAAAAAGTACAAAATCTGTTAAACGTCAATTTAATTACTCGGTTAAAAGATATCTGACGATGTCAAATCAGCCCGACTAAGCACCCACTGAGTTGCTATATGATTTTACGCAAGCGGTTTTCAAATGCTTCTTTTTCTATCGTGTCGGCACGAGCTATACAAGAATAGCTCATGCCGTGGTGAAAAGATTGACCAGTCAGCAAGGATGGTAGCGAAGCTGACTGCCCAGGATGCGCCGCCGGACCCAAGTATCGTCACTCGTGGAGGCTCTTTTCATGCACCCCTTTTTTTTCAAATGCTAAAAGCGCCATACAGCTTATCTATGAACATGCACTGTAGCCTGATTTTAGTAGTCAGTTATCATCGAATCGCATCGAATATATCTTTAGCCAAAATCTAGCACGATACGTTTTAAATCAGTCATTTTAAAAAGAACCACTTGTGCGTGCGCTGGTATAGAAAGCCATACGCGTTACATTTTTTAATGGCTCACCGCCTGCCTTTAATTGCAATGCCTGCATTTTAATCTTAATAATGTCACAGGACACTGTACGTACACCTTACAGCGATAACACACTGGCATGGCGGTCGAATCCATATTGCTACAGAGAGACCCACTGGCAGTACGAACAGTAGCATATATGTGCGTTAGGTTTTTTGAAGCGCGAAATGTAACTAGTGGTGGTTAATAAAACGTATAGCGCCAAAATATAACAGACTATGTGTACATAGCGTATAGCGTTTGCTATAGCGGCTCTGACTTTGCGCTATATTATAACGCCTCAACCTACTCAACGAATAAAAGTCTAAACGCGTACAGCGGGGCCAGAACGAGATAGCAAGATAGCGTAGCGACTAGCAACAGCGCGTAAGGGAATGAAGTATTATTATATTCTTTAGTGTACAGCGCGTTGCGAGATAACATTTACCGCGCATCATCAAGTCCGTTTAGCATATTGTTAAATAAAATTATAGCGTCTCCGCGTTCAGACTGCGGCTGAGTTTTGTAACACCGCGTTATAATGATAGCGTATAAAATAACAGACTATATGAATATATTTTATAGTTTATAACACGTCTACAGTTTATAGCGGATTTGAACATCACTAAATGTAACGCGCTTAAATGCGCGCATGCAAAAACTTACAAAAAAAGGAAAAACCGACTAAAAAAAACATAAAATTAACAGTTTCAGAAGTCGGTGGCTACAATTTTTTTCAGTGTAGAATTGTACCGCCTTCTGAAACTGTTAATTTTATGTTATGGTAATTATTTTACTCCTTTTTTTTTTTTTTTGAAATCGGTTTTTACTTTTTTATAAGTTTAAAGCCCTTTCATGCTATACCTACCTTACACGATATAATTCAAACATTCCGGAAAGTGGCGGGGGGTTTGACGCACCCCCTCGTTTTTTCCAGTAGTCAGTTACCAACAACACGTATAAACAAAGCAATATTAGTTATTTGAGAATTTTGCTTTGATCCGATGAGGAGTTCCGTTCCATATCTCTGGAGTTCATGGTCTAATCATAACAACATTTATAAGGGACTAAACGGAAAGTACCTATTCTCAAACAAAAAAATATTTTTTCAAATTGGTTCATAAATGACGGAGTTCTGAGGTAACAAATATAAAAAAAAAAATTACAACCGGATTGAGAACCTCCTCCTTTTTGAAGTCTGTTAAAAACGAGCATAAAACACCAAGGTCTGCAACCGCCCTAAAACGGCTAGGTATGTAACAGGCCTTAGTATCACTGAGCAATATATTGAGAAATGGTTATTGTTGACATGTTTTTGAACACTTTAGTTGCTTAGTTACATTTGACTACCTCAGTTGACAAGATGATTTGTTTGCATAGAAATATTTGAATTGCGAGTGTTCAGATGATATTGATACATTGGATGTTAACAATAATTTGAACGCTATTGTTGTGTAGATGTTATTGTGTTTTTGAGAGTGTAGAATTATCTGATTACCTGAACTGCTTCTATATATCTGATGGTGACTGTACTTAGTACGGAGTTGTCAAAAAAAAATGCTTTAAATTAAAATCCGTAATTAAGTACATCCTAGAATTCTCAATTCAGAAACCAGAGGTCAATGTCGTAAATGTCACAAATTGTATTCTCCTACACAGACAACGTAAAACGTGACTTGTAATGAGATCAAAAGTTGTTCAAAGCCAAAACGGTATTCTGATAACATTCTGATCTGACACTACTCCATAAATAAGGCTTGTTTCACACATTCCACAACAACAACACGTGGGCGGGCACTAATTTGCATGAAAATGAATAGTTTAATTCACACGGACCACGTCGCCAAAGCTACAGCGACACCATTCACATGTAACCACTGCTTGACCACTTTTTGTCGCTGCGATGTGGTGTGGTTGTAATATGTGTGAATTCTCCCTTAACGTTACAACAGGTTGATATTGGTTGGAAATTTGTGACAAGAAAAATAATAAAAGAAAACAAAATAAGTAGTTAAATACTAATATATGTATATTTGTGTGAATAAATAGGTATCTACACAACATCCACCTAAATCCGTGTAATTGCATGTTTCGATTAAACGTCTTGCATACACAAAAACAACATTAAAACAAGAGCGTATTTCTTCTCTCCCTGTAACAGCAAAATGGCTTTACGCGGCGAATGTCTGGTGGTGAGAAAAAACGATTATTTCAGGCCCTCATTTCTCGAGAATTCCAATAACTACGCGCATAAACTACAAATGACCATAAACGCAAATAGAAAAACTACAACATGTTGAAATTAACCGTCACTAAAATATTCTAAATATATTAAATTCGTTCTACAGCATTTGCACGTGTAGTGGCAGGTGTTCGTATGCTCTGCCAGTCTCCCGTCTCCGTGTATCGTTTGTTTACAGCCATCAGCTGCTCAAAGTTAGCTTTTGCAAGTTTGTGTTTATTCTGAACTTTCTGCACTAGCTCTTCATCATACACTTCGTAAGGATCATCCAGTTTCAAATGAGCCTTCATTTCTTGCACAGTTACTAAGAAACAATTCCATGGCGACCAGTCCTCATGTACATGCCATCTACACAGCCTCAACTCAGTGACGTCGCTGCATTCGCTGATTGCTGAATGTGAATGCCAAAGCTTCTCAACTATGAAGAAAATATCTTTCTCCTGAAGAACGAAGGCTAAAGATCCCCAACATTTCCGGCGCCGCTCGTCACGCTGCACAGCTCTTAGGATAAATTTGTAAGGCGTCATATCTATCCAGTTACGTTCATTCACGTCTTTCCATGAGCATGATTTACAGATTAAGCAACCAGTCATCTTCGTGTTCAACGGGAAGTCCGTGTAAGGTTTTACCTGATGGCACAGTTCACAGAAGTGAAGTCTGCCATTCTCCATATTCTTGTAGTCCCTTATGTCTTTGTACTTAGTTACACCAGAATTAAGTTCAGACGTTTGTATTAGCCGGAATACGCTGCCAGCAACTCGACGTCTTAGGAATTCGAGATGATGAGCGTTGTATCGTCTCACAAGCAGATCACATTCTTGATCCAAAAGACCTATAACTTCTTCGGCTAGAGGATGGCGAAACTCCTGTAGCGCAAACTTCATGTCGACCAGAAGCTCTAGGCGCTCTTTTACGTCCATATCAGTGCGGATGAAGGCATCATAAAGTTCTTTCAGTTTTCTAGCTTTTTGGATTTCGACTGTATCCATCGTTATTAATTTACCACTACGACCATACCAAGCTACAGGTTTAGAAATTTCTTCTAAGAATCTTTTTTCTCGGATCTTTCGGCTATCTTCTTTTACTTTTACCCTGTAATCTTCAATGCATCTCAGTAATTCCACTTCTTTATCTAGAAGCAATGAAAATTCGGCTATTTTCGGACCTTTTGAGTGTAACTTTGATATCCTGGCTATTTCAGCGTGTTTCCAACGATCAACCTAGAAAAACGCATTTTTTTATTATTTGTCTTGGTCGGTTTTGACCCTAGCCGCACCTGATGGTAAGCGCAGACAGGGTTTAAGATGGAGTACACGAATCTAAGTAACAGAGATATAAAGGGATTCCCCGGCACCCCTCTGGCTCTCACATACGCGTGACACAGTAAACTGCTTGGCGCTGGGCTTAAACGTGAGGGGCTAGCCAAGCGGACCATTAAGACCCTACCATCAAACGTGCTGGGTTGTATAGCATTTTACATTACGCGTCTATTTCCAGATTGCGGTGAGGAAGTTTTATATTCACAACTAATTACATAATTAGGCAGAAGAACAAATGAAATTTTTCAGGAGACGAATAAAACGTATAGCAAATCATGCAGATATAGTACGTTTTTTCATCTCCTGAAAAATGTTTTTTTTTTTTGAGTTGTCTCTGTTTAGATACCTATAGGTGTGCGACATGTTAACAAGTTAATGAGTCTAGATTTCTAGAACGGATGCAAGCGCAACTGCCGAGTGATATTACTTGGAGTTTTTCTGCTTAGAAATTTCCCGATCTGTGAGAACTGCCCGGTAGGTAAGTAGGTACCTAATAATTCCTATCTACTGTCAACTAAAATTGTAGAAAAAAATTTACATTTAGGTCGGTAAGCTATTCGTAATTAATCGTTTTGTTAGATTGCCCACGTTTGCTATTTTTTTAGCGACTTACCATGGCATATAATTGATCAAAATCTTCACGCGTTTTCGGAAAAGTTTTAGTAATAAGATCCCGTCGTAGACGTCTCTCCATTGCTTCTCGTTCCAGTCTGTCCTCCTCCTTCATCCTTTCTATTCTTTCCCTATCAACAAAAAAGAATAAGTAAGAAATTAGGTATAATACAGCCGAGAGAATTGTGTTATGTTGTCAAATGTTTACATACATGCATTCATTTAACCATCTCCTAATGGTTTGTCGGAACTGGTAATGTCTGAAGGCGCGTTGTATGACTGATGCATAATGATTATGGTTCAGCCGAATGATCATCTCATCGTATGTCTCATACGGTTTCGGGACTACTATTTTATCAGTCACGTTTGGTATATATGCATTTATACTATTCATTTGCGTAGAACGACTGTAGTTCGTCTCCTGAAATTGATAGTGAAGAGATTTTTACACAATTAATAAATTCATAAATACATAGCTCGAGCTAGTGAACTCGCTGGTAAACATTAGGACAGTGTGCCTGTTATTGTTTGGAAAATTTTAATATAGCTACGTAAATATTTCGAAATAACAGACTATCATCAGTTTCAGTGACAGAGATACGTACATATATCTTTTCTCTTTCTTCAGCTGTCTGTGTATCTCTACAATTCTTCATTTCCGGTGGCAACTTCTCTGGCTTCTGCGGCGTTTGCGTGTAGGCGTGGTGGTAGACAACGCCTGTGAAATAATTAACAGTTTGTTATTCACCATTGTGTAACTTTTTTAGTCTACCTAAAACAACATCATATTTTGTACCAATACTATAAATTACTAGCTTTTGCCCGCAGCTTCGCTTGCGTGAAATTTTGAACCCGTTAAGTGACGATTTTCCATACAAACTTTCATCCCCTATTTAAGTCCCTCAAGGGTTTAATTTCGAAAAATCCTTCCTTATTCCTTGTCTACATTATAAAGGGAACCTCTGTGCAAAATTCCAGCTTTTTAGGTCCAAGGGTTTGGGCTAGGCGTTGATGAGTCAGTCAGTTAGTCAGGACTTTTCATTTATATAGATTATAGATACCTGTGTGTATGTTCCTGTATCCTCCTAAAAAAGGCTTTTGTATTGGTTCAGAAAATATTTCTACATTAATCTGTTTGAGTGTAGTACCAAATGGAACTGTTACACTCAGAACATCATTATATGGCATTTCTTTGTACAATTTGTCTAAATCCAACGTAGCATTATTTTTCGTTAGTAATTCAACCTCAGCTATACCGTATTTGTCATAATCAAGATCCATAAGCGCCATACGACCTTTTAACGGACGATCTCCTCTTAAGAATACTAGATTTTCAGGGTCCTGCAGAAAAAGATCACCCAAGTTTTTCTTTATCTCGTGAATTTTCATTATGGAGTGATAAGAACGTGTGAATGTGGCATTCTGATTTTGGATCCTGAACTTGATTGCTATAAACGGCATGTATTTCTTCTTGGGCAGAACTGCATGCAATAATTCATGAACGTAAGATTCCTTTGGTATCGCTGATAGAGAAAATTCCTCTGAATCTTTGGTAAAAACATCGATGGAGAGACTTCCTTGCGCATCAGCCTTCAGTTGAGACAAGAGACTTGTATCTTTTAATACGTTTCTATTTTTAGTCAGAATGAGATTACTATTTGCCACCTTGAGTAGTTTGGCTAATTTACGTTTAACAAACTTAACAGGCGTTGTCGCTGGGAAGACTTTGGTGAACACTTCGTTTGGTTTGAGGGGCGACTTAAAGGTGACTAGTATGTGGCTGATGGGGCATATCAACTGCTCTGCGTCTCTCTCACATGGTGCCGTTGGGTAACGGGACTTGCTCTCGTCGCCTGATCGTGCAGTTTTGTAAGGCGGGGCTGTGAGTAGCTTCTCTCGACCTAATTCGCACTGACACGCGACCATTCCTCTCGAATTTGTTGGATTCGGTGAGATTCCCAACAACCTATGCATATTAATTTTCTTCATGTGTAAGGAACCACTTTTTCAAGTCACCTAATTAAAAGATAAATAATAAATAAAGTTATTTTAAACTAATTTTAAAAACTTTGTACAAGGCTTGACATAACAAATACTGACGATTGACTTTGTTACTGTTGCTAAGTTACAGCGAGTGACGGTTGCCTAGGATTCGATATTTTAAAGCGAGGACACCCAATAACACCAGCATGTTATTGCTCTATGAAGAAGAAAAAAAAGTTTCATTAATTATTTCCATTTTGAGAAACTTAACTTAGGTCTTAACATAGCGTTGAAGCATAGAAGTCATAATTATGTAGGTACTAGGGTAAACCGACAGTCGTTGGACACCAGATAGTTATTGGACATTCACTATTTGAACATAAATAATAAGATTACCTTCGGCTGACAACGACATCTATGAGTATTACAAAAATCTCTTACCTACAAGCATTGCGGAAACACTTAGTTGTGACAAAAGATGGCAGTAGCAAAGCGTCAAAAAAATCTTTTCCTCACGAACATCGCGGCGAGTGGATTTTTTCGTAAAAAATAAAATATTTCGTAAGGTCGGAGTTTGTGTTTTGAAGTGATATCGGCAAGCTTGTGAACTTTATGCTTTTGGCTATTGGAGGAGTGGTAAGATATTGCTTAAGCTATATAATTACGCAATTTAAAGCTAAAAATTTCGTAATTTGAGGTTATTTTGAACTGTCCAATGACTATAAGCAACATTTAAAAAAAAAACAATTGTTGGACAGTGTCCAATAACTATGTTTTATTTTGCTTTTGAGTTCTAGCAATATTTAGACCCTCATGTTATAGCTACAAGGTTTGTTGTGGTCTGTTTTTATTCTTCGACTTATTGAGTCACTCTGTCAGTCATTGGACGGCCGTCCAATGATTGTCTTCTCATGTGTCCAATAATCATTGGACACAGTTACAGATCAATGTAATTAATTAAATGTGCCTAAATGTAAGAAGAAAGATTATGACCCAAACAACTTGAAGTTGGCACTCAGGGAAATAGAAGAATCTGAAAATCCTAAGATTCGGGAAGTAGCCCGAAAATATAATATTCCAAAGTCCACTTTACACTTTAAAAATCCAGAACGCAGAACTTCCTTTGGACCACGACCTGTTTTAACAGAAGAAGAAGAGTCTATTTTAGAATTATGGATTAAGCAGTTAATGCGGAAGGGATTCCCTTTGAAAATAGAGAACCTTCAACAAAGTGTCTCCAAATTTCTTTTGGAAAATCCTCAGCCAAATTCTTTTAAGGACAATTATCCTGGAGACGGATGGGTGAAGGCATTTTTAAAAAGACACCCTGATATTGTTCCGCGGACGAGTGAGGGTGTTACACAGTCAAGTGCTTGTGTCTCGGAAAAGGACATTCGGAAATGGTTTGCAGAGATGCGCCAATATTTAGAAGAAATCGACCTCATGAACGTGTTGGATGACGCATCTCGAGTGTTTAACGGCGACGAAAGTGGTTTCCAGCTTTGTCCAAAAACAGGCAAAGTATTGGCTGTCAAAGGAACCAAAAACGTTTATAAAGTCGATTCTAATAATTCCAATGAATCTATAACGGTCATGTTTACATTCTCAGCTTCAGGGGAAGCCTGCCCACCTATGGTTGTGTATAAATAGGGTGGGTTTAGAAGATAATGATGTTATTATGAGCATAGAAGAAAATACTGGAATAGAAGATTTCAGAGATGATGATGATATCATCACGAGCATAGAGGAGAACACTGAAAATGAAGATGACAATATAGGCGAAGATACAGAAGCTATGATGATATTTGAAATGTATAAAGACCGAAAAAAAATTTAGAGGCTTTAGAAGTTTTTCTTTTTTATAAATTAGTTTTTCAGAAGTTGAAATTTGTATTTTTTGTTGTATTGTAAACATAGATAGACAGGAAAAGAATGATACTGATCTCGCATTGTTAATTAATGATCTGTAACGATTGAGACTGATTAGAATAATAGGTTAAGCGGAGTATAACTACGTTTATCAGTTCCTATTTTTTTTTTAGTTTTTTTTTATGACTTCAACATTAAAGTTTATATGTTAACAACCATCAGTGTTTTATTGACTTTCCCCAAAATACTGGATACTCTGCCAGTGTAAAACACACATGATTAAAGCTTTTAAAAAGATTTTTAAAACTGTCCAATTACTATTTAGTTGTTGTCCAATAATTATAAATTCTGTCCAATCACTATGTTTACAGCAACTTTTTTTTTAAGCTCATGTTTTTTGAAAATGCCTTAATAAATAAATTATTTTAAGTATTCATAATGATAGTTCATATCATCTAGTTTCAAAATTACTTTGAATTACATAAGAGGCTATTTTAGTATTTCGAATAAAAATAATGATATCATTCATGTCCGTTAAGTGTCCAATGACTGTCGGTTTACCCTACGTAGTGTACACACGAATGCATTTCCAGTATAAGCTGACCTCTCATTGCACGGAAAGGCAGGGTCAGACTGGGTCTGTGGGGCCTGGGTGGCATTATGACTGGGCCCGCCGCCCGCCTAGAATCAGAGCCGATCATACCACCTTCATGTCAACCAAGAAACTAAATGACAATAATAATCAAATAGGCAAGAGTTTTTGTAAGTGTTTATTTTCAAAGACATACATTTTTACGAAAAGAAGTTCCAATTATTTATAATTTATAATAGGTATAACTAAAACTAGCCAATCATTTTTTTTCTAAAAGAGGATATATTTCACCTCGCCTACGCGGGCGTCCAGCCAGAAGGAGGGCCCGCGCACGCTAGGGCCCGGGTGGCCGATACGATACCCTAACACTATGGCCAGTCCGACACTGCGGAAAGCCAACGATGCAAGATCAGCTCTTACAGAAATGAATAGCTCGATATAAAGCCGTCCGCTTTGATTATTTACCTGTCTAGATAGAGTGTTGCGCTGCCATCGCAACAAAAACAACAGGCCAGATTTGAAGCGCTTGTGTGCGTATTACACACACAAGTAAGCGTAGCTTACTACTGTTTAACAAGCGCGCGCATCACGGGTCCGCGTACTGAGTGATACCAGCCCTTGAATATTACCCATAAAAGGAGGGGAAAAAAATGTTTTGATTTTGAAGTACCTATCTATAATTTAATTTTAAACAATTCATTTAATTATGAATTTTCACATATTAGGAGTTTGTGCATATTATAATAGGTAAAATATATTTGTAATTAAAAAGATATTGCTATTGAAGGTTATTTATTCTTAATAATATTGTAGTTTGGAATTATTTAACAATCAACACTATTATTTCGTTTATTCATTTAACATTACTTATCAAATACATTTTTAAATATTTCTATAATTAACAAAAAACTTTTAAAAATACATAAAATAGTAGCCAACCGGCATCGGGAAAAGGGTCCAAGCTACCAGTGGTCAGGGTCTCAGAGAGAGGAACTTCCTAACAATACGCGCCGTGTCAAGAAGTACAGCTTTCTGTATCAGGCCCTTGATCCAGGCGCCCAACGAGAGCCTCCTTAGGTGTTGGTCGAGGTTCTTGGCTATTAAGCCATTCGCCGTAACTACTTTTAGACTACTAGATTTAATGACGTCATGGCGGTAGTCTGACATATTTACTTCACGATCTGTCAAAACGGTCTATAAAAGAGTATGCGGTGTGGTACTCACCCCTCACTTTTGCTGCGACCTTTGGATCGGACGGACGTTCACAATTGTTATAATTGTTATGTTTAAAGATTGGAATTATGACTGTGGTTGATTTTCCTTCATTGGAATAATAACTGATCGTAATAAAGGAATCAGTTCATATGTACCTTCCTGTTTTTAATAAATAACGCCCCAGAATGCTGAAAAGCTCTTAATCCTATTTGTAAATTATGTTATTTTATTAGCTATCCTTCGGGTTAGCTCACAGTATGTTAATTTAATTATTTGAAAAAAAAACATTGTTTTGTAAGTTTAACTTTATGTTTCGATAGTACTGATTGCTAATAGTTTTGCCGCGGGAAAACCATTAAAATTTCAGCGTGTATATATATTACAAATGTATATTATCCAGCACTACAATTAAATGGTAGCTTGAAATCTCGAAATATACTTTTTGGATCATGATTAAACATTTTTTAAATCAGCCAACGTTCATGGGAAATTTTACATTCATACAGGCAACCCTGTAAACATAACGTCAAAATGGTGTCACATCTTTGGATGAAATTACAGTTTATTAATTTAATTGTTTCTTTATAATACAGTTATTTACAGTTTACTTACTGATGATAGGTAACTTTTTTAGTTGTTTTCAATCGTCCTTTGTAATTCCTGCACACTTTTATAGCGCAAATTGTCATTTTTGTAGACCACAGAACACGTGTTTATCGTACAATGACAGTGACACCACTGAGATGACGGAACGAGTTTATGAGCCAACAGTTGGCTGATATTTTTTTTGGCGTTTAGACGCTCAAACTCACTATCTAGACAGGTAAATAATCAAAGGCCGTCCGTTCAACGTCGGGAGCTACCCAAAAGCCTCTCAAAAGGCACCGCCATAATAAAATATACCTACATTTAACAACATTTATTTTTTGTCTGCTTCTCAATTTCCTTCGAATCGACACTTAGAGACTAGTAGAGTAACGCTGCGTTTCGGGCGGTTATTAAAATTGTATGAATTTCTATGCAACGAATAGGGTATTTGACTGAAAAAATGTAATTAGTCCGTCAGTTAGATTATCAAAAAATATTTGACTGGTATTTTTTCTTTTGTTACGTAAACCAAAATTGACGAAGATACGACACTTTTAAAATTGGCAAAACGTCACAAGCAAGTACAATTTTTACTTGCTTCTGACGTCACAAGCCCCCACTCTCGAGTTTTGATGCTTTTTATCTTTCCATAAATATTCATAGATTTAACAAAAGAAAAAATACGTGTCCATTATTTTTCAAAAATCTAACTGGCGGACTAATTAGATTTGCAATTTATTGATGCTGTCAGAAGCTCGTGGCTAAATAATTACAGCCGCATAGACCGATCTTCCGGGTTAAACCACGCTTGCCGAGGTTGGTCTGTGGATGGGTGACCATTTACCATAGCGAGTTTCCTCCGTGCCTCGGAAAGCACGTAAAGCCGTTGGTCCCGGCTGTCATTTGTAGATCTTTGACAATCGTTACTGTTGGTCAGAAGCCAGAAAGTCTGACAACCAGTCTTACCAAGAGTATCGTATTACCCAGTTACTGGGTTGTGGAGGTCTGATAGGCAGTCGCTGCATGTAAAATACTGATATTCAGCTGCATCCGGTTCGACTGGAAGCCGACCCCAACATAGTTGGGAAAAGGCTAGGCAGATGATGATGATGATGATGCTGTCAACATGCCTACTAGGTACATCAAGCGCCCGAGCGCGCGACGTTACGACGCCTCAACCACGGTAATGTTATACTAACCTCGACAGACGCGACTCTTGTTAGAACTAGTCCCTTAGCCCCCCGTATTAATAAACAACTACAAAATATGAGAGAACCTATTAAAAAAAAGTTGTCCTATATTTGGAATTATTCTACTTTATGGTAGCTGCTGTTGAAAGATATTTCAAATGAAAGCTATCCATTAATATGGACCTCCTAGGGAGGCTATACTTCCACTATCATATACCTATTCTATGATCTATATGGGATCATATCTCCTATAATTATGACTTCTAGAGTCTAATCTTTGTATGGAGAAATGATTCTTTGTCTATATTACATTATCATATTAATATCTATGACTCATAGATCTATGATCTTTGATAGTGTTATATCCCTCTCATGGACGTACAAAAAAGATCGGACGGAACTCCCGCTAAGACAAAACTGTGTCCCGTAATGGCGGCGACTATCTAAGTGTGAATGAATTTAGGGTTGTCATGTTAGCCAAATTTACCCATTTTATATCATTTTATTTTAAGACAAATACAGGTTGGCAGACAAATTTCTTGGAAATGTCGGCAGAATTATACCGTGCCATTTGAAAAGGTTAATGGTAAGAACCAAATCTCCCTATGAAAATATCTGCAAAATAAATGCCATGTTAGCTTAGATTGTTAATTTACGTTTTGAGGTACTGCATAATATGTAACAACACACCGGAGTCCTTCTTTATTTGCATTATATAGCTCGTTAGCTTCAAAATGTAGACTGCAAATGACACTGTATTTGTTTGGAATTCAATCGTTTTCACCGTTTTAATTTCTCATTTTTTTAATCCAATCATTTCTCCATACTTCATTTTCTTTAGGAAATCTAGTAAAAAAATATATAAATAAAATACCTAGTAATAAATAAATTGAATTGAATAAAAAACTATAAATGTCCCATATTTAGGGTAATTTTCACACGTGAATATTGACAACACTGGCCTTGTGACGGATTCTTTTCTTCTGGTTAATACATTGATTTTATTGTATACAATTGGGAATTAAGTGATTGAATTATTCATTGACCTATGAAACGTGATTCCTGGATTTTTTTTCTTCCGATCACTACGGTTTTTACACCATTTCACCACACAAGACATGCTATATTTTAATTTTTTTTGCTGCTTTTTGTCCCGACTCTGTTGACGTTTACGCGTGTAATGACTGACATTTTATAAATGTGTGCGTGCCAGCCTGTACGTACAGCAAACTGACTGACTCTGAGTGACACAGTTTTTTGTTAGCGAAAATCTGTCCGATCTTTTTTGTACGTCCATGATCCCTCTAAGTTTAGATAGAATGATAATAGTTTATTAATACTGGCTTTAGCTACTTCATACGTAGGTACATAAGTCTACCTTAGATACCTACTTATTTCGCTCGGAGGAGTACCTATGGATTGAGGTTTGCGGTAGGAACAGTAGGACGTCAACATCATTGTAGTTCAAAGGTGGCCATAGAAAAACCTAAAAGGCATTCGCTTTTTTTTCTTTCATTTCTGAAATTGATTTCAAAACTAAATATACCTACGATTGTGATATTATCTCGGATTATTTGGAAATCACGGAAAGGCCGACCACCATTAACCTACTCCTCCACATGGCTTCAATTGCTGCAATCTAGGTTGGCCTATTGACCTGATTAGTAGGTTATAGATTTAATGTGTTGCGTGAAGCTCATCTAAACAACTTATGACCAAACTACTGGGCCACACGAATCAGCTTTTCAGATGCTAGTATCATATCACTTAACACTATCGGTAGCTGGCAACACTGCGCAATGTATTGAAGATAAAAATTTGACGGTAGTTGGCGTCATGAATCAACGCACCCGATGTTATAAAAGCTGTTGTCATTCGACGGAGCTGTAGTCGGCCGCTGCGGCCGACTACAATCCCTCTCTTATAAGTCATGTTCGCCGTCCCAGGCACACACTTTTAGAGCCCGATGACGAAATTACCCTCCTCCAGGAGGCGAGTAAATCGACCAGCACAATACACAGCGTCCGCCGCTGTCCGGATTACCGTCCTCGCCGACGAGGCCCGTCGCGACGTCCCACCGCCGCCGGTCACGATCCACCGAGCTCTCCCGTCGTAGAGCCGGTCGTCTCTTCAGACTCCGCAGTCACACCGATAATTCAGCCCTCATCAAGCTGTCTCCCCCCCCTAAGCCCCCGCCAGCAACAACCTAAGCCGAGGCCCGAGTCCCGCTAGGGGTCGCCCTTAGTGCTGTTGTTGCAGGTAGTCATGATGTTAGTGTAGTACAAGTAGTTAGCGTAGGTTAAGTATTTTACTTCCCCACCCTGCCATTGGCTGGAGACCCTTCAGGTCTCGCCAATAACTGCCCGGTTACGTAGAAGGGGTTCTCAAGGTTCCATCTACAGCAGACAAACAGAAAAAAAAAGAAATACGGAGCTAGCTTTTCTGGGCCGATCAGCCGAAGAAGTCTGACCTTTATTATCTGACTAGCTTTTTATTATTTATTTATTTATTTTAAGTTCACATACAGCAAATAAATTATAAACTAAGCCCCACAAATCGTAGTAATGGTTTGACTGTGGGATCTGGTGAGTATTTATACACTTTTTAGGCTTCTTATTTGAGACTTATTAAAGGTAGCACTTTAACACATTTCTAAATAATATCTTTTCAATTTATTTTTAAATCTGTGTTTATTTGTTTCATAGCTTGTCCTTATTATTTTTCTGTTCTTGTGTAAATTAATATATTGTGACCTAGCTCATATGTTAATAACCATTAACCCAAATATCTGTGGTGGAGAGTCTGTGTTGGTTTCATTTATTATACTTACTACGCCCGGAATATACCTCACATACAGTTAGCTATACACTACTAAATTAAATTCACCAGAAATAATTTAAGGGTACATACGGAAGCGGTATACTTATTGAAATGTAAAATCATTAATTTCATTTATTTAAATCTAACAAAGTTATTTACTTTTGTTTGATCCTGAAAATATGAATAGTTTTATGGACATAATACTCTAATACTAGAAATACTACGTCAACGACACGGACTATCAATGAAATTCATCCCACCGCGCGTAAGCTACACACATCATGCACCATTATACGCTTGTGTGAGTCATGCGTCAGTCAGCTATACCGGCATGTAATGCGTGCGAGCGAGTCGATAGCGCGAAATCCGTGCAACACACACACACAGAATGCTTTCTCCCTCACTCCACTCTACGTATTTAAAAGTTAGAATTTGTTCTGCGACAATAGGGATTTGAATTTGAAGGGATTAGCTAACAGTGATTAGGATCAGCTGATAAGGATTGAAATCAGCTGATAAGGGTGGTAATTTACAGTCTTATTAAAAACTTACAGTTCAGCAATTTTTCAAAATGGCCACCGCCCTTTGTTATAAACACACACGCGACACACACACACACACGTTTTAAAAGATTGTTTTTTAATGATATTAGAACATCACTTTGCCCTTTTACTTCGAGTTGTTTTAAAAGTTTGCAACTATCGGGCTCACTCACGTACACTCCCCGTTTGATTTCACTTCACATGTAAAAATCCATGGGTGTGAGGTCAGGCGGCACGCGGGCCAGGCAATTAGGCCGCCGCAGCCTGTCCACCGACTCCCGAACTCCTCGGTTAGGTACTTTCGCTCCGATCTGTCTAGATAAGATTCACCTGCGTGCCGGCCTTCTATGAAGTATTAACACAAAGGGTACTCTCGAGAAAACTGATAAGCCATCGTAGTTATCAATTTAATAACAGATGTTAACAGGTAATACGTATTGCGCGCTCGCGAAAACTTAATAACCTCTCTGTTGCGTTCTGAGGAGTCGGGTTCGGTGGAGAGGGCGCGATGCAGTCTGCTTTGACCTTAGTTTACCGAATATTAAGCCAATTTAGTATTCATCAACACAACATGTAATTACGTATTCAACAAAAACCGGTATGTACGCGGTAACGAGAGGTTGCGCTTGCACCGCGCGTCACGCAACTTGACCTAATTACTGCGGGCGGCCGACTGCGGCGGGCGACACACGCACGCGCCGGAGTGGGTGGGGCGAGGGCGATGCGGGAGCCAGACTAGTTGGCGCCATCCGTCTCGTGCGCAGCCTATGTATTGCGCGGGCTTTTTTTGAATGAATAGATAAAAGGGTTGCGTGTGTGCGTGCGCGTACGAATATCATTGTCAATGTGATTGAACTTTCTTACCAATTATTTATGTTTTTGAAGTACAGTTTTCAAACAAAATAATTTTCTTTTTTTTTCTCTTTATATGTTCTATTACAGTAACTGACCATGCCCTTAAATTTTTTCTGGTGAATTTAATTTAGTAGTGTATAGATTCACTCCTACACGATTCTGTTAGCTCTCTGTGAATGACAACAACTATAGATATCAAACCCAAGGCCCGATGACCGAGAGGTGCACTTACTCTACATAGCAAATGCTGCAAACATCAACAAGCGCGTCGTTTTTTAGATTTATTTAATTCTTCAATGGTGATTCTGTAGTGTATGCAATCGGAACAAACAGCATTCCAGACTAAATCGACGGCTTTCATTGGCAACCTATCGTTAAAGGTGTTTAACTGATGATGGTTTCACTTTACTTCACCGTCCTTGAGAATTTATATTCCGGTAAGTTCGATTCATCATCGCTAGCTCGCAAAGCTCGCCATTTTTATCGTGATTCAGCCCTCGCCTTTTCTTCAAAGAACCATAGATTTTAAGGGAATGCTTGGGTTATTTGAAGGTAGTGACTTATAGTGGTCCCATAATCACATAATGAAGAATTTAATTGATATAAAAATATAGATTATATATTTAAATTTCTAATTAAAGAGGGACTCGTGGCTAATACACAACCGCGCGGCTCATACGATTTGCAAGGTTAAGCTGTGCTTGCCGTGGCCATTGCGTGGATGGGTGACCGTTCGTTAAAAATAGACACTCATCCGTTCCTCGGAGAGTGCGTGAAACCGTCGGTCGCGGCTCCCTCGTTCGTCGCCCGGTCATTACATGTAGTCAGAACTTCAGATGCCCGAAAGTTTGACAACCGGTATAACCTTGGAATATGGGCATTGCCCAGTAACTGGGTGGCGAGGATCTGATGGCAGTTGCTCCGTGTAAAATACTGGTATTCAGCCGCAGCTGGTTAGACTGGAAGCTGACCCTAACATAGTTGGGAAAAGGCTAGGTAGAATTTAAATATCGAATTATGGAAATATTTATGATTGTTTACGATTAACAGCGATTACGCACTGCATCCGATCCGGATCCGCGAAAATAAGAATATAAAAAACTCGGATCGAATTGGGATATTGCTTTGCGCACTGCATCTGATCCGAATCGTTCATTGTTAATGATACCCCCAGGGGTGTGGTTGCCAAAAATGATTTGTTAAAGGCACCACTAATGAATAGTGTCGTTGCCCTTCAGAGCTAACAACGAGTATGTGTAAACTAACTCACACATTATATTATTACTAATTGTGGCGTCCCAACATTACGGTGGTGTCATTAACAAATCCTTTTTGGCAACCACACCCCTGGGGGTATCATTTGGTGGTATCATTAACAATGAACGATCCGAATACGTGAAAATACGAATCTAGAGTCTAAAAAACTCGGACCGAATTCGAATATTGCTTACGCACTTATCCGATCTCTGATTTAAACAATTCAGTGGCCATCTTTGGCATATCCATTTGGCGTCCGGTTTGAATCCGAGGTAATGCAAAAGCGTTCATATAACCAGTACTACTGCTACTTCGGTCCGTTAATATTTCTTCCGAATTGGAAACTCGCAGATCACGGAGAGAAATCGGATGACGGAAGTCGGATCTAGTGCGTAAACTACCATACAATACTTCGGAACGTATTTTCTCGGATTCGGATCGGAAGCAGTGCGTAACCGCTCTTACTGTTTGAAATTGTCAGAGTATCTAACTTCAAACTTCAAAACTCATTTATTCAAAATAGACTAGAATTACTTAGTTCTTTTTGAACGTCAATATTAGGTACACATAAGACAGCCCCCAAAAACGCCCTTCCTTCCTAGTAATAAGAGGTCGACTCCTGACCTCGTCCCGCCTTCAGCTCATGAGTAGGTAAGGGCTCCGTTTAGGTCCAAAACTAGTCGGGCAATCCCGAATAATGCACATGAGTGAAGAATTATAAAGTTTTAATACAAAAATTATAGAAATAGGTTAAACATTAATTAAACTATAGCCTCTATAAGGTAAAGTTGAAACTCCTAGTTTTCAGTCAGTTAGTGAAGAAACAACGCGTTGTTTGTTTCCGTAAAGCGAATTAACCGCTGAGCTTTAAAAACTAATTCCTTTGAAGAATTTTATAAAAGATGCGAGTGTGCATTCATCGTTTATAAATAAGTAATTTTCTGGTATGAAACTAGTTTCTTTGTAACTTTATATTTCTAAGGTAATTATGTTTTAGCTCGACTTTATAATAGGTTCTGTAATAAAATGTTCATGGTGGATTGATATCCATACACGGAAGTAAAATATTATTGATCTACTATAACAGAGACCTAAGTAGGTGGTTGATAGTTAATAAAAATTGAGAAAACAATAAAATTACAGCTCAATAAAAGAGCGAATGTGCCGAGCATAGCTGGCGTGATATTAAATTCCTCCGAAAACATAAAAATGATTTTCGATCGTAAAACTATAATTTACAGACGTAAAAATGCGCTGAGTTATATGTTAGTCCACGTCTGAGATGTGGACTAGGAATAGGTATTGCATCGTATGGTGGGTGACGCCGAACCTACTTATTTCGTCCTGTTATTTACGATTGGTGTTTATCGTCAATCGGTAGAACTTGCTTTTGTAATCATACCTAGTTCAAATTTTTATGTAGGAATTTGCTTTTCAGTCAAGATTTCTTAGAGGTTTAAATAAGTGTAGCCATTAGGTGTAGTACATGTTCGATCTCACTAACTAGACGACATTTTAATGTATTTAATTTGGAGCAACCGACCGCGCCGCCTCTTTAGTAGGTACTCGTACCTACTCAAATAGTAAATTCTTACAGTTGTCTGATCACCCACCATGATCAAAAGATTTTCGCGTAACCTCCGAAATCGATCTGAGGAACGTTTCTTAACATTTCTCGCGCTATCTGTTGGTAAAAGATAGCAATTCTCTAATTTTAGTTTAGTTGGTGAACAAGAGAATCGGCACCATTGAAAAGTTTAGAGACCAAATAAGTTTAATGAACAGTTAATGATAGGTTGGAAAATACCTCCGAGTCGCCGATGAAGCTTCTATAGCTAATGAAATTTTCAAATATTTGTCTAAAACTTTCACGCATTTTACTTTTGATCCACTTTATCTATCTGGAAGCTACGATCAAAGCATATCAAATGTCTAAATAGCTAAGCATGGGCTCCTACGTGTGTGGACGGTGCGACGGGTTGCTCGTATTATTGCGTTTGTTCGGTCTCGTGTGCGTTCTGTAAACACGTGTTTTAATCAAGCCTGTTGCTTCGCTTCCGTTTGCTGTGGCCACTCGGCGCTCGGCAAAGAAAAACTTTGCATGCGTTTTATTACGACGGATGCGGACCACCCTTAGGGCTTAATTTCGATGTCGACCTGACTATCTTCAATTGTTTTATTGTATGACAGTGGATTTCATAATAAAGTTATAGCCCTGAAGTCGGATTTTCGCTGTTTGGGTAGGATCCATTTTGTATACTTGGGCAAATTAGAACTTTAATGCTCACAATTTTGCTTTAATGTATGTGCTAAAACTCGATAAAAAACCCAAGTAGGTATCAAGTGTTAACTCATACCTAAATTAAATTAATTCAAGAAAATGTATTGTTTCTTGTCTATCAATTACTTTCGATTTCAGATAATGTACTACTTACGTAGGTATTAACTATTACATAGGTAATTTGTGACTGTACCTTCGACTTTTCATTTCATACAACGAAAACTGAATAGATCCCTGAACCGGGTGCGAATTTCTGTCCCCTATCAGTGTTCCGCAAAGTGTGTGCCGCGGCACACTGGTGTACCTACCGTGGTCGTTAGTTGGTGTGCCGTAAATTGCAAGTTTTGTCAGAAAGATATAATACCTACCTACACTACACAGCGATCCTATGGTGTACATATGGTATCTCCAAAATTTACAAAATTTACCTTTAACACGAAAAGTTGGCTGAACACTGCCCTACTATACCATTAATACCATTATAGTCAAGATTTGTACAAAACCGGGTGAATACAATTCCTAATGTAATGCATAAATATAATTCCTTCAAATTGCGTGATTTACTGGCGACTCTGATTGACACTGCATGTTTTTTGTTTCCGAATAATAATATAATATATAATTTAAAAAAAACAATAAAAACCATGTTTTCCTGTTTCCTAGTCATTTTAGCACGTCGCGTTAACTTGCGCTAGTTACCTAGCTTGCTCTAGTCGTGCCCGCCGGCTATGTCGCCGTGCTTCCATTTATTAATGTAAATTAAAAGTAAAAGTAGTTTTATCTTTTATTTTTATTATCTTTTATTTTTTATTGTATTTTTGCAATTGTAATTTATCTCAATGATATATGCATTATTAATTTATTGACACAATATAAAACACTAACCCGCAATAAAACATATATTTAAAATTGCCTCCGTCCGTGTGTCACTGCAAGGGTACCAAGTACCAACTGAAAATCAGCGCTGGGTGTTTGACGTCCAGCATATGCTGAGTTGGTGACCCTTTCGGCATGGGCATGCTCGACAGCTTATAATGTGTATGATTAATTATTTTATGTTTTTATTGTTTATGCTGTCATTGTGTCCTTGGCTGAATAAATTTATTTTCTTTCTTTCTTTCTAATGCCATCGAAATGTTCTATCACATAAAATACTATTTTTTTTTATTGAAACCTTGTTTACATACCATTAATTCCCTACGTCTAAAAATAGAAAAAAAAATTTGGTAAATCTCGTGCGGGGTTATAATAGATCATTGTGGTTTTAAGATAGATAGATAGATAGATATACTTTATTGTACACTAAAAGAAATAAAACAGAAGGAATACACGTAATTAAGAACAGTACAAATGGCGGTCTTATCGCTTAAAGCAATTTCTTCCAGACAACCATCAGCGGTACCTCTATAGGTACCGCTGAATAAATAGCTTTATAGCGAAAGCCTATATGCTTTCACTCCTATACCGCTGAACCGATTTTAATGAAACTTGGAACAGAGATAGTCTGGAACCTGGAGAAGGGCATAGGCTACTTTTATTTAAAAAAACGGGATACGCGATAAACGACATTAAAGCGGGCGAGACCGCGAGCGACCTAATAATATGAAATAAAAGTAACTATCAAAAGCATCATCATCTGCCTAGCCTTTTCCCAACTATGTTGGGGTCGGCTTCCAGTCGAACCGGATGCAGCTGAATATCAGTATTTTACATGGAGCGACTGCCTATCAGACCTCCACAACCCAGTAACTGGGTAATACGATACTCTTGGTAAGACTGGTTGTCAGACTTTCTGGCTTCTGACCAACAGTAACGATTGTCAAAGATCTACAAATGACAGCCGGGACCAACGGCTTTACGTGCTTTCCGAGGCACGGAGGAAACTCGCTATGGTAAATGGTCACCCATCCACAGACCAACCTCGGCAAGCGTGGCTTAACCCGGAAAATCGGTCTATGCGGCTGTAATTATTTAGTCACGAGCTCCTCCACTAAACTATCAAAAGCATGTTGTGCATCATTATATTTTTAACCATCACTCAAATTCAAGTACTTCGAACAATCTACAGAACGTGACTTTTCCAGTTTAATAAACTAAAAGAAAAATATATATTAATAAAGCGCGAAAATGTTATTGAACCTTTCATGAAGAAATAATAAACATAAAACCGACCAAGTGCGAGTCGGACTCGCGCACGAAGGGTTCCGTACCATTATCTATAAGAACGCCAAGAGGAGCTCGTGGCTAAATAATTACAGCCGCATAGACCGATCTTCCGGGTTAAGCCACGCTTGCCGAGGTTGGTCTGTGGATGGGTGACTATTTACCATAGCGAGTTTCCTCCGTGCCTCGGAAAGCACGTAAAGTCGTTGGTCCCGGCTATCATTTGTAGATCTTTGACAGTCGTTACTGTTGGTCAGAAGCCAGAAAGTCTGACAACTAGTCTTACCAAGAGTATCGTATTACCCAGTTACTGGGTTGTGGAGGTCTGATAGGCAGTCGCTCCATGTAAAATACTGATATTCAGCTGCATCCGGTTCGACTGGAAGCCGACCCCAACATAGTTGGGAAAAGGCTAGGTAGATGATGATCTATAAGAACGCCAAAAAAATCACGTTTGTTGTATGAGAGTCCCCATTAAATATTTATTATATTCTGTTTGTTTAGTAACTATTTGTTGTTATAGCGGCAACAGAAATACATCATCTGTGAAAATTTCAACTGTCTAACTATCACGGTTCATGAGATACAGCCTGGTGACAGACGGACGGACAGCGGAGCCTTAGTAATAGGGTCCCGTTTTACCCTTTGGGTACGGAACCCCAAAAAAGTATTAAATATTGATAAAATGTTAAAAATCGAATTTACTTTGCGTGAACATACAAATTTTCTTCCATTTTTGTGGATGACTCATAGGCACTATTGCCGAGAGTAGTTCGGAGGTCACTTCGCTCGCTCCGGACATAGAACAGCCCGACTCGGTTGGTTTAGGTTTGAAGGGCGCTGGTTAGCTAGCAAAGCGAGCGCAATAAGCCCCGTCAACCCCTTCGAGTGGTTTTTCTTGTGACCAAACCACTCAGAGATAGGAGCCGCGTAGCGGGACTTAGTCGATAAGTCAACAAATAAGTAAAAGAGAAAACTAGCAATTCATATTCGCGAGAGCAAAGGGCTGCAAAAGCTAGTCAATAAAAATAAAAACCGGCCAAGTGCGTGTCGGGCGACGTGCAGGAACAGGGTTCCGTAGTTGCACAAAAATGCGGACTAAGAAGAGGGCTTAGTAATTTTTCAATGGAAATTGTACGAAATTTTTACTTTTCCGGTTGGTCGACTATTCTCGTAAGCTTGTAAAGCCTCCTTAGCTGTGATAGTTTTCTTTTTAACCAACTTCCGTGAATACTACTACCGTGATTTTATTCACATATCCAAAACTAGCCGTTTAGCTGGTAGGGGGAGAGACACTTGACCCTAACAATAATTAGCACTTTAAAGAGTAATATTTCAGAAACGGATTCCATAATCGATTTTTTTTTTCACAAACTTACAATATTTTTCAAAGACCTATCCAACAACACCCCACACGATGGGGTAGACGAGAAAAAAAAAAACATCCCCACTTTTGATGTACAGGAGGCACCCACAACAAAAATATTTTTAATGATTTAATTTTACCGCTTTGTCGGCGGGATTTATATGTTTATCTGTGCCAAATTATAGCTTTCTAGTAGATACTAAGAGTCTCTGAGCTAAGCTGCGGACGGACGGACGGACATGGCGAAATTATAAGGGTTCCTTGTTCACTACGGAACCCTAAAAACATCTATTGTTTGCAATCATTGTTAAACAAGAAGGGAAATTAATTATCTTACAATCTTCGAGAATTATTGTGACTTACTTCGCCGAATGACAATTGTAGTTCAGTATCATTTTTAGATTGCGCCATACCTTATTTGACTAGGTTTTGAGACAAACTACTTAGTTAATAAAATCTAAGTAGGTAATCTATTTGAGTCAGTTGAGCTAGGTTTTTTACACGTAAGTGAATCGTAAAAGACTTACCAAACAGGAAAGTGTTTGTGAATTGAATAGACCCAGCAAAAGCTAATCTATTTTGGTCCCGACCTTGACTGAAATATAGTGTAGGGAAAGGAAATTCGCGAACCGGGCCGGCAGCCGTTCTAAAGGCTCTTTAAAGGTCCTTCAGTTTTTATAATTGACCTACAGGGTATAAACGAATTCGTGTAATTCCTTAAAACCACATGATCTACTACTGTTGTAGATTGACCCCGAACGGGATATAGAGCGATTAAAAAAAAAACTTTATTTTTCTTGCGGTTTTTGCAAATGATCGTATCTAAACCACCTAATTAAGGATTCGATAAAAAATTAACAAAACATTTTTTTACTCAAATCTTTTTTTTTTGTTTGAACATTTCTTTGCGCATAATAATAATATGCACGGCGACACACTGGTTGGCACGACTCGCGCGATATCTCTCTTTGCAGTCAGTAACTCGGAGCTCTAAAATGACTCAGAAATTGAAAACCAAGTTTTTTTAAATCTTTTTCATTTGGTTTTCAATAAATCCCTTTTATCATTAATCTGTGTCACCAGTAGATCACGCGGTTTTACTTTCTTTTTTTGTTTGAAAGAGTTACTTGAATTCGTTTACATTCTTTATAATTAATCACTAAATTTTAATTTACCTTAAGTATTTTAATTGTTCGAATTTGCAATATTATAGTTACTACAATGAATATTTTAACTAACATTATGTACTAAGTCAATGCACTATAGTTGTTCAACTTATAATAAATAGCTAATGTATTTATAATCATAGAATAGAATAGAATATACTTTATTGTACACCAAAATTTTAACACATCATAATTTTACTTTTGTAAATAAATCAGTTTAACACGCGCCAATAATACATTTTCGTAGTAACATGTTTACAGGGTAGTGTCGCTCCCCAAACGCGCAATCTTTCCGCTGCCCGCGATAATAGAGATGAACAATTTTATTGCGCCCGCGGGCAGTGTAGGGGGACGTGGGAGGGGTGGCGGTTCATTCGATTAAAGCTCGCTGTACACGGAAATTATCAAACGAAACGCACCGACAACTCAGCGGGCCGTGAGAGCCTCTACATTAATAGTTTTTGTTCCCCAACTCGCTCGTTTCGTCGCAGAAAGGTAAAGTTTGGTCCAGTTCTTTTCTTTTGTAAACCGTTTGTTTTCAGGCACCTCTCATTTTGAAACACTCTTTTGGTTGTCTCCTATTCAATATTGCGCTCGTTGCATCTACATAATGGCTCAAACAAGAAAGTGTCCTTTGTGATTTAAAAATTTTGTACCTTCAAAGAATAAATTTCGATTCACAATCTCGCTTACCCCTATGAATGTCATGTGAAGTTAAATATATTACTTATCATTACAATAGTGCTTGAATTTTCGTTCAGATTCGAGTAAGAAAGTAAGTAGGTAACATAATTTATGTACAATAGAATTAAAACGCGGTAGCTAAGAAAAATGCAATTTTATGTGGCTAAAAATATTGTACAAAAATATTAAAATACGTACAGACATTGTTCGTTTAATATTTGTAGCTGTAGAGATGTACACCTACTTACATACACTGCATAGAATTCAAATTTAGTTTATATTGAATGTTTGTTCAGATTTTCCAATCGCACCTCGCGTTAATTTGTTTGTACAAATTTTACCGCACCCGGAAACGATTCGATTAAAATTAAGCTCTCTAATTCAATCTAACAGACCGACCGACGTTTTGTTAACGCGAGCATGTAAAGTTAACACGCAACAACACAAAGCCGCTGTTGATCACATACGAGCGTTAGTCCATCGCGCCGCTCCGTACAGCCGCTGTCTCTTTACACGGTACAGCCAAAATAAACCTACGCGTATTACACCTGAAACTGAAACATCAATATTGTTAATGAGAGTTGATCAGCATCGACTACGTGCAAATTATATCCGACAATGCTTTGTTACATATTGATGTATGCGCTTTATTCAAGTACACACTGACGTTATCGCAGACAGGCGCAGACTAGTCAAAGATATAATTAAATAGCTCTCAGCGCATTAATAACATATTAAAACGAGACAGTGTCCCAAATAGCGCTTTTATCCAAACGATAACTGACATTCGAGAATTCACGATCTATTTTATTTCTCCAGAAAAACGTGTTAAAAAAAGTTATGCACTGTACAATTTTTAAACAGCTACTGTCAACAATACTGATGATTTTAATAGTGATTTCAATATTGGTAATGGAAATTTTTACGCTATTTCCCCACACAAGGCCCGTTGAAAGCATCAATCGGACTATCATTAGCAGGTATTTAGCCTTTCCCCGACTGCGGTTATCAGTCAATTTGTCGAGTGCATTTTCATCTGTGTCCACTCACCGATCCAAATATGCCCTATTAATTATTTATGAAATTAATACGATTGGCAAAAACAACATGTGTATGTGTGGGCCGCGGATCGCGGTGCGGGCACATCATGCGTCTTTTATTCGATTATTCGAGCAGTGATTAGCGATGAGCCAGCGACGTAATAATGAATTCTAAACCGGTATAATTTTATACAGCATCAAGAGATACGGCCCTATTGCTTTACTAGAATAACTCTAGTTTTAATTGCGTAGCGGAAATATGACTTTTTTGCAACATCTAATCATGAATTTATACTGCTCAGAATAAAATGGTGAGAATATTCTTACAATAAATTGGCTAGCTAAAATAATGGGTATCTAAATGGTGTCAGACAAGAACCTGTTATAATAATTTAAGACACAGGTCTAAAACCTTGTACCAAAAATCCGCACTAATAATGCTAATGATGATACCTTATAGCTTTGCAAAAAACTCAAAAGGTTATGAATATTATGTAGTATTCGTATCTAATAATCGAGATTCTTTAAATTAGATATGATAAAACAATTAAATGACAGAAGTATAAAGTAGCTATAACCTTATTATTGAAGTTACTGAGAAATTAATTGAACCCCGAAAAAGTTTTCAATTTTTGTTATTCTTTTTCTTTGCCCCGTTTGACCCTAGTCACACCTGATATAAGCGCAGACAAGGTCCAAGATGGTGCACACGAATCTAAATAACAGAGATATAGAGGGATTATCATATCCCCTCTGGCTCTTACAGTAAGCTGCTTGGCTTGCCTTTAATGTGAGGGTGGTTAGCCAGGAGCACTGTATAGATACTACCACCAAACGTGCTGGGGTTTGTTGAATCTTACCACACGCATATTCCCAGCGTGCGGTGAGGAAATTTTATATTCTAGCCCGTCCCCACACGGGATATCTAATTTGAAGAGTCAAACTAAAGAATAGAGTATAGACTGTAAAGTCCAGGTCAATTTGGGAACGAAAAGGGGGAACAAATAAGGACACTCACATGAAAGTCTTTTATTGCTCAAAGATATCATTAAAAAGAAGTTTGTATTTAAATGAATTCCTAGTGGCAATGAAAACTATGATATACGGGGTGGCGATTACGATACTACAATAAATGATACCACGTGTTCTGTGATGTGTACCGTACCTACACAAAAAAACAGTTACTTCCAAGCACATTTTTTGTCGCATGATATTTCAATTTCACTTATTCATGTAGCTGAAGTGGAAACTTGTGTTAACTATATCTGTTCTACACATGTAAACTAAGATAATTTTGGTTTAAACGGGTCATAGATTTACATAACTTCGCGTAGAGATCTTGATACTCGTAAAATTATTAAATCGTACGAAAATTCCTGTGACTAAACTGTTGAGTGTACATGATCGATTTTTGTGTTCGGTCGTAAAATCCATCATAGAATACGTGATAACATTTAATGTTGTATCGTCATCGCCACTTTGTATATAGCTATGTGTTCACTAAACATTGTTACAGAAACAAAAATCTACGTGTTTCTGAAAAATGTATACTAGGTTATTCGGAAACCCATACAACGGTACCTACTAATCCGAAAGGGTGTTAAAGAACAAAATACGACAAAATCTATCTATCATCCGCTACGATCAGCTGTGCATTTTAGCATTGAGCATTTTAGATCATATTTGGGGTCTCGGATTAGAAGCTCCATTTTCTGAATTTCGAACTAAAGCAGTTAGATAAATAAGTAAGATGAATTAAAAAAAACGTAAAATTCGTTTTTTACTGAAATCATCGAACTTTGATATTTTAACACTTGCTATACAACAGTCATCAGTGACATTTTAAGTCGCCCGCGGGTTGGTCGGAAAGAGGGTACTAATTACCCCCTTTCCGACCAACCTTGTACATAATTGCGGTAAACATTAATAACTTATTATACTGACAGATTCAGACGTCAAAAGCTCTGAAACATCATTTCTAGAAATGTTTACGTGATGTTTCAGAATCCACTGGCAACTAGTACTAGAAACATTGTTTACTAGTGAATACTTGGCTATACACTTTTTATATATCTACTGGGAGCTGTATGTAAGCTACAATGTCTGAAAATTATCGAACCCGTGACCCTGAACACAGTCGATCGCACGCGATCACATCGTCGCTGTGCCATTTAGATAATTAATCAATTTAGGAGAATTAGGAGTATCAAACAAGTGCTGTCTTACATACATTGTTATTGAAGATGTAGGTATGTAGTCTTTGTGAAGTCGGCGAAACGACAAGAAATATACAAAGTTAGTCAGAAAGGGGGTACTAATCCGAAAGGGTGTTAAAGTACCCATAATAATGAGTAACTTTTGTTCTACCACTTTCCCCAAAACTCAATAGTTAAAGAGAAACGGCTGTTCTAAAATTACAAAAAAAAAAAACTAAAATCTGTCTATCCTCAGCTATGATCAGCTGTGTTTACATTTTAGATCATATTTGGGGTCACGAATTGGAAGCTCCATTTTCTGAATTCGAAACTAACGTAGGGACGAAGAATTTTTGAAAAAACTGAAATAAAAATTATTTTACATGGAAATGAAAATTATCGAATTTTGAAATTTTAACATGTGGCGGCATCTATCCACGCCACAAGCGAACTATTCAAGCCTACATCGCGATATCAAGATTTAACACGCAAATAGTATATATACAACCTCCCAACATTAACTGTTGGGCAGTAGCCCGCCAGGCATAAGACTCCGCCTGGTTGGAGGATCCTTCCTTTGGTTGGAGGAACACACCACACCTAGTTCCTCCACAAACATTTGCTTCAAAACCGTCAACAGTGATACTTTAAGTGGTCCGCGGACTAGTACCCCCTTTCCGACTAACCTTGTAGTACTGTGTCCGGTAATTCTCTTTGTATACCTTTTGTCTAATAGCCGATTCATACGATTTACTGACTGTTGTTTGTTAAAATTGAAGCGCAGTTCACACTACGCTATACTATTTCGCTACATAGTAAAGGTACCTACGAGTTCGTAGCCGACTGCAGACAGCAGCAGAAAACGACGTGTCGCTGCGACACTACTGGTTTCTATGTATTTCTATGAAATACCTTCCGCAGCTAGCGACACGTCGCCGACTACACGTCGTACGACCGCAGACAACGTGTCGTCCGACCGCAGATCAGTAGTGCAACCGACACTGGAGCGACAACACGTTGAATCTTTCTCAAAAAAATGAGTTTTTGCAATTCCGAGGAAGAAAAACATAAACCAGGTGGCCCGATATCCTGCACTGTACGATGCATCTAATAAATCGCGACCGCTTATCCTAAATAGGTTAGACATCTTGTCTCACGGAATATTCAGAACTAACCGGAATACGACGCTGCCGTCTGCTGCAGCCACCTACAGTTGGGTTCGGAATCATGACTGCAGTGACATGACGCTGCGACGTGTCGCTACGACATGTCGCAACGACACGTCGTCTGCTGCTGCTGTCTGCAGTCGGCTACGAAATCGTACCTTAAAGCATATTGCGTCATTAGCTATAACTATATAGCATGACGTTCACACTATACGCTATATCGCAAGCCGGTCTAGGTGCTATGTATAACAAGTTATTTGACAGCGATCCGTCGGGCGACATACGGGGTAGAAGTGAGGCGGGGCGGGGACCGGAGAATCCTACGATATCGCTCTGAGAATCGCTAAAGTTTATCGCGTACAGCAAGCCAATACTTTATAGGATAGCGATGTGTGAACGTGTCCGTATAAAATGTATGCTGAGCGATATCACTGTGCTATACAATATTTGCTATATGGTACATATTATGGCGCAGTCTGAACTGCGCTTAAGACTTTTGTATCTTTGCCAATAATGAAGCAAAATGGGTTGCATGAAAAGAGCCTCCACGAGTACCGATAATTCAGTACGTCCGGCGCACCCTGGGCAGTCAGCCTCGCTACGATCCTTGCTGACTGGCTAATCATTTCACGACGGCATGAGATATTCTTGTATACTCGTGCCGACATGATAGAAAATGAAGCAAAGACTCCTATAGATTAGCATTCGCTCTCCTTTACGTTAGTAGCTTTTATGACAGGTAAAATTAGCTTACTAATCTATTTATATGACCAGTTTGGCAAAAAAATGCTACCATTAGTAAGTAAAATGTTTCGTTGTTTTCCATAGGAATCGGGCATAAGTTAGATACTACATCTATATACTACATTATAAATGCAGGTGTTAAAAAATTTGCCCTACTAATTTTGTGGGGTTACTGGTTTTCGTTAATTAACCAATTGTCGTAGAACAACTTTTCGAAATTCGCCTATTTTTTATTATGATTACTTTCCATACAAATTAAAAAACCATTTCATTGAATAGCAAATTTTTTAACAACATGTGTGTATGTCCTAAGTGTACGTTAATGTGTACAGTCAGCGACAAAAGTAGCTGAACATTTCAGTTTCTAAACTAATTGTTAAATAAAAACTTTAAGATATAGGTACTCAGAGTATGAAACTATACTATACAATTTTGGAATATTCAAATCGCTAAGATTAATTTGTCTCTATCTATTATACTTGTTTACCAACTTATATCGCGGACTGTACCATCCTTATTTCCACTTAAAACAGTCTTACGTTAATAAAAATGCGTTAAATTCATATTTTACGTGTCGTATTAAAATTATATTTAGGTTCCGTACGACTGATTCACTGAGTTAAGTGTAGTCATATCTGCGGCGAGTTCATCACATATGCATATTATGACATAACTAGAGGAGTTTTATTGCCACACGGACAGACGCGAGACGTGGCCAAGGATTGAGGCGGCCGCACATCGCGTCTGCAATATTATGCGCCTAAGCAAGTACTTTAATATTACCACCTTTATGACACTACCGTACAGCAACTAGGTGCTGTTAATTTCGCATTTAACTCGCGGAAATAAAAATAGGAAAGTATATTTTATTCTTGCCTGTTTATTAGACGGATGTCGGAATGCATGCTTTGTTTGTAGTGAATAGAGTATCATTATAATAAGTTAATCTAATTGTATTAAGGGTTGAAGAACAAATCATTTCGTGTTATCTGAAAAAGTTAGACTTCTATTGTCTGTTCAACGAAAGATGAGTCCTGACATAGCGGTCATTTCATAAATTGTAGCTGTAAGAAGACTGTTATCGGAAAAATTAAAACGACATCATCAAAAACCGTAACCGGGCAGTTATTGGCGAAACCTGAAGGGTTTCCAGGCAATGGTGGGGAAGTAAAATACTTAGCTAACTACTTATACTACACTAACATCATGACTACCTGCAACAACAGCACTACGGGCGACCCTTAGTGGGACTCGGACCTCGACTTAGGGCGTTGCTGGCGGAAGCTTAGGGGGGGGGGGGGACAGCTTCATGAGGGCTGAATCATCGGTGTGAGTGAAATTGATGTTCTCTATATGGTACCTAATTATTTGTAGAGAAACGTCAGGACTCACATTAAGGTATAACAAATGTGGGAACAAAAATTAAAACGCAATACTACCAAATATTGATAATGCATAAAATGAAAATCAACTGATCTAACTAGCATTGTTTGTAGCTAATAATACCTAGTCAAGTTCCAAAATTTATACAGCAGAAAAACGTTAAAGGATGTGGATTTGAATGTGCAGACGCATGTGTTATAAATAATTCTGGTTACTTTACAACTTTGTGCCGTTTTTATTATACAGAATGGAACTTTAAACCGGTATGAACGCGATCTCCTCGCGTTATGCTACAAAGTTGTTGTTCCGATTGCGTAACTTTTTAATTTTTTGCATTCACAAAAGAAATTTTCTGACAAAGAGAACCGATTAAAATTTTGACGCAATGAGCGTGTTAGTTGGTCGTTGAACAAGAAATTAGCTGCCAATTGCATCGAACACACTATTATAAGTTGGACCATTGTTTTACTGTTTTTAGAACTCGTTTGAAGTTATATTAACTTGCATACATTTACGATACCAATAGCCCGTACGTATGTTTGAAGTAGATTCTAATCGTCATGTAGATAGTGAATGCAGACAATCCTAACTAATATTATGAATGCGAAAGTAAGTTTGTTGAACCGATCATTCTGAAATTTTGCATATAGGTACGTTGTCAGGTGTACAGAAACGGACATAAGGTACATTTCATCTCGAAAAAAAGGATTGTTCCCGAGGAAAACAACAATAACGTTCATAGATGGCGTCACTTGTCTTTCGAATCACGATTGAATTATATTATTATAGAAACTTTGGTAGTGTGTTAAAAGTTTTTGAGCTTAATTAACGCGAGCGAAGCCGCGGGCAAAAGCTAGTTTATAATAAATTCCTAATTTTTAGACCAAAGTTAGAATTCAAAAACTGTACTTTTTGTGACGTCATGTTTTGATGTAAGTAGATTTCTAAACATAATAAATATACTTCATACATATCTACTTCTAACAAACGGCTCAACAAACTAGTAAGGCAAACTAAGCGAAAACCTAGTGATTTGTAAAATTAAAACCCTAGTCCCGGAGCGGCATCGGCCTCGTTCGCCTGTGTACAGAGGCGGACGGACTCACAAACATATTAGTATACGTGGGTAATGCCTAGTCAAACTGTCCCAGGGCCGTGCGTGATTGTGCGGGCATCCTCGGGATCTCAACTGTCCACTACGCAGCGTCATCGCTCCGTTGCATAACTACGGACTCTATAAAAACTTCCATCATTTTATTTATTTGTACAGCTGTTTTCAGTTTTACAGTATTTTTCTGTTCATTTTATTATTGTTTTGTCTAACTTTACTAGATTGGTGCCTTTGTAAATTGGGTCGTTGACCTTTGCTTTTTACGCGGATGCATATAAAAACTGGTAGGTATTGTCTAATAAAAAATTATTATGAAGAGAGCCATTAGTGGGTATTAAGTGGTTTATTTCTTGAAGTTTTTACAAGTTTAGAAATGGAAGGATTTTAAGAGTACGATCTTTCTTTTATTGTAAAGCAGGAATAGCCTTAATTTAAAGTAAGTGATTACAGCGAAATCTTTTTTTAAAATCTTTATTTATGTTACCTACACTTACAAGTGAATACCATAAATGTTTGATTTACGGTGAAGACAGTTTGAAACTCATATAGTAGGTACCTATACCTAATTTATTTGCTCGTCTGATTTATGATCCCTGACAAGTCTAACCTTTATAAACGACACTGATTACGGTTATGAGATGAGTCAAAAACAAATATAAGAGAAAGTTTTCTAGACATGAAGTCATAAAGTATATTGGAATTATGTTGCCAACAAGAAGGAACCTGATAACCCTAAGTTGACTCACGAAGAACTGTAAGTAGTTTGTTTTTCTTTCATAAGTACTCGCGTCAGGCGCCTGATTCAGAACTATTCGATCATTTAAGTCAGCTGTCAAACGATTCCGTTCATCATCTCTTTTTTCTCGTTACGAGAATCATAGACAAAGCAAGACAGAATAATTACTGATATATTGAAACGTTCTGACTTCTGAATCAGGGGACAGCATGGAAAATATGAAGCCGGAGTAAGTCCCTACTTCAAGTAACGTACCGACAGACTCATGTTAAACATTCAGTGATGCGAAAAACGTTTACAGTTCACCGTTCATTAGAAGCCTCTCGGTTTAGTAGATTTCAACTTAAACAAATTCTATCTAAGTAGGTAATCGACAAAAGTGGTTGTATATGCGAATCTATGAATGGCGGTAACTGCGAACGAACATAAAAATGCACGTGTTTACCGACCCCGCAGGCCAATATCCAACAGACTGATTGCTTCTTTACTGTTACACGATAAAAATTTTATTAGATGCTCATAAAATGTACTCTGACGACTCGCGAGACCCAGTAGCCAATATATTTGAAACTACCCTGTAACCGACCTTTATAAAACTTAAGACTTTAAATATGTGTGCTTTGAACAACCGTAATGTTTCCCAGTTTCTATTATCGACATCTATTTTCAATCACCCTCATTCATCAAAAACGTCACTTACAGTACGCACAAAATAAGTTTGCCTCTCTGAAAGATTGATTCCCAGTAGTCCTCTCTAGCACTGTCCCCCAGGTTGACAACTGGGAATTTTCTTCTCAGTTGTCACCCGGGTGACATATGTGTAGTTGTTATTGGTTATGTTGACCAATTTGTCCGGTCCTCGTTTACCACCCTGTATATACTAAACCCCATCGATTTTGAAGTTAAAACTGGTTGCTAGTCTTTTCATAGATCCTTATGAAACTAATGACACATCAAAAAAATCTGTTGGAAGGGGGGGGACAGGTCTCATACAATTTTGCCCATCACCCTTTTCTCAACTGTTCACTTCCGATTCGTGCCAGAGGGGACAACTGGTAACGTTTTTTCTCAATTGTCACCTGTGACACCGGGGGGGGGGGATGACAATTGCCACGATTCCGTCCCAATTGTCCACTCTGACCAGTTTAAAGTATACCTTCTCTCTTTTCAACTACATTAAACTGTTGATTTATCTGTTTCTTTACTAGGCTAAGCGTTCTGTTCCTCACTTCAGAGGGGCAAAGTTATTTGTTACGCGTTGAATAACTTTGCCGCTCTGCAACAGGATTTCAACGTTCTGTTCCTCGCTTCAGAGAGGAAAAATTATTTGGTACGCGTAAAATAACTGCCGCTCACTTCAGAGAGGCAAAGTAACTTTACGCGTACTGTATGAAAGTTTACCTTCCAAAACAAAATACAAAAAAAAAATCTACACATCTCTAATTCTGTTCTATTGAATTCGTTACATTTAACAAATCCATATAAAAAAATAAAAAAACTCACAGCCGGTTGGCCAGCCCGTCGAACCGTTCAAATCGTTTAGTAAACACCGAATAGGTCGTGTACAAGTGTGGTACAACGATTTTAATCGAATGGAAACGGAACAAAGTGAAAATGTACACCTCAATTATTCCAACAGTCGCTTGTGGAAGCTGTGGACAAATATTCATAGGACCACGTGGCTATGGGTTCTGTGCACAATGTGAACAAAGTTTGGAAACATAGGTATTGTTAATCACTCTGTAAAATTATTAGCTTTTAAATTATTTATTTTATAGAGAAAATAATGTTGATGCAATTTTCCCTTGTTCTGCCTAGCCTTTCCCAACTATGTTGGCAACAACTTCCAGTCTAAACAGATGCGGCTGAATACCAGTATTTTACACAGAGCGCATGCTATCAGACCTCCGCAACCCAATTAGGTACAGGGCAATGCCGATGTCCTTATGTTTATTTATTTATTTATTTATCTGGCACATCAACAACATAAACACAACCATGGAAATTTTGACATTGCAGAGGTTAAGGACTAGTGTTTACACCAATTACAGACGTGCACAACATTTGATAGTAACACAGTATTAAATTATAAATATTAAAATATGAAATAAAATGCAAAAAAAGAAATGAGATGCATGCAATTAAAAGTATACATTTAAAATTGAAATAAATTATAAATTAGTGCAATTGAAATATAAATAATGAATTTAATGAAATTAGAGGTATCCAACATTTACATTTTTTTTTTTATACTGCTTTTTGACTTTTATTCTTTTTCTCTATACCTAATTTTGTTCCTAAATCGTGTGGGGTGGTCATGAAAAATATCTAGATCGAGTAGTTTACGTATGTTAGACCGGTTGTGAGACTTCCGGGCTTCTGACTACCCGTAAAGACTGTCATAGGTATTCGTATGACATCCGGGATCGACGGTTCAACGTGCTTGCAAATCATATGATCCGCGCGGTTGACAATTCGACGGGTCCTACGTATACTAGTATAAGTGCAAAAATCAAACTTTACAGAAGAGCAGTTTAAAAGTTCGAAAGCTTTTAAATTTGACATAAATCAGTAGAAGTATTTGAAATTTTGGAATGGACCATACCACATCATTTGAAAATTACAAATATTTCTTTTGATTTTCGTCAAATTTAAAAGCTTTCGAACTTTTAAACTGCTCTTCTGTAAAGTTTGATTTTTGCACTTATACTAGTATACGTAGGACCCGTCGAATTAGTCACGAGCCCCATCTTATTGTGATCTTCACCATAGCATGAACTAAAAAACCTGACTACACTATGTAAACGAACGCATAAATAGGTTATGTAGTCCTTAGGCAACACTACAGGGGCCTAATTCTCCTAAAATAAATCTTGATAAATCACAACCGAACCAAGGCCGAACCGTTCATTCAGACAGTTCTCAATTTCAAAAGCTATCAAATTGTTTGACACAAAAAACAAAGTCAATCATTTTGAAAGTTTTCGAAAACAAAAACTGACTGACGGTTGTTTCGATTGCGTTTGGCAACAATTTATTTTAGGAGAATTGGGCCCCTGGTTGTTAACGAATTCGTGTAATTCCTTAAAACCACATGATCACTGGTGTAGATTGCACAAGCACGGGAAATAGGAAGAAAAACATTTTTTTTTCGTTCTTACCTTTAATTAATCCTATCTAAACCACCTTATAAGAATTCAATAAAAATAACAAGAAACATTTTTGTTCAAAAAAGTATATTTTATGTTAGTCAACATTTTGATGCCTCGCATAAATTAATGAAAGCACGGCGACGACGCGGTTGGCGGGCACGACTAACGCGATATCGCTCTTTACAGTCAGCTAACTCGGGACTTTAAAATGACTTAGGAATAGAAATCCATGATTTCGTTTTGAATTTAAATTTTCCTTGATTTAAAAAAATACCCATTTAGGGTTAATCTGTGTCACCAGTAGATAATGCCGTTTGAAGAAATTACACGAATTCGTTTACACCCTGTATACTAACGATATTCATTGTGGCCCAGCAATCGCAGATATCCTAGACTGGCTGTGTTTTTTATCGTGCGAAAGTGCTTTGTTATCCTCCTCCCGGCGATGGCGAAAGGTTCCATCGCCATCCCCGATGGAATGGATTATATGTTATGTCCGGTAAGAGTCCATTAGCCGGACTCTTACCGGCTAAAACCCACGGTGTTCCTTCTCCTGACCTACGGCCGGGGTCGCGGGATTTGCTGCTGCACACCCTGTAATAAAAATAGTATTTGTGGCCCAACAGTCACAGATATCCTAGTCTGGCCTAACATTTTTCTTTTGCTAATCCAAATCAATAATGCGTAAAATAAAGCGTAACCTCAGACACTCGATACATCTATTCAAGTTAAATTAAATCACCGTATAAATTCTTAATTAATTTATTATAAAAACTAGTTTATCACATCAGATCTTCGTAATAGCTTGCATTTAATGACAATGACCTACTCTATTAGAAGAATTCACTTACACGCGATTATTGCATATTTGGGTGTATAAAGAATATCGCCTTATTAGGTCGTCTATTGTAAGTTACAGCGAGAAACGTTCGCTATTAAATTAGACGGCTGTTGAAATTGAAAAAGTTAATGGATTTCTAATAGATTTTTTTATACCTCCTTCATCCCGTGGAGCTAAAAATAATATGATTTTTAGTTTTATTTACACATTTTTATGTGTTTCGTACTAGTTATATTGCCTACTTGATGTTTATTGGTGTCCAGTATGTCACGTCAACGCTATAATAACAATTGTTTTTAGGGTTTCGCACCAAAACGATAAAAAAGGAATCCTTATAGGAGCCACTTTATCCGTGTCCGTCCTGTCCCGTCTTTCTGTCTGTCACAGCTGCTTATTTCAGGTACTAAGTACTTAATGCTATCGACTTGCAACTTGGAATAGTTTTAAATAATGCTTGCCCAACTTTATAGAAAATGAAATATTTTTTATTATTTTTTCATTTTCAGAGATACAAGTGCCGAAATGGGAATCGTAATTTTAACCCTTTAACCGCCCAACACGGATATATCCGACAAGAAAAATGTGTCCATTTCGCCCATGTCGAGTAAGTACGGCAAAAAACCTGTGTTTAAAATGTATTAATTTATTGACATACCATGTTTATAATAATCTTTTCATAGTTGATATTGTTTTGCCGATTTATAAGCTGGGCGCTAGGGGCACGGCAACTGCCTGCCGGGGTTGCGGTGCATGCAGCTGCAAATCCCGTGACCCCGGTCAAGGGTCAGGAGTAGGAACACTGTGGGTTTTTAGCCGGTAAGAGGCATAACCCTTCGCCTTCCCCGGGCGAAGGGTATCCATGAGGATTTTCCCAAGACAAAAAAAAAGGGGCACGGCAACTGTTAAAATTTATTAATTTATTGACATAACATGTTTATAATAATCTTTTCATAGTTGTTATTATTTTGCCGATTTATGAGCTGAGAGCTAGGGGCACGGAAACTGTTAAAAAACCAAGCGGTCAAAAGGTTAAAGTGGGCTTACTCGGTCAAGTGGGTTATCTTACGAAAGGGTTTTTTTTTTATTACTTGACTTGGTCGCTTTTGTCCCTAGTCGCACCTGATGGTAAGCGCAGACAGGGTCCAAGATGGAGCACACGAATCCAAGTAACAGAGATATAGAAGGATTCCCCTATACCCCTCTGGCTCTCACATACAGACGACGGAACACAGTAAACTGCTTGGTGCCGGACTTTAATGTGAGGGTGGTAGCTAACCAGGCGGACCGTATAGATCCTACAACCAAGCGTGCTGGGTTTTGTTGAATCTTACACCACGCGTCTATTCCCAGCGTGCGGCGAGGAAGTTTTATATTCTAACACGTCCCCACACGGGAATAAATTCATTTGCACATTAGGAAATATATTCACATTTTCTTCGAAGGTGTTTAGTTTTAGAGTTATGATGAAAAAGATCTAGAAAAATACCGTTCTTCCCCCCTCCCTTATCTCGGAAGTTCGCAAAGCGAAAATCTGAAATAATTAGGGTTGATAGCAGTTTATGTAAATAGCAAAGGAAAAATAAAACGATTTCTATAACTAGCGCAGTTTTTTTGAAATCAGCATAATTCTTCTACAAAGAAAAGATGAAATCAGCACAATTCTTCTACAAAGAAAATAAGATACGCCGCCCAAAAAAAAAGAAAATTGAACTTTATTGCGTACTTCCCTTGAAGGTCTGCTATATTTTACAGGAAAAATAAAACGAAGTTTCAGAAAACAAAAGAACAAAAAAAATAAAATTCACTACCTATTTTATTGTTCCATACAATCCTCGGTGCGCGAGTCTGTATCGCACGTGACCGGTTTTTTTTTTGCTTAACTCTATTTTGAGAATACTGTACAAAAAAACTCATAAAGCGAACATCTTGATAAAAATATATCTTGGAAGGCTAAGTAGGAATACTAGCAAGTTGGCTAGTATCCCTACTTAGCCTGGGGTTCATGAAAAGAGCCTCCACGAGTGACGATACGGCACACCCTGGGCAGTCAGCCCCGCTACCAACCTTGCTGACTGCCTAATCTTTTCACCACAGCATGACCTATTTTCGTATAGCTCGTGCTGACACGAAAGTAGAAGCAAGTCGGCCTAAGTAGTCCAAATTAAACGAAACCAAAAGATACCCATTTTACTATAGTCTAAAATGTTGTTTCTGCATTGCATCTAATAGATACACGTGTCTCTTCACTTTTACGTATACCTATAACGAAAACGAGTTACCTTTCCTTGCGCTGACATTTATTACTTGCGTGGGACGCATAAAGTCGCATTTTTGTCTACCGTGCCCAATTCCAAATATTTTTATTTCCTAATAAGGCTTATTAAATACTAGAGGTCGCTCGCGGTTTTGCCCGCGTGGTTGTCGTTTATCGCGTATCCTTTTTTGTCGGGATAAAAGTAGCCTATGTCCTTTTCCAGGTTCCAGACTGTCTCTGTACCAAGTTTAAGCCTAGGCGCACACTAGGCGACACGCGACGGCGACTAGACGCGACGACAGGCTGCGGCCGACAATTTTCATATATTTTGTTCAAAGCTTCAACACTTTTTCAACACTTGGCGTCAAAGTCACGGAGTCGCGACAACAAGCTAGGGGAGTCGCGCGCGCTTGCTACTTGTCGCCGCGTCTAGTCGCGCTATGCACGCGCACACACGACGGCAACGCGCGACAGCGCGGCGTCAGTCTCGCTGTGAAACAATGATATATTCCTGCACGACGTCTGTCGTAACGACTAGTCGTTGACGCAAGCGACAGATCCGCGTCTAGACGTAGTGACAAGACGCCAGATGCAAACGGCAACGCCGCGTCTTGTCGCCGCGTCTAGTCGCGGTGACAAGTCGCCCAGTTTGTGATGGCCTAAGGTATAGACGTGAAAGCGGCACAGACAGACAGAGTTATTTTCGCATTTATAATATTAGTAGGGATTTGTAGTCCGTTAATAAACAGTCTATTATGGTTTAAGTTTCTTAAAAGAACTTAAAAAAAACATAAAGCTTTGTTCCGTAGCGTTTGGCCTCTGTTCCAGTCTCCAGCTATAAAATACAAATAGAGTCGATTGAAATGCAGGACGAGCCGGGCTGTTTACTTCATGCCGATGCCGACCCGATGTCGTCCAAAGCAACGATAACTAAGATTGCTTTTTTCAGTTTCCAATCACTTGTAAATTGTTATAGTGCAAATTAAAAGTTCCATTAACTTGCCATTTTAATAGAAAAAACTGTCGATTGATGTTTTTATAAAAATATTTTTAATTACGTAACTTTCATTGTTTCTTGGTGGTGTCACCAATGTCTTTCGTGACATAAATGATTTCTATCACCTTTTGCGTCGTAAGTTATTATTTTAAATCAAAATCGAGAATAAATTATGGTTTTGGTAATTTGCTAAAATCAATTTTTCTAATAGGACCGTCTAGCGACGGCTAATTTACAATACAATTAAATACTCTTTACTGTGCACAAAACAAACAAGATACATTATTAGAAAATTAAAGCTGTACAATAGATGGTCTTATCCTTATCCTTTGTTTTTGCTTCGTGGTCTTATCACACTAGGCGATAACTGCCAAATCTTAAATCCTTAAAACTCCGTTCTGAGAATTATCATTTTTTTTTTTTATTAATAATCGCCTTTCATCTCTCAACTGCCTTCTTAGTTTATTGGTCGCAAGCGCGACTGCTGAGCGTGAGGTCCTGGGTTTGATCCCCAAGTCGGGCAGTGTTATTGGGTTTTTCCTTGTCATTTCTCAGTAGCAGCACGGAGTCTGGATTTGTGCTCGGTTGATGGCAAGACTTAAACGTGACGGCGAAATAAGGGTGTACTATACACCTCTGGAAACCCGCCTGCCAAGCGTGGCGATTATGGCAAACCCCCCCCCCCCCCCCCCCCCCCCCCAACATTGTTTGGGTGAGGCCTATGTCCAGCAGTGGACGTCATTCGGCTGAATGATGATGATGATGATACACCTCTGCCCAACCCTTCGGGGAACACAGGCGTGATGTTATGTAGAACAACGACATTAGAAAAAGGTAGCAAAAGTCACAAAAAAACACTATTTACTTTTTGGCAAGCACGCTCTCTGCTTCAAGATAAAATATCCAAATGCGAAGTAGCTCACGTTTAAGTAATATTTAGATGAAAACCTTCACGCCTATCAATAACCTCTTAATTAAGTCTGTGAAGAGGTATTAATGCGATAACAGTTAATTAATAAACGATCAAGCACAATTGAGCCAATAATAAACCAGTATTACCTTCAGTGATAATCTGGCAGAATGGCGATTAACATGGAGCTCACGCTGTGTAAGGTCACACTATTGTAATCTTCTATTAATTCGTTATACCCTGAACCTACTCTTGGAATAGGCCAACCCTGTCTTGCCTTGATGGTAGTAAGAGGCAACTTGAACATTAGAATGAGGTGGATATCTAACAGCACAGGATAACGTACTCATTTGCTAAGTATGGTGATATTGGCATCGCCTAGGTACCCAAAGTTACTAGTGCTAACGGTTCATGGGCTATGTTCTCGTATGTATTCATTCCGTCGACAATTGTTATTAAGATAACATTATTTTTGTATAGCAGTAAAGAAGAAGTTATGATATTATTCTTTTTTGTTTTCACGACGTTTGAAATTGCATTTTTTTTTCAGGTGTGCTTCTTCTATTTCTTATAACGGTATGTTGTATAACATCCCAAGAACACATGAGCTCAGAAAATATTAATGAAATTTTGGATAAACTAATACTGCAGACTAAAACAAATGACACTGGGCCTGTGACTGAGTATAATGACAGTTTTATTCCTACTGTCGACCAGACACAACCAGGTAATGATTCTAATATATATTATTTCAAAACGTATATGGCTCCACGTATCGACTATAAATCTAGCAGTGAAATGCTACATATTCCTCGACGTTTAAATAAAACCGTTCACAGTCTTGAAGTTGACAATGAAGATCGCGAGCAAGCATCAAAAGATGTATCGTTTCCAGGCGCAAATAAGATAACCAGGAAATCTATCATGGATATTGAAAATCAGAAAAATTTGGTTCCTAGAACTCGATATGGAGGGCCCCCCGATAATCAATATCCAGAATATAACACAGGCAACATGGAAGAACATGGAAATTACTTATTAGATGATTTAATGAAAAAAGAAATGGTTGCAGATTACAATACAATCAAAGAGGATAAACAGGTATCTTATACACAACACGCTCAACAGAATCAACAGCTTAGTTTATTGCATAACTATCCTGAGATAATTATTGATCATGTTACCTACGACAAGGATGAAAACGATAACGAATATAATAAAAACAGGTTAATCAAAATAAAAGCAACGCATGATACACACATACAAAATGTAGGAAATAATCTCAAACTTGTACAAAAACCCCGGTATATTATACCAGAAGAAGAAATAGAAACAGATCGTATAGAACCAGAACAATTTGCGCCAAATAATTACTTAACTCCCGAAATGAAAGGTTTGATCGACGCAATCATTCAAAAGAGTGTCTTGCGCGATGCTCTTATGAAACAAACCACAGAAAGTGAATCCCGAAAACAAAGTATTCTACTAGAAAAGATTTTACAAAAACTACCTGACAAGAGACAAACTAATAGCAATGTCAAAGCTTCTTACTCTCTCCATCAAGAAAGATTTTCACCAACAGAAATGGAAACATTATCACATTTACGTAGCTCCCTAGAAACTTTGCATCGGAATATCGGTCACCACCTTACACTTACAAAACCATATTTGAACGTCCCGCCTTCGTCTAGTAAATGGGTGCTTCATAACCGTTTACCGAGCAAATTGTTGCGAAGGCCCAGACCTGAGGCACTGAAACGCACTCGTCTTGTAGCTGGTTTAATTGATAGAATCATGTCAAACGTCGATTATAATTATCAACCTGTATATTACGATTTATATAAGAAATAAAAAATGTGTTTAAAAGTACTCGTGCATGTTATTATAAATTGGTACGTAAATTTCTGTTGTTCATTATCAGTCACCGGCAGCTAGTTAGCGAAGTTGCGACTCGAGAACACAAAGAAGCTATCCAGATTTCGCAGTCTAACTAGTGAGCAGCGAGCAAACACGATCAAACCGAAGTCCAAACTGCGCTCAAAGATCTAGTTAGCAGCGGGGATGACTCCACTGTTCATTGCCATGTTTGCTATTTGCTGACGTGGTTAAGAACAGTATATCTGCCAATGAGTTCACAACACCACCGCCGCTAAAGGAGGTGTAAATCTATTTTGTATTGTATAGGTAGCTCTTGTAGTCTTGTTGCGAATTAATTAAAACCAAATCTTGGAGGATTCGGGTGCGGTTTAAAGATGACTCCGCTTCTCTTTGGTGCTGGAAAATTGTGTTCTATAGCGGCCGTCATAATGACACGATCAATTCGGATGTTTGTTTAATTGAGATGTTTCATTTTTATTGAAACTTTTTACAAAAATTGCGTATCCGTGTTTAATAAGCATATTTATGCGTGTGCATGAAAAGAGCATCCACGAGTGACGATACTTTTAAGTACGTCCGGCGCTCCGTGGACAGTAGCCTCGCGATAATCTCTCTGACTGGCTAATCTTTTCACTACGGCTAGAGCTATTCTAGGTATATCGTGCGGACACGAAAGAAGAAGAAGCATATTTTAAAGATACTTTATCTCCAAGCTTTATGCATAATTGTGGGATAGGAACAATGGTCAAAAAGCTATAAATGCATTGAAATAATCAGTTAATACCTACGCATGTGTTAAAAACAAAAACAAAACATGCAATTGTCGTTGATTTAATGAAGATATAAAAACTTATTGTAACTATTTACATATCACTATAATTACATTCTAATCAAATGGTAAACATAGTGTAGCATATTAATTTGTTGAAAAGGCACTTAACAGTGGTCCGCGTACACGCATCTTTAACACAATCCTACAAAAACCTGAAAACTTTTTAACGTTTTCTCGTAACTCTTGATTACAAAGATATGCGACGCATTATTAGGAAGAATATAAATAACTAAATAATTATTATTGGTAGTGATTCCAATTCATGAATAGGTAAAATGTACCAAAAACCAAACTATCTATTATGTACCAATTTCATAAAACAAATTGCAATGGCTATCCATCGTAAAATATAAAAGAACAATAGTACCGTAAATAAAACGTGTATGAATTATACTGAAAAGTAATAGCTATGTTGTGATTATCGTACGAGTATCAAGCGTTGACAATGTTGACACAACATTTCTAGTGGCCAGTGATCGTGTTGCGAATAAAACTTAATTACACGCCGCGGGCTGTATTATCCGAATGAAAAATGTCAAAGTTCAAGATCGTTTAAGAATGGCAAGTTTGAGAAAATATTTTTTAATTCGTACGTCACAAATAAATACTCAATCAAGCGTACTACGTAGTTTAATTGATTTGAAACTTATTTTGTTCAAAGTTTCGCCCGCACGTGCTCCGGACCTGCCGCGGGGCAAGCGGGAAGTGCATTAATTTTTCACTGTTGGCTGTTAGCGGCGTATTATAACAAGATAACTTCACACTCACTATGAAGGGGGGAAGGGGGTAATCCTTGAGCGCGTATTTCCACGGCGCGTGTTAATCTCCGTGAGGAGCTTTCAATAGCGTTTCGCATATAGAAAAGTTTTGGTGAAAATGTTTCGAACTCCTCACCGGCAACGCGTCGGGTAAAGTTGTATGTTAATGTGTTTCCCCTTTGTATCAGAACTGTCTGCTTGTTAAACATATGAACCTAAGTGTTTAAGCTAGACACCTATGTTTATATGCGATTAATGGATAGTTCAAGTTAGATTAAATCAAAATGTCTAAACGAACACCGATGCTAAGTCTGTTGTGCACAAACTAGACTTAGTTTAGGCTATTGCCATCGTTTACACTTTGATAAAATAAGAAAGAGATGGACGTAAATACGATCTGTCAAAGGAGAATGACCAAAAGTCGTACCAAAAAGTCTCATGCATGAAGATCGAAGTATTATAGTACCTAATTGTTTTCGACACTACGCGTCGGGGATTTCATTTTTGAACAGGGAATTTAATTTAAAGTAAAAGTGTTGATAGTGTTTTATTCCCTTTACATGACGTTCCGTTTCACATGACATAAATAGTACAATCTTGAATTTTGAAAGTGTCATGATCACGTCTTTCAAAAAACATGTAAAAAAATATACTTTGCCGATTCTACAATAATTAAAAACAACTAAGTAGAATAGAATATAATTTTTATTTAAATGATTATCATTTCTTTCATCTATGGTTGATTGGCCGGTCACAGTCGGTCAGAAAGCGGATTATGCTGTTTTTTAGAGCAATAATGGCCGTTCGTGTATGTCATGTCAAATAAAATATACTTACGTACTTGCCTAGTTTTTAGGTTACTTCGATTTTTTTGAAAATATCCGGAACCCGGGTTTTGTTTACAAAAAGAACTTTTGTAGGAGTTAATACGAAAAGTGTCGTCTATAAAAAACAAAGTTTGACATTGATGCAGCATGGTACGGAATTCCATACATCCATGAGCATTGTCATTTAGTTGAAGAATTTTTTTTCATACAACTTTAGACGACACGTCAGAAGGTATCGACTAAAAACACGGTGAAGTTCAAGGTGTAAACTAAGTAGTTTGACATCTCTAACTTTGTTCTTAACTATCACCGTCCTTTTCTCACACTGTTTGTTAGAAAAAGATAGCAATTCTTTAGTTTTTGTTTATTTGTTGAACAAGAAAATCGGCCAGTATCGAGTGAACTTAAATTAAGTGCAAAATTGTCTTAAGTTCACAGTTGTTCATATTTAAAACGCTTTAAATTTTCGTATCATTTCACGTTAGGCATATTCAATTTTTAAAGTTGTCATTAACTTTCTATCAACCTAGTTGGTTCAAAACACTGCACCGTAGCTAGTTCATAAAATGATACGTTCAACTTAGCTGTTTATGTTGTCTAAACTGTTTTTAATTTAACATGAAAAATATAACGTAGAGTCACAAACACGGCACCAGCTTTTCCATTAGACCGCCGAGTTAGACTTATAATGAACTGCAATAATCCTGACTAGAACAAAGTAAATATTTCCCCGTGTGTGTTGCTTTTAAGAAACTTATACAAATCCAATTTATTTTCCATTTCCTCACTTCATGAAAACTTAAATATGCTCGCAAGGTAAACCACTTTGAAAGCAATCCTTTGATCGAGCTTATCTCTTTATGCAAACTCTATCAAAATTTGATGCTTCAAATACTAAACTTTACTTTTATATGATACTTTGAAAGTTTCATTACATTGGGTACTTACTAAAATTCAATTTCAAGTTGTTTATTTCATAAAAAAATACATTTGTGTCGAAATAGTTGCACAGTGTGTACAAAAAAAGAAGCAACATAAACAATTATAATATAAGTAACCTCGTTCCTCACCCATCATCAAAGTTAGAACGTCTATCCAAATTAAAAATAATAATTATACTCGTAACTTTAAAAACATTTATATTCATATTGATACAGAACAAAGTCCCTAGCAAAATGCTACAAAAATACATTTAATGTCGAAAATATTAAGTATAAAAGCAACATTTTTAACAAGTCAAAGAACAATGGGTTAACCTATTTAATTTAAGCACTATTTTTAAGATTTTTGTCATTACAAAATTCGTCAATGCTTTATTGATTAACAAAGCCCTGAGTTTATTCTTAAATATGTTCACATTCTGAATATTCTTTAATTCTGCTGGTAATTTGTTAAACAGACTGACAGACCGTACGCGTGACAAGTGTCGGATTATCGACAAACAGATTAATTAACAAATATAAAAGACACAAATCATTTCATTACTTAATTATAATCAAACCCGTAACTTTAAGATCTCAAGCAACAAGTTCAAGATAAAACAAATTGTTCTAGCTTATCTATTCCATAAGAAATGCTAAAATAGAGTTCGGTACAGGCGGGTTTAATAAGAATTCAAACGACAGAGCAGGTTACAGAGGCGCTCTCCTTAATCCGGATAAGCGAACTGAATCGGGAAGGCATCATTTCATTACCCACTATCGCATTCGTTTAAACAAAGCATATTCAGTATAATGCAGTAGATACGTACTTGTTTAACGTACAGCTACCATCCTTTATCCTTTGCACCTTGTTGTTATTCAATAGACTACCCCCTTAGGGGGTATTTCGCCAACCTATCAGTAACTTTTCTTTAAGCTAATTCTGTCTCTAAACTTTTCAATAGCCAACATTTGCATTTGACCACCATAATCAATAGTGATAATATTAGATTAAAGTTCTCAAATGGACCTCTGCGCGTTGGACCTGTGTGCCTTCCAAAGGACCAGACATCTTCCGCACGGAAGATGAGCCGTGATTCAAAAGTGATAATGACAAGATTATTGAACGCATAAATGTCATATTTTTCGGTCACGTTTAGCTTATCTGGTGAATAGTTACGGACTACATTATTGATATGTGTGTGAAATGCCCCTAAGAAAACTATAAGATCAAATTGAGTACCTAATACAGACGTGATAATAATTTGTTCCACACTAAAAAGTGCAGAGCAAACGCTGGTGAGCGGGCACCTCTCCGCCGCCTTGTGGCTACATATAACTCACTCTTTATTGATTTAGACATTTTTACAAAAGAGTTATCCAAATTAAAAAAAAAAATGTTTACTTTTCTCTCTGACCTTGAAATTATTGTGCCAAAGTTCCTCACAACGAGCTCGAGTATCGGTACAATCATCTTAGGGGTGACACATTGAGAAGATATAAAAAATAATAACAAACATGATGTGCAATACGGGCACGTCCATCATGTCACATATCCTTTCTTTCTTTTTTAACTCGTGGACAATAGTGTGGGTTACATGTTTGGCAATTTTCATCTTTTAACACCTTTGTTATAATTATGTAACGTGTAACTGCTTTTTGTCCCAAACAAATAAAATAAAATAATAATTTGAACAAGTTCAGAGTTCAGCGACGACAGAGTAGTAAACATTTTTTTGTATCACGTGCAACGTTATGCTGCTATAAAATCTGCTTTAGAATGATGTTTTTCATAATATCGAATACCAACCATAACCTACCGCTAATTAGAAAATGTTAAACGGCTGCCGTGTTTTCAGAGCCGTCTATTCCCAGTTGAGCGGAGTTTATTGATTTTAACCTAAAACTGGAATTGGTTTAATTAATGGCACAAACAAGAATACTTAAACCACTGGCACACAAAACGCTAGTCGTGAACGGTGCGTTTCGTCAGCGGGCCCGCGTGGGTTGAATACAAGGAACTATTAATTTTACACTTAGAACAATTTGTGATACAAGTTGTAAGCAGATAGTGTAAAAGTAGTTTTTAAATTAATTGATTTTTGTTTTAAATAGCTAATTTAATTTAAGATGTAATGAACATAAGTAAAACGTGTCGTCTACCTACTTGTTTTAAAGATTTACATAATGTTTTCTACTTGCAGTCCTATACGTATATAGAATAGATGTTTTATACCTTAGTATAATCGAGGGGTTATAAAACATGCTACGTCAAATGCACTGTCATTTGTTTTGGCGTGTTCTGTAATAGTTAATTACCTATTACTTTACCTATACAATAAACGCGTGCCAACCAACGCTGACATACAGGGGTGCATGAAAAGAGCCTCCACGAGTGACGATACTTAAGTACTTACGTCCCGAGTACCCTGGGCAGTCTACCACCCTTGCTGACTGGCTAATCTTTTCACCACACCATGAGCTATTTTCGTATAGCTCGTGCTGACACGAGAGAAGAAGACCAACGCTAATGCTCCGCTCACGTCTCGCGTTTGGTGGGCCGAAAGCTTTAACGAGTAACATAATTTTAGGATTACATTTATTATGTAAAGTGACCAGTAAGACGAAACGCAACAAAAAAAAATGGACAAAAAGGCAATTGTTTTTCTGTATGTTTCCGACTTTCATTGCCATTGGTACGAGGCTGCAATTTGGATTGGAGGCATAAAAGTATGAAGCAATTTATTACAGCTTTTCAAAATCATGACAATAGAAGCTTTATTTCGGGATTAACATATTTATTATTTCTCTTTTACCCCCTGATTGTATTAATTTCCACAAAAGGTCATAGAATCTTCATTTTCAACAGTGAGATGAGTTTCAATAATTGAAACGGAAGGAAACAATGTAACCTCATCAAAACATAGTGCTAGCTGCATAACATCCGAATTTAAAGTGTTTGTTGGAGCATACATTTGTGTAACCTACCTTTAGCTCTGTGTGCATACCAGACAATATTTTAGCAACATTAATATAGTAGTATTATTTTCAGCACTTTAGTGTCTTAAATTTTAGAAAATATGATATAATGTGTGTTCGTAAAACCGGAGCTAACCCAAGTTTTGATGAGATGAATCTCATCCAGATCACATCTGAAAGAGGTAGCATCTGCGAGAGGCTAGCATTTTTTTCGGTTTTATTTTTTGAATAAATAATTACAGTTATAATTCCAGCAAATCCTAACATATTTTCTATGTTAATTAACTACATTCTAAATAAATTATTGATGAACAGTCCATGCAGAGAGCATGTAAACAAATAATTACTAAAAATAAATATACAGGTCAGGAAAAAAACCTAAAAACTCAAATTATTAAAACATGCAAAAAATCATTCACAACAGGCGTCATTTGCGAGGTAGCACTCGAAAGTTTATGGATTGTGCATGTGCATGAGACATGAATTAACTTAGAAAAGTAGTTCGACATACCGTCATACGACACTCAGCCTCGCTGAGCGGAATCACAAAGAGCAAAACATTAACACGAGCTAGTTACTTATCTGAAAAGCTATTGCGAAGTTTTCAACACTTTTGTGCGTATTTTCAAACAACTTTATAATTTTGCGCGACGATTCTATTTTTTTATGTTGTTATATTATTGCTGCTGGGAGTTTTATGCGTTGGTATTATGCAGAAAATAGATAACACTAGAAAGAAGGTTTTTATAATAATAATTTAAGATGCAGTTTAAGTACTTTGTGCCGCTTTCTATTTAAAACTATGTGTTATTTTAAAGTTATTATAATTATGAATTGTTCGAACTTATATAATATTACATAATTATATTCATTTGGTACGTTTTAAAAATAATTACAAACAAAATAATACATTATTTATTCCTAGAAGTCGCTCGCGTGGATATCGTTTATCGCGTATTCCGTATTTTTCGGGATAAAAGTAGCCTATGTCCTTCTCCAGGTTCCATACTATCTCTGTACCAAGTTTCATTAAAATCAGTTCAGCCGTCAGCGGTTTAGACGTCAAAGCGTAACAGGCAGACAGAGTTACTTTCGCATTTATAATATGAAGTACTGATAAGCGCTTTTCAACTCAAAGAAAATTGATTGTGTGCTCAGCACAACACGACGGTATCCAATTTAACAACTTGTTGAATAAAATATGAGTATGTTTTATGAATTTTCCCACCTGTTACTTTGTCTCAAAATACTTGGACTTATCACGATTTTAATATTATTAAAATCTAATTGAACAATTAAGTGGCAAATATCTGTGTAATATACTTTTTTTTACTGTGCTCAAAGGTGACATGTGACAACTAGGGTCGGTGCGTTGTCTACTAGTCAATTACCTACGTCGCCGCGACGTATCCGTTATTTAAAGGGTGACACTCACAGGGTGCATTTTGACGCTGATTGCGGCTTACATGCGATTGTCCAGATTGACGTCTACGACATTGCTTTGAAGACAGACATTGATGCTTTCCGTTCGCGCGATGACGTAAGTTTACTTTTGTACCTATCGCATTAGTGCCACTTTACGAAAAATAAAATGTAAGGATATGAAAAAATTTTACCAATATAATTTTCTTCGCACAAACAATATTTACATAATTACAAATAAAAGTATATATGTTACGGTTAAAAGCCGAATGGCGGTTACACCTAGGTTTAGCCGGGTACAACTAGGTGCAACCAGTAGCAGTTGGTTAGAACTAGGTGGAGCTTAAGTCGACGGAGCCCCGCTGTGCGGGGCTCCTATTTCTGTCTGCAGGGTTTAAAGTAACCTAACACGAAGGGGATGACGGGGGCTTCGTTCGCTCGCTTCGCTCGCTCACTCTAGCCCTCGTCATCCCCTTCGAACCTAACCTATCCGTGTCGGGGTTACCCTTAACCATCGGTGTGCGGCTGCACCTAGTTCTAGCCGCTATGATGAAGGCTAAACCTAGTTCTAACCGAAGATAAGTAGGATAGATTTAAGTTTAACCGCATGTGGCCGGCTGCACCTAGTTGTACCCGGCTAAAACTAGGTGTAGCCGCACTTCGGCTATTAGCCGTAACATATACAAATAAAGAAAAATATATCCTAATAAAACTATAAACTAAAATAGGGCATCAAAATGTTCCTCCGCATCGCTGTCTACTGGTAACGTGCCCAGACGGCTGGCACCATTGCCACGTTGTAATGCTAATCCTTTGGCCAAAGTAGAGACCAGCCTTCGGATCACGGGAAGTGTCGACCAGACGCCTTGCAACTTCTCTATATAGAAGTTGGGCAGTCGGACCCCACGACCCGAGTATTTCGACCCCAAACGGCTCGAAAATATAATTACTAATGATGTTATTATATTTTAGCCGCTTGAGGGTCTCCGCATTTTCTTTGGTAAAATGTTGTAACAATGGCAATAGGCTCGTGGCTAATTAACAACCGCGTTAAAAGTTAAGCTGCGCTTGCTGCGGTCTGTCCGTGGATGGGTGACCACGCGTTACACATCAAGACCACCCCATGCCTCGGAGAGCACGTTAAGCCGTCGGTCCCGGATGTCATACGATTACCTATAGATATATCTACACCAGTGCGCTTTCATGTCCATCTTGAGCTTTCAACTTTCAATTCCTCTTGCGTCAAACGCATGCATATTGATTGCCATAAGACGCATGCAGCTTATCGTCTACACCGGTGCGCCTCGGTCAGTCGTCAGTCGACATACAATAGGCGGATTAGCGTGCGCTAGGGGCATGCGCTTTTGTCAAACTAGTATTAAGGCATGAGCTACGGCGCTTCACGCATGCCTCAGACGAAGACGCAAGATGAACATGAAAGCGCACGAGTAATCAGAAGCCCGCAAGTCTGATAACCGGTCTAACCTCAGGATCGGTATTGCCCAGTAACTAGTGTAAAGTACTGGTATTCAGCCGCATCTGGTTACACTGGAAGCTGACCCCAATATAAAGATAAAGCGAGACAGGCAGATCATTTTGGAAGAAAGAAAATAATACTATTGTGATTTATTTATATTATACACCGTGGGCCCGAGGTGCCCGAAAGATTTTAAGCTTCGATTGCAATGCCTAATTGGAGAAGAAAAGCTAGGATATAGTTTGTTGAATAAAGCTTAATTATCGAAATATTCATTATTTACGGAAAATCACAAATCGAAAAATATCTATGGTAACAAGTCCTATGAACGCGGCGTTGCGACTTTTGTTATACCATACGTGACCATCCCCTCTCGCAGTTTTTTTTTTTAATAAAACCATGCCCCACACTAAGATTTCTCTTGTATCGTGGGTGCGTTTACAGACACAAATCTCACAAACAAACGCCCAGACCCGAAACAACCATCTGTAGGCCATACAAATTTTTGTTCCGTGTGGGAATCGAACCCACGACCCGCAGCGCAGAAGCCAATCGCTTAGCCACTGCACCAAACGTGTCGTCAAAAGTATGTCTTTGGTGTTTGTCGGGGAGGGTTGTGAAATGAGAAGTTTCTTATCCACTCACACGATTATTTATAAATGTTGCCAGTTCAACCTTAGGTATTGTTTACAAGGAAGTACTATATTTAATTGATTTATTAACTATTATAACTATAAATACTAATTTAGTAAAGAAAAGGAGAACCTAAAAAAAACTGAATTGGACTTTCATTGATATAACATTTGACTCATAATACCATCAGAAAGGCGTTGTTAAAATCTTTCGGGTACCTCGGGCCCACGGGTGTATATTTATTGGTTTAATAGACATTTAACTTGAAATTAGATACAGCCAGTTCAAAAATCCGTTCCCATTTTGCTAAATCTGGTATTTTAACCCGCTATGAGCATAAAACATGAAAACGTGTTAAGAGACTTTTATTTTTCAAGAGGGCACACACACACTTAGGTACCGTAGGTGAGCGCAAGTTACGCTTGTTTTACAACACTTTAAAACAAGGCACTAACGTCTTGTAGACGAACCCGCGAACCGACGAAAGAAAAAGAATGCATACCGGTTTATGTTTGTGGTCTCCCGGACTATTTTCAACCGAAATAATTAAAAGTTTTTACGATCGCCTCTCTAGTATCGTGTAAAGGATCCGACGACGCTCGTGGTAAACCTGTGAATACGAACTTAGCACTAAACTCTGGTTATTGAGGGTGTTTCAAAACTCAAACGATTGTGCTCCAGCCAGCTGTAAACTGAGATGTACACATTAAAAAGAATATACCAACATTTTTATGTATTTGTGTACTCAAAACCGGGTATTTAACATACGGACAAATATTACAGAAAAACAATGAAGATATAGTATTAAAATAAAGTGATATCGATTAAATCCATCAAAGGCTACGGGCGAATCGTTATTTACCATACCATAAGTGTGGTCCCATGCAAATGCAAGTCGATCAATTTTTAATAGTTCGAGTAAATATGCATACAGAGCCAATTTACGTTCGTGACTGACTTGGTATCAATTTCGGCGTTGGTTTTTGCAAAAGAGCCGTTTCAACAAGGTTAATAGCGGATTATTTTATCGACGGTACAGGCTATGATGGCACCGCTTAGTAACAGATTCATGATAGAGATATTAAAATGCGCTTTTTATTTTTTCCGAGAAAATAACTGCTCTTTATTCTGCGTATATTAGTATCTCAAGAATATTATGCGGGTCACAATACAAAAGTCGTCACAACTTCTGGTCACAGATGAACACTCATATGACATCGTCTTGAACGTCCTCGCAGAGTCGTAGCTGGTGCGTCTCCATACTTTACGACATACAGAGCCAATTTTCGTTTGCGAGTATGTGTTGCTATCAATTTCGGCGTTGGTTTTTGCAAAAAAGCCAACAAGGTTAACAGCGGATTATTTCATCGACAGTACAGGCTCTGATGGCACCGCTTAGTAACAGATTCATATTAAAGATATTAAAATGCGCTTTTTGTTTTTCCGAGAAAATAACTGCTCTTGGTTAAAATATAGTGTGCTGTGATTTGTGTTTCGCTTTAATCGTTTGCTGTCTTTTGTGGGCTTGTTTTTTATAAAATGCGAATTGGAAACAACGAGACCTACGGTAAATAATCACGGAAATCTAAATAGTCTTATTATTTAGATTTTTGTGGTTATAATCATTTCGAAAAAATGACCGGTTCCATGTCGAACAAGATGTGGTTGAAAAGAAAACAGAAGTCGAAAAAAATAATTATTTTAAAATTCAAAGATGATGAGACAAATCGATCGTTATAATAATATGTACGTCAAGAAATTTTCGTATATTATGCGGGTCACAATAAAAAGTCGTCACAACTTCTGGTCACAGATGCACTTATATGACATCATCTTGAGTTTCCTCGCAGAACCGTAGCGGGTACGTATCCTACTTTACGACATTAAGTGACGTGCTTGTGCGCTTTCCATATAATTTTCCTTGCTGCTTTACAGCGTCGTTTTCGCCCATCGTAAAGACTTTTAATTATATCTGACGAGGCAAAATTTGACCCGACCGTTTAAACCTTATGCATTCTTTGCACTAGCTATTTTTAGGGGACCATTCCAACTTAATGGTTTTTGTTTTAAAATAGGTATACTTACTTCCAATTCCTTTTGTTCTTTTCTCCATTTATTTATGAAATTTTATCTGACAAAAACACGAAAATGGTAAAATAAACACTCGGCTACGAATAACGTACATGCGAAATTATTCTAACTTTAATGTTGGTGTTATACGGACGTCAGAAATCGACGTTGTTTCTAGTTCAAATAAGCTGATTAAAAAGTTGGATATGAAATCACACTGAACGCCCAAAAAGTTTCATTATGAAAACGTGGGGCTTTGTTTAAATTGAACAGAGTTTCCTGTTCCATTTATTATTTGTAAACACAATAAAGAAATATTGTTTTGTTTACAATACGTCGTAGCCAATTAAAGTGGGTGCAGATAGATTACATGTGTTTAATTACGGAGTGCTCGTACAGGTGCAATTAGTAGCCACGTCTTGTGTTTTTAATAGAATGTACTTGTAGAAAAACATGTTTGATCCAATTAGAGACGTGTTTACATAAACGTGTCGTTTACAGCTCCGCTGTACCGATCACTGCATCTGCTGTAAACTTTTAATTGCGCGTCTGACACCGCTGCGACGGTACATGCTACGCGGACTACGCGCACGTAGACGTGCTCTACGAGGCTACAACAGTTCGCCGTAGCCGTTATTGTATTATCTGAGGGAACAGTTATAACTAGTGATGAGAGCAAATAATGGCACGTAAAATAAAACGATGAAAATCTTTCAATAAAAATCTTTTTGAACGTAACTCACATTTTGCTGCTCATTGTTTGTTGTTCAGAAATAGTTAGGAAACTTTGTCTTCAAATACGGATCCACGGATGCGAAATATTTGACATGTAAATATGTCTAATCAAGTTTTAATTTGGAGTTGAACGGAGATTCTGGCGGGGAAGTCATTAGCAACACTTCACACTAGTGGTAAATAATGCAATTTTCTCATCTAATTTGAACTAGAATTTTAAATTCTGCTAAAATCTAATAAAGTCAAATTAGAATCCAATGTAGTCCCGGGTAAGGGTTTGGTACAAGTTGCCGCTGGTGACTGCTTAAAAACCCTTATACATATACGTTGGTTTGAATAAAAAACTGCCTACGTTTTTGTATGCATACAAAATGTTAGTCGGGGTACTAATCCGAATGAATAACTTCTACAACTTTTCCGTTCCCAAGATTTGATAAAAATACGCTAAGGCAACCCTATCATCTGCGTTTACATTTTGGTCATATTTGGGCACGGATTAGTAGCTAAATTTTCTGCATTCATAACTAAATCAGGTCTAAATTTTTTTTCAAATAACTGACAACATTTTATTTTTGAATGGCAACATTTTTATTTTTGTAATTTTAACACTGGATGGAAAACAGTCCTCAGTGAAACTATAATTGTCCGAGGCTGGGTCCCTTTTCCGACTAACACTGTAGATTGTGAAATTCTAAAACCAGTGTACATGCATATGGAACACAGTATTTATTTAGTAATGATAGTTTTTAATACAAATTTATTTAATCTTTAGCAACTAGCCAGGAAATGCCTTTCCAACAGATACAAAATTAATCTTATTCTTGCGAGCGTTTTTGAAGTATATTTTCCACCAATAAAATTATGTACTATAAAGAAAAACACCTTTTACTTCGATAGAACTTTTATTCCGAACAACTGTACTCTTTCACAGCTTAAACACCACTGCCATCCATGGCATTATAATAATCCAAATGAGACTGCCCCACCTAGACATAACTAAGGTACGTCACATCCGTTATTTCCAAGTGTCGCCAAAGTAAAAATACAATCAGGTATCACAGTAAAAATTATAACTAAAAACATTTACACGATATTCTGACGGTGTTGCCACGTTAAATTTAAATATAATTCTGTTTATAATAATTAATTATTGAAATAAATCAAAGCAATCACAACAGTACCTAGATAAGATTTCGATAACATACAAAAATAAAGTTTTTTTTTATTAATTATAGGCTCACGTTTGACTACTATCTCACCTGATGGTAGGTGAAGATGCGGTCGATGATAGGCACGCTTGCCTAGAAGTAACCTATTCACTCGAAATTTGAAAACTCAAACTTTAGCTATCAGTAAACATTGGTAAACATATTTATTAATATTTATTTTTATGTTTCATGTGTACGTGCAGTTTTCCGCCTTCACTATGACCCCCGCCGGTCCTGCTCCACCCAGACAATTTGCTTCAGAATTAGACTGGCACGTGTATAATTTATCCAGATCGGGCGAAAGTTTTGAGCTAATTATTATATCCCCTATCCGATTGACGGAACCACATATGAGTACCTAAATTGATTGATAACTTTAAGAAGTATGGTTTCCATAGTAGCAAATCGTATTTTAATGCATGTAAGGCTACGTTTTTATGAAAAATATTGATAGACGGAAAAGTTTACGGATTTGTTTCCCTTGCGATGATAATTACCATTCATACACAAAAAAAAACAAGGGGTTATTATGTGAATCTCAAGAATAGCATTCTAGACGAGTTTATGTAAAATAGTAGTAGAGTCTTTTTACAGTTTAGCGTGTAGCGTAGTAAGACTACGTCTTTTACAGTTTAGAGGTTAAAATATGACTTTCAAACTTCAAGAACATAACGAAAAATATTATACCTACGCATTACAATGCATTTACAAAATTCACAAAATAACAGTCACATTTTCTATCGAATCAAAGCAAGCAGCTTTATATATATATACCTTGGTAATGAACTACTACGTCCCTTAGGAGATTCATAACTAAGTAATTACAGCAATCGGTTTTCTTAGCTCCTGTTGACATAAATAAAGTAGCATTTATTTTCTACATTGCAATCTACCTAATACTAAATATTAATACTAGGACTTCTTTAAAATGTATAGAGTAGTCCTCCTCATTATCAAAGGCCTTCACGTTCTATTCAGATGCACCTCTTTTCGTGGCTATGCATCCCAATGAGATGCAGCACAATCGACCAGATACTCTTCATTCGAGCTATGCATATAAAATCAATAGTATATTAAGCAAAGCAAAATCACACCATTACAGTCCCACTGTTGGGCACGTGTCTCTTCTAAGAATGAGAAGGGTTTTGGCCTTAATTCACTACGCTGGCCTTGTGCGGTTTGACGGACTATACAATTCGTATACAACACGTCACACACGTCAAATCGTGACAATGTGTAGAGGGGCGCGCGCTTCACAGCCCCAGCCCTCATCAAGCTGTCTTCCTCCCCTAAGCCCCCGCCAGCAGCGCTCTAAGCCGAGGTCCGAGTCCCACTAGGGGTCGCCCTTAGTGCTGTTGTTGCAGGTAGTCATGATGTTAGTGTAGTACAAGTAGTTATCTTAAGTTAAGTATTTTACTCCCCCCCATTAGCTGGAGACCCTTCAGGTCTCTCCAATAACTGCCCGGTTACGTAGAAGGGGTCCCCAAGGAACATCTACAGAAGCAGAATAAAAAAAAAACTCATCCCCTTTCGCGTCCTAGCTGTCAACATATCTTGAAGATGCCCCCGTGCAGGCGCAAAACACGTGTCGTGTATTGATTCGGTTGGATGTTGCATTATTTTTTCAATCTTTCTGCATGTGCATATACTTGTGAGCAAGAGAGTGGTGCTCCATACTGCATCCAAACTAGCGATCTTGTTCAGCGGAATTAAAGCTAGATATTGTATTTGCATAAATGTATGTCATGGATTTCCGCAAAGTAACGCCTGATTCCATCATTAACTTGGACTATACAATAAAATCAATGGGATGACAATAATCATCAATTTGGCTTTTAAACATACCAACTGATACTCAACTTACACCTCAGTGTGTAACTCAAATGACTTAATAATATCATTAGCCCTCATAGCTCTTTATTTGCAGAGAGCTATGCCAAAAAATAAATGTTGAATATCAAATACTTAGTTACAGTTTTACTTCATTTGACGACACGTTTGGTGCAGTGGCTAAGCAATTGGCTTCTGCGCTACGGGTCGTGGGTTCGATTCTCACACGGAACAAAAATTTGTATGGCCTACAGATAGTTGTTCCGGGTCTGGGCGTTTGTTTGTGAGATTTGTGTCTGTAAACGCACCCACGATACAAGAGAAATCTTAGTGTGGGGCAACGTTTTTTAAAAAAAAAAAAACATTAAAAGCGTCTCTACGAGCGACGGTACTTAAGGATGTCCGGCGCACCCTAGGCCTGCCTCGCTACCGACCTTGCTGACTGGTAATTTTTTTCACCACGGCATAAGCTATCCTCGTATAGTTCGTGCTAATAAGAGACACAAAGAAAACTTCCACATGCTTCTTCAGGCTTTTGAGTTTGGTATAGTCATTTAAAAGGTGTTAAAAAATCAACTCTAAGAATTTTATGGGGTTATTCGGTATCGGAAATTGAACAACTTTTGTTGTACAACTTTTCGAAATTCGCCAACTTTTTTTATGCCTGTCCATACAAATCAATTAAAATATTTTTTTGATTTGTAAGGAAAGTTATAAAAATACGCGAATTTCGAAAAGTTGTAGAACAAAAGTTGTTCAATTTCCGATACCGAGTAACCCCATAAAATTCTTAGAGTTGATTTTTAACATCTTGTATATGTTACGACTAATAGCCGAAGTGCGGCTACACTTAGTTTTAGCCGGGTACAACTAGGTACAGCCGGCCACATGCGGTTAAACTTAGATGTATCCTATTTATCCTCGGTTAGAACTAGGTTAAGCCTTCATCATAGCGGATAGAACTAGGTGCAGCCGCACACCGGTGATTAAGAGGAACCCCGACACGGATAGGTTAGGTTCGAAGGGGATGACGGGGGCTAGAGTGAGCGAGCGAAGCGAGCGAACGAAGCCCCCGTCATTCCTTTCGTGTTAGGTTACTTTAAACTCTGCAGACAGAAATAGGAGCCCCGCGTAGCGGGACTCCGTCGACTTAAGCTACACCTAGTTCTAACCAACTGCTACTGGTTGCACCTAGTTGTATCCGGTTAAACCTAGGTGTAACCGCCATTCGGCATTTAGCCGTAACATATATATCTTGTTTTTTTAAATATTTTTATTGTAAAGTTTCCTTTTAGCTATCGCTAGAGCCCGCACTGTGCTTAAAAGTCAAAGGCCCACAGATAAATACCTTAACCTGAACATATACAGGTTGAAATTGTAAACACTCGACAAATCGAAATGGGAGATTGTACTCATCACTATGATCAACTTTTACTATCGGACAAAACCGGGAATCGCAAAAAAAAAATCTGCTGTTCCCTACATGTTCATCTTGACGAGTTATACGAACATTAATGTAGGGAACATCTTTTTTTCGCGATTTCCTGTTTGGTCGCATACTCGTAGTAAAAGTTGTTCATAGTGATGAGTACAATCTCCCATTTCGGTTTGTCGAGTGTTTACAATTTCAACCTGTATGATAAACACTAAAGTAGAGAATTTGGTTTCGGTCTCGCTTCTCTGTAGTGACTGAACACAACTCCTGCCGGCCTAAAGTCTGAGCTGAAGAAAATGGACTTACACATCAAGGGAATTTGGAGGTTGTAGGACTTGAAATTTGTAATCCCGCTCGATTCTATCTGTGTCAGACTTACATGCACGTATACTTCGCCACAATTATTTGTCTATCCTATTTATACAGGGTGTAAACGAATTCGTGTAATTCCTTCAAACCGCGTGATCTACTGGTGACTCTGCATAGGTTTTTTTCAGAATCAACAAAAAAAAGTTTTCATAAAATGAACAATGGTATTCTGTATCTGAGTAATTTTAGTGTCCCGAGTTAACTGACTGCGTGGAGCTGATCGCACCCGTCAGCTGTGTCGCCGTGCCTTCATTCATTTACGCAGGGCATTAAAATTTTCTGTCACAAAAAATATACCATTAATAGATCATGTGGTTTGAAGGAATTACACGAATTTGTATACACCCTGTATAAATTCCCTGTCTAACCTTCACGATTCTTAAAGTTATCACACTGGCGCGCTTAGTTCATCATGCAAAGGTGCCAATTACTGAATGATTTCAACTACTTGACACATTACCAAATTGAAGAAAGCGCATGATCTGTTAAAATTTGTAAGATATACATAGTATGTGCATGTAATTAACTAATCAATCGGATAGCATTTTAGGTGTTAATGCCAATAATTGGTAATAGCGATTATCCACGTAATATGGAGGTTTAGACTATCGCTCCGATTGATTTCTCACATAGGTACTAATTTATGCGATAACGAGGTTTCATAGGTTTATAAAGCACTAGCTTTTGCCCGCGGCTTCGCTCGCGTTAATTAAGCTCAAAAAAACTCTTAACACACTACTAAAGTTTCTATAATAATAAAATTCAATCGTGATTCGAAAGACACGTGGCGCCATCTATTATCGTTATGGTTGTTTTCCTCGGGAACAGTACTTTTTTTCGGGATATAAGGTATCCTATGTCCGTTTCTATACACCTGACAACGTATATGCAAAATTTAAGGATGATCGGTTCAGTGGTTTAGGCGTGAAAAGGTAACAAACAAACAAACTTACTTTCGCATTTCTAATATTATAAGTTAGGATTATAAAGAAAATTAAATTTAAACCTTTTGTATTGTCATGTGACGCGAATGTGGACTTTATTAAGGTACAATTCCGTGCATCGCGGCCGATCGCAGCCGCGCGCAATCGGTCGCGTGCGGCTGACGCGCGCGGCTAATGCGTCAATAGTCGTGTCTATAATATACTGACTAATCTGTCGTTAGCCGCACGCGTCTGTCGCAGACTTCGGAAGCGGTGCCATACATTTTCATACTCTGACTTCACCAAAAAACATGAAATATAAAGCAGAGTTTTTCAAAGATTACTCTACAATTTTTAAGGCTACATTTAAAGGATGTAAACGAATTCGTGTAATTCCATAAAACCACATCATCTACTACTGGTGTAGATTAACACCGCAAGGGATGTGAAGCGACAATAATTAAAAAAAAAACTTGCCTACGTAAATGATCGGATACATAACTAATACAAAAAAAAGTTATTTCCACAGAAATAATTTTATGTGACATAACATTTCGATACCACGCATAAATGAATCAAAAAAGAACACCATGTTTTGAATTTGTTTTTTTTTTTGTTGCCTCTTAAAAAAACCATTCGGTGTCAATCTGTATCACCAGTAGATAACACGGTTTGAAGGAATTACACGAATACGTTTATAAAAAAACAATTTATACAACGTGTTACGTAATTCCCCTTTAAAAAGAAAATATTAATCAAGTAGTCTTTTATAGTTGTTGACATTTACCTCTCTGAGGAAATTAGGTAAGAATGTAAATAACTTTCTGGGTAGTCTACTCTTTAGTTTAATGTTTTCAGGATTGCTTTTCAGTGATGATTTTACTTTATGACATTTTCTTTTTTAAGGGGAATTATGTAACACGTTGTATAATTCAAGAAAGACCATTGATGGTGGGTCATTCTACGGAATATTAACAAAAAAATATGAAAGTCATTGCCATCATCCAAAAGTTAAGAACACAGATGCTTATAACTCCAATTATAGCATAAGTGTGACATAATCAGCCTATCACTGTTCCACTGCTGGACACGGGCCTCTTCTCAGAATGAGAAGGGTTTAGGCACACCAGGAAGAAGGGCACACACTCGAGAACTCTCATGTGTGCATGTTTCCTTGTGAGGTTTTCCTTCACGTTAACACAAGTCCAATGATTTTTTTGATTTTAAATAAAACTAATATTTTTGACACGATACAAAACAATATTTACAGCAGATAATCTCCTAAATATCTCTGATGACTATTAGATAGGCATATCACTACATAGTGTAAAACAAAGTCGCGTCCCGCTGTCTGTCCGTCCATATGTACCTATGCTTAGATCTTTAAAACTACGCAACGGATTTTGATGCGGTTTTTTTTAATGATTCAAGCGGAAGGTTTATGTGTATTACATGCATATTATAATAGAGAAAAACGCGGAATACGCGATAAACGACATCCACGCGGGCGAAGCCGCTGGCGACCTGTAGATATAAAGTATGTTCTAGTTCTAGGTATACTAATATCCATCTCTAGTTCTACTTTACATGTAAGCACACAAATCAACAAAATATTGATACACAATCACCTCTATAGTATTAATATCGACTCCAATCACGGGCCGGCAAATCTGCATGTTAAAAGCTTGTCCTAACTAGGGTTGTGATCCGTCCGGGTTTTCCCGGATTTGTCCTAGTTTGGGAGGGTATCCGGGGGCGTCCGGGGGTTGTTCTCAAAAAGTGGACGTCTGTCGTGTTGGCAGTTTCGTTCGTTTTCTATTCCCGCAATTATAAATGTATTGATCTTTAGAACTTTCAACTATTATAAGAGTAATTCACCTAGCGAGACGTTTTTTTTTTATATGTGATGTCTAACATGAACATTCTCCTAATTTTATTACTTTAGTTACCTAATTTCTTCAGTAGAGTACATACGACAGATATAATTTAATTGTGTTGTTCGAGCTATTTAAGTTGTTAATTTGTTTGTGTGACTTAGCAATGCTGAGCCAATAAATAAAAAATAAAAACTTATGTTTTTGCTATTTTAATACATAAAAAATGGAAATATCATATTTTTAGGGTTCCGTACCCAAAGGGTAAAACGAGACCCTATTACTAAGACTTCGCTGTCCGTCTGTCCGTCTGTCACCAGGCTGTATCTCATGAACTGTGATAGTTAGACGGTTGAAATTTTTACAGATGATGTATTTCTGTTGCCGCTATAACAACAAATACTAAAAATAGAATAAAGTAAATATTTAAGGGGGCTCCCATACAACAAACGTGATTTTTTTTGCTCGTTTTTGCTCGATATTGATAACGGCAACAGATAGACCCTTGAAATATTCACAGAATATTTAGTTACACAACGTTATTTTTAGTATATACAAAAACCGAGACACCCCAACAAGATTTTCATTAGAACTGTCTGAATATGTTTTTTTTAATAAATCTCCTAGTTACACCGTAGTTTATGTCGCGTTAAGTTCCCTAGTAAAGTGTGAAGTGCCTGAGATGTGCTGTGCAGGGGTTGTCTAATACAACGAAACTGACCGAGCGGACCATTTCAAGCCTCAAGGTGTCTGTCTATTCCCATCAACTTTTATGGGTAGAAACCTACTGCAACAAAATTGAAATTTAAGAAAAAAAAATGTTTTGTATAAAATATGTCAATCGATTCTCCTAGTGATTCTAAACAAACTAGTTTCAGGTTTAGTATATACTAAAACTAAGGTTGTATATTCACTTTAAAAATAAATAATTAAATTAACATAAAACAAATATTTAAGGGGGGCTCCCATACGACAGACATGATTTTTTTGCCGTTTTTATAGATACCTAATGGTACGGAACCCTTCGTGCGCGAGTCCGACTCGCACTTGGCCGGTTTTTTTATATTTTCAAAGGCGTCAGTGGAAAAATCCCGATTTCAACCAAATGTCCTGATTTTTTAAATCTTTGTCCGGTGTGCCGGCAATTTAGGTGATGGCAGCCCTAGTCCTAACCCAAATCACGAACAGTAATATCGTTTGCAATGATTACAACATTATAGTTACAGTCAACAGAAGAGTTATGTATTCACGCAAACTAAATATAATTGCGTTACGCAGGCAACTGTCATTGTTTTTGTATAATAACTTATTCTGCTGTCCGATTTCTAAAAGGCCGTTAAATGAGTAAACCTAATTTTGAGTTATGTGCTAAAATGTTGTCCCTAGAAATTCTGAAGACATACAGATGTTTTTGTTATATCAAATTATTGAGCTACTTCGAAGCTCATTGTATAACTTTTAATAAGTTACTGGAGTAATAATGTTTATAAAATTAAAGTTTTTGTATTTAAGTCGTGCTTTTTTGTACTGAAATGTGACCATCTACAAAATACAGTCTCTAAAAGGTATGAAAATTTATATTACAGTCTCTGTAAAAGTCTTTCGATCTCGTAACTGACAAATGATAGAAAAATACGGACCAGACTGGTCGATAGGGAAAAAGTTGCGCTGTTACGTAGTATATAAAACTCAGTCAAAATGTCACATAACGGTCTTTTAGAACTCGGATACCAGTATTATACAAGGTTAGTCAGAAAGGGGGTACTAATCCGCGGGTCACTTAAAGTATCACTGAAAACGGTTTTAAAGCAAGTGTTAAAATTTCAAAATTCAGTAATTTTTATTTCCATGGAAATTGATTTTTATTTTAGTTTTTTCAAAAATTCTTGATCCCTGCTTTAGTTACTAATTCAGAATTTGAAGCTTCTAATCCATAACCCCAAATATGATCTAAAATGTAAACACAGCTGATCATAACTGTGGATAGATAGATTTTAGCGATTTTTTTATTCAATATTTGAACAGATATTTCTCTTAAACTATTGACTTTTGGGGAAAGTTGTAGAACAAAAGTTATTCATTATTATGGGTTCTTTAGCACCCTTTCGGATTAGTACCTCCTTTCCGACTAACCTTGTATACAAGACACGCAAGCGATGGCAGTCTTGACCTCTCAAAACACGCATAACTCTGTTAAAATACGAATAAAATTAGTTACCTGAATATTTACTTGTATTTTAAACCACCGTACACAAACAACAATAATTCACCCCATAGAATTACGTTCGTCACACAAATACGTGCATTCGTGTATTACATGAGTATTGGAAGTTCGTAACATCGCACGTGATTCAGAGGCGAGTAATCATCGAAATAGGATTGTCGCTTTTCAATTAGTGGTGTGTCGCTGAGCGGTTCGCCGATGACAGCCCTTTTAAGTGACGCGCACGAAGAAAAGTTTGCTTTTCAAAGCGCATGCGTCTTCGTAGTGTAAATCTCGTGTAATTAACTTGTTTACTTGTATGTTGGAACCTTAAGCTTATTATAATGTCTTTTCAATAATGTGGAGATTAAGTTTAGGGGTTCTAATCCCACGTAGCAAACAAAGTCTGAGAATCTAATAAGGGGGTTAAGCAATGTAGTTAATCAAAACACTGCGAGTGTAGGGACTTATCATACACACTTTGATGACTATCGTCACCTATTTAAAAAATCGTAATAATTTATTTATCCTTTAAATATCTTGAAAATATGCAGATATTTGAATTATCTCTGCGTATAACTTTAATTATGCATATTAATCTAATATCTACAATTTAAATCAAAACTTCTAACTTACTACTTACACATACAAAGAAAGAAAAATTATATCCTAGACTAGACTAAAACTATAAACTAGAAGAGGGTATCAAAATATTCCTCCGCATCGCTACGGATTATATTACTTATAAAAGCGTACATTTTAATATCAAACAGGAATCTATCTTCAAAAATATGATATGTCTACACATCGGTAACACAATTACGTTTGAACTACTATCTGTCTATATCTGATCTCACAGTACAAATGGAAATTAAATGATTTCGCTAATGCGCTGCACACAACTAGCATTCCACTAACGAGTTATCTTTAAGCTGCTTTGTCATAACCCTATAGAATAATGGAACTATGAGCGGACGATCACAATTCGCTCATAACACTGACCTGTGCGATGTTAGGAACCAACCACACAAATTCCTGGAAATGATTGTAAAGAATATTGTACTCTTTCGTAAACAAAATCGTGGATTATTTCTCAAAATTCGAAAAAAACTGAAAAAATAAAACTCATTTGTATTGGGTTTGCAATACAAGGTGTTTTTTTTGATATCCTATAACTCTAGGGTACGATTGAAACCATATGAAAGAACCAACTGGCATATGAATTATTCTTCAATCATTTTTTTTTTGTTTTCATTTTTCATACAAAATAATTTGACAAAGCCACGATTATTAATGTAAAAATACCCTTACGTGAAATATCACATCGTCGCATTTTCTTAGCTTTAAATATGAATGATTGGTTTGAACAAAAATGAATTAGGTACTCTTATTCACAATGAAACTTAGATACCTATAATTTAATTATGATTGATTATATCTTCGAAACTATGCATTTTTGGACCACCTATTCAAGGAGATTTTGTGTTCTTTTTACTTAAATAATATAACCCTAGAGTTATGAGATATCAAAAAAAAACACGTTGTATATTCAATTATAAAATGATTTTCCATTTATCCATGTGCATTTATACCTAATGTGCATTTCCAGGAAAAATATAATCTCACTAGCTGACCCGGCAAACGTTGTTTTGCCATATAAAATTTTAGGGGTGGACTACCCCTAACATTTAGGGGGATGAAAAATAGATGTTGGCCGATTCTCATAGATACCGGATAAGCACAAAAAATTTCATCAAAATCGGTCAAGCCGTTTCGGAGGAGTATGGCAACGAAAACTGTGACACGAGAATTTTATATATTAGATAACATAATATGTTCAACATTTCAATTTAATACGACAGATTTTATTTCAGTTGCCTTAACAATAAATACTATTTAGGAAATATTAGATTATTCACCAATTTATTATTGCTTGTATCCAGTGAGTGCTGTAATAAAAATATATCAACAAAAATGATGATTCTAAATAAACTCCTTAAAAATAAAATAACGTCGATTTATACCAAACGTAAAACGACTTCGATGCAGTAGAGGCTACTCAATTCCCATACAGAAAATCAGCTATAGGTATATGACTTACTGTCTGTAAAGTACGATTCCTTTTTTTTTGCATATCCCGTCAAATATTTCTGTGCGTGTGCTGAGTGTGTAGCCGCCCTAGTGCGGAGGCACCGCGGGCGTCGATCGGCCGCCTAATTTCAGCCGGTAATAACCGGTCTCGGAACGGACATCACATCCAGAATCTTTGTGGGAACCGTGCGTCGCGTCATCACAGACACGAGGGGTGCGACACGTACCAACCTTATTCTGTACTTGATCTTTTTACACGAGATGAGCGCAATCTTGTCCTCTTTACGCATACGAAGCGAATTTTTTGGCACTATTTTAGACAAATGTTGGGGTTTTAAAGTTGTGGGTTTAAACGAATCCAATTATTACAGGTAGTCGCAAAAGAGATGATAATTAAGGGGGCCTCGACCTACAAAAAAGCCCACGGAAATTTGGGCATATAGCCGACGGTTTTTTCAAAAATCCTGTCACTCCTGTGTGTGCTCCTATACTCAAAACGAATTGATTTTTTTTTACTCTTTCTTTTTATTATCTTAAATAAATCTGCTTTTTATTGAGCTAATAATTGGATCACATTCCTCACCAAAAATATTTTAGTGAGGAACGGTTTTTGTTTAATAAACTTATTTCTTTTTTTTTATTCCTCTCTACAATAAATTTTTGTAAGGAATAAAAATATTATAACTACGTTAATTAAAAAAAACCGGCTAAGTGCGAGTCGGACTCGCGCACGAAGGGTTCCGTACCATTATCTATAAAAACGGCAAAAAAATCACGTTTGTTGTATCCCTTTAAATATGTATTTTATTCTGTTTTTAGTATTTGTTGTTATAGCGGCAACAGAAATACATCATCTATGAAAATTTCAACTGTCTAACTATCACGGTTCATGAGACAAAGCCTGGTGACAGACGGACAGCGGAGTCTTAGTAATAGGGTGCCGTTTAACCCTTTGGGTACAGAACCCTTAAAACCGTTGGGAATATGCCCGGAGTTCCATGGGGTTTTTTGCAGGTCAAGGCCCCTTCAACATCCCTATTGCGGCTAGACATCGATTTCATAGGCATTCTGTATAATCAACATTAATATGACATTTAGTAAACAACAAGTATCAAATATGAAAACTATAAAGGTCTGATAAAAAAACTGCAGCTTAATCCTGTTGTATAATTTAGAATTTTTCTCCTATACAGTATGGTAATTTGAGATGGGGCATGAAGGGCAACTACCTTAACCATTGTAGCTACAGGAAAACGTTCATAGAAGACCACCCCTAATTTTTGGGATAATTTCAATCGGCATTCACAGATTTTGAAAAAAAAGTACAGTCAGCGAGAAAAAGGGTTGTTTTCACAAAACTTTTTTATGATGCCAATCGATCCCATTTCTCATAAGGATCAAAAGACTCTTCTGGACCAACTGAGCTTGGAGCAGTAGAAAAGTCAGAAATCGCAAAAAACTTATTTGAGATGGGGTAGTAATAAGGGCAGCTACCTTAATCGTCGTGGCTAGAGGAAAATGTTCTTATGAGGTTGTCCATAATTTTTAAAAATATTTCGAACTGCATTCACAGATTTTGAAACAAAATAAAAAAAAAAAAAACGGCGTATCTGTGACTTTAAACTAAATGTTGTTTTTTGTGATTTCTGACGTTTCTAGTACTCTAACCTCAGTAGATCCGGAAGAGTATTTTGATCCTTATAGGAAATAGGATCGATTGGCATCAAAAAAAAGTTTTGTGAGATCCGACAATTTTTTTCGCTGACTGTACCAATTTTTTTTTTAAGATTTTTTTATGCTATTCGAAATAATGTCAAAAATTATGGCCAGTCTCCTATCAACATTTTCCAGTAGCGACAACGATTAAGGTAGCTGCCCTTATTACTACCCCATCTCAAACAGTTTTTTGTTATTTCTGACGTTTCTAGTACTCAAACCTCAGTTGGTCCGGAAGAGTATTTTGATCCTTATGGGAAATCGGATCGATGGGCATCATAAAAAAGTTTTGTGAAAACAGCCCTTTTTCTCGCTGACTGTACTTTTTTTTTTTAAATCTGTGAATGCCGATTGAAATTATCCCAAAAGTTAGGGGTGGTCTTCTAAGAATGTTTTCCTGTAGCTACAATGGCTAAGGTAGCTGCCCTTCATGCCCCATCTCAAATTACCACCCTGTATAATTTTGTTTGTTTGATTTGTGAAAGCGTGACAAACATACAAACTTTCACATTTATATTTGTATCTCTTTGGACATCACGGCTCATCTTCAGTGCGGAAGATGTCCGGTCCTTTGGAAGGCATACACGGGGACACAGGTCCAACGCGCAGAGGCCCCTTTGAGAGCTTTAATCTAAAATGGGGTGGGGCACCAACCCGGGACTATCCACGGCTGCACTATTGGAGTACAGTCATGGACCGTCCCAGGTGGGTGCAAGACTATTGTAAAATGTGGTGAAAAATATCTGGTCTATGGGAAGGGGTGTTAGGTGGACTGATAACTTCTATTGCCGGAAGAAAACGGCGTCTGCCTTTCAACATTTAAAATTGAAGTGTTGGCAGACGGTGACTCGCCAGCTCACTAGCTGGGCCCCCTGAAAAGCCGCCAGTACATAGGCGAAGGGGGCAACAGACGTGTGAGCGGCTAGAGGTGTAGAGAGGTGTGGCCCCGGTTTCGCCGTCGCGGGTCTAAGAGACCCGGAGTGGGTTTCCCCGCTATTACGCCTTTAGACACTTCCACCCCCGAGCATATAGCTCTGGCGGCCCCCCTCTGGCCGGCCGATAAAGGCAAGACAGAGTTGAGAATCCTGCGGGCACTCTTGGGGTTCCACTCCAGCCAGCCAATAAAGGCAAACTGGAGACGAGGCCCTGACCGACTCTCTGAGGCAATAAGGTACGCAGTGTCGCCACTCACCAACAGCTCGCCACAAGCTGCCCTGCGGTGTGTAAGCTTTTCAGTAGACCTCATGATACATTTTTTATTATATGATGGGGTTGTAGAAAGCTAGTCATTTATATTATTATTAGGAATTACGATTAAATAATTATCTGCTGCATTATACATAATGCTTACTAGTAAATAGCTTTGCTTTATTATGTCCTGCAGTGGGCGATAAGGAGCTGATGATGAAGTAGTTTTGCACCTTCAAAGTATTTAGTTTAGTTTAAATAGGGCCCCAATTTCATTTTTGCCCCGGGGCCCTTGGTTACATAGCTACGCCACTGGGCTCTACATACGATTATTCTATTTATACAGCTCAACAAGTTTAAAACGGAAACGTTACTAAAATTATAAAATTTTCTTGAATGTTCCGGCAGCCCTATAGGCTTTTGAATAGAAGGTTGTTTGTTATTGTAGTGTGAAACTGAAATCAATGACATCGCTTCAACGTCGACGAGAAATTGCTAGTTAGAGTTCAATTTGTAGTTTTAGACGTCACTCACTGAATGTACTTGCTCAGACTTATACGTCTATGCCCATTATCTTTGTGGTGTTTTCTATGAAAATATGATTTATATTATATGTATAGGGTGTTAACGAATTCTTGTAATTCCTTCAAACCGCGTGATCTACTGGTGACACAGATTAACCCAAAGAGGGATTTTTTGAAAATCAACTGAAAAAAAAATTTAAAATAAAATCTTATATTTCTATTTCCGAGTCATTTTAGAGCCCCGAGTTAACTTACTGCAAAGAGAGATATCGCGTTAGTCTTGCCCGCCAACCGCGTCGCCGTGCTTTCATTCATTTATGCGTGGCATCGAAATGTTCAAGGGCAGGAAATTATTTTTTTGCAAAAAAAAAACTTATTTTTTATTAGGTGGTTTAGATACGAACACTGCCTACCGCATGAAAAAAAAGATTTTGATTTTTAATCAGGCTAATTCCCTTGCGGGGCTAATCTACACCAGTAGTAGATCATGACGTGGTTTTAAGGAATTACACGAATTCGTTAACACCCTGTATTTATATTATAGACTCAATAAAATAGCCTTAATTCTGATGTTATATAAAATTACTTTGAAAAAAGAATAACCGACTTAAAAAAAAACCTGATAAGTAAAAGTAAAAATAATTCCCTAATTGTTTTGAAGTCGGTTTTTGTTATTTTATTTTTCTATTTTGAATGGCGTAAACAACAATAAGTAAACATGATATTTACAGCAATCGAGAGTAATTTGCTGTTATCCATTAAAGAGTTTTATTGTGTATCTCCTAAGGTCTTTTCACGGAGCGCATCGTGTGCAGCGTTGCCAGAAGGTTACTTTTGTAACCTTTTAGGTGATTTTTAACTCCTTCAGGTTACTTCTAGGTTACACGACTCGAAAGGTTACTTTTAGGTGATTTTGCGGAATTTGTAAAATTACCAAAGGAACCATAAAAAATGCGACAACATTTGAGCCAAAGAAAGGGATGCTCAAAACTAAAATAAAATAAGACAAGAATGGCAAAGGCGAAGGTCATCTATTGATGTACAAAACATTTTTGAATGATTCTTGTAAGAATGTTTTCAATCGGTAGGATAAGTACATATTTTCTATACTTTTTATTTCACATACATTGTGTCCTTAATTTCAGGTGTTTAGAAAAAGTAGCTGGTAAATGCAACTTAAAATAGAAAACATTACTATGTAAATTATCCATATTTCTGTAAGTTAGCACAACCAACATCCTGTCTACCAACGTATCAACCTTTAATCTTAATAATGGAAAAATAAACGTGAAAGGTTACTTTTCACACTAAAAGGTTACTTTTTTATCCATTTCAGGTTACTTTTGACAAGACATGGCTGGCAACACTGATCGTGTGAGATGCCACAGATATTTCTATGTAAGACGACGCAGCGACACCGCTCCGGCGTCGCACCGCCGCCGCAACGCATCGTGTGCCCCCGCTCTTACGCTCCGACTTGCGTCACCGTGGGAGAACCGCCTTAAACGACTTAGACATACAGACGGGCACGTGGCAAAACTATTAGCAGATTCTAGTTTGACTACGGAACCCTAAAACTATAAGACAAGGCTACGTAAGAAATTTTCATTAATTACTTACAGGTCACAAATTAATAAAGAATATTCATTTTATGAGTTAGAAATATTGATTGAAGAACCTTACGCTTTTCCATTTTCAATCCCTGTTCGATAGATATAGCTTAGTAGATAGCTTCATTAACACAGGGGTGGCGAGTGCGCAGTGGTGACACAGTTAACGAAAATGTTACGTTTAAAATAAAAAATAAAATTTCCGGTTTTGTCAAAAAGATTATAAAATGCTTTTGTACTACATGGTTTTGCAATAAAAGAGCAGAGCCAGCGGGTGCGGTGGCATGGGGAGCAGACGCAGAAGTCTTGGTCATTCCTGCATTAGAACATTTTAGAAGGCGCAGCAGTAACAGAAACTTGTGCCGGGCGCACAAATATGAGCTAATCGTTCTTAAATATATTCATTATTTATAGGATAATATAATTATGGCTATCAAGTAAATTATACATCTTACGATGTAACCGAAGCCTATCCTCTGTTTGCACAATGCTACGAACACAAAAAAAGGAAAAAGTGCCTGTTGCTTCGATCGCTTCGTCTACGAGCGCTACGTAGAAATGAAGTATAGTAATAAAAAAAATATTTTTTATGTGCACAAAGGAAAACAAAAAACTAATAGGTGTGTAACACAAGCAGGATACATAGGAAACCCTGTGTGGCGAATCATATTTTTTTCCGTAAGTTTTCCGTAGTAGGTAGTTACAAAAAAGGTAAATCACAAATACGTACTGTATTCGAGATTTGGTTTTCTTAATACCATCATCATCTTCCTGCCCTTCTCCCATGTTACTTAGGGTCGGCGCTACACGTTTTCTTCTTCCATTCCGTCCTGTCAACCGTCATGATATCACTGACTCCCTTCTCTTCCATATCATTCTTCACACAATCTACATCTTTTCTTTGACCTCCCTCTTCCTCTCCATCCATCCACATTTATATTCATAACTCTTTTCGTCACATGCCTTTCATCTCTAATCTTCACATGCCCATACCAAGACAAACGGTTCCCTTTCAACGTTTCTGTCACTGGCACTACTTTCAAACTTCCTCTTATATACTCATTCCTGACCTTATCCATTCTGGTCACTCCACACATCCATCTTAACATTCTCATCTCCGCTACATGCAATCTTTTTCATCCGTCTTCTTCACGGCCCAACATTCCGATCCATACAGCGCGACAATTCTTATCACGGATTTGTAGATTTTTTAAATTGAGAGGCATCCGTGAGTCGCAAGTTATTCCAGTGGTTTTCTTAGTACCCTTTCTTGCAATATTAGTTTAAAAATCTTGTTGAAACTAAATAGAGGGGACTTTAGTAAATTACTTAATAATAATTTATTCCTCCTTAGTTTATAATAATATCTGACAACCCTGCGTAGACGCCTGCGGTTCACGGGCCGTCGGTTTTCTTTATGGTAATGACGCGCTTACGACGTAACTATTGCCAGCCTTTCATATCAGGTAAGATGAATCCGTTCATTTCTGATACTAAATTATCCCGCGCGACGGGAGCCAACAAATGAATATGTATTAATTCAAGGTGCTCTGGAATACATTGAGAATTGAGATACGAGTTATCGAATTAGATATTTTGTATCAATTTGATGATAGGTACTTTACGAGGTATTTTATTATCTAGTAACGTACATGAGACAACACAACAGACGGTTGATAATGTCATAAGAATTACTTGATAAAATAAATAATTAACCTTATAAGAACTTGTTGTCTTATACTTATTTACGCAAATGTGTTCTTATAGATGCAGTGGTAGTTATTTTATGAAGGAAAGAAAGGAAAGAACTTCATGACAACAAAAAGTAGCAAGCTAAGTTTAATAAAATACTGTAACATAGGAATGTACAGATGCAGGTGTGAAAATATTTTTTACTTATCAGCAACCACAACGCAAACTTTGTGAGTAAACTTACAAGTTATTGGTTTCTGCACTCGCGTCCAAATAAGTATAACACTATACACTACTTTTCTTACATTCGACTTTAAAATTTGTTGTCAGTTCTAGCATTACGAGCAAAAACATAACATGCAGTTTTTGTGAAGACAAAGAGAAAGCAACTTAAAAAAAAATAGGACACTTTTCAACTAATCATAATAGTTTCTGTTAGTTTTACCAGCTCATAATGAGAAAATGCAGATATTAATTAACAAAGCTTAGTAGGTAAGCCTATAATTACCAATAAACAAACATATAAAACACCGAATGTTGTACGAAAATAGTATACAATATTGCTCTGTCTAAAGAACCGCTATGTTCGTAAAGCCATATTAACTCAGTGAAAATTTAACAGTCACCACACTTTCACTTGACGACACTCAATGCCGCCGGGATGTATAGCGACGTTATCGGAAAAAAGGGTTTGCCCAAACTTAAAAATCAAAGCCCAAAATCGGTGAAAATTAATGTGGGAATGTAGCATTTTTTTTTTATTTATTTGGGACAAAAAACAGTTATATGTTACAGAATTAGCAAAAACGTTATAATAAAGTCGAAAAAACGTATAATCCACACTATTGTCCACGAAGTGACATCGGAGTATGATAACGAACATGTTAAAGAAAAAAGCAAAACAAAATAAAACAAATTTAGAAGAAAAACACTATAACTATACCGCCTAATCGAACGAAACGGATGACAAAAGCATCCGTCTTAAGAGCTACTTGCCAGAGATTGTGAAACTATATTTTAAATTTAGATGGCGGCATCGCGAAAATATGAATCATGTTATAAAAAAAAAAAGATACTGAAGAAGGTATTGTCTAGGAATTAATAATAAATCACCTATTTTTATAAATTATAAGCCTTAAGTCTTGCCAGCTACAAATATCCTAATTATTGTTTCTTAAAAATATTGGATCATTGTTTTTCAGGATAACTCTGGAATTCAGGTTTTCAAGCTTCTGTTTCAGCTTTCTAAACAAAACTGAGATACTTCTTCAAATTGTATGTATAATACATAAGTAGATATGTACAAATCGAATTGATAAGCTTATACAAACAAACAAAATAATAATCAAAGAACGTCGATAGAATTAAAAGACAAGGTTACCATTATAGAAGTAGACAATCAATTATTAGATTAAAGGTTTGATATAATGATATCACTGTGTGGGAAAACTTATGGTATAAATGCATTACACAAGTGGATTACGACAGCCCTGTAATTTGGCCCATAATCAGCTCCCTATTGATTGGCATATTAATATGAGGGACTAGAACATTCTTCAAAATCGATCTGGAATTCAAGCTCATTACTGTAGTTATTTATGCACATTAGCTGTTGCTGTATGTGTTTAATGGAATGAATTGAACAGGTAAAGACAAGTGATTGATTTTAACCATTAAACGTTTTCACTAATATACAACATTGATTAGGTACTGTACAATTTAATCGATGGCACTTCATTAAAAATTCGTGTCGTTAATTAAAATATAATTTGTTTCTTTCGGAAATAACTGTTATAAGAATATGTTTATTTCACCTACTTGTAAATAGTGATGATGACGAGAACTGATGGAAACTTGAAACTACATTTTTACTGAAAAGTTATGTAAAACTTTTGATTAACGCCCGGCTCCATTTGCCAAAAACTAATGGTATTGCTTACCAATGGTAACATTTTTTATTGCCAAACTGGGACATATAAATGGACTCGTCAGCTAGTTTTTCGGTGATAGCTACTAACGTATGGAAGGGTCTACTATGAAAAGCTAAGGGGTCTTTACTTCAGCATTAATTAATTCAAATTTAAGATAACAAGTCTCAATTTTAATGAATAACACTCGGTAAGTCATAGGAATCGGCCATAAGATTCCTCAAAAACTACTACTACTTACTTTCCAATTTAATTTTTATAAACGTTTGGATATTTTTAAAGAAAATTGCAATATGTCTTATTTTATTTCTTATTTGAGCAAAATTACGGTAGACTCGGCAGCGCGACACGTGGGGAGCCGCGGCGACGGGCGGTTACCATAGGCGACCGGCGCGTAGGCGGGCCCGCCCAGATCTATCACGGAATATTCTGTAAGTACGCTTAATTTACAACATTTTTTACTTATCGTAAAATCTCTACCGATAACAAAGCGTCAGGCTCTACTTATTAAAACAGTAAAATAAAATCCAAAAAAAAAATTGCCGATTTATTCAAGCTTCAAAGCTCCCAATCGCTCTTTTCCACGTATCACCGCTTCCGCTAAATAATTGGAAACTTGAATCTAGTGAACAATTCAATCGGGTGTGTAAATACAATTCACAGTTAATTGTTGTAAGTTTTCTAAGTTAACAGGAACAGTAGGGCGGGAAAGTGAGGCACGAGGCAAATGGGCGGGCGTTGCAGTCTCGCTTGCACAAAATGCACCACCCCCAGCGGAATGCTCTGCGATTGCAGTCAGCGCCGCCGAGTCGTCTCAACTGCTCGCCCGCTGCGCCCGGAAAACTCACCGCGACGTTACGCGACCTGTAACGAGTTACCAGGCTACCAGGACCAGCAAGGAGGTAAGCCCTTACATTCGTTTTATTGCCTACTCGCACCCGCACCGGTGCCCTATTCCCGTCCCGTTCCAGCTGAAAGTTGGAACAGTTTTCCCTTTTATCGCTGGAATGTGGGAAAGCGGGTTTCGGTGTCCCAACTCTCTCTTTCAACTTGTAAGCGCTTCGTGATTTTTACGAAGTGATAATATAATAACAACAATGACACGCTGCAATGATGAATTGAAAAAAAAATAACAAAAAACTAAACAATATTATAAAAATTCTGTCTATGATAAACTACCTGACCCGGCAAACTTGGCACCGCTATTTATTTTTTTCGTGAATATTAAAATTTTCTTTTATACAAACCTTGTCCTGACAATAATGAACATACAAAAAAAAGAATTATCTGCAGTCGTTCAGAAGTTATTACATATATTTCTGCGATTCATTTTTATTTATATAGATATCAACAAAGTTTGCTAACTTTTATAAAAGTTCATTAACTTCAATAAAAATATTTTCCTAAAGGGTGGGTGGAACATGAAATCAAAGGGCTTTTTTAATACGTTTCAAAGTCATAGACATAATTTCCCGCACTTTTTATGTATTCTATTTGTAGAGTTGCGGGAAAAGCTCTCTCTCCGTGAAAGGGATGTAAAAATATTGTTAGCATCGTATTTTTGCGTTCCTTTATAAACCAGTAATTTTAATCACATTTTTTTTATAAAATCCTCATATTTTCTGATGATATTATTTAGGTGAGACTTAAATAAAATATGAGTGTTTGTCAGAACGGATGTTTGTTGTTTTAATATGCATACGCATATTATTTTTAAATACTACTTGTGCTTTTTGGGTTTGGATGGTTTTTGCGTGTCATCTAAATATAAATATTCGGTTAGTCTTCAATTCCTGATTAAATAGCATGTAACCGTGTTTTAAGCCATTGAAATGAAAAGAAAAATAAAAACTCTTTGTGGATTAAAACTACACGGGAAGTTAATTCAGTTTTCGGCAGTTTTTTATAAATATTTTTTTAAAGACATCTTCCTTTGACCGTCTTCTTTTGACATAGTAGATAACTATGAAGGAAAAAAGCAATTACAAAAAAAATATGGGAAATACTCCAATTAAATGCGAACGATGCAAGGTAATCACAAATTGGCTGTAACAAGTAAAAACACCCCACTGCATAAATAGTTGATAAGTCAGCTAGCTCCCTTGCAACTTTTAGTAGGAATAATTTCAAGACCTTGTATAATTTTAAATACAATAAAGTTCCAGCCTCAATGGTATTCTGTTAGGAGTGTCTATTATTTATGTACAAATAAATCGTATAAAAGTGTTAATAAGATATACGCCTTATTATAGTGTAGGTCTCGATTTTCCATCCATGCCGTAGTAACGATTCCGAAGACTATCTCACAGAATGTTCAATCAAACTATAGTTCAACATTGAACTTTTATACCAAGTACACTTACCTCGGTACTTATGCATAAAATTCATATACATGTCTAAACAAATACCCTAGTAAAATTTTATTATCCACAACTCCTGTTATCGAGAACAAGATTATGAAATTCTTATAATAGGTACTATTACAGAGATTACAAACAATAACAAGAAAACCTACAAAAAGATAAATATTTTAAAGTCGGATCCGTTGCGTTTGAAGTTGTTAAACGCATACCATTCCAGCTTAAATCAACAAAAATTTCATTCAGTATCAATTTGCCTCGGGAGAATTGGACAACAAATCGTCGGACGGCTCCTCTAAGTCAATGCCAAATAGTACCAGGAGAACAGAAAGGTGTAGAAGGTTTGATACCAGTCTCCGGGACGGGCGGCGGCGGGCGGCACGCACCCACGCACCCACACTCCTGACCGCGAACTCCGGCCTAACGCAGTTCCCAATGAAAACCAGTTTTTCTCGCTCCTGTCGATAGTTTAAAATTAAACGTCATTCTGGCTGCGGTTAACACTTAATTTGTACAACGCATAATGTTATTACTTTGCAATTCAATTTATTATATCCCTGATGCGATTGTTGTGATAATAATCGGAGCTCTTAATGAAATTAATATACGGTGTTATTTGGAAAAATTAAAGACAGTTTTGGTTTAAAATGGATTCAATTAGTACAGTGATAATTATTTTAGTGCGTGTTGAACCTACAACAATAATTTTATCCACTAAACTCACTTTGCTGTTTTAATTGTTTCCTCTTTAGTCATTGTTTATTTAATATGAAACGAGGGTAACTTTCGTAATAAGAAAGTCTCCAGAAAGTACCTAATTAACAATCTAGTTGTAAAAAGAAACTTAAACTTGGCCTCGTTGTTCTCCTGATGCGTCGGACAATTTGGCTCACACTCAAACTTGTATTTTACCATAATTGTTTAGTGCGGACTGTATAAAAAAAGCTGCTAATCCTAAGAATTTTTCATAATCAGAATAAACTGAGAAGAAATAATTTTGTACCCATGGTAATCGTCGTGGATAAACTATACACTTAGTTTGTAACAAGATATGGGGGTACGAAAAATTTTTGGCGAATTATTTTCCCCCACACGGGCTAGAATATAAAACTTCCTCACCGCATGCGGGTAATAAACGCGTGTTGTAAAATTCAACAAAACCCAGCACGCTTGGTGGTACGATCTATACGGTCCGGCTGATAGCTACTACTCTCACATTAAAGTCCGGCGCCAAGCAGTTTACTGTGTTCCGTCTTATGTATGCGAGAGCCAGAGGGGTATCAGGTAATTATTCTCTCTATATCTCTGTTACTTAGATTGGTGTGCTCTATCTTAGACTCTGTCTGCGCTAACTATCAGGTGCGACAAGGGTCAAACGAGAAAAAATGTAAAAAATACTTTGATTTAATGATGCCATTTTAAGCATTAAACACACGAGTTTTAATACCAGTTTTTTTATTATCTCGTATAGTCACAAAATAATCGCAAAAATATTGTCTTTTATGTGAAATATATGTTTGTAAGTAGTTAGAATATTTAGATACGCACCATTTAATTTTAAAAATATAAGTATCTGTCATTGTTCGTCAGTCAACCTAGTTTCGATATCAGTTAACAGGTTTTCTGTCTGTAAAATTGACGAAATAATCGCCCGTTGACACATAATGTGTCCACCCTTTATATAATACATCACCTGTGGTGAAGTTCTTCATAGATAACTTTTAAGACGATGATGTTTCAAACCTTTATAATGTGCTTTACCAATTCACACATGTTTTCTTACTTGTTTAACGTCGTACATCTACGCGTACAAACAAACATGTATTTCTTATTAATTATATTACTCAAACAAATAGTTTGTTATAAAAATCCTTGATAAACGGACATATTACAAACGTACATTATTACGATATAAAATACCAGAAATATTTGGAGCTTGTGTTTCTCGCAGTTTTCCGCCCATGAATAACCTCGACCAATAACTATATTTAATATGGATTGCGTTAAATAACTTTATTTATATTCTATCAAGTTTTGCACATTTAAATTTAATTATTGCCTTATCATGACAATAAAAGCGGCTCTGACTTCTGTCAGTGTAAAAAGTAGCTCAATTAGAGTTATTTTAGGAGAATTGGGCCCCTGTTATAGTACATTTCGTTTTTTTCGTCTCATTTCGCCGTTATGTTTAAGTCCCATGTAATATGGGGTGAGCCTATTGTCATCAACCGGGCACAAATCCTGAGAATGCCGCTACTGAGAATTTTTTGCTATGAGTGTTGGTGCACCAAAGATGCTGGAATCTGCCCTTAAATACCAAGAACAAATAAGATACGTCTTTGCAACTTGTAAAAGGAAATGCAGGAAAAGCAATTGTTAAATTAATACCTTCTTTTATATTTGACTTGGTCGCATTTGACCCTAGTCGCCCCCTATGGTAAGCGCAAACAGGGTCTAAAATGGAGCATAGGAATCCAAATAACAGAGATATAGAGTTATTACCCTATTGTCGCCCTAACATGTGTCGTCTATTTGTTTGTCGCAACTTTGATTTGGAGTCAAGATAACCGCATGGTAATAGAAGTTAATGCAATTTAATCGACGCCTGTTCAAGTGTGTTCAAGTTCAAGCGTGTTCTGGTGAACCATGACATCGGCAAATCTTAGTATCGGCCAATCATTCATTCGTTGTAGCGTTTTTCGGCGAAACGTGCTGTCTGTAAATAATGGTATCGACTAATAGTTTTTTCGTATTACCGTTCAACGGTCCACCACGCTTTCTGTAAACAATTACATCGTTCAAGGGTAATTATACATACCGTACGGGACTCATATCCCTCTGACTCTTACATACACACGAAGGAACACAGTAAACCGCTCCCCGCCGGACTTTAATGTGAGGGTAGTAACTAGCCAGGCGGATCGTAAAGATCCTACCACCAAGCGTGCTGGGTTTTGTTGAATCTTACAACACGCGTCTATTCCCAGCGTGCGGTGAGGAAGTTTTATATTCTAACCCGTCCCCACACGGGGAGGATGGCATTTTATTACCTTTTATGGGCGTAATAAATAGTTAATACATTGTCATATTTAGCAGCTACTCTTGCTTTTCTCTTGTCAGGCAATATCTGTGCCAGCTTGTGGTATAGTCTGGCGTCGTGCCGGGCGTCCTGTCTTCCAGATCCTTCATCTACAAACTCATGGCATCGTCCAATAAGAAAGCCATTGTTTGGGCAAAATGGATCTTTATTGAATTGATTCGTAAGCACAGTAGACGGTCACCCTTGCCCATTTATCGATGTTGTAGGTCAATGTGCTTGGCAGTTCTTTTATGCTGCCCCACCTGAAGCCTATTCTAATGACAATTGCGTAAAAATAATCGAATCGAATTTGGTGTCGATCGACATCGTCTAACCGTATCTCAATTTTCTGACGTAATTATTTCATAGAAAATAGTTACTCAATTCCTCTTCTACCGCATCTTTGACGGCTCGTTAGTAAGTAGCAACTTTCATAATAACATTTAATCTTAATAGTTCTGGACAAAACTTGTTTACCAATAGCTAATAATAATATTATCATTATTAGATTAAAGTTCTCAAAGGGGCCTCTGCGCGTTGGACCTGTGTCCCCGTGTATGCCTTTCAAAGGACCGGACATCTTCCGCACGGAAGATGAGCCGTGATTTAAAGAGAGATACAAATAATATTATCATATTGTATCTCTTTGGACATCACGGCTCATCTTCCGTGCGAAAGATGTCCGGTCCTTTGGAAGGCATACACGGGGACACAGGTCCAACGCGCAGAGGCCCCTTTGAGAGCTTTAATCTAAAATGGGGTGGGGCACCAACCCGGGACTATCCACGGCTGCACTATTGGAGTACAGTCATGGACCGTCCCGGGTGGGTGCAAGACTATTGTAAAATATGGTGAAAAATATCTGGTCTATGGGATGGGGTGTTAGGTGGACTAGATATATTATATTATCATATTATTATTAGCTATTGGTAACAGGTATTAGTGTTAGTTTGATTGTAATTTGATCGTTATTACATTATATTATAAATCTTTAAATTAACTTCTTTATAAGGCTTTTTAAAGTCGCCCATTACTTTAATTAATTAGAAAATAAATCTATTACAGTTATCGTACAGTCACTGCAATAACTACAATTATATAATATTATTTAGATTTCTGTAATAATTACACATGACTCGTTTAATATAAACATTATCTTGGATAGACATCTGGGGGCACGGCAGTGCCCCGCCAAGTCTCGAGTTATTATTTATTAACCGACTTCAAAAAGAAGGAGGTTCTCAATTCGTCTGTTTATTTTTTTAATTTGTTTGTTACTCGATATCTCCGCCAATTATGAATGGATTTTGATGATATTTTTTTTGTTTGGTAGGCCATACTTCAGATGTGGTCGAATTCTTGTTTTGTTTGAGAGGGTATACTTCCCGTTTTGTCCCACATCAATGTTATCGAAATTGATACAGCGGTTTTTGATAAAAACAAGTTGTTATATTACTTAATATCCAGTCTAAAATTATGATAAATTAATAAGTAAGTAATTATCACAGTAAGCTACTAATACCCACGTTTACTTAGGTGATGTTACCAACCAAATGAATGTACCTAACCAATGTCTAGGTGGGTATTTAAAAAACAGCTATAATTAATTATTTGAAGATTACTATTATTCTTGCCTGTTAAGTAAAGTTGGTTTGTCGATTCACTAGTATCTCATTTTGATATCAATTGCCGAACCTTATCCCTCTTATTTCAAGAGATGGCAGGTTTTAAAAAAGCCACATCTTTTATTGTTATGAACCTATGACGTTAAAAAGGGATGGGCACATCTTAAATCTGGACTTACCTCAGTCTCCGTTTTAAGCATCTCTAATAATAAGGATGAAGGCCCTCTGGGAAAGGCGTTACCTCGTCATGACGAGGTAACGCCTTTCCCGGAAGGCCTTCTCATTAATCTCATGAGATTAACGTGAAACCGGAGGGAACATTAGACTAGCTTTCTACAACCCCATCATATAATAAAAAATGTATCATGAGGTCTACTGAAAAGCTTACAAACCGCAGGGCAGCTTGTGGCGAGCTGTTGGTGAGTGGCGACACTGCGTACCTTATTGCCTCAGAGAGTCGGTCAGGGCCTCGTCTTCAGTTTGCCTTTATTGGCTGGCTGGAGTGGAACCCCAAGAGTGCCCGCAGGATTCTCAACTCTGTCTTGCCTTTATCGGCCGGCCAGAGGGGGGCCGCCAGAGCTATATGCTCGGGGACGGAAGTGTCTAAAGGCGTAATAGCGGGGAAACCCACTCCGGGTCTTTTAGACCCGCGACGGCGAAACCGGGGCCACACCTCTCTACACCTCTAGCCGCTTACACGTCTGTTGCCCCCTTCGCCTATGTACTGGTAGCTTTTCAGGGGGCCCAGCTAGTGAGCTGGCGAGTCACCGTCTGCCAATATATTTCAAATTTAAGCTTGAAAGGCAGACGCCGTTTTCTTCCGGCAATAGAAGTTAAACAGTCCATTTAACACCCCTTCCCATAGTCCAATAGTCTTGCACCCACCTGGGACGGTCCATGACTGCACTCCAATAGTGCAGCCGTTGATATTCCCCAGTTGGTGCCCCATCCCATTTTAGATTAAAGTTCTCAAAGGGGCCTCTGCGCGTTGGACCTGTGTCCCCGTGTATGCCTTCCAAAGGACCGGACATCTTCCGCACGGAAGATGAGCCGTGATGTCCAAAGAAGTAATGAATTTACAGGTATGCGTCGATACCGTAACATAAAGGAAATTTTTAATTTTTTAATTCTAACCTTACGGTCACTATTAGTAAGTAGTAAGTAGTCTAGGCAATATTTACTTTAAAGTTCTTTTAAATTGAGTATATTAATAGGTCGTTTAAAAAAAACATGACATCTATACGTGCTTCTATTGCACGCTTACCCCAGATCTGCATATCAGATTATTCTGTGAATTTTGTAAACAGAATCGCTTGTAGCCAATGTGCAGTCGCCCAGTACGGCGGGCGGGGGCAGTGGTGTGATCGCAGATCAAACTTTTACAGGCACCACCGTCTCGTTTAAACTTTGCCTCAATTAAATCGATTACCAGAGGACAAGCCAACAGCAGCACAATTTGATGTTATCGGGCTTTTTAGAACCATCGATAATATATATGCCCTTTGACCTTTACCTCCGCGCAGCACTTGAGTTGATCTATAAATAGCTGTCTGCTGTAACAGTCGCTTTGAAATATACGCCTCTGTTATTAAATTATTTATATCATGCCTAAATAAATAACCTAAATAACACTTGACACGGGTAAGAAAGTGTTACTTGTGTTACAAATAGTACCTACACACAGCACATTTGCATTTATTTTCATTGAACTAGTGAAATAAATAAGAACTTTTATCTCATCGGGTACCTAAATCTTCAATTTTTGAAACCAAATTCATGTAGTTTATTATAATGATGTAAATAGGCAGATGATGGAGTGTAATAGAAAATGTTTAAAACTACCATTATAATTTACTATACAAGGGTAGTCGGAAAGGGGGTACTAATCCGCAGGCCACTTAAAATATCATTGAAGACGGTTTTAAAGCAAGTGTTATTTCAAAATGCGACAATTTTTATTTCCATGTATAATTATTTTCATTTTAGTTTTTTCAAAAATGCTTCACCCCTACTTTAGTTACAAACTCAGAAAATGGTGTTTCTAATTCATGACCCCGAATATGACCTAAAATGTTAACACAGCTGATCATAACTGGGGATAGATATCAGCGTTTTTTTTTTTGAGATTTTTATCATCTATTTCTCTTAAACTATTGTCTTTTGGAAAAAGTTGTAGAACAAAAGTTATTCGTTATTATGGGTAATTTAACACCCTTTCGAATTAGTACCCCCTTTCCGACTAACCTTGTATAATTCTGCGCAAATGTTAGTTACCTCAACAGTATAGAAAATACACTCAGCAATCAGCATGCTTGTAATCAGCTTTGCTTGCCTCACACACCCTTTGGTCATCTCTAGACGAACCTGTTCAAGCCGTCCTCAAAACATGCTCAGAAATAAATAAATCTTCGTGCTTTCTATCGTAATCAGGTTTATTGTATTCTTTTTATTAGAAACCGTGGGCCCGAGGTACCCTTTATTTTAACCTTCGATTCCGATGCCCAATTGGAGAAGACAAGCTAGGATATAGTTTATTGAATAAAGCTTAATTTTCGAAATATTCATTATTTACGGAAATTCTCAAATCGAAAAATATCTACGGTAACAAGTCCTATTAACGCGGCGTTGCGACTTTTATCATACCATACTCCTCGCCGTATGTCTTATTTGTCGGGGAGGGTTGTAAAGTGAGAAGTTTCTTATCCACTCACACGATAATTTATAAATGTTACCAGTTCAACCTAGGATACTGTTTATAAGGTAGTACTAAAGTTAATTGATTTATTAAGTACAGAAAAAAACCAAAAAATGGCTGGTTTGGACTTTCGTTGATATAACATTTGACTCACAATACCATCAGAAAGGCGTGGTTAAAATCTTCCGGGTACCTCGGGCCCCGGGTAGATTTACCTACTTATAAAAAGTTTTTAATAGGTACGTCAAGAAATATATTTTACAATATAAAAGGAGTAGTGACACTACCGGGAAGATCAAAATTTCCTTTTTATGTTCCACTAGCTTTCGACCGCAGCTTCGCTTGCGTGAAATTTTGAACCCGTTAAGTGACGATTTTCCATACAAACTTTCATCCCCTATTTAACTCACTTAGGGGTTGAATTTCGAAAAATCCCTTCTTAGTGGATGCCTACGTTACAAAAGGAACCTACTGTCAAAATTTCAACCTTCTAACCCCAGCGGTTTAGGCTGTGCGTTGATAGATCAGTCAGTCAGTTTCTCCTTTTATATGTATAGATAGAAGATATGAATGTAGACAGCTAAGAATATGTAGCAACAATAGCAACTGTACGATAAATTAGTTTATTTATAGTGGAAAATTATGATATAAGTGGAAAAGTTTTATTTTGAAGTAAGTATAGCGTCGTTTACAGCGTTAACAGCGGCTGTATCGGGTACTAGGCGAGCATGGGCGGGCGGGAGGTCGCGTGGGATGGGGCAGCCCTGTCTTACACGCGCCGCGCCATAGATATCTGCACACAGTTGCATAGTTACATTGCACCGGTGAAGGTTGTACTTGTTTACACCGCGTGGCGCGTCGCGTATGTAGCGGTTAGGGGTCAAGCTTTACGTGATTTGTGGGTGAATTGGATTAAAGCTTCAGCCACTTTAAACTTTAGTTGCGTTTCGGGAAATATTTTTATTACATCTAGATGTTTACACTGTTTAAACCACTACTTTAACGGATTACAGACTTTTTTAAGTTACTTTGTTTTTGCCGTTTTTCTTCGTGATAAAGCTTTGTTTTTTTTTTGTACACTGTTTAAATGTAGCCTTTTTAACCGACTTCAAAAAGGAGGAGGTTCTCAATTCGGTTGTATTTTTTTTTTTATTTTTTTTTTTATTTTTATTTTTTATGTTTGTTACCTCATATCTCCGTCATTTATGAACCGATTTGAAAAATTCTTTTTTTGTTCGAAAGGGTATACTTTCCGATTGGTCCCATTTAAATTTTGTTATGATTAGACCATGAACTTCAGAGATATGGAACGAAACTCCTCATCGGATCAAAGCAAAATTCTCAAATTACTAATATTGCTTTGTTTATATTTGTTGTTGGGAACTGACTACTTGAAAAGAGAAGGGGGTGCGTGTCCCCCCCTCCCCTCCTTTGGAATGTTTTCATTATATCGTGTAAGGTATCATTTGAAAGGACTTTTTATGCCCGACTACGTCAAAGCCAAAAAGAAGGGTTATGAAGGAGGGGGTTAAAATTATGACACTAAAACGTATTAAATAAAAAATAAACTTTAAAAAAAAGTAAAAACCGACTTCAAAGAAATACTAAAAGGACTAAAATAATTACCATAATATAAAATTAACAGTTTCAGAAGTCGGTGCCACTCTACACTGAAGCAAATAGAAGCCACCGACTTCTGAAACTGTTAATTTTATATTATGGTAATTATTTTAGTCCTTTTAGTATTTCTTTGAAGTCGGTTTTTACTTTTTTTTAAAGTTTATTTTTTATTTACGAACTCACCATAAACAGCCAGTTACTAACGGTCTCCAGAACACGTACTATTCACCCAACACCCATGACCTTAAAACAAATATAAACAATAACTTGTAACTTGCCAATCAATACATCTTAAATATGCTCGAAGGCCACTTGACGCTCGCAGTAAGGGCCACATGATACAAACTACACCTTCCTAGTTTCAATTTATATTGTAAGTTTACTGGAACATTTATCCAATATTTCCGAGGCAAATTGATATAAACGTTTTATGAAGCGGAGAGAGAAAACTTACTTGAGAGTTTATAAAGTTATAGAGCAAACTTTGTTTCATAGGTGCCACTTCTTAAAACTGGTTAAATGCAATTTGCCGCTCTATTAAATCTATGCTCTACCAATATTCTTATTATTTCCGTTTTAAAAATGATTCAATAAAAGATGAGATCTAAGATCTTTATTTGTATATACTTTTATTTGTAATTATGTAAATATTGTTAGATTAATAGTTCCAGTAAATGCCTCTTACAGTAAAAGATTTATTTAGAATATTTTTTGAAATTAATAATGGAATCAGGCGTTCTTTTGCGGAAATCCATGACATACAAATATGCAACTACAATATTTAGTTTTAATTCCGCCAAACTAGATCGCCAGTTTGGATGCAGTATGCAGCCCATCCTCCGAGATGTTGACTCGTCCACCGCTTGGTAAGCGGTCATAGTGTCAACATCTCCTGAGGATGCCTCGTGGAGGGGCGAAACACGTGTCGTATCGATTTGGTCTGCATTTTTCTTTCACACGCAGGTGTGAAAGAAAAACGTTGCATATTTTTCTTTCACACCTGCGTGTGTATACACGGTGGCCCCGAGGTACCCGAAAGATTTTAACCACGCCTTTCTGATGGTATAATGAGTCAAATGTTATATCAACAAAAGTCCAAATCAGACTTTTTTTTCTGAACTTATTAAATCAATTAACGTTACATAGTACTTCCTTGTAAACAATACTTTAGGTTGAAATGGCAATATTTATAAATTATTGTCTGCGTGGATAAGAAACTTCTCAGATCACAACCCTCCCCGATAAATACGGCGAGTGGCGTGTCGAATGATAAAAGTCGCAACGCCGCGTTCATAGGACTTGTTTCCATAGAAATTTTTCGAATTGTCAATTTCCGTAATTAATGAATATTTCGAAAATTAAGCTTTATTCAACAAACTATATCCTAGTTTTTCTTCTCCAATTCGGCATCGGAATCGATGGTTAAAATCTTTTGGGTACCTCGGGCCCACGGTGTATACATCTGTGGGCGGGGAAGGATACTGCATCGAAACTAGCGATCTAGTTTGGCGGAATTAAAACTAAATATCGTATTTGCATATTTGTATCTCATTATTTGTTATAAATACTTACGTAAACTATACCTTTTGTTACGTAATAAGTAAAATATATTTAGGTCCCAAGTAAGACTTGCACTTATTATGTAGCGTAGAATAAAAGTTATGCCAATACAAAGTAAGATCAATACAAAGTTAGTTTTACCTGCAATTCGTTTTTTCAGAATCACCAGGAGAATGAATTGATATCTTCTACATTTTTTGCATATACTACGCCATATTTTGTTCCAGAAATATATACAACTTGGATTCAATAGGTATCTATGTATATCATTAGACCGCAAATAGTTACATAGAGGCCTGAGACGGTCCGCTGTAAGTTTCTGTTATAAGACAACCCCTGCATCCGCCTACATGGCACCCTTCACTTCACGTACTCCCCATCGTACTGTAGAACTTATTACAACATAAATAAAAGTTCGACGACACGTTTGGTGCAGAGGCTAAGCGATTGGCTTCTGCGCTACGGGTCGTGGGTTCGATTCCCACACGGAACAAAAATTTGTATGGCCTACAGATGGTTGTTCCGGGTCTGGGCGTTTGTTTGTGAGATTTGTGTCTGTAAACGCACCCACGATACAAGAGAAATCTTAGTGTGGGGCAACGTTTTTATAAAAAAAAAAAAAGTATTCGGGCAGTTCTGCTGAAAATCTTTTTAACGTGTATTGGTTGTGTAGGTACTAAAAATAGCGCTAATAATACGTTTTAATGTCCTTAAAGACGCCAGTAACGTGATTTGCATACAATTCTAATAACTAATAAGATCAATTATAAATTACTGTGTGATATTCACATTTTAACAAAGACATTAAATAATCAAGATCAGTAAGTAATCGTTTTAACTTGTGTAATTTGGTTAGATTTAGATTTATTGTTATTTATTTGTTTAATTTGTATCTTACTCGGAAATCAATAACTCAGGATTTGATTGTTTCACTCAACTGTGTCAAATCAACTTTTTCCTCATCATATTTTTTCAAAACTATATTTGCTATTTCTAATCATAGAATTTTACCTAAAATTGATTATGTTATAAGATTAGCACAGACAACCATACCACACTTTATGCGAATAACTGACAACACCTTGTGATTACTCGACTAGCTTCCATCAGTAGATAATAAGCAATTCAGTTACGTCAAATTACCGTCCTAGCAGGAAAACAGTAATCGCTTTCACGTGTTAACTTCATACGACAGTATCATACCAAAGCAATAAACTCATTCACATGAAACTATCGATATAAGAGTAACTATAAATAAAAAACCATGGTTCAGTCATTGTGTCGATTTTTGTAACAGGACAGGTTGTAGTTGTGTTTGATCGCGTGTGGAGACGAGCTAGAATATAAAACTTTGGGCCTGTCCACATCTCCACGTCACGAGCGACGTCAACCTGGAACGGTGCGGTAGCGCGGCACGGTGCGTTCAAATAACGTGCAAATTTCCGTTACCTTATCGTAACACGTTCCGCCTCTAACCGCAAGCACACACATACAGGGTGTAAAAAGACCCATCACATAGCCGAGATCTACGCACTCTGTACATCAAACTAAATTACATTGACCAAAAATAATTGCTAGGAAACGACTTTTATTTTTTTGCATGAAAAAAAAAAACGCTTTTTTTGTAGCGCGCAAATTATGGTTGTAGCGAAGCCGCGCGTTATCATGCGTGCAGCGGCCACACAGCCGAGACAAGGCAGTCGTGTGCGTTTGATATTCATTGCGTTTTTGTAACTTCAAATACATAATTTGTTACGAAAAATTGAAATTTTTGATAATGTTTCTATGGAAGAAAATTTGTAATAAGACTTAGAAATCGTTTTTGCAAAAAACTAAAAACAAAAAAGTGTACTTTGACCTTCAATATCTCCAAGACCAATGATTTCCCAGATATGGTTTGTTCGAAAAAAATGATCCCAATGATTGGTAGAATATGTGGTTTTCGTTATCGTTATGGGTCTTTTTACACCCGATATAAGCGCTCCGCCCGCGCTCTCCACGCCCGCAAGTTAGTCGCCGTCTACGAGCTCCGATGCTTTAAAACCATACCTTACTATTTCTCTTATTTAAATTCAGGATCTACATGGTCAACGATAAATCTAACAATGATCTTGACGTGCGTTTTTACGATACGCGGCGGTAACGTAAATTTGCACGTTATGTCAACTCACCGTGCCGCGTTACCGCACCGTTCCACGTTGACGACATCGTGACGTGGAAATGTGGACAGGCCCTTCCTCACCGCACGCTAAATAGACGGGTGTTGTACCTAAGTTCCGTGTGGTGCCGGACGTAAAGAATAGCACTACCTCTTCCCATTGGTGCCGTTAAAGGCGACTAAGCGATTTACTAGAGGATAGGCAGCAGTGTTCTCTGAGTACTTTAACAATAATACTGCGATCGCCAACCCGCCTGCCAAGTGTGGCGATTATGGCAAACTCCCTCCCAACATGGCTTGGGAGAGGCCTATGTCCAGCAGTGGAGGTCTTTCGGCTGAATGACGATGATGATGATGATGTAAGATTCAACAAAACCCAGCACGCTTGATGGTGGTAGCTATACGGGCTGCTTGGCAAGCTACCACCCTCACATTTTAAAGTCCGGCGCCAATCAGTTTACTATGTTTCGTCGTATCTATCCAGAGGGGTATAGGAGAATCACTCTTCATCTCTGTTACTTAGATTCGTATTCTCTATCTTAAGCCCCGTATGCGCTTATCATCAGGTGCGACTAGATAGGAGAATCACTCTTCATCTCTGTTACTTAGATTCGTATGCTCTATTTTAAACCTCGTTTGCGCTTACCATCAGGTGCGACTAGATAGGAGAATCACTCTTCATCTCTGTTACTTAGATTCGTATTCTCTATCTTTAGCCCCGTATGCGCTTATCATCAGGTGCGACTAGATAGGAGAATCACTCTTCATCTCTGTTACTTAGATTCGTATGCTCTATCTAAAGCCCCGTTTGCGCTTACCATCAGGTGCGACTAGATAGGAGAATCACTCTTCATCTCTGTTACTTAGATTCGTATGCTCTATCTAAAGCCCCGTTTGCGCTTACCATCAGGTGCGACTAGATAGGAGAATCACTCTTCATCTCTGTTACTTAGATTCGTATGCTCTATCTAAAGCCCCGTTTGCGCTTACCATCAGGTGCGACTAGATAGGAGAATCACTCTTCATCTCTGTTACTTAGATTCGTATTCTCTATCTTAAACCTCGTTTGCGCTTACCATCAGGTGCGACTAGGGTCAAACACGACTAAAATAAATTATAAAATAATCTTTTAAAAAATCTTGTGGTACTTTGCGACGATGAAGAGCCTGAACCAGCGTCTGACGAAGTTAGGTAGCTGGATCTAGAGCTTAATAAGGAAAGTGGAATATTCCTGGACATGGTGCATATTGTTAGTAGGTTCCTCGCTCTGGAGCCCGGACCCTGTTTCCAAAGGACTTGGGTTTACAGTTTTGTACACCTTTAATACATATCTATTAATGTGAACCGTAGATTGTGTGTACAGTTTAAATAAAGAAAACTATCTACAAGGTTAGTCAGAGAGGGGGTACTAATCCGAAAGGGTGTAATAATGAATAACTTTTGTTCTACAACTTTTCCCAAAACTCAATACTTTAAGAGAAACAGTTGTTCAAACATCTCAAAAAAAAAACTCTAAAATCTATCTATCCCCAGTTATGATCAGCTGTGTTTACATTTTAGGTCATATTTGGGGTCATGAATTAGAAGCACCATTTTCTAAATTTGTAACTAAAGCAGGTACCTATTTATGAAGAATTTTTGAAAAAACTAAAATAATAATCATTTTATTTGGAATTTGTTTTTATCGAATTTTGAAATTTTAACACTTGCTTTCAAACAGTCATCAGCGATACTATATGTGGACTTCAGATTAGTACCCCCTTTCCTACTAACCTTGTGTATATAGAGCAACTATCAATAAATAATAATCAAGCAATAAGCTCGATGACGTAGGAAACTATAGAATTAGAGTCATATTACTCGTAATATATGGCATAACACAATCTTTTCGTAAATAAACAAAAGGTGATTAAAATAACATGAATAGCTACTGCTAACTGCTTAATTATTTATTGATTAACGGATGTCAGACAGGTCAGCTATCCTCATTAATTCTCGTTTAGGTATTTATGGGCGATGGCAGTATAGTGTTCAAACTATTTGTTGAACTTGTCGATCAAGTTAACTTAATTAAGGAAATGTGTATTGTTTGATGCGGTGGACATTGAATATACTTATATATAGTATAAATTGTGACCAAACAGCTTTCATCACAGCTTTTGTAGTATTTTTCTAAAGCTGGCTTCCCACGGTGCGTAGTAGCGCACACCGGCTGTGCGTGGTATCATCCGTAAAATCACGCACCGTGGGAAGCCATATTATGAGGGTGTGTGATGTGGATACGGCGCACCGCTCCGCACGCGTCCGCGTTACCACGGACGTGTCTCTTCCCATGGTGCGTCGGTGCGAGCTCGTGTGTCGCGGTGCGCGCTATCACGCACCGTGGGAAGTCGGTATAAAATGGAATGTGATATAAACGAAGATTCATGTGTGGGTTTTCATTCCGTTTATTGTTTCTGCCTGCAAGCACCGGCTTTCCTCACGATCAATCGATGTCGGTTGCGTTCGCAGAAAGTAAATGGTTTGGCGCCAGATTTTTTTTAAAGTGAAGCCCACTCATTTTAGTTCGGGTGTAAAGGGATAAGATTTTCCAAGTTTGTCTCTAAGGTTGGCAACGCATCAGAAATCTCGGTGTTGTAGGGTGAATATAGGCGGTGGTAATCACTTTCCATGAGATGGACAGACGGCTTGTTTGCCAACCTTTTAAATATTTTCTTTTCTTTTAAAAAAACGTTATGATTAAACACTAAGATGTCTCTTGTATCATGGGTGCGTTCACGTAAAATGGTCCACTTAAAGGACTAAGTGCGGAAACCACATCTCCTAACATAGATAGATAGATCATGGGTGCGTTTACAGACACAAATCTCACATACATAAACCCGACCCTTACTAATGACCCGAAACAACCATCTGTAGGCCATATAAATTTTTGTTCCATGTGGGAATCAACCCACGACCCGTAGCGCAGAAGCCAATCGTTTAGCCACTGCACCAAACGTGTCGTCAAAATAATGTGTCGTAATTGAATACTGCCTGGTTTCTGGAATGGCAACTCTCTTCTTATTGTGAAAGTTATAGAAGGTAACTAGAGTATAATGTCAAGAGGAAAGGCAGCAGTAGTCTTCTGTCTACTAATAACAATATACTGCGATCACGAATTCGTCCGCTAATCGTGGTTGCCATATGCCATAATACAGGTTGTATCCAAATTCGTGCAATTCCATCAAACCTGAAAGTGACACAGATTGACCCTTCATGGGTTTTTTTATCAATACAAAAAAAAACAACGCCAAAACATGTTATTCCCTGAGTCATTTTAGTACCCCTAAGTAACTGATTGCGAGGAACGATATCGCGCTAGTCGTGCCCGCCATCTATGTCGCCATGCCTTCTTTCATTTATGCGTATCATCGAAATAATTCTATCACATAATTTATTTTTTAGTTAAGGTTTTTGCTTATTCTTTTATTTACACCTTATCATGTGGTTAAGATACGATCACTTACAGTACAAAGTTTTTCCTTTTAATAATTTTCTCGTACTGTATAACATCTTTGACCGTTTACTGTTGTGGTCATTGATAGGCTTATGTTTAGTAGTGGTCGTACAGGCTGATATGATGATGGTATTAAGGGACGTCAAAAATCTTACTGCTTAATATACCTATCTTATAATTTTTGTATTTATTATAACTTTCATGAGACACATTTATATTTATGATTAGTTACAGTTTACTCGCGTGCATTTTTCGGGATTGCCCGACTAGTTTCGGATCCAAACGGAGCCCTTAATCATGAGCTGATCACGCGGCGAGTTCAGCTCATGATCCTAGTCAGCCCTTAGGCTCCGTTTGGGTCCGAAACTAGTCGGGCAATCCCGAAAAATGCACTATCTTATAATGTCACGTACAATGCCGGTATTTATTTGCTCATATATTGCTTTCGTACTATCGAGATTCAAACAATACTTACATTCGGTTACTTATATTATGTCACAAGGACAAATGCGGCACAACTTTGAATAAAGATTAGCTTCGTGGTATTTTATTTAAATGGACACGGATACTTATGATGTTCCCTGCTTCGAATAAGTTCTGTATAACATTAGGACTTGTAGGTAAGTGTGTTTTAGAAGTTACGCGACCGAACTTCGGCATGAACGCCTGCAATGTTTTGTATATCGGCAAGACGCGACTTAATTCAGCCTACCGGGCTAAATAATTTTGCCGTCGCATTATACCGCGCCGAAACGAGATAAGCCATACATTTTGAAGATAATTCGATGACAAAAGTATCTTGTGCTACGCATCTTAGACTGGATGGTGTGTTGCGGTAAAAAAAGCATATCAAGTGTAATTTAGGCATGATGTGTCCCTACAAGCATTACCAGACGTCAGGATTTGTCCTTTCACGTCAAGATTTTTAGGCACTGGTCAGAATTCCGGCGGTTTGGGTCCGAAAAAGTCTGGATTTTTATGATTATTTAATAGGTATACTGAATGTATTGTTTCCAAGTCGGGAATATCTGGCGCCGCGGCTAGTACACGAAGCAAATACTAAATGGCATTGCGCGCGCTTGCGGCAATAATGTCGGTACATTTTAGAGAAATCGGGCTTTTTGTCAGGACTTTTTAGTTTTGCATCTGGTAACCCTTGTCGCTACACTACTATACCTCGATATTGTATCGACCTACATCGATTGATCACAATTTGAACAACTTGTCCGTATTTAAAAGTCGCAGATTTACTTTCTAGATTCCTGTTAATCATTCTCAGGGAGTAGTTTAGGAATATCCGTCTTGTGGCGTAAGAAATTCAATCTATACTCAAGTTCGGAGTCTCGGACGGTACGCCACGCTCGGCCGTCGCCGTCGACCGTCGATTGTTTCCATTTTCCCGCCGCATACTTCCCGCCAAGTAACGGAACTTTCAGAAACATTCACGTGGTAAGGACAACGTCATGAACCGCAAATTCTTGTACATGAACACAAGTATTGTTTAGTCAATATAATCAAACTTCCTATATCCGTTTATCATATTTACTTTTACGTAGTCTCTATCAAATGACTTTATGTTTTTGATTTATCAATTACTTTTTATTGACAAACCTATCATATTTCCTTTTAGGTTGAGTAGAATACGCGAAACCTTTGCTTTGCTTGCTTTTGCTTGAGTAACCTAATTGATAAGAAGGCGATCAGCTTATTTCATAAATGTATATAATATTCAGATAAGATTTTTCTTACATCGACGACCCAGTAAACTGAGAGCTGGTTCACATATTTATACACGTATTATAATAATTGAATGTACGATACAATATGCGTTTTACGATAATAGACAACTATACAATCAAGTCAAGTGCAAGGGTAAGCACATCACTGCCTAGCAGCAATGTATAATCTTTCGAACGCTTTGCAATAAATGTATAGGATGCTATCTGTGGTATTAAACTCTACCTTATATACAAAGACCACTATGGTTACACTATAATATTGATAAAGGTCGCGGTAATCCGCTGGATGCGAGGAGCAAAGGATCGGTCGATATCGCGATGCTTCTGGGAGGCCTACGCACATCAAAAAAAGTTTGCGATCACTTTGAAAAATCGAAATCATTTTTGTTACTGTAGATTATATTATGATTTCTTCTTCTTTTTAGATTCTTTAGACACGAGTTTTCTTTATCAAGAAAACACAAAACAAAGAATTCTTCTTGATAAAGTTCAATTTAAAAAATGATATCAGCTTATGCTAGTGATCGCAAACTTTTTTTGATGTGTGTATGTCCAGCCGTGGACATAGATTGTTGGAGATGATGATGATGATATTGATTGATGAGGGTTTGTATTCATCATCATCATCAGGCTATAAGTCTATTGCTGTGCATAGGCCTATCCAAGTGCACGCCACTAGGCTCGATCCTCGGCTTGCCAAGCCGCGTTGTGAAGATTATCACTCACATGTTGGGCGTCCCACACACGTTTGGCAATTCGCGTTCTCCACGTCTACCCCAACGGTCATCGGTTTTACTGCTAATATAGCCAGACCATTGCCACTTCAGCTTGCTTATCCTTTGAGCTACATTGACTACCTTGGTTCTCTAACGGATCATTCGATTCGGATTCGATTCTTCTTATCCTTCGAAGCTTTGTTTAGATCTAAAATAATAGACTCCAAAGCAACCCTTCAATAGGCCAGTGGGCAATATAACAGATAGAAAAATAATGTACTATCGATATCATTAGAGCACAGTTTAAATGAAATTTTGATTCACAAGCACCTCATAATCTGAGAGGTCGTTCTTATAATTAATATAAATAGATGCCATTCAATAAACCTAAGGTAATTTAGTCCGCAGACTTTAAGAAATACGTAGGTCGTCCTACTTTTGAGAGTAGACGAATAATTAAAATAAATATTTATTTAATGAACAGTATTTCGACACAGTTTTGGCCTCTCTTAGTAAGCCATCTAGCGGTACAGATTGCATAACGGCATCGACCTTTATTTAAAAAGTCGCTTAATTTTAAGTGTATAGCCTAGGCACGTGTGGTTTTTCGGCCTAGAATTACCATAGACCGGTATCCGGTATTGGAACGCTGCAGTTTGAGGTCAATTTTGATTAAAACAATAATGAATTAATAATTAGTCGTAAAATTAATACCTTATTATGTTATATTATTACCATTATTGCATAAAGTAAGCATAATTTATAGTCTTTATTACAATCCAATTTTATATAAAAAAAAATACTTTGGAGTATACGAACGTGAAAATAAAAATATGATTATTTCTATGGTTGTAGTTTTTTGTAAAACACGTGACTATCGTCGATACATCTCGACACATCCTAAGATCAAGTATGTAGACACATCAGTTTCTGTTACAAGGTTTGATTGAACAGTTTCGTGACAAGTTTCCGACCCAGAAGCCAGACTTAGTTTTACAACTTTATTTAAAGCTCCCGGCTCCAGACACTTAAGGGAAAGCCCGTTTATTTTTGTTGACTTCGTTTCCCGCCAAAGTGAATTTAGAAAAGTATTCCTAAACGTTTGTAAACGTAAGAGTTTGAGCATTTGTTCGTGAGGTAAATCCTGGCCGCTTTGCTGTATGTATCGTTTGTTGTTCAATCAGATAAGGGGGATAATCTAGTTTATTCAGGTAAGTATACATTGTATTGTATCTTTTACGAGAAGTTATGCGATGCTATTTTATTTCCTAGCATGGTTTCGAGATTCAGTCTATTATGCAGACCTCAGTATCTGGTTCTTTGTAGCTGTTGTAATATTAAAACGAAACAGATGCAATTTCAAGAAGTTCTACATTCCTATAAAATTATAATTTCCCACGTGGGAACGGGCTAGAATATAAAACTTTCTCACCGCACGCTGGGAATTGACGCGTGGTATAAGATTCAATAAAACCCAGCACGCTTGGTGGTAGGTTCTATACGGTCCACCTGGCTAGCTACCACCCTTACGTACGTAGGTACATTAAAATCTGGCGCCCCGAGCAGTTTACTATGTTCTATCGTGTTCATGTGATAGCCAAAGAGGTTTAACAGAATCCCTTTATATCTTTGTTACTTGGATTCGTGTGCTCCATCTTAGACCCTGTCTGCGCTTACCATCAGGTACGACTAGGGTCAAACGCGACCAAGACAAATAATAAAAAAACAAAAAATGTTATTAACTGTACTTAACTCCTGATATAAAGGCTCTGTTCCGTTTTGTTTATTATAATTTGGGCTGCATAAGATACCTATGTGGAAGTTGATCCACATTACATCAACACCGCTGGTGATGCAACTGTGTAGTAGGATTGATACGAATGTTATTCGCTAACATAATCCTAAATTATAATAACAAAGACATCGGAAAACGGATAGCATTGCATCCTCTCTCCGTAAAACAGTCACAATAAAATAAACAACAGAAACCTAAACGTACCGACATCTTGAGATTGTATTAAAGAATTTAAAAACTTATGCCTAAGAGTTTTAAAGCTATGCTAATAAATCAATACGTAATAATAACGGGATAATCAATCGAAACGTAAGAATTAACATTCGTTCTTAATGTCTGTTCAATCCAAAGCAAGCTAATACAGATCTCAAAGAAATTTTATTCATTATAAAATAATCCTTTAAAATGTTGGCAAACAATAAGCCCTCGTGGAAGAGATTAATAAAATCCTCTGCACTACATACCTGGAACACAAAAACTATAAGAATAAGTTGAAATGGTTACAGCACAAAATAAATACAGAAGACCCAGTTGATGCAATGTGCAATAAAAATCTTACGGACACAAAAAATGTGTACAACCCGTGACTGCAGTGGTTGGATACTTCTGTGACCTTACACAATTACGACTATTTGGAATATTTAATTTGTAATTAATCTAACATTTAAAATAACCCCGAGTAAATTGATAAAAAAATCGGCCAAGTGCGTGTCGGACCACGCACAGTGTAGGGTTCCATAGCAAATAGCTAGAAGTATATTTTTCTTTTTTAAGGAACGTAACACAAATTAAATAAGTTATTTGTGGGGTCGGTAAACTCAAAATAGCATTTAGCTAAAAATATTAACGTATCTTGTTCAAAACGATTTTTGTTGAAAGCGTGTAATGTGAGTGTAGTGTGATTTATATTGACATGGTTGGAAAATTAGGGGAGGCTCATTGTTAACGACTTTTGGAGCTCATATATCACAAACCAAGTTTTACCTCAATGAAAAAAATACTAACCGAACCTTCATGTCATTTTTAAAGACCTTTCCAACGCGCACGTACGTCTCGTACTGTTTCATGTGCAGGGGTGCCATCCCAAAATATTTTCTGCTTTATTTCAGTCCACGCTTGTATGGCGGCCGTTCACAGAAGACACCTAATTTTCAACCATGTAGTCCCAATAGTCTCCGAGTAAACAAACAAAATGGCTTCAACATGTGGACGGATGGACATGACGAACTTATAAGGGTTCCGGTTTCACCATTTGGCTACGAAACCTAATATAATAACTATTTGTTCTTGACACTAAACGATGGGAGTACTGATTATAAGGTTTTTGAATACACAATACATAATATGCATTTTTATTTGAATTTGCTGTAGCCTCTTATTGTAGTGAATTGTATAGGCGTGCGCCGCGTCCGCACGCGCGCACGTGCTCGTTAGCCTGGCACCTAATTGTCGGCGCACGCGCTCACATTATCACGTCCACACAACTAGCTTAGGTACTGTGGTTCCCCCACTGTAAACATGTGCCAGAATCTTTAACTCTCTTTACTGTGTATAGATTTTTCAAACTGCGCTATCAATATTGATTTTAAACTTACTGTTTCAAAGATATATTATTTACAGTCGTGTAACAAAATGCTACACAAGTCTTAGAAATAAAATAAGTAGTTTATAAAGCCGCTATTAAACTTAAAGTGTAACCTTACATTCTCGTTGCGACAATTTCGGAGAATACAAGACTTAACAACACTATTTTCGTTGGTGAAAAGATTTCGAATGAAAATCAAACTTGACAAATTACCGGTAACAAGGTAAACATAAGTTGGAATCAAACCTGGGTGACCTAGCTAATAGTTAAAGGGAGCTACCGGTAAATAAACTAAAGCCTGTCCTTAATCGGGGATCGACGGAGACGGGGTCGGGTCCAATTGGATGTATGTTCGTAGTAAATGTTGATGCTAACCTGAAGAACAAATAAAGTCTTTAGTTGTAAGATGTTCTATCTACTGCTAAATTTTCGTATACAATTGTCGTGAATTGGAGAAGATTGTTTGTATGGAAACATGAAGCAGTGTAAAGTTTAACGTTTAGTATCCCTCAGATGTAAGACGGAAGCTTCTTTCATTACATTCTGGAAGAATAACTGTTTATCCACCAAATATCAGTGAACTTTAGTTTTTTTTGTCTCATAGGTTAGCAAACAAGTCGACGGCTCACCTGATAGAAAGTTGTTACCGCTGCATAACACCAAGAGGATTGTTGTTGATGCGTTGCCAACCTTAGAAACAAAGTTGGAAAATCTCATGTGCCTGCACCTATACTGCCGTCCTATTTCTAAAACGCCGTAATTTTGAGTTATGAGCAAAATCGTCGAAAGTGTTGTCCCTAGAAATTCTGAAGACATAGATGTTTTTAATTATACGAAATTATTGGGCTACTTATAAGCTCATTGTATAACTTTAAATGAGTTACAGGACTAATACAGTTTTTAAAATTACAGTTTTTGTTTTTATGTCCTGCTTTTTTGTACTGATATTATGGTATGGTAATGTCTCAGTAAAAGTCTCTGGATCTCGTAATTGACAAATGATAGAAAAATACGGACCAGACTAGTCGATAGAGAAAATGTTGCGCTTTTACGTAGTTTATATAACTCAAATTAGACAAAATGTCACTTTATGGTCTTTTAGAAATAGGACGGCAGTATACCCTTCAAACCGGAACACAGTAAAGATGTTTATCCGGCATAGGTATGGTGGTATGACTTACCCGGACGAGCACTTTTACAAGGAACTCCATTACTGCTAAGACTACACAGTCCTCTGCGTTCATTGTTTTATATCCAACCTGTCCCCAACTAACTGCTTTAGGTCGTCAATCCATGAGATTTGATCCATAATGTATATTCGAGTTATTCTAACCTGCTTGCAAAAAGTGATAGCGTTAAATGTTTACCTACGTGTATTTTTATTTAGAGCATTTTTTGCAGAACACTCTAAGCTGTACCTATTGATAAATCCTCGTGATACCACCACTTTTTATAAGTTCTATGAATTATTTATTATACATTTGATCATCAGTAAATGTAGAGAGAAAGGTAAACTTGTACCTCTTTTAAATTATTTTGACCTTTAACTTGAACTTTAGACGCGTACGGTGTCATGAACACGGCAAACTAAAATGATATTGTCTCAGGTACCTTTGAATTTGTTTTTAGTTCTTATTATATTTGATAGTCCTAAATGAGAATTTAATTACACAAAACCTAATACAACCTCAATTTTCAAGCTTTATTTTGCAACAACTGTTTTAAATGGTGCCGTATAAAGAACATTTTAATATTTAAATCAATTTTGAGATTAACATTGACTAAAAGTAGATGTAGGAAACATTGAGTTCATCATGATTTAACGAAATAGAGATAAATAAGTGAAAATTAGTATCACATTGTCGATTCCCGTTTGATTCCAAAAAGTTTACTATCATACGGTAAACAAAAATGAAACAACTTTTGATCGAATCATTGTACAAAAGTTAATGTGTGCAGAACGGTGTAAAAGGCGCGGTGCGTCTGCCAAACTGACGTAAAAACTAGCTAGTTGGCGGTAGCACATACAAACAGCGAGCTTGTTAACTGTAACTTAACTTGTTAATTATGTTACGGTGCGCTGTTAACGTTTGTCACAATTGCTGCTTCTATCTGCTACGTGAACAACAAATGCCAATTCAGTGACCGACCTCTATCGTAAAGGAAGCTACGAAACTAACTAAATTGCTATCGGTATAACATACGAATGAAGCTTCGTTAGTTAATTTATTATTTGAAATAAAGTTCAAACTAGCAGGAAACAATTTTAGCTTTCAGTAATAGTTAGTCACTTTGTAACGTGGAGTACGTCTTGATAAATAATAATTATGCAACTTTCATGTTTCGACTGCAACTCGAGAAGTGGAATCCCGGGAGTCTTTTGAATCAGACGATTTGCTTCTGTTAACGATATGTTCTAAGCAATAAAACAAATCTGGAGTATGAACTATCGCTTGTAACTCAGTTACGTATGAGTTTTGACACTTCACTTGTTCTGCCTAGACTTTTCCCAACTATGTTGGGGTCTGCTTCCAGCCTAACCTACTTTAGTAATACCTTTATTTAATTTTTTTCGTGCGAAAATCCTCATGGATGCCCTTCGCCCGGGGAAGGCGAAGAGGTATGCCGGACTCTTACCGGCTAAAAACCCACGGTGTTCCTTCTCCTGACCCTTGGCCGGGGTCGCGCGCGGGATTCGCAGCTGCATGCACCGCGACCCCGGACTGGGTAATACCTAGGTATATCCTAAGGCTAGACCGATTGTCAGACTTTCGGGCTTCTGACTACCCGTAGGTATTCATATGTCACTCGAGACCGATGGCTTAACGTGCTGTCCGAGTCACAGAGGGGTCCCGATGTGTAACGAACGGTCACCCATTCACGGATTGACCGCGGCAGGCGCAGCTTAACCTTGCAAGTCGTGTGATCTGCGCGGTGGCTAATAAGCCACGAGCCCCTCTGAGAATTTTGACACTTCACTGTTACATAATCAGGGGCGGATTTGATACGTTGTCTGCCCTAGGCCTATGAACTATTGCCGCCCCCTACTCGCTGTAAATCACGAAAAATTAAATGAACTATAGGAATTAAATTAAAATAAAAAACAACGAAAGTCGATAATGATAAATATTATCTCAATCAGTGTTTCAAATACTGACGCTTGCCATTTCTATTTGTAAGTAACAATGAATCGTTATTCACAAATTGAGTTGAGTTGGTGCAAAGAAGGAAAGAATCCTAAAAAAAAAACCTACCCAATTTGGCCGCTCCCTAAATTCTGCCGCCCTAGGCTCGGGCCTACCTGGCCTATAGGGAAATCCGCCCCTGTACATAATAATTTAATAATCGTTTATTATAAAAAAGTGCGTACACGAGCAATTGGACTATTACCAAAACTAATTTCATATTCTTATTTTAGCTTTCAAGAAATTAACGTACTATGTACTTGGCTGCTGCCCAGTTAGAATGATTATTTACACACTGCGTGCCAGGGTTGTGACGTAGACAATTATTGTAAAAAAAAAACAAATATATTCAGGAAACGTGAGTGCGAAAATTACTGTCTGTACTGGCAGGTATACCCGGGTATACTTAGGTATAACTGAAAAAACGGCTAGTTTGTAGATCGTATAATTTTTATATCATAAAGGGCGACTCACGATGTATACCAAGTAGCACTAAAATGAGCACAATCCATTCCTGGAAGCACTAGAATCCCCGACACAGGGCAAGAAAAACAGCAGGATTTAAAAATCAGGTCAACGTAAATTGTAGTTGACAGATATCAATTAATAAGATATTCCAGTTCGTTCCTACTCTATTTATAATTGTTTCAATTTTCGTGGTCAATGTTGACGTAAACATGACCTTAGATAATCATCTTCTGATTCCACTAAGTTTAGAGTATACATAACTTACTCTTACGAATCAAGTTGCTTATTTATACCAAAAACGATTTCTAGCTACGATAGAGAATTAGGTTTTGTTAGAAAAAAGAGTTTTAAACAAGGTACAAACCTAACAGAAACAGATTAATAAGTTTGTTTTTAAAATTACTCGCGTGATGTGTTTGAAATCGAACACTCAAAAGTTATTAAATGCAGGGGAGGCGCGCCTGCATTCTTGTTACAGGGGGTGAGAGTTCCAGAGGGTGGTGTGAAATCGAAAGTTCTAGGGCAGAGCAATTAGATAGCTCGGTTAGAAATTAGACAAATCTACATCAACACAACGGTTAACGGGCTGAAGAAGATTTCACTCTTAATTTATGTAAAACTAGCTTACGCCCGCAGCTTCGCTTCCGTGAAATTTTGAACCCGTTAAGTGTCAATTTTCCATACAAACTTTCATCCCCTATTTAACTCCCTTAGGGGTTGAATTTCGAAAAACCCCTTCTTAGTGGATGCCTTTTGTAACGTACAAAAGAAACCTATTGTCAAAATTTCAAGTTTCTAACCCCAGCGGTTTAGGCTGTGCGTTGATAGATCAGTCAGTCAGTCAGTCAGCTTCTCCTTTTATATGTATAGATTGGTAGCGCTTAGTATGCATTATTAAATAAGGAAAATTACTATAAGTTTTTTTTATATAGTTTATTCACCAGCCTTCTTTCTGGGCACGTTACCAGTAGACAGTACAACAATATTATAATGCCCTACTTTAGTTTATAGTTTTTTAGGATACATTTTTCTATATTTGTATACACCACACACAATACAATACACAGTATGCTATGCTTCATAATAATACCTAATTTATCAATTATGCTATACAAATTAACTGCAAGGAATTTATTTTCTTGTGTATTTCTACTGGAGTCACACAGAAAACTAATTCCATTTAAGCTTTATTTCGAAAACGAACTATTAAAGTGCAAATGAGGCTCTTAAAAATGTTATTTCGTGACACATAAGCGGTAGCTTAACTTCAATTTTAAGTATAGAACTTAGGTGAGTAAAGTAAATAGAAAACCTGTGCAGAAAATTTCAAATCAAATTATTAATTGAGTGTCACGACCCACTCCTTCGGATTACATTACACAGTAAATCCAGAAACGTAGCTAGAGGAGTCGTTAACTGTGCTTTGCCTTTAAGAAGAAAGTCGAGACTTCCACTCACAGGCATTCATTTCAGTTCAAGTCTTTTGACTGCGTTCGTGTTCTCGTGTGTTGTAATGTTTGTTTCACAAAGAAAATCTATATTTCAATAACAAGCCTTTATTTTTGCCTTCAAAGTCTTTTTTGATGTTCTTTATACTTAATTTGGGAAAACAGAAGATCAAACTATATTAAGATCTAGCTGCGCCCGCGGCTTCGGCTGCGTGGTAAATAGTAGCCTTTGTCCATCCTGAAGGTCCATTGTAAATATTGCTGAAAGAATTTTCGAAATCGAATGAGTAGTTTCGGAGATTACCTCCTACATCAAAACAACTTACAAACTTCACCTCTATATAATATTAGTGTAGATGGAATCGATATGTTGCATCTTTTCCGGCTAAATATGTTTTCAACTCTGCCACGTTTGTAAATTGTCGGCGTACATCTAGGGAATGTATAAACAGAGGGTATACGTGTGTGAGTCTGGCACGTGTAACCGAGGCTGTTCGCGATTCTGCGCCCCTGGTAGCTCGCTCCCTGCGCTGTAAACGATCCAGTTTGCGAGAACTTTGAAGCGGAAAATTTATCTGACAGTTAAGCGAAGTGTGTACACAGAATATAAATTTTCCTGGAACTAGATTGAGGTGAGCTGATTGTCTATAACTGGCCCAATCGTCATAGTCTGTGTGACCTTTAAAAATTAAACTTGAATGATGTAGCACCATAGAAGTAATATGTATATGTATAAAGTCCTCGTGTAGCACCTAATTGCTTTAGCTGACAGTTGACTGTTACTACGTGTGGTTCCGTATGTTTGTGACTTCGTGTTACCTACGATACGGCCGACGTATCTTGGCGAGTCTGAAGTTAGTTGTTCGACTGCACAATGAATCTTTTAGAAACGAAATTGTCTACTGCGCAGCTAATCAGCTTACTTCAGACTCGCCAAGATACGTCGGCCGTATTGTAGTAAGTTTTAGAACACTTGTTGCTGTTAAAAACTGTTATCTGCAACCCTTACATTGCTACAATTTGTAGTATATCTTCTCCCGGTAGGTATTGTCTAAATGTTAATAAATATAGAAGGTTTTAGAGTAAATGTCTGTATATTTATTCGTTATACTTCTGTAATTTATAGAGGTACACTATACAATAAAAAATAACTGTTTCCATTGTATTTTGAAACCATTCATAAATTAATTAATTTTCACTAAGGACGGTCAACCACTTATTTATTTAAAATGCGCCAGGGGTAAGTAATTAAAATGAACGTTGATTCACCTATGTAATGAATCTGTGTTCGCTTATACATACATGCATACTCTTATGGTAAATACGAATATTACATTATAAACTCAGCATTAAATAAACAATCGATGATTCCTGAGCCACTAATCATGTTTCACGTAATTAACCAACTCGTATATAAACTAATAACAGTACTTGTATGCCGAGTAATGCGCATGTGTGTAAGTTAGCGAGGCTGCAATCAAGCCTCTTCACTGATGACCGTGAACCGCGCTTACACCGAGCTACGTAAAGCAAGCCAAACTTTATAGCGGGACCGCTACACCTCGCTACGACCGGCGGCCGTAGCCACTTCGTAGAGCCTATATTTATATAGTCTCCTATGGGGGGAATGGGAAATGAGCTCTTATTGTGTTATCATAAGTTCTTAATTTGATTAAACTACCAGCCGTAGAACCCCTACCGGCAAGTTATGGGTATAATAATTGACAGACTTGATTGTCATTTCGATTGAAGTTACGGAGTGGAGTTATGGGAATATTCTTTCATTGCCGTAACGCGTTGGCATCATGAAAGAATCATTTACATGACTGATTATTAGGGATCGGATATTCGGATGCATATTTACCTAAAGTTAATTTTTAGCTATGAAAGTATGGAAGCGGCTTCTTAAATATATTTTTTTGTAAAAAATACCCGGGATGCCAGGAACACCGGGCATGCATAACTAGTCGGTGCGACTTCTTAAAATGATTTATTATTAAAAAAAAAACTCCGGGATTCTTGGACTGAATAATTATTTAAAATTAATGTTTAACCCTCGATGCAAATCTGTATATATGTCGTGGCCAGATCATAGAATTGATCACTTCATGATGTGGCCGACCATTTCATGAAATGGTTGTATTTCATGAAATGGCCAATACCCGCTGCCCACATCGTAATATGGCCTGGCCAGATCAATGAATAATCAGCGTTTGACGATATGATCAGCTAAACACACGGCTACTTCATGATATGGTCAAACATGATGATCATATCATAAATTAGTATTTACATTACATATAAGGTGGACTGTAGCATTTTGTAGACAGAACAATCGGATTTTAAATTTTGATCTCGTTCAAAAACATTTCCAAAAAAATAATATTTCTTTTTCGATTGTTTTGAGATATTTTTTCTTAAATCTTGTTTTTATATTTCCTTTATCTATACATAGCAGTGTTATAAATAAAGTTTTATTGACGTGAAGAATGAAGGGTTAGAAGATCGCAGCAGTAAACAATACATTGATAAAGTTTGCAAGCCTGTTGCTTACACGCTACTCTGGTATATTCCTACAACATTGAAAATATAAAATACTTTCTCTGAAAAAGATCAACATTTATTTTGGCCTTAAACAGTCGATACGTATGAAAACTGTTGTCGGGTTAGATAGAGAATGATCACTGCTTCTTCTGCAAGAAAATATGACTAATTATAATTATCAGGATGACAAGATATATAGCATTCGCCTGTATACATCTGACTATGATCGTCAATTCGCTTTTGAAATATTTTGGACATCATTTTGAACACTCAAATATAAAAACTTACAATTTTTTTATTTAGATTTTTATACTAGTTTAGATTCATATTGTAAAATATATGAGGATAAAACGTATATCCCTACCATTAATTGAGTAATTCGTTGCATAAATAATAAAAAAAACAATAATTACACTAAGTAACAACTAATCTTTCTTTTGATATCAGTTAATATCATTTGTTTGCAATTCGTTGTGTAGAAACAAACTGGATCATGATTGGTGTCCATTGTCTCGGCGATCCGTGCGCCAGTCAATTTGTTCCATTGTCACAAATATACGCGTTGTAAAGTGACAACGAATGCAAAGTTGAAATTTATATCTAGCGTAAAGGATATGCTCAAACAAAAGGAGTCGTCATTTACAAATACCAGGCAAGGGAACGAACTTTATAGATGTGATGATTCGAGTTCTAAGTAATAACCTTTTATTATTAAAAAACTGGTCTCAGTGAGCGCGGATTTTACGCGGAATGAATAACGTCCATTCGTCGTCGACATAAGACATTAACAGTATCACCGTCAACCTAAAACAGTAGGTACCATGACGTCCATAATAAGCTATGTCTACACCAGTGCGCTTTCATGTTCATCTTGCGTCTTCGCCTGAAGCATGCGTGAAGCGCCATAGCGCATGCATAATACTTTTTGCTTGGTGGTAGGATCTATACGGTCCGCCTGGCTAGCTACCACCCTCACATTAAAGTCCGGCGCCAAGTAGTTTAATGTGTTCCGCCGTGTGTATGTGAGAGCCAGAGGGGTATAGGGAAATCCCTCTATATCTCTATTACTTGGATTTGTGTGCTCCATCTTAGACCCTGTCTGCGCTTACCATCAGGAGCGACGAGGGTCAAACGCGACCAAGTCAAGTAATAAAAAAAAAAACTAGTTCGACAAAAGTGCATGCCCCTAGCGCACGCTAATCCGTCTTATGGAAATCAATATTGCATGCGCTTTACGCAAGAGGAATTGAAAGTTGAAAGCGCAAGATGAACATGCAAGCGCACTGGTGTAGACACACAAATAGCGAAACATTTCCGTAGCCTATTCTTAGCCGGCCCACACTGCCTGTAGTGTATCTTAGTATTTATATACTTAGGTATCACATGGTGCGCTCTCAACCAAAACTGTTCAACAAATAAAAATGCAATACCTACCTAATCATACTGTTTTGAAAGTCGTAATCTAACAGCAGTCTATAAAAAAAAGGAAGAACCGATTTCAATCGACCAATCCACTGTCAATTAAGTATTTGGCGTACAAAATTATCATATCCGTGGGGATTTACTTCTATCAGGATTTCATGCATGAAAACTACAGAATAGATTTAAAAATGGGACCAAGCCATAGAGTATACGATACAGTTTAATTATTTTTAATCAGTTGAGGCATCTCCGATGAATCGGTGTACCTACATACACAAAACAAACATAATATGCGTCGAATTGTATGAGAACCTTGTCCATCGTTTTTTATTTTAAAATCGGTTAATTTTTTCAGGATTTCTTAACAACTACTGAATGGAGCAAAAAAATGGGACCAACTTAAGACCAAGCCTAAATCAGTTCAATAGATTGAAGCATCTCTGAGTAATCGGTGTACATACAGTAAAAAACATAGGTAGTAGGTACACGCCGAATTGACAACCTCCTCTTTCGGTTTTTTCCGAAGTCCGTTAATTTTATATACCTAGTGACTCTCGCCACGACAATTAACCTACATAGTTGGTTTAATACAAAAGTAAAATAGACGACTTGATCTCATGAAACACGTGTAACGAGTTTACCACTTATTTTTCATATTTTCTACCCTTGACTTTGGTTGTTGTTTTCCGCAAAAGTTCGACATAGATATCGTTTTTCATTTTGTCGTGATGTTTTAATACCTAATTCCAGTATTCGACTTAGAAAAAAGAGAAAAATCACTTCTGCGTAGTAAAGTTTTTTTTTTCATATACAAGTTATTAGAGGGTGACGAATCATAACACGTTGCTCGCAGAGTATGAACACAGCCTACTACATGTATGTACACGTGATGAAAATAACAATTTTACATTACCGAGTCAGTTGGCGGTTTTAATTGACAATATAGCTACATCGGTAACACTGGTGGCATTCATCAGCGCAATTGCAAATAAAAGTGTAATTAAACGGATTTGCCGCAAATTTTTTATTTATTAATTGTGAACTGGGTTTTTTAATAATTATAAGTATTAATTTTACGATTATTAACTTGATGCGTTACAATGAATATTTTATTTTCAAAGATGAAATGAAGTTCAGTTACCAGTGAAGGAAGAACTAAAACCACAATATTTAGACAGCTTTAGATCTAACTTTGTCAAAGGCAATGTAACAAGAATTCTATCAGAAGCTATGCATTACAGCGTGGCCGAAATATTTTGGCTGCCCTCTCTTCGGCTTTCCGAACTTTTTCGCAAAGTTCAGGGCGGCTAAGACATTTCGTCCGTACTACATGCTACGTTTTTAAAATACATACATACAGGGTTATTGGTAAAACACTAACAACCTCTTAAGGGGTCATTGTACTCATCATTATGAACAACTTTTACTATGGGATCAAACATGAAATCGCGAAAAAAAAACAGCTGTTCCCTACATTTTGACGAGTTATGCGAACATAGATGTAGGGTACAGCTGTGTTTTTTACGCAATTTCAGGTTAGGTCCCATAGTAAAAGTTTTTCATAATGATGAGTAAATGACCCCTTAAGAGGTCGTTAGTGTTTTACCAATAACCCTGTATATATTCAACTAGCGACCCGCCCCGGCTTCGCACGTGTACGTTTTATAGCTTAAAACCTTCCTCTTGAATCACTCTATCTATTAAAAAACCGCATCAAAATCCGTTTCGTAGTTTTAAAGATCTAAGCATACATACTTACTACAACACTATACAGCGTGTCCCAGAAAGTAGTGTCAAGCGGAAGTCCAGAGGTAGAACATCCTTTGAGGTACCCAAATCACCCCCATGATGTTCCGCGATTTTTTGTAGTTTTCGAGTTATGAATGTTTTTCATGTTTTTTAATCGAACTCTGACTATAACGACATTTTTGATCATAGTGACGTGAATAGTTGAGATATATGAGTATTTTTTCTTTCTAAATTAGCTGATTAGTGACCCTGTCGAATGCATAAACATTTGTAACCATAGATGTAACGGATGCGTTACAAAAAATATTGAATTGTCATAAAGTTAAAATCCTGCATGTTTCCTAAATCTTTGTGGGTGATTTAAAAATAAATCTCCCTAAACTTTTTTTGTCAGATGTATTTTAAAAACTTATCCATTTTATCAGCTATTTACCCTGTAAATTTCATCGAGCTATCTCTACGACATCACAATAAAAATTTCATTCAAAACATACAATATCGAAAATTCCAGTTGTAAAAGGGTGAATGAAAAATTGATTAAAACTAACTAATAACGTCTTTTTTAGTAACCCTCGACGCAAGAAGAGGGGTGTTATAAGTTTAACGTGTGTCTGTGGCATCGTAGCTCCTAAACGGATTTTGATTTAGTTTTTTCTTTTGTTTGAAAGGTGACTTTATCGAGAGTGTTCTTAGCTATGATTCAAGAAAATCTGTTCAGCCGTTTGAAGATCATCAGCTCTTTTCTGGTTGTCGAAGGGATATGAGCAAATTCTACTGGTCTGATCGATTCGAAATTTACTATCCTGTGACTTCAATGATATTACAATAACATGGTAACTTTGACCTGATACTCAAGCATCATCTGAAACAGCATGATACCCAACTTACAGTAGAGGTATTATGTGCCTATTGATTCTTTAAGTTTATGATAAGTTGTAATGACTTCCTTCTTGTCACATGTCATCAATATCATTGAAGTCACAGGATAGTAAATTTCGAAACGATCAGATCAGTAGAAGTTGCTCATATCCCTTCGACAACCAGAAAAGAGCTGATGATCTTCAAACGGCTGAACAGATTTTCTTGAATCATAGCTAAAAATATTCTCGTTAAAGTCACCTTTCAAACAAAAGAAAAAACTAAATCAAAATCCGTTTAGGAGCCTCGATGCCACAGACAGACACACAGACACACACGTTAAACTTATAACACCCCTCTTTTTGCGTCGAGGGTTACTAAAAAAGACGTTATTAGTTAGTTTTAATCAATTTTTCATTCACCCTTTTACAACTGGAATTTTCGATATTGTATGTTTTGAATGAAATTTTTATTGTGATGTCGTAGAGATAGCTCGATGAAATTTACAGGGTAAATAGCTGATAAAATGGATAAGTTTTTAAAATACATCTGACAAAAAAAGTTTAGGGAGATTTATTTTCAAATCACCCACGAAGATTTAGGAAACATGCAGGATTTTAACTTTATGACAATTCAATATTTTTTTGTAACGCATCCGTTACATCTATGGTTACAAATGTTTATGCATTTGACAGGGTCACTAATCAGCTAATTTAGAAAAAAAAATACTCCTGTATCTTAACTATTCACGTCACTATGATCAAAAATGTCGTTATAGTCAGAGTTTGACTAAAAAACATGAAAAACATTCATAACTCGAAAACTACAAAAAATCGCGGAACATACATGGGGGTGATTTGGGTACCTCAAAGGATGTTCTACCTCTGGACTTCCGCTTGACACTACTTTCTGGGACACGCTGTATACATACATGTAATGTTAAAATTCACGGCGTTTATACATACTACATATTTTTATAATATTCGTATTACGATTACGTATCACTAGCTTATTATTTAAAACTAGGTAGATAGGTATCTCCAAATATTTTAATTCAAAATAGAAGTTCGAATTCCATCCGATAAGTTAGTGTCGTCACTATACGCCATCAGACTAACTGCTTGTATTCAGAACAGGATTTTGTATTACCATTATTATCCACGAAAACAAAGCAGATGTTTAACAACCACTGCCTAATACAGGCAGATGTTTCTTTGTTATGCAAATGCATGTATGAGTCCCCTCGGCTGATGGCGGGCCCTGTCCGTCGAACCGCTGAAGGCTATGGCTCCGATACCTGTAACCCGGTACAAGCTAAATGGTCAATTATGTGACGAAACCAACCACAGGCATCCAAACACAAAGGCTCGTACGTATTCGCCTCCGAGTCCGATCTGTTGTTCGACTTATTCAATCCAATTAATTCGCTTACTAGTATTCACATCTTAAGTATGTGCTTACAAGAAAATACTTTACTGAAGCATAGCTAAGTTGCTTCTGCGCACTAAAGACTTTCTGGATCTGGCCGGTATGTGTTTCAAATTGGATCTTTTCCAAAAATCTTTTAGGTACATTATGCAATGATAATATAAACTACTATAGATACGTTGCCCGCGCTCTGTAGTGGCTAGATGAATGCAAGGTAATTGCCTGACATCCATTTAGTCGCGTAGCAACCGTTGTCGCGGCTGTACGTGAAATTGAAATAACTTGTGTGTAATAACTTTCTCTATTAGCGAAAAAAAATGCCGTCCTGTGTGTATAGAAAATGTAATAATTATACTGCAACTGTAAAAGATATAAAAGTGTAATTTCATGCGTAAGTATCAAGAAAAAATATTAATTTAATTTAATTTTTTTCGATGCAGCATAATGGCGGCTGGCGAGGAAAATCGGCAACTTTGCATCAGTGTTTATATAACCTACATTGTTTTTATTTCGATTAATTATAAATATGTTTTATTAAACCTACATAATGAATGATCAATATATTAGACCAATACTCGAATCGTATTCGAATCATACTCGAATCGTACCTATCTCATCAAGAGGTCATCACAGACATTTACTGACATTCTTACTTGGTTTCTTTGATTATATACCTAAATAAAGATTTTTATGTTTTTATTACATTTTGTTTTATTAATTGAGGAGCTCGTGGCTAAATAATTACAGCCGCATAGACCGATCTTCCGGGTCAAGCCACGCTTGCCGAGGTTGGTCTTTGGATGGGTGACCATTTACCATAGCGAGTTTCCTCCGTGCCTCGGAAAGCACGTAAAAGTCTTTGGACCCGGCTGTCATTTGTAGATCTTTGACAGTCGTTACTGTTGGTCAGAAGCCAGAAAGTCTGACAACCAGTCTTACCAAGAGTATCGTATTACCCAGTTACTGGGTTGTGGAGGTCTGGTAGGCAGTCGCCCCATGTAAAATACTGATATTCAGCTGCATCCGGTTCGCTGGAAGCCGACCCCAACATAGTTGGGAAAAGGCTAGGCAGATGATGATGTTTTATTAATTAAATAACTATAATTACTGTTGCGAAATACTGCATTCATAATTTTAAGGATAGAGAATAATATTATTTTACCCAAAAATCTACTACCTACCTATATCAACACGAGAAAATTGAGTGTCAATTTTTCCCCACATGCCTCTTTTTGTACGCGCTCGACCAATGAGCATGCGCCAAAGAATAATAACGTAACCTAAGATATATATTTATCTCTCTCTAACAACAGGAATTCTTTAGATGACATTTAATTTTCTTTCCTTCTTCGTACGTTTATGTAGCTATCCAGCTACCGATATAGTATTTACGCTGATTTCGAGTGCCGTGATGTTGATGCATGACGTGTCTATTTATAATACGTCATTGACATTATGTCCTTGAAAATAAGGAAGACAAGAGAACAGTTTGTTATAAGAATTTGATCTTTCAATTCTTGACAGGGATTAAGCTTTCCGTAATAGATACTTAAACTTGTCTGTCACGGAGATAATTATATCTATAAGTCGCGCACAGAAGGTTTGCCGATGACTGCCCCTCCCACTACACCGACCGCTACCCGCGCTCGTCTGGCATACCTACTAATGCCAGACGAGCGCGGGTAGCGGTCGGTGTAGTGGGAGGGGCAGTCATCGGCAAACCTTCTGCGCGCGACTTATACATAATTTGCATTTAATTAAGATGACACAGAAAGGGACACTTCTTACTAAGCCATCTCGTATATTATTGACATGACGTATGTCATTTCGTTGACAGTTATAACATAGGTACCTATTAAAGCGTTTATTTAGAGAATGCTCTTATATTTTTGCTATTTAGCCTACTGTAGGTATACTCGTACAACCTAAATACACTCGATAAAAAAATTTAAAGTGAAGATAAGGATAGATTATAAAATAAATATGCGGAATAAAAGTTACGTAAGCAAAATTAATTTATTCAAAACATTTAATCTTTGCAGCGATATTGATTTATTCAAATCCTAACTAATATTATAAATGCGAAATTAGGTTTGCTTGTAACCTTTTCACGCCTAAACCACTGAACCGATCATCCTGAAATTTTGCATATGCGTTGTCAGGTGTACAGAAACGAACATAGGGCATCTTTCATCCCGAAAAAAGTGCTGTTCCCGAGGAAAACAATAATAACGTGCTTATGATAATAGATGGCGCCACATGTCTTTCGAATCAAGATTGAATTATACTGTCCCGAAAAATACGGAATACGTGATAAACGACATCCACGCGGGCAAAGCCGCGAGCAACCTCTAGTAATCAATAAATCTGATAGAACACAGACAATCACAAGGGTATGATAATGCCACGAAAATTAATTTATCCAGGTACCTATATTGTATGTACAATACAATCTGTGTTAATACAACGGCATTTGCCCCGGGTAGCATGCATCCTGTGACATGCAAATCTTGGTGATAGTATTAAATCGGATAGCCGGAAGTGTGGAGGCGACTCGATACTGTTAAATTGATGTAACAAGCAAGGGTACGTGGGGTGAATGGTGATAACATCCTACATACACAAGTGGTCATCGCAGCTTTGTTAATTCTATTGAGAACTCCTTTGTAGCGGCTGCGATTGCGACAAACGAACTGGGCGCGTAGTCGCTACGTAACACAAAATAATTCATTAGACATACATGCAGCTTTATTTAACTACGTATTTTGACAGACTAATTGTTCCTAGCTAGTCTTATATTTATTCAACTGCACAGAAAACGAATCTGGAATGAACTTATTGCTGTAGCATAATATACTAACTTTAATTCATTAAACAGACAGCATCTATACAAAAAACAATTTTTAGCAACTTTGCTAGTTTGAATTGCTTCGTTGTACAGCGACTAAATAAACAGGTATATTATATTATATTATATTATCTATACATATAATATAATCGTGTTTCTGGAACAATTGATAATTTTTTTTGTCTAGAACTTATAAATTGTGCGGTAACGAAACCATAGCGCGATCTAATTCGACGCCAACGCCATCTAGGGAAGTAAAGATTAAACATATGTTTGCATGTTTGTGAAAGCATCACGTATAAAGAGCTGACCCAATGCTGTTGATTTTTATAAACATATATTGTGCTTATCTCCAAGTAACATATTTTTTTTGTTTCATTGCAATCGGTTCACGAAATCAAAAGATATGCAAATAATCAATGTGTTCTACATATTAGACTTGGCGTGTCTGTACATAGCAAATATTTTGAAAAAACATTGTTGGGGTGTTAAAAGACAACCAAAAGAACCCATTTTTAATATTTTTGGATTTATTTTCTGATTGTCTGTTTATCTGTTTGTCTGTTTATCTGTTTGTTTGTTCAAGCATCACGTAAAAAGAACTGACCCAATGCTGTTGAATTTTATAAACATATATTGTGCTTATCTCCAAGTAACATATGTTTTTTGTTTCATCGCAATCGGTTCACGCAATCAAAAGTTATGCGAATTTTAAGTTTTTTAGAAGAACTTAGCATGTATTAGTTTATTTTCAATAGATGGCGTTACGTGTATCAAATCATGTTGTGAGGAAATATATTACTACGAATAAATCCACAAATTATCTAATATTCATTGTTGAATTAGTACCTATTCTCAGTCTACGAAAGGTCTAATGAAATGCTATCCTTAAGAAGAAGGAACTAAGCTTTTACAAAAAAAAAACGAAGATATTGTTATTTAGAATTTATTAGGTCAATTTCTTATTGTTGTTCACATTTCTTATTGTTGTTCACAATAAAATGAATTCATGATGTGGACTAATAGTAGGATTTTTATTCATTGAATGTTCGTACTTTTTGGGAATGCTGATGCCGAAAATAAGGTCCAAATTCAAATTGAAGTCGATGGCCATGATTATTTGCAAGGAAAGCACTCACCCAGTGCTTTCTTCGAAATTTAGTATTTCGTAATCATTCTATCTACTCAATGCACTTTTTGGAATGTTTTTCTACATTTTATTTTATTTTGTTCATTATTGTCAGAACTATTCAAAGCCTGTCGCCGCCGTTTTATTAAGTTTATTTAATTGAGTTTTTTTAAGCTTTAGGTAATGTTCCAAAGACATGGCCATGGAGGGAAAGTACTTTAAAATATTAAAAATAGCAAATTTCACCCAAAGGAAACTTCATTTTACTTTTTTTTAATGTAAGAAATATTGTCTTTACTGATTTTTTGCCTGAACCGGGAATCGAACTGACAAAGCTTTATGTACCATCCGGTATTATATTATGGCACCTGTTGATAGATATCTATAAGGTCAATAATAAGGATCTAATCTCTCCAACAAACACACTGTCTTAAATTGAAGGAAGTGCAAGAAATAAGAAGTAAGTAACAACAAATAAGTGTTTGAATTGAAATGTACCTAAGTTAGGTAGCTACCTACTTAATGTTAGTTTTTATGGTCTTCCATCAATTTCAGGCACTATGTTTATTGGAGCGATTTGATCCGTATTATCGATCATATCGATTGATGAAATAAAAATATAGATGATGTTTTTTCGCGTTTGTGTTGGTTCGATTTCCAGATCAGACTTTTTGAAAGCAGTACCTACCTATTTATAACTTATTAAAATTAAATTAAGTCTTCTATAAGTATTTTTAGCTGTAACTCTACATAAAGAAATGGTTCAAAAGATATAAGTGGCTTAGTGGGACACCTTTGTCTATTATTATTATAAATGGAATACAACATTATTTAGTTGCTGCGACACAATGTTGTTTTCCGACTTCCACGCGGACGGAGTCGCGGGCACAGCTAGTGTTTAATACAAGAAAAATATGTAAACAAACGAAGTATGCGTAGTAATCTCCATTACTCAAACAATCTGATAAAAAGCTTCCCTCTAAATAATTCTATTATTAAGTTTAAAATAAACATATATTCACTACGGTGAATATATTTTTAAACCGAAATTGAAACTCGGATTTACTTACACCAGTTTGTGATAATCCGCCTCTATTTGCTGAACTTCTCATAACTCCCATTTTATTTTACGGAATTATATATCAAGTAAAAATATTCATGCATTCAACTTATATTTAGATACGCAAGAATCTAAATATACCTACTTAGTTATCGAAGAAATGCAACCATTTCATTTTTACTAAATTTACAAGTAAGGTACCTTCAATTCTTCATACTTATAGAAACATATAACATATCGTATCAGTATTTCTTATCTTTACTTGTTTAGATACAAAAAACAATACGGATCGTTTTACACTTAGGAAACTTGTACATAAACTGACCTTTTCGCGGTAAAAATCTTAAACATGGTAGAAGAAGCATCTTGTTTTTATACTGTTTCGAGAATCCAGAAATTGTAGACGCCGTTTATAGATTCTATTCTATGTGCCTGCTTTACAAAGGTTTTAAAGTAAAGATTAGAGTCAACTTTACGGAGAGTGAAAATGACGAAGAAACTGAATTTTATCAATATATAATTAATAAAATAGACGGAAAATGTCTCAGAATTTTCCAAAACTACACTCACCGGCATAATTAGCGGAACGCAACATAAAACCGTGTTTTTCCATAATTTTGTATTGTTTATTAATGTTTTTGTTTAAATATTTTATAATTAGGGTTAAACGCATTATAGGAACAAACAATCAATAACCATTTAATTGAATTTGGCAATTTAAATCTTAAATTTGCTAAAATGTCCATTTTGTAACTTTCGGCGCATATTTTTTGGAATAATTAATTTGCTATTTATTTTACTTTTTTGTTTGCTTCACCACCTTTTCTATACTGCTAGGGTCCTTATCAGTATTATGACATGTTTTTCCATCCAATTTTTTAATCCATTGTCTTTTCTTAAGGCAAATTGTCCCCATACTCGCATGAAACACTTTTTAATCCTCTAATGTTTCTGGGTGGCTGGATTTTTTTCTCTAACCCTATTTCCCCTCAAGGCCAAGTCTATTGGACTCATGTCCGGGGTCCACGTTGACCCACCCTGGTGGTTTATTACAACATCATATATGAAATTGCGGACCACGAATACACAGTCCGGCCACACATAAACGTGCATTTTTTTTTCTTGTCATATAATTCGTCAAGTGGCATCGCATGAGGTTCTGGAATGTCTATCCTGCAAAAATAAGCAGCCAGTAAGCCTCCTTCAATAATACCTAACTCCGTGTGCGCTTCAAAACAAATGTCACCCCAAACCATTACTGGAGCCTCCAGTATAAGGCACATTCCTATAAAATTTTACTGTGCAAAGCGATTCCCTTTACGTATCCATATTCTATGCCTCCCATCCAAAAAATGTATCTCAAAAAAACAGCTTTCCCCTGAGAAAAAATCTCTTTCTAACTTCTTAGTCCGATCTCGGTGTCATTGAGCAAAACTTAATTTCACCACGCGATGACCTACAGTACATTTTGGACTTTCAGCAGTCGCGTTAGACATCAGATTACCTTCAATGAGACGTCGTCTTTCTTTCCGCATACTCACAAGCAAAATACGGACCGCCTCCAGGATGCTACAGGTCCGAATAGCAGCATTGCGCCAATTTTTCAGAGCCTGAACCGGTTTAAACTGTCATAAACCAATCATCAGCGGTGCTTTTTCCTTGATTTCTACATTATCCTCATCTTCTAACGAAACATTCTGTCTGCCTATACCGATGGACATTGCGAGGAATGACTAATATCGATACACCCAGTGCTTAACTTACTGCACGATAGGTTTGACTTTCATCGATCACTGTAACATCCCTCATAACTTTTATCACAGGTAAATTACTTATTTCAGCCTCTACGCAATGTTCATTCTCCAAATGCAACGAATACACTAAGGCCAAACCACCACTACTTAAATAAACCAAAGTTCCTATCAAAAATACAGAAGGGCATAATCTTTGTAAAATCAAAATTGGACCTCTAATCGCTTAGGAAAACCAAATTTTTCTTCAACACACCGTCCTAATTGAAGGTTAATTTGAATAAAAAATATCGTCATAGCAGTAGCAGTAAAATATAATAATAAAATATAAAAAATATAAACGTTCCGCTAATTATGCCGGTGAGTGTATAATATCATAACATAACAAGCCTGTTTTCCCCGAAGGGCAGAGGTGATTAGTACACCCTCATTTCGCCGTTATGTATAAGTTCCATGTAATAGGGGGCGAGCCTATTGCCATCAACCAGGCACAAATCCAGACTCCGGGCTGCTACTTAGAAATTCTACCCTAATAACACTTTGCCCGACCTGTGAATCCCAAATAGCTTTTCGGAATTGTATTTCCAATATTAATTTCTCTGTATCGAAAGCCTTATAAAGCCATTTTTGTGCGCGACGTCCGGTCGTCGCGACAGTTGCTCGCAGTGTGAAGCCTGTGAACGCTTCCATTTGAACCCGTGCTCCTATTGGTCGCCGGCGACCAGCAGTCGCTTGTACATCGCCACTGCGCGGTGAGTCGCCGAGTCGCCCGGGCGACCGGCGACCAAGTGCGTAAACACCTATTTAAACTATAGAAAGTCACAGTCTCCGGCGACCAGTGACAGTGCGTAATGGCTCTAGCTTGCAACTTATTACTTTTTACTCCTAGATTATTAATTAAAACCCCATAGACACCAATAAAATACAGTACACAACAAACAATTTTGTTTTTTCCACGGAAAGTTCCTTGTTATTTTCTCGGATATCTTTGATGTGTAACAACCTACTACTTACTAGTACTGTATACCTAAGTACCGTAAAATGGGGTTATTTAAGAACGACCAAGATCTGGAATATAAAGCTATCTCACCGCACGCTGGGAATAGATGTTGTAAGATTCTACAAAACCCAGCACGCCTAGTGGTAGGTCCGCCTGGCTAGCTACCACTCTCACATTAAATTCCGGCGCCAAGCAGTTTACTGTGTTCCGTCGTCTGTATGTGAGAGACGGAGGGGTAAAGGGTAATCCCTCTATATCTCTGTTAGTTGGATTCCTGTGCTCCATCTTAGGTTCTGTCTGCGCTACCATTAGTTGCGACTAGGGTCAAACGCGACCAAGTCAAATAAAAATAAAATACCCTTGTGGAACTTTATCATAGCAAACCTGGACCAGCGTTTGACGAAGTTATACAGGGTTACAGGGAAAGTCGTACTGAATATTAAAGGACTATATTATTCAAGTCATTTCTGATGGATTTGATTCTGTAATATGGTGTCCGAAACATAACCGTTCTGGAGATATTGAAATTTAAAGATGTTTTAAAAAATCCTTTATTTTTTGGCTTTTTTTGGGATTAGAGCTCCTAGGGTCCGTTTTTTTTTGTATCTTGTTAGAGATGTCAATTAATAAAAATGATTAACAAAAACTGAACCTACTAGGTACTAACAGCTTAAAAAGACTGCTCGACAACGGTTAGAATTAAAGAATTTTCACTAAGTGTTTTTAACATACAAAAATGTATGGAACTTCTTCTGCAAATAATTTTAAAAACTTCTACGTCTCTTTAGCTATTCAAAAAGGTATAACATCTAGTAGGTATGTTCATAAAATGTAAAAAAAATGTTATTTGAATAGGTCCAGGTCTACACAACATAAAAAATATGTTCAAAATTCAATATCTCCATAACGATTAAGTTTCGGATACCATATTACAGAATCAAATCCATCAGAATTGACCTGAAAAATAACGTCCTTTAATATTCAGTACGACTTTCCCTGTAACCCTGTATAGCTGGATCAAAGGCTCAATAAGAAATGTAGAATATTCCTCGACATGGTACGTATTGTAATTCAGTTATCGAATGGTTTAAGCACCTGTGACTGTAATCAGTCACAGGTGCTGTGTATTTATGATTTCAACGTAATTGTATATTTCAATATTTGAAATTGTAAATAGTTTAAAAAATAAACTCTCCTACGCCAAGTTCATGTGTGTTAGCCGCATGATTCCCAAATAACCCCATTTTACCCGATAGTCTTAGATGTTAGAGGTAGGTCTGTCTTTCAAGGAACCCCACCTACGCACTACTTAGGTTCCTTTGTACGATGTGTCAATCTTCCACAGCATTGTAAGAACGGTAGTGTTCTTATACTAGTTGATAAAATAAGACATAGGTAAACAAAAGCATTATTAAGTCTTTGTTGTTTCACCTTTCCTGGATGAAGTTTCAAAGAATTAAAAATAAGGAGAGAGGAAATAAGTTCAAAAACATTACAGAAATGATGCTGTTAAGAATATTGTATTTCATAAATAAACTTATTTAAAGTTATCTAAAATATCATGTTATTCTAGTTATATTATACTGTGAAAATATATTTTATCCTATTTTATAAATAAACTATCGGTTCTTCTTCTTAGGAAACTAATCATCGAAAAAACGCTGCCCTAGTAGTTGTCGCATCGTTGACTAGATTCCAACAGGTGGCTCTTTTCATGCGCCGCCGAGCGGTAATGTAAATATCAAACATTGTTACTTTTCTCACAAAACTGAAAGTTTCATTATTATTCTATTCGTTTTGATTTTGATACATAAATAGAACATTTTGATATTTCTGTACTTATAATCGTTTTAAATCATAACCCTTTTTTAACCGTCTTCAAAAAGGAGGATTTTCGTTAGGAGGAGTTACGTTACAATTATTTTATTAGACAGAAATTATAAGCAGCTTTGAAACTATGTACCTACAGGGTGTAAACGAATTCGTGTAATTCCTTAAAACTACATGGCCTGGTATAGGTAACTTTTTTACGAGTATAACTCTGAACGCGAACTTCGAAAAGTTGTTCTACGAATTTTTTTCAATTTGTGATACCGAGTAACCCCACAAAATTCTTAGAGCAAATTTTTTAACAACCTGTATACAAATAAACTGTTGTTGAAAAACTACATCCGCATAAAATTGTATGAATAAACTGAATATCAATCTTTATTCCAAAATTAAGGTATAAATTGTAAACCCATGTAAAAGTTTTGCTAAAGTTTGAACGCTTGATTATTTCCTAAAATGACCCAGCTTTTGCAGCACCACTACTACCTACAAAGCAAATCATACTTCACGAAAATTATTATTACCACTTCACCTCAACATATATAGATATTTTCCAATTGTCTAAACCCCTAATGCAATAAACTACCAAGATTTAAAAAAACTTTTTCTTCGTTTCAGATAGACAACGTGGAAAACTTCACAACAAACGTACGGAATGAATAATACCTACAGCTCACATTAAAACACTCGTGGAACACTATCAACTAGATTTCGTTAGCTCAACAAAACCACTGAAGCACACAAAACTAGGTACTTTCCATTCAAACTATGCTGAAACATGGCAAACAAACGCTGACTTCAACTTTAAACACGGATGTTGCGTCACAGGAGGGAAACTCCGACGCGTAAGCCTACACATACAGTAGAAGCCACACTGTCTTACATCAACATCACACCTACACACACAATTGGCCGTACGAAAATACTTATTCGCACACTGATTTCATTTTATCCTCGTGTGAGTTAAACGAGAGCTCTTTAGGGAGCATGCTCGCCTAGTACCCGGTGTAACGAAGAGGTGGCACAATTGCGCCAAGCGCCTCTCATATCGGTTACGTTGAACACAACCGCACACATACACACTGCTTAATTCATGACACTTGAATGAGTACTTGGCAAATTCACAGGGTAATTAACCAGCATACCAAAATTAATAAGCCCGCAGCCAACGTAAATCGGTGCTGATTGGTTGCGAACGCTGAAGAGGGACGGATGAATTTAACTACTAAGGGTGAGTTAAGTTACTGTTTACTCTAAGTTAGGAAACTGCGAGTGTTATAAAAAAGAGCTCTGAGCGACAGGTTAAAACAATAATCGTTATGTGTAATAAATAAGTGTTGGTGCAAGAAAAAATAAATAAATACCGATAATAGTATAAAAATGGGAACCCAAATAAAAAAAAAGATACAAAACAAACTACTAGCTTAGCTTTTGTCTTCATTATTAATTTACACAAATAAAACAATTAAACTTTAAAATGTTTAATGAATATTTTACAATGCTAGGCTTATAAGTGATAAAGTTAGATAACTGCAAGTAGCATTATGTGCTAATCTTTGTAAATAATTTAGTTCTCTACTGTTCTACGTAGTATTTATAATGTTTTAATTATTTTTAGTGTCATTGCCCAATTGATAGGAAAATCAACTATCTACTGACAGTCAACACCGGTATAATAGATTTGAAAAATATCCGTTTCAAGAGACTACTTATTTTTTACACATTAAAGAAGGTATTAAAATGCTACGTAATGAAAAAAATGGTTCACCCTTGTTTGGTCTAACAACGTTTTGTCGAAAATCGCTTCGGCTAATTTTAGTTACAATAGGTAAAGTCGTTTCGTATAATTATTCATTTGACCGAATAATTAATTGGTAGATTCATATTTACTTCTTTGAAATAATGTCATGTAAATGACACAACAACATAATCGTTCAGGGGTGATTCTATCATTACAGTTATAGCTAATATCAGTATGTCAGGATTGCGAGCAAGGTAAACACAGTAAATAAAACCAACATAGACTCTCCACCACTGAGAGTACTTGTATTTGGGTTAGTATTAGTAACATAAACTAGATCACAATATTTACTTTACACAATTATTACAAGATCATAAAATAAGGACAAGCTAATCAGATATAAAAGGTCAGACTTCTTCAGCTGATCAACACGGAATGCTCTCGCTTCGTCGAATGACCACCGCCTTTATAACCTCGGGTAGGTTTATCCATATCGACGACTACCTCCCTTTATCAACATTTCCCAGTGTTACCCACTAGCGATAACAGTCATTTGACCGAATTTTCAAATGCACTAATTTTATTTAAACTAATGTTTCACTAGACTAATAATGATTTAGTCGAAAGATCGTAATCGTGATCGTCGAACGGATAATTAGACAACGGTAAAAACAGTTCTGCGAGCAACTTGGAAGTGGCGCTTGCTCGGCTTGCGCGCAGTTGGTCACAGTTCTAACCTAACCTAACCTATTTCACTCAGTTCAAAATGACGAATCATACAATCTGCCGCAGAAATGTTTTTACTATTGTCTAATAATCTAGTCGCAGTCGCACCCCGACACGGATAGGTTAGGTTAGGTTCGAAGGGGATGATGGGGGCTAGAGTGAGCGAGCGAAGCGAGCGAACGAAGCTCCCGTCATCCCCTTCATGTTAGGTTACTTTAAACCCTGCAGTCAGAAATAGGAGCCACGCGCAGCGGGTCTCCGTCGACTCTGCTTTGGAACCTCAAACAACCTTGCAAACATCCCCTTAAGTTTTTATTGTGAAAATGAAAGTGGGTGACGAATAATCGTCTCATAAAGAGGCCTTGAAGGTGAATTTAGGTTTATTCGATAAAATACTTGTTATACCACCTGAACATTACATCAAATGAACATTATACCTTTTGATCAATAGCGCAAATGTTGTTATCGCAAATAAATATTCGATGAAATGAAAATTATGTTAATCGATATTATACAAATTGATTATTTTCTTAAACGTTGTTCGAATTAGTAACATTACATCAAAAGTTGTTATACCAAACAAGGGTGAACCGAAAAAAATATATGCGGAAAGCAAAAGAACGTAACTTGTGGCTACCCTCAAACATAATAAATACTTAGCTCCAAACATTATAACATAACAAGAGACTTGCTCCACTCGTAAATACAAAGCTTACAACAAATATGTACCTTTACAGAAATACAGGTACTTACAGATTCTTCTCTCGCATGAACATTATCAGAATACGTCCTCCCATGGTGCAAAGATTAGCCAGTAAGCACTTTTGGTAGCGGAGCTGACGGCCCAGGGTGTCGTCATTCGTGGAGGCTCTACTAATACATCGGACAAGGTTTTAATAAAACTGATTGACATTCCTTATTAACTATTAATGTTAACAGCGTAAACCATACACCAATAAACAACTGATTTGAAAAGGGGTGAGTGTTGACAGGAACCCGTGACGCCTGTGACCATCGAGCTGTAAGGCTTTAATAGTAAATTGTTACCCTAGGGGTAAAAGTAACTTATTTAGCCCCGAGTAGCGAGGGCGCCAATAGTTCGAGGGACTAAGTAAATGTTTTAACCTGAGGTAAACACTGTGCTTTTCATTACGAATACCTACAAGGAAAGTAAAAATAAAAACATGAATTAGCTAAAGAAAAAAAATGAATAAAAGTAAAAAAAAGTATCTAACTGTAGATCGGATTGCCGCTTTCTCGCCTATTTTGGTTTTTTTTTCTGTGGCTTTCCGGCTATTCAGCCATTATTTTTCATTTTCATCATTGAAAAAATGGTAAATATTTTGCCCAAATCTATGTTATTTTAAAGAAATAGTTGAAACTAAATTATAATAAAGTCCAAAAATGCAAATAGAATATCTAGCTTTAATTCCGTTGAACAATTATTTTTTCAATTTGTTCAGCGGAATTAAAGCAATTCTATTTGCATTTTTGTATGCCATGGATTTCCGCAAAGTAACGCCTGATTCCATCATTTATATAAAAAAGTCATTTAAAAAAAATATTCTTTAATTAATACTTAACTTTATGTTATTACAATTTTACATCGCGCTGTAATTGAGTGGCTGAGAAAGTTGGAACATGGTTCAATAGAAATGTGAAAATAAAACTTTTTTTTTTTATAATTTGATAGCTATCAGTTGAAAACTATTCTCCCTAGGGCTGAAAAGTGTCACTTTCAACCCGCTCCTCAGGTAACTTCAGACCTACTTTCCGAGTATGAGTAATTAATTTTACTTGCCTCAATGAAGACCCTATCACCTACAATATCCGTTATCAACTTCCATCATCATTCACCCGAAAGACGTCCACTGCTGAACATAGGCCTCCCCCAAGCATCGCCACATCGACCGGTCCTGTGCTTCTCGCATCCAGCGGTTTCCCGCGACCTTCACCAGATCATCGGTCCACCTTGTGGGAGGCCTACCCACGCTGCGTCTTCCGGTACGCGGTCACCACTCCAGAACCTTCATCCATCCTGAGGCTATTCGTCCTGCGAGTAATGTGCCCCGCCCACTCATCATTCTCACTCATCTGATCTCATAATTTCTGATATGATCACACAGGGTAACTCCGAGCATAGCCCTCTCCATTGCCCTTTGTGTGACCTTGAGCCTTCTTATGAGGCCCATTGTGAGCGACCACGTTTCAGTAGGTACCGTATGTAATCACTGGCAACACGCACTGGTCAAAGACTTTCGTCTTGAGACACTGCGGTAGTTGGGACGAAAAGATTCTACGCAGCTTCCCGAACGCTGCGCAGCCGAGTCTGTTCTTTGCAGATTTATAATATAAATCTAACCCATGAAGGCTTCTCAACTGAACTCAACGTCCGTTGTGGCTACACTTCGAAGTCTGCTGAAGATTGTGTTTTCCACATAAAACTATATAGGGTAATTCCAACCGAGGGAAAATATATCGATAAATCGAGAAAGGAATAGACTTTCTAATGCACACAATGAATCTGAATCTGAATCTCTATTGAAAAAAAATGTTAATATATGCAACAATGAATTAAATTTTCATTATGTAACCGGCAAAGATATTGTAAAAACTTTCAATTCCCTAAATGTTAAAAAGACCGCCGATCTTTGGGGTAACTCCGTTGAGGTTACAAAATCTATTATCAGCACAGTAGCACCTGAATTAGCTTTAATTTACAATAAATGTATTGATTGTGGTGTATTTCCTGACTTAATGAAAAATAGTAAGATTATACCATTATTTAAATCAGGTAGCACATCTGACCCAACCAACTTTAGGCCTATTTCTGTGCTACCCACTTTTAGTAAAATATTTGAAAAACTAATACTTAATCAGCTACAAAGCCACTTTAATAAAAATAATTTATTACATAGGAAACAATTTGGTTTCACAAGAGGTCGCTCAACAACTGACGCTGGTGTTGAGCTTTTAGATAATATATTTAACGCCTGGGAGGATTCACATGATGCCTTAGGCATCTTTTGTGACTTGTCCAAGGTATTTGATTGCGTTTTTCACGAGACATTGGTCAGGAAACTACATCACTATGGAGTTAGGAATACCGCACTGGATCTTCTTATTTCGTATTTGGGTAATAGGATCCAGAGAGTGGACGTTAATGGGAAGAGATCTCCGGGGTCTGTGGTGACAATGGGTGTTCCGCAGGGCTCAATTCTTGGCCCGTTCCTGTTTCTCGTTTATATTAATGACTTACCTTATCTCATACAAGATAATCAGGAGATTGTGTTATTTGCAGATGATACATCCCTATTATTCAAACTGAAACGGCAACAGCCGGTTACCAACGATGTAAATAACGCTCTCTCTGAAGTAGTGCACTGGTTTAATGTTAATAACTTACTTTTGAACGAGAAGAAAACTAAATGTATTAGATTTTTGACACCTAATGTCAAGCAGGTGAAAACCAGTGTAGTAATAAATGGAGCCGAATTGGATCTTGTGGACACCACTACGTTCTTGGGTATAACTTTAGATTCGAAACTGCAGTGGGGCCCACATATAAATAAATTGTCGAAAAGACTCAGTTCTGCAGCTTACGCGGTCTATAAGATACGCCAGCTAACTGATGTAGAGACAGCCAGATTGGTATATTTTAGTTACTTCCATAGTGTTATGTCGTACGGCATTTTGTTGTGGGGAAATGCCGCCGACATTCAAACTATCTTTGTCTTGCAGAAGAGAGCTATTCGAGCAATTTATAACCTTAGCTTTAGGCATTCACTGAGGGATAAATTTAAAGAAATTAATATAATGACGGTCGCATCTCAATACATTTATGAAAATTTGATGTATGTTAAGAAAAATATTAGTTTGTTCTCTAAGAACAGCGACATTCATAGCCTCAATACTAGAAATAAAAATAAACTTATACTGCCAATGACTAGGCTCCAAAAAATTAGTAATTCATTTAGGTGCCAAAGTATACGTTTCTACAACAAAATTCCAAGCAATATTCAAGAACTAAGTCTTAATAAATTTAAGTCCTATGTAAAGCAGAAACTTTGCAATAAAGCTTTCTATAAAGTTAAAGATTATATGGACGATAAAAATGCTTGGAATTGAGCTGCTCGCTCTTATCACAGAAAAATCATTGTAATTCTTTTGTAACTCTTATTTTGACATTTTGCATGATTGATTATTATTATTGTTGAATATTTTTTTTACTTTGACATTTTGATGAATTATGATGAATTATTCAATTATTAATATGTTGATATTATTTAATTTAATTTTATTTTTTTATTGTGAATGTGAGTACCGTGTAGGCTAGTATCCTACTGGAATTTCATAAGTGTTTGGCGGTTTTGAGTGTTTTTTGTGACCTACGCAAATGTCTTGCTGATTGGTGGCGTCGTGCGTCGGGTCGTTGAGCTCCCTAAAATAAGGTTGAGCTACACGATGGCTGATGCATGCGTACCGTCAGTTTAGACAGGTCGACTCAAAGCTGTTATGGCTCTTTCCTCAAAAGGCCATTCCAGACGTTGCCCTACATTGTTACACTCGCATAGTTTTTGATACTACAATGTCTGGACTTTAAAAGAGACGTTGACCTCTGAGTTTGTTTCGGCTTTTCTTCTCAGAGCGAGTCAGATAGGAAATGCCGGCTCCATCTAGTCTTAAAAAAACATATAAAATTGACTTGTAAAAGTGTCTGTAACAGATTTATTTACAGAAATAAATATCATTTATCACAATTCGATTAAGAGTTGGACACCCGAGCAATCATTACACATCGCTAATTCGTATTAATGCATCTGTTTTGAATAATAGCACAGAAGCCGCAGGATATTTGGATAATGCCCACTCAACTAAAAGTAGTTCCACTTGTATTATATCTCCACATATCTACCTATGATTTTTAATACTAACTATCATCCAATAAGTGAAACTGTGGAATAGGTCCAAAATATTCGAAAAGGAAAATTTTATTTCTTGATTTTATAAATCGTACGATGTAGCTTTGGCTCTTCCCTCAAAAGGCATCATTCCAGACATTGCCCATTGACATTGTTACACTCGCATAATTTTTATACAATAATATCTGGACTTTAAAAGAGCCCTGACCTTTGAGTTTATTTCAACATTTCTTCTCAGAGATAGTCAGAAAGGAAATGCCGGCGCCATCTAGTCTTAATAAAACATTTAAAATTGACTTGTAAGGTGTCTGTAACAGATCTATTTACAGAAATAAAAATATAATTTATCAGTAATTTTGTAAACACCACTAAGTTCCTTTAAATTAGTCTTATAGAAGTGTTCTAAACAGCCAACTTTTCTAAATGATTGAGGTCAATAGTAGGTAACAGTATAAAATTATTCTAAAGTTTCTAATATCGAGCAGCACGACTTGCCAAAAAGCAAAATGTCGTTCCCACGACAACATCCTGTTTTTTTGCAGGAACAGTTTTTTACAGGATCCCGTCTAGTGGCGGAAGTGTTTCAATACTAGCAATCATACGAGCATCCTTTTTGCGGGATCCTTTCAAAAGCCTGTCCAGTCGAATTTTGCTATTCAGTTTTGTCATCGCACGCTGGATCCCGCCGTCCTACAAAAAGCAGGATCCGTCGTAGTGATATTTATTTCAATTAAAGTATTGACACAAGCGTCCCGCATAGGGTTTTTAGCTGAATAAGGCATAGGGCGCGCGGAGAGAGACCGACGCGACGTCTGAATACTCTGAATTGTAGTAAGCGTCTGCACTCTGCGCGCTCTATCTCGTAAAAACAGGATAGAAAAACTACTGCGTGTGAACACACCAGTTAGTTTTGCGGGAACCAGTAAAAACCCGTCCCTGCAGAACTGAACGTCCTTGGGTAAAAGCAAAAAAAATGTTCAAAGATTCCCAGAGCGACACTATTGCAATTATAAGTTCCGGGAAAGTGACAAATACCGAGCAGGAATATGGAGTAGTGGAGAAAGAGGTAGTTTTCCCCAACTGTTTGAGCTGTTCTGTCTATGATTATGCCACTTTCTGATGAGACTAGAGATGGGTTCTTATTCGGATGCATATTTACGAGATCGAGTAAGTTCACATAAACACAATAAAGTAAAAATGAGTACAATACGGCCGACGTATCTTGGCGAGTCTGAAGTTAGTTGTTTGGCAGCGCAATGAATCTTTTAGAAACGAAATTGTCTACTGCGCAGCTAATCAGCTAACTTCAGACTCGCCAAGATACGTCTACCGTATTGTATTTATTAAGTTTTGAAACTCCACGATTGAGCCTCCACGATTGATGATACTTAAGTACCTACGTCCGGCGCACCCTGAGCAGTCAGCCCCTCGATCAACCTTGCTGACTGGCTAATCTTTTCGCCAAGGCATGAACTATTCTCGCACAGCTCGTGCCGATACGAGAGAAGAGAAGAAGACTAAGCTTTTATTGGTAATCAAGTATTTATTCTACTATTCAGTTTTTATTCGCTTGCCCATCTCTAGTTGCGTTAGGCCGGCCAAACACGGGCAGCTCGAGCAGTTAGCCAGTGATAAACATACACGGACAGCTCGAGCAGTCAGTGTATGCCTGGTGACTGCTTGACCGCACGCCGTGCCGCCAACCGCCCGAAGCAGTTGCAACTGCTCGAGCTGTTTCGTGTATGTACGTACGTAGAAGGCTGTAGTTTACTATGCAGTTGCAGCTTAAAGCAGTCGATTCTGACTGTTTCAAGCTGCCCGTGTATGGCCGGCCTTAGCATAAAACATGGAGCAGGCTAGATTCAGTAGTATTATATCGTCCGCGCTTTATGAGACAGTCAATAAAACACTTACATAGGCGATTCTGTACCACAAGTTATGTTGAACAGCGCTCGCAGTGACGAGCCCATTACCCACTTTGTCACCATGAAAAATTCATAAGAGGAAAATCCCTCGTGGTTCTAAGTGAGTATTGTAATTTAAACCTACTGGTACAAAAATGCTAGGATGAAACAGAGGAATTTAGTTATGTACTTGCTCAATAAAAATGCGTACGTGTCAGTGTCATGGTAAAACCCTCTGATATGTACCTAACTTAAATACATAACTAAAATTATTTCATCGAGTAGTATACAAGGTTATTCAGAAAGGGGGTACTAATCCGAAAGGGTTTTAAAGTACCCATCATAATGAATAACTTTTGTTTAACAACTTTTTCCAAAATTCAATAGTTTTAAGAGAAATAGGTGAACAAAAATTTCAAAAAAAAAACGCTGTCATCAATCTATCCCCAGTTATGATTCGCTCTGTTTACATTTTACGTTATATTTGGGGTCATGAATTAGAAGCACCATTTTCTGAATTTGTAACTAAAGCAGGGATGAAGATTTTTTGAAAATACTGAAATAAAAATAAAATAATTCTGCATGGAAATAAAATTTTCCGAATTTTGAAATTTTAACACTTGCTTTAAGACTGTCACCAGTGATACTTTAAGTGGCCTGCGCCTTAGTACCCCCTTTCCGACTAACCTTTTAAAATACGCGAACATTAATGCTCTTACTAATTTGCGGCTGAAACCCAAAACTGTAGTGGTAAGAACAATAATAAAAAGAAATCCTATCAGCCTATCTTTCACAAACCAAAGCAGAAAACAAACGATCTCCTAACCACAGAATAAACTTCCAATATTATTATATTAACGAATACATATTTTTTTTTACAGGATCCTGCTTGCTTTCAGCGAACTGCGACGCGATTGTCTCACTTTAAATACATCACACACACTCTCTTTAAATACACATAATTCTATAATACATAGGTTATATGGAGTAAAGCATGGCACAAACAATGTTGTTCTAACATAATTGACATAATAATTATACCAAATCATCGATTTACTAAGTAGTATTGGAAATGCGATTGAGAAAAATGAAGATTATACTTCGTCTTACAGCAATGAATAACTTGTCCTCAAAAATAAAATATACAATACGCAATGAGCTTAAAACCGAGTTGTTTTTAATACACCGAATGCGACATATTCCAGGGTATAAAAGATAACAGTAAAAGCTACCTACTGCTGTATAAAAAACCTATACTTTATAGAATTCACCGAACACGATAATAAGTCAAAACTCATCAAATATAATATTTCTTCTCAGAATTAATAAAAACTTGCAACCTGACCCGCACTATTGAAAAAAGCACCGATAGAAAGTAGCAAATATAATATTAAAAATACAAGCCTAATAGCCGATCGTACACAAAAAAATTAACCATTTCAACACAATCGATCTAACAAAATTTGCATGTATAAAATATCAATTAACTCTTATTTATTTTTACAGGGTCCCTGCTAGCGTATCAGCAAACTGCGAAGCGAATTTCCTACTTACGCAACTTTCTCTCTCACACACACACACACAAAATATTACAATAACTTACTACAATACAAAAAAGGTGTACTTACTTAAGTTACAATACATTGAAGACTAGGAATTTATTCACATTTTATTTTACTGTGCGACAATATTGCTTTTCCTGAAGTAAAGGTAGGGTGCTTATAGGCAAACGTTACAGTCTAATAAAAATCATTCAGTAGACACTGTTTACATTTTTTGATTATCAAAATGAAACCATTAAGCAATTTGTATGAGGATTGACGATCTTTGAAATCATGGCCATCACTCTTAAACATATGATAAAGGAAAGGTATGATAGTCTGCACACCTTAATAAACAGATCTTTCAGTCTACAGAACGATTCTTATAGATGTGATAATGAAATGAATGATACAAATGAAAATTACACTCCATCTTAGACCACATAGATAAAATACTTATCTTTTGATAAAGAAGTTACACCCAAACAGTTATTAAAAGCATCTGCTTAATCAGTAAGTAACCGGACCTGCATCCTAGATATTTATTTCTGGCTAAAAAGTTTGATATTAAAAGCTACCGCTGAACGAAAAACGAATACGACAATAAGTCCAGGCTCTACCAAATATACCTATATTTTCTCAGAAATGACAACAACTTTCAAACTGGCCAGCAAAGAAGGCTTTCGGTTTCTGCGCTGATGCAGGACATATTATAATAAGCACAGGGAAAATATACATCACAGCATGGAACTAGGGATGCTAGCATGATCGATCACAGTTTAGGTCTGACGCCTGATATTGACATTATTAAAGATGACCTCGATTTCGTGTATATTGTTTGATCTGTTCTTCAATCCAACTGTTGGCATTGCGTAATAAGCAGACAAGGTTCAACTCAAATACTTGAGATGCTCAGTACTAGAGAAATAAATTCAATGTAGCTATAGTTAAAGCGACAAAAAATGGTTCGTTGGTAAAGCATGTTTGGCCTAGGCTCATTGTACGAAATCTAAGCAAAAAAAAGGCCGTCTAATCGGCTGTCTAGTCAGCCTCATATGGAACAATTAATCGTTCAATTGATTGATGCCTGTAACACTAGTCAGTACATCTCTAAATGATTTTGATTGGTAAAAAGTTCTTATAATTCATTTAGCTCATTTATTTCGAAATATCTTGGTATGTGGAGACTAGGGTTTCCAATTCCACTTCCCCCGAAATCCTTATTCAAACATATATACGAGTATTACTTAGGTACGTATTGGTAAAAATATAGATCTGATCTTAACATTAGCATAAATCAATCTCGTCTATGTAATCATCCGATATAATTTGTACACCGTGAACTTCTTGAGAATATTTATTAGTTTTTCATTATTTACTGTTTAGATTATCTCTAATCGGTTCTAGGATCTCAATACAGACTACAAACAAACACAGAAACACATGAAATCTCTAAGCGAATTAAATTATTTTTCATAATTTGGACCCCCCACAGCAACGATGAAGGATATTAGAATCAAGAGTGACAAGCCGTCCTGGAAGATTAAATATTTTAGGCTGTGCGCATATTGCCGCTGCGAATACGATTTATTCATTTCTACCATGCACAGGTAAGTTAATCTACGTATTAGGTAATGACATTGGTGCCGAGTTTGTTATGCACAAACTAAACTTACTTTAGACTATTGCCATCTTTTTCCTTGTGATAAAATAAGAAAGAAACTGACATAAATAGAGCTGTCAAATTTAGTTGAACTAAAATTTGCCTACTTTAAATGACACCTCCGAACGTGTCGACTAAAAACATGGTGAAGTTCAAGGCGTAAACTAGTTTGACATCTCTAATTTAGTTCATATCTATCACCGTCCTTTTCTCGTGCTGTCTGTTACTAAAGGATAGCAATTCTCTAATAATTTTAGTTTAGTTGGTGAACAAGAGAATCGGCACCATTGTCAGGACAACAGTGTTACGTCAAAGGAATTGTTTGAAATTATTATTTTTAATGAATCCTGCGACCAATAAATCGCTTTGTCAACAAACCATGTTATAGTATATTTTAATCAAGAATTATAGATCTCCTTCAACTTTTATAAACACACTGCCTTCATGATGAATAGGTCATAAACTAGATGTAAGTAGACACCGGTTATAATCGAGCTAGAACTGGAATCCCTTAAAACGTTGACGTGCGTCGTCCTCCAAAGTAGGAAGTTTGATTGGCTGTGATATAAATAAAAAAATAAGTCGCGCCGTGGCGTCGCGTCGCCTCGCTTCGCCACGTGCACGACCTGATGAGCGCAAGTCGGTGTTATTTGCCGCATAATTTACATAGAGATAGATCAGCGTCCCGCGGGTCTTGCACCCGTTGAATTTCTATTGTTTAGATTGGAAAACTAAGTGCGCCGATAGTCGACTTTCCTCTCACGTCATTATTAGATCGCAGGTGCCGTGACGTGACAAACGCTGTTTGTTTGAAATAAACAAACAGATAACGCAGAAGTTTTCTATCGGCACATGATCGGCACCGCAGATTTATAATAATTTTACCCAAATGCAAAGAAGGTACTTCCAGTAAAAATAATTAAACATTTTTTTCATAATATTTAGTGATTAATTGAAAGCGAGTACCTCTACAAAACCAGATAAAGATGTGGAAGCCTAGATACCGATGGGGTTGAGAACAAATCGATTACCTAATGGTGCTGTGTGGCCACCCGGCCCCGTGGAGATTGACTCATTTGCACTGCATTACATTACCGAGTGACACGGACAGCCACTCTCATCATCGCGGTAATGAACAGATTGTTGTTCACAACACTCGAGCAAAATTCCATTTCAATTGCTAGAGATACGTTTCTATTAGATCTTACAGCTTTCAATACACGTGTCGATTATATGAGTAGGTTCACAAATGTGCACAATTACTGCTGCCTACCTTCACGTTTACGTTTTGGAGTTTTCAGGACAATGTTCAATCGAACATCAATAATAATCACTGAATGGACACGATGCAATTAACAGTTCAAATTTCAATTGGTCGCCTGGCTTGGTCATTATTTTTACTATTGCCTGTAACCAATGGCTCCGTGCAACCTTTCGTCTATTTATTTAATGGAGAGCCATGATACTTTTCATCTTCCAATTTGTAGTCTCCACTTGAGAACTTTTCAATACCAAGAATTTTATCGTTGTTGTTTATGTGTTGTGTTATTTAAGCGTAATTTTATTTTAAACGTTCTAATCTTTTAAAACAGAGTGTCTTTAAATTATAAAAGGTTAAATAAAGTATTCAAACCTTGAGAGATGTTGGAGTTCATTTTTAAATGAAAAACCAATGGTAAACCCAATGTAGCTGTGGAGTTGATCTAGCTAGATCTCTACTCATCTCATCTTTTTCATCCATAAACGTAGATTCATTTGATATTATAATAATTTTGTCCCAATAGTCAACTTTTATAAAATAAAAAAGACGCCACATGACACCTTGACTACAGTAGAGTGCATAGCGGAATGGACAATCTAGGCCTAGCAAGAATGTTTGGACGTATAGTAACATAAACGTAACGTTAATTTAACAACTATCCTGTAGCATTTTGGTTAAAATTTACGCGACTAGAACAATTTGCATCATAGATAGATATGAATAAAGTTTCAATTTAACTAAATATTATATGTGAAACGAGTATTTCCAATTCAAAATTCACTCGCGTTAACGTTACGTTTACGTTACCATACGTCACAACATTCGTGCTAGGCCTACAGATAGGTCTAGCACGAATTTTATATGTATGATACAAATTGTGGTTGTCGCATTTTAAACTAAAATGCTATAGAATAGTTGTATTTTCGATTCAAAATTCACTCACATTAACGCTACGTTTACGTTACTATAAGTCAAAATATTCGTGCTAGGCCTACAGTATATCCCGCCTGTCTCTCTTTCCTTCTGGGATCGTACAATTCGATAGTGATATCGTAGATATTTTATTGTGTTGAAAGGTTCCAAACAATAATAAATTAATATTACAAAATAAAAATAATTTATTAGTTGTTAACACTTCGGTCAAAAATTCAAGGGACTAATTAGTAAATATTTTTTTTTACAAATCTTAATCTTTTATTCTCTAACGTAATCTCCTTCAAGAGCGATACATTCATTCCAACGGTTCTCTAACGTTTCGATGCCTTTCGTAAAGATTGGTTTGTCGAGACCAGTCGAGACCTTCAAAATATACTTCAGTTTCCGCAATGACTTCATCATTTGAGCCAAATCTCTTTCCCTGGAGCATTTTTTTGAGATTTGTGAACAGATAGTAATCGCTAGGGGCCAGATCTGGAGAATACGGTGGGTGGGGAACCAATTTGAAGCCCAATTCATTCAATTTTGCCATCGTAACCAGCGACTTGTGACATGATGCATTATCTTGGTGAAAAAGGATTTTTTTCTTCACCAAATGGGGCCGCTTTTTTCTAATTTCATCCTTCAGCCGTTCCAGTAACGTTGTATAATATTCGCTGTTGATCCTTCTTCCTTTATCAAGGTACTCAATGAATATTATGCCTTGCACATCCCAAAATATGGAGGCCATAACCTTTCCGGCTGATTGTTGTGTCTTTGGCCGCTTTGGATGGCTTTCACCCACTGTTCTCCATTCAGCTGACTGCCGTTTCGATTCCGGAGTGTAATGGTAGATCCATGTTTCGTCCATTGTTACATATCGGTGCAAAAACGCCTGTTTGTTTTTATTAAAAAGCTCCAAACAACACTTCGAATCACTAACACGTTGTTCTTTTTGTTCGGCTGAGAGCAAACGCGGCACCCATTTGGACTGCAGCTTTCTCATGCCCAAATTTTCGTGCACAGTATTGTACACACTGCCTTTAGAAATCTTTAGGGCGTCAGCAATCTCCTGCAACTTAACTTTACGGGTGTCCAAAATCATTTTGTAGACTTTTTCAATGGTTTCTGGTGTCTTCACCTCGTTTGGACGCCCCGAGCGTTCAGCATCATCGGTGTCCGTACGACCTTGTTTGAACTCAGTAAACCACCGACAAATAGTTGTTTTCGATGGAGCAGATTCCTTATTACACTTTTCAAGCCATTTTTGAGTTTGAACGGTATTTTTTTCCATAAAAAAACAGTGTTTAAAAACACACGATATTCGGATTTTTCCATTGCTTTCAAAATGGCTTACGTAGCGTCAATAAAAACACAATAACTTATTGGAAAATGGCGGGAAAGTCATGAAACTATGACAGCAATCCTTTGAAAGTAGGCACTTAATGACATAAAGTTTTCACTAGCGGCCCCATCTGTTAGTCAGTCCCGGGACTTTTTGACCGAAGTGTTATAATTAATTGATGACGAAAAGAAACATTTGGTACCTTTTATATTTTATTTTTATCTACATGAAGTCTAAGTCGCAGTTACATAGTTATAGCCGTTATATGATCATATTCCTAGTGTTAAGATCACATACCGAAAGATGCTTATAAGAAACAACCGGTTAAAAATAAGAAAGCGTTTCATAAGCACCTTCCTAAGAATATAGAGTTAGAATTTGAGCCAAACACTGTAACTTGTCTCCCAACTGACTAATTTCAAGAGCGAGCGAAGCGGGCTCGGTAATTTGGCCCACCCCGACACGGTTACTTTAAATCCTGTAGACAGAAATAGGAGCCCCGCGCAGCGGGGGCTCCGTCGACGGCGTCGACTCTGCTTGGGAAACCCAAACAACCTTATAAAAGTTTTTCATTTCTCTGAACATTGCGTCCCCTTAAGTTTGATGAAATGCTTTCTATAAGCATCTTCCGGTATATGATCATATCGCTAGGAATATGATCATATAACGGCTGTAACCATGTTACTGCGAGATATACAGGGTGTAAACGAATTCGTGTAATTCCTTCAAACCACGTATCTGGTGTAGATAGGCCCCCGACAGGATTTAGGTAGGTAGATTAAAAATAACAAAATATAAATCTTTTTTTTTCATGCTTTTGCGGTAGTTGATCATACCTAATCTAAACCAACTATACAGCGTGTCCCAGAAAGTAGTGTCAAGCGGAAGTCCAGAGGTAGAACATCCTTTGAGGTACCCAAATCACCCCCATGTATGTTCCGCGATTTTTTGTAGTTTTCGAGTTATGAATGTTTTTCATGTTTTTTAATCAAACTCTGACTATAACGACATTTTTGATCATAGTGACGTTAATAGTTGAGATACATGAGTAAATTTTTTTTCTAAATTAGCTGATTAGTGACCCTATCGAATGCATAAACATTTATAACCATAGATGTAACGAATGCGTTACAAAAAAATATTGAATTGTCATAAAGTTAAAATCCTGCATGTTTCTTAAATCTTTGTGGGTGATTTAAAAATAAATCTCCCTAAACTTTTTTAGTCAGATGTATTTAAAAAACTTCTCCATTTTATCAGCTATTTACCCTGTAAATTTCATCAAGCTATCTTTACGACATCACAATAAAAATGTCATTCAAAGCATACAATATCGAAAATTCCAGTTGTAAAAGGGTGAATGAAAAAATGATTAAAACTAACTAATAACGTCTTTTTAGTAACCCTCGACGCAAAAAGAGGGGTGTTATGAGTTTAACGTGTGTGTCCGTATGTTTTTCTGTGGCATCGTAGCTCCTAAACGGATTTTGATTTAGTTTTTTCTTTTGTTTGAAAGGTGACTTTATCGAGAGTATTCTTAGCTATGATTCAAGAAAATCTGTTCAGCCGTTTGAAGATCATCAGCTCTTTTCTGGTTGTTGAAGGGATATGAGCAACTTCTACTGGTCTGATCGATTCGAAATTTACTATCCTGTGACTTCAATGATATTACAATAACATGGTAACCTCGACCTGATACTCAAGCATCATCTGAAACAGCATGATACTCAACCTACAGTAGAGGTATTGTGTGCCTATTGATTCTTTAAGTTTATGATAAGTTGTAATGACCTCCTTCTTGTCACATGTCATCAATATCATTGAAGTCACCGGAAAGTAAATTTCGAGACGATCAGACCCGTAGAAGTTGCTCATATCCCTTCGACAACCAGAAAAGAGCTGATGATCTTCAAACGGCTGAACAGATTTTCTTGAATCATAGCTAAGAATACTCTTGATAAAGTCACCTTTCAAACAAAAGAAAAAACTAAATCAAAATCCGTTTAGGAGCTACGATGCCACAGACAGACACACAGACACACACGTTAAACTTATAATACCCCTCTTTTTGCGTCGAGTGTTACTAAAAAAGACGTTATTTGTTAGTTTTAATCAATTTTTCATTCACCCTTTTACAACTGGAATTTTCGATATTGTATGCTTTGAATGAAATTTTTATTGTGATGTCGTAAAGATAGCTCGATGAAATTTACAGGGTAAATAGCTGATAAAATGGATAAGTTTTTAAAATACATCTGACAAAAAAAGTTTAGGGAGATTTATTTTTAAATCACCCACAAAGATTTAGGAAACATGCGGGATTTTAACTTTATGACAATTCAATATTTTTTTGTAACGCATTCGTTACATCTATGGTTACAAATGTTTATGCATTCGATAGGGTCACTAATCAGCTAATTTAGAAAAAAAATTTACTCATGTATCTCAACTATTAACGTCACTATGATCAAAAATGTCGTTATAGTCAGAGTTTGATTAAAAAACATGAAAAACATTCATAACTCGAAAACTACAAAAAATCGCGGAACATACATGGGGGTGATTTGGGTACCTCAAAGGATGTTCTACCTCTGGACTTCCGCTTGACACTACTTTCTGGGACACGCTGTATAACAAGGAATCAGTCAAAAATAAGAAAAAAATAGCAATTTTTTATTTTTATTTTTGTGAACATTTTGATGCCTCGCATTAATTAATGAAAGCACGGCGACACGGCTGGCGTGTACGACTAACGCGATATCGCTCTTTGCAGTCAGTTAACTCGGGGCCCTAAAATGACTAATAAGATATTGGAAAAGAATGTTTCATACCTAACGAACATTCAAGAAATTTTGAAAAAAAAACCATTTCGATTTATAGGTACTATAGTAGGAATTGCAAAGCACGAAGTTAACACGTTGTTTGGGAACAGTTATCCTAAATATGGTTTCATTGAACTTGAACTTGCTCACCGACCTATTACATTTTTCAATTTTATGATTGAACTTAGTAGTTGCACCCACAACATGGATTACCTAACTGTATTAATTTTAACGATGCTAAAAAACGGAGTTTTCCATAATAATTCCAAGTTTATAATAAAGAATATCCTATGCTATTCTAACCATTTTTCTAAGCTAGAAGAAACAAGAAGAAGTTTTTTATACTTGACCGACCTGCTTTAAGGCTGGGTCTACAGGGTATGTGTGATGGCTGCTGGGGGGTTACCATGATCTCTTAGAGCAGAAATGTTTTAATATTATTACGAGAGTGGGTAAGAGATGGCGCTAGAGAGCTGTCTAGCGCTGTCACTTTCCCACTCTCGGAATAATATTAAAACATTCCTGCTCTAACAGATCATGGTAACCCCCCAGGGCGAAAACTGAAACTACAAAAAGAAAAAAGTAGTAAGAGGGGCTGTCATGAGCTTGATTAGGGAGAAAACAAAAACTGCATTATTAATTTAAAAAAACATGTGCTGCTAATCATCGGAATCAATATCTGATGCTGATGAGGCGATAAAAAACTAAAATAGCTAAGGTTATTATTTATAATGGTTAAACGGGTGTATTTAACTATTACTGATATTAAGCGTTTTGTTCTAGTTGCCACCATCACCAACTAGTAGAGTACAGTAGCACGCCAAATTTACAGAGTTATTGTCAAGATCAACGACCCATTCTACCCATGATTAGAACGCACTTCACTCCATTTAAGAAATTGGTATACGAATCTAAATTGACTAGCACTTGTTGTCATAAACTCTTTAAACCCAAAACACGCAGATATGCCTATAATTTGCAGCATACATTCAGATAAAAATCCCGTTATTGTTGCCAAAACATAAACATTTGCTTATATGCCTTAATCAAAAAAAATATCTTACGATATTAATTAGACATAATCGGACGTACTCAGAATTGATTCCATGGAAAACTAAAAAAAAATGTTTAGAAAAATCCCAAAGGCTACCTACCTAAGTACATTCAACTTAGTTATCTACGAGACTTCTACGTTACCGGTAAGTATGCAAGTGAAACGTAAATTATCATGAATATAAATCCATAATTAGCTTCTCAGTTTTTTTTCCTCGTACTAATACTCCTCCATTAAAAAAAGCTTATTTACGGCGCTGACTGTACATGCATTGTGGGATCATTGAACTATTGATAGGTAGATAAGTAGCTATAAAAACCTATTTCTAATGGAAGAGGTAGCGCCATCTACCCAAATCATGAAACAACACGGAAATTCCAAATAGTTCCCATATCTGTAGTAGCGACTACTGTAGAGGGCGCTAGCTAGTCGGATGTGCATGTGCAAAAATTGTGATAATAATGTCAAGGCCAATGCTAAAATTAATAAATGTGTTTACTACATCTACTTAATTTGATAAAATCAATGCTATGTTTTACGTTGCTAATACAATAAATGAAATTAGGCATAGTAATTAAAGAATTTGCCCTATATTTTCAAATACTAGTGTTGCTTCCGCGTCATAACCTCTTTGCAAAATAATATCTATGGATCCGGAATTTGTAGTAAATATAGTGTAAATTCACTAGTATTCGTCAATTTTACATAATAAATAGCTTTCTCTATGTACAATTTATAACTTAAATACATTTTAGGTCGATTTTTGTAAGTAATATTCGATATTCGTTGAAAATTCATACTGCAAAATTTGAATTTAGCGCCATAAAGTGAGAAACGCATGAAGTTCGCGTTGCGAATCTGGCCGATTGATGTGAAAGATATTCCGAAGGCCGTGAGTGAACACGGAAATCGAGATGTGTGTGTGGTCAAAAAGACAGTGCAAGGTAGGGGTCGGGTGGCGTTTGTGATGGCAAAATTTTTGCAAATGGTGAGTTAGGAATTATTGACTTGTCGCGTCTCGGATTTCGTTTTGTTTTGTGATAGTGAATTATTTGTGTGCTTAGCAGAATATTTGGTGTTTATTGATATTAAAATTCTTAGATTCTGTGATACGGGATCGGCAAATGGCGCTACGAATAGCCAAAGTTGACACAACTACGCGTTTAGAAATCCCATACATCTTCGGTTGCCAATTTTTAGGCACGCGGCGTGACCTGTGATAAACAACAAGTATTGGTGCATCCTAAAATTCTTCATATCACGCGTATGGACCTAGCAACTGGGACATCCAGCTTGGCGATTATAACGGTGTCAGCATGTTGCGATTTTTTTGGCGAGCGGTACTACTTTTTTAAACTCGTTTATAGAGGCGGCTAGAGGTTTCCGCGTCCCGTAGGGTCGGTGGCCCCGCGATCTGGCTTCTGGAGCTAAATTACATAATGTATAGGTGTTGTTTGGAGCATGCAACAAGTAGATATGTGTCGGCGGGCTAACTGTCAATGTGGAGTACAGTAAGCTCGCTGCCCGCGGCCCCCATTAATTCGAGCCGCTGATGTCACTTATCTCTCCGCTCTCCTATCTAGGCCCTATGGCCGCCAATTTTTTTGCACATAGTATCTTAATGTAAATTTGATAACCGACGCACGTCTCTAATTACCACTTGTTTAAATACTAAGTGATGCAAATCTAGGTTCGTTTACAGCAACTGTTCACGAATTTAAATTTTAGTCCTTACATTGATATAACCTTGTAATTTTTATGCTTGTGAATTTTTCATAGTAACAGTAATGTGGTTCAACAATGGTATAGTGATATGATAATTATTTGCAGCACGGTCACTGACATTAGCACCAACAATGGACCAGCAATTCTGCTTGCGCTGGAATAACCACCCGAACAACCTGACTGATGTACTTGCAAGCCTGCTGCAAAGAGAGGCTTTGTGCGATGTCACACTTGCCTGTGATGGGGAAACAGTCAAGGTACATAATTGTTACTGAGTATTTACTAACTTGTTTCAGAGATAACTTGTGTTTTATAAATCATTATTTTAATTCTAGGTCTAACTATAACAAATCCATAACTGATATGAATTACATAGAAGACGAGTCCTGTTTTACATCTACTTCTTACATTATTCATATTGAAAATATTGTGATACTTGTTTTAGAGATTACCTAGTCACATGATTCAGTTGTTTTAAAAAGTTAACTTATTACAATCTCCTTAGTAATGTTATGTCACATTGTAGGAAGTGTATGTAAATATTGATATTCTGTTTGTTGCACTCACATGCAACAGTTTATTATTATGCCACAACAAAATGCATTAAATAGTAAACAAACATGAGTAATACACTTGTGTGTTGTTACCTATTGTTGACAATGCTTTTTGAATGATTTTTTCTTGCTGTTACCAAACGTAGTAAACATTGTGAATAACTATAAACTAACAATTTCTTTTACAGAAGGCACTTTAAATATTTTCTTTGCCAATAATCACAAAACATATTTGCCAAAAACTGCTTTTGAGTTTGGAAATTCTGTGATTAAGATAGTTTTTAATCAGACCGGACCTTAAAACAAAACACCTTCACCTTAAACAACTTCAAATCAACATTAAATGTCTTTGTTTAAGTTAAAATTAAGTTTGGATGTTCTTAATTTCTGGTTCTATGTAATATAATAAATTGTTAGACTAGATAATGTTTTGCTACAAAGTAGTATTTTATTCAGAATTATTGCAAATGATTAATTAATTCCAAGGACAGTAATAAAAGTGTCTAATGATATGTGCCTACATAACAGCTAGATAGAGGAAGATAAGACACAAAATCTTGATTGTCATTACAGTCAAATTGCTACCTTAGGCCATCAAGTCAAGGCAGTCTTCATTGTAGATATTTAAATATTTGCTAATTTCACAAGGTTATTCTTTCCTAAATTGTTTTATTTAAAGCTGTATACCATTTACCATTTTTAAGTATAATTAGACACGTTCCTGACTAAATACTTTATGATTTGTATGTCATGTAAAACCATATTTTTACAATTATCTGACACACTTATTTTGAATTTTGTATTGCTAATGTTAGTTAATTTAATTCAATGAATTCTATTGATTGTACTAGATACTACTTTAATGTTTTCTTCTTGTATTCAAAGTAATAGTTCCAAATGCAAAATGCCCTATGATTTTTTAGGAACACTATGAAGAATTTTGTGGTTTTCATTTGATGAAACTAAAGGTCAATAACACATGTAGTCTAGCAACTTCCTTTATATGCCATTTAAATTTAAATTCAACAATTAACTATGAAAGCTAAAGTTTTATGCTAATAAAATGCAATTTGTTTGGTAGGTTGAAAGGAGTCTGCAGAAGATATGCATGTTTTTTTAACTTTCTAATTTTATTATTACAGTTGTTAAGCAGGTTTTAGGGTCTAGATCTAGACAGACAAATTAATAGCATAATGTCTGGCTAGCTAGCTTGTGTTACAACTTCACATTTTTGTAGGATGATACACACAAACAAACCTTGGCACTATTTTAATACTGAATATCTTTGAAGCAAAACTCTTAATCCTAAAGTGATAAAATATTATTAATCAGTTTTTTGAAAGAACTGAAAATGTTTGTCCTTGATACACAGAACTCACAGCAAGTAGGTATAATAATACCCATATACATAAATATGTTTTGTACATTTGTTAACGATTTAGGTATGACATCGCGTTGTTACGGTTCCATATTATCACTGTCTTTTAATTTTGTCTTGTTTCTTCCATTAATCATAATTGTATTCCTTACTAGGGTATTTTGACTTTTATAAAGTTTTACCATACTTATTAATCTTATTAATTAAGTAATCACCATTAATAATAATCAAAGCAAACCAATCAACTGCGGATTGATCGTCTTGCGCAGCCAGCTTTCCGTCTATTACAAATTGCAAAATAGTGTTTTGATCAGTGACTTAATCAAAACAATGTAACTTCCAGGGTTTCGTATTAAAATAAAAAACCCTTAAAAAAACTTGTTTTTCCGTACGTCCGAACGAAGTCGTTAACTTCGGAAACTTAGTTTCAAAAATTTCAATTACTGACTCGAGTATTGAATTAAAACTTGAGACTTATTATTTTGTACCTCTTTATCAATTAATGAAGTTTTGCCTCATATAATTCGAAAATATATTTAACGAAATAAATCGATTTTCATTTATTTTTTGTACAAGACTACTACCCAATAGACGTTTTGTCATCTGCATCTATTGTCTGCTGAAAGGAAACGAAATCGGAGATCCTTATCTGCCAAAACCAATCCGGTTGTCCAGAGGGGTGACTACGATCAGTACCCACCCACGTCGTCTTTGGGAAAGACCGATGCAGCAGTTAATTGCAGTAGGCAAATGTTGATTATGGTTAATCAAAAGCACCTACAGGTGGTCAAAAATAATATATTCATGACTAAAACTTTACGTAACGGTACTCAAAACTTTTCAAATTGGACAAGAAACCATCTCTTATCATACTTATCTCACTCGAATGAATGGAAACAATCGAGAGCCTTCGGCTCTTTCAATAAGCAGATAAATGAAACAACCCTTTTGATTTTTAAATTGGGAAGAGGCAATCTCGTCATACCCGTGCTATAATTTCATGTCAATAACTTTAAAAAACCGAGATTATCAATAGTGACAAACATGCAAGCACGCGTATGGACAGACGGTGAACGAAGTCTCACTACTAAGTTCCTTTAAACCTTTTTGGTACGGTAACAACAGTAAATTTTACCGTTCTTCGCTGGAAATAAAGTAAAATATATGTATGTGTATCTTCAGAAATCCAACACGTTTTCCGTTAAACAACTGCAACATTAATTTTAGTGAACATAGTGTTATAACTCATTGCGCGCTAAATGCAGGGCTAAAATAAAATTGCCGTCTATAAAAAACATCGAGATATCAACTCAACGTTAAGACGGAATAACCTAAATTTATACATTCAAACAAGCTTATTGTTTATATTGTAGTTGTATAAAAATATAATACGATTGTATAAGACTAATCGGATTTTCGTGCTAGGTAGCGGATAAAAATTAATTAAGTACGACGTTATACTGTGGGAGACAGGACTAGTAAACCTGCTGCCTACTCAGTCTAACCAGATACCGCTATCGGCTTCACCACATTCTTAGAGCGAATGTGTTACAATTCACGATATATCGAATCAAACATTTCTTTTGCAACACTGTGCATACGTCTCTGAAAATTACGTTCAAGAAAATAGGACATGTATAACTAGGAAGTCGATATGTCAGATGTTATCTAGGACGATCTTAGTAAGCCACAGACATAAATAAAGCTTATAGTGAAAGTTGGTTTCTTATATCAGGCATAGTACTGCAAAACGAAAGTTAAATATCAATAGATTATTAATACCTAGGTCTTATTTTTACGTTAGTGAATATTCTATTTTTATACGGCTAGATCGTAGAAGTGGCTAAATGCCTGACTTTCTGCCCTAGGAGACGTAGTTTGGATTCTCGCACGAAACCATTAATTGTTTGGCCTACAGATACTTATTTATTCATTGTTCAGGATCTAGGTTTGTGAAGATTTGTGCCTGGAAAAAAAATCACGACACTGAGAAATGCTACTGTAGGCTACCGTTTTTATAGTTTTTTTTTTAACTATCATGAGCTGAAAATGCGTGAGCGTGTTATTAGGCAGTAGCGATAGCGTGTTATTAGGCAGCAGCGATAGCCTAGCGCTTATACGCTTGCAGGAGGGTCTGAGTTCGATCCCGACCTCTGACTTTCGAATTCATGTGCGGATCAGAATTTGATTACCACTTGCATTAATGATAAAGGAAAACTTTGCGAGGAAATCACACAAATATTGTATGTTTTATCTAATAATATCAGTATGGAAGAGCGGAGTCTCCCAACACAGGCATTACTTGCTTTTGGGATTTGGGAGGCTCCAATCACTAAGTTGCTTTTGTAATTATGGTTGGAGAAATAAATGATTTTTTGATTGAAATCTGCACACCTGAGAGGGTTCCAAAAAAAAGCGTTCGATGGTGTGTGAAGTCTGCGAACGCGCACCAGTCCAGCGTGGTGAACTAATGCCGCCTGAACCCTTCTCATTCTGAGAAGAGGTGTATGCCCAGCAGTGGGACAGTACGTAATGGGCTAATAATGCTTTTGTGTAGGTATTATATCAAGTTACAAAATCATCTGTCTCAATGGTCTTACTCTAGTGGAACGATGACGACGGTAGCCGAGTGTGAAGTCCTGAAGTTCAATTTCTAGGTCGGGCAAAGTTAGTTATTGGGATTTTCTGTAAGGAAATACTTAGTGGCAGCCGGAGTACGATAAAAACCTGATTTATTAGTTCAAGAAAATGCTATACATAATATGGTCTTTTTTTTGGAAATCGTAATCTCAAAATAGTTTAGATTAAAATATGATCAGTTAATAGCAGTTCTTTAGCAAACGGGCTTGTGGCTTAGCGGCTTCCGCGTAACTTGCGAATGCCTCAGCTATGGGTTTACCAATACATAACTTTTCAAAGCCTTGGTGAGCACGTTAAGCCACGAATTCAATATCGGTCGCGGTTGTCATCCAAAATCTATGACAGTGGCTCCGGGCTACTAGCCCATAAAATCTGACAACAGGTTTATAATGCGCCTTAAGCCCAATAATTTGGTAGTGGAGGTCACTTTACAGTCCCTTCTGAAATGCTGTTAATCATTCACTATTTCATTCACGATTTACTAGTCTTATGATGAGTCGATAACGCGCTTATAATAATTCAAAATACACAATGAATTTTCGTGACAAAGGCCTCCAGGCAAATTTACACAACTTGTGTCTGAAAACCTAGTCCATGAAAAACATTTACTACCTAATTGTAATAACAATAGGTCTGCCAAAATGGTAGTTATGCACTGTTTCCATATAATGCTAACAGAATCGTAAAGACCTTCACATAGCTCTGCATCATTTCTTTTGTTTAAATTACATATGCTATTTTTAAAGCAAACTTGTGAAAATGTGTTTTTTTTTTGTATTGTTTCAGGCACACCAGACGATACTCTCCGCCTGTTCTCCATATTTTGAAACTATATTCCTACAGAACCATCATCCACATCCGATAATATTCCTTAAAGATGTACGATTCTCAGAAATGAAATCACTTTTGGATTTTATGTACAAGGTACATATTTACATGGACTATATTCCTCCTTTTTCGAAATCTGTTAAAAATAAGATTTATAATGAGCCAGAAAATTATTATTTTATTTTATTTCAGGGTGAAGTGAATGTTGGCCAAAATATGCTACCGATGTTCCTAAAAACTGCTGAAAGTTTACAAGTTAGAGGTTTGACAGAAAATAATACATTGAATCCTAAGGTAAGCATATCATTCTTTAGTGTAACACTTACAGCATTCAAGTTTTTACAGAGGAGGTTTTGTGTAAAATATAATCCGGCGGAAATATCTTTGGACTTCGCCTATTTAGGACTGATGATTGACTGATGCGGGCAACGAACAGGTCCATATTTCCGCTGAAATCTAGGTACAGTCAACAACAAAAGTATTTTCGAATTTAATTATCTCAGGAGTTAATCGTTTGTCTAAATTTACCATACTACTATTATTGTTTAAAAAATTTACTACCGAACTGTATCGTTATTTGTTAACAAAAATAATAATTTGCTGGTTTTCAGTCATAAAGCAATTTTGAAACTTTGAGCGCACAAACTTTTGATGTTGATTGTACATAAATACATCAATCATTTTATTTAATGATTGCTATCAGCAAACTGGTATCCTGGACCCTAAGAATGATTCCAGCGGAAGTCCCATTAAAATCTGGCAAGTGTAAAACGAATACAAACAGACTGATGGCTCACTGAATTATTAATATATTCTAATTTACGTACTCATCTTTCATGAGAATGTAAAAAAAACCCACATTTGGTATTCAGTTAGAGGTTCACTCTGTAGTACCTGTAGACGAAGAAGCAAGGAGCCGCTTACGAAAATATATCCGAAAGTACCTGTAAGGAATAACAAAAAAAGCTGAAAGGAGTCTATGGCCCGGTTTTGATAAAAACTAAAACTGTATACCTAAATAAAAAACAGAAACTATTTTCCTAGCAGGGAGCCAAAAAATATGATTTTGAAAAAAAATATATACCTTGTAATTTTGCGACACCCCATAGTGTCGCTTATTAGGATTAAATTCTGGGAAGTAATGTTAAATGGCAAACTAATGAAAAGGTATCTTTTTATCAATTTTATGAAACTTACTTTTCAAATGAAACAAAAGTTTTAGTTTTGTGCATCATCATAAGTAGTAATTTGGAACCTATACCTGAGCCACGTACTACTCTGATCTATGTAAATAATATGGATTTCCGTTTTTACTTAAAGTAGCGCGTATCCAATATACAGTTTATTAGTTCTATCGCTCGTTGGCCTTGAAATTTTTGATAGAGCAGTAGCCTTACCGATAGATCTCTGAATTAAAAATTTTAAATATTGCACTTAATGACTAAAGACGAAGTAGTGATAGAAAGCATTAGAATTTCGACGGTCAAAAAATACAGTATTAACAACGTGTTTTATTGCCTCGTTTTAATAATATCATACATTGGAAAGATAGTCCTAATTCAAAATTAAAGCGATGACGTCACAAAACCGTTACACTTCACGGCGAGATAAAAAGATATGCATCCATAAACGCATCAAGTCGATAAAAACCGTTGGAATATGAATGTGGTTGTGGGAGTTAGTGTAATAGGATGAAATTCGTTTATACAACAAATATATTAACTATTATCTGAGGAAAAACCCTAGTTAGGAATTTCCACTATTTTTTATCTTAATATTCGAGTTCCTACATAAGAATCTCCTTGTCTTCTTAAAACTAAGGATGTAATATTTCTTTTGAATGAAACATTTCAATTCAAAACTGACCAATTTTTTTTTAAATTATTTATTATCTTCAGTTATATTTATTTGTATCTCATGCCTCACGTACTCATAGGTACGCTAAGTAATTTCATCATTTTATATTAGGAGCCTTACCTAACTTCTCTTATAATATACATATACCTATGTATAAGTTTTACAACTGACTGTATATAGGAGTATTGTTTGTTTTTCTCAGTCGGAGGATCGGTCAACTCCGTCAGTGAGCGCGGAGAACCTTTCCCGCTCTGAGTCGTTCGTCACGCCTCCGGCCGCGCACTGCGCGCCGCCCGCGCCACTAACGCCGCTGTCGGCCGCGCCACCCGCGCACCCCTCGCATGCAATTCCTCCGGAGAAGAGACGCAGAAAGAACTCCACCGTACCCAGAGACGACGTTGACCTTTCCTACAGACACTATGAGGTAAACTTAACTATGTACACATCTAATTGATTGACTCGCAAGGAGAAAGAAAAACTTCAAGCTCAATTTCAGCCAATAGTAGGGAGTATAGTCGTCGTGGCAAGAGGTGGCTTTGAAAGAGGTCATCTACCTTTTCCTTTTTTCAGGAAGAGCCCCTTGTCCAGGCTATAGATGTTGGTAAGCTTGGTTAATAGATATTTGATGGCTGCTTCAGACACCACTTTCGACCGACGTGACCCAAACGAAAAATCCACTCTGCTGTAAATGACAATGGGCTTGTAAGTTATGTATGGTATTGTACAGGGGCACGTGAAGTCAGCGAAAGCTGGGTCGACGGGCTCGGGTTCTGAGCCATCCACGCCGCCGCCGGCGCACACGCCGCACCGCGCGGTGGCGCGCTCGCCCGCGCACACGCCGGCGCCGCACGTGAAGCAGGAGCCGGACTCGCCCTACCCGCCGCACGCGCCGCACGTCCCGCACGTGCCGCACGCGCCCAACCTACACCCGCCGCCGCCCTTCGACCAGACGCACCTCCAGGTCAGCACCTAAATACTCTTACTTGATTATCAAATCCGCTGCGTCTCATTAATGAGACGATCCGTTCTCTCTGTCTTATCTTCTGCTCGACTGAAAGTGGAATTTCTTTTCTTTACCTTTATGAGGATGATCTTTTTTCTTCTTTTATTTTCGTTTTTTTACGAATGATCCGTGGATAGTCGACAGGAAGGAAGGGATCTGCCCGATTAAAAAGATTACGCCACAAAATTTAAAGCAGAGCCTTTCCTTCTTTGTTGGCAGAGTTCAGGCTGGGTTCGCGCAGCTGACGCGGAGGAATCTAACCAGTATTTGGATCTAAGCATTAATCGGCCCGGTAGCAACATTCTCGCCTCGATCCTCGCTCTGCCGCCCCAACAGATTAACCCGCCTTCGAAATCGACTCGACGATCTCCTATAAATTCTAAAAAGAGCGGTAAATTCCGCGTTAGTTGGTTAACACTCTACCCGTGGCTACAATATGACAAATCTCAGAACATTATGTACTGCACTTACTGCAGAAAGTGGTCACATGAGTTGACAGTCAACAGGACGTCTTTCGTAGAAGGGAACTCTAACTTTAGGCTAGAAATAGTAAATCATCATGATAAATGCAAGGCTCATAAATTTTGTCACGATCGTGAACACTCCAGTAATAATATAAATGTATTATTAAGTAGAGAGACGCCTGGCGATACGTAGTAAATTATTATTAATGGTTGTATGTAAAAAAAACTGGAACAGAGAATACCTGCACACCTACACACCTTCACCATTTTCAATACTTATCATAATATTTATTGAATTTATTATAAACGCAGTGAGTTTTTGAATGAGGGATATATTCCCGAAAACTATAGTTGATGTTTATTTCACTTAAACAAAAAATGTTACGAATGACGACTGAAATAGCTGTAACCAAAAGGGGGCGGGATTTGAAGGCAATAAATGTATACAGCGGCCACAGGCGCTTTTCATTTGACGATAGGGACTTGTCCGTGCTTTATCACCAAGAAATGGAAATTTAAATCTTTTGTTAAAAAGTAGGATATTATTAAAGGTCATGTTTTTTCACATGCATTTGGAATGAGAAACGATCACCCTTATTTGAAAATTCACATTGTAAAATGATGCCGATGCCGACCTCTAAAAATAGTATTATTGAAGCTTTGTAAGTAATGTAAAAGACTGATGCCTCAAAATTTATTCCCCCTCGGCGCTATTTTTGATAAATGTAAATGTATGTACTGTTGTGATATGATATGAGAAAGCATTTCAATAAAAAAGCTTTATTTAAATATAAAACACTTAAACGTGACACTTGTTTATCATTTGAATCGGAATAAAATTTCATAGACACGCATATAAAAGATTTGTTAGCATAGAAGTCCTGTTATTTCATTCAATAAGATGTTAATAGAGAGTTTGTGAAATACAAATCTTATTTAGAATGGATAATTATGTGAAACAATTATTGAGTATTAAAGAGTCTGTTACTTGGATTCCGTTTTATTTATTTATTCTGGTATCTCATAAGAATAACACAAAATACCCTTCATCAAGTCGAAGTAAATCAATTTTTTCCTGCCATTTTTATACTTTGACTACACAGATTAAACTGATTTACACAAACAGCTTTATTAAATATTTGAATAGTAAAAACAGAATTGCTGATTTTCCAGGGTATGGGAGTAACTGAAATGGCATCAATACTGACCCAACAAAGTCTTAGCAATGAGTGCAACGACAACGAACCGATGTTGCAACCGCATCCAGACCAGACCGACACTATAGATGGTGAGTGATTTTACATTAACACCACGACCACCACTATTGACCTATGAATATTTCTCGAACCATTTTTTAAACGATTTTATTAACTGTACAGTAAATCTTTGTTTATTACGATAATAGTTCTTGGTTTTATTGGTGGCCGTTGACTTTACTGTGTGCTGTATATAATCTTTGTCAGATGTTAACAGTAATATCAACTAATAACAGGTTCTATAACGTTACAAATCTTGTTAGAGTACTGTTTGGCAATCGTATCACAAGGAAAAAGAAACCTTTAATTTCTTTCGTATACACAACGAAAATTGTGTTTGATATGCTAACAATTGACAAGAGATTATTATTGCCTATGTGTTTGATCACGTCGTTTAAAGCTTTAACTTTTATTTCAACCACTGATTTTGCTTCTCATTACTAAAAATCCAACAATTTTAATCCATTCTAAAACTGTACTGGATTAAAATCTCTGGACTCGAGGACACTAAAAAGCATGTTAATAACACCCGCAGCATGTCACTCATTGTTGCTTACCATTCCATTATTAATTTGCACTAATCATAGCCGCTTTACAATTCTTTTCTACTTAGTATGGTTTGCTTTTAAATATTTTCTATTTACTTATTGTGAAGAAAACGGTGTCATAAGATTTCTTTTTGAAAAAGATTTGGCGCCCCCCGAGGGTCATAGGTCGTGCAATATTTACACTATTTTAACGTAGAACAATTAGTTAAGGCTCAAAGTTAAGATAAGATGAATACAGTGCATAATATGTATATGTAATTTTAAGCAAATCAAAACTGTCTTTATTGCACCCCAGTGGGTGAGATATTTATACATAAACTAGCGTTAGGGTTGCATGTAAGAAAAGAAACGTGGAATGATATTTGAAAGGTAATGGAAGAGTGTGTTGCTTTAAATTAAGGTACATTTTGTTAATGACAAATAAAGCATGCCAACTGAATATGCCAGCAGTGAAGATATTACGTATCTTACAGGTGAAAATTATGGCGTTGATGAAAATAAAAAACCATGGGAACCATTTACGAATAAGCTAGCGAGTGTTGAGAACATTGTCAAATCATTTGGTTTGACTTTAAACAGCAGACCGTACAGTGTTCCCGAATCTTGTAACATTTGCGGAAAACTAGTAAATAATATAAAAAAACATATGAAATCTCACAATCCAGAGCAGCACAAATGTCCTATGTGTCCTATTACGCTCACAAGAGCCGATAACTTAAAGAGACACCTTCGCATGAAGCATTGTTCTGTATTAAATTCTGATAATTTGTCTAATATACAGAAGAAATGCGAACTAACTTAAAGGTTGTAAGTTTAGCTAGCCTACTAAGAATCAATGAATCTCATTGCTTACTAATTTGTAATTTTTTTAGTTAATATGTATTGCTATCTAACACGAGTAGACAGCATACATTTTGTGATCATAGTTTCTATCTCAAATACTCATTCCGGGATTAACTTTTAATTATTAACAATACCAATCTTGCCTACTAACTTTACTACTAATTAACCATTTTAACACAATGCGCTGATTCAGTGGTTCTAACAATAATTGTCATTTTGTAATTAGAATTAAGGTGTGGTGTGATTAATTTTGTTAAGTTTATCTTCTTTATCTAATTCAAACGAAATAACAATTTCATTTCAACTTAGCATTATAAATACATACTTGATACAATATGAAATTGTGTAGCATTAAATTTTATTTTGAAATAGCTTCGTCTGCGTCTTTCCTAGATGCGAAACGTTCAACACGGCACGTATTGAAAGTTCCTCCACGATCTGTTGAGAATGACATAATTGAGTTATGAGTTGAAATACATACAAACAATTTCTAGCAATACACATAAAATAAGTGTTGAACGTAATGCTAGGAAATCGCAAAATCTAATAAATGGAGCCAGACGCAGTGTCGCTTTAAATTAATACCTTTTTTCTTTTTTCGTTTGCTCATTAATTAACCTGAATTTTGTGTATTGTGATAAAGTATCATTGTGCTCAAACAAACTATCATGTGTTAACAATGTATGTCATTATTTATTTTAGTATTTGTATTAAAATTAGAACCAAATTGCTTTGCTGTGGAAAAGAAAAGTTTTTGTGTAATCTATCAACTCAAATGATCAGCTTTTTACAAAAATTACGTTTCTTTTTCTTTCATTAAACCTAGAAAGGTGTATTATATGTAGTAATGATTTATGAACTTTATCAAAAGTTTTACTAATATCCAATAGTATAATATGGGAATAATTGATGATCGATGACTTGGCCTCTTAATTGGGCACACAATTGCTGGTCTACATTTTGTGGTCTCGGTCATCTATAAGATTGCAGATCAATTGAGGTGCCTTATAAATGAATTTCATCCCAAAACTTTGTACAAACTTATGATCTCTTGTGTTCCTTGTAGTATAATAAAATGATATCAGCTACAATTACTGGTGTCTAAGACTGACTCTGATGTGATTTAGGAACATACCTCTTAATTTTAATTTTTCCCATTTACTTCGATTAATTCGTATGTAAGTCTATCGTTATTGTGTGTTTGTTGCAAATATATTCCTTTATTTATACCACTTTTCTTTTCATTTCATCCTCTATCCATGCTTTCTTTATATATAGCAGACCTATTTCTCTCTATAAATCGCCTTCTGCATTACAGGCTTGGTGACAGTAATTAACAAATTTTCATGCAAACGTAACACTGATAATAACAAACACCATTTCTTCAATATCATTGATTCATTTATGCATGAATCTCCATTGAATATTACTATTTTGTTAAAAATAAATAATTTCCAAAGTTTTGTTTTAAATTTTATTAAATATTATTAACGCTTTTATACTATAATAGTTTTAGGAAAGGCATAGAACAGCGTTAACAGTTTATATTAAGGCTTAAATAGTGCTAAACTACTATAAACATTGTTTGGACCGATTCTTGTTTTCGCAAAATGTTTTAAACTCGTTTATTACTATCAAAACTACATTGTGAACCTCGGAATAACTCGCATCACGTAGCTAATGCCCCAGTTCCAGCGGTCACTCATAAGGTGCATTACATAGACACGTCCTCGTTACGTGGTGACATTTTGGGGCACGCGTGGCAGTTGGCACTGCGGCATTCAGTCGCGTGACGTGTAACAGAGTGAGGGACGAGGTGTGTGTGAGTGTGTGGTGGGAGTGACGGATCGCTGGTTGCAGGCTCGAAGGGCTGGCACATGCGGCTGACGTTCGAGCGGGTGGCGGGCGCGCTGAACCTGCACCGGTGCAAGCTGTGCGGCAAGGTGGTGACGCACATCCGGAACCACTATCACGTGCACTTCCCGGGGCGGTTCGAGTGCCCGCTGTGCCGCGCCACGTACACGCGCTCCGACAACCTGCGCACGCACTGCAAGTTCAAACACCCCGCGTACAACCCCGACACGCGCAAGTTCGAGCCGCCCGCGCCGGCCGCGCCCGCGCCTCCGCACGCGCCGCTGTACGCCAACCCGCTGGACGCGGGCTTCGATTGATTGTCCATGTACTGGCTCGGCCTGGACGCTCTGTGAGCGCCGGAGCCCACGCCAGCTCAGACTCTGTCGTTGTTGATGTGTCAAAATTTTAACGGACCGTCTCGCGTCGAAACCGCTTCCTATTTAGGATTAAGCTGAAGTGCTATTACTTAAACGGGCCTTTCTTGACGTAGCCCGCATACGGCGGGCGACTCGTTTTAGTATCGTCTCGGTTGTGCGTTTGACTTGCCCCAGTGTGATCTTGTATAAGATTCCTCGTCTGGAATGTACCTATGTCGATGTTACTGAAATAATGACTCGAAGCGTATATAGTAGGTAAGCAAATTTTTTTTCTATACCAATCGCTATACGGGAACGGGCAAAAGCAATAATATGATGTTAATTTTACTATTACCATATTATTTTTTATATTGTATCGATAGGAACCTTAAGATATTAAGAATATACATTATATCGAGTAGCGGTGCGACCGCGAAGTGATGCTGGCTATTAGCGGTGGCCCCGATACGGGCCCACACTTTCTTGTTATATTTATTCATTAGATAGGAAATTATGAGTTTCCTGTAGCTAATTGTATTTATGTTATTGAATCCTGTGGGTGGTATGGAACGACATCAGAAGGATATTTGGGGACTGGCAAGAGATTGTGATTAGTCGTTGGTCAACGACGTATAAATATTGACTGAATCTCAGTGTAGATGCATTTGTAACTCTATGAGGCCTTTGCAAGATGGATAATTATTAAGGATTTGTGATGTATTAAAAAAGGATAGCGCCTAAGGAAACATACGAAAAGATTTTTATACTAGACTAGTTGATCTATTTACGGAGATTGTTTTTTATACTTAGATATATTCTATTGTCTGATTTAATATACTTTTATATTTATATAACTGCATATATAATATGATTTATTAGTGTTGTTTGTTTTTAATCGATTCATCATATAGTAACATTGATTTCGTTTATATTGAGTTGACGGTTAAAAGTAATCGAGTTGAGATGTTAACATGTTTTATTATTTTATCGTTGGTAGGTGTTTAGTTGTGGTACCGGCGACGCGTCCGAGCCGGCCCGGCCCGGCCGTCGCCCACTCGTGTGATCGGTGCTTGGGGTCAAAGACCTCTTTCAATCAATTAATATAAGTTAGGATGGAACGTTTGGAGGTTGCGCATTTAGTAACTAATATTGGCATTCTACGATTGGGACTAACCTAGCGTTTATGTATGTATTTTTCAATTAAGATTTAAGATTGTTACATTTTTAGCTAAATACTTAGAGTGGTACGGTAACTGAAATGTGATAAAAAGGAATGGTGCTAGAACCAAGAGTGTTAACACGCTACGATTCGACTCCTATTATAATATTATTAATGTTTTAATGATTAGTTACTTTGCATTAAATGTAAGGCATCTAGCATCCAGTTGAGGTCGCATCTGTCTGGTCAACGGGTAAATAATGCATGGATCGTTACACGCCTAGAGATTACAGTATCACTCGAGATTTTACCTTAATTTTTTCAGAGATCTTCAAGTTTACTAGTACATAAATATATAATGATAAGACACCATTTACATAATATATGAATCTGATCCTTGCCTACCAAATATAAAACGTTCATTGATGGAGTTAGGAATTAATCACATCCAGATAGAGAATCCATGATCGTTTCCCATAACTTTAGTTGTGGCGTTAGTGCTGTTTAGTAGCTGTGAACATGCAATTCCACTTGTGCAATTTTTTGAAAATAGTCATAACTTATAGCTAGATTATACAATTGACTATTGAATATAGGGGCCCACTCGATATATAAGCACGAAGCTCATGCGTCCCTGTATATATGAAGTCACCAAACATTTCTTCCATAAAGATTTTATATTTACTTTAAGGATATCATAGTAATGTGGGCGCTTATTATTTGATAGCATTTCATACTCAGTGCAATATTACTAGTTATTTAATTACGTAACCAAACTAAATGATATTTTTAAAAGTATATAATTAATATCATTGAAAGAGAGTAACTACCTATTTGTATTTACATAAGTGAACTACTCCTAATTTCTATTTCTACTTAGTGAATCGCAGTTTGGGTTACGGTGATGTACAGGTTTTATAGCTGGTAATATTAATAATTAGCTTGTTTACCTCTGCCAATCGTAATAGTTATGTACTATTTAATAATTTATTGTCGCGCAAGTTAAAGTCTATTGTTGAGATAGATCATAGCTATCCGTTACGGGTCCCATTGCCCAGCGAGTCGATGATCGTGTTGATCTCCCAATCTGCCCACGCGTTAAACGCTTCATCTAATCGTGAATGCATTTTTATATTACTATCACTCGAGACCAATTTTTAATATTGAATTTGCTATAGCAAATTGATTGATTAGTAACATAGAATATTATTTTAGATATTTTAGGTTAGGATACTATGATAGTGTCTGGCCAGAATATTTTGGAGTATCACACCGTTTGGCTCAGAAAATATCTACCTTTGATCTCTTTTCAGCTTTCAAAAAGTATGCAACTTAATAATTGTAATGGTGACCACATTCGGACTTAATGAAAGCTAACTTTATGCCATATGGAATTTTATACATAAGGTTAACGAATTACTAAATTTAGTCTTATGAAATTGAGGTCTTGTAGACCTAGTCACTTATTTGGCCAATCTATTGAATATTCCAATTTATTGTATATTAAAATTTACATTTGTATCACAAGGATGTGATCTTATCATTTGAATCAATGGAGTGCAGGACGAGCTCTTAAGGTTTTTTCAGGATAGCAATGGTCTAGTTATGTTTATTTTGTTTCTTCTTTATAACATTAGCAAATTTGTTATAGTGTCGTATATCACAATAGTGTAATACTAATAGGGAGGGGGTGTCAAATCGTGTACCTCACAGCTGACGAATAGTCTTGTTATATTATTACATGAAATTTTATGAACGATTTGTTGTTTATGAATATTTTGTTTGATGTCTTGGTTTGATGCCTCCGTTAAAAGTTTAATTTAAATAATTTTGTTTTATGCAAGCAGTTAATGCAATTTTTTTTCACATTGTTTGATGTTATGTAATGCAATTTTAACATGTTGCAAACTCCTGCATTTATCTGTTGTATTTATTACTAATTTTTACATTAAATTGTGGTATGTTACAAATCCGTGTAGTTTCAGTTGTGCGTTTCACATGCTCCACACCCACCCGCAAAGTATAGCGTTTTATACTGTACAAACCCTTAAGCAAAGCCGGATTTACTATATGTAAATACTGTGGCCCATCGTCATAAAAGTGGCGACGACGTCAAAACCTCGTCTCTCCCGTACTCGTGGTATGATTGTGAGAGCGGAGTCGGTTCGGCCAGGCGTGATGGCGACGCATTGCGGGTTGTTGTTCGCAGAGCGCGCGCACGCGGTGGCCGCGCCGCCCTACTCGTACCACAGCATGTTCGTGGCCGTGGCGGAGAGCGCGGCCCTGTGGCGCTGCAAGTCGTGCGGCAAGGAGGTGTCCAACCGCTGGCACCACTTCCACTCGCACACGGCGCAGCGCTCGCCCTGCCCGTACTGCCCGGCCACCTACAGCCGCATCGACACGCTGCGCTCGCACTTGCGGCTCAAGCACGCCGCGCTGCTGCTCAAACACTAAGTATCCGACACGCACACAAACGCCCCCCGACCCCTGCGATGACGATGCTCCTACCATCTGAGTATCATCACAGCAGAATGTCTTTGTTTCTCGTTAAATGTGAGTAGATTTAGTTACACTGACGTGCGTCACGCATGATTTGGATAAGTAATTATAATAATATATTTAATGTTTTATCGCACGTTTTCGTGCGTTATATTTATATTATGCTTTATGAGTAAGATATTGAATTTTGTTACGACTAATTTTAACTAACAGGGTAAATTAAACAGTAAGATACTGGAGAGCTCTTATATAACGATTTTAGGCACAGTTTAGTTAGACTCATTTTAAGGGAGTTCAGCATTTCTAAACCTTGTGCTAAAATAGATATATAACTGTCATCGTGCTATGGAGAAGCTGATACCTATGCTAATTTTTTTTCTTTACCTATTGTAGTGTTTTAAATCCACATTTTCAATGTTAACAATATTCGTATTCATAGTCTGTAGGTAAGTGTATAAGGTGAAACATATTTATTTCCTAGTAATTTATACATGGAATGTGAAGACTGAAATGGTAACAACTTGTGATTGATTATAATATGGAGACGGTATGGTCTAGATGTAAATAATTTGTAAATTGAAAAATAAAACATCAAAATATTAGGTAGAAAAAATCTTGGAACTTATGCGTGTTCAAAATTCAAATTAAAATTAAACACGATCTAGTAGTCCTATGCATTATAAATTATATTTTTGTATAAATATTGTCAGCGTTAATCGCATAATTGTAAGGGTATTAGGTGTCTACTCTTGACTTGTAAATATTGCAAGTATATCAACATTCCACAATGTGTAGGAAACATGTAAATGAATTTTTAAAATTAAAATGCATTATTTATCTTCAATCAGATTTTCTGACTTTTGGAATCTGCTGATGGTATGATAATTATATAATTCGAAACGGCTTAGACCCTTTTTAATTAATTAAAAAAAATAGGTAGTATCGTCGCTGATTGTGACCTATGCCTCGTTAATGAAAAAAAATACTTGTTTGATTGTTGAATGAATCAGCTATTGTACCTAAATTATTTCTCTACATAATATAAGTGTCGTATACTTTAAAACAAATAAGTATGTGAATTTAACACATTGTTTAATCGTCTAAGTATATATCTAGCTTTTAAAGGTCCAATACATTCGTAACTATTGTATGTCATATTGATGTAGGTACCTACAGATTGATATCTCATTGAATCTCATCAAATTTCAGTCATTCATTAATCAGTATTATATTGATAGAACAATATACATAGGTAGTCATTAATTGATGTCATAAGTCCCAATCTAAGAATGTAGGTTAGTTAACGTAGCAATGTGAAGTCATCTGTTATATAAAGTGCTTGGCTAGTCACACCCACTTTTCTAGTTAATATTTTTATTGTTGACATGTGTTGTTCCTTTTTATTATTGTTTTATTGTCATAGTTTTAAAAATATATCCTTCTGATTGTGCAATTTTTTGCAACTGCAATAATTATAAATGTTTTAGGGTTCTACAAGTAAAGTGTAATAAACTTTACTTGTATGATTATAAAATTTATTCACTTATTTAATGCTCTTAATAAATACATAACTACATCACTTCAAACTGGTGTTTCTTTTGGCTTATAATTAAAATACACCATTGATTTAAAATAATTTTATTGCACATTTCAATAATTATAAATTTATAATGTTAATGGCAAAATATACAATAGGTGTGATTTATTTACACATTGCACAAATATCACTATGAGTATTCAACTATAAATACTAGAATTACATTTAAATTACTTGTGGCTCAAAGTCAATCTTAACACGTACACATACATTCAAACTGAATTAAACATGGCAAAAAATGGCAAGTTTAATTCTCTAATACTAAACATAATTTATGTAAGAAGTATACAGTGGAAATGGCAAAATGTTACATATAAATTAATCTGCATTCAGTAACACCGGGCAATACGCAGTCACACTTGCTTTATGTTAAAAGCAACTACCTAGGTACTCAGATTTTACGCATGGAATTCCGTCTATCACAGTTTATTATGTACTTAAACACCTAATTCTGAAATGTAAAAGGGTATTTACATAGGTACCTACACTTTTACGGGCTTGTCTTTACATGAAATTACCTTGTGAAATTGCCTGACTCACACTTACAGATATTTCTCGATATGATTTTAAGTTATACCAAGATAATTAACTTTTAAGGAATAATTCTAAATGCGGCGAATTACGCGAGTCGTGAACAGAGACCACTGGCTTGCTGACATTTTAGTCAATGTCCTTGTGAGCCGGATAGATACTTACTCCCCAAAAATTCTTATTATTCCATACTTTTGATTAAACTTAATTTGAATACTAGATATAGGTAATACCGTTATAGTTACATCTCATTAATACACTTCTCGAAATCTTTCGACATTCTTCCCTTAGATTATTTTTAAAAGTACTCAAGACAGCACCTGAAGTATTCGAATGTTTGAGTGTAAACTAGCAGTCTTTCTACGTGGTAAATAGAACTGCGAGCGGTATTAATATTATGTATGGAAGTATTGCTTCAAGCAACGTTTAGTAAACTTTTTCTCATTATCGAGCTCGAATTTTAGTCATGTAGCCTTTCTACTTTGCCGCTTTCTCCAGGTGAGCCCACTACAACGCTAGCCTCACTGACTGTAGTGTCACCACCATCCTTTCTCGTGTCAGTGTCACCATGGTCTCCGGAATCTTCTTTGTCATTGGAATCTTCCGATTCTTCTGAATCTTCTGCTTCTTCGGAATCTTCGGATTCTTCGGAGTCGTCTGAGTCTTCATCATCCGAGTGTATCTTGTCCTTACCGCTCTGCTTGTTTTTGTTCTTTTTAAATTCCTCCTCCATTTCTTTAAACTTAAGAGTCAGGTATCTGGAATTAAGAATAAAAGATAAGTAGGTACCGCAATAAGCACAGTTTACCTAAAGAATGTGTAGTTGCTATAACCGTCTTATTATAAATTTAATTTATTCCATGTCGGAATTTCTCCACTATCAACATTATCCTTATACGAATAGAAAAAACCTAAGCCGTTAGGGTAAAAATGTTCACATAAACACCAATATTATAAATGCCTAGTTTGCCTTATTGAAATACATTTTGCATGAACCCGTGTTTTATAATTGCGGCAATAATGGAGAATGGAGCAAGTAGGTATGTATGGTTATGGTAAACCCAAGTAAGTATTTTTAATAAATACTACACAATCAAAGAGAAGCCTTTCGTCAGAGAATGTTTTCAGAATTATGACAACACAAGTGGTCACGTAGGTTTTAAGTCAATACTCAATACATTTTTTGCACTCCACAAGTTAAATAGATGTTACATTAATATAATATAAGAAACGTGTGGGCCTTGTCAGGCACGCATCAAAACCTATGCATCTACAGCGGGCACAGAGACTGGTTATCGTCCGAAAACTTGCCAAGATAAACAGGGTGATTCGTTGAGATGGGTCAGGAGTGACAAGTACTAATATTGGAACTAGAGAAAAACCTTCGATTTTAAAGTTAAGAAAAACTGTTCTAAGGACTTAAAAATAAAAGTTAAATCAAACCCGTTTTTTTCTTAAAAAAAACGCATGTCTGTTTATCGCGGTAGCTGATCGTTTAGGTTGCAAGAATTAAATGTTATTTAGGCATTCCGTATCTAATATAAAAAGAAAACATAAGAACACTGACCTAGTCCAGAACGGATGATTGAGTAATTAATTTAGATCGACCACCCCTGCTGGATAATAGGCATGTTGACAGCATCAATAAATTGCAAATCTAATTAGTCCACCAGTTAGAGTTTTGAAAAATAATGGACACGTGTTTTTTTCTTTTATTAAATCTATGAATATTTGGAAAGATAAAACGCATCAAAACTCGAGAGTGGGGGGGGCTTGTGACGTTTTGCCAATTTTAAAAGTGTCGTATCTTCGTCAATTTTGGTATACGTAACAAAAGAAAAAATACGGGTCAAATATTTTTTGATAATCTAATTGACGGACTAATTAGATTCTTTCAGTCAAATACCCTATTACGTCACGTTTGGTGAACCATATTTCGTTTCATCTGCAAGTGGGTTGCACATCCAGTCGGCAGTTGTCACGCAGTTACACTGACTGCACCAACTGCCTACAAGGTGCATTTGGCAGTTGCGTAGTTAGCATTTGCAGCTAGATGTGCAGTTATGATTACGAATATGAAATGAAATGATTCACCATAATATGTGACGTGATTAGCCCCCCAGATCAGCTTCGGAAGTGTCGCAAAACACTTGACACTTACTTATCAACTAACGGTCCGCTGTAGTCCTCGGGGAACTTGGGAGAGTGCGGCAGGATGTACTTGTAGAGGCTCTCATTGAGCACATAAAGCTGGGTAGTTTGTGCGCAACGCACGTTGAACCACCAGTCGCACGTAAGCCCCGCCTGCGAGAAGATCGTCCCGTTCGGGCACAGGAAGGATGCCTGCCCGCCGTTGAGGTCGCAGTAGTGCCATACCTGCAATAGCAATTATCTTTACTTAATAAATATTTTATACTTAGCCCCAATGACGGCTCGAATTTTTATTTAGGAAAAGGTCTACGGTAAGTTAACAGTCATACTCGTAGTTGGTGACTGCCGAGCCAGCACTCTCAACAATGACTGTTTCTGCTAGCTGACGCTCGTCAAAGGCCCGCTTCTTTGTCAGCGACAAAGGACACCGGCTGTGCATTTATGTGCGGTTTTTACCACAAGTTTAAAACAGGAGAAACCTATATATAGTAACCAGAGTTTCGTGTGCCATTAACATTAGATATTATATCAACAACTACTTAGATTAAAACAATCACGTGTCAGCAATTGTGTCAGTAAGAGATATAATTTTGATAATAGATTCCTATGCGCGTTTCTGAACTTCTGCATTTGTAAGATCTACGTAAGTAAGAATCAATTTACTTTTAAATAAGTGAACTATCGAACATATTTCGCTGGCTTTGTCAATGATGTATGAATTGAATTGTGATGAAATTCTTATTTCGCATAGATGCATGCGATACGACGATAAAATAAGAACATTAATATTGGTATGAGTTAATTTTCATAATATACCAAATGGCTATAAGCGAAATGTACTTTCAGTCAGGGTCAAGGTTGATTAGGCGAGAAACGCTATATTTATAATATCGTATAATTATAGTGTGCCTATAAACAGCAGTTATGTTAACGTTTACATGAAGTAATAGAAATTAGTAAAAAATCTCTTAGATAGTTACCTATACCCACGTTACGGTTTATTTATCTCTTACGAGCAAGACTTTTAATAGGAAACCTAAGAAAAACTAGATTTATAGCGGTTGCCCATTTTGGGAGACATTCTCTTGGGTAGATAAGTAATTACCACAAATGCAATATGCATAGACAAACGCCGACAGTTGGCCGACCTACTTTCCCTTTGTAACACCGTTTTTTTATAAACATTCATGTAGAAGGTACGTTGTAAATTACCTGACAACGTGTCTCAGGATCTGCGAAGAAGCCTTTGTACCGCTGAGTCTTGCAGTCGAACCTGGTGTGTGGAATCGTGGTGAGAATAGGGTAGTCGACATCCGGCCGCCCCGGTGTACCACCTTCGTCATCGGAGGTCTGCTGCAAAGGGAAGTGTTGGCTGGTTCCACCGTGAGATGGAGTATCTGATTCTGCAAACATTTAATTATTTATTTTAAGATAGGTTCAGCAAACTGGCATCACAAATGGTACTAGGTATAGTAAAGCGTAATTAACGTTTATAATGTAGGTAAGTAGGTACAGTCAGCGACTTAAGTTGCTAAACATTTGACTTTCTAAACATATCATTAATGGGAAAACTAATGGATATAAAATAAAAACTTGTTAGATATACTTCGAATTGTATCTAAACTCTTTTATAATCTGGAACTGTGTTTTACTTTTGTGGTAGATAAATTCATTTAACTTGTTTCTTATGTATTATAAGTATGTATTTACAAAAAAAAAAGTATATAAGTATTGTATCCATTGTCTAGTACCCATAGTACAAGCTCTGCTTAGTTTGGGACTAGATGGTGCTGTGTAGAAAATGTGGCAAAAAAAAAAAAAAAAAAGTTATTATTTTGTCTTCTACTTGTCTACCAACTTATGTAGCTGACAGTACATATTATACCATAAACCCAAGTTTAATGTCTCATGCACGGTCTCATGGTTGTTTTTTTTCTAGTGAATCAGTCATGTCCAATGTCAAAATGATCCTGACTGACCTTTAAGGCTTAAAAGGTAGGCATGCATTAACATTTATAACGAGGCCAAATTATAAACAAAAATATATAAGTTTATTGTTTGTGCAACCTTACTCACATATTTTTACTAATTTCTTCTTTAATTTTCTTCAGATTAGTAAATATAAGCTATATACAGAAAAATGTAGTTACTAACATTGCATATTTACCCAAGGTCGCAGTGCGCTGCATTAACTCTAGTTAGTATAAGTGTACGACAATGATGTAAAAGAGCGGAGCCTCCTAATACAGGCATTGTTTGCCTAAAGGGAGGCTTCAAACACGTTTAAATGTATTGCAATTTTTTATACTCACAATAAACTATTTTGTATTTGTATTTTGTATAAACAGAACACGTAATTATATAACGAGCAAAGGGTGCAACCAGTTTTTCCTCAAAAGAATATTCCCTATACATAGACCATAGTAACACACCGCAGATCGGATCCCTATGCTATAGGTAAGTACATCAACGCTGCGGAACTCTCCGGGCATTGCAGTGTACCTATAATTTCATATTACCTATTTACTCACCATCTAGATGTTGAGATGGGGAGTTCACGGGCGCAATAGGATACGGTTCTTCAGGCCATTCTTCCTGAGCCCCAGGTTGCTCACGCTCTTGGTCCGGTTTAACTGGTTTTGCTGTAATTTTTACTATTTTGGGCGCCACAAATGGTTTGGGGGTACTTAAGATTGGGGCCTCTAGGTTATTCTGTTGCGGTAGAGCTTTTAAAACGTTCAACACTTGCAGTAAAGTTCTAATAGATGAACCAACGTTTTCTTTCGTGATAGGCTTCGGAATTGATTTGTTCAACTGAAGCGAATTTAGTAATGACGCCAGCGGAATTGTGTTTGAAGTTGTTGCTTGCGGAGGCTTATACGTGGTCTGATCTACATCATACTGATAATAATTTGGTTTAAACTCGTCAAAGTTTATATTTGGCGCAGACTGTATTTGTGCTTCCTGTTGTTTTTCATGTTCATAATCGGAAATAACTGTTTCTGGTATACTGGTCGTATATATATTACCTTCCTTGGTATATTGAGGTGAATCGAGTATCGGTTTAAAGCCACTCTGTATTACCGGTTGGGCCAAAAGGAGTTGAGGTCGTTGTTTCTCGTAATAACTTTCAGAAACGATTGTAGGTTGTTTCCTGATAGCAGCTTGTTGAACGTTAATATTGTCATAAACATAATGAGGTCGAGCCGGTCGTGGCTTTAGGTAAACTTGCTCTTTAGGTATTAACACAGATCCTGGTAGTTGTTGTTTCGTAAAGTCATAAACGTTTTCGTTTTCAGGTACTTTAACGGGAGGTGATTGCTCATAGGGAACCAATTTGTATTTTGGTGTTTGTTCTTTTTCGGATAAATAATATCGAATGTTAGGCGAGTCCTCGTTATATAAATTCAAGTAAGGCTTGCGGGTCGAAGATAAATAAGGTATACTGGGAGATTTTGGTATTTGCTTAAGGAGAACTCTGCCAGTGTCGTAATCATTTTGTACGACAACGTTATATTCCGACAGTATTGGATTATAATTTTGCGAAACTTTACTTGGGGTTTGATATATTGGTACACCACCTTTATAATACACTTTTGTTGGATTTGCCGATGCAATATTATGCTGAGTCAATCTGTTCCCTTGATATCTAGGAATGTTTCTATTTGAGTAGATAATTTTCTTTGGCTCTCGGTGATTGGCGTGATTTAGCCCTCCAGCTTCGACAATTTGTGCTTTTTCTACTTCTACTTCCTTTATATTATCGGTCGTCGGAGTGGCTAAGTCATTAGCATAGTAAAATGTCATGTAAGGTATCAGTCGTCTATATCTTTCATTGATAGATAGCTTCGTAGAATTATTATTAGATTTTATTTTCTTTCCACGACTTGTTCTTATAATCGTCTCTTCCACTTTAGATTCCATTGGCATAAAACCCTTCTGCACATCCACCATCATCCCTCTTTTCATTTTAATTTCAGGACTGTTCCCATTTGGTGTTATAGTGATTGATGTGACAAAGGCAGGTATAACTGAAACAATAATAAAATGTATATTATTAACACTGCAACACGCTCATTAAAATAGATATATGAAATATACATGTAGATACATTAGTCGGTTGTAGGAACGTTAGAACAATTTCCCAAGCACAAAAAGACAATGCCCACTAGGGATGGGCCGAATATTCGTTTTATATTCGTTATTCGGCATATTCGGCAGGTTTACCGAATATTCGTATTCGGCCGAATATTCGGCTAAATCACCGAACGTTCGGCAAAGTGGTACTCAAAGTATTTTTACTGTATTGAGCCGTGTATGATTGAGTATGAGTTGAGTGTTAAATGGGTTATGTTTATGAGGTAAGTAATTTACATGTTTTTGTCGGCACTATAGTTTTATTTTACAATAACAGCAGATAAAAAGATGGTTATTAAAAACCAAATATATGTATGTAGCTATTTTGGGATTAAGCTACAGTGAACTCTTTATAATAAAATAATATGTTATTATAATCGGGTCTTTAATGTAAGAAAGAATTGCATGATTAAATTACAACATTTCAGCAGATATGATAATCATATTTCTAGTTTCTACTTAAAGTGGCAAAAATTATTCATTGAAAATAAACAGTTATTGTCTTATAAAGTTTAAACGTTAAAAGTATTAAACCAATATAGTTTTTTTTAAGAGAAAGAATTAATTGCATTTTTTATAGTTTAGTTAGTAGTAGTTTAGATTTTAGAGATCAATCAATTATCCCTACGCAAACAGAGTTACTCTATTATAAATATTAGTGACATACTAAGACAAATATGAGATCTTTATAAGAGACCAAATCGAATATAATAATACAGGAACATAACCTTAAGAATTCACTTTTTATTTAAGATACATGAAGGTAAATTTTCTTAAAACGCCCATCCGCGCTCTTTTCGTAAACGCATTCAGACTTGTACCTATTGTTTACTTTAGGGAATCAATTATGCCGAATATTCGGCCGAATATTCGGTTCGGTAAAAGTTTTACCGAATATTCGGCCGAATGTTCGTATTCGGTGAAATCCATGTTCGGCCCATCTCTAATGCCCACTTCGAGGTCAAAATTGCTTTTCAACTTGACATTGTACCGAATAACTTGTGATTCAGTAAGAGTTTGTACTGGAAGATTGCAAAAACAAAAAACGATTAACAATGATATGGTTAGCTCTGTAGATGATTGAATCATTAGATAAAATAGGTACATATTCATTATTATGCAGGGATACCTAATATAATCCTCACGTTTTCATATTAATGTACCTGCCTACCTCGTGAACCTCGTGTGGCAATGTAAAAAATAAATCATTTATCAAATTAGATTAATAAACCAGATCATAATGCAGCATAATATTATCTTGTGACCTTATAAGATTTCAGACTGAATAGAACATAGATAGGTACAGTTCTATTTAACAGTAATATTTTGATTCGATATCCTTATAGAAAGGCACCTACAATTGTAAGCACTGAACCCCATATATGTATTATTAAATATAGATAAACTTATTAGCTGGACTACAGGCAGAAATACGTAATAGTGCTCATTTAGGATTCGATAAGACTATTGAAAAACCAGTAAGGTCAGGTGGGGTAAGAGGAACATAGTTTACTGGTTTTTGAACATTACGACCTATAGCTATTAAAAATATGTACGTATTCTAATAGCAATACAAACAAAGTTTCGCTAACGAACCATGCTAACTGTTATTTTAACACAGAAATTGATTCTTCCAGTAATAACGGAACAATCTGACTACAAAGCCAGGTCTTCTAATTGTTCCTCTTTCCCGAAATTTGGGGTAAGAGAAACGCTTCGATTCGTACAAGTAAAAACACGTATTTTTACATGTATCTCTAAAAATTTGAGAACTGCCTTTCGACGTAATGGAAATGAAACTATACCATAGTTAAAATATGGTTTAATTTAGCAATACCGAACAATAAAAAAAAATTGGGGTAAGAGGAACATATTAGTAAGATCAGGGGTTGTAAACTACGAATGTTAAAAACATTATGCTGTAATTTGGTTTTTAATAAAAATATTAAGGAAAATAAACGATGAATGTCACTAAGTGAGTGTGGTGTGTATTTATTATAAATGTATCTAAATCGGTTTTCCAACCGTGAGTAACTCAACTGAATAAAAACAAACACAAATAATTGTAAAAATCTTTGTTTTACTTAACAAACGTACAAAAAACTTAAAACACTTTTCTGTCATTTTTTCACTCTGATCGTTATGCATGAACGAATATACTGCACTGCGTTTATACATAATGACCAAAATAATGGTATGGTATGGTATTCCATAATGTTTTGAGGCTGCATAACCCGACAGTGCACCACTTTTAACAGCCGCCACTGCTTCTAACAATTTTTCTTTCGGGTAAGAGCTCCGTTCCGTTTTTCTTATATAATTTCGAGGCATTTTACTTTTTCTGTAACAAATAAATATATGTACCTCCAATACGGTAAAAATAAATTACAGGAACAACTAACAAGCTTGTTGTATAGAGATATCAACACATTTTGGGGCGCACACATAGTGCCTTGTATGGGTACGATGAATGACTGTCAATTGGCCCGAGTCACTACACAAATTAAAGCTGTATAATAATTATAAGCGCATGTACAAATAGCTCCGCGCGCCAAGATGAGTTAAACCATGTATTTCTACCTACCTAATCTAGATAGGTGATTTTCAACTTGCAAAATGTTTGTTACCCCTAAAACCGGGAAAGAGGAACATATGTTTCTCTTAACCTGGTATGGTAGTTCCTCTTTCCCGGCTTGGTATTTTGTAGCTTATGTTTTTGATGACATCGAAAAAGCACTAAAAACACATGCTACAAACAACTTATCATGCGGAAAATAAAGATTCAACATTAGAATTACACTTACCAACAAAATTGCGGCTATCACAGATGTTTTAATCCCTTAAAAAATCGCCCACAAAAAACACCGCTAGGTCACATTTTTATAGTTTGTCAACAGATTTTTTCTTTCTGTTTTACTCACGTACTTATTGTGTTGTAGTGCCATCTATCCATAAAATATTGAAACTATACCTAATACTGTTTTATCGACAGAGTAACCATAGAGCTGGGCTTTATAGTTTTCTATTTATGAGTTACTGTTCCTCTTCACCTGGCGTCCCTCTTACCCCACCTGACCTTACCTTATTAGTTACCAAATGTTTTGATCTAGTGTTATTATGAAGTTATTCCGCTAATTTACTACAGCTCTATTCGGGGCAATAATTTATTTGATATCGATTTGTTGTACGCAATAACACCAAAACAGTTGGCGCACCTGCTCATCTTACACATACGATTACGACTCACCGCTTTCATATGTTATTGTGAAACAATCATCTAATTGCTTCTGACCATCATATTAATCAGTATCAAATTGACCTATTTAACCGCCGAGGTCTCTGTTAAGTAACAGATAACTGATCAACTTAATAATATCGAAACGCATTTTACTTTCACTGGCCAGATTCCTGTTCCGTCGGTGAGTGCTTAATAAATCTCTAGGTCTGTAGTACCTTCAGACTTGCTAAGAATACCCGTTTTGTGTTATGAAATTCGATCTAGTTTTAACAATAGTGTTTAGAAGATAGATAGATGCCTAGTTACATTTATGTTAAAACATTCAACGGCATTACCTATTTGAAGTACCTATTTTATACCGTATCTACAAAATGTTTACGATGATATTATTACGTTGGAAACTTTTCGCAGCTGCCTATTAATTATCTAATGATCGCAGTAAATCTTTTTGCATTGCCATTTATAATTAGCTAATTCTCAACGGTTGTTAAGTGTCATAGTTGTTTTTTTATAACCCCGACGATATTTTTTACCATCATGTATCAATCACTGCAATTAGGTACGAGTTTCGTCATTCGCCACAAGCTTAAAAAAACGAAACTACTAATAAACAACTGTGGATTAGATACTCTCTGATAGAATAGTACCTACACAGTTATTTAATAGGTGTTCAATGTAAGTATCATCTCGCTGTGTCTTTTATATCGTTAATTGTGCAATGTGTTTTGGTCATCGCGATAAATTTTCGCTTTCACACGCACTGACTGTTCCATAATTTGAATCATAGAACATATAGTTGATGATACAATCTCTTCTTAATTAATATCTACGATTACGCTAAATATACGTAATCAATTACACACTAATATTTATGGGCTATTCCATCACCGTCAAGCATGTATTTGGAGCCAATGCAAGACAGATGAATCTTAAAGGTAGGGACGCGAAGCTGCCGTACACAACGGTACTCGAGAAACGTGACTAAAGGGATCGTTCTCAGTCACTAACGCAACCGAAGGCAATTAATTATAATATCGTCACGCTCAATATTTCAATGTAAGTATAATAGATGAAGATATACCTACAGATCATACCTTTATCGGTGTCAAGTAATCAATCGATAAAAGTACCTAATTGTATAAATGTAGAGCAAGAGTAGGCACGTATTCTCGATCGCCAATTCAAGCATAGTGACTGCGATTACGAACTTCAGTCTCCATTTTTTGTCTGACACCTATGTCCACACCGATGTCTATGAGTTGCTGGAATATGTACGTCGTAAAAGGCACGACGACAGGACTGGTGTCGTCGCCACGCACTTAGAAACCCAACGCTAAGGGTAGATAGAATATGAAATCTCCGCCCTGGACAAATATTTGAAAGGCCTACAGATTTTAGTTCAGAGTCTGGTTGCTTGAGTGGTTTGTTTTTGAACCTAACAGAAGAAATCACATGATTCATTAAAAAATATTAACGCTTTCTCTGGATTTACTTTTATTACTTATATTTCAGGTTTGGTTGAGAAGAAAAGTGAGATTAAGAGATACTTATACGTTATATTCAAACTAATAGAAGCCCTACTAGCACTTGCATTAACGTGCTAGCATGTATAGCCTTACTATTAAATATCAATCATAGCACTTGAAAATTACATAATTTCCAGTCTTTAAAAAATTGATTGACTATTTCGAAAATACCTTACATTGAAAAGTTTAATGACACTGTCTTAAATGTTGCAAAAGTAAATAGGTATCTAACCTCACCATGGTCTCCTTGCTTCATAGATATATTTTATTAGACATACATTAGATTGTGTGCAAAGCGACAACGAAATAAATAGTAGGTAAGCATTTTAGAAAGGCAGGATCGTTCGTGTGTCGAATAACGGGTAGAGCCTTGGAGAAGTGACTGGCTCTGCACACGGAGATCCGTATCCTGACTGCAGCTGACTAACTCACACTGATCTAACGATACCTACCGTTAATTAATATATTCACCAAATAATTTTAATTAGAACTTGTCCCTACTGCTTTCCATTTTCCTCCTACACCATCAAGATTTAACGGAAAGTCAAGTAAGGAAACGAAACTACTTACTTAAGATTTCTATAAGTGTGCACAGATTTAACGGCAAATTGACACATTTTCTGTTTTAAAATTATACAGGATGTAAACGAATTCGTGTAATTCCTTCAAACCACATGATCTATTAATGGTATAGATTAACCACGCACGGAATTTAGACTGATTAAAATTTTTTTTTTTTTCACTGTTTTTTTTTTGTTTGGTTGAAAATGTTGATGCCATGCATAAATGAATGAAGGCACGGCGACACAGCTGACGGGCATGAGTAGTACGATATCGTTCCACGCAGTCAGTTAACTTGGGACGCTACATTACTCAGATACCTACAGAATACCATGGTTAATTTTTTGAAAACTTTTTTTTGTTTATTCTGGAAAAAACCAATGCCGAGTCAATCAGTGTCACCAGTAGATCACGCGGTTTAAAGGAATTATACGAATTCGTTAACACCCTGTATATACTATTTTAGGCATGTATTAAACGGCGAAAAAGCTAGATTTTCCAGTTCAATTGCTACCAATTAACTTAAACTGGAAGTGGTTACGTCAAGCAGCGTACTGTAAAGTACCTTGACCTGCAGATAATGATAGCGTCCTTCTGACTTTTAGACCATTCATGCCGATGGAATATAATACACCACTGTTTAACTGCTGACACACGTTTCAAACATTTAACTGCACGAAAATGCCCTTTAGCTGTACCTATGCAGTCTGAAATATCAAATTAAATAGATTGAATATTAATTTATTTCGTTTACATAGAACCAGTAATTTTCTGCACGTGCATGCATATCACTATGTAATACAATTTTATTTTTAATAGAGCATAAAGCAGATTAGCGCGTCATTTTCACACCCTACAACGAGTTTAATTTAATTTTAATTAAGAATTTTATAAATTGTCGTGATGGCCCGGAGGTTACAGACCCGCTTGTTAAATACCGGGTTGCAGGTTCAAACCCAAGCATGACTACCAATTTGACTTTTTCAATGGCATATGTACTTTCTTAGTTAATTTGAGTCGCCACTGACATATACAGTGAAGAAAAACATCGTGAGGAAACCTGGACTTTAACACGCAGTGAGAAAGCGTGGCGATCAATGCTCGTTCTTTCTCTGTGTATGAAGAGGCCTTTGTCCTGCAGTGGGACAGTTACAGGCTAATATTTATTTATTTTTTATAAATTTCATAGGCATTTGATACCTATCTGTTAATTAGAAACCTGAACAGGATATTGATTTTGTGACAGATAAAGGACAATCAATCTCCGGTAACATGTCAATATTACTGTTTGAACGTGAGATCAAATGACCGATCTACTTTATTATCCACGACCATATCTGCTTAGTCATATTACGCACTTTGCACGACGCTAATGCACAAAAGTGAGTGTTATTTTTTGTGCCGTGAATGGCGGAATTGAGAGCAATTTGGGTAAGTTAGCGGTTTCAGCGAAGGTCAGTATTATTAGGTATTCTATGATAAAAATAATTTATATGATCCGGCTTATACTTCTCATATTACATGACGCTACTTGGCGCAGTTTTCTTGTGTACAAGGTATCTATTAGGGTTTTCGCCCCGGGTACCCGGAACCGGGAATTCCCGGGAATTTGGGGATTTTAGGACCCGGGAATTATTTGGCGGGATTCCCGGGTACCCGGGAATTTTTTGAAATGAAGAAATGATGATGAAAAATGAAGGGTCTGCACGCTTCCGAAGATTTTAGAGCATGTGTGAATGGGGTAAATGTATCGTGATGTCAGCACACAGTACTGTTGTCTCTGTTTAGTAAACAAATTCTAAACGCTTTTTTTTTGTAAATTTTTTTTTTTGTAGAAACTATTCACAATCTTTATCTTTTGTGTAATTTCGAGATTTATAATGAAAATACACAGGGTGTAAACGAATTCGTGTAATTCCTTCAAAAAGCGTGATCTACTGATTAACCCTAAATGGTTTTTATTTTAAATACAAAACAGTTTATTTAAAAAAAAAAGTTCTGTTTTCGAGCCCTTTTTGCGCCCCGAGTTAACCGACTGCAAAGAACGATTTCGTGCTAGCCAGCTGTGTCACCGTGCTTTCATTCATTGATGAGTGTTCGTCGAAATGTTCCAACGAATAAAAAATCTATTTAGCATTATTTTTTGTACCTTATTAAATTAGCTGGTTGTGTTTCGATCACATATCACTACCGCGAGACAAAAATACTTTATTTTTAATCTAGCTAAATCCCGTGCTCGGTCATTCTACACCAGTAGTAGATCATGTGGTTTTAAGGTATTACACGAATTTGGTAACACCGTTTATATTCATTCACCCTATTGTTATTCCGTAATATTTTGCCATATTATAAAAAGTCTTCTTTTCATATTATGTAAAGAAGACTTTTTTCATTAAAAAAACTCGCGACGTCACACAATAAATAATAAATAAAAGACGTAACTGTTCCTAGTTAATTTTTTTAAATAAGTGTAAGATTTTTTATTTTAATAAGAAAAGTCGGTTGGTATGTTAGACAATTTATCATGTTTAAGGTACTTACACAAGTTTAATGTTGAAATATACGAGAAAAACTATATTTATACAAAAAACATGAAAATTCCCGGGTACCCGGGAATTCCCGGGAATTAAGAGAAAAAATTCCCGATTCCCGGGAACTCAAATAGGCCGGGAACGCGAAAACCCTAGTATCTATGTACAAGGACGAACAGGCGCGGCGGCCCGGCGACGGCTGACACGTAACGACAATATGTAGTAGAATACAGAAATAAATAATAACACCCGCCTGGGGTTACCAGATGATAGGAATTTTCCTGGCATGTCCGGAATTTTGACCTTCCGGCAGGGAAACAGGAAAAAACTGTAGCTACCTAATTGGCAGGTCTTTTTGAAGTTGAAAGTGGAAAATATAAGAAATAAAAAATAATCATTCTGCGCATATTTGGAAATGTCGCTGCCATTTCATACCACATACAACGTTCAGATAGAATGTTGGGTTTACTGAAAAGTCATGGACATTATCAGGAAATCTCATTAATTGATCTAGTAACCTTACACCCGCCAAAGGTTCTCCGTAATTTTGACAAAGCAGCAAGATAAATCGTGATCAATGATTCATTTGTCAAATTATGCACACCGTAATGATCAGTCATTGTTTCAATCAGTCACGATTGCATGCCCCATCGCAGGATATCTTTTTGCATTATTATAAGTAGATAAACATTGCTTGTGTGCGAAACTTTGCTTTGTTTTGTCTTCAGAATTGTTTGTACTTACCTAGCGTTTATTTTAAAATTACCTACTACCACAGAATAGAAACTGTGAAAAGACTACTTACCCAGAGAAAACTCGAAGTGGTATTTGCAATTGATGATTGGTCTATTTAGTCACTATACAAGGCTAGTCGGAAAGCGGGTACTAATCCGAAAGGGTGTCAAAGTAGGTACCCAGCATAACAATGAGTCACTTTTGTTCCACAACTTTCCCCAAAAGTCAATAGTTTAAGACCTGTTAAAAGATTTCATAAAAAAATGCTAAAATCTACCTCTCAGTTAGGATCAGCTGTGATTCCATTTTCGGTCATATGTGGGGTCACGAATTAAAACGTCATTTGCTGCATTCGTAACTAAACCAGGTATAAAGCATTTTTGAAAAAACTGAAATAAACAACATGAAAAACAATGATTTGAAATTTTAACACTTGATTTAAAATAGATATCAAGGATACTTTATGTGGCCCGCGAAGGGGGTACTACCCCCTTTCCGACTAACCTTGTATAATTTTCTCAGTCTGCCGTTGGTTTATCTCGAAATGAATGCAGATAATTTGCTAGGTAAGCCCTTCTACCCTTCGCATTTTCCCCGGGCGAAGGGGATACACGAAGATTATCCGAAAAAAAAACGGTAATAAAACAGCCAGACCACGCATAAACGCAAAGCCAGTATGTCGCACTGGTAACAGCAGCAGTTTTGGAGAAAAGTTGTATTGTTATCCCACTGTGTCACACGTGATTTTTTTTAGGAGATCAACTATTATGCTACTTCATTTGGAAAAGCCGGATTTAATGCAGATCAAACACTCCTATTTTATGTCAAGTAAGAAACAAGTAATTGCTATTTCTTATCATCACCACGGACATGGACATACTTTTTTCACCCACTGTAGAGATGTGCCATACTTGGTCTGCGCATCCAGATCTCATTTTTTATATTCATAATAAATAATTTATAAGTAAGTATACCTGTCGTGTATTAAAATAAATAATACAAGTTTTATTTTGTGTTTACAAACCTAAGTACAAACTGGATGGTATGCCTAGGCTACATTTATAAAAAAAAATGTGAGAGACTGGAGAAGATAGGTATCGCAATACCTGATACCATGGTAGTATCTCATCATTGTGTAAAAAATTAGGTTGTCAGCTGTAGATAGTTGGGCCCTCGTCACGCTGCGCAGGCGCACGCACGACAGACCGTGCACAATGCGCACGTCTCTCAAATTATAACTAAAACTCTGCGGAGACATCAAGATAACAAGTCAGTACCTGAAGTACTTCCTTCACACAATTACTTTATGAATTTCAACTTTATATCATGAATCTGCTACTACACTGATCTCGTGACTATTAGAAATGAATAACACATCAATCTTGACACTAATTTGAGTTTCAATCCTAGTTTAATATTTTAGACTGCTTGATCAGAACGCTGGAGGAGCTCGTGGCTAAATAATTACAGCCGCATAGACCGATCTTCCGGGTTAGGCCACGCTTGCCGAGGTTGGTCTGTGGATGGGTGACCATTTACCATAGCGAGTTTCCTCCGTGCCTCGGAAAGCACGTAAAGCCGTTGGTCCCGGCTGTCATTTGTAGATCTTTGACAGTCGTTACTGTTGGTCAGAAGCCAGAAAGTCTGACAACCAGTCTTACCAAGAGTATCGTATTACCCAGTTACTGGGTTGTGGAGGTCTGATAGGCAGTCGCTCCATGTAAAATACTGATATTCAGCTGCATCCGGTTCGACTGGAAGCCGACCCCAACATAGTTGGGAAAAGGCTAGGCAGATGATGATGATCAGAACGCTGATTAATGTCTCGATTTTGACTCTAGATTTTGGGACTGCCTCGTTAGTCTAGTGGACGCTAGCGCGACTGCTGAGCGTGAGGTCCTGGGTTCGATCCCCAAGTCGGGCAAACTGTTATTGAGTTTTTCCGTATGGAATTTCTCAGTAGCAGCCTGGAGTTTGGATTTGTGCCCAGTTGATGGCAATAGGCTCGCCCCACTATTACATGGGACTTAAACATAACGGCGAAATGATGGTGTAGGTACTATACACCTCTGCCCAACTCTTCGAGGAATACAGGCGTGATGTTGTTTAATATTTTATCCTACCATTAGTCTCTGTTCTAATCTATTTTAACAACCCAAAAAAAGGTTCTATAAGTTATAATATGCCTACCTAGTATTTTCTTTGTTTTAAACTTAATTTGAATCGGCTTTCGTTCGTTTTAAAATCATATAATGAATAAAGAAATACAAAACAAATTATGAATGCATAGAATTATAGGATTCATTTGGAACATTGTATAGGACCCATGGTTACGGAGGTATCTTATTTGTTGATATCAAAAACATGCATAAGAAAAAGACTGCCAATTAACTTTCTTAATATTTAATAGTTCCAATGAAAGTAAATATTTAATATCAACAGAATGACTCACCAGCACCATCTATTAAACATCTTTATAGATACTTACGTACACGCCTAATAGCCACTTAAAATACATTGCCAAGGTAGATCATTAAACAGGTAATGACCGGATATGTAGCTATCTTATTATATTAGTGATAGATGCGCCTTGTATTGGAGCCAAATTTTTATGTCAGCGCAAACGGAAACTACCTCTTTAGACGGAAATAAATAAATTACTTAACCACGGAAATGTCACTACCGATAAAACGAAGTTATTATTATTCATATCCATAACTTTCGCTCGAGCGAGTTTTGACAAAATATTATATCGATTTCCTTCCGATTGTCATCAGAGTACTAGGTATAATGATATTATGTTAACGGCACCAGAAAAATTGACCACTTTCACTTAATTTATTAAAAAATAAGTTAGTAAAAGAATCTAATCTATATTCAGATAACAGCTTGAAAAAGTAGATGCCTTCCTCGACTTGTTATTTATCCAAGATAGTGAAAATAAAATCTTCATGATACATTATTCTACCGCTGAATCCGGTTGTTACATGAAAATTATTATAGTTTTTTGCGTGTTTTGGATCAAAATTGGCGTGTTCCGAAGTCATCGTGTATTTCCTATAAACAAAAACTCAAAGTTCGAGAAAGTAAGATATTAAGGTGAAAGCGAAACTCGACCACAGTGTACGGGACAGACGCCAAAAGTTATTACATAAAACGCGTCTTGTTTACCGATTAGGTGAGATTGTGTGGCGGACGCAATGACCCGCAAGCCGCAACTGCCGTGTGACATACGCACCAGATGACCATAACGAAGGCAGCTATGCTACGTGCTAACCATAACAACAATACTTTATGGACTTATATTGTACTAATGACCATGAAGATTTCTCGCGTCGCGAGTTCACAGTTTATGAGAACAAAGATTTCTTAAGTGTTTAAATGTTAAGGTTAAAATAGGTTGAGCAGCATTAACGCTTCCATAACGTTTTCTTCTGTATAAAAGCTTTAAGGAGAAACCGCACAATACACGCTTTCCCAAATGTCGATTATGTCTGTGCGGCGCAGTCCGCCGCTACCCAACGAAACGATAGAATCATGGCTATGGCCACTTAACATTTTCCAGGGCAATGATGATGGGGAGCAGAATCATCGCCCCGCTTGACGCAAGATGACTTCACACAAGCATTATCCCTCATTTAGGAGAAACCTAATATCCTGAACCTAAAGGCCTTGAATGTGATAAGAGATAAGTCGAGAGAAAATCCTTTTTTATATGTTTCCTTCTTATTGTTCTGCCTAGCCTTTTTCCCAACTATGCTGGGATCAGCTACCAGTTGTTTCCTTCTTACTAAAACTGGTTAAAGATATAACACATAATATAAGTTATTTTTATATTCATTTTCGTCCGAGTTCAAAATCGCGGTCCTAGAGTCAGTTACTGACTAATAATTTTAATAACCCCAAGGTTGTTTTCGCATAATGAAAATACTTCCGCGCTTACATATTGTTCAACTTTAATTTTCCCTACATTTCAATCCTTGAGCGAGCAAGAATTCGTGTTTATAACTCAACTGTATTTAGGATTATAAGGGATTAGTAAATAAAGTAAATTGGAGGGATTGTGTGAGAGATGTTATGAATGAAAAGGGAGTAAATCATAGCGGGACGGCTAATACGGAAGAAGAAGAAAATATTTTGCGTCGAATCCAAGTAACTTGGAATAAGGGCAGAAAGAAAAAGAGCAAATGAAGTGTTAAGATTTTAAAGCTTCATGTTTCATGAAATTAGACAAAACATATTTACTATTTGCCGTCTCAATGAGAAACTAATCTCTTGTCACACAATATTTCACCAGTAAATATTGATTGTATCCGCTCTGGCACTCTCACTAGCACTCTCAAAGCGGCTCCTTTCCAGTTTTATCGCTGTCCGTCATTGTTTGTAGTGCATACAAAACAGAAGTACATTCAACGAACGAAATACTATTACTAACTAGTAACGATACATCTTAAACTTTTCTATTTATGATGCTAACGAGTTACAAACAAACATAATTTCACATTTACGTAATAATATGTCACAATTCACAAGATCGCCAGAAGAATGAAATAAAACATTAATTTACATATTTTAACAAATTCTTATAGCATTTTTGTTATATCGATACAACCTTCTTTTAAAATGTATCATACAAATGCGTTAATAACTAGGTCAAGATCTTAATACCTTCTTCAAGCTATTATAAACGCATCCGACGTCGTTCGTCTGCAAATTCTTATCATGGCCGAACTTGTACTTTATTAGTCGATCCATTATTCTGTCGCACGTTATCTGGATCTTCAATGTTAACCACTCCGTGGGACCAGTTGATGCACCGACTTTTAATAACTAAATAGACCCTGCGTTTACTTTTAATGATAGCTAATTGATAGGTGCAAGTGGTCCAACAATGTGTGGTCTACTGTTTCTTCATCGCCCCCTTATCCATTCCATTGTTTGGTATTCGCATGGTGAAACACTGCTATTCTTTTTTACGCCTACGAGATAGCCAAAAGCTTCCTTAACAATATTATGGTAATATCTGCTAAAATCGAGACGGCTTTTTGCCAACCTTGGCTTAATTTTTGATTACAATGGAAACGATTTTTTATTTGAATATCATTAGAGCGTACAAAATAATCATTGCATACGACAAACGAGGCGTGATATGAAATACACACAATTAAGAATAGCATTTATAAATCTAATTACATAGAATATTTTATTTGTACATTTCTATGGTGGTGTGAGAATATTAAAAAAAACACTCAAAATAAATATAATATAAGTATAGCTAAAGCTTATGGATCGATAATATTAAATGAATGCACCTATTTCAAACCGATGGTCCACAACGAGGTACAGGGCTATGGACAAACCTTTTGTAACAGTTGACAAATCGTAAGTAGGCCAACATTATGCTATGCCCCTTTACCGATCCAGTATGCACATTCTAAAAGCATATCTGATCCATACATTTCATTCCATTGCCTAATATAAATGTGTTATATAGAAATTCAAACTATTCAAATGTCAGCTTAGTTAGTGTTCCTACAACGCGTAATATCTAAGAAGCTGCAAAATTACATGCCCAATTCTAACATTAACTTAATTAATCAAGTTCTAAATAAGGATCGGCACAATGAAATGCAGTTTATTACGTACGTATACAGGTTTTCCTAACATTCATTAAATTGCGAAATTGTGATTCAGTACCGCAGTTGTCTCTTACTTAGACAGCCTGGTTACTTGCCCAAAATACGATTCCCAGAATTAGACTTTGAGAATAACTAATTACTGATTCACATCCTCAATTTTTTTCAGTTTTTGAAGATTTGAGGTTCTCCATACTATAAAAAACATAATTTTATATGAAAAATGACAACATTAGCAGTATTATTGATCATAGAACCGTCAAAATACCATCGAGCCCAGATTTTCAAAGCGTAACGATTCCAGATGATATCCTCGTATTCATCCATCATTAATTACATGTCATTAGACTACCAACAGTACCAAACCAACAGTGATCGCATAATACCCCTCAATTTACCAGGCGTACATTGCCCGTGATTTGACATTTGACCGGCGCTGGTTGCACGGGAATGTCTCAACAATCACAATGGATCTTTAAATGTGAACACGACGCGCGCCATACTTACACATACATACGCACTTAATTAACCGAGTTAATTACGATGTAACAAATAGACGCGTGTCGCGTGCCTCACTTAGCACTAGCTCAAGGCAATGTTTATTTACGTAAACTCGCGGATATCGCGAGAATGTCGATGCAGTGTCAAAGTAACACTTTGGTATTTTTTGGAAGTATTCGTGTCAATTTTTGCAATAACGTTTTTGTAAGTCTTTAATTCTAGGTTATTCGACTTTCGTAATTTGGCATCTTCAACAATGATATTGACACAAAGCAGGTATTAATCTACAAACTAAATACAAATCGAGATTCCTTGAAATATGAGCTGAAAAACTTCAATAGATACAAGAACAACGTTCGAAATGTAAAGTGGGGTCGATACGTCCGATAAAGTCTTATTGATTACCGTGGGAACAAACGAACTATTGAACACCGCATACCATTGTACATATCAATATAATCTATGCAACCGAAGTGATTCACGCAATGCTTAATTAAACGCAATAAGAAGCCTATAAATTAAATTACTTACTTAATAACCTAGTTTTGGCTTGTCCTTATAAAGGAACACATTAAATAATAGCTACTCGTTGTACAACCTGAGCTATAATTTATTGTGATGTGGAACATCCGTATCGCAACGGTCTATTGCAGCCAGATTATATGACTAACACAACGCTAAATTCTATAAGTCTTGCTTACTTGACTTTACATTTTGGTTTTATAGATTACCTCCTTGCCATTAATCCTGAAATTGAATTAATCATCAAGGTGGAATTTTAGATTGAGAAAAACAAGAAACAGACTTCTTTTTATACACAACTTGAGGTATTGTAGCGGAATTATTAATGGTTTAACATTTAAATCGAAGTATATCATGCAGACGGAAGTCTCATGCAAATAAAACTTGAAACGCAAATTCTTTGTAACATAGGTTAGCAGATAATCTGAGAAGATTCGATTCGAAACGGTTGACATGATTTCTCTTAAAAGGGGAAACCTGTACTGACTGTCGTGACGTCATTTTGTCTCACTTTAACTAATTTCTCAGAACATACTGCTCAGTAAAAGCTGACTGAGAGTGAAACTTTATGTTAAAATAACATATCATAAATAATATATAAGTATATCTTCATTAGCACAATACGCAACTACATATGTATAATATAGTAAACGATTGTTAATTTATTGGCCAATTGAAATCGTATCCTGAATATAATGTCAACATCGAGTAACGTACAGTGGTCTAATTTGAAAGCTGGCTTGACTGGACATTTACCTTTGCATGCATAATTGACCGGAGGAACCGAAGGGTGTCGTAAGTAGTAGAGCAATGTTCATTTAAAGTGAACATTGATTTATATGGTATGAATGAAAGACCTTTAAAGAACTAAAGACTTTTAAGAACTAGACCTAGTTGGTAAATTCGAATTATGAAATATATTTTCATGTTTTGGTAGACTTTGTATAAAGGAAGCCTAATGGACAGTGATCGAAAAAAGGTGAGCTAATTTCCCTAAACTTCAAAGAACAGAGACAAAAACTGGAGACTTCCTTACGACAACATTTTTTTTTCGTGAAAATTATTCCGGGTTTCGAGACATCACTAAAGTACATTTAATATTAATGTTAATAGTACAGAAAACAATTAAATTCGTTTCCTATTTTTGTTTCCAAAAATTATCAAAAAACCAGACGACACGTTTTTCATTGTGTTTAAAAAAGAGATTGTTTAATGTTTTCAAAACGGAGATTGTCTTTTATTTTTTGAAAACAAATGAAAGACAAAATCCGAGAAAATTCTCCCGAAAAAAAAAATGTTGTCGTAAGGAAGTCCCCAGTTTTTGTCTCTGTTCTTTGAAGTTTAGGTAAATTAGCTCACCCTTTTCCGATCACTGCTAATGGAGTATTGTAAGAGTCTTACAACTTGCGTGGCATTCTGTAGTTTTGTCGTATCACCATGGGCAAAAGGTGTGATGTAATACAGCATGACTGGTTAGTCACTTTACATCCGAATACCATGAACTCTGCTCATCATTCTGTACAAGGTTTTCTATGGGACAGCTATACCGGATTTTATTCTACAAGGTTAGTCGGAAAGGGGGTGCTAATCCGAAAGGGCGTTAAAATACCCATAATAATGAATAACTTTTGTTCTACAACTTTAAACAAATGTCAATAGTTTTAGGGAAACAGATGTTCAAAGATTTCATATAAATACTCTAAAAATAAGCTAAAATGTATCGATCCTGAGCTATGATCACCTGTATTTACATTTTAGGTCATATTTGGGGTCGCGAATTAGAAGCTTCATTTTCTGAATTCGTAACTAATAAAAACTAGACAATTTTTTTTTTTTTAATCTTTTTTATTTAAATTTGGGTATTTATCCATGTGGATACGCCAACCCCATCATGCCTTATGCTAACTACCGACATCAGGTATCTTATTAAATAAAACTAAAATTAAATAAAAGTTTGTAAAAATCCTAGTCAACGAAATGAACCAACTGAGCCAACCTTTTCGCTAAGTCATAATTCGGCTGCGCTAAAATAGTTTGTACTAACCCCACCTCTAATAAATTTAATTTAAACTCATTGATTAAGATTTCCCTTTGATTTTGATTCCTAACACAATCCATCAGCAAGTGTTGTACATCTTCGATCACATTACAAGAAACATAATTGGGTGAGTTCACTTTCTTCATTAAGAACGCAAACTTAGCTGATGGATAGTGTCTAGACTATTAAAATCGTATTAAAAAAAAAGTAAAATGAAAATAATTTTGCATGGAAATTAAAATTATCGAATTTTTAAATTTTAACACTTTATTTAAAACAGTCATCACTTCATCAGTGATACTTTAAGTGGCCCGCGGATTTGTATCTCTTTTCCGACTAACCTTGTAGGTATAATAAAATTTGTACAAAATGATGAGCAGATTTCATAGTTTTCTAATGTAAAGTGACTAACCAGTCATGCTTTATATGTATCTACTTATCTGCTATCTCCAGGTTTTATTATAAATATATTAAACAGCAATTTTATACAGAAGTACAATACGGCCGACGTATCTTGGCGAGTCTGAAGTTAGCTGATTAGCTGCGCAGTAAACAATTTCGTTTCTAAAAGATTCATTACGCAGCCAAACAACCAACTTCAGACTCGCCAAGATACGTCGGCCGTATTGTACGAACTGAATTCTCTGCGCTTTGCAGCCAAAACACGGAAGTAACAACCAGTATACAAAATCGTAACCGATTGTAAGTTTCGATTCGTGAGTCATTCGAAATTAATTGAATTTCAAACCATAGTCATAATATCATAGATCGTGGCGAACCATAGGATATTTTTATGTAATATGTTAAAAATAACGAATCGGTTTTGTTAGTTGATATGCTTGGCACGTGACAGCAATGGTCATTGGTCATGGCGGAGGTCGCGAGGGTCGTCCGCGCCGACACGGACAGTGAAAGCGAGCCATCCGTAACTAACAATATGCTCACACACTGTAATCTGTCTCTACATAACGAACACATGTAAGGTTTCCAATCGATAATATAAGTAACACGGAAGTGATTATCTCATTAATCCAGTTAATTGTGCTAACTGGAAATGAAACGAACCAATTACGTCAACTGTACGTTATGCCCTGCCAGTGTTCTTAAACAAGAAGTGGAAGGCCAGCAATTATTATATTGATGTTTAATTATTTCCTAAGGCGAATGCTATATTATGCTTCGCTACGTGTAGCTTGCTGAAACCTGGTGCCTCAAAAGTCGAAACATAAGTAAAATAAGCGCTTTTGAAATGTGGTGCTGGAGACAAATGCTAAAGATACCATGGACAGCCATGAGGACAAACCGATCGAGGAATCGATTTTACAAGAGCTCCACATCAAAAAACGACTTACATCTCTATGCCGAGACCGTCAACTAAGCTTCATGGGACATATATAATGCGATCACATATCTATGCATGAGTTGGAGAAGCAGTTGATCGTGGGACAGATACAGGGGAAGCGCTCCAGGGGCCGAATTCCAACACGATGTTGTAAAAGTATTGTAGAGGCAACAGGAGAAACTCTACAACGATCTATTGAACTGGCGCAGGACAGAAGCAAATGGAGAAAAATTATATATGGTCACGATCCTCATTAGTGAGGGTACGACAAAGAAGACGTGTAGCATGTGCCTAACGAATTGTTCAAACGCAGGAATTTTAAGTCCAATGTTGGAAGTCTCAATGTGATTGATTACTGGTATAAGATGTCACAAAACAATGGTGTCGGATGAAATAAAATGTAATATTGTTTCACTAATACAACATGTTATTTAACAAATCAGTGATACGAAGTGGTGAAATGGAAAATAAAGAACATAACAAATGTTTATAAAGAATGTCAAAATATCAGTCGTAACATGTTGGCGACCACCTTGCAACAGCCTGCAAGACGCAAGACTAAAAAGAAAAGGGTAAAACGACCACAACGCGCGACCTATGGTTCCTTTTACCTACCGTTCGGACTCAGAAAGGTACTAAACCAAATGAGGTAACAAGTAGGACCTTTCTTAATTTCAATATAAAGAATGTTATGTAAACGGTCAATAACGCTTTTAATTAATATCCTGATTATGTCACCATTTTAAGCTTTTTAAATCTAGAATTGGCAATAAATTGTTTCTTTCATTAATCACGGTTGTTACATGAACGTTGAAGGATACTTCCTATAATTTACCAATAACAAAAACTTCGCCCATAAGTTTACCTAAAGATATTTTATACTTTTAGAGTTGCTGAAACTACGGAAGTAATTTTGAGCTTAACATTAAAACAACTAATACCCGTATTCAACTGCATAAATAAAACCTTTTAATGACTTGCTCTAACTTGGTATTTATTTAAACATTAAAGTATAGGTAAAAAAAGAAACAAAATATTTAAATACTAATGTAGAGCGACCTTTAGTCCGACTTCCCACATCGGCTACGCTTTTAAAGAATTCGCGTGCTTTGTATTTAGTTCCAGCTTTGTTAAACCAATCACATTCTTGAACTATGTACGTCAAGTATCATTAAGTATGATTATATCTATTAGACGCATAGTCTGATAAATTTTGTTTCACTTATTGTGTGTATTTACTCGTATGATAACATTTGTTTCGATTTTACCTAGGTACCACCAGACTGCTTCCTCTGCTCCAAGGATCTTTCGCAGATCTAGAATAAACTAATGAAACTGCAGTTATAGGTGACACTGAAATCTATACTGATACATTATAATTTGTGAAAGATGAAGAACCTAGTGAAATCTGACTTTAACTTTTAATCACCATCTAGAAATTTGTTTAAGTGGCTGTATTTTTTTACTGGCAACTTGAACTCATTGAAAGACGTCGTTTCTACAAGTCCTTACTTTAGTTATATCTATTCTAAATGTATTTCAACACGTTGAAGTGGATATATCAGTTTTATCTTAGATTAATAATTATTGCTAATTGGCGACCCGCCCCGGCGTCGCTAGGCAGCGACAGACGCGAAAAGCGACTTAATTTTTTTCTATTTAGGGCCGATTTTTCAATCGTCTGATAACTTTTATCTAAGGAATAAATATTTTTAAACAAAATCTGTCAAACCGCCATATTTATTCCTCAGATAAAAGTGATGTAACGATTGACAAATCGGCCCTAAGAGAAGAGATTCATCTCACAAACCGTAACGTTAAATAACATTTTGATTCATAGGTATGCATTAAGAGCCACTTGTTGAGTCCCTACGTTCTCGGTCGTCCTCGTTATTTATAATTATTCTGAAGACGCGTTGCGTGACCGTTGCATCAAGATTGCATCACAGCAGGCTTGTGCACTGCTGCATCAGAATCAGAATGAAGAATTTCTTCAAGTCACTCATACGCGACAGGTATTTTTTCTACTTAAGTACATCTAAAGTTATAAACAAATGTTTTATTTATTAAGTGTATTTTAATGCAAATGATATAAAATGTGAATGTTAATTTCTACAAATTAAAGCTTCTTCTATAAACTGGTTTTGAATTCACAAATACATAATTAGGAAGAGTAAAAGAAAGTCTCCGAACCTTAATTAATTAATTAATTAGATACCTATCATACTTTCATACGTTATTTATGTTATTAGATTTAATCACAATACTTTATTATTTCTAATAAGCCCGTTTAAAATACGTTAGATACAATAAAAATCCTAACCAAATTAAATGAAATATCTAGATAGGTAAGTAAAGTAAATAAATACGATTACTGTAAATTAAATTGGCACAAATAATTTTTATTTCAAAGAAGTACGCAGACTTACAAATACGTGGCATGCAATTCCTGTACCCGTATCACGTATACAAGGTGTAACATAAATAACGCACAACCTCATAACGGGTCACTGTTAGGGTTGCCAACCCTACTATATATTATAGTATCCTACTATATTAGAGGCCCGACTACTATGTTTCTGAAGAAAATATATAGCAGGCGAAACTACTATATTTTAAAGGCATCAAACTCAAACCAATAATATTCGTTTCTAAACGTGTAAGCGTAATACGAAACGTCAATATCTATTTCTGCACGATTCTATTATGTCAAGTTGACATTTACGTTCACTTTGAGTTTGACAGATTGGCAATTTCGATTTTCGCGCTGTCGAGTTTGTGTTTTGTTATCTATTATATTTACTTTTGAAGTTAATTTATAAAGAAATATTCTTTTAAGAAATAAAGCACCTATTTTGGAACCTACTATATTTTTTTTCATCTTTTCGTTATCTACTATATTTTTGTGGGTAACAATTGTATAACTACTATTTTGGACAGACAAAGAGTTGGCAACCCTAGTCACTGTACTCATCATCATGAACAATTTTTACTATAGGCCCAAAAAAAATCGCGAAAAAAAAATCTGCTGTTCCCTACATTTTGACGAGTTATGCGAACATAAATATAGGAAACAGCTGATTTTTTTTCGCGATTTCAAGTTTGGTCCCATAGTAAAAGTCGTTCATAACGATGAGTACAGTGACCCCTTAAGATGTTTTGCGTTATTTATGTTACACCTTGTATAATATGGTCTCAAGTTTCTATGCTCCTGCCACCCATTGTAATATGTGTAGAACATACACGTCCAAAAAATCTAGCGGATGTTTTAAATCTAGCATCCCCAAATTTCTTTTTTTATTATTTTGAATATAATACTTATTGAAAAAAATACTTGGTGCTTCCTGGTGTAGGATTTTTCATTTTTTTTTTTTGTTTTAAGCCGGCTGCAACAATCGCGGTTTTTTTTTAAGTATTTAATCTGTCTGTGTCTTGGCTTGACAGAAGGCTATCTAAACAAATCATAAATCAAAGTGCGTTCCGCGTGTTTAATGCTCGACAGGAACTAGGTAACAGGGTAAGCAATTATGATCACTTTGCGTTACCTATACCTAACTGTGATATAAGAAGAACCAGCGAGGAACGTAATCGTGACATAATAAACTGTACCTACATAAGGCATGCATATCATTCTAGTGGACGGGGCATTTTTACGCAGCAATTATTTACAGTTTCATTTATTAGTGAAGTTATACATATATATTGTATATTATATATACAATATAGTTATATACAATATAGATACAAAAATATTCTATTTATATATAATTCGACACATAATTAATTTGTCTTCGAACGCTAGCTTCACACAGATTTAAAAATTATAAGGTCTCATAGAAAATATAATTGCTGATTAGTACCTATCTAAAGAAACTAGACTCAAGGGAGACACTTTTAATTTATTTACTTTTGAAAAAAAATTAATATATTTAAAAGCTAACATAAACTTATCAACATATTTTGTGATATTACAATCAGTATACTTAATGATATCAAAATAGAACCACAATAAAATATTGATAAAAACTTAAATTCAAACATGTAAAAACATGTGAATATATTATCATGTCAAATCATTACTTAATCTTACCAAACAAATGTTTCTTGAACTCGATGTTTTTGAAAAAATATGCAAGCATTATGCATAATGTGCATTAAGCATACATAACAAAATGCTTAAAAAAATACATCGGAAGTATATTAGATTAAATTATTCTTTGGCCACTTTGAAGATTCTAAACAAACTAATTCATTACTGAAACATTTCAAAAAAATAAGTTTATCTACGTTATGAAACATGTAAATTGAAAAATTTCTAAGTGAAAAGAATAAAACTAGTAGACAATGATTTGATAAGAATTTATTTAGGTATCATATAACGGTTGATGAAACTAAAAACATTAGCTACAAATAAAAAACTAAATCATGATGGATAAAGTAAGCGGTCAACGTATTTCGACATCTTATCTGGCCAACCATAACATTATCTAAATTTCATACTTGTGAGCGTCAAGAAAATTAATCACGTAGTCAAGTAATAATAAATGCAAAAGTTAAAGCAACAAAAAGTTAAATAGGTGAAGTGTTAATTAAAAATAGGAACAACTGGCGGTTCATCTCTAAATTCTCTCTAATAATTCATCTCTAAAATCCTAGAAGGCATATTTTTCTATTTTGTTACTCATAAGTGAGTTTATTTGTTACGTTAACCTGCATTATTCTCATTCTATTTCTCACACTACTGTAATGGAATTGTCATGATCTATTATTTTAAAACGAGTATCATGGAGTTTCTTGTCGGCTCTTCTCCATAGAACCTACCTTTTGGAACCGTGCACCTAGTTTTGACATTTTAAAAGTGCCTGTAATCTGGTCTATTTGAAATAAAAAACTGTGACTTTGAATTCATCCACAGTTTACGAGCGAAGCCATGACGATTGATTCTCTCAAATACGTCAACAATTTTGCGTTTGTTATACTACATATGTGAAGTTAGAAAAATTGTAGGTGTTAAATACTGATAATATTTATACAGCTACATCCGTTCAAAGTGGAAGCTAATCCGAAAACGATGTCTAAGTAAAACGTCATCATCCTAGAATGATAATGAATGATCTTACAGCATACTGTTACAATTCTAGCAACATATTCAAACACACCTACTAATGTGTCTTTCTTCACAATATATTTAATTGCGGAAATGAAAATAAGCTCGTTGCGTTTAGTTCGTAGGAGAAAGCTATTAAGTTGCGGACAAAAAGAAAAAAAACATTTCCTTGTTTTAGAAATGTCCATCAGGCGACTAATGTACTCTCGATTAGCGTATTTAAACTGACTACAAGTAGATAGACGAACAATTTGCTACATCCGAGCACCAACATCCGTTTCCTGATTTACCATTGCATTGCGAAACTAAAGGAACTATTTTATTTATCTTGTCTGCTTTGTTTTGGTGTTCATTTAATTTTATGCCGTTATAAGAGCATGTTATTATTTTAATCAAAAGCTTACTATAAAAATAAAGCTTCCTTTTTTACCATTTTGGTATAGAACCTTAATTATACCTTACAAGGCGCTTGCGCAAATTAATATTGATACAAGAATTCACCAATTCGTCTATTATAGTCGCACAAAGTTTCAAAGTCGAAAATTAACACATAACATAACATCACGCCCATATTCCTTGAAGGGTTGGGCAGACGTGTTCGAAACACCCTCATTTCGTCGTTAGGTTTAACCGGTTGCGTACCGCCCATCGTCAAAGGACGACACTTAATTGTCTTATCTATTGTGTCTATAATTACGGTGATGGAGAGTTTAAGTCCCATGTATTATGGGGCGAGTTTATTACCACCAACCGGGCACGAATCCAGACTCCTGGCTGGTCCTGAGAAATTCCACCCAGAAAAACCCAGTACACACTTTGCCCGACCTGGGGATCAAACCAGGGCCACACGTTCAGCAGTCGTGCTTGCGACCACTGGACCAACAAGGCAGTCCAAAATCATCAGTCAAAAATTATGAAATATAATAGTTTTTGAGAACGCAAAAACTGCAAACTTGCCAGAACAAAACAAACTTTTGCAGACATTCGTAATGATACGTTTAAACTAAAATTTTCTACACAGCTGTAATTATTTACCAATCGTTTCTCACAGCCAAATAACTGGTCCTAAATAGTACTTTTGCCCGCAAAGTAATGTAAACTCGTGATCTTGTGCAGTTTCGTTATAATGAAGCCAGAATTTTTATTCACAACGTATTTTTTTACATTTTAAAAGTAATATGAAACCACATATCATGTGATGTCGACAGTTCAGTAAAAAAAAGACATTGGCGTCAAAATTGCGATATACTTATCCACCCACTACTTGCTACTACTTTATCTTCACATAACAGTAATTGCGACAGCGGCAAGCAAATGTTATGTAAATATATTGTGCCCTAATATACTGGCTCCACTTATCCAATTAAGGTAACGCGGCGTTCTCGTGTCAACTTTGAAGTGCCAAAACCACTAGCAAGTTAAATTGCGCAATTTATTGCAGCAAGTGCTTGCTTTCCTGTTGACACTGAAAGAAAGTTTTGGTGCGTCACTATAGCAAGAATTTTAATTTAACTAACTTGAATATCTCGCAACACTGTGTCCACACAACTTGTGCGCAAGTCTTAAGCGCCACCCAGACGACGGCGACGCCAAATCGTGTTATGTGGACTATTTTCAGGTCCACAGGAATTTTAAGTAGGTCTAAGTTCTGGTTAGTTGGGAGAGATATTTAAAGTTTAAAAAGTTTGATAACAGTAATGAGAACATTATTGGTGTCAAACTTTTCAACACACGTCGACTTCAAATCACGTCTGGTAATTAAAAGTTACAGCTCTGCATTTATGAGTACGAAGTATGGGGGTGCTACATTAAAAATAGCTTATCTGGTAGAATTTTCGATAACCTCATTCATTTCAAATAAAGTACCTTCGTTATGATATATATTAGGTTGGGGAAAAAGTCTTTTCGCATTTTAGTACCTATGTATGAACTTGTAATAAAATTTCTTTGGCTATACTATTCGTATCTGTGTGGTATCATTGAAAGTTTAAATTTTAAAGGACATAATTCCAAATTCAAATTAGGAAAATGTCTGATTTTCATTTGTTTTTCGTACCGTCAAGATGAGTGAATCTAATGAAGAAATTCGATACATTTTAAAATTTTACTACAAAAAAGGTAAAAATGCAACGGAAGCCGCGAAAAAGTTTTGCGCTGTTTATGGACCTAGTGCAGTGTCTGTGAGAGTAGCACAAATTTGGTTTAAGCGTTTTCAATCCGGAAATTTTGATGTCAAAGATGCACGTCGCTCTGGTCGCCCTATTACGGATAAAATGGATGCCATTTTTGAAAAAGTGGAGCAAGATCGGCATGTCAGTAGTTACGACGTAGCTGATGAACTGGGAATTGACCACAAAACAGTTTTGGCTCATTTGAAAAAAACTGGGTACACAAAAAAGCTCGATATTTGGGTACCTCACGAGCTCACTGAAAGAAACCTAATGAACCGTGTACTCATTTGTGATTCTTTATTACGACGTAATGAAACCGAACCATTTTTGAAGAAGCTGATAACTGGTGATGAAAAGTGGATCACGTACGACAAGAACGTGCGAAAAAGGTCGTGGTCAAAGGCCGGTCAGGCTTCACAGAGTGTGGCGAAACCCGGGTTAACACGCAACAAGGTGATGCTGGGTGTGTGGTGGGATTGGAAGGGCATTATTCATTATGAGCTGTTACCACCAGGCAGGACCATCGATTCTGAACTCTACTGCGAACAACTGATGAGATTAAAGCAAGAAGTTGAGAGAAAGCGGCCGGAATTAATCAACAGAAGGGGTGTGGTTTTTCATCATGATAACGCTAGACCTCACACATCTTTAGCCACTCAGCAAAAATTAAGAGAGTTTGGCTGGGAGGTGTTAATGCATCCGCCGTATAGTCCTGACCTTGCACCTTCAGATTTCCACCTGTTTCGGTCTCTTCAGAATGCTTTAGGCAGTGTCAGGTTAACATCACGAGAGGACTGCCAAAACCACTTGTCGCGGTATTTTGATCAGAAGTCCCAAAATTTCTATAGCAATGGGATCATGTCCCTACCTACAAGATGGCAAAAAGTTATCGAACAAAATGGTACCTACATACTTTAGTTAAATGTAAATAAACTCTAGCAAAAAATGTTTTGAATTTTCTTAAAAAATGCGAAAAAACTTTTTCCCCAACCTATTAGAAATATACAAACAATCAAATTAAGCATGTATGGTTTAGACATTTGAATATCTACATTGGCAAATAATTAAATAAAAAGAATTGTTTGCGAAACAGTCAGTCGTTCGTTTAGTATCTACCTGTGGATAAGATTTTTGTCAAGGGTCTCGATTCACCTTTGATCGGAACTCCGACTAATGTCTCGATTTTGGGGTCTAGATTTTGGGACTGCCTCGTTGATCTAATGCTCGCTAGCGTGACTGCTGAGAGTGTGATCCTGGGTTCAATCCCCAAGTCGGGTAAAGTGTCATTGGGTTTTTTCGTGTGGATAATTCCACTGGGTAATCCCAGTAGCAACCCGAAGTCTGGATTTGTGCCCGGTTCATGGCAATAGGCTCGCCCCATATTACGTGGGACTTAAATTTAACGGCGAAAAGAGGGTGTACTTAACTTATACATCTCTGCCGAAACCTTCGGGGAATACAGGCGTGATGACGTAATGTTATTTTAGGTCAATCGAATTATAAACGGTTCCGACAGACCATTAATTAAATTTAATAATAAAAAACAGTTTTTTAACACGTGTTTTTTAGTTGTCTCGGTTTCAAACCCAAAACACTTTCTTAACCGGAAGGTTAAAAATATCGGAGCTACTGGACCTGGCAATACCAACTCAGGTGAAAACTTGCATTGCAATGTAAAACTAAGTTTATTCCGCCAATTAAATATAGACGCAAGTTATTACAGAACCGGCAAAAATCTGTTTACACGGGCATCTTGTGGCAAGTTAGCAAACTCGGTAAGACTTCCAAATGTGAACTTGCAGTTAGTGAAAGTTGGTTGCACAAGTCAACTTGCGCGATTTAACTTGCAAAAGCATTTTATTTAGTATTAACTTCAATTGTAGACTCAACTTCATTAATTAACATTTCTTACACAAATTAATAACGAATACAAGGTTAGTCTGTCTAACAAAGAGTTTACTTTGCTGTAATAAATATATATTTCAAGGAAAAAAATAAATCGTAACAATTTATAATAGTGAGCGTTAAGATAAGTGCACAAGTCAGCATTGAGTTCTCGTGACACAACAACTGTAATTAGTTCGCGACACAACCACAAAGCACGTAAATCCACGCTGTCAATAATATGTTTTTTCAGAAGACATTGACAATGAGAAAATGCTCAACAGCCTCTTTAAGCGTTTTCGTGAGGTCATTGTGAAACAACTAAACGTTAATGAGGTCCGAAGCAATTAACATAATTAAACGCAACAAGGGTGCATAGCTGAAGTAGTTTCAGCGTGATTCCGGTGTTTTCGTATAGATTAAATAGGTTTCGTGTCACACATTGGTGTCACAAGATTTTAATTGTTAAGAGATCATTGACAATAACTTCAATAAGGAACCATTGTTAATTGTGATGAAACTATTATAATATAATTATTAAAAAAAGCGAAGCCTGTGATTTCAGACTGTATTCTGAGATGTCAATATTTGATAGCAAATAATTTTCTTTTAACCACATTAACATGAGCATTTTATATGGGACATATTATTCATGTTTTTATTTATTTAAGGGCCAATTTTTCAATCGTCAGATAAGTTTTTTAAATGGAATAAATAAAGCGGTTTGACATATTTTCTGAACAAAAGCTGTCAAAACCTCAAAATTATTCCTCAAATAATAGTCACCTGCTGATTGAAAAAACTGCCCTAAGTAAAGTTTCGTAAGAGTATTTTTTTTTAATCTATTGCACTATGTACTTACCGCATATAAGTAGCGTAACTATCTCCATTTTGTAATCCATTGTAATTTAATTATTTTTTATCGGCAGTCATTCATGCAGTGTTATTCAAAGTTCACGTAAACAATGACGTAAATATTTCCCGCGTAAAAACGCAACGGCCGAACTCGCGCGTGTGTTTGGCGCGCTTCGCGATACGAATGACCGCATGGTTCGAGAAACGCGCCTTACAGCCAATTTTTCGTCGGCATAAAACCTTCTTCCTATGTATCCAAACTTTACACTTCTGTGATCCAAACGCATTCGCTAAACAATAAGCGGGGTGAAGCAGCCAATTATTAGAATCAATAATAAACTAATTGCAGGTCATAAATTAACGATCATAAGTTTTTTTCGAATAAAGTGCGTACGTTCGTACACGTGAAATGTCATGCCGTCTACTATTTCTTAGAAGTTTAAGACTAGCTTCTAAAACACTTAACAGGCTAATCTCGATTGAACTACGTAATGTTTATTTGCACCAATAATATATTCATACCCAATGTTATGGCTAATGGTGCTCCCACACTGGTGTTAAAAATGTTTACAAACATTTTCTAACATTGACTAAAAATCACGGAGTAGAGAACTAAAAATCTAAGAAAAAGATAAAAATATCGGATGATAATAAATATAATCTATCTATTAATAGGTTTTAGATAATATTTTAATAGTTTTTTTTTATTTATGTTTCTTTATAAAATGTTTACTAATGTTTGTAAACATTTTTAACAGCAGTGTGGGAGCACCATAATACTGCTACGTAACATCTTTGAGCATTACACGCATTATGTGATCTCCTACTATGAATGTAATGTTTAAAGAATACTTAGCCCAGTTTCCAATTCGATAACTCATCACTTCGCTATTTTTCCATGTGACACGAATCTTGTCCCTAGTTACTTATTTTTAGTTAATAAACTAACTTGTAATGTTGAAAAACGGTAATCTGGTAAGTATAATATTTGTAACATATATTAATTATCCACGTGAATTTAAAGGTAAATAATTATTGAAACATCAACAACTGGTATTCCTACCTTAGGCTTCTAAGAAAAAATGCAGCATGGCCAAGAAAGATTTCCCACGACTGGCACATTTAACAAGTTGGCAATTCATATCGACGACCCTTGGCTATGAATCGACATTGTATGGAACTATGGAACAATGCTAGTTATTAAATGTGTGTTGTTGTGAGAATGTGTAGCCTATAGCCATATGTGATCGTTACTTCCCGCTCCAACTTGAGGTCAAGGATTTTCTATAAGAACTATGGTCTTTATTATTTGCACATATTGCCCGCTAAAATATTTAGCTCCTCTTCTATACGCCTCTACTAACGAAGTCTCGAAATGAAAGTAAATACTAATCGGAATAAGTACCTGGGTACTGGGTCCAATTTCAATGAAATCCAATCCCTATCGATTACAACTGACTATTAGAACTGCATAAGTCCCTAGTATCAGTGAGTGGATAATTTTTAGATATGTTTAGTATACAGGGTTATTGGAAAAACATTAACAACCTCTTAAGGGGTCATTGTACTTATCATTATGAACAACTTTTACAATGGGACCAAATCTGAAATCGCGAAAAAAAAACAGCTCCCTACATTTATCCCTACATTTATGTTCGCATAAAGGCTGATTTACACGAGCATAGTTTCTCAAAGCGAGTTTCATGTTGTCTCTGTTTTCACCGCCGGAAAAGACAAAGTAGGAACGAATATCGCTTCGAGAAAATATACTCGTGTAAATGAGCCTTTACTCGTCAAAATGTAGGGAACAGCTGTTTTGTTTTTTCGTGATTTCTGGTTTTGTCCCATAGTAAAAGTTGTTCATAGTGATGAGTACAATGACCCCTTAAGAGGTTGTTAATGTTTTTTCCAATAACCCTGTAGATGTCTTTCAAGGATAACCCGGATTAAGTGATGCATGGACACACTTTCCAAATAAGCAGAAAATACGGAGCTATCAATGTCGTATCTAGCGGCTGGTCATAGGCACGACTGCCAGAGGCGCAGGACCTACGAGTGTGCAAATTAAGTCCCTCAAGACATACATAATATACTTACTTAATCTACCTACTAAACTCGATTGAAAAGAAATACCCTCCAACACGGGAGCGTCACAAGTACGTTATAGCAATTTTGCTGTTCTTTGAATATTGCAAGATTCTACACATGGATTTTTAATTGACAATATTTAATAGCCCGAAGAGTTCATTTTTAACAAAATTCTTAATTAAATGTATTTTTTATTGAGCGTGTCTTTTGGGGCGCAAAATTTGATCTTTCCCTGGGCGCTCATGACCCTAGCTACGAGACTGGGGGCTATTATCAACTTAATTAGCTAACTAGGCTAGGTATTGATGCCGTCAGACTGCCGCACTACTGGTCAAAATTAAGAGGTGCAACACTTCCTAATTTTCTGATCATTGTTCGTTATTTACGCCTCTTACCTACTTCCACTCCCAGGCTGCCATAGTAAACCACTGATAAACATAATCAAGACTTCACAAGCAAATGAGGAGTCATATTTATGAACCCAAAAGCTATATTTTAACTTCAGTGGAAAATGGAGTACATATTACTATATTATATTTTGCATATACGTTGTTAGGTGTACAGAAATGGACATAGCGTACCTTTCATCTCGAAAAAAGTACTGTTCCCGAGGAAAACAACAATAACTTTAATAGATGGATGGCGCCACGTGTCTTTCGAATCATGATTGAGTTATATTAATATAGAAACTTTAGTCGTGTGATAAGAGTTTTTTGAGCCTTATTTTACGCGAACGAAGCCGCAGGCAAAAGCTAATTAATTATATTTAAGAAATAAGTTACATAAGACAAGACCTATACGCAATATTATAAATTTAATACAGCCTCCTTATTGGGTCACCAAAACCAGTCACTGTCCATAGAGCCTACATGTATAAAGCTACTAGTTGTATCAGCAGGAAAGTCGAAAAATTCTATTGTCTATCATTCAAATACATTGTTTCCATAACTAACAGCAACAGTTAATTCCATCCATGGAATACAAAAAGAAGATGAAGAATACATACATCTGAAGTTGTAAAGTGAATATTACATGGCCACTAGATCAGATTCTTGTGCGTTCTATTATTCTAAACTACTATAGGAGTAGGTACCTAAATTTTAAGAACTTACCTAGGTGGACATCAGCCAGCTTCATCCTTTCCTGGTGGCCAATTCTACTAAAAGAGACGTTGATCAATCGCTACCGAACCGTTCATTCCGACAGTTTTCATTTACAAACACTCTCAAAAGGTTTTACAACAAAATCGAAACTAAACATTTTGTCAATTTTCGTAAACAAAAACTGACTGACACGGCTGTGATTCGTTTGCGGTTTGGCAACAATGCTGTCAGTAGAATTGGCCAACTGGTGCTTAGCAATTGGACTTACCGCAGAAAACTTAGTTAGTTATTCTCTTGTTTTTCTTTCCACTCCATATTTTCTCTTTTCATTACCTAATATTTGTATCGTTGCGAGTTCAGATTTTCTCGGGTCGCACCGATCGCCACTGTGTAGAGTTTCGGTATTTAGTTGGAGATCATTGAAGATCCTTGTATAGAGACCTAACTGAGTGGTAGAAGTATTTGAAGAACGCAACAGCAAAGTCATACGTAGATATCTGTGTTAAAGCAATGTAATGCCACAAGGTTACATATGTTACATAGGCCTGAAGTCGCACGAAAACTTGATTAATGATTCAAACTGGGTTTAAAACAAGTCCGAAGGTATCTTAGGTAATCCAGAGTAAAACGTCACGAAGGGCAAAAAACTATAAGATTCTTTGGAAATACGCAGCGATTAAATAAATAAAGCCATAACATGAAATCAAACCAAATTTCTTAATTTGGTCAAAGGAAGCAAAAAATTTTGTGTGGTTTATACATAACATATCTGATTTCGAACAATATTCACCCAATTATTTGCGACATTTGCGGAAATTTACATTATGACATGAGCAATTATATCATCATTGTGCCAAAGATAAGTTAATTATTACTTAAGACATTAATTTCAATATTTATTTCGCGAAAGCTATCGAAGAATATTACCATGTCATCAGGTCATCACGTATATTCAAATAAAAACATCACTTGGTCTAGGTCACAGACTGTTTGAAAGTGTTCTTTCCGTATTAGAGTGGTCTAGGTCGTCTCATCAAGACTAAAGCAGAAATTAAGGAGAAATTCCCCAAAAGCCCTCGGATTCAACCTTCGGATTTCAACAGCAACATCACTTGGTCTGATTAAGAGATAATAATAACATCATATGTGTGATTTGGCACACGAGGTTGTTGACTTAGCAGTCGTTGTGCCGATAGTCGTTTAAAGACAATGGCTTAATAGCCAAGAGCCTCGACCAACGTCTGACTCTTGTTAGGCAGCTGGATCAAGGGTTTGATTCAGAAAGCGGTACTTCTGGTCACGGCGCGTATTGTTAGGAAGTTCCTCTCTCTGGAGCCCTGACCGCCGGCAGCTTGGACCCTGTTCCCGATGCCGGTGAGCAACATTTGTAAATGTTTTTTGTTTTATATAAATATTTAAAAATGTATATAATAAGTTTGAAAAATGAATAAACGTCGATATCAAGTGAACGAGCACAGTAGAAGGCACTGAACATGGATCCTAAATCGTAATATATTCCAATATACTTACGTGTATGTATTTAAATATATTACAAAAAATTTGTTTAGTTAAGTATACAAACAAATTACGCATAACTAGTAAGTGCCGACGTAATTTATGTTTAGAAATGGCCCCATCAGTAACCACGAACAGTGATTAAGGTCAAAGCAGATTAACAAGGAGGCTCTCATTTAGCAGCAGTATCTCATTTTCACCTAATTAATCATCACCTTTTTGGAGTAGACTAGACGAAGAAATAACTTATACCAGAGGCAGCAGCATCCGCTTAAAACTAAAATTGCTGATTACGAGCCGCATACGAAGCCGTTACGTGGTTAATGGTTCTGCGTCTGAAATAAGTTCACGATCAATATTATAGATTGAATAAAAAGGCCATCTTACTGGTCGAGCCTGACTTGGTCGCTTCTTCATGCAAAGATCAAATACGACGCCTCGTGCAGTAATGTATTACAAAACCTCCTCAAACAACAAGCCAGTCATAAAACTAAGTTTGATGACTATCCCTAGATCATCATCATTCAGCCGAAAGACGTCCACTGCTGGACATAGGCCTCCCCCAAGCATCGCCACATCGACCGATCCTGTGCTTCTTTGTGCTATCCATGTCGGGGGGTTTGCCATAATCACCACGCTTGGCAGGCGAGTTGGCGATCGCAGTATGGTTGTTCAAGTACTCAGAGAACGCTGCTGCCCATCGTGCAATAGTGAATTCCTTAGTCGCCTTTAACGACACCCACGAAAAGAGATGGGGTAGTGCTATTCTTTACGTCCGACACCACACAGAAGAGATATCCCTAGAACCCTAGATGGAGGGTTCTAACTCATATGTGGAGATTATCGAATCTTTCGATCAAATTCTCCTTGACAAAGTAGTATCTCGCTACGAAGCTTAATAATATCCTTAGAAATAGAGCTTTTAATTAGGTCTCACAGATCTGCGGGAAACAGTGGCAGTTACATCGGTTTTTTCAATAGAACCTTCGCCAAATATTTATCTGAGTATAATGTTACATTGTTACCTTTTGTATTCACATCTTAATACCACACATTTAATTTTAGTAGAGTAGTAATTTGACTGCCTCGTTGATCTAGTGACTGGAGTTTGGATTTGTGCCCGGTTGATGATCCGCCCTCTATACAGTGTTCCGCAAAGTGTGTGCCGTGGCACACGGGTGTATCGTGGTCGTAAGTTGGTGTGCCGCGGAAAAATGGCAAGTTTTGTAAGAAAGATATGAAGATACAATACCTACCTACCTACACTACACAGCGGTCCTATGGTGTACCTCTAAAATTTCCAAATTTTGTAGGTGTAGGTACCTTGAACACAAAAACTTTGCGGAACACTGCTCTATTATGCTTGTTTCCCACGGTGCGTGATATCGCGCACCGCGACGCACGAGCTCGCACCGACGCACCATGGGAAGAGACTCGTCCGTGGTAACGCGGACGCGTGCGGAGCGGTGCGCCGTATCCATATCACGCACCCTCATAGTGTGACTTGATACGGTGCGTGATTTTACGGATGATACCACGCACAGCCGGTGCGCGCTACCACGCACCTTGGGAAGCCAGCTTTACATGAGGCGAAATGAGTTTGCACTATACACCTCTGCCCAATCCTTCAGGGAATAGAGGCGTGATGCTATGTGATGTTATGTTAATTTTAGTATAATGTATAAAGCAATCATTTACACAATTGTTAAAGTTATTTCTTCCGACCTTCAAGCTAACGAAAGTGAAAAGGAACAAAAACAGCGTGTTAGCACTCATCGCTATGAAGTAATATTTACTAATTACATTCATTCATGCAAAACGACGATCTGATGTAGGTGAAACTCAGTTAACTACAAGAATAATTAATACCCTTTTAAATATGTGATAATAATATTGTGCTATAGGATTTAGTGTCATGCGATTCAGTTAAAATTGGTTATGTAATTCAAATGTCCTTATTCAATAGGATAAAAATAATTGGCGACAATAGCCCGTGGATTGGATGAGAGTGTCTGTAGTTATTTCATTTTTAAAGTATTCAGCTCTATAAAAAATAACAAAATATAAATGTGATACAAACACGTAGGTTCTTCTAATCTCTAAATAGTAATACATTGAAATCACTTTTCGCGTCAGTCTGTTTGTCCGCTTACTTCTTCTAAATTACTCAATTGATTTTGATGCAGTTTAGCATTTTAATTTAGGTAATTTCTTCCAGAAGGTATTTAAGCTATAAAACGTATCCGAGCGACGCCGCTATAATGAATAAAGAGATAATTGAATTGGTAGACTAGCATTGTGAGTTAAAGCAGTTCACGGCAGCTTTTCGACAAATCTTGTAAAACAAAACAGAGTCACCAAGGGGGCTAATAACGCCGTATTCGGTGAAATGTATAATTACGAATATGAAACGAAATACAAGGTGTTAAAAAATCAAATCTAAGAATTTGGTGGGGTTACTCGGTATCGGAAATTGAACAACTTTTGTTCTACAACTTTTCGAAATTCGCCAAATTTTGTTATGCCAATTTATGACAATTAAAATATTTTTTGATTTATATTTTTTTGATTTTTAACTAGCTTTCGCCCGCAGCTTCGCTTGCGTGAAATTTTGAACCCGTTAAGTGACGATTTTCCATACAAACTTTCAACCCCTATTTAACTCCCTTAGGGGTTGAATTTCGAAAAATCCCTTCTTAGTGGATGCCTACCTACGTTATAAAAAGAACCTACTGTCAAAATTTCAAGTTTCTAACCCCAGCGGTTTAAGCTGTGCGTTGATAGATCAGTCAGTCAGTCAGCTTCACCTTTTATATGTATAGATAGATTATAAAAAAAAATACGCGAATTTCGAAAAGTTGTAGAACAAAAGTTGTTCAATTTCCGGTACCGAGTAACCCCATACAATTCTTAGAGTTGATTTTTTAACACCTTTTATTTCGTTTCATATTCGCAATGTATCGTATGCACATCCAGTCGCAACTGTAAACTATGCAACTGCTAAATGCAGCTTGAGATCAATTAGGATGTAGTCAGTGCAACCGCGTGACAACTGCCGGGATGTGCTACTACTTGTTGTTATGATTACAAATATGGCGGCGGTTTTAGCCCCCATCACCTACACCTAAAAAAAAGAATAACCACACAGAAACACTATTAAGTACTTCTGCTTGAATTAAGCAACAAACAATAGAAAGAAACTAATATACAATTTAGCTTATCAAAACTATTTATTCAAATCCATTTGGAAGCAACTTATAATCTGTACAAATTGACTTAACTACGTATTAAGTAGGTAACATTTAACACAACAGTTTCTAACAGATTGTTAAGCTTAAATATTATGTACCTGTAAGTACAATACACGTACTTAATATTTAATTATTTTACAGAGTTAAGATTAGGCTTCATTATTTTAAACAGCTTTCACTAATTCCTTTTGTGCGATTGTACGTGTACATTCTTCTTGTTAGTGTTCTTATCCTTCCTCGTGACAGAAATGTTTCTCATTAATCAGCATATTAAGTTCGTAGTTATATTCTCATTGACTGTGTTAATGTTTGATGACTGATGAGCTTTTTTAAAGTAGATTGTGTTGCCCGGGCAATATAATCTACTATTGTAAGTACCTTAGAGTTTGAATAAGATTAGCTATAGATCGTGCCCACTGCCTACTAAATATGAAGTGACAGCACAAGTATGAACAGATACAGGCAGAATACAGCATGACTGGAGGCCAATTCTACTAAGAGAAACGTTCATCAATTGCAACTTAATCGTTTATTCAGACAGTTTTCTTTTACGAAAACTGTCAAAATATTTGGTTTGGTTTTTGTTGTCAAACAATTTGACAGTTTTTGTAAATGAAAACTGTTTGAATAAACGATTAAGCTGCAATTGATAAACGTTTCTGTTAGTAGAATTGGGCTCCTGATTAGTGGCTTAACAACCGAAAACCACCAACAACAACTTTTACTGTGGGACAAAGGATGAATTCGTGAAAAAAAAATTTGCTATTCCATATCCCAAATCGAGCCGCTTCTTTTTTCACGTGTCCTGGTTATTAGTTTTGGTTTCATGAATGATATAATTCAAAATACAAAAAACTACCCTCATTGTAAAGGTTATCAAATAACCTTTTAGGCGATATATGTTTAGAATTGATCTGCTCCATAATACCAAAAATAATAACAGTTATACCTTCGTGAAAAATAGAAGTGGCTCAATTTATTTGCTCCCAAGTATATATTGCTTAACAAAATGCATGGAATAGCTGTTTTTGTTTTCACGAATTCAGCATTTGTCCCATAGTAAAAGTTGTACAGAATGATGAACAGAGTTTTCGGTTGTAAAGCGACTAACCAGTCATACTGAATATTCTTTCTAATATCCAGTGGTTACCAATGGCAACATGTTTTATTGCCAAACCAGGTACATACATAGACTCGTAAGCTAATTTTACCTGTGGTAGCTACTAACGTATGTGAGGATCTTTTATGCAAAGCTATGGGGTCTTTGCTTAATTATTAGTAAGAATACAAGACTTTTGATTTAACCAATAACACTCGGTATTTCATAGGAATCGGCCATTAGTCACAAGTATGTACTTTCCACAATTGACACACCAAAGATGTGTTAAATTCATACAAATGTACCTTTATTTACACAAGTACTTAGTAACTGAAAACATATTACAGTTAAACAACAATTTCCTAAAGATTTTAAGGCACAGTATCAATCATAAGTAAACATTTAACATCCTATAATTCAAGATTAGTTACGGTTTACACACGTGTATTTTTGGGATTGCCCGACTAGTTTCGGACCCAAACGAAGCCCTTAATCATGAGCTGAAGACGCACTAAGGCTGAAGCCAGACGAGCGTAATTTACCCGGCTCAAAATGAGTCGGCGTAATTTTTTAGAAGGATTTACTTACTAAAACCTTCTAAAAAGTTACGCAGACTCATTTTGCGTCCTGTAAATTATGCTCGTCTGGCTCGGCGTCATTTTTTAGAAGGATTTACTTACTAAAACCTTCTAAAAAATTACGCAGACTCATTTTGAGCCGCGTAAAAGGCTTCGGCCTAAACCGGAACTAGTCGGGCAATCCCGAAAAATGCACGTGAGTAAACCGTAACTAATCATAAATATGAACGTGTCTCACAGAGGTTCCTATAATTCATTATCACAGTAAGATATTATGAATTGCTTACGTTTTAATAGTAAGGTACTTACAAGTATCCAAAACAAGATACTCATAATAGAATAAGTACAGTTTACTTTAAAGTTGCAAAAATCCTCCAAGGCTAAGCCTTCGAAAATTTTTAGTATATCAACATACCTACTGCAATTAGAGAATATGCTTGAGCATACTCAATAATTGTAAAATGTCGATTTGATATTTTGATTCCATTTTATTATTGTACTGTGTTTCACGTAGGATGGATGAGATTCATAAATCTTAATTAAGTAAGCGTAGTGGCTACAGCAATCAAAACAACGTAAACACGATTATTGATAAACGTGAAAAATGAATGTTAATACCTTGTTTACTTTTCTGCGTTTTGTTCTTCTTGAATATTTGTCATTTGTTGTATTTCTTATAAAGTCATGTAAATGTCATGTAAAGAAATACGTAGTATAAAAAATGCCAGGACGATCCTACGTGAAACAGAGTCTAATGTTTAAGATGTTTTGTTTTTATAATTGTTTACTTTTTACGCGCCTGCATTTTTCAGGACGGCCCGACTAGTTTCGTACCCAAATGAAGCCCTTAGTTGAACCCAAAATCCAAAACTAGTCGGATAATCCCAAAAAATGCACGTGAGTAAGCCGTGAACAATCATAATGAATGTGCTCACGAAAGTTATAAAACAAAAAATGTTATTTAAGTAAAATAACATCTAACTAATACTACGCCTGAAACTAAAATTTTAAAATTATTTACCTACTTATTCTGAGTTGCCAGATACAGTTCCTATATTTATACTAGCTACTTGGATACAATTTCTCACTAGCTAAAGACAATTTTTACGAAATAATTATATATGTTACGGCTAATAGCCGAAGTGTGGCTACACCTAGTTTTAGCCGGGTACAACTAGGTGCAACCAGTAGCAGTTGGTTAGAACTAGGTGTAGCTTAAGTCGACGGAGCCCCGCAGAGCGGGGCTCCTATTTCTGTCTGCAGGGTTTAAAGTAACCTAACACGAAGGGCCTAACCCTTCGAACCTAACCTATCCGTGTCGGGGTTCCCCTTAACCACCGGTGTGCGGCTGCACCTAGTTCTACCCGCTATGATGAAGGGTAAACCTAGTTCTACCCGAGGATAAGTAGGATACATCTAAGTTTAACCGCATGTGGCCGGCTGCACCTAGTTGTACCCGGCTAAAACTAGGTGTAGCCACACTTCGGCTATTAGCCGTAACATATACACGAAATGGAAGAATCGTCATCTTTTATGTCCTATCTTACGTTAAGGAAAGTAGGATGATAATGATTATTTTCTTTGAAATCATGGTATAATTTATATCTGTCTTGGTTGGTACAATAGTTATTTTCTGCATGATCTAAATCTTTAAGAAACACATTTATTTCTTAATAGATCAATTATTATTCTACGTCGTCCAACAAAAAATGTCCAACAGTCCTTTTTAGGACAGAATTACTTACGGTGTATAGATTAGTTACACATTACATTTTGATTTGATTACACAGATAATCTAAAAAAAATATAAGAACACAATTTTGAAAATCAAACCTTAGACGCAACTCATGGCTCAGCTTAACTAGTGCAGTTCATCACGTCAAAACTTAACCGTTTCCAAAGCAACTTTGAAAACGATCAAATTAAGCGTTGAACCACGTTAATGGCAATGAAAGTTCTTATCTGGCAACTCATGACTTACAATAATATTTACATTTTACAGGAAGATCTCCTCAACCAGTTTCTTGTCTATCAGCCGGTGAGGTTTGGGTCTGGTCTGCTTCCTCCGCCGGCGGTAGAGACGCGCGTTGAGCCGGTAGAGCGCGGGGGACAGCGCGCATCGCACGTTGAACCACCAGTCGCACGACGCCACGCCCTGCGAGAACACCGTGCCGTTGGGACACAGGAACGACGCCTGACGACCGTCGATGTCGCAGTAGTGCCACGCTGAAATATTAAAATATATCATTAAAGCGTAGCAGAGGAGCTCGTGGCTAAATAATTACAGCCGCATAGACCGATCTTCCGGGTTAAGCCACGCTTGCCGAGGTTGGTCTGTGGATGGGTGACCATTTACCATAGCGAGTTTCCTCCGTGCCTCGGAAAGCACGTAAAGCCGTTGGTCCCGGCTGTCATTTGTAGATCTTTGACAGTCGTTACTGTTGGTCAGAAGCCAGTCTGACAACCAGTCTTACCAAGAGTATCCAGTTACTGGGTTGTGGAGGTCTGATAGGCAGTCGCTCCATGTAAAATACTGATATTCAGCTGCATCCGGTTCGACTGGAAGCCGACCCCAACATAGTTGGGAAAAGGCTAGGCAGATGATCATTAAAGCGCAGTTCAGACTACGCTATATATTAAAGCATATTGCGTCATAAGCTATAACTATATAACATCACGTTCACACTATACGTTATATCGCAAGCCGGTCTACTATGAATAGCAAGTTATTTGACGGCGATCCGTCGGGCGGCGGACGGGGTAGAAGTGAGGCGGGGCGGGGACCGGAGAATCGTACGATATAGCTCTGAAAATCGCTCAAGTTTATCGGGTCATCATCACATCATCATCATCACTCAGCCGAAAGACGTCCACTGCTGGACATAGACCTCCCCCAAAAGGGGCGGTTTGCCGTATTCGCCACGCTTGGCAGGCGTCTTGGCGATCGCAGTATGGTTGTTAAAGTACTCAGAGAACGATGCTGCCCATCCTCTAGAAAATCCCTTAGTCGCCTTTTACGACACCCACGGGAAGAGATGGTAGAGAATGGAGATGGATGGAGGGTAGTGCTATTCTTTAAGTCCGGCACTACACGAGACTAAGAGCGATTACGCACTGCATCCGACCCGAATCCGTGAAAATACGGATATAAAAAACTCGGACCGAATTCGGATATTGCTTTACGCACTGCATCCGATCCGAATCCGTGAAAATACCGATCTAGAGTAAAAATCTCGGACCGAATTCGGATGTTGCTTATGCACTATTCCGATCTCTGATTCAAATTCAAACAATTCAGGGGCCATCTTTGGCATATCCGTTTGGCGTCTGATTTGAATCCGAGGTAATGCGAAAGCGTTCATACAAACACTGCTAAGGCTACTTCGGTCCGTCAATTTTTCTTCCGAATTAGAAACTGACGGATGACGGATAGAAATCGGATGACGGATGCCGGATGTAGTGCGTCAACTACCATACAAATAGTTCTACGGCTACTTCGGAATGTATTTTCACGGATTCGGATCGGATGCAGTGCGTAACCGCAGTTTAGTTAGAGTTGGAGTTTATCGGGTACGACAAGCCAATACTTTATAGCATAGCGTTGTGTGAACGTGTCCATAAAATATGTATGCTGAGCGTTATCGTAGTGATATACAATATTTGCTAATATAGCGTAATCTAAGATTCGCTTAAGAGACTAAAAAAATCTGAAGTCATCTGTCTGTGTGAATATTTGAATAACCTTTTTTTAACAAATCATTAAAATTCTGTGGTGTATCTGGTTGTCAACGATATAGTAGTTTCAGATTGTTTTCATTCTTGTCTTATTGCTTGATAATGAAAAGTCAAACTATACCACTACTGGTATACTTAGTTTGACTTTTCATTATCGTAATTGAAGTTTTATACATCTGCATTCTTAACTTTGGTGTGATGATAATGACGTTCTTAATTTATGTTAATACTAGCTGTTGCCCGCAGCTTCGCTTCCGTGAAATTTTAAACGCTCTTTAAGCCCTTTTTAAAGGAAGGTATAAAATAAAAAAAAAACAGATTTCTCATACAAACTTACAACACTTATTTCACCCCTTTAGGGGTAGAATTTCCAAAAACCCTGAAACACGTATATGTTTATTTCTGACCAGTAACCTAAATACTGAATTCCAAGCTTCTTACTTCAAAAGTATTAGATTTTTCATACAAACTTACAATACTTATTTCACCCCTTTAGGGGTTGAATTTACAAAAACGCTCAAACACGTGTACATTTACTCCTAACCAAAAAGCTTAATATTTAATTTCATGCTTCTTACTTCAAAAATGACGGACTTGCATACAAACGTTAATCACCCTTTTCACCCCCTTAGGGGTTGAATTTCGAGAAATCCCTTCTTAGTGGATGTTTCCGTCATGTAAGGAACCTACTGTCCAAATTTCATATTTCTAGCTTTAGTGGTTTAGGCTCTGCGTTGATGAATGAAATGTCAGTCAGTACTAGGGTTTCTGTTTTCTCGACATATTTTTTTTCTCGGGTTTCGAGAATTCTCGAGACCGATTTCTCGGGTTTCTCGGGTCTTTCGAGAAATTTTTAAAAACCTTAAAAAATCATCTTGTGCCCGTTTAGTGGGGTATTCTTGAACGTAGTTTATCTGTTCGATAGCGCTATTGGTTCGATAAACTGACGCATTGCGTTTCTGGACACCCCAGTCAGAAGATGATCTTAGTTCAAAGTTTGAACTAAGATCATCTTGGTCCAAATTGGTCAGTTTGAACTTCAAACTGACCAATTTGGGGCATTTATCGGTTCTAGAACTTTATTTGTCGTTTCATATCATATTTTATACAAGAAAATTTGGAGTTTTATTATTAGTACTTAGGTATTTTATTTTGGATAGTGAGTTTTGGATTCCCAATGAAATGGACTCGAGTAGTTCATAGGAGTCTGATTTGGAAGTGCTGGAGGCTATTTCAAATATATCAGTACCAATAAAAAAGGCATCGAAGAAATCCATTCGAAATGTTCATGGATATATCTTTGTGAAATAACCAATCCTGTCCTACAACCCATTCATACACCACAAATAGGTACGGGAGCCTAGAAATGTTATTCTTTCAGATATAAATAAACTTTACTTCCCAATATTATAAATTACACTAAAATTTTAATATTAAAATCATTGCATAAATCAGAGGAGATTTTCATTTAAACCTGCAAAAAGTTGTAAAGTTTAAGGCGAGAAAAATATATTTAGCTGGGCTAAAAAAAAGAGATCCCATCTAGTGGTCAATTTACGAACTTACTTATTGTTTCGATAATAATTGTCGATTTTGTATTCAGAAACCCAATAATAGATGAACGGAGTTTATCTTACAGTTAATTTTTATTTGAAGTTTTATGTCACATTAGAGTAATCGGAGTTGGACCGTATATTAGGTGTCTGTTTCGCTTGCCTCGCTTACCTACTCGCGCCTCGTAAGGTGAACAATGAAGCCAGAATGCAAAGATTACGCAACTTTTAAGCCAATTTTACAGGAATAAAAGAAAGTCTTTGATTTCTCGAGTTCTTGAGTTCTCGAGGTGTTTTTTCTTGTCTCGAAGTTGGCATGATTTCTCGACATTTCTCGCCTCGAGAATTCTCGAGCAGAAACCCTAGTCAGTACCAGTCTCTTTATATATAAGATTTTTCGAATATTCACCCAGCTACACTGACATGCGCCATGAGTAAAAAGTACTTTAAAGAAAAGGTTAAAGAATCTACTTGACCTACATAGAAACTTCCTGATAGATACAACAGATAACATTGAGAAATGTCACATACTCGCATTGCAAAATGTCCTACAAAAAACAAGATAATATTAATCATTATTTTGTTGATTAACTTGGAAAAAGTAGGAACTAGACTAAAAATGCATGACATGTAAACACATCACACTTGCACAAAAACCAATACTTTAATTTAAAACCTCGACTGTGCAGTTCGTCTCAATCGAATAAACCTTTGAATGTTATATTTATATGTATGTATTTTACGTGATTATTATTTAAAAAAGCACAAGATTTTTATTTGGAAACCATTTTACATGCTATCCCTAACCACAAATGACAAAATGTGTACATTTTAAGAAGTGCTCATTTTGAGAGGTACCCATTTTGAGTAGTGCCCGTTATGAGAAGAGCACCTATTGCGAAATGCACATTTTCAGACAAGTGTACATTTTCAGTTAAGTGTACATTTTCAGTCAAGTGCACATTTTCAGTTAAATGCACATTTTCAGACAAGTGCACATTTTCAGTTAAGTGTACATTTTCAGACAAGTGCACATTTTCAGACAAGTGCACATTTTCAGTCAAGTGCACATTTTCAGTTAAGTGCACATTTTCAGACAAGTGCACATTTTCAGTCAAGTGCACATTTTCAGTTAAATGCACATTTTCAGACAAGTGCACATTTTCAGACAAGTGCACATTTTCAGTCAAGTGCACATTTTCAGTTAAGTGTACATTTTCAGTTAAGTGTACATTTTCAGTTAAGTGTACATCTTCAGTCAAGTGCACATTTTCAGTTAAATGCACATTTTCAGACAAGTGCACATTTTCAGACAAGTGCACATTTTCAGACAAGTGCACATTTTCAGTTAAGTGTACATTTTCAGTTAAGTGTACATTTTCAGTTAAGTGTACATTTTCAGTCAAATGCACATTTTCAGACAAGTGCACATTTTCAGTCAAGTGCACATTTTCAGTCAAGTGCACATTTTCAGTTAAGTGTACATTTAGCATCAGATCCTTTTATAACCGGCAAATTAATAAAAAAATAAAAAAACTACTTTTTTCAAAATATTTTTATACTTTTTAGAATTGTTTTCAAAATTCTAATAAATTAATGATTATTTTCTTTATTATACAGGGAAATCGATAGCCTAATTTACAGAATAGGTAACCTAATTTTAGAATGCTTGTTATTAGTGAGCTTTTTTTTTTTTTTTTTTTTTTTTTATGGATGGGAAATCATCATATGACTCCTTCCGCTCTGGGCGGAGCGGAAGGGAGTGTCAGACTCTTACTGACTAAAACCCATCCGTGTTCCTGCTAATGCCCTTTGCGTTCCAGGGCCGCGGTAACTCTTTCGATTAAATTCCGCAACCCTGGCAGGCACTGGCCCTAGCGGGCCCCGTCTACAATGCTGACATCTCTTTGAGGCGCGCGTGGAACACAACGCGCCGTCGACCCGGGCCTGGTTCTGATCGGACGGTGAACCACCCAACGTTCGCCGTCCGCAGGCCCGCGCCTACGGTGGCCGGGAATCGCCCTGCGACTCCCGACGCCCAGGGCGTCTCCTTCTGTTGCGGCGGCTGGGGCGTGAGGTTTGCCTCTCCCTCACGCGTTCCGCCTCCTCCTTCGCTAGCATTACTGCTTCGCAGAAGGAGGTGACTGCTTCCCATGCGCCCTCGCACCGGACCATGGATTGAACCAGGGCCGGACGCGAGAGGTCGCCGCCGCCGGACGCCTCTACGAGGACACGGCGGTGCTCCGCCCAAGCAGGGCAGACCTCCACCGTATGCTCCACCGTGTCCTCCGGGCGATCCTCACAGTGATTGTTATTAGTGAGCTAAGTTTTAATTAAACAACTATAGCTGTGTAGCAAGTTTGAAACAGCGTTAAGTGGTGATTCCTCATTTTTAATGATACGGAAATCATTCTATTTTTTTTTTCTATTCATTAAATAATTTATTATCCATTTATTTTAGATCAAGATAATAATTTATCTATTAGTAGACAGGCTATATAGTCTTCATTAAATATAAAGCTACGTGAGTACCATAATGGCGGACCTCACGTTTTTGACCCAGCATTTCATGTCGAGATCATCTTCCGGGTTACTTTACGTTATAATTATCTGGCCTCAAAGACTCATAAGGTCAGTGTAGTAAATCATTACAGCACGGCCAAGGTCTAACCCACAGAATCGCAAAAGCATTCGTTCAGACAATAGAACCGAAAAGATGAACACCCACATCATTTGATTAGTTTTGTTTTGTCTGTTAATTTTTTGTTCATTCTAAAGATTCTAAATAACAAAGCTAAGCTCCACCTACTTCAATCCTATGATTTATTACATGATTAACATCTTTTATTTCGAAAATTTTGGCATAAATCAATACACAATAGAATGTCATCATGCCAATCGAGTTATGAGAACTGATGACAAATTATAATATATAGCATCAACAAGTTTTAAAAACGCTTCGGGCATGGTTATGTTGGAAAAAATGTAAATCATAGATACATGACAGTTGGTGAGAAACGTACTCAGGATTGCAACAATCGCAGGGTTTTAGTATTGTTTTTGTCTCTCATTTGTTTGTTTTTTGACAGTTACCTTGACAGCGGGTCTCCATATCGGCGAAGAAGCCTGGATAAGGCTGCTCATCGCAGTAAAAGTTGGTGTATGGCACTGCACCAAGTACTGGGTAATCTGTGCCTGGCTTCCCTGAAAAAAACGAAAGAAAAATCATATACTAATAATACATATATACTCTACTCTTATGGTAGGTACTTTATTACAGCCATCCCATCTTCCTAGCTCAACAGGCTGTGCTGGCACTGGTGCTGCAGCTGCGGAGGCCCTCAAGCAGCGAAAATATAATAACCTTATTAGTAATTATATTTTCAAGCCGTTTGGGGTCGAAACACTCGGGCCTCGAGGTCCGAGTGCCCAACTCTTATACAAAGATATTGCAAGGCGGCTGGTCGAAACGTCCCGTGACCCAAAGGCTGGCCTCTACTTTGGTCAAAGGATTAGTATTGCCATACAACGTGGCAATGCTGCCAGCCTTCTGGGCGCGTTACCAGTCGACAGCGATGCGGAGGAATATTTTGATGCCCTATTTTAGTTTATAGTTTTATTACAATATATTTTTCTTTATTTGTATATACTTTTATTTATAATTACGTAAATATTGTTTGCGTAAATATTGCATAATTAACCAGAATAAAATACAGTATTGAGTATCAAATAAATTGAGAACTTATTAAATTAAAATTATAATACGTATAAAATCTGTAATTCTGAAAGTCGTTGAAGTCTTTTGTATGAAAAAAGAAATATAAATCGAATATGACGTTTTCAGCAAGATTATGTCCTGATTAAAATAATTGTATGCTAATTTAAAATCACCTTAACTTACTCATAAACAATCTTGTTGTTTACAAAAATCTGTAATAATTAATTTAACATTGAAATGTAAAATGAGTCATTTAACTTTTAAACGCAGTGTTGTTTAACTTGGCTGAAACTCGTTTAATGTGGAACTATACTCACTATATTAAGCTATATTTAATGGACACGTTTTAGAGGTTAAAGGTTTATAAATAAAATAAATCATGTATCCGGTTACCTAGTTCCCACACAGAGCGACACGCCCCTTGAACAACGGCTATTCAACACCATACTAATTAATTATATTCAATGAAATTAAACTTTTAACTTTCAACATACGGCTTATCTACGTTTTCACGCTCGTTTCCTTGCATTAATTACGAGATCTCATTTATACTTACTTTAAGTATTATAATTATGCATAAATAAGAAGAAGTTGCGTATTTCAGCTCAGATTACGTTACCAAAATTTTACAATCGAAAGGCAGGGAAGCAATACATCGTGAATAGTTAATTGACGACAATCAAATACAAATAATTGCAAAAAAGGAATTTTATAATCGGTCTAGACTCACAAAATCGTGAGAAAATGATCGTCCCGTTCGATCACGACAGACTCTTGCGCATATTAGGCCGATCCCGGTAGTTATACAGATAACGAAAGTTCGCTTGTAGTGACCACTTTCACTTCGAGACACCGCTAAGTACTAACAATTCTCGATTGTGCGAAATAGCATCTTAAGCTAAAATTGTTAAAAAGAGGATTTATTATTAGTCTGAGCGTACTTAGAAACGGGAAATGATAGTAAAAGTCTATTTGAATTCGAGTGGTGCATTCACCTTTAACCTCCATCAATTTATAGTATAGTGACTGCAATTACAGTGCGCGTCGTATATAAGAGAACAGAGGCGTTCTAACCGCAAATCTTACGCAATTATAGAATATAGATTTCCTTGTGAAACATTAACCGTCTAAGTAGTAAAATTAATATTTTTTATCTTATGAATTTGTAGTCTTCTAAGTAGAAAATAGTCAAATCATCTTGTTTTTGTACCTATTTCGATGCTTTTCTTTTTAACCCAAAGGTTGACTAGTAGCGAATGCCTCATATCATTAAGTCCGCCTTATGCATATATACCACCATAGTGCATATAAGTATAAAAACTAATAATATTGAAATTTATTACATAGAAAGGCAGTCCGCAATCAAAATTTACCTATAGGGCTTCCAAAGCATCCTCAGATAAAGCTACGTACTACGTGACGTAATACGTCATTGAATGAAAACCTTCTGATTAATTTCGACACAAAACGAAGATTACGAATTTAACTTTACATTGATATAGGCGATCATTAACAGGTATGTTATATTATAATTAAGTGGTCCATATTTGGTTCAAAATGATAGGACCATTATTGTTAACTCATTGAACAAACCTATTATTCCACGGTTACATTGATAGTCCGTGTTATTTACAAATGTAATAAATAGAATCAGTTTAAACGTAATCGATTCTTTTATTTTTAAGGTACTAATTTTGAAGAATCCTTCATTTATGTGTCCAAATCTTTTAGGGTGATGACGTAAGTACCTATGGTTGAATTGACGGAGTAGAAACAGGTACCTACATAATGATGTCCCTACCTACTTAATTTTATTGTGGGATTGTTACGAAATGGAAGAGAAAAACATATTGCGTTGACCCCAAGGAACTTTGTAGCAGGGCAGGAAGATGATGAGTGTTACGAAATGAACTGTTCTGTTTTGGGTTTCAATTGAATAACTTGGGTACCTGCAATCTGCAAGCGTTTGCGCCAAGCCTTTTTTTTCAACGTTTTTTTTTCCAATCTTATCGAATACTTGCAAGGCATGACTCTCTCACAGGTTGTAATCGGGTGCGAAAATGGATAGTTCATATTTTATATCGATAATTATATCTAGCAGCTTAACTTTCTAAATTGTTTTTATTTATTTCTTTGACTGTTATATTACATTTTTTTTTTTTTTTGAAGTTTTATATGCAGTTTAATTTTAATTTTACGTTTTCAATTTTGACATGTTTTTTTCGTACAATCTTAATTATTTCAATTACAAACACTAAATGCTATTAATAATGAAATAGCAATAGTCTATTCGTCCCACTATGAATGATGTGCATGTCAGTAATTCTTGTGAATGTTTATATTCTTGTATTAATTTGTAAATAAGTTGTCGGTGCCGTATGTATAAATAAATAAAAGCTTTTAACAGCACATTAGAGATATTATTATATTCTGCTTGATTTAATTACACCCCCTAAGAGAAATAAACGTAAAAGCAGCTTTTACTTTTCTAGTTTCTATTAGACAGATATAACGAATGGTGGCGGAAAGGCGCTATTAGAGCAGAGCCACAAAATTTTGTCTCGGTATCTAGTCCGTGTACACTGTTATTAAATAGGCGTACCTATTAGCTTGCTACTTTTAACGAACATTTGTATACAAGGTTAGTCAGAAAGGGGGTACTAATCCGAAAGGATGTTAAAGTACACATAATAATGAATAACTTTTGTTCTACAACTTTTCCTAAAACTCAATAGTTTAACAGAAACAGTTTGTTCAAAAATCTCAAAATCTATCTATCCCCAGTTATATTATAGCTGTGTTTACATTTTAGGTCATATTTGGAGTCATGAATTAGAAGCACCATTTTCTGAATTTGTAACTAAATCAGGGATGAAGAATTTTTGAAAAAACTATAATAAAAATGATTTTTGGAAAAAAAAAAATCGAATTTTGAAATTTTAACACTTGCTTTCAAACAGTCATCAGCGATACTATAAGTGGGCTTCGGATTAGTACCCCCTTTCTGACTAACCTTGTATATACCATTGACATATTAATCATAATACAGTATGTTAACTACCGAAAGGCGTTCCCGTTAACCAGCAATACTATACCGTCCGAACATACTAAACAAAAATCCCAACCAAAATAAAAAATCACAAAAAATTTAAAAAATATACGTAAAAGCAACGCAATTACTGTAAGTACATGCGCACTTGTCTATCAATTTGGAAAACACAGCAACATAACATTTAAACTATCTACGCTACTATTTTGGTCTTAAACAGGCCGTACCGAATTGTTTTTCATATTTTCTTTTTTTATATTTTTATTTTAATGTAGGTACCAAGAATGTAGATTAACGGGTTTAATTGACAAAACAACCTCTGCATGTTATCAAAACTTGCTATTCATTTTAAAATAAATTTGTACTCCATGAATTAATAAATAATGATGTTCGAGGTTGACGCAATTCCTACAATGTTATGTAAGTCTAGGAGGTATTGGTATTGTGTATACAATGTACATAAATACAAATGTAGCGAGCAAGTCATCCTCTAAAAGGTCGAAGTGCCAGGCTGATTCTCGATCTGACCATGCGGTATAAATAATTTAAGAAACTTTAATAATACAAGAACGTATATCATTGACATTTGAACAACAATAAAAAATGGATACTGAATTATAATTCTGTTTTCTACCACGTATTTTATAATTGAAATGTGTCTTTCGAAAGAAATTCTCGTTTCCGCAGCATGTCTCAGTGAAAGTGTTTATAAGGATGTACTATGTAGATAATTACCTGACCAGCATATGCGTAACTTCACGTCCAGTACCCAGAAGCCTTAATGAAACCATTTGGCCAATGATTAGATCAGATAATTAATTATTCTGCAAGCAGATACGAAATTCTGAACGCGTGCATCAAGCTACATACAAATGAATTCATTACACGATTAACAAATCATGCAGTTATGCCGTTATGCCATATTGCATTGATGATTCTATCACTCCACCAGTCGTAGTCAGAAACGCATCGGTGAATCCTTGTGTTCGCATGTCCTGTCTCAGTTGTAGACAGCGTATGAGCCTGTCAACCTTCCACATTACATAAAAATAAACGATGTTCTAGTATTACGTGACCAAACAAGAATTTACGGACCAGCGCATAAAAGATCATCAGACAAATGATGTAGCAGTATGACTGTGAATGATCTAACATTCGTTAAATGTTTAAAATCTGCGGCGATACCTATACCTCTCGTAACGTGGTTGCATTATGTTTTGTGATCATGATGATAAATTACTGACATCTGACGTAATGGACCAATAAACGGTTGCTGTTACAGGCAACACCATATGTAGAATGCTTTATACCGGTACCGAACAATATTATAATATGTGAATCTCTCGAATTGGAATTAATAAAGCGACAAATAATGGTTTCTTTTGATACCAATCCACTATAGTCGCTTTTTTTAATAAACAAATTCCGTATAAATAGTTAACAAATTCCGTATCAATAATAAACGTTACCTCTCGACACAGCGCGTATTGTTAGGAAGTTCCTCTCTCTGAGGCCCTAACCACCGGTAGCTTAGACTCTGTTCCCGATGCCGGTGGACTATTTTTTTTAATGCTTTTATCTAGAGAAATATTTTAAAATGTAATTTGTAAGTTATATGATGAATAAAGGAAATAATAACTAATTACGTATCAATAATAAACAAATTCCACATCAAATAACCTATTCCTAGCACAAGGCTACATTATCAAGTAAACTTTATTTTTACTACTTCCTATCCATATCAGTTATGAGACTTATGAGGTAACGGCTATGTTAGATAAACTCATTCATGGATGTTATTTAGGAAACAATATTTACGTGCTAAGGCCCCAGATGTCACGATTGTCACGTAATCGAGGTGCGAAATAAAATGACCCTACCAAACTTACTATAAGCGAGGACAGGTTGAAACAAGGTCAGCAGCGCTTACATAATAATTTGAGCTGAACCACAACCTGATGATAAAAATTACGTTTTATTTAACATTGACAATGAAAATTGATCCTCAGGACAGGACGTATAGATCGAAGTTTGGAGATCGACGTACTAGACTAATTCAGTATAAAGAAACACTGGACCTACCAAGATCTTAATGTTAATTTAAGTACAATTAGTTATTATCGTTATACAATTTTCAGCAACTCAACGAAATTTGAAATTAATTTCATGCCCTGGTTCGTTAAGCTATGTAGGCTTGTGACCTGACCTTGTACCTTTACTTAGGCGTACATAATGTAGAAATTAAATGATAGAAACATCTAAGCTGCGTGGACGCAACACAGCACATAATAGTAGAGGCGTTCGGTGTTTGTGCTTGTTAAATATTGCTCATTCGATTACATTGGCATTTAAAACGTCCACTCAAATCTTCTAACGCTGATGTGTGAGACAATATTCATGTTTATTGTACATCTTTGGAACAGAAACCGGCTCAACAGGATTCAGAGATGGAATCATTATTAAAAGTATATTTAGAAATGATTTGATTAACGCTAAATCTGTTTACCGAATTAGAATAAAAGGATACATTAAAATGTAATTATTAAGTATAAATCTACAAAAATCCGTACAAGTAATGACGTTTCATGTACTAATAAACAGTGTGTAACCGTGACTAATACACAGTTTAATGATATCTATCAGGCTGTCAGGAGCTATATAGAGGCTCGAGCAGTACGTTAGCGCTATCTTTATCATTAATAATAGCTACATATGACCCACGCGTGGCACAACGCGTTTATAACGGCTGTGGCGCAAGCGCAGCTAGGCGGCGAGCAGCGATGACGTTAAGTAGACGAACCAACGTATTCAAATACTATTGCATTTTGTATTCTATTTACGTGCATAAAGGGTTTACTGAAGGTTGGATACAAGAAAAAATTAAGTCGAGTTTTACTCGCATCAATATAAATAACGCCATTTACAGATAAAACGTTATTAATTCTAATGGCTTCTTAACAGGGTTAAGCCTCATTCAAAGCATTAAAAACGAAGGCTTCTATAAATACTTTTGTATTTTTAGCTACAATTAAAATATTTTAATCTAAATAAATCAAAATAATGATTATTTGAATTCAAAACAATTTGTAATATAAGAGTTGTAGTAATCGCACGCGCAGGTTGTAGGGGTCAAACACGTCTTGTGTGTAAATATGAGTGATTGTCGTGTGATCTTACACCTATTGTTCGCCTACATGATCGGGGTACGCCTCGCCAATTATACATCAATACCCCGAGCATTGTTTTCCAGCATGTCAAAAATTACTTTATCGCAGGAAATAATTACTATTGTCATAGTAAATGTCAACCATGTTGGCCTAACCTTGGACAAATCTCAACGAGACCGAAAAATTTCGAAATCTTAACTCAAAAATGTGTGCGTGCTTAATGTTTAATAATCATAGTTGACACATCAGAAACTGACGTATCTACTAGGGTTTTCGCATTCCCGGCCTTTTTAAGTTCCCGGGAATCGGGAATTTTATCTCTTAATTCCCGGGAATTCCCGGGTACCCGGGAATTTTCATGTTTTTTGTATAAATATGTTTTTTTTCGTATATTTCAACATTATTTAAACTTGTGTAAGTACTTTAAACATGTTATATTGATAAATTGTCTGACATACCAATCGACTTTTCTTATTAAAATAAAAAATCTTACACTTATTTAAAAAATTGAACTGTATTAGTCATTTATTGTGCGACGTCGCGAGTTTTTTTAATGAAAAAAATAGTCTCTCTTCATATAATATGGCAAAATATTACGGAAAACAATAGGGTGTATGACTATAAAGGCTGTTACCAAATTCGTGTAATACCTTAAAACCACATGATCTACTACTGGTGTAGAATAACGGAGGCCGGAGCACGGGATTTAACTTGATTAAAAATAAAAAATAAACTAATTTTTTTCTTGCGGTAGCGATATGTGATCGAAACTTAACCAGCTAATAAGGTTTAAATTAAAAATTAAATTTAAAAAATGCTAAATTAAAATGTTATGCGTTGGAACATCTCGACGCCGCTCACGCTCATCAATGAATGAAAGCACGGTGACACAGCTGGCTTGCACGACTAGCACAAAATCGCTCTTTGCAGTCGGTTAACTCGGGGCGCAAAAAGGGCTCAAAACAGAACTTTTTTTGTTGTTGAAAATAAGCTATTTTGTATTTCAAATAAAAACCACTTAGGGTTAATCTGTGACCAGTAGGTAGTAGATCACGCTGTTTGAAGGAATTACACGAATTCGTTTACATCGTGTATATTTTCATTTTAAATCTCGAAACTATTTCACAAAAGATAAGCATTGTGAATAGTTTCTACAAATGAAACATTTAAAAAAAAAAACAAGCGTTTAGAATTTGTTTACTAGACAGAGACAACAGTAGGTACTGTGTGCTGACATCACGAAACATTTACCCCATTCTAAGTTCACACCACGCTTTACAATGTCCGTTTCACGCGAGAGGGACAGAAAATGCTCTAAAATCTTCGGAAGCGTGCAGACCCTTCATTTTTCATCATCATTTCTTCATTTCAAATAATTCCCGGGTACCCGGGATTCCCGCCAAATAATTCCCGGGTCCTAAAATCTCAAAATTCCCGGGAATTCCCGGTTCCGGGTACCCGGGGCGAAAACCCTAGTATCTACTACACCATCGTATTTTTGTCAGATTGTGTAGGTATATCTCTATGCCCAGTAACTAGGTTGCGGAGGTCTGACGGGCAGTCGCTCCGTGTAAAATAGTACATTGTTACCCTAGGGGTGATTCATTTTCATCATTGAAAAAATGGTAAATATTTTGCCCAAATCTATATTATTTTAAAGAAATAGTTGAAACTAAATTATAGAAAAGTCATTTAAAAAAAAATATTCTTTAATTAATACTTAACTTTATGTTATTACAATTTTACATCGCGCTGTAATTGAGTGGCTGTCTACAAAGTTGGAACATGGTTCAATAGAAATGTGAAAATAGAACTAGTTTTTTTTATAATTTGACAGCTGTCAGTTGAAAACGATTCTCCCAAGGGCTGAAAAGTATTACTTTCAACCCGCTCCTCAAGCAACTTCAGACCTACTTTCCGAGTATGAGTAATGAAAAATACTAATATTCAACCGCATCTGGTTAGACTGGAAGCTGATTCCAACATAGTTGGAAAAAGACTAGGAGGAAGGAAGGGTGTCTCTATGGACTCGATCGTAACTAGCACGTGTTAGAACGACCAAATTGGATCAAACATTTTTCATTGCATTTTCAAATGGATTGTAACGTACCAAAAGCAAAGCTAATTCGTAAGTTCATCACATGGACGTTCTCAAAATATCAATTCAAACAGATCTTTTCATTTTCTTTACCTTGCAAACATTGTTGTGTTCTTGAATATTCTCTCTCTGCAAAACATGTATGTTGCTATGGTTGTCTAGCTGGATTAAAACCAGTTTACAAGCTAATTTAAAACATTTTTATAAAATTGCGGGTGTGGATCCAAATAAAAGCAAGATGGGTATGATTTACGACTAACTCAATCCGTGGGAGTCTGGAATATTCGTCGCTTAGTTGTTACGGAGCGGAGGTTGAATGCATTTATATATATTAGGTTGTTCGAAAATTCATTTGATTTTAGTTGAATTTTATGTAGAGCTTTGCCTAAACCTAGGCGTTTCAAATGATCATGAACGGTCGAATTCGATAAATTTAATCTCTCAGTGATCTCATGAATCTTTATTCGCGGGTTAGCATCAATTAATGCCTTTATTGTCTTTATCAGCTTCAACTGGCCTTCCAGAACGTGGTGCATCTTCAAAATCGAAATTGCTGAATCAAAATTTTGCACGCCAGTTTTGGCACTGGCGTTCTGTCAATACATTTTCTCCATACACGTCGGATATTTTTTTCTTGCTTGAACAGCATTTTTACCTTTTCGATAATAAAAGTAAAATATGCCGAAAATGCTGCTTTTCACTATCCACTTTTGAAAGGGTACCAACAAAAAACTACTGCGTAGAATAAATCGAACTTTTTCACAAGCAAGCCTTGCTATATCGGCTTTCAAAATATATAATGATTATGCGGCTTAAGTCTGAAGTTGACTGTGAAAAAATACAATTATGTCACAGTTGGGAAAAAACTAAATGAGTAACCGAACAACCTTATAAACATACAGGCTGTAAGGGTAAACACCGTTATCCTTGAAACCAGTGGTTTGGTTTCATTTAAAGAACGTAAAATCAATGAAAAATAACAATTTTTTTTTTTTTAAATTTTCATTTTTTCTCAAAAGCATTTCACCCTATGCGCGGGGGCAACAAGCTACGGGAGGGGCGCGGGGAACTCGCCGCGTGGCCCGACGCACGGCCCCGCACAGTTTGCTATCCCAGTTCCCAGTCAGTCAGCTGTCTCTTTAGCGAGTGTGTGTACGCCGCGTCGTAGCGCCGCCGCACCGCTCATTTCTCGCGCGTATATTTTTTTTTTTTTTTACTCGGTCCAGTATTTTTATGTTTAAGTCATCTACCCATGGTTTGAGTGATAACGGTGTTTACCCTTACATGCTGTATACAAGGTGTAACATAAATAAGTGTAACAACCTCTTAAGGGGTCAGCACTGTACTCATCAATATGAACAACTTTTACTATGGGAAAAAAGTTGCAATCGCGAATAAAAAAACCAGCTGTTCCCTACATTAACGTTCGACAAACTCGTCAAAATTTAGGGAACAGCTGTTTGTTGAGAAGAGGTTGTACACTTATTTATGTTACACCTTGTATAGCTTAAACACTGGGAAGCGGTGAAGGGCGGGCTTTTTAGGGAGCTGTCTATTATAACATTGACGTTCAAAAAGAACTAAGTAATTCTATCCTTCTTCTTGAGTTTGAGTGAGAGAGGAATATTCGTCGCTTAGTAGTTACGGAGGTTGAATGCATTTATTTTTATTAACAACAATAACTGTAGAGTTGTTAGTCGCTGCGATAAAGAGGCTTATTTCAAGCGATTAAGTTGAATAGACGTGTTGATGGATGTATAACAGATTAGTTGTGCACACACATGGCTGCCTTCGTGTCGACCTCAGATCACGTACAGAATGTCAGGGCGATTGGCTCAAACGGCCACAATCTAAGTAATCGGAGCTCTCTTCATGGCAATCAGCGAATTTTAATCAATTACACAGATGATCTAAAACTATTTCAGGCGAATTAATGTAAATTAGCTTAATAATTGTGCATTCTCCATATCTATAGCTTAATTATCTTTAACTAATTATTTTAAAGAAATTATATGGGTGTTTTTTTTTTGCTACACTTTATTAAGTAGGTTACAGAAAACAAAAAAAATAAGTTAACTCCAAACATTGCATTCGTGCCATTGATACCCAACCAAACTAATCAAGCCTGAACACTTAATTAAAATGTGTGGCTATTCAAGCTTGAAAACAAAAACAGACACTTGGGTACAATATTTACTGAAAAAAAATTTACGTTGCAAAGATATGACTATGTATTGACGCATGAAATTATTTAGTAGTAGCTGCACAGTCGCCAGGTAAAAATAGGCGCATGCGCATCAATCGAAAGCTATGCTCGATTGCGTAGCAATCTGCGGGACTTGCAACTCTACAAAGCGGGAAAAAAACTATTTCGACACAGATATCTATGCATCTCTACAAGGCCGGGGTGTGTCGCTAGTTGTTTTATATATGGGTATAATTGTTATGAATTATGGACATAAAACGAAATGACTCTTTCTTGCACAAGGACATTAGAATTACCAATGCGCAAAAGTGTTTGAAACATTTTCTTAAATAGTTACTGTTAAGTGTTAATAAGCGCGAATAAAATACACACCTATCTGTTATGTTATTGTACAAGTAAATAGATAGGTGGATATAGATAATTATAATTAATTACAGGAAACTGCACATCAAACAGCTGACCTATCGTTTCTTCTTCGCTGGTTGTATTAAAACAGTAGTCACTGTAACATAGTATATAGTACGTATACGTGTAAGCTGTCAATATAAAGACTGATTTCCTAATAGCGATGCACGCAAATGCAGTTGCACGATTCCAATGTACTCCTAGGCATGTTTACTAAAAGAATGTTCGCAATGTTGTTTGTTTTTCTTTGTATGCTTTCTTCGGCTTCCTTTTATAGATTTAAGGGCCGATTTTTCTATCGTCAGATAACTTTTATCGGAATATTCCGATCTGTCCCCCTGATCTGTCTCCTTCGGGGGTCCAATCAGGAATAAAAAATCAATCTGTCCCCTGTCACTAAGGCGAACGGACAGATCGAACGAATTATTTCTGGTCTGTCCCCTGCTGTTCTTTAGGGGGACAAATAGAAATAAAAAGTTTCGATCTGTTCCCCTGTTACCGACGAGGGGACAGATCGGAATAATCCCTTTTATCTGAGGAATAAGTATGGGTTTGTCAGCGTTTGTAAATAATGCAAACCACCATATTTATTTCTCAGATAAGAGTTGCTGAGCGTGAGGTCCGGGGTTCGATCCCCAGGTCGGGAAAGTGTTATTGGGTCTTTCCGTGTGGAAATTCTCAGTAGCAGCCCGGAGCCTGGATTTGTGCATTGGATTACATGGGACTTAAACATGACGGCGAAATGAGGTTATATATCTGACGATACAAAATCATCCCAAAGTTGTAAACTCCCCCACATTGTATACATTTGACTAGAAAGATTTGTAATGTCTGTTATCATACCAAAAGGATTTTTTTTCTGTTGGTCTGCTGTAGATGGTCCTTGGGGACCCCTTCTACGTAACCGGGCAGTTATTAGCGAGACCTGAAGGGTCTCCAGCCAATGGGGGGGAAGTAAAATACTTAACCTAAGCTAACTACTTGTACTACACTAACATCATGACTACCTGCAACAACAGCACTACGGGCGACCCCTAGTGGGACTCGGACCTCGGCTTAGGGCGTTGCTGGCGGAGGCTTGGGGGGGAGGAGACAGCTTGATGAGGGCTGAATTATCGTTGTGAACCAAAACGATTAAGGTGCGTCTAAAATAATTATATTAATATTGGAATTTCGTTTTTCTTAAAAAAAATCTCAGTAGAAGCCTGCAATTGTGTCCGATAAATGGCAATATTAATTACCAAATCGGTGAATTGTGGATGCACCACAATAGTACACATCTGCCTACCTAATAAGTATGCCTGCATTGCCCGAAGGGCTAATCCATCATTATGGATGGCACTATAAAGTAGTGTTGTTCTTTGTCAATATAAATATTTTTAAATCAAACAAAAGACCACACCAGAATATTTCCTAATTCCATGCTCAAAAAATAAAACAGAATTTTAAAAAATTATACATAATTACTGTTATTGAAGCAAGCTTTCATCGTTCTTCCATGGCGCATGTTAATGAATTACGCAACTGCCCGACTTACACTGGGTGTTGCCCAAAGCCGTGCGCTATGATTACGACCTCGTTCATACTGCAGTACCTCTGCATATACGTATGTGATTGTTAGCACAATTAAGAGCTAGCATACACTGTTACAGTAACTCAAAATCTTAAGAGAGCAAGGCTGCGCTACACACGAAACCATAGTCAAGATGTAACCTTCGCTGTCATACCAATTCCTATTTAACTTAATAGAACAAAGTAAATTTTATTCAGAATGGTAAGCAGTGCCTTTGTACGCCGTGGTCCTGATGAACTTATCTTTTATTAAGTGTTGTGTGTACATAAATGAATAAAAAATAAAATAACTTCTTTTACCTATTTATACCCCTACTACGCACTTAATTTTGGAATGTACCTAATTGTAATTATTAATAAATCATGTAAACGTCCATCGATTAGTAAGCAGACAATAATTATGAAGTAACAATTAATATTTCATACGAGCACGAGCACCTAATTACGTATTTAGGCAAGCATGCGGTTGGCGCGATGTAGCGCCGAATGCTGCAATACGAGGAGTGAGTAGGATATATGCCAATGTTAGTACTGTTTAGAAAGACAGTACATTTGTAAAGGGTACTAGATAATGCCAAGAAATACATCACAGAGAAATTGGAAACCGAAAATTAAGCAATTGTAGAGAAACTAATAAAAGGACAAGACCGAACCAAAAAACATATCAATTTTTTATTAAGACTTATAATTTTCACTAGATCATATATTAAAACCTATCTTTTAAAAAAAGAATTGTGGAAATCGCATTAAATTAGCATGAGAGAATTTAAATAAATATGTTAAAATCAGAATCAGTGCTTGCAATTTATTTTTTACTGCATTTTTTCTTTATTGAAATAAATACTAATCAACGTTTACGTTGACTTTGTACTAGACAAAGAATGTAGAATCATTTTTTTTTGGAGAGAAATTGTTTCAACATATACTTTTGGCTTGTCCTTAACGATAGAAATGATAATAATAGTCAATTAGGGGCTGAGGCAATAAAACAAAAGATAAATACGCGAGATATACACGATCTTTCATTATAAGTATAGATGCGCTTACTTTATGAAAGACAATTTGAAGGTCACAGTTGTAAATACCCCGTACATAATGCTTATAATCAATTATATTTAGCAATTATTACCGACTAGTCAATAACAAAGGTTAAACCAATGATGATCAATGAATGAATTAGTATCTAAACGTTCTACACCTGCAAACTACCATTGTAAAACGACATGTAGGTGAAAGAGATATAACCTCAATTAGACCATAACATCCTACACGCTGCTAAGTACTACTCACAATCTCGATTACGAAATATTTATTTAAGAAAAAAATAAGGAATTCAACAAAGTGAAGTCATCATTATTAAATGAATTACCTCTATCCATTAGATGGCGTCGCTACCATAGGTTAAACTTAAAATCCTTCAATCGAAACTAAGATCCGTAGTCAGTTTTTTTTTTGACATTCTGCGATTAAATACTACCTAGAGCAAAATTCAACATCAGTCACATCTATTCCTTATATTTCAAAACGCACAGCAATAAAAAACCTTATAAGTATGTCTAATAGATTATTTAATACTGTATGGCTGCAAATGGAGAAACTTCTTCTGTCTTATGTAACAATTAGAGTACCGACTCTACATTTCCATAGTTCTGCGTAACCTGCGTCTACGCAGTATACATATTCTACTCAGTTTTTTTTTAATTGTATATCGTGACAATTAAATACTTGACCTTTTTAAAATTAGAAGAAAACTATAATTATCTTTAAGTAAAAAATAGACATTTCAAGATCCGCGAACATGTCAATAAACTTTACAAATGTCGAGGCCAAAAATCCGTCTACCACTTTACTTGTTTAAATACATTTTATACCTATTATTATACAGATTTAGAATATTCTACAATTATGTAAAAGTCATAATTATCATTAAGTAGGCTCATTAGCACAGTGGCAACAATATCGCTAAGCGTCGCAACAGCATCAAAGCTTCCTTAGAGAAAACTGTACGGTGCTTCAATAGATTTTTAGACAATGCAGTTTCATCTTATTGACTGGTCCCTGACCACCACCAAGGTCTACCAAAAGATCATAATATTCTAACGGTATGTCATATACTGTATAGTATTTTGGGAAAATTTTAGGTTGGTACATACTTCAGTAAATGAAATCACATGTTTGATTAAAGTATTACACTTTTGGAGTTTTACCGTTTTTGAGGACCTATATTCAAAGAAAGTCTAGTAGTCTTCGTTCTTTGAATTTGGGGAGAATTAAAAGGACTAAGAAATGCCGCTTTAAAAAATGTGTGTTAAGTAATTAATTTGTATATCTATAGCAAATATGTTATTATTATGTAGCATATCAGCCGTAATACCATCCTATAATTATTCTGCCCAGAAAATAAAAATAGTACACCTACGCTGGCCACGTAGGAGACTTAATACTATAGGTATAACTTGGGTGTACAGACTCCCCTAATAAAAGAAAATACCTCTGCTTAACCCTTCGGGGGTTAGACGCTATTATATGTACGTAACTACGTATGTATGCGTATGCATACATACGTCAACAAAACAGTTCAGTTTTCTATAGCGACTAGACAGTCGTATTACAAGCATACAGACGTATTGCAGCTAAATCAGCAGTTAATTAATTAATTATTGTTATTTATACTTGACCGATAACCATCAACAAATAATATCGGCCTAATAAGTACCTAGGTATTCTATGTAATTATAAAACTTAATTGAATTTTAATTTGTCACGAATAAGTGCCTAGTTTTAAGTTACAAAATTTAAGTCGGCATACAACGATAATCACAAACTAATTGTCCTAGGTACTGTTATACACAAATATTTGTGTTTGACTCACAGTAAGGTAATGATTTGTGGCAATTTTAGTTTAATAAGGAGACACCAACCGCAAAAACGTTGATGACGGATCGTAAGTAATTTATGAATTTAAATTTAAACGCGTAATTTTGTTAGTACCTACCTGTCAACTTATCTTGATAGCTGCATGGTAATGATCGCGTACGAAAATGACAGTAGATAACTATGAATCATCAGAGATAATCACGAGATTTATGTAGTCCTCTTATGGGTCATAGCAGTTAAATATTCTGCGGTTATTTGCTACAGGAATATTAGGTATTGCTGCTGAGAGATCATTCATTTTTCAAACATGAAGACAGTAGTGGCAAATATCAAAAATGGTTTCGCAACATTTGCTATTGTTAATGAGTGATCTGCGTGTGTGTCGAATAATAATTATTACAAATAATAAATAGGTCAACAATAACAAACAATACAGAAATTCCAAAAACGTCTCACTTACCGGGTATAGCCATTCCCAGTTCAAGGTATTCCTTCACGGAGGGGCTGAGGAAAGACGGCGGAGCGGGAACGGCATCGGGCTCAGGGTCTGGTGCGTCCAAAGCCTGTGCGGGCTCACGGGCCACCGCGGCGCTGTCAGCGCGGACTCGCTTCACGCGACCACCATCTTCAGACCCTCCTGAAAGGACCCGGTAGAAAGGTAAGCTTTGTGGCAATAGAAGTTCAAAAATCATGACATAATTTAGGACAGAATGTAGGTACGTCCAGTGCACGTCCTAACATCGAGATTTTCGCAGATTTTAATGCTCATCTTTAACACGTTCAGTGCCGGGTGCCCTCCTGGAGGGCACCCTGTAGTCGCATTCGCCATGCCGGGTGCCCTCGTGGAGGGCTCATTTTAAATGTACAAAGGTTTTTTTGGAAAATACACCGTTATGAAACAAACAAACATCTATTTTACGACGTAGAAGCGTATTTTTCACGGTTTTTAATCTAATCAAGAACCCTCCACGAGGATTCACTCTTAGCGCAAACGTAATGTCGAGGACCCTCCTGGAAGGTCCACTAGCAATATGTATGGCGGCATGGCGTATGAGCTCTATGAAGTGTGGTAGACTTGAATGTGTTAAGGAAAGAATCTGGGCTGTACACTGTACAGTATGAAGAAGGCGAAGAACCAGCCAGCCAGCCAGCCATAACCAGGTGTTACCTCTAATGCTGGCTGTTTGTCAGCTTCTGCTTATTTTGTTTATTTTCGTTGTAAGATGTGTCGCTGCACGCTCCGTGTCACCTTTTTAGTTCGATGACTAAAGACAACATAAAGACCGCCTCCAGTCTACGAACAGAATGATAAGCAATAGCAGCTAAGAGGGCCCCATAATAGGACCCAGACTTGACGTTGCTCGGGTAAGAATTAGGGACCTGGATCTGGGTTTGTTTATTTCGAGACATATATGCACTGGCTCAGCATTTCATGCTCGACACTTTCTGAAGTAGAGTGCGATACGCTGATATTATAGTGGCCCAAAACACTTCCATGGAAACCTCAGGACCTACCTCAACTCATTTTTTATTGACACAAGTAAACCCCGGTTAGGGTAAGAAAACAAAAATAAATTACGACACTACAACATCAGACTTCCTATCGGAAGGTGTAGTAACCTAAAGTAGGTACAATGTTCTGACACATCTAGTAGGAAATCAAATAGTTAACATAACTTTAACAAAAATAAAACTTAATTTAACGTTCATATTGAGACAGTATGAAGAGCAACTTATTATGATAATTGGCCAACTTTTTAGTAAACTAAAGGCCACTGGTTGCCGAAACTTCAAGAGCTTAATAAACAACAACTTTCCAGTATCATTGATGGATGTAACATTTTATAGATTTATTATTAATTGTACAGATTACATTATTATTTAAATACTACATTATACATATGATTGCACAGAGTTTCTCAAAGTTAAAAATGTAGATGGTAGGTATTATATGCAGATAAATGAAAAAAAGGGTGGATACTTACCGGTTATCACAAGTAACGACAGCAGCACCGAAGAAGATAAACCAAAAACCTTTCTCCCATACATCTTGAGTATTAAAACAATCGCAATATACAATTCAATCACCAAAACATATGTAAATGCATATTTAACTCAGTCGTCGCACAATCGAAAAGGCTTCAGTCGGCATTGAAGTAGATTGAAGGTCGCAGAAAAGGATTGACGAATTTCGTAATACGACTTATGGCTCTCGTGGTTGATTAATAACCGCGCCGGACGCGAGTTTATGTATACGGGTTTATTTTTCTTGCATAGCGGTACAATTCGACGTGCGCTTTCGAAGGCAGTCGAGCGCGCAATGTTCAAGCAACGAGCATATCGTGAAGATTCTATACTAAGAGCCGAAGCTGACCTCTAAACTTCCTCGGCGGCTGTATCAAGACACCATGGGAATATTCTAAAGTCAAAAGAGCGCTCCTTTCGAATGTTGTGTATTAATATTGATAATAGTCATTTGTAGATTCATACATAAACCAAAAATGATGACTGAAAAACAAACGAAACTCTTGAGTTCAAATGTTCTAGCTGTTCTACCATAATATTGTTCTCTTTGAACGTTGGTCCACTGCTAGACAATAGGTTCTGCCTAATAATTAGGCCCTAATTGCAACATTTGGTTCTCTGCCAAAACAGTGCAAAATCACTTGGTACCACCTATTTACGTTCAATGGGACACACAAAACAATAATTGCTTTTACTATACTACTTTCAAAGTCTATACTTACATTGAAAGCAGTACCGAACTGCGTGTAGAAGTAGACTCTAACGTAGTCCACTGCAAGATAGAGGCAGAGGCATAAAATATTCACTGTGCTTTAAACGGGTTGGTGACTGCAGGACTACAGGTGCTACAGAGCCAGTTTTATAGCACCTCCCACTAGTGGCCCTGCATCCAGTTTAGTTACGTTGTTCTTCTCACACTTGCTCCTGCTACTACAATCTAAGTACATATTTGGGGACACTGCGAACATGTAAGGTAGTTAGTTTGAGAAACTGCTGTTTCGTCAAATAGTATTGAAACTGCCGTTCAAAAAACACCTGTTAAATATCAAAAAGAGTTAAACTTGAATACTGAACTACGCTACATAAGCTGCTAGGAGAAAAGAAGTCGCAGGCAGCTTCGCGCATGCGCATGCGCATGTAAATGACATTTGATATCCCCAACTCAGCCTCGTCATAGTGTACAATCGTTTTCCCTTGCACAGCGACCAAGATGCCTACTAATAGAATACTAGTCTATGATAGATAATCACAGAATATTTGCTCTGTGCTCCGTGGTGATAATGCCATCAGGAGGGCTAATAACGTCACATTTGGTGAATCGTATTTCGTTTCAAATTCGTAATCATAACTGCAAGTGGGCTGCATATCCAGTCACCACTGCAAACAATGCAATCGACAATGTGTCAAAAGCAACAGTGTATACATCATAGATCTCTATCTGTCGCAGGAGGAATGTGGAATAAGCCCAGTAACAAAACTGCTAGACACGCAGAGGCGGACTAGCAGTCTTGGCCTCCTTAGGCCGTGCAGTACCAGCGGCCCCTTCCCCTTTCTCAACTTCTCTATTACTGAGCTAAGATGTTATTTATATTAAGTTATATTTCCGCGATTGGCCGCCCCTCATTTCTGGCCGCCCTAGGCCCGGGCCTATTTGGCCTTATAGAAAGTCCGCCTCTGTAGACACGTTGGAAAAGGGCAAATATTATGAGAGCTCATAAGAAGCTCTACATGGTGTTAACGAAATCGTGTAATTCCTTCAAACCACGTGATCTACTGGTGACACAGATTAATCCTAAATGGGAATTTTCGAAAATCAAACAAAAAAAAAATGCAAAAATTTTTTTTGGTTTTCCATTTCTGAGCCTTTTTAGAGCCTTGAGTTATATGACTGCAAAGAGCGATATTGCGTTAGTCGTTCCTGCCAGCCGTGTCGCCGTACTTTCATTAATTTATGCGTGGCATCGAAATTTTCACATAAATAAAATTATTTTTTTGCAAAAAAAAATTACTTGTTTTTTTACTGAATCCTTATTTAGGTGGTTTAGATACGATCGGTAACAAAGCCGCATGAAAAAAAAAGATTTTTATTTTTAATCATGCTAAATCCCGTGCGGGGCCTGTCTACACCAGTAGTAGATCATGTGGTTTTAAGGAATTACACGAATTCGTTAACACCCTGTATGTAGCGCTCTAATTAGCTTAACAGTGAAGCAGGGAATATGCATAACACTAAAATAGGTAAATAGCCGGCATGCTTTAAAATGCATATGCCAGTAGATGGCACAGAGGAGATACATTTGCGAGTGAAATGGCATGTCTTTTAATGGCACACTCTTCAAACGCCTGCTGGAATGGCACATGCCTTTAGCTGTGGAATGTGTTCATACGTGCTATTTGTTAAGCAACTTGCATCCCCCGCAACAACCGTAGCACATTGCATGCTAAAAAAAACTAAGGACGCATGGTTGCAAAGATACAACGAGACGCTTGACCACGCGCGTACGCGCCGCGTTGCTCGCTGTCGCAAATTACGGTAATTAGGCAGCCCACGTTTAGCTGGAATGTAAGTATGTCGTAGTAAAGTCCAAGTAATGAGTGGTTGCATCTCGACGCCAGAAAACCCAGAAACCTAACATGACTGCATCAACCGAAACGGCGACACGCTGTTCAGCCATATGAATTAGGGAAACTTATATAAGTATTACCACGTATTAAAAAATACTGCAGCTTTTTTATCTTTGTTTTCACGTCAGTTATTATAAAATATGCAGCTACGATATTGGGAAGAAAGAGATGAAAAGTTATCCCTCAGCTAGCCCAACATGCGCAGCGCGAGATAATTTTGTCGTGCCGAGACGAGATAATGCTTATTCGTTTTGGAACGAGATAATGCATCGAAAAAATTATCTTGTGCTGCGTATGGTTAGCCCGGCTGGTGAGTCTAAATGGTATAATGCTCATTTAATACATTTGGCATTAAAATGTCCCAACTCAATTATTTTGTACTTACCACCTTTGTCTTCTAGACCAGGGGGCTTACCATGACGTCTTAAGAAAACGTTCAAATGCCAGCCAGTCAATATCCGTTCAAAAGCAGGCCTGCTTCTGAATCGCTAAAAATCGTACCATGACAGTACAAAAGGTGAACGACTCTTCAACCAAGTTGAGCGGATAAGCTTGTTCATGGTACGAAAAGTCTATACAAAAAAAAACAGGTGAACGGATTTCGTAAACGTCAACGTAGCAGGCCTGCTCTAACGATGTCATAGTACAAAAAAGCAGGGCAGTTCAACTTCCAGGCAACTTCTGCCCTGCTTTAAGAGGTCATGGTAAGCCCCCAGCTATACTACTCTGTCAAGGAAGTTCCGGAAAAGATTCTGCCGAATGAAAACGAGTGCCACGAAGTGGTAATTTGAGTTTAAAATACGAAAAAGAAAGAAGTCGGCTGGAGCCATATCTGGTGATTGCTCGATGGTATTTGTTGAGTTTTTGGTCAAAAGTTCGTTCACAATGATGGCCCATGTGCGAAGGCGCATTATCGTCCTGCAAAATCCAAGAAGCTTCTTTCCACAAATCTGGGCTTTTTCGTCGAATTTGCTCTCTTAAACGCCGCATAACGCTCAAATAATATTCTTTATTTACCGTTTGACCTTCCGACAAGATTTCCGAGTGCACAACACCGCGATAGTCAAAGAAAACAGTCGACATGACTTTGACTTTTGATCGACTTTGGCGTGGTTTTTTCGGTTTCGGTTCAGTTGGAAGGCGCCACTCCGAAGCATGTTGACTAACCGCCATTTTCAATATCCTATCTATCGGCTGTTTGCCTTACTACAGATAGAAATTTGACATTACTTCTATGGAGCTTATGTCAAATTTCTATCTCTAGTAGGCGAAACCGCCGATATACCTAGGTTATTGATAACGGCCGTAAGTAGTTTGCATGTCAAACTCGTAAACCCACGTCTCGTCACCAGTAACAATGCGTTTCATAAATCAATTGGGTCGGAATTAACTCGTTCTAGCATGTCCTCAGCGACTCATATGCGATTGAGTTTTTGGAGAAAATTCAGGTCTTTTGGGACTAGCCGAGCGAAAATATGTTTCATACCCAAGTGATAATTTTAAAATGGTAGGTACGGATCGACTTACGTGTTTTTGATAAAGTCGATTCACCGTAAGGCTTCTGTAACATTTTCAGTGACTCCGAACACGAAATTCTATTGGCGATGAAAAATTTAAGACAAACTCTTTGTTTCAACTCGATGTTTTTGTTCATTATGAAATTCGCAATACAATACACACTAGATATGATTTAATTATAAACAGCACTTTAATTTAAGTCTAAAAACAGATGCAACTCAAACTCCGCGCCAAAATGGAAAACAGTTGTGCTTGTGCCAATAAAAAATAAAATAAAAAAAGAATTTGGAACCATAAACAAATCATCATTCCCGATACTTTTTTGACAGACTGTATACAAGTACCTATAGGTACCGTCCGCGAGGCCTAAGCTGAGCTTTGCATTTGTGCGAGAATGATTGCAGACGCGTCCTTTGCTTGGTTAAAACCGGTTTATACTGCTTTTTGGCAATGGATTCTCCGTGCACTCACACACATGCAAAGCTCAGCTTACGCCTCGCCAGTTACAACTGCCAGTTACAATCATCATAGCGTACATGATGCATACAAGCCGAATGGCGGTTACACCTAGGTTTACCTGGGTACAACTGGGTGCAACCAGTAGCAATTGGTTAGAACTAGGTGTAGCTAAAGTCTAAAAAGAAGTCAAAGTATTTATTGCTTCCATGTGTAGGTACATATCAGTGCTATAAAAATTGTTCGGATCAACATGAAACCCGAAAAGAAACCTCAGGACTCGCCTTGTGGTGAAAAGGGTACAATACCTTATGAGGTTGCAATTATAGGTATGTAGCTGACTCAATGTACGAGTATGAGCACAGTAATCTTGCGATCATTTTTGAGACTAGTGTTAACTAGCTAGTAAGCTAGCTAGGGGTAGCTAAGAAAACTCCCCAAGTAACAAAATTTGATACTATAAAAGTCCTGAGAACGTTTTGGAGCGTGCTAATTAGTGTTTATGATTAGTACTATAATGGTGTTGTAAACGTTTACAGAACCCCAAATAGGCCCTAGTTATATCACTGATTTATTCTATAAACATTACATACAGGCTCTCTCGGTGATAAATCAGCTCTATAGTTGAAAAGTAAAAGTGTCGAGAAACGCTTTTTAGTACTAAAATAGTGTTTCTGCATCGTTTATGTCACAAATTTGCACTATAAAAGTAACCAAAACATCTTTATAGTGCTATTTTGCACCGTAAACGATTCCAGTGTTCTTTTTTATCACACATTTTGTTCGTGTTGTGAAAATATATCGGTAATTGTTGCTTAACGTAACATGTAATAAAAAGGACAACTTCAAAACATTCATGGATCGTAATTCTGCCACAACTTGCACTTGCGAAAATAATTGCATCGATAAAATAATTATGCTGATTTCAAATTTGACAATGCGAACTCATAATTTTCGTGTTTTAATTAAATTTTAATTAATAAAATAAGGACTTGTCCCAACTATGGCTGCTATAGTACACATTGGCTCCAGCCGTGCTGCTAATGTGCTATCATGGCAGAAAACAGCAGCCATTATTTCACCGAAAACGAATTAGTCCATTAATTATTCATTTTAGTGCTTTTATGTCACGATTTAGTACCGTAGCAGTAACACAAACTCACTTATAGAGGTATTTAGAATTTACGTTATTTAGCAATTGCATTAGGAGTCACTATGGTACTATTTAGTACTATAGAAGAGTTTTCATGACTTTTACAGAATTAGCGCCATAGCGATGTTGAGGGAGCTTTTAAGGAGCTAAAAGGTTACGTAATGGTTGTGCAAGGTACTTTTATAGTGCAGATTGATACTGTAATAATGTTTTCGATACTTCTACAACACTAGTACTGTAAAAGTTATTTTTACGCATTATTAGTGCAAAATAGATACATAAAAGTGTCAGAAAGGTCGTCTATAGTACTAAATAGTACCATAATCGCTTTTTTCATATCTATTACAGTGCAACACTTTAAAGATTCTTTTGTATGGTCCTGTAAACGTTCTAAGAGCTAAATTATAGAACTTAAATGCTCTTTAATCTTATAGAACCAAAATGCTCTTTTAAAAACCTTTATAGTACAAGCAAGCACAATGGTTACCACTATAGGCCTACTATATCACTATTTGGTGTTATAACACCCTGGTTATAGAAGCTTTTGTTACTTGCCTGAAGCCGCATGACGCTTGAAAGAAGTGAGAGGTAAAATGGAGACGCTACTCGGCATACATTATAAAAATAAACTATAATAATGGCTTCTCTGGTAGGACTTTGGCTAGTATTTATTTTAAATCAGTTGATGAAGATGCTCAATCTTAATACACATTAATCGCAAAATAAAACATGACGCAGCACTGATAATAATTTGTTCCGTTCTTAAGCGCCAAATCCACTAGCAAAGTCGTAAGTTTTGCCGCGCTAATTATTGCAGTCCATTGCTCGCTTAGTTTGTAAAACTTGCAGAAGTCGATTTGCGGTGTGGCCACAGGTTGAAAGCAGGGCTCGGAAACGTTATTTAAAATAACGTTTTTAAAACGTTTCTAACAGTTCTTTGTACAACATTTTGTTCGGAACGAAAACGAAAAGAGAACAAAAAGCTAGTTTTCAAAAACCGGTTTATTCCGCAGGACGGAGCCGCACATAGTGTGCGGCAACAAGCATGGACTTGTTAAGTTCCGTAGGATATGTTTTCATTTCAATACATCATTCATTCCGAGCATAGTTCGGAGCAGGGTTGTTGCTGATGCATATTTTTTTCAAATCAGCGGATGCTGATGCTGATGTTTTACCATTGACATCAGCGGATGCTGATGCTGATTCTCATGATTTTCTTAAAAAAACGGAAAAAGTAGTGACCATTTTGAATAATATCTAAAAGTTGCACAGTTTTCCGTGGTACTGAAATAAACGATTGTCTCAAAAATTTTGGGAATTTAGTAAAAAATATAATCAAACTTAGTAGATTAGTAATAATTAGTATAGTACTAGATTAGTAATTAAGTACCTAGACTACCTTGTGCATAACCTGCTACCAATCTTTCGTTTAATTAATAGGTATTGGAATTTAATCAAAGGTACATAATCCACTTTTCAATGGGGTCGGCATTATTTATCAAACTCAAAAGTTTACGAAAAAAAACTTTCACGCGCAGATACGTATTAAGTATAACGTAATGAATGAGACAAGTTTGTTTTGTTTGTAAACGCAATCCCGGTCTGCCCTTGGATTGATCAAAACTCGCAACCAAAAACTTCACGGGATATAAGCCCCGCCCCCTCTGCGGTCATGTCACGACTCGAACATCAGCATTAATATCAGCATCGATCAATGCGGATGCTGATGCTGATGTTGAAAAAGATGCTGAAGATCAGCGGATGCTGATGCTGATGTTCGCAACAACCCTGGTTCGGAGCATAGTCGAGCATAGTTTTTACTTTATTTGAGATTTATTTATTTATAGTTAATTAAAACGGTGAACACCAATTACAATAATTAACATAGAAACAAGTAACATGGAAGGTAGAAAAATACAGATATGTAATGTCGGCAATTGTGTCATACACAAAATACTTAAGACTAACATGGGATAGTGGACACCCTCGCATACTGTCTCTCACAGAACATCAGACATACACGCACAATTTCACTCCATTTATCCGCGAACACATCACATTCAGGGTTGGCAGCCAGGAGGGCATTGAGTATCCTTAGAGTACGACACACAGGGGATTCAGCTCTGGCGACAGTTCTGGCTGAAGGTTGCGCGAATAGATTGTGCCGACGGTTTTGACGGTGTCCGATGTATTTGTCGGGCACAAATAGTCGACAGAAAAGGCCATGGAGCTCAGGGCAGTCGATACGACCCCTAAGGGTTTTATAGGTTACTATCAGCTGATCATGGCCTCTTCTTACTTCCAACGAGTTAAAGCCCAACATTCCTAAGAGATAGTTGGTGGGGTACATGTAGGAATAGAAATTGTACGACCTATTGAAAAAATATCTCAAGAAAGTTTTCTGTACCTTTTCCAGCATCAGTGTTTGGGTCGCAGTATGGGGGTGCCAGACACAGGCACTGGACTCAAGTTTACTGCGAACCAGTGTGGTGTATAACAGCTTAATAACATTTGGGTTGCGAAAGTCACGAGCATTACGCAAGACAAATCCCAAGCGCCTGAAAGATTCCTTCGCCAGAGTGGATACGTGATCTTTAAACGTCAGACAGCGGTCGAAGGTCACTCCCAAGTCCTTAACGTTGGTGACTCGAGTAACTATTTCACCACCCAAACTGTATTCAAAATGGATTGGTCGCAATCCTCGACCGTATGTCATGGCATTGCATTTGTTTTTGTTGAAGAACAGCTTGTTCACAACGCTCCACTCGTAGATGGCATTAATATCCCCTTGGAGGAGTTTACAATCTTCGTTTGATTTGATGTGTGCAACTGAACTGAAGATGGGTTTTCTCTTGACTTTTGTCAAGGTCAGAGGTGATAAAGACAAAGTCTGCGATGGAACGAGCTTACCCAGAAGAAGCCTGTTCATTGTAACTTTGAAGATATTCGGGTCGTAAGCGTGGAACACAGACGCAGTCAGTGAGTTCCAATCTTTTGCCGTGCGTCGTGTTTAGTGCGTATTGGTGGAATAGCAACTAGGTATGGATGGTAACTTGCAGTGCGTCTGGATGTTCGATGGTAGAAGGGGGCCGGTGGGATGAGGTTGTGGAGTTCTTGAGCACACTCACTGAATTACAGTCTATAGAAGACCGACAAGCAGGCAACCTTGCGGCGATGAGCCAAGCTGTGAAGCTTGGCATTCACCAGTTTTACGTCGCCAATGAGTCTCTTAACTCTGCATTCCACTGAGTCAAGCGCGGCAAGTTGGTATTTTGCTGGGCCATCCAAAAGGTGGCTGCAATACTCCATGCAGAATCGGACTTGCACTTTATAAAAGTCAACAAATGTTCAGGCGAAAAGTATCGCTTCACTCTATTTAGGATGCCCAGTTTTTTGGCTGGTTTAGACTTTGTGCTCAATGGGGGTGCCGAAGTTGAGACTGACTGTAAACTCCATGCCGAGGAGCTCGAGCCGGTCAGTTATAGGAACAGACATATGCCGAAAACTAGGAGTTTGGTCGAAACGACTCCTTTTTGCGGTTTGTGTTGCGACTTGCGAGTGGTTAGTTATTGGTCCTATTTTGATCACAAAATGAGACGCAAGAGAAAAAATTAAAAAACCTAATTTAAAAAGAAGCAGCTATGCTCCGAGAGCACCTGCGTCGCGTGAAACGTCAGGGAGCCGTGCCTTCTCCAGAGCCAGTCCGCCAGTACCGGCCGGATCGCGTAGATTGGTGATGACGTCGGCGGTAGGGCGTGAAAGCCTGTCCCGCCATTTCACCACCTGGACCTCGCGAAGCTACAGCCGACACAGCTCAAACTGGCGCTGCATCGGCCGCTCGTCTCGCGCCCGCGATTCATCGCGCCACTGGTAGAGTGACGCGAATATCTTCGCCTCCATGTCCCAGGGCAGAGATCCAGCCAGTACGCAGGCCGCCTCGTAGATCGTGCGATAACCCCTTATGACTCTGACAGCCATCGCCCACTGCGGCTTCCGCAGAATACTGATGCTGCTGGCCGTCAGGTCAGCCGCCCATATCGGGGCCCCATACAGGGCCAGCGATCGCACGATCCCCACACACAGCCGCTTGCAGGCGGTACTCGGGCCCCTCAAATTGGGAAGCAGCGTTGTGAGCGCGCCAGCCTCATCCAGCAACTTGGGCGCCAGACGTCGGAAGTGGGGCCCGAAGTCCCACGGGCTGTCGAGCACCAATCCCAGGTACTTCATGGTAGACTCGACAGCGATCCGAGCCCCCCCCCAACCACGATGTGCGAGCCGGGTGGCGGCGCCCACCGGGGGCCGTGAGACATCATGACCTCCGACTTGCTGAGAGCCACCTCCAGGCCTAGGCGACGTATGCGGTCCACCACCTAAGAGACCGCAGCTGTCGCCGGCAACGCTGCCTCCCTGTGCGAGCTCCCGCGGGCAGTGACCAGCGTGTCGTCCGCATAAGACGTCAGGTCTACCCCCGATCTGAGCTCGCCCCTTAGCACCCAGTCGTATCCGATGTTCCACAGGAGGAGGCCCAGGACCAAGCTCTGTGGAACACCGCACGTCACTTGGTGCTGGTAACTGCCATCGCGTCCCATGTAGGGTGTCACACCTCTCCGACAGATAAGCCCCAACGACGTGGCGGAGGTAGAGAGGCACCCGATGATAGCGCAGTGCCTTCCAAATACAACTTCAAATCACCACTGTACCTACTCCAGCCAACTTACAGAAAGAATCTTGCATCATCTTCCTGCCCTTGCCCTTGTTACTTGGGGTCGGCGCAAGATGTTTTCCTCTTCCATTCCGTCCTATCAACCGTCATGCTAACACTGCCTCCCCTTCTCTTCCATATAATTCTTCACACAATCTATTAGATCCATCTTTCCTTTGACATTTCTTTTCCGCTCCATCCATCCACATTTATAATCATAACTCTTTTAGTCTCTTGCGTTTCATCCCTCCTCTTCACATGCCCATACCAAGACAAACGATTCCCTTTCAACTTTTCTGTCACTGGCGCCACTTTCAAACTTCCTCTAATATACTCATTCCTGACCTTATCCATTCTGGTAACTCCACACATCTATCTCAACATTCTCATCTCCACGAAATGCAATCTTGTTTCATGCGTCTTCTTTACGGCCCAACATTCCGTTCCATACAGTACGATAGGTCTTATCACGGACTTGAAGATTTTCTCCTTTAACTTGAGGGGCATTGGTGGGTCGCAAGTCGGGTGTGTCGCAAGTGGGATGGAAAAAATGTTTCAAAACCTAAAAATTTTTTTTTTAATAATACATAAAATGTGCATGTCAAAGATATTTTTTTGTCCAAGTTTTAACACACACTATACTCGTACTCACAGAATAATATTCACAGTGATAATAGGGTCTACTTTAAGCTTTAACGAAACGACGAACGGCAGTCAAATACCAACTGAATTAAATTCGTAATATTCGTAGTTTTGTTTCGAAGTTTCGTTGTTTCGAACGAACAACCCAAAAAAAATGGAAAAAAACGGTTAAAAACGTTTTATTAACCGAGAACAATTCAAATTTTGTTCTTTTTCAAAAACGTTTTTTATAACGTTCCGTTCGAACGTAAACGAAACAAACTGTTTCTTAGGTATTTAAGACGAAACCGTTTCGAAAAATATACCAGTATCCGAGCCCTGGTTGAAAGCCGGTTGCGCAACAAAACTTGCTAGTGGATTTGGCGCTATTTCGTCATGTTACTTAATAGGGCAGATGTGCAGCCCACTATTATGAAAATGAAAAGAAATATGATTCACCAAAAGTAACGTTACTAACCACCCAGGACTCGATGAAGTGAAAGGTGGTAGTCCACAAATGCAAAGTGTCGCAGTTCAAACATCGAAATACAAGAATGTTTTGGTTTGGTAACTTGTAATATCACTTAAATGAGACTGATTAATACTTTTATATTATAAATTAATTTGCGTTTTTTTTCTTTTTGTTGTTGAAAAAATGAACTTGGAGGAACAAAACATGTCTCAAAATTACACCGTAAACAGTAAATTCCCGATCTTTCTCAGTTTCGACTCCACGATTTATTAGAACAAAACCAATCTTACAAAAGTACTAGAAATAACGGGAAATCCCCGGTCCCGATAGTAGCGCTTCTGCGCTACTACAATACACTATTGAGTATCGCCTGAGAAATCCATAACAGACTCAGCAAAGAAAAATATTTTAAAAAACCGTTTAAATACTTTTATTTCGGGCTTTAAAACGAAGTAATATGTACTTATAGATTGACAAAAAGTCTAGAGAAAAAAGATTAAAAGTTTGTAAATAATAATTTACTTCCAGGCAGGCAAATCTGGCAGCACTGTTAAAGTATATTTCTAGTGTTGCCATACTACAGGAAATTACCCTATTCTCGGGAAATTTAGCCATATGTGCGGGAACAAAACGGGGAATTTCGGGAAACAAGCAATTCAATTTTTAAGGTATGTATGGTGTAGCATTTACAAAAGCGAAAGGGACCTGTGCTGTTTGGTATTTAATTTTATTAATACCATTTAAACCATTTATTTTGCCACACACACAAGATATAATATAAAAAAGCAATGCAACACATTTAAAGATATAATCGGTGTGTGGCAAGGAATCCAGCTCAGTATTCGCTGTGCGTAAGTACAGCACAGTAGACACGCAGTTTGTAACGACTTTCGGAGCTCATACCTGACCAAATATTTGCCTAAGGACTGATTTTTCAGTCGTCAGATAACTTTTATCTGGCGAATAAATTTGACGTTTTGACAGCTTTTGTATAGAAAATAATAATGTAAAAGCGTCATATTTGTTCCTTAAATAAAAGTTAACTGACGATTGAAAAATCGGCCCTAAATAAAAAAGTTAGTTAGGAACATAAACCTATCCAACGATGTGCCCGAATTCGTTTTACTTCCCTCTGTTTCGTGTATGGAGTGCAAACTAAATATATTTTTAAAGACATACTACTTTTTCATTGCTTCAGAAGTTACGCATGCATGTAGCGGAAACCATGAAGTTAGTTGTTAGGTATAAACCTCTTTTCTGCATGTCACCATGAAATTAGTTGTTGGCATAAACCTCTTTTCATCTCAATCGAAGTATATCTTTTGTTGCGCGTATGTACATGGGTACATGCACCAACTTTTTTGTAATTTTACAACACGCCTTAAGGCGATTCACAGAAGGCACCAACCTGCCTTTAAATTCTAAGTAAAATGGCTGTGACATACGGACGGACATGACAAATTTATTAGGGTTCCGTTTTTGCCATTTGGCTACGAAACCCTAAAAAATACATAGTTTATACATAGCAGTAATCATTTACATCACCATCTCCAAATTACTGGCAAATTCGATATGATTGGAATTTGAAAATGCGCAGTGCGATGGTAGTTTAATTATAAATACAAACTATGCAAATGGTTTGAAAATGCATAGCTTGTTTATTAAATACATACAAACTGCATTTTCAAATTCATCGAACTTGATGGTAATCTGGGGGTGGAGACTTGGCTAGGGAGTTGACAAATCAGCGTGTGGCAAGCAAGTGCAAGTGGCAACACTACTTCTATTTAGCTTTGTTTGTAGTTTGTCTGAGTTTGTCTTTGGTCTTTGTTGTACTTCCTTTTGATTTTGAATTTATGGTTATACCGAGTACGTTCGAGTAAATTCATAAATTGAAACAATTTAACGTTGCCAATTCAAGCTTTACCCTTTTACTTTATTGTGAATTTATAAAAAAAATGATTATTTAACGTTTCTAATATAATTTTAGTAGACTTATCTAAACCTGACAAACCAACTTCAATAACAATGGACGACGACTTCAAAAAGTTCTGTCCGAATTGCAGTCAACTATATTTCATACAATGTAAGTATGCTGTTATTAGTATGATGTAATTATGAATATAATACTAAATATCTTTTATGTACCGACGCCAGTAAACAGCACTTGATGCACAATTCAGTCTCTCGGAATGGTTTGTTATTGTCTCGGGGTTTTTTTTTGCCCACCCGGTCTTTCTACGCCAGAATCAAATCGTGCAGTTTTTTTAAAATCTCTAGCCAGTTATATATTTACATTACAAACTTACTACTAAGACCGTCAGAAAACCTTGACATTATTTCAAATTTGCAAGATAATTAGGTACAAAATTAACTATTGTGGGTACATACCACAATAGTTAATTTTGCAAACAAACATATTTCTGTATTTTGTCATCCCATCCACCTTTTATCGTGTATAGAACTCCAACAGATCATTAATTATTTATATACAAGTAGCAATATCGCTGGTATGTCTATTTCACACAGACTTGAAAGTTTACAGTTTGTTGCTCATAGTTTTTTTTGACGAATACCTATTAAATCCTAACAAGTTGTAATAAATAATGTGTTTTTAAATGATACCAGTTTATACAGATATAAACAGCATCTTCCGGAAGTTTTCATGTACCTAAACAAAATACTAGAACTTGCTGAAACTTGTTTGCTAATATAATTATAGCACGGCCTATATTTTATACTATCTCAATGGAACTTTTTAATGTATGAAAATTAAGCAAAATTTAACATGTAGGTATGTGAAAGTTAAATTCACAAAACCGAACAATTTAAAAACATTTTAAAGTTCCTACTGCAAGAATTATTTTGTTCCGGTTGATCAAATCACAAAGTAAGATAGATGACACCTGTGCTAGTCTCTCCTAATTTGTTTGGCAATCAAACAATAATTTAACAATTAGTAATGTAAAGCTTAGATAGAAACATGACATTACATCTGTGGAGCTTAAGGCAAGTTTCTATCTCTAGTAGGGGAAACCGTTGTTAACCAAGTTATTGAAAATGGCCATTATTGCATTGCATACTAATATTATTCTTATGTTCTAAACATGTTAAGCAAATTGCATTTGAGTTAATTTAATAATATTGCATCAGGTGAGACTTATCTATGGTTGGTTTAGATTCAGATGTATGAAAAAGACTCAAACCCCACATAATAATTAATAACAATAATTTCCATTAGAAAACAAATAATGCAGTGGTGACAATAAACAGCTACAGATGTTTTTTTTTGCTTTTAATTTTCTCAGTTTCTTCTTCGAAGCTCAAAGGAAATTTGCCTTTATTCCTACCATGTGGCCATTCAATGTGCGAAAATTGCATTGTCAATATTATGAAATGCTTGGAGCCAATAGAGTGCAAGGTTTGCTTCCGTGATGCAGAAGTTAAGGTGACTGATCCAATTCAGTTCACACTAAATAAGTTGAAGTTACACCAAATGTTTCCTGTGAATGTTCATATGGTTGGCGAACTGACTATGAATATGATGAAGGTAAAGCCCTAAATAAAACATTTACTTTTATGTCAATTATTGCTTATTGATGTTAACAAAAATCTCATTTGATTTATTGTGCTGTATCGAAATTAGTATACTGGAAAACATTTTTTACTTTGCACCCACTACATATACTAATCTGTTTATGATGGATCCATTGATGTGGTTATGTTCTAGGCTTCAGATTCCAGTCAAAAGAAAGTTGAAGAAGACAATTTCATTGATCTGAAAGCTTTGATACAAAGTGATATTGCTCAAGGTATGTAAATGTAATGAGGATAATCAGAACATTAAATAAAACATACAAAAATTAGGTATTCGTAAAAGTTTCTAATTGAAAAACTTGTATCTTTTTATTACAGGCAGTTGTTTAGAATGTCATGCAAAAACATCTAAAATGTGTAAACAGTGTGTCACCATTTTGTGTGATAATTGTTTCAATAAAACACATAAGAATTTTGTTATTTTCAAGAACCATGTGCTACAATCTATAGGTTTGTTGATCATTCTCAATTTAAATTCATGTCATATATGAAATTGATATCTTAATCAATTAATACATATTTTCATATCAGAATCCACCATCCAGCCTAACAACTGTAAGGTGCATATTGAAAAACCATTAGATTACTACTGCAAAGATTGTGAGAAGGCCATATGTATGGACTGCATGATGGTTGGCGGTGAAAAATCATGCAAGAACCATGATGTAGTATCTTTACAAGAGGTTGTAAGTATTGCTATATTATAAAATTAAATAGGTATGTAATAAAAAGTCCTGATACTGTGTGGTAAACTGTTTTGAGTGTCACTTAAATAATATCCTTATGTTATGCGCTATGTAAGATTATTGCCAAAGATTCTAGCATCCTAAGAATAGCAAAATCTTTTGTTTTGTTTGAATATAATTTGCAAATTGTTCAACAACAAATACTTTGAAAGTTTTCGTAAACAAAAACTGTGTGATTAAAGAAACTTGCATGATACTTGCATGTTTCCTGCTTCTGATCTGGGTTTTAATAATCTAAAAGACTAACTTTTTTTCAATCTTAGACCCCTGAATCTTTTTAAAACTTTATAATCTCAACATAGCTATGTTGGGATTTCTTCTTCTTTTTTCTCTCGTGTCAGCACGAGCTATACGAAAATAGCTCAATACTGTGGTGAAAAGATTAGCCAGTCAGCAAGGTTGGTAGCGGGCTGACTGTCCAGGGTGCGCCGGACGTACTAGTATCGTCACTCGTGGAGGCTCTTTTCATGCACCCACATGTTGGGATTTAATAAAGTCATTACCTAACTTTTTTTACAGAATGAATCCTTTTTGGAAAATTTAAATGAAATATCTCCACAAGTGGATGAAACCTTTAGAAGGCTCACAAAAACAGCTGTGGTAAGTATGACCCTAATTATATCAATAGCTTACTGCTTATCATTTACGATTTTTTTCATGATGTAATTTATATTTTTTCTAGGATATTGGATATTTACTCCAAAACTATGAAAATGATACTGGATCGGCTAAAGAGCTTACCAAAATAATAGCTAATGTTGATCAACACTTTTCTAAACTGTGCTCTATAGTACAGAAACATAAGGAAGAAATAATAAATATAATTCTATATTTAAAATTCTCTGAAAAAGACTCTCTGCAGAAAGCTAAATCTGCAGTCTCAAATTCTATCAAAAAAGCTAAAAATGTCTTGAACATGATAACAGTTGCTACTGAATCGGCAAACATTAAACAGGTTCGATACACCCTTAATTACTGCTGTTACCCTAATAAAGGGCTTAATGATTTTACAGTAATATTGCAATTAATGTGTTTTAGATAAATTTACCAGTTCTTCTAGAAGAAGCTAAGCAAGTTGCAAATACTCCCTGGTATTTAAATAAAAATGAAGCAAACACAGAATCTCTTAAGTAAGTGTTATTCCTAGTAGTTAACGATAATATTCTTTTGTCAAGAGACTATTATGAGACCAAGTCATTGTCGTAACTCCTATAAAATAACAGTGCATGACATCCAACTCATTGTAGATCAAATAAAACTCATCAAAACAAGTCTGCTCTCATTGTTTAGAATACAAAACTGCTTAACATTCTTAAGCTACTTTGTTACAGGGTTACAGTAAATGAGGATCTATGTTCGTTGATCAGTGACTATGTACATTTAGAAGGTAATGTTAAGTCGCTGTATAAGCTCTACTCTACGTCAGAACTAGGTGATGATGTGGAAATACCATCAGCGCCGTCCGCTCCAGTTTATCCACCAGAACTACCTAAAGGTCAGTATTTTATTTGGGCAGTTAGCCTATTGATTTGATTGTGCACTAAGATAAGGGCGTATACATAAAGGAAGCAGGTAACCATCGCCAACCTACCAGCGCTTACCGGTACTGGTCCGTGCAGGTAACCGCTACATAAAGGAAGCTGGTAGAAGCAGGGGCTGGCATTTTTTAACCAAAATACGCCTTATTCCCTTGCCAATACTGCAACAAATGACGGCCTACCAGCGCTGATCGGAGCAGGTCGAAACTTCTCGGTGCAGTTCGGAGCTTGTCGGCGCTGGTTCGCCACACAGTATAGAGACAACCTGCGCCGACTAACTGCGCGGACCAGCACCGACAAGCGCTGATAGATCGGCGCCGGCAATCCGCTTTCTACGAGTATACGCACTAATACAAATGTACAATTTGTTTATAATACTGTTTTGTAAGCTTTTGTACTAGTCTTGTAAGGTTGACCAGTGCGTGTTGCCAGTGATCACTTACGGCACTGAAACGTGGTCGCTCACAATGGGCCTCATAAAACAGCTCAAGATCACCCAATTGGCAATGGAGAGGGCTATGCTCGGGGTTTCCATATCAGATATGATGAGATCCGCAGGCAAACCAAGGTAACCGACATATTTCGAGGAATTGGCTAACTTAAGTGGCAAAATAATTTACTGTAATAATATTGTTATTTATTGACACTAAGGAGATAGTGTCTCTTCCCGATAACAATTTTATTAGGATCTTGGTTTATTAGTGGTAGTATTTTTATTAGTACATTATGATAGTAATATAATAATTAACTTTATTTTTAATTTAGATGCAAGACTATCAAACAAACCTAAAGTGGAGAAAGAAGATCACAAAGGGCCAGCTTTATACAAGAGTGCACCTAAGTATCGCAGCAAGAGTGGATCCGTATCATCTCTGAATTCTAACAGCAGTGAAAACTCTTGTAATAAAAGTTATATAACACCGAGTAAGTTCCTTTGTTTATGTTCGGATAAAAAAACACTTGCTTCAAACAGCTAACTGTTTACAATGTCCGCTTGATAAGACGCATTGAGAGCCTTATAAAGAGTCTTTATACTCGAAAACGCGCGTCAGCATAAAGGCTCATATTCGCTTCACGACAAATATGTAACACGACTCGTGTAACCTCACATGCCACATCACAGGGAACAACGTCGCTCGCTAGATATCGCCAGACTTTGCTCGACATGTCCGGCAACCTTGCGCAATTTCCCTTTGTAGCCGCATCGCTCTTCGGCGAAGCTGGCGAGAAGGACGAATATCGCGGAATATCGATGTACAGTTCGCGTAAAATAACTTTGCCTCTGAAGTGTGAAACATAACGCTGAAATCCTGTTTTAGAGCAGCAAAATTATTTTACGAGTACCAAATAACTGCCCCTCTGAAGTGAGGAACAGAACGCTCAAAGCCTGGTTTCAGAAAGGCAAATTTATTTTATGCGTAATGTATGTGCGACAAGATAGTGCAAAAATGTGGACGTTAGTCTTTATCGGTGTTATAAGTCATAATGGGATACAGTTACTAATCGAATGTGGACGAGACGAGCCCCATCAGTCCCATGACACATATTCCTACGTCTGTTGCACGATGTAGTAGGCGATACGAGCCGCGGGAAATACCTAGTGAATACGACGTTCAATACACGACTAGATCGTTTTTAAGTTTCATAACTCAGAATGAAAAAACGGAACCTCTTATAGGATGACCTTGTTAACCATGTGTCTGTCTATCCGTCAAGGGCCTTTTTTTTCTCAAGAACGGCTTGAGGTAGGTATCGAGTTGAAATTCGAATTTAATACCAAATACAACAGTCCATCCATTCGCTGAATTTAGTTTTAAAACAAATCATAAATACGGGTTGAAATTGTAAACACTCGACAAACCGAAATGGGAGATTGTACTCATCACTATGAACAACTTTTACAGTGGAACCAAACCGGAAATCGCGAAAAAAAAAACAGATGTTCCCTACATTTATGTTCGCATAACTCGTCAAAATGTAGGGAACAGCAGATGTTTTTCTCGCGATTTCCGGTTTGGTTCCACTGTAAAAGTTGTTCATAGTGATGAGTACAATCTCCCATTTCGGTTTGTCGAGTGTTTACAATTTCAACCTGTAGACTGAAATGGTTGCAGAAATTTTTAAAACCTGTTCAGTACCTAAACTTGCTGTGGTTGTGTCCACATTGCAAGTCAGTTGCAGAAGTCAACTTTCGCAATTAATAGCTTGCTAGTGGACACTGCTTTATGTTACCAATTGTTAACTGTTACTGAAACGTTTTTAGATAACAATTACCAGCAGCAGCCAGTTGTACAGACAGTTCCACCATTTGCCGAAAGCCAACATCCACAGCGACTTCGTGAAGGTATGTAAATATAAATAAAGAACGCTATTTTTTTTTAATATAGTAATAATAATAAACATTTATTTCTAGCAGCGCAATAACAACCATAAGAATAACAATTTATACGTATATAGAAAAGAAAAAATAAAATTACAAAACAAAAATAATAATAAGATCTCATGTCATGCGTAGATAATTATATGGTTGTTAGAGTGTAATTCACACTGACTTCCGTACTAGTAAAACTGTATCACGGTAGGTCAGTCTTCCTCGTTCTCCAACAATCACACACTTATGCACTTTTTAGTGAACTTTAATATTTCGAGACATTTAGCAGGTGTTCGGTAATTAATACATTTCTATTAATTACTACTCATCGTAAGGTGGGTAAAACTAAAAATTATTAAGTAAATGTAAAATATTCAGACAAAAAAAATGTTTAAAAGAAGTTATTGTGTTGATGTTTGTATGATGCTGTGTGTTGATGTAATTGGTGTATATGACTGAATGTGTGTGAATATGAGCTATGTGTTTGAGTTTATGATAGGCTTACTAATAGCTTTTCTGTGTTAACATAATTAATCTGAAGGAGAAATTCATTTAAAATCTTTTTGCAATTATAGACTGACAAATCACGTAACCTCAAACTCCTAGACACGTGATTATACAAATGATGAAATTACAATAATAACCGCTCACACGTTGTTGCCCCCTTCGCCTGTGTACTGGCGACTTTTCAGGGGGCCAAGTTAGTGAACTGGCGAGTCACCGTCTGCCAACACTTTTCAATTTTAATCTTAAAAGGCAGACGCCGTTTTCTTCCGGCAATAGAAGTTAACCAGTCCACTTAACACCCCTTCCCATAGACCAGATATTTTTCACCATATTTTATAAGTCTTGCATCCACCTTGGACGATCCATGACTGCACTCCAATAGTGCAGCCGTGGATAGTCCCCGGTTGGTGCCCCAAAGTTCTCGAAGGGGCCTCTGCGCGTTGGACCTGTGTCCCCCGTATGCCTTCCAAAGGACCGGACCAGTCGATGAGCCGTGATTCCCAAAGAGATACAAATAATAATATTTAGCCTAAGCTATCCTTGGGCAAAAGTCTCTTCCTGTTTCTTGCATCGGTCTCAATTATATGCCGTTTGTCGCGAAACATGAATTATTGAATAGGTATATCAATAAAATGGTTATAATAAGATACATTTTCTTCTTAGGTTCCCAAGAGTTGATCTACATTTCACATATTGTGGATCCTCATAACTTCTTCGTGCAAAGAGCATGCTTCCAAGGGCTTGTAAAAGATATGTTACGGGAGTTTCGAAACGCAGTATCTTTCGCTAAACCCTCTGTGAATCACATAACGCCTGGTAAGCATTTTTTTAAGTATTTAATGAGAGGGCTGACTAAACAATTGGTAACTAGCCGTTTACCTGTATTGTTTTCACTGAATAAATCAATATTTTATACAAGACGATGTTGTAATAATGTTATGTTTTGCAGGTAAAACATACTTGGCTTTTAACAAAGCAGATAATATGTGGCAAAGATGCCGCGTTATTGGAGTTGATATGAAAGACAATATTAACCCGATAATTCAAGTCTTCTGTTTTGATTTCGGAAGCACTGAGTTTGTTTCTGTCGATAGGTAAAACAATTATTTATTTTTATTTGAATATAATAATTATAAATCATGAGTATGACAGTGTCGAGAAGAACGTAAGCAAAATAAAAATCCTTTTCGTTGCAGATTACGTCTTCTGCCTCCATCAAAAATTCAGTGTCCCTATCCACTAGCCATTAATTGTTCCTTGGCTAATTGTGTGCCAATATCGGGCGCTTGGACCAGTGACGACTCATTCCTTATTCAAAATATAATAGACAAGTAAGTTAAATACACGTCTGATAGCACTGACGTCTGGCAGTGAAAGGACTGTAAGATAGTTCAAATAAAATTTGTTCAGCTTTTTTCATTCGTTTATCTTTTCATACCTAATTCAAAAGTTTTGTAAACTTTTCAGCAAACAAGCAGTGATTCATATCCGCCGTATTATCCCTATATCTAACGTGGATTTCAAGCTAGAATGCGACGTCACAACTTTTGAGTACGGCATCAGTCTTGCTCACGCGTTGGTGTTCCATGAACGTGCTAAGATGCCTCACCCAAAACTATCGGTAAATATTTTTCCTATAACGTCGCTTTAGAGTAAAAACCTCTGGAATGCATTTGGGGTCATTGCACGGTTCCTGTGGCCTTTCACGTGGACGACGTCGCGGGCAAAAGCTAGTGAATATATTTGTTACGAATTTTAAATACCCAATAAAGGCTTCATTTCAGTGCCTACAAAATAATTTCGCATAAAGCGGCTCTCTTATAATTATAGTACCTATACGTCGTGAAAAAATAAAAATGTTCAAATTGAATTCCCGTTTTCACTCAAGGCGACGATATGGAAGATAATCACGGATCAAATTTACGGCTCAGTCGCAGAATGTCCACTTAGCAAAATGTCCACCAGTCGCAAAATGACCATTTCTTAGAATGTCTGTTTCGCAAAATGACCCTTTCTTAGCTTGTTATTAAGCTTAATATTTGTTGTAGTGGTAGCATGCATGAGATTAAAAACGATTTGAAAGGTGTTTGAATATTTGGACAGGTGTCTAATGTTTATATAAAATGGAGTATGTTTTATGATCTAAATATAGAGAAATAAAAGGTGATTGACTAAATGACTAGCTGACACGACTAAGCCTAGATACCTAAAGGCGTCTTTGATTTCTGGTTAGAACTAGGAGACCAAGACGAGCTACATCTTGTAATAACTATAACAAAATACAATTTTCTTCTGATTTACCATTGACAAGCATCTCCTTCGGATAACATACTAACCTCATATTGTTTATAATGGTAACCCTAATCAATTGTGACGGTGGATCGTTGAAGTGGATGTCATATGGTTTTTTTTTGTTGCAGTATCCAGCAATAATGGGTGTAAAGGAAAAACCCAAGCTGTACATGAGTCACAATGACTTCCAATGTGAAGCTATGGAGTTAGTATGTATAACACACGTTGTCAGCCCTGACAAATTTTACGTGAGAAAAGTAATTGTTTTTCTTTATTATGCATTGAAATAACTCTTGCAAATTATAACAATTTTATGATAAAATATTACTTTCAGCATAATCTACAAGGTGTTTACGAGAAACTTTCAGAAGATTTAGAACAAGAGTATAGTATGGCTTCCACCGTTGGAACTGTTCATTTACCAGAAATAGGTAAAAATATTAAATAGCTCTTGTGTGCATGAGCTTGCTATCATTATTGGAAGTAACTTAAAAATAGATCCTTATGGTCGGGCTATACGCTTAATCTAATTTGCACAAGTACGCTTTACACTCGGCCAAAAAAGTTGTTTACCACCCTAAGATTATTTTGAAATTCGTTTGCACGTCATAAAACAATAAGGTCGATTTTCACATGCAAAAATTATCTAACAACAATCTTAGCAATATTTTCATTGTACAGGAACTGTTGTCAAAACTGGTAAACCACTTATTTGCCCACCGTACGTTATGACGACAAAACAGTATACCGCGCATACGGCTTGCTCAAACTAAACTTACACAAGTAAGCGTGTACGTGAAGATGGTATACCGCGCAGTGCCATTCATACCGACAATACCGTTTGCGCATGCTAGTCCTTGTCTCGTGGAGGCCATACAGTGCACCATGTTTTTTGCCCTTGCAAGTCTCTGCCTGTAGCCGGACCATTACAGTTACTATCAAGTGTTTCGACGTTTTCCTTGATAATCAGCACTAAGCAATGCAAAAGAAATCCGTGCTCCGTACTAATCCCGTTTGAGTAATGTCATGATTGTGGTGCAGGCATGGTGTGCGCGGTGAACGTAGAGAAGTACCGCAGTAACGCTGAGGAGAGCGCGTGGGCGCGCGGCGTGGTGACGGAGCTGCCGGGGCGAGGCCGCGTGCGCGTGCTGCTGCCCGACAGCGGACCCACGCTGCTTGTGCACTGGGCCGCGCTGCGATACATACACACCAAGTTCACCACGCTCAGAGCACTCGTAAGACAATCAACTATTACTTTATCCTTCAGCCCGGTTTTCCGTAGGTCACCGCGCGACATGATCTGTCGTCACGACGAAACGTCACGACTCGTGGGTAAACTTAAAAGACGTTTCGTCGTCGTTCCGTCGCTCGTGGACTACGAGCGACGGTTCAAACAACGACACAGTAGTGTTTTGTCGTATGTATAGTGACCCGTGAAAAAACGGCCCCAAACCTAAAATCCAGTGCTTGACATTGAAGTACAACTCTTGTGGACCTACGCTTTGATAGTAGTGAAAGTTGGGAGATGTACTAAGATCTCCAGATATTTTCGCCGAGAAAATCGCTCATAAAGAAAAGACCGCAGAAATGCGCCACATAACGGACTTGCTGTGCCCGCGCAGCTCCGCCCGCGTTTTAAGTTTTACTCTAACAAGCATGTTTTTTTTTGTTTCAAAAATGTCTTTGTACTTACTCTCTCTAAATCGATTCGTTTTCGTGTTTCGTGAAAATTTATCTGTCCATTAGTTTTGGCTTGAAGCTCAAACAGATAAACAGACAGTAATTCTAAAAACTTCAGTTTCGGCATCAGTGCCGTCTAGGCTTGCCAACCTTTATGTGCGAATTTACCGGGACTTTGGCAATCAAAATGCGGGACGTGGCAAAAAAAAAGGGGGGGACCCAACTGTCAAAGTAGAGAGAGGCGAAAAATACAATTAGAAACAAAACGTGCGTTCACTAAATTCCGACTTCTGCCCGAAGGTTTAGCCGTAGGTACGATAAAACGGGACAATTGGCGTCCCACACACGTCTTTCGCGGGACGCATCCTCTAAAGCTCTAGAAACGGGACGTCCCGGCTCTCGCGGGACGGTTGGCAAGCCTAGCCGTCCCTAGCATACGCGGCGTTTTTTTAAATTTCTGTGTTCCGCTTTTTTGCTTGAATTTTGTTGAACACTATCTATCCACTGTATCATATCAGTGTATCGTCATCAAATGAAATAAACTTCTTATATTGTTCCATGCACAGGCTACAGAATGTCACCTAGCAGGCATCACACCATACAATAAGAAATGGAGCACTGCCTCAGTGGCCCTGCTACAAAAGTTTGAAGGACGATTACTAGAACTCCAAGTGGAAGACAACCGTAAACGAGTTAATCGCAGCCGAGGTTCCATTGGCGTTACCCTTTATGACAAAGAAGACAATGAAAACGTAGTTTGTATTAACAATGAGATGATTAAGCATAAATTTGCCGTTTCGTTCGGGTAAGAATTTTTATATTTCGAGTTTTACACATGTTTTGTACACAAGACATGATCATATTTTAGACCATAAAATCTATCATCGCTGTATGTATGGTATACCTATCATGGGGGTGTGACAATTTAACGGTGTGTTTAAAATAAAAGTTAAACACAAACCTTGTCAACAACAGATTTCTTAGGAAGTAGGTAGGAGTACAAGTCGCGCGGAGAAGGTTTGCCGATGGCCTCATGACGTCACGCGTCGATGGTCGGTACGATTCAGACGAGCGCGGGTAGCGGTCGGTGAAGTGGGAGGCGCAGTCATCGGCAAACCTTCTGCGCGCGACTTATAATAGGGTATTTGACTACTATAAAAAATGTACAACAATTTGGTATTAAGAAGATATACGGGGTGTAAACGAATTCGTGTAATTCTTTCAAACATGATCTATTAATGGTATAGATTAACCCCGCACGGGATTTAGATTGATTAAAAATAAAAATTAACTTTTTATTCCAAATATTTTTTTATGTGATACAAAATTTCGATACCATGCATAAATGAATGAAAACACGGCGACACAGCTGACGGGCACGAGTAGCGCAATATCGCCCCACGCAGTCAGTTAACTCAGGGCGCTAAAATTAGTCAGATACAGAATACCATGTTTCGTTTTATGAAAACTATTTTTTGTTGATTCTGAAAAAAACCTATGAAGTGTCAATCAGTGTCACCAGTAGACCACGCGGTTTTAAAGAATTACACGAATTCGTTTACACCCTGTAGAAAGAAAGTGGAATGTGAAAATAGAGGAGATACAAGCTTTCGAAGTTTGTGGAGGGCGCATTTTCTGTCCTTCTCACACGAAATGGATAATAAATGGAGTGATGTCAGGTCGCTATGAAGTTTTTAAGGTATAACGTCATTTTTAAGTAGTGTTGTCTCTGTTTCGTGAACAATTTAAAATTGTTTATAACTTGGGCATTTTATTAAATATTTCATTGGTTTTTTCACTGTTGCTTAATATTTTTGTAATACTTTCGAGATTTGTAATAAAAAATAATAGTCAAATACTCTATTGCACGTCATTGAATTTTCGATTCCTAAAGTTATATTGATCATTATTTTGATGCTTTTCAGTATTTTAATCTTTTTGTATTCGTTTTAAAATAAACACATCTTTACAGAGTTTACATGTTCAATAATAATCCTGTAGAAGAACAGGTAGTTACAAACAAGTCACCACCGAGTAAGCCTAATCCACCTAAGCCAAAGACTGATAAAGTAACAATTTTAAAGAAGAAAATGCCAATAAAAATAAATGAGGATGATTTACAAGCAAAAGACAAAGGGCCGCTGAGGTTGGAAGCTAAAGTTCTGCATTACCAGTCACCCTCCCTCATTTATGTTTCGTTAGTTCATCAACAAAAACAATTTAATGAGTTGTTCGAAAAAATGCAAAAATACTACTCCAAGAATAATAAAAACAAACCTAAAGAGGACTGGAAGGTTGGCGACCGATGTTGCACATTATGTAATCAATCACAGACTTGGCGTCGTGCTGTTATAATGGAACTAGAAAAAGAGAATGCCAAAGTGTTTTACAGTGATTTTGCGTGTAGTGAGACAGTTCCAAAATCCTCTCTAAGAGACCTGACTTCAGAGTTTGGCTTGTTCGGCGACGCGGCTATAAAGTGCCATCTATGTGGAATTGTACCTGCTGTGGGTGAGGAATGGCCTTCGCTTACCAAAGAATATTTAAAAGAACTCCTTGACGTATACAAAAGAGTTTTTATCACAAAATTAGGCAACTTCAAAGATAAAAGTATGCCTATTGAAATGTGGGTGTATCACACTGTACAAGGAGGAGCTTTAGAACCGAATAAGTCTGAGTGGCGTTGTTTGAATAAAAAAATAATTGAACAAGGCCTAGGAGTACCTGACAAATCTCAAGTGGTAAGTTTCATTTGGTAAATATTAGACTAAAATTCAATGTTTTTAATGTCCCTTCCCAGTGGCGAAGTCATTGCTTAACGTGGTTAAAAGACGTCCTATTTTATCTAACGTTGAGGCACAGAATAATAAAAAGTAATACGCATAGAAACCTCACTCCGTCAAACACCTAGAAACTCTTTTTCTTTTAGTGTTAAGCGAGAGTGCTCATTACAGTACGCGTAAGAAAACTTTGCCTCTCTGAAACCAGGCTTGGAGCGTTCGGCTCCTCACTTCAGAGGGGCACAGTTATTTGGTACTCTTAAAATAACTTTGCCGCTTTGAAAACAGGCTTTGAACGTTCTGTACCTAACTTCAGAGAGGCAAACTTACTTTACGCGAACTGTACATTTTGGTATGGGTACTCACAATCTATTCTCTGCTTTTTATTCGATCTTTTACTTCGCAAAGTGAAGAGGTAAATGTAATATGGACGGTGAGACGCACATATGTTTTATACCGAAACTGTTTGGTTAACAGGTTATAATGGAGAAAATAATTAATGTATTTAACCCATATATGCCCAGAACTTTTTATAACATCGATTTTTATAATTTTCACATATGTTGTTTATTGATTACCACAGCCAAGTACTGTGATAGTAATTTGTAGTTTTCAGTTCTGAAAGTTGGTTTTTTTCAGTGGGTCGAAAATGACCCTTTGGGCAGATAGGGTCGTACACTAGTATGGAGAAAGAATAATGAAAATAAAACAGTATTATGTGCTATTCAGTCTTTATTATTAGTTTAGACAAGTAAGATAGGAACTATTAGGTAATTAAATTCGGTAAGTAAGAAACATAGGACATAATTTCAGTTACGAATGAAATTCTGCAAAGCATTTGTCATGCAAATTGACGTCACATTTGCGGCACATTTTGACTGTTTTATTTTTACACAGCGCACATCTTCTTCTGACCTGACTTGTGAGAATAATATGTTCAGCTGAATGTTTTCTAACAGAAACAGGTACAGTTGTCTTTGCCTTCTTCTGTGGCCCAGGCTGAGTTCTGGCACTCCCATATTTTTGAAGTAAAGACCTTGCAATAGATCGGCGAAATTCCAGCGTGTCTACGTTTGCCCCTGATGATCTGGCGAGCAAAGAAGCGTTGTTTACGGCGACGTCAACTAGCCACATCAAAATGGGAATATACCATTTTTTGCCTCTAATGGCAATCCTGTAAACTCCGATATTAGCATCCAGTCTATCTACACCACCCATAAATCGGTTGTACTGATGTACAATGTTTGGCTGATCAATGTCAATTTTCTGTTTGGCAGCAACTGAATATCGGCGCGCCTTTTGAACGGGGTGTACTCCAAATTCATTTGACAACAATGTAACTACGCTGTTGTCATTCCATCGTACGGCGCAAATATTATCATTTGTATCCAACCTGTAATCATAAAATCCTCTGGGCTGCTTTTTGCAAGTCTTCACCTCCATTAGTGGACATTTGTCCACTCTATTTTGACGAGCAGTTCCAGTAATTTTCACATTTTTACCTTGCAAAGCACTCAATAATCCAGGGGATGTAAAAAAATTGTCACAATACACAGAAAACTGTGTGTCTGGGTATTCGTTCTTTATTGTATTCGTCAATTTGGTAACAACATGTTCTCCCAGGCCCGTATCTCGCGCTTCAGATCGTCCCTCATACAAGTCAACTTGCAAACAGTACCCTAAACGAGTAGCTGCAACCCATGCTTTGAATCCAAAACGGATCGGCTTTCCATGGATATGCTGTTTACAACCATGCCGTCCATAATAGGGTATCATTGACTCATCAATACTCAATTCTTTTTCAATGGGAGCGTATATAAGAAATTTTTCGTTCATGATGTTGAACATTGGCCTAATTTTTGCCATTTTGTCACCTGTGCGTAGGTTGCTGTTATCAGCGACATGAAGATTTCTAAATATTTCTTCAAAACGATTACGTCTCATCGATTTGGTCACCAAAACATTGTGGGTATCTTCGTTTGACTCCCAGTACATACGCCGTCTCGGTAAAGGCGCGTAACCACTAAGAATTAAAATTCCTATGAAACAGTACATCTCATCCCCCGAAAGACAAAAACTAGTATTGTGTTTTTCAACGGCGTACATTACCGTGTGCCTAACAATATACCTTATTACGTCTTCGTTAAAAAATAATTCGAAGAACTCTATAGGTTCACTTTCTTTAGTGAGTGTGAGCACAGCTCGTGGAGGCGGAGGTGACCACACATCTTGTCGGGGACGCAAATCCCGCTTTATCCATTTACGCGGCCTGACGTTGCTCTGTCTTCCACTTCTTGAAGAAGGGCCCACAGAATCATTGTTGGCTCTGGTAGGACGACCATTCAAGGAAGACTGTTCATCAGGATAAGCAATGATTGTCGGTTCTTGAACTCTTGGAGTTGACGGTTCGACAGGACGAGAATTTCGTAACCTGTGTGTCCTGGATCCGGATGCCGTAGAAATGGGTTCCAAAATTTGAGAACTACTAGTAGGGCAGACTAAAACCTCATCGATGGTGGTGTCATCATCATTGTCTTCTTCGCCTTGTAATACTACCATCTCAGCTGGAGCAAGCAACTGATGTCGGTTCAAGCGATTTATATTGTCACAGTCCTCCTCACCTGAGTCGCCGTCCGATATGGTACCCTCACAAGGCGGATCAATGTATACATCGAAGCCCTGGATACCTTCCTCGTAGTCAAGTGACTCCAGGGCTTCGGCTATTTCGTTTGTAGAGAGCACGTGCCGTGACCTGAAAAAGAAAAAAAATACGATTATAAAGCATGGTATGTGCCCAAGGGGTCGTTACCGACCCACGAAAATGTTTCGATTGATTGCAATTCGAAAAACATATGTTATAAGCAATATTTATATTTACATCTCTAAAACACATAATCAGTTTACTATAAAAACAATTTTGTTAGTAAAACAACATAATATACACAAAATACTTACATTTTTATGCGTTTGGTTGCAAACTTTTTCCAGAAATGAACTTGTACAATCTTGCACTAGCACTTGTCATTTGAAATGATTGTAAAGTAGGAATTATATTGAGCTGTGCTTCAAAATAGTTCTTTTGATTTTCGAAAGATGGCGCTATAATAAGAATTAATTCATAAGTTCGCGGTCAGGGTGCATCGGAAGTAATCAAGTACTTTTGGGTCGTTATCGACCCCCTGGGCATATATGGGTTAAACAACCTGAACTTATTTGAAATTGTGAATTACTAGATTGACTCATAAAATTATTTATTACATAATTTGCGTCGTACTTAAATAGTAAAATGAATTAATGTTTTGTGTTGCTACAATCCTACTCCATCAAGAGATAAATCAATAGCAAAGCTGTTTTTAAAAAAGAAGTGGTTTAATCAACCTACATAGCTTGTCTCTATAGGAATATATCTGGCAGGGCCGTAGTTACCAATGCCGATGGTAGATACCAGCCGGGGCAATGCCTCAGGCGCACCAAACATAGAAAGCCTTCAAGCAAGATGAAGGGCCCTCGACGGCTCGGGATCTCTTGATGCCCCTGGGACCCAGAGCTTCTTGCTACTGTCCTGACGGCCGGGTAGCATAGTTAAAGTTTGTATCTTCGTTGGTTCTAGGTTGCAACTGAAGAGAACTCCGAGGATACTGGGGATACATTGTCTTTTCTAAACATAACAGGATCGGTCAATGAATGGTTGCAATTGGAGCCAGTGCCTATGGTACCCCTGACGACAGCCAAATCTAATTTCGAAAGCAATACCAACTCACCCTCATTCCTTGAGGAAGAGGATAACAATGCCCAATCTTCAAATGTTATGTACATAACTGACTGGTTACCACCTGAACCCCTGTCTTGCAAGGAGTTTACGGCACTGCCAACGTAAATATTGCATAATGTTAAATGTATACTGCAAGCGCGATCAGAATGAGAAACCACTTTTTGTAAAGGAAGTGTGCAATTCGGGGCCAGTTCCTGAAAACCCATTCCGTCACAGTTCGCGTGATGGTTTCACGTAGGTTTTCATTTTCATCAACGTTGACGTAGTAAAGGTTCTATCCCATTCTGATCGCGTGCGAATTTTATTATTCAACATATTATGACTTTTGTAAAATAAACGCTAAATCTGAATTGTTTATATTTTAGGTACATAGACAACGATGGTGTGATCTACTTACATGACGTGTTACAACAAGATACGTTGGATCTTATTCGTAAGGCACTTGATATTCGTTTTAAAGACCCAGATCCAAAAGCGAAATTCACAAAATGGAGTGTGGGTGAGCCATGTGTTGCATTATACTTCTTAGACAACCGCTATTACAGAGGCAGAGTAATCGAAGTAAATAAAGAAAATTCTACCTGTGTCATACATTACATTGATTTTGGTAATGAGGAAATCTGTTCCTTTTCAAACTTAAGAAAAAGTGTTCCACTACACCAGATACCAACACAAGCACACAAATGTATTTTGAATCGCATACGTCCCCTTGGCAAACAATGGGATAGACAAGTTTTGGACTATATACATAAGTCTGTTGTTGAAAAACAATGTTATGTAAAAGTAAGTGGTGAAGCAGTAAACGGAGTCATACCTATAGAGTTAAAATTCGATAAGCTTTGGATAAATGATCACTTAGTCGACTTTGAAATGGCGGAATATACGGATGGGACCAAAGCTCTTATCAGAAAATTCGCTCCCGTTGAGAAAACTAAAGAAGATGTTAAAGAGGATCTTGTTATTGAATCGGATTCTGGACCAGATTACATAGTTGTTGATGATCCAGACAATACTACTGAGCAATTATTGTCTTCAACTGACGTTTCATTTGATATTAACTCCCTGAAGGGAGCAGACTGGAATAAACTAATAGAAGACGAACAAACATCTACATCTCTTGATGGAAATTTCATTACATACCCCAAAGATATGGAGGAGGAATTCATGTGTAATATCACGGTAATTAATGATATAAATACGTTAGAACTGAATATAATTGCTGATGATGATACTACTAGAGTTTATGAACAAATGTTTGAAGATCTGCGGAGTGAGTGTATGAATATGTCACCATTGAACGGTATCTTCGAGAATAAAGCATGTATTGCAGTTTTTCCTGAAGACGGCCAATGGTACCGCGCATCCATTTTACAGTTCAGCGAGGCCAAAAATCGAGTGAAAGTAAAGTATGTTGATTATGGAAACATTGAAATAATTTCTTTAGCTGACACAAGAGAAATTAATGAAGAATGGGCAAAACTGCCACCTGCCACTATATCGGCCAAATTATACGGAGTGCGACTAAATCCAGATGTAGATATCAGTGTCATTACAGAAGAATACACTAAAATTTTCTTGGATCGCGGGCCTTTCCATGCGAAGGTGATCAGCTACAAAGATCCAATGCCATTAGTTGAGCTAAGAAATGCTACGAATGAGTTAGTATATAAGAAGCTCATAGAAGATAATATGTTTATCCAATGTGAATGAATCTAAGTAGCCCTTTTTTGTTTTCTTTGCTTTATTTAAGTTTAATTTGAGTCTTTTTTTGTTAGTTACGATAAATAGATACCAATTTTAAACTGTCGAACAGTGTTGGTATGTAAACATGACATGATTATCTAAATAAAACATTTTTCTTCATAAAATCTTTTTAATTCATGTAATACATCAAACCAATACATATTAGACATTACATAATTATTAGAATTGCTAAACGAACCAAGATGAATTTCGAACTTATATTCGGGCTTATATAGCTATAGGTGTTTCTTTGGGACAAATTGCGACGAGGCGTAGTGGTGCACCAGTGCCTGATGCTAGTTTCATAGGTAGAATCAAGGCTGTGCACTTATAATCTGAAATAATTACAATAAAATATATTTGTGCTATGTGTGTGCTAGTTAAAATTATTGTCCATGCATATCAACTGAATTGTTGAAACGGCGGCGGGTGCAGATTTTTTTTCTGGAGAGTACAAGGGTCAATCGTTCAATGAGTGTCCTCAAGCTGTAGGAAACGAACACTCTTAATTTATGGCAGTATTCGTTCCAAACCCGCTCTACCTAATAAAATCCCTTAGAGAAATGACTTAGATTTAGGACCTGAGGTATAACAAAACAAATAAACAGCGGAGTGGAGGCTCCACCGTACGCAATCATGTAATTTTGATCACTGATTACTGTAATCAAAACTAATGATTACATGTGTAGTCATGATTGAATGTAATCAAGCATTAAAAGTATTCATGATTGATGTAATCATAATTACTTTTAATCAGATTATAAATCTGATTACAAAAGTAATCGATTACGCCCAACTCTGGCTCGTCCACGTGTGACCATACTTAACCATGCCCGGTGCACTCTGGCCACTAAATGTTGCAAAGGACTCGAGTCTTATATAAACGGACTCTGATGACTACGAGACTCGACTCATTACAGCAGGACCCCAAGACTAGAGAACTAAAGTCTCTACGACTTCTTGAATGTTACATGAGAGCTCGAGTCTCTTTATGCACTCGAGTCCTTTTAATGCGGCGAGTCGCGCTCAAGTCCTTTTCGTGTACGAGTCTAAAATATTAACATCAATTCTGGTAATATCTCAAAATATAAAGCCAGTTTACCTTCACATCTTAAAGGCTGATTTACACGAGGATATTTTGCCGAAGCGAGATTCGTTCTATCTTTGTCTTTCCCTACGATTAAATTAGAGATAGCACGAGACTCGCTTCGAGAAACTATCTTCATGTATATGAGATAGTCTGCTGATAGCCGAACAGGATTTAGTAGCAGCAACCGAAACGTTCCTTGATACCTCGGTAGAAGACGCTGAGCTCATCTGCAGCGATTGGAAAATACTACGGCGCGACAGATGTACACCCTGCGGAGGCGTCCTGCTCATGGCACGCACTCCCATCGTGCTGCGCCGCCGTCGCGAACTGGAGACAGACTGCGGCGAGGATCTATGGGCGAGTTTTACAAGGCACGGCCGCGTCACTTATGTGTGTGTAGTGTACATAAAACCAAGTGCTACTGACGAGGATTATATGAGATGGTTTACTAAAGTGGAGAGTTTTATTAACGATTTAAAAGGAACAATAATTATTATAGGCGATATTAATTTAAACAGTGCTTCCTTGAATATTAATAATTATTATTGTTATTTCCTTAGTTATTGTAATTTGTGTGAAAGAAACGCTGTAAGGAATTTGCATGGAGGTATGCTAGACGTGGTTTTAGTCCAGGAGAGCGCAAGCTTACATGACATTTCCGTAGTGACTGCTGAGGGGCTCGTGCCTGTGGACTCATACCATCCACCCTTGGATATCGAGGTAATGTTACAGTCTTCCAGTTATTCCGACAGTATTGAACCAAGTAATATTAGTAGTGTCAAGGATTGGAATTTTAAAAAATGTGATAATATACGACTTCTTGATCTACTCTCCAGAGTTTCATGGGATACAGTTCTTCTTTCCAGTGACGTTCGCACTAGCACTCAGAATTTTTATGATATTGTGTACAGCCTATTTGACATGTGTATTCCGAAGAAATGCCGTAATAATAGAACAACGAGAAGGTATCCTACGTGGTTTACTTATAATATCATCCGGGATATCCGAAAAAAAGGTAAATTACATTCCGCTTGGAAACGAAATAAATGTCAAGTCTCAGATATCAGATCAAACCTGAAAACTCGTATTTCGTCTGCTTATAACTTGTATATTAGATCCATAGAAGATAATATTAAAAAGAATCCCAACAAATTCTGGCAACATATCACTAACCTTCGCTCGAAAGGCGGGTTTGAGCCCAATGTAATGTATAATGGCAAAACGTACAGTGGCGTGGCAGCTGCTGAGTCATTCGCTGAATTCTTTGCAAGCGTTTTTCTTTCTGATATTAGAACTAAATTACGAAAAGGCAGTTGATATAAACACTAGCAATAACAACAACTATGTTAATATATCTGAACTATCTGTACGCGATGTTCGGATCGGCATTAACAAGCTAAAACTCAACAGCTCCACTGGCCCTGATAATATTCCACCTTGGTTTCTCAAACAGGGAAAAGTGTCTGTTGCCCAGCCTCTTTGTCACATATTTAACTTAGCGCTAAAAACTGGAGTATACCCTCCCCAATGGAAAATCTCGAGAGTCACCCCTATTCCCAAAACAGCTAACAAATTTGCCGTCGAAGAATATCGCCCTATTGATAAATCATAGGTTAGGATACGGTATAAAAGATACACCAAATACAATCAAACCACATTTATTTACAATAATAATTATCTATGTAATCATTTACTTACTATAAAACACATAACATGTGAAAGTATATATCAATATTCACTTATTTATATATTACTATAATTATTAATCTAAATAGCTCAATGATATTCCATATTTAATACCCACAACATTTCATAACACTTCAGTGGGTAATCTAATTTAAAATTTCAATATAAAACTAATCAAAGTATTATAATTTAATCTTATTTATTATTTAATCTCATAACACAGCAATATTATTATGTAATTACTATTACATTACCAGTAACTAATTTTGAGTACTTAACTTTATTTTTCCAGGCAAGTTGTCACTACGACGGTTCACAATTAACTACCCCCACCAATCTTCTAACTGTGATTTTATACGTATTAGTCACAATAGACTCAACTAAGTGGTGTCAAATTAAAGTTTATTAATCAAAATTAACTTCCTAAATCATAAGTGATATTTAGAATCTTATAATCAAAAATAATAACATTAAATGATAACAAATAAGACAATTGCAACACAAATAATCTTTGAAAATATAAAGAAACCATAATGAATTATTAAAACATTAATTTGTATAAATATTATTAGTGAACGTTATAAGTAAATGATCATAAATATAACAGTTCGTCCATCCTGACAAAATTTGATACCACGCAAATTTAATTCTGCAAATCACAACATTTACTATACCTATAATGCTTAATCTTACAATCATATATACTTATTTTTAATCTTAGCATCATCTACTGATCTAACTCTAATATCTACATCTAAAATCCATGGTTGTAGACATCTCTCCTTATTCTTCACCATTAACTCCTTATTACCTGTGGAATTAAAATAAGTGTCCAGTTAAACATCAAAACAATTTAAAATTACCAGTGTAAATTATTATCCTGATTAAATACATGACTTTGTCATGTTTGTATAAAAATATTGTTTATTTCATCGTCCAGTCAGACGGCCCTTCATCACCATGATTCCATGGTGGCCCTGTGTATTTTCATCGTCTATTTAGACGGCCCTTCATCACCATTATCTTTCATGGTGGCCCTGTGTATTTTCATCGTCTATTTAGACGGTCCTTTATCACCATTATTTTTCATGGTGGCCCTAGTGTATTATACCATCTCGTTACATAATCCTTGATAGCCACAATTTTCATGATAGTCCTTCTGTATTTACATCGTCTACTTAGACGGCCCGTCATCACCACTAACTGTTATGGTGACCCTAATATATTATCACGTTACATAGTCCTTCATCACCATAATATTTCATGGAGGCCCTGAAACTATAAAAGTGACATTTCATTACCAAAATATTTCGATGCTTTACTTCTTATCCTTCCAATAAATCGATAAGTTCTTCTGTACTATCGATTTGTGATTCATCATCGCTGGAACTTAATTCATTATTCTGGTCATTAAATTTTCTTAAAGAATCTGAAGCTACTGTTGCGTTATATTTCTTATATCCTTTTACTCCTTTTATAGAAGAAATAATGTATCTATCATTCCCAAGAACCTTCATGACCTTAAAAGGACCACTGAATTTTTCCTTTAGTTTGCGAACAACATCTTTGTTTTTGCTTTGTGCGCCTTTCCACAAGACAAGGTCTCCTACATTGTACTTCATTGGTTTCTTTCTTTTCTCGTCAAATCTCTTCTTCATTGATTGTGATGTCTTAGCAATATTTTGTGAAGCTTTTTCCCGATTATTGTTAATTGTTTCCGCATTATCGTAATTATTAGAAGACATTCCTTGTAATAATGTACGAGTTCCTTTAAACATAAGCCTGTAAGCCGTAAATCCGGTAGTGGCATTCACCGTATTGTTTATGCCCCACACAACTTTATTTAAACATTTATCCCAATCCCGTTCATCAGAAGTGCTTTTATTAATGGCTTCTAACAGCGTTCTATTAAAGCGCTCAACTTGTCCGTTAGACCTGGGTGATGCTATTGAATTAATTATATGCTTTATCTGATTTTTCAAACAGAACTCTTTAAATCTCTTGCTAGTAAAAGCCGCACCACTGTCAGATATTAATCTTTTTGGATAGCCAAAAGAGCTGAATATTTCTTCTAATTTTTGTTCTGCTTCAATAGATTTAGTGGTTTTCGTTGGTTTTGCCCAAGTAAATTTTGTATACGAATCAACTATTACAAATAAATATGACATGCCATTACCGCTTTTACAAAAAGGTCCGAGATGATCAATGTGCAAGGTGTGCAGTGGTTCAGCCACCTTCTCTATTGGATGAAGTTCTCCTTCCATTTTTCCATACTGCCCACGTTTGTAAAGACAATCTAAACAAGCGTTCACATACTTCCTTATAAATCTTGTCATACGTGGAAACCAGCAGTTTTCTTTTATTATTGTGTCACACCTTTTGAGTCCTGGATGTCCAATATCATCATGATATTTACGCATGATGTTCCATCGCGCTGCTTTAGGAACTACTATTCTAAGTTCACCGTTTGCTAATTTCCTGAAAATCTTAATATCTTGCAAAACATAATTATTTTTGATATCAAGATCACCTGTATTATTTTCAAGTTTATGCTTAATTGTACGGATGGTGTCATCTTGGTTTTGTAAAACATATACCCAATCTAGTAAGTCCAAAACGAATACAGCTTCTACGGGTGTCCTACTGAGTGCATCTACATGTTTATGACATAACCCTGGTTTATGTATTATGTCCATATCATATTCCTGGATACTAAGCCACCATCTTGCAACCCTGGGCAATAAGTCCTTCTTTTCAAAAGTTTGTCTCACTGCTACGCAGTCTGTGACAACAGTAAATTTTATTCCAGCCAAATAAACTCTGAAACGTCTTAGGGTTTCGACTACAGCTAAAGTTTCAAGCTCGAATGAGTGATAAAGAGCTTCTTCCTTACTAGTCTTTCGACTAAAATAAGCGACAGGTCTCAATGAGTTTTCATATCTCTGTAATAGAATACCGGCTATTCCTTTGCTGGAAGCATCTGTATGAACTTCAGTCGCAGCACTTGGATTATGAACGGCTAAAATTGGCCTCTCCGTTAATATTCGCTTTAGTTCGTCAAAAGCGCTTTGTTGTGCACTTTCCCAAATCCATGAACAATCCTTTTTTAATAATTTATAAAGATCATGAGTAAGCAAAGCATAATTTTGAACAAACTTTCTAAAATAGCTTGTAAGTCCTAAGAACATACGTAGTTCATGAACATTAGTTGGTTCTTTGTATTTTGTGACTGCCTCTATCTTTCTTTGTGCGGGTCTTATGCCATTTTCACTTATATCGTACCCTAGATACTCAATTTGTGTTTGCAGAAATGTACACTTCTCAATATTTAATGTTAATTTTGAATCCCTCAAAATCTGTAATACTTGTTTAAGTACTTTTAATCCTTCTTCCTCTGTGGTAGTGGGGATTAACAAGTCATCTATGTATGGTAACACTTTGTCAAATCTCAGAGGTCCCAGAATTTTGTCCATTAGACGTTGAAAAACACACGGTGAATTTGCTAATCCGAATGGCATGCGGAGAAACTCGTAATGCCCTTCAGGAGTTACAAATCCTGTTTTGGAGATGGAGTTTTTATCCATAGGAATCTGATAAAATCCCTGGGATAAATCAAGACTAGTGAAACATCGCTTGCCAGTCAACTTCTCAACTTGATCTTCTATGATTGGAAGCGGGTATTTGTCTTTGACAGTCAAGCTATTCAATTTTCTGTAGTCAACGCACAGTCTATAATCACCCGTTTTCTTCTTTACTAGTATAATGGGACTTGAGAATTCTGAATTTGATTCCTGAATTACCTTATTTTCCAAGAGATCATCAATTTTCTTGCGAGCTATCTCCTTTTCTGCAATAGATAGCCTATACGGTCTATAACATACTGGTTTTTCAGTGTTAAGCTCAATTTTCATTGCAATTTTGTTCGTGCAGCCTAATTCAGTTGTGTTTATTGAAAAACAATCACTAAATTGTGCAAGAATTTCAAGGAGCTGTTTTTTTATTTGTAAATCCATTGCACCACAATTTACTTTGCTGAAATCAACGGTCATGACTGCATTTTCAGTCGCTGATAATCCTTGGCAATCAGGATTTTGTATTTCAGCTTCAAGACATCTGAAACCTCTGGCAAGGGTTTCTCCTTTGGCTAACTGTAAGGGAACTGCAGACTCATTGCGTAATTCGAGTACACTCTTACTTCCATTGACCACACATGCTGGTATGGAGAACTTTCTGCTATTGTACGTTCTTTTACAAGATTCAATATAAATCGAATCCTCTGGCGTAGAATCTAGCATGATTTCTATAAGCATAATGTGATTGGGTGGTACTACTAAGTCGTGTGTACATTGTACTTTAACTTTGGTATTTTCTTCGGGTACGACATCAATGATAAATAAATTTTCAGTCGAATGATCCTTCTTCTGCAATGTGAACTTATTCCCGGAGATAGTGAACACATAATCGGGATTATTTATGATTGGTTGTCCAATTATAATATCCATTTTACCCATGTAACAGTCAGTTATAAGAAAATCTGTATCAAACGTATAATTTTCTACTAGTATAGTAGTTTTTAGTGTGCCTTTAGCAACCACTGGATTTCCTCCAAATCCCCCAATTAACGTGTTACAACTATTCATTGGTAAGCAAACTTTTTGAAAAAACAGGAAGTTCATTACATTTACTTTTGCCCCCGAGTCGAAATAGGCTAGACCGGGAACATTGTTAATAATAATAGATTTAAAATAAATATCATTTACCTCTGTAATCATGTTGATCGTTTCCTTTGCCGGTGTTGATCCTGCTGCCGATGTACTTGGTTTGAAAAAACATTTTTCAGATAGGTGACCGCTTTTCCCGCAGTGAGTACAGGTAGGTCGGCTATTAAAAGAATTTTTCGGACAACGTCTCACCGAATGTCCCGTTTCGTGGCATAGGAAACATGTAAAATTCTTTCTTTGCTCTTGTGTTTTTGTGTTTAGTTGATTTCCGCCATCTTCATTTGTTCTTGATGTTGCAATTTGTATATGTTTTGGTCTAAAATAGTCAGTCATTACCGACAGAAATTTCGAAAATAATTCGCTCGGTGTTGTATAGTTTCCTGCCCTAGCTGGTGCCTTCATATGAGGCGGCAACCCGTCGATAATACATGCTACTGCTTTTTCACCAGATATTTCCAGTCTGTTTAGCATAGCCAATTTATTGTAAAAATATTGAGTCATGTTCTCGGTTGGGGACTTTCTTTTATTCAGCATATCTCGAAGTAGTTCGACAAAATCAGTTTTTTGAGGAAAAGCTTCCAACAAGTGCTCTTTCCATTGGTGCCAAGTGAGATCATAATTTTGTAAAGACGAATGCCATACTTTAGCCATCCCAGATAATCTTGACTGCATAAAATAAGATTTCTTTCGATCACTCCAGTGGTGAATAGTGGCAAGCTGCTCAATTTTATTGAGCCATTGAGTTGATTCCATATCATTTTTTTCGGGGTCGAAGACTGGTATTATATCGGCTTTGGCACTGTCACTGTGTATAATATATGGAACGGACTCACCATAATACTCCTTTTTGCGATGTGAATACCGCTCTTCATCAGTCTCTTCATCAGTATCTGATGAATATTCATCTCTAGGTCTCCAGGGTCGCCATCGCTTTCTACGGTGATTTTCACACGGTGACTCTGGACTCTCGGATCGATCATGTTGGCCTTGGCAGGATTTTCGGGCACGTTTTGGCATAATTATCCCACTTCTGAAACTGATAAATCATAGGTTAGGATACGGTATAAAAGATACACCAAATACAATCAAACCACATTTATTTACAATAATAATTATCTATGTAATCATTTACTTACTATAAAACACATAACATGTGAAAGTATATATCAATATTCACTTATTTATATATTACTATAATTATTAATCTAAATAGCTCAATGATATTCCATATTTAATACCCACAACATTTCATAACACTTCAGTGGGTAATCTAATTTAAAATTTCAATATAAAACTAATCAAAGTATTATAATTTAATCTTATTTATTATTTAATCTCATAACACAGCAATATTATTATGTAATTACTATTACATTACCAGTAACTAATTTTGAGTACTTAACTTTATTTTTCCAGGCAAGTTGTCACTACGACGGTTCACAATTAACTACCCCCACCAATCTTCTAACTGTGATTTTATACGTATTAGTCACAATAGACTCAACTAAGTGGTGTCAAATTAAAGTTTATTAATCAAAATTAACTTCCTAAATCATAAGTGATATTTAGAATCTTATAATCAAAAATAATAACATTAAATGATAACAAATAAGACAATTGCAACACAAATAATCTTTGAAAATATAAAGAAACCATAATGAATTATTAAAACATTAATTTGTATAAATATTATTAGTGAACGTTATAAGTAAATGATCATAAATATAACACTATAGCAATATTATCATCTCCTGCAAAGATTTTTGAAAATGTATTACATGAAGGCATATATAAGCAAGTCAAAAAATACCTATGCAACGAGCAGCACGGCTTTAGAACCAAACGATCGGTAAACACTAATCTGCTGGCCCTTGTAGATTTCATGTCCACATGTCTTGACCGAGGTGGTCAGGTAGATGTTTTGTATTTCGACTTTCAGAAGGCGTTCGATAAAGTTAATAATGACATTCTGCTGTCAAAGCTTAGTACAATCGGTGTTGCCCCAAGTCTCTTACGGCTTCTTGCTGATTACTTGCGAGATCGCCAGCAGTTTGTTAGGCTAGGATTGTACGAGTCACAATCATATCACACCCTCTCAGGCGTTAGTCAAGGATCAGTGTTGGGTCCGCTTCTTTTTATATTGATGATCAATGATCTCCCTTCTGTGGTCAGAAATGCAAAATGTCTCTTATACGCTGATGACCTAAAGATTTACTGCGAAATTAAGTCTGAGGCCGATTGTTTGGCGTTGCAATCTGATGTGAATTCAGTGTATCAGTGGAGTTTGGCCAACAAGATGACGTTCAACGCCTCGAAATGTTATGTGATGACTTACAGTCGAAAGCGGCACCCTATAAAATTCACCTATAACCTCAATAATAATATTGTTTCTAGAACAGATTCCATGAAGGACTTGGGTGTCGCATTTGACCATAAGCTAACTTTTCACAATCACATAACATCAGTAGCTAAGGATTCTTTCAGACGCTTGGGCTTCGTGCTGAGAAATTGTCGGGATTTTCGTAGTACCCATGCAATTAAGCTTGTATTTACTGCAATAGTCCGCAGTAAACTTGAGTCAAGTATGTGCGTGTGGAATCCGTTTGAGAAAAAATATATATTGGTAATCGAAAAAGTTCAAAAAGCATTTCTTAGAAACCTCTACAAACAATTAAATGGCTATTACCCATACTTGTATCCCACGAAATTCCTTTTGGGCTGCTTGGGATTTAATTCTTTAGAGGTGAGACGGACATATGACCAGATGATCGTCACATGCAAAATTTTAAAAGGGATCATGGATGCCCCCGATCTTCATAACCAAGTCTGCAAGCTGTTTGTCCCTAATAATTATTGTCGTAGCAGGAGACATAAATTATTAGCAGTCCCTTCATGTCGAACTGTTGCACACTCTCAGTCACCCATACCCCGGACACTGACTGCGCTTAATGCTCTCCTGGATTCAAACCCAGACCTTGATTTGTTTGGGGATGCATGGAAGACGATTTTGTCGGAATGTATGAAGTATTGTGAGAGGAAAGTATGAATGTGTTACTTGTGTGTAGTTTGCAATATCTTTAAGTAGTGTAATTGGTTTCGGCCGTTCTATTTAAAGTAAAAAATAAATAAATGAGCCTTTATATTCTTAGAAGTTAATTTTTCGCTCATTTGTAATGATTTTGTCTTGTCAGATTTTTGTAGAGTTATTTACATAACCACTAATCTGAGGGCACGGTAGTGCCCCGCCAAGTCTCGAGCAAAGCGGGCACGGCCGTACCATCTTTTCTCGAAGCCATTCGCGGCCTTTTCACCCCCCCTATATCTTCGCTGTGGACAAAGCTAGCAGTTTGAACTTTCGGTAACCAAGAGTAATCATTATAACTAGCTAAACTTCCAAATTACATCATATTTGAACTTATAGTTTACGAGTTATCATCGATCAAAGTTACATCATTTTGTCACTGACTGACTCACTGACTGACCGATCATCAAAATTCTAAGATACTTCTAGCAGGCCTAGAACCTTGAAATTTGGCATCAAGATAGATTATTAGGCACATATAAAGGAAAAATTATAAAAACATAAAAAAATAGTTAATTATAGAAAACAATTTTATATTTGCCGTTTTGCCAGGAACATTTTGTATGAATTTCGACTGCATTGTTAACTTTGTTCTTTGTTTACGTACAAAAAATATTGAATTGGTGTAGATTATTTATAAATTGTTATTTATTTAGGGCAAAATCTGAGAAATGAGATTCCATACCATCACGCCTGTATTCTCCGAAGGGTAGGACAGAGGTGTATACTAAGTATGTAACTATATGAACCCATTTATTACTGTATCTAGATAACATTCATAAAGGCTAATTTAAATTGTTTAAAGTTTTAATATCTCACAAGTTTTCCCTCCAGAGGGCGGGGGCGGTCAAAATCAAAATCCAAGATGGCGGCTGTGAAATTTTACAAAATATGCGTCATGGGTGTCGTTCCCATGGTTTTCCGGGGTGCTGATGCCTAAAATGAGGTCAAAGTCAAAATCCAAGATGGCGACTGTGAAATTTTACAAAATATGCGTCATGGGTGTCGTGTCCATGGTTTTCGGGGGTGCTGATGACGAAAAAGAGGTCGAAGTCAAAATCCAAGATGGCGCTGTGATATTTTACAAAATATGCGTCATGGGTGTCGTGTCCATAGTTTTCGGGGGAGCTGATGACGAAAATGAGGTCAACGTCAAAATCCAAGATGGCGGCTGTGAAATTTTACAAGATATGCGTCATGGGTGTCGTGCCCATGGTTTTCGGGGAGGCTGATGACGAAAATGAGGTCAACGTCAAAATCCAAGATGGCGGCTGTGAAATTTTCAAGATATGCGTCATGGGTGTCGTGTCCATGGTTTTCGGGGGCGCTGATGACGAAAATGAGGTCGAAGTCAAAATCCAAGATGGCGGCTGCGAAATTTTACAAGATATGCATCATGGATGTCGTGTCCATGGTTTTCGGGGGCAATGATGACGAAAATGAGGTCGAAGTCAAAATCCAAGATGGCGGCTGCGAAATTTTACAAGATATGCATCATGGACGTCGTGTCCATAGTTTTCGGGGGTACTGATGACGAAAATGAGGTCAACGTCAAAATCCAAGATGGCAGCTGTGGAATTTTACAAGATATGTGTCATGGGTGTCGTGTCCATGGTTTTCAGGGGGTGTGGGGTGGGGGGGGGGGGGGGGGGGGCTGATGACGAAAATGAGGTCAACGTCAAGATCCAAGATGGCGGCTGCGAAATTTTACAAGATATGCGTCATGGGTGTCGTGTTGTGTCCATGGTTTTCGGGGACGCTGATGACGAAAATGAGGTCGGAGTCAAAATCCAAGATGGCGGCTGCGAAATTTTACAAGATATGCATCATGGATGTCGTGTCCATGGTTTTCGGGGACACTGATGACGAAAATGAGGTCGAAGTCAAAATCCAAAATGGCGGCTGTGAAATTTTACAAGATATGCGTCATTAATGTCGTGTCCGAGGTTTTCGAGGGTGCTGATGACGAAAATGAGGTCGAAGTCAAAATCCAAGATGGCGGCTGTAAAATTTTACAAAATATGCGTCTAGGATATCGTGTCCATTGTTTTCGGGGGTGCTGATGATGAAAAGGATGTCGAAGTCAAAATCCAAGATGGCGCTGTGATACTTTACAAAATACGCGTCATGGGTGTCGTGTCCACATGCGAAATTCGTATGATAGCGCCATCTATCTATGAAAAAACCACTTGGAAACTAAAAAAATATAATAACGTAAATTTATATTCGGCGAAAGGAAGTTTATGGATATCCGAATCAGCTAGTTATTAGTTACTTAAATAGTTAGTTATTAAAAATACTAATTTAATACATAAATAGTTTGTTATACATTTAGTTTGTTAGTTAGTTATAAAAACAAAAGAGATAGAGACAGAGAATAGGCTCTAAGCAAAGCAGCAGTTGATGAACAAGACATTATTATGTCCCCAAAAAGAAAAGAAAGAGACCCACCTACAAAAAATAAATGAGATCCCACCAAAAACATTAAATGTAAAAAATGCCAAGTCTCTATATGCAATCTTTCCACCGTAAAAAGTTTTAAGATCTCATAGAAGCCAAGTCCTATTCAATTTATTTTGTAGTTAGTTATCTATCTAGTGACTGTATTAATAGTTTTATTTCTATTATAATTATAGTGACTTGGCAATGAGCACAAGAAGAAACAAATATATTTGGAGGAGGTGAAAGTAACGTATAACGCACGCGTAATGTTTAATTTCACAGGATTAGTTAAGTTCTTTTGATTTGACCATGAAACATAGGTACCTACTTATAGATAATAATTGTGATGTTCTTATCAAATAAACTTAGGTTTTCTTAAATATGTATTGGCGCACGTAGTCGATGGTGACCATAAATACTCATTGGCCGTAAAATCACGTCTGCATATCATAAATCACACATCAGCATAACAACTAATGTAATCATAGTACTCATAGATATCAATTCGTCAATAACAGTCGCACATAATTCCACACAGCAAGCAGCTTTTAATTTGTGCTCATTGCCAAGTCACTATAATTATAATAGAAATAAAACTATTAATACAGTCACTAGATAGATAACTAACTACAAAATAAATTGAATAGGACTTGGCTTCTATGAGATCTTAAAACTTTTTACGGTGGAAAGATTGCATATAGAGACTTGGCATTTTTTACATTTAATGTTTTTGGTGGGATTTAAACTTACTGGTGCTCCCACACTGCTGTTAAAAATGTTTACAAACATTTTCTAACACTAACAAATGTTAGGAAAAGATAAAAATATCAGATAATAATGAATCTAATTTGTCTAATATAGATTATTAGATAATGTTTCAATAGATTTTTGCAGATATTTTTTCATTTATGTTTGTTTAGAAAATGTTAACTAATGTTTGTAAACATTTTTAACACCGGTGTGGGAGCACCTTACCGCCTGTTCGAGTCCTTTCGAGTGAGCTTCAAATCTCATTTTCATGCTCTGAGTTATCCTTAAAGACTCGAGTTCATTTTAAGACTTTATTCCTTTGTAAGTCTCGAGTCGCTGTTAAATGACTCGGGCACGGCTTGACTCTAGACTCCGAGCTTGTATAATTGAGTCGAGTCTTTAAAATTACGACTCGAAGACTCGAGTTCTTTGCAACACTACTGGGCACTGGGCTGGACAGTCGCCCCGAGCTATTCTCAAATAGCTCTGTCGACATAAAAGAAGAAGACGACGACAAAACAAAATATGAAATACCATTAGTTTAGTACGCACCGTGAATAGGTTCATCCAATTTAACATTTTCTAGGTTATATAATCCAGCTTTAGAAATTATTTTGTGTACTGCAAAATCTGTTGAAGAACCTGGATCAACAGAAGCTACATCGACTCCAATGCCAACGATATTTTTAAATGACGACGTAATCCATTCAGCTACTTCAGCACTAAGTCCTAAAACATACAAATAGGTATTTTAATAAATGTTTTCGCCTTACCCTTACCTCATTACCCAGTTACCAGCACCCAATACCCAATGCACATGCAATGCAAGCGCCAGTACCCAATGCACATTAGTGGCTTCCTCACCTTAATTTTAACATTATTACCCCATCAAGAACATTCATGTAAAAAAGGGTCAAGTCTGGCATTTCATCTATATAGATATTTCGGTCTTGGCAGCATAAGGATATACTAGACTACAAAGGAGAATGGCCGAAATGTTTGGAAGTTTGTCTACCCCTCCTCTAGCAATGAGTGATATGTTTTTAGAAGGGTCTTTTTATAATTTTGATTTTTTTTTCCATGTTGTGACGCACGATTACACTAACTTAAATGGGTAGAGGACACTCAAACAAACAAAAAATATTCAGAGATATGGTGCCCTAAAGTGTCACGTTGCCGAGATATTTTGACTTAAAGATTTTTTGTTTGTTTGAGTGTCTTCTACCCCTATATGTTAGTGTCATCGTGCGCCGCAACTTGGAAAAAAAATGAAAATGGCGGCAGGGGCCTTATGCCAGCTTCCATAGAAAAATGTTCGAACCCCTTTATTTTCAATAAAATATTTATACAGATATCCCAAACATCATTATTTATCATCAATACTAATAATGTTGAGAAAGAAGGCAGGAGCATTAAAAGGATTGTGCATTCTGTAACCAAGGTACCATGCTATGCTTAAGTCGCAGTTACATAATTATAGCCGTTATATGATCTTATTCCTAGCGATATGTGATCATACCTGAAGATGCATATAAGAATGTGTTTCATAATCATCTTCCTAGGAATATAAAGTTAGATTTTGAGCCAAATACTTGTCTTCCAACTGACTATTTCAAGAGCGAGCGAAGCGGGCGCTGTTATTTGGGGCACCCCGACACTGACGTTACTTTAAACCCTTTAAACAGAAATAGGAGCCCCGCCGGGGCTCCGTTGACTCTGCTTTGGAAACCCAAACAACCTTAAAATAGTTTTTCATTTCTCTAAACATCCCCTCAAGTTTGATGAAATGCTTCCTATAAGCTAAGAATATGATCATTTAGCGGCTGTAACCATGTTACTGCGGCACATAACATTTGTACGTGGGTGCACTAAACACCTCTGCCTACCCCTTCGGGGAATACAGGCGTGATGTTATCTGTTACCTACTTGTCTTAAATTATTAACATGACGAAGCTCCTATGGCAAAACGTGTAAAAAAGATAACAAAAAGCAATATTTGAACGTTAACATAATTTTTAAATGGTTAGGTAGGTACATTCAATGAGCTTTAACTCCATAAATATCTACTAATAATTGACAGTAGATGTACCTGCTACAAAAAAAAAACTACTTAAAATAACCTTTCTAATGATATGCACTCATTGCCACAGAGTACTTTCTCATTGCTAGATGATGAGATGCTAGATGAGGGTAGACCAAAAAACTCATTCTTCTTTGTTTAAAAATTTTACAAAGTAATTTGCTGTAGGCGTAGAACAAGGCTGCTCAACCCTGTGCCCGCGAGCCACATTGTGGCCCGCCGACCATTTTTAAATGGCCCTCGCAAGCCTGAAAATACCCGTCAAGTTGAGAGTCCGTTTACGGTGTACCTACGCGTCGCGATCGGTTCGTATGTGTACCTACAGCGTATGGTACGGTACGCAGCGATCACGAAGGCGGGGGACAGAACCATCAGTGGCCCGCCAGAAATATCTGAAGTGTCCGTTTGGCTCGACTGATAAAAAAATTGAGCAGCTTTGGTTTAGAATGTAATCTGGCAGTTGGTAACGATTGTCTTATACTTAACTTATTGAAAGTAGGCCGGACCTGCATGCAAGCATGCTACCCTCCTTTTTGAGGGTTCACTGCTGAGGTCCAGTAAAGATAGATTAATTGACTAGGCCGGAGTTTGTAGAGTAGTCATTGCTTTGTTTACTTACCTGGGAATTTCATAGAATTTGTTTGTTCATTATAACCCAAATATTTCATACGATCGTTGAAATATTTGCTCCACCCGAATTTAAATATTAATACACAGGGTTTGCCCATGTTGTCGTTTATCATGTTATCTAAGTCATGTTTATACAACACGAAGTCAGGATTATCATTTACTTTTGAACTGATATCAGCGACTATAACTGCAAACGAAACATCAATACATTAATTATCCGTATGAATGACCTATAGTATGTATAGGTCCTGTATATTTATCTATACAAGTGTAAGCAAAATACTACGTACGCGGAACGATTAAGTTATCAATGGGTAAGTCTCCAACACGTTTTCCGGTCGATGAGAAGTGATAAGGTGCATCGATATGGGTGCCTCCATGCTCTCCTGCTGCAAACTCATATGCTGCATACCTGTAAATTGTATTTTGTTAGTACATAGGTACAGTAATTATAATTACTAGCTGTTGCGCTCGGCTTCACTCACATCCTATGGGAAAGAATTCATGTACCCGGTTAGAAACTATCCTCTATGTTAATCTAGGACATGGTCTATCTGTATGCCAAATCTCATCCCAATCCGATGCTCAAAGATGCTTTGATACGAATGCCTCGCGCACTCAAGACTGTTGTGTCTTGCTTTGCTTGATCGTAGACTACGATCTCGTAGTTCGCTCGCTCGCAAACTAAAAATGCCCAGACAATTTGGCTCTGTATTGCCGTCCGAAGCGGCTCGCTCGATCAGTCCGCGGCTATTGTGTAACAAACATCCATCGTGGGTGCGTTAACGCAACTCACACTCGTAGGGACACAAATCTTCACATTCACAAACGCCCAGACCCGAAACAACTATCTGTAGGCCATACAAATCTTTGTTCCGTGCGGGAATCGAACCCACGACCCTAAGCCGATAGGATAACCAGACTGCAGCCAAACCGGCCAAAGATGGGTGATGGCCCCAGCAGTAATAGCGCTGTTGTAATTGATTACATTTTTTGTAATTAAAGCCCCTAACACAAGCGAGTTATCTGAAAAGATTTGATTGAAGTTTTTTTTTTTTTGCCTATTTAATAATATTAAGTGATAGAACATTTCGATGCTACGCATAAATGAATGGAAGCATGGCGACACAGCTAGCAGGCACGACTAGCGCGATATCACTCCGCGGAGTTAACCCTTTAATTTTGAGTTTAATCAGGCCCTAATGACAACACATTCTAGAATCCTTTTACAGCATGACTGGTTAGTCGCTATTTACATCCGAAATCCATAAATTCTGCTCATCATTCTGTACAACTTTTACCTTGACAGAAACTATATTCGTGAAAAAAAAAACTGCTTTTCCATACAAAATAATCAATGTTGAAAAACAAAACATGGAACAGCTGTTTTTTTTTTCACGAATTCAGAGTTTGTCCAATAGTAAAATTTATACGAAATTATAAGTAGAGTTCATGGTTTTCGGATGTAAGTACATAACGTGACTAAAGTCTTCTATTCCGAGACTCTCGCGTCTCGAAGATTTTTTTTCTATTTTCGAGACCGAAATTAAGTCATTCGGTCTCGACATTTTCAAGACTTTCGAGACTTATGAAAATTATGAATTTTCTAAGTCATCTTTATTTTGATCCCCTATCAATTTGTAATTCTTAAGTGGTTAATATTAAAATATTTCGAAAGCCTTAAACGTTATTCTTTGAAATGATTTTATTGTTCGGTTTCATTATTTATTATACTTGTCTTAACATCTTTATTGTTTATGTCATAAGAATTTATGATCTTTGATTAATACAAAAAATTTCAATTCTCAAAAAAATAATTTTATTATTTTCACTATCTAAGGAGGGTGGCGCTGGTACTCACCTGGCTCAGCCCCGTAGTGGATGGAGACTAACGGTTGTGATGCCAGAGGTCGTGATGACTGGATGTGATGATATAGGTATAGGTACCTACCCCGTGTTTCTCGCAAATAAATTTCTATTCTATTCTACCCATCTCTAAAGCCCGAGGTGGTGATGGGCCGAATGGAACCCGTCAGGATCTATGGCTCGTCACACCGGAACACAACGACTGCGTTGGTACAAGGTGCCGTGTACGTACTACCTACCGGGATGTAGCACCTCATATAGGGGTTTAAGAGGTCGAACAGAATTTAATGACAATAAAGTCACTAAAACTGCATAGCTACCTACCTAATATGTTATATTTAATAAATTCAACTAAGTCGAGGCCATGACTGAAGCCACATAAGTTATTACTCAGGTGAACGTGCACCTCCTGTTATGGTAAAATCGTAATGTCCAAGCTCAACTCGTATAATAGGTATAACGGTGCTCCGCCTACGGAGTAGAGCGCAAACGACATAATATGTTGCTTGCGCTCTACTCCGTAGGTGGAGCACCGTTAGAAGGTAGGTAAGGTGAAATCGCAACGAGTCTAAGATCACACGCTTCGCTGGTAACTATAGCCGGTGAAACACGAAGGACAAGATTTAAATAACACTGAACGGTTCACTAGAGAATAGGCAGCAGCGTTCTCTGAGTCGGTACTACCTACTTAATAACCAGTCATACTATATATACGTTTATAGCCTCGTATCCACTAGGCAACAATTGACGCGAAACATGTGACGCTCAACATGTTCGGCAACATTGCCAGATGACGTGGAACATGACGCTGAAAGAATTAGTAGGTACGCATGAGTTTGTTGCACGTTGTCGATCATCGTGTTGCTACATGTTGAACAACCTGTAGCGCGTCAGTTATTGCCTAGTGGATACGAGGCTTAACGTTGGTGGGTCAAATAGTGATCGTGTAACTTCTGAACGACTTGACCGACTGAGGTCATATTTATTATTTATACAACTGTGCCCGCGACCAAAGATTAACTAAGTAATTGAGAGAACCGATTACAATACGGCCGACGTATCTTGGCGAGTCTGAAGTTAGGTGATTAGCTGCGCAGTAGATAGTTTCGTTTCTAAAAGATTCATTGCGCAACCAAACAATTAACTTCAGACTCGCCAAGATACGTCGGCGCGTCGCGTCGGCCCTATTGTACGATGAAACAAAAACTAAATGTTACTCCGAGTTAGGTATAGGTACCTACTTTGTCTAAGCCAAAATACACACAATATTTGTCTATAAAAGTCAACCCCATTGTGTCAGTATTTTTTACGTGATGCGTGCACAAACAAACAGACAAACATTCCAAAAATGATCGAAATGGATTCTATTAATTCAGTATCCTTTGAAAATAGCGGAATCTTATTTTTTTGAAATATTTTCGAATTACTCGCCAAGTCTACAGATTGATTACATGATTAAAATTATCTATAAATGCGGTACTAAATATTTTCAAAAAAATGGACAGTCTCCTATTAAGAACGTTTTTTTTTTAGCTACAGTGGTTAAGGCCCTTACTGCCCCATCTTAAATTTAAATAATAGAATTGCCAACGACCGCCGCGCCGCCTATATTTTTCATAATATTTTTAAATAAATATTGTATTTTAAAACAAGATTTTTACACAATAAATAAAGGAAACAATAATTTATTTCGGCTTACCAAGACTTGTCGTTACTTTTAAATTCTTCAGTGACTTTAGTATATTGAAATGGTGTTGTACCGGGCCAATACACTGTTTGATTATCAAAAGGGTGTGTTAGGTCTTTGAATTCGTAGTTACCATTGAATAATATTTCATTCAAACTATCACTGCTAGTAGCTATGGTCAAGAAACAAGACAAAGTGGTTAACACAAGTGTTACAATAGCCATCTTGAATTATACTGCGCCCGCCTGCCGCTTATCTGATTATACTCGCCCACACTTAATAAGAACCCATAAACCAGTGATGTAATAGACTTCGTGTTATTGTGAGAGTTAACGCACATCCTTTTCTTGGAGCATCACTACTATAAAACAAAGTCGCTTCCCGCTGTCTATCCCTATGATGCTAAGATCTTTAAAACTACGCAACAGATTTTGATGCGGTTTTTTTTTAATAGATAGAGGGATCAAGAAGAAGGTTTATATGTGTAATACATTGCACCCGTGCGAAGCCGGGGCGGGTGGCTAGTTAGGTATATGCTCTAAGTTCCTTTTCTATGATTCACGTCTTTTTAAAGAGCGACTTGATCTAAACTGCCCCAAATTTCCCACAAATGCTCCAAATGTTCATGCCTAATGGCATACGGCATATCTATTAATTACTTATATCAACTAATCTTTCTTACATTTCTGAAAAAACCTAAAATTGACCTTGGTGCCAAAACGGTAGTTATTTCAAGACAAAAGGATTCTAAATTTTCTACACTATGCTATGCGGACGACTTGGTGGTACTGAGTTGTTACTAGCAAATTAATATCTGATAACTGATAAAATAATAAACAACAAAGAAAATTGAAAGCTGTAACAAAAGGCATAATATTGGCCTGAGTGCCGCCACTGCGTACCATAATGCCTCAGAGAGTCGTTCAAGACCTCGTCTCCAGTTTGCCTTTATTGGCTGGCTGGAGTGATCCGACCATCGTAGTGTGTGGCCTGCGAGTGGTGGGTTAGGGGACCCGTCATCCTACCAGTAACAAACCCGAGAAGGCGGCGCGCCATATTCCAAGTGCGCCTCTAAGGAGGACGTGGGGCAAGGCCCTACAGAAGGGAGAGGTCCGTCAGGGGCTGATCGGGGTTGCGGTCCATACAGCTGTGAATTCCGCGACCCCGGCCATAAGTCAGGAGACGGAACACCGTGGGTTTTAAGCCGGTAAGGGTCCGGCATAACCTTTCGCCTTCCCCGGGCGGAGGGTAAGTAGGTATACATGACGAAATAAAAAAGGATCCATGACTGTACTTCAATAATGCAGCCGAGAATAGACCCCGGTTGGTGCCCCTTAACATTATTATTTTATAACAAAGTTCTCAAAGTCCCTGCGCGTCGGACCAACAAAACAAACGAAATTAACCAACAAGCGAATAGGTAGAGGACAGGGAAAGGGAATACCCGGCGAACAGCGCAAACGCATACTTGCGTTTATACTCTTTATCTCACGATTTTGAATATCTACCTAGGTATCTCTTAGTGTCTAAATACACTATGCCGAAGAATCGCGACCGAAGTTCGGCATGATTACGCCTGCAATGCCTTTTAAATTACCCGGGACACACCAGACTGAAATTACGTCGCGTTTTACATATATAAAAACATAGACGCCGAAGTTCGGTCGCGTAATTTCGGCATGGTGTGGCGCCACACTTAGTGTCTAAACATAATATGCCGAAGATACGCGACCGAAGTTCAGCATGATTACGCCTGTAATGCTATTTGAATTACTGACGACACATTATGCCGAAATAACGTTGCGGTGTAGCGTACAGCCGAACTTCGGTCGGGCGTAAGTTCATCGACAATTCGGCGGCAACGTATTCTGTAGAGCACATAGCGACCGAAGATCGGTAAGATTGCCGACGAAGATCCGGGGCGGGTAGCAGCGGGAGGCAGGCATGCTCGCGCCCCGCGTGTCCGCCCACAAGTTTGTGCAATTGAATTTCTGCCGCGTAAGTGTCATATCAGCCGAATACGTTGGAACATAAAATCAGCCGCAGAACTTCGGTCGCATAACTACGGCATAGTGTGTTTGGATAGGTACTTAGAATAGGTAACTATTATTTATATCGATTTTTTCGAGTCCATGGTATGTACAGACGCCAGCATAGATTTTCATCTATGTATAGCGCAAATCATTAGGTTCAAGTTTGATTGGAAATGTTTGACAGTTTCGGGTAGCTTGATGTGCTGGCGTCTGTACATAAATGATCTCCTTCAAAAACAAGTAGGCAACACTGTAGGGATGCGATATATAAGTCGCGCGCAGAAGGTTTGCCGATGACTGCCCCTCCCACTTCACCGACCGCTACCCGCGCTCGTCTGAATCGTACCGACCATAGACGCGTGACGTCATGAGGCCATCGGCAAACCTTCTCCGCGCGACTTATACTTGCAAAATACTAGGGCTTCCAAATACGAGTATGTAAAAATACCAGGGTCGAAAACAGGGGTTTAAAATACTTGAAAGTATTTGGCAGCATTACGTTTAGTTCGTACCGTACGCACTCGAGGACCTTCGGAATACTTCGGGCACGGCCACCGAGACCCGAACTCGCAACCAGCGCCTGACCGAGCCCCGCCGCCGCCGCCGCCGCCGTCGCGCAATGTCGCCGCGAGCCCCGCGCCCTCAGCTTCCAGAGTTGGAAATACTTGCATAGGAAATTGATCCGTGTTTTCATATAAATAAAGAGCACAACCATATTCGCGAAAAAAATACTTGGAAGATAAAACGTTTTTTTTTTCGCATATACGATTGTGCAAATTTCATAAGCAAGTATTTTAATTCTGGTGTGTACCGTGTGTACCACCTCTGCCGCGCCCAACTAGCAAATACTTTCACACTTGCAAGTATTTCCCGTCGGCACCAGGGCGAACACGCATACAGGGCGAAGTACTTCAAAGTGAAGCCGTGAAATACGTCTCATCCCTACTGAACACTGAGTGGGTAAAGTTGATTTAGAAGTTGGCAACCTTATTCTGTTGTTTTATTTTAGTGACTTTAGTGAGTGAAGCGAATGTCAAATAGAGAAACGTTTGTTGTTTTGGTTATTTATTAGAATAAAGCATTTGTTAACTGATGTCTTTAATGAAAAAGACGAGAAATGATGCAATTAAAGCTGCGGTCACTTCCTACTTAGAACGGCGGAACTATCCTGTGAGTGTAACATTAACGTAAATAAAAATGGTGTTTCTTTTATGAAAGTGGTTCACTGTTAAGGTTTTTTTTAATATTTTAGGACATAGACGTATTTAGCAATAATAACAATATGAGCAGAAGTGCTGAACAAATGGCTGTGGCAACGATAGTTCAATGTGAAGCAAGTCGCGCAAATTCAATCTTATTTTCTTGCATCAACAACGATTCTGGCCAATACGACATACAATACACAAGGTAATATAAAAAAAAACACTTCAAAAATTATAACATTCTATGATAAGCCACTCAAATAAAGAATGCTATTTATTATTCCATGTCTAATTGCTATAAAATAGCTTGTCTAAAACTTCTCCAATACTAGGAATCTTAGAGGATCACTATCTTTTAACATCACAATAGCTGCATCACAGTACAATACGGCCGACGTATCTTGGCGAGCCTGAAGTTAGATGATTAGCTGTGCAGTAGACAATTTTGTTTCTAAAAGATTCATTGCGCAGCCAAACAATAACTTCAGACTCGCCAAGATATGTCGGCCGTATTGTACTTGAATAACAATTCCAATAAATTTAGCAAACATGGGTTTCAGGTTGGTCAACTTCATAAAAGAAATCAAACATGAAAAAGTGAAAAATGAACTTCTTGGTTTACTATGTCCTCTCCTCTGTCATTTATACCTAGAAATGTTACGAGGTGGTCATGGAGGACCTGCACAGATGTTCTTGAAAAGACATTCTGCCACATTACCTCAAAAGGATTTATCTTATCATCAGCCCATTGATGGTAATCTACCGTCAGCATTGTACAGACCAAATAGCTTGGAGCAGCTATTCAATTCCTTACAAAATGGTACAATTGACAATGAAACACCAGAGAAAGATTATATGAATCAAATATTGGATGATATTGGCTCCATTTATACTTTACAGGAAGTTGAAACTAGACCATCTATTGCTGCATTCAGGTACTTAAACTTATTTTTATTGCAGTTTTCTTGTTGAAATGAATCTCTATATAAATAATGCATGTACCATCAAATACATCAGGACGAATAAACTGTTCAAAATGATCAGAACAATTAAGAAAAATAAACATACCTCAAGGATACAAGGAGTGTTTCAGAATAAACACAGTACATAACAACTATCATTCTGACAAGAATTGTATCCCATTCAGATAAAGTTTAATTTCTTCAGTTGGAAAATTCTATTTGTCTCGTTATATTTGATGTTAACTGTACCTAATGTAAAATGTGTGTCATAAATATTTACTTTTTATTTTATGCTTTGATCCTAAGTAAAGGTGTGATTTCTGTTTTAGGTCATGTAAATATGATATAACTCTATCTCAAGATGCCCTCAATATGTTAAAGGCATATTTAGCTAAACATGGCCATGTTCTTCTTATACAAGTTCTACAAACATGGTTCCATATTGACATTAATAATGAACCTAAAAAGAAAAATTCTGTAAGTATGAAACATTAAAGCATGATTTTTAACATTCTTGCACATTTCATAATATTCTTGATATATTTATTTGACGACACGTTTGGTGCAGTGGCTGAGCGATTGGCTTCTGCGCTATGGGTCGTGGGTTCGATTCCCACACGGAGCAAAAATTTGTATGGCCTACAAATAGTTGTTTCGGGTCTGGGCATTTGTGTATGTTAGATTTGTGTCTGTAAACGCACCCACGATACAAGAGAAATCCCAGTGTGGGCCAATGTTACACAAAATAAAAAACTTGAAAATTAATAATAGAGCTGGTAAAGGAATGATAGGATTACTTTATAATTTAACCTTCAAAGTAAAATATACATGTGATAAATTGCTTAGTAGTAAAAACAATATACATATTAAATTCTTAACCCCCAATGAAAAAAGAGGAGTGTTATAAGTTTGAAGCCCATGTCTGTCTGTCTGTATTTCATTAAAGCACCCAAATTGATGAATTGATTTCAATATGGTTTGTTTTGTTTGAATCCTGGTTTAATCAAGATGGTTATAGACTATGTGTGATGGAAATCAGTTCAGCTGTTTCAAAATGATCAGCTATTTATACAGTTGGTAATTTCAGGCAAACAATGGGTATTTATTTCACATCTGCTGGTCTGATTGAGTTGAAATTTCTAAAATACATGCAATCCTAGTGACAATGCAATATTAGGTTACCAATACTATACAATCCCGACACGATAGGGATAAATAATTACCTACGACAAATTAATTCTATATTTACAGGAAGATGATGAGGAAGAAATGGAAGAAGAAATAAGTGTAACCAGAACTAGTTCAGAGGAAAAAATAACTGATACAAATGGTAAAACCTACAATTATTATTTAAATTATAATTCCTATTTGTTTATTAGTTTGTTATTACAATAATAATTAATTGGTGCCGATTCTGTTGGGCACCAACTAAACTTAACTAAAAATATTGCTATATTTTATTATCAAGCAAAACAAGAGAAACAGTTCTTTTTATGAGATGTCACGTTTTTAAAACTAAATGGTTTACTTGTTGTATGTCTCCATGTTTTCAGATGTCATATGCTGAGGTGTCCAATAAATCTGTTTGAAAATTTTAGTTCAACCTATTATGACAGCTCTAATATTCGTCCATCTCTCTCTTGTTTTGTCTGCAAGTAAAGGATAGCAATATTTTTAGTTTAGTCAGTGCTTTATAAAATCGGATCCAGGGGGTCTACTCCCTAAGCACGAAGTCCGTGGTTTCGGCCTTAGTTATGAGCGTTTTCTACTCACTATCACCTACGGAGCGGACATACGATTATCTCGGGGCCCGAACTAAGAATGAATGACAACACGATTTCACATTTGTCCCTACTACCGATGTGTTTTTGCCCGTCCGATAAGTTGAACTTGACACTTGTTTTGTTCACTCCAACGTTTCGGGCTACTTTCGGACGGGCGACTAACTTCGTTCAGGGACTTAGGGAGTAGGCCCCCAGATACGATATCGCCACATATGCAAGGTGTAACATAAATAACGCACAACCTCTTAAGGGTACTCTGTACTCATCATTATGAACAACTTTTACTATGGGAACAAAACTGAAATCGCGAAAAAAAAAACAGCTAGATTAGCTAAATTAGAGAATTGCTATCTTTTACTAACAGACAACGCGAGACAAGAACGGTAATACATAAGAACTAAGTTAGAGATGTCAAACAAGATTACGCCTTGAACTTTACCGTGTTTTTAGTCGACACGTTCTGACGTGTCGTCTGAATTTGTATGAAAATTTTAGTTCAACTAAATTTGAAAGCTCTTATTTACGTCCATCTCTTTCTTATTTTATCAGAGTGAAAAAGATGGCAATAGCCTAAATTAAGTTTAGTTTGTCCACAACAAACTCGGCACCAATGTGTATATAAACTAGAAAATACAATACCTACATTTTCAGATATTTTTGCTGAATGTAATGGTCATGCAGAATATATAAGTATTGATAAGGAACTAATGGAACTCCAAGAAGCAATAAAAGGGGTCAGAGAATCTACAGCACCCCTCAAGTTGTACAAAATAGCTGCTCCAGATACTCAGTAAGAGAAACAAACAATTATTATTAAAGAGATGGTCTTTACTGCCTTTTCCTAAACTATGTTGGGGTCAGCTTCCAGTTTAACCAGACGCGACTGAATACCAGTATTTTACACGATATTATACACGGCGATATCCTAAGGTTAGACTGTTTATCAGACTTGGGCTTCTGACTAACGACTGAACGACTGCCATACTGCCGTCCTATGCCTAAAATACCGTAAAGTGACATTTTGTCAAATTTGAGTTTTATAAACCACGGGAAAGCGCAACATTTTCTCTATCGACCAGTCTGGTCCGTATTTTTCTATCATTTGTCAATTACGAGATCCAGATACTTACATTACCATATAATACCATATTGTAGATGGTCAAATTTCAATACAAAAAAAGCATGACATAAAAACAAAAACTTTACTTTTAAAAACTGTATTAGTCCTGTAACTCATTAAAAGTTATACAATGAGCTTAAAGTAGCCCAATAATTTGGTATAATCAAAACATCTGTATGTCTTCAGAATTTCTAGGGTATTCGTAATCGTATGACGCCCGGAACCGACGGCTTAACGAGCTCTTCGAGGCACGGAGAGGTCTCGATGTGTAACGAATGGTCATCCATACGGGGACTGAACGCGGCAAGCGTTTTTTGCTTGCGGTACTTGTAAATCGTATGAGATACGTACATATATCACTGTGTTTCAGATAACTGATCAAACTTTATCATTTTTTTTACAGTTTGATATGTGCAAAAACCGATCAGTATTGCAACATGTTATGTGGTGGGTTCAGCAACTCTGAGATCAGGTTGTGGGATCTTGGACAAAACAATGTCAACAGAAGGGTCAATCGAAATATTTCTGAAGTTGAATTGGCATGTTATGTACCACATGATTTGGTGCCTGATGATAATACTTTGTAAGTACTCCCATAAAAAATCCTCAACACTGTCTTATAAGCATAATTAACTACTACTATTGAATGTCTTTAGGTATAATAATCTGGCAGAAATCTATCTTTATTTTCAGTATCCACTTTAACCTACTTTCGCCTTCATTTTGTCGCCCACTTTTGGTTGATTGATGCATTCAAATGACAAATAATAATCTCCACTGCTTATAATAAAATAAATATGTATGTAATGATCTAATGATAGAATAATATTTTTCTAGGCAAATAGGTGCAGGAGTGCCATTGAGAGGGCATTCTGGTCCAATACAAGCTGTCAGTGTACTCCCAAGAGAAGAATTAGTTCTGTCAGCTTCACATGATAATACTATAAGAGCTTGGAGCCTGACAGATTATTCATGTGCTGCAATTTACAGGTTTGATGAAGTTTCATAATTATATCCATACAAGTACAAATACGGCCGACGTATCTTAGCGAGTCTGAAGTGTAGCTGATTAGCTGCGCAGTAGACAATTTCTAAAAGTTAGTAGTTAGTAGTTTCTCAAAGAATCATTGCGCAGCCAAACAACTAACTTCAGACTCGCCAAGATACGTCGGCCGTATTGTACAGGACATAGGCCTCTCCTTGTTTTGAGCATGTCTTCAATGACATATCATCAATATTATTTGTAATTGCGGTTATTTTGTTGCAGAGGTCATAACTATCCAATATGGTGCATGGATGTGTCAAAGAGCGGCCTCTTCATTGTCACCGGCTCTCACGATAGAACCGCAAAACTATGGTCTCTTAGTAGAACATTTCCAATAAGAATATTTGTCGGCCACATGTCCGATGTCACAGTAAGTCGTCAAATCCACTTTCATACTGTTAGAGACTGTTCGGAAAAAGAACCATCGTGGAATTGAAGGAGTCGCAGTGCTTAATTACTGTTTATGTCTTGTTAGCAACACAAAAAAACAGGAATACTTAGTTAATACGCCTGTATAGAAACTTAGTTAACTAGATAATAGACAACACACGACACGACGAATACACGACTTACACGTTAACCTGTGTGTGTAAGCAATCTTAATGTTAGTTCCTTTTTATGTTACGACGGCGCGCGGCGGTACTCTTTCCGAACAGACTATATATCATAGGGAGGTAAACATTATTATTATTACAATACTGTAGCACGCTGAACACGTTCTTACCAATCAGAACGTCAATTAAACACAGGCACAACATTTAACAGTTGAGCCGCTTGCCACTATTCTCGATTTAGCCGTGTCATACTTCTTCTACACGAATATGACCCAATTTTGTATAATAAGGCTAAATCAATAATGTGACGGTAGCTCATAAATGTGGTGACCATAGGAACATACGGGCGCAGGCGATATCTGTGGAATCACTTGTTGAGTGTTACAGACTTAGGCTTCATTTATGGAGACTAAGACACGTGATGCTAGGTGTAAAGCGGACAATTAAAAAAATAACGATGTATTAGAGCGTTTATGGAGACGCATTTTTCCGCGCATATAGCTTGTGTTGTAGTTGTTTGTATAAAATACAAGGGCGATCTCATGTCTCCATAAGCTAGGGCTAGTCAGGCTAAGGCTAGGCGAGGGACAGATCAAGCGAAAAATCGGCGTCAGAATTGCGCACGTTGAATATGTTTAAGTTACGTCGTAAATGTATATAATTATATGGACACTAAAATAAAAATAAAATCCATTTATGGAGACAAATGAAATAATATTACATTTTATTCGTTTCTTATAACATTTTAGATAAAATGAACTCAGAATATAAATGTTACTTTAACCTGCACTGCACTCCTTTGTTTACAAACTTTTTTTTTGCTTTCATCTCGCGGAATTTCTACTTAATCTGCTCAATTTTTTTGAGTGGCGGCCGAAACGAGAATCTTCTCGTGGGATTCCTTTCTCGCGCAAATGACATGGAACAAAACGTACCCACCTTGTAGCAAATTGAGGCTAGTACCATTAGAAAGGTCTTTAAAAATATATAAATATTTTGTATGGCGACAACTCTGTATCTAACGGGAGAAAAAAGTTATTCGACGTTGAAATATGCTGAAAAGCCTTTGCGAATTCACCCATTTAATCGCGGGCCATTTAATCATATTCCTTGAACTAGCCCAATATTCTGCTATGGGTACCTACTTAAACGTAGGTGTATCTATACACCCTCATATGCACCTAAACATCTATGTGTATAATATATTTTGCTATACCTAGAGTAGGTTTTCTAATGGGAATTAGGAATGCATGCATGAATGAAGTTCCCGGATGGAAAACTAAACAGGAAGACGGGAGCAGGAACACGCTACCGCACTTTCTGAAGCTTAAAGGTTCGCGCATATTGTGACGGACCGCAGCGGGTCGGGTCGCAGCGCAAAAATCAGCTCGAATCACTCGTATGTATTTTATACGAACTATCGCACACTATGCCGGGGCGCAGCGGGCCGCATATTCTGCCGCAGATTTTGGTTGAGTGTGATGCGGCCCGCCCCACCCCGCTGCGCCCTAAGTAAGCATTTTTCGCTGCGCTGCGGCCCGCTCCGCCCCGCTGCGACCCGACATAATGTGCGCGAACCTTAACACAACCGAAAATCCACATTAAACACACAAAACGGAAGGGAACTACAAACACGTGCATACGCCGAATGTAGGAGCCATTTTAAATAAAAATATTGATACTAAGTATTGAAAAACTTAAAAAAAAATATAAGGTATTCTATGATTATCTAAATGAATATTTTTTTTATAATTAGGCGGTGCATATGTGATAATTAATTAAAAAAAAAAAAATTATCACTTTTTACTTAGTTTTTAATAAAATTCGAGAAAATAAACTTGGTCGGTCCGGCAAATGCTTGGGATGAAATAATCATTGAGAGCAACAATACCATTTAGTGATGATGTTTATTTTGTGTACCAAAATAAATAAACAAACTGTACTTAATTGAATTCATGGCGTTTTTATTAATAATTCCGTAGCAAAAAGTAAATCTTAGGAAGCTGGGTCAGTATCTCTCTATGAAAAAGATTCATTGGGCCTATAAAATAATAATTATAACACTACATAGACGATTGAAAATGCAAAATAGAAGTGATCATAACTTCGGTCTCCCATTCATTCATTCGTTCATTCATTTTTGAGTTGTGCACTTCTACCTCTTATATATGACACCTAATCTAAAATGCTACAAGGTGGGTACGGGTTCCAAACAAAATTACCCATTGTTCTTTTCCTCTAGATTAATCCCTAGCCTAAACTAGCTAACGTTCAAGGAGCGGGCCCTGCATTAACAAACTATATAACTACTGTTATTAAATGAAAATGCATTCACTGCCTCGTTGGTCTAGCTAGTGGTTGTAACCGCGACTGCTGAGCGTAAGGTCCTGGGTTCGATACCTAGGGAGGCTAATTACGGCGCGTTTGGTGAAACATATATTTTGTTTCATATTCGAACTGATAACTGCAAGTGGGCTGCACATCCAGTCGGCAGTTATCACGCAGTCGCTGATAATCTTCAAGCTGCATTTGGCAGTTGCATAGTTTAGTTATGATTACGAATATGAAACAAAATATTTCACCAAATTATTAGCTCCCCTGCTCGGGCAAAGTGTCATTGGGTTTTTCCGTGTAGAATTTCTCAGTAATAGCCCGGAGTCTGGATTTGTGCCGGGTTTATGGCAATAGGCTCGCATTCTATTACATGAGGCTTAAATACAACGGCGAAATCAGGGTGTACTATACACCTCTGCCAAACCGGTCGGGGATTAGGCGTGATGTTATATGTTGTATTATTAAAATTTTATGTTTCTTTTTTCTTTCAGTGTGTGAAATTCCACCCGAATGAAGTATACATAGCAACGGGCGGGGCAGACCGTACTGTTCGTTTGTGGATAGTGTCCGATGCGCGATTGGTGCGAATTTTGTGTGGACATCGCGGCGTTGTGAGGACACTCGCCTTCTCGCCATCGGGGGCTCACTTAGCTAGTGCTGGTATTTGCTCTTTTATGTCTAATGTTGTATTTTATTCCTTGCATTGATCCAAATGAAAAAAGTGGCATAACATTCACTTTTCGTACCTAATCAAGATTGGCTATATACATATAGCATTTTGGCTTCAGGCTAAGGCTATGAAAGTAACCAATAACTTATATAATCTTACTGATTTGACATAATCTAATAAATAGTAGTTTGGTGTGAGACAGAAATTAAATTCATTGCGTATTTGTTTCAGGAGATGACAAGAAAATTAAAGTATGGGATTTAGCAGCATGCACCTGCATTCATGAGTATAGAGGCCACCATGGGAAGGTTACTGCACTGGACTGGTCATCCATAGGGAAGGCAAGCTTGACCAACAGAGTTCTGTCAGATCCCAGTGATCCCTCAGTTGACAATTCTCTGCTATGTTCTGCTGGCATGGATGGCATTGTTAAAATTATGTCAGATTGTAACTCTAAGAATAAGTAAGTTTAATTTTCAGAGACTTGAACAAATACATGAAACTAACAATTTAAATACTTTTGTGGTCTTCCAACACATCTTACTTTTTACCTTACTTAAATCTCAATAACTGTACACATCTTAAAGTAGTCCACTGCTGAACTGGATCTCGACTCCCTGGCTGATCCAAGGGAGGCAATGCTGGACTCTCAAACAATTAACTCTTTTTATTTTTTCCAGACAAGTATCAAGCCAAGATGTTCAGTCGTCAACATATAACACAAAATGTTCCTATTTAGTGGATGTACAAGTTCATCCAGACTGGGTTGTGGCCATTGGAACCAAAAGATAAACACAAATACACTGCCAAGTTATATTTTACGAATTAATGTTGTAACAATAAATAAAAACATATAAGTGGTTTGTTTTACTACACTGAAACATAATTAATCATTTCTGAGATTATAATTATTAATGAAACATAATATAGTACACTTGAGTCATACTTTAAAAAAAATCCATGATTGATGACTTTAAAGATGATTTCCCACAGTGCTAGATATTGCGCACCGCCACGCACCAGCTCGTGCCGCACCATGGGAAGACTCGTCCATGGTAATGAAAACACATGCGTAGCAGTGCGTCGTATCCGCCACGAGTCTGTAACTTCAAAGGTGTAGAGTGTGCATGGTGCATGTTCTCTTTCATTTGGCATTTTGGAATGATTAAATTAATAGCTTCGAATCACGCACCCACACAAATTGACATGCACCGTTGGAAGAGCTTGGTGCTGTGCGTGGCTGTGTGTGGTTGTCAGCTGTGCGTGGTAACATCCGTCACGCACCATGGGAAGCTACTTTAGGGCTCATGCACACGGGTTCCGTCATTGACGATTCGTCATAAAACACGATACGTCATGACGGATAGACGTTCACATTGCATACGGCATCGTGTTTTATCACGATTCGGCAAAATATCCAAATTGATCTTCACATTCGTTTCGTGATGAACACGATGGATCCGTCACAAAAAAATCACGATTCGTGTTTTTTGACGAACATATTTTTTAAAAGACGATACGTGATTTAAGAAGAGTCCAACATTTTCACGATTCGTGATGCGTGTGAACCCGTGTTCACACGCATCACGACTCTGACGCACACTCTTCTGACGGTAGCTATTCTAAATTCTATTTAAATGCCCGTGCATTTAAATAGAATTTAGAATAGCTACCGTCAGAAAAAGAACGAATCGTGAAAAAAGACGATTCGTCAAAAAAAACGAATTGTCTTCGTGTGAATGAGCACTTAACCCCTTGTATGCCGGAACGTAGATCCACACAAGCCACAATGGAATTTCTATTGTGTCTATGATTGTGGCATACGAGTGGTTAAAGGTACTATTCCGAACTGAGCTGGCAACTGCCTACAGCACGTGCAGCGACTGCATGAAGTCGCACCACGCACGACACTCGCCACACCAGCGTCACCTCTAGCCGCTGCATGACTGTGCCGTCGGCAGTTGCAGTTCGACTTGTAATAGTACCTTTAGAAATACTTATCAAACCTTCTTGAAAAAACTGTTTATACTAGACTGTTTTCCTTTTTGCGGTGGGGTTATCTTCTTCTTTCTCTTATTTTCTTTCGGTGAAGTCTCAGTATTAAACTGTTTCAGTTGTTTAGTATTTTCTTTAGTTTGTTTACTATTTTCTTTTACGGGTACAACACTTTCTTTCTCTGATTTAACATTTTCTTTTGCTTCTTCCTCATTTTCTGAGCAACTCTCATATACTTCTACTTTCTTAGTTAGAATATACCCATCTTCATCAGTATAAGTTTTATCAACAATCTTTCTTCTTTTCTTGGGGTTTGCTATACCTGATGTTATTTTGATTGTATTTACAGTTGGTGTGGGAGGTATTTCATCTTCAGACTCATGATCAACATCCATTTCATTGGTGAAGGGATCAATTTCCTCAGTTTCACTCTCACTATCTGATACACGCAAAAGTCTTTTGCGTTTTTTATCTACTTTAGCGTTCTTCTTTATTTGAGTGAGAGAGTTATTGCTTGTTTTGTCTGTTGCATTTTTTCCAGCACTAGGAGATATGTGAATCTCAGTAATTGTTGGCTCAACTTTAATATCTTCCTCTACTTTTACCTTAGGTTCCTGAATTTTAGCTTTCTTTGCTTTTGAGGAATCACCATTAACTTTGCTGAAAAATCCTGCAATACTTTTTGTTGCAGTTTTGTTACCATTTGTTCTGGTATGTGTTTTGTTATTGATTGGCATATCTTTCTTTGGTGATGTAGTTTCAGATTTTATATTTAATTTCCCTTCACTTGATTTTTTTGCATCTTCATGTTGATTTTTAATAACCTCTTTGACTTTATCTTTAGCGTTTTTCTGTTGAACACTTGTTGTCTTTGATACAATAACAGCAGCATAATTCTTAGATTTCAAGTTTCCTATTTCATCATCCGTTCTCTTAGTGCACGAATTAGCTTTTATTAATCCAGTACATAAATGTAAATCTTCGAATTTGTTAATTGCAGTTAAAGCAGCATTATCCACAGACTTGAGACCTCGACTCACGGAGTACACATGCTCATAAAATACGATTTTCAATGTTTTCTTGAGAGTGCCTATGTCGGTTTCAGGACACACAGTTGTACATCCACTATTGTTATTTAGCAAACCAGATAAAACATACGAAACACTTAGATCGGTTCCAGGCTGAGCTTTTCTTATGTCTTTTATTGTTTGACACAACAAAGATTTAGCTTCGTTGACATGAATACATAGGTCCTTGCTAAGAGATATATACGTTACTAACTTGTGTTCATCTAATATTAGTTCTTTTACAGCTTTTATGTTTGTTTTAAAACCATTTGCGTCCATTTTTAACAAAATGCGTTTTCTCGTTGCCGTTTGCCGCCAGAGTTCACTTCACTGGCATTTGATTTGACATTATCACATTTGACACTGACAATCAAGGAAATTTCAGCCAACCGATAATGTCGTACCTGAATTGTCGATTTTATTACATTGTCGATTCGAAATTATCGGTTATGATGGAATTTTATTCACATAACGAATCACACGGATTTTTATACGGGCTCTGGGGGTTTACTGCGAGCTCTTATGGTAGGACAATTTATCGATAAGTGTTCGTACGGCTCCGGTGTCAATGAGATTTTATTTTTAATGTGTCGAAGCTCTTAGAATATCTTTCTATAGTGTAGAATACATGTGTGTGAGAATTCCCCCCCCCCCGTTAAAAATGTCTGATTTTTTAGTAAGTATTGGAAAATAACCATATGGCCTTTTCCGACGCGACCATAGAAATAATAGTACTAATTCTCGACTGAGCCGTCGCATGCATTACTCGACACTAGTATTTTTTCGTTTGATATTACAGAGTGACAGAGTGAGTGGTTCAACAACCCTCATCAAATGTACTCATAAGGGTTCTTTTTCACCCACAGGTGCATGGAGATCAAAAGAATCCTTGGAATTTTGCGTAGACTCCTAGAGGGTTAATAAGTACGATACGATATTTGGAGGATCGGATTATAGAATGGTATAGAAATCATTTGATACAATCTTAGAATCGAATCGCATAGTTGCGATCTGATCCGATCCAAAGTATCGATACAAATGCAAGTATCGTGCATCCCTAGATACCATAGATAATACATACATAATGTTTTGTTTGTTGTACTTGTTGTACTCTATGTACTCACTTATCAATGTCATTTTACTTTTTGACTTGACTACTGTAAATAATAGTTTCGTGAATAATTCTAACTAAATGTTATTACTACAACCAATATAATTTCAATATTACCTCAAGAAACTATGTAAGTAAATCTTTGAGTGTTTGATGTTATTGAGTGAGAACGCTATTTTTGACACCGTTATTACATCATTTCTATTTGTACCAACACGGATACCTCACCTTATGAAATTATGTTATTAGATCCTCAAGTTACGGGGATTATTTATCAATATAATTCTTCTTTTTGACAGAACTGTTATTGAAGAACACTTAATATTTCTGTTAGTAAACAATTGAAGTGAAAAATGCCAGGGTAAGCTACATCTGCAATCGTGGGAGTGGTTAACCTACTTGATAGATTGCTCATAACTGGCACCTACATAAGCATATTATATCACAGTTAATATAGTCATAAAGGAATAGCATAGTTCATTAATTTCATATAAGTAATTACTAATCTAGCTGTTAATACTACAAACAAATAATTGCCAGATCTTATTATGTGCTTTTAATGCAATGTTAATCAAACTAACTAATAATATATCATATAAATTCATTCAAGGTTTTGAACAGAACTGGTCATTGGCCAGTATGACAATACATCTCAGTCCTTTTCTGTAGGCTTTCAATGTGACCCAAATATACACCTCTAAATTATTGCATTACAATAAAAATAAAACATAGCACAACATCAAAATAATTGTTATTCAATTAAAACCAAGCTAAAACTCATCTAAACCACCAGCAAGCTTAAACAAATCACTTATTTAACATTAATTTACCTGTTACATTACAAATGTATCAGGATAATAATGCCTTTTATACAATTAAAAATACATGTAATAACTTAGGTACATTTATCTGCTTTTGTAAGAACTTGTTTCACTTTATGTTTTATCTCTATACAGTATTTTATTTTGTTAAATTAATCAGATGTTATTAAATTCATACATAAGTATGATAAAGCTTTTACAAGAAATTGTGACTCATCTTTGAGTAAAAATGTTACCAGCCATATTGCAAGAACCTTTTAGGCATAAGCTGGAGTAATAACTATATTGTACAGCTTTTTAAATAGAAACAGTAAAAGATGATATATTATGATAGTGCTCAACATAAAAAATCAAGTAGAACACATATAATTCATGAAGCAACTATAATAAATGACAGATTTAGAAACATAAAAGAAAGAAAATAACTTGTTTGCCAATGTTGTGTGTGTTAGCACTTAATTGGCATACGTAATAGAAGAATACCTGTAAATAAACATATGAAAAATATTTTATATAATTCGCACAACCACTAAAAACAAAAGATTCGAAAATTAAAAAAAAAACAAAAGCAAAACTGGAATATATTTCATTTGTTTACATAAAGTGCAACAGGTCTGCCAGTTTCCCAGTATTTTGGTGAAATAATAATACATTTCTTTACAGATTAGCAACAATGTCTCTTGACAACATGTTCTGCACCCGTTGTGGGGATGGCTTTGAAGCCAACGAAAAGATTGTCAACTCCAATGGAGAACTTTGGCATACTAACTGCTTTGTGTGAGTTTCATTTTGTTAGAAGTTAAAAATTGTTAAGCACAAAAGATGAAGATTCAGATATCTAGAAAAAAACAATCAAAATATGAATTACATTGTTGTCAAATGGTGATAGTGACAGGCTTGCCCTTACAATGAATTAGAAACAAATGAGATCCATTTCCAATACCATCCTCTGTATACATATTTATGGCATGACTAGAGGTCACCCGTAACTTTGCCTGCGTGGATGTCGTTTATTTTGTAGATATTTTGCAGTTTTTTTTTTTTTTTTAAAAAAAAACCTTGCCCCACACTAAGATTTCTCTTGTATCGTGGGTGCGTTTACAGACACAAATCTCACAAACAAACGCCCAGACCCGAAACAACCATCTGTAGGCCATTATTACATTATTATTTGGGATAAAAGTAGCCTATATCCTTCTTCGGGTTCCAGACTATCTCTGTACCACGTTTTATCAAAATCTGTTCAGCGGTTTAGGCGTGAAAGCGTAACAGACAGAGTTACTTTCGCATTTATAATATTAGTAGGGATTACCCTTTCCTTAGAAGAAAATCAAACTCTATTTTAGTAAATAGTTATAATTTCTTTACAGATGTGCACAATGTTTCCGTGTGTTCCCTGAAGGTATATTCTACGAGTTCGAAGGTCGCAAATACTGTGAACGTGACTTCCAAGTGTTGTTTGCGCCATGTTGCGGAAAATGCGGTATTTTATTACTAACACTTATTTTTAAACTATTGTACAAACGGCTATATTCCAGTATAAGCTGACCTCTCATTGTGCGGAAAGCCTACACAATGCAAGATCAGCTCATACTGGCAATGTATAGCTTGATTTAGGGAAAATTAATTTGTTCTAGATTTGACCATTTCATTGATTTTTCAACAGAATTTTGATACCCAACCATGTTTCATAGTTTGCTTTAACAGGTATGGTGATAGGAAACATCCATTCCAACATAGTATGTACATTTAGGAATCAGCATTCTCTTCAACTCTGCACACTGTACAAATTAACATTCTCATCAATTAAACAACTTAGTGCTCATTCACACGAAGACGATTCGTTTTTTGTGACGTATCGTCTTTTTTCACGATTCGTTTTTTTTTTTGACGGCTGTTTATTTTTAAATGCCCGTGTTCACACGCATCACGAATCGTGAAAAATGTCGGACACGTCTTAAATCACGTATCGTCTTTTAAAAAACACGTTCGTCAAAAAACACGAATCGTGATGTTTTTGTGACGGATCCATCGTGTTTGATAGTTCGTCCAAGACTAAGAATCACGAAACGAATGTGAACATCAATTCGGATACTTTGCCGAATCGTGATAAAACACGATTCCGTATGCAATGTGAACGTCATGTATGCAACGAATCGTCAATGACGGAACCCGTGTGAATGAGCCCTTACAATACGGCCGACGTATCTTGGCGAGTTTGAAGTTAGCTGACTAGCTGCGCAGTAGACAATTTCGTTTCTAAAAGATTCATTGCGCAGCCAAACAACTAACTTCAAACTCGCCAAGATACGTCGGCCGTATTGTACTTCCTCTTAGCCTTTTCCCTACTACGTTGGGGTCAGCTTCCAGTCTAACCAGATGCGACTGGATACCAGTATTTTACACGAATTTTGGAGTTACTGCCATCTGACCTCCGCAACCCAGTTACCCAGTAACTGGGTTGCGGATACCAATATCCTAAGGTTAGACTGGTTGTCAGACTCGAGCTATAAACTACTTAAATATGTAAATGAAAAAGCTTCATCATCGAAATATGAGCATTTCAGATTTTAAATAATTTTCAGGCGAATTTGTAATCGGTCGCGTGATAAAAGCGATGAATGCGAACTGGCACCCTGCGTGTTTCCGTTGTGAAGAATGTAATGTTGAGCTGGCAGATGCAGGTTTTATTAAAAATGGGGGGCGCGCTCTTTGCCATACCTGTAACGCACGCATCAAGGCCGATGGACTGCTTAATTACATGTGCCACAAGTGCCAGTAAGTGAATAAACTTTTCCATTTTATATTATTTTCAGTTGATTTTCTCTCCAGTAATCAAAAAAGCCTTCTATGAAATCCAAAGTAATTCAACGTAGCAATTGATTCCAATGAGTATCCAGCATAATTTATCTTTTCCATTCATTGTCTTCCTTCTTACCAAAACCAATGATTTGATACAATTGCAAATTTAATTACAAAAAATAATAATTGTACAGTGGTGTTATCGACGGCGAGCCATTGCGTTACCGTGGGGAGGTGTACCATGGCTACCACTTCACGTGTGCTACGTGTGGCGTGGAGCTCGATCATACCGCTAGGGAGGTCAAGCATCGCCCTGGATACGCTGCCAATGATGTGGTATGTATTTTTAAGGTTCCATAACAAAAAGGTATCAAGGGAACTCTAATTCCAATTTACTCCGTTAATTGTCCGTCCTTCTGCATGTCTCCGTCGATTACTTATCTCGGTAATTTTTTAAAGCTAACGCTATAACGCCACGAAATTTGGGTCTTGTCCTTTTGCATGGCAGCACGTTACCAAGATATCAAAATTGAAAAAATATTTTATTTAGATATTGAAGAGGCAAAAAAATCAAATACAAAAAAAAATGTCCTGTCGAGGAGGATTACTAGGAAAATACTATAAAACCATTAATTGTATTTTTTTAATAAAAAGCAAATCCCTCTTAATCTGCTTTCAACACGCACTTGATCTTGTTTTTTTTTCAAGAATTACGTAGTATCGATGGTTAATTCTATATGTATTTTGTTTTCAGAACAATCTCTTCTGCTTACGTTGCCATGATAAAATGGGTATTCCCATTTGCGGCGCTTGCCGACGTCCAATTGAGGAGAGAATTGTTACTGCTCTTGGAAAACATTGGCATGTTGAGGTGTGTAACTTGCATGCAAATATATTAAAATTGATGATCATGTCGCGCTCCTTTTCTTTATTTTTAATATCTATATTTGTTACAATGTCTGTGTGCTTATGCACGTATGTTTTATAGCACTGTAGTATATTTAAAATAAACAAAGGGATCGCTATATAATCCGTGATGAAGTTGTTTGCATCAGTGAATACGATTCGCGTAAACTTTACCATAAAACACTCTTCAAACTTAAATTAAACATTATGTAATATCCTTCTTTCTTTTTCAGCACTTTGTGTGTGCCAAATGTGAAAAGCCATTTCACGGCCATCGCCATTACGAGAAAAAGGGGCTAGCCTACTGCGAACAGCATTATCATCAGCTGTTTGGAAACTTGTGCTATGTGTGCAATCAAGTTATTGCTGGTGATGGTAAGTCTCTTTCAAAGATATTAGGCCACCTATACAAAGGTTTTATTTCTATAAAATAATATAAAAACGGTATTTTAAAATTGTTTTTTTTTCAGTGTTCACAGCCTTGAACAAAGCTTGGTGTGTTCATCACTTCGCTTGCTCCGTGTGCGATGCGCCATTGAGTACAAGAAGCAAATTCTACGAATACGACGAACGCCCCGCTTGCCGCCGCTGTTACGAGAAGTTCCCGACTGAATTGCGCCGCAGATTGCGTCGTGCGCATCACTATACTATCCGACGTTAAAACATGATTTTGAATCAGAATAATGGCTAAACCCATAACTGCGAGAGGAAAAATGCCTAATTAAACTAAAAATATTCAAACAAAATAAATAAATTGAATCTGTTATACTAAGTACAACACTGCCGCTGCTTCTTATACAGTATATAGAAAACGTGTAAAAAAAATGTACAACATTCATTCCTATTTTAGGCAAAATAACAATAATCTTACTAATTTTAAATTAAGATCTTGATAGTCGTTTTGGTGTGCCTTAACACATTTAATTACAATTTATATAATTCTGTGACTGGCAAAATTATGCTATAATTTAATTTTGTGCCTTAAAATACAACTTCCCTAATAAGTAAAATTAAGAAGTTATTGTGTGTTAAATAACTAATTATTTTATTAAATTAATGTAGAATACATTATTAAGTATCTACTGATAAGATTTAAAATATTTTAAATACTATGTTAACTTAATAGGTTAAGACTAAAACATAAAGATAAATTCGTCTATTTAATATTTTTGTAATACTAATCATGCATAAATTATTAAAATATAATAATTTCTACTATTTTTTGTTTCAATTTAATTAAAAGCGAGTTGTGGATTGTAGGTATACTGTCGTTACGGATGAATAAAGGCATATCACAGGTGATAGAAATGTTAGTCCTGGGAATAATGACCTTGGTCAACAATAATTGCAGGCTGGAGCCTTGGTGACGTATAGGTTAGATAACTCCGGATCTGTTTCCTTAGATTTGACAACGGCTGCGTAGTCTTGGTCAAGGGCGATGGCGCCAACTTACTTGCGATTGGCAAAAAAATCTGCTACCGTATTCATTACGACTGAGACGTTAACCGCGTTGCTCCATATTCCATACAAAATAAGCAATCTTGCTTTACAAAATGTATGGTACTGCTGTTTTTGCTGCTTGATAGAGAAAATTTACGTAGGTTTTCAAAAAATCATGCTAACAAATCACACGCAGTCGAAGGCTACGATGTTTTGTCAGTCGGTTTACGAATTACCGTAAACCAGGGATACTTTGATTAGATTTTGAGCTTCATGTTTTTGTATCTTATTTATTTTTCTTTTTAGCTGTTACAAAAAAATCTTTTATACAGACTAAATTAAGAGACTAAATTAACAGGACATATATAATCAAATAGGCTAAATAAAAAATATACACAGCATACTTTTTTAGAAAAAAAGGAGAAATGTTCCTTATCAAAGCCGGACGGAAGGGCTTTCACTTTCATGATCCCTGTTTTATCACTCGGTTTCAAAGTAGCCCCAATTAGCACTCGAATTTTGTAGGTAGGTACATAATCAGGGGTGTATTATAATTAAATATTTTTATCTTCGTCATGTATCTTTGATCATTGTAATATACCGAATGGTAAAATAGGAAAACTCTCAATGTTACTACTTAATTAAATTAAAATGTATAAGTTCCGTCACAGAGACATATGACCAAATACAATATTTTTGGTAACTATCAATGTCGCCCCTTTATTGGAAAGTAACCCCGGTTTACCGGTACATAATTTGTAGGTAGCCTCCGGCTGCATCTTATGACTACATAGCATGATTTTTTGAAAACCTCCTTATCTAGATCTCTATCCTAGCCCCACTCGGAAGGATACAGTACATGCATCAGTGCGACAGTAGGTGGGCTCGTTATCGTTCGTTATCGATTAGGAATTACATCTTTTCAGTGCTCATTTTTTAGTTTCTACATCATCTTGAGTCAAGCCTTTTAGTTCGTTTTTTATGCAGTTGGGTTTTTTTATTTAGCAAGCTTATATTCCGTCAGTGAGAATGAGAAAAAAACATACTTATTTTCATACTTTTGGTCTTAGGTTATTTTACAGGACGTCGGCGTCGTCGGCTCGACCGCGTCGACTTTGTGAGCGTCTGCTGAGACGGAGGTGACGCAGGTGTACGCAGCGCAGGGCAGAGCAGATTTTGTAATGCATGAATGTGCATGAACGACTGAATGTACTAAGAGCTGCGGCGCAGGCGCGTGCAACGCAGACATTGGTTCTCTGTTGGAATGGAATATCGAAATATTATGAGCCGATTCTTATCTGGCCGAAAACCTTTCGCCAATTTTCATTTCGCCGAATGATTAAAGTCCATAATTAAGTTTTGTAACTTTTTGTTACGCCGACTAGTCTGCTGGCCACTGTTTCATTAGTCAACTGTATTATTGGCCACTTTACACTTGTTAGATAGCTCATTTTCACATCATGTAAGCAAGCAAGCACGCAAGTGTTTCTGGGTTTGCTCCGCCAGAAGACTCGCTTTGTCGTCCCTTCGCTTCGCTTGCATACTCGACCAGCGTTCCACACAGGACCACCTTCGCATGCTTCTGGCTCCACGCTTTTAAATAACACTCTAGCTAGGCGTAGGACAGAGTCTGACCACGTGTAGTCGGGGTGCGCTGAATCGGATTAACATTACATTCTGCTGTGTGAAAATAATGTTGTGCGAATACTTACTTATTTGGTAAATTAAACAATAACCAAATATTTTAGGTTCCTATTCGAAAAACAAAATTTCTGAATGATTTTTAGCCAAATAATTATGGTGGCCAATAATCATTCGGCGAAATCAAATTAGGGTAAACTAAAAATTGCTTCGGTAAAGATTACGACGGCGAATCGTTGTCGGCGTAATGACATTTGATATAAAATACTTCGGCAAAAACACGGGCACCCCCTTCGAGCCGCGTCGCAGCATGCGGTCGTGGCCTATGTCTGCCTCGCCTGCCCTACCCTGGAAAATCTGTAGGTACTGTGCTGTGCTGCGTCACCTGCATTTAAAGGCCCATTTAGATGGAGAGAGTTTCTCGAACGTTTCTTGGCGAGAAATCGTATGCTACTATCGCAAGCAATAATCGCCATAAGATTATTGTATCATAATGTTTACATACAGGCAAGAACTAAATTCTCGCCTATGATTATGTCATACGAGATTCGCAAGTAATTTTTCGCTTGGCGATAAATTACTGTGACTGTTTACACAGCGAAAATTATAGAAAGAAGATTCTTCCTTACGAGTTCTCGACTTGTATAAACACGATCTCGTATGACATTTTTTCAAGTTCATACGAGTATCGTACAAATCGGTTTGAACCGTTTTTGAGTGCGAGTTTTGCCATTCGAGTTCAGACTTCAGTGATTAAGTTCTGTTTACACGGAGACAGATATATTCTATTGCGAGGCGATTGTCGCCCAAGGGGAAGGGCGATAATCGTGAATGTTTACACGAAGAAACTTTTTAAATGTTCTTTCGATAATCGTATCTTCGAGTCGAGAAACTCTCTCCATCTAAATGGGCCTTAAAGCATACGCTTAGCCCACGGACTAGAAAAAAAAGAAGGACTCCGCGCCACGTGTATCGAAAGTGAAGCACTATAAAGGCCCATTTAGATGGAGAGAGTTTCTCCACTGGAAGATACGATTATCGAAAGAACATTTAAAAAGTTTCTTCGTGTAAACATTCACGATTATCGCCCTTCCCCTTGGGCGACAATTGCCTCGCAATAGAATATATCTGTCTCCGTGTAAACAGAACTTAATCACTGAACTCGAATGGCAAAACTCGCACTCAAAAACGGTTCAAACCGATTTGTACGATACTCGTATGAACTTGAAAAATGTCATACGAGATCGTGTTTATACAAGTCGAGAACTCGTAAGCAAGAATCTTCTTACTATAATTTTCGCTGTGTAAACAGTCACAGTAATTTATCGCCTAGCGAAAAATTACTTGCGAATCTCGTATGACATAATCGTAGGCGAGAATTTAGTTCTTGCCTGTATGTAAACATTATGATACAATAATCTTATGGCGATTATTGCTTGCGATAGTAGCGTACGATTTCTCGCCAAGAAACGTTCGAGAAACTCTCTCCATCTAAATGGGCCTTAAGTATGCCGGACCGTTTGTACAAACACGCCTCACGCACACATTTACATCATAAGGTGCCTACTGGCCGCCATTACGCGGCACCGCGGCGTCATTGTAGGTACTGTTTACGTCAAGTATTATAATAAAATAATGCCTTCTTGTGTTGTGAAATGATTTAAAAATAATTCTACATCCCAGAAAAAGTGTCAAGGAATAACATTCACAAGTAAGACACTTATTTAACCTGTTGATTTATTATATTTTTGACATTTTAAAATCATTACTATTGGAACACAAAACCTCAAAAGACATAGGAGTGATGTCGGAAAATAAATGGGTAATTTTCCCGAGAGATTGGGTAATCCATTTTTTTGTGTTCTTTGTGAGTTTTTTGCAAGTATTGAATATGATTATTTTTATAGATTTCCTACAGCAAATCAACCATGGAATAATGATTGGATTAAAATAATAAGAGCCTGCAGAGATGAAGAACATTGAATTCCGTCGAAAACGTTTTTCTTGTCACTCATACTAAATAAATACTTAATTTGAAGTTTTTACTAAGTATACGTTTGTAGTTTCAATTAAATAATGTAAGCGGACTTCTTATATGGCTTCATTTAAAGAAATGAAACTTTCAAAATATTTAAAAAAAATGGGGAAATTTTCATTTATCTGGTATCCCTCAAATCACGCACACATAGATCGGTACGATGCTTCACTTTTGATATGCGTGGCGCGGAGTCCTTCTTTTTTTTCTAGTCCGTGGCTTAGCCTTAAAATTTAAACAACAGGTAAATTGACGTTGAAATCTGGTATCTTTAAATACCTGTCATTTTGAGATATGTGACGATAAATCAAGGACTTTATAAACAGTACTTATTACTTCTATGCGATACTACGCTATAATAGGTAGGTATATGCTCTAAAGGCTAAAAGCGGCTTCCCACGGTGCGTGATATCGCACAACGCGACGCTCGAGCTCGCACCGACGCACCATGAGAAGAGACTTATCTGTGGTATCGCAGACGCGTGCGTAGCGGTGCGTCGAGTCGTTTCCACCGCGAGTCGGTAACTTCAATGGTGCGGTGCGAGTTCTTATTCACTTGGCGTTTTTCAATGACAAAATAGCTTCGAATCACGCACCCTTATCAGGTGGCTTCCCACAGTGCGTCATTTTATGGATGATACCACGCACAGCCGGTGCGCGACGTCACGCGCCGTGGGAAGCCATCATATGACGCCGCTTCACCCCTGACCCCACTGGCCATCTATCGCCTGCAATGTAATCTATAACCAGATAGAAGTATGTGTATTACGCAAGGACTTTATATAGGTTGTACGTAGTACATATTATTTCTATGGTACTACGTCTATATATAACAAAAAATACTCTGTGGTCTATCGACATTTTCTGTAACGCGATTTGAATTGAAACCTGATTTTCACAGGATAAAATAAGGATTTTATCATTCACCTTTTATTCTAAGGTGTGTCAATTGTGCTTTAGTTATTAACTGCATGACACCATACTCGGTATTATATTTATCAGGGAATCCTCTTTATCGAAATGGATAGCTACACCGGTAGGTAATAATCTTAGCTTTTGTTTTGCATTTTACGAATGTGTGTCAATTGTGCTTTAGTTATTAACTGCATGACACCATACTCGTTATTATATTTTTCAGGGAATCCTCTGTAGCGAAATGGATAGCTACACCGGTAGGTAATAAATAATCTTAGTCTTAGCTTTTGTTTTGCATTTTACGAATTTTGTAAAATAATTATTTACCGACCGATGATGTGACGACGTCAACTGATATTTTGTTTGGATAATAATATTTCTGCTTCTTTGTTTTAGCTACTGCGTCATGGAATGCCTTGCCATGCATGTTTTTTATTACCTATATGAATAATCTGATGGCTCAAGAAAATTTGCCCACGTTATGGTCTGCTCAGGCTGTTGTCGCTCACTTGAGCTAAAGCTAAGAAGTTATTTATAGGTGATACTTGAGTCGAATAGCCAATTATTGCAAACTGTAATATCATGGAATTCTGAGCGTCTGGATAACAGATAGTGAAATACAGGTGATATAACCATCCTCTAATTTAATTTTAGCGGATATGAGGGTACTTAGTACTTACTAGTAGTCAAAGACTATAAAACCACGTGGTTTTATTCTCTTTGCTAGTAGTAGTAGGTATTAAATAGTAGTTAAGTATCAAAACTAGGTAGTTACCTACCAAAAACTAATCGGCTTAACTTGGAACAAAAGTAAAAAACGTTTCTGAAGGTTTAAACAATGTTTTTTTCAATGTTAATAACAAACAACCGATATTTACGCTCTAGAAAAGTAAGAAAAGCTGTCCTTTATAAAAATCCAGAACTTCTAGACGCTTTTTGTTTCCATATTGTAAGCTTTGAGGTGAAACGCTTTACCATGAGGTGACTTTTTTAAACGACTTCTTCCTTAAGCTTTTCTCTTCGCCTGCATAAATTCATGGTGTCAATTGAGATGGGGCATGCAGTAAGGGCAGCTACCTTAACGGTTGTAGGCGTTGTAGCTACAGTAAAACGTTCTTAGGAGACTGTCCATGTTCATTGAAAATATATGTATCTACCTATAGCCCTGTATTATCAGATTTTGCAAAAAAAACAGTCAACGAAAAGGTCAGTTTTCAGAAAATATTTTTAAATCATGCTAATTGATCTTAATAGCTACTTACCCATATGGATCAAAAGACTTCGGAGCAACTGAGGTTGGAGTACTTAGGTACTAAAAACGTCAGAAATCGCAAAACACTCATTTGAGATGGGGTAAGCAGAGTCTGGCAAACGAAAGAAGACAATGAAAAAGCGCGGCAAATTTAAAAAAATCTCTGTATGGCAACCCCAATTTGTATGAAATATCCTAATTTGACACTTTAGAAATAAATATTTTTGTTGAAAAATCATTGCCATATAAAAGTTTGCAAATAATTCGAGTGGCTTCTTTCGCTGGCCAGACTCTAGGAATAAGTGTTGCAAAGGACTCTAGTCTTATTTTAAAGACTGCTCAATTATGCAAGACTGTGTGGTAAAAAGGCTCGGAGTCTAGAGTCAAGCCGAGCCCGAGTCATTTAACAGCGACTCGAGTCTTCAAAAAAAAACTCGGAGCTTATAGATGAGATTAGAACCTCATCATTCGAAAAGACTCGAATAGGTGGTAAGTTTAAATTAGTGGTTACGAAACTATGCCTACAAAAAAAACTGATAAGATAAAATCATTATAAATCAGCAAAAAAATACTTAACTTCTAAGAAAATAAAGATGTGAAGGTAAACTGGTGACTTTATATTTTGAGATACTACGATGTAACAGTTTAATTGCTAGACTCAATACGAAGAGGGCTTGAGCGCGACTCGCCGCATAAAAAGGACTCGAGTGCACAAAAAGACTCCAGCTCTCGTGTAACATTCAAGAGCTCGTAGAGACTTGAGTTCTCTAGTCTTGGAGGCCTGTTGTAATGAGTCGAGTCTTGTAATTCATCATCAGTCTTTTTATACAAGGTTAGTCAGAAAGGGGGTACTTTCCTAATAATCCGAAAGGGTGTTAAAGTACCCATAACAATGAATAACTTGTTCTACAACATTCCCTAAAAGTTAATAGTTTAAGAGTAATAGCTGTTCAAAAATTGCATAAAAAATACGCTAAAACCAATCTATCCTCAGCTATGATCAGCTGTGTTTACATTTTAGGTCATATTCTACGTCATACGGTTCTACAGGGTGTAAACGAATTCGTGTAATTCCTTCAAACCGCGTGATCTACTGGTGACACTGATTGACCCTGCATAGGTTTTTTTCAGCACCAATAAAAAAAGTTAAAAAAAATGAACCATGGTATTCTTTATCTGAGTAATTTTAGCGTCCCAAGTTAACTGACTGCGTGGAGCGATATCGCGTTAGTCGTGCCCGTCAGCTGTGTCGCCGTGCCTTCATTCATTTATTACAGGGCATCGAAATTTTCAACCACATAAAAAAAATGGGATAGAAAAGTTTACTTATTTTTAATCAATCAAAATTCCGTGGGTGGTTAATTTATACCATTAATAGATCATGTGGTTTGAAGGAATTACACGAATTCGTTTACACCCTGTATATGTAGAAATACATTTGTAAATACTATTGTAAGTTTCCTAAAATATTAGATACGTAGGTAGGTACGGTATTTGAATGTAGGCAAATATCTAGTGACGCGTACGACGACCACTTAGTATGATCAAAAAATATCCCAGCCCCTTCGTCATCGTTTTATGCGGAATCCAAAACTACTACTCTGATATTGGGCCCACTCCTTGTCACAGGTGGCCACATTTATTTGAGCCCCCTCCCCTTTTCTGGTGTGACGTCACATGTTTTGCAATTTTAAATTATGAAATTAAAATAACATTCCCAAAATTATTTATAATATTCTATTTAATAATGTTTTACCACTCCAGTAAGGTAAACACACCAATTATGGACACTTTAAGGACAAATTTGTAGTATTTTCTAAATTTCATCAATAATTGTGAATGTTTTATCACAAAACATATTGAAAATTGAAGGTCCTGTGTTTATTCTATGTTTCTGCTGTATTTAATGTAAGACTCTGCAATTAGTTTCAATATAATTAATAAATAAAAACACTAATTTTTTTGGCCAGTTTTGGACAGAAAAAATCTAATTATGGACACCCAGTAATGGACAAGAACCTAGTTATGGACACCCAGTAATGAACAAGAACCTAGTTATGGACACCTAGTAATCGACAAGCCTATGATGAAACCCTAGCTGTGGAGCATTGAATTAGGACGATATAATGATACGAACGTTTACTTTTAATCAGCTTTTAATATAGGTAACTACAATAAAATTGTAACATTCACAATATGTTTGAATTGACAATGAGATCAGCACTGAACGGAAAACTTAAAAATTATTTGTAATACTTTTTAATCAGCCTTCATTAATCAGTCATTTGGCTGTAATATATGTGTAGAATTTGGATTAAGTGCTATGACTTCAATACCATTGTCAGAGCAGAAATTAGACAGATGCAAAGTTAAATGAGACTTGTGTCCGTCCAGAAAAAATAAAATTGGCTTATCAATATTCTTCTTAGTCAGCCAAGGATTAAAAACATTAGTCATGTCATATATTCATAAAATGTCCCTGCGCACATCCATCCGCTTTCTGAGCGACCAATAGCCCAGTCATTGGGAAATGTTTCCGAAATTGATGACGGTATCCTTTCATAATTAAAAACAACCATCGTAGGTGCCAGTTCTCCAGCCGCATTTCCAGTAACCAGGACAGTTAAATTTTCTTTTTCATTGCCTGAAGAAGCATATACATTTTTATCTCCTTTTTTAGCAAGGACACGTCCTGGATTCGGATTTTAAAAAAACGCGCTCTCATCGGTATTAAAAATCCTTCGAGGATTTTTCAGTATCTCAGTCAGTCCTCTATCTTTCAAATCACCTTCTACTACCGAAAACCACTTCTCAATGTCATCCTGAGTAACATTATCTCTTGCTGTACACAAATTCTGAGCAGTACGTTCAGCAATTGTAGGGTGTCGTTTCATAAACGAGGAGTACAATTTTTTGCCTGGTCTGTTGTTAGTGAAAGGAGTCACTTGCTTTTTGTCGACTATTATACGTTGGACACTGTCTAATAATTCCTCTTTCGTTATTGGAATATGTTTATTTGCCATATCAGTTATCCAGACTTCTAGAACATTCTCTTCTTCTTTCGACAAAATGGTACTGGGTCCCATTGAGCACTTTATGGGACTTTTCCCGGTGATTTTATTATGTAGAGTTATTCTAGGTACATTAAATTTTTTTGCTGCATCGGATATTTTCATGCCTTTTCTAACGGCTTCGATAGCAGAGCCCATTTGTTGAGGCGTATATTCTTTTTTAGGAGCCATTTCTAAAATAAAACGAAAAAAACTATAATGTTCATAACTGGATTTATATGCAATACCCAATAATGGACACATACGTCCATTACTGGTAGGTATCAATATTTTTATAATTTTGAACTAGCTTGTAACAAAGAATTTAAAAAAGAGTAAAATTAGTTCATAATCTAAATATCCAATAATAAAAATAAGTTTGGACATTTGTCCATTACTGCAACATTTAACTTTTAATTCACCAGTAATAAACATTGGCAAAATAACATGCAACATAACCCCTCTGGAGTAACAGCACAGTGTGTTTTTGTCTTCATTTCATGCTTAACCCAACCAACAAAACACATTCTGGTATTTCATAAAGCTATAATAAATTGAAAAGGAAACGTCCACCTACCTTACTAACAATTTCCGTAACAACAGCCGCTAATACATTTTTTTCAATACCACGAGGACGTTGTACTTCACGCCATATTGAATTAAAAAGACCGGAAGTACATAAAACATCAAAATTGGCAGCTCGATAACTTATGTTTATGGTAAATTGTTGCCAACATATAAAAACTCATTCCTACCCTTATTCTACAAGATTTGTTTTTTTTTCGTCCATTACTGGTTCCTTGTCCATTACCGGTGCGTTTACCTTAGGTACTTGAGATGTATACCTTCATGTGACGTCACGAATCTTATGACTCATCCCCTCTCTTGTCACACTTTGTTGATCATCATACCACAGAAATCATACGTCCCCCTTAAAGTGTGACGTAATTTATGGATGGCCTCTAATAAAACAAAACGTTAAGTAGTATTTTACGAAGTTAACTTCTGAGTGAGTATAGGTACCTACAGGAGTCGCTAGGGAACTCATATAAAGGATAATTGAAATAATGAAGAACAAACATTGTTCAAGGTCATAATACAAGGTTAGTACTAAGAGGTTTCAGGTATTTTTTCAATTGCCCTGTTTAAGTAATAAATAAACTCGGTTTCAGTTAGGGAATGTATTTTATTTCCACCAAATTGTAAGTAACGGTAACTCACTACAATGTAGGTAATACTGCTACTTATGGAAACAGTAAAGTTGTAGGTAATTAAAATATTTGAGAATAACACTCTTGTAACTGCAGCTTTTCATGACAGAAATGGTAAAATAGAACAATTGTGTTCATTACAGTAGAAACTGCTAACAAACCATTTATTTCAGAACTTAATAATTATTAGGAAGGTAAGTATAGCAAATTGCGCACTGAGCTAAGAGTAAATGATTGATAAATTGTGTATTTTATTGTACGAGTTGATTTTAGATACCTACTTAATAATTTAAAGCAAAGAAAAAACCGATGTAGGTATATATATATATATTCACATCAAACAAAATTACGCGATATTAATGTTTCATCGAACAACGTTTGTCAGATTTTTACTTCGCGTCTAACATTCCTAACTAAATATTTCGTTTCGGTTTTACAAACAAATCAGTTCGCAAAACGGTCCGTTCAAAGCATTCATTTCAAATCTTGCCTTTCGGCTATTATAATCTTTTGGTAACTTTTTAAAACTTCAAACGTTCCATCGGATATTTTATTTCTATTTACTTTACCGAAAAACGTCAGAAATTTTTAACAAAATAAATTAATAATATAGCATGCATGCAAGTATGCGAGCAAGTAAGCATGCATGCATGCAAGAACGCAAGCAAGCATGCATGCAAACATGCAAGAAGTGTTTTCGAGTGTATTCCGCCAGAAAGCGGAAGAACTTAAAAAACAGCACTCTAGGAGTACCTATCATAAAGTCTGACCACATGGAGTAGGGGTGTTCTGATTCGGATTAACATCAAATTCGACCAACTTTGCAACAAATATATTAAAACGTGCTGTGAAATGATTGTATTATGTTATTAAACGTGTTCCAATCAAAAGTTGTTTGGAAAATTTATACATTAACCAAATGAATGCTTTAACTTTCGAATAGAAATGTATACAAATTCTTGTATAAAATGCAGAAGTCTGTTTATTACTTCTTCACAACTAAAATGATACGTTGTCGTGGAGTTGTTTGTAATGATAATATTTTTGATGTTTGTTGAACAAAGGATAGGATCCCCAAAATTACCTATACTTAACTTAAGCTTGCATAAGCATAAATACTATATTATTTGTAAATAAATAACAATAGTTTTCTATTTCAACAAATGATTTACTTCATAACTAAGATAACACTATTTCACACATTACTCTTAACATTACATAGATAGAATGACAATTAACAAAACTCTGTACATCTTCGAATTTGTTTACATGGAACAATAATGCGATTCCTTTGAGTTCCACGATGTTGATACAACTGGACTTATAATACTGTAGTTAGAACTTTAATATTTAAGATTGATCTAAGTTCTAAACAGACTTAAGGATTTAATTGTCCTTCTTCACCCTCATGCTAGTCATTCTGTAGATGATAGAGTCTCTGCCTGGATCCATATCCATAATAGCATACACAATAGCTATAAGGCTGAATGAAAGCACCACAGCAAACCAAAGAATGATGTTGAAGATTGCAGGGTAGTCAGCAGAGTAGTCGTCTTGGGGATCGTCACGCTGAAATTTAAGTTTTGAATAAAAGTTTAGGTTATACAGAGTAACAATTGTAAAACGAAGATTAAGAAAGAAACTAGAGCTTGTCTTACGATTTGTCTTTCCATGGTTTCTTGAGTTTCGTCGACTGAGCGAACAGCACGACGTGTATGAGCGACGTCTGTAGTGACAGCAGTTACTAATACAGAACCATCATAAGCCTTGACGAACGCCTTGCTGAGATCTTGCAGAGCATTGCCTATGATTAGTAAAATAAGGTTAATTTAGTCATGCAGGCTATTATAAGTTTCTTTTCCACGTATAATTTTTTATTATTAGATAAAGAAGTCTAGTAAATACTATTACTGGACATAATTATGCATTTTCGTATAATATGAAGTTCGCGAAGTCGCGATCCTAATAGCAAATTAATTGGATTATAACGCACCTCCGATAAAATAGGGTTACAACTCGAAAAACCTGGATTTTCAGAAAAGCGAAAATAAACTCACGGATTTAATAATCAGTTTTTATTCTTGTGCTATTATTATTATGTGACACAAAATATATATACTTGAAAAGCTTACAAAAAATACTTTTTAATGGCATACGCTGTTTTTCAATTTTCCTGAAAAAAACCCTGAAAATTCCCAATTGTAACAGTATTTTAGATAACTATTCGAGTTTTTACTAACAAAAATACACTAAGACAGATGTAACAATTCTTATTATAATAAAAATCAGGCAGTTCTTTAAACTTTTTTTAACTTAATAAGCTTTCGTACTGCTGTAGACTTCGAAACAAAATTAACTTTAACAAAACCATTCAAAAATTCGAACCAACAAAAAAAACAATTGTAATCATTACAATTTCAACGAATCACTTTATAGTACAATTTTAGGCAGTCTTTAATTAAGCTACGCGTAAATAATATTTGTTCTCCTTAATGAAATAATGTTTAAATACTACATAGGAACTATAATCATCACAATAAAAATCAAAATCACAGATGAAGTCTTAAGTTTCAGTCGTCTCATAATTAGGATGTATTTTAAAAAAATACAAAGTAAAGTTCAATATTCAATTACATTTTGGTTGTAAAAAAGCACATAGAACCGTGATATTTGATTACTATTAATCAAACTCATCAAATCAGCTTTCTTCCACTCACTTATTGAGAGCTGTCTGATATAAGCAGGCTTTAAGTCCAGGCAGAACCTCAGGGTGTGTTCGCCAAATTTTAGGTTCCGAAAATCCTTCGTCTTATTAAGAGTTCTTGTAACCCCCTTATTACAAAAGATGGTCTAAGAAAAACCTAGGTTTTAAATTAGCTCCGTCTCTTTTTGTTACATGACGTAAGAAAGTGCTGGGTATATTTTAAATCTGGGTTTACCTTAGTTTTGGTTTAAACCATCTTTTGTAATAAGGGGGAAGGTGTTTCTTTCATGAATTTAACGATTCTGACGTCTTTCAATTTCATGTTACCCGTACCGAAGCGTAGTTCTGCATGTAAATTATACAAAATATATCACTTTATTATAGAAATATTGAACTAGTTTAATTCAATCCTTTAACAATAAACTGTAATAATTCGACTTGTAACGTGTTCATTAGACAAATTGATGTGAGCAACAAGATTTTACCTGTCTGAAACACTGTTATATTTTAATTTGTAACACTACTTGTATAAACAAACGTACGTCCACGTTTCATAAAACTAAATGTAACACTAATCGAGATCGTTCTGGAGCCAAAATGCTTTAGTCGTGTAGCGTTACAACTCCATCTAGCGGCCAGTTTTAGAGTTACAGATGTAACCATTTTGGAGAAGATAGTTCATAAAATTTCAAGTATTTCTGTATCGTTAACTCAAATTTCGACTTTTTCGAGTTGTAACCCTATTTTATCGGAGGTGCGATAATTTCACTCTGTTATTAATTGTAATTAGATATGTAAAATATAAATTAAAATAAAGCTTTTTTAAAATTCTTTGACAACCCTAGCTCCCGAGTGGGTTTCTGTGCTAACCTACGCGGTGACGGCATGCGTTCAAAATTGCAAGAAACATTAATACTGTGTTTATATTTCACCTTTTACGCATTTTGGACATACTAATAATACTAAAAACAACAATATTTCTTACTCAGCAGTTGTTTAGCTTCTTTGGTTTGGAGGGAGTTTGGACCATGGAAGTCTGATAAAGCATGAAGAGTGCCGAAACGGAAATTGTAGAAATCAACAATGTTGTCAGGAACGATAGCTCCACTCTCAATCTGTAAATCAATGGTCGGTTTTTTAATGTAACAATTTAGTATAAAATGCCAAATCTAAGTTATACTACGCAATTTATTATATGCAAGTGCTAGCTTAGTTCGTAAAACTGGCAGAAGTCAATTTGCTGCAGGCGGTGTCCACAGTTTGAAAGTCAGTTGCAGAAAATAATTTGTGCATAAAAACTTGGTAGTTTTTTAAAATTTGACACAAATTAACTTACCTATATTATTTTAGTTAAAACATTTTGAATTAGCAAGCATGTATTTAACAATTCTTTACACATTAAATTAAAACTGAAAAATATGGAAGTCATAAGAATGATTCAATAAGTATAAAAATATGTACCTTTTCAATAACAGCTCGCAATGTCTCAAGCTCATTTAAAAATTGGTAGTCTTCATCCACTTCATTCTTCATGTGAACAAGATTTAGTTTCCTACCCTTGGGAGATGTGATGGAACCAAAAGCATTCTTAACTGAAGCAGTGTTGAGCTGCAAATATAAATTCAAATGAAGAATATGTTCTCGTCTGACTAAATTCATTTTTATTTTTTTCCCATTACCTCATTTGCATCCGACAGTTTGAAATTCACAATTTTGTTGCCTCCGCTCGTGAAGCGCTGTTTGATTCTGTGTTTAAGAGCTTCATAGGTATCTGGCTCATACTCGTCTACAGTCAGCGGGAAGGTTTTTGATTTCAATGATGTCTGCAAATAACAATTTTAAGTATTTTATAATAAGATTTTACAAGTTGGATGATTAGAATTGTTGACGTAGAATACATCTGGACCTCGGTTCAGCACTCTAAAATGTCTGAACAGAACTTAGTCGAAACTGCGGAAATTAAGACTAATTTACCAAGAAGTTTTTCTATGTTCATGTTAATTTTATTCATTTTTATAAACAACTCAAACTTGAACAAAAATTTGATTGCAAAAAATTATTTCAACAAAAGAGATGTAATGCGAAAACAGTTTTCCCTGTGTCTGGCAGATTGCCCCATACTGACAAAGTTCTCATAATTATTTTGCATAAACTACTAGTACTACACTTTAATTTATTTATTTTTTAACATAGACCCAAAATATCCCAGAAAGAATATCCCTTACGGCAGTCTGTCACTGAACATGTTTGATTTGTAATCACTTAGTTGATTGGCACATTTTTGATGAAGGAAGGCAAAATCACATTTTTTGAATATGGCGATGTTTTATGTGTACCAGAGATGTTCTATCAGTTGGATCAGATAGTCATAAGTTGGCGATCACAATAAATATACATATTAAAATCTTTTAAAAATTCAAGCTGCTCCATTACTCATGTTTTCCTGGTTTAAATTTCTTGAATTTGATTCACCGGTTGAATCTTGCAAGCTAAATGAGGCATTGTGATGACAATATAGGATTTGGTCAGTGGGTTGTCTTAGGGGCGGAGCTTTGTCAATGATTAGTACTTAAACAATGTAAAATTAAATATTCCCATTCTTATCCTATTATAAGTAAATTAAGTTGGTAAATTTCAAATAAACACTCACAGTTTCACCAAGGCTGGAGACACCATCAATGTACACCTCTACAACAGCTTCAGGGGTGTTGAATGGGTCAACTACATAGAGACCTTTCCATTCTGAATTCTGTGAACACAATGCAATCAATGTGATAAGAGCGTCACAGTTATATAAATATTCTATATGTTGTATAAATTGTGTAAAATAATAGAAGTACATTAAGTCATGATTGTTAAGTGATATTGAAGTACTCAAGAACATTGAGTATTATTTTTATTGGGTAAAGTAAGACATGTACGAAGGTCATATCAAGTCCGATTTTCATGTAAACGTACCTCTTCAACAGAGAGTCCAAGGGAAGCAGAGTAGATCTCTTTCAGAAGGCTCTCCAGCGTTTTGCCTGATCCCGAAAATTTAAGGGAGTCCGGGCTATGAAGAACGGTGAACTCTCCGGCGGCATTAGAGCCTAAAATTAAATACAAATACGCTGCAGTTTCCGAAGGTAACATACATTTTAAAATAGTAAGAATATATACTTACCAATTACTGATAACACAAGAGAAATCCAAAACAGAGCCATGGTCACAGCCATTTTGTTCGGAAATATGTGACTGTATTGACTGACTGTCAGTCAGTCATATGATGTCCTGTCTTGCCATAAAAAAAAATATACACTACCAACCAAACAACAAAAAGCAATGCACCTTAGACAAAATTAAAATGCATTTTAAAGGCAAACCTCGAAGCTGCGGCACTCCTAGGTTTGACTAGTCACTCCTCAAGTCTGACTTGAAGTCTTAGTCAAAGCCGAAACAAATGAAGTTTTTCGGGCTCTGACTAAAGAATTTTCGTCGAACCTAGGAGAAACTAATTTGGTCAGGCAAACGTCGAAACTCAATTTAATAAAATCGGGGCTTGACCAGTCAAACTTCAATTAGGTATTAGAATGTCTTAGCTTGTTAGATTAGGTGTAATAAAACGTATATAAATCTAATAATATAATTTCGCGTCCCGGTTAATACTAAAAAATACTACCGTAAAATGGGGTTACAGTCCAACCCCACACGCAGTCTCCAGATCAGTTCCCCAATGATGAGGCATTGCGGCGCATGTCTACTGGCCAGCAGCGTGGAGCATCACTCCACTGACGTTTTCCCACCGATAGGTATCGGTATCGGTACCGATAATAGGTGTCGACGAGTGAATACTCGTCGACACCTATTATGCAGCACAAGAATAAGAAGAAAAAGGTTACACAGCGGCTGCACGCCCTTTCATTTAAAGTGCACCTCACTAATATCCGAGGATTGCACTCAAATCTCGTACCAGTCCACTATCACCTAGAGACTGACAAACATTCACTTTTATTCATTACGGAGACGCAGATTGGGGATCCGTCTGACGTGGCGTACATAACGTACCCAGGGTATACCCTGGAGCACAATTTTAAACCTCATGCTGGTGTGTGCCTATACGCCCGTGACGACGTCTTCTATCGGCGTCTCCGTCAACTTGAAGACCCCACATTCTCTGTGCTGTGGGTAATGATGGTGGATATAGGTATCGAGAAAATTCTCTATGCCTGTGTCTACCGGTCGCACAGCGGAGATACGGAGACAGCCAGGCTCACAGAATACCTAAGCGAGGCTGCGGAGGCGGCTCAACTGAAGTACCCTACAGCCCAATTAGTGCTTCTGGGGGATTTTAACGGCCACCACCAGGAGTGGCCATTCCCATACCGGTGCACTGGCCATACTAGGAGAAAGGTGCGAGAGCTTACTCTAACGTTAAATCTTACCCAGCTGGTCCAGGGGGCTACGCGGGTACCCGATGTTAATACGCACACGGCTTATTGCTTGGACCTTCTGCTGACAACTGATCCAGACCACTACTAGCATATATTAGAATATGGGTGATAGAGTAACGACAACGTAAGTATGTTGATATTTGCAATAGGGACCAAAGAGAGGTTTGGGGTTACTAGGTTTAGTGTGGTATCATATGGAAGGGATGCATTTGCACATTATAAAATACATTTTTATTTTCGTTTATGCTGTATAGTTTTTGATTTATGATGAAAAATGACCGACTCGCACTTAGCCAGTTTTTATAAGAACCAAACTAATAATTTCTCTCTTCACACCAATTCACATTCAACACTGAAAAAAATCGTTCAGTAAATGCAGAAGTGGCAGGGATAGAAAGCTGGTATAAATTATTGTCAGTTTGTTGAAAACGCCGAGCGGCGTTTTCAGAGGTTATCAACATTGAAAACATTTTGATTAAATATTATTTATTTATTTAAATGTTTTATGGAATTAAAAAAGAGTTATAGGTACGGTAGGCCAAATAAGTGGTCTACCAGTTTTAAAAACAGTTCCTACCAAATAAAAATATCGCTAAGGATGTTTCTTCGAATTGGATTAGAAAGAGATGCACAATTATGACGTCTGGTAACGTCTGTATGATGAATAATTGTCTAAGATCTTAGAAGAAATCGAAAATCTCACATTGTCTCTCAATAAACTCTGTGACGATGGTCGAGCCTCACCTTCAAGAGAAAGTCGTTACTAAGTAAAACAAATTACTATGCACTAGAAATAGTATGTAACTGAAAACCCTTCTTGATGTTCTCTCTTCCCTTCAACTACTAATTCGAAACATTACATATTATAATTAGTACCTACATTTAAAATAGTGGACTAAATACTATTATAAAAAGTATTTTTTAACTTAACAAATATAGAAAAAAGGTTTGCAATCCCTGGTCATATGTATTTCAATAATACTGAAAATAAATAAAATTCTGTTACAATAAACTAGAAATCAGTTTCATGTGCGGAAAACGCCGATCGGCGTAAAAGTTTTTCAATATAAGATGCGTCTGACGCCGATCGGCGTTAGTCCTTTAAATCGCCCGCTCCAGCGTAATAACGGCGATTTTTTGAATCGCCTTGAATGGGTTAATAATGTCGATATCAAAATTCAAACGTTTCGAACATTTATTTAATGCGCCGTTCATTCCGCCTGCGCATTGCGCCGTCACTCAGGAGTCAGGGCGCACACTAACCATTGTTTTATAGATCTTCCTCTGAAGTTAAATTAAAGGGGAATGTCGTCGTTGCGCTTGCCAAAACCCATATGTGCATTTTATCAACTTTAAGGAAGCAGACTGTTTTATCTGATAAATTAGTAAGTTTATAAGAGAAATTTAAAATTTCGAAACGCTAGCAAAACATCTTGTTCTAAACTGTGATAAAAATTTTTTTAGTGTTATTTCATTACCTCAAAATATACTTTTTTTGATTTTTTACGCCGTGCACGTAAGGGTTTTGGCAAGCGCACCGACGATGTCGAAGATTGTCCCTGTGACCTGTCCCACCATTTCATCCACCTTGTGTTAATATTCTGTGCTCGACAGTCTGATCTTTAATGCATTCATTTTTTTAAATAGCATATTTTTTGATAGAATAATCCCATAAAAACCGTATTTGTTGCAAAATATATGGGCGCAGTAGAAATCAAATTTCTGACACAAAGCGATTTAATAAAAATAATTTAGACAGTCATTTTGTTTCTTAGGCAACTGGTTTTGTTAACAGCCAAAAGTTTTTCGAATAATTTATTGATGAACTAATCGCCTGTTGACACTTAACATTTCCACACTGTTGGCAACCCAACTTGACCTTGACCTTCACCCTCTTTTCTTTTGTCAATGGTTCTATCCATAGAGGTTGAGAGGTTCCACTCTCCCTAAAATCAATGTACTCTATGGGTTCCACCCCACCCACCGTTCCGTCTTGTTCATCAGAGGAAATGTCATTGTCAAATTTTCCCATTTCCTATTATTTATTTCTTCAATGATCTCGTGTCGTCCCAACAAACATAGATTAGTGTTTGTTTCAAATTAAATCATTTATTGTAATTATATTCTTTTTTAGTAAAATTATGTAAAAAATGCATTTTTTACACAGTTTAAGTGAACTTTTATTAAATTCTTGTTATAATATATAAGTAGGTATCCACATTAAAACTCAAAATCAAAACTACACTGGGCAAACACTTGCCTGTTATTTGTAAATAATAATGTCACATAGAAAAAAATCAACTGCACCAACTGATCTTTTCCCAAGGGAATTTGATATTGAAATATGCTTGAAAACATTAAAAATATACCAAAAAATGGAAGGTGACGTAAACTGTGTGGTGTGGGATGCGTCTTTGGTACTCGCAAAATACCTTGAAACAATGTGTCAACATAAACCTGATTTTCTTAGCGGCGTCAAAGTTTTAGAGCTAGGTTCAGGACTAGGAGTTGTTGGCCTAACTGCTGCTACCTTAGGGTTTGTTTCCAAATTGAATAAAACATTGCATAAAGTATGTTCTTAAAATATAAATAATATCTTTCTATGTTATAGCGCACAAGTAACATTAACGGATATACCAGAAGCCTTACCTTTACTTCGATTAAACATTAATGAAAATAAAGCAAAGATAGGTAGTATGGGTGGCTATGCAATTGCAGAGTCTTTAGTATGGGGAGACAATAGTTCTCTACTAGATGAAGAATTTGAGATGGTTGTTTTCGCTGATTGTGTATATTATGAAGAGGTAATTAATATTTTAGATACACAAGTTTACATTTTTGTTAGTATTCTAACATAGACCAATTTTTATATGAAACAATTTTATTGCAGGCTGTTGACTTACTCAATGAGACTCTAAAAAGTTTAACTAACTCCTCAACAAAGAAGCCAGTTATGTATCTAACACAAGAATTAAGAGATTCTGATACGCAAAGGAACCTCTGGAGCTCATTTTATAACAAGCTTACAGATAAATTTTATGTGGAGAAAATTCCTGAAGAAGAACAACACTTAAATTATAGAAGTCCTGACATAGTATTGTTAAGGTTAATTAAAAAATGATATTAATCTGTAGAGCCATGATGTAGGATCAACATCAAGCTGTTAGAAGCTTTAATTATAATGCATACCTACTTACATTATTCTAAAAAGTAATTACAAGATAACATAAAATATTACATTTAAGGATCTTGCTTTCAAGCAAATACCATTTTATTACAAGAGTTGTTATTGTATAAATTTTTACTGGTTATGCTTCAATAATATATGAATATAATTATTGTTATACGTAGGTAGTTATTGCTTATTGTAGAGCCTGACACAAAATTCTATAAACTGAAGTAATTTGTAGTCTTCATCAGAGCTGTATTAGGCAGTGTTTTATCAGGCGATGAATGTGTAAGACGGTCAACTTGAATTAAAATGAATAAAACTATCTAAATCCAAAGTATTCCAAAGTTCTAGGTACTAGAATTTAATTTTAAAGTTTAAATTTTATAATGTACGCTTAGTGGCGCCCCCATTTTACGTACTCTTTTTTGCAGAGCTGAACACATAATTTACAATAATGAACTTCAATCAGTGAACAGTCTCACATGGATCTAAATGAACGGCGAAACAGAGAATTAATATTAAATGTACTGACTGGGTTTGATTTGACTAGTTTTTGTCATCTTCCTTCACAAGCAGCGCCAAACATCCACGTTCATTAAGAGCCATAGTTGTGCCTGCTGTGCGCATCTAAAAAGTATGAAAAGTTGATATTTTCGAACATATGTAACTTGGCGGGGAATGATCCTACAGCTTTGGTGCCATAGTAATAAATGAAGAGAATAACATAATTATTCTACCGTATTTTTATATTGTTTGACCGGCACTTTCCGTTTTAGCCCAAAAATGTAGGTATCTAATATAGCTTGAATGATCTCCTTTCATATCCGTAACTTACCTGGCTATAAGGTATTGTTAATCATAACAGCGGATAAAGTAATCAAAATTTGAAGAAATGCAGTAGGGTAATCATTTGACCTTAGAACATTTGACGCAATAAATAATGATAAAATTGTGTTTCTTCGATAATTTTATGAAAATGCTTTTTGGCTTTTTGTGATAAAAATGTTTATTAGGAAGTCTTGTAACTTTTGACCATAGGTCACTGGCAACACAGCGTAAAGGTGCTCCCACACTACTGAGCCCCTAGCATGAGTTTTTAGCAAAATCGAGTAGTTATCGTAACGTTTTTACCAGACGCAAACGAAGTCGATACTATAGTAAAGTATTTCGGCAGCATGAGTTCATAAAAACGTCTTACGTTAGCTCGTTACTATTACTACTCGATAGTTCTACTATAGTTAATATAGGCCGAGAATCCACTAGCGAATGGAATGGTTTGGAGTGAATGGTGCGTTCCGAACCCAAATAAAGAAAAAGTAAAGTTTAGTAAAATGTTAAAATATTAATATTTTGTATTACATGGGACCTAAACATAACGGCGAAACGTGGGTGTATACTATACACCTCTGCCAACCCTTCGGGGAATAAGGCGTGAAGTTATGTTATTAATATTTTGTCGGATTTTGTCAATTTTTGTCGTTTGATTTCGATCTTTCGAACGGTCCCGTCAGTGACGTTTATGTTTGACCTTGGTTGTAGAAAAATGTAAATAAACAATATTAATTCGATCAAATCTTTAGTTGTGTTATTGTGTTCGTTTTATTACAAAAACCTCGACAAGCACGAGTTACACCCAATTCCTCCTAATGGTGGAATGTATGGAAAAGTAAGTACATCACGTTATTCACCCATATTTCACATAAACCCATACTATTTAAAAATCCCACATTTATCAGAGAGACGAGCCTATTAATTGAAATGTAAGTTCCTCAATATAGATTCATGCTAGAATTCATTTACCTCAACATAGGTAGTGCGTCAAATGAAGTCAAGAATTATTTTCAAGTATCAATTTTATCATTTCAAGTATTATTACCTATTCAATAATAGTTAAATAGAAATACTTTATTGTACCTACATTGATAGGAAGAAAATAAGGAAACAACAAACACAATTAATCATTACTAGTGGATAGGAATATACTACAATAGGAATATAGAAAATAAATGTTAATTCAAAACCAGGCTTACATAGTCACTACAATAGGTGTTTTTTTTTAGAAATGGAGACTTTTCAATACTCTCTTCGGGCCCCGAGGACGCCAATGGTGCAGTGAATGTTGGAAGGAGCTCACTACCATATTAAACAGTGAAGGAGAGGGCAAGACAGCATCGGAAGATAAGTGAAGGAAAGTGAGTACCTACGTGATGACAACAATATTATTCTGATAGCACCCGGGACCGATAGCTTAACATGCTCTCCGATGCACGGAAGGGTCTCAATGTGTAATCAATGGTCACGCAACCACGGACTGACTGTGGCAAGCGCAGCTTAATCTTGCAAATCATATGATCCACACGGTTGTTAATTAGCCACGAGCCCTTCCCTTACACTACTTAGTCCTTAAATTTGGCAGTTAGGTTCCCTATAGGCATCCAATAAGAAAGCATTCAATAAAAACCCACCCCTAAGAGGATGAAATGGGGGTTGGTAGGTTGTATGTGAATGAAGTCACAGAAAACAGTAAATAAATAAATGATTAAATCTGCCCTATGCACCACATTATTAGTTTTTATTATTATGTAACAATATTAATTTCTATGTGACAGGTTGCGACAGGAGCTGCAGCATCTGCTTATGGTGACATGGCCGTGGCGGCAATCACAGACGCTCATATAATTGGTATGCACCTATCCAGAATAATATTTTTAAAAAAAACTAGATTCAATATGATCAATGTCTACTCTTCTCTACTGCATTGCTCAAATCAGGCATCATCTTTGTTACATTTAATTTTACAATCTTTTAAATTGGACTTAGGTAATATACAACTTCTTTTGCCAACAGGTGATGAAGAGTGGAACGTTCCCCGTACTAGTTTTACAGAACAACAGCACCACCTAGACATGGTACACTCAGTCATACGTCGCCTAGGCCAACCACCAGCCAGGTCAATCGTTCACAACGAATGCAGCAGCAAAAAAGAAAGAAGCAAATGAAGAGTGTAGAAGAGATTTTTGTAAGAATGGAGAATAATGTCAGGGAAAACAATAGAGAGTGTGATAGGCCTAAAATGGAGAGAGAAGATTCATAATAATTAAGATTAGTCACCTCTGCTTGGCCCTTCGGGGAATACAGGTGTTGTGTGTTAAATAAAAATATTTTTTTAATCAAAACAGTTTTTTTTATTTTGTACTATCTTATTTACAACATAATTCAAATAAAAGTTTTTTATTTCGAATAGGCAGTACTTGCACTTGGAAAACGTTTCGACAATTTAGTTGCATGGTTCCAAAAAGTAGGTCCTATGGAGAAGAGCTGACAAGAAACTCCATGAAGTCTTTTAAAATAATTTCATGTATAATCGAGTATTGTTACAATGTAGTGCTTAAAACTATGTAAAAACAATGTAAGTTAGTGTAATGTAAAAAATATAGTAACAATAATTTACATTGTCAGTACATTAAATATTTTTCAAAAAACAATATTAAGTACTATCTTATCAAGGAGATTTTGGAGGATTTGATTTTTTTCTGTTATTTATAGATTTACATCTGTATTCAACAGAAAAAAATCAAATCCTTATCCTACTAATAAGTAAGGCCCTTAGCACTCAACATCTTATTAGGTCATCAGATGCTGGTGGCATCTTGCTGTGTAGAAGAAGAGGCTTTGGGTGTTTCCATCACTAAATCATTTGGGTCATATCCGTCTGGGTCAGGAACTGCAAATTGAAGATCTAGGTTGTGTAACATACAACAAGAGAAGTATAATTGGCTTCAGGGCTTCCTTCAATTGCATTCAGGATAGGTGTCATCATCCAAGGTCTTTGTAGGTACCCAGAATCACCTGTAACAAATAAGCCTTATTTAATCTAGTTTCCAGTGAAATTACAGTATTTCAGTAAATGTACACAATATTAAATATTACACACCTAATAACCACACTTGCTCATTGTTATTATTATATATTATTGCAATTGCTGCATGTATGTGTTGACCTGGCTATTTTCCCAAATAAAAGTGTTGTGCGTTGCTCCACCATATTTTGGGATTGACATTTAGGATTTTGCAATCACTATCACAAACCTGTTGGAAAATATACATATATTTTAAATCTTAATTATTGTGGATAGTACAGTCAACAACAATATTTGAAAGTTTATAAACTTACAACTTGCACATTCAGGGAATGAAAATGCTTTTGACAATAAAAAAGATGTTCCACTTCCTTTTTTGGCTTGAATATGTGGTTAAGGGATCCATCTATGCAGCCACAGACCCTGGAATTCCAAAGTTTCTAAAAAATCTGAAAAATTAAATCAATTTACATATTATGTACTACAAGTGCAGCCTACCTACTATATTGAAATTAAATAATTTAAATATTGTGGCAATGACAATACCTTTGTCTTCAAATTGCTTATCTACACTTAGCCTAAGGTCTACTATGCTAATTAGGTATATGCCCCAAAACACATTTACAATAATAAAATATTATTTCCTATTTTTATCATGGTTTGTTTACCTTTTTTAATCCCTGTAACCTTGTAAACTATTATGGTTACATTCATCCCGTCTTCACAGGGGGTTAGTATGGTTCGTAGTTTAACTGATGCATACCATGATATCAATCTTAACCTTCCCAGAGCCGAAGTTATCACCTCCAAAGTGCGAGGAGGAAACTTAACATTTAAATTTATATTTACTTTGTTATCTATATATTTTGTTGCTTATCATGGTATGTATCGTGATTTACATTGTGCCTTGTTATATACATGTCAAGGAGTCTAATTAACAAGTAATCTAACTATGAATCAAGTAATTAACACCTAAATAACTACTATTTCCATATAAATTACACATAAAAAATACTTATAACCTAGGTAACCTAAACGAAAGGACCCATTCTTATCAGCTAAAAACTGGATAGTAACATTATTCTATTTACAATGAGGTTGAGTGTAGGCCGCTAAGTTATTAGTGTTACTGCTTGTACCTGATTCATTTATTATGCTGTCGTGCACACTTTGCTTTATTAAGTCTCTATCTGCCCTTGAAGTAGGAAACTTAATAAAGTGTTAGCCACTGCTGGGTGGTGGGCTTCAGTAACTTCAGAAACATCTTTACTGACGGTAGTTTGCCCCAAGTTCTTGCCCATACCAACTATGCGTTGGTATGAACCCATGGCATAAAATAATAAAGCACATTTAACACCTGAAAGTTGTAAACATATATTAGTATATTGCAATAATTCTATCGCAGTTTTAATAAGATATAATTTGGTAGTACCTTATGCTCCAAAGTTATCCTTTGGGACGACTTGAGACCACTTTTGCAACGTAGTTCGTTGCAAAAGAATTTAAAAGCTTGTTTGCTTAGCCTGTATCTGTTTTTAAACTCCCTCTCATTAATGTCTAATGGATCCGTCATATTACCAACACGAATCCGTTGTTCAATCAAGCTGTAATAAGAAGAAAAGAAAGAGTTACATACAATATGTTACAAAAATGGTTTACAAAAAGAAATTATTGCTTGTGTTTGTAAACATAAAATAAGTTGTACCAACCTCAATTCACGTCTTCTTTTCTTGTCCTAGCCTAATTAAACGGAAGGCAACATAGTAATAGCCGTCGTGTCTTCCTCTTTGTGCCATTATTTATCATTTTAAGACAATAACACTGGTAAATGGTGGTAAATACTTTTGTAGGTTAGCTTTCTCACTAAGAAAAAGTCAGTGAGACGGTTTCCGTATTCGTGTCGACCGAAACTCGAAACGTAATGTCAAAATGAAAACTCGTGCTACCGATTCTCATACATTTAGCGCATTTACGTCAATTTACGTAACCGTAACTATTCGAACTCGATACGATAGCGGTTGTCAAAAACTTGTGCTATGGAGTGTTTAGTTCCAAATACGCACACGTGGCGCTAGTAAAATTGGCATACAAAATTTGTCGCAAACGAAACGATAACGTTAACTACACGATTTAGCAAAAACTCGTGCTAGGGGCTCTGTTAAAAATGTTTACAAACATTTTCTAACACTAACGAATGTTAGGATAAGATAAAAATATCAGATAATAATAAATCAAATCTATCTATTATAGATTATAGATAACATTTTAATAGATTTTTTGCAGGTTTTTTTTTAATTATGTTTGTTTAGAAAATGTTTACTAATGTTTGTAAACATTTTTAACAGCGGTGTGGGAGCACCATAACACCGCAAAAATGTCAGACCACAGACTAGCTAAGGATACAATGTTCAGACAGTTCAGACGTCACTGTCACAAACTTGACATGATTTTCTCTGTTTTATCGTAAAAATTCGTACGGCTTGGTTCAACTTTACGGACTTAAACCAAATTCGCAAATATTTCAATTTATGCACACATACTATATAAAATATAATGAGTGAAGAGAAAAGAGATGATGCCAGGCGCACAGTTACTTCTGTCGGTAACTCCTGGATAGTGTGCAAATCTAAATCGCACCAAGGGCATGTATATTATTTTAACACTTTAACGGGGGAAGCTGCATGGAATTTAAGTGATGCTGAGGTGAGATTTTCTATTTGGTGTTTATCAATGCAATGCACATGCTCAATAAATGCCGCAAAGTGTTACATACTTCTGAATCTGTTATTGCAATTTGGCAAATATTTTGTAGTTACGGTACTGGCAAAAGTCTAAACATAACAAAGTTTGCTCTCTTTTCTCTTCATAACCCTAACTACCATTGAAGTAATATTATTATTTTGTAGTTTATGATATGATAAACTATACCTGATAGTGTTTTAATGTTTGTTCATCATCATGTTTGTGTGTCATCTTAAGCCGGGTCTTTTGCGCCAAAATGTTAACCAAACATGTTAACAATACATTGTTGTCAACTGTATTTAAAAAAACAAAAGCCCAAACAAAGAACAATGTTAGACACTTTTAACAAACATGAGATAGGGTTTTGTTGTTTGAGAGCAACAATTAAATAAACGTAATGTCTTCCCTGTTGGCGGACATAGGGAGGCCAGAGTGTAACAAAGGGTGTGCAAAGCGATTGGGACTTAGTATTTTTTTTCATAAAAATCATGAATTTTCTTGTAACTGAAATTTATGTGTTCCATAGTGTAAAAAGGGCAAAAATAAATGTTTTGTAAGGTAAACACATCTATAACAATTCAAAATCAGCATGTTTCACTGACCCATTATTAAATGTAAATAAACTAGGAATTGTTATGATGGAGCGAGATCTAAAGAAGTAGCCCATTAGTATAATTGTATTACTTTTATGTAGTGTGGTGCAGAAATAAGACTGAGGGTCATTCTTTTCTTCTCTTTCTCAATTTGTTGACTGCATCATACAATGCCTAAAAGCAGCTGATTGACAAAATAGTTGGTTTGATAAATTTCATATTGATTTCAGTTTTTCTTTTAATTTTAACTAGAGGTCGCCAGCGGCTTCTCTCTACTATAATATACATGTATTATACCTACATATAAGCCTTCCTCTTGAATCACTCTATCTATTAAAAAAAACCGCATCAAAATCCGTTGCGTAGTTTAAAGGATCTAAGCATATATTGGGACAGACTGTGGGAAGCGACTTTGTTTTACACTATGTAGTGAAGTACCTAATTGCTCATTTTACATGATAGAATACATAAATTTCAGTTACAAATAAATTCAAGATTTTTATGAAAATTAATCCAAGTCCTTGGCCACCCTTTGCTACACTCCAACCCAGAGAGATGTTATCTGGCTGCTGCAACAATATTTATGCTAGAAATAGGTTTGAAATCTGCACAATATGTTTTGGTGTATCATACCCAGATTTAAAAACAATTATGTAACTCAATTTGTTCATTTGGTGTGGCTGCACTATAGGATCTCTAAGTAAGCCTATTATTTAATCATACCTTATAAGACTTATTTTATTTATTACAGTTTCAATCATAACATATTCTGATTTAGAATACAGTTAGAATTTTTATGTATTTTGTTTTTTTTTTTCTATAAACCTATTGGGCCTTATTACAAAAGATGGTTTAAACCAAGACTAAGGTAAACCCTGGTTTAAAATATACCCATCACTTTCTTATGTCATATAACAAAAAGAGACAGGGCTATTTTAAAACCTAGGTTTTTCTTAGACCATGTTTTGTAATAAGGGGGATTAAGTTACCCATCCAATTGCATCATTCACCAACATTTGGATTTACTTCATGCCTCCATTCATTATTCTATACATCAAATTCTATTTCAAAAAATCTGCCTAACACAGTTCACAGTATTTCATATCCTCAAAGTAATCAACAGCAGAAACATTTTGTTTCCTTTGGACTAAAAGATTGAATTAAATGCAAATACAAGTTAATGTCACTAAACAAATATTACTAGTTTTTAATTTCAAAGTAATAAACCTTTCTCTGTGAGATGTAATCGTATCTGTATGGCAATGCATTTTTTTTTTCACGTTTTTCACAGATAGAAAAGGCAAAAAGCAGAACAAAACATCTTGAAGGCGTGCCAGGTTCTAAACCAACCAGATGTCCAGAACCAAAAGATAAACCACCCAGTACTCCTTTAAATAATAAGAAACCAGCTCAGAACCTCTTTCATGAACCAACTGTAGTGAATATGGTTTCAGAACAACAGTCATCAGATTTGTTGTTTTCAAATTTTGCTAATAATGCACCTGTTTGTAGTCCTATTGACCAAATGTCAGGGGTAATGGAGCACCCTCAGATTAATAATCCTCCTTCAGTGAACCCTGTATGTAATTTAAATTCCTTAAATAATCCCTTAAGTGCATTTAATTTAAACACTACCATTTATAATCCCAAGGTTTGGGATGTTCCCCAAATGCAGCAAGTTTTCTTGCCACCTACAATGGCTCCTGTAGTGAACCAGAACCCAGCTTCCTTTACTGTTGCCTACAACAATTTATCTCAAACTATCTTACAACCTACATCAGGACTTGATTTAAATAGTTTTGAAAATCCAAGTCAATCTGGAATTATTACGAGAGGAACAAATGATTTTTATGACAGAAGACATAATTATGGACAAAGAGGGCAGCAAACTTTTAATAAAAAATTCTTGCATACAAATAAAAATGATTTAAGGCAAAAGTTATTTGCTAGACAAAGATTCAACATGAAACCATCTGGTTTTTCTGGAGGTAAATATATTTTTGCACATGTAGCTGTTAGAATCATAAAGACATAATTAATTATTAATACTAAATTATTTTTTTCAGGTTCCAGTTCAATAAGGACTAGTCCAAGAAAAAATAATATTAGTGCTCACATTGCTAGTAAAGTTGAAGGAATTAATTCAAAAGATTTGAGTGACTTTACTTTGGTATTTAAGTTTAGAAATTATGTTATTTCTCTACATACTTGTAAGAAAGTCAACATCGTTTGGTAACATATTTATTTCTTTCAGGAGAACAGATGTCTAGAAAACCAGTTACATGATAGTCCATCGAAGATAGATTTAGGGCCTTTGAAAAGTCTGGCCCCTTCTGATTCTAATTCAGATGCTTGGTTTCTTGTTGTTGATCTGGATGTACTACTTAATGAATTTAAATTTTTGACTACATTAACGGATTCAGGTAATCGAACAATAAAAAATTATACATAGTGTGTAATATACTGAGCTGGGCCGTGATTCACTATGACACATCCAAACGTACCTACTACGTAAATAACACCGCCTTGTTACCATTTGAATGTGCATTAGAAAAATATGGTTTTAATATTGAAAATATTGACATGTTATCTTCTAATGGCCTTTACCACCATGAACAGCAAATATGTAATTGTAACGCGGTCGCAATATTTTTCTTGAATGTCATAGAGAATAAGTGTACCTTCCATAACTAAATAACACAAAAAAAAAAACTTATAAAATATGTACATAACATGCATAAAAACTGTTTTTACAGATGAGCTGTGCCACCTAATGGTTCCAAGACGAGTGATGGAGGAACTTAAAACCTATGTCACTTGTACAGAAAATATCCAAGCTCGGCGCATTCTACGATTTCTGTCGCAGCAAATTGAGATTGGTTATGCTTTTATGGGTAAGTTATTGAAGCAATAACAGCTTTGTTAGGTAGTTTTATATAGTATATAGAGTAGAAAAAAGATTATCGAAAGGAGAATGGGCAAATTTCAATCAAAAACCCAGAATTGGCAGAAAATACTCATATTGGTATTTGTCACACTTAATGTCCCACCCAGTATTTGAGGTCAAAGTTTGAAAATAAAGACTGTTTGTGTAGTACAGATACTTATAAATAAATAACTACAAGTAGGTACTAATCACTATATTGCAGTACACTACTGAGTATAAGCACCTCCTTTAAATTGTTATTACTTTTGATTTTATTAAACAAAACTCCCAAGGCCTTCTATGGGCCGTAGCTTCATCAATGTAGAGCATTAACTTTGCAATCACTGGTAGTACTCTGGACAAGAATCCAGTGTTCTTTGAATACTATGAATTGTCAATTTATCTCACATTATGCAATATATCGAGTAATTAGAAATATGCTTATACATAATTATGTAGGTACATACTATTACATTAATTTAAATTTAACCACTTTTCCACCATTTCAGTCAGAACTTATTTTTCACTAGTTAAAACGCGTTTTAACCGCCAAAGTCGGATAAATCCGACATCACATTTCTTGTTCATTTTGCCCACGTCGGTTATGTGTTTATCCGTTTCTATCTATATACATATAAAGGTAAATAAAATTGTCGGATATATCCGACTGTGGCGGTTAAAGGGTTAACTGAAAACTGGTTTTAGCGGTAAATAATATAAACAAAATAAGAGCCTCTAGGTATTTAAGGTATACCATGAAAAATATAAAATTAACACAGTGTTCAATTTACGTAAACTTAAAACAATGTTATTGTAAACCGTTTAGGCTAGTAATTGTTGAAATTAGTGATTAATAAACATTTTTATTTAACTTTTGATAAAAAATGACAATTTAGGATAAAAAACACAAATAACAAAGTCACTAAAAACTAAAAAAAACTTCACTTTTTATTTGTTTTTTTCTTTTTTAATAACGGGTATGCCCTCCTCTTTTGGCTATGCACTCCTGTATCCTGGAATGCATGTTCTCTATCAACAGCTGGGATCTCTTCCCAGGCACTTTTCAAAGCATCAATCAGTTGGTGCTGGTTGTAGACCTCTTGCGCACTCTCTCTAACCCTTCGTTTTAATTGGTCCCACATGTGCTCGACCGGATTTAAGTCCGGACTGTTTACTGGCCACGGCAACACTTGAATGTGAGAGCTTTCCAGTACAGACTGGGTCGCTTGAGCTGTGTATGCACGGGCATTGTCTTGCATCAGGATGAACCCAGGACCCATTCGCTGTGCAAATAGAATCACATGAGGCCTGATGACTTCCTCAATGTAACGCTGAGCAGTTACGGAACCTTCATTTAAAATAGCGAGTTCAGTTTTGCCATGTAAGCTTATTCCACCCCAAATCATTACATTGGGTCCACCGAAATGGTCAACCTCGTGAATGCAGGCTTCAGAAAATCGCTCGCCACGTCGCCTCCATACTCTAATGCGCCGATCGTCATTAAAAAATTTTACTTTACATTCGTCGGTGAAAAGCACCATGCCCCACTCGTTTATGCCCCAGTCTAAATATTGACGGGAGAAACTTAAACGATTTGCACGTTGAGCCCTGGACAAAGGAATTCGAACAACTCGACGTTTTGAAGTTTGCTGGTCTTCGTGCAATCGGTTACGGATCGTTTGGTCACTGACGCGAGTACCCGTTGTCAACCGAGGGCGATTTTGTAACTTACAAGCCGTCACTGTGCGTTCTCGGCAGGCACTTAACCGGATGTACCGATCCTCGTGAACAGTTGTAATGCGAACTCTACCCGAACCAGGTCTTCTTGCAACACTACCAGTCTCTTGGAAGCGATTCCAAGCATTTTGGATAGCTTTCCGAGAAAAAACCAGATGCAAAGCCACAGACTGCTGCGAAATTCCTTCTTGGATCATTGTAACGGCTCTGGTTGCAGTAATTACGTCCATATGTCTTCGTATTTGTGGCATATTAACATAAGATGTTACATAAACAAATTCACTAAACAAAGTTAAACGATTATTTCAGATTACCATAAAGATAATCGAAACAAAACTTAAAGAAAAATCGAAACAAAATAAAAAGAAAATTTCAAATTCATTTTTTTTTAAATGATGGCCAGCATTTTGGTCTCAAGTACAAAATCAAAGAGGTTAAATATCGAAGAGTTTGTAACATCAATATTTTGTTACTTATTAATTACATAACGTTCATTAAATTACACTGAAATGTGAAAATAACGAGTGGCGCTTATTTTGTTTTGAGTAGCAATCCCACACTATGCCACATCCAAACACACTGAAAACTAAGTAAACAAACCTTACATTTAGACAACGGATTTTGAGTTTTGTATCGGTTTTGCGCCACTTCTTTTGATATTGATTCTTTCGAAACTACAATACTTAGTTACCTTTGTACCATTATTCCAAAATTCATTATGTCGTTCGCGTGCTTGCCAAAACCCATATGCACTGCGTAAAAAATCTGACGGGTGCACGAAAAATACAAAAAAAAAAGTATATTTTGAGATTATGAAGTAACACTAAAAAAAAATTTTAACCACCGTATAAAAACAAGATGTTTTGCTAATGTTATGAATTTTTGGATTTTTTAACCTTATTAGTTATCAGATAAAACAGTCCTCTTCCTGAAAAGTTGATATAATCCACATATTGATTTTGGCAAGCGAACCGACGATACTTTTTTACAAAAATTCTACATCCTATTTGCCTGGTGTATAATTGTAAATATTTTAATAACCCTTACATTTTTGATTAGGTAAGGTCTTCTAAAATACTTCCTTTTTTTCACATGTAGCGGCAGAACCATCTGAAGTAGAAGGTGACATGACCATGGCAGAAGTGATACTTACAACTTGCACTGATCTTTCAGAAAACAAATATCATTTGGTGAGTTAAGAGTTTCACTTTTAGTTTATTTTATAAACAAACTGTCATGCATTTTGGATTATCGTTGACAGGAATTTTATAAGTAGCACAAACGCGATACAAAATGTAAATTCTGTTAAAAATCTAGATTCGTCAAGTGAAAACATGGAAATGTATGGGTTTTGTTTGTTTGTTTTATAAACATATCCAATTTGGCTTAAGTATATGTATGTATTGTTTATTTGTTAAGCGACTCTTAATTATAATAATATCAGCCCCATTCACATCTACATACACCGTACGAGGTCGAGGCGTAACAGCCCAAACAGCCCAGACGTAAAAATATTATTATACATTATCTATGGGTGTCCGCACAGACACGGATCGGCACCGGCCAGCGTTCTCGGCAAGGTTTTGTCTGAGCCGGCACTGTCTGTTCGTGTCTATGGACTTCTGCGCGCTTAGTATGAATGCGTCAACGCACAGATACGTACTGACAGCCAGCCCCATGAATAACGAAACACTAATAGAATTAGTGAGAGACTATAATCTGTCTTCATCGACGACGAGCTCCTTATATAATGTGTAGAATTCTTATTTTTTCTGTAAATACGAGTAACTACTCGGTACATTTGACTTGATACCAAACACTTGGCATTGTATCACTCTAGCGATACTTACTCAGTATTCGATACAAACTGTATCAAGTATCTACCGAATGTGACCGACAACATGTTTTGGTAATTTATGAACATATCACATCCTTCAAGGAATATTCTTTCCGCCTCTCGCTTGCGCGATCTGTCGAGTGATGCGTTTCATTGGTTCAATAGCTATCCAGTCTAGGAGAGTCGTATTACCATAAAAATGCTTGCAAGATGGATTGAATATCGTTGTTATTTACAGTCAAAGAAATGCTGCTGTATATAATCCCTTAGTTGCCTTTCACTACACCCATTGTTGGACCGACGATTAAGTGATTGCTTAACCGAAAATAATAAGAATGTAATTTGTTTTAGATTCTACTTTCTAACGATAATGAGCTATTGGCTTATAAAGATTCCTCTAGTATAAATATGTTTTCTATAGATGAGGTTAAAAACCTTCTAATGAACAATCCAAATAAACAGCTGGTATCATCAGTTCCTAAAAAGCCATTTAGGTTAGACTCGCTCATTAATAAAATAAAAATTACCGTGCCAAATGATACTGCACAAAACATAGATGCTACTAGTCCTGTCAGAGATACTGAACTCGATGACCATATTGAAGATAATACTATAACACAACATAAGCCAAAACGAAATAATACTCAAGACAAGATAGGAGAATCGGTAGTACTGAAACGCACAGTAGATGCGGGTATTCAAACTGATTTTGGAGACGTCAATGCTATCAGTATATCAAATGTGACAGAAAAACAGGATCTAAGAGCAATTTGTAAAAGTCCTCCAAATACCAGTATAATACAATCTGTCTCGGTTTTTAATGTACCTGAAAAAAAAAGAGAAATTAAGCTGAAACGCAGTTTATCCAACCAACTACCGGTCACTCCTGACTGTGAAAAGAAACAGTTTAAGTGGCGTAGGAGAAGAAACACAACTGCTCAAGTCCATGAAGAAATACCGCCTCAAAATGACCAGAATACGAATCCTAAGAACGTCGAATCTATAAAAACAGCTGCGTTAAATATAGAAACATATAAACAAATAAATAATGATCCAACCACATCTGAACGAAATGAAAATAAAACTGATGACAGTATCGAAAGTAGGGAATCAAGTATCTACGCTGGTCAGAGGAACTCCATCACGAAAGAAAATGTTACCATTGAAGAAACTTCAACATCTGGGATAATATCGAATAGCGAAAGTAATGTTGATGATGAGAGTCATAATAATACCAACTCCAACGTAAATGAGCAGCAGCCGGTAAACAATGAACAACCCCAAAATAAATCTACAATGTATGAAATTGACAGTATAACCATGGAAGAGTATTTAAAAATGAAATGTGATGAATGGGTTTCAAGATTTATTCAGATAATGGAAGAAGTCTTGAGTCAGGTGTTACAACTTGACCCGCCGTTTTCACATTGTGCGATGCCAGCCCCTTGGACATTACATGAGGCAACCCAATGTGTTGCAATAAAATTCTCTGGTCATGAAGATATCAAGGTTGCTGCAAATAAATTATCAAATATTCTCTTCCACGTCAGTGACGCTAAGGGTAAGATGTTTGTGTTTTTTAAAGTTTGATCAAATTGACGGAATACTCGGCAATAACATTTTTGATTTACAGGAAAAATAACGATGAACATGTCACCATATCAATATATGCAAATGTATAGTTACGGTGTGCATTTGCTAGTTGCAATAAAGGTTAGTATTTAAAATAAATTAAAATAAGATTGAATTTAATAGAGTTGTGTTCTTTTGCCATTATTAATATTTTATGTGTCATTAGAAGGTAACAAACAGCTGTGAAGATATACAAATCGCAGTAGAGTCATTAAATAAACTGTTAGACGATATTAGAAATCCGAATATGGATAGCTGTACAAACGACTCATTTAATGATATTATACATGACAATTTGTCAAACAACGAAGCTTCAGTAAATTCAGGTAACCTCATTTAGTTAATTTTAAGCTGTCGAATTTAATATAATAATTACATGACATGGCATTTGTATTATGTAAAGCAATAGAACAAGGTGATAATGTTTTGCAAAAAAACATTAGGTTTGGTTACGTTTAAAAAGCATACATTGTACCTATGTAACTATAGTTTTAAAGGTCTCTTTGTAGGCCAATAAAGAAATAAATGCTTTTAGTTTTTAGCGCACCATTCCCTTACATAAAACGACCCAAATTTAAGTGCGCAAAGTTTTTTTGATGCGCTTTGTTTCCATTTTTCGTCATACAATACCATTGCAAAAATTCATCTTTTATTTAATTTTGCAGATGAGGATGATTGTCATGATGAGAGTACATTGCATGAACAAGAACTTGATTGTAATAGGAAGCATGACGCAAATGACCTAACAACGAAAAAAAGAAAATTAACTGAGGTAAGAAAAAAAGAGAACTAAAACAATAATAAATACGGGGTGGATATGATAATACGATAATAAATTATACCACGTATTCTATGATGGGTTTTAAGACCGGACACAAATAATCAATCACGTACATTTAATAGTTGAGTCACAGGAATTTTCGTATGATTTAATAATTTTACGAATATCAAGATCTCTACGCGAAGTTATGTAAATCTATGACCCGTTTAAATCAAAATTATCTTTATTTACACGTGTAGCATAGATATAGTTAACATAAGATTCCACTTCAACGTCCCTTCATCTACATGAATGAGTGAAATTGAAAAATCATGCGAAAAAGAAAGTGCTTGGAAGTAACTGATTTTTTGTGTAAGGTACTCATCATAGAACACGTGGTATCATTTATTGTCGTATTATCATATCCTGCCCGTATATCAACATAATGTGCAGTACGGCCAAAATGTCTTGGCCGCCCTGAACATCGTGCAGGTACCTACGCAACTGCGCAAGAGATTTTTTAGGAACAAAATGGCGTTTAATTAACATATAACTATAAACTCTGTTCAACGAAAGATGAATTCTGACGTAGCGGTCATTTCATAAATTGTAGCCGTAAGGAGACTGCTATCCAAAAAACGTAAACGACCATCATCATAAACCTTAAAATAGCTATATTATCCATGTTTTTTTAAAGCTTTGGTTTTCTTTTTATGGCAATGTTTTGTAGAAAAACCCCAGGACTCACCTTACGCTGAAAAGTGATCATCATCTTAGGATCGGCAATTTTTTAGGCAAAGTTTAATTGGTAGTTTTTACAGTAACTTTCCTTTCTGTTTAGGGCGCCCAAGATAAATTGGGCGTACTATAATATCTTGGTTTAACACTGATAATACATATAAAAAGTTTATGGACTATTATTTTACGATAAAATGAGGATCTATAGATATTTTTGTGGTGCGAAATTTTCTCGATATCTTGACACATATTAAATAGAAATATTGCTTTTTGCTTAATTTGTTTTCTACCCTTTTTTTGTTCTATTTTAGGAAGAGTTACCGAAACCTGTTAAATTTATACGGAATATTGATGTTAAATCTTCATTCTTTAAACATTTAAGTCTTCAAAGAACCATTGCTCTCAATAATAGTGTAGTTGAAAACAATGTTTTTGGTAAGCCTCAAGTTCAATCGCATCAAGAACAACACCCAACTAATTCACACACAATAGTAAACGTTGAAAATACCTGCGAGAACGTTGAAAAAGTAACACATAATGATAAACCAACCAATGAACCAAAACTTATAAGAAACTTCAGTATATGCCCAGAGTTAGAAGAAAAATTAAAAAGAAATTACAACTCAAAAGTAAATCGCGATGACGATTTAGATTACGAATACGACTATGGCGAATATATACCAGAAGAGTATAGCTCAGAAGATGAAAACTACAATGAGCAGCGTAATAATGTCAATGAAACTAATGTTAGAACAGATACAATTGAAAACTGTGAACTTATAAGTCCTAATGTGGTGGATCAGCGTTTAACGAATGATAATAGTAGAAAGTTTAAATATATGATGTGTATGCTTTTACAAGAAATAAGAAACGCTCTATGCCAAGTAAGAATTTTATGGTAAGCATAATTAATAAACACGTATCATTGAATGGCATTAATATTTTTTTACATTCATGAGTAAATGTTATATATTTATTTTATAGCGACCGGTGTTACGAAGAATTAAAAAATCCAGAGCTATCGACCGAGCAGAAATGTCAACTAAGAAAAATGGCTGAAAGAGCGCATTTACATATTATCCGTTTATGTAGATCGTTAGAAAGGTAAATTTGGCTGTATTCACACGCATTTTATTTTAACTTTTGTAGTAATAATAATGTATAAGGTGGTAATAAGCATTGATAGCCTAGCAATTTAACGCTTGCCTTCTTTTTGGGTTAGTATACCCCGTAGGTACCGTACAAATACACAAACGACCACCGTACGGCAGATTTGACCTCCGACATCCAATTATTGATAAATTGTTATTAATTTCTGTTTAGTATGCTGGATCATGAGACGAACAATCCTACGCAAAATATGTGTAATTTATTGAAGCAAGCTGATATTAACATCTGCCACGTAGACGAAAAGCTGCTGTTTGAATATAGGTAAGCAATTATATGATTTTAGGGTGCTTACATAAAGAAACAGGTTTTCCGGTCCCGATTTGTCGGTGCAGACTATTTGTATTGTATTTCAATTTCAACCTGTTTCTTTATGTGTAAGCGCATAAAATAACACGGGGCTATTTTACCCGCACCGATCGGTACCGACTTCTGTACCGGGAACCCGCTTCTTTATGTAAGCACCCTAAATCCAGAATGCAGAAAATTAATTTATTAAAATATTCATCATTATATTATCAGCCGAAATTAATAATCGAGGCCAATTTATAATTTTGAGATGTTTGATATTAGTTTTATTGAATTTATGTCAAAAACCTACATCAGTCAAGAGATTTTGGATTGGGATCGATTATTAATTTCGGCCTGTATGCCTGTCCAGGGGGGCCGCTATAATGAACCGACATTATAATAATACCGCAGGGTATGCAGATAAACATTAGGAAGCGGTGAAAGGCGGCCGTTTTTGGGGACTGGCTTTTGTAACACTGACGCTCAAAAAGAACTTAGTAATTCTAGTTTATTTTAAATAAATGAATTTTTTGAGGTTGAGTATTACATAAAGGCAGTGGTAATCTAAATGGTGAAGCAGTCTTAAGCAGGGCTTGAAACCGGTTTACAAATAACCGTTTTTAATTGCTCCATATCGGTTATGGTTATGTGGATTATTTACTTCGGAATGCGATCGTTTAATGAACGTTATTGAAAACCGAAATAAACTAGGTCTACCGCATTACTGACAGTGTCTGAGGTAGATGCGCGGTGCGGGAGGGGTGTGGTGACGCGACGCAAGAGCTCGCTGATTCGTCAACTTGTGACAACACTGTTCGCCCACGGTGACGCATAACGGAGCTACAAAATCCGTGTGTGTACTACAGTGATGTGCGTCAATGCGTCAGCCGTGGGCGTTGCGCCGTGCGCCTTCATACAATTCAGTGCGATGCTAAAATCGTTCTGACGCGTGTTGCTCTGAAGTGCGTCTGCGTCGCCGCGCGCCGTGGGCGAACCGCCTTGCGCTTACTTACCCATTTTTATGTCTCTCATTAGTGGTAGGCGGCAAAACCCGTTACAAACCGGTTTATTCAATGAAACCGTTTTTTACCAACTACAGAACATCGTTTAATAGAGGTAGAGCAAAATCAAAAAGAAAAGTTTGGGCATTTACCGGTTTGATTTTTTTTCCGGTTTTCAAGCACTGGTATTAAGGACGCATTTACAGATAGTGTACATAAAAAGTAAAATTACGATATGCGGAGGGCACACACACACAGCGTATCTTCAAGTTAGGTCAATTCAAATCTTTGTGACCGTGCAGGGATCTATTTCAATTCAATTCCAAACTTTTATTTCGGATAAAGCATACTTACAAATATCCATCCATGTAGGTATGTGTAGCAACATTATCCTGTTATTTTATTGGATACGTAGGGAGCTATAGACCCTCTGCGTATAATCTCACCCAAAGGCAGCACGTGTAAAAAGATTGGCAGTAGGCCTCAACTCTTTGACCGCCACGTCAAAAAAGCGAAAGTGTGCTCTCGGCGCCAAGCTACGATTTCTTCCTTTAAATCTGTCATGTAGTCGCGACTGTAGCGTGCTGGACACATTTTGCTTTGTCATGTGTACATGACTATGGCGGTCAAAAGGTTAAATAGTGTGATTTTAACATCATCTGTGCAACGTGCAAACCTACGAGCTGACATACTGCATCTTACCGCTTACGCCCTACGTTCCCTTGCAACAGCATCATCCGTTAGATCCTCAGTCAGTCAGTCATATGGCAGAAGTAAGTGAATTGAGATACATGTTTTAGAGGTACTCCAATAAGCATTATTGTTGGGATCACGGATGACGTTTTGTTTTTCCCTCGTATTATTAACAATTCACTTTTTTAACATTATATTATGCAAGGCCATGGAAAACTGGCTACAGAAAGGTAGCCGTGTTATTGGCAACCGCGTTGCTCTATAAGTGACATAGATAAAAAAATCATTTTCTAAAAAAATACTCTTGTTTCAGGATTACTGTTGCTGAATGCAAGGATCGTGCTGATGAATTTCTATCTTCGATCGAAAATATAATTTCTGCTTTTAACAGTTAATTTTTGGTTTTCAATTGTGTATGAATGAAGTGTTTATGAAGAACTCGCCTTCTTATGCATTATCATTATCACATTTAACAGACCGTATTTTTAGTACTTTATTATCTAAGAAAATATTTGTGATAAAAGATAAGAGGACGTTTTCTTATTTTGATTGATAGTGCTAGTACTGGAAGAAATTCTACTTTCCACCAAAGTGTATGAAATATAAACCTTTGCTATATGTGCCATTTAAAAATGAATAAATTTAATTCAGACGTTATTTGATAAAGCATCCATGTACACACAGGGTGTAGCTAGGACTAGATTTGGTCTTGGATCTTCCCCATGCTAATATGCTATAAGAAAAGTGGTCAAACCATACTTTTATTGCATACAGGGGGTCCTGTAAGCAATAACGCTATGTTTTGACCTTAAGGAGCAAGTGACCCATTTTTAACCGACTTCAAAAAGGAGGAGGTTAAACTGGTCTACACTGCGCCCATGTTGTTACTATATTTTTATACTACAACGTTCCTTTTGTAATTTTTTTGTTATGCTTATAAGTCTACCACTAATTTCATTGATGTTTTAAAATTTATTTCATACTTTTAAGTTTAATGAACATAAAAATGTTTTGACAATTAGTAGGTATACAATAAAACTATTTTAAAAGAATTGTGTATTGCTTTACTTAAAAAAAAAACAGATGTATTGCTTTACATTAACATGATATAGCTGCTTACAATAAAGATATTTTAAATTTTGAATTTAAGATACGAATCTGACGGTTGATACCTTTGAATATCGTCGGTGCCCAACCAAAACCCTTAAAATATGTGGATTTTATCAACTTTTCAGGAAGCGGAGATTTTCTGGTAATTAATAAGTTTAAGAAAAATATAAAAACTCAAAACGCTAGCTAAACACCTTGTTTTTATACTGTTACTTTCTAAGTTCTCAAAATATACATTCTTTTTGTATTTTTCGTGGACATGTCAGATTTTTGGCCGTGCACATATGGGTTTTTGTAAGCGCACCGACGATGTAATCAAAGGTTGAAACAAAGTCATTCATGAAGCATCCATGCTACATATTCATAATAAATACTGCACACATATATCCCCTATCTAATTAGTTGGTTACATAGACAAGTATTATACCAAAGTTTAATTTTTTATTCAAAGATTTTGGCATAATTCCTTCGATTTAAAAGTAATGCAAATAATGATGGCACTTAATTCAGTATATCATAACATTAATTTTATTAGATAAAAAAAAACATTAGTAGTTAAATTATGTTAATTTGACTAGAATAGTGCTTATAACTAGAACCCTCTTCCCTCCACCATCGCTTGAGCACAGTACCTCGGGAACTGTATTATTGATAGCAAGAAATCAGTGAGGCCCTGGAATCAAAGAACGAAATCATGTAAGTATACACACAACATACAGGAATCAACAACGATGGGTAGGTTTAAACTTCAATAATATTGACAATACCAGATTGTTAATACACTTGGGGCCAAATAAATCGAGCCACTCCTTTTTTCACGTGTCCTGGCTATTAGTTTTGGTTTCATGGATTATTTATGTGTTACGGGTAAAGCCAGAATGGCGGGTAAACCTAGGTGTACCCGCCATTCGGGCTTTACCCGTATATTAAGTTGACAAAAAACTACCCTCATTGTAAAGGTTATCAAATAACCTTTTAGGCGATATGTTTCGAATTGATCTGTTCCTTAATAGGTACCAAAAATAATAACAATTATACCTACGTGAAAAAAGAAGTGACTCGATTTATTTGCTCCCAAGTATATTATTGAAGTTTTTTGTGCCTTGATGGTGCCGATTCAGGGAAGATATTATGTGCTATTTGGTGAATCATATTACGTTCATTGATCGATACTATGCAGTCCATTAGCACTTACGATGCTAAGTGCTAGTGGACTGCATAGTCTGCATAATATCCGGTTGGCAGTTGTCACGCAGTTGCACTGACTGCATCTTACTGCGTTCGACAGTTGCGGTCGGGACGCAGTCCTTCTGTCTTGGGTCTTTCAAATCCACGTCGAGAAATTTTATTTTGAAAATCAAGAAATACTCTACTCTTCATTTTAAAAATAAATGAAAAAAATGCTATTTTTAACATTTTAAAGTATTTTCCCTCCATGACCATGCGTTCTGGGACACCCGCTTATGTACATAGGCTATACAATTAGTAAAAAGAAGTTAAGGAATTGCCCCGCCTGAATCAAATCTTACCTCGGCTTGGGTCGCAAGTCCTAAATTAGGTACTCTTAGGTACTAGGTACAACATAATGATACTAACCGTTAACGGTTCTATGCAGACTGTAAAGGCTATGAGGAGGATGTAGAACCCAGCAGCTATGCCGGCTATCCAGAATGAGATGAATATGAGGATTAAAAGCCAAAGTAACGAGAAGACGATGTTGGCCATTTTCTGAAAATAAAAAGTTTACAAGTATTAAAATGAGGTTACAGAACAGTATTACAGGGGGGCTAATAACGTAACATTAGGTGAATCATATTTCGGTTCTTAGTCGTAATCATAACTAGAAGTGGATTGTTGTACATCCAGTCGCAACTGCAAACTATGCAACTGCGTAACAACTGCCGACTGGATGTGAAACCCACTTGCAATTTTATATTAAGAGAGCGTGTTGTTCAGTAAATATGTTTCTATGACGTTCACCGATATTTGTAACATTAATGATGTTCATGATTAGCGACGAATATGAACATTATTCGTATAAGGTCAATGTTCATATTCGCATGAAACGCTTATCCACATTTGTTTTTACGAATATGAACATGATTTGTAAAATATTAGTGTTTATATTCGTATGAAACGCTAACTTTACTTAGCATTGTAAAATTTAAGTGCAGTCTGTGAATCTTGCCCCCAGACGTTTAACGGTTTTTAAGTCGCTTCTTACTACAGATTTATTTCTGAATTTGGCAGTTACGAATTCAGATAATGGAGCTACTAATCCGTAACCCCAATGACCTAAAATATAACAGTTGGTGATAGCTGATGATAAACCGCTAAAGATAGAAAGTGACAATTTGGAGATTGTATTTATAGTGAAAACTGACACGAAAAAACAGTGTTTGTAGAAAATAAATCCCAAATTTGTGAAAATGGTTGGTAATGTTGGATGTAGGTAAACGAATTCGTGTAATTCCCTAAAACCAATGATCTATTACTGGTTTAGATTAAGCTCGTAAGGGATTTAGCTTTTTTGTCTTGCGATAGGAGTACCTATAAATAAAAAAGAGCCATTTTTTTTTTATCATATTGACCATTTTGATGCCACGTCTAAATGAATGAAAGCACGGCGACACAGCTGGCGGGCATGATAGCGCTTTATCGCTCCGCGCAGTCTTTTGACTTGGGGCGCTAAAATAACTCGGGTTCGGGTGTACAAGAGGTTCTTCTTGATTTTTTTTGTTGTATCTGAATATATCCTCTACAGGATTAATTTATGTCACCAGTTAGATCACGCGGTTTGAAAGAATAACACGAATTCGGATACACTCTGTCTGAAAAATCTTATTCGCTTGGTTTATTATAGTTGAAAATAGAAAAAAGTACCTATTAAAGTATTTCCAAAAATTATGAAATATTTATTTTTCGGTTTAACAAACATATGGGTGGGTTAAAGTTTGCATAGGAATTCTTATTGTATGTCCTGCTGATTAACTCGAAACTTGGTACAAATAATCTATAAAGCAATTGATAATCTGTGTTCCAGGGGTTTTAAAGCATACAGAGGTGAAATGGGTGGTAAAGTTTTTGTGAAAAACGGGTTTATAATACAATGCAAATAATAAAATACACATTCAACGATTTTACCATGGGAGTGCCACCGCCGATGTTTTTAATCTCGGCTGCCGGCAGTAATGTACCCAATGACATTTTTGTTCCCAATGACATGGCGTTATTTATGGGTGCCGGCGCCGGCAGCGGAGGCACTCTCATTTTACCATACTAACCCTAAGATGGGGTGTTAAACTTTGTAAGCGTAAATTCTATTGCGTGGCCTGATTAACTCAAATTCTGGTAACTTACCTAGAGATAACAAAACTTTAAACTAAGGAAAAAAGTTTCGTGTCTTTTTTGTAGTTTTCGAAAATTAGGTAGGTAACGTCTACAAGGGAGAAACTGATGAAGTTTACAAAGACAAAGTAAGTAAGTAGGTACCTATCTATCCTTCAAAATTTTAAACGCGTGCCAACTAGCAGTGACCGCACCCACTGCTGGTTGGCAACATGAAAAGACTCTTCAATCGGTTCTCGAGCTTATTATCGCCGGGTCTCACGTTGATGGACAACAAATTGGTCTCTTATAAAGAATCGAGGCCGAATGTCAGTTCTGGTAGCCCCGTATTGCGTCCCTTCGGATAAAATAGATGTAATTTAATAGATACCTACTTAAGTACCTAGATCTTCAAATCGATATCAAATAAATTTTTTTAAACCCGAAATGAAAATTCATGAAATTATGTAATATTACGAAACTATGTATAGTCGACCAAGCTTTATCAGTTTTGACAACAACTTCACGTAAAATAAAAATTCACTAAGGCTGAGACTTTTGTTCATGTACCTACGAGATTAACGTAGGTAATTGCACAGAATAAATAGGTAATTGGTTGATTGTAAGCCAATTAAAGCATAGGTTAAAATTGCATTCTAATTTAATCTTTCTTTTAAAAGCAATATAACATTACCGTGCAATAGGTATTAATTTTCTTCATTATTATATAAAATATCACTAGAAACTATGGAGTTTAAATGTTAGAAACCATTTTCGACGATTGATCTTTTCTTCTCACTAGGCGTTATTTTTAGAAAAATGCATATCTACATATTGACTTATTATTTTAATGAATATCAACAATGTTTTGTTTGTAACAGTGCTCAGAGGACCTTGCGCCTAAGTAACAGCCGATGGTTTTGGATGTCATTGCAGAGGAATTTGGGAGGCTATGCAGGGTAGGTACAGCAGACTCGTCGGGTCAATGAGAAGCCAATTGTTAGCAGTCATTGAAGCGAATGGCGGAAATAAATGCTATTAATTTTATGTAGGTAGTTAATTATTATAAGTTTAGGATAGACTTTTTTGTTTTTTTAACTTTTTTCGTATTTGAAATGTTGAAAAACATGTTTAAAATTATTTTATCTTTATCCTTTAATGTGAGACCTTTTACAACTTTGCCGCCATGTTTGACCGATATATTAGGATGTAAGTTGCGAAACTAGTAACTCAACGAATCAGAAAACACGCTAAGCTAGAAAAATCATAATAATAAATTAATAGATATTTATTTCTAAAATAATTACATAGAGTTAAGAAATGTTTTGGTGTCTAGAAAATTTTATCAATGAAATGACATAACAGTTCTAAGTTTAAATTAAAAACCATGCGAACCAGTGCGAGTCAGACTCGCGCACGAAGTGTTCCGTACAATCCGTACCATTATCTATACTATGTAAAAACGGCAAAAAAATCATGTCTGTTGTATGCGAGCCCCCCTTAAATATTCGTTTTATTTTAATTTAATTATTTATTTTTAAAGTGAATATATAACTAAATATTCTGTGAATATTTCAAGCGTCTACCTCTTGCCGTTATCAATATCGAGCAAAAACGAGCTAAAAAATCACGATTGTTGTATGGGAGCCCAATGATAATATAAACTACTATAGATACGTTGCCCGCGCTCTGTAGTGGCTAGATGAATGCAAGGTAATTGCCTGACATCCATTTAGTCGCGTAGCAACCGTTGCCGCGGCTGTACGTGAAATTGAAATAACTTGTGTGTAATAACTTTCTCTATTAGCGAAAAAAAATGCCGTCCTGTGTGTATAGAATATGTAATAATTATACTGCAACTGTAAAAGATAAAAAAGTGTCATTTCATGCGTAAATATCAAGAAAAAATATTTATTTAATTTAATTTTTTTCGATGCAGCATAATGGCGGCTAGCGAGGAAAATCGGCAACTTTGCATCAGTGTTTATAAAACCTACATTGTTTTTATTTCGATAAATTGTATTATTTGAATATAATAATATGTTTTATTAAACCTAATCTATACTAATATTATAAAGAGGTAGAATTTGTTTGTTTGTTTGTTTGTTTGTATGTAAGAGGTAATCTCCGAAATTACTCATCCGATTTCAAAAATTCTTTCACCAATAGGAAGCTACGTTATCCCTGAGTGCTATAGGCTATATTTTGGGATCAAAAAATTAGGGATCCGTAAATTAACGGGAGCGAAGCCGCGAGCAAAAGCTAGTGATCAATATAATAGACCAATACTCGAATCGTACCTATCTCAGCAAGAGGTCATCACAGACATTTAACATACATATGAGATTCTTACTTGATTTCTTTGATTATATACTCGTAGATAAAGATTTTTATGTTTATATTACATTTTGTTTTATTAATTAAATAACTATAATTACTGTTGCTAAATACTGCATTCATAATTTTAAGGATAGAGAATAATATTATTTTACCCAAAAATCTACTACTTACCTACCTATATCAACACGAGAAAATTGAGTGTAAATTTTTCCCCACATGCCTCTTTTTGTACGCGCTCGACCAATGAGCATGCACCAAAAAATAATGACGTAACCTAAGATACATATTTATCTCTCTCTAACAACAGGAATTCCTTATGTGACATTTAATTTTCTTTCCTTTTTCGTACGTTTATGTAGCTATCCAGCTACCGATAGTATTTACGCTGATTTTGAGTGCCGTGATGTTGATGCATGACGTGTCTATTTATAATACGTCATTGTGGGAGCCACCTTAAATATTATTTTATTCTGTTTTTTAGTATTCATTGTTATAGCGGCAACAGAAATACCTACATCATCTGTGAAAATGTCAACTGTCTAACTATGACGGTTCATGAGATACAGCCTGGTGACAGACGGACAGACAGAAGGACAGACGGACAGCGGAGTCTTAGCAATAGGGTCCCGTTTTACCCTTTGGGTACGGAACCCTAAAAACAGTTAGGTAATAAAATAAACGTCACTGATGATTTCTAACTGTCACATGAATCTTGTAAGCGAAAATAGACCTTGTCGTTTGATGTGTAAACGACATTCAGCCTTATAAGGTGGTAAAGCAATTTTATGGTCGACTATACATTTACTTTTACATAATAAGGCTGTGAATAATTAACCGGAGCCGAATTACCTAATATTAAGTTACGGAACGAGGACGAAAAGTGATAAATTAATCGGTAGGTACCTATTACCTACCTAATTATACGTACAGACTATAGGTACCTTCGAAAATCGTTTTTTAATTAATTATGATGGGTCTTTAATTTGTAAATAAATAACGATAAAGGGCCATTGATTTCAAATAAAAACAAAAGAAATCTCGAAATCACGAGAATAAGTACCTAACTTAGGCCTCGTACACACTACAGGCTCTCTCGTTCATCACACTAGCTTAGCGTCTAGTGTCCTGCTGGCTTGTTACAGCAGCTTGGTACAATTGGCGAGGCGTAAGCTGAGCTTTGCATTTGTGTGTGAGAATGAATGTAAACGCGTCCTTTGCTTGGTTTAAACCGGTTTTACTGCTTTTTGGCAATCGATTCTATGTGCACTCACACAAATGCAAAGCTCAGCTTAGGCCTCGTCAATTGTAGCGATCTTGCACTAAGCGCGCCGTACATTCCGATCCTTATATTTACATTGCATACGTTTCTTTTCTTTTATGCGTCTCGCTAGACACTATAACGCGAGGTAATCCACCACGAGGCCTTAATTAAGGGCGGAAACATCAATAATACATAATCAATAGTTTTTTGGCTTTCTAGGGCATTGACCTGCCGACTTATCGATATATTTCATCCACGGGTTTAATAGATATATAGAATGGTTTTAATAGATATATAGAATGGTTTTAATAAAGTAGATACTACATATTTATCAAACAAAACTACCAAACTAAACAAAGGTACTCAATTTTTATTTATATGAATTTCAGAGGTAAGTCAAACCTAATAACAGTTAAAAACTGGTTTGAATAGTACCAAAACACTACTGCCACACCTGCGTACGATGTATCGGTAACCAAACAGTTTTTGATAAGCAGAATGGAATTTATCTAATCGTTCATAAATAAACGCTTTAAAAGTCATCAAATTCTGTGTAGAGATATGACGTCATACGTATACCTATAGTAATACATATAAAAGGAAATAGGCAAGCAGGGCAGGTACCTAACCTACTAATGATTAAGTCGCTCAATTACTGCCTTTGCAGTTTACAGCTGGACTTCTACCCTTCTCGAGTACGTACCATAGACATAGTATATGTCGATGGTACGTACCTACTGTTGAATATTTGTACCACTTTAAACATTTCGGAACAATAAAACCGGCCAAGTGCGAGTCGGACTCGCGCACGAAGGGTTTCGTACCATTATCTATAAAAACGGCAAAAAAATCACGTTTGTTGTGGGAGCCCCCTTAAATATTAATTTTATTCTGTTTTTTAGTACTTATTTGTTTTTATAGCGGCAACAGAAATACATCATCTGTGAAAATTTCAACTATCTAACTATCACGGTTCATGAGATACAGTCTGGTGACAGACGGACAGACAGACGCATAGACGAACAGCGGAGCCTTAGTAATAGGGTCCCGTTTTACCCTTTGTGTACGGAACCCTAATAAAACAGGTGAATTAAGTACTTAGTTACTTTTCTCGTAACTGGTTTGTAGAATAACCAAACTTTTATGTGCCAGGCGACCTACGAGGATGCCAGTAACTACATTTGAGACGTTTGTACGCTATAACATCACTTGGCGAGGCATCTTGGACATAACCTGCATAGCGTTGCCATACAGTGAAAATCTCGGGAATGCATTTGGTCATGAAGTTAATAGAAAAAAAAACAGACTTAAAAAAACTGAAAGGAGTAAAATAATTACCGTATTTATTATAAAATTAAGTTTCTTAAGACGGTGCCTTCTATTTTTTTTCAGCGTAGAATTACACAGACTTCTGAAACTGTTAATTGTATAATAATAAATATGGTATGGTTCGCAACAAAAGTAGCTGAACATTTGAGTTTTTAAACTTGGCATTAATTAGAAAACTAATTGTTTTAAAACAAAAAGTTTAATAGATACCTAGAGCTGCTAAATACAGCTCTAAGTATGTTTTACTACTACTAGCTACTTTTGTTGCTGACTGTACCTATGTAGTTATTTCACTCCTTTCAATTTTTATGACGTCTGTTCTTACTATTTTTCTATTAATTGCCTGAGACTATACGGAATTTCATGACCCGTGAGTGAATATTCTCGCAAACGGCCTTTGGGGCTAGTGTCATCCGCGTATGTGTTTCACGCAAGTGTCTTTTGCTTTTGCGTAAGTAACTTTCGCGCAAGTGTCTTTTCGCGCAAATGGCCTTTCGCGCAAGTGTCCCCTACCCATTACTTCGGCGTTATTGTCTTTTGTCTTAAACAGTCGTCCGTAATAAAATTCCTTCATGATGTCACGAATGATGTCAGGGAGCCAAGTTAAGAAGCAATAAAGTGACAACTAGATACTAGATTATTTTTAGCCTAGGTAATAATCTAGGAATCACGGTCTGGCTTCGTACATGATGCTTAAGATAAATAGAACTACTAGGTACTATAAATAAAAATGATTGTTTCGAAAAAGTGTTTAAATGTAGGATGCGTAATAAGAAGTATTAATTCATGTTTCTGAGAGATAATAGGTCTGACTCAACCTTGAATACGAATAGGTGACAAAGTAATAATTTGGTACCGGTTACGGGCCGTATTTTGAAGATATTTTCATATCGGCCCTAGAATATGCTTTTATAATACTTGCTTGTTATTTTTGGAGACCAAGCATTGGTCTCCAAAAATAACTTACGACAACACGCATGTGTTAAACTTATTAGAATTTTTAAAATTTCGCTTTTCACTTTACGGTCTCTTTCATATTTAATGATAATCTGGGTACTAGGCTATACCAGCTAAACCCACTTTGAGAACTAAGTTTTCTTGAATATCAATCAGATAAAGCGTGACGTGAATTTCCAACAAACAAACAAAACTTTCCTCTTGTTCGATTACGATTACTTACAACGGCCTAATCTCAAAATAAGCGTGAAGTTACCTATAAAATGTTTTCTTATTTGTATTCATGTCTGTTCCGTGCACTAGAAGTGTCTTGGGAATAGGTAGGTAATAGGTATCAAAGGATTGAGTCTCATAATAAAATACCACGCAATAATATGCCTACATATACCTAACTCTACAACTAATTTCAATTTACAATATAGGTAAGTACCTATCTATCGATAAACGAATAGTTACTTGTTTGTTTGTCCATAAATAAAAATAATTTATACCAGGTGAAAGTTATCCACCAACTTATAAACACAGCACCCATATAACAGCAGGCAGGGTCAACGAAACCATTAATTGGTTGTAGAATTATTTTGACGTGTGCTTCCCAAAAAGTTACCTAGTACTTAAACGTTTAAACTTTTACTTATTTTATTTATTCAATTCCTTTCATAGGAATTTAATAAAGAAAATTAAGTAGGTATTTGTTAAGAGCAGACTTAGTGCATTCGCGATAATTTAATTGATGTAGGAAAATATTTTGAACGTTGTTATTGTGATGCAACATTTATCCAAGTAACTATCTGTCTGTTTATCAAAGATTGTATTTTACATTGTTATAGCTGTACCCTCGTGAACATGTAATTTATTATTTGCTTTAAAGATTATTTATACCTACCAAGTTTCGAGTTTTCAATAAGATTCTCCCAACTTTGACACCACTTTTAAACCCATTACGGGTTGAATTTCCAAAAAAAACCGCTTTAGTGCGTGCCTACTTAATGGAAGGTAAGGAAAATTTGTGCAAAATTTCCAGTTTCAAAATCCAGTGTGACGTGATGAACCAGTCAGTTATGACATGTTCTTTCACATGTATAAGATTAAAAGATAGATCCAACGATACTTAATAATCTGGAGGCCAATTCCACTAAGTAACTATTTTTTTTAATGGCAATTATTAGTATAACTAGCTTTCGCCCGCAGCTTCGCTTGCGTGAAATTTTTAACCCGTTAAGTGTCGATTTTTCATACAAACTTTCATCCCCTATTTAACTCCCTTAGGGGTTGAATTTCGAAAAATCTATTCTTAGTGGATGCCTACGTTACAAAAGGAACCTACTGTCAAAATTTCAACTTTCTAACCCCAGCGGTTTAGGCTGTGCGTTGATAGATCAGTCAGTCAGTCAGCTTCTTCTTTTATATGTATAGATTGGTCCCGTGAATAGGAATCACCTGCGTGGTTAGATACGGTAGAACTACTAGTAAACCACCTTGTAAATGAGTTATCGTAGGAGTGTAATCTTTCAAAACTATGAGGTATACGCGTAGGTAGGTCGCAGGTAAACGCCTATTAAACAAAAATATTTTTTAAATGATATCATCGAAACAACGTAGTACAAGAATAATATTATACACTTTAAGTAAAAACCTTGTTAAGAATACTCTAACTGGCCTAATGGAACGCACCGAGGTTTCTGTTGCCTGTTAATTTTTTAAATAGAATATGTACACAAATTATCTTACCGGTTTTGTAGCGCAGCGCACAACACGATTTACTAAACCACGACTTCGGCGACCAGCGTCGTCACTTTCCACTATAGGACTGACGATGTGAAACTAATATACATTGAGTAACACTTCGCGCGTACCCTTATCTGGATGACGGAATGTTGGTTTTACTATGCGCTTGGATTCATGATGGCCTGTTATTTTACGTTAGATTTGTAGTAAGGTATAAACAACAGCCAAGATCATGACATCTACGCAACTACGTTGTGGATATTCTTATCGAATTTATAATACGAAGTTGCGCTTACGCAGCTGCATAGGAATGTTAGTAATGTCTCTGCATTCGTACATTGTTTTTTCCTTAGATACAATAAAAATACTTAGAAATGGACTTTTTTGTGTGTCAAGGCTGTTTAGAAGTAGAAGAGCACACAAATTCGTTGGTGGACTCAGAATATCAAAAAAACAGACGATGAAATGAGGGTGTCTTTCTCGTATTTTTTACGCTTAGTGTCATAGTAACTTTTTGAGATAATCATCATTCTTTAAGCCTTACCTAGATGCTTTTATAAAAAAAAAACACTTTTCGATCACGCCATTTGCGTTACACATAGTAGAACAGCTTGCGATAAAGCGTATAGTGTGAACGTCATGCTATTATAAGTACCTAGTTAGGTATAGCTTAAGACGCATTATGCTTTACTATAGCGAAATACCTACTTGTGGGTATTTTAAATAATTATAAAATTGTAAGGAGAATGGGAAAAAAAACCAGAACTAACAGAAACGACTTGTATTGGTATTTGTCACAGTTAATGTCCTAAACAATACTGTGAATAATTTTTTTTCCTAGGGTCCGGGAGAATCCGGCAAAATGAGGTCAAAGTTTGAAAAATAACACTTGTATTAAACCCGTCATCAGTTATACTTTAAGTGACCTGCGGATTAGTACCCCCTTTCCGATTAACCTTGTATAATTTTACCGTAGACCACTGTTGGGTATAGGCACCGCTTATAAATTGTCACCACATCAGGTGCTTGCTCTGAAAATGAGTTAAAACATTATAAAAGTTCTTAAGGTGATTCAATTAAATTGATAAATAATTCAACATACTTATTCCATTTCTGTAATGTGAGATGGTTAATTTTTTAATTAACCTTTATTGTCCCACTGCTAGGCAACGGTCTCTTAGTACCTATAATTATAATAATATCACAGGAGAAATGTACAATTCCCAGTTTCCCCAAACAGCAACTTATAGGGGGTGCACCCTTCTACTATCCGTGCAAACTATCAACAATCAGGGGCCTGGGCCTAATTCTCCTAAAATAAATTTTGATATATCACAACCGAACCAAGGCCGAACCGTTCATTCAGACAGTTCTCAATTTCAAAAGCTACCAAATTGTTTGACACAAAAAACAAAATCAATCATTTTGAAAGTTTTCGAAAACAAAAACTGACTGACGGTTGTGGTTCAATTGCGTTTGGCAACAATTTATTTTAGGAGAATTGGGCCCCAGCAATTGGTAATACAGTAGACTCTCGATAATTTGACTCTCGTTAATTTGAATCTTTCGATAGGTAATTTGTTTTTTTCCCAGTCCCTTGAAAAATACTCGATATATTGAATGAAATCAATATTAATTGGTCCCCTCAGTAATTTGGAGTTGAAGGATTAATATCTTGCCCGCAAACATGCAATAATTTGAAGTCCGGGCTTCCCTACTCTCTACATAATTATAATTTGAAGCTCTCACCACTATAGAAAATTCATTGGGCAATCATAAACTGAAATCGCTAACCCAACAAAAAATTACAATCTTCTTTTCAAAATGATTGTGAATTAATTGTACTTACAAATACTTAAAATAATAAATCACGAATTTTGATCAAACTCTTGTTTAAGTACTTGATTTATTTTCTCCCTCTCTCTTGGTTATACGAGTAGGTATATGTATTGGTAATTTGAAATTTTACTCTGGTCCCTTGAGTGTCAAATTATCGAGAGTCGACTGTAAACCCGTTATAGGCCGTATTGGAGTTGGAGCGTCATAAAGGTAAACAATTGACTCTGCGGTTACCGGTAGTCCTCTGGGTAAGCATCTAGTGTTCCCTGACTATGAACGTTATCAACGTATGGAGTAATTAGAAATATTACATATTTACAATTTTAATTGGACTATCTGAAGCGAAAGAAGTATATGTACCTAAGGATCGTAGCATGTGGCGTTCTACAGTTTCTGCCTATCCCTATGGGAAAAAGGCGTGAGTTTATGTATGTATTGGACTATCTTTAGAATTTTGATAATGTTTCAATCCATTTTCTGAGCAAGCTCCTGTGGTGACAATTTATGAAAGTGCTACATCCAGCAGTGCAGTGCGGTACAGTAATTGCTATAAATATTTGTTTATTTGTGCACTACACGAACAAATATTTTTATTATAAACTTTGACCTCATTTTATTGTGTTCTCCCGGAGCCTAGAAAATAAAAATATGCAGGATTGTTAAGGACATTACTTAACTGTGACAAATATCAATATGAGTCATTTCTGTTGGATCTGGGTTTCCGATATATGAAATTTGCCCATTCTCCTTTCTCGAAATCTTCTTTCTGACTTTCGGCTAGGGTACATGTAGTGCTAATTTATTGCATACAGACCTACTATAACACTTTACAAGAAATACGTCGACTACGAGTTCACCCTGCATAACTCCACCATCCAGGGCCGGATCATGCCTAACCTAACTGCTTATGGGCCCTGCGGCCCGAGAAAAATTGTTTTTTTTTAAATATTTTTCCTCAGAATAATTTAATTTGATGCTTTCATTTTACGAAGGCTAAATTCTAAAGGTCGATGATACTTCATCCAAAACTTCGAATAATTCTACAACTTTGTAGGAATAGGCCGTATAAGTAGATAATCTGCCAGAACATGAATTCCTCAGATAATGTTAATCTAACGTTGATAAAATCGGCCCTTAATCCATGAATTAGTAGGTAAGTTAGATAAATAACAGGTTCATTAATCTCATCATGAAAATGGTAATGATGAATCTCTTTTAACAAACATAATATATTATAATGTTAAAGTTGCATTAATAATGAAAAGATACTTTATCATTGTACAGTCAGCATCAGAAGTCGATGAGCAACTCAGGTGTCCAAATAATTAAACACATTCAAGATACCAAAAACATCTATGCAACAAAACTGTTCAAATTGTTTTGAGCATCATAAACTCCAAATATATCTGAGCAGTCACAATGTCAAATATTTATTTACAAACTAAAAGTCTATGGTAAGTAAACAAGCTAAACATTCAAAGGTAACTAAGCAACATGTTATTCAGAAGGTCAGGATAGCAACGTAAAATGAATTGTATTTGATTGTGCTTAGAGTCGTAAATTAAAAGTTCAAAAATAGATACAATGTGTACTATTGTGTCAATACAGCATTTTTTTCTTTTTCTTCATATAGCTATATCCCTTTCATTTCGTGCGTGACGTCATTGACGTGTCTTTTGTTTATAATATAATCTGATAGTCAAGTTATAGGAAAACATCGTAAGGAAATTGAAACGAGTATTTATTCCACGCGAAAGCCATTAAATTCGCAACAATCAGTTTGAATGAAACTGAAATTTTTATTTGCTACATTTTCTACTATATCTTCAGGAATTGAATTCGTATTAAATAGGTAGGTATTTTGTAGGTACCTACAAAATACCTCGGTTCATTTTAACTATGTTTCGGGTTGATAACCGTGTCCAAAAAAGTACAAAATCTGTTAAACGTCAATTTAATTACTCGGTTAAAAGATATCTAACGATGTAAAATCAGCCCGACTAAGCACGCACTGAGTGATAATATGATTTTACGCAAGCGGTTTTCAAATGCTTCTTTTTCTATCGTGTCGGCACGAGGTATACAAGAATAGCTCATGCCGTGGTGAAAAGATTAGCCAGTCAGCAAGGATGGTAGCGAGGCTGACTGCCCAGGGTGCGCCGGACGTACCGAAGTATCGAATAGAATCACTCGTGGAGGCTCTTTTCAATGCACGCCTTTTTTTCAAATGCTAAAAGCGGCTTATCTATGAACATGCACTGTAGCCTGATTTTAGTAGTCAGTTATCATCGAATCGCATCGAATATACCTTTAGCCAAAATCTAGCACGATACGTTTTAAAACAGTCACTTTAAAAAGAACCGCTAGTGCGTGCGCTGGTATAGAAAGCCATACGCGTTACATTTAGTGGCTCACTGCCTGCCTTTAATTGCAATGCCTGCCTACATTTTAATCTTAATAACGTCACAGGACACTGTACACCTTACAGCGATAACACACTGGCATGGCGGTCGAATCCATGTTGCTACAAAGAGACCCACTGGCAGTGCGAACAGTAGCATATACGTGCGTTCGGTTTTTTTGAAGCGCGAAATGTAATGCGCTTGAATGCGCGCATGCAAAAACTGTAAAAAAAAGTAATAACCGACTAAAAGAACATAAAATTAACAGTTTCAAAAGTCAGTGGCTACAATTTTTTTTCAGTGTAGAATTGCACCGTCTTCTGCAACTGTTAATTTTATCTTATGGTAATTATTTTACTCCTTTTAGTTTTTTTTTGTAGTCGGTTTTTACTTTTTATAAGTTTATTTTTTATTGAATACGTTTTAGTGCCATAAATTAAACCCTCTCTCCTCCATACTCTCTCTCCCTCTCTCTTCATAACCCTTATTTTTGACTTTACCGTAGTCGGGTATAATAAGCCCTTTCATGCTATACCTTACACGATTTTTATGTACATTTCTCAAGATTGATGATGATGATGAGATTTGATTATGTCAATTTCTATTTCTCATTCTATGTCGCACACTACTATAATGGAATTGTCATGAATATTCATGATCTACTATTTTAAAAAGAGTATTCATGGAATTTCTTACCGGCTCTTCTTCATAGAACCTACCTTTGGAACCGTGCACCTAGTTTTGACGTTTTAAAAGTGCCTGTAATCTATTTGAAATAAAAAACTTTGACTTTGACGATATAATTCAAACATTCCGGTAAATGGGGGGGGGGGGGGGGGTTACGCACCCCCTCATTTTTTCCAGTAGTCAGTTACCAACAACACGTACAAACAAAGCAATATTAGTTATTTCAAAATTTTGCTTTGATCCGATGAGGAGTTCCGTTCCATATCTCTGAAGTTCATGGTCTAATCATAACAACATTTTTAGGGGACTAAACGAAAATTACCTATACCCTCTCCAAGAAAAAAAGAATTTTTCAAATCGGTTAATAAATGACGGAGTTATGAGGTAACAAACATAAAAAAATACAACCGAATTGAGAACCTCCTCCTTTTTGAAGTCGGTTATAAACGAGCATAAACCAAGGTCTGTAACCGCCCTAAAACGTCTAGGTTTGTAACAGGCCTTAGTATCACTGAGAAATATATTGAGAAATGGTTATTGTTTACATATTTTTGAACACTTTGGTTGCTTAGTTACATTTGACTACCTCAGTTGACAAGATGATTTGTTTGCATAGAAATATTTGAATTGCGAGTGTTCAGATGATTTTGATACATTGGATGCTAACAATAATTTGAATGCTATTGTTGTGCAGATGTTAATGTGTTTTTGAGAGTGTAGAATTATCTGAGTACCGTAATCCGAGGATACTTTGATTAGTTTTTGAGCTTCATGTATTATATCTTATTTATTTTTGATTTTAGATGCTAATACAAAAACATTTTATATAAACTGAATTAACAGATTTATGTAAAACCAAATAGGCTAAATAAAAAAAATAACAGAGCATTGTTTTCGAGAAAAAAAGGAGAAATGTTCATTATCAAACTTGGACCGTGGAGCTTCTACTTTGATGATCTCTGTTCTATTATTGAGTTTCATAGTAGCCCCAATCGAGAAATCTAAAAATCGTTTTTTTTTACATAATCAGGGGTGTAATTTAATATTTTTTATCTTCGCCATCTAACATCGCAGACACCTCTATACCGAATGGTAAAATAGGAAAACTGTTAATGTTCCCTACAATATTACATTAAAATGCATAAGTTCCATTTTCACAGAGGTATTTGACCAAATGCAATATTTTTTAGTAACTATCAATGTCGCCCCTGTATTTTAAAGTAACCTCGGTTTACCGGTACCTGAATTGCTTCTATGTATCTGATGTTGACTGTACATAGCCTTCAGTCTTGGCGTACATATTTAATACTTAGTCCAGAATCCCAAGTTCTGCCAAGGGAAGCTTGTGAATAAGGAATGCAATCTCGTTCTCGCGCGATCTCGTTTTCGCGAGATCTCGGCATTTTTTAGCGAGATTGATCTGGGCCGAAAAATGGGTAATTTAATAAAAAATAATAAAAAAGTACAATACTTCACAAGTTGTGAAGTATAGTACTTTTCAATCATAAAACATTAGATGATGCCGTGTTTAACATTTTCTTTTACATTTCTACTAACTTTTATGACGTAGGTAAGTAGGTATGTTATGCGTTACCTATGCTATAGTCAATGCTTTATTATTTTTAATGGAACATCATTGACTGCAGTTTATGAGCTATTAATTATAATAGTCCAGTACGCAGTTAGTTCCGTAACTATAGATAATCGAATACAGTAGGTATCAAAAAAATTTTCAACTTCATTCTTTAAAGCGCAAACTAGCAGTGGGCGTAAAATAAAAAGCACAAAAAAAGCGTCGAGCACGCTTAGAGAAATATAAGCAGATTTCGTGTACAGACTTTTTAGAACAGATTATAACTACCTACTTGGGCATTAACCGGATTGTTTTTTTTCCGTTTCGTATGCCCTAGGTGGAATATAAATATGTATTATTATTATAGTAAGTATAGCTGTGCCCACGACTCCGTCCGCGTGGAATTCGGAAACCAATATTGTGTCGCAATAACTAGGTACTTATACAATCTATACATATAATAAATCTGTAGACATGTTGTGTCTGTACATAGCAAATATTTTGAAAAAACCTGGTTGGGATGTTAAACTATAACCAATAGAACCCATTTTTAACATTTTTGTAATTTTTGTCTGTTTGTCTGTTTATCTGTTTGTCTGTTTGTCTGTTTATCTGTTTATCTGTTTATCTGTTTGTTTGTTCAAGCATCACGTAAAAACAACTGATCCAATGTTGTTGACTTTTATAAATAAATATTGTGCTTATCTCCAAGTAACATATGTTTTTTGTTTCATCGCAATCGGTTCACGCAATCAAAAGTTATGCGAATTTTAAGTTTTCTAGAAGAACTTAGCATGTATTTGTGTATACCATTTCTTTTCAATAGATGGCGTTACGTGTATCAAATCACGTTGTGAGGAAATATAATCAACGAATATATTACTATTCTCAGTCTACGGAAGGTCTATTGAAATGCTATCCGAAGAAGGTACTAACTAAGCTTTTATAAAAAAAACGAAGATAATGTTATTTAAAATGTATTAGGTACCTATCTATCTGAATGGCAGTGGAAGAGAAATACATTCAATTTCACAAGCGAGTGTAGGTATTCTAAATTTATTGTGCAAGGCAATACGATAGATTAATTTGAAATACTCATATATTTTATTATGAATACTTAAATACGTATTTATAAATCTATTTACTATTAATAAAATTCAAAGTGCACTTTGTCTGTAATTAAATATTTTTCCAAAATTTCGATTCGGTGGTACTATACAGAAACCATAACATTTTTTTTTAGAATTATTAGTGTCTGTTTGTCTTTCCGTCCGGACATCACGTAAAATCCCGTGGATGGATTTTGATGGGACTTTCGCTGATGTGTTGCGTAAAGAGCGACAATTTTGCTGGTACATATATCATCACGCTATTGTTCATAGGAGCCGAGCAGCGGTACATTATTTCCACATACTGCGAAGTATAAGCTTAATATTCGGATCGTAAAATCGCGTGAATCGATTTTGATGGGCCTGCGCTTATGCTGGTATATAAACTATCACGCTATTGCTCATAGATGCTTTTTCTTTTTGCCTGAACCGGGAATCAAACTGACAAAGCTATACCATCTGGTGGCACCTGTTGATAATATCTTTACGGTCAATAATCAGGATCAAATCTCTCCAACAAACACACTGTCTTAAATTGAACGAAGTGGAAAAAATAAGAACTACTTAACAACAATTAATAAGTGCTTGAATTTAAATGTACCTAAGTCAGTCAATTTTCGTTTTATGGTCTTCCATCAATTTCAGACACAATGTTTATTGGAGCGATTTGATCCGTATTATTGATCCTATCGATTGGTGAAATAAAAATACAGATGATATTTTTTCGCATAATTGGGTTGGTTCGATTTCCAGATCAAACTTTTTGAAATCTTTGAAAGCAGTACCTATTTCTAACTTATAAAAATAAAATGAAGTCTTCTATAGGTGAAATTTTTATATACCTATAAAAAGTACTTTCCTATTCCACACCTCGAATGAAATCATTTTATAGACTGCACTGCGTAAAATATTTTGATTTAGTTCGCCGATTGTGACTAGATGGCGTTGTAGCTATTTTTGTATCGCCATAAGGTTTCGTTACATTATCACAATAAATATTAATATTCAATTATAATCCATTTTAGCAAGGAAATGTATGGAAATAAGCAACGCGTTTTTAGTATTATGGTTATATGAACCTTTGCGGTCAATCAAGAAGAGCTGAAACTCTACCTAAAGAAGTGGTTTAAAAGATATGTGTCTTGGTGGGACACCTTTGTCTATTATTATAATAAATGGATTATTTAGTTGCTGCGACACAATGTTGTTTTCCGAGTTCCACGCGGACGGAGTCGCGGGCACAGCTAGTATAGAATATAAGTAACTAGAGGTAGTCAGCGTCTTCGCTCGCTTTGAATCACTCTTAATCTATTAAAAAAAACCGCATCAAAATCCGTTGCGTAGTTTTAAAGATCTAAGCATACATAGGGACAGACAGACAGCTGGAAGCGACTTTGTTTTATACTACCTATGTAGTGACGAAACAATATCGCGATTCAATTTTTTTTTCATTCGACCTCTACTTATAATTACTTAGAGGTCGAATGAAAAAAATTGAATAAATTAATTACTTGTACACTCTCACGCCTATAATTCCCGAAGGGGTAAGCAGAGGTGTTCTCTTAGAGCCATTACGCATTGACTGGTCGCCAGAGACTTGGGTCTCTCGGCGACCAAAACATAAGCATAGTCGCCCGGGCGACCGGCGAGCAAGTGCGTAAACAAAACACCTATTTAAACTATAGCAAGCAAGTCACAGTCGCCGTCGACCAAGTCTCCGGCGACCAGTCGACAGTGCATAATGGCTCTTATTACAGCAGTTTGTACACCATGTTTCCTCTTTTGTATTTAGTTCCATGTAATGGGTGGCAAGTCTATTACCATACGTCGGGCACAATTATGGTGCCAGGGGGTCTACTCCCTAAGCACGAAGTCCGTGGTTTCGGCCTTAGTTACGAGCGTTTCCTACTCCCTATCACCTACGGACATACGATTATTTCGGGGCCCGAACTAAGAATGAATGACAGCACGAGTTGACAGTTGTCCCTACTACCGATGTGTTTTTGCCCGTCCGAAAAGTTGAACTTGACACTTGTTTTGTTCACTGCTACGTTTCGGGCTAAGTACTTTCGGACGGGTGACTAACTTCGTTTAGGGAGTAGGCCCTCAGGTACGCTTGTCCGGCGACAGAGGGGAATTATGTTCTTAACGGACATATAATAAAGCATCGATGTATCTATGTAGGTACACACAGGTATCCATGGGTGAAGCTAGAACTGGATTTGGTCTTGGATCTTCCCCATGCTATTAAGAAAAGTGGGGAATACCCCCTGTATGCAAATAAAACTATGTTTGCACTATACGGAGCACGTGACCAATTTTTAACCGTCTTCAAAAAGGAGGAGGTTATTCTGGTCTATTTTTTATGTTGTTACTATATTTTTATACTACATATAACTTTCCTTTTGTAATTTTTTGTTAGGCTTAATAAGTGTACCACTATTATCAGTCTGATGTTTTAAAATTTATTTTATAGGTATTTTTAAGTGTAATGAACATAAAAATGTTTTGATAATTTGTAGGTATAGGTACAATAAAACAATTAAAAAAAAGAATTGCTTTACTGAAAAAAATTTAAGTACCTACTGCTTTACAATAACATGATATACCTACATGCTTACAATACAGGTATTTTCAATTTTGAATTTAAGATACGAATCTGATGGTTGAAACCTTTGAGCATAATCAAAGGTTGAAACTTTTAGTCAATCATGAAGCATCCATGCTACATTTTCATAATAAATACTTAACACATATCCCCTATCTAATTAGTTCGTTACATAGACACTACTAGACACCAAAGTTTCATTTTATTCAAAGATTTTGGCATTCCTTTGATTTAAAATTAATGCAAATTATGATGGCAGTTAATTCATGATGTCATAAGATTAATTTTATTAGATATTACAAAAACATTATAGTTAAATAATGTTCATTTGACTAGAATAGTGCTTATAACTAGCAGGGTCCTCTTCCCTCCATCATCGCTTGAGCACAGAACCTCGGGAACTGTACTACTGCTAGCAAGAAATCTGAGAGACACTGAAATCAAATAACGAAATCATGTAAGTATAGATACAGAAATCATCAACGATGGGTGGCTTTAGGGCGTTCGCTACGTTAAGCGTGCGCACGCGGCGGGTACCCGCCTCGCGTGTGTGTATTGAAAAATAGTATGTACAATACGGCCGACGTATGTTGGCGAGTCTGAAGTAGAAAATGTCTACTGCGCAGCTAATCAGCTAACTTCAGACTCGCCAAGATACGTTGGCCGTATTGTTGGTATTGTACAAACCCGTCTCACGCGTCCGCGCCAGTTAGCGCTGCTCATACTATCTTTCAATACACACACGCGAGGCGGGTACCCGCCGCGTGCGCACGCTTAACGTAGCGAACGCCCTTACACTTCAATATTATGGACAATACGAGATTGTTCATGTTATTGTCCTTTTTTGTAACGTGATGGTGCCGATTGCATTAACCATCAATAAACATTGATGTCAATTACGCTAAGAGTTGATCAGGGGAGCTAATAATGTGCCATTTGTTGAATCATATTACGTTCACCGCATTTTAAGTGCTAGTGGACTGTATCTGTATAGTCTGCATAATATCCGGTCGGCAGTGGTCACACAATTGCACTAACTGCATCTTACTGCCTTCAACTGCATTTGATAGTTGCGGTCGGGATGCATTCCTTCTGTCTTGGCTCTTTCAAACCCATTTCTGATAGGAACGAAATTTAAGCCGTGTGGTGCCGGACTTATAAATAGTACTACCCGTTTTTTTTTTCCCTTCGGAAAATCCTCATGGATACCCTTCGCCCGGGGAAGGCGAAGGGGTATCCGGACTCTTACCGGCTAAAAACCCACGGTGTTCCTTCTTCTGACCCTTGACTGGGGTCGCGGGATTCGCAACTGCATGCACCGCGACCCCCGCAGGCCTCGGTCCGCCACTCACTGGCGGACCTCTGCTTCTGTGGGGCCTTGCCTTGCCCCACGTCCTCCTGAGAAGCGCGCACGGAACACTGCGCGTCGCCTTCTCGGGCCTGTTACTGGTCGGGCGGCGGGTCCCCCAACCTGCCGCCCGCAGGCCACACACTACGGTGGCCGGAGATCGTCGCGCGCCCTCCGGCTCCCGGTGCGTCTGGTGCGAGAAGGGAGAGTGGCAGCTGCCTCTCTCTCCCTCTCCGCTCCCTCCTTGGTCGCCATCACCTCCTCGCAGAAGGAAGCGACGGCTTCCCACGCACTCTCGCTCCCGACCATGGACAGAACCACTGCTGGAAGCGAGAGGTCACCACCGACCGCCGCGACTAGTTCGCGGCGTTGCGTCGCCCACGCAGGACACGCCTGCAGCATGTGCAGCGACGTGTCCTCGGGGCAGTCGACGCAGTGGTGACAGCCGGACGTCTGCTCCCGGCCTATGCGACACAGGTACTTGCCGAAACAACCATGTCCCGAGAATACCTGCGTCAGCCGGAAGCTGAGGGCGCCATGTCGCCTCTCCAGCCACTTCTCCATTACGGGCCTCACCGCCGCTATCGCGGCGTGCCCTGCGCTGGGTTGCGCAAGTCGCTCCTTCCATTCTGCCACTACGATCTGGCGGAGCTCGCTCCGCTCAGGCGCCGTGGAGGCGAGGGCCCTCGCGCTGCGATATCGCCAGCGCGAGGGCCCTCGCCTCCACATCCCAGGGCACGGATCCGGCTAAGAGGCTTGCCGCCTCGAAGGAGATCGTACGGTATCCCCTTATCACCCTGACGGCCATCGCACGCTGCGGTCTCCGCAGGATTGCGACGTTGCGGGCCGTCAGGGCCGTAACAAGTCACGCCGACGCCGTGGAGGAACGCAGCACCCAGTCATATCCAATGTTCCACAGGAGCGGCCCCAGGACCGACCCCTGTGGAACACCGCACGTTGTCTCTCGCCGACCCCATCCTTCCCGACCCGGGTAGATGACGGCCCTCTCTGCCAGGTAGGCCCCGACAATGCGGCGGAGGTAGGTCGGCACCCGATGGTATTCGAGTGCCGCCCGTATGCAACTCCAGGGCAAGTTGGCGATGTCTAGAGACACCGCCAAGACGACCTCGCCCCGGGCAACTGCTTCCTCCGCCTGAGCCCTCACGCGCATGATTGCGTCCACCGTGGAGCGCCCCCGGCGGAAACCAAACTGATTATCCGCCAGATCTGGCCCCACCCCAGTCATGTGCGTGACGAGGCGGTCGGCAATTAGGCTGAGATCTATAGACCCAACTTGGACTTAGCTTAGACTTTGCTCAGACTTTACTCACACAATACTTTGCTAAGTGTATGCTTAGCATAATCTTAGATTTGGAATTTATAGACGTATCACGTTGAGACTATGCTGAGCATAGGCTAAGCATACGCTAAGACGGTCGATGTCAAAATACAAGTTATTGTTTCGTTTCAAGCATTACATTCTTGATTTTTCTTTATAAATGTTTAACAATAATAACATGTAAATAATCTAGAACTACGCTCATATTTCTTCTATGTATTATTATTATAAGAATAAGCAGAAATTGGCATGCTTATAAGTGTTTTTTTTTTTTTATATAAACGAACACAATATTATATTCATTGAAACGGATCGCATCGTTTTGACATCTGCAATTTGTCGAAAAAAAGTAACTTTTAATTCATTTTTATACATTTTAAACTTAGAAAAACTTGTTTTATGTGATGTTATACTTACTACCTAATTGTTTTTATCTTAACTAATTCAGAATTAGTTATCAACATCAAGGAAATCTTCCCTAATCTGGTATTACTGAGTTGAGTCTGGTCACTTTATAATACTAAAAAATTAAAAAGTTGTGTAAATATAATGATGGTAAAGTAAATTACGGACCATTATTTTTTGTTAGGATAATAGTAACCTAAGTATTTGCTAAGTCGTCGATTTTGTGAACTTAGACTTTGCTAAGCAAGCACTCAGATGAATTCAAAGACGGCACTATAAATACTGACTTTGTCATAAGTCTAAAGTAAAGTCTGAGCAAAGTCCAAGTTGGGTCTATAGATCTCAGCCTTACTCTCTCGAAGAGCTTGCCCACCTCGTCCAGCAACACGATGGGGCGGTACGCAGACGGTGAGTCTGCGGGGAAAAATAGTACTACCCTATCTCTTCCCATGGGTGTCGTAAAATGCGACTAAGGGATACACTAGAGGATGGGCAGCAGCGTTCTCTGAGTATTTTAACAAACATGCTGCGATCGCCAACCCGCCTGCCAAGCGTGGCGATTATGGCAACCCCCCCTATTTGGGGAGGCCTATGTCCAACAGTGGACGTCTTTCGGCTGAATCATCAAGGAACGAAAGATTAACCAAATATGACATTATAAGCCCCCTAGTACGAGTACTTAACATAAGTTTAATTTTGAAATATATGAGAAAAACTATATTTTACAAAAAACATGAGAATTCCCAGGATTTAAAGGAAAAAATCCCGATGCCCGGGAATTCAAAAAGTCCGGGAACGCGAAACCCTAATACTTAAGCTATGATATTTTTTTTCGCATTTCTTCTGTTTCGATTCCCAGGTCAGGCCAGTGTCTAATGCTGTATTTCTTATTTTTAAATTTTAAACATAGAATGAAAAGTATTTTACCTCCATGACCATTGATTGTTCTGGGACACCCGCTATACAGGGCGTCCCACGACTTTGCCACATGGAGGGGAAGTACCTTAAATACTGTAGATAGAAAAATTTACTGAATGAAGACTTCATTTTTATTTTAAAAACAATACGAACTGCATTCAAAGAATTTTAAATAATCACCTGTCTGAACCGGGAATCGAACCCGCTAAATGTGAAAATAAAAAAACTGTAATTTTATTGTACTAATCGAAAGGCTCGATCAGATACATTTATTTCTTTTAAATAACATAGCATCTAAAATAAAAGGAACACCATGAAATTTAACATTTATTTGAAATAATAAGACACATTTAACTGTGCAACTTACAAACAATTTAATTTATTAAATGCTCACAATGTGTCTCTTCCTATTGATATACAAATTGTAACTCTTTTAATAATCTCGCTTACCGTTGATTTATTTATTTTTTCATGGTGAATATTTGAAATAATACTTCGAAATAGTAATAAATCAGATAGTAAGTAGTAGGTACATAAAGTCAGTTGTTATAAGCACGAGTCAGAGAAAATGCTATTCATTATTCTGAACAAAATTTTAAATTAAATGTTTAACATTGTTTGTAAGTTGCACAGTTAAATGTGTCTTATTATTTCAAATAAATGTTAAATTTCATGGTGTTCCTTTTATTTTAGATGCTATGTTATTTAAAAGAAATAAATGTATCTGATCGAGCCTTTCGATTGGTACAATAAAATTACAGTTTTTTTATTTTCACATTTAGCGGGTTCGATTCCCAGTTCAGACAGGTGATTATTTAAAATTCTTTGGATGCAGTTCGTATTGTTTTTAAAATAAAAATGAAGTCTTCATTCAGTAAATTTTTCTATCTACAGTATTTAAGGTACTTTCCCTCCATGTGGCAAAGTTGTGGGACGCCCTGTATATCTACATGGGCTATAAAATCAGTAAGAAAACGATGAATTGCACCGCCGGAATAAAATCTTTGGTCGGTTTAGCCAGCTCCAGTTACTCTAGGTATTCGGTACCTAACACGTAAGATACTAACCGTTATCGGTTCTATACAGACTGTTAAGGGAAGGACAAAGATGTAGATCCCAGCAGCAATGCTGGCTATCCAGAATGAGACGAATATGAGGACTAAAAGCCAAAGTATCGAATAGATGATGCGGCACATTTCTGAAAATAAAAAGTTTACAATTATTTAAGTATTGAGGTTACAGAACAGTATTAAAGGGGGGATAATAAAGTAACATTAGGTGAATCTTTTTTAGGGTTCCGTACCCAAAGGGTAAAACGGGACCCTATTACTAAGACTCCGCTGTCCGTCTGTCTGTCCGTCTGTCACCAGGCTGTATCTCATGAACCGTGATAGTTAGACAGTTGAAATTTTCACAGATGATGTATTTCTGTTGCCGCTATAACAACAAATACTAAAAAACAGAATAAAATTAATATTTAAGAGGGCTCCCATACAACAAACGTGATTTTTTTGTTCGTTTTTGCTCGATATTGGTAACGGCAACAGGTAGACGCTTGAAATATTCAGAGAATGTTTAGTTATATATTCACTTTAAAAATAAATAAACAAATTAAAATAAAACAAATATTTAAGGGGCCTCCCATACAACAGACATGATTTTTTTGCCGTTTTTATAGAAAATGGTACGGAACCCTTCGTGCGCGAATCCGGCTCGCACTTGGCCGGTTTTTTTATTTTTTTATTACTTGACTTGGTCGCGTTTGACCCTCGTCGCACCTGATGGTAAGCGCAGACAGGGTCTAAGATGAAGCACACGAATCCAAGTAACAGAGATATAGTGGGATTCCCCTATACCCCTCTGGCTCTCACATACACACGACGGAACACAGTAAACTGTTTGGCGCCGTACTTTAATGTGTGTGGTAGCTAGCCAGGCGGACCGTATAGATCCTACCAGCCACCAAGCAAAATTATCATATTTGGTTTCTTAGCCGTAATCATAACTAGAAGTGGATTGTACATCCAGTCGCAACTGCAAAGCATGCAACTGCTAAAGAATGCAGCTTGAAGGGAGTTAAGATGCAGTCAGTGCAACTGCGTGACAACTGCCAACTGGATGTGCAGCCCACTTGCAATTATGAGCGTTTTCAGCACGTTCACGAAAATATCGAACAACTAACCATTTTGGTACGAGCAACACAATCTCGTGACACAATACGATACGAAATACCTAGATATCGCGAGTGAACTAATTGTTATTAAACGCTTAGAATTTGTGAGCGTGACACGCGTGTTCTTGTTCCATCCATAGGTATTTGCTCTAAGATACAGGGTGATTGGAACTACTCCTTGAAAGGGGTTTCATACTAGAGATCATTGGCAACAAATTAACCCCCATCAAAATGTGGGTCGAAAATAAAAAGTAAAAACAAAAAGTCTTGTCACTTAAGCCTTTTTATTTCTGAGACGTTGAGAATTTTAGGCCGGTATTTTTATCTAAAGTGATTGTTATAGGTGTAGCGCTTAACTGAGTCAGTGCCTGGGGTATGGGAACGGCACGGGAGGGATGACATAATTATGACGTGACATGACGTGTCCGAACTACCTCGCTATACACGTGATAAATATAATGAAGATTATCTCATAGGATATTTTTACTACTACTAGATTATGAAAGTGTTAATCATTCATACAGTGATTCGGGTACAGACAGCGCTAATTGGGATTTCGGGATTTGTTTGTTGTTTCAGTTGAAAATATTAATGCTTATTAAATAAAATAATATAATTATTGTAACTTATTTTTTGTTTACATTGTCACGCATTTCATTTAATTAATTTAACTCAAGTAGGTCTTAACGAATTCGTGTAATTCCTTCAAACCACGTGATCTACCTACTGGTGATACAGATTAACCCTAAATGGGAATTATTTAAAACCAATCAGAAAAAAAAATTGGTTTTCTATTTCTGAGTAATTTTAGAGCTTTGAGTTACCTGACTGCAAAGAGCGATATCGCTTTAGTCGTGCCTGCCAACCGTGTCGCCGTATTTTCATTAATTTATGCGTGGCATCGAAATGTTCACACAAATAAAAGTATTTTTTTACTGAATCTTTATTAGGTGGTTTAGATACGACCGGTAACAAAGCCGAATGAAAAAAAAAATTAATCCTGCTATCCCGTGCGGGGCCTGTCTACACAAGTAGTAGATCATGTGATTTTAAGGAATTACACGAATTCGTTAACATCCTGTACATACGTAAATATCGTGAGAGATATCTTCATTATTTTTATCACGTGTATAGCGAGATAGTTCGGACACGTCGTCATACCCCTCCCGTGCCGCTCCCATACCCCAGGCACTGCCACAGTTAAGCGCTAGTTTATCAGCTTTTAGAAAAGTATCAATTGAGGTCGCAGAAATGAGTAGTTTTTATACAAGTCCTTTTTAGGGTTCCGTACCACTCGTCTCGGCTCCGTATGTCATGACTGGCAGGACACACTGATCAAAGACCTTATTTTTCAAGGTCTGTGGTATAGTCAACGAGAAGACTCGATGAAGCTTCCCAAATGCAGCCTAGCCCAGCTGTATTCTTCTGTTAGTTTCTCTTCCAAAGTTGTTTTCACCAAACTGCAAAGTTTGCCCAAGGTAAACATATTCTCGAATAACTTCGAAAGCACCGCCGTTGACAACAACCGGTTCCGCAGAAACACGCTCATCATACGTTAGCCTGGATTAAACCAAGTTCATTCGGAGACCGATGCGTAGAGAAGCATCAGCTAGGTCTCCCAATATTTGTTGCATATCCCGCAACGATTCAGCCACAATGACCATTTCATCCATCATCTTTCCTCATGTCATCTGCAAAACGCTAATGTGAGATGCACTCGCAAATTTCATTTATGCCGCGTCCTTTCCAGTTCTATGTCTTGAACACGTCTTCCAATGCGTTGGTGAACCATTCGGGAAATAACGTCTACTTCTCTCACCCCTCGACGCTGGTTGTTGGATGTTTAGTCTGCCGGTTCTTGATTTGGCCGGTCATCATCACGGCGTCATTCATACAGACAACTCAGCACTTGGATAGGTATATCGCCAATCGACTTGGCATCATTGCAGGGACTCCAGAACGGACCAGAGCTCAAATTATCGATGGGGTAAAATTATTGATAGTATTGAGAATGATTGTAGTAAAATCAATATTATCGATCAACCCCTGAAATGTCGGACGTACACACGGGTGTTCATAAGCGTTGAAGCCCACGTGTGGGCATGGCACATAATTATAAACAAATATGGCGGGAATTTGCGCACTTTTAGGGCTACAAGGGCCAACAACTGATGGGTCAGTACTCAACAGTATCGAAACTATTGCTCTTTCTTTATCAATAGTATTACTTATTTTTTTCGATCGTATGTACAATTAACAATACCATCGATACTATGGTATTGTTAAATTCCAATATTATTGATAGCTCCATCGATAATCTTACTAGTTTTCGATGTCACGATAGTATTGACAACCTATGTACGACAATCGATAGTTAGGCAACACTAGTTACCATGTTACTCAGCTGCAGCGTTGCCAATCTGTGGGGAATTCCCCAAACTGCGGGGAATTTCAACCCAATTGGGTAAGGGGATAGAACCTTTGTGGCATAGCCCCCCCGCTGCCATTTTGATTTATTTTCCAAGTTGCGGCGCACGATTAGACTAACATATATGGGTAGAGGACACTTAGACAAACAAAAAATATCAGGGTTATGGTGCCCTAAAGTGTCACGTTGCCGAGATATTTGGACTTAAAGATTTTTTTTCAAGATTGCAGCGCACTTCGTAACTGGTAAATATGGATAGAGAACACTCAAACAAACAAAAAATATTCAGCGATATGGTGCCCTAAAGTGTCACGTTGCCGAGATATTTTGACTTAAAGTTTTTTTATTGCAGCGCACTTTGTAACTGGTAAATATGGGTAGAAGACACTCAAACAAATAAAAAATATTTCGAGATATGGTGCCCTAAAGTGTCACGTTACCGAGATATTGTATCGAGATAATCTTGAAAAAAATCTTTGCGTCCAAATATCTCGGCAACGTGACACTTTAGGGCACTATATCTCCGAATATTTTTTGTTTGTTTGAGTGTCCTCTACCCATATATGTTAGCCTCATCGTGCGCCGCAACTTGTAAAAAAAATGAAAATGGTGGCAGGGGCCTATGCCAGCTTTCATAGAAAAATGTTCGAACCCCTTTGTGGGTAGAGCATTGATGCGGGGAAAATGTGGCGATTTTAACATTTTACCTTTATGGCACTATGCAAAAACATAAAAATGTTAATGAAGCTTATTACATTCACTTATTATATTAGTAGATTTTACAGTTTTATTTTATGGCAACATTATTGACACCCAAAAGGTAATCAGTAAGTAATCACAGTCACAGGAGTCCCTGTTTCTTATTTAGCTGCGTGACAAGGATAGTACTTATTTAGAGATTATCGTTTTAACTCGGTTTGCCATTTGTTAACGTTACATTTTATAACTTTCATAGAATCTACATAAAATCTTCGTAGGTCAGTAGGCGTGAAATGTAATTAAAAGTTGTTGATTTGTGTCAAACGTGGTTTATTTTTTGATGAAAATGTGTGGGTGATTTGTGAGGTTTCCAGGTTTTACTCTCCCCAAATTTGAGGATTTTGACCGTGGTTTGTGGGTAATTCAGGACAATAACATTGGCAACACTGCTCAGCTCATCAGCTGTCAATTGCCATGACTTGTCATTTGTCAACAAATAAATAGGTAAAATCAAAATCTGCAAACAAACTTTTAAATTACCACAACAATATTATTCCAAAGAGTTTAAAATTTCATAATCAAATACACTTCAAATCAAAATCACAACAAAACAATATTATTCCAAGGAGTTCAAAATTTCCTCATAATACAGCTCCAAACATTGAAATTTAAATTACAAAATATTAACACGCGAAAGCAATAAAGTTTAAAAATTAGTAGTACCTAGTTCAGTTCGTGTTATCCTGTACCTAAACATCTTTCCGAAGTGATTTTGTGTTGTGAACTGGTCGACTACAATAGTCTTTTTTGGTTTCCTGCCTGCATATTATTTACTTTTCCATTGTAGTCGATATGGCCGGGTATTTTGAAGAAATGGGTTGGGCAGAATTGGAAGATGGACAACAGCCCAACCATTTATTGGACATGGCTAGATTCCTCATAGACTTTGGTTTGTATGAGGATAATTTTACTGGAGAGTGGCCGAGGTAAAATCATAAGTGATTCATCATTAATTTAATACTACTACTATTATTACAAGTACTTTTATGGAGTGTTAGAAATGGGAAATACATAATACCTTAGAAAACCCAAACCAAAATAATCTGTCAATACACTGGACTAAAATGTGTTACAAATTCTAAATAAGCCATTTCTCAAATCTTTGCATCCAATATACTCCAGCTTCTTTGGTTGTCTATGCTCAACTGTGGACTGCAATATTCTGACTGCATTAATTGATTGATAAATTACAATTCCTATGAGGATAGTTGGATTTGGCCTCTTTTTGAAGACTTCAAACTAGCATTTGAGTTAACAACTTTACAATGTTTTTTTTAGGCTCCCTCCACCTGCATCAAAAGAAGCTGTTGCAAATTTACCAGAAGTTACAATAGAAAGTGATAATAAAAGCTGCCCCATTTGTTTGAAAACATTCAGTATTGGGGATAAGGCAAAGGAAATGCCATGCCATCATCAGTTCCATGCAAATTGCATTTTGACATGGCTTGAAAGGGTAATCATTTTTGTTACTTTTATAGTGGTATAAACAAACAGAGCTACATTCTCATCCTGTAAATGAGGGTGACCTTTTATAAATGTATATTATTTCTGTTTTATGTTATAAGCAAAGAGCGGAATCTAATGGCAGAACAATTGAAAAGTTTACTCATGTATAAACCCTATTACAATATTTTATCTCTCTTGATTACCGTTCCATATTACAAAGAACAATTAATTATGTCATGTCTATTTCAATTTGACATTTCATGTTCATCTATTTATTTGGGTTTCTAAAAAATTACTAAGACATTCATCCGTCCGTCCATATTCACAACTGTTAAAAAGTATTGATAGCTTGAATACTATAGAGTATGACCTGACTGATGAGTATAAAAGACAATGACCCATCTCTATTTCATTTCAATTGTTTTGCCATTAGATTCCGCTCTCTGGTTATAAGTCTACCACAATTATGTAATATAGCTTTCTTCAAAGAAAATTTTAATAGTTATATAAATTTTTCTTTTTGCATGTACAGTGGTGGACATATAATTAGAAACACCAAGTGTGACTTTTATTTTTAGTACAATTTAACTTGATAATTAATGTTTTACGTATCATAGAGGGCTTATACCTATTTATCTATAATGTATCCACATCATGAAGTATCACTATGTCAGTTTTGGAAATATCATACAACCGTTTATGTAAAAACTGGTATACTTTATAAAATAAAATGAAGCAGCACAACGTACTAAGGTGGACAACTAATTAGAAACAAAAAAAAAACATTAGCATAAATATGAACAAAGGTAACGGAACAATAAACAATGAAGATAAATGGTAAAAACGTTTTATAATAAACAATTAATGTTTGGTTGGGAAGCCTCTGCTGTCGATTACAGCTCTACAACGACGTGGCATTGATTCTATCAATGTTTCATACATTTCCAGGGAAATTTTCTCCAAGCTTGTACAAATACCTCTTAAAGTTGTTGTAGTATGATACTAGTAGTAGTACGATATTAGTGATATGTTTATTGGGCAATGTTTTCTTTACAATGTACCACAAACTTAGATTTGATTCAAATCTGGACTATTTGCAGACCCCTCTAACACCGACACTAATTAGTCTCTTAGAAATGCTTTAACGTTGTTTCTTTGGTTTCGATTATTGTAGTGTCGGTTTTAGAGGGGTCTGCAAATAGTCCAGATTTGAATCAAATCTAAGTTTGTGGTACATTGTAAAGAAAACATTGCCCAATAAACATATCACTAATATCGTACTACTACTAGTATCATACTACAACAACTTTAAGAGGCATTTGTACAAGCTTGGAGAAAATTTCCCTGGAAATGTATGAAACATTGATAGAATCAATGCCACGTCGTTGTAGAGCTGTAATCGACAGCAGAGGCTTCCCAACCAAACATTAATTGTTTATTATAAAACGTTTTTACCCTTTAACTTCATTATTTATTGTTCCGTTACCTTTGTTCATATTTATGCTAATGTTTTTTTTCTGTTTCTAATTAGTTGTCCACCTTAGTACGTTATGCTGCTTCATTTTATTTCATAAAGTATACCAGTTTTTACATAAACGGTTGTATGATATTTCCAAAACTGACATAGTGATACTTCATGATGTGGATACATTATAGATAAATAGGTATAAGCCCTCCATGATACGTAAAACATTAATTATCAAGTTAAATTGTACTAAAAATAAAAGTCACACTTGGTGTTTCTAATTATATGTCCACCACTATAAGTGTTTAATTATATAAAGTAATAACAGTACTTTATGAAACCAATGTTTTTATTTGTCTAGTTTGTTTAAATTGTTATTTTCTTCTTTACAGACAAATTCATGTCCGTTTTGTAGACATGAGCTGCCCACTGAAAATGAAGGATATGAAGCATTTAAAAAAGAGAAGAAGCGTGCGGAACAAAGAAAAGAAGACATTGATACACTTCATAATTCCATGTTTAGTTGATTTTATTATTTTAATTACCACCTACTGAAAATACATAGTTGTATGTGTGTATCTTGTGAGGGTATCTTTAACATATTGTATATTTAAGTAACTTATGAAGTTTCATATAGTATTATATAATTTTCATGTTTATGTTTGCACAGCCAGTAATCATTATGTGACCATAAAAATGACCTAAACATAACAACTAGTCTTTATTTTGATTACAAGACCCCTTATTACAAAAGATGGTTTAAACCAAGACTAAGGTAAACCCAGGTTTAAAATATATCCATCACTTTCTTATGTCATATAACAAAAAGAGATGGGGCTATTTTAAAACCTGGGTTTTTCTTAGACCATCTTTTATAATAATGGGGAAAGAGTTGCCTGGGCTTGGTTTATAGTTATAAAGCAAATGTAAGCTGCATATTATACTTAGATATTCCGTAGCTTAAATATTTAGTTGAAGAATATTGTTAACTTTTTTCGAGATAATCGAAGATTATTCTTTAGGGACATTGGGTACTTTTGCATAGACCCACGGCAGACAAAAATGAAACATAACTAGAATAATAAGAGGTTGACTAGGGCACCACCGTGCCCCATAAAAAAAGGGCTCTAGATTATCACTGTACCTATGGGTCGTAACATTGTGAGCGACGGGAAAATAGAAAACAAAAAAAAAGAACATTTTTGTAAAACTTTTTGATCTTGTGAGAGATACGTTATTGTGTAAGGCTGTTCTTTGGTGTACCTAACACAGATCGTCTACGAGACGACTGTTTTGTATTGCTACTTCAAGGAAGACCTAACCGTGTTGTAGCAACAAGTCCATTAAAAACACAAAAGTTTATATCTAAATAAGGTCAATTTAAATTCTGTTCCTTATTTCTAGCATTTCAGATCGGTTTCCCTGAAAATATTCCCAATGCAATAGGGTTTTGTACTTTTTGCGTACCCTAACTACAAAATTTACAAAATAATAGGTAAATGACGTTTTTTCAGGAATCCCGTCGATTCACAAAAAATAAATAAGATAAAAGTTAAAACTACTTCTTCAGATAATGATATGACGTTGTTTTAGTTTTGTCTGGGCTACAATTACAAGTGGATCGGATTGTGCTCAATGTCTAGGATACATTGATATTGTATTTATTTTAGTCTACTATAAGTATGTATTTATGGTAAAGGAAGCGTGCACCACTGCGAACGCGTGAGAGCCGTTCCACACGGTGCGGTGCGGCACCGCATCGCTAAACATCTCGCCGCACTGACGATCACACGGGCAGTGCAGCGTCGCAATCGCAACGTTCTTACGGCGGCGCGGCGTTGCGGCGCCTCAGCAGCGCGACGAAAAGAGTGTTGGCTTGCCCATCTCTACGACAGTCTGTTAAGTAATGCGGAGAAATGTTTGCGGTGCGGCGCCGCATCGCATCGTGTGGACCGGTTCTTATACTTTCCGTTGGCGCATGTGCACGAAACAAACATACCGAGAATTGTTCGCGAGCAGTTCGCGTTGGGCACCGTTTCTAGCCAACTGTTCGTGAAAACACGCTATGTACGCAGAAACCACTGGGTAGGTACATGTAAGCAGCTTGCACGTGTAGGTACTGCTCGCGAACAGTTCACGAACGTGTTTAGTTGTTTGCACTTATTCATAGGAGGCACAAACAATGCGTGGTCCGCACACGTGCAGCATAAGTGTGGGCACAATTTTATATATTCCGTGTACCTTATAATAGGGAGTTGGGTAGTTTTACAAACAGCAATGAATATATAAATTTTTATTTTATTCAATATTGGAGTATTCTTTTATTCTTATAGTATTACTAGCTGTACCCGGCATGCGTTGCAATGCACTTTTTCCTACTTACTACCTAGGTACCTACTACCACAGTCTACCTATATCTTACTCCTTACAGTCGGTCAACGTAGAACATTGTCGCAGAGCAATCGTGCGGGGGGTTGCGGGGTGAAGGAGCGGAGGTTATGTCCCGAGTAGCCATACTGCTACTCGGGACATAAATTCCAGGGCTCGCACTTTTTGATTTCGAATTTGATTGACATCGTTCATAGAAATTATATTAATTTATTAATAGTATGTATGTTGTATGTACCTATTAAGAGAATTTTATTATAAAGTCTGTTTACTAATCCAAGATGGCGGCCATGAAAATTTTCATCTAATCATCATGGGTGTTAATTTCATGGTTTTCGGGGTCACTCATGACGAAAATAACTTCAAAATCCAAATCCAAGATGGCGGCCATGAAAATTAGTAAAGTAGTCGTCATGGGTGTCAAATCCAAGGTTTTCTGGGTGCGGATGCCGAAAATGAGGTCAAAATCGAAATCCAAGATGGCGGCTACAAAAATGTCAAATTCGTCGTCACGGGTGTCATTTCCATGGTTTTCGGGGGTACTGATGCCAAAATTGAGGTCAAAATCCATTTCCAAGATGGCGGCTATTAAAATGTCAATTTAACCATCACGGGTGTCATTTCCATGGTTTTCGGGGGTGCTGATGCCAAAAATGAGGTCAAAATCGAAATCCAAGATGGCGGCAGTAAAAATGTCAAATTAGTGGTCATGGGTGTCATTTCCATGGTTTTCGGGGGTACTGATGCCGAAAATGAGGTCAAAATCGAAATCCAAGATGGCGGCAGTAAAAATGTCAAATTAGTGGTCATGGGTGTCATTTCCATGGTTTTCGGGGGTACTGATGCCGAAAATGAGGTCAAAATCCAAGATGGCAGCTTTTAAAATTTCAATTTAACCATTATGGGTGTCGTTTCCATGGTTTTCGGGGATGCTGATGACGAAAATGAGGTCAAAATCTATATTCAAGATGGCGGCCATGAAAATTTTCAAATTAGCCGTGGTGGGTGTCAAATCCATGATTTTCTGGGACGCTGATTACAAAAACGAGATCCATTCTCAAACACCAAGATAGGGACCACGTTTTACCTGGCAAATTAAATTTAACTGGTAAATTTTTTTGACCGCCGTATATTGTCGAGGAATATACGGCGGAACTTAGTCTTTATTTCCAGCATCAGCACCCACGAAAACCATAGAAGTAATAACCATAAATAATAAGTAATTTTCTATGGCTCCTTCCTGGATTTGGGAATCATTTATTACTCTTACCTACCCCCGCAAGCGTTAGCCACTGCGACTGTAACCTCGACAAAATTTGTAGTTTTAAATATTGTTAGTAAATTCCAGCATAAGATGGCGAACTTGCGGCTACATACCTTTGCATTATTTTGTCAATCGTCAAAATTACGCATGCGTGGTTTTCTTTTTGCGTGTCACTGTTTCTATAAAACGTTAATTAATTTGGACGTTTGTTTGACAAAGTTTGTGTAATTTGTTTTATGTGACAACCCTATGACAAGTGTTACCAATTTTGACATTTCATAGGACCTGTCAAATGTATGGGCGTTGACCCACTGTATGTAGTAAGTAGGTACACTGTGCTACTACCTAGGTACCTACTACCTACCTACTACCTATATAATTAGTTTTTTTTTAAATATCAAAATTTTCTTTCATAAGAACCTTCTCCTGACAATTACGAACAAATCAAAAAAAAAATTAGCGAAATCGGTCCAGCCGTTCACGCGTGATGCGATGACCAAGGGAAATAGCGATTCATTTTTATAAAGGTATATAGATTAAAATTCAACATCATTGGCAAAGCCAACGTTATTGCTGTTTAGTTTTTGCCAAACTGCAGCATCAATAGGTATTATGCAGTTTTGTTTTAAAACTAATTTAGTGAGTAAGTTATGTAAGTGTTTTACATCACGAACTCTGTCCAACGAAAGATGAGGCCTGACATTGGTCACTGGCAAAGAGATTAAATATATTACTATTGAATGTCTTTGGTCACTGGTCATTTCAAAATTGTACGTAAGGAGACTGCTATCGAAAAAACGTAAACGACATCATCAAAAATCAAAAAAATAGCAAATGTTCTGTTTTTTAAAAATCATTGTTGTTCTTTGTATGGTAACGTTTTGTAAAGAAACGTCAGGTCTCACGGTGAAAAGGGTACATTGATTTGCCTTACATATTTAATATACTTACCTAAAAGCCAGTTTTAAAGTAAAAACACTTAAGAACTTCCAAACTCACGTTAAATAATATTAAACGTACTGAAACTGAAACGTACCTACTTGATCTAGTTTTCTTAAATTTCGAATATTGGTTGTCAATTTGGCACCTAGACATCAATCAAATTTGGTCTTGTATAAAAGAAAGGAAATTCAAAAAAAAAAATCATAAATTATTTCAAAATGAGTAAAAAGAAGCGGTAAGTGTAATTTCAATTGATAATCCAATGCAATGAATTATAAAAACGAAGTAGGTATATCCAGAGTAAAATAATACTTTATTACCTAATCTATATTTCTTGGTTCTGGGCTCTGTGATGTTTATGCAAATAGGTATAATTATATTATTTACTTCCAGAAGTTGCAAATGTCCACCAGAGTTACGACATCTTTGTACATACCCTACAACAAAAAATACAGATGTCAAAGATGTGGCGGAAATCATTCAGGCTCTTACGTACGAGGACTTTCTTGACAGTAAGTGATATACGTACATCGTATCTACAGGGAGATGAGGCCTCTCTTCAGTAGTGGAATGCAGTAAGCTGAGTAGGTAAATTGATGATAATGATTGGTTTAAACTCCAGAGCACCACTTGCTACAATGTGGCTGTACAGACGCCAGCACAAATCTGTCAAATTTCTATAATAGATTTTCATCTTTATCGCAAAAGCATTAGGTTCAAGGTTGATTGGGAAAATTTTACAGTTTCGGGTAACTTGATGTACTGGCGTCTGTACAATGTAGGCGTAGATTAAGTCTACGCCTAATCCTCCGTCTAATGGTATGCAGCGGACGTGCTGAACGACTGTGCCACGGATTCCAGAGGCCGTCTCTATAGTTTAATAAAAGCAGCCCCTCCGCTTCATATGCGTCAGTGCGACTAAATACGTAAAACTACAAGTTCCAGATCAAGACTTGCAGTGATCAGGGCCGTATTAAGACGTATGCTACATATGCTGCAGCGTAGTGGCAAGAAAAAAAGGGGCTCGCAACACAAAATGTGTAAAATGACAATGTTATTTTATAATTGAAATACATTTACATCACACTTTTTCAATTCAATTCTTTCCAATTTCAATCTCATCAATTCGCGTATTTGACCGCACTTTCCCCCCTTAAGTAGGTCTAAGTTAGACTAGACACCACAAGTTAGCCCAGGGGTATACAGATCCTAAATGCGGCTCTGATAGATACCTACTTTAGTCAGTCCCGGACCTTGGGAGGGGGGGGGGGGGGGGGCAACCCGGAGCCCATGCCCCGGGCGGCAAATTCAGAGGGCGGCCATTCCATTTATGTATAGTTGGAAAAAATAGGCTTAACAGAGAAAGAGCAGCGTTAGACCGGTCGTTGTGGCGTTCTTTGAGGGAGACCTATAACCATCAGTAGGCGTCTGATGGCTGAAATGATGATGATGATAAAGGTATTGGCGGGCGGGGTGGTATTTTTTAAGTTTTTACCCCACCTCGAAAAAATTCAAGTTCCGGGGCTGACTACAGTTACCTACATATTATACATCTCTTAAATGTTTCAGATTTCAAGAAAATGAAATTATTGAAGCCACCAAAATTTAAAACTAAGCAGTTTAAACCACCGCATTTTAGAGACACGTGCGTGCCAATGAAACCGTCTATGCACACAAGGTTATTATTCTCTTATAATAAAATTGTGTCGTCCAAAATAAATTATACCTAGGTAATGTGCTGATGTGCTCCAAAAGCAAGCTCAAAACAGTTTACAGCTAACGTAAACACAAACCATCCCGAAACATACCTTCTGGGCCTGGTAGCCAGACGAATACTCCTGATATGGCGAAGCAAAAAAGTCGATAATTCCACGCCAACAGTCCTAATTTGACCTTTTGTAATCATGTAGGCATCACGCTGCGGCGCTGGGCAAACGGATTAGTGGCCCTAGAATTAGTCTCATGGACCGCTGAGAACGCTACCCAACACTAACTAGCTCATAGCATGTTGGGATTTGGGTATTCCTGTCATCAGCAGGTTGTCAATTTCCTCTGTCTACTATTGAGAATGACGTTTCGGGAAGCGAGATGGTTTCCGCTTTCTCTAAGACGAATGGATTTGAATGACTTAAGAGTCAATCTTTTAATATTTCAGGTTAAGATACATTGGTCATTGTGCCTACGAACCGCCACGCTCTGATGATAAAGCAAGGTACCACCTATGCTTATAATTAAGTTACTACGAATTTTCAATTCAATACAGATAGGTAATTGTACAAAGTATTGTTTAGGAATCTTCACTCTCTGTGTTTAGGAAACAAAATAATAAAATGTTACATACCACCATTTTCAAGCTATGAACCTATTTTTCTATTGAAATAGGAAAGTTATGTATTCTTTAAAAATTTGCTCTAAGGTTTGTTTCACAAGTACCTACAGTCCGCGAGGCCTAAGCCACCTAAGCTGAGCTTTGCATTTGTGTGAGAATGAATGCAGACGCGTCCTTTGCTTGGTTTAAACCGGTTTACACTGCTTTTTGGCAATCGATTCTACGTGCACTCACACAAATGCAAAACTCAGCTTAGGCCTCGCGGACTGTACCACAACTACGCCACAACCAAAACCACACCACAACAAACAACACTTGTGTGGGCACTAATTTGTATGAAATGAATAGTTTAATTTACACGGGCCACATTTTGTCGCTAAAGCTGCAGCGACACTATTGGCACGTAATCAGTGCTTGACCACTTTTTGTCACTGCGGTGTGGTGTGGTTGTGGTACATGTGAATTCTCCCTTACACACACTCATGGCCTACAGGCGAGTTTATTCAAGATTCGATTTTGTTACGACCTCGGAAGACGAACAGGAGATTGGTACAGCTGGTATTTTAAGAAAGGAGCGTAAAAAGAGTGAAAAGTATAGGAAGCGGGTCCGATATTTTGACCTAATGCCCGGTGATATAATGCTGCCTACTCCCGTTCCTGTTATTAAGCACACAGGGTCAGATGATTCAATCTTGAACGTGAGTTTTACTTTGTTAATACATATTTAATTTCAGTGTGGTGCCGGACGTAAAGAATAGCACTACCTCATCTCTTGCCATGGATGTCGTAAAAGGCGACTAAGGGAATTAACTAGAGGACGGGCAGCAGCGTTCTCTGAGCACTTTAACAATCATACTGCGATCGCCAACCCGCCTGCCAAGCGTGGTGATTATGGCAAACCCAACGTGGCTTGGGGGAGGCCTATGTCCAGCAGTGGACGTCTTTCGGCTGAATGATGATGATTGCATAGACTGCCTCTTTGGTCTAGTGGTCGCAAGCGCGACTGCTGGGCGCGAGGTCCTGGGTTCGATCCCCAGGTCGGGCAGTGTTATTGTGTTTTTCCGCGTGAGATTTCTCAGTAGCAGCTCGGAGTCTGGATTTGTGCCCGGTTGATGGCAATATGCTCGCCACCTATTACATGGGGCTTAAACATAACGGCGAAATGAGGGTGTACTAGACTTCTGCCCAACCCTTCCGAGAATACAGGCGTGATGTTATGCTATGTTATTTGCGTATTTTAGTAATTTAATTATCTACAATTTAAATCATAACAATCACTATTACCACCACCTGCACGAGGGACAATCGACTTGGCCACGCTATTCAGCCCCTGTAGACAAATGGCAACCGATGATCGCCAGAGAATAGATACGCCAATTAAATGTATGGAAATTACATATCAGATCGCTTGACCGGTCGAAAGCATAGGTCAATCCTGTATATCTCATTGTCGTTTCTATTCTCTAGCGATCATCGATTGCCATTTGTCTACCGGCACAGATAGCGACATACCTACCACTAAATATATTATGACAACTAGCAGACGCTCGTGGCATCGCTCGCGTGGTTTCGAATTTTCTGTTGTCCTTCTCCTAGTTTCAGTCTAAGTGCTAAGTTTCTTTAACACATTCGAGTCCGCCAGAGTTTTCATAGACCTCATACGCCACGCCGCCATACATATGGTTAGTGGACCTTCCAGTAGGGTCCTCGGCATTACATTTGTGCTAAGAGTGTACCCTCGAGGAGTGTTCTTGGTATTACATTAAAAACCATAAAACACTACTACGTATACAATAATGTTTTCAGGGGGTCTTGTTGTTTGTTTTATTAACCGACTTCAAAAAGGAGGAGGTTCTCAATTCGGTTGTATTTTTTTTTTTTTTTTTATTTGTGTTACCTCATATCTCCGTCATTTATAAACCGATTTGAAAAATTCTTTCTTTGTTCGAAAGGGTATACTTCCCGATTGGTCCCATATAAATTTTGTTACGATTAGATCATGAACTTCAGAGATATGGAACGGAACTCCTCATCGGATGAAAGCAAAATTCTCAAATTACTAATATTGCTTTGTTTATATTTGTTGTTGGGAACTGACTACTGGAAAAGAGGAGGGGGTGCGTGTCCCCCCCCCCCTTTGGAATGTTTTCATTATATCGTGTAAGGTATCATTTGAAAGGGCTTTTTATGCCCGACTACGTCAAGGCTAAAAAGAAGGGTTATGAAGAGGAGGGGGTTAAATTTATGACACTAAAAAGTATTTAATAAAAAATAAACTTTAAAAAAAAGTAAAAACCGACTTCAAAGAAAAACTAAAAGGAGTAAAATAATTACCATAATATAAAATTAACAGTTTCAGAAGTCGGTGCAACTCTACACTGAAACAAATAGAAGTCACCGACTTCTGAAACTGTTAATTTTATATTATGGTAATTATTTTACTCCTTTTAGTTTTTCTTTGAAGTCGGTTTTTACTTTTTTTTAAAGTTTATTTTTTATTACGGTGTATTTTCTAAAAACTACATTTAAAATGAGTCCTCTATGAGGGCACCCGGCATCGCGGATGCGACTAGAGGGCACCCGGCACTGAACGTGTTAAAATTGGTTCAGCAGTTTAATCGTGAAAAGTAACGCACAGACTGACAAACGTGCTTACGCATTTAGAATAATATGATAGATGGATGAGGAGCTCGTGGCTAAATAAATACAGCCGCATAGACCGATCTTCCGGGTTAAGCCACGCTTGCCGAGGTTGGTCTGTGGATGGGTGACCATTTACCATAGCGAGTTTCCTCCGTGCCTCGGAAAGCACGTAAAGCCGTTGGTCCCGGCTGTCATTTGTAGATCTTTGACAGTCGTTACTGTTGGTCAGAAGCCAGAAAGTCTGACAACCAGTCTTACCAAGCAAGAGTATCGTATTACCCAGTTACTGGGTTGTGGAGGTCTGATAGGCAGTCGCTCCATGTAAAATACTGATATTCAGCTGCATCCGGTTCGACTGGAAGCCGACCCCAACATAGTTGGGAAAAGGCTAGGCAGATGATGATTGGATGATGTACCTACCTACCATTGATACGACAGGAGAAGAATTCTGATTTTTTGTATCATTATAATATACTTCGCTCGCGACTTCGCCCACGTGGATGTCGTTTATCGCTTATTCCGTATTTTTCGTGATAAAAGTAGCCTATGTCCTTCTCCAGGTTCCAGACTATCTCTGTACCAAGTTTCATCAAAATCAGTTGAGCGGTTTAGGCGTGAAAACGTAGCAGACAGACAGACAGAGTTACTTTCGCATTTATAGGTAGATAATACATATTAGTAGGGATTTTACTTTACTATTTCTCACCACAAATTATAGATTTTGGCTGTAGTAAGTGTTAATAATAAAGAATATTCTATTTGTACACATGTTGTATTTTTGTATATATTCTTTATATCAGCAGGATAATTAAAACGTCCCTCTTTTTTAGGTACCTAGCCCAAAAACAAGTGGCGAGGTCATTCAAGCCCAAAGGGCTACCGTCAAACCTGCAGAATTGAGACCACCATTACCTCCGAAATCTGGACATGAGTAAGAATCCTTTCTTTCGTAAGCCCACGGCCTTGCATGTTCCAAATGACAATTTTGCAAAAAAATTCATACGATGGGTACATAATGGGTAAGCTTCAGATAACAATATTATAGTGTTGTGATTCCTGACCCGACCACGACATGGAACGGAGATTTTACTATGGCACAAAATGGTTATTTTAATTGTGTTTTATTGTGCCACTTATCCCAGGAATTTGTGCCTTGTACTTTTCGAGTAATAAGAGTACGATTGTGGTCGGGCTGGGGATCACGGTTCCTGACCCGACCACAACCAGATCTTATAAAATATCAATAGTGGGAAGTTACTAATTATGCCAAAAATATGTGTCAAATTGTGCCTATGGCACACACAACGCATTAAGTCAAGTAGTCACACTCTATGTATAATTTAGTCTGCAATTAAACATTTGAATTCTGTTAGTTATGATTTAACTGAACTGTTGTCGTAACAAAACTGGTCATATAGGGTTACAGAGTAAGAAATAAAAATGGAGTTTATTTTGTCAGCTTTCTTATTATTATATTTATTAAATTTTTACATAAAACCAAATAAAAAAACTATGGAAATAGCTCGGGAATCAAAACCAGGGTACTTCCCGTTGACCTAGAATCATGAAATTTGGCAAGATCTTACATCACAAGTAAAGGAAAAAGTCTGAAAACTATGTTTTTATATTTTAAAAGGTTAATTCTTAACTATTAACTTCTTGTATTAATAGTAAAAGTATGCAGCAAGGGATCAGCTTGTACTGGTACTGTTTAAACGAGATAATTTATGTTTAAATTTCAACTTATCGTCATGATGTGGGTTACGGAACCCTCAGGATACGAACCCGACTCGCATTTGACCGGTTTTTTATACAAGCTTAACACACTAATATAATGCTATAAAACATAGTGGTTGTATTTTTTTTTTATAAATACATACATATATACGCGTACGAAGTCGTGAACACATCCAGTAAAATAAAATAATAAAGTGTTTTATATATAGCATAATTTCACAAAATAAAACTGCTTGCAAAGTCGTAGTAAAATTGCAAAGCGTGTGATTGACACACTTTATTTCTTGATTATTCATTTTTTTTCCGAATTAAGATATATTCTGTGATATGAATAGTAAAAGAATTTCGTGTGCCATAGGCACAATTTGACACATATTTTTGGCATAATCAGTAACTTCCCACTATTGATATTTTATTAGATCTGGTTGTGGTCGGGCCAGGAACCATGATCCCCAGCCCGACCACAATCGTATCTTATTACTCGAAAAGTACAAGGCACAAATTCCTGGGATAAGTGGCACAATAAAACACAATTAAAATAACCATTTTGTGCCATAGTAAAATCTCCGTTCCATGTCGTGGTCGGGTCAGGAATCACAACACATATTATAACTAATATTTTTCAGATTGTTCAAGCCGCACAGTGGGATTGTTCTCAACAGAGATGCAGAATTTGTTCCTGATGTTGTACATATTCCGGGTTCTGGAAAACAACAGAGGTATTATTTTTTTCTGAGCCTATTCTTTATTTTTCACTCCATTATTCTTACTCTAAGTGCTTGCCCACGTACAACCCCGGGCGCGGGCGCGGTGGCGGGCGCGGTGGACTTACTTACCCCGCACCTGCGTTTTGTACGTGAACACTTGCATATTATGCCATATGTTTGATATTTCGTGACCGAGTTGTAGGTACGTGGGCAAGCACTACACTTACAACTTTGATTGCAGACCGAAGAAATCAAGACCTTGCAACAAGGGAGGGTAAGTCTTGCGAGAACCACATATATTACAGTAATAAAAGGAAATCTTTACGTTTTCCGCAATCTTTACCATGAATTCGTTTTCAGGATCTGCAAAAGAAAAACGTGTCCTAGAAAGAAATGTCGGTATGTATTATTTATAAGAATAATAGTTTTCTCCTTTGATTATAAAATTAACACTGTTATCTTTTTCAGAAAACATGCGGCGAAAAAGAGAAGGCTGGCTATGAGGACGAGAGGGTAATTTACCAAGTCCCGTTAACGATATATTATACTATAGCTTTTGCCCGCAGCTTCGCTTGCGTGAAATTTTGAACCCGTTAAGTGACGATTTTCCATATCAACTTTCATCCCCTATTTCACCCCCTTAGGGGTAGAATTTCCAAAAATCCTGTCTTAGCGGTCGTCTACTAACTATAAACTACCTCCCTGCCAAATTTCATCTTCATACGTCTAGCGGTTTTCGATATTTCGTGATGAGTGAGTGAGTGACCTTTCGCTTTTATATATTTAGATTATAACAAGAGGTCGCCCGCGGCTTTGCCCGCGTGGATGTCGTTTATCGCGTTTTTCGGGATAAAAATAGTAAAATATCCTTCTCCAGGTTTCAGACTATCTCTGTACCAAGTTTCATCAAAATCGATTTAGTAGTTTAGTCGTGAAGAAGTAACAAACAGACAGACCGATTTACTTTCGCATTAATGTATAATATTAGTAAGGGTAATTTGTTGTGAAATTTTTATATTGTTATTTATTAGGGACATAAAACAGTTAAGTGCAAATGATACAATCGTTATCTTAAATTAAATTGGTAAACATGTAACCCACACTATTCTCCACGAATTAAGTAAAACAAAAAAGTAAAGGAAACGGACTGTATTACATTGTGTAAAAGTTAAACAAAAAGAAAATCGCCACTTTGGGAAAAAACCCAAATTAAGTTTTCGAGATAAATAGTTCAATGGCCATTGCTATAAATTTTTGATTGGAAAGAGAAAATATATCCATGTCTGTAAAATGTGTGTTATAAGTTTTCACAAGGCGACATAGTCATTACCTCGGTAACTGTTAATGAGTTAACACGTGCGCGAGTAGATTCTAAACACTGTTATCTGTAGATTTTAAATACTTTTATTGGTAATACGTACATCGCTCGTAGACGGCCGGGCGGCGGCCGTTAGATGCATTCTATAGTGCACCTTATGCAATATGGAGGAAGACTCAACTCAGAATGAAGAAGAAATTTTAATGTTATCTAACTTATCAAGAGAGAATAATATGGAATGTTTGGCGGAGAATTATTTGCAAGATAATACACAATTAGGAAGGGAGAATACTGAGAATCGGCCTTTACCAGCGGGAAAACGTGGACGGGATGTAGACGACGAGGAGAATTGGGTGACCGTAGGACGAGATGGGAAAAGATTCAGATCCCGAAGAGGAAGTTTATCAGAGAAATTTGAAGTATATGTCACAGCAGGGGTTGAACTGCCGAAAAATTTTCGTTTCGCACGCATAATGAACGAGAATAATATACCAAATATTATAAACATAAAACGAGTTAACTCATTTAAGACTTTGGTGGAGTTTGAGAATGAATTAGGTTTACAGAAATTATTGTCTTGCCAGTATATTAAGGAACAGGGTTGGAGAGTATACAGAAGAGAAGAGGTCGGGAGTTCTTATGGCGTGATCAGAAATGTAGAACTTGAGTTAAAAGAGAAGGAGATTATAGAAAGTATTACTTCGGCCTGTGAAATCTTATCAGTGAAACGTTTGCCCAGAAGAGCTGATAACGGAGAAGGGTGGACCGACAGCGAGTGTGTGAGGATCTGTTTTAAGGGACCTTCCCTCCCTGCATTTGTGAACATACACGGAATCTGTATGAGAGTGGAATCGTATACTTTTCCCGTTACGCAGTGTTCCAATTGTTGGAAGTTTGGCCATATGAGAAAAATGTGCCCCAGAAAGAAACCAACCTGTCCTAAGTGTAGCAAACACCATGAAAACTGTGAAACCACATCCTTCGTCTGTGTCAATTGTACTGGTTATCACATGGCTCTAAGCAAAAAGTGTCCTAGTTACTTAAAAGAACGAAAAATTAGAGGCCTAATGACCGAGTTCAATTGCACATATCACAAGGCGGCGACTTTGTATGTGCCAGCGATGACTCCTTCAAGATCTGAGGAACCAAGAGAGATGAGTCCGTTGCTACCACCAATTTTAAACAACCCTAGATTGGGCCCAAACGCCGAAAACCAAGAGAATAGTATGAATAATACTGATATTCCACAAAAGAATCCATCTTATGCATCTGTCGTCATAACTCCATCTACTAGCAAAGGTAAACAACTTCAAGAATCTCCCAAGAACAAGAGAATCAATCAGAAGCCGCCGAAGAAAACGAGTCATAAGCAGCAAGTAAATGAAGATTTTAACTTTGAATGGGAATGTTGTTGTTCTGATTCGGATTGTAATGATAATGCGGAAACCACAACAAGAAAAGATAAGAGTAACGAAAGAATGAGCGACGAAAATAGTAATGAGAAATTGAAAAAAAAGAGAATAGACAGAGAAGAATGTATGTCATTTGAAAAATTTATGGAGAAGATGAAGAAGATATTTTTTACAGAGAATGATACATTAAACACTTTACTAGCGGCAGGGAAGTTGTGTGTTAAATGGCTAGTTGCATTTTTAACCAGACATATTTCTGACTTGCCTTTCATAAAACCATTCTTAGGATCATAATGGTTCATAATTTACGTAAATATAAGCTAAACATAATTCAATGGAACTGTCAAAGTTTGAAGAATAAACTTACAGCGTTTGAACAATTACTATCACAGGAAAAAGTACACATTGCAGCCCTTAATGAGACTTGGTGTGATGAACAAACACAGTTAAGAGTAAGTGGCTACAATATATTTCGTAAAGATAGGGGAGATGGTTATGGAGGCGTAGCAATTTTAGTTCATTTTTCGGTTAAAGCTCAAGAAGTTCAATCAGTTATGTCTAATTCGGGTATTGAAATTTTAAATGTTAAAATTCATAATTGTGATTCACTAGAAAACATTTTATCAATTTATTGCCCACCTTCTATACAAACATCACAAAATGATTGGGACGAATTGTTTTCTCTTTACAAAAGTAAAACTCTCCTGCTTGGTGACTTTAACGGTCACCATAGAAGTTGGTCAAACAGAGTAGACACACGCGGAATCCAAATATTCGACTCTTTACTAAATTTTAACTTTATAACTTTAAATGATGGGTCTTCTACTAGAGTTAAATCTGTTGACGGCAGGTTGCAGGAATCATCCCCGGATCTGTCTTTAATTTCAACAGATATTGCTGTCAAATTTCACTGGAAAACTACAAACGAGTCTTTGGGTAGCGATCACATTATAATTAAAATCTCGACAGAATGTGTCTCTAATATTAGATCAACAAAAAAAAGAAATTTTCAAAGGGCTGACTGGTCAGCATACAAATCATCTTTAGAAAAAACATTTACAGACTTAAATTCAATAGATGATTGTCAAGCCGCATATGATAGGTTTATAGGTGAAATCAATAAAGCAGCAGACGCCCACATTCCTCTTCTAAACATTAACCATAACCCCTGTAGTAGTTTTGTCCCTAAACCCTATTGGAATATATCACTATCTAAAGCGGTTGCCGAGCGCCGCTTGGCACTTAAGACATTTAGAAAGAAGCCTACGCCTAATAACCTAATTATCCTTCAGGACAAAATCAGGACAGCACAGAGACTTATGCGTCAAGCTAAAAGCGAATCTTTCCAAAAGTTTTGTTCTTCAATAGATAATGAGTCATCTTCGAGTGAGATGTGGAAGCGTATGAAATGGCTTAAAGGATTTGGTAGTCAAAATAGGCATATAGATAAAAACCGTATCCAATTGTTATTGCAAAGTTTAACCCCAGCATATGTCCAGGGCAATAAACCGGAATTTTCTTCAACCAATACCTTACTGGAAGTTCCCATTTCTGTTTATGAAATAGAAAAAAGCATTAAGTCATCTGATACAGCACCAGGAAGTGATGATATATCATTCTCAATGATAAAATATTTACCGGTTGAGGGCAAGAATAAATTGTGTGTATTATATAATAAGTTTTTACAGTTCGGTTTTGTCCCAAAACAGTGGCGGAATATAAATATAATACCTATCCCTAAACCAGGCCGGGATCCGAGTTCTGCTTCATCGCTAAGGCCGATTTCCCTATTGTCGTGCTTGTGTAAAGTATTCCACTCGATAGTAACTAAACGATTGGAATGGTTTCTGGAAAGTAAATGCGCTTTTTCTGATTATACTGTTGGATTCAGAAAGTCTAGATCTTGTATGGATAACCTAACCTACTTAGTTAGTAAGATTCAATTAGGATTCACTGGAAATCAACCATCCTTGGGTTGCTTTATTGATATTAATAACGCTTATAATAACGTGAATATTCGAGAATTAATATTAATTTTAGATAAATTAAACGTAGGTAACAAATTATGTAATTATATATGGAATTTTTTGATTGAAAGGACTTTAAATATTAAGATAGAGGATAGGATTTATTGCAGAAACACTGGCCAAGGACTGTGTCAAGGTTGTCCAATGTCACCTTTGCTTTTTAATATTGCAACAATTGATATTTGTAAACAAATAAATAACGTCTATATTTCGCAGTATGCAGATGATTTTATACTCTTTTGTACCGGCAACAAACTTGAAGACACTATGAACAACTTACAAGCAGGTTTGAACTGTCTATCATCATTATTAAAAAATCTCGGTTTAGAAGTATCTCCGAACAAAAGTAAAGCTTGTGTGTTTACTAGAGGTAGGAAACGTATAGAACATCTTATTGACCTGCAAATAGATAACACTCGGTTAGAAGTTGTAGATACGGTTAAGTATCTCGGATTGTGGCTAGATCGCTCATTGAGGTGGGGGAAGCACATCAACGAGTTGTGTTATAAATTAGAGAAGCATCTTAATCTATTTAAAGTGTTGTCAGGGTCAGGATGGGGTGTTCACCCTAAACATTTGCGGCGTCTGTATATTTCTCTCATTCGAAGTAGGTTAGATTACGCTTGTTTCTTATACGGCAATAGCGCTAAAACTCATTTGTACAAAATAGACAAAATCCAGAATCAGGCTATGCGAGTTATAGGTGGCTTTATAAAAACGACTCCGATCCATGTTATGGAGGCGGAGTTACATATTCAACCCCTTGAAATCCGAAGACATTATTTGGCCGGGAAATTTAGCCTTAAAGCTCGTTCATATAATGCAAACCCTGTAAACGGCGCAATCAAGGAATTGTTTGAATTTAAAAATAGTATTTTTTGGAGAGGAAAGAAACTACCATTACTTATTACACTGCATGACCAATTAAAAGATACACTTATTCATTCTAGTCCTCAATTGGAAATGTTCTCATTGAATACCTGGGTTACCAATATCGATTTGCACAATGTTATTCAGCTCGTTACTCCTTTGGTTAAGGCTAAACGCAATTATAGTATCATAGAATTACATAGAACTTTTAATGAGATTATTTAAGTATATACAGATGGTTCAAAAGAAATAAATAGTAATAGTATTGGCGCTGCGTTCGTTGATGAAACGAATAATTTTCATATAAAACTTAAAATTAATTGTAATGTGTCAATAATGCATGCGGAACTTTTGGCCATTGCCGAAGCCCTATCGTATGTGGAATCCATTAATCATGACAAATTTGTCATTTTTACTGACTCAAAAAGTGCATTACAACACCTGGCTCGCTGCACCTCGACGTTTCGAGGTGTACCGATTGCCTACGCAATATTAAAATCGATTTTGGATATCTCTTCTCGTTCCAAGATTGTTATTTTACAATGGATTCCATCTCATGTGGGGATTAGGGGCAATGACACTGCCGATTTATTGGCTAAACAAGCATCTAGTGATGGCATCGATTTTCCGCTACTTCCCACTTATAATGATTGTTTATACTTAGTTAAAAATACGTGTCGAGATCTATGGAAAGAGTATTTTGATAAGCGTTCCATAGAAAAAGGTATCTGGTTCAAGACCATTCAACCGCAGCCATTAAGTTCGCCATGGATAGATAACAGTTTACTAAGTAGGGAAGACCTAGTGCTATTGTTTCGTTTGCGTTCCGGTCATATTCCATTGAATAGGTTTGCTTACCTCATGCAGAAAGTTAGTTCTCCTTTATGCAGTACGTGTGGTCGAGATGAGGATGCATACCATGTTTTGATGGAATGTGTCCGGAATAAGAGGGAGAGACGACTACTTTTTGGTGATAGTTCCATTGGATTATGTAATTCTTATCTGGCTTGTCCGACGTCAGATAAATCAAAAATGATTCTACATATGGTTAAATGTTGTTTAAAGGATAGGTAATTTACTAACTCAATGATTGTGTAACTTCGATCAACAATAGCAACTAGATATCGGGTCGGCGCAAGAAAATCGTCTCGGCAAATAAGAGCTCGCTTGAGAAGTGAGCTCTCATTTTGTTTAGTACGCTTGAAACACGGCCAACGTAATCACGTCTCACGATGCCGCAGTGTGTAATTACAAGTTGCAAAAATAATACCCGAAAAAGCAATTTAACGGCCGGAGTGCCTTACTTTCGGTAAGTAAATAAAGAATAAGTAATATTTTAAGCTTCATAAACTAGTAAATAATATCAAATTAGACAAAATTACCAATTTTAAACCAACGCCACAAATGTTTGTGCGTGTGTTGGCGATCCTTTATCCAAGACTCACCAACACACGCACAAACATTTGTTTAACAGATCAGTGGATGCATGGAGTCGATTTGTATTGTAATAATTTTTAATTATTATTTGTTACCAGAACTTCAAAATCGGTTGTTTAAAATTGGTTAATGCTACTTTTGTGTCTGTTTGTTGGACTCTCATTAGATCTTTGATTTGATTTCATTAGAGCTTTCCTTTTTTATTTTAGCTTTCCTAGCAATCCATTTACGTGTGCAGAATGGATCTCGATTGTCGCCAGAGAAAGAAGAGACGACTTTTATAAACCATCTAAGAATTCGGTTGCTATTGTTGATCGAAGAAGATGATGATGATGCTGATGGTGATACTTCAGCAAAGGAAGCGAAATCGCGTTTTTGAAAATGACGATGTTGTAATTTTGCAAGAAATGTTCTATGCTCTTTCAGTTGGATTAAATATTTAGCGATCACAATAAATATAACTAATAATAAAATCTTTTAAAAATTAAGGTTGCTCTATTACACCTATGTTCTCCAAATTTTCGTTTAACATTAGATGAAGTTTCGAAATTTGAAAAATTGAGCAGTGCTGTCATGTTTTCGTATGGTAAAAATTGTTGCAAGCTAAATTAGGCATTATGATAACGACATAGGATTTCGTACATCGTAAATGAGCTTGTTGGTATTTCTTTGTTTATATTATGTCAATTCAGGACACTTTTATCGTGAATTTTGTACTACACTCGTTGTCTATACTTATTCTAAGTCAATGTTGTGTAACTAGTGTTATATTAAGTTGATTTGTATTGTTTTGTTTTTTACAGAGCGCCATATTCGCCATAGCGAATCAGCTCTTAAAATAAAGAAAAAAAAAAAAAAAAAAAAAAAGGCGACATAGTGGTACTCGGGCTCTCCGGCTCTTGCTATATAAATACTATGTAAAACTATTTGTAAGAGCCAGCGCCCAACGCTTTAAAGTTGAGATGAGAAGGTAATGGTCGAGTTACAAGAGCGTTACACACTAGCTTTTTACGCGTTGAAGCGATGCTCTCCGCTAGTGAATTCTTGACGAGCAACATGCTGATTGGCCTTATACGTGCCTCGATTCTGTATATAAGCGTTAGTCATGTCTCATCGATGCGTCTGCTGCCGTACGGCTTACCGTCCTCGCCGGCGAGGCCCGTCCCGATGTCCCACCGCCGCAGGTCACGATCCACCCAGCTCTCCTGTCGTAGAGCCGGTAATCTCTTCAGAATCCGCAGTCACACCGATAATTCTGCCCTGATCAAGCTGTCTCCCCCACAACTCTCCGCCAGCAACGCCCTAAGCCGAGGTCCGAGTGCCACTAGGGGTCGCCCTTAGTGCTGTTGTTGCTAGTATGATGTAAGTGTAGTAGAAGTAGTTGTTTCTTTCTTTCTTTCTTATCGCCAATAACTACCCGGTTACGTAGAAAAGGTCCGCAAAGAGTCAACTAGGTACAGAAGAAAAATAGAAACACAAAAAAAAAACGCTTCGAGTCGACTTTGCTGTGGGCGTGGGGTCTTACACTTTTTATTAAATAACGAGATAACAATTAATTTGTTATATTAATCAGACATGCAGAATATACCCCACTTGGCGTCACTGATGGGAAGCCAAGAGCCAGAAGTAGACAGAAACATCTAACGGATGATGATTCAGCCTGTGGCCTTGATGAAATACCTAGACCAGAACACGTAAGTTATTCGTTTTCAACATAATACATGCTAGCAATGTCTATTCTATATTTCACCATAAAAATACGAAATAAAAATCGATTAAACATTTTATAATAAACTTATCTATTTCAGATCCACATACCAATGAATTTAAAAAGAGGAACCTTTAAAACACATTCGCTTACAGTTATCCCATGTACGAAAGATAGAAAACCTGATATACACTATGGTATTTTAACAGGATCGTTCAATATGTACGATAATAAATTTAGTAAGTAAAGTCTTATTAACTTTCCATTACGAGGTACATGGCGAGAATACCTCGCTGCGCACGCTTTGGGCTGTAGGTGATTTGATAACTAACGGTCACTTTGACCAATAGGCTAATTGACGTAATTTGATGACGCGCCGATCAAGTTGCAGTGAAGCAAGTTCACGCGAGCGTATCTGACAGCGATCGTCTATTAAGAGAATACGAAAAGCGTTGTTTGATCGAAACTTAACTGCAACTGAACTTCTTTAGTTAGGTGAATCAGATCCCAGGACGTCATTTGAGGTAGACGCGAAGCCAGCGTCTGCTTCTCATCCTGCGGCTGCTCAAGTTAAATCGCTGCCTCGGTTCGAGGCGTAGCACGACTGGATTCAAATGAGGTTGTTGAGCGACGAGTCATTATCTATATGTTAGTCAATCTCACCAATTCTCATTTCGAGCCTCCGAGACCCAATACGCACAAAAGATGGTCGCTCCGCAGACTGGTCGTCTCACAGCGTCTGTGCGCAGCGAATGATCGGAGCAAGGTATTCGAGCCGAGATGCACAGCACATATCCTCTGAAAATGATCTGAATTGTATTACAGGTGGTAGATCGAGAGGGCGGCAAGCTTTGACGATGAGCGTAATGGCTTTTTGCTTGGCATTTCATTACCATCCTAAACAGTGGACTATGAAGCTAATCGATAACTTAGTGGACGCTGGTGATCAATGGTATGTTATTTTTCTTATACCTCTTAATTATTATTGGGTATTTTGTTTGAACCTTATAGGTATTTTTGTCGGCTGAGCAAATGTTAAAAGTTTTAAAAAATCCTCGCTTATCTGCATAGTTTGTATGTTACAAAGAACCTTGCATTTTAAACTTGTGTACATAGGAACCATTTTATAGATCTTTTTTTCTTGTAGGTATTTACAATGTTTAGACAAAGTTCATGATCACTCGGCAGTTCAGGGTATATGTGAAGTATTGCCGTTTGGGAAAAAACAAATATTGATATTAAATGCTAAAAGAATGCAGGTTTTGCTTTGTGAACCAGACATCGTAGGCTACACGATGTCCTTAGACCCTACCGTGTATAACTTATGCAGGGGACTGAAAGCTTTCTTTAAGGACAATAGAGCAGGCGTTATGTTATCAAGGTTAGTAAAGTGCTTTTGTTTCAATTTATTAAGAAGGTCTGCTATGGTTTTATGGATAATATTGTTTCTGCTTTCTATCAGGGTACTTAAAGTAGTGATATGGAAAGACAAAGTATGCTATTATATTTTTGACGCAGCAGGAAGGGATGCAAGAGCTTATTCTAATTTTGCGAACGGCCAAGCTGCTCTAATTAACGTAAAAGACCTCGAGTCTGTTGCTGATATTCTTTTAGCACGCAGCATATTAGAAGACCAAAAATTCGTTCTAGCTCCTATCAAAGTTTTGAAAATGGCTGACGAGAAGTGTGATGAGGATTTCGAATCTGATAAAGAACTCACTCAAGCAGAAAAGGCCATGATGGGATATAGGATTTTAAATGAAAACTGTGCTATCGTCAATGCAAATATGCATTTAGGAGATCGATGTTTCGAAGAGGCTAAATTCAGACAAGCATTGCCTATAGCCATCGTCGCGATGACCTACGCCAAAATATCGCCACCTAACACCTGGTTTTCAAAGACTCTCGACAAAATATTGCGATTGGGCAATAAGCTGTATATTGATTGCACGCACCCAAAAGTAATGATTGACATAACAATTGATAATATTCCAAATGAAATTATTGTAGGTCCTTATGCATGTGAGATTATAATATACAGAGAAAGAGTGAAAGGACAACTATTTACTACAAAAGAATGCTTGTTCAATATTAAAACGGGTTTAGCAGAATTCTTTAGTCACGAGTATAATTGTGGTATAATAGACTTTAATAATTATATGCTTGCGGTGTGGAGGCAGAAAGATATGTTCTATTTGTTTGATCCTTATCCTCGTACCACCGACGGACTTAGATCAATGAAACCTGGAAAGGCATGTTGCATGATGCTTTTGAATCCGGAAGCTACGGCAGCCGCGTTTACTAAAAACTGGGATTATTTACCGGCTACGACACAATTTTGGATACATGCTTTTAAAGTGTTAAAATTGAAGAAGAGAGCGCCAAAGGTAATATTGGGATAATATCTTATTCAATTATTTCTTAGTCTAATTCTTTGCATGTTGTCAGCCGGTACCTACGCGTCGAGTATAAAATGAGGTGCACTCTCTCATGGTTGAATTTCCTAATTTGCTTGATGGCAGGATCTTTACGATTCACCTGGCTAGCTACCACCCTCACATTAAAGTCCGGCGCCAAGCAGTTTACTGTGTTCCGGCGTGCGTATGTGAGAGCCAGAGGGGTATAGAGGAATTCTTCTATATCTCTGTTACATGGATTCGTGTGCTCCATCTTTGATCCTGTCTGCGCTTACCATCAGGTGCGACAAGGGTCAAAGGCGAACAAGTCAAGTAATAAAAATAAAAAACCCTTTAACGATGCAGTTGGCAACAAGTGGTCGGGTTTTATTTAAAGAATTTATAACTTCTTTTTAGTTACAAATAGTCTGTACACTGAGTGATGAAGAACTGCCGGGGTCAAAAACAAAGCGAAAAGAGCTGGCCATGTCAGCCAGTCAGGCTCATGGTGATGGAAGAGAGACATTTCATGAAGTTCTACCTGTTGAAACGATGGAAAACAGACCACCTGCAGTACGTACTAAATCAGTGTTTGAATCTGTTCTTAAACAGTATCTAGATACTAATCACGTATTTTTAATAGGGGCAAGTTGACGAGGAACAAATGGGTGATATTATATCTTTGGTAGACAGTGTACAAGAAGAATATCTTCCACCTATACCATTGAGATATAAAAAGCCCGCTGACGAACCCGTAGAATCGAAAGTGGGTGAGTGGGATTTGACAAGGTTTTTATTGATCCAGAATAAAACTAGATTACCGTGTAGATTGATGAGAATTGAATTAATATTACTCTGACTATACATGGTGTAAACGAATTCGTGTAATTCCTTCAAACCTCGTGATTTACTGGTGACACAGATTGACCCTGCATAGGTTTCTTACAGAAAAAACAAAAAAGTTTTCTAAAAATGAACCATGGTTGCTGTATCTGAGTAATTTTAGCATCCCAAGTTAACTGACTGCGTGAAGCAATATCGCGCCAGTCGTGCCCGTCAGCTCTGTCACCATGCCTTCATTCATTTATGAATGGCATCGAAATTTTCTATCACATAAAATTTTTATTTGTAAAAAAAAGTTTATTTTAATTTTTAATCAATCTAAGTCCCGTGCAGGATTAATCTATACCATTAATAGATCACGCGGTTTGAAGGAATTACACGAATTTGTTTACAGCCTGTAGTGTAACTGTCGAATATGAAATGTCGAATCATCATGTTCACGTCTGTCACACTCACACATGATGATATTATGCATAACGTTTTTCTTGTAAAACTACAATAAGTGTAATTTGGAGTTCGTTCGTTTTTTGACAGTGAACTTGGACTCGCCCACGGTGTCGGTGACGCAGGTGGTGCCCCCGTGGCCCAAGCCGCGCGACAAGACCAACGAGCCGCCCGAGCCTGACCCCGACCCCATACCCACCCCGCCGCCCACGCCGCCACCGATATTGGTATATAACTTTACTAATCATTTCGATTGAGAAGCCACGTGTTTGTCTAGATCAGGGTTTCTTACAGTGTGACCCATGAATAGGGTTGCCAACCGTCCCGCGAGAGCCGGGACGTCCCGTTTCTAGAGCTTTAGAGGATGCGTCCCGCGAAAGACGTGTGCGGTACGCCAATTGTCCCGTTTTATCGTACCTACGGCTAAACCTTCCGGCAGAAGTTGGAATTTAGTGAACGCACGTTTCGTTCAACTAGAAGAGTGGAGATCGCGACCGCGAGTTTTGCGTCGAAAGAACGAAAAAAATAATTCTAATTGTATTTTTCGCGTCTGTATACTTTGACAGTTGGGTCCCGCTTTTTTTTTGCCACGTCCCGCATTTTGTCTGCCAAAGTCCCGGTAAATTCGTACATAAAGGTTGGCAAGTCTACCCATGAACCCCTTAGTAGTTCATTAGGGCATATACATAAAGGAAGCAGGTAACCAGCGCCGACCTAACAGCGCTTATCGGTACTGGTCCGTGCAGGTAACCGCTACATAAAGGAAGCGGGTAGAAGCAGGGGCTGGCATTTTTTAACAAAAATACGCCTTGTTCCAAATACGAATTCGCGCAAATACAGCAACAAATGACGGCTACCAGCGCTGATCGGAGCAGGTCGGAACTTCGGCGAAGTTCGGAGCTTATCGGCGCTGATTCGCCGCACAGTATAAGAGACTACCTGCGCCGACTAACTTCGCGGACCAGCACCGACAAGCGCTGGCAGATCGGGGCCGGCAACCCGCTTTCTACGTGTATACGCACTTACATAAGTTTTGGGGCGGGGGACCGCGGCTAGAAACTTGACCCATAATATTCTCATTGACATAACAATTATATTTTTTATTTACCACTAATTTGTGAAAATGCACTGTTTTAACTACAATGGCCATGAAAGGGGCGTGTGGCATTTTTGTAATTTTAAATGAGGTCCGTAAATAATATATAAAGTTTAAGAACCACTGGTCTAGATGCTGAGCTTGACCGCGAGGTACGTTCGAATCGACAAAATTCTTTCCTCGCGAGACGGTTCTGCAGGTCTGTAATAGCTATATAGAGTAAGTAAGTAGTAGTACCTAGTTGTAGGAACGGCGTCTTCTCGAAACCATTAATTTTTCTCTGACTTCTCTGTGCGTTAACGATTGTAGAAAGTAAACTAAACGTAGTTCTCATATTTTGTGACTATGAATTGTTACCTACTAATATGGGAATTTATTTTCAGCCACCGGAAGGTGGAGAGGAAGTAAGTATTTTAATTTATATTAATTGTAAAACTATTTACATTATTTCTCTAAAATAACGTTCAAATTCGAAGAGACTGCTAAACTTAACGGTCGCATATTATTGCCTTAATCGCCATGCTTCGCAAACGGATGATGATCGCAGTAACTAGGTAGATACGTAGATACCTATGTTTTAATAACGCATATTTTTTCACACAATATCTTTTTTTATTGCAATAAGAAGAGAATTAGGTACCTATACATTTTTTCAATACAACGCGACGTTCGATTTCAATTTGTAGGAAGAACAGGTTGAAGAGGAAGAAGACGAGGAGATGCTGAAGAAGAAAGAGGAAGAGGCGAAGAGGAAAGCTGAGGAGGAAGAGGCGAAGCGCAAGGCAGCGGAGATTCCGCCGCCACTGCCGCCGCCGCCACCCTCGCCGCAGCCTGAGCCCGAAGTGCCCGTATGTGACTCAAACTAAACTCAAAAACTCGTATATTCACAATAAACGTATACTTTGTTCACCTAAAGATGAGTCCTGACAGCTCGGTTATTTCGTAAATTGTAGCCGTAAAGAGACTGCTATTGAAAATACGTAAACGGTTCTCTGTTGGAATATCGAAATATTATGAGCCGATTCGTATCTGGCCGACAACCTTTCGCCACTTTTCATTTCGCCGAATAATTAAAACGCCGAATGATTAAAGTCCCTAACTATGTTTTGTAACTTTTTGTTATGCCGACTAGTCTGCTGGCCGCTGTTTCATTAGTCAACTGTATTTATGGCCACTTAACACTTGTTAAATGGCTCATTTTCCCATCATGCAAGCAAGAAAGCAAGCAAGCATGCAAGTGTTTATGGGTTTGCTCCGCCAGAAGACTCGCTTTGTCGCCCCTTCGCTTCGCTCGCACACTCGACCAGCGCTACGCTCTCGGGAGGTCGCCGACTTCCACTCAGGATTCTTTTCCACTCAGGATCTCCTTCGCGGGCTTCTGGCTCCACGCTTTTAAATAACACTCTAGGGGTAGGACAGAGTCTGACCACGTGTAGTCGGGGTCGGGATGCGCTGAGTCGGATTAACATTACATTCCGCTGTGTGAAAATAATGTTGTGCGAATACTTATTTGGCAAATTAAACAATAGCCAAATATATATATTCGACTAAAACAAAATTTATGAATGATTTTTTGGCCAATTAATTATGGTGGCTAAAATCATTCGGCGAAATCAAATTGGGGTAAAAATTGCTTCGGCAAAGATTACGTAGGCGAATCGTTGTCGGCGTATTGAAATTCGATATAAAATACTTCGGCAAAAACACGGGTACCCACTACCTTCCTATGCACCCTCCCAACTAAGCTTATTTAGGTATTATTATTTGCATATCACTGAAGGACTAACGCTCTTCTGAAAAAGGAGGTTAGATTAATCACCGGGCTGTAAAATTAGGGATGAGGATATTGGTAATTTTTTGAAGTCTGTTAAAAATGCGGAAGTAATATGAAAATGAGTCCCAGGCGAGCTGCAGTAACGTTAACTAATCACTAAAACCTAAAAAGGGTTCCAAGATTGTACTTTCATAGATATTGAAGTACATGTAGGTATTGTTAATAATTTAATTTAAAACCTACCCTACCCTAGAAACCAAAATCATTCGTTATGATTTTTATGTTTTCGTTATTTGTTATGAGTTAATTTTAGGGCCTGCGCACAATGTGCGTCTTGTTACAGCGAGTAGATGCAGCAACAAGACGCACAGTTTACGGGGTCGCGTGACCCCTTCTTGTTTGTCGCATCTAGTCACAAAGCCCACTTACTTCCTGCGCTCACAGCAGACTGACGCTAAACTGTGGCATGCGACTGTCGTCGGGTGTGCGCTGGCACCGTGCGTCTAGTTGCTGCGAGAGCCGACTCCCTCTAGCCTGTCGCTGGGACTCTAGGACTCGACGACAAGTGTGCGGAGCGCAACAAAAATATATAGAAGTTTTCGGCCGCAGACTATCGTTGCGTCAAGTCGTCGGACTAACGCAGCGACAGGTCGCAGAGTGTGTGCGGGCGCTTAAGGTTAAACATCAATAAAAGACAGACACAATACAATACTTAGCATTGTTTAATTTTTTACAAAATCAAAACCATTGCTAACTGTGTACTAACACCTGTAATTTACCGATGTTTAACTTTAATATTGGCATTCTTCGACATAAAAAGTACTTAGTTTAGTTTATAACGTAGGTATATCTTGTCTTCACGTTTTAGTTGGCACCAATAGAAGTACCAGAAGAGCTCCAAGAAGAAGTCGAAACTCAGCCGCCCATCCATGTCGATCGTACCGTACTCCTCACAGAAGACGCTCAGTACCGTTTCAAATTGAGACAAATTCGCAAGAAAATGACGCCCCCGCTTATGGAGGATCAGTACGAGGGTACTCTTGAAGAAGAGCTCGCCAAACCAAGCAACTTCAAGAATTTGCCAGATACTTCGCAAATTATTAGAGGAGGAAGTTCCATCGCGGATTCAAGCTCCCCAGAAAGGATTGATATGCTGCCATTTGGTGCAATCATGGCCATAGTCGCATCCTACAAATACTCTATCAATACTTGGACACCCGGTATTGTGGATTTTGTAGTAGATACCGCCACCAGGCTTTATGAAAACAAACAGGAGAGATTCCAACTCGCTCCAGTACATATTTTACCTAAGATTGCGCTAGGACATCAGGTTTGTTTTAAAATATTATACAAATTATATATAAAAATACATAGAGAACTATAACACACATAACAATATTTCAAACACTTAATATGACCGCATTTTAAATTGACTGGGTTTCAAAAATATTGTTCTCTTTTCAGGCATATCATGCTAACATTGATGTGGTCGGTGAAGGTGCTAGCTGGCAAATGGAAGATGTATTGTCTCGAAAATTCTTTAACAGATTTGATAGAGGCATGGTTACAACAGCTTCATACAGTTGTGGGATTTTCAAGAGAAATGGACTTTACTATCTATTCGATGGCAGTTCTTGTAATGCCATGGGTTTGAGAGACGACGAAGGCAAAGGGAAAGCATGCTTTTTACGATTTCGTACGCTCCGTGATCTTGTGAGCAGGTAAATATTATTAACGAAAAATTATGCTTATTATAATAATACAAATGTTAAGCGGTTTTCCGACGACGCGTTCTATCTCTAGCGGCTCACGCACATCACTGAGGCGCTATCAACCGGCAGTGACACACTGATAGACTTGACGTTGGCTTTTTCCGCCTTAGGGCCCTATCTCACTAAGTCACCTTGGTGGCGGTCACCGGTCGCGACACCAACAAAATGTATTAATGGTTGCGCCACCAGCGGGTGATTCGGTTGCCGGCGACAAATTTGTTGCGCAACCGAGGTGATACCAGGTGAGGTACCCTTTAGGGCTGGCGCTCACTGACGGCACGGTGTGGCATGGAGTGGCACGGCGCGCTTCGGCATACCGAGTCATCCTGTGGCATCCCGCGGCATACCACGTTGTACCGCGGGATGCTTCGGCATGCCGCGGCACGACGAAGCATCTCGCGGTACATCCGCGGTATGCTAAGCAAATACAAGTGCTAAATATTATTAAAATAAGGTTTAAAATGTGTTGTCGCTGAGGAAGAAGAGAGGCACATTAGCACCCACTTTCCTTAACATACAACAGTAACCTATGCGTCTCACGTGTTGCAGCGGCGTGCCGTGGCATCTTGTGGAATGCCACGACGTGCCGTAGTATCCGTCACAGTATCTCGTGGCATGACGCGACATTCCGCGGCATGCCGCGGTAAGTCGCGTAATCACGCGAGACGTTCCAATTAAAATAAAATAATGTCAGTGCTAAACTCATTGAAATAAGTTCGAAAATCATTTGTCCACGAAAAAAATCCTTTGCCACGCATGCCACGCCGTGCCGTCAGTGGGCGCCGCGCCGGCCCTTGTACAACTGCATACATTTTGTTGGTGGCGCGACCGGTGGCCGCCACCATGGTGTCCTAGTGAGATAGGCCCCTTAATGTTTGCAAAAGTTTTGAGTGTTGTGTATTTTATGCCTTCAATTTACGTTTTAGCGTTTATATTATAAAACTGACTTATCCCTTGTTTCTGAAAGGCGGGTCAATTTAATCTGTTATCAAATCTCGTGTCAACTTGAGTGATTGGTTGACCAAAATATTAACAACCAATCGCATCACTTGACATGAGATTTGGCAGCTGATTAGTTAGTTTATGCGTTAATCAGCCTTTAAGAAAATTGAGCTTATTCATACGGCCCTTTTTTAACGAAGGTAATCTAAAAAACGTCATTGTTTCACCACCATTAGATAATAAATCGCCATTTTTCATACCAAGTTATTTATACTTTTCACAGAATTAATTACAATAAGGATGCAAGAGTAGATGACCAACAATTCATCCTTAGTAGAATATTAGTCAGGCGACTCCTGAAAGAGCCCCGAACCCAATTACCTGAAGATCATGACTTTTCCAAAGGTAAATCTACATCGAAAAAATCTAAGCAGACTATTTTAGATTCCGAAAAGGCAGAGGAAACGCGACTTTCTCTCGACTCGAGAGATATAGTAAAGAGCCAAACTACGGTTGGTTATCAACTAGTCGATGGCGTATACAGAATAGAAGGAACCACGTCACTGGATCAAAGGAAAACAAGCACAGATGTAAAATCCTGTCATTTCGTTAGTCTTATCGCTATGTTAATGGCAGCGATGCATCCTATTAGAACGTGGGACCATGTTATGGTAGACGTCTGTATTGAAAAAGGTTTAGAAATACACGAAAAAGCAACAAACTTAAATGTTTGCGAGAAGAGAGTAATCAAGAATGTTATACTGGACGGGAAATTCATAAATATCAACATTAAGAAAATTATCGTTGTTAATGAAAATCCAGAGAAAAGACTAGAGCAATTTTTGAAAGCAGTGTTGAGGAGGCTTCGTTACGTCATAATAAGATATCCTCAATGCAGTTTGGTAATATGTCAGACAGAAGGATATTTCCACCTTTTTGACCCTTACCCGCCGCCAACTGAAGATGTAAAAGAAGAGAAAAAGAAATCGGGGGTGGAAAAACCTTCCAAAAAAGGAAGTCCAGTGGCGTCCTGGACCTTGTACCGCTCTATGGATGCGCTTATTCGCCGAATACGAAAAGTTTTGCCAGGCAAGCAAGCAGACAGCCCCGAATTCTACACATTCGAATTGACTTCCGTAAAGACTGCACCTCGGCATTCTGCTCTAAACTATAGACTGAGTCCACTCTTCAAACCTGACAACAATCCTAACTTACCATATTTGAAGCGTCGGAAACTACGACCTATAGTAGACGAAAAAATGTACTGGTTAAATATCCCGGCCATACCGTGGTCCCGAATGAGTGCCTTAAATGATTTAGGACTGGAGCGAAAAACACCAAAAACTATGTGGAAAGATTGGGACATTGAATTTCCTGGCGATCTTTATTCCTTATGGGGAACTATACATCCAACTGACAAAAGGTTTGATGAAGACCTGCGTGGAAAGCAATACCTTGCAACATGCGTGGTTGCCATTGGCATGACCGAAGCATGTAACATTAGTGCTTGGACGAGTGGGTTCCTAGATGGAATAGTCATTGGCGGTAATGATTACCACCAAAAATGTGTGTCAAAAATCGGAGGTGCCCCTAATCACGAAATTGAACTTTCCGATTTGGACAACAAATTCGATGAAATGTATCCATTCACATTTGCGGTAAAATTTGACAAAATTATATTTGGATTTGTTTACAATATATTTCCTGATCGATTCAATTTAAGTAAGGCATTGACTTATTTCTTTGAAAAGAATACGCTTGGAATACTAACGAGTCCCACTAAAAACTTGTCGTTTGGAAAGACAGGCTCTTCATACTTTATGTTTGATTGTCAAAGCTTTGGTGCGCCGGTATTTAGCCCTGGTCAAGGATCTGCGTACATATTAAAATGTGAGAGCCTTAATAGACTCATTTACTGCATGACGTTAACTTTGAATATTCGAAGACACGGACAACAATTCCATTTATACAGTGTAGACGTAACTGTTGAGGAAAAAACTAAATAAAGATATGGTGTGAATTTTTGATACGAGATATTTTTCTATATAAATTATCAGTCAAGTAAATTTATTAGATGGAGTCAAACATGAACATAGAAAATAAAGTTAAAATTATATTACTCGACTAATTAAATCAAAACCCCCTTATTGCAAAAGATGTCTAAGAAAAACCTAGGTTTTAAAGTAGCCCCGTCTCTTTTTGTTATATGACATAAGAAACTGATGGGTATAGGTATTTTAAATCTAGGCTGGTTGCGTCCCGCGTGTAGTCCGAGGACGACACCGCTATTGTTTATCTATTGTGTCTATAATTACGGTGATTGAGAGGTCACACCATCTTTTGTAATAAGGAGGTAAGAGTTCGGGTCAAAAAAAAACATTAATAAAATTACGTGCTCATGTCATCAGTTGATTGGTATAGTAGAACGATCAAACGTCTGTAGAATACAGACAGAATGACATGACATACTCAGAGCTCTTACACACCACGTTTTTTTCAGGCGCCGTCGACGCGCGTTTCGCTATCGCGCGTTGTCGGCGCTGCTAAACTTGAAATAGGCAGATTACTTGCGATTGCATCGCTGCAAACTCACGAGAAACGCGCTACAGACGCGCGTGAGCAACTCTCCTTGCAAAGTAAAAGGCGTGTAGCACGCGCGCGAAGGAGCGTGTTTCGCGCCACAGACGCGCGTGTCGGCAAGTAACCGATTAAAACGCCGCTGTACGTATTGCAGCTAAAGAGACGCTCTGTGCCAGCGCGTCTGTATCGATGTAACTCCGCGCTACGAGCTCGTCGACAGCTCGCGAAAAAATCGTCGTCTGCATGCATACTACAATTTTATGAACGTGTGAATAGGTAAATTGGTTGCGATAACATTGCGTTTGCAGCGCGTTATAGTTGCGTGCGACGCGCGTCGACAGCGCCTGAAAAAAACGTGGTGTGAAGAGCCCATAGATTCACAACCAAGTCTGTGAAATGAGTGAGAGGCAACTACCGTAGCTTTGGGATATTAGTCGACAGCATTTTTTAAGGGAAAAAGTCATTTGATAGGATAGTAAACTGAAACGAAAACAGTGTTCTATCATTTGCCCGGTCCTTCCTCGTGGTGAAACTATTTTGTCAAACTGATTTGACCACAAGGAATAGTTCTTCCTTGTGGTCAAACTGTTACGTACCGGTAAACCGGGGTTACTTTCAAATACAGGGGCGACATTGATAGTTACTAAACATTTTGCATTTGGTTAAATATCTGTGTGAAAATGGAACTTGTGCATTTTAATTTAATATTGTAGGGAACGTTGACAGTTTTCCTATTTTACCATTCAGTATAGAGGTGTCTGCGATGTTAGATGGCGATGATAAAAAATATTAAATGACACCCCTGAATATGTAAAAAAAACGAGTTTTAGATTTTTCGATTGGGGCTACTTTGAAATTCAATGATAGAACAGAGATCATCAAAGTAGAAGCTCTACGGTCCAAGTTTGATAAGGAACATTTCTCCTTTTTGCTATCGAAAACTGTGCTCTATAGTTTTTTTTATCTAGTCTATGTGATTTTATATATCTCAGTTAATTGAGTCTACATAAAATATTTTTGATGTAGCAGCTAAAAGCGAAAATAAATAAGATACAAACACATGAAGCTCAAAAAATTTATCAAAGTAACCCCGTTCTACGGTAGTGAAACGATTTTGTCAAACTGATTTGCCCACAAGGAATAAGTTCTTCCTCGTGGTCAAACTGTTACGGTTTAAGAAAATTACGGGTTCTTCTTATTTCGAAAATAACAAAAATTATAATTTATTAAAATGCAAATTTATAATGAAATACCAATTTACTATTTTTGCACAAAGAAAAGCGTTAACGTAATTTGTCAAGGAAATGACCGATACTTTGGATGCGCGAGAGTTAAATTTGCGAAACAAAAGTTTGGGTTTGCAATATGGACGACGACGAAACAAACTGCAAGGAAAAAGTGTGAAAAAGAAGCAGTCTGTGGAAAATGAGGGTGCACAATACCTTATTTATCCATGGGGAGGCTTGCGGGGACGACACAACAGAGATTCGATCGAGTTTCACATTTTTCCTGAGAATTTGCGCGGAGCGGCACTTGTCACGAGCGCGGTAGTTCGGCCATTCTGATTTTCGAATTCGTTGCGTCGATAATACGCGGAGTGGCGCCACTGCGTGTAGCGTTCTCGCTTGCACGCGTACGAGAGGTAATGTGCGGGAGAGGAATGGGAATACGGGAAGTGCAAACCCAAATAAACTAAATCATGTTTACCAACAAACTAAATATTATCGAATCAGCGCAACCAACTTATTTCTTTAAGCAAAAATTGTAATTGGCATTTCATTATAAATTTGCATTATAATCAATTATATTTTTTGTTATTTTCGAAATAAGACGAACCCGTAATATTCTTAAACCGTAACAGTTTGACCACGAGGAAGAACTTATTCCTTGTTGGCAAATCAGTTTGACAAAATCGTTTCACTACGTAACAGTTTGACCACAAGGAAGAACTATTCCTTGTGGTCAAATCAGTTTGACAAAATAGTTTGACCACGAGGAAGGACCGCATTTGCCTATTAAGGACTTGTCACACTGGATGCGTTCTGCGTCCTCCGGTCCGGTCAAATCGAACGCAGCCAGCGTTCTATGTGAACTTTATGATCAGAGCAACCGGTCAGCGATCCGGGCACAGCATTCGGTCAGCGTTCTGACGGGCAGGGCAAACAGCGGCCATTTTATGTTTGATTGCGTGTCGCCCGCTTCCCGCCTGCCCGCGCAACCGGGCAGCCCGACCGGTGCGTTCCCTACGTTCTTTGCTTGTGCTCGCATTGTCAGATCGTAATTACATAAAATATATATAAAAGGCAAATGATGTTTACATAGGATGCGGGCTACGTTCGATTTGACCGGACCGTAGGACGCAGAACGCATCCTGTGTGACAAGTCCTTTATTAGAATAAAAGGCAAATGATGTTTACATAGGATGCGGGCTACGTTCGATTTGACCGGACCGTAGGACGCAGAACGCATCCTGTGTGACAAGTCCTTTATTAGAATCTACACTATTATAGCCATACTTGTGTTATCAGTTTTAGCTTTAAATAGCCGAACAGAAGCCAAATCAATCATTCGCCTAGGTAATGATGAATTACCACCCCTATAAAATACCTACTTATGAATAAAAATGTTTTTTCTTTATCAGTGCCATCTGGGTTTTCTAGTCAGTTTTGAGTTCCTTTCATACTGCCATTTCACAGACCAAGCGTTCGCACAGCACAGAGTTCATTGTTGTTTTATAAGGAACTCTGAAGTAGATTAAGGAAGTAGGTTGAAAGTATTGATACTATCTTTTGTCTACTTTACTATGACTTGGATAAAGTTCTAAAGTTATAAAAAGGTATTTAGCTGGACTTGAAAAAGACCCATCTAGTGGTCAATTTACTAACTACTTATTGGTTGGATCCTGAACTTGCCACAATCATAGAAGTAATAAGTACTACGCCACAATAAACATAAGCTAAAGCAGTACTTCAACTACCTACAATACAATCGTCCGAATTGATGCACTCACACAGACCACACAGACACGCACTGCAACAAGACTTCAATCAAGATTTAAAAAAAAAAACAGCTAACTTCAGAGTCTGAAGTTAGCTGATTAGCCGCACAGTGTGCGGCTACGCACAGTAGACCGACGTATATCTGAACTTCAGACTCGCCAAGATACGTCGGCCTTATTGTATTAATGTTAAATTTATATAGAAACTGAGCTTGTGTTAATAATTTTACTTAGTGAAAATGTTTCCTTAAACGCAACTAGATGGGGTTGGTGGAAAAAATTGAAGTTGCTATAGTTTCGTTGCACAGATTTGGTCTAGCCGCATTGTGTTTGGTAGCCTTAGAGCATAGGTATATGCTCTAAGTTGGTAGCCTTTGTTTTTTACAAAACAAGTTTAATGATAGAGTATGCACAACCATCGTAACACGTTTCACGCTTGTAGGTACCTATGTATTACCTGTTTTGAGATAGAACAGGAACAAAATACGTTGAAAAAAGACTTTTTTTTTCGAGGTTTCTTGTATGGGTCCACCCATAAGGGTTAGCGCACGCACACCGAAGGAGGGGCGGCGAAGCGACATTGTAATAATTGAAATTCAACTTAAATTGCTTACAACATACGGCTGGAATTGGAATAGCGAAATAAAATCACACTGGGAGGCCCAAAGCGCCGCGAAGAGCGGCCGAGCGTCCACAATTGTATGAGCCAGTTTGTGCCAAGAGTCAACACGAGGAGTCGAAGAGCCCCGCCGCGCGCTGCTCCGTGTGCCTTGTGACCAGTGAACTGCTCTTCGCCGCCACTCCGTCGGTGTGCGCTAACCCTTATACAGCGCCTAGCAACCGATGCCTATCGACGATACATTGCTCTGCGGTGGTGGTTATTATCTAAACCGCAATATTATCGGCGAAACTACACTAGGGAATTTTTGAACTTATCTGAAAGGTTCCAAACTAATCGAAATTATGCCTACACAAGTAGCTACATTTGTATTTTAATAGAAACATATTCATATTATTTTATGAAAAGATATTTTAAAAAATATAGTATTTTTCTTAAGTACAGTCAGCATGAAATAAATTGGGACGAGCAGACTCTTCATAGTTACCTTAACAACTAAAGAAATTAAACTTTATCTTAATGTAACAGTTGCAGTCTACCATTCATTCTGAAACAACCTTGGTCTCATTGAAATACAGTTTAATTCTCTTAGTTGTTCAGGTCATTTTGAAATCTCTTCGTCCTGATATATTTGATGCTGACTGTACCAATTTAGACAGTTTGCAAAAGTAATATTTAATTTATTTATTAATTTAGATGAAACTATAGTATTGAGATTACTTGAATTTAAAAAAATGAGTATGTTACCTGTAAGAGGTTAGGCAAAGCTTTAATCCATATTAATTAAAATAATTTATTAAGTAAGTATTCAATTGCAATAAATACCAGGGATCACATTGAAAAACATTTTACTACTTATCTCGTCTTGAATATATTTAAATTAAATATTTCCTAGCTACAGATTAAAACTTGCTAATTTTCTTTAAAATAAAAAAAGTGGTGAGTGTTACAGAGGCACAGATCAATGATTAAAATGAATGTAACATGTTCATTTTATCAGTGATTTTATTATAACTGTAAAAACCTTATACATAATGTACTTTCCATGTGTCAAATATAAGTTTTATCACTTGGGGGGGTGTTATTCAAGATCAGGTAAATTTTCATCATCCGAGTCAGTTTCTAAGTCATCGAATGAGGGTTTGTCAGCCTTGTCACCGCCGCCGCCACCCATAGACCGGAGCATCTCTTCTATGTCATATGAGTTGCCTCCACCATTCTCATCTTCATCGTCTTCATCTTTCCACTTATTGAAATCTACCTTGAGGTAATGAGGTTTCTTCTTATCCTTTGTTAGTGATGGCCAGTAGGAAGCGTCTTTCTTTTCTTTGCGGAGGATCATTTCTATGCACCTGCCTTTATTTACGAAAGCGCTAGTTTCAGGAATCACGGCATCATATAATGGTATAGTTACCTCGTGTATTTTATTGTCCGATGCATTGACACCTTTGAAGTATACTGAATCCTTTTCTATTTTAATAGTAGGGTTCTTGGATTCGATGCTAAACGTGAGAAAAACGTCTTCTTTGCGCTGGGCCCATAAAACGGGAGGTGGGACTAGTGCTTCGTTAGACATGTTTATTTGTTAATTTGCAAGGCGCCGTAAACGTGTCGTGCGAAGAAAAGTAATAAACGTTTACTTCTAGACTAGATTCACTATTCAACTCACGAAAATTGATAGAATTTCTATGCCGCCGCCTCGCCGCACCGATTCATTTATGGAAGACGGATGATGCACAGATAGAAAATGTAGCTTCTGTAATTCCTTTGATGGCATTATCTGTGGTAGCGATGAGCGATTGTTACTAAATAAAATTAATCGAGTCATTCAAATGAGTGTCGATTGATATATTGCTATGAAGCGCTTGGCGCGCACGTGTAGGCGATAGCGCAGCACGCGCATATTTCTAAAAATTCTAAATAGATTATTAATTATTTGCAGTTATTCCGTCGCATCGCATCGCAATGAACGAATTAATCGATTTGATTGTTGGACCGTCTCGCTTTGCGCGTTGATTGTTAATATTCGTTTCTTTTAGTAAATATGATTGATTTTGCAATTAACGGTGGGTAATTGGAGTATCATGTATGTACAGACGCCAGTAGGTCAAGCTATCCGAAACTGTCAAATTTTCCCAATCAACCTTGAATCTAATACTTTCGCGATGTAGATGAAAATCTATGATAGATTGTATTAGCTTGATGTGCTGGCGTCTGTACATGTTTTTGTAATTTTACATATTACAACATTACTATTGTATTATACTAAATGCATAATTAATAATTATGCATTTAGTTTAATACAATATTAATTATTAATTATGTAGGTATCTAAGTAATTAGAAACTAAGAATACGTCATATTAATACTTTGAAAGGAGATGGTCCAAAAAAAAAACCCCAGATTCGATTGGGACTAAATGGGTACCAGTAGTTTCATTATAATGCACAATTTACCCCACCGAAAGGGCAATGCCGAAATCGATGGGGTTTAGGAGCTATAGGCTGACAAAGTATATATGAAAAAATCTTGACTAACAAGTGTTTTTTACCATTTTATACAATATCAATAATATATTAACGGTACTAATGATGGGATTACTGTAGTATTTATTACTATCAACCATTTGGTATCTGACTGGTATAAAAAAACACTCAAAAAAATATTATTTTTTCAAGGATTCGTATAAATAATATAACTACAAGGTGTAACAACATTCATCATTATGAACAACTTTTATTAAGGGACGAAACCAGAAATGGCGAAAAAAAAACAGCTGTTCCCTACATTTTGACGAGTTATGCGAACATAAATGTAGGCGACAGCTGATTTTTTTTTCGCGATTTCTATTTTGTACCCATAGTAAAAGTTGTTCATAATGATGAGTACAGTGACCCCCTAAGAGGTTGTGCGTTATTTATGTTACACCTTGTAGTATATTATTTATACGAATCCAGGTTTTTATTTTTCTTATTATGTGATTGTAGTAATAATCAGATACCAAATGGTTGATAGTAATCAGTACTATAGTAATCCCTTCATGATTATCGTTAATATATTATTGATTTTATATAAACTTTTAAAAACACTTGTTAGTCAAGATTTTTTCATATAAACTTTGTCAGTCTACGGCTCATACACCCCATCGATTTCGGCATTGCTCTTTCGGTGGGGTAAATTGTGCATTATAATGAAACTACTGGTACGGTCAGCATCAAAAGTAGCTGAACATTTGAGTTTTTAAACTTTACATTAATTAGATAACTAATTGATAGGAAGCAAAAAATTTAAGGCATACTTAGAACTATATCTAGCAGCTCCAGGTATCTATTAAACTTTTTGTTTTAAAACAATTCGTTTTCTAATTAATGCCAAGTTTAAAAACTCAAATGTTCAGCTACTTTTGATGCTGACCGTACCCATTTAGTCCCAATCGATTCTAGGTTTTTGGTCCACACATTATGGACCATCTCCTTTGTAATAATCATAATTTTATCAATGTAGTAAAAACGATATTGATCTAGCATCGATAGAGGTTAATAAAAAACAATTTCAGTTACTGACATATGAAACGGCTCCCACCTCACCGCAGGCGGCAGCGCTAAGTGCACCCAGCGCACATCGGCGCGCGCCTTGCACCTTTGCGTCGATTTAATTCGAATGTCGATTTATATCGTATGCTTTTTTCCAGGAAACAAATGAATCGATAATCGAATGTACGTAGTCGATTCATTCACGTTTCTTTTTTGCAACTATAGCCCATCTCTAGTCTTTGGTAAGAATCTAGAGCTCTGCACAAAAGAATATGAAAATCGGGGCGCCACTAGTCATACATTATAAAATAGGTAGGTAACTTCTCGAAGCAGCCAGTAGCAGCGGTGGCTAACTGTGTCCCAGTTTCCCCTGTGGTCGGCCCGGGGCAGCGCTAAAGCGGAGAGAGGAGCCGCAGTCGCGTAGCTTTAATGTAAAGTAGGTGTTAGGATGAAGCGACTTCTAATTACGGCTACTTTTAAGTTAGTTTGGTATCGAAGTGGGTTTCTCAACTTGTTGACTGTACCAAGTAATTAATAAATGATGCAATTGATTGGCAAAATAGTTGCTTGTAGTGGCGTACTGACCCTGTCGAAGACCCGGAGCGGCCCCTAAAGCGATCCCCCCCCCCCCCCCCCCCCCCCCCCACGAAGAGTGGGCCCAGAAGGGCCACGGGGCAGTAAATAAACTAGGGAAGTGTTAGGATGGAGCAAAACTTAAAAATAGTTCCCTTGTTACTTAAAAGACGTGTAGAAGTAGGACCAAGGCTGATTCGCTTATTCTTTCTCAACTTGTTGACTGCATCATGCAATATGCCTAAGTACTTGTTCTTAGCAATATGCAGTCAGATACATCGGATTGATCATAAGAGTTAAGTAGTAGGAAAAGAACAGGAAAAACATAAAGCAAAGGGGAATTATTTTTCTAAAATAATTCAAACACGTTTTGATATAACTAACATTAATATATTTTAAAGTTTTTCTCTACCGTCATTGACAATGTGATAGATAAAATGATTTTATGGACCGGGAAAACAGATTTTTATGATACCTATTTAATTAGTATCTAAGAGTAAATCACAGCTTCACTAATTATTTAATGGATAGCGATAATGAAATCACACTTTTATGAGCATTCGTTCTTGCAACGCGAGTTTTTGAGATAGGACTGCAGGGCCAAATCCGAAACTAGTAGGAATAGAAAAAAGTAAGAAGAGTAAAAGTAAGCTCGATTTAGGAGAAAACAAAAGGTTTACTCGGGATTGCGAGGAGATGAAATAATAATTATATAAAAAGTAGTCGCCCAACGGCATTAGGAACAGCAGGCTTACTCCCGACAGGATCGAGTTTTGAATCGAGTCGACCTAGTGTTAATTCTTACTCTTGAAATCGACAAAACTGCATGACCGTGCTGAGGTTTGATTTAAAACTAACAAATATCAAAAACAGTCTTTAATTTTTATTCGAGTTTGTCGATTTCAAGAGAAAGAATTGACAATAAGTTGACTCGATTCAAAACTCGATCCTGTCGGGAGTAAGCCTGCAGATTCCAAGCTACCGGTGGTAAGGGCTTCAGAGAGAGGAACTTCCTAAAAATACACGCCGTGTCTAAGACTACCGCTTCCTATATCAAACCCTTTGTCTAGGTGCTTAAGGCAAGCTGAACCCTGGCGCGGTAGGTTTTGCTTGTTTTAGAACACATTTTTGATAGGCAAATTAAAACATTTAGAACCCAAAATAAATTTATATTTTAGGATACATTCCTTCTCTTTATCATGTACCCGTTCAATACACGATGCAATATAGTTTTCTCGATAGAAAAAAATACTGAAGTTACTTCGATTTGCAGTTTTTTTACAAGCAAAATTTCATTTTAAACAAGTACTTACTATAATACATTTTTATAATTAATATTAATTTATAGGTAATTAATTTTGGAATCGATTCTACCCAATCGTTTTTTTTTTATTACATTTATATATTTTTTATCGATTTTTTAAAGTGATTTTCGGCCCGCGCGTCGTCGCTTACCCGATTGCCGTCGCTTACCCGATTACCGCGCCAGGGTTCAGCTCGCCTTAACGAGAGCTACATGTTGGTCGAGACTTTTGGCTATTAGACCATCGGCCGTAACGACTATCGGCACAATGACTGACGAGTCAACTTCCCACATGTCGACAAGTTATTATTAGGATCAGCCTATGCTGCCGTGCGAGCACGGATCTTTTTATCGAGTCGATTCAATAAAAAGATCGATGAAAAAATCCGTGCTCGCACTGCTGTTCCACTTCTGGGCAAAAGTTTCCTTCATTTCTACCACTTTTCGCAATTACTTGCTTTTAGTTTTCAAGGATAGCATGCGTTTCGTCCCGCGCCATCTCGTTCGTGGCCTGTCGCTATCATTGTACTTGCAAAAATATCAAGATTTGATCCTTTCCTTATCAACAACATTACCTATCAATATGTGCAATAATACAGGTGGGTAATTTTCTTGCAAAAACTTTGGGTTCGATGTCCGGCTGTTTTTAAAATTATCTAAAGGTTTTAGTTTTTTCCAAAATAAAGCTCACGACTTTTTTGACAACGTTTTTCTATTTCAATGTTTTGATTTGGCCCAGCTGCAGTCCTAACTCAAAAACTCATTCTTTAAATGGTAAGAAAATGCGTGTCAACATATTTCTGTAAGTATCACTAATTTCTTATTATTTAAATGCAATAATACATATACAGGCTGATAAAAAATAACACCACCTGGAGGGAAAATACCTTATACCAAAATAAATAATGAAGATAGCTTCAATTTAATTTTACTCAAAGGTAACCAAATTAGATTTTTAATAGTTCGACTCCCAGACTATAAAGAGCGAATAAAAAAAAATGAATGCAGGTTTTATTTCTTTTGAAAATAAGTTACACGTCGTAAATATAATTTGCTATCTTTAATCATTAAAAGTAGGTACCTACTTGCCTCCAGGGCTCATAATAGTGTAAACTATCAAAGTTCTATCATAGAGTGCGGCTCACGAAAGAAGTCCCTTCGGCGCTATGTTGGTACAATACGGCTGACGTATCTTGGCGAGTCTGAAGTTAGCTGATTAGCTGCGCAGTAGACAATTTCGTTTCTAAAAGATTCATTGCGCAGCCAAACAACTAACTTCAGACACGCCAAGGTACGTCGGCCGTATTGTACCACTGACTTTCCATTGTTTTGGACGCTTTTACAATGAAAAATCAGTGGTGCCAACATAGCGCCGAAGGGACTTCTTTCGTGAGACGCACTCTGAATCCGTTGCGCGAGATGAATGGCGCAATTCACGGAACGATGATAGAACCAGAGTGTACCTACTTACCACATACAGTGGGTCAACGCCCATACATTTGACAGGTCCTATGAAATGTCAAAATTATGTAGGGGCGGAGGTTATGTCCCAAGTATGCAGTATGGCTAATCGGTACATAACCTCCGCCCCTTCACCGACCGACTGTAAGGAGTAAGATGTATGTAGACTGTGATAGAACTATGATAGTTTACATTTCATAGTACGGGCCCAGGTGGCGTTATTTTTTCCACCCTGTAGGTGTACCTACACTCTTTTAGGCTCGTATTCTACAACGATGATCGGTCTTGAATCTCGATATATAATAATATTTGAGTAGAGATTTGTATGAAATCTCTATTTAAATGTTATCTTAAATCAAAATTCATAGCTGAAATTCGTTTTAGAATACGGGCCTTAGAGCACGAACATAATTTCCAAATAACATCACATATTCTTAGACATAAATAAATACGTACTACGTAGTAGTGTTGATTCGAGCTGATAAAGAGTTAATTTAAAAACGTAAGGATAAAGAAGTTTTTAGATGTAAGTTTAGATGCAGCTGAAAATAACAAGAATCTGATGTACCTAGTTATCATAAATATTATAGTCAAGGCGCATACTTTCTTATCATACTATATATTCTTGTAATTAACTTACTCCTACCTGGCAGTTTTTCATGGACATTTAAAGTTAATTATCCATAAGTATCAGTATTATAATTTAGTTCTATACAGCTATTTTCAACTCTACATAGATTGTAAGTAAGCACTAAATTCGCCATGCATATTATTATAAGTTGCCATAGTTTTAGTTTCCTAAAAGGTATAAGTAAGCAGAATATTTATGTGAATAATGTAAGTAGTGCGACAGAGATGATCAAAGACAATTTATATAAAAACAATAAACAACTAGTAAAATAAATTAAAACTTATTAAGTATATAACTTACAATTATGTTCTCGAGTAAAAGCAGAAAATCTCTTGATAGTACACAATACATGTCTACGTGTAAGGGCTCGCGCCCACGGGTGGGACGGCGTGGAAAAGGATTTATTAAATTTAAATAATTTTAAAGCTTATTTTAATAACTTTAGCACTTGTATTTGCTTACCATACCGCGGGATGCTTCGTCCTGCTGCGGCATGCCGAAGCATCCCGCGTTACAGTAATTATTATTATGGGTTCTAAAAAATTATTTGAGCTTAAAAATCCCTTGCCGTGCCGTCCCGCTAGTTTGCGCAGGGCCTAATAATATACACCAAAAACAACTACAACTTCATATAAGTCACTATTTCACTATGGAATTAACAAAGATTTACTTTCATAAACATTTATAAACATTGAAATTCTGCACTTTACATCTTAATGTAAAATTCACCATCACAGTACAGTAGTAGGTACAGTACAACACAACTAATAAGTGACATCGATGTACCCGAACGAACAAACAATGGCAGTCGCTCATTTTCGCGCCACTCGCACTTATTACGTCAGCATAAAGATCATTTTTTACTGCAGTACTAATAAACATTCGCCCTCAGTACGGAAGTGATCGGTTTTACGAAGTTTGTCGATGCGACTTCTTAGTTATTTCGTACTGTAATAAGTGAAAATCACAGGTAAAAATACACATAACATTACGACAGTTATAAAATTTCAATCTCCTCTCCTCTCATCATCATCAGCCTTGCCTTCCCTGCAAACTGTACTTACCGCGATTACATTATTGACCATAGTCTGTCATAGGAAGCTAAACATAACGTTTGTATTTATTGCAGAAATACTAACAATGACAATAATAACAAAAACAAATTCTAATAAAAGCTAAATTTAGACTACTTCAGGTTGGAAGACGACGAATTCTTTTACGAGTGTATCGGAGGATTGCCAGCAGCTCTGTGAGCACGTGAATATCAGGACAGATAGGAAGTGCAGATGTGAAAGGGACGCGTTGGTAGGTAGTAAGCGCAGAGTTTCTGCGAATTCCGGCACAAGTTGTAATTCGCAGGAGAGTCTTGCACCGCAACGTGTGCAAACGGTTGGCACGCAGGGCGACTCCGGGGTACTAGCCGTGCTTGGTAATGGAGCACCGAGAACTGGAGGCTCATCTCGCGAGTACCTGTAGATGTATGTTAAAAGGCTGTAGACGACATTAAAAAAACCGGCCATGTGCGAGTCGGACTCCCCACCACCCACGCCCACGAAGGATTCCGTACCATTATCTACAAAAACGGCAAAAAAATCACGTTTGTTGTATGGGCGCCCCCTTAAATATTTATTTTATTTTCTGTTTTTTAGTATTTGTTCTTATAGCAGCAACAGAAATACATCATCTGTGAAAATTTCAACTATCTAACTTTCACGGTTCGTGAGATACAGCCTGGTGACGGACAGACGGATGGGCAGCGGAGTCTTAGTAATAGCACAGTGTACCTGCTTACTACATACAGTGGGTCAACGCCCATACATTTGACAGGTCCTATGAAATGTCTAAATTATATAGGGGCGGCGGTTATGTCCCAAGTATGCAGTATGGCTACTCGGTACATAACCTCCGCCCCTTCACCCCGCAACCCCCCGCACGATTGCTCTGCGACAATGTTCTACGTTGACCAACTGTAAGGAGTAAGATATAGGTAGACTGTGGTAATAGGGTCCCGTTTTACCCTTTGGGTACAGAACCCTAAAAAAACCTTATACTCGTCACTTAGTAAGATTTCATATCTTGTTACCTGAGTATTTGTCCTGGATGATTACGCAGGCGAGTCAGGAATGCGTGGAACAGTCTGTCTCCATGTAGAGGAGCAGCTTCCTCGTAAGGTTCGTCATCAGAGCCGCCGCCACCCCCGACACGGTCACCTCCACAAACTTCTATTTCTATAAAAATGTATTAATGACTTTTTTATGAACTTCACAAGAGAAACACTTCACCTCTTATGACACAAGCAAGTACAGGCAGCGACGAAAGTCGGTTAACACTGTTAGCTTTACATGTCTCTTACACAACTATTCCATACATAGCTTTTCAGTATTTTATGTAGGTAATAGTCGAGAGTTTGTATTATTTTAATGTTACTTAATTGTTAATTATGTTCCATTTTTATTTCAGTCAAGTTACAGTTTAAAAAAAAAACGTGTTAACCGACTTTCGTCGCTAACTGTAACACGATACTACACTGGGGCTAGGTAGAAACTGTAGAGATAGCTGTATTTCATGTTGCCTTACACATAAAATATTTTTTTGTTAAATAATGGTAAGCTATCTAAACGCGGCGGCCAAAAACAATTCAATTTTAGCTCAAAATTGAAAAAAGTAAAGTAAGTAAAGTAAATTTTTGCATGCAAAAAGAATTGACTTAAGTGCTTATGGCTTCCGAGTCTAGCTATATTATAGCCAAATTAAGATCTCCTATGGCAGGAACTTGCCCTTAATTGGCAAAAAAATATTTTACATAACAATGGCGAAAACTCATTGAATATAAACTAACCATTCTCTCTTTTGTATTTATTGAGCAATTCATTGGCTCTCTCATCATTGCCAGATGATTTCTTCCACTCTTCTTCAACAAATATAAATTTCGGCACAAATTGTAGTGGTCCACACATCAGTCGACTTCTCAAGTCAGGTGGCAGTTCTGCAGTCTATAATAAAGGAATATGGCAATCTATTATCACAAGTTTTACAACAACCACAAGTAAAGCGCATGTTGTTGTAAAAGGCGATTAAGGTGTCACGAGGATGGGCAGCAGTGCTTACTAATACAAACAAATTGCAATCGCCACTATATCTGCCCTGTGTGTGTGTGTGTGTGTGTGATTAAGGCAATTTCCCCTTCGACCATTCATTGCAGGTGGCAGGCATTCAGCAGTGGACCAATGTGATGATGATTCTTAAGGTTGGATTGGGCAATATCAATTTTAATGTGTAAGTGTTTCAACTTTAAAAAACTTAAACACATACTTGCTGCAACAATGCCTCAACATCATTGGTGGGTGCTGTGGGCGTGTCTACAGTAACCAGTCCTGGTTCATCTCCCCCCTCTAATTCTGCTGCTGCTGCTGGTGCCCCAATTGCACCCATGGCTCCTGTTTTACATATATTCAAAAATGTATTAAATTACCACTGCTGGCTGTGTAGCTACCTAACAGATAATAAAAAAGTTATTATAAAATACCTTGGATTGGTGACATGTTGGCATTGTGTGCATCAAACACTTGGAGATTCCCAAAAGCTTGTTCCACATTTTCCAATTCAAATGAATTGCTCTCCTCATCTTCATCAGAGTTTCTGTTTAAGGTAAAATGCATAAGTACAGTACCCAGCATTTGATATGGCATGTTGTTTGAGAGCTATAATGTAACCTATTCACAATCAAACAATTTATTAGGATTGAGCATATGACCAGTGTGGCAACTAAACATGAATGAGGGTAGCCAATATTTGTTAAATACACTGATAGGTATGTGACCTCTCAATCACCATAATTATAGACACAATAGATAAACAGTGGACGACACGCGGGATGCAACCGGTTAAATAAGTTAACTACATACAATCTATACATAGATATAGTCAAATTTTGAAAAACGAATAATGCTATCGTATTTAGTTATCTAATGCCTTCAAAACTTTGTGCGACAAATTTCTTCCTATCTCTCGTATTTCGGAAGTTATTTGAGAAAATGATAAATTTTACTATGAAAATGACTGTACCAAGCTCTCTGCCACCTGATTCCGGCCTTGTTTCAAGTTGCTTAGTCTTTACTATCATAAAACGTACATCAAAAGCTATATCTAGACCCAGCCCAGGGGGGGGTCATGACCCCCATGACCCCCACCCCCCCTGGATCCGCCCTTGTTTCCATGTGGACGGAGCCACAGGCACAGCTAGTGTTTTCACGTATAAATCAGTTAAGTAACTCATACTGTAGCTTTCCACAACTTGTTGACCAGTTGCTCCATAAGAATTAATCTTCTGCCTATCCCATTCACTCCTCCCTATCTTTCTTGAGGTTTGTGTTCTACCTCAAGAAAGTAATTTCAATGTAAATTTGTACATACCTTTGCAAAGCATTGTTAGGGCTAGGGGCATTATCAACATTCATAAAATTCCCGTTGGCAGTATCATTATCATTCTCATCCCACTCATCAGCACCCTGGCACCATGACAATGTTGTGTCAGCACTAGGTATAGCAACAATTGCACTCGATTCCTTTGAGGATTTCTCTTGGCACTGGCTTCGAACACATAACCAACTAAAAACAAATGTTAGTTTTATATTCACATATTCTGCATTTTTTTACTTAAATCAATGTTGTTTTTTGTAGAGTTCTTAATCATAAATAGGTGTAGGTATATTTATTTATTTACCTTTCTGACTGAATCCAACAATTAGGATTTATACATGCGAACACGTATAAAGTACGGTGATAAACGGAATTTTCGAGGGGAGCATAGCATTGAATAATAAGCAGTCTGTGCAATCCACACAAAGGACATTTAGTAGAAATTTGTAGATTCTCAAGAGGCGGCCAGTCCTGCACAAAATAAAAATATATTAAGTCATAAACAAAGCATGTGGTCGATAATATTTTCTAATTTGAGTTCAATAATTAAATAAACTTACAGGTAGTCCTCCAATTTTATTGACAGTATAGTTCAATAGGGTTTGGTTTTTATCAACAATCGCTTCATCTTCGTAGCCTAAATATATTTTTCCTTGTTGTTTTGCCATTATTTCTAGTTTTAAAAGCAGATCAATGAATGGTTTTACGAGCGAGATGTCAAAATTAACTTTTTTACTTGACGCGAGGATCAGTGTTGCCAGATAGGGAATAGAAAATTAAAAATGTGTTAGCAGTGCTAGCTTTAAAAATTCGGATTTTCTACAAAAGTATGGTGAGATTTTGAGATTTACATGGATTTTACATTCTCACTTTATACACTTACTGATTTATGTGTATATTGTTTAATTATTTATTCATACAAGGACAAAGGAATTAAAGAATGAAATCGTAATCTGTAAATCTTATGAGCTTAAATCTATGACTGCCACTCTCAGTCTACAAGTTCTACACAGTACTTTCATAATCACAGCAGAATGCCTAAAGTAGAAGGCTGACCCATGGTTACAAAGGCGGAGTAAATAATGGAAAAGCGCTCTATCTGGCAACGTTTGCGAAGTGGCTAGATTCGCTTTCTCGCTGGGCGGCGGTGGGACAACTGCCAATACCTACATTTTCAGAAAACCTTAACACTTATGAACACACTTACTAGTCGCGCGCAGAAGGTTTGCCGATGACCGCCCCTCCCACTTCACCGACCGCTACCCGCGCTCGTCTGAATCGTACCGACCATCGACGCGTGACGTCATGAGGCTATCGGCAAACCTTCTCCGCGCGACTTATAGGTACACAACCTATTTAAAAAAAACTTTAAGCAAAATAATGTTTCACTTAATGGCCGGACTATAGGTAACAATTTAGTTAAATATTGGGGACGCTTCGCCGCATTTTCACGCAAATATTCACCTGAAAAAAAAATCACTTAGTCCAACGATAGCCTGTGTAGGCTATCGTTGGACTAAGTGATTTTAATAGGTGTTGTGACGCGCGGTTCTGAACCGCCACTTCAAATTTCCCGCGCGGAAGCCGCGTGTGAGAGCCCCGCGGCGTCCACGAGCGACACCTGGCGGAACGCAAGGAGAAATACGCGGCTACCGGCACGCTACCACGACTAAGCCGCCGGCCGCCACCATATTCGTGCGCAAATATAACATTTCTACTCGTATATAATAGTCATTTCAACTTTTATGATTGTCTCATGCTATGTAACGAATCCAGTGTTTGTTAAATAATATAGTTTGTGTTGATTATACGTTCATAAATACGAAAGTACGTGTTTCATTGATAGACTTGTTAAATTTTCCACAATTAATAATAATGATAAAAATGATTCCCTGAGTGACTCTATAGAGCACCAGGCTAGGTTAAAGCCTACATTAAGTGTCCAGATTTTAGGAGTTCGAGGGAAAGCCTTATTGGATTCAGGCGCTAAGAGCAGTGTTGCCGGCGCTCTGCTTTACCAACTGCTGCTGAAGCACGAGCACCCGTGCGAGGAGACCACTCGACGAGTTCGGCTTGCAGACGGCTCCGCGCGTACTCGACAAGTTCTACTTACAACATTAGAAGTAGGTAAGGATAACCCCGGAAAGGTCAGTAACACTTGAGTTCACTATTTTTCCTGATGCTCAAAATAATGAGACCCTATTTGGAATGGATTTCTTGGTTGCAGCGGGTATTGTGCTTAATTTTGCTTCATCAACCTGGCGATTTTCGGGTGCGCATGTTTTATATGATATTGAGTATGAGAGTCCTAAGCCATGCACTAATATTTTTGCTGCTGACCTTTTGCGTGATGATGAAGGGCTTATGCTGAGTCCCGATGAAAGACAGCAGTTGTCTGACGTGGTGCAGCAGAACAGTGACGTTTTCGCAGAACAGGGAGAGCCAACTCCTTATGCGGAACACCACATCGACACTGGTGACCATCCTCCAATATCAGTCCCACCGTATAGGCTTACGCCCGCTAAAAAGGAACTTGTGAAGGCTGAGTTGGAGAAGATGCTCGCAGAGGGCGTGATCGAGGAGTGCGAGTCCGCGTGGACCTCCCCCGCTGTGCTCGTCCCCAAGAAAGATGGCAAGGTAAGATTTTGCGTGGATTATCGTAAATTAAACGCAGTAACTAAAACTGATGCTTACCCCATGCCGCACATCGACGATTTAGTCCAATCGACTAAACGCAACTGCTTTATGTCCACGCTAGATTTGCGGAGTGGCTTCTGGCAGGTAGTCATGAAGGAGAGTTACAAGGATAAAACAGCTTTTCAAACACCTTTTGGCACTTACCGCTTTACACGCATGCCGTTCGGCCTTAAAAATGCGCGTTCGACGTTTCAGCGGCTGATTGATAAGCTTCGCTCTTCTTTGAACCGCGATTTCTGTCAGATCGACGGCGACAGTGTTACGCTATTGGCTTATCAAGACGACCTGCTGCTCATTACGGAAACGTATTCAGGTCATATAGCGGCTCTGCACGCCGTTTTTGATAAGCTGCGCGCCTTTAATTTGAGGGCGAATCGTGATAAGTGTGTCTTCTGTAAGAAAAAGGTAAAGTACCTATACCCTAAATTCCTATCTCAGATAATTTATGTAAACAAAGGGGATAACAGATCAAAAAAATATTTTATTAATGGTAATTCACTGAAAATGCCGGAAAAAGGGTTAGATTCTCTTTTATGTACTGATTTTAGAAATAATAATTTAAAAAATATCATACCGTAATTACTTTTATAAATTTTCAGTTTTTAACAAAGTTATTAAAAAAAGGAGATTTTCTGGTATAAAGTATTTTATGATACTGGTAACACTGTAGGAGTACAAAACATTTTCAAATTTCGTTTAACAAAATGTCAAAGTTGTTTATTGTTTGTCTTAGCGACATACAATACATTCGTTTTCTTTTCCCGTTTTCGCTGCGTGTTTGTTAATTTTGTTATTGTGCTATAGTATCATCGTGTTAAGTTTTTCATCTTGTTGGTGTTTGTTATATTTCCTTGTTTTTGTTGAGTTCGTTTGTTAAGTTTTATTTGTTATTTGACAAATGGAGCCTCAGCCGGGGCCCTCGAAGGCAGCCGCCCCCGACTTTTTGTCGCCTGTTAAAAAGCGGCCTCGAACATCTATGAGTGCCACAGAAAAACTTATGGTAATGAATGCGTATAAGGACTGATTAAAGTGATTATAAGGCGCGTCTCCGACACACTACACAAGACATTGTTTGGCTACGGTATTTTGTTTGCATTGTTCTTAAAATTAACTTGATTTTAAATGATTACTTAGTAAACATTTAATGATAAAATGTTTTGTACCACTAACCTGTCACTTTGACAATGACATTTCTTTGTTTACATAAATTATCTGAATTCTGGAATTAAGGTATAGGGCATGTTATCACCCAAGATGGCGTCTCTCCCGATTACGACAAGGTACAGGCTATAGTGGATATGAAGCCACCACAAAATCTCAAACAGTTAAGGACTTACCTGCAAACGTGTTCTTGGTTCCGGAAGTTTGTGCCTAACTTCTCTGCTATTGCTGAGCCACTAACGCGCCTGACTAAAAAGAATCAGCCTTGGGTTTGGGAGTCAGAGCAAGCAAGCGCTTTTGAAGAGCTGAAGACGCGCCTCACTTCCGCCCCTATTTTGATACAGGTAAACTATTCTCAACCATTTATACTTAGAACGGACGCTAGCAGCTACGCAATAGGTGCGGTTCTCCTACAGGGCGAGGGCGTTGAAGAACGCCCCATAGAGTATGCAAGTCGTCTTTTAACCTCTGCGGAGAAAAACTACAGCACCACAGAACGGGAGGCTTTGGCCGTTGTATGGGCCGTAAAGCGCTACCGAGGGTATATAGATGGGCACGAGGTGATAGTCAGGAGTGACCATCAGCCGTTGAAGTGGCTACTCACCGTAAAGTCACCCTCAGGTAGGTTGGTTCGCTGGGCACTTAAACTCCAGTCAGTCAATATTACCTATCAGTATACGCCAGGTAAGGCCAACGTAGTCGCGGACACGTTGAGCCGCCCACCATGTTCTAAGGAAGAGGACACGGAGGATTATGGTTTGTGTCCTGTTGTCATAAACTTACCTTCTACCAGCCCAGCTGACCTGCGAGCTGCTCAACTGGCCGACCCAGATATTTGTAAAATTATCCAGGATTTGGAAGATCCTGACGAACTTACCTTTAATCGATGGTTGGAGAGAGGGTACGTATTATCGCACGGCGTTCTCTACCGGTATGACCCTGATTCTGATGCTGAAGACGCACAGTTGGTGGTGCCGAGCTCCGTGCGGGATGAGATTCTAAAGGAACTCCATGATTCGCCCACTGCTGGCCATCAGGGAGTAGAGCGGACTCTTCAACGACTAAGGGAAAGGTATTATTTTCCAGGCATGCGCAGATGTGTAACTGATTATTTGAAAAAGTGCGTCGAATGCCTTCGCTATAAACCATCCAACCAAAAGCCCTCTGGCTTATTACAAACTCCTGTACTCCAGCAGCGAGGCGAAGTCCTAGCTATCGACTTATTTGGTCCACTGCCACCTGGAGACCAGGGGGAGCGTTGGATATTTCTAATAGAGGATGTAGCTACAAGGTGGGTTGAACTTTTTCCGCTTGTTGATGCTACCGCAGAGGCTTGCTCTCGTGTCCTCCTGGAGGATTACTTCCTCCGATACGGATTGCCACGACGTGTCGTTTCAGACAACGGCACGCAATTCGTGTCTGCTGTCATGCAGCAGTGCATGCATCTGATGGGCGTCAAGCAGGAGCTTATACCGTTATACCATCCAGAGGCCAATCCCGCTGAGAGAAAAAATCGGGACCTTAAGGTACAGTTGTCCATGTTAGTCCAAACAACTCACACCGATTGGCCTAAGTACTTGGCGAATGTCAGATTTGCCATGAACAGCGCCGTGTGCTCCACCACTGGTAAGACACCCGCATATTTAACTTTTGCACGGGAGTTACGAACCCCGTTCGATGTTCATCATGATTTACGTAGTATCTTAGATAAGGAAAACTTCGTTCCTCAGGTCACTCCTTACTTGCGAACTTTCATTTCATCTCTTTCTGATATTAGGGACCGTGTAGAAAAGTGTCAGGACATTCGTAAACAGATAGCTGATGGTTCCCGTCAGAAGGAATCCAAGATTAACGTGGGAGATTTAGTTCTGCTCAAGACGCACGATCTGAGTAACGCATCCAAAGGTATTACGCGGAAATTCATGCCTAGACGAGATGGTCCTTATCGCGTTAGGCAGATCACTAGTCCTACGACCTTTGTCCTTTCCGATCTCTCAAATAATGTGATAGGGAAGTACCATAGCTCAGATCTAACTCTCTTGACCTCTCCATTAGATTCAGCAGTCCCAATCATGCCGAGAAGGCGCAGAGGGAGACCGCGCGGTCGTGAATTAAGTCCCAAGTTGGACTCGGGGCGCGTTCCTAACTTGGAGGGGGAGTGTGTGACGCGCGGTTCTGAACCGCCACTTCAAATTTCCCGCGCGGAAGCCGCGTGTGAGAGCCCCGCGGCGTCCACGAGCGACACCTGGCGGAACGCAAGGAGAAATACGCGGCTACCGGCACGCTACCGCGACTAAGCCGCCGGCCGCCACCATATTCGTGCGCAAATATAACATTTCTACTCGTATATAATAGTCATTTCAACTTTTATGATTGTCTCATGCTATGTAACGAATCCAGTGTTTGTTAAATAATATAGTTTGTGTTGATTATACGTTCATAAATACGAAAGTACGTGTTTCATTGATAGACTTGTTAAAGTGTGCGAAAATATTATTTTACAATCCCTTAGTTCTTCTTCTCTCGTGTAGTCGTGTCAGCAAGAGCGATACGAAAATAGCTCATGCTGTGGTGAAAAGATTAGCCAGTCAGCAAGGTTGGTAGCGGGACTGACTGCTAAGGGGACGCCGGACGTATTGAAGTATCGTCACTCGTGGGAGGCTATTTTCATGCACCCCAATCACTCACTGGCATGTCACCTCCTCCTCCTCCTGTTTACACGGAGTGACTGCCGTCAGACCTCCGCAATCCAGTTACTGGGTAATGCCGATGTAGGTTAGACAGGTTGTCAGACTTTCGGGCTTGTGACTACCCGCAACGACTGTCATAGGTACCTATTCGTATGACAACTGGGACCGATGGTTTAACCTGCTTTCCGAGGCACAGAGGGGTCTCGATGTGTAACGAATGGTCACCTATCTACTGATTGACCACGGCAAACGCAGCTTATTCTTGCAAATCATTTGATCCGCGTGGTTGTTAATTAGCCATGAGCCTCCTCGACAGACAGACATGATGAAACTATAATTATAATAAGGCGGTTCATCCACGGTGACGCAAGTCAGAGCGACACGCGTTACGCGAAAGATTTTAGCAGAATTGTATAGAGTCGTACACCGCAGCGACGACGACTCTCGCATTGACGCACGTCTCTGCAGTACGCACGCAGAAGTCGGACTGTCGTGCGGTGGAACCAGAATATCCGTTGCATAGTGTAGACGCACTGCTGGGTGACTTTTGGCGTATAATGACGACGGACGGACGTAGACTGCGTCATCGAGGCTGAGTTGTTCAGACGCACGGCAAGTCGCACTGCCGCACGTCATGCCGTCAATCGCATTGACGCAGTTGCGTGTCGTTCCGACATTCCGTTACCGTGGGGGGACCGCCTTAGGGATCCTAGGTTTACTACGGAACCCCAAAAATGATGTCCACTGCTAGTGACTTAGGCGAGTGGTAAGTAAGTACTTACGATGTGTGCTACAGCCAACAAGCAGTAAATAACTTGCATGGTGTACTCAAACCTAGATACACTAAACAAATACTTACTTAGATAATTAAATTATGAGTTCTAAGTAAGGGAGAAGCTACACGGTGCGGTGCGGTGCGCCGCCGCACGGCGACCATTTTACCGCATCAGCGTGCACACGTAGTACGCGGCGTCGCAAGACAAGAGCCACGCGGTGCTGCGCGGCGCCGCACCGCACCGTGTGGAACGGCTCTCCGTCAACACATCTGCGGTCTGCTACGCCGGAACGGTGCAGCTCAAGCGCATACGCCCTCCTCCCTCGCCTTGGTCAGGCGAGCGTTTGGCGCGGCGCCGCACCGAACCGTGTGGTATACCATTGAAAGAACAATGGGTAATTTTGTTTGGAACCCGTACCCACCTTGTAGCATTTTAGACTAGGTGTCATTTAGAAGAAGCTTAAGTGAACAACTTAAAAATGAATGAACGAATGAATGAATGAATGGGAGACCGAAGTTATGATCACTTCTATTTTGCATTTTCAATCATCTATGTAGTGTTATAATAATTATTTTATAGGCCCAATGAATTACCAGTCGTTCTGTTTCATAGAGAGAGACTGACCCAGCTTCTTAAGGTTTACTTTTTGCTAAGGAAAACATTAATTAAAACGCCGCGCCATGAGTTCAATTAAGTACAGTTTGTTTATTTATTAAGGTACACAAAATAAACATCATCACTAAATGGTATTGTTGCTCTCAATGATTATTTCATCCCAAGCATTTGCCTGATCGACGAAGTTTATTTTTTCGAATTTTATTAAAAACTAAGTAAAAAGTGATAGATATTTTTTTTTAAATTAATTATCACATATGCACCGCCTAATTATTAAAAAAATATTCATTTATACACTCCTAAATTTAATTCACCAGAAAAAATTTAAGGGCATGGTCAGTTACTGTAATAGAACATATAAAGAGAAAAAAAAAAGAAAATTATTTTGTTTGAAAACTGTACTTCAAAAACATCAATAATTGGTAAGAAAGTTCAATCACATTGACAATGATATTCGTACGCGCACGCACACACGCAACCCTTTTATCTATTCATTCAAAAAAAAGCCCGCGCAATACATAGGCTGTGCACGAGACGGACGACGCCAACTAGTCTGGCTCCCGCACCACCCTCGCTCGCCCCCACCCACACCGGCGCGTGCGCGTGTCGCCCGCCGCCCGCCGCAGTCGGCCGCCCGCAGTAATTAGGTTAAGTTGCGTGACGCGCGGTGCAAGCGCAACCTCTCGTTACCGCGTACCCGGTTTTTGTTGTATACGTAATTACATGTTGTGTTGATGAATACTAAATAGGCTTAATATTCGGTAAACTAAGGTCAAAGCAGACTGCATCGCGCCCTCTCCACCGAACCCGTCTCCTCAGAACGCAACAGAGAGGTTATTAAGTTTACGCGAGCGCGCAATACGTATTACCTGTTAACATCTGTTATTAAATTGATAACTACGATGGCTTCATACGATCATCAGTTCACGTCTCGAGAGTACCCTTTGTGTTAATACTTCATAAAAGGCCGGCACGCAGGTGAATCTTATCTAGATAGGTCGGAGCGAAAGTACCTAACCGAGGAGTTCGGGAGTCGGTGGACAGGCTGCGGCGGCCTAATTGCCTGGCCCGCGTGCCGCCTGACCTCACACCCATGGATTTTTACATGTGAAGTGAAATCAAACGGAGAGTGTACGTGAGTGAGCCCAATAGTCGCAAACTTTTAAAACAACTCGAAGTAAAAGGGCAAAGTGATGTTCTAATATCATTAAATAACTATCTTTTAAAAAGTGCTCGCTTGTGTGTTGATAACAAAGGGCGGTGGCCATTTTGAAAAATTGCTGAACTGTAAGTTTTTAATAACACTGTAAATTACCACCCTTATCAGCTGATTTCAATCCTTATCAGCTGATCCTAATCACTGTTAGCTAATCCCTTCAAATTCAAATCCCCATTGTCTCAGAACAAATTCTAACTTTTTAAATACGTGGAGTGGAGTGAGGGAGAAAGCATTTCTGTGTGTGTGTTGCACGGATTTCGCGCTATCGACTCGCTCGCACGCATTACATACCGGTATAGCTGACTGACGCATGACTCACACAAGCGTATAATGGTGCATGATGTGTGTAGCTTACGCGCGGTGGGATGAATTTCATTGATAGTCCGTGTCGTTGACGTAGTATTTCTAGTATTAGAGTATTATGTGCATAAAATTATTCATATTTTCAGGATCAAACAAAAGTAAATAACTTTGTTAGATTTAAATAAATTATATTAATGATTTTACATTTCAATAAGTATACCGCTTCCGTATGTACCTACCCTTAAATTTTTTCTGGTGAATTTAATTTAGGGGTGTATAATCATACAATACCTAATATATTTTTTTAAGTTTTGCAATAATATCAATATTTTTATTTAAAATGGCTCCTACATTCGGCGTATGCATATTATGTTTGTAGTTCCCTTCCGTTTTGTGTGTTTAATGTGGATTTTAGGTTGTGTTAAGATTCGCGCACATTATGTCGGGTCGCAGCGGGGCGGAGCCGCAGGCCGCAGCGCAGCGCAAAATGCTTACTTAGGGCACAGCGGGGCGGGGCGGGCCGCATCGTACTCAACCAAAATCCGCTGCGGAATATGCGGCCCGCTGCGCCCCAGCATAGTGTGCAATAGTTCATATAAAATACATACGAGCGATTTGAGCGGATTTTTGCGCTGCGACCCGATCCGCTGCAGCCCGTCATAATATGCGCGAACCTTTAAGCTTCAGAAAGTGCGGTAGAGTTGAGCGTATTCCTTCTCCCGTCTTCCTATTTAGTTTTCCATCCGGGAATTTCATTCATGCATGCATTCCCAATTCCCATTAGAAAACCTACTGTATAGCAAAATACCTATATATACGCATAGATGTTTAGGTGCATACGAGGGTGTATATAATAGATACGCCTATACATATGTAGGTATACCTATAGCAGAATATTGGGCTAGTTCAAGGGATATAATTCAATGGCGCGCGGGGTAAATTCACAAAGGGTTTTCAGCATATTTCAATGCCGAATAACTTTTTTCTCCCGTTAGATACAGAGTTGTCGCCATACAAAATATTTATTTATTTTTAAAGACCTTTCTAATGGTACTAGTCTCAATTTGCTACAAGGTGGGTACGTTTTGTTCCATGTCCTTTGTATGTATTACGCCGCAGCGGCACCGCTGAGGCGCCGCGCCGGAGCCGCACCGCATCGTGTGGTTTCTCCCTAATACATACAAATTTCCATGCCTATCGCACCGCGTGGCTCTTGCGACGCCGCATAATACGTGTGCACGCTGATGCGGCAAAATGGTCGCGCTGCGGCAGCGCACCGCACTGCATTTAGGGTTACCAGACGGTAAATTTAAAAGTCCGGAGAAGAAGCCTGATTTCCATTGAAAAGTCCTGAGATTTTGTCGCAAACGTAATTATAACTTTGTAGGGAAAAATGTGAAATTATAATTGGTTTTGGTGCACTGGATATCATCCACCTACCCCTCCCACGCACCGGCCGCGCGGCGGTGATAAAAAGATCTGAAAAATCTACTCAATTTATGAAAAATTCAAAAAATCCTGAGATTTCATGAAATTTCCAAAATCCGGCCGCAATCCTGAGAAGAGCCTAAAAATCCTGAGAAGAGCCTAAAAATCCTGAGATCTCAGGACAAATCCTGAGATATGGTAATCCTAACCGCACCGTACCGTGTGGCCTCTCCCTTACTCCGCTCAGGTACCGCGCCGGAGCCGCTCCGCATCGTGTGGCTTCTCCCTAAAGCCGAAAAGATTTCAAAACCGGCTAGGATAACAATGGTGTTTGTTACTTTAGGTTACAGTTAGGTCCTGCCAGGGTTGCGGAATTTAATCGAAAGAGTTACCGCGGCCCTGGAACGCAAAGGGCATTAGAAGGAACACGGATGGGTTTTAGTCAGTAAGAGTCTGACACTCCCTTCCGCTCCGCCCAGAGCGGAAGGAGTCATATGACGATTTCCCATCCATAAAAAAAAAAAAAAAAAAAGGTTACAGTTAGGTAGGTATAACCAAAGATTTAAAAATGCCATGGCCATTGATTAATTTGGTTTTGTATTAAGAGGTGTAGCCGCCGTAACCCACACCTTAAACGATACAATATAAACTAGGTCATTAACGTAATTGTCCTTGAAAATCCTTTATGTTTTGATGACATAAATCGGGGATATGATATCAACCTACGTAATTACGAAACGGTTTTTCCAAATTAACAAACGAGTCTTGGGAATCACGTCTTGCTAAATTGATGACTGCTGCTCTTAAAAAGGATTTGGTATTACGAAAAACGCATAAAGTTCAACGACGTGTGACGTGACGAAAACATGCCTTTTTATGTTTTATGCAAAAAGAAATAAGATGAATACTATCAACTATCACAAAGTAAACCGTTTTTTTTTTCTTGGGAAAATCCTCATGGATACCCTTCGCCCGGGGAAGGCGAAGGGTGCCGGACTCTTACCGGCTGAAAACCCACGGTGTTCCTTCTCCTGACCCTTGGCCGGGGACACGGGATTCGCAGCTGCATGCACCGCAACCCCGGCAGGAATCATAAATTATACCTACTTACATAATATAAATAAATATCATACTCATTTCCGAAGGGTTAGGAAGAGAAGTACCTACCTACGATATGAGAAGTGCCAACTATCATACGACAGTTGTTGGTATTATTTGGTTACTAGACGTGATGATCGGTAGCGAGGCTTTCATTCCATTCCTGCTGCCCAACCGGTGAATCGAACCCTGGATTTATGCGCACGAATCTTTATACCGGCGCTCGCTATACGCGCCGCCCTAGATCAAAAGAATAGAATAATTATATTTTATTGTACACCAAAATTGTAACTCAGCTCATATACAAGGTTAGTCGGAAAGGGGGTACTAATCCGAAGCCCACTTATAGTATCGCTGATGACTGTTTGAAAGCAAGTGTTAAATTTCAAAATTCGTTTTTTTTTTTTCCAAATAAAATGTGTTTTATTTCAGTTTTTTCAAAAATTCTTCATCCCTGCTTTAGTTACAAATTCAGAAAATGGTGCTTCTAATTCATGACCCCAAATATGACCTAAAATGTAAACACAGCTGATCATAACTGGGGATAGACAGATTTTAGAGATTTTTTTTTGAGATTTTTGAACATCTGTTTCTCTTAAACTATTGACTTTTGGGCAAAGTTGTAGAACAAAAGTTATTCATTATTATGTGTACTTTAACACCCTTTCGGATTAGTACCCCCTTTCTGACTAACCTTGTATAATGAAGAGAACAATGACGGTCTTATCGCTGATAGCGATATCTAGCAGACAACCTTTGGATGAACAGGAAGACAATGAATAAGATAGATACTAGACACATTATTACATCCTTTATAATTATGTGATAGGGAAAACAAGGTAGGTTGATGATGTGGTGTTGATATCATGAAGAAATTGTTAATTTAATCATTAATTTTATTAATCAAAAGCCTTGTTGGTTTAGTGGTCGCAAGCGCGACTGCTGAACGTGAGGGCCTGGGTTCGATCCCCAGGTCGGGCAAAGTGTTATTGGGTTTTTCCGAGTGGAATTTCTCAGTAGCAGCTCGGAGTCTGGATTTGTGCAATAGGCTCGCCCCCTATTACATGGGACGTAAACATAACGGCGAAATATGGGTGTACTATACACCTCTGCCAACCCTTCGGGAAATACAGGCGTGAGTTTATGAATTAATCAAAAGCCTAATAATTTTTGAATGCCTCTACGAACTAGGTACCTAGCTTAGTTCTGTTTTAGAGATTGCATTTGAAGATCCGAATTAATTAGTATAGTGAAAAAGTTCCGCTCTTAAAACATGTAGGTACGTATACTACGTATGTAATTGGATATTTGTTCATAATATTCTAGATGACGGTTTATTCACTGGAGCATAACAAAGGAGCCAAGGCAAGGTAGAATGGAGACACTTCGACCTAGGTCTACGTTCTTAAGTGCCTACCTCCCGTCATTCGGTCCTTATAAACAGATGTCGTCTCGTCCCTTCAGGTTCTGTTAATAGTTAGTAGAGTATAAATACTGTAGTAGGTATACCGTTTATTTATCTCCAAAGATTCGTTTTGTCGTTTTGAGGACAATGTTGTGATACTTTTAAATTTTTCTTATATGGTGCGGTCATTGCCTAAGCATTATACATGGTAGTCATTTCACTCTTGCGTGGGAGCACCAAAGTTGTAGTATGTAACATTACTGTTTTAGTGCCACACTCAGACACCAGTCAGACTCTTAAGCGAAAAGTTATACATAGTTATATAAAGATTTAAACCAATAATTTATTATTTGAATCAAATAAATGTTATGATTTATAAAAATATGGACGCAATGGGAAAATATTTATTTATTTTTATATCGGTACGTTAGTAGTGATAAGGACTCGTGTAATTTTAATTTAAAGTGTGATTAGATACCTAATAACATTTTGCCTTTAACATGTTTAGGTATCCTCAATTGTGGTTCAGTTGGATGGAGTGACAGTTAATCCGTCTTTGTGCCCCACGAACAAGATAGCTCCACACCGGCGTCAAGCCAGCTGGCAGAATAGGCCTCGAACTTTGGGACTGATACATGATCTACTTGCAAACAGAAGGCCACCACAAATGGAACCACTCAACGATTTACAAGAACAGCCACAAGAAGATGACCCAGACGACTGCGGTGAAATTGACGATTACGACGAAACAGATCTTAGCTCCGGTTGGTATCAAAATTATTTTTATTCCGTTTATTCATTTAAATTCATATTTAAATTACAATTTCAAATATTTCTATTAAAAAAACGTTTAAAAATACAAAAATGTAAACCCACCGGCATCGGGAACAGGGTCCCACGCTATCGGTGGTCAGGGTCTCAGAGAGAGGAGCTTCCTAACGATACGCGCCGTGTCGAGAAGTGCCTCTTTCTGTATCTGGCCCTTTTTAGGGTTCCGTAGTCAATAAGGAACCCTTATAGTTTCGCCATGTCCGTCCGTCCGCAGCTTAGCTCAGAGACTCTTAGTACTAGAAAGCTATAATTTGGCATGGATACATATTAATCACGCCGACAAAGTGGTTAAATAAAAACGTGAAAAAAACATTTTTTTGGCGTCCCTCCTATACACCTAAATTGGCGTTGAACGTGTTAAGTTACATTTTACGATATCGATGGGAAAAGGGGTCGCTTATTCTTTGCCGGGAGTATCAGGGACTAATCACATTAACTAGTAACAATTCGCAAAAATGCCAGATTGTTTTAGACACTAAACTTATTCGCATCACCTGCGATGTTGTGAGCTTTTAGCTGCAATAGTATTCTAGGCTCCACTGTCCGTCTGTCTGTCCGTCTGTCACCTGGCTGTATCCGTGATAGTTAGACAGTTGAAATATTCACAGATGATGTATTTCTGTTGGCGCTATAACAACAAATACTAAAAAACAGAATAAAATAAATATTTATGGGGGCTCCCATGCAACAAACGTGTTTTTTTTGCCGTTTTCATAGATAATGGTACGGAACCCTTCGTGCGCGAGTCCGACTCGCACTTGGCCGGTTTTTTATATGCAAGTCTTGCTAAATAGTTTAAAATAGTCGATAAATCATTTGGCCAGGCAAGAAGTCGGTTAAAAAGGAAATTAATAAAACACAGTTCCTTTTAAATTTGTCATTGTTTTTTATGAGTTTAAACAACAACTGAGTTTTTTTTTATGAAATATACTTGTGGTAATGTCAGCTTACAAATAAAAAACATTGAAGCCTTTAACATTACTAGATCCAAAGATATAACATTTTTAATGAACATCTAGATTTAGTAATTATTGGGCAGCTCAAAAATGAAAATGGCTGCCATTCGGAGAGGGGGGGTTTGTATTACAAAAGGGGGTATTTTTGTCGATAGAATTCGGTGTATAACGTGTCGTTAAATTTTCGGTAGTGCAACACCAAACATACCGTTTAGAATGCGCAAGTGCGCAGTTTAGTTTAAATGCGCTGATGCATACGAAAGCTGAACCGATGCGAAAAGGCAAAGCGTGCGTATGCATGTTCATACAAAATGCAATTTTTCTATGAGTGAAATATGCAATGGACACTGATAATAAGTGTGTTTAGTCCAATAATGTCCTTTTACTTTTATGCAATCGAAATCTTAGGTGTGTTTAAAATTTTAGTAACACCAGGATATCAAAGAAGAAAAGGAGAAAGGGATGATCGGTTTTTGTTTGGTGACAACTATTATAAACCACCATATTATCCAGCGGCCAATAGGCCGCCATCTTCTGCACATCGACCTCAGAGGCCCACTCGACCTCCATACAATTTTGAAGGAATATACGGATCTAATGTTTATCAGCCACCTTCGCATCATTATCCATCAGGTAGGAATCACGACTGAGTTGTTAAGTCTTTGAGGATTTTTCTACATAAAAATTTACTTATTTTTTCCAAACCTTTAAATCTAAACCAGGATCTCACTCTCGGCTGCTGCGCTTGCAACACTTTGGCCAATGACACGGCATATAGTTTAGCTAAATTACCATTTTTCTTTCAGATTACATAAAACCTGTGAAAGAGGATATTGTAGACAATCCTCACGTAGCCTACCGGCCAGGCCTCATTGGTGGAAATCTTGGACACATAGTGGGATTTCCTCCTGTGAGACCTACCACAGAAGTGATGCCATATGGAAATCCGAACTTTCGTTTCCCCGAAACTGACTCATACACGAACAGACGCCAGAAGAAGTCTCAGCAAACAAATAAGTCTACAAGTATAATCGGATCATTTGTTGACTTATTGTTTAATTAAATTATTTATGAAAGTTCCATGTTTCTCATTTACCTACCTTATCCGGATGAGCGCTTTTATTCATGCTAGGATTACAATAACAGTAAGTACTGATGTCAACGTAGACATGGAGCTTCGCGCATCGGTGCTGACGCTGCTGCCGGCTATCTGCCCAGATAGGTATTGGAGCTGCCAAATTGAATGGTTCGACTTTGTAGGTTAGCAACAGGATGTACTACGAAATATTAAGGTTTTCCCCAACGAACTAACTACTTGTACTATTTATTCTGTACTAACGCCATGTTTTTGAGCAGATAGGCGAGAAGTTAGCTAAAAACTATTATCTTATCTAAAAAAATTGCAGCGTTTGGCCGGTTCAGCTGTTCAAATAATAATTTATTGGAATATAGGTTCCTGTGTACTTATTTATGAATAAAATGTCCTAACGAAACATTAATTGTCGTAATGTAGGTAAGTAGACGTTAATACAAAAATCTAAGGGGCTCTTTTATATCGCAGCTATTGTAGTAAGTCAACTATTCTGACCTTTGCAGAACATTAGAGTGGAGATTGAAAATACCAAGCACTAACCTTTAAATGTATCTATTGTCTACTCTGGTACTAAGTTGGAGTAAAAAATAGTGCAAAATAGTTCGCAGAGCAGTACACAACATGTTCACCGACGTAATTCTCTAATGAGAAGCGCGTGACATACTCTAAAACTGCGGATACACTCGTATATTTATATCTACCTATTTTTTCGTTGATTTGTCTCATTAATTCATTAGATGAATATAGGTACTATGATATCACCACATGGCGTGCGTTTAAAACGATGTTAATCGTTTACAAGTGACACTAAAGCGCACATGTGAATTTTAAAAGTGGGTGTTGTTTTGCTCAAATAAAATTCAAAATGAATTTATTTATACTATGGATGACCACGACGCTTTGTGTTATGGCTGAATTAGTGCATGAAGGTACGCAATTTTATTCTAACGTTCGTTATTTTCGAATCATGTTTATAAGCTTTTCTGGATTTATAGTAGGTAGGTAAGCGTTAAGGCGCCAAAAGCAAAAGATTTCTGGAGGTGATAGGTAGCTTTAAACGTTAAAATGGTCACCAATAGAATATAACTCTATTTATTATGATAACTTCGCATTGTCATTACTAGTTCTATTAAAAGCAAAAATTGAGTATGGACAAAGCAAAAAAGTTTCCTTTCACCTACTTTCAGTCGTAGGGAACCTGAACAAATCAGCCCTATTTGATTAGATAATCTGTACCCCAGAGCTTCTTTCTAATTGTTATCAGTGGCCTAGCTTGCCCTATACGGGCCCCATATCAAAATTAGTCGGGGGCCCTTCTACCCGACTGCGGCGAAGCCCAAATGGAGGGTAAAGATTTTTCACAAAAGTTAGTTTAGCTTTTAAGAGTTTAGAGTTTGGCGCATGGCCAGCTTGAGTGAGATTATGGATAACATTTTACGAATTTTTGGTTACACGTCGGAGTTTCTGTAGCCTGGGGGTCCCGTAACAAAACCTAAGGTGCGGAACATGGGCCTACCAATGACCGCTACTGTGAATGGTTAAAATACGCCCCGGTAAAGACCTTTGCCACCCGTGGATATCGTATAAGCGTTCGTTAAGATGGATACCGTGGATTGTTATCAGCTCGCTCCTGAGTCTCCTATCCGTCCATCTTGAGGATCCTTTTTTCGACTTTTACTAACATCCACAGGAGCCGAACGGGTGGCGAAAGGGTGGTTCTGTAACTAGATGAAACAATTATTTAGATAGATATTATTAATGTTGGATTCGAGATCATAAACTAGATAGGCTCTAATTTTTATTGTTGGTAGGGGATAGCCACAAAAATATCTTTATCTCTGCGGGAATTCCACTCACGTAAACCAGAAATGGGCAGTAATGTCTAACGGTGGTACAATATTGGTAATCGTGTCTGTATGTGTTTTTACAGAAAATAACCCATATAATCAAGCATTAAAACAAAATAAGCAGTGGCATAATGTGCATGGCTACGTACAAGTTCGTCCAGGAGCACACATCTTTTATTGGTTCTTTTATGCGAATGGGACGAAAGTTGAAGCTAATCGCAAACCAGTCATAATATGGATACAAGGAGGACCAGGATTTGCCGCAAGTGGCATAGGAAATTTCGCTGAATTAGGCCCTTTTAACATGGATATGGAACCTCGCAATCATACTTGGGTATGTGTACGATATATTTTACTTCTAAAAATAACAATTTAGTTACAGTTACCATAGCAATTGCCACTATGTGGGTGTGCATGATATCTAGCTTTTCTGCGTGACTAGCTGTGGGATACCCATGCGAAAGTACGGGGTCTGCGGTCACTGACCAGTATGCCCATCGCGTGGTGACTGCTGTAGCTGATTAGGACAGATATTGGGGTGCATGAAAAGAGCCTCCACGAGTGACGATACTTAAGTACGTCCGGCGCACCCTGGGCAGTCAGTCCTGTTACCAATTTTACTGATTGGTTAATTTTTCACCACTGCATAAGCTTTTCTCGTACAGCTTGTGCCGACGCGAGAGAAGAAGAAGGACAGAAAAGGCATTTTCATTAGTATGTAGTCTGCACAAGTACACAATAAAAATGTATACTGTTTAACTGCAAAACATTTGAAAACAACACGATTGGCGCCAGGGCTGAGCGTTTGGTTACTGCGCATCGTTTCATGGGTTCGACCGATCGACTCCCGCACTGAATAAATATTTGTATGGCCATCAGATAATAATTGTTCGAAGTTTGGGTGTTCGTGCATATAAAGATTTGTGTCTGTAAGCGCACCCACAATCTAGGACTATAACAAGGAAGGAATAATGTTAAAAAAAAGTTTTTGTTGTTCCCGCAGAAAGCCAGTTTCTAGCTGAATTAAAAAGCCCCAAAACGTCTGTTTTACGTGTTAGGTCTCCTACAGTACCCACGAAACATAGTCTATGTAACGGAGTCCCGGGAAGTCACCACTTATGAATAAACATATCAAGTTCACGGAAGCCATTTCACATGATGCTGTAATACGATTCCCGCCGAACTAATTAGATGATGTCTGGTGACGGGTACTAATGAATATAGATTTGTTTACATGGATCAAGTTCCAGAAATTACTTGTCGACCCAAATTGCATTGTTATAAGTTTTATTGCGAATATCTCTTTGTTCATTGTGATATATGGCTTAACGCGTAGATACTTAATAAAAACTGCAGGAACTGAGAATAGCTTGCACAGCGATTCACTAAATACAGTGAACTAAATACAAAATACAATTAGCGCTAAAGTTGTGTCTACAGAAATAAAATCGAATCAAGACACAATGCATATACTTGTGAAAGCGATGATTGTAGTAACCAAGCATTCATCTTATTAAATAAAATTTTGGGTAGTTCAAAAGCGGAACTACCCGTAATGGCTAATTTCAGTTTGTTACCGCTTCTAATTTATTCAAAAATTTTAGGTGAAGGAAAGGAACGTGCTGTTCATAGATCACCCTGTCGGCACTGGTTTTAGTTATGTCACAAATAGTTCACTATACGCGACAACGGATCGAGAAATGGGTAGGTTCTTGGAAAAACGAATTGTAAATGAAAAGAAAATTTAAAAACTACTCTACTCTACATACAGCGTTCTTATTTTATTTGCAGCTATGGATCTTGCAAAAGCAATAAAAGTGTTCTTTAGAAGACACAGGGAGTTTCGTAAGACACCAACATATTTGTTTAGTCAAAGTTATGGCGGTAAAGTGTGTCCAAGATTAGCATTCTACTTACACACGGTATGTATTTCCTAAATAAGTATTTGAAAATTTGTAACTCCTCTTCCTTGATGGGTGTCGGAAAGGCAACTAATGCCCGGTTCCTATGAACAATAACGAATCGTTTTGATTACCAATGGTAGTATTTTTTATTGCCAACCTGGGGATATAAATGGACTTGTAAGCTAAATTTACCAGTGATAGCTACTAACCTACTATATGGAGGCTTCATTATTGGTACAGATACAAGAGTCTTAATTTTAACCAATAACGCTCGGTAAATCATAGAAATCGGTTATAAGGTGATGGAAAGAGGAGCACCCCTTTGCGATAATAACACCATGCTGCTATCAATAATGTTATTTGGAGGGCATGTTGTTATTCCCTGTAAAAAAAGGAATCCTCAAAACGGGGATTACCTACCTTATTTTTGAGTCGAGCTCGCAGGACTCCGAATGAAAGAGTCAAGTTTTTTTAGCAAAACACACCTATTAAACTATTTACTCTTCTGTTCATAAGAATATTTATTATTTACAGGCAATTGAAAAGAAGAGTTTGAAAATGAATTTTAAAGGAATCGGTATTGGTGGTGGTTGGGTAGACCCAAAGGAAAGCGTTTTAGTTCAGCCGGAATTTTTGTATCTCTCGGTATGTTTATCTTCAATACACGTAGTATAAATAAATATAATTTAAAAGGACTTTTGGTCCCTACCAGCCCCGCAATTCAGAACCTTTTCGATAGGCAGTTGTCGACCGATTCGGTTTATCTCTTTTCGTCTTAGATTCTCGTAAATAGTGAAAAAGAGTCGTTTTACAACTGACTAATCGAATCGTTCGGAATCAGGGTAGTAGGTCACACCAGGTGACTATGCCACAGAACGAGAAATAAAAATTTTAAAAAAGTAATAATTATTGTTTTGTTATACAAGATTAGCAGGAAATGGCTAATCCGCGGCCCAGTTTAACTATCACTGACGACTGTTTCAAAACAATTGTCAAAATTAGATAGTTTTTATTTCCACATAAAATATATTTTTTAGAATTCTTAATCCTGACTTTAGTTACGAATTCAGAAAACGGAGCTTCTATCCATGACCCCAAATATGACCTAAAATGTAAACACAGCTGATCATAGCTGAGAATTACTTATTCTAAGTCAATGCTGAGAATAGATAGATTTTAGCGTATATATGAAATATTCGAATAGCCATTTCTCTTAAACTATTGTCTGGGGAAAGTTGTAGAACAAAAGTTATTCATTATTATGGGTACTTTAACACCCTTTCGGATTAGTACCTACCCCCTTTCCGTCTAACCTTGTATAAGAATTGTAAGTAAGAGGCTGTAAAATAATTTTGTTTAGATAATATTTAATGGTTTTGTGTGTTATTTTTATGGTGACATAAATTACTGTATTATGTGTTTACTTAAAAACACACAGCGTCGATATGAAGATGATTTTGTGAACGTACTTATTAATCCCTGCTCTATGGTAATATACCTGTTTGTCACCTGCGAAGGAGCCAATATTTTTTCATATTTTTATGAGGTATGTATGGCAACCCTTTTGAACTGTCATAGCGTTTTGTGAAATTCCCGCTTACCGGTCGAAAACTTTTTTCGCTTCGGCAAAAGTGAATTTTATTAAGTTTTCCCGTACGTATCGACGTAATTTTGGAGTGCGGAAGTGCATGTTACGGATATGTTAGTAAAATAAGTGAAAATGCGACGATTCGTGACTTCGAATCGTATTCTCTCGGAGAGAAGTAAAGTCCCGATACATTAGATCAGGTCAATGGAGAGGCAAACTTACAGTCAGGACCTCAGGTGGTACGTAAGCCGTTCCCGCCCAGCTAGAGGACAAGAAAAAACCACTATAGGACATATTTGACTCACGAATAGTAAGTCAAACCACCAAGTAAGTCAGATTTCAAATTATTTGCAATATTCTGTCCCATAAAATTATGCAAACTAAATCTCACTTAATATCTGAGTGGACATCCACTCTGACCGTTCCTTATAAGGCGGTACCGTCATGCTCCACGGCGGAGTTTTTAGTCAATCCTAGCTCTGGGCAACTGGACTAAGAAAACCACGAGATGGTGACCGATACTGCAAAGATAATCAAAAGTGTAACTCCAAGCATTGTTCAGAAACTTTTCACACAGAAAGTCAGTGTAGCAGAGTTCTGAGTTCTCTAGTTAATGGTCAGTGGACCAACGGTCTAGTGTTGAAATCTTAATTTTATAATTTTAAATACTTATGATTGGATGGAACTAAAATGTTCAAAAGTGTCGACTTAATAGACAGATTTCAAAGATCTGAAGTTAAACAAAGAGTTTTGTCTTCTCAATTGGGGAAAGGACTATTTAATTGGAATCATAAAAATGGTAAATTGAGCCAACAACTCACTTGGCAAATTAATGTAAAGAAATTTATTTTAAAAATAAATAAATAATAAGTTTGTTTGGCTTTGATCAGCTTTTACAATTAGGTAGCTTGTTTGTGGATGTACCTAATACATAGGTAACTTCTAAGGTATGAGAAGAGTTCTAACTGTAGAACATCTCTTTGATTGCATTGTGATTTGGCACATTTTATACATTAACATCAGTTATGCAATCCTTGGGGGTACAAGTACCTAACTCAATATGACTACTTACTGAAAGAAAGTAAACAATATAAAGTCTTTACCGGAGAACAAGCCTACCCTACCTACATCAATGCAACTCAGATAGGATAACCTATAGACTGATAAAACAAGACTCCATAGGAGATTCCTAAAGGAAACCAGACTCAATAATAAGAATAATAGTCCTTTCCTTCCAATGAGAAATTACTGTCAGTATTTAGATATTATGGGGAAGAAAAACAGCATGTATAGTTCTAGGAACAGACTGCTTTATAATTATAATTTTTCCCTGGTTCTTACATTCAATTCTTGAATGAGCCCTCTGATAATAATATATCCTTCCACAAGTACAGTCGAGTTCATTAATATATTGGCACTGTCAAGGATTCAAAATATTGTGAGCGTTGGAAAGCTCAATAAATTCTATAGAACCTATAGATCAAAAATATGTCCTCATGTGAACGGTTCAATAATATATGCTGTGCATTAGGCAATAATTTGTGATCACCCTTTTCAACAAAAATATCTAAATTGTATTGGCTTCAATAATATCTGAGCAGGCTAAGCTTCTTAATTATCTGTACATGCATGAGAAAGTCAATTATATGCTCGAACAAATAAGATCAAGTTTATATTGTTACAGAAATTATCGTAGTTTCCATTGTTTTCCCCGCGTTCGCTTTTTGAAGTTTTTAAAATGAGTGTCTTTCTATGTTCCATATGTTTTCTTACGGCTTGGACATTTTTTAAGAATTGTAAAAAAATTGAGGGCGCCAGCTGTCATCTTTATACAGGGTGTTAAAGAATTCGTGTAATTCCTTAAAACCACATGATCTACTACTGGTGTAGACAGGCCCCGCATGGGATTTAGCTTGATTAAAAAAAAAAACTTTTTTTTTGCAAAAGAATAATTTTATTTAAGTGAAAATTTCGATGCCACGCATAAATTAATGCAATGACATCACGGCGACACGACTGGCAGGCACGACTAACGCGATATCGCTCTTTGCTGTTAGATAACTCAAGGTTCTAAAATGACTTAGAAATAGAAAATTAAGATTTTTTTTAAATTTTTTCTAGTTGATTTTCAAAATTTAGCATTGAGTGTTAATCTGTGTCACCAGTAGATCACGTGGTTTGAAGGAATTACACGAATTCGTTAACATCCTGTATAAAGTTTCATAATTTTGCCACAACTTATAAAGGACTAAATTGAATTTCACGTCACTGGAAAGAAAAGAATATCATTACATTTTAGTATAAATTTTATTATTTGACCTGTGTAATTAAAAACTCCTGCAAACTCCATGCAATTTTACGATTACTAGTAAAATCATCTTTATGACGTAGTCATAAGGTTGAATTTGAATTACATTAACTTGTTCAGATATTTGTATTTATGTGTGCATAGATAATTATGAATCCTACACTGTTCAGATAATGTGATCTAAAAGTTGTTTATATAATAATGTACCTTTGGCTGTATACATGTTACTGAGAAAAAGCAGTCACATAATAATGAATCTAAATCTTGACCAGAATTTAATGATGCTTAGAGTTGTCACAATATTATGAACTTTTTTAACGTCCATATATTTTTGAAGCCTGGAAGGGCCAATATATTAATGAACTCGACTGTACATTATGGTGATACAGTACCAAAGTCACACCGGAAATGACACAGATAATAAAATACTTGAAGGAGCAACAGGTGCACACCCACACAGACAGGCATCAGAAAATAAAAAACTGGCAAGCCTACGCTTCCTGTTGAAAATGTTTTAGTACCATAGAGCAGCGGTGACCTCTGCCCTGTTTTCGACCTCCGTGTACTGAACATGTATGTTCATTCATACCAAGAATTTCTGACTAATTTTTCATGCCGTAATATCAGAGGTTTGGCAGGCATAAGTTTGCATAGTGGAATTGGATATTTCCAATGCATATTATTTACATGCCAAGAGCAAAATCCCCTTGTTAACACATAGTATTATTTTACCAGGGTGAGTTACTACAAATTTCATCTCTCCCTTTTGGGCGATGAATTGGTATGTATTGCTCATAAGAAAATTCATGCCAATTTGCCATTAATCTTTAGTCTATCTAAAAGACTTCTTCTTGGAATGGACTAGTCCAAATTGATCTGTCAGACTGTGGAAGTCTTCAGACTCTTGGAATGAACCAGTGCAAGTTGATCTGTCAGGCTGTGGAAGTCTTCAGACTCTTGGAATGAACCAGTGCAAGTTGATCTGTCAGACTGTGGAAGTCTTCAGACTCTTGGAATGACTGGGAAGGCAACTAAAGTACCCAAAATTGATACTGAAACTAGTACATCAAATGGAATACCAGAATAAACCAAATAGCATTGCCCGAAGAAAAAATATGGAAAGATAGGGCTTATTAGGCGATACTCTGAAGAGAATTTATGCTAAAGTAAATAAAAATTTACTAATTCAATTGAATTTCGCCGTTTTTGGTCCTCAAGGGGCTGACTACACTGTCAGTACCTTAAAATTTTCTTGGAATGCTTCAAGCGAGATGCTTATTCCGCAACCATAGAATGAGTCGAGTGTTGCCACCAAAGGTGTTAGACAATTTTAGGCCGCCAAGACCACGACGGTTTTACACCGACGGCCATGCCTTCTCTTCTTGACAAACGTCGCAGCGGACGCGGGTTTGGGACGCCCAGTTGATCGATACTCAGATGTCAGGCATCTGAATGGGAGAACAGGGTAAATAGCCTTTTTAATTGGAAAGAGCTGTTAGCAGTGTATGTGTCGATTCGGAATCGATCGTTTGGTCTGTAATGTTTAATTTTTGTTTGATTGTTATAACCTTTTAGTCCAGTCTGATATTCGGACAGTGTGGATCGAAGGTGGAATAGATCCCTGAGTTTTCTCAATATAAATGGCAAGTTGTTGAAGTTGACAAGGAAATCAGATTTCTATCAGCTCATTACCTCTCGGAGGGGTACAACTGCACAGCCGATTGCCTCTCAAGACAACGGCTATTTAAGTGGAGTCTGTTTCCCACTGCAACAAACCGATTATTACATCGTTGGGGCACTTCAGACGCAGATCTCTTCTCGTCTGCAGAAACAACCGTGTTCAACAGACACGTCTTGCTAGATTGCAGACATCACTTAACATGAATTTTGAATTCGCGTATCCGTCATTCATAATTGGAAATTTCGCGTAGGGGGGGACATTTCCTCCCCCCAATTTCACTCCTCGAGTTATAGCGCAACTAAACAATGCCAAAGACCAATATTATTATTATTACCACTGTGGGAATAAACCTATTGGTTAGCGTAGCGGATATGAAGTCACGAAAGCCTAGCCCTAGAGCCGCCAGTGACCATAGAAAGACTTTCGGAGAGTCCAATAGACCCAGCATCAGGCTTACCTCCAGCTCATAGCTTATGTACACCAACTGACCCCTCAGGCTTTGTTAGTTGGAGGTGGGGAGAATAAATCCACTTTTAGTCAGAGATAGAAAAACAGCTGTTATATACCAGATGGAGGCATGGATAATTGACACCTGCTATCCAGCCATTACAAGTTGGTGATTTGATGTGTTGATGATGAAGTCAATACTCAAAGAGTCACAGATATAACAGATAGCTAGATTTCTTGCCTATTTACATGTACAGATCTTGCCTACAGCACAATGTTAGCTACACATGTATAATTCAGTTGGCATTACATAAATCAACAATTTTTTTTTTTTTACATTTGTCAGATGAAACAAGAACAAGCAGAAGATCATACACTTCTGAAGCAAGTAGTGCTTTATAATAATAAAGCTAAGGCTATAGCCACAGCACAACTACTGAACCTGAAGCCACCAGTGTGGCATCCTCAAGTTGTCTTCAATGTAGCTTTTCTTGTTTTAGTATTTAAAAGACAAGTGTATGGTCTCACCTTACTTGAAAAACATAAGAATTCTATATTTCTTTCAGCAAATAATATAATCCCAAGGCTAGTATTAGCTTCTAGGACTAGCTTGGTTTGGGATAGCCAATCAGGATGGCTATTGCTAACACCCAATACAACAGTTTTACCCACTTAAATGTATCAAAAATTAGAGTATGACTTGTATATTATAATAATTGGCGAATTAGTCTCTACCTCTTAAACTGTTGCGAGGGATTGGTAAAGACCTGTTTTGAGTGATATAGGAGTAGCAGCTACCTTAGGATCATTCAGGTCTACAGTAGCCTCAACTGGCTGGATAGAGACCCGTCCTATGCATGATATGATGTCTATATGTCTTATGTGTAGGAGAAACTGGAAGTTAACCAATTTTCAGGAAATCCTATTGTAAAGGAATAGGAATGACTACAAAGGAATCTTATTACTCTTTGAGAATCTTCAGCTTTCTCATATTCTGAAGGATTAATTGAGTCATGTGTTGATTTAATGAAGAAGTTAAATTGTTTTAATGTTTGATTTATGATATATAATTATTACAAGACATTTCTGTTAAGAAATTGTAGAGATTTATTCTCTCTAAGACTGATTGAACATCAACAGTAAGATTACTTTAATATACTTAAGTAATTCTCTTGTGCTTCTTTAAACATTTATTATTCTATCACATAGCGTTTTGTGTTTGTCACCAGCAGATATCAAACAAATCTTCATATCGACGCTGTGTGTTTTTAAGTAAACACATAATAGAATATTTTGAATTAGAACAAAATTATTATTATGTGTTGAAAGAAAAACACACAGCGTCGCAGGAATATCTTCCTGGTGAAGAGACTATGACAGTTCAAAAGGGTTGCCATACATACCTCATAAAAATATGAAAAAATATTGGCTCCTTCGCAGGTGACAAACAGGTATATTACCATAGAGCAGGGATTAATAAGTACGTTCACAAAATCATCTTCATATCGACGCTGTGTGTTTTTCTTTCAACACATAATAATAATTTTGTTCTAATTCAAAATATTCTATTATATTTTAGGGATTGATAGACCGGAACTTGTATTTGACGTCGTCGAAGGTAGCTAAGAAGCTTGCTCGGTCTATAGAAACACATGAATATTTCAAAGCGGATCTATTAGACGATGTTTTGTTCAGCACTTTGAACGAACAGGGAGAAGTGAATTTCAACAATGTGTATGCTCCTAGTCCTTATCCAGCACTTGAAGAATTGGATAACAAGATGAACAAATATGTGAAACCTACATTAGGTGGAGTGAACCAAACAATGAAATGGTCGTATTTGTCAGTTGGCGCCTACCAAAGTTTAAAGCAAAGCTTCCTTGTGCCATCAGTTTCTTTCTGTATGTATCTTACTATTTAACGTAATTCTATTACGTCTCGCTCGGTCAGAAACGATGCTGGAACATTTAAAACTTAAAATATCTACTACACTCTGTTCAACGAAAGATGAGTCCTGACATAGCGGGAGACTGCTATCAAAAAAAATATCGTAAACGACTACATTAAAAATCGTAAAACAGCTATATTATCCATGTTTTGTGTTTTTAATATATGATATTCTTTGTACGGTAATGTTTTGTAGAGAAACATCTGGACTCAGCTTACAGTGAAAAGGGAAATAATAACGTTGCGTTTTCTTAAAATTCACTTATTTAGTAATTATCTTATTCTTTATTGTACACATTATAAACAGTCTATAACAAAAAAATACAAAAATAACGAGCTTAACTCAAAATTGAGTATGTTCCAGTAGATACAGTTTCCAACCGACAATTTTTATTTTAATTTGCTATTTTATTATTGCAGTAGAAGCCCTCTTGGATCAAACGAAATTGAAGATAGCAATTTATAATGGAAACTTGGATGTAGTCACTCCATTGGGGGGTAAAGTTACTTTTTACATAAAACACAAGTAGAATGAACGTGAATAATATCTAACATATTTTTATATGACCTTAGGTGCATCCAACTGGGTTCACAAGTTGAAATGGCACGGTGCTGCCGAATTTGCTATGGCCAAAAGACATCCGATACGGGGAAGCAGAAACGGGTATTATAAAGAGACGAAGAGATTAAGCTTTTGGTGGGTCTTTGGAGCTGGGCATTGGGTAAGTTAACGTGTCATGTTTATGTAAAGACAAACATTGTTCCAGCCCACAAAGTTCTGTTTCCTCTATCACAGAGTCAAAAGAAATAAATACAAGATTTTTCTTAATTACAGTTCGACCAACATAATAGGTCGGATTTGACGTTTGCATAAAAGCACAAAATAAATATGTACAGGGGTCGTCCATTAATCACGTGACGTTTTTTAGCAACTTTTTAACCCCCCTTTCCCCCCTGGTGATACATGGTGAGGTTATAGACTAACCCTAAACCCCCGTACCCAAAATCACGTGTATTTTTTGGTATTAAGTATCTTAAAAATGTTCTGAATATTATCTTTAAATACAGATAATAATCTAAATTTAATTCTGGAAAATTAAACACTGATAAAAAGGTCCAGACAGACATTAAGGTTGCAGGTCAACGAAAAAATGAATACACGTGATATCTCACTACAAACCCCCCCCCCCTGTGATATTTCGTGATTCTTTCCTAACGCTTTCCTCGCCTTTTCGAGCCTCACGTGATTTATGGACGATCCCACAGAAGTCGCACGTCTTTGAAATTAAGCCTTCGCCTTTTTATTTATCTAAATATAGCGCACCCATGCTGAAATAGTGTTGACATTACTTCTAGTATTTAGACAGTCGTCAAAATCGACCTATTAGATTGCGAGATTTCTCAGTGAATAAAATTAATTGTTGATATACTATTTTTCTTAATGTATCTCTCTGTAGTCACGGCTCATCTTCCGTGCGGAAGATGTCCGGTCCTTTGGAAGGCATACACGGGGACACAGGTCCAACTCGCAGAGGCCCCTTCGAGAACTTTCATCTAAAATGGGATGGGGCACCAACCGGGGACTATCCACGGCTACACTATTGGCGTACAGTCATGCGTTCTTAATGTGATTGTTAACATATTTCAGGTGCCAGAAGAAAACCCCGAGGCTATGGGACAAATATTGGATTATGTCATGGCAGATGACGCAGTGGAGTCAGTAAATTAAAAGCTGTAAAGGGGTTATTTTTCAATTATAAGCTTAAATTTATTTAGTACTTTTATTTGGGTTAAGAGGTTTTGTGTGTGTGTATGTATGTTTGTGGGAATGTCTGTTATGTATTTTCCTGCAAAACTACTATTATATTAGCTATAGTTAGGTATCGGTTCCAAGCTGAGTCTAAAACACGGTTTATGGCACACAGCTAGTAGTTTTTAAAATGTTAGATACAGCTTTTGTTTAAGTTGATAATAACAGTTGTATTTTGTTAGTAATTTATAATTAGTGTCCTAAAATTGTTGTTTATCGTGTAACGAGTGCATCCAAAACAGCAAATAATTGTTACTTTAGTTCTGAAGGAACTCTGTACTTATTTTTTGTATAAAATAAAATAAAAACAATAAGCGTATTAAATTCAGTTATTTTTATATGTCCAGATTACGTATCCATTATTATTATACAAACAATATAATATGTACAATAGTTTTTATGGGTATTTCAATAATATTAATATACACATTCATAATGACTCAAGCACCACACTAACAATAATGGTATATTGATAACAATAAATTTTGGCGAATTGTCTCCGAACTGGCATTATGAATTCATTTGTTGTAAAATAAAGCTTTACACTTTTGATTAAGAAAAGTAATTAACCCCTAATCCATTTGGCTAAAACAACACATTCCCGGTTTTCAATATTGAAGCAGTATTACACACGAGAGCATCATCTAAAATGAAGGTACAGTAATAAAACTAAAAATATTAGCACTTCACATTTGTATTAAAATATAAAATACTTTTCTAGAGTTTTTTCAGCGCTTCGGAAGCCTACTTTCTGTACCTGTGTCCACTTCTAACCAAATTACATGCTAAATTAAATTCCATATTAAATTCGATTAAATTTATAAATTCGCAATAAAAAAAAAACTAATTGCATTGTATATCAATGACGTTAAATACAGTTTGATTTATTACAGATATAAAAAAATATTATACAAGGTTAGTCATAAAGGGGGTACTAATCTGAAAGGGTGTTAAAGTACACATAATAATGAATAACTTTTGTTCTACAACTTTTCCCAAAAGTCAATAGTTTAAGAGAAACCGTTGTTCAAAAATCTCAAAAAAAAATCTCTAAAATCTATCTATCCCCAGTTATGATCAGCTGTGTTTACATTTTAGGTCATATTTGGGGTCATGAATTAGAAGCACCATTTTCTGAATTTGTAACTAAAGCAGGGATGAAGAATTTTTGAAAAAACTAAAATAAAAATCATTTTATTTGGAAAAAAATAATATCGAATTCTGAAATTTTAACACTTGCTTTCAAACAGTCATCAGCTATACTATAAGTGGGCTTCGGATTAGTACCCCCTTTCCGACTAACCTTGTATATTACAAGGATTAATATTTAAAATTGTACAACTCATATTCATAATTGATTAATTATCACATAGTAAGAAATAATAATGTTGTTTTGTACTAGAAATAAAACATGGCCTTAGGATAGGCAAGACCATGGAACAACAGGTTAATATACCTACCTAATATAAACAAGCACATTCATAAATAATATTAATGTAATAAATATAATTTGTTCTCATTGTTCTATATAATTATTCAGTGCATATCATAGATCTTGGTCATTTTTAATGAGTTACCCGCGTAAGCTATGAGAAGGAACTTGAGCTCACATCGTAATATGAATAAATATATTAATTATTTTTGTAACCTAACACTTAAGAAAAGTACTGACTGCATTATTTCAGATGAAAAAACATCTTAAACATTAGGCCTATTATAAAACACGCAGAAAACTAAGTAACAAAATTTTATTTTGTACAAAAACGGAATAGATTTTAGTTCCTTATTTTATTTAATCAGTAGTTTAATGTGTATTACCTTTATACAGTTATAAGTTATTTGTATGAGCTAGCGTCTTTGGGTGAATCAACTTTTTTTTGTTAAAACGTGTCCCCGACCTTATAAAATTTAAAAAATAATTTCATTGAGGATTTAGGGTATTTTTTTGATATGGTTATAAAAACAAGATCTTTAATAGTTATTCTTCAATTAATATCTAGTTTAAATTAAACTTTAAAGAACGAAAAAAACATCGTGACCCAACAGACAAAATAGCGTTCCCATACAAATTCCTGCTGTCCCCGTGGCTTGTCGGCCTAGTATTCAGCGATGCTGTCACAAATTTTTCCTAAGGATGTAATGAACTTTTGGTCCGAAAATTAACTACAACACACCTACTTTCTCCATCTCGTTCTATGAATCCGCAAACTTAGATTTCGGTATAAAAATCAAAATTATAGTTTATGTCCCCACTATAGCCAGTCAATCACGCGTCCCCTGGGTCATACACATTAAGCACTCCTAAATGCGAGGGAAATAGCACGTTAATAGCTTAACTAATAGGAAATAGTTCTGCACATCGTATGATCGTGTCTACGTTTATTATAACCTGAATTTGGCTCGGCCATTTCATCCGTGGTTCCAAGAGAGGCAGCGTGCCTTTATTGTGCTTCCGCTGGAAGACGTCAAAATTTCACTAAGCTTATATTTTATTATGTTAATTTAATGTAGTTTGATTGAGTTTTAGGTCTGAAATTCATTTTAAATATGTTATCATCTAGTTATTGAATATGTTTTGAAGAAAAACGTTAAAAACCATAAAATTTCTCTTGGGTCACGGTTCCACTGAGTCACAAAAACCGTAACCCAAGAGACAATTTTAGTGACCCAAAACACTTTCTTGCTTTTTTGTTACAAATTATAATAAATTAGTCTTCTTATTCAATATTTGCCGTTTGTTCTAATGTTCAATGTACCTAATCTACTTGTTCTATAAAGAAATTGATTGAAATTGTAAATTTTTATTTTTGCCATGTTATCTAAACAAAAGCTGTCAAAAAGTCAAACTTATTCCCCAGATGAAAGTTATCTGACGATTGAAAAATCAGCCCTTAGACTACAAAAGAGAATTACTGACTGAATATTAAAAGAACAATGGGTAATTTTGTTTGGAACCCGTACCCACCTTGTAGCATTTTAGACTAGGTGTCATTTAGAAGAGGCTTAAGTGAACAACTCAAAAATGAATGAACGAGTGAATGAACGAATGGGAGACCGAAGTTATGATCACTTCTATTTTGCATTTTCAATCATCTATGTAGTGCTTTAATAATGATTTTATAGGCCCAATGAATAACCAGTCGTTCTGTTTCATAGAGAGAGACTGACCCAGCTTCCTAAGGTTTACTTTTTGCTACGGAAAATATTAATTAAAACGCCATGAATTCAATTAAGTACAGTTTGTTTATTTATTAAGGTACACAAAATAAACATCATCACTAAATGGTAGTTGTTCTCAATAATTATTTCATCCCAAGCATTTGCCGGACCGACGAAGTTTATTTTTTCGAATTTTATTAAAAACTAAGTGCAAAGTGATAAACATATTTTTTAATTAATTATCACATATGCACCGCCTAATTATCAAAAATATTCATAGAATGCCATTTTTTTTGAAGTTTTGCAATTAAGTCAATATTTTTATTTAAAATGGCTCCTACATTCGGCGTATTCACATGTTTGTAGTTCCCTTCCGTTTTGTGTGTTTAATGTGGATTTTCGGTTGTGTTAAGGTTCGCGCACATTGTGTCGGATCGCAGCAGGGCGGAACGGACCGCAGCGCAGCGCAAAATGCGTACTTAGGGCGCAGCGGGGCGGGGCGGACCGCATCGCACTCAACCAAAATCCGCGGCGGAATATGCGCCCCGGCATGGTGTGCGATAGTTCATACAAAATACATACCAGCGATTTGAGCGGATTTTTGCTTTGCGACCCGACCCGCTGCGGCCCGTCATAATATGCGCGAACCTTTGAACTTCAGAAAGTGCGGTAGAGTTGAGCGTATTCCTCCTCCCGTCTTCCTGTTTAGTTTTCCATCCGGGAACTTCATTCATGCATGCATTCCCAATTCCCATTAGAAAATCTTCTCTATAGCAAAATATGCACGCATAGATGTTTAGGTGCATACGAGGGTGTATAGATATACCTACGTATATGTAGGTACCCATAGCAGAATATTGGGCTAGTTCAAGGGATGATTGAATGGCGCGCGGGGCGAATTCACAAAGGGTTTTCAGCATATTTCAACGTCGAATAACTTTTTTCTCCCGTTAGATACAGAGTTGTCGCCATACAAAATATTTATGTATTTTTAAAGACCTTTTTAATGGTACTAGTCTCAATTTGCTACAAGGTGGGTACGTTTTGTTCCATGTTCTTTATATATTTTTTGTTTTATTATTGATACTTTAGTGAAGCTCCTAAAAAATATGGTATCTTTATGTCTCCTAGGTCACCGAATTTGTCTCCTGGCTGACATATTGTCCCCATATTTTCCGCAGGATTTTTCGTCATTTAAATAGAAATAAATATATAAGGCCCATTTTATTTTTAGATTATGATAAATGAATAAAAGGTGGTAGGTACAGTATAAGTTTGATTTTCTCATTATATCAAGAAAAAAAAATATTACAAAAGTTTGTTCTGTATTATTTCACGAGTGACCCAAGAGACACAATGAAGGTTATTATTTTAAAAATAAGACTGATTGGTTAATTTTCCATGTCCTATAATGATTCCTTTAGACTTGTATTAATATTTTAATATACTAATTAACCATTCTGTTTTGTTTCACTTACAAGATATCGTAATTTGCAACCGTTACCCAAGAGACGTTAAAAGTAGTCGGGTCTGACACTCTGGCTTAAAAACAATAGAAACATTTTAAAAAGTCCGCGGCTCTACATAGAATCATGAATTTCAATGATTAGGCTATCTATATTCAGCGGTAAATTAATAAAAACACCATGTTTATTTTTTTACACAAAAAGTTGATTCGTTACAGAAAATAGTTGATTCACCCCTTTACTTTTTTATCTAGAATCTTCCAAATATTACTTACTACTATAATTTAACTTCATGTAAGTTTTTTATTTGACTGTAGTTTATTCAAAATATTTTAGCATTGAGAAGAAGTGTTTCAATATATTAATTTTCTGACTTCGACGATTAACGTTTTGAACACGTAAAATTTCACAATTGGCAATATAATCTAACAATAACAATTCATGTATTAGTTTAATATCAGTATTATTAACCTAATGTGTTCAACAAACGATAGTTAAAAACATTGTACGGTTCACTTCTAACATTTTCATAGGCAATTGTAACAAATATGTTATATGAACTTCGAGCAATTTTAAAGACACGTTCAAATTGACCAATTTCGTGTTATTTTACATTATAAAGAAACTTAATATTGTGCCACAATTTACCTATGTGCGTCGTAAAGTGCATCGCTATAAAGTAATATAAGAACTTAAATCCCAACAGTACCATAATACGCAAAGGTTCTACCGGTACAAATCAGTAATTTATTTAATTTTAAACATACCGAAATTGACTGGTGATTTCTTCGATGATACACTACATTTCGGTTTTCTTTCTTCAGTGAGTTATTTTGGTCTATTTGAATAATTCAAAGCTATTCTATTATTGTATTAGCTACGTTAGTCTCACTTCAGCGTAGCAGGCGTCGCATACTCGCACCGGCTTGGTGTTGCCAGCTAACGCGACTGTCTTGTCACTGCAAGACGCGCAGAATATATGGCCACAGCGTCGGCAGTGGTGCTGTAAAAAAATAATTAAAAATAAATAATTTTATCTTAGTACAGTTATCGTTTATCAGGTAGCATCTCAGCTTTGACCTAAGTAGGTTTCGCTGTATTGTGAGTAAATTTTGATCTTATATTCTAGAATCCTTTTATAATAAAAATGTTGTCATAATTCTGAAAGAAACCAATGTTTTCAGGATATTTCCTGTTTGCATAAGATTCGAGCAAAACAAAAATTAATATCTTTGAATGTTTCTGATATTTATATTTGAACTTACTTTCCGCCTAGCGATGGAGAATTCTTTGGCACACGCGGTACAGGCCGTGGCGTCTTTATCATGCGTCCACGTCGGCGTCTCTTCAACAGTCTGCGCCTGCGCCTCCTTCTCTAAAAGTTCTGCTAACTGTAGTTTGTTTTCGCTTAATGTTGCACCCACTTCTTCTAGAGTTTTCTGCGCTTCATTGTATTGTGTTTTTAAGGCGTGCTGCTCTTCTTGTAGTGAGAGATATTTCTGTGAAAACAATTTTGAAAATGTATTAATTAAATAAATATGAGTATTAAGTTACTATTGGTCAATTCTAGGATTGTCCTTGTCGTGGATATTAATAATCAACAAATATCCAAACTAATAAATATACATTACGTATAAGGAAAAACTTTGCTGTCTCTGAGTATATTTGGTCCTTATAAAGTGTAATTTATAAGGACCAAAAACCTTTCATCTTAACACCATCAAAACAATAATAGTAATTGTCGAACATGGACCTTCTTTTGCACCGCTACAGTTAAATGATCGTAACAAAATACTTACGAGATCAAAGTATGTTAACGCTACTGCCCATCCTCTTGTCCTAAATCATTAGTCGCTTCTTACGACACACACGGATGGTATATTGTTTCCCAGGAATTTGAGTCTTTTTGCATCATACAATATACAGGTTGAAGTGATTTTAATCACTTTCCAATTTTTTTCTAGGCATTGGGTACTAATCAAAGAAATAAATTTTGAAAAAAAAATTGTTTCCTTGGTCATATTTTCACAATAAAATAATTTTCCCGAAAGAATTATGAATTCAAGGTGGTTCCTAAGTCAAAGAAAGGGGCTCCTTCATTCAGTGCATATGCGATAAGCGTATTAACGTTTGACTTAGTAACCATGCTGCATTCATTAATTTTTTCGGAAAAAATATTTTATTGCAAGGTAACTATTTTTATCTTCAAAAATTGTATCTTTGTATGTTGTACTTCATGCGTAGTAAAAAAATGGATGGTGAATAAATTTTTTTTTTTTGGTTTTCTCTTTTGAGCCGTTTCGCACTGCATCCGATCCGAATCCGAGAAAGTACGTTCCGAAGTAGTCATAGGCACTAGATCCGACTTCCGTCATCCGATTTCTCTCCGTCATCCGTGAGTCTCCAAATCGGAAGAAATATTGACGGACCGAAGTAGCCGTAGTACTGTTTGTATGAACGCTTTCACATTACCTCGGATTCAAATCGGACGCCAAATGGATTTTGCCAAATATAGCCCCTGAATTGGTCGGATTTAGATCAGAGATCGGATTAGTGCGTAAGCGATATCCGAATTCGGTCCGAGTTTTTTAGACTCTATATCCGTATTTTCACGAATTCGGATCGAATGCAGTGCGCAAAGCAATATCCGAATTCGGTCCGAGTTTTTATATCCGTATTTTCACGGATCCGGATCGGATGCAGTGCGTAACCGCTGTTACTCTGGTCAAGGTCAGAGGTGACAGAGACAAAGTCTACGAGCTTTCCCAGAAGAAGCCTGGATGCATAATGTATGTTTTTTCAACATCACACCTATACATACATTCATCATTTGATAACTTTTAGGGGATTCAATTTAAATCGTCCATATCAGATAATACTATCGCTTTAATGAGTCAGTTTTCTAGTAGGTGTAGTAGGTATTGTGTGGTTTACCTGGCCTATTGATTTGAGAGATTCCACTTCTTGTGTCAACATTGATATCTTATCGCGGTCTCGCATCATGGATTCCTATAATACATTCATAATTAATACATCACGTTGAGGAAATTCTTCGAGTGCACATCTGCATACCTACTCATTTTATAATAATAAAATATAACGTCTTTGATTTTCTATTATTTATTGTGGTTAGAATAGCGACTTATTAGGTAACTACTGATTCTAGTTTAGTAGTTATTATCTAACTTATTACGTCATTCATTTGTAATGTTTCAGTGCATTATTCTTGTGTCACATTTGTCTACTTGGTTTCGTTAGCTATTCAGATCGCGTAAAAGCTAGCCGAAATAAGACATTAGGAAGAATATTTTAAAAAAAGAAGATATTTTTTACAATGTTACAAATGATTGGTATCATTTTTAGGGTAAGGTATGTACTCACTTGTAAAGACACTCTCCACTCCCGTTCTATCCTAAGGTCTCCCTCCGCTGCCACGGCTCTTGTCTCCGCGGCGGCCGCCTTCTGCCCCAGCGAGCGAGCGCTGTCTTCTAAACTCTTCCTAGCTAACTTATCTTCTTGCAACCTATTCAGTGTGCACACATCTTAAACACGAATTCTTTTCTTTGTATTTCCACATAGTGTAGGTGAGGTGGGTGAATATGAAGCTTTGTGATAATGTGGTCCTATTTACTCTACTTTTTCTAGTAAAGGTGCCGATTCTCTTGCGCTCCAACTACACTTAACTAAAAGTATTGCTATCTTTGAGACAGATTTTTTTTAGAGCTGTTAATCTAGTTCACCTACTGTACCTACGCGTAGAGTAACTTTGCCTCTCTGAAGTGAGGAGTAGGACGCTGAAACCCTGTTTCAGAGCGGCAAACTTACTTTAGGCGTATCAAATAACTTTACCCCTCTGAAGTGAGGAACAGAACGCTGAAGGCCTGGCTTCAGAGCGGTAAAGTTATTTTAAGCGTACTGTACTTGTTGAACATATGTGTTTTTAGGCGGCATATGCTTAAGCGGGTATTACATTGTCCAATTTGAAGATCTCTAGATTAGTGTTGTAGTGCGAGATAATAAAGAGCCCACTCTACACTACACTAGCTAGCGAAGCTAGTTAGTAAAACTTCCTTTCATTTCGTAGAGATCGTAGTTCGAACAGCGTCTTCCTAAAAGCGCTAAACGAACAAATATATCTAAATGGCACCATGAAACACTGGTTGGTATTGCTTTAGCATTGGTGTCGAGTTTAATTGTAATGAATAAAAGAGGCGCAGAAAATGCTGGGTCAAACAATATTAGACGGTTAGAACAAAAATGTCCAGCATGAACATTTTGAACGCACTGGGGCAGTTAGATGTCAGTTTTTTTTAAGGTCTCTTCTAATCTTCACCGTTTGAGGAATTGCGTTTCTTGCAGTGGCTAAGCGATTGTCTTCTGCGCTACGGATCGTGGGTTCGATTCCCACACGGAACAAAAATTTGTATGGCCTACAGATGGTTGTTTCGGGTCTGGGCGTTTGTGTATGTGAGATTTGTGTCTGTAAACGCACCCACGATACAAGAGAAATCTTAGTGAGGGGAAAAGATTAAAAAAAAATTGCTGACTGGTCACACCATACATACGAAAGACACGCTAGATCTGTTTACACGATGCGATGTAGTGCGCTAGATGGTGCACTAGACGAACTAGCGTGGTAGAGTCCATACAATCGTACTAGATTGGAGCACTAATTGTCTAACTGCACTAACACAATATGAAATTAGCACACTTGATCACTTAGCGCTCTGCAAATTGGATAATGTAATGCCCGCTTTAGGTATCGGCCAACGGCCATTTTCGATATCCTTCCTATCTATCGACGGTTTTCTCTACTAGAGAGAGAAAAATGACGTACAATATGGCCGACGTATCTTGGCGAGTCTCAAGTTAGCTGATTAGCTGCGCAGTAGACAATTTCGTTTCTAAAAGATTCATTGCGCAGCCAAACAACTAACTTCAGACTCGCCAAGGTACGTCGGCCGTATTGTAAGCTCTATAGAATTTATGTCAAATTACTATCTCTAATAAGGAAAACTGCAGATCGAGGTTATTGAAAACAGCCGTACCTATATTTTAGTTGAACTTAATTTGACAGCTCTAATATTGTTCCATCTCTTGTTTTGCAAGTAAAGGATAGCAATATTTTATTTAGTTATGTTTCGTCGGTTCTCTGCCGAATCGGGGCCAATATTTTGAAACAGTTACGGACCTAGGTGTTGGAGTCATTAATTCATCTCTACCAGTGGCCCTAGCTTTAATTAAGAATTTGTTATTAGCTTATTGTTTTCCTTATATATTTCACTTTAATATTCAGTCTTTGTGAAAAGTAATGTAGAAATAAATCAGTTTACTTTCGTCTGAATCTTACTATAGGCCTTTGATGTGTATTGTATATGCAGTGCTCAATCATTCCTATACTATGCAAAGAAAAAATAAATTCTGACACGTATCAATTGAGTAAACTGATGATTAACAACAATGACAGTAACAATTGTCGTGAATTGAGCATTGTTTTTAGATTGTTTTTAATTCCAGGAATATACAAACGCTTAATATGTTATTATGTATCACAAGCAAGGTATTGTTTAGTCACACAAAAGCATGCAAACATAGGAGTGAGATTGATAATGGCAAACCTACACAATCAACATAAAATTAAAACAAGCAAGTTCATTGGATTTCAAGTTCAATAAAATACAGAATGCGACTGAATATGCTTTATTATAAATAAGGCTTTTACACAACTACCGCCTCGTAATTACAAAACTATGTAAAAGAAAATATCTTAATAATTATTGTTTTATAACATTTGCTGCTAGAATAACGAGCACAATATTTGTATACAATAAAAAAATGAAGTTTCCAAGCACATGTAGCTACCCAAATCAAATGAGATCAAATACCCTTTTAAAGTAATAATCAAACATCTCTATACAATGTAACTTTGATAATCACTGAAAAAGTATACAAAATACCAATCTCTTCATTAGCACTACCAAATCCTCACGCTCTCTATACTACTAATACAGGTACTTTCAATTAGTTTTTGTTACATAAATGGTTTTAATTAAAGTAAATAATAAATATTTAACACAGTAACATATTCTTAACATTACCTAATAAATAAGATTTTATTTTGGGAGAATTAACTTATTAACACAACATGTTCAAATAACTTTAATCAAAGAAAAAAAAAACCTAACACAAACTTAATATAAATTATCAAAATGGTACAATCGGATAGTTATTTTAATCACAGCAAGTAAGCCAAAGCAACAGTAGCATTACGTTTAACAATATGATCATTATCATCGGATCAATTTTAATATTATATCAAAATACTGTTTCTTTTCACTAATTCATTCACTAAGTTCATTGTGAGGGTTTGCCAATATCGAGCGAATGGAAAGAGTTGCCGCTAGTTGACACACGCAAGCTGTGCATTGCTCACACCTAAGTGCGTTCGATTATTGATATGTCAAGCGCTTAGTTTACATTCAACAGCGTTATATATTATCCAGGCACTCTTTCGATCCTTACGGATGAACGCTGATGCGATGTCATAGTAAAAATTAGTAAAACCTACTTCTCATCGAGTTGATGTATGGTGCTGCCCATTGATTCAGTCTTTGCTTCCAATTTGGCTATTAGCTCTGTTTTATGTTTCAAGGAACTTTCACATTCCTAAAACAAGGCCAATACAGTTTAGCTGAATAAAGTATCAACTCATCTGAGCGGATGTAAGATTATTTTTGTTAGTTTAAGCGGATTAGTACAGAACAGATGCTGTTGTTAGTTTCATACAAATAGATTTAATTTATTAATTTATTCTGAGGTTAATACAGTGGTATATTATGATTCAAAACACTATTAAAATGCATATTTTAATTACATAACCATTATATTACCCTCAACATCAATGATATCACCATAATATTAGAAAGTGTTAGTAGTTTACTTAATACATTAATAATTATCTAGGAAACAGGAAACACCACCTGAATTGTGATATTGGAACACTTATTTACACTATCAAAATGATCGGCGGGGTCTACTCTGTTATTTGACTTGCTGTTTTGTCTCTAATGTTACACTTTCGAAACGGTGGTATTTCCTGTAGATTTAGTTTTTTATGAGGCGGGCCTTCATCCTTAGACTTTGTACCCTTTTGTGCGTTACTTTGTGCTTTGAGTTTCTCTAACTTTTCTCCTAGATTATTTTCGTTAGTTGTGGGAGATCTGAGAGCTTTGACTAAGTCATTATCGGATCCTAGGAAGTGGTTATATTTCTCAAGGTTGTGGAGTATTTTGCCAATTTGTTCGGCCTTCCCCTGGAGCCTCGACACCATTTCGCCCTTCTGCGTCAGTTCCATCTCGCATTCCTTCCGTACGACAAACGCGGCATTGTGAATACAGCATGGTATTAGTATTGGTAATATATATTAAATAATAGTAGCAGGTTTGGTGAGTGAATTATAAGAATAATGAAACAAGACAAATAAATAACATAAGCAAAATAGAATAAGAATACATATTATACAGTGTTATGAAGTAAAAAGCGATACAAGTACATAATCATACAAAATATTCAATACAAAGATTTAAAGACAAAGAGGCTTGTTATTCATTAATCAAATTGGTGGGATAATGAGAATGCATGGGCGGGAATCAAGCAGTGTTAGATGCAGCACCCACGTTCGACGAGCTACCTTAGCGGGGCATCGACTTTGTTAAATCTCCTCACTATACAGTACACACAATAAAATGATGCTAAACTTGTACGAAATACGGTGTGCATTTTGCTATCCGTAGCAATTTGGACACATTTACGAGTCGAAAGTAACAATGAATTTTACAGATATCTACTTGTATAGATCATCAACAGACCATGAAGTACAAATTAAGAAACTTTAGCAACGATTGACGCAACAAGCGCGAGTGATTGGTCAACCAGTGGTGATAAAGTTAAGGGTACAAAATCCTAATAGATTGTAACAACATGCTTATTAGTGAACTACGAGTAAATAACTCACCTGTAATTTTTTGTACATCTCTAGGTTAATTAGTTTTATGTCGTCGAGTTGCCTTCTCAGAGATATAATTGTGTCTTGTTTATCGTGTATATCTTTCTCTAATAATTTCATAGCCACCTCCATTTCTGCTTTAAGTGAAATCTAGAGTAGAAATTTTAAAGTGCATTATTAGAAATTTGTAATGGTTTGCATTGCTTTGAAGATTTTAGAACATCAAGATTATTATGTAATGGTCTTCTTCAGCCATTAGACAGGTAATTGCGTAATGGAATAAAAGTTATTGTGACGCGACACTGCGGCCACTAACCATTATTATGTGGACCTTGACTTCGGTTCGCGCAGACAGTTATAAAACCTCATTGTTGACGAAACATTACGTATATAAATATTTACTTTACCTGCAAATCTAATTCCCTCTGCAGTTCTAAATATTTCTTTCTTTCTTCCTCCAAATTTTTGCTCGCCTCGCTATCATTTTTGGATTTATCAGAAGCGATGCTTTTGACACTACGTTTCTCCTGGAAAATAATAGTGATACGTATGTTCAGACAGTAGTCGTGTTAACTTAATGGCACTATTTTTAAAATCGCATCCGTTGTTTTTTCTATTTTTATTAAGTTAAACCACGAAGTCGTACTTAATACTATTTTTGGTATTGAAAGAAAGCCAGTAGCTATTATTGACTCATTTGCAAAACGGGTTGGAATTACATTCGTAGCATTATTTCTTACATGTGCACTCATTTATGCATTATACTTATCGTGAGCTACATAATCGCTGATATCATCAACCAAGTCTTATAATAAATAAGTCTATTCAAAATCAGTAAAGATCTTAAAACATTTTTTAAATGAAGATGACTATTTTTACATTTTATCACGAATAAAGAGGTGTATTATGAGAACCAGTAAATAAAAATTTATGAAGTTCTTATTTATCATCAGATAAAACATATCGTCAGCGTTAGTCATATACCTATTAATCTGTTGTCATATTTCTAATAAGGAAATAATACAAAAAAAATATCTCAACTGAGGAAAACCTGATTATAGTGGATTTTGTAGTGTTTCAATTACCTTCTTATTTATTAATTTGGACCTAAATAAAAGCTACAAGTTGTTATTAAATTCGTATGATATCAAATCATCATCTTAAATTTTGGATAACTTGCTCCATGGTATCTCTTTTCAAGGTAACTGATAAAGCACGTAAATTAACAAACGTCTTACCTCTTCATCAGATTGCAGTTCCGTCACTTTCATTCTTGTATCTTTGGTTATATCTTGCCCTGCACAAAAAAATGGACACGTGCTTAGACAATACAAATAAACACAGACTGCAGTGTGATATATATACACCGGCATATAAATAACTCACAAGATTTGGCCCAAAAAGTTCGTTTTGTTTGACTTTTTGCTGTTGAGTTGCCCATTAATGATGAGGTATAGCGCATAACGGTAGAACGTCGTGGTTAAATAATAACTGGCAATAATATAGTGACGCGGGCGACAGGTCCGGCATACTAATGCCTACTAAGCGTTACAATAGAGACTGACTCATCACTGCAAGGTGTCTTATCTGCGGGATTCTCTCTATTATTGTTATTCGCGCTGTGATTTCGATAGTAAACATCGATGGCCATGAGAGGTTTCCCTTTCCGGTCGCTACTGTTATGTGATAGTCGTTTTGGCGATGCATTATTGTTTTTTTTTGTTTTTTCATGAATTACTGCCATAATCAACGTATGAGATACTTGCTTGAGATACTCTTTTGATTGCTGTCTGAATAGAACGAACAGAACTAATTTTATTAGTGGGCGAGAGGTAAATGCATATTTTTGTTACCTATTGTGTTTTCATGAGTGACTTAAAATTTGAATAACTTATGGAACATTATGTTATGAGTAAACACTAATACCTATTAATTTACAAAATTCGTTGTTATTCTTTGCAATGTAACAAAAACCCTAAAGTTGAACGATAACTGTCATTTTATTTTAATGTAAATGTTTTGTTACGTATTGTGCACACGACTTACCCAGTGCATGTTTTAGTTGATTGTTTTCCTCAACTAATTGAATCATCGTGTTTTTGGAGATCGCCAAGTCTTCCTTCATGAGTGCATTGGTTGTCGTCAAGCTCTCGACCTTGGCTTGGAGGTTCGCTACTGTTGCACTAAAACAAATATAGTATTACTAGCTGTTGCACGTGGTTTCACTCGTATCCTAGGGGAATACTTCATGTACCTGGATTAAAAGTACCTTTCCTATGTGTTAATTTATGACATGGTCTGTGTGTGTCGTGTCGTGGTGGCCCGGAGATTACAGACCCGCTTGTTAAAACCTCAAGCACGGTAATTATAGACACAAAAGATAAGACACTTAAGGCCCCTCGCCCACGGCGACTTTTTGTAGCGATGCAGTCGCGCGACAGCATCACTTCTAACGCGTGTTAGTCGCATTTGCAACGCGCTACTGCATCGCGATTGTATCGATACAAACGCGCGACCGCGTCGCGCTACTAACGCGCTACTGCATCGCGATTGTATCGATACAAACGCGCGACCGCGTCGGACGACATTGGTAGAGAGAACGGAGGGGGGAGGGAGTGTGGCGCGGCGCGTGATTGGGAATCGGCATCAGGCGACCGAATCGCGTTTGCATCGCGACCGAATCGCGTTTGCATCGGGACCGAATCGCGTTTGTATCGCGACCGAATCGCGTTTGCATCGCGACTGAATCTGGTTCCGTGGGCGCGGGCACACAGCTAGCGACTGCTTCGCGTCTGTATCGATGCTACGCGCGAGAGCATCGCGACTGCATCGCTACAAAAAGTCGCCCGTGGGCGAGGGCCCTAAGTGTCGTCCTGGGACGACGGGCGGTACGCAACCGGTAAGCAGCGGGTTGCGCGTTCAAAGCCAGGCATGTACATAATGTGACTTTTTCAATTTTATATGTACTTTCTTAGTTAATCTAAGGGGTGCATGAAAAGAGCCTCCACGAGAGACGATACTTAAGTACGTCCGGCGCACCCTGGGCAGTCAGCCCCGCTACAACCTTGCTGACTGGCTAATCTTTTCACCACAGCATGAGCTATTTTCGTGTAGCTCGTGCTGACACGAGAGAATAAGAAGTTTATCTAAGACGCCATTGACATACGGTGAAGGAAAACATCGTGAGGAAACCTGGACTTTAGTGGTCTGAAATCGCCAACCCGCAGTGAGGAAGCGTGGCGATCAATGCTTCCTTCTCTGTACGAGAAGAGGCCTTTGCCCAGCAATGAGAAAGTTACAGGCTAATATTTATTTATTTATTTTTCTGTGTGCCAAATGTCATACAATTCCGTTTAGCTGTTTATACGTGATTGAGTAATTAATATTATAAATGTGAAAGTGTGGATGGATGCACTATCACACTTTCAGATAATTATTATAATATTAGTAGGATTTTTGTAAGACCATAACATCGGATCCCGTGGGTGTCTTCAAAGGCGGCTATGGGAATATGTCAAGAGAATGGACAGAATGTGCATTAACAATAACTTATCGATAAATAAGTTATATTATATATATAAGTGATATTTATTTCTGTAAATAAATCTGTTACAGACACTTTTACAAGTCAATGTAATGTTTTTTTAAAACTAGATGGCGTCGGCATTTCCTATCTGACTAGCTCTGAGAGGAAAAGCCGAAACAAAATCAGAGGTCAAGGTCTCTTTTAAAGTCCAGACATTGTGGTATAAAACTATGCGAGTGTAACAATGTAGGGCAACGTTTGAAATGACCTTTTGAGGAAAGAGCCATAGCAGGTTTGAGTTGACCTATCCCAACTGATGGCCGGCACGCATGCATCAGCCATCGTGTAGCTCAACCTTATTTTAGGGAGCTCAACGATCTTCAATCCGTTAGACAAAGGTTGTGAATGATTCTGGCAACATTCGACCTTACCATCATTCCGTAGCAGTTATGTACCCATGTTCAGTAATAACGTTATTATTATTTTTTTGTAATAAATTGGCCAACAAGCCTTGGGCCCATTCGATGGTAAGTGGTTACTGCCGCCTATATACACATACAACACTAAGAGGATTGCTGATGCGTTGTCAACCTTAGAGACAAAGCTGGAAAGTCTCATGTGCCTGTAATTTCACGGACACCCATATCCTTCAAACTAGAATACAGCAATGCTGCTTAGCGGCAGAAATAGGTATGGAGGTAGTACTTCCCGGAAGAACCCTTTGCCAAGGAGCTCTTCTACGCTTATATTATTAATACAATACGGCCGACGAGTCTGAAGTTAACTGTTTGGCTGCGCAATGAATCTTTTAGAAACGAAATTGTTTATTGCGCAGTTAATCAGCTAACTTTAGACTCTCCAAGATACGTCTGCCGTATTGTACTATCGTAGTCTTCTTCTGAATTTTGGTTATTTTTCTAGACAGCGCTATAAGTACGTAATGGTCTTAGCCAGAGGCGGACAAGCAGTCTTGGCCGCCATTACTGAGCTAAATTTGAATTTTCCGCGATGGGTCGCCCCTTTTATCTGGCCGCCCTAGGCCCGGGTCTAGTCGGCCATATGGGAAGTCCGCCTCTGGTCTTAGCTAAATTTTGCCATAATCTTCACATTTAGCCTGCGGTTTTGGATTGCAGAACCTAACATGTAATGAGATAGGTGGATGTTGCTGCTATTCACCTGATAAAATTAAACAATAGCAGACTCATGGTAATAGGTATTATATCATCAGTCGTTACGACATCCACGTGTCTTTTCTTAGCTGAGGACTACACGGCTATATGTAGTATGTTGTACCTACAACTATCGATTTTTTACACACATTAAATCCCAGTTTGAAATATGGGGTGCATGAAAAGAGCCTCCTAGAATGATGATACTTCTGTACGTCCGGCGCACCCTGGGCAGCCAGACTCGCTACCAACTTTCCTGACTGGCAAATCTTTTCACCACAGCATGACCTGTTCTCGTATAGCTCGTGCTGACACGAAATAAGAAGATTGAAATGATCAATAATTTGGGCGTAACATTTTTTTTCGATTAATTTTGCGCTCTTTCTTCGCTATACTTATAGAAATACGATTTATTTCATAGTTTACTCGTAATAAACTATTTAAATACACGCTTTTTTATTATTGCCAGTCTAATCGTCATGGGTCTATGAACTGGGTTAACCCTCTCTACTATAATGTTCGCTCGTGACCTTAATTCAGTGACCTTCTACAATACGATTTATTTACTTGGTTTTAAGGCGTGAGAATTTAAATGCAATGATTTATTCAGTAAAAACGTCATAATGAGACTACGGTGGCCATCAAACTACATGGCAAAATCTAAGAAGAAATACCGAAAGAAACTCAAAATATTCAGTTACTTCAGTTGAAGTTGTAAAAAGTAATGTTTATGCACGATAAAACACACATATTGCATATCATTGCTATTCCGAGAAGGTACCTACATAAAAGTAGAAAGAATACAGACTTGCTAAGCGCAAGCACGTTTATTAATTAAGTAATGTACTAATGAGACACATTCACTGGTGGAACAATACTAAATAGAAAAGTATTCGTCAAAAGAAGACATTATACTACCTAGACTAGATTAACGTGAGAATTTTACGACAATGTATTCGAAACTTACTTGAGATGTCTGTTGAGCTCCTCGATGTAATTCTTCTGGTCTAACATTGTGTTGATGTGACGTTGCTTCGGTTCCGAATCGCCGTTGTTTCCATTCCCGGCTAGATCATTGGAAGAGTTACTTCCGCGTAAGTAAAGCGAGAAATCTATGACGCCTTGTTGACTGTCCAAATCTTCCTCCTGTGTGCATTATAAATAATTTTGAAATAATATGAAACGTAACTCAATATTTAATTAATTGAGTCACAAACGTAAAATGTAAGTCTGCCAGAATAAATAATTATGTATCGAGAATAAATTACTGTTGAAGAATCCTCATATTTACCTTAACACACAAGTTACAATCCACAACATTAAGGCCGACCAGGAGACCAGTAATAATAACGGCTTCTTCGTTTAGCATCAGAGCATGAGGTTCGAAATATTCTTCCAACGTATCTTCACGGTGTTCTAGTAGAATACGTAGATAGTCAGCCAGCCTTTTCTGCATCAAGGCCAATCTAAGCCAGGCTCGGGCACGACCCATGGCGGTTCTACAAATAAGTCGCAAATTTTTAAAGACATATGGCGAGATTTGTTTGCAAAATAATTTTGCTGTCACACATTGATGGTAAATGAGTTTAAATACTAGTAATGAAATTAACAAGTTAACAATCATTTGCGAGCTTGATAAAATGAAATAGAAGTCCTTAGTGACTATAGAGTAGTTTTTACGTGGATTACACGTAATAATGATGATGTACTTTGTATGAATGTACGAAGTGTGAATGTACTATGAAGAACAAACAATACTATTATAAGTTATCTTATATTTCTGACTTACTTGACAGTGGGAAGGTCCCTGACACTAGCCGTAATGTCCGCAGCTTCTGGTGAATATTTCTCGACCATTTGCAGGATGTCCCATAACTCTTTTTTCGGACCAAGCAATCCCTGAAAATTCTTGTTATATGAATAACTAATGCATTACCGAATGATATTACTCTATTTTATAAGTGCTGCAATTAATTAGTGTTCATATTTAAAGGTAATTTTCATAACACAATGACGTCTTAACATGACCTATTTAACAATAGGAGCAAGTGCTATAGAATCAATTAATGTTACAAAATATGTTGGTCCTTGTGGTCCTTACCTTCTTCGGTTTGAGTCCATGACGCATGACGTGCTCGAGGACGATGAAGAAGTGATGCAATGGCAAGTGATCACTATCAAGCATTCTACCATATCGGAGCGATTGTTCGATCAGCTCCTTCACAATCAGTTTCGAGATGTTCACTAGATTGCTGCGTTCGATCACAACGGGATCCCGTGCTACAACAGATGACAATACCTTGTTTATATTGTCATTATTATTTAAGCTTACAGCATTGGTTCGGCGAATAAAATTACCCATCATAGTATTCATAGGATCCTCAGGTGAAGTGATGGTGGCTTGGGCAGATGGACGATGGAAGGAATCCTGCATTTCCATATCGTGTAGTTCCTTCAGGCAGAGCCACTCGCCATCAACGGAGACGCGAAAATTGCACAGGTAGATAGTATCCTGTGCGCCGGCCATGTCACCGTCCGGGTTGCCGTCACCCTGATGTTGAATGGCCGATGGAATGCCTAATTCTGGCAAGGGATCCACCCCATGAACCGCGGCAAGTGAACGCATAATAAAGCAGCAAATAAACAATCAAGCGAAACAATCAACAATGTCACGTGAATTTTGATCACCCCCTTATATTCATTTCTCACGATGCGCAACTTTGAAGGTCAATTTAAATAGTGTTTATCGAATCAATTGTTTAGTCACAATACCGAATAGCGTAAGTCCGTATTTCAACGCGAAATAGTAACTTTCTTTTGAATAGAAAGTTTAAGCACGACAAAATTTCACGAATGACTGTTTGAGCGAAATGGTTTTTCCAGTGCGTCCAGAATAATATTGATTTCCCGGCAAGCGCTACTCGCTAGCTACACAAGCGGGAAAATCAATACTCGGTGCGCATACTGCCATCTGTCCGAAAAGTTATAAAACCTTTAGGCCGCAAGTATACAACAACCGAAGGCGACGTCTGCTGTTTGCGAGTGAACCATGGACGTAGGACAAATAGTACAGTTGAAATGTGGAAAGATGTAGCTGATTAAATAAGAGTAAAAGTAAGAAAATTTGTAAATAGAATTAATTCTGACGATTTTACAAAATATTTCTGCGATGTAAGATAAGAATCAAATCCTGCAAAGGAATGTAATATGTATGACAAATGAAACAAAATTCCGTTATTAGGGTTCCGTACCCAAAGGGTAAAACAGGACCCTATTACTAAGACTCCGCTGTCCGTTCGTCCGTCTGTCACCAGGCTGTATCTCATGAACCGTGATAGTTCTTTAGACAGTTGAGATTTTCACAGATGATGTATTTCTGTTGCCGCTAAAACAACAAATACTAAAAAACAGAATAAAATAAATATTTAAGGGGGCTCCCATACAACAAACGTGATTTCTGCCGTTTTTATAATGGTACGGAACCCTTCGTGCGCGAGTCTGACTCGCACTTGGCCGGTTTTTTTCAATTTATTATTTAACTTACCGGACTAAAATCAGAGACGTTGCTAATTTGCTACTCTCTGAAGTTAACCATGCTCTTGTTCATATTTAAATAATTATTTGATAATATGGGGTTAAAAGCTTTATTTATTTTGATAAGAACACAGTTAAAGGAGATCATTCATTTTCGGCCCAAAAACCAAAGTGCCGGCCAACGAAAAAAAACGTGTCACCACTGCTGGGGAAGTCAGTCCGAGTATTTTTTACTATGGCACTATGTCTCTACAACCATTCCTTCAGCTGATTTTTTGGGTTGAAACATTTGGTGTCTGTACTTTTTATTTGAAAAAAATATTTTCATCTGTTGGCGAAAAAGTGATATGAGCTTGTTGGGATGATGACCTGATGACTGCTCGTCCGATCGAATGGCTATTAATTCCGGTGTCCCCCAGTGGTCAGTGCTCTCTGCGACGTTCTTCCTGCTGCATATAAACGACCTGCTAAAACCCGGAACCTTTGGGTATGCAGACGACAGCACTGTTGTAGAGAGCTAAGTAGCCAATGTACGGACTAGTGGACCACAAATCCAATCTCTGAGAGAGGCCATGGTCGAACGCTTGAATTTGTCCCTTAAGGCAGTCTCCGATTGGGGCGATGCAAACCTGGTCAAGTTGAATGCAGCTAAGACCCAAGCGTGTATCTTCTCTGCCAAAAGGAGGCTATTCCAGCTGGCTCCTACTTTTCGAGATATGTCTATACCGATAACTGACCATCTTGAGTTATACTTTGGCTCCTATATTGAGTCCAAAGCTCAATTAGCTGCTAAAAAGCTGGGTATCCTCCCGAAGTTGCGGCGGTACTTCACATCGGAATAGTTGCTTCTATTGTACAAAGTACAGGTTCGTTCGTGCATGGAGTACTGCTCGCACCTTTAGGATGGCTCAGCCAAGTAGGCGTTGGAGTCCATTGAGAAGCGTGCCAAGAAGATCATGAGCAACGACTCCCTTGTTCAGACCAAGCTCCAAAGTCTTGAGCATCGGCGCAAAGTTGCTAGTCTATCGGTTTTTATCGGATACATTTCGGAGAGTGTGCTTCAGATCTGCAGGATCTAATTCCCCCCTGCCCTTTTTTCTATCGTAGGGCCGGAAGCACAAAAAACCCCTTCGGTTCATGGTTGACATACCAAAAACCCAAACGAAGCGCTTTGATTCCACTTTAATTGCGAAAACCGCCAAACAGTGGAATGCGTTGCTCGAGTGAGTGCACCCCGACTGCTACAATCTGGGTGTCTTCAAGTCAAGGGTGAATCGGTTTCTTCTGGGTAAGTGTGCTCCATCGTAGACCGCATCATCGCTTAACATCAGGCGGGATGGTGGAAAAAGGCAGGCCGCGTATCAAAAAAAAACAGCGGTTTGGTGTCATACATAATAAAACTTGTTCAAGGTCATCATCCCAACAAGCTCATATCACTTTTTTCGCCAGCAGATGAGAATATTTTTTCAAATAAAATGTATGGAAATCCAATTTTTCAACTAAAAAAATCAGCTGAAGGAATGGTTGTAGAGACTTAGTGCCATAGTAAAAAATACTCGTACTGACTTCCCCAATAGTGGTGACACCTTTTTTTTCGTTGGCCGGCACTTTGACTTTTGGGCCGGACTTAGTATGAATCGTGAATGATCTCCTTTAAACATTTTAAGCCATTAATTATGTAAATGAATAAATGAATTATACAAGGTGTAAAATAAATAACGCACAACCTCTTAAGGGGTCACTGTACTCATCATTATGGACAACTTTTACTATGGGATCAAACCTGAAAAGAGCGAAAAAAGATCAGCTGTTCCCTACATTTTGACGAGTTATGTGAACATAAATGTAGGGAACAGCTGTTTTTTTCGCTCTTTTCAGGTTTGATCCCATAGTAAAAGTTGTCCATAATGATGAGTACAGTGACCCCTTAAGAGGTTGTGCGTTATTTATGTTACACCTTGTATATGAACAATAAAGGAATATTTTAAAAAAATTGCTCTTTTGTAAATATTGTTTTCCTTTGTAACAATCAATATTAAAAGTACCATAGTGATGATTGCTCAAACTTGCCGAGTATTATTTTTGTTTACAAATTAACTTCCGAAATAAATAATTTTGAAGCTTCAAAATTCATTCATCGACTTTTGCTGTTGACTGTACATGATAAAGGTATACGTAACATTCTTTTGCAGGATATAGGAAATCCTTATCAACAACATTATTGATTGTTGTATAGTATACAGGTTGGTATATTTTTAGCAAAAACCATCCAGTTTGATTCCTAGTGAATATCTTAAAATACAGTTTCTTTTAGTTTTCTCCAAAATCAAGCTCACAACTCTGCCGTCCGATTTCTAAAAGGCTGTTAAGTAAGTAAGCCTAATTTTGAGTTATGAGCAAAAACGGGGAAAATGTTGTCCCTATAAATTCTGAAGACATATTTACAGATGTTTTGTTATACCAAATTATTGGGTTACCTAAAGCTCATTGTTTTATTTTTAATGGGTTACAGGACGAAAATTGTTTTTAAAATTAAAGTTTTTGTTTAGTTTTTTAGTCATACTTTTCTGTACTGAAATGTGACCATCTACAATATGGTATGGTATAGTATGATATGGTAATGTCTCTGTAGGTAAGTCTCTGGATCTCGTAACTGACAAATGATAGAAAAATACGAACTAGACTAGTTGATAGAGAAAAAGTTGCGCTTTTACGTAGGTAATATGAATAACTCAAATTTAACAAAATGTCACTTTGCGGTCTTTTAGAAATCGGATGGTAGAGCTCTTTTGACTACTTTTCTCTATTCCATAGTTATGGTTTTGGCTCTGAAAACCAAACTCATAAACGCATGCTGGTATCTTAACACTGGGTTTTAAAATATTTTATTGTCTAAAGTTAAAAATAACACTTCACTTTGTTTTTGCATTCCTATCTACTAGTCGCGCGCAGAAGGTTTGCCGATGACTGCCTCTCCCACTTCACCGACCGCTACCCGCGCTCGTCTGGCCTACCTACTAATCGTACCGACCAACGACGCGTGACGTCATGAGGCTATCGGCAAACCTTCTCCGCGCGACTTTTATATGAAAATATTAAAATTTTAATCAGCCAAAGTTTAGGATGTATACAGTACAGTCACATCAATCCAAATAAATCATATCTAAATAAAATCCAGAAATTGTTATTGGCCATCATGTAATACTGTGTGTGATAATTTTGTTCTAGCTGTAAGTTTTCTAGAGAAATAAAATAAAATAAATAGTTAAAATAGGGGTTATTGAAATACTGATCAAGTGATCATAAATATTAATGGTCCTTTTTTCTCCGTTAACACATACCTTCCAATTTTGCTGTTAAATTTTGCACAAAAAACAGGCTTGCAACTAAGTAATTTAACACGGTGTTAACACACAATTTAAATGATATGTTTAATAGGTTTGAATTGCATCTGCCAATTTTATTAAAACTAAAATGGTAAGTTAAATAAAGCTTGTAAATAGTTGTTTTATAAAAAAAACACAACTCTTAACCAATACTGTTATCTCAAAGTTCTCAGCGAATTAAACAAATAGTTTAAGACACAACTCTACATGGTATAAGAATAAAGCACCATTCAAGATCATATTCATGGGTCCTACATGTACTTACATGTGTGAGGGCAAACACAGAACTTCATGGATGTTTAACCTCTGGTTTCTGATTTGAGAATTCAAGATTAAGCAATATTAAGTAATATTTGAGTATGGAGTTGTCAAAAAAATGCTTTAAAATCTGTCATTTTTTTGACAACTCCATACTCAAATGTTACTTTACTGCTCATCCTAGAATTCTCAATTCAGAAGCCCAATTCTCGTAATTTAATTTGAAGTAAGACTGAAGGTTGACCGAACTGAGATTAAATTATGAATTGAATGAAAAATGGTATTCTGGTACACTTAAAGTTCGGCCCGGTTTCAGTATCATCTCAGTCTATCTTGATATAGTGTCAATTCAGTCAACTTAAAATCTATTACCGATAGCACACCAATATCAACAGTCATAGACTAAAATTCTAGAAATAAACGAGAATTCCAACTTGTCAAAATGGCTCAGTACATAATGTAACCAGAATACCCTTTTGGCTTCAGTCAACTTTTAATCTCATTTCAATATAACCTCACGTTTGATGTTGTTTGTTAACGAACAAGAATACCATTTGTTATATTTATGAGATTGAGACTAGATCGAAACTATGTTTTGAACATTTTTTATTACGAGAATTGGCCTTCAGAAACCGGAGGTAAGATTCTCAATTTTGTAACTTATGCAGCATTACATAGGACTTGCTGATATGTACAAGTCTAAAAGATCTGAATAGCTACAGGTAGTAAATAAAAAGTTTTTGTCAGACACTACCTGATGGTCCCATTTACCATAATGGTTCATTAAAGCTACTGCATCTCTCAGTACTGTGTTGGGTAATCTTCATGGAACGCAGTACTGACTGAACTATGTTTCATAGTTATGAAGGTTATTCTCTTCGATGTGCTCTCATGTGAAATTGTGATTTTGCACGTAGGATATACAAAGTTAGCGGCAATATCATGGAATGATCACTTGCAATGCTGCCGTCCTGTCTAAAAGGCCGTTAAGTGACTAAACCTAATTTTGAGATAAGAGCAAAAACGTCGAAAGTGTTGTCCCTAGAAATTCTGAAGACATACAGATGTTTTTGATTATACCAAATTATTGGGCTACTTTAAGCTCATTGTATAACTTTTTAAAGAGTTACAGGACTAATAGTTTTTAAAATTAAAGTTTTGTTTTTACGTCATGCTTTTTTTGTACTGAAATTTGACCATCTACAATATGGTATGGTATAGTATTATATGGTAATGTCTTAGTAAAAGTCTCTGAATCTCGTTATTGACAAATGAGAGAAAAATACGGACCAGACTGGTTGATAGAGAAAATGTTGCGCTTTTACGTAGTTTATAAAACTCGAATTTACAAAAATCCTCACTTTGCGGTCTTTTAGACATAAAAGACAGCAGAATGAGATTTGGTACTAATTCAGCATTTAAGTATATAAAGTGTTCACAGATGTACTAACAGGGTACTAGAAGTATTGGGAAAACCAAACAAAATAGGTTTTTTACAACATAATCTGAACAATGTAGAGGACCACGGCAACAGCCAGAACAAATAAGGCTGCCAGGTTGAAGAGTGTTATGGCTTAACAGAGTAATTTTACTTAGTTGAAACTTTTTTATAGCAACCTTTTGTAAAACCAACTTAGAGGTATTTGCTTAGTGAGCAAGATCAGTCGAACTCAATAGGTTAGTCATATACCATTGCTTGCAGAGTTCCTGTACTCTCTGGCTTCAAAATTAGATCAACTCAATGGTACCATCATAGTATAATGTCATGTAAACTACACTAAAATGAATATTTTGATGAAAACATGTACATACAAACAAAACATACAAATTAAATAAAGCCTTGTAAAAATTTCACTTTATAAAAGTAATATAATTATAATATAGGTATAGGTACTATTAGACTACCGAAGATGCAAGGAAGAGTGCAACAGTCTTTTGAATATAAAAACTGTTATCTTTGTTTGTATGTAAAAACAGTGTCTGTAACGTTATCAATGTAGCGGTCACGCGATATCCACGACAGAATACAAACATTATGATGTATCCCAGTTTATTTGTTTGAAAATCTATTCTTATTTACCTTTTAATATTGATTTATTTATCATATATTTTAACACTATTAATTTTGCTATAAAGAACGCTATCTAAATATATAGCTAGAAAAGTACTTACTCTTCGAACTGTAGTAGTAGGATTTGTATGGCCTGGATATCAAAAGTTCCGGCCATTTGTCCTCTCTTGATGATGAAACGGACGGAGATCTTTCAAAAAACTGAGATTTCACTGAAGATGTTGATGTTGCTGGTGAAACTTCAACATCTCTATCCTTAGAAGAAGCCATAATTTATTCACAATTCAACACTTCCTCAAACATTTCGAGCAAAATACAACAAAAAGTAAAACGCGTCAGTGTTATGTCACTGTCATGTTATTTGAAGACTTCAAATTGACGTTGTCAAAATAAGAATAATTTTATAGCTTTTACAAAGCTAGTTATATGTATGCCAGGTAAATATTAATATTTATGCTCTTTGTGTGCACAAAAAAAATTAATACCGATAAACATGTGTTCAAATTAAATAAGTTTGCTCAGAAATTATTTGAAAACATTATTTTTCGAGTTTAGGTATGTTGTACGGAATGAACATACATTTGAAAGCGAGCTCTACATATAAACACCTTAATTAAAGATGAGATCACAGAGTATATTATAAGCTGAGAAGACTGAGAAGATGAGATTGAAGATCATTCCCATGCCCCATGGCATGCACATGTAACCATAAAACAATGACTAAAGCAATGCTAATGCTTTAATAATTATTCTGAGACGAAAACGTAGTGTTATGCTCTGTGGCACAACCTTTGATTCAGGTATATTTCTCTGTCGTTACGGCTCATCTTCCATGCGGAAGATGTCCGGTCCTTTGGAAGGCATGTACACGGGGACACAGGTCCAACGCACAGAGGCCCCTTTGAGAACTTTAATCTAAAAAAATGGGATGGGGCACCAACCGGGGACTATCCACGGCTGCACTATTGGAGTACAGTCATGGACCGTCTCAGGTGGGTGCAGGACTATTGTAAAATGTGGTGAAAAATATCTGATCTATGGGAAGGGGTGTTAGGTGGACTGGATAACTTCTATTGCCGGAAGAAAACGGCGTCTGCCTTTCAACATTTAAAATTGAAAAGTGTTGGCAGACGGTGACTCGCCAGCTCACTAGCTGGGCCCCCTGAAAAGCCGCCAGTACATAGGCGAAGGGGGCAACAGACGTGTGAGCGGTTAGAGGTGTAGAGAGGTGTGGCCCCGGTTTCGCCGTCGCGGGTCTAAAAGACCCGGAGTGGGTTTCCCCGCTATTACGCCTTTAGACACTTCCACCCCCGAGCATATAGCTCTGGCGGCCCCCCTCTGGCCGGCCGATAAAGGCAAGCCAGAGTTGAGAGTCCTTCGGGCACTCTTGGGGTTCCACTCCAGCCAGCCAATAAAGGCAAACTGGAGACGAGGCCCTGACCGACTCTCTGAGGCAATAAGGTACGCAGTGTCGCCAACTCACCAACAGCTCGCCACAAGCTGCCCTGCGGTTTGTAAGCTTTTCAGTAGACCTCATGATACATTTTTTATTATATGATGGGGTTGTAGAAAGCTAGTCTAATGTTCCCTCCGGTTTTACGTTAATCTCATGGTGAGGTAACGCCTTTCCCAGAGGGGGTAGGTACCTATATTTATTATTGTAGTTATCTGGCGACCGCCATCTGTGGTCTGTTATTTACCTACAGACCAATACCAAATACATAAGTAACAAATAATTTCTTATTTGATTCTACTTTAATTCACTACATTACGAACACAAATACCTACTCGTGACGTTTTTTGTGTTTATTTGATCCATTTGTTTTTGTACCTATTCATATTTTTTTATATAAGTTGAACTTAGAGCATAAACCTAGCTCTAAGAAGTTGAACCATTTTCTGGTTTATACCTACTTAGTTACTAATTTTTTATAAACATCATGTTGTCCTATTTAAAAAAAAGTTAAATAAAAGTACCTAAATAAAAGCAAAATGCGACGATCGATCGTCGATAGTGACGAAAGAAACGAGTACTTACCTAACAATACATATTTTGTATTTAGTAACGAGTAGGTACTCTCTTCTCGTCGTTGCATTCATAACTCTAATAATGACCTGAAATAGTTGAAATTATAATTTTTGAACCCCGCCGAAAAAAGATGGGAGTTACAAGTGGGATGCCTATGTCTGTCTGTGCCATCGTAGCGCCCAAACGGGTGAACCGATTACAATTCAGTTTTTTTTTGTTTGAAAGCTGATTTAATCCAGATGGTTTAGGCTATGTTTAATGGAAATCGGTTCAGCCGTTTCAAAATTATCAGCTCTTTTCTCAGATGGTGTAGGGATTTCAGGCATACACCTATTTATTTCACTTCTGCTCGTCAGCTACAATATTAGGGTACCTACCGTTGAGCTGGTCTGATTGAGGGTTTGGATCGGAAGGTTGTCAACACTACTTATTTTAAAATAGCTAACAATCAGGCAGACCGATCGATTTTGCCTCATTCATGACTTATTTTGATAAGAAAGACTTTGAAGGCTCAGTGTGGTGAGCGGCCCTCCGCAATGATAGTTGTAGACCTTAGAGCATGTAGACCCATCGTGTTTGAGCTCATATGACTCGTTATGGAAAGCGTTTTCTCACTGCATTAATAATAATCGTTAACAAGGATCGACAGTCACATTACAATGTCAGGGATATTTTTAAATTAAGAGTTATATACCTATCATCTGCTTTTTGCATTACCTACCTAACCTATGGAGATCAATATGGTGGAATGTTCTTATCATGCGATTACTGACCGTTTCGCCTCGATTCGTCTTCACACGGAACAAATACGACTCGACTTGATTCGACGCGTTTCGGCTGTAGTCGACGCCAGGCTTTAAAAAGCATAACTCGCAAAAAAAATTGTGAGATTAGAACCTCTATGCATATTTTAAATTAATATCATTACGTCAGACATGTCATAAGATTTTGCCATAACATCATTGACATAACAATAATACTGTTCGCTGTGCCTAACATTAGGATATGCATTTCAGTTCCTTTTGTTGTAATTATTTTATTGCTTTCATTTCAGATTAATTCGAACAGAAATATAGTGTAAGAAATCAATTCAAAGTCAAGAGAAATGAATTTTCAAACTAACATAGTCATGCCTCCTTTAAGAGTTTTGGTAGTAAATCCACTTGTGCCGGCGTCACATTTGACTATTAGTAAAATTTTGTCAGGAATAGTTTTTGGAAAGAGCCAATATATTGATTTGATACTGTTAGTTTATGCGAATGAAATAAATCTAGCAAATGAAATGGAACAAGAGCTGATTAGCTGTGCTTTTCCATGTTTCAACACAATTACTATTACGTCGGATTTACCGTGGTAGGTTCTCATTGGAACTCGTTATTATAACGTCTTTAGTAGTTATTTAAACAGTATGAAGAATGCTTACTTATTCTTACATTTCAGTATTACAGATGCTGACGTATTTTGTTTCATTACAAATTTTGAAAATCCAAATTCCCTCGATTTCGAGAACATGGATTCTGATGAACAATTCGATACTTTGTATTTAATTATAAAAATAGCTTCAAGTTTAGGAAAACCGTTGCCAGTTGAAGAACCACGAAAGAATTCTAAGAAAAACACAGCAGAAAAATGGAAACCCATAATTGTCGGTGATGGTTTGCTGGTCATCGACATTTTGATGACCATAGCAAATACTTTACCTCCCGAAATATTTTTTTGTGCTACGCCTCTTAGGTCTATCGCAAAGACTGTTTTAAGTGACTACCTCAAGGTTATTACCCTTATTATTTAATCGTTACGGAATTTATGCAAAAAATATATTATAATAATGCATTTAATTATCGTATATCAGTTGCTTTTTCCTATGAAGAAACCGAGGGAAGGAAATGGGTGGGTGGCATGACCCATAAGCGTAGCCAGCCAGTTATTTCATTTGGGATATTCAGCTACGACATTTGCATTTTTACTAAAAATTTAATAATTGATCCACAATGTATCATCCATGAACTGTCTGTCTTAACTGTCTGTATATAATATAACGCCAGCTCAGTAATTCAGCGTACCTACGTTCCGTTACTTCAGGAATAACAGCTTATATACAGACCAGACAAGGGTAGGATGAGCCTCCAGCGGTGTCTGACACACCTGAATAATTAAAAGTAGGTACGTGAACATACGCTTCGCAAATTCAACAGCATTAGTATTAAATACTTATGTTGAAAGTCTTACAAATATAGAGCAAGAACAGAATTAGAGCCAGAGAACATTCCGGCTTACAAGGTAGGTATGTAAAGAACTTAACATATCTTCTTGTACAGACGCAGCACATCAAGTTGCCCGAAACTGTCAAATTTTCCCAATCAACCTTGAACCTAATGTTTTTGCGATTAAGATGAAAATCTATTTAAAAAAAATGACATATTGTAGTAGCTTGGATGTGCTGGCGTCTGTACCTTGTTCTCCGGTCAAGGAGCGAATGATTCTCCATACAAATTAAGTCAAATTATTTTTTGATTTCTTATTAGGGTTGTAAATGTCGTACTGGTCCGGAGGTTACAGACCCGCTTGATACGCACCGGGTTCAAACTCAGGCATGCACCAATGTGACTTTATCAATTTCATATGTACTTTCTTAGTTCATATAAGACGCCACTGACATACGGCGAAGGAAAACATCGTGAGGAAACCTGGACTTAAAGGTCTGAAATCAGCAAGCGTGGCGATCAATGCTTGTTCCTTCTCTGTTTGAGAAAGAGGCCTTTGCCCAGCAGTGGGACGGTTATTAGCCTGTAACCGTCCCACTGCTGGGCAAAAGCCTAAAAAAATTTAATATTATTATTTATTATTGGGGGTTAAGGCGATTCCCCCCGCGGAAGTGGCGCCACTTCAGAAAAAAAGCATAATTTCTGTCAACACACAACATATTGAAATTTCGTACGTAGGTACAACGTTTTAGTCAAGTGTTGTAGAAATTTTCGAACATCAAAAAACAACACTTGACATCCTAGTTTAGAAGTTTTAGTAATGAATGCTAAAAACGGCCGTTTTTGGTACTTATCGCTTAATCTTGGAATCCAGAAGCTCTAGTGTTGATATTTGGAGTTCGAAAATTGCTACAACACTTGACTAAAATGTTGTACGTACGAAATTTCAATATGTTGTGTGTTGACAAAAAATATACTTTTTTTCTGAAGTGGCGCAACTTTCGCAGGGGGAATCGCCTTAAGAAGCACGTTCCATAACTGAATTCCAATTAACCTCGTGGTCCTTAGATAGTCCCATGTTACTGGTATCAATGTTCTTTCCTACTCTATATTAATTTGCGCTAAATGCAAAAACTAATGTTGTATTTTAAGAGTTAATGGAAAAATTATGGAATCTATTTAAGGTCGAATGTAATCAGATCAATGAAGCTTTTGTATGGGCTGCAAACGACCAAGTGTTTCACGCTGAAATCAAAAGGCCGTATATAACGCACGATAAAGTAAACCCGGAATCAAGTTGTGACTGGGATGCAATAGGGCCAGAAATGTTGGAGCAGCTTAACTTGGAGCACATTCACTTCAATGCATCTTGGATGAAGAGAGAATTCATTGACAGGGTAATTTTTTTTAAGTGATTGGATCCGTCTTTTTTATATTGTTTAGTCATGGAGGGAAAATACTTGAAAAATATGTATAAAGAATTGCAAATTTTACTTAAGTGAGACTTTTTTTTTTTAAATAATAGCTATCAACGATTTTTTTAAATTTCTTGCTTTAGGCGGGAATCTAACAAACACAAACGCGAATACCAACCTGTATATTTACCTCTCTAATATACATTGTGTCGTAAATTGAGGGAAGACCATGAAATCTAACATTAACTTAGATTTATTTCAATTCAATGATACCGAGGCAGCTTGTACACCGTGGGCTCGAGGTGCCCGAAAGATTTTAACCATCGATTCTGATGCCTAATTGGAGAACAAAAGCTAGGATAGAGTTGAACAAAGCTTAATTTTTGAGATATTCATTATTCACGGAAATTCACAAGTCGAAAAATCTCTAGCGCAGCGTTGAACGCAACATCACACCTCGTTCCTCCACATTGGTGACCCCGACGTGATAGATGCCGCCACACGACTTTTGTCATACCATACCCCAATCGCCATATGTCGGGTTTTATCATGGAGGTTCGTGAAGTGAGAAGTTTCTTATCCACTCACACGATCATTTATAAACTTTGCCAGGTCAACCTAAGGTGTACAATACAATACTCTTTATTGTACACAAAATAAACAAGAAACAATATTATAAAATAGAAATGTACAATGGGCGGTCTTATCGCACTAGGCAATTTCTTCCAGACAACCTTTGGCTGGACATGATTTGCAAGAAAAAAAGCGAAGGGTAGTTCTCGGTGTAACATAAAATAAGGAGACATTAAATTAAATACTTTAAGTAAATAAACCTAAAAACTCAGTGATCCTTGACGATCGTTTTTGTTTACATGGTAGTAACTACTAATGTTAATTGATTTATTTTGTCCTAAAAAACAAAATAGTTAAATTGACTGAATTGGACATAAGTTGGTATAACATAATTGACTCATAATACCATCAAAAAGGCGTGGTTAAAATCTTTTGGGTACCTCCGGCCCACGGTGTATTAAAAGTATTGTATTGTATTTCATTTTGTTGATAGTTTTTATTTTATAGACTTCCTTCAATTGAAACACTGTTTGTTGGCGAGATTTGATCCTTATTATTGATCCTACGGTATTTTAACAGGTGCAATAAATAAAACAGAGGTGGTATGGATTAAAATTTATCGCGGTTTTGGCAGTTTGAATCCGGCTCAGGCCAGATACTGATTAAAAATAAAAGAATAAAGAATTTCAACTTAAAAAAAAAACAAGAAATCTTCCAAAGAAAAAAATCGAAATTTTAAGAAGTTTCCCATCATGACACATTGATTCTGAACATCCGGTATATGCGTATGAGTCAACCCAATGAATATAGCTTATTAAATTAGCTTTTTGTTTTTATGCCTGATTTTAAAAGTAGTTGATAATTTTCCACAAGATGGTCCTCTCTGCATCGAATAACCCATATGGCTGTATATTCAAATCGGCGGAAATGTCTAGAACTCTGCGTACCATTTGGAAGCCGCGGTGTATTGAAGATGCAATGGATTCGTCTACTAGTTTGGGTATCATTAGTGATGGTTCTTTGGGAACTATAAAAGGTAAGATGTTTTATTTTTCATGTTTATCATTGTTTACGGTTAACTCACATGCACACAAACAACAAATAAAACGCAGAATTGTATGTTTACTTACCTTTAAGATTAATAAAACTGTGAAGCGTTTACTCGAAATGATTTTCCTTCGGTGCAATGAGGGGTATAAGTGGTCCCGGGTGTCATACAAATACCTATGACAATCGTTACGGGAGCAGAAGCCCGAAAGTCTGATAACCAGTCTAAGGCACTTGTCCCACCGCCAACGATGAGCGAGAAGCGAGTAGAGCTAGAAACTAGAAACGAGTTAGCGAGCAGCGAAGAGCGAGTGTGTAGTTCCGATAGTTTTGTCGCTGGGCTATAAGCGGGTGTGCGAGTGCGACGGGTGATTACTCGCACCACCTGCAAATGACCGCTGATTGGTCTCTCGGCGCCTAGCGAGCATCGCTGAGCAAGTATCGCTGAGCGAGTATTGTCTTTGATAGGTCTTGTCGCTCAGCGACAATCTAGAGGAGCGAGTCCTCGCCGGCAGTGTAAACAGTCAGCGATCAACTACTAATACATGCATCTCTTTTGTTTACACGGAATGTTTAACTATTGTACGTTTCTTGAGCGAGAAAATAGCCTACAGTTAGTCGCTTGCTCGCCGGCGGTGGGACAACTGCCTAACCGAAGGATGTCGGCATTGCCCAGTAACTGGGTTGTAGAGGTCTGATGGCAGTCGCTCCGTGTAAAGTACTGGTATTCTGCCGCAACTAGTCGGGTAATAAAATGCAAGTGATTTTTCGGGATTGCCCGACTAGTTTCGGACCCAATTACATTCCTTAGTCTTTAGCTGAACATTGGCACCAAGTAAACCATTTCGACTAGCGATCTCGCCGTTCAGCTCGCTCAGCTCATGATGAAGGGGTCATGAGTAAACTGGAAACAAACATAGGTAAATATGAATGTCTTACGTAAGTTATGGTACAAAAATTGTTTATTGCTTTACCTATAGATTCTGGTTAGTCCCAGCTAAGGACCCGTTTATGGAGACGCGGTGCATAATGCAGAGCATAAAGCGGACAATTAAAATATTATGACGATGCATCAGCGTTTATCGTCGGCCACCAATGAAAACCCCACGTTATTGCCAAAAGCAAAATTTAACAAGAGACTGAAAATCCCGTTTCCTGAAATTTTGTATAAGGAATTTCACTGTGCTTTTTTTGTTTTATTACTAGCGACTCGCCCCGGCTTCGCACGTGTACGTTTTATAGCTTAAAACCTTCCTCTTGAATCGCTCTATCTATTAAAAATAACCGCATCAAAATCCGTTGCGTAGGTTTAAAGATCTAAGCATACATAAGGACAGACAGCGGGAAGTGACTTTGTTTTATACTATGTAGTGATAAACAGAGGTTGCTCGCGGCTTCGCCCGCGTGGATATCATTTGTCTGGCCTCCACGTTTTTCGGGATAAAAGTAGCCTATGTCCGTCTCCGGGTTCCAGAATATCTCTGTGCCTACCAAATTTCATCAAAACCGGTTCAGTTGTTTAGTTGTGAATAAGTCACAGACAGAGTTACTTTTGCATTTATAATATTAGTAAGGTAATACCTAATATGTTTATAACTAGCGACCCGCCCCGGCTTCACGCGTTTACGTTTTATAGCTTAAAATCTTCCTCTTGAATCACTCTATCCACATCAAAATCCGTTGCGTAGTTTTAAAGATCTAAGCATACATAGGGACAGACAGCGGGAAGCGACTTTGTTTTATACTATGTAGTGATTTACTGAATATTTGAGCGTGCGTTCTCGAAAGGATTTTTTAAATTCTCGAAATATTTTTTTCCATGAAAACAACCTTTGTCAAATAAGAATTACGAGGTTGTATTCTTGAAAAAAAAATGGATTTTTGCCGTTAAATACGGGGTGCATTATTCATAATCAACTTCTTTATTTGCATTAAATTGAACTCAGGCCAGTCGTAGGTAAATATGGGTTGCGAGGTTGCTAAATCTATATATATAAAAGAAAGTCGTGTTAGTTACTTCACTTATAACTCAAGAACGGCTGAACCGATTTAGCTGAAAATTGGAAGGGAGGTAGTTTAGAGCCAGGAGAAGGACATAGGATACTTTTTATCCCGTTCGACATCATGTAGGTAGGTAGTAGGTAGGTAGTAGGTAGGTAGTAGGTAGGTAGTAGGTAGGTAGTAGGTAGGTAGTAGGTAGGTAGTAGGTAGGTAGTAGGTAGGTAGTAGGTAGGTAGTAGGTAGGTAGTAGGTAGGTAGTAGGTAGGTAGTAGGTAGGTAGTAGGTAGGTAGTAGGTAGGTAGTAGGTAGGTAGTAGGTAGGTAGTAGGTAGGTAGTAGGTAGGTAGTAGGTAGGTAGTAGGTAGGTAGTAGGTAGGTAGTAGGTAGGTAGTAGGTAGGTAGTAGGTAGGTAGTAGGTAGGTAGTAGGTAGGTAGTAGGTAGGTAGTAGGTAGGTAGTAGGTAGGTAGTAGGTAGGTAGTAGGTAGGTAGTAGGTAGGTAGTAGGTAGGTAGTAGGTAGGTAGTAGGTAGGTAGTAGGTAGGTAGTAGGTAGGTAGTAGGTAGGTAGTAGGTAGGTAGTAGGTAGGTAGTAGGTAGGTAGTAGGTAGGTAGTAGGTAGGTAGTAGGTAGGTAGTAGGTAGGTAGTAGGTAGGTAGTAGGTAGGTAGTAGGTAGGTAGTAGGTAGGTAGTAGGTAGGTAGTAGGTAGGTAGTAGGTAGGTAGTAGGTAGGTAGTAGGTAGGTAGTAGGTAGGTAGTAGGTAGGTAGTAGGTAGGTAGTAGGTAGGTAGTAGGTAGGTAGTAGGTAGGTAGTAGGTAGGTAGTAGGTAGGTAGTAGGTAGGTAGTAGGTAGGTAGTAGGTAGGTAGTAGGTAGGTAGTAGGTAGGTAGTAGGTAGGTAGTAGGTAGGTAGTAGGTAGGTAGTAGGTAGGTAGTAGGTAGGTAGTAGGTAGGTAGTAGGTAGGTAGTAGGTAGGTAGTAGGTAGGTAGTAGGTAGGTAGTAGGTAGGTAGTAGGTAGGTAGTAGGTAGGTAGTAGGTAGGTAGTAGGTAGGTAGTAGGTAGGTAGTAGGTAGGTAGTAGGTAGGTAGTAAGTAGGAAAAAGTGCATTGCAACGCATGCGGGTACAGCTAGTATGATATAAAACGTGTTTGACCAAAATTACTATTTACGAGGTTTTCACTGGTCGCCGACATTATCGAGAGGAGTTTTTCCGCGCATGTTTTTTCTCTGTAGTTGTATGTATCTAATGATAGTAGGTACGCGGCAGAAAACGCATTTATAAACGAGGCGTTAGAGCGGTTACGGACTGCATCCGATCCGAATCCATGAAAATACGTTCCGAAGTAGTCATAGAACTATTTGCATGGTACCTAGTTTACGCACTAGATCCGACTTCCGTCATCCGATTTCTCTTCGTCATCCGTGACAGCGATTACGTACTGCATCCGATCCGAATCCGTGAAAATAGGGATATAAAAAACTCGGACCGAATTCGGATATTGCTTTACGCACTGCATCCGATCCGAATCCGTGAAAATACCGATCTAGAGTAAAAATCTCGGACCGAATTCGGATGTTGCTTACGCACTATTCCGATCTCTGATTCAAATTCAAACAATTGGTCCGTCAATTGTTCTTCCGAATTAGAAACTCACGGATGACGGATAGAAATCGGATGACGGATGCCGGATGTAGTGCGTAAACTACCATACAAATAGTTCTGTGGCTACTTCGGAACGTATTTTCATGGATTCGGATCGGATGCAGTGCGTAACCGCTGTGAGTCTCCAGTTCGGAAGAAATATTGACGGACCGAAGTAGCCGTAGTACTGTTTGTATTTCGCATTACTTCGGATTCAAATCGGACGCCAAATGGATACGCCAAAGATAGCCCCTGAATTGCTTGGATTTGGATCAGAGATCGTATTAGTACGTAAGCAATGTCCGAATTCGGTGCGAGTGTTTTAGACTCTAGATCCATATTTTCTCGAATTCGGATCGGATGCAGTGCGAAAAGCAATACCCGAATTCGGTCCGACTTTTTAATATCCGTATTTTCACGGATCCGGATCATAAGAATCCGCGGGTTTTGTAAATGATAACTAAGGAATCTAGGAACGTCAAAAGAACATAAGCGTCTCCCTGCCATAAAATAACAACAAACAAGCCACGATTCCGTCTGTCAAGCGTACTGATTAAAGCAATTTCCCTCTTGACCGTTAATTTTTGCGGCCATTGGGAGGCCCATGTTGTGTAGTGTACGTTTACGGGCTAATGGTAAACAGCCTCTATACTCTAGAGTTTAGTTATATGTTTTAATATTGTCACCCGGGAGCGAAACCTCAGGAATGCATTTGGTCATTGCACGGTTCCTATGGGCTTTCACGCGGACGAAGTCACCGGCGAAAGCTAGTCAAGTATATTTATTACTTATGTTATATACCCAATAATGTTATATCTATGTATATAAAAATGAATCCCTATTTCCCTTGGTCACGGCATCACGCGTGAGCGGCTAGACCGATTTCGCAATTTTTTTTTTCTTGTGTTCTTAATTTACAAGAGAAGGTTCTTATGAAAGAAAATTCTGATATTTAAAAAAAAACGAAATTTTATTCAGTATGTCCATATTCTTCATTTGTTTATTTACCGCATGCATGAAAATGGTTTTAACTTTTTGTTACTATTTTGATTTTGTTTCTGAAGGTAGGTAGTAGGTAGGTAGTATTTAGGAAAAAGTGCATTGCAACGCATGCTGGGTACAGCTAGTACCCAATAAATACTAATTTCAGTGCCTACAAACTAATTTCACATAGAGCGGCTCTCTTATAAGACATAGTACCTATTAGGTACGTCGTGATAAAATAAAAATGACCAAATTGCTTTCCCGAGGTTTTCACTCCCGGGCGACGATATCTACCTGCCCCCTGATTCAGACAGAACAATTCGATTAATCAGTTGTCCAAAGATTCAGTTAGCTATCTTTTTTCTTTCGTTATGAGAATTGTAGACGGAACGACAACTGCTCATCAAAAAGGTTCTGAATCGGGGGGCTGGTCTGCAATGTTTATATTTTTCGTACCTTCTTATACATTTTTCTCATATATTTTCTAGAATTCGGTTGATTATGTTCCTTGTTGATATTTCAGGACTACCCTATGTCTTACCGTTGATTATAAAAAAAGACTCATTTAGTGTTAACACGTGCTTTGAAGATATGACTCATTTGAGACAAGAAATCAAAAGAATGAACGTGGCAGCTAAACAGCATCATGAAAAAGTGAGGTTATTTAATTTTAAAGTAATGTTTGTTTAGAACGTAAGTGCACGTACAAATGTATCGTGCAGTATACTCTCTGCTACGAATACGACCACTTTACATACCCTTAGGATCATAATTTACCTATGTTTAGTGCCAACCAAGGCCGGGTTGCCGATTAAGCAGCGCGTGCCGAGTGCAGTGTGGTGTTGCGTTATAAAGAAAATATAAGGAGCAGGTTCATTTCTTTCTTTAAAAATATTGCCCCAGACTAGGATTTCTCCTGTATCATGGGTGCGTTTACAGACACAAAACTTCACGCCCTGACCCGGAACAAGTATCTTCGGGCCATTTAAATATTTGTTCCGTGCAGGAATCGAACCCACGACCCGTAGCGCAGAAGCCAATCACTCAGCCACTGCACCAAACGTGTCGTCAATTTGATTTGAAGGGTCCACTGCAATAATGATAAATGTCCTTTTAACTTTGTTTTAAGTTATTTGCTTTTTAATTTTATAAACGGTGAAAGAAAACTTAGCGTTAAAGATGAGAACACCTATGACACTGAGCGTTCTAGCCGTGTATCCGATTTTTAAAAACGTATTTATCTCGGAATTGTAAGCGATATTGCTGAGTTTGTAAACGAAACTACGAACTGCATATATCAAGTGTCCGAATGACATACTTACTTAGAATTAAAGAAACTTTGGACATTCATCATTATTGCAGTGGACCCTTCATTTACAATTTCGTTCTGTACCATGCCCCGATGTATGCAACGTAGTCGAAAAAAATGCTAGCAATATGACCACATGGATGATGATGCATCATATGGATGCACTATACGGATTTCATTAGGCACGCATGACCGAATAGTGTAATTTAATACTATTATAGTACGAGCACAATTTTTCTAAGCAGTGGTAATTCTGGTAATTAGGTTATCAATAATTTTCTCAAGATCGTTCATCGTTGAGAAGCTTGACCTAAAAGATTACCGCGCCGATCGATTATTCTATGAGGCTAATTAGTAAATTCTTTACTTATTAAAACGTAGGTAGGTTCATTCCTTACTTTGGAGTACGTAAAGCCAACGGCTTTGGCCCAGAGATATGTAAATATCAATCAGACAAAAATATTTCACACTGTGCTAAAGGAAATTCAGGCTTCTATACAATAGTTAAGTTCATGTTTGCGTGGAATTTACACTGCTTGGAACTCGGTTAGATTCGCGCGCATGCCGCGGCAGCTGTTCGGCTGCGCTCGGACGCCACGGCAGCCGGTCGGCTCTTTGCGTACGTGGATGGCGGCTCTCGGCTGTCGTCGCGTCCGGTCGGCTCCGGTCGGCTCCGCTCGGCCACATCGCAGGTAGAAACTGACTGCGATAGCGGATACACGAGCACGCGCGCGCATGCGCCTGGGTTCCAGCAGATTGGAGCCGTCGGGCGGACGCGGTCGGCTAGTGGCGCGTGCTCGAGCATCCGCTGCGACGCGCTGCGCTGGGCTCCTGCGGGGCCCGGTTGGTGGAAATCGTACATTACTCGGCAACAGGCTCACGTGCAGCTGCCATGTTGTGTCTCTTTCCATCGTACATAGTAGTATGTGTAGTGCTTCTGTGTCGCGATCAACTCTCCTGCAAATATTAAAACTTTAAATCGTGGCAACCCTGAATCTGGACCATTTTTTTGTAGGCCATCCTATATAAATTGTTTTCTTTAAGTTTTATTAGTCTATAAGTACAATTATTGTCATTTTTGTAATGCTATGGGTGCTAATGCCTGAAAATAAACAATTATTATTATTATTATATCATCGTGTTCACAATAAAATGATCTTTCATTTAATATTTTTTCAATCAAAAAACAGATCTTCTTCTATCGTGTCGGCACAACCTATACGAGAATAGGTCATGCCGTGGTGAAAAGATTAGCCAGTGAGCAAGGTTGGTAGCGGGGCTGACTGCCCAGGGTGCGCCGGACGTACTTAAGTATCGTCACTCGTGGAGGCTCTTTTCATGCACCCCAAAAAAACAGAATGAGAGTAAATTACTCATACCAACTCACCTATTTGTACCTGGCAACCTTGTGGTTGTGCCAAGAGAAAAACATAGGCAACCTATTTTTTTCTGTTAACTTACATCTTGTCCTTTCGATTGGTAATGTTTTTTTTTTTGAAAAACTGATGAGGGAAGAAGTAATTTTTTTGTTTTCTTATTTCTTTTATCCTGGACTACTTTTGATTAGGCAACCCACGCGGGACTTGTTTATTTAAATAAAAATCTTTCAAATAAAATACGTCTCGTTAGAAAAACAGATGAGGGAAGGTCGATGTTAGGCCGGATCTTGAGCTATTAAGATGCGAAGGTTAATAGGCTATAGCCTCTCTATATACTTATCTCATAATAAAACTATCTTCCAGCAAATTTAAAAACTACGGTTTATATTGGTTTATTGTTGAAATCGATCATTTTAAATGATAATCTTATTGTTTTCTTGTGTCGGCTGGAGCTATAGGAGAATATAACCATGCCGTGGTAAAAGATTAGCCAATCCAAAACGTTGGTGATGTATCTAACTTTACTTCCGTTTTTAACAACTTACATTCAATGTATTGTACATACTACACCGAGTGTTACAAAATTAACCCTAAGATTTAGATGCAAATATTTTTTGCTTTGTATGAAATTACGAAGTAAAAAAGCAGTGAAAGTATTAAAAAAAAAAGTGAATTTCGAAAAGTTGTTCTACGAAAGTTGTTCATTTTTAACCGACTTCAAAAAGGAGGAGGTTCTCAATTCGGTTGTATTTTTTTTTTTTTTTTTTTTTTTTTTTTTATGTTTGTTACCTCATATCTCCGTCATTTATGAACCGATTTGAAAAATTATTCTTTTGTTCGAAATGGTATACTTCCCGATTGGTCCCATATAAATTTTGTTATGATTAGACCATGAACTTCAGAGATATGGAACGGAACTCCTCATCGGATCAAAGCAAAATTCTCAAATTACTAATATTGTTTTGTTTATGTTTGTTGTTGGGAACTGACTACTGGAAAAGAGGAGGGGGTGCGTGTCCCCCCTCCCCCCCTTTGGAATGTTTTCATTATATCGTGTAAGGTATCATTTGAAAGGACTTTTTATGCCCGACTACGTCAAAGCCAAAAAGAAGGGTTATGAAGGAGGGGGTTAAAATTATGACACTAAAACGTATTTAATAAAAAATAAACTTTAAAAAAAAGTAAAAACCGACTTCAAAGAAATACTAAAAGGAGTAAAATAATTACCATAATATAAAATTAACAGTTTCAGAAGTCGGTGCAACTATACACTGAAGCAAATAGAAGACCGACTTCAAAGAAATACTAAAAGGAGTAAAATAATTACCATAATATAAAATTAACAGTTTCAGAAGTCGGTGGCTTCTATTTGCTTCAGTGTAGAGTTGCACCGACTTCTGAAACTGTTAATTTTATATTATGGTAATTATTTTACTCCTTTTAGTATTTCTTTGAAGTCGGTTTTTATCCGATACCGACTAACACCACAGAATTCTTGGAGTTATTTTTCTGTTTATGACTTACTTTAATCAATTAATTTATATAATTTTAGTTGGCTCGATATTGCAAAAAGTTTCTGGAGGAAAATGTTATTAAACGAGCCTTTATACCGGCAAGCATCAGCAGTCAAAGTGACTCTAATATTTATTCCTATGCGGATGAAAGCGAGAGGAGTTTAGCATCAGATTTTTGATTATTACATACTGTATTTCTCTTGTAAGTTTGCTGAATAAATTAGTTAAAAACACAGCTTTGTATATTTACTTACCTATTAGAATAATAAAACGAATCATTCATTTGCAAGTGGCAAGGCATTGCACGAAGGCATTTGCATTTCAAAAATCACGCATCACACTTGAGCAAGGTAAGCATTTTTTGGTCCGGCTTCCCTTTTAAGAAACTTCACCCTACGCCACTGCTAGGTGCAATTAGAGATATAAGTGGTCCCGGGTGTCATACAAATAGGTACCTATGACAATTGTCGTTACGAGCCCGCAAGTCTGCTAACCGGTCTAACCTTAGGATGTCAGCATTACGCAATAACTTGCAGAGGTCTGATGGCAGTCGCTCCGTGTAAAATACTCGTATTTCGCCGCATCTGGTTAGACTGGAAGCTGACCCTAACAAAGTTGGGAAAATGGATAGGCAGAACAATTAGGGATATAACTAGAGGGAAGCGAACAGAGTCTATCTCCCAAATATTATGTCAAAAGCGATGGACCGTGACGTTGCGCAACGAGGAGCTGATGATAAAATCATAGCGAGGCCTATCCAATTTGCTAGTAGGTACTAATACGTCATCATCGCTTGCCTGAGCGTGTATTTTGCACCAAAAGTTATTATGTTTACAATATCGATTGTAAACGACACGATAACATAATTGTTTAGGGACAGGGTTACCATCCGTCCGGATTTATCCGGACATGTCCGGACTTCTAGACTTTTGTCCGGACTTTGTCCAGCTCTTTAATTTGTCCGGATTTTTTGGCTTAGATGGAATACGAGTAATGAAACTTACTTATGTAATATCAAATAACTTTTTGATCTTTATTAACTTCTCATTCATCTAAAAACAAAATATAAATCTTTAACAATCAACTTAACGAGTTCGTATGTTTGCATTTTGTGACTAAAATGTCCGGACTTTTATTGAAATGTCAGGCTTTTTGTCAGGACTTTGCAAATTTCTAAATGGTAACCCTATTTAGGGATGACCTATCATTACAGTTATAGCTAATATCGGTATGTCAGGATTGCGAGCAAGGTAAATGAAGTAAATGAAACCAACATAGACTCTCCACTACTGAGAGTAGGTACTTGTATTTGGGTAAGTGTTAGTAACTTAGATCACTATATGTATAATACTTTACACAATTATTACAAGATCATACAATAAGGACAAGCTAGTCAGATTTAAAGGTCAGACTTCTTCAGCTGTTCAGCACCGAATGCTCCCGCTTCGTCGAATGACCACCGCCTTTATAACATCGGGTGCGTTGATCCATATCGACGACCACCTTCCTTTGTCAACATTGCCCAGTGCTACCCGCTACCGATAACACGATGACAGGTTATAGTGCATAGGTATACCTCTGATTTCGTCATAATCACGTGATGATGTTATATTATGTTCAGCCCATTACTTACTCACTGCTGGGCACGGGCCTCTTCTCATAATGGGAAGGGTTTAGGCCTTAGTCCATCACCCAGGCCTGGGGGTCTACTCCCTAAGCACGAAGTCCGTGGTTTCGGCCTTAGTTACGAGCGTTTCCTACTCCCTATCACCTACGGATATACGACTATTTCGGGGCCCGAACTAAGAATGAATGACAACACGATTTGACAGCTGTCCCCACTACCTATGTGTTTTTGCCCGTCCGAAAAATTGAACTTGGCACTTGTTTTGTTCACTCCTACATTTCGGGCTACTTTCGGACGGGCGACTAACTTCGTTGACGGACTTAGGGAGTAGGCCCCCTGGTGCGGGTTGGTAGACTACATGCACTATTCAGAACTTATGGAGCCCGCTCAGGTTTCCTCGCAAATACAATGTTTTCCTTCACCGTTAATGCAAGTGATAATCAAATTCTTAACCGTTCATGAATACGTTCGAAAGTCAGAGGTACAGGCCGGATTCGAACTCGGACCCTCCTGCGTGGAAGGTAACCGTCCAACCGCTAGGCTATCACTGCTTCATGCATTTTATGTGCATAGAAGTGTATTGCACACGTGTCAAAGAAACTTTGAATAGGTAGTAGTAATTAAGCTGTTCTCGGCTCAGTTGAGATTGTCACTTATTCACACTGCCAGCAGAACGAGCCAAGGGAAAAACAAATAAAAGCGCATTTACTGAGCGATTAATATTCGACGGACTACGGTCTCGGCTCCCTGACCGCATCGTTTGTTTAACCTCTTCTGTCAATTTGATTTCCGACCTCGGGGGTATGTAATTTCCATTACGGAGGCCAGACGCTTTGTTTATCTACGAGCAGTCCAATAAGCCTGGCGAGAATCTCTGTTTCATCTAAGGAAATCTTTATGTTTTCTTATTTGGTGCTACTTTATGTGAAGATTGTAATGAGGGATGTTTTTGTTGAAGTAATAAGCTTTTAAGTATTTTTGGTAGTGTTGATTTTACACGGCTGGTCTTGTACGATACAGTATGTAAAATAACAGAGGGCGTCCCCTTAAACCCGTTAATCTAGATCATTAATAGATTAAAATAAAAATAGAAAAATAAGAGAAAAATAATAATAATTCGGAACGGCCTGTTTAAAACCAAAATAGTAGCGTAGATGGTTATAATTATGCCATATGTTTTCCACATTAGTAGACAAGTGCGCATGTACAGTAAGCGTTGCTTTTAAGGGACCAATATTTTTTTTTTGTTCATCCCTGCTCCCACTTTATTATTGCTGGTTAACGGGAACGCCTTTCGTTAGTTAACATGCTGTATACAAGGTTAGTCGGAAAGGGTGTACTAATCCGAAGCCCACTTATTGAATCGCTGATGACTATATTTTGAAAGCAAGTGTTAAAATTTCAAAATTCGATATTTTTTTTTTCAAATAAAATGATTTTTATTTTAGTTTTTTCAAAAATTCTTCATCCCTGCTTTAGTTACAAATTCAGAAAATGGTGCTTCTAATTCATGACCCCAAATATGACCTAAAATGTAAACACAGCTGATCATTACTGGGGATAGATAGATTTTAGATACTTTTTTTTGAGATTTTTGAACAGCTATTTCTCTTAAACTATTGACTTTTGGGAAAAGTTGTAGAACAAAAGTTATTCATTATTATGTGTACTTTAACACCTTTTCGGTTTAGTACCCCCTTTCTGACTAACCTTGTATTACTTCGAAAAAGTTGAATGTTGACATGCAACCAGCCAGAGCTTATTATACACTTGGGAGCAAATAAATCGAGCCACTCCTTTCCTTCACGTGTCCTGGTTATTAGTTTTGGTTTCATGAGTTATATATAATTCTATAAAATATGTCATTTGAAAGTCCATTAAATAATCTTTAAAATCAGGGTTAATTATTGAATGATAACCGTTTTGAATGATAAATTTATTGGTTCATAAAGAAAAACAGTAATTTTGATAGAAAATTGGGTAAAGTTAAAACAGTCCAGAAAAAACAGTGAAAAACAAAAATATTGTAACAATCACACTACAATTTGGCTATAATTAACAAAAACCCCCAGTTTAACCTTTTCTTATTGGAGTGCAATCAAAATGTCGTATGCAAGTTAAATGAGATAATTTTATTCTACCCTTTAATTTTTAATGAAAAGTTGTCAAAAAACTACCCCATCGTAAAGGTTATCAAATAACCTTTTAGGCGATATATGTTTAGAATTGATCTATTCCATGATAACAAAAATAATAAGCATTAACGTGAAAAATAGAAGCAGCTCGATTTAATTGCTCCCAAGTATATTTGAACTTTGATGTCAGTGGATTTAAAGAGAGTGTACGAACAGACAATCAAATATTACAATAATAAAGATTCGCAACTGCTTGCTGTTGTTGTCTTCTCTACTTCTGCCTAGGTTAATTTCTTGTTTTTTCTCTTTTTATTAGCAGATTTTACATTTAAGGGCCCTCGCCCACGGGCGACTTTTTGTAGCGATGCAGTCGCGATGCTCTCGCGCGTAGCATCGATACAGGCGCGAAGCAGTCGCTAGCTGTGTGCCCGCGCCCACGGGACCAGATTCAGTCGCGATGCAAACGCGATTCGGTCGCAATGCAAACGCGATTCGGTCGCGATGCAAACGCGATTCGGTCGCGATGCAAACGCGATTCGGTCGCGATGCAGTTACGATACAAAAATACCTTGGATCAGTACAGTTGCAAGATGGACTCCGTTGAGGCAACATTAGTCATGTTGTCTTTGGTGCTGCGTTTACGTAAGCAGCCGAAGCATAGGCAACGGAAGCAGCGTCAATATTGGATGCATCCATTTAATACCCAGAGATTACTTTGTGGACATCATGTAACAACATTCAAACAACTCAAAAATTATGATCTTAAATTCAAAAGTTGTTATAGAATGTCATATTCGACGTTTTGTGAATTGCTTTCGTTTGTATCGATACAATCGCGATGCAGTAGCGCGTTAGTAGCGCGACGCGGTTGCCCGTTTGTATCGATACAATCGCGATGCAGTAGCGCGTTGCAAATGCGACTAACACGCGTTAGAAGTGATGCTGTCGCGCGTTTGCTAAACGCGCGACTGCATCGCTACAAAAAGTCGCCGTGGGCGAGGGGCCTAAAACAAGATACAACTGGCGACACGTAAGCTGAGCTTTGCATTTGTGTGAGTGCACATAGAATCGATTGCCAAAAAGCAGTATAAACCGGTTTAAACCAAGCAAAGGACGCGTCTGCATTCTTTCTCACACAAATGCAAAGCTCAGCTTGAGCCTCGCGGACATTATTTAGTTCTATACAAGCTACCTTTGAGAAAGCCTCTCGCATGTATTTATAACAGATTGTATCTTTATTTCTCGTGTTTCTGTGTTGTAATTCTAGAACGGCTAGTCTTATCTAGTCTTTTGTGTTTGTTTTGTCTAGTACGCCGTTGGACTTACATCCATATTTCGCCGAACTTTATTAAGTCCTATGTAATGGGAGCGAGTCTATTACCATTTACCGGGCAGAGTTTCAAATCCCGTGCTGCCGTAGAGATTTTCCTAACTAGGTTTCCTAAAGCCCAATAACATTTTGTTCGGCATTTTGTCGTTGGTATACTAGACCAATGAGAGCTTTGTTTATTCCAATCTTTTTTAGGGTTCCGTAGTCAAATGAACCCTTATAGTTTCGCCATGTCCGTCCGTCCGTCCGTCTGTCCGACTGTCTGTACGTCCGCAGCTTAGCTCAGAGACTTAGTACTAGAAAGCAATAATTTGACAAAGTGGTAAAATAAAATCATGAAAAAAAAAGTTTTTTTTCTCGTCTTCCCCATGGTACGGGGTGTTGTTGGATAGGTCTTTCAAAAATATTGCGGGTTTGTAAAACAATTTTTCGATTAAGGGATCCGTTTCTGAAATATTAAGCTTTAAATAGCTAATTTTTGTTGGAGTCAAGTGTCTCCCCCCCTGCCAGCTAAACGGTTAGTTTTGGATATGTGAAAAAATTCACGGTAGTAGTATACACAACAAAGTTAAAAGGAAAACTATCACAGATTAGATACGCTTTACAAGTGATAAAAATGATATTTATTTCTGTAAATAAATCTGTTACAGACACTTTTACAAGTCAAGTTTACGAGTAATAGTCGATCAACCGGAAAAGTAAAAATTTCGTAGAAATTACATTCGAAAATTACTAAGCCCTCTTCTTAGCCCGCATTAATGTGCAACTACGGAACCCTATTACGGCGCGTGGCCCGACACGCGCTTGGTCGGGTTTTTTTATATACATATTACTAGAGGTCACCCGCGACTTCGGCTGCGTGGATGTCGTTTATCGCGTATTCCGCGTTTTTTGGGATAAAAGTAGCTTATAGCCTTCTCCGGGTTCCAGATTTTCTCTGTACCAAATTTCATCAAAATTGGTTCAGCGGTTTGGGCGTGAAAGCGTAACAGACATAGTTACTTCCGCATTTATAACATTAGTAGGGATTTATTTTGGTTGACTAGGTAAAAACCTATTGAACTTTCCACTTAAACTCCTGAAATATTGATGTATATTAACCAGACGAGAAGAATACCTAGTATTTTGTTCACATTGGCTGGCAAACAATATCTATACAAACCTAATGGTATTACCAAACTTGTGTTGTTTCAAAGTTCACTGTTCCAAATGACCAACTTTACATTTCCATGGCCCTGAATACCTAACTAAGAATTAAGACCAAGTGGATAATTTAGAAAAATGTAATAGTATTTGTACACAACATTGATCTTATTATAAAAATCCTGATTCTTATTTGCTTGTGTAAGTAGTAGTCGCGAGCTAGGAGCTATTCAAAGAGGGTGGCTATTCCCCAGCGCGGCGGGAATTCGAATCAAACTCGTCTCATTAGCCAGTAAAGGAAAACTTGGATTAGTTGACCAACTTCCAGTAGTAGATTGCGCGGTGCGTTCGGCATGCGGACAGACTGTGTGCTGCAACTTTCCCCCTTAAAATTATAATTAAGGAACCTTCTCAAGATTAAGATTAGGCTTAGAACTACCGTTAATATAAATGAGGTGTTTTGCAGTTCCACAGGAAAGTAAAGAACGCTTATTTCTCCATGTCCGTCTGTTTGTTCGTCTGTAACAGACGCTCTGAATGTTCAGTACCTATAAAATCTAAATAAATGTTTTTTTTTCTATATTTTGTTTTTAGTGTCAATAATAACTCATCATCATCATCTGCCTAGCCTTTTCCCAACTATGTTGGGGTCGGCTTCCAGTCGAACCGGATACAGCTGAATATCAGTATTTTACATGGAGCGACTGCCTATCAGACCTCCACAACCCAGTAACTGGGTAATACGATACTCTTGGTAAGACTGGTTGTCAGACTTTCTGGCTTCTGACCAACAGTAACGACTGTCAAAGATCTACAAATGACAGCCGGGACCAACGGCTTAACGTGCTTTCCGAGGCACGGAGGAAACTCGCTATGTAAGTGTCAATAATAACTATGGACCCGAATTGATACGGTACACTTGGAAAATTGTAATACATATCTATATTATGCCTGGTTAGGTAAATGTGTTGCAAATAGTGGCCAAAGTGGAAATAACGTCAGTTAAAACCATGAAAAGGATATTTACTGCAACATTTATCTAGCTGGGGTGGCCACCACCTTCAAGAGATATACGATTTCCGCAGGCAATGATTCGAAAACAGCAATTTAGATCAAAATATTTATCTGCTTCTGTGGTATGTGTCCGATTTATTGATCAAATTCCTAATTCCTAAGTTCGAAATATAAGAAATCTTAAATGGAACTTAATTTAACATTACCCGGGTTTCCTTTTCAAAGTTTCCCAAGTTACGCAATATTATTTATATACAAACACATAAACAAATTCGTGTAATTCCTTAAAATCAATTGATCTATTACTGGTATCGATTTACGCCGCGCGGGATTTAATTTTATTAAAAATAACATTTCTTGTTGTGATAGATGTGTGATCGTTTCTAAACCACCTAATAAGGTTTCAGTAAAAAATAAGCATTGTTGAAAAATAACTTTGTGTAATAGAACATTCCGATGACACAAATGAATTCAAGCACGGCGACACAGCTGGCAGACACGACTACGGCGATATCGCTCCGAGCAGTCGGTTTACTCGGGGCACTACAATGACTCAGAAAAAGAACAACAACTTTTTTTTCTTATTGTATCTGAAGAAATACTATGCAGGGGCCAATCTGCCAGTAGATCACGCGGTTCGAAGAAATTACACGAATTCGTATATAGCCTTTATATTTTCGATAAAATATTCAGATTTTATAGATAAAAGTATGCTAAGACACCTCGAACTCACAAAAGTAATCTAATAACAACTTTGTGACAGCGCGCCTACTTAGCCTACTTAAGTAGATTGCGTAAGTACCTATCTTTAAAATCAAAAGTAAGCAAAATAAATATCCAAAACTTTGTTGGTTGTTTTGTTTACCCTTTCGAGTCGTAGAAGGACTTAGTGTCACATTAGCACGGGGAGGAGAGGCGAGCCCGCGCGATTTTTCTGCCGTGGCAGCGGTGTCGTGTCTCTTTCGGAGACATTCGTTATCTGTTCCAGCTTGCTTCTTGGATTTATTGACTTTTTCCCCTGCCTTAATTTCTAGAGATTCGGTCGAATGGCCCACGCCGGCACCGGAACGTTAACGTTACCCTAGGGAAATATGTTTTGTTGTGTAGTATTTTTTAAACGTCTCTAATGCTTCTAAGCTTTGTCTTTGCGGTTCTCTTTAATCCAATTAAACTGTACAAGTTAATTAATTCTGTTTTGTAAATAAGGATCTGATTTGATTATAAAGAGAGTAATTACATGGTCTAATTAGAAATTGTTTAATGTCAATGTAGCTGCTGTGCTACTGCAATAAACTGCTACATTTTGTGAAAAGACTATGGTGAACTGCAAAATACTCAGTTATAATATTTATTACATACAGTATGTTAAATAACAGAGGGCGTTTCGTTAACACGTTCAGTGCCGGGAGCCCTCCAGGAGGGCACTCTGTAGTCGCATTCGCCATGCCGGGTGCCCTAGTGGAAGGCTCATTTTAATGTAGGTTTTCTTGGAAAATGCACCGTCATGAAAGAAGCGAACACCTATTTTACGACGTAGTAGCATATTTTTACGATTTTTAACTTAATGCCCGGAACCCTCCTTTTTTTTTTTTATCGTGGGAAAATCCTCATGGATACCCTTTGCCCGGGGATGGCGAAGGGTTATGCCGGACTCTTACCGGCTAAAAACCCACGGTGTTCCTTCTCCTGACCCTTGGCCGGGGTCACGGGATTCGCAGCTGCATGCGCCGCAACCCCGGCAGGCCTCGGTCCGCCAGCCCCTGGCGGACCTCTCCTTCTGTGGGGCCTTGCCCCACGTCCTCCTGAGAGGCGCGCACGGAACAATGCGCGCCGCCTTCTCGGGCCTGTTACTGGTCGGGCGACGGGTCCCCTAACCCGTCGCCCGCAGGCCACACACTAGGGTGGCCGGAGATCGTCGCGCGCCCTCCGGCGGCGCCCGGTGCGTCTGGCGCGGGAAGGGAGAGTGGCCGTCGCCTCTCTCTCCCTCTCCGCTCCCTCCTTGGTTGCCATCACCACCTCGCAAAAGGAGGTGACGGCTTCCCACGCACTCTCGCTCCCGACCATGGACAGAACCACGGCCGCCCGGAACCCTCCTTGAGGGTTCACTCTTAGCGCAAACGTAATGCCCTCCTGGAAGGTCTACTAGCAATATGTATGGCGGGATGGCATAAGAGCTCTATGAAAATGTGTGGTGGACTCGAATGTGTTAAACCCGTTAATCTACATCATTAATACATTGAAATGAAAATAGAAAAATAAGCAAAAAAAATGCGAAATAAAAAATAAAACAATATGGAACGGCCTGTTTAAGACCAATATAGTAGCGTTGTTAGGTTTAATGCGGATTTTTTTTTATGTACGGACGCTATAGTACCTATTGCTGGTTAACGGGAACGCCTTTCGTTCGTTAACATACTGTATATTGAAAACATACATTATCGTAGTCCTTGATGGGATAAACATTTATAAAAGGGCTTATATTCGCTGTTGCTATCCCACGGTAGATACGAGGACCTACATTTTCAGAATACAAAGCTGTATCGATTTCCTATGTCCAATAATCGAAAATAGTTCAAATTGTTCTTACTTTATAATGTATCTTAGATTGGTTCGCTAAGAAGTGGTCTCTACTTTGTATAGGTATTAATTCAGTTTAAGAAGAGCCATTATTGAGTCATATGTGTTAGGTCTCGTGTAGTACCGGACTTAAAGAATAGCATTACCCCATCTCTTCCTGTGGGTGTCGTAAAAGGCGACTAAGGGATTCTCTAGAGGATGGATAGCAGCGTTCTTTGAGTATTAGCAAAAATACTGCGATCGCCAACCCGCCTGCCAAGCGTGGTGATTACGGCAAACCCCCCCTTTTGGGGGAGGCCTATGTCCAGCAGTGGACGTCTATCAGGCTGAATGATGATGATGACATGTGTTAGAGTTGTCAAGCGTAGCTGGTACGCCCAGTAGCTAGGTCAGGGGATTACGTAAACAAAATCGGTTATGATAAACGAAAAGAGGCTCATATACTCAGCAACGGGTTACTTGAGGTTGTGAATGATGATAAGTTACAAATGAGATACACCGAACGTTCATTTAAATATTTTACAACATATTTTAAACAAAATCTAAAAATCAAATTCTTGCTTTTCGTTTACATTTTTTATATTTTTATCTAGTACTTACCTCCGGTTTCTGATTTGAGAATTCGGGATAAGCAAATACCTACTTAAGTAACATTTGAATATGGAGTTGTCAAAAAAATAACGGATTTTAAAGCATTTTTGTGACAATTTTGTACTCAAATATTACTAAAGTATTTGCTTATCCCGAATTCTCAAATCAGAAACCGGAGGTTAGATACCTCCGTATACTCCGTACAATGGTAGATATATTATCATTACACGGATTGTTGATGTTCAGATAAGAAGAATATCGGGTATATTTTAATTTTAAGTAGGGATTCTCTTGTCGTTCCAGCTGCCAGAAAATAAAAATTAAGAAAATGTAATCTAGTAAAAAACTTTAGAATATAATTATTCATGAAGGTTTAATGGTGTAATAACGTTCTAATCCTATAACATAAAGTGGGTTCCAGGGCCTGGGCGGCGGGTCGAAAAATTTGTTTAAAAATTCAATACCGTCTATAAGAAACTCGTTCTGAGAACGCAACGGCCTGCGAACATTCCCATTTTCCTTTAATAACATGGGAGAAATTGCTCGATTAGTGCGAAAGGGGATACCTCTACCGGTGCTTTCGATTGCGATATGTAGACTGAGACGAAGCTTTAGATAAAGGTTATAAACAGGTTAAATTACAATCATTTTTTGTGATTTGATTGTGAAGATACCTTCAAAACATTTAGATACCTATATTAAAATCTATAAGCGCAGAAAACAATTGTATAAAATAACAAAAAAAAGTATTCTTTGGGAGTTTGACCCTCGGAGCTATTACGACCGCTTCGAGATCTCGTCTGTGCGACACAACCTTTTTATTGTATGAAATTTATTGTTAACAAGAGTAAAATATTAGGTGGATGGATCAGCTTATTTTGAAAATGATATATTGAACAAATTAGCAGTATGTTCTCATGACATCAACTTTATAGCAGTGTTAGCCTGGCAGATGAACACTTAATTGTCTTCCAAGAGTTCAAACCCGGCCTGCACCTCTGAATTTTCGAATTCATGCACGGATCAGAATTTCAGTATCATTTGCGTTCACGGTGAAGGGGCAATAACGTGAGGAACCTGCACACCTGAGAAGCTTCAAACAGTTCTCGATGGTATGTATAATGCGCTAACCCGCACTAAGCCAGCATGGTTGACTAAGAGCGGGGGCACACGACGCGTTGCGGCGCCGCACCGCAAAGATCTCACCGTATCAGCGGGCACACGAGCGGTGCGGCGCCGCAACGTTGTTATGTCGCAGCGGCGCCGTAGCAAAAAAATCGAAACGAGCGAGCGTGTGTCCTTCCTTGTGACGGATAAACAACTGAGCGGTGCCGCTCCGACGTCGCAACGCATTCACCCCTCCCCGCCTCGTCTCAGTGGTTGGAAGTCCGGTGCGGCGCCGGAGCGCACCGTGTGACATGCCACAGATATTTCTATGTAAGACGACGCAGCGACACCGCTCCGGCGCCGTACCGCCGCCGCAACGCATCGTGTGCTCCCGCTCTAAGGCCTAAATAAAGCCTTTTCATTCTAAAAAGATGCCCGTGCCCAACAGTGGGAAAGTAATGGGCTGATTGTGATTATTTAGAAAAAAATAATTAAAAGACATCTAACATAGCATAACATTCCGTCAGACAAAATAATCAGACTATGGACATTAATTTCCGTAAGCAATTTTAAACAAAATATTGTGTGACAGACCAGTAGCAGCAAATGTGAAAGAATTTGAGAAAGGCTTATGTTGATGTAGTGATAATAAATAGCGCTACAGACTACTATTCCATCGAAGAATGGAAAGTTGTTTTTTAAAAAATTCTTTGAATTCGAAGACGCCGCATACTAAAGCAAAATCCGATCTTAAGAAAAAAGTGGGGGAGTTTGCCGGATTAAAAGCATTCAATTTAAATATCCCAGACCTTTGTCCAGTGAGTTTCCGTAGGCAACCGGCCGTGAAATTTCATTTAATCGCCGGAGAGAAGTGCGTCTCGGCTAATGCAGATTGCGAGGCTCGCCCTCGGGGCCCGGTTAATTTATAGCCCAACAAATTTTTATTCTTTCTTGAACTGCTCAATCGTCCATTTTTTTCTTAAGTTAATCAACTGGACTCCTTGGATTAGTCGTTTCTACCAAAGCTGTTAAAGGGTAAAGTGGAATTACTTTCCTTAAACCGTTAAGTGTCGCAGTTAGCCCGTTATCCATATTATTATTCTCTGAGGGAGTGTAGCGATTATTTAATTTAAATTATTTCTGGAGATCCTACTCGTTTAAGTTTATCTGCTGTTGTTTCTTCATGAGTCCTACTATAGGTTAGAATATTCGAAATAGTGAAATTGCTTGTTAAAGAATTATCTACTGAAATAAATTTAAACGGATATAGCCTGAATGTGTGATAGTACGATGAAAGGCTCAGTATTGATCGATCTTTCAGCTATGATGTCGAATTGCGCGTGTTGTGAATTTAACATAATCCGATTGGAGCATAAGCTGCGAGTGAAACAGTTTCTAGCTGGTTTTATCGAATCGTCGCTCTAATAACTACTTAGATGTTATTAACCTTATTAGTTTTACTTAATAAAACACAGAATGTTGAAAATAAGTAATAAATAAGTAGTTTGAAGTCTGTAGTGCAAAATAAAGATACATGAAATACGTGTTAACATAGAACTTGACAATAAAAAACAGAGTGGGAGTTTGCGGAATGTCTCCGCGGACTTGTGACCTTTTCTTGTTGACATCTTTATCGAACGATTTTCAAGATGTGAAGGCGTGGAAAAGTTAAATAAATCCAAAGCGAACATTAGATAAGGGAATGGCTTTTGTAATGTCTTCGGGACGCCGTAAATGCAACCGATGTGCCATAGATATCTGTCGGGAACATATGCTCTAAACTCAAACTATGTTTCGATGATTGTTGAATTGTGATCATTTGTATTAATGCGCATATTTCTATTAAATAAATAGAGATTTGTTACACTAAGAAAGTTTAAAGTTTTTGTTCCCGCATTACTTTTATTAACATTGGGTTTATTTAATCTTTAAAAGGAGAAGCCGACTGACTGACTGATCTATCAACGCACAGCCTAAACCGCAAGGGGTGAAAAAGGGGATGATTTTTTTTCGAAATTAGACTTGAAATTTGGAACAAACAATCTTCAAAGTAAATAACAAAAGACGGACTTTATTTATTTTAAAACTACACCTAAAAAGGGGTTTAACGAAGGTTTAAAATTCTACGCAAGCGAAGCTGCGGGCAAAAGCTAGTCATATATATTATAATTTGTCTCTGAAACCACTTGAAATTGAATTTCCTATCGAAAAAACACTCAAAGCATGTGACCGAAGTTATGGAAAAAAATGATATTTCATTTTCATAAACTGTTAACTGACCGCGTCATTTTTTAACAATTTCCCCCCGGATATTATTATTTGTAAATATTTTAACGGCTTGTGTTCAACGCGCGTGTCGTCATCGGATGACTGCAGTGGACTCTGGAGTACAATGATGGAGCTATAAAACAACAGTGCCGGACATGCATCGCAGATAAATCAGACCATTTGTATCTACACGCGTGACAAGAGGCGAGCCTCGGCGATTCGATGTTTTCATTGTGTTCATGCTAGCTAGTATTTTATTGTGAACTCATAAATATATTGTACGTAATACGTGTGTGTGTGAACTAGGTGAGAATTTTGATTTGATTGTGCCGGTTTTATAGATTAAACAGTTTAGTTAGCGCTATGCAAATCCCAGCGAACGAACCGTAAACCCTTTTCTATTTTTTTTACACTCGTTTGTATCCATTTCACAGTTTAAAAAAAGAAGTAGACTTTGAATACGAATACTTACGAAGAGTAAGTGCGAGAAGTAGCGAACAGTCTATTCTGTCGATTTCTGCTAATGCAAGGACACCTGCTTAAGTGTCTGTCGTTTCTCCGAAAAGATAAAGGTCTTTGTTTTAATGAGATTGGTAAAAGTAGGATGTTACAAAAGTTTATATTCCTGAAAAGACCGTTCACTAGTGATAATATAGCTCAGAATACAAAGTTTCATTACTAGAATGTGATGAATGAGGATGAGGAGTGATGTGAATTCCGAGACAAAATTATGTAGATTGAAAACTTAAGTGTCTCCGAGATACAAAGTTCTTAGGTTCTACGAGTTCTGTATTTGATTGCTGAATAGGTAATACTGAAAATTAAAATTGAAGACATCTTTAGTCTGCGCTTGGAGGTATTATGGACTTGCTTGCCTATGGAATTCAGTGATATGGTACGTCATAAATGTTTCGAACTCAAAACACGACAGTTCGCAAATGCAATTTGCGATGAGTGTACGAGAGTTGCATATACCTGTACGAGTATTCAGTAAAAATATTCAGCTAACAGTTAGGTACTGACTGATTGATGAACGAGTAGATAATGACGCTATCAAAGGCTTGGTTCGAAAAATTGGAAACTGGTCGAATTCAGAGTCGGCATAGGTGTTTAGTCAAATGTTAATAGTTATTCCAATTTTGGCACGTCTATTGCGCAAAATAGCACACTCTGAAAACAGTATTAGGAATGGTTATTATGGCGAAAAAACATTAAAATCGTAAATAAAACCAAGATGAATACTATCTTATAAAATTAATATTGAATACTGTTAGAAAAGAAAATAAAAGTCTAAATCTGAGCCGAATGCGAGATCCATGACAATATAAACTATGATTGACGTCAAAACCGGCGAGTATAGTTAGTGGAGGCGAGCGATTATTTATGTGCAATGTTCGTCAACGTCAGCTAGTGACGCGCAAGCAACCGGGCGGTGGTTCAGCGATGATACCGCATACCGCGATAGGGTTGGTGTCGCAACACTATGGTTTATTGCAATCAGTGTTTACAATTTATAAATCACTGCTATTTTGTAGCAAATAAAATGTTCGACGGTTTTATTATTAATAAAAGCGTCGAGATCTATACCTAGTCCTACTCATAAGGATAGAAATAGCTTGGTTAGTGTTAAACAACATTTGACTACTCATAATAAGATGATTTTCTGCAAAATATTTCAACACATTAATTTGTTAAAAAAATAAATGATGTGATGTTAATTTATTTTTAACAGTTTTTCCTGTAGGTAGTAAGTTTTGAATTTTTCACTAAAAAGGACATGGAAATATTGTTTATATTTAGTTTTTTCGTTCATTGAATACGGTATAGTAATGATTTTCCAAACAAAATACTTAATCCATGTAATGTAAAGTCCTAAAAGATTTATCTGTCTACGTTTAGCATGTGTATCATGTATTATGTCATAAATTTTGATAACATATCGTTAAAAGAACGTACATTTTCGTTGTAAAAATCACGTAGCAAAGCTAACCTCCGGTTTCTGAATTGAGAATTCTAGGATAAGCAATACTTAAGCAAAATTTTTCAGAATTTCATTTTTTTGACAACTCCGTGCTCAACAAGTACGGAGTTGTCAAAAAAAATGAAATTCTTTTCCCATAGAAAAGTAGAAGAAAAAATATCTTTTAATCTACCCTGTGACTAGGGGCACGTATTGTAACTAATGTTGGCATTTTATCGTTCAAATATCTAGCTGGATTTCCTCCCTAAGTAGGCAACGATGACTATTATAGTCATCCACAATCTGAACTCTAATACCGATCCTCTGAGTCAACTCATACAACTTTTAAAGCATTTTTTTGACAACTCCGTACTCAAATACTACTTAAGTATTACTTATCCCGAATTCTCAATTCAGAAACCGGAGATAAGTCAATAACAGAAAACTTAACTACGCAGATCTTAGGGTGCTACCACACCAATCGATCGATTGTCAATCGATGCCATATACTATCAACGTCGATTGATTGGTGTGGTGGCTGTTTCAGACCGACCTATCATCGATCAACCATCGATCCATCATCGATCGACCATCCATCGACAATCGATCGATTGGTGTGGTAGCACCCTTATATCTAAAATTTTTGATTACACACACTGAATAAACCTTAAATTTTAAAATCGTACTTAACTAGTTGTGAAAACATTTTTACAAAAAATGTAAGTAAAAGTTTTGGTAGCAAGATGTCACAGAAACACCGGCGGCAGATTTCCACATCAGATACGCTACGTAGTCGTAGATATCTCGTATGCATTTCATTCGCCGCTGCTGCGAGATTATGTTTCTGGCTTTGAACTAACAACGCGTTTCAGAATATTTTGTGACGAGTTCAGACAAGCTTTATAAAAAGTTTTATACAGAACTCATTTAACTTGATAAACACACTAGTTTATTCTTACAGTTACATTCTAAAATATAGGCGATAGCTATTACATACATTGTGAATCATCTAAAAATATCTACAACACCTATAAATTGGACTTGTCCAGTAGGTATATAACCCTTAAGTCAAATAGTGTACGTTCGTAGATCGCAATAGCTTGGCGTGGATAGTAGGTAAACATTTAAATGGCTTCCTTATACCTGGATAAATAAACGTATGTGTGTATGCGTAGAAGTGTCCAGTGAAATAGGATCTCTCCATCTCAATGAAGCTGGCTTTCTCAACGGCGTTTATTGAAATAGCATCAAAGTAGAGGGCTACCAGAGAGGTCTAGTTAGATTGGTGGCTTTACGATGGACCGGTAGCAATTCGTCTCGTCAGTCTAGGTACAGCTTATCGAGCAGTCCACACTCGGGCGGCACATGCTAACTGAAACTGATTTACGACACCGATGACAGTTTATTCAACAACGGTGGATATTGTTTATTAATTGCTACAAGGCTTACATGATGAGTCTCGTTGTTGCGGCCGCATGTTCATATGGACTCTATTGCGGTTAGGCAATCACGATACGATGGTAATATAACAGGGAACTAATACTAGAGATGAGAATACTAAACTTGTGGCGGAATATTTTATCCTTAGTAGGTAAAGTACAATTTTAAAATAATATTAAACAATAAGATATCTGATGAAAGGCGTTCCCGTTAACCAGGATTACTATAGCGTCTGTACATACTAAATAAAATATTCCCAAAAAAACAAAAAAAAAACGAATTGTTTTTTTTTTTCTTCGGTATTTTTTAAAATTTATTCCTTAAACACGATTTTATTATATGTATAGATTAATAATGTAGATTAACGGATTTAAGGGAACGTCTTCTGTTATTTTACGTACTGTATATACTTGGGTTACTCACCGTGTGTATTGAAAATAAAATGAGACGGATCAAAGCAATAAAGTTGTGAAAATTAAGAAAAGGGGTGACGACAAGTCTATCTTCCCCATCGACGATACTGTTATGGCAGCAGGGGAGCGTTGGGGGATCACGATTGGAAAAGTAGCAAGTTAGAAACGCAATAAAATTCACACTTATTTGGGCTGGATACAAGTTTTATTCGCGTTGATCTTGTAGTAACATTACTAAAAAGAAATAAAATATATCACCTCAATGTTTATCTGCCCGTTCATTAAAACTTTTTGGTCACCGTTAGGCGTATAAAGTTGTATTGGCAAACAAGATTATTTAATAAAAAAAAATAGATTACAGAAGCTTTAAACGATATAGCCTTGGGTAATCCATTGAGAATACACTACTCACGCAAAGCGGACAGATTTAAAACGATATTTTAATCAATGTCCTGCAACTACATAAATTAGTACAAGTATAATTATTTTGGCTAAAAACATGATTGCGTTAACTGAATTAGGTTAGCGATAAACATCAACATGTTGAGTATACTCTGCGTCGAATTCTTCATTAAAAATTAATTTCAAGCATGTACTCAAATCCCAATATCAGTAATGTAATTAATTGCACTGAACATCGAATTGAGTCGCTGATAAACATTAATTTGGCAGTAATTGAATTTATATTGTTTTACTTTAGTAGGTACTTGACTGCTGAAACTGAAAAGTATTTAGTATATTTTAATGATTACTTGGACAATCAGTTCCTGTAGCAAAATTGTACATCATTGTGTTTTATTGCTGCAGGAAATTACATTACAAATGATTTGTTTTTCATTACATTAGGTACAATCATATTATGGTCGCGGACTCGAAATGTTTATCAGATTTCAAAGTCGATTCCTTCTCACACTGTGCGCAATAAGGTTTAAGATGTCATATTATCAACTTATGTCATATCGACCTTATGAAAAAGTAATGTGCAAGCAATTATAGACTTGAGCGTGGTAAACATTTCAAGTCCACGACTGTACATCGAAGAAAGATAAAGGTTGCATAATATATTATTATTATCTGTATCAATACAGTTTCCACGCAAAATTCTAGGTACTACTATAGTATAATATTATCTGTGGTACTACTAAGAAACAAGTTAACTCATGTTACAAAATATTTAAAGACAAGGTAAGGAATTTTGTGGAAAGGTAAACGTTGTTAACAAAACAGGTACTTGAAGGTTGTTCTAGAGCCAAGAAATTTTCTCATTAATGAGTAATCCTAATCTAGGTACCGTCTTATTACCTTTTTCTTAAAGTTTCTTGTACAAGTTTTAAAGAGGAGCAGGTACAGCTCTGTCGCGCACAGTAAGCGACAATTTCTTCTCAAAGTTCTCATGAAACTTTCGTATATTATACGTATTCTATTTGGGAAAAATATATACTTTTGATTAAGGTAAAATGGTTTATTAATCGTCTGCATCATGAGAGTCGGAGCTGCATAAGCTTCGTAAAACCTTTTTTTTGTATTATAATCAATTTAACCCTATAATGTACTAGTCGGGCAATTCAGGAAAATGCACGCGAGGAAACCGTAACTAATCATAAATATTTAGAAACCCACATTTTTTTACTGGTCCAAACTTCGTTCAGGATTTACAATTAGATTTACCAAAGAACTGTTTCTTTGAATAACAAACTTCTATGTAGACTATTCTAATTGCTTGTGTAATTTATTGAATTCACAGACACACCCCTACACCCCTATAACGTTTTATATTGCGGCAAGTAGTAGTCCTGAACCGTAAACTATTTTTACAAATACGCTTCTGAAGAGCTCTTGAGAAAGACCTTTTCTGACATTTATGTAATTTGAATTATAACGTAGTGGTTTATGTAATTTGAATTCGAAATCCTATAACATGTTTAGGTTTGACATTCAAAAGAGGCCTTATCTAAGCAGATGCTGAAAGGAACGAATAATTTATTTTTGCTTTTTTTATTCCTTATTCAAAACCAATGCTTTATAAAAGCACTTTGATAGATGAGGTCGCAGGTTGTCTACGTTAATATTGTAAAAAGTTTTTGTATAGCATAAATCCTGGTCGAGAGTTTGTTCGGAGCAATTTAAAGAAAATTCTTTCATATTCGATATAATGGTTTATTGAAAAGCTTCATTGTACAGAGGTTTTTAGTGTAACATTAAAAGTTTTTACTTTCTGTAGAAATTAGTTACCTATTCCTATAGGGTGAATGACCGCTTTGGCCTTAATAGAACTTATCAACTTACTTACGTAACATTTTGTACCTGAAATTTTTCTTTAACGATTTCTAGTCTTCGCAACTGCCGAAAGAGGCAACGTACAAACAGATGTACCAAAAGTCATTCGATTAGATGGTTGTGAAATGAGCCGTAGAAATTGCACCAAGGGCTGTGGAAAGGTGTTACTTTGTTTCTATAAGTAGTTTCCAGGTAATATATTTCGTATTTCAGGTCACATCTGTATTATTAAATGCATTATTTGAATGAGCGATATTGTGTGAACTTATTACAGAATATTATTAACACAAATCTAAGTGATTACTTATAATAAATCTGAAGCTCAAGTGTGACGTTTATTAAACCCTTAAGTTACAGCCTAAGATTATTCTCAGCAAAAGAAATGATATATTTTGTATTGAGATAAGTAATTATTTACTAAGTTATTTTATTTATCTACATTCTATGCAATATAAATAATTATTCCACATTAGATGTTCTCTAATCTACTAGCTAGATGAAACCCCTCGGAAAGCTAAACGATAAATGTACTAGGTTAGTAGAGCTAAGTTGAGATAGTAAGGCTTCATTCAGTCCTATTGCCCGTTTCTTTAACCTTTTTTAAAGAACTAAACACTGAAAGATATCAATTACTTAGCAGTGTGAGTGTGCTGCGCGAAAAAAGATTTAGAACATTTTTAAGCTCGTATTAACTAGCCACTCGTTATAATTGAAATGTTTCTTGAGTGTAATCATTAATCGAATCAGCAATCTAAGACTGATTATAATGAATGATGAGTATTACTCACATATTAAAACAAACGTAAAGTAAAAATTACGTTTGCATTTTGACGATTAATAGTAGATTGTTGCACCGAGCGCAAAGTGAGTCATTAATGCACGAGTGTTATGTTGGTGCCCGAGCGCAAGCGAGGGCACTAAATTAGCACGAGTGCATTAATCACTCACTTCAGCAAGGTGCGTAATCTACTTTTCTTTCAACTACCAATTTACCTACCTACCGTGATAAAATATACCTACTCAAAATAAAAACTCAAGTTAATGAAAACAAGGTTATCCTGCGACTTTTGCGGCAAAAGGTTATTAACAATTTCATTTGCAGCTGTTTTTATACTTTCTGGACTTGAATTCATATCGCTATCTATTTCCATTTTTCAAAACTTTTCTTGCTAAATAAGAAGTATCAAAGTTTTACAATGGTACAAAATGCGCGCCATTTGTTTTTTTTTCACCAATTCGGTTTTATTCAGCCGATTTTTATTTTCAGCCAGTATCTTTTTGATCTAATGCATAAGAATGCATACATTTAATATTAAAATTAAACTTAACGGGAGACATATTAAACCTCTGTGGTAAATTTATATCTAAATAAAAAATAAAAAACTGCATTAATGAAAAACAGTGCAGTAATGAAATTTCATACAACATTTCTGCACTGTTTGCAGTGCAGTAATGAGATTTCATACAACATTTCTGCACTGTTTTGCTTCTAAGCAGAAAATACGTATTTTGTGATCGGTTTTGTAGCGATTAATGATATCATTACTACGTAGTTGAAAGAAAAAGGTTTAACAGCATTAGTGTACGTCCTGAGTGACGGCGCACGGGCGTATTGCGGATTGCGGAACGGCTTTACCGTGGCTTTACCGTCGATATCTGTCCTTAGTGCACGCGGAAAAGTTGACGCATACGCGCGTGTCTAGTGTTTCGTTTATTTTATTTTAGTTTTAATAATGTCGATATCAAAATTTATTTAATGCGCCGTCCATTCCGCCTGCGCGGTGCGCCGTCACTCAGGACGCACACTAACGCCTAAATTCTCCGAAGAATTGGGCAGAGGTGTGTAGATACCCTTTAAGTCCCATGTAATAGGGGGCTGCCTATTGCCATCAGTCGGGCACACTCCGGCAGACTCCGGGCTGCCACTGAGAAATTCCACACGGAAAAACCCAAAAACACTTTGCCCGACCTGGAGATCGAACCGAGGACCTCACGCTCAGTAGTCGCGCTTGCCACCTCTAGATCAGCGAGGCAAGTTTAACACTCTAAAAATAAGTTTTAGAGGTAATTAGGGAAAAGTGAAGGAGGGGGGGAGAGAGATATTTAAGAGTAATTTGTATACAATTTAAGAATTTAAACAGACTACCGGACTTATATTTCTCCTTATATGAACCAGAAGGTTGTTTCCCCGCCAAGGTGTTATGGTATCCCCGGGGAGGTTTCATTACCGAGTGATATTGCGTTACAATGTGCGGTCCGTGCGAAGACAGCCTCTTCCTGTTACGAGCTCACTATGTTTTGACCTAATTAATACATAGCCGAGGGCCAATACGTATACGTCACTAATTTTGATTAATTATTGCGCAAAATAGAGGCTTTATGAAGTATTTATTTGCTGCCCTTAGGTAATTAAGTCGGTATTATCAGAAAATTGTTTTCATTTGTTGCTGTAAGTCTTTTTCTACTTGAGAGTTTCCGTTTTTTTTCCAATATTGCGTTTCTTTAGCTAGTGTTTCTGGTACAGATTTTGTCTAAACGAACTCTTGTAAGATCTAGTGCATAAACGTGGCACCTATTCCTAGATACCTAAATGATCTACTAGCCGGTTTCGGAGTTGTGAATTCTAATGCTTGTTTTCCACGGTGCGTGATATCGCGCACCGCGACGCACGAGCTCGCACAGGCGAACCATGGGAAGAGACTCGTCCGTAGTAACGCGGACGCGTGCGGAGCGGTGCGCCTTATCCTCCGCGAGTCGGTAAATTTAAAGGTGCGGTGCGAGTTCTAAGTCGGTGCGAGTGCGAGATAGCTTAGAATCACGCACCCTCATAATGTAGCTTCCCACGGTGCGTGATTTAACGGATGATACCACGCACAGCTAGTGCGAGCTATCACGCACAGTGGGAAGCCACCTTAAGATAAGCAGATCCTAAGTATCATTTCAGTGTAGATTGTAGAGCAAACCCATACCCAAATGTTATTTAACTGGTATCGTCCCGCGCGACGACCCGGATCGTCAGTGCCATTGTTTATCTATTGTGTCTATAATTACAGTACTACACAGGTTAAGTTCTGCTTTAGCTTATGCTTGTTTCCCACGGTGCGTGATATCGCGCACCGCGACGCACGACGCTCCATGGGAAGAGACTCATCCGTGGTAACGCGGACACGTGCGGAGCGATGCGCTGTATCCGCCGTGAGTCGGTAACTTCGAAGGTGCGGTGCGAGTTCTCTTTCACTTGGTATTTTGTAATGAAAAAATAGCTTCGATCCACGCACCCTCATAATGTGGCTTCTTCCGGTGCGTGATTTTACGGATGATACCACGTACAGCCGGTGCGCGCTACCATGCACCGTGGGTAGCCAGCTTTAGAATTCTCAGAAACCGGTTGTACGTCGTACGATAGACGCTCTGTGAAAAATCAAAAAAATCACAGTTTTAGGTATAAGAAATAAATAATAATAATGACTGCCTCGTTGGTCTAGCGGTCGCACCTGAGTTCGATCCCCAGATCGGGCAAAGTGTTATTGGGTTTTTACACGTGGGGTTTCTCAGTAGCAGCCCGGAGTCTGGATTTGTGCCCGGTCGATGGCAATAGGCTCGCCCCGTATTACATGGGACGTAAAACATACCGGCGAAATGTGGTTGTACTATACACCTCTGCCGACCCTTCGGAGAATACAGGTGTGAATATTTATGTACGAGCACAAATTAGGTAACTTTTTGTCAACATTTGCTAGCGATTGTAAAAAAAAATTAGGGCATTTAAACAAAAACAAAAAAAAAAACAACGAAGTTCAAAAATAATTCCTGTTCGTAGATTTTACAGCTTTATTCTGCTGTTCGTCAAGTTAATTGTTCTTGGAAATGCAGGTTTTTCGTTTAATGTCTTTACAGGCTCGTAACTATATATTCTGGCAGCAATATTAATTTTTCAAAATGTAAAATCATAAAATCGTTAAACCGTGGTTAGATCTAGACAGGTGATAAGCGTAGTTCAGACTACGCTATAATTTATAGCAAATATTGTATAGTACAACGATATCGCTCAGCATACATTTTATAAGGACACGTTCACACAACGCTATGCTATAAAGTGTTGACTTGCTGTACGCGTAAATTTGAGCGATTCTCAGAGCTATATCGTACAATTCTCCGATCCCCGCCCCGCCTCACTCCTACCCCGTCCGTCGCCGGACGAATCGCCGTCAAATAACTTGCTATACATAGTAGATCGGCTTGCGATATAGCGTATAGTGTGAACGTCATGCTATAGTTATAGCTTATGACGCAATATACTTTACTATATAGCGAAATCATCATATCATCATCATCATCATTCAGCTGAAAGACGTCCACTGCTGGACAAAGGCCTCCCCCAAGCATCGCCACATCGACCGGTCCTGTGCTTCTCGCATCCAGCGAATTCCTGCGACCTTCACCAGATCATCGGTCCACCTTGTGGGAGGCCTACCCAAGCTGCGTCTTCCGATACGCGGTCGCCACTCCAGAACCTTGGCCATCCGTTCGGTAATAACAAAATAGTATAGCACAATAATTATTGTAATAGATAAACTGGGACATCATACTTCTCACTTTAACTAAAATAGTCACTAGTCTCTCAGTTGCCCAACAGTCACTTAGTTATTTTAGCTGTATTAAATTCAACGTGATCAGGACAAACCGTCACTGTATAAGTTAGTGTGGAAGCACGTGAATGGCACACATGTAAGTAATCCTATAATTACCTCAGTGGAGAGCGGCTCCGTTTTCATTGGCCGTAAAGCTCGATGGTCCTACAACACTGGACCTCCCATATTGCACTATAAAGTGTCGGCTAATAGGGATTACTACACTTTCACGTGCTAGATTTAACTTTGATACAGATTTTGGACACGGGAAATAAACAAGAGACTATGTTTTAGAAGCGCTCTCTGAGTCACAGATGTATTTTTCGTAATAAAACTAGTGAGTAGAAACTTGCAAACTAAAATATTAATATTTTTTTCTTTTGCGATAGTAAACCTTTTAATTTTCTTGTTTGTTTTGAATTTATTTCAAAGTTCCTTCATGTACATACGAAAGGCCGACAAAATATCATCTGCATTTGTTCAACAGTCTAAAAACGGGAACCTATGGCAGCATAGGTAGGGAAGTGGAAAGAAAAAAAGGAAATAGTTACTTTTTCATACATTTATCTCCGAACAGACAACTAACATTCTGTATTGTGGTCTGGATAATTATGTTATTTGACATATTATTATATTATTTACTTTATTACATAAATAAAAGAAAGAAAAAGGGATGCCTTGATTAAAACAAATAAACGAGTACCCTTAGCCCGCCGCGCCGATTAAAATTTTGTATAAAATTAGGTAAACAAATCTCTTGATGAATGTTCCACGATCAAAGGTTTGTTTATCTTTTATACAAACTTTAAACGGCCAGACTATACCTAAGTACATCGTTATTTGCCATGTTGACAATATATCATCCAAAGTTGTTTAAGAAAGTTTCAGGTATTAAAATGTTTAAAAATATGGTCATGCGCTATTGAGTATTATAAGTGTAATCCCAGCATTGTGGGGCTTACTGTAACTTTATTGTTGGCAGGAGATCAGCACGTGAAGGATGAAGGTGCGACGCTAACTTTCATGGAGATAAAACTTGTTTGTTAGTTATGTCTTCGTATTAAACGAGCGCCCACACCGCAACGCCCCCACCGCTTAACTTATCAAATCATGGATGAAAATGATTATACTCGTAATCATTATCCTCTTATATTTTACTATTATGAGAATGAAATTTTAAATTAGAATTAGGAGGGATGCAGTAAAAGTAAAATAAATGAGGATGTAAAATACCTATAAAACAGAATTAGCTTGAAATAAAGTTGTTGGAAATTTGCTTCCTTCTCGTTTTCCGCAAGATGTGAACATAGGATACGGAACTCATTTCCATGATGATGATATAATTTCATCTAAAATTGTTTCACAACTAGACATGTTTGCAGTATTTCCGTTCAGTTACTGTCTAGTTCAAAGTGTGAATAGAAATTTCGTGGTTGAGGTAAAATTAGCGTGTGAGTTTATACGGGCATGTCCATTGCAGTGTTTGGAACAGGTCAGGACAGGCGGCCGACCGCAGTTTGCGCTCGCCGCATCGACTGCAACCAACTGGTTTCCCAACGGACTGACACAGGAAATTAATATAAATTCCTATCGCATAAACTCGAAACGGGCTCACTATGCTGTCACGCAGACAGTGATGAGGCCTATTGTGTGAAAGTGATTCAATCGAACCTCACTTCCCTAGTTTATTCACGTTAGTTTGAATGTGAATGCGGTGTCAACTGGCTGACTAATATTTGTATTATGTTGTATTTAGTTATATGTGAAGGGTGTAGGAATGTGGTTAGGATAAACTCGTGGATAAAATATTGTGGTTTGCTCGATGTAGGAAAAAAACTCTATATGCTAGAAGTTTTTGTATGTTATGTGATTTATGAATTATAATCATTGTATCATAGTTAGCTTCGGGAGATAGGCTTTTCGCAAATTACAGCTTTTAGAACTCAGCGTTCACTCACAACATTTTCTTTTTTTATGTTTTGTGGTTCAATTGTGTACCTAAATCCTAAAAGTAAATAAAACACTCATCCCGTGTTAAAGTGCACAGCAGTCAATTTTGCATACTGTCGAAGTAAACAAACGTTTCCTAAATAAACACTTTACAACGCAATCCCGCCTACTTAGTGGCAATACCATCTGACAAAAGAGTAGAATTGCTCTTACCTTCAAAATGAAACAGTCGCTTTGTCGATTTTGCGGGGATCCTTGTAACGACACCTTTATTGAAAACGTACTGTGTGTGATTCGTGACTCTTTTTACGAGAGTAGCTGCATGCGTAGGTACGTGTTCGGGTCACGACTTTTATTATACCTAAGTATCTATCTCCACGTATTTTTTGTTGTGTTACACGTCATGAGGAAATTAAGGAAGTTTTTCTGCTACTTTGCTAAGACTTTCCTCAATCTGAAAATTCTGCCGCTGTGTTTAAATACAAGGAGTATAAAATAAGGATCGTTAGGTTTTCTTAAGCTTTCACTTGAACCCGTCTTGACGAAAAACTTCACCTATAAAATCCTTAGCCAGGATTAAAAAAACACTTAATGGTGAAACTCTTATCAAAGTTTGCCTGGTGTTAAATAGTAGGCGGTGGGATTAAAAGCGTTTATTGGCTTGCTTAACTTTGTCTCTTAATGTCTTGAGGTGTCGTATTTTAAAGTCGTTGTAATTGACTTCTCTTGGCGCGAAGTTAGATACACTTAACAGCGCTTTGTATACACGCCGAAGTGCAAGTCGAGCAACTTCTCAAGACGAGAGATTCCCAAACTTTTTTTAAATGCCAGGTATGCCACGTAAATATGAATAAACGGTTATCTCTCCACATTTGAACAGGTACAAGAAACAACTGTTGTCAAGTTCATTTATTTAAACGACTGACGGGTTTGATACAATGGGCTGTCGAGATTTAAAAAATAGTCCCTTACCATCTAAAATGTAAAACCTTAATCGTTGCACATTAGCGAGAGTAACGGCGTCCGTTGGCCACGACCATCAAAGTCGCTTATTGTTACGCCACAGTTCTGTAAAAAAGATTAGCACATTTGCCGTTAACGATCCCGAAAACAGGGCCACATCAGACAGCATCGGGGCCGGCGAAATAAAACGAAATAGCAATAAAAGTAAATCGACGGGCCCGGCCCGGGGCCGTTCTACGTGCCGGATTAAATCAAACGTTATTCGTCTTAGCAAATTACGGTTCATGTTTTTGTACATTCCCAGGACTTGATGCGCGGAAATGTAAGCCGGGTGGAAAGTAGATTTAAATGCAATTTAGGAAATCCCATCGAAGGGAATTCAGCTACTCCCCAGTGAGATAAATTAATGGCTACCTGAATGAAAATGTGAATAAGTTAATTTAGGACTTTTTATGTCTGGTGCGTTTGGAGGAGCTCGTGGCTAAATAATTACAGCCGCATAGACCGATCTTCCGGGTTAAGCCACGCTTGCCGAGGTTGGTCTGTGGATGGGTGACCATTTACCATCGCGAGTTTCCTCCGTGCCTCGGAAAGCACGTAAAGCCCTTGGTCCCGGCTGTCATTTGTAGATCTTTGACAGTGGTTACTGTTGGTCAGAAGCCAGAAAGTCTGACAACCAGTCTTACCAAGAGTGTATCGTATTACCCAGTTACTGGGTTGTGGAGGTCTGATAGGCAGTCGCTCCATATAAAATACTGATATTCAGCTGCATCCGGTTCGACTGGAAGCCGACCCCAACATAGTTGGGAAAAGGCTAGGCAGATGATGATGATGATGTCTGGTGCGTTTTGAAGTGATGATATTTATCGCACTAATATTGTCAGAGGCTATAAATGATGTTGACGTAGACAATGATATTACTTAACATTTAATAATTAATTATTATTAATATCTGTGATACTTCTTATAAAACGAGTATAAAACACGGCCCTTTCACAGCCTATTGAAAGTATTCCACAATATAAGCTAACTATTGTGTGCTTACTACGTAACTTCCAGCGACCGAGGTTTATACGTTGCGTTTAAGTCCTCGCGAACAATATTAAAGCCACGATAAACTTAAAAACAAGTTTAATCCGGCTTGCCGCGGACTCCATACCTTCATCCCAGGCAATCTGCCTGCATTGCCGGTGAATTAGTCTGCTTTAACGGTTGTGAGGCACTCATTTATTTATATTACTGTCGCCTATTATTTTTGTCTGGAAATGGTGAAGTGGTTTGAAAGTTTTTGTCTAGATTTTTTGGATAGAAATAAATAACACTAGTAATGATATTATTAACACACAATTGAAGTGGTTCTGCCTAGTTTTTTCCCAAGTATGTTTATCAAACCTCCGCAAACCAGTTTTTTTTTGTATTTTTTAAAACTTTGCCCGACACTAAGATTTTTCTTGTATCGTGGGTGCGTTTACAGACGCAAATCTCACAAACACAAACGCCCAGATCCGAAACAACCATCTATAAGCCACACAAATTTTTGTTCCGTGTGGGAATCGAACCCACGACCCGTAGCGCAGAAGCCAATCGCTTAGCCACTGCACCAAACGTGTCGTCATTAGTGTGTAGTTATTGGGGAATGCCGATATCCTAAGGTTAGACCGGTTGTCAAGACTTTCGGGCTTCTGACTACCCGTAACGGCTGTCATAGGTATGCGCATGATTCCCGGGACAGACGGTTTAACTTGCTCTTAGAGGCACGGAGCGGCCTTGATGTGTAACAAATGGTCGCCCATCCGAGGACTGACCGCGGCATGCACAGCTTAACCTTGTAAATCATTATGATACGCGCGGTTGATAATTAGCCACATATACAATCGGAGTCATCATTATCATTCAGCCGAAAGACATCCACTGCTGGACATAGGCCTCCCCCAAGCATCTCCACTATCCATGTTGGGGGAGGTTTGTCATAATCACCACGCTTGGCAGGCGGGTTGGCGATCGCAGTATGGTTGTTAAAGTACTCAGAGAACGCTGCTGCTCATCCTCTAGTGAATCCCTTAGTCGCCTTTTACGACATCCATGAGACGAGATGGGGTAGTGCTATTCTTTACGTCCGGCACCACACCGTACAATCGGAGTAGGTATACAGGGTGTAAAAGAATTCGTGTAATTCCTTAAAACCACATGCTGTACTACTGGTGTAGATTGGCCCCGCACGGGAATAAGCCTGATTGAAAATAAAAATACTTTTTTTTCATGCGGTGGGTGTAAGTGATCGTATCTAAACCACCTAATAAGGATTCAACAAAAAAATAAGAATTTTTTTTTGCTAAATAATAATTTTATGAGATAGAACATTTCGGTGCCACGCATAAATGAATGAAAGCACGGCGACGCGGCTGGCGGGCATGACCAAAGCGATATCGCTCTTTGCAGTAAGTTAACTCGGGGCTCTAAACTGACTCAAAAATAGAAAACTAAGATTTTATTTTGAATTATTTTTTCAGTTGATTTTCAAAAATTACCTTTTAGGGTTAATTTGTGTCACCAGTAAGTAGATCACGCGGTTTGAAGGAATTACACGAACTCGTTTACACCCTGTATTTCATTAATATTTATTCATCAACTAGCTGTGCCCGCGACTCCGTCCGCGTGGAACTCGGAAAACAACATTGTGTCGCAGCAACTAAATTGTGTATATGTATTCCATTTATTATAATAATAGACAAAGGTGTCCCACCAAGGCACTTATATCTTTTAAACCATTTCTTTAGGTAGAGTTTCAGCTCTTCTTGATTGACCGTAAAGGTTCATATGACCATAATACTAAAAACACGTTGCTTATTTCCATACATTTCCTTGCTAAAATGGATTATAATTGAATATTGATATTTATTGTGATAATGTAACGAAACCTTATGGAGATACAAAAATGGCTACAACGCCATCTAGTCACAATCGGCGAACTAAATCAAAATATTTTACGCAGTGCAGTCTATAAAATGATTTCATTCGAGGTGTGGAATAGGAAAGTACTTTAAATAATTATATGAAAATTTCACCTATAGAAGACTTCATTTTATTTTTATGTGTTAGAAATAGGTACTGCTTTCAAAGATTTCAAAAAGTTTGATCTGGAAATCGAACCAACCCAAATGCGAAAAAATATCATCTGTATTTTTATTTCACCAACCGATAGGATCAATAATACGGATCAAATCGCTCCAATAAACATTGTGTCTGAAATTGATGGAATACCATAAAACGAAAATTGACTAACTTAGGTACATTTAAATTCAAGCACTTATTAATTGTTGTTTAGTAGTTCTTATTTTTTTCCACTTCGTTCAATTTAAGACAGTGTGTTTGTTGGAGAGATTTGATCCTGATTATTGACAATAAAGATATTATCAACAGGTGCCACCAGATGGTATAGCTTTGTCAGTTTGATTCCCGGTTCAGGCAAAAAAATCAGTAAAGGCAATATTTCTTACTTTTAAAAATAAAATGAGTCACCTTTGAGTGAAATTTGCAATTTTTAATATTTAAAGTACTTTCCCTTCATGGCTATGTGTTTTGGGACATTACCTAAGGCTTAAATAAACTTAATAAAACGGCGATGACAGGCTTTGAATAGTTCTGACAACAATGAACAAAATAAAATATATAAAAACATTCCAAAAAATTTACAAAATGTATATTTTTTTAAAGTGAGGTTTTAACGCAGGACACTGAGCCAGGGACCGTTCACTGCAGCACTTACTTCTGTCTACAGCTTATACTACGCAGTATATGCAAATAATGTTCCGTTGCTCGGCATCTATGAGCAATAGCGTGATAGTTTATATACCAGCATAAGCGCAGGTCCATCAAAAACGATTCACACGATTTTACGATCCGAATATTAAGCTTATACTTCGCAGTATGTGGAAATAATGTTCCGCTGCTCGGCTCCTATGAAAAATAGCGTGATGATATATGTACCAGCAAAATTGTCGCTTTTTACGCAATACATCAGCGAAAGTCACATCAAAATCCATCCACGGGATTTTACGTGATGTCCGGATAGAAAGACAAACAGCAAACACAATAATTCTAAAAAAAAGTGTTATGGTTTCTGTATCGATAGTATAGTACCACCGAAAAATATTTAATTACAGACAAAGTACTCTTTGAATTTTATTAATAGTAAATAGATTTATAAATACGTATTTAAGTATTCATATATGAGTATTTCAAATTAATCTATCGTATTGCCTTGCACAATAAAAAATTTAGAATACCTACACTCGCTTATGAAATTGAATGTATTTCTCTTCCACTGCCATTCAGATAGATAGGTAGGTACCTTATAAATTTTAAATAACATTATCTTCGTTTTTTTATAAAAGCTTAGTTAGTACCTTCTTCGGATAGCATTTCAATAGACCTTCCGTAGACTGAAAATAGTAATATATTCGTTGATTATATTTCCTCACAACGTGATTTGATACACGTAACGCCATCTATTGAAAAGAAATGGTAAGTATACACAAATACATGCTAAGTTCTTCCAGAAAACTTAAAATTCGCATAACTTTTGATTGCGTGAACCGATTGCGATGAAACAAAAAACATATGTTACTTGGAGATAAGCACAATATTTATTAATAAAAGTCAACAACATTGGACCAGTTGTTTTTACGTGATGCTTGAACAAACAAACAGATAAACAGACAAACAGATAAACAGACAAACAGACAAAAATTCCAAAAATGTTAAAAATGGGTTCTATTGGTTATAGTTTAACATCCCAACCAGGTTTTTTCAAAATATTTGCTATGTACAGACACGCCATGTCTACAGATTTATTATATGTAATAGATAATAGATAGCCTATTCAGAAAGGTTGAAACTGTAGTCACAGATCAGCCTGCGCAGTGCATTGCAGTGCGCACTATATTTAAAAACCTTCTTTTCGATACCTATGACCAGATAGAGTACGAAAAAAGATTAAACATCAGTAAATAAAATGACGGCACCAACTAATTTCTAAGCGTACGTATTTTTCCTAAACTAACTCCATTGTTGTTGTCCTCCAGAAAGTTAGTCAGTTGAGTGTTTGTTGGAAGTTTTCGGGCATCCCGTTGTTTTTGAGGGCTCTAGTGTCTACGTGCGCGGTTACAGGTGATTTTCTACAGTTGAAGTGTTCGCGTGAACTTCCTAAGTATGAGCCGAATCGCAAAGTTTATCTTACTCGGCTTCATTGAGAAGTTGCATTGGCGATGTTTGCCGGGAGACAATGAGTTTGTCTTGTGACTTCGATATGCGTTTGAGACTGCGCTTAAACTATTTAAACTTTTATATGGCTCTGTCTACTGAGAGCCTTTTAATCCGCAAAGTTACCACAGAATAGGTAAGATCATTTGTTCGTCTTTGTATTGTGGTTGTCTTAGTAAAAAGTTTGTTCGTACGTTCACAGATTTTTATATAATTTTACGTAATATTGTTACGATCCTTATTTTTGATTGTTTGTTTTGTACAATTAATTACCTACCAGATAATAGTAGAAATTATTTTATTTAATATTATATGTAGTCTATAACATTACGGTTTTATACCTACAACTTTACACAAAAATAAGTAAACGTTAGCTATTAAGGAAGAAAAAAAGAATAGCCACGATCTTTTATGCATCGCGGCACCTTCATAACCGACCAGATTTTAATGAAAAAAGTTTCCTTCAAAGACATTTTAAATGCAAAATATTAGCAGGATCTACTTGTAGCTAGATAGAGTCATTTGCATCTGAATGTCTTAATTGTTTTCTTCAAACTAGATATAATGGTAATTTTTAAGGAAAAAGGTGGAAAAGCGGGTGTAGTTCGATGTCGATGTCTTACCGTTACAGCGTGAGCGTGGTTCGGTTTCCGATTGCATTATGGCGGCAGTCGCTAGACATTACTGAAGCCATTACCTTATCTAAAGTCCCTCTCGGATTTATTTAGTTTTCCCTCGCCGCAATTTATCGAAAACCGCTCGATAAAGTTGTCAACAGGAATGGATCTGGAGCCAATTTTAGAGGAGAAAGCACCGCAAAAAAATAAAACGACTTTTTGGTTCTACGTGCTTGGTTAAATCCTAGATGAGATTTTAGATATTTTTCTATTTTGAGTCCCTACTTTTAGAGCTATTGTGTTGTATGCATCCACGCAAAATACAACGGTGAAGATAGTTTTGAGATTCTATCGCTGAAGAGTTCGGAGATAGCATTTTGTGTTTATCGCTTCATTTGCTTGACACTCATAGCAAGCATGCCGGTTTCGTGATTGATATTATAGATTGGTAGAAATAACACCCAGACTTGGAACTTTTGTGTAAAGGCCATAAGTACAGATGTTTGCTTCAATGTGAGAATTGAACTCCGGAATAGAGCATTCGCCTTTTGTTTTATGTATGCACCGTTAACACGGAAGGCAGACGTTTGTCATGACTTACATAACAAACTTATTTAAAAGAAATCTTTCCACAGAGTTTAGCTGGTGAACGGCTTTGTCCATTGTCATCTTAATAAAATATAATATGAATAAGGTGCAAACAATGTTGTCGCACATTTATTTAGTTCTTATAAAATAAGTAAGTGGTGCGAACGGTAATAGTGAAAACAGTTATGTTTTAGTTGAGTGGTCTGAGTACAAGACAAGAAAAGTGACGACAAAGCAACTCTATAAAGATATTGTAAATAAAAAATGAAACAATCTCAGAGACAAACGCTCTTTATTTCTAGACGTTCATTATTTTTTGTGAGTACGCTCTGACTTTCTGACGTATTTATTTATAAAATTACTTTGTTGGACTCATTAGTAGAAAATTAATTTGAGTAGATGTCTAGTAAATAATACTGATTAATTTTAGTATAGTTTATGAAGGTTATTTCAAACATATAAGTAAGTATCTAGTGTGATATAAATCTAGATTATATGCTGTCTTTCGGCGGGACCAATGAAATTAAATCCATCGTTTACTTATATTTATACCTACTATACAGTTCAAAATGTTATTGGAAAAACAATAAAAATAGGAAAATAGCATCTATGGCTATTGTATCTCTTAATCTTTGTAGTTCAGTGAAATTGTTAGACCGATACAATATGACCGATAGTGATGGAAACAATACGATTCATAATACTAAGTAGATACTAAAATACTATTACGTAGAATATTATTTCAACGCAATTTTCTTAAGTTAAAAGGATAATGGTACCGAAAAACTACACAAATATAAACAGAGTTGTACGAAGTAATAAATATATCCGAAAAGGATGTCTGCTTAACAAAATTTATTGCTTCTTTCCTTAACGCCGTCAATTAAATATATATTAGTCCACGCTAAAGGCACATTAGTCAACATATAGGCAAAGAATTTTCTCGAACAAACTCGACGTTTACGTTTCGAAGAGTGCCCGTACGCAAATCCCTTTGGGTGTAAAAAACGAAGGTTTGAAAGCCAAACTTACCGAAACGTTTTTAAGCTGTTTCCCGGAGATATTGGCGGTCGACGAGGCTCCAGGAGCATTTTTCACAGAGTCCCGGGATATCGGTTTGACTAATATATAACATCGGACATTTCGGACGCCGAAATTCGATCGTGCGCTATCTTTTAGATTATGTGCACTAATTCCTATTCAAACGTTCGGGTGACTTTGTGAAATGGAGCTTTTTGGCTACGTATTTAGCTTTTATAGAAGGTATTTTTGTAGCATTTGTTTTCTTCACTATACAGGGCGTCCCACGACTTTGCCACATGGAGGGGAAGTACCTTAAATACTGTAGATAGAAAAATTTACTGAATGAGGACTTCATTTTTATTTTGAAAACAATACGAACTGCATTCAAAGAATTTTAAATAATCATCTGTCTGAACCGGGAACCGAACCCGCTAAATGTGAAAATAAAAAAAAACTGTCATTTTATTGTATTAATCGAAAGGTTCAATCAGATACATTTATTTCTTCTAAATAACATAGCATCTAAAATGAAAGGAACACCATGAAATTTAACATTTAATTTAAAATTTTGTTCAGAATAATAAATAGCATTCTCTCTATGTCGTGCTTATAACAACTGACTTTATGTACTACTTTCTGCTTTATTAAGTACTATTTCAAAGTATTATTTCAAATATTCACTATGAAAAAATAAATAAATCAACGGTAAGCGAGATTATTATGAGTTACAATTTGTATACAATAGGAAGAGACACATTTTGAGCATTTAATAAATTAAATTGTTTGTAAGTTGCACAGCTAAACGTGTCTTATTATTTCAAATAAATGTAAAATTTCATGGTGTTCCTTTTATTTTAGATGCTATGTTACTTAGAAGAAATAAATGTATCTGATCGAGCCTTTCGATTAGTATAATAAAATTACAGTTTATTTTGTTTTCGCATTTAGCGGGTTCGGTTCCCGGTTCAGACAGGTGATTATTTAAAATTCTTTGAATGCAGTTCGTATTGTTTTTAAAATAAAAGCGAAGTCTTCATTCAGTAAATTTTTCTATCTATAGTATTTAAGGTACTTCCCCTCCATGTGGCAAAGTCGTGGGACGCCCTGTATAGTATAAAACAAAGTCGCTTCCCGCTGTCTGTCTGTCCCTATGTATGCTTAGATCTTTAAAACTATGCAACGGATTTTGATGCGGTTTTTTTAATAGATAGAGTGATTCAAGAGGAAGGTTTTAAGCTATAAAACGTACACGTGCGAAGCCGGGGCGGGTCGCTAGTTATTCAATAAATGTTGTAGTCAGTTTGTGACGATAATGAATATGGGGAACTAACTAATACTGGGTAGACGTAACCATTTTGTGTGTCTCTATGTTGAGATCCGTATTTTAGTGTTACATAATAATAGTATTTTTAAAATAAGTTATACTTTTCATCAGTTTGTTAACAAAAATAATTTTGTTCCGGTATTTTTGGACCTGTTTCACAATAGTCGGATATGTTTTATCTGGAAAATAAATAGGGCGGATTGGCAGATTTTCTGTGGAGAAACTTTTAATATTTTAAAGAATTTTAGTAGGTTTTACACTTTTCGCTTATTCATTTTACATACATAGTACATTATATTTAAAACACACGTGGGCTTTGTTTTTTGAACCGCTTGTATAGAGTTTAAAATCTCGATCCGTAAATCTTATTGAATCTTTATGCTCTTTTTGACTTCACCAATTTTAATGTTTGTGTTTTGGCCTAATATAACTGTAAGTAATAAGTAATAACGACATAAGTAACAAACCACTGAGCTTATAATACAATTGGAGTGGAGCTGAAGAGAAACATGATATAACCTTCTTTTATAAGATATTATATATGATAAAATGGTTGCGTCATCAGTATTTTCTATCCCTCTGTTGAATTTAGTTGACCTATACAAACACAACTTGGGTTGGTTCAAATTACAAATTTTGGGTGTTGTTTGATTAAGGAGATAATACATTATACAATGTTAAGATTGAATAATTTACGGCTTTCTCAAAAACGATTTAAGCAATACGTTTATTCCCCTAAAACGCGTGTGTGTGTCTGGAGTGCCGTTGCAACATTTCTATTGATGTCGCTAAAAGAAGAAAGTGGTTTTACATCAATAACCCAAAAGAATTCATAAATATAAGATAAGCGCGGACGAATCCAAGGAGAAACGTTTCAAAGGAAGAAAAGTATTGAATAAATAAAGAAATCGACACGTTTTCGCGAACTCTCAATTTATCTAAGAAAATTTTATTCATATCCGGCGAGAGGGGACGGCTTCTGAGGATCTCGACATATGGACACATGTTGAAGACACATAAGCTTTACTTATTATTTTTCCATTCTTTATATACGCCTTATCCGTACTGAATTCGCTTTGATACGATAATTATGTAGCATACCGTTTGTGTCTGATACGCAAGCCCCTTGTCTGACAAAGTTGTTTTGTCACGAGTACGTATGTATATGTGAAAAGATTAAAAACTTTCTCCACAACGTCTTTCGAAGCTCTAAGCTCGCTGTCATAAGGCAAGTAAAAGCTCGAGTTGAAAAGCGGATTAGGCCCCTTAAGTTTGTTGCGAGGTAAAGTAATATTCTCGAAGACAACAACAAAAAAGAAAATCCTTAACCGTGCACTCCGTTCTGAATATTAAAACGTTCTCACTAATACTCCTGATTAAGTTTTCTCTCAATGTTCCTCAAAGTACCGACATGATACTCGTTCTTGCTGCCACTACACATAATACTTTGTTGAATTAAAATAACATACTATCTAAAGCTTAATCATTTCCTAGATATGACTTTAAAATACTACGCTTCTTGAATTTTTCATTACATATGGGTCAAAATATATTCCAGAAAATATTGTTAAAGAACAATGAAACTATTCACAACACTGTTTCTACGTAAGCCTTTTTATCCGAGGGGATTCTCTCGGAGGGTACGGAGAATCCGTGCCCTGTTCTTATAATTTCCTTGAATGGTGAACATTTGATTTAAGTACCGTCCCAGGGCTAACAACGACTCTCCGGGGACCGCCCCGACTATTTCCTTTTGTTTTTGTGCCGTTTTTTTAACAACTTTTACTCAAAAGGATTCGCTAAGAGGCCAGTACGAATGCGGACGTTTAAAGCAAATCCCGTGATTAGAGTCAAACGATTGACGTTCACTGTGGGATTTGGTGAGAAGATTAATGGTAGCTATCGAATGGTAATTACGGAAATGAAACGTGTAAGTTATGCAAATGGTGACCAGCGAACTCGCGCATTTGAAACTAATAGTTCGAAAGATCAATTCAGTTAAGATATGGTTTTGAAGAACGTTTACTACGATTTGTACTTTTACACAATTTATTTTTGATTTACTTAGTAACAAATCGGTATAATATAATGGTCGTACGTGGAAATCCGAAAATATTTGTTAGTGTATACCAAATATTGTGCAACCAATAATATCATGGATAGTACAATCGAGCGGATACGAGTGGTACTCAGCACAAAGGCTTAACAAGCCAACTTGCTCGGTTTTGTGCATACATAACCCCGCTGTTATTAATCGTACGGCGGCAAGTTTATGCTGAGCCCGCACTTACCTCGCGATTCGGCACTACATTGTTAAAACTACAACGCGGAAAACAGCGCACTGCAATTTCTTGTTACGTATGAGCTGCGTGAAACGTTATTACGAAACTTTTGATGTTTTTATTAATTGAAACAAGACTTTTATTTTAATTCCAAACTCGCTTAAAACTTTCCTTACGAGTTCCACTATTTGAGAAACTACATATTAATAAACTGGTAATTTTAATGCGGATAAAGCAACACTGTTTTATAAACCCGCATAGAAACCTATGTCAGGATCAAATACTAAAATAAATTCATAGCACGAAGTTTGTAGACAAACGATTTGGCAACCACGCCAAAAACATCACGATTGTTTTCCACGCCAATACCGTGGATAAATGAATATTCAATAATCAATTATTATACCCTTAATTTTACAGTAAAGTTTTAGATTGTATTGTTGTTTGTTTCTGTTCGTTAATAACACATAGGATTACACGGTAGTTTACAGGCTAGGGAGGGTTTTTTTGGAAATAAAAGAGGTTAGTAGTGCAGCGTGCAGTGAGCTCGTTGGATTTCTACCGATGCAGCGATGGCTGAATTTGCACCGATGTCGTAAGCTCCCGGGCTGGCGGGCCGTGTCCACGTGTACGCCCAGTTTATTACCGCAGATGCAAAGCTTAGTTTTTAAGCGGAGTACATAGTAAAAAACAAAAGAGTCACTAGTTTGCTTTCATAGTACAGTCAGATGCAATAATATCTTCCTGCCGACGGATTCAACACAGCCAATAACAGCCATCTGGCTATGAATAGAATTTCAGAATATATGTCTATATAGCCGTACTATCTTTAGACACATCATTTTATTCTCGTGGCTTGGGGTCAGTTAGTGATTATAGGCGTACACGGATTTTGTTGTACAGATCTTAATTCAGTAAAAGTTTTTTTGGTTCTACAGAATTTACAAAAAAAGCAGTTGATATTTGGTTTATGTCATCAACACATAAATGACTGAAAAGCCATGTATTCGTTAGTGTATTTCGAATACAAGTTGCAAATACTTTCTGAAATCTCACGTTAATATTTCTAGGAATAATCTTTCCGAGCTTTTGTCATAAAAAACTGTCATTACCTGGTGTTTACGCAATATATATGATTTTTTTCAGAAACATGTAGATTTTTGTTTTTGTCACAATGTTTGTAAACAAAAGTTTTTAAATAAATATACGACTTAACAATTATTAAGACAAACGTAGGTACATTTGTGGCTTTATTTTAGCAAATGTCTTCACATTTAACAGATAACTGACACAATAGTATCATCTGCACGCATGTTGTGACGAGATAGGAGATGGCTCGGTTGAGAGCGTAATGCTCGTGGTATTCACGTTCATGGTCCACTGACTGCTGTCCATTCAGCCACTCGCCTATTTCGCCTCCCACGGAGTATTGCTGCATTTGAAATTCACTACAAGTTAACTGTCGATAACAACCATAACGAGTTTCCAGATTATTTCATAAACAAGAAAATATTTTTATTGATTTGAATAATTTAGTGTATTTTTGTAGGGCTCGTTTTCCTTTATATAATTTTAACGTCCAAATGAGATTGAATACAGAAGATCTTATTAAATTACCTTAATTCGAATTATGTAAATCTTACTTGAATCCTTATCAAAAGGAGATTTGCTACGGCGTAGCGCAATGATCGTAGCGATGCTACAAATGCTACGATAAATTTATATAGACAGCGATTAATGTAATTATTACTGAATTTGAAGATATTTATGGCGTCGTATGATAACATCAGGGATTGATCCTTTAGTTACATTAGGGGCGATGTTTAAATATTGAGTTAGTCGTGGTTATAACAACTGAAACGTCTTCAAAGGTCAATTGGTTGTATCAAATGATTCCTTTTTAGACAGCCATTTATCAGTCCTTTGATGTTAAATACGATACAACGAACAACAAAACCGAGGATGAAATAAAAGCCTTGTTAGAAAAAATATTTTATGTACAGATTGAATTTTTCAACTGGGCATGGGTGGCCAAATCCAAGAAAATAGAGAAAAATGCTCAAAGATGTCCTTAGGCCAATTTTAATAAAAACTGAATAAATAGATTCTAAACAAAAAAAAAACCAAGAGGTCAATCGAACCCATCGTTTTTGAAAAAAACAAACATCCGGTATTATTGCACTTACTGATCAAATTCTGAGAAGTAATACTGAATGGAACTAAGGAAGGAAATCTTTAAGAAAATAATATTTTATTTTTCTCAAATTTTTTCAACTTTTAATAATCAATTTTGAAATGATGCCCATTTTCAATACATAGCCGGACTCAACGAAATAATGGCGCAATACAGGTGGTTTTTCTTTTTAACAATTGGTTTTGTTCCCGTCTTGGACATTTTTTTTACGTCTATATTTTTTGTTTAGTCTTTATCAAAATCGGGCTCCAGACTCCTTTGACCATTTTTCGCTATCCTAATCCTAACTTCCTAACTAATATATGCGAAATAATGCGAAAGTAAGTTTGTTTGTTACCTTTTCACGCCTAAACCACTGAACCGATCGTCTTGAAATTTTGCATATACGTTGTCAGGTGTACAGAAACGGACGTAGGGTACCTTTCATCCCGAAAAAAGTACTGTTCCCGAGAAAAACAACAATAACGTTCATAGATGGCGCCACATGTCTTTCGAACCACGATTGAATTATACTATTGCAGAAACTTTAGTAGTGTGTAAAGAGTTTTTTTGAGCTTAATTAACGCGACCGAAGCCGCGGGCTAAAGCTAGTTCCCTATAATTTCGCATTTGGTCAAAAAATACATTACAAATACATCGTTGAAAAATACAGATTTCAGACTTCCTAAAATTAATAAACAGATTAGAGGGATGGGTAAATGCTGATAAATCATTTAATATTGATGTTTACAGTATTGATAATAATAAGTATCACATTTACGAGTATAAGCGATAGCAGTTTTGTGTGGATGTGACGCATGTTTCCCTCAACTTTCTTATTTTTTGTTTTTGTGTTTTATTTCTTTTTTGCGTCATTTTGCCGCAAATAAACGTATTTTCTTTCTTATATACTTGGATAAAATTGAACCTAAGCAACTTAGAAAGACGGATATCATTTTAATATTTCAATTCAAATCTACGAAAATGTCTTTTGCAAGATCCAGCCACAAAGAGAATAATTACATTATTGTGACAAGTGCTGGCAATAACAAGGTGTACTTGTTAAAAAAATTGTTTGAAAATTTCTTTGAATATTGTTTCGGTTTCGGCCTAATACAAGGCTAAGAACTGGTTTGCTAGCAGGTACCTTCTTTTTGTTTTCTCTTGAACCTTTTATACCCTCTTTCCCCGTCGAACAAACGGCACTTAAATCTTTAAAGCCTGCGAAAAATTTGGCATGACGTAAAAATATTTTACGAATTCATTCGCATTTCATTGCATTTTGGCATGCGGAAATTAATTAGGCTAATTTAATTTTGCATGTTTATTAGCCGGTTGTGAACTGGGAGTAAGTAATTTATTTGCGTATTAATCACTAAATGTACATGTACACAAATATTTGCTGATGATACGGTTGCAGGTGAATTTAATTTAGTAAATTAATCCATTACGAATATTAGAAAGTTATGTAAAAGAAAATAGACATATTAGGTATAATTTCAACAACATTCAATAAGTAGTCCCTAACTATTGACCAGGAGCCCAATTCTACTAACATAAACTTTTATCAATTGCAATTGAATCATTCATTCAGACAGTTTTCGTTTACGAAAATTGTTAAAATGTTTGATTTTGTTTTTGTTGTCAAACAATTTGATAGTTTTTGTAAACGAAAACTGTCTGAATATACGATTCAGTAGCAATTGATAAAAGTTTCTGTTAGTAGAATTGGGCTCCTGATAAGCTACGTGTGACCTAGAAATATGACATTTATGTTCAATAATCTTGTCATTATCACTACTGATATGGTGGTGAAATGCAAATTTTAGCCACTGAAAAGTTTAGAGACCGAATTATCTTAAAGTCTCGAGTACTGTAATTATAGACACAATAGATAAACAATGGCACTGACTATGTATTAAGTCAAATTCAATGCAGATATTCATTTTTTTACAATGTTTAAGTTCGGTACTGAAAGCTGTATCTTTACTTTTTCTGCTCGATGTCGAGCGCGTAATTTAAGACTTAGTAGAATGCTGTTGAATTTTGTCATGAAATGTACAAATGTGTTTTTCGGAAGTAAACTTTATTCAAAGTGAAAAAAAAAAACTGACTAACCGGTTCGTCGGTCGGGCCGCTAGCGGTTAATGAACAGTTAATGTTAGGTTGGTGAAATACTGGGGTATGGTGTTATAAATAACGCTGGCTAAATATATAACGTTTTCCGAACTAAAATAAACAAACGCATACTAAGTAGGCATGTCGTAAGATATATGTAAAGGCTATTTATTTTTCCAGACGGATATGTACATTAAACAAGCTAAATTAGGTCACAAACGGGACGGGAGTGCTTACAAACAGACAAATAGCAACATACAAAGTGGACGAATATTTACTTTTATTATTTTAAAAGTTCTACAATAATTTTTGTTTTAGTAAATATCATAGCATAGTTTTCTCAACTGGCTTAAGTAGCCAGTAAATATTAACAGTAAATTGTAACAAATGTTTTACCTAATGGGAATGATAAGTTTAAAATGTACAAAAAAATGTACGAAATTAAAATAAATAAATAACATAACAGTAATTGATTCTGGATCTTGATTGATAGACCCGGTGAGTTTGCCTGTTCAGGCTAAAAAGACTCCTGATACGTAAGAGTGACTGTAGACAAACAAGACTCCTCGTGCCACCCAGCGTACAACGTGCAGAATATAGACTTATTTATACCATTATAATATAAAAATGGGGGAGGACTTTGCCCAACAGTGGGACAAAATAAGATAACAAAAAAAAAAAACCGGCCAAGTGCGACCAGACCATTATCTATTCCGTTTTTTAGTATTTGTTGTTAAAGCGGCAATAGAAATACATCATCTGTGAAGATCCTCTCTCTGAGGCCCTGACCACCGGTAGCTTGGACCCTGTTCCCGATGCCGGTGGGCTACTATATTTTTAAATGTGTTTGTTTTTTTTTGCATCGTCATATTTAAAAATGTAATTTATGTGTTTAAATGATTAAAGGAGATAATAATATATGTCTTCTAACAGTAGCTTATTTCTATTTATTTGTTTTTCAGATATCGTCGGCGACCAGTGAAAACCTCGTAAATAGTAATTTTAGTCGTTTTATGTCATACTAGAAGTCGCACGTGGCCTCGCCCGCGTGGATGTCGTTTATCGCGTATTCCGTATTTTTCAGGATAAAAGTAGCCTATGTCCTTTTCCAGGTGCCAGACCATCTCTGTACCAAATTTCATGAAAATCGGTTCAGCGGTTAAGGCGTGAAAGCGTAACAGACAGACAGATAGAGTTACTTTCGCATTTCATCACTCAGCCGAGAGACGTCCACTGCTGGACATAGGCCTCCCCCAAGCATCGCCACATCCACTGGTCCTGTGCTCCATGTTGGGGGGGTTTGTCATAATCGCCACGCTTGGCAGGAGGGTTGGCGATCGTAGTATGGTTGTTAAAGTACTCAGAGAACGCTGCTGCCCATCTTCTAGTGAATTCCTTAGTCGCCTTTTACGACACCCATGGGAAGAGATGGGGTAGTGCTATTGTTTATGTCCGGCACCACACGGTACTTTCACATTTATAATACGTACCATTGATATACCAAAAACCCGAACGAAGCGCTTTGATACCACTTTCATTGTGAAAACTGCCAAACAGTGGAATGCGCTGCCCGAGTGGGTGTTCCCCGACATCTGCAATCTGGGTGTCTTCAAGTCACGAGTGAATCGGTTTCTTCTGAGCAAGCGTGCTCCATCGTAGACCGCATCATCGCTAAACATCAGGCGAGATGGCGGCCAAACACAAGCCAAGTAATAAATAAAAAAAACCTACTGTATTAGTAAGAAAACCTCGCAACCAATATTTGAGACTGGCCCGAGTTCAATTTGAATGCAAATAAAGAACTTGATTAGGAAGATGCACCTGTTTATCTGCTGATAACTCCGTATTTAACGACAAAATTACTAAAAAAACTTTCAAGAAAACCTCGTAATTCGCATTTGACACCTTACGAGAATTCATGTTTAAATATTAATTACAAGATTTTGTAGGTAATGGTAAGGTAATTAAAACAAATTCACAATTCAGCAGTTAGTACAATTGAAGTAGGCCAAGGAAGTATTAGTTGCTGTAGTCTTTCACATTAATTATGCCTCTTTTATTTATTACTTTGAATATGTATTGAGAAGAAATTGTTTTTTTCCAATATAAGCTTGGTAGCTTACGCCTTTGTAAAGGAATAGAAAAAAAGGAATAAGTTTTTATACAAAAAGAAGTTTCATTTAGTTAGGATATTGGAAAGTAAATGAGAATGTTAATTAATACATATATTATTTTTAACTGAACCTACAAATTAACTTAGTTGGTTTCGGCGTTTTCCAGCTGAATGACCGATGTCCTCCCGGAAAAACGCCGAAACAACTTATGTACAGTATATGAAATGCCTATTTCTTGACAGGAGACGTCATGCTATGTTTATGAATCATCATCATAATCATCACAATAATGTGCACTCATAAGAGCCCCTTACATAAGTATACACATATACCGCTACTGTGAGAGGTCGTGAGGTCTTAGCAAGAATCACTGCGTTAAACAAACCGATCGCAAATTTTGTAATTATCGCACGAGAAGACGATACATGCTGCCCGTTCTCTTGTACGTAACATGAACAAATTGTGGCTTATCCAATATAAGAAACATCGCGGCGTGTTCCTTATTTTTACAGATTATGGAAAAGAAAGGTTAATTATTAACCTCCGGTTTCTGAATTGAGAATTCGGGATAAGCAATACTTAAGTAGTATTTGCGTACGGAGTTGTCAAAAAAATGCTTTAAAATCCGTCATTTTTTGACAACTCCATACTCAAATGTTACTTATGTACTGCTTATCCTAGAATTCTCAATTCAGAAACTGGAGGTAAATCGTAGAATTACATTATTTCTTTGTCTGTTAATTTAAAATCATTAGCCACAGTAGGTATATTCATTGAATTACCTCTACAATAATATACGCAAATGTTTAATTTCGGTACACTCTATGCCTATTGGATTGGGATGTTTTAAGCGTCACTGACAGTGCTATTTGTACACAAATGTTAGCTTTTATTTGTGGCTTCATTCGCATGGATTTGTGGCTTTCGAGTTGTGACAACATTATTGATCAGTTGAACGTGATTGAGAAACAAAGGGAAATCTATTCAACAATAACATTTGGGATTTATGATAATATTGAGGATAAACAGATTCGCTATATATGAGGGATTGGTGTGACGTGCAAAGAATAAGTTATGCAAGCCGGCTTGCGGGTGTCAGAAGGGCGAGGTGTCATAAGTGATTCTAACATAAACATAGTATATTATATTAGGAAAATAAATAATCCACCTGATTTAAAATAAACTAGTGTTAGAATCAGTAGGTAGACACTAATTTAATACCAGTAATATACGTAGTCAGAACATACCGCAGTTTCTCTTTGACATACAAAACATTAAACCAAAAAATAAAACTCATGATATTTCATGAGTGCACTGGTAGAGCAATGTGTGAAGTATATTTAAGCAAGCTTTGACAATATCCCCCGAGTTTCAGATAAGTAGAGGTGAATTTCGGAGCAGCCACTTTTCGATGAGCGTTTAGGTCCTAGTGATAGAAGCCTAATTACACAGCACGTTTACTAACGAAAGGCGTTCCCGTAAACCAGCAATACTATAGCGTCTGTACTTGCAAAAAAATAAAAAATAAACACAAAAAAATGTTACGTTAAAGCAACGCTTACTGTACATGCGCACTTGGCTATTAATGTGGAAAACGCGGCAACATCGCATTTAACCTATCTACGCTATTTTGGTTATAAACAGGATATTCCGAAAAGTTTTTTTTTTTCTTACCTATGTTCGTTTGCTTATTTTTGTAAGTATTTTTAACCGACTTCAAAAAGGAGGAGGTTCTCAATTCGTCTGAATGTTTTTTTATAATTTTACTAGCTTTTGCCCGCGGCTTCGCTCACGTTAATTTAGATTAAAAAAAAAAAACTTAACACACTACTAAAGTTTCTACAATAATATAATTCAATCATAATTTGAAAGACACGTGGCGCCATCTATGAAGGTTATTGTTGTTTTCCTCGGGAACAGCACTTTTTTTCGGGATGAAGATACCCTATGTCCATTTCTGTTCACCTGGCAACGTATATGCAAAATTTCAACATGATCAGTTCAGTGGTTTAGGCCTGAAAAGGTAACAAACAAACAAACTTACTTTCGCCTTTATAATATTAGTGAGGATTTTAATCTATTAATGATGTAGATTAACGGGTTTAATGGAACGCCCTCTGTTATTTTACATACGTGTACATTTTCAACCCCTTTTTTTTTTTTTTTTTTCTCTTGGGAAAATCCTCATGGATACCCTCCGCCCGGGGAAGGCGAAGGGTTATGCCGGACTCTTACCGGCTAAAAACCCACGGTGTTCCTTCTCCTGACCTATGGCCGGGGTCACGGGATTCGCAGCTGCATGCACCGCGACCCCGGCAGGCCTCGGTCCGCCAGCCCCTGGCGGACCTCTCCTTCTGTGGGGCTTTACCCCTTTGCCCCACGTCCTCCTGAGAGGCGCGCGTGGAACACGGCGCGCCGCCTTCTCGGGCCTGTTACTGGTCGGGCGACGGGTCCCCTAACCCGCCGCCCGCAGGCCACACACTAGGGTGGCCGGAGATCGTCTCGCGCCCTCCGGCGGCGCCCGGTGCGTCTGGCGCGGGAAGGGAGAGTGGCAGTCGCCTCTCTCTCCCTCTCCGCTCCCTCCTTGGTCGCCATCACCTCCTCGCAAAAGGAGGCGACGGCTTCCCACGCAGTCTCGCTCCCGACCATGGACAGAACCACGACCGGAAGCGAGAGGTCACCACCGACTGCCGCGACTAGTTCGCGGCGCTGCGTCGCCCACGCAGGACACGCCTGCAGCGTGTGCAGCGCCGTGTCCACGGGGCAGTCGACGCAGTGGTGACATCCGGGCGTCTACTCCCGGCCTATGCGACACAGGTACTTCCCGAAACAACCATGTCCCGAGAGCACCTGCGTCAGCCGGAAGCTGAGGGCGCCGTGCCGCCTCTCCAGCCACTCCTCCATTACTTTTCAACCCTGGGACTACAACTATGAAGTTGTTACTACCTGGAAATCGAAGCACACGTCACGCTCGGCACTACAGCACCACCGAAGCTGAAGCTGTAACAATGTAGAACAATAACATACAATGTACGAATGATTTTCCAATTGGCCACGACTTCAACGTGTTATTAACTCTGTGTAATTACTTGGCTGATCTAAATCGGGGGCTAACGTGAAACCGTAATTGCATAATAATACAATTAATAATTGTGTATGCGCTACCGGTATTAACTTTGACGTGGTGTGGCAACATTGGGATGCAAACACGCAGCGGTATGCGGATCCTGTTAGAATTTCCAATAGGTGAAAATTAGATACCTATTAGTATATTTAACACGTAGTAAATGGATGCTACATCAAGGATTTTACTGATAAGGCCAAAACAGTGTGATATTTGTACGCCGACAAAGAATCGGCTGCCGTCCCTCCACTGGTGGGTGTAGAAAAGACAAATGGAATTATGCCGCAAGAATAGACTGCAGCGTTCTCCTGTCGGCTAATAGCAATGTGGAGGAACGAGGTACGAACGAGGAGGAGGTATTCCTTCAACGAAAAGGGAGTTCCTTCAACCAGGCGAGTCCTATGCCTGGCGGGCTACTACCCAACGGTTGATGTTGGGCGGTTGTATACAGAATGTAAAAAGACCGATCACATAGCCGAAATCTACGCACTCTGTGCATCAAACTAAATTACAATGACCAAAAATTATTGCTGGGAAACGACTTTTTAAGCACAAAAAAAAACGCTGTTTTTTGTAGCGCGCAATGTAATGCACGTAACCGATTGTGCCTGTGTGTGTTGTGCAGCGGCTACACAGCTGAGCCAAGGCGGACGCGTGCGTTTTTGTAACTTCAAATGCGTAGTTTGTTACGAGAATTGAAAATTTTGATAATTCTTGTTTGGAAGAAAGTTTAATATTATCACTTAGAATTCGTTTATGGAAAAAACTTTAAAAAAAAGTATACTTTGACTTTCAATATCTCCAGAACCAATGATTTCCCAGGTATGGTCTAGAAGAAAAAAAATGATCCCAATGATGGGTAAAATACGTGGTTTTCATTATCGTTAAGGGTCTTTTTACACCCAATATATGCTATCCGCGTGTCACATCTTGATATCGGTATGTGGGATAGTTTGCATGTGACGCGATAGATGTCGCCACATCGCCTCATAGTGAGATCACCAATCAGTCTGCAAAGGGTGGTGATTATGAGAATGTTCTCTATGACTATCTATGAGGAGCCCAGTTCAGTGGTGGAAGTTTACAGACTGATATGATGATGACATGGAGAATTTTACAGAACCTTATAATAAATGACGACACGTTTGGTGCAACGGCTAAGCGATTGGCTTCTGCGCTACGGGTCGTGGGTCAACAACAATTTGTAAGGCCTACAGATGGTTGTTTCGGGTCTTGGCGTTTGTGTATGTGAGATGTGTCTGGAAACGCACCATACAAGAGAAATTTTAGTGCGGGGAAAGATTAAAAAAAAAGTATATAGCCTTGGACTGGACTGTGCGAAAATACAAATATTCTCCGAAAAATTGGGCAGAGGGGTATAGTACACTCGCGTTTCGCCGTTATGTTTAAGTCTTATGCAATAGAGGGCGAGCCTATTACCATCAACCGGGCACAAATCCAGAATCCGGGCTACTACTGAGAAATTTCACACGGGAACACCCAAAACACTTTGCCCGACCTAGAGGCCGAACCCAGAACCTCAAACTCACCAGTTGCGCTTGCGACCACTAGATCAATAACGCGAAAATAGGTTATTAATATAAACAGTGTAGTAATAGGAATATAAACAGTTCGTAAATATTAGGTCTGAGTGTTTGTGCATGTGTGAGATTTATGTTTGGTGAACGTACGCACGTTACGGGAGAAATACTAGAGTGTATCCACGATAAAAGTTTAAAGGGAAAGAAATAAAAGTGAAAAATATAGCGAATAGTCGTTACATGGGCGTGATCAGTACCCCGAGTGTGAGTTTTTTTCGTTAACTACTGTAGTTGCGTCACGCCAAAAATGTATGAAAATTTAGGCTGTGGCTCTAGGCGCCCCGTTCAATTTACGCGCGAATATTAGTATTGAACGGGGCGCCTAGAGCCACAGCCTAAATTTTCATACATTTTTGGCGTGACGCAACTACAGTAGTTAACGAAAAAAACTCACACTTGGGGTACAGGTATTATTTCGAGGAGAGCAAAAAAGTTCAATCCAAGTCTTTTTGATGTTCATGTTTTTTTTCTTGTTCATGGTGAATTGATAAGGGAAAGTGTGTTATGTTACATGTAACATTTATGTATGGAAAGTATATTACGTTTATTTGGGACAAGAACGTCTTAAGTCCGAAAACCAGGTTATTCAAAAAACGCCTTTATTCAAACATTTCGAAGTCGTTTCGAAAAAACGGTTTTCGTACTTAAGACGTTCTTGTCGCGTTGGTCTAGTGGTCGCAAGCGCGACTGCTTAGTGTGAGGTCCTTGATTCGATGCTCAGGTCGGACAAAGTGTTATTGGGTTATTCCGTGTGGAATTTCTCAGTAGCAGCCCGGGATCTGGATTTGTGCCCGATCGATGGCAATAGGTTCGCCCCCATTACATGGGACTTAAATATAATGGCGAAATGAGGGTACACTACCTCTGCCGAACCCTTCGGGGAATACAGGCGTGATCTTATGTTATGTATAAAAAGATGGGACTAAATAGAGCATTACCTATAAGTCATGATCAGTTACTACACAAGGTTAGTCAGAAAGGGGGTACTAATCCCAAAGGGTGTTAAAGTACCCATTGAGTAACTTTTGTTCTACCACTTTCCACAAAAGACAATAGTTTAAGAAAAATAGCTGTTCAAAAATTACATCAAAAATACGCTAAAATCTATCTGTCCTTATCTATGATCAGCTGTGTTTACATTTTAGATCATATTTGGCGTCACGAATTAGAAGCTCCATTTTCTGAAAACGTAAGTAACTAAAACAGGGATGAAGAATTTTTGAAAAAACTAAAATAAAAATGATCGAATTTTCAAGTTTTAACACTTGCTTTAAAACCGTCGTCAGTGATACTTTAAGTGGCCTGCGGATTAGTACCCCCTTTCCGACTAACCTTGTATTATAAGGCATATAGAGCGGCTATTCGTATAGCCTATTAGGAGGAGCTCGTGGCTAAATAATTACAGCCGCATAGACCGATCTTCCGGGTTAGGCCACGCTTGCCGAGGTTGGTCTGTGGATGGGTGACCATTTACCATAGCGAGTTTCCTCCGTGCCTCGGAAAGCACGTAAAGCCGTTGGTCCCGGCTGTCATTTGTAGATCTTTGACAGTCGTTACTGTTGGTCAGAAGCCAGAAAGTCTGACAACCAGTCTTACCAAGAGTATCGTATTACCCAGTTACTGGGTTGTGGAGGTCTGATAGGCAGTCGCTCCATGTAAAATACTGATATTCAGCTGCATCCGGTTCGACTGCAGGCCGACCCCAACATAGTTGGGAAAAGGCTAGGCAGATGACGATGATTCGTATAGCCTAGTAACCTTCGCATCTTAATAGCTCAAGATCCGGCCTAACATCGACATTCCCTCATCTGTTTTTCTAACAAGAGGTATTTTATTTGAAAGATTTTATTTAAATAAACAAGTCCCGCGTGGGTTGCCTAATCAAAAGTAGTGGAGATGTGGACAGGCCCTTAGTGGTTTCCGGATTAGTACCCCCTTTCCGACTAACCTTGTATAAGTAAAAAAGCTGTGGGTGTATTTCAGTTAATTGCAAAGTCCTCTACTTTAATTTAACTTCCGGTTAGTCAGTTTATATTTAGCCACCCTTAATTGAAAGTCCAGCCATAATACACCTTTACTTGCCATTTTAAGTAGCTCAGTCTATTTTAAGTCACACTAGAATAGTTAGCCTTAATTATTGTTCTCTAGGGCCACATATAAGGTACATACACGAGTAGCTGGAGAATTAAATACTGTAAAACGAATCTAAATACGTATAGTGCGGCGTGTAACTAGGTTAATTAGCGGTGTTTACTTGCATCAGCCATGTAATGTTACGGCACTGCTGCACTTTCCTGAATGAATAAATTAGGCTGTGACCTAAGTAGAGTTTGTGTTGTCTAAAAATCTAGACAAATTATTGTGGCCAATGTTTGTCGTTAATTATTTATTCAGATGGCATTTCTGTTGCAGCAAAAAAATGTTGGTGAAAAGAAAGTAGTTACATATTATACACTCGGGAGCAATGAATACGGGTCACCAAAATACACCTTAATATCACAGAAACTAAGAATGATAGTTTAATCAAATAAAAAGTATTTTATCGACTACTAGCTTTTGCCCGCGGCTTCGCTCGCGTTAATTTAGAATTGGACAATCAACTCTTAACACGCTACCAAAGTTTCTATAATAATATAATTCAGTCATGATTCGAAAGACACGTGGCGCCCTCTATTAACGTTATTGTTATTTTCCTCGGGAGCAGTACTTTTTTTCGGGATGAAACAACGTGAAATGACCGTTTAGAGAGCCAACTTAATGTTAGTACTACTTATACAAGTGTTTCGCCTTTTTTCACAGAATAAATTTCACACGCAGTATAAATTGTCCACATGCTTTTTTAATTTAAAAACAACAGTACGGAAATTACTAGATTATTTCACATAATCTAACTACACTCGGGAGCAATGAAACCGGGTCACCAACATATACCTTAATATCTCGGAAACTAATAATGCTACCTTATTCAAATAAAAAGTATTTTATAGAATACTAGACGTCGCTTGCAGCTTCGCCCGCGTGGATGTCGTTTATAGCATATTCCATGTTTTTCGGGATACTATAATTCAATCACATTCGAAAGACACGTGGCGCCATCTATTATCGTAATTGTTGTTTTCCTCGTGAACAGTACTTTTTTTCGCGATTAAAGGTACCCTATGTCCGTTTCTGTACACCTGACAACGTATATGCAAAATTTCAGGATGATCGGTTCTGTGGTTTAGGCGTGAAAAGGTAACAAACAAACAAACTTACTTTCGCGTTTATAACATTAGTTAGGACTTTGACTGCCTCGTGGATCTAGTGGCACGACTGCTGAGCGTAAGGTTCTGGGAAACCCTAGAACTGGCAAAGTATTATTGAGTTATTCCGTGTGGAATTTATGAGTGGTAGCTCGGAGTCTGGATATGTGCCCGTTCGATGGCAATAAGCTCGCTCCCTATTACATGGGACTTAAACATAACTGTGCATCTCTACCCTACTCTTCGGGGAATACAGGTGTGATGTTATATTTTATGTTATTTAACATAACTCAAATAGGAGGAGGAGCTCGTGGCTAAATAATTACAGCCGCATAGACCGATCTTCCGGGTTAAGCCACGCTTGCCGAGGTTGGTCTGTGGATGGGTGACCATTTACCATAGCGAGTTTCCTCCGTGCCTCGGAAAGCACGTAAAGCCGTTGGTCCCGGCGGTCATTTGTAGATCTTTGACAGTCGTTACTGTTGGTCAGAAGCCAGAAAGTCTGACAACCAGTCTTACCAAGAGTATCGTATTACCCAGTTACTGGGTTGTGGAGGTCTGATAGGTAGTCGCTCCATGTAAAATACTGATATTCAGCTGCATCCGGTTCGACTGGAAGCCGACCCCAACATAGTTGGCAAAAGGCTAGGCAGATTGATTGATAACTTAACTCAAATAAAATTAATAAAACTTCTTAAATCCTAACTTTAATATTATAAATGCGAAAGTAAGTTTGTTTGTTTGTTACCTTTTCACGCCTAAACCACTGCACCGATCATCCTGAAATTTTGCATATACGTTGTCTGGTGTACAGAAACGGATATAGGGTACCTTTAATCGCGAAAAAAAGTACTGTTCACGAGGAAAACAACAATTACGATAATAGATGGCGCCACGTGTCTTTCGAATGTGATTGAATTATAGTATCCCGAAAAACATGGAATATGCTATAAACGACATCCACGCGGGCGAAGCTGCAAGCGACGTCTAGTATTCTATAAAATACTTTTTATTTGAATAAGGTAGCATTATTAGTTTCCGAGATATTAAGGTATATGTTGGTGACCCGGTTTCATTGCTCCCGAGTGTAGTTAGATTATGTGAAATAATCTAGTAATTTCCGTACTGTTGTTTTTAAATTAAAAAAGCATGTGGACAATTTATACTGCGTGTGAAATTTATTCTGTGAAAAAAGGCGAAACACTTGTATAAGTAGTACTAACATTAAGTTGGCTCTCTAAACGGTCATTTCACGTTGTTACGTCTCTTCTACTTTAACAGCCGGCTAAGTCAGGTAATAAAATTTAGTCCGGCGAACAATTCAGACGACGCCGCGACGTTAGTACCAAATGAATGCTCTAGTTCTATCATAAATCACAAGTTTTAATGGTTATTTATTCTGACTGTTCGAATCGAGCGATGGCAATCAGTCCGGAGACTATTTTTATGACCTGTACCGGATGCGCCATAAAGCGAAGCATAAAATCAGTAAGCCTCCGAGGGAGAAATATAAAAGTAAATAACACTTAGATTGGAGATTTAGGCACCGGTGCAGAGGGCGAGACATCCGCTCGCCGCTCCAATGAGCCGTTAACTCAGGAAACTCCATATTACATTGACCCGCACTTTTGATCATTTTAATGTACACGATGAGGAAAATATTATAGATATTTTTCCTGATTCCGAATATATATTATGAAGGTGAGTCCGCGATTTCGTTCGCTTCAACGCAGAATATTTTTTTGTTTCATAACTGCTTCACTTTCAGAGGATATCTATGCTACCTAGGGACGAAGAATTTGTTATTAAATTCGTTCTATTATGATTTACAGTGACTTCTTTATCTACATCAGTAATAATTGACATAGGATGGTTCCAACAACAACATTTCTTGTTGCTAATCGTAATTGTATAAAATATTGACGTCTCAGGGTGCCGAAACAAGACAACTCCAGTTTCATGGCTCTCAGCGTTGGTTATGGCTTTTAAAATTCACGACGAAGTAAACAGAAAGAATAATTCATGTCTTTCCGTAGTATCCATGTTTTTGTCTCCAACTTTACTGCCTACAAGTGACCCTCTGGGACGATCCCCGTAGACGTTACAAACCCTATGATAATCAGGACGCTAGCAATCGGATAGTGAACGTTCATATCAGTCAGATAAGCCGAATTTATGTGGACCCCTAACAAACAAACAAATAGAACATTTCTATTTATAATGGTGTTGCCGATATAATTAAACTACTAACCTAGTTATGTTACGATAATAATGATTCATACAAATTGAAGACTATTATTAGGAAACTCTATTATTATTATTTGTCTTATTTCTTCGTTCAAAATTCAGATCAGAATGTGCTTAATGAACCGATTTTAAACAAATAATATTTCTCATATAAATCAGTCCTACTTAATAATGCTATAAAATGTCACGAATCACGCTTCCGCTCAATTAAGTTGTATCGTTTAAACTTTGATAATATTACGTATTCATTGAAAATCTCACTGAATCTGTGAACGGCGTAATAAACTTCAAAACAGATAGGTATCTATTTGCCTTTGGCTTGCGGTAACCGACTGTAAATATCCATGTTTCTCGTCTGTCATTGACATTCACGGCGTTCTTAATGGTTCGTTAATTCGAGCGTCGCTAAACGTTTGTATTGATCGGTTTTATTGTTTTGACACTAATTTACAAGGAGGCATTATAAATAAACGTCTGCTTAAATACGGAAACACGCCAGCACTTTGTATAAAATATCACCAAGATACCTATATGTATATGTGTGGAAATCAGTGCATTATGTTCGTTCACCTTCATTGTGTACACATTAGCGGCTCAAGTTTTCGGGACCGCTTGTCAAAGAGGCGTAGATAAAGTCGCCGCGCGGATCACCTTGTAGGTACCTACATCAATCACCCTGACATGACTCCAGTTGTTCGCCCAAATGGATTATAGGAAGTCGGCGCCCCGCCCGCCCGAGGTGAGTTTCAGATTTGCTACGCGTCACCTACATGTAAACATTATTTGCCAAAGTGATGCGGTGACACGGCTAACTTTACAGAAGGATATCCTTACACGATTTTTTTGGGTATCGTCATCCTTATGCGGGTAAGACACGTGTATTTAACAAATACTTTGAGTCCTTTAATACATACCCTTTGTTGACACTTCGCGAAAAAGAAGAGTGAACGGAACAAAGTTGTAAAGGTTCGTGGTTATTTATGAGATCATTAGCGGGCCACTCCATGTCTTCGAATCTTGATCACGTTTTCAAACGGGACTCGATTGGGATTCGGATTCGAGGTCGACCAATTATCATAATAAAGTGGCGCATTTCCTTTATAAAGTAGGTTCGTGTTATTACCGGGGACAATCGTAAATTATTCAGTCCTCACAAGGATGATTTCGTAGCGAACCAGGTCGCAGGTTCAAGGTCTACCAAACTGTATTTTTTCAATATCTTTTCAAACTTTGACTAGGTACGTGAGAAATAAGTAAGTATTTCTTTCAATGCAAAAAATCTCAAAACATGAAAAGGTTATAGGATATATACCTACAGATACTTGGAGGTTTTGTTGAAGTTTGTATACCTATTGCTCGATTTTTTAGTAATTGTTAATATTTGTGACTTCAATTGAATTATTACGTTATCTAAATAACAAGTCGTAGACTAAAATGTACATTTAGAGCCAATTTTTCAACCGTCAGATAACTTTTATCTGATGAATAAATTGAACATTTTTAACATAATTTTTATACAAAAGCTGTCTAAACATCAAACTTATTTTTTAGATAGAATTTATCTGACGATTGAAAGCCCTTGCTATATACGTTAATGTAGCGATATAATGTTTGTATGTGCTAATATTTACGTAGTTTGTATTTATTAATAGCCATGCATTTACCTGTCCGTACTTATGTATGTGGACATTAGTCAAACCAGCTGTTAAGGCTCTCACTAGCCGCTAGCCTCGTGTCAGTGGCCGTTAATAGCGAGATAGGGGACGTAACAATTAGGAACTCGTGTAATATAATGGCTATTCATCATCACAAGCCATATTCATTAAATAAATCAGTGGAAATAAATAAATTCCCGAATCTATCCTATGAATATTTATTAACAATATTGACTTCCATTTCCCAAAATTCCATTGTTTACTTTTAAGCTTCGGCCTACATTATTTAGGTATTCCATTTATTATATCCGATTGTTCATAAACAAATTAATATCATCAGCAGATTTTCTGGATGCAAGCATCTCAAATCTGTAGTAAACTTCAAAGGCATGTTTGCATGGCAAACAAGCGCAAATTACGCGGCAAAATGATAGACGAAAAATTATTTTCGAAAAAATTCAAAAGATCCAATTAGCCTCGGGCACTCGAAAGGGTTTGTGGAATAGAAGGAGCAGTGACTAGCAAATATGGACGACGTTGAAATACGGGACGAATTTATATCCGGAGCCATAACTGATAGAATAAATTATCATGGGAAAACTTGTTCTGGCAACCACCCTTGCTTGTATAGTGAAATTTAGGGGTAATAAACATGATGCTACTTTTTGACACTATATACAGGTTGTTAACGAATTCGTGTAATTCCTTCAAACCGCGTGATCTACTGGTGACACTGATTGACCCTGCATATGTTTTTATCAAAATAAACAAAAAAAAGTTTTCAAAAACTGAAACATGGTATTCTGTATCTGAGTAATTTTAGCGTCCCAAGTTAACTGACTGTATGGAGCGATATCGGACTAGTCGTGCCCGTCAGCTGTGTCGCCGTGCCTTCATTCATTTATGCATGGCATTGAAATTTTTATCACATAAAAAAAATATTTGGGATAAAAAGAAACTTTTTTTTTTAATCAATCTGAATCCCCTGCGGGGTTAATCTGTACCATTAATAGATCATGTGGTTTGAAGGAATTACACGAATTCGTTAACACCCTGTATATTTATATATTTTTGAAAATATATTATTAAGACTGCCTCGTTGGTCTAGCGGTCGCAAGCGCGACTGCTGAGCGTGAGGTCCCGGGTTCGATTCCCAGGTCGGGCAAAGTGATATTGGGTTTTTCCATGTGGAATTTCTCAGTAGCAGCCCAGAGTCTGGATTTCTCAGTAGCAGCCCGAAGTCGTGGCCGGTCGATGGCAATAGGCTCGCCCCCTATTACATGGGATGTAAACATAACGGCGAAATGTGGGTGTACTATACATCTCTGCCAACCCTTCGGGGAATACAGGCGTCAGTTTATGTATGTATGTAAACTTGATGCGTTTTCCACTCTTTTTAGTGGCTAGCCCCTGTACAAGGTTAGTCGGAAAGGGGGTACTAATCCGCGAACCACTTAAAGTATCACTGATGACTGTTTCAAAGCGAGTGTTAAAATTAAAAAATTCGATAATTTTTATTTCCATGCAAAATGATTTTCATTTTAGTTTTTTCAAAAATTCTTCATCCCTTCTTGAGTTACAAATTCAGAAAATGGTGCTTCTAATTTATGACCCCAAATATGACCTAAAATGCAAACACAGCTGATCATAACTATCCTAACTGGGAATAGATAGATTTTAGCGTTTTTTTTTGAGATCTTTATTCACCAATTTCTCTTAAAATTTTGACTTTTAGAAAAAGTTGTAGAAAAAAGTTACTCATTATTATGGGTACTTTAACACCCTTTCAGATTAGTACCCCTTTTCCGACTAACCTTGTTTTTAGATCTTTGTTCACCAATTTCTCTTAAACTTTTGATATTTGGAAAAAGTTGTAGAACAAAAGTTACTCATTATTATGGATACATTAACACCCTTTCGGATTAGTACCTACCCCCTCTCCGACTAACCTTGTAAATCGGTAGGTATATAAAAACTGGAACGCCAGTTTACAACTAAACTAGAGAAGAAACTTCGATGACTGCAGTTAATTTAGCTTTAACAAAATAGTAAGTTAGTTATCTTCTATTTCAGTAACTTGTTAACTTTCTTCGTCTTCATGGTTATGATCTTACAAACGTAAGTATAGCGAGGTTAATGATTAAATAAAAGAAGAAGGGTCAACATTCACCCACGTCCTACAGCAAACAGAAGTATCACAAAAAAATTATCAAAATGGGTATGAAAAGATGGCATACTTCCAAACTCCATCCTTATAGTCTAATATATATATAAAAAAAAGGATATGAAAATTCGTTTAGGACAGTAATATCTACAATGAATTTATTAAAATATTGAGAAATGAGAAATACTTGGCTATCTTGACTTGACTTGAATTATTGAATTCCACCATCGAACAACTGAGGTTTTTTTCTCACTTGATCGACCGACCGAAATCAAAATACCTACAATCATTTTTGTAACTTGATTATTTAATTTATTGTAGTTGACATTTTATATCATATAGATATTATGCAATTTATTTATTTTCTACCATTTATTTAATCCATTTTACTGCGATTTAATACATTATTTTGTATATTTTACATTTTAATTATTGATTATATTTTGTGATGATAATTTGTCCATAACTTGAAATAAACAAACTTTAATTAATTTAATTATTGTTACAATAATTGGCCGAAAATCAAAGAAGAGTTTATGAAAAAAGAAACAGTAAACGTAATTTAAAATTACGTATTCTAAACGAAGATCTATAAGACTCGAGGCTATCACTAAATTAATATATTTAAAAGTAAGTGTACAAGATCAGTTACAATAGGAACCAATCATTAATATATTTTATGCGTTGCATCGATAACCAGTTAGTGCACAATGGATACTCAACAAGGGTCAAGTGGTCGCGAGGGGGAAATTTAATTTACTGTCGGGATCGTGTCGGAGTTTGTGCCGCTTTCGACTTAATTATTTTCGCATCTATGAACTATAATAAGATTATATCGTTGCTACGCCTAGATATTTTAGACAAGAAAAAATCGTAGCTAGATTAAAGACAATTTAAACAACGTTACCTAACATAACATCACGCATATATCCCACGAAAGGTTGGGCAGAGGTGTCTAGTACATCCTTACTTCGCCGTTATGTTTAAGTCCCATGTAATAGGGGGCGAGCCTATTGCCATCAATCGGGGACAGATCCAAACTCCGGACTGCTACTGAGAAATTCTACTTGGAAAAATCCAATACGACACGTTTGGTGCAGTGGCTGAGCGATTGGCTTCTGCGCTACGGGACGTGGGTTCGATTCCCGCACGGAAGAAAAATTTGTATCGCCTACAGATTGTTGTTTCGGGTCTGGGCGTTTGTGTATGTAAGATTTGTGTCTGTAAACGCACCCACGATATATGAGAAATCCAGTGTGGGGTAAAGTTTAAAAAAAAAAAACTTTGCCCTACCTGGGATCCAACCCAGGACCTCGCGCTTGCAACTACTAAACCAACGAGGCAGTCGTTATTTAATTCGCTCCTAAAATGAAATTCCATTATAGTTATTCTATTTTAGAACTTATTTGCGAAGTAAGCTCTCTGTTAATGTTACCGCGCATGTTGTGAGAATTAACGGAAATGGACTAATATCGAAACTACTGGGGTGGATTATCAATTTGTCATATTACTAGCACGTTATTACTATACCTTGATTGGCACAAAGCTTGAAATTTAATTAATGTGATGTTCAATTCACACCTCAATAAACATCAATATGTAAATCACTGTATTAATCTCACAACTACATTTAGAAAGCTAAATAAAATGACTGAGAATATTTGTAGTATAATGAAAACACAACATTTATACAGGTAGGAAACCAAGATGGTAAAAAAGTAGGCAGCCTCCCAAGGGAAAACCCTAATTTCTACCGGATAAAAATTAGGGCTCCCTTGAGATAAGCAAAAAATCAAATCCACGAGAACGTAGCCGCAAGCGAAAACTAATTATGATGTATATTTAAACTACTTGTTATCTGTTCTTTAATATTCTGTTGTAGAAAATGTAAATGAAGAGGCTGGAAAAGATTAATGAAGACAGCCAGATTTTATTACCGAAAAGTGAAATATTAACTAAGAAAACATACCTCTAACTTCTCCTTAAAGATCGGCAACATATTATCTACTACTCTGGTGTTGCAGATGCATTTCAATTATAAAAATAACCGATAATAATAATATACGCTGTTCAAGATCCCGATGGGCTACTGCTAATGTATTTTAATATTAAAATATTTGAAAATATAATTTGTATGTATATAGATGAATAAAGGAAATAATACATATATTTTAACTTACATAACGTTTTACTTTATAGATTCAGTTTTCACCTCAGTTTTTCTAACATTGTAAGGAAGAGTTGTAAAGAAGATACACATAAATTTCCCATAAGGCATAGTTGAAGTTTTACATCGTTATAGTAGGTACCTATCCAAGCTATATCGAAAAAGATAAAATATATGCATCCGGCAGAGCTGCGGGCGAGAAAAGCGAGCGCTCAAATTGTGTTCCTACATTTCTAAAAGCCCCGTTGCGAATACGGCACAACAAAGTTTGTAGATATTTATCAAATCGTCTTTTCTGTTTCGACCAAACCGAACCAGGTATCTTACATTTTGGTGCTATTGAGATACGGCATCAGATGGCCAATAAATGCCTCAAAATAAATGTTTTCATTTATTTCTTTTCTTATTTTTTTGTGGAAATCGCGATTTACAAATCTATATAAATAAAAAGAAAAGTCCTGTCTGACTGACTCATCAACGCCCAGCCCAAACTGAAATTTTGCACAAGAATAAGGAAGGATTTTTCGAAATTCAACCCCTACAGGAGTTAAATAAGGGATGAATGTTTGTATGGAAAATCGTCACTTAACGGGTTCAAAACTTCACGCAAGCGAAGCTGCGGGTAAAAACTAGTGAGACATAAAAGATGAAGATAATTACTGCATTAGATACTTGCTTCATGTCATCAAATGCCGTGTGTATAGTGCAATAAACGAAGTTTACGTCTATTCTCTCTCGGGTATAGCTAGCTGAACCTCAGGTGTTCCTTATGATTCTATAGAGATCATAACTAGATTTTATATTCATTTTATATTCTTGGAATAAAAATAGGAGAAAAAGCAATTAATATTTAAATGTTTCCACTTTTTGAAGCAATTCCCTACGCCATAAACACATCTCTGGAAATCACATCGAGGAAAAACTTTTTGATATTAAAGTAGACGTGATAAAAACTAACTTTAATAGCCGATTCCTATGATTACCGAACGTTATTGGTGAAAATAAGGAATCTTGTATCTTTACCAATAATGAAGCAATACCTCATAGGTTTGCATAGAATAACCTCCGATATGTGAGTAGCAATCGCACTTAAAATTAGACAAAAAAAATGCTACGATTGGTAAGTAAAACGATTCGTTTTTGGCTATAGGACCAGGAACATGTAGGGATTATTTCAGTTTATCCTTTTAACTAAGTTTTGGACACTTACCTCCGGTTTCTGAATTGAGGATTCGGCAATACTTAAGTACTATTTGAGTACGGAGTTGTCAAAAAATTGCTTTAAAATCCGTCACTTTTTTGACAACTCCGTACTCAAATGTTATTTAAGTGCTGCTTATCCTAGAATTCTCAATTCATTTTCTTATTGGACAGCTTCATTTAAAATCACAACTTACCGCAATCTGAAACATCCATTATGTGTGCTTCTCTGAGTGAGAGTGACTATGGGGCTTCCATAGTGACAAAAAGCAAAAGCATCGATTTTTTAAAAAAAAAAATCCCTTTTTTCAGTATCAAAGACTATCACTATACCTAAATGAGTTTATTTTCCCATAAAAAAGTACGTGTCAAACTAAAGTTAGTGTGCAGCCCTGCACACTTAACTTTGCTGCACGCTGAGCTTTGTGTATTCCATGTATTTAAATATATTTTATTAAATATCCTTTTATACAGGCATGGTGTTTGTTTGATTTGAAAGCACATCTAACGGATTTATTTGTTCCACGTAAACGACACGCGAAAGCACTTATTCTGTGCCGAGGTGATGTTTTTGTTTCTAACACATTTTATTTGTACTCCCTATTAGTGATGTACCGAGTCGGCCATTTAAGGTATTCGAATACTTTAGTACTCGTTATAAAAATAATTTAGTATTGGAGTACTATGTCAGGTATTCGAGTACTTCACAGGATTCGAGTACTCTTATGTTTCTCACTTCCAAAAACACCAGCAAAAATAAAAAATGAGTCATAAAATACAAATCAGTTTTATATATCAGTCAATAAAAAGTCAGTATCAAGTGCAACGCATCCTAAGAATGATGCTGATGGCAAAAATGTAGTTTTTGTGTGTTGATCGTTCAATTTTCGCCGAGAACAGTTGTGTTTTTCGCGACCGCGCGCGTACCAACAGCGTAAAGTGCTAACGCATCACATTAAAGCCGTCCAAAAGAGCGCACAGCAATGACCTAGTTACTGCATAGTGCATAATGTTGAAGAATAACGGTGATTAATATTGATAAGGCGAAGTTTACACTCGCTTTGATTTTATTATGAGTTCGGAAAGGAAGGAGATTTAAAAAAAAAAAAACTAACAACAGAGACTGAACATTTGTTGTACAGTCAACATCAAATATATCGGGACGAACAGACTTTTCATAATTATCTAAACAACTAAAGAAATTAAACGTTATCTCAATGGGATAAAATTCTTATCAGAATGACAGTTGTCGTGTACTGTGTTCATTCTGAAACAACCCTTGTGTCATTGAGATATAATTTAATTTTCTTAGTTGTTCCGATCATTTTGAACAGTCTGTTCGTCCCGATATGTTTGATGCTGACTGTACAAGTATTTTTGCTAATAACGAGATCAACATGAAAATCTAGAAAGCCTCGTAAATGATTTGAAAGGTCAGATAGAGATCCTCCAACAACAGATGAAATGTCAAGCGCAAAACCCAATAAAACTAAGTGCAACCACATTGGAGACTTCTTCGCCATCTGTAGAATATGCCACGGATGAAGAAGATCTTGCACGAGAAACAGAGTGGATACGGGTAAAAATGAGAAAAAAAAAAATCGAACACTTCACACGCTCAAACCACTCAATACATTTGCAATGAAGAGAACACAGGCAAGGAAAAAATATTAGGTATACAACGATTTCAGAACAAGGTACTGAGGGAAATGGTAAATGTACCTTGGTACGTAAGGAATGACGATCTTCATCGGGACCTTAAAGTAGAGTTCGTCCATAAAGTAATTAGAAAGTATGCAGAAGCTCACGGACGTAGGCTTCATCGTCATGTGAACGTCGAGTCAATCCAGTTTCTCGACCACACGAACATAGTGAGAAGACTCAAAAGAACAAAACAGTTCGAGCTAGTGTTTAGTGATAGTGAATAAGTGTCACGTAGTACAAGTGCTACACATAAAGAACACATGAACAAAGTGTCTTCGCCTTAATAAAGACAATAAGAAAAGTGCTATTGGACACATTCTTGGTAAAACACAATTTAACCATTTAAGTTATAATGAAATTACACATTAGCCTAATTTTATGGCTAGATTGTAATAAGATTAGGGCATAAAGTCATGAAGCGCACTAAGAAAGGAAAAAAAAAACTAGTTTCTTCTTGTTTTTTTATTGACTGATCAATAAACTGATTTGTATTTGTACTTATTAGGTTTCTACCTGTATTTTTCGGATGGTAGAGATAGGTCCTTACGAATTGACTATATGGGCAACAACGTAAGATCGCGATTTAAGTACTCGGTTCGGTATTCGAGTACTATGAATAGTCGAAATCTTTACTCGAGTGTGGAGTATTCGAATACTTTTATTCAAAAACTCGAGTACATGAGCATCTACAAGGTACTTGAGTCTACCTGACTCGGCACATCACTACTCCCTATACGTTTTCACATGTTATGTTAGGCTTTAGAAAGTATTTTATCTACACGGCATGTTCGGAATAAGGTCGTTATCTGTAGCCTTTTCTTAAATATGTTCTTTCTGGTCGGCTTGCAGTTTGCAGTTTTATCAAAAGCTGCCGAATATAGGTCGTAATGTTAATTAATATATTGTATTAAAGGCATAGGCTTCCCAGGTAAACGGAAAAACTTACATGCATTAGGTGCACAATAAAATATAAACATATTAAAGGTTATTATTTCAGCAAATATTTTGATATTCGACGATTATGTAAAAATGCTAATTGGACGTAATATGGTCCTTAATTTAGGCCCTTGTAAGCGAACTCTGATAGTACATTAACAAAACTACGACATAGTATAAAAATATTTGTGTCAATCAATAAAAAGAGCTCAAAATTTAATCTCTGTCAGTCATAAGCTACGACTCAATCGCAATGTAATAAGTTATTGAGTATAGGTCATGTTGAGATTGTGTTGTGTTATTGCATGTTGTCTTGACTTTTTTGTTTTCGGCGCTATAAATTACTTTTATATATTTGAATCAGGTTGTTTCGTGTTTTAAAAGCATTTCATTGTTCGAAGCGTGCAACGTAGTTACGTCGAGAAAATGGAATGGTGCATTTCGCTTCCTGTGCCTTGGGCTGCAAATGAAATGGTTACGGAAGAATTTTTATGTTCACATTGTTTTCTAGAACTAAATCTGTGTTTGTTGTCATAGTTTATACAATATTTTGATTTAAAAGAAATGTTAATACACATTCTTGTGAAGCTTTTTATTTGGGTAAATTTGCCATCGTATCGACGTCGACAAACCGAAACCTTACCTATCGCTTACCCTTTGGGTGATGGAAAGGAAAAAAACGAATGCGCAATTTCGCTATACAAAAAAGATTTGATGTATCCTTGTTCTGGCTGTTACATCAATCACGCGCCACATTCTCGTCGTCGTCACTTGTGAAGCATAAATAAAGCATTGGAGGCTTCCGACATCCCCCGTATTGATGTATTCACAACACAAACTGGTTCCTACTTATTGTCAGAAACACCGTTTCTATAATGTAAAAAGATACATTAGATTCATCGTTTCCGAACATGTTACCGACATTCGTATGGAATTATTACAGACGGATTTAAACAGAATGGAATTCATTTATTATTTAAGTTATGTGTTTCTTAACATTTTTATTTGTTCTAAGTTACTTTTCGACGTACGCTTGTAATCTGTATCGACTTTTTCTTTACAGAGGTCTAATAGAGCTTAACATTCTTCTACGTGTGTTAGGGAATTTGATACGTCGAAACGTTTTTTATCTTTTCCTTTTAGTCTCATACGATCATGAAAAATTGTTTCGAAATACTCAAGAATTATTCGAACAGGCTATCAAGTAGCAGTATTCAGGGCGAATATTCAAACTAGAAATGATGGAGAACAGAATATTTGTCCGGATCGTAGTGTGGGCAAAGCGATCTGGGTAAGACTACGATTAGCAATACGAATTTTATACCGATACTCAGAATGAGTTTTGAATTTTCAACTTTCAGCTTGTTGCTTTAAGGTATTCATTGGAACGAACTCTTTGTATGGCAATTTCAGGCGATTTTCAAAATACCAAGAATTCTGTCCCAATTATTTCGTACCTTGGTTATTCAAATGCACCTTTGCGATATACTCAACTATGTTTTATGTGTTATCCGATTAACTGAGGTCCAATTTAGCTGGCAAAGGCTCATGTTGCTGGCTGTCAGAAGGTACCTATTTATTTAACGAGAATTGACGTGAATGCCAAATATTATAATGAACTTGTTTGAATTACACGTTTCGATGTTATGATCTTATTATTCTTGTGGTAACGAAACACTTTTGTTAAACTTGGGAACATTATAATTACAGAAGATCTTTGTTCAAAGTATCTATTACGTCTGCGTAGGTAGGTAGTGTCGGAGATGCTAAAATGAGACTATCTTTTGCTCGCTCAAAGAATTCACTAAAGTGTTTTTTACATTTAGGTATACATTAATATCTTATAACTAGCTGTACCTGTAGCTGTATACGTTGCAATGCCACGTAAAGAAAAAAAGTTTAGTTTTAAAATCTTTTTATTGGAGTGCTTTTGGATACACAATATTTTTGGTTTTTCTGTCGTACACGAATAAGTCAAACGGTTTCCCGACACGTGAGCAAGCCTCATATAGTTGTCCATGTGAGAAGCATGGATTTTCCAAATTTGGTCCACACACTTGTAGTGATTGTTCTGCTTTGTTTTTGAATTTCCAAAAATTGCGATAAATAACTAAATAAATAAACAAAAATATCTAGGTATGTTTAAATGTTTTATATGGGAGTCATAGTCGGAACAAAACATCGTATTTCAATGTTAAAATGCGTTTAGAATAAGATCTAATTGTCATTTTCGTATATTATAGATAGATAGATAGATTGATAGATATACTTTATTGTACACTAAAAGAAATAAAACAGTAGGAATACATGATCAAGAATAGTACAAATGGCGGTCTTATCGCTTATTTTATGTTTCAATAAATAAATTTTAAAATCAAATCAAATATCTTGTCAACAGTATGTTTTTCTATATTAATTGTAAAGTAGATCTAAGAAACGATTATGACCGGCAAAGCAGTCCATGATTGTGACTGGTAACGAAGGGACCCGTTTTACGGTGAACTTTTTCAGTAATATAGTACAGTCACGCGCACGAATATGTACACATGTAGCGAAAGTCAAGTGATTTTCTCCCTAAACACGATTGAATTTACGAAATATTTTAAATGCTATGCAAACAATATTTCAAGCTTTCCATTCAAACTCCTTTGTTAATGCAATTTATAATTTCACTACGTGTATACATGTTGGTGCTCGTGACTGCACAGCCTGGTTAAAAAGTATGGGTTGAGACAACAATGAGTAAGTACGAAAACAAAGCAAAAATGCAACGAAAAACTTAATTTAAAATTGTTTCCTTTTAACGCTAAAAGAAAACACGTTCGTTAGAATGATTCGGAGAAAAACGAAGTGTTTACGTGAAGTGGTAGGTAGTAGAAAGCGGAAGCGATGAGCGGAATGCCGGTTACCACCTGTCGCACTTTCAGATCGCAGATCTAGCGGGCTGATTGAGTGGTACCGCCTCTAAAGGCGGGTATTTCAAAAAATAGAACTGAACATGCATGCCCCCACTGTTTTGCAGGTTTTCCGCCTCTCATCCTTTTTAATTTACCAGGAAAAATTATAATTACATTTATTTACCTTGCCAGCCATTATAGCATAGACTGTTGCCCGCTGAAATAAACGATCCAAATAATATACTTCAATGATCACCTTAATACAAATTTCGTCGATGCGTGATATTTATTTAAAAATAAAATCATAAAGCTTAAATTATTTGTAAGCGAATAAGGTTATAACTATTTTAATAAAATCGATGAAAAGTTAATGAACATATTTCGCGGCATGAATATGTATGTCCTTTGAAAAAGTCATAAAATTTGCGGTTGTGTTATTGGAGTTGCATGAGTAAAGCTTCGGCTCATCTCACGTTATGAACACAAAATGAGTAAATACGAACTTTTGGGGGGCGCGCAACAATGAAAATGTCACTTTATGAAATGGGCCCGAGTTGATTAATGGAGTTAGAGTGGGGTGTTGTTCGGACCTTCTTACTTGTTTATTCATTCATTCTGGAACACCGTGTGGTAGGACGTCGTAAATATAAATATCAACTATGCCGCGGTACGATGACTGTTGTATCGTGTAATGTGAAGTACCGATTTGTTTTGGAAATGTGTATTTACTTTGTTTTCGTATAGATTCAAAGCCCTATTAAATTTTATGCTATAGAAAATGTTACAATAAACCTCTACTTTAAAAGTAGAGGTATTCTATAACATTTTGAATTCTGATTTTATATTTTAAGTTAGCAATTTTCTTGGGTTTCTCTTAGTAAATTGCTATAAATACTGCTACAATCCTATGTTTTATAAGTTAAACGTTAAAGGGTTAGGGTAGAAAAGTTTATCAGTTCCGCGTTGTCAATTATTTTATGTAAGATTCTGAAAAGGGCGGGACCCATAAATTGAGAACATAATTTAGAAGTTAAACTTGGATACAACTTGCTTCCATCAATTACTAGAACAAGTAATGGAACATTGAGATTAGATACACAAATCTTAGTAAACGTCTAGAAAATATAGCAATCTATCAAGTTTCTGTTTGAAACTTGAATGTTAGGGAATTAGCCAAATCTGAAACTACCCCAGTTTACAGAGATAGCAAAATACAACGGTCTTACTCCGTCGTTGACATGCTTATCTATTGTATAAATACTGTATTGCGACTAAAGTTGTGTTGACTGAAGGAACAAGGGTATCTTCTTCAGATTCGAATATATTATGAATAAGAAATCCCTCTGTTCCCTTTAGTCATTGATTATTTAATCAGAGCGGTCCGGGACAGGACAGTAACTATAAATGTCGTATGACGTGATAACAATGCGATAGACGGTTTATGAAACAGCTCCGGACTTGATAAATGACCCGAGCTGGTTCGAGGCGGACGCACCAATTTATGCATAGCCGTCATCGGCAGGATTACAATGCTTCATGGTAAAACGACGCCATGGTACGAAGAATACATTGGCCTTTGTTTATAAAGATTTTTACATAAAAATCCCATGAAAAAATCCGTACAGGGAATAGTGAAAAATATAGTTTCACTTCAATGTCATCTGTATTTATTAAAAGTCGTAATTGTGACAATAAACGAGCGTAGTTTTTCAAAACTTACTTTTAATATAGGGAAGCTATTACTTCCGCATATTTCCCCCGATTTTTATATTTTTCGGTTATGAAGTCGCGAAAGGGGAGAACCTTTTGTGTAAGGGGACCTCGGAGGTTCATAACTCTCAGTGGAAGCGTCGAATTAAAAAAAAAGATCTCAACGGGGCGGGGAAAATTTTGTGCTTTTCCACATGCGAGGGATTTGTAGTAGTTTAGTCAAAGGCTTCAAATAAAATACACCTATATGCAGGTACCTACGCGTATTGTATAAACGGTTTTTTACTTTTAATATGTGTTATATTTATTTACCTAAAGATATACATACTTATTTGTGTAATGTCTATTAGAAAACTTTTTCATTTAGTCATATTATTTAATATGCAACCTGAGACTTCTAAAAATAGAAGCACTAGGTATCGGCAACTGGCAAGGTCATTCAATCATTCAAGGAAGGTGCTAAAATAGATATCTACTTTTTACAATATACCTATCAATAACAGGTAAATAATACAATAGTACCGCAAAAAGCCCAAGAAGGTGTGCACTACAGAATTAAAAAGGTTCAGTAAATATTATCACTTGGGTTGCTTTGAATGATATTGTATTTCGATATGACGCTGCAGAGCATTGAAAGTGATGTTTAAATAGGTTGCTAATCCCACCAATATTGAAATATCTGCGACAATATTCAGCCTGAGAGCTGTGATCCGCTTTTATTAAAACACCGTTTTATATGAGGAACGGTAGGAAAAAATATTGTCTCCGGTTTTTATGACACTGTTAACAATATATCCAACCTAGGTACCGATTTCGAGAAAGTGTGATTTTATTTTCTTTCTCGCAAATGTAAGAAAAATATGCCATATATTTTTTATACATTTTCTTTATTAAATTATACAATCGGTACTAAAATAATACATTTTCGCTTTATCTTAATTCTGAATCTAGAATAAATAGATCTTCTATCGTCTACGTTAATTTAACGTTGAAATGGATGTATAATTAGACTTTGATAGGCTTGCAAATACGAATCTCTTAGATGAGTAAATGTATTATACAAATTCTGAATCATCATTGAATTTGAGAACCTTCATTGTATATTTAAATAGTTGTTTGGTGTAGGTATAAGGGGGTATTTCACCAACCTATCAATAATGTAGTCCGTAACTATTTACCAGATAAGCTAAATGTGACCTATAAAATAATATGATATTTATGTGTTCAATAATCTCATCATTATCACTATTGACATGTGGTGAAATGCAAATGTTAGCTATTGAAAAGTTTAGAGACCGAATAAGCTCAATGATCATTTAATGATAGGTTGGTGAAATACCCCCTAAGTATGCCGTTGTATGAAAGTTCTTCTCCTCTCGTGTCAGCACGAGCTATACGAAAATAGCTCATGCTGTGGTGAAAAGATTAACCAGTCAGCAAGGTTGGTAGCGGGGCTGACTGCCCAGGGTGCGCCGGACGTACTGAAGTATCGTCACTCGTGGAGGCTCTTTTCATGCACCCCAAATGAATAAAAGTTATAATAATAATAAAATTGTGTATAGCCAAGAATAAATTTCGTGTATTGAATAAACATAGACAATATACTGACAAGTTACAGTTGCCGGTTAGCTTCAAACTAGAGTTTGTGTGGCCCCTTGGGGCATTATTAATTTGTGCAAAACTAGTAACTTATAGCAAACTGTGCAATGCTTATAGTGTGTGTAGACAATGTGAAGCGTTATCTTACTCTATTGTGATAAAGTACACCCCAAAACGTTGTGTTATTGTATGTTTTGAATGTGATATCTAGTGTGGTTTTAATGAAAAGGGCAGCAGCAGCGTTCATTTCATGTCTTAGTAACATATTATTATACATACAATTGTGATACTGACGATACTGACAGACCGTCGTTGGGGACGACTTCTATGATGTAGGTTCAACAGTGGATACTCACGAGCTGACATTATGACCTTTAAGACTATGAACTTTATCATCATCATACTTACTGTTGAACATGGCCTAGTAGACTGGCCATATTCTCAAGTCATGCTAAGATCTTTTTTTAGAGTTCCGTACCAAAATGGTAAATAAGAAAACCTTAGAGCCATTACGCATTGTCGACTGGTCGCCGGAGACTTGGTCTCTTTTCGACCAAAACATAAGGAAAGTCGCCCGGGCGACCGGTGACCAATAGAAGCACGGGTTCAAATGGAAGCGTTCACACTGCGAGCAACTGTCGAGACGACCGGACGTCGCGCACAAAATGGCTCAGGCTTTCGATACAGAGAAATTAATATTGGAAATACTATTCCGAAAAGCTTTTTGGGATTTATGCAGTGATCAATATTCCAATCGGGATACCCAATACTCTCTTGCATTTCTTTTCTTTTTTTTTCTCTTTATAATTAGTAATGCTACTTGAAAAAATATTTTTACTTTCATTGCAATAGGGATCGAAGTGCGAAGTTGAAATTTTAAAATAGGGGTACTAGGTGAAATGTGGTATTATAACAAAGGGCTTCCTTTGTAAATTGATAAAGTTTATTTTTTATTTTCATTTATACTGCATAGTTTTTGACTTAATATGATGATAAATGTCTGTAAAAACACCATTCCCACCTTATCTCCAAAATTTGCAAAGTGAAAAATCTGGAATAAATTATGATGATAGAAGTTTATGTAAATATTACAGGAAAAGTAAAACGATGTCTGTAACAAGCATAGTTTTTTAAAAATCAGCAATAACCTTTACATACAAACTTAGCTGAGCGGTTCCAAAAAATGAAAATCTAACTTTCCAGGATACGGAACCCTCTGGGCCAGTTTTTAGGGTTACGTGGGTTTTAGGGTAACTTTACCCAAAAGGTAAAACGGGACCCTATTACTAAGGCTCCGCTGTCCGTCTGTCTGTCCGTCTGTCACCAGGCTGTATCTCATGAACCGTGATAGTTAGACAGTTGAAATTTTACGGCTGATGTATTTCTGTTGCCGCTATAACAAGAAATACTAAAAAACAGAATAAAATAAATATTTAAGGGGGCTCCCATACAACAAACGTGATTTTTTTGCTCGTTTTTGCTCGATATTGATAACGGCAACAGGTAGACGCTTGAAATATTCACAGAATATTTAGTTATATATAGGGGCATGTGCTCTACCCGTGGACGATTTCCAGAATTTGACAAAAAAGTATTTTTTAAAAAAAAACCTCATACTTTTATCATGAAATTATTTATCGTACGGCTTAGTAACTAATCAACTCTTAATAATTATCAGTCTCCAACGCGATGACGGAAATAATTGCTCAGATAATTAAAGATTTTCAAAAACCCTTATTTTGTCCCTAGGTACAACGTACAAATGTACCTATGGACAGCACAAATGTACTTATGGACGGTAATGTACCTGTAGACAAGCATTTAATATTGCAAAAAAACAGGTTTTTGTAGCGATAATTCTGGAAAACGTTGTCGATAACATCAAAACCATCCTATACCAGCCATTTTGTATAAATGCCAGCTTTTAAGAGTATTTTATTTATTTTTTGCACAGGAAACTGGTAGACAAGTTCCCGGACTTGTTTGGAATCTAGACCCATATGAATGTAGGCTGCTTTTTCTAAATATTCACGTAACATCATTTCTTCATGCTCTTGTAACACTTTTTTTACGTCATTCTTCAATAATATAACGATAAATCTATCTAATAATTAATCTATAGTTTTTTCATTGATATAATGATCTCATGATAATATTTGTTGAGTTGAAAATATTTCAAAATTATATATTTTGGTATTTTGTATTTTTCAGACACCCTACGATCTAAACATCCACTTTTGACTTCTATAACTGCTTCGGAGAGAGTATCTGGACATATTTTATCCCGTTTTACTCCGGTTTTACTACGAGGCACAAAAAAAAAACCCAAAACAAATGTAGTAATTTGTCTGTGTAAATTACTGTCCACAGATGCAACCGATATTATGTACCTATGGACAGTCCACAGGTACATTCATTCCCCCGTCCACAGGTACAAATATTAAGACATAACCTAGAAAGGGTTAAATCTTTCTACAGAGCATTAACAGAATCGCAGAATGGTCCTTATTGCAATGAAAAACAACGAAGTTCTGTAAATCATCTACAAATTATACTTCTAGTTTAAGTTATCTCACAGAAAAACACCTTGAAAATGTACAAAAAAACTTACTTTTTCAAATAAAAATGTTTAACAGCACATAACAACAGATTTATCACTGACAGCTTAGTGACAGTTAGTCAGTGTTGCCATTCGTCAAAAAAAGTTTACGAATGCGTTCTAACTACGAATTTACGCCGTTTGGTTTTTGAAATATTGGTAGTGTCCATAGGTAAAGCCGTCCATAGGTACAACACTTGACCCTACACTTTAAAAATAAATAGTTAAATTAAAATAAAACAAACATTTAAGGGAGACTCCCATACAACAGACATGATTTTTTTGACGTTTTTATAGATAATGGTACGGAACCCTTCGTGCGCGAGTCCGACTCGCACTTGGCCGGTTTTTTTTATTTATTATGGTTAACTTTTGCATATATTCTGTAACTAGCCTATTTTATTCACATAACCTCTAGTTTCACGTGATTTCCGCCCTAGAATACTTACCAATACTTTTCCCCTTACGCAAAAGCGTACGGACACCGATAATGCCAATTTATAGTATATACTTAAGCCTTTTAGTGGGTCTCTGTAATGAATGCATAATTTTTCCGTAAAGACGGGAATGATTCCTTTTATGTTCTACCTAACAAGTATTAATGGTCTCGGCCGCACTACCTTTGCAGAGATTCTGTCATTTGCGAGCAATTACCGTCGCCCTCGTTTACTAAATTGTGTAAGATATGATTAATAACGTTTTTATTAAGAATCCACTTAGTTTTGAAGTAAAAAATGTGAGCCGATCATTCTTTTCAAGAAATTGTAAGGGTATACTTTAGGTGCTGCCTCGTAACTGGCTAGATACGACTAATTTGTAAGCAGGTATTTTAAAACCAAAAATAATGCAATAACATTTGTTTGTGTATGATTCAGCGTGATGACTATGCATATCAATGCTCTGCCTGCCTATAGCTAACTACCTTAGTCCTATAGGTAGAAACTTTTCTTTCCACTTCAATAAATTGTACTAACTTTTCTTGTATACAGGGTGAAATTGAACACTCGACAAACCGAAATGGGAGATTGTACTCATCACTATGAACAACTTTTACTATGGGACCAAAAGGAAATCGCGTAAAAAAAATCTGCTGTTCCCTACATTTTGACGAGTTATGCGAACATAAACGTAGGGAATATCTGTTTTTTTTGTTCGCGATTTCCGGTTCGGTCCCATAGGAAAAGTTGTTCATAGTGATGAGTACAATCTCCATTGATTGAGCATTTCGGTTTGTCGAGTGTTTACAATTTCAACCTGTAGAGTTTAATAACATAAGGTGTGGCGTAGGCCAATAGTATATTTTAAATGTATGTATAATATATATATTTCAATAGATATCGTAAATATTTGTTTTGTATAGTATCATATTGTAAGTAAATATTTCATGTTATATCATTATATAAATAAACTATAACAATAGGAATCTGTATAAAGTATAATAGTACACATTGTATTAATATCAAAATTTTATATTAGTTTTATATACAACGCACGATATTTTTATTAGTAGTGACGAATACACGACGCAACGTCACTTGACCTTGTGCGGCCGGCCGATGCTTTTTTATGCAATTTAAATCCTCCCGTTCTTCAGTCCTAAACCATCATCGGTACTGAACGCATGTCCATCGCTTGCGCATCGGCTTAGCATAACTTACGTTTTCTCGCTATTGTATATCAATTATTCGGTTATAAAGACTTTCTCCTATCTCTCCTTCTATTTCTTAGTGCGTGTACTTCAATAATTCTGTAACTGTTCTTCTACCTACCGCTGTGTTTTCTATACCTGTGTTTCTAACTGTGATGTGAAATAAACGCTAAATTCTTCTGTGCTTCATATACGGACTTATTATTTCTATTCTCTCGCTACTTGCTACACGCGCTAAACTGGTGACCCCAATTGTTCACAAGAATAAAAAACCTAAATGTCGACCGAGGAGAAACAAGATGGCGCGCGAGTTTTCGGCGAGTCATGCCGCATCGGCGTACGGGTTCCACCTTTTTACCCTGAAAAGCCAGCACTGTGGTTTGCCCAGCTGGAAGGACAATTTGTGCTGGCCAACATCACAGTGGACACCACAAAATTTTATCACACCATCGCGCAGCTTGAGCCTCAATATGCCGCGGAGGTTGAGGATGTAATCACCTCACCACCGGCGAGCAACAAGTACGAGAAGCTGAAAGCAGAACTGGTAAAACGACTGTCGGCTTCCCGAGAGAAGAAAGTGAAACAGCTGCTCATTCACGAGGAGCTGGGGGACCGGAAGCCTTCACAGTTTGTCCGCCATCTTCGGAACCTGGCGGGCCCCGATATGCCAGAAGACTTCTTGAAGACAATATGGACGAGCCGTCTGCCACAAAGTACGCAAACTATTATAGCGTCACAGCCGAAAGCCTCGCTAGAGGAATTGGCAGAGTTAGCGGACAGGGTACAGGATGTCGTCACGCCGAATCTTCAAGTTGCTTCTGCGTCCAGTGCGGTACCGGGGGGCAGCGTCGTGGAGGCCATGGAACGGCAGATCGCTGCGCTTACCCTGGAGGTTAAGGCTCTGTCATCTGAAGTCAGGGGGTCACGAGCGTCTCGATCAACTCAACGGGATCGTTCGGATAGCAACCGAAGACACCGTTCCAGCTCAGCGAGGTCTCAGTCGAACTATAGGAAGTACCCCCAATGCTGGTATCATGCAAAATTCGGTAACAAAGCCAAGAGGTGCGTAAAGCCATGTGATTTCGCGGGAAACGAGACGGGCAGTCGATAATGGCGACAGACGATTGCCCTACCACCGGTCGCCTGTTTATTACCGATATGACATCCAAACATCAGTTTTTAGTGGATACCGGTAGCGACCTTTGTGTATTTCCCGTTAGCAAGATCAAGCAACGGCTAACAAAAACCGAGTTCGACTTATGTGCTGCTAACGGGACCAAAATAAATACTTACGGCTATGTTAATCTAATTCTTAACCTAGGGTTGCGCCGTGACTTCGCTTGGCGATTTGTTATAGCAGACGTCACTAAGGCAATAATAGGCGTAGATTTTTTGTGTCACTTTAACCTTGTTGTAGATTGCAGGAACCAACGTTTAATGGACAATAGCACTAGCCTTGTTACCGGGGCTTTGCCTGCGTATCCTTCGGACATTGTTTCTTCGGTAAAGGTGATTACTGGTGAGTCTGTATACCACAAAATACTAGGTGAGTTTCCTAGCATTACTCGCCCATCCGGTACACATTTCGCACCCACTCACAACACACTACACTACATACGTACAACTCCAGGACCACCCGTTTCATGTACTCCACGTAGGCTGGCACCTGACAAATTGAAGATCGCGAAGGAAGAGTTTGCTTCTATGCTGCAAATGGGCATAGCCAGACCTTCCGACTCCCCTTGGTCTTCTCCACTTCACTTGGCTGCCAAAAAAGATAATGGTTGGCGTCCTTGCGGCGACTACAGAATGCTCAACGCCAGGACTATACCGGATCAATACCCGATCCGCCATATACATGACTTCGCTCATAGCCTTTCAGGGTGCAAGGTCTTTTCAACAGTAGACCTGGTAAAGGCCTATAATCAGGTGCCTCTTAATCCGGAAGATATTCCCAAAACCGCAATCGCAACGCCTTTCGGGCTATTTGAATTTCCGTTCATGACGTTCGGTTTGCGTAATGCTGGACAGACCTTTCAGCGTTTTGTGGACGAAATGCTGCGTGGGCTCGATTTTTGTTATGCCTATTTAGATGATTTTCTGGTCTTCTCGCGGGATGAAGAGCTTCACAAAACTCACCTGAGGGAACTTTTCACCAGACTGAAGGAATACGGTATGGTAATTAACACCTCTAAGTGCATCTTTGGAGCCTCAGAAGTTAACTTTTTAGGTTACCATATTTCAGCTGATGGTACCAGGCCCCTGCCTGCCAAGGTACAGTCGATCCGAGACTTCCCAGCGCCAAAGACTGTCAAGGAATTAAGAAGGTTTTTAGGTATGCTCAATTTTTATAGGAGGTTTATTCCTGACGCAGCCCTACACCAAACACCCCTCAATGCGCTCCTAGAAGGTTCAGTGAAAGGATCCCATCCAGTTGCATTCACTGCAGCAGAACAAGAGGCTTTCAACGCCTGCAAAGAAGGCCTATGTAAGGCTACTTTGTTGGCTCACCCCAATAATCTCTCAAAATTGGCTATAGTTGCTGACGCTTCCGATATAGCGATAGGCGCAGCATTGCAGCAACTGGGAGACGATGGAGCGTGGCAGCCACTCGCTTTCTTCTCGCGCAAACTAAGTCCCTCTCAAACAAAATATTCTCCCTATGATCGCGAACTGCTTGCAATTTATGAGGCGGTCAAGCATTTCCGACATATGGTCGAAGCAAGAGATTTTGTGATCTATACGGATCACAAACCTCTATGCTACGCCTTCCACTCCCGCAAAGAGAACTGTTCACCCAGGCAGTTCAGACATCTCGATTTTATATCCCAGTTCACCACAGATATCAGGCATATATCTGGTAAAGATAACGTAGTGGCTGATACGCTGTCCAGAATTGAAGAAATTGCTCAACCAGTCAGCTTAGAACTGTTGGCAAGGCTGCAGAACACTGACTCGGAGTTAAGTCAACTACTGGACAGCAATACTTCATTGTGTCTGACAAAGATCAAGCTGCCTGGTACAGATTCCGAATTATACTGTGATGACAAAGGTAATATTATTCGACCATATGTTCCACAAGAACTTCGTCGCCGCATTTTCGAGAGTCTACATTCCCTGAGTCACCCGGGAACTAAGGCAACAGCCAAACTCGTCGCTGAAAGGTACGTCTGGCCAGGGGTAAGGAGGGATTGCAGAACATGGGCTCAAGCATGTTTGTCCTGCCAGAAGTCCAAAATCACACGCCATGCTTCGCCACCCATAGGTACATTTAAATTGCCACGATCAAGGTTCTCGCACATCCATATAGACCTAGTTGGACCACTACCGCTGTCTCACGGATATAGATATTGCCTCACAGCCGTCGACAGATTTACTCGCTGGCCTGAGGCAATACCACTGCACGACATTACAGCTGAAACTGTGGCTAGCGCGTTACTATATGGATGGATCTCCCGTTTTGGATGCCCTTCGCATATCGTTACTGATCGTGGCATGCAATTTCAATCTTCACTCTTCAAACGCTTGTCAGATCTCATAGGATTCCAGCATAAGAGTACGACAGCATACCATCCAGCATGCAACGGACTGGTGGAGAGATTCCACAGGCAGTTGAAAGCCGCAATCACTTGCCACGGCAACCAAAACTGGGTGGAATCTCTTCCGCTAGTACTCCTAGGCATACGGACCGCATATAAGGAAGATCTGAAAGCTTCTTCAGCCGAGCTTGTATATGGTGACACGCTCAGATTGCCCGGTGAATTCTTTCATCCTCTAGCGGACGACTTCACAGACATGACGGATTATCTGTCACGACTTCGCACGTTCGCCAGGAAGATCCAGCCATCACCAGCTTCGCGTCACGGGAATCGTTCTGTCTTTGTTTTCAGAGAACTTGCCACCGCATCTCACGTTTTTCTCAGAGAGGAGGTAAATCGTGGTTCACTAAAACCAGCTTACACTGGCCCTCACGAGGTACTTAAAAGGAGCGAAAAGGTGCTGACGATTATGTTTCATGGTAAGCCAGTCACAGTAACAGTAGACCGTGTCAAACCAGCCTACTTACTGCAAGACCCACACGACAATAACTCACATACAAACAAACATACAATATACACACCGCAAAATTCACCACCATTACAGACCTCCAGTACACCTGATCCCAAAGAAGGTAATGTTAAAAGGACGCGATCAGGTCGTACGGTTCACTTCCCTAACTATTATCGCCCGTAGGACGGTCTCAAGGGGGGGGTGATGTGGCGTAGGCCAATAGTATATTTTAAATGTATGTATAATATATATATTTCAATAGATATCGTAAATATTTGTTTTGTATAGTATCATATTGTAAGTAAATATTTCATGTTATATCATTATATAAATAAACTATAACAATAGGAATCTGTATAAAGTATAATAGTACACATTGTATTAATATCAAAATTTTATATTAGTTTTATATACAACGCACGATATTTTTATTAGTAGTGACGAATACACGACGCAACGTCACTTGACCTTGTGCGGCCGGCCGATGCTTTTTTATGCAATTTAAATCCTCCCGTTCTTCAGTCCTAAACCATCATCGGTACTGAACGCATGTCCATCGCTTGCGCATCGGCTTAGCATAACTTACGTTTTCTCGCTATTGTATATCAATTATTCGGTTATAAAGACTTTCTCCTATCTCTCCTTCTATTTCTTAGTGCGTGTACTTCAATAATTCTGTAACTGTTCTTCTACCTACCGCTGTGTTTTCTATACCTGTGTTTCTAACTGTGATGTGAAATAAACGCTAAATTCTTCTGTGCTTCATATACGGACTTATTATTTCTATTCTCTCGCTACTTGCTACACGCGCTAAATAAGGTATTCCGTACCTTGAACCTACAATAGAGGCCAATGGTAAATATTTAGAAGTCTAGGAAGATTAGAGGAATATTTTGTTTATACTTATCTGAAAATACGCGCAACCATGTTTGGCCTAGCTCGGCATTAGTAGTTCAATCATTGTTGGGAACTTTCCATTGCGTTAGTAGGCATACAAGGCTAGTCGGAAAGAGGGTATTAATCTGCGGGTCACTAACGACTGTTTTAGTTTTGAAAATATAAGTAAAAGTAAAAAAAAGTTATTGTTGAAAAATAATTTTAACTTTGTTTACCATTTTTTAAACATTTGCCATAAATCGACAACCAAATCCAGAAAATGGAGCTACTTATCTGTGACCCCAAATGTAAACGCAGCTGATCGTAGCTGATGATATTTATCACAATTTAGCGTATTTGTTATGAAATCTTTGAACATCTTTCATCTTTCATCATTTCTCTAAAACTATATATGCTTTTGGGTATTTTAATACCCTTCAGTACCCCCTTTGCAACTAATATTGTATACAGGGTGACTGACTCGCCGTACAATTGACTTACGATTTCCTTCAATGTGTGTCACCAAATTAGATTCCTAGCATGCAATGTAGCCACCCAGTGCTCCTGACTTTGTGTCCAAAGTGATAAATATCTAATAGAAGCCCCATTCTTAAGGGTCACACACGTTAAAGACCTGCGCATTAACATACAATTTCAAAGTCTTTCCATTAACGCGCTTCCCCCACCGAAAGTGGCGCCACTTCAGAAAAAAACAATATTTCTGTCAGCACACAACATATTAAAATTTCGTACGTACAATATTTTAGTCAAGTGTTGCAGAAATTTTCGAACACCAAATATCAACACTAGAGCTTCTGGATTCGAAGTTTTAGCGATAAGTACCAAAAACGGCCGTTTTTAGCATTAATTACTAAAACTTCTAACCTAGGATGTCAAGTGTTGTTTTTTGGTGTTCGAAAATTTCTACAACACTTGATTAAAATGTTGTACGTACGAAATTTCAATATGTTGTGTTGACAGAAATAATGCTTATTTTCTGAAGTACCGCCACTGTCGGTGGGGGAAGCGCCTTAAGTTCTAAGCTTATTTGTTTAAGGGCTGATTTTTCAATCGTCAGATAACTTTTATCTGGGGAATAAGTTTGACGTTTAGACAGCTTTTCTATAGAAAATATGTCAAACCGTCATATTTATTCCTCGGATTAAATTTATCTGACGATTGAAAAATCGGCCCTAATACTGATAAGTATCATTGTCTTAGTCTTTTTCTTTTTTTTACTAAAATAAAAAAAAAGGAACCCGGAAGGTGTTGCACATTTCGTCATCCGTCCGTCTTTTCGTCCGTCCGTCTATCTGTCACAGCTGCTTATTTCAGGAACAACTAATGTTATCGACTTGAAATTTGGAATAAGTAGTATTAAATTATGCTTGTCCATATATTGCAAGTGTCCGTGTGGTGTCGGACGTAAAGAATAGCACTACCCCATCTCTTCCCGTGGGTGTCGTATAAGGCGACTAAGGGATTCACTAGAGGATGGGTAGCAGCGTTCTCTGAGTACTTTAACAACCATACTGCGATCGCCAACCCGCCAGCCAAGCGTGGCGATTATGGCATCCCCCCCTCCCTCAACATTGTTTGGGGGAGGCCTATGTCCAGCAGTGGAAGTCATTCCGCTGAATGATAATGATGATGATATTGCAAGTGAAAGAATTGAATAAATATTTTTATTTTAATTGCAATAGCGACTGAAGTGAGAGGCTGAAATTTTAAAATAGTTTTGCCAACTCATGGGTGTTATCATATGAAAGGTCTTTATTTGTACATTATAAATTAATTTCTATTTTCATTTATACCGCATAGTTTTTGACTTATGATGTGAAATGTCTCCCCCCCCTTGTTTCAAGTATGGGGTCCAACTTCCAAGCTCATCAGACACGGCTGATATCAGTTTATATACGTATACTGCTGAACACTGGCACTGACCGCCACAATAAATGGTCAGAGTTATTCTGAGGTTCTTTATCTGGAGCGACGGCTCTGATCTCTGTAGCCCAATTAGTGAGACATTTCATGTACTAACCTAAGGCTAGACCGTTAATCAAAACACTATCTATGTTGTACGCCTAATATTACTTGATAAACCCATGCAGTGTGCTCAAAGCATTGCAATATGGACGTACACAACTAGCCAGCAAACGTCAACGAATATTCGTAATATGTCGATTTATTTTATTTTTTACGAGGCTTTTTTCATTTATCTTGAGCATGGAAGCCCGATAAGTACCTCCTAATATGTCAACATCAGGGAACCGCTAAACAATTCTTGTTGGATTTGATCAAAGTTTGTATAGAACGAATACGGTTTATTTCGGATGTAAGCGGTATCGAAAACCCTATTCGTTGGCCTTCGTCGGCTTGGTGTGTGCGTACCAATAGAATTATCTCCGCGTTATGTGTTCCATTATTCAGACAAAGCACCCGGAACTGAACCAGATTCCGAACATATATTATGAAAAAAAAAGAAGTTAGATACAGAAATCGAGCTTCCGACCCGGAACATAGGCAGACACTTCGCTTTGAGCCATTTAGGAGTCATTTATTATAGACTTAACTCGGGTTCAAGCTTTATGTAACGACGAGTTATTATGTCGAAAAAGATGGCTCATAATAGTTAGTTATAAGCTCAGCGTAACTATTAATAGAAGGTAGATAGCTACCTGACTGGCCTAAAATGTTACCATTACCTACATATCTATACAGGGTGTAAACGAATTCGTGTAATTCCTTCAAACCGCGTGATCTACTGGTGACACTGATTGACCCTGCATAGGTTTTTTCAGAAAAAACAAAAAAAAATGTTCAAGAAATGAACCATTGTATTCTGTATCTGAGTAATTTTAGCGTCCCAAGTTAACTGACTGCGTGGATTGCTATCGCGCTAGTCGTGCCCATCCACTGTGTCGCCGTGCCTTCATTCATTTATGCACGGCATCGAAATTTTCTGTCACATAAAAAAAAAATTGGGGAAAAAAAAGTTTATTTTTATTTTTAATCAATCTAAATCTCGGGCGGGGTTAATCTATACCATTAATAGATCATGTGGTTTGAAGGAATTACACGAATTCGTTAACACCCTGTATATTTGAACGTGTGGGATCCGGAAAACAGGCTCCTCTCCATTTCTGGGTGATGTAAAGGTCAATCGAAGCATTACGTAAAGACGACGGGCTGCAGCGTCCACCTGCCTTTCTCACATAACAGCCCGCGATCACCAAACCGTCCGCCAATCTCGGTGGTTATGGCAATATCGCCAATGGTGGTTAATTGTGGTGAGAAACGTTTGCTCAGCTGCTGACCATCATCACTCAGCCAAAAGACGTCCACTGCTGGAGATAGGCATCTCCCAAGCATCGCTACATCGGCCGGTTCTGTGCTTCTCGTATCCAGCGGATGTTTAGTACCTAATAAGATGATATACTTGGAAACAAGTTGTGCGTCGACTGACCTATTTTCTTTTCATTACTTACCTATAGTAGGTATCCGTGGGGAGACGGATTAAGTATATAATTCCCATACGTCGCCGGGAAAACGATTTTAAGAGGCCACGAACCTGGCACCATTGTGCCCGGAAAATGGCAATCTCAACACCTATTACATGGGACTTAATACCAGAGGCGAAACGTGGATGCGCAGACTTCTACAAGGTTAGTCAGAAAGGTGGTACTAATCCGCAAGGGGGTTAAAGCACCCATGATAATGAATAACTGTTGTTCTACAACTTTTTCCAAAAGTCAATAGTTTAAGAGAAATAGGTGACCAAAGATCTCAAAAAAAAAAGTGCTAAAATCTATCTATCCCCAGTTATGATGAGCTGTGTTTACATTTTAGGTCTTATTTGGGGTCATGAATTGGAAGCACCATTTTCTGAATTTGTAACTAAAGCAGGGATGAAGAATTTTTGAAAAAACTAAAATGAAAATCATTTTGCATTGAAAAAAAAATTACCGAATTTTGAAATTTTAACACTTGCTTTAAGATAGTCATCAGTGATACTTTATGTGGCCCGCGGATTAGTACCCCCTTTCCGACTAACCTTGTATAATAGGAGAACACCTCTGCGTACCCCTTCGGGGATTACAAGCGTGAGTATATGTAGGTACCTATAGTATCTATACCAGATCTATACTAAGGGGTTTCACTAACCTATCATTAACTGTTCATAAAGTTAATTCGGTCTCTAAAATTTTCAATAGCTAATATTTGCATATCACCACCTTATCAATAGTGATAATGACAAGATGATTGAATACATAAATATCATATTTGTAGGGCACATTTAGCTTATCTGGTTAATAGTTAGGGACTACTTATTGATATGTTGGTGAAATACCCCCTAAGTCCGGGTATTTTTCAGATTTATTGGAATAAACTTGAATTAACACTTCCCAATCTGAAGCAACACCAAGTGTGCTGCAATCTGGACTCGTATCTAAATTGAAAATATTTTCAGTAATATTTGCATACTCGACCAGAGGAATCGATTTTCAGTCCCAGCTGCTGTGTGTAGTGGTGCAGTATAAAGGTCTTCTCCGAAATACAAATTTGCAACGCTAGGGAGTTTCTCTTACCGAACCTTGTTACTGCCGTATGCCTGTAGGAAATAAATGAAAAATAAAAGCAAAGCTCACGCCATCTTCGCGAGCCAGCCGCGGCCGCGCGCCGGCGAGTTTCGCCAGAAAGCCGAGCTCCATCTCAACTACCATCTTATTAACGATAATGTTGACTTGCTCGCTTTGTGCAACTCGGTTTACGCAAACTTGGGTTCATGTTTCAGTGGTTTATCTTCATGATGTGATGTAACGTCGTTCAATTTTCCAACTGATTAATTGTTGTTTAACTTTGCTTCGAACTTGGTTTACTCAATGCGACTTAGAAGGCATATCTATTAAAGAGTTGTGTGACGTTTAAAGTTTATTTGTGTATGCATGCCACTTTTTCAAACCTCGCTGTATTAATTATCAGGATCTGTTGAATAAATATTAATCTATTCCGTGTATTGAAAATGTTTGTGCCATTTGAAATATTTACTGACAGTTATTTTAGTTACACATTTCTTCCACCGAGTAGTGTTAAAATATAAAAATAAATGAAATGCTGTGTTATATAATATTTATGTTTGAGTCGCAACAGAAAAGCACAACAGAGGGGAAGTTATTATTTTAATGGTGGACTGGGAAGTTTTAAAAATGTTGTAGTTGCTTTCATCGTTAATGTGATGGGAACGAAAACTATTTTTTTTCTGATAGAAGCCGAGGGAAATGTAATGCGTTGCTTCGTAAATTATATCAGAATATAAAAGAAGACATTTTTACCTTGCATTTTGTATTATACAATTTTACTTGAGAAGCGATATTTAATAGCTCGCTTTTAATGAGGGACTGCTATGATGGAGATAAAGGAAATGACTGCTGACGCTTTAACGTTTACTGCATGGCTCCTAAAGTCATATACTTACGTACGATATACATTTACTGAATTATCTTGCAGACTACACAGACTAATGTAAGTATTAAAATTATAATTAGGCACATATGTAATACACCGAACTCAGATGAAGAGGATTAATATTGTTTGATGTTAAAAGTTAATTAATAGTTGATAAATGGCAATACGGTTCCAAGTCAGTCAAAGATCTTATTAATTTAGCATATTATATTATATACAACGACAAATAATTGGATTAATCAAAATGTCAGCGCTCATCATCTTGTCGTCTGGAACCTTGAGTTGTGAAATGGGAGCTCCGAATTATGTAATGTTGGTCCGACTTGTTACGTTGGTATTACTTCGGTATAGTATTACGAACCTCGTTCGAGGAATGAAGGTTTGCTATGAAAGTATTTGCGTGACCCTGATCAGACAAAACAGGACGTTGTCGGGCCAGACGGGTCGATCAGGGGCGAAAATTGGCCGAACAGTTTCACGACAGGAGAAAGCAATGATATGAAACAAGGACCAATTTGGATTCTTTCAAGGATGTTTGTATGTAGTATTAGGAGCTGCTACTTGTTTTTAATTCGTTTTTAATTGTAGTGTAAGTGGAATTCAGTCAATTTGTTGTTGTTTTTACTTCTTTGTTGAACTTTATCATTCAACTAAATCTTGACTTTAAAAAACAATAACTGATTGACACTTATCATTAATTTGCGATTACTATTCTTACTAGCATTCACACGCGTCATAGCATCTTATTACCAACAGTAGACTTTAACAATTCGCTCGTCGTGATAAGAAATTGTTACCCTGTTCATATTTTTCCCTTCAGAGATCATCACGGAAATAAACATTTTTATTGGCATTACACAGCGTAACAGATATCACAACGGCGTCAAATATCGCCGACCGCGATACAATAAACGTACCAATATTGCTCAGCGACAGAACCGACCAGATAAATCCTTGTAAACAAAATTGTGACTGTCATCGATATCGTACTTTATGATTGGAACGCTGAAGGCAACATGAAATTCAAATCGTACAAAATTGACCGCATACATACCCTTTTCAAACGTCGTATTCTTGTGTATAATAATCCTAAAACACACCCTAAATCCTTTCAAGCCGTTGGACAATGACTTTGACGGCGCGCTATTATTATATTTTATTTTCCCTCACGACTCCTTATTATTTTTATACTTTTCTTTATACGAGGATATCGGCAATAAAAACGAAATGTTTGTTGCTTGATTGAACCGCCGTGTGACGTGTTTTTTTATTTCATGTCTACTGGGCTGGAGATGGCACTGGTATTTTGATTGCCATCTATCAAAAGTGAAAATACAAATTGATTGCTTGATGATATTACCTAGTATTTATAGAATTAAATACTATTGGCTTCTCGTTCCTTTCGCTCGTCTCTATCCGTTTACTTTTTGACTAATCTCGAAGTTTAAATCAAGTATTAACACTTGACTGCTTTAAATTGAAGTAGTGGTTTCGTTGTATCGTGAAGTTGCGTCTACTTAGTTCGATCGATCACTGTCACTAAGTCTACCTACTAGTGCTGCATAAGTGACCGTTCTGTGGGTACTCCAGTTCCATTGCGCCGTGGGCATATTAACTCATCGATCCCGTTTAATGTTCCGAAGTGACATTTATTGTTATCAAAATACAATTAACCGTAAAATTTAATATTATCTCGTTCATATACAATAGTCTAGTTTTAGAATTAAATACTTGGTACAATAGTGGAAAATATAACATGAAACATGCAACTTAGGGCCGATTTTTCAACCGTCAGATAACTTTTATCTTAGGAATAATTTTGACGTTTTGAAAGCTTTTGTTCAGAAAATATGTCAAACCGCCATATTTACCTATTCCTCAGATAAAAGTTATCTGACGATTGAAAAATCGACCCTTAATTTAATGTTGAAGGTATAATGTCCATAAAAAAAATCGAGTCCATTATATGTTAATGTGTGAGTGAGACATTAACGATAAGTTGACTCTTAAAACCTTTAAAAATATTATGGAGATCGGTCGACCGGTATCCGCAGTTTCACAACACCAATTTACAACGATGGCCCGATAAGTAGGTACGATAAATTGATGGCTTATTTTATAATAATAAAGCGCGCAATGTTGGCAAAATAAGCGCGGTTTATGGCTAATATAGCGCAGACTGTTGGTAGCGAGGAACTTTGTTGCATTTTGCATAAAATCGATATACCATCATAGGGCGCTCGTAACCGTACGCCTCGGAACTGTTCATTTCATTGAAACTCTTCATTTTCAAGGAAAATGAACTTCTTATTATTATTAAAATAAGTTTTCTATGAAAATTATGCTATTTCATTAATGTTTTATTTATTTGCTTGTCTTTGTACGCTCTTTTTGAATACCGAGAGCAGAATTAAACTACAAAATAATTAACCATAAATATACAATAAAAATATCAGTCAAATTGTACACAAAACAAACATAAAAATATAGATTTTCAGCGAACAGAAAAGAAAGAAAGAAACAGTGTTTATTTGACACAACCGAGATTCATTACACGAAAAATTATTTAGAAGATAATAGTAAAAAGATAAATCAACATTATAGCATTCACTTTTAAAATATACTTAATGTGCAGCCGAAATATAATTTGGAGCGGTCATGCAATTTAATATTCGACGAGAGTTAATGAATGGATGACTGACAAGGGAAATCCGTTGGCTGCATTTAAACATCAGTAAAAAGACGTGTAAAAATCACGACGTGTGTTCACGCAAACGAGGCGAGTCCATCCGTACGTCAGCCGACCGAGTTTTGAATAGACGTTGCTCCCACGAATTTTAAAACCGGTAAAGCTATATTCACGCTCGTCAGTTACCCGTGACTCATGGCAGTAAGTGCATTAAAGTGTCTGTGCAGGCCGCGGGGTGCCTAGTTGCCCAGGTACGCTTCCGCGTCCATTATTTTATGCAAAATAAGCCCGAGTGGGAGAACTGTAATAATTCTGTAAACAATAGAGCTTTGTTTCTTGTCTACGTTTAACGTTTCGCAGCGTAACGCAGTATCGTGGTGATAACGTTGCGATTATTTACATACGGAGTGCAGATTTAAACTCTAAAAAACTTGAGATGAGCTACTCTAATTAATTAGATATTAAAATATTAGTTTGTTCGGAAAGTCATTTCGTTTTAATTGATTTTTAATTCGAACATTGCCTGAACTTAGGCTTTTCAAATGATCATGAACGGTTGAATTCGATAAATTTACCTCCGGTTTCTGATTTGAGAATTCGGGATTAAGCAAATACTTAAGTAATTTGAGTACAAAGTTGTTAAAAAAATGCTTTAAAATCCGTATTTTTTTTGACAACTCCATACTCAAATGTTACTTAAGTATTTGCTTATCCCGAATCCTCAAATCAGAAACCGGAGGTTTATCTCTCAGAAATCTCACGAGTTGTTATTAGCCAGTTTGCATTAATTAATGTCTTCAACAGCTTCAACTGGACTTCCAAAACGTGATGCACCTTCAACATCAAAATTGCCGGATCGAATTTTAGCAAACCAGTTTTGGCACTGGCGTTCTGTCGATACATCTTCTCCATACACATCGGATTTTTTTTTCTTGCTTGACAGTATTTTTACCTTTTCGATAGTAAAAAAGTAAAATATGCCGTAAATGCTGCTTTTCATTTTCCATATTTGAAAATGTATCAACCTAAAACTACTGCGTAGTATCAATCGAAGTTTTTCATAAGCAAGCTTTGCTATATCAGCTATCGCAATATATAATGATTATGTGGCTTAAGTGTGAAGTTGTTTGTGAAAAAATACAATTAAGTCCTCTATTGGGAAAAAACGAAATGACTTTCCGAACAACCTATTAGATTTAATATCTGATTCAGATAATTATACGCATCTCACATATAACACACTGCATAAATGTGTTTCAGTTACAGTTTAACCCAGTTGTGAATAATAATTATTTAGGACGACACTGTTCATTTATTATCTTACTTACTGTTACATTTCAGAAAGTCTAGAGCAATTTCAGTGACAAATTATACTCAAAGGATTTAAGAAATTTCATTTATTTCATAACTTTACATAAACAGCTAACTGCAACGGTCACTATACAAAGTTTTTAACGCAGAAATAGACCATTTCCAAGACATTATGTAGATCTTAACTACATAGCTATTAACTATAAAAAAAACATGTATAATTAAAATGTGTTTTCTGATATACTATAATTCACTATAACAATCCTGGAAATGGTACAAACAATAACCAATGTACTATAGAAGGATGTATCTACATGTAACGCAAGCTTCGAAATACGTTGAAATATTACATAGCTATTTATTTATATTACAAAGCACGCCATATTGTCTTTATTGCAGAAGTGATGAATTTATTTACAAAACGTATTAGGGTTACGTCGGTAAGAAACAAGTAACGTAAATATATTCATTTCGTATTGCACATAATTTATCATATTTACATTAAATGCATAAAGCTTTTCTCCAAGGAACAAATTATGTATGGATTTATAGAGTAAAGCTTAATGTATGAACTCACTTTCTTAGTATTGGAAATGCAGAACACGTAGACTTACAGACTCCATCAGGCTATAAACAAATCGATTGAAGCTACATTACTAGAACAATTTGTGGAAATGCAAGGGAAGGAAACAATAACAAACGTAATTGAAACTTAAGTTCTAACATACATTTGAGAATCTGTTTGCAACTAATTTTCATAACATATACGATTTTCTAATAACAACATGAACACATTGAATATATCAAAAATCATCACACATTTTTATACTTGTATTGGTATCTATCGCTTACAACTTTGTACGAGAAAATGAGAGAAAATAAAATACAAAGCAAAGAATTGATTTTCTTTGTCGCAGCTACAATGTGGTACGACGGTAGGACACTAGAAGACCAACTTGAAATACCTTTCTATATTCTATTTACTTTTTACAAACAAGAGCAATAGGGTAGGTCATAACTTAATTCCAACTTAACTAATGGCCGTTTAACCCGTGTGAGTAATTGTGTAACGAGTGTTAAGAGTGTTTAATGCCACGATACTATCTTAATGCCTACTAGTAAGTGACACGGCACGTAGGACGATGTAGCGTGCACCATACATCGTGAAAACGTATACTGTGTTTAAGTATTTAAGCCATTTAAACTACACACAGTGAACTGAACAGTTGTTTTTAAAATCTATTATTGATTTTAGAAACATTAGGAACATAATTTTGTTGTATATTAAAACCTGGGACTTTTAAATAATCTTTTACAGATTTTTCAAAATAAACAGTATTCGAAATTTCATTTTACGAGATCCTTACAAACTAAACACAATATTGTTATGCGATTAGATATGGCACATTTACCGTACAATTCTATCAGTCTTTCAATTATATCAAAAAATATTTACAATTTCTATCAGATAGATAGGTACTACATCTCCATAAAAGTATCCTTATAAGTAAAATAAATAATGGTTAAAATAAATTGAGATCTTCGATGTGATTAACAGGTTTTTAAACAATTTTTATCATGTAATTGCAATAAAACTATTTCATAACGTTACGACTGACACAGCACCTATCCTAATATTTATCACTGCTATTTAAATCGTATCTCGTTTAGCACAAATGTCTTATTGGCACTATGATATGATGTAGATATTGTTGATAACCGTATGTCAGCTAGCGATGAACAAACCTCCGATGATGATGAATAGAACGCCTCGGCTGATGGTGGATCGGGAAGACTGCGTCGACTCGTAATCTGAATGCGGTATGGAGGAAAGAAAATATAATAAAAATCGAATTATTCTTAATTGTACAAAAGTATTTTTAAATAAAATACAGCCAATACAAGATCAAGCTGCAAATGACATTACTAGTTGTTAATTGCGTATCGAGCAGATTATTTCCACTCAGCATACTAAATGAGCACTCGATAGTGAAATATTTTACAAATTTGCATCTTTCTTTCGTGCCAATTATCTCTCGTAGGCAACTTTATCGGGACAGAGCGGTACTGCAAGAACACTAAAAAGCTTTTAAACTACTAAATAATGTAGTATGTATTAAACTTACCGACATCTTTCCACTCCTCCACTTCGTAGTCTCCTATGACTCTGTTCTCGGCGGAGCTGTCCCGCCAACGATTTTTATGTTTACCTGACGGAAACAAGGTATATGTGATAGAAATGTCCCAGGAGCAAAAAACGATGCGGAAAATGATTGCGTCGTAAAATTTTCTTACATGCTGCTAAGGGGCTATGAAAGTAGGCTTTCAAGTGTGAACAAAACATATGACGCCGTAAAGAGTATAAAAGAAAACCCAAATATATAACAATAAGAAGTTACATTGGAAGTCAAAGCGTAAACAAAATCGCTTTTCCTACAATAATATTACTAACGACCCAATTGTACGGAAGCATTGGACTGTGGCGGCAAAACCAATAAATACAAAATCTACCATCGACCCTTCCGTGAGGTAACCGTGAGTCTGCGATGAATACATAACCGTGGCATGCAGTGGCTTGCACTCAACTTTTCACTATTGATGCCCCTTATCGAGCTCGTGGTGCCAGAACTGATATTTTCAACTTCAAACCAACAGACTGAACAGAGTGGTCATGAAAACATTATAACAGAATCGAACTGTCCTGAAGAGTCTCATTTGAAGCTAAGACTTAATATCTGTATTTATTATTTCTTCGTTTCTTGTACAACTAATTGTAACAAAGGACATTAATCTGACAGTTAACAACATGAAAGTAAAAAGGGAAACTGAAGAAATTACCTTTTTTCCTTTGTGGAAATGTGGGGACATAGTTGTCCGTGGTACTTGTAGTTGAAGGGGCGGGAATTTCTGCAAAATTTTCTTGATTAGATACTTTAAAATAATACTTAGTGTCTCTTGCAAATTTTATTAAAGTGGCTTGTAAAGCAGTAATATTTAAATGATGTAAAATGTGTCACATTTTAGATTAGCTGGTGTGGATATGAATAATTTGGTATACCGTCAAGCCGGATAAGCCCATCCGTCTCGCCGAGGGAGTTCTTCGCGACGCAGCGGTAAGATGAAAAATCTCTTGAGGACACTCTCCGTATAGTCAATTTCATTTTTCGACTATAACTGTCGTCGCTCAGTGACGTGATGTATTTATTTCCTGCAGACGGATAAACGGAGTCATTAGTAATTAGATTAATTGCTCATTTCGGAAAGCCGTCAGGCTAACTTATCAATTACGCAGTAAATCAATTACGTTCCAGCGAATTCATATTTTAATCTTATTTTGGTCTTAGATTAGATAAATTTTCTGTTGTGCACTATGTTTTTTAGTGGCTAGAACAGTTTTAATGTAAGTATTTAAGTAAGTAGTTATTTGTATAAAATAAATAACGATATAGAAAAAAGTCGTCTTGTGTCTTTTTCATTTCAAAAATAGTCCAGTCAAAATAGACTTTTAAGTTCGGATTACTTCGCATAGAGTTGAAAATTCGCACAGACCTTAAATTTACAGTTTTTTTTTTGTCTATTTTGACCGGACTAAACGTGATAGAACAAAAGTTGTTAGCACGACGAGTGTTTGTACATCTCTAAGTTTTCCTTGTTACTAAAAGCGCACTGTGTACAATTCGTGTTTCTATTTTATGTAACCGACCATATATTCGTTCGCTAACTTAGCTTCTAATTTACCTATAACGTTTCGTTACTCTGACAGTGTCTGGTGTTAGGAACCTTATTCAGGTTTCAAGGGCGCCAGGGACTTAATTAAGCGGCACCACGACTAGATTGGTAGCATACATCGCGTCGTGGCCATTTTTCAACGTCAGACTACATAGACCTCGTAACCAATAGAATGAGAACATTTTCATTTCAAGTCGAGCATAATCTCTCGTATTGTACTTGGTTTTTTGCTGATATCATTTTCATTGTTATATTACCTGATATGATCATGTCGCCGCGGTCAGTTGTCCAGTAGTTGATGGAGGAGGGGTACGCTTCTGTGTGGCACTCCAGCGTCACGTCCTGCCCGATGTATGCCGCTTCCAGTTGGTTTGGGATTGACAGCATCGGTGGAACTGTGTTGTGAAGTTTTCATTATATTAGGCGAACTGCGAGTAGTACTAAAGCAAGTTGTATTGCATAAGACCAGAATTAAGTGCTATATTCGTGTAGTGTATATTCGTTGTGATAGACTGCCAGCCCGCAGCTTTAATGCATTATCTCCACCTGTCTTGCTCCAGGATACTCAACCATCAGCACTTAAAAACCGTAGGGTAACGTTTGAAGTAACAAGAGCATGAAATTGTCTGGCTTACAGACAAACTTCCCTTTTCAATACCCTTTAAGTGGAAACCTACTTAATAATACAAATGCGATTGAAAAAGGAAAGACTCAATGGATTTTGAAGCAATTTTTAGGATATTAAGGAGCGTTTCTTGAGAAAGATTTGATGTATAAATTATTAGTAAATGACAAAGGGTATCCCTGCTGTAAAGGCAAACATGGAGCGGTGCGCCGCCGCCGCGGGTCCCTGCTAATATTTAATTTGCGTCTTGAAGTTATGTTGAAAATGTTTACGACATTTTTATTACAAAAACTGCTTATATGTAGGCCTTCACAACTTTACAGCTTTATTTAAATATATCGATTGTGACATGATTAAATAGAATAATGTGTAAGTATCGCATGCTGTGTCATATTTATATTATGAAGACAATGGCTTCGTTTGTTTATTAGGAGTACATAATTATGATAAGAAATATCGGAATTGTTAGAAAACAAATATAGATTCAGAGATACCGTTTTTTTAAAAATAGGTATTATTTATTTATTTATACTTTCGCACAAAATTTGTACAGAGGTGGACTTAATGCCTCAGGCATTTTCTACCAGTCGACCTTAGGGTGATGCAGGGAAAAACATGGTAGATGCACTGAAAAGAGGATATGGTATGATCCGCTATTAAAAATTAACAAAGTTATTGGAAACAGTTGTGGCAACAATATTTTATTTTATTATATTATAATTATTTTATAAAACTGTGAAACCTAAAGAACAATATTTAAGATACAATAAGTATCTGGCAGTAAATATTACACATCGAGCTTTAGAAAGAGCTATCGGCTACCTTCGGTTTCGTAGAGCGTCGTCTCTATCACTCAATCTATGTGATATACCGGACTGTCACCTCCGGTTTCTGATTTGAGAATTCGGGATAAGCAAATACTTAAGAAACATTTGAGTATGCAGTTGTACAACTTCGTACTCAAAAATATTGACTGTATTACTGAACTTCGAAGTTTAAAACACCGACGTACTGTATTCATAAAGTTTAAAAGTACGAATTACGTGAGTTAGAATGTACGCTATTACGAATGACTTTATTCAGAATGTTCATCATTCCGATGTACGTTACTCCGAAAGTTTACTATTACGAATTACGTCATTTAGAATGTTCATCATTCCGATGTACGGGACTCCGAAAGTTTACTATTACGAATTACGTCATTAAGAATGTTCATCATCGCGATGTACGGAACTCCGAAAGCTTACTATTACGTACGAATTACTAAATTTTGAATGTTCAACATCGAGATTCTGATAGAGTATTTCGCTTTTATGTATATAGATGTAAGGATAACTTAATTAAAATTTATTAAATGTTAAGTTCAGTTCATGTTAATTTTGTGTAACTAGCTAGGTACAAACTAGCCAGGGTTGCGGACTTTATTCGAAAGTTACCGCGGCCTTGGAACGCAAAGGGCATTAGGAGGAACACGGATGGGTTTTAGTCAGTAAGAGTCCGACACTCCCTTTCGCTCCTTCCGTAAGAAGTCAATTCATGATTTTACAACGTTAAAAAAAAAGTAAAGTTTTAAAGGTATACAATTTTATAATTACAAATGAACTATAACAGTGTATGGCTACAGAAATTAAAAATCTTAATCTAAATAGGTAATAGTAGTTTAATAAATTTTAAATATGCCAAAGTACCTAATTACTCTCTCAGAATGTCCATGATGAACATTCGAAATTTAGTAATTCGCAATAGTAAGCTTTCGGAGTTCCGTACATCGCGATGATGAACATTCTTAATGACGTAATTCGTAATAGTAAACTTTCGGAGTCCCGTACATCGGAATGATGAACATTCTAAATGACGTAATTCGTAATAGTAAACTTTCGGAGTAACGTACATCGGAATGATGAACATTCTGAATAAAGTAATTCATAATAGCGTACATTCTAACTCACGTAATTCGTACTTTTAAACTTTATGAATACAGTACATCGGTGTTTTAAACTTCGAAGTTCAGTAATACAGTCAAAAATATTACTTAAGTATTTGCTTATCCCTAATTCACAAATCAGAAACCGGAGGTTCGTGCTTCGTGCGACAGAGGTGACGCTCTATAAAGCTGAAGCGCGCTGATATTTCATTCTAAGTGCTCGTTTGCACAGAGGTCCGTTTTACAGGTCCGCTTTATCGTATACGTTTTTATTCGGCGATGACGTATGTAGTTGTATGAGTGAGTTCACACACATGACAGTATTTTAGATCCAGTAAAAAATACGGATCCGACAAAATATACAGCAGTCCATTTTACAGGTCCGTTTTATCGTATCCGTTTTTATTCGGCAATGGAGTATGTAGTTGTATGAGCGAGTTCACACACACAACAGTATTAAAATATCACCTCAAGTAGCGACGGATGCTTTAAAAACGATCCTGGAAATACGGATGTTCTGTGTGAACTAGCCCTAAAGCTCGATGTGTAAGGCTGGCTTCCCACGGTGCGTGATAGCGCGCACCGGCTGTGCGAATCATTCGTAAAATCACGCACCGTGGGAAGCCACATTATGACGGTGTGTGATGCGGATACGGCGCACCGCTCCGCACGCGTCCGCGTTACCACGGACGAGTCTCTTCCCATGGTGCGTCGTCGGTGCGAGCTCGTGTGAAGCCGGTATAATATTTTACTGTCTGGTATTGTACCACAAGCATTAACTTTGGCAGTTGTAACCTTGATCAATACGGATGCCTAACAGCCAAAAAGGGATAAGTGCATTTTTTGCGAAATGGACTTATACATGGTTAGTCGGAAAGGGGGTACTAATCCGCAAGCCACTTAAAGTATCACTGATGACGGTTTTCAAGCAAGTGTAAAAATTGCAACATTCGATAATTTTTATTTCCAAGTAAAATAGTTATTATTTCAGTTTTTTCAAAAACTCTTCGTCCCAACTTTAGTTACGAATTCAGAAAATAGAACTTTGAATTCGTGACCCTAAATATGACCTAAAATGTAAACACCGCTGAAGATAGATAGATTTTAGCATATTTTTGATGTAAATTTTGTACGGTTATTTCTCTTTAACTATCGACTTTTGGAGAAAGTGGTAGAACAAAAGTTACTAATTATTATATGTACTTTAACACCCTTTCGGATTAGTACCCCCTTTCCGACTAACCTTGTATATATCGTTGGGGTCGTCTTTTTTTTCTGCGTTGATTGTTCTAAGTCTCATGACTCTACGACATACTTTTTGTCGCTTAGGCGGTATGTAAATTAAGGTCCTTAGCCTAATTTCTTCGTCGTAAACGAACTTTAAACCACTCCTGTAAAGTTTGTAAATTGGCGGTTATCCCTTTTTGGCTGTCAGTCATCGATATGTTTATCCAGTATGCCAAACGGGGGCTACGTTAAAACAGAAAGTATAGGTTGGTCTTCAAACGAAATAAAAAAACTTAAGACTTAACAAGTTTTTGCAGTTAGTAAGGTTGACCACAAGGTCAAAGTGTACGATGAAAATCCAGCGTTACTTTATGTTTTTATTCCAGTTTAAGCTTGCAAGTTAAGTGGGCACGAGGTAAAATAATGGTAGCCGTGGGCAAAGATTTCTTGAAAAGACTTTTAAGAAGTTGGATCTTGAATTTTTCCTATTAACTATCAACTATTTTATGTTTGTTATGGGGTGCATCAAAAGAGCCTCCACTAGTGAAGAAATATACAGGGTGTCCCTGGAAGTATGGATCAAATCGAATAAGGGCGTGGGCAATGTCATTTCCAAACTTTTTAACCCTGAGAATGTCGGTGCAATTTTTTACGGTTCAAAAGTTATGAACAATTATTGTTTTTGTTTTCAATCACTTCGCATACAAAAACTTGAAAAAAAAAACTATCAGAGCAATCATATTTTTTCAGGACTTTGGCGAAGAGTAGGCCTTTCTTGTGGTAATACTTTTACGCAGCTAGAAAAGATGTGTTCAATAAGAAAAAAACATTTACTGCGAAGGATGTTTTGGTCTGGCAAGTATACTCAACTAAAATGACCTTGCCCACGTCCCTTTTTCGATTTGATCCATACTTCCAGGGACACCCTGTATATTTCTTCACTCGTGGAACTCGTGCTCTTTTGATGCACCCCATAACAAACATAAAATAGTTGATAGTTAATAGGAAAAATGCAACCAACCAAGCAGGTATATAATATGTACAAAATAAAGTTCGAAAAAAAAAACTATTTTTACAGTTAAATTCTTCCTGCCAACTTTTTAAATTAGAGACCCGGTAAGTATAACAACTTTTCCTTTTTAGGTGTAAATATAGATATAATTCGGCAAAAGTATCGCCGAATTTCGGCACTTTATCGGTAAATTCTAACAATAGCGAAAAACTACGTACCACGCACGCACAGGTACGTAGTTAACGCACGCACAGCTAAGAATGAAAAATGTTCTTATTCACAAAAACTTTGTCTTTATACTACTTACATAAATAACACAACACGTAATACATATCACATACCTTCGCGAAGAAATGGTGCCCTACACTTCGTACATATATATAGTTGCGTCCTTGGTGCATGTATTATATTATGTGCGAAGAGTTATGAATGAATAAAGCAGGCAGCGATGCGCATAAAGAATAACATTGTCATAAAGATTTGTCTCGGGTACTACCTAAATGTAATGAAAACTGACAGTGAATTCATACGGAAGTCTCGTTGGTTAATCGACTGAAAGTTACGTGAGCGTTTCACGTCCCTCGTAAGAAATGGAGAGGACTGTGAACGCGCTGAGATACGGAATGTGAATTAGGGGAAAGAAAAGCGTTTCATTGGGTTCGGTGGCGAGGAGCGTCGAGGTGGCGAGGGCGACGCAGGAGAACAGATAGTATCGCCATTATCGCGTCCGTACCGTATTCACGTCAGCATAATGCTCTAATTGGGCGCAATTACGGCCGATCCGGCGGAAGGCGCCGCCGCCAGGTAGAGACGCTCGTGTCCTCGTAAATACTCGTTAACGACACCCACCCCGAAGAAAAATAATATTTCTCAACGTTGACTCCCGACTAAAGAAAACGACGACGTCGAAATGCTCACGTACTTACGAGAGGAAGAATTTGAGGCCAAGTTAACGGGCCGGGACAAATGTGCGGGCATATTCTTTCGTCTAGATGAGGAAATTATATCGAGTGTAGATTTAATTCGAATTTCACCGGTGTTTCGGATTACTAATATATAAACAATGCGAACTGAACTCGGTTGTAGAATGTTCACTATAGTTTTTTCGTTGCAACAACAGTTAGCTGTATTGCAAATGAAATATTTCATTTTAAAATATTTGGAGCAAAAATATTTGCCGCATTTCTAAATATGTTCTACATTGTTAATAGCTTGGATATGAAAGTTTTTTATTCAGGGCCTACATAATGTATGTTGTTTGCTTGATACATATATACATAAACAAAAGTTATATACGAGTGTAACCTATTGCATCAAGTTGGTTTTACATATCAGGTATATGTTTCGGTAAAGGTGATTAAGTATTAATAATAACCGCTGCGTATTACCAATAACATCTGAAATTAATGAATTATGCTAGAATAATCTATGTAATCCGCCTTTGGGTAAGGTTAAGGTAAGGGTAAGGTCGTATTTAGTGCAAATGCAAATGATGCCACTGTCGTTTAGGTTAGGTTATAACAGTGACCACAACGAAATGCTTTTAAATCGACCGCAGGATACTGACGACTGATGTTGTGATCATTTTTCTTGTAATCTGATACTTATAAAACGCTAACTTATTAACCTTTCGGTATATGATCATAACGCTAGGAATACGATCATAAAACCGCTATAAAAATTGAACTGTGACAGATGCATACATAGCTTCGTTTATTTCAGTCACGTTATAAGTTAATTTTAATCAATAAAAACAATAACATTAGCAGACCATCAAACAAAATTGGAATATGCATAGGAAAGACAAAAAATAATTTCGGATATATCTTAACACTGTGGAATTATCGGATTCTAGGAATATGATCATATAATCGTTATAAAAATGTAACTGTTACAGATGCAAACATAGCTTCGTTTATTTCAGCCACGTTATAAGTAAATTTTTAATCAATAAAAAAATAACATTAGCAGATCATCAAACGAAATTGGAGTATGCTTATGAAAGACAAAAAAATATTTCGGATATCTGTGGAATTATCGGATATATCTTAATACCTTAGGATTGTTTTACATTACAAACGTTGTCGGCCACTATCACATGTGGACTCTGTGTCGCTAAACACCAGCTTAAAAGCGGTGAAATAGATCCCACTACGGTCAAAAAGATGTGAATTGTCCTAACTTGAAGAAAAAGGTACGGAATGTAGGCCTTACGCACTTAGTAATTTGATTTGATACCTACGCATTTTGCAACGTTCGAACTTTCCAAGTTATGAAATCTAATTTAGCAATTTCACCATTGCGAATTTCATCGCAAATCAATAATTTCATAAAGTTTCATGTTTTGAAATTACCTAACTGTGTAACAATATTTTTTATAAATGTAGTAATTATCTTTTGTAGTATAACAGGCATAGTAGTAGAAACAAAAACAGATTTCTAACTGAAAAGACAAACAGTAAGACGTTTGAGTTAAAATTGAATAGGTTGTATATTGTATAGTTTAGTTACCTTTGTTCTGGTAATGGATTTAAGTGTTGTTAAATTTTACCTGTTATGCATTCTGTGAGCATAGTATTTGAACTTTAGTTATGAAACAGTATGTTGTGAACTGGATCAATAAAAGGAAATAAAAGGTCATGTTTATAGCATCACTTTCCTTTATTTTATTTTATGAATGCTTTTAGTTCATAACCTTTAGACAAGCTTTGTTTGAAACGGGTGCATTTAAGCGTCCATTTTTAAGCAATGCACGACACATACCCTATCAATAGTGTCCGTATTTTGTAGACGTCATCCAAAAGACGGGTATTAACACAAAAAAGGTTCCTATGGTCAAAAACGAATCGTTTTGTTTACCAATAGTAGCATTTTTTATTGGCAAAGTGGGCATATAAATAGCCTCGTATGCCAATTTTACCTGTGATAGCTATCTAGGTATGAGAGTGTAAGTAATATACAAAGCTATGGGATCTTTGCTTCAATATTGGTAAAGATACAAGAGTCTTAACTTCAACCAATAACGAACGGTAAATTTGTGCATTTAAGCTTATGAGTTAATCCCTTATGAGGCAGATTTTACATTAAGGCACATATGAAACCACAATTACTTAGCGTCACTGGCGATCATGTTGGCTAAATTCATGTTAGTGGCCGGGTTTGTAAGCTGTGCCCGTTTAAGATCGATGCGTTTTTAGCATAAGGGTCATCATTTTTACAATAGTTTCAATAGTTTTATTTTATTTATTTAGAAAACCAACAGCGATACATAAAATATATTACAAAATATGTATAGTATAGTAGTTATTGTATGGCTAATAATAGGTTTCCCTATTTATCAAGAAAAAGTAACATGCGAACGGATCATTCGTAAAATAAGTTTAAATTCAAAAGATACAGTAGGATAACCGGTAAGTTTCAAGTTACATTACTTTAAATAAAATAAATCTTTCTGCTTTGCTAAAACTAAGAGCTGCATTGCTTGTTGTTTGCCTTCTTTTATGGTTTACAACGGTTTATCAGACTAGTGGGGTGGTAACAAACACTGCACATTTTTTTTTTCTGCCGTATAGAAACCCTGTTAAAAGTTAGTTAGTTAAAATAATACAGAAAAAACAATAATGAGAAGCGAAAATAGACATAAATCAAACCATAACATATCTACGCAATGAGTTGGGAACACGATGGGTACTGTTAAACTGTCAGGAACAACGGGCACATTGTGGTTACATCGATTTAAACAAACACGTCACTAATGCCAATTAACGAAGTGTATCTTTTGGCGAATTAGTTCAAACAAGAAAACAGTTAAATTTAGTAAGGCATGGTAGTTGCTTATTAATCCTTTTCGCTAACGCAACCCTGAATACACCATACCTAGGCAGACGCTACGGCTTATCACGTTATAGTTTAAGTTCTTCATTAGATATATCGTCCGTGTAGTGCCGCACGTAAAGAATAGCACTACCCTATCTCTTCCCATGGGTGTCGTAAAAGGCGACTAAGGGATTCTCTAGAGGATGGGCAGCAGCGTTCTCTGAGTATTTTAACAACCATACTGCGATCGCCAACCCGCCTGCCAAGCGTAGCGATTATGGCAAACCCCTCCATCATGGTCGATGTGGCGACGCTTGGGGGAGGCCTATGTCCAGCAGTGGACGTCTTTCGGCTGAATGATGATGATGATTAGATATATCATGTTACTACAACGTCGACCAGCAGATAATGTATTTCGAAATATTTGATAGACAAAAACAAATGGCAATGGCAAAGGAAACACGTCATGTGAAATAAATAAATAAAACCATACGCTGACGTAACTAGTTTGTAAAATTCTAAATACCTACCATAAATAGCTAATAAAATTCTAAGTGTTGTGTATAACACTTCATAGATCTTGAACAACGAAGAATAAAGTTTTGTAAAAGTTGTCTTACAGCATTGCAGACAGCCCCCATACTGTGCAGTTGTCCGGGGCGACACTGGACGGCTTGAATTAATGTATTTCTTACTGGACAAATCCCAGTTGAAATTATTTAAATTAAATAAGCAGCTACTAAGATTAATTTTGCTACCCTCAAAGTTAATATTTTTCTTAAGTCCATCTTTAGGGTTTTTGAAACGATTTTATTTGCATAATTTATTATAACTAAGTTAGCTAACTATATAATTTAAATTATGTAGATTTTGAGTACGCTATGCAAGGTTAGTCGGAAAGGGGGTATTAATTCGAAAGGGTGTTAAAGTACCCATAATAATGAAATGAATAACTTTTGTTCACCAACCTTCCCAAAAAGTCAATAATTTAAGAAAAATTGCTGTTCAAAGATTTCATAAAAATACACTAAAATCTATCTGTCTTTAGCTATGATCAGCTTTGTTTACATTTTAGGTCCTATTTGGGATCATGGATTAGAAGCTCCATTTTCTGAATACATAACAAAAGAACCAAAAGGAGATTTGAAAACAAAAAAAACGTTTTAAAAATAAAATAAAATCTTTTTATTTCAGACACTTTTGGCCCATAACGTTTTGCATGGAACTAAAAATTACTTATCAAATATTGAAATTTTAACACTTGCTTTAAAATAGACATCAGTGGTACTCTTAGTGGCCTGCGGATTAGTACTCTCTTTCCGAATATCCTTGTATATCAAAAACTTAAATTAATTATTTTATGGTCGTCATTAACCGCATATTTTTTGATAAAACGTTTACTTCTATATTGCACACCGACACTGCATAAAAGCTTCAGAGGTCTTCAGTAGACTTTCTTGTGTATTTTATTGCTTCATTCAAACCCGACATAATAAAAGTTTTGTGTAAAGAGAGGAAACTGCGAGGGAAAGGTAAGTAGAAAAAACTCTTTGTGCATAAATTTTAAGTACCTACAGGTGGGTTCTGTATATTTCTATGGTGATGTGTTAATGAAAGCTGTTTTTCGTTTCGTTGAAGTTCAGTACAGTCAACATTACGGTTAGTACCTTTTTCCTGTGACGCGGGCTCTTGCCCGCATGCGTGCGTCACCCGCACCCGTGGCGCCTGAATTTCACCTGTTCATACATGTATTTATTGTGATGCGTGAAACACGCACGAAAAGGTGAACTGCGAGCGCCACGCATGCGGGTGACGCATGCACGCGGGCACGAACCCGCATGATAGGAAAAAGGCCCTTAGGAGCTGTACGGCGTGGCATATTAGCGATAGACTAGCAAACTGGTTCCACTTCTACAAAGTAGTGCGTTAAACATTATAACTTTCGTGAGACACATTCATATTCATAATTAGTTATGGTTTACTCGCGCGCATCTTTCGCGATTGTCCGATTAGTTTTGGATCCAAATGAAGCCCTTAATCATGAGCTGGGGGCCTACTCCCTAAATCCGTCAACGAAATTAGTCGCCCGTCTGAATGTAGCCCGAAACGTAGGATTGAACAAAACAAGTGTCAAGTTCAACTTTTCGGACGGGCAAAAACACATCGGTTGTAGGGTCAACTGTCAAATCGTGTTGTCATTCATTCTTAGTTCGGGCCCCGAAATAATCGTATGTCCGTAGGTGATAGGGAGTAGGAAGCGCTCGTAACTAAGGCCGAAACCACGGATTTCGTGCTTAGGGAGTAGACCCCCTGAACACGCGAAGAGGTCTCGAGTCGAACTGAACTGAACTGTGTTCGGCACGAGAGTCCTCGACCATATCGGCAGAGAAACCTCACTGCGTGTTCAGCTCATGATTAAGGCCTCCGTTTGGGTCTGAAATTAGTCGGGCAATCCCGAAAAATGCACGTGAGTAAAACGTAAGTAATTATAAATATGCATTGAACATCTTGAAATACTGGTCTAACATAGTTTTAGACCAGTATTTCAAGATGTTTAATGCTAGTAGTAATAATCAAACAAAATGGAGCACTGGACTGGCATAATTTGAATTTAAAATATCGATAAGGTGTTTTATAAAAAAGTACAGACTAAGATGATTAAAATGTAAATCTAAGCTAAGTAAAAACTTACATTGCACCATCAGCACGACTCGCTTGCTGATCGATGGCGGGACTCCATTCGACGCGATGCACAAGTAGGCGCCCATGTGAAGTCGAGATACTTTCGATATTGTTAAGTTTTCGCCGTCTACCACGTTCACTGCAACCAAACAACACTTTTGTAGAGACGTACTGGAGTAGGTAGATACTTAAGAAGTAGGTACAGGTGGTTTCTTACATTTCTAGTACTCTTAACGTTAGTAATCGATATGCGTATTCTAGGAATAATGTCTACGAATAGTGTTTTCTTCGGTGAAACCACATATACATATATTTTATTTCTGTAGCTGAAAGAGACGAACTTAAATGGACGTTACCGCTGGGTATCATCAGAGATATTTCAGTACAGTGTATACTGTATGTTTTAGCTGTTAGGAAGGCAGGTGAACGAACATACGCTTATGTTATTACATAATTACGTTGAAAACTGATATTCAAAACATGAAAAGTGTGCTATGCTTTAAATAGTTACTAGTATCGCTTGTGTTTTATATTCAACCATTATTTTAGCTGCTTTAACAGCAACATATACACTAGATTTTCTTGTGCACATCTTTGGCATATACCATTCTAGTAATATAAGTTTTATTCCCCACCTTTTATAGTAATTCACGCATCTATAATGATGATTTCATATGTTTAAAACGTATACTTAAAACACGAATAAAATGTACGTTTAACTTAGATAAAATGATGTAAAAACTGGAAGCCATAAATATAGCATTGTTGGATATAAGTGAATTATGGAGGGCTTTCGTAATTATTCGCGCTGGATAGTCCATTGTTAATTCAATTGCGAAAATATTTCTGTTATGCGCTGCTTGCGGGTACAATTTAATAGTATTGTGTGGAACAATCGATTGGAGGCGTCAATTCGAACCCTTTCGCGAGCCATTGCTTTACCATCCAGTTTCATGAGAAAATACTCGTTTTGTGTGCGAAGTTGTACAGGAAGGTATGTAAATAATTAATATGAACTAACCTAATTGAACTTTCAACGTATTTAAAAGGACTATGAGTTCAAACAAAATATCTCTTAATATTATCAATCCCTCATCTATAAATCTGATAACACAACAGTACCTAGTTTATACCATGTTATCTTTTATACCTACCATGGAATTAATTTCCGACGAATCGTTAATTAAAATGAGCTCAATTAGTTAATATTTATAATTAGGATAAAGAGAGGTATTTCAAAATAATTTTAACTCGTTTATCATGTTAAAATAATTCGGACAAAATTGTAATTTTCGACTGTGTTACGTTTGGTCGATATACTCGAGTGGTATCCCAGTGGGTCCATTCCGGTCCATTTCTCGCTTCAGAGATTTCTTTCTTTCATCTGCTTTGTTTCGGCGGGAGAGCGTCAACATAATGAGCGTCCGGAACTAATGTTTTGACCGGATATTTATAAGAGTTCCTTAATCCTTTGTGAACAGTGTCGGCTGTTCTTTCTGTTTCCCTTTAAAAGGACATAATAGATTTTTCACTTTCTACAAAAACGAAGTGTTTGGAGGTAGATAATTTCCATTAGAGACGTGACTTAGCTTGTGATTTTTTAAAGGGCTTTTATCTTTTTTTTCCTAAGGAATTACCTAGGGAGAACGGAGCTAGGGGCGGACTCCTACTAAAATAAATCTTGTTAAAGTAGCAGAAAGCTATTTTATAATCATTTTTATGATAGTGTATAGGGGTAGTATAGGTCCAGCTGCGGGCAACTTTTTATAATCAATCATGATAGTCTATGGCGGCAGTCTTAGGTCTAGGTACAGAAAACAAATAACTAGGCCCAATTTTTTATTCAATTCGGATAAGGGTGTAGATAAGGAAGTAGTCGAAAAAGCTTCTTCAAGTAGTGGTAAAAGTGACAAAAAAAGATTTGAAGTCAAAAACTGATACCTATGCTGTTGGTCTATGGGCTTGGAATATTGTGGCCGATAACTGCGCGATTTGCCATTAGCATGTATTGGATCTGTGCATAGAGTGCCAAGCCAATCAGGCATCAGCAACAAGTGAGGACTGCACAGTAGCTTGGGGTGTTGTAATCATGCTTTCCTATTTCACTGTATCTCACCCTGGCTCAAAACTATGCAATGTTCCTCTAGAAAATAGACAATGGAAATTCCAGAATGGACACTAAAGCAGAATGCTTTGAAATATCCATCCCCCTCAAGAAGTCAAAGCTGATCATATTGGCATAATATATAATTATAATACCTTTTTTTTTTTTTTTTTATTTATTACTAGGCCTGCGTTTGGCCGCCATCTCGCCTGATGTTAAGCGATGATGCGGTCTACGATGGAGCACGCTTGCCCAGAAGAAACCGATTCACTCGTGACTTGAAGACACCCAAATTGTAGCTGTCGGGGAACACCCACTCGGGCAGCGCATTCCACTGTTTGGCGGTTTTCACAATGAAAGTGGAATCAAAGCGCTTCGTTCGGGTTTTTGGTATATCAACCATGAACCGATGGCGCTTTTTCGTGCTTCTGGCCGTCCGATAGAAAAAAAAAAAAGGGCAGGGGGGTATTAGATCATGCAGATCTGAAGCACACTCTCCGAAATGTGTCCGATAAAAAACCGATAGACTGGCAACTTTGCGCCGATGCTCAAGACTTTGGAGCTTGGTCTGAACGAGGGAGTCGTCGCTGATGAGCTTCTTGGCACGCCTCTCAATGGACTCCAACGCCTCAAGCTGGTATTTGGCTGAGCCATCCCAAAGGTGCGAGCAGTACTCCATGCACGAACGAACCTGTGCTTTATACAGTTGAAGCAACTGTTCCGATGTGAAGTACCGCCGCACCTTCGAGAGGACACCCAGCTTTTTAGCAGCCAATTGAGCTTTGGACTCAATATAGGAGCCAAAGTTGAGGGTTGACGTCAGAGTAACGCCCAAGAGCTCAAGATGGTCAGTTATCGGTATAGACACATCTCGAAAAGTAGGAGCCAGCTGGAATGGCCTCCTTTTGGCAGAGAACAGACACGCCTGGGTCTTTGATGCATTGAACTTGACCAGGTTGGCATCGCCCCAATCGGAGACTGCCTTAAGGGACAAATTCAAGCGCTCGACCATGGCCTCTCTCAGAGACTGAATTTGTGGTCCACCGGTCCGTGCATTGGCTACATAGCTCTCTACCACAGTGCTGTCGTCTGCATACCCAAAGGTTCCGGGCTTTAGCAGGTCGTTGATATGCAGCAGGAAAAGCGTCGCAGAGAGCACTGACCCCTGGGGGACACCGGCATTAATAGCCATTCGATCTGATGAGCAGCCATCAATGACCACTCGAATCGAACGATTCCTCAGGAAGTCCGATATCCACGCAACGAAACCGGTAGACAAGCCGAATGAAGAAAGCTTACCAATAAGGCCGTCATGCCAAACCCTGTCGAAAGCCTTCGAGATGTCCAGGGAAACGGCGAGCGTTTCCCCATGTTTCTCAATGGCCTCACTCCATACGTAAGTAGCGTACGCTAGAAGGTCTCCAGTAGACCGGTTTCGGCGGAATCCGTATTGCCGATCACTGAGGAGGTCATTAGCTTCTAGGTACGTTAGGAGCCTACTATTAAGTATACGTTCCATAGTCTTGCAGAGTATGGACGTAACTGAGATGGGCCTATAGTTGGCAGGGTCAGCACGACTACCTTTTTTGGGCACGGGTTGCACGTTGGCAAGCTTCCACGATTTCGGCACTTGACCAGTCTCAAGAGAGAGACGAAAGAGGCGCGTCAGCACAGGAGACAGCTCAGGCGCACATGTCCTCAGAACTATGGCTGGAATACCATCTGGGCCACTGGCCTTGTTCACGTCAAGATTGCGTAGCGTTTTGCGAACCTCCTTTTGGCGAATGCGAATTTCCGACATAAATGTCGCACAGTTATTCGGTGTTGGAGGTATCGCACTACCAGCATCCAGGCGTGAAGACTCCGCAAACAGAGAAGCAAACAAGTTAGCTTTCTCTTCAGCGGTGTGAGCCAGCGTCCCATCAGGTTTCAGCAGTGGGGGTAGGGAGGGGCGGCAGAAGTTCATTATCAGAAGCTAATCATTGGGCAAACCAATGTCAATATGGCATTAACTTGATAATTTCGTAATAAAGATTAAATAAATAAAGTACCTGATTCACCGTTGCAGTTGAATTCCTGCCCATCTTCTCGTCTCCACATGACGTAGGGTTCTGGATAGCCGGTCGCGCGGCAGACCATCGTCACGTTCGTACCTTCGCGGACCACCATGTCCGTTGACGTCATATTGTCGATGATCACAGGTGGCACTAATGATAAAGAAAAAGGGAGTTAGTATTTATTACTTGTAAACAGGAGTGAACTAGGTATGTTAATGTGTTGGAGGTATCATAACTGTTTGTTTAAAGACGCGTAAATATAAAAAAAACGTTTACTATTAAAGGGACAATAATTGGCTCGAATTATGGCGGCCTCTAAAGTGACCGTGTCATTGTTTCTAGCTCTTTAAGTTGTGCTATGATCTACTCTTTGTACTTTGCACGAGAAATGGCTATCATACACAAAGACACTATGATACACTATAATATTCCAATTAAGCTACGTCCACATTAGTAGCATTTTGGCATATCGTATCTCCGTCGCGTGGCACTGACGTGTATCATGATCGCTGGTTAAGGTACGTCCACATTTGTATGTGTGTTTGGCCTAACCAGCGATCATGATACACGTCGGTGCCACGCGACGGAGATACGATACGCCAAAATGCTACAAATGTGGACGTAGCTCTATGGAGGGAATTTCAGGCATCAATTGATTCGGTAGGTACTGATTTTTATTTTATAAGTTTGGGTAAGGTCACAATCCTGTTTGTTACCTGCCCCGTGACCGGGTCCGAACCGCAACCACAGCAATGCTGTATGAATTTGTATCCTTATTACACCTGAACTTAGGTATACTGAGGTATTTCGTTCGGGTATTTTAATGTTAAAATATCAACCCGCTCTAAGCTCGGGTTTGATAGTATGTACAGCTTATATATGAGCAAAAATCAATTTCAAAATGCAGATTGTTTAAATATTTTGGTGTATAAAACTGGATGAATAAACTGTGTAGAGAGCTTGTGTGATTGGTGAGTCTGTAAATATTTTAACACTGTAGTTACACTGTCTAAAATACCGGATTGACTTCTTAGAGAAATTAGGTAAAAATGTTGTTCAGGTACACATATATGCTATATCTGGTATACCGGATGACTTTTTATGCGTCTGGTAGTAGAATAGAAGGATTTGGCATACATCTTTTTTTATTTTTTTTATTTTCATATAGGTATACCTAAGTTAATTAATTTTGTTACATCACTGTTATGCCTGTATTTAAAAAATATGAAAAGTTGTTATTTTCGAACTTATCTAACTTGGCGGGGAAGAGAATAACATATTCTACCGGAATATAACATTATTTTTGTTTGGCACTTTCAGATATAGCCCAAAAATGTATAGAGCTTGAATGATCTCCTTTCAATCCCATGAAAGGCAAATGAAAAAAAAAAACCTATGCTATGGGTATCTGCTCTGTTGACCTATTATACCCATTTCTTTCCAGATGGCAAAAAAGGTCATCCGGTATATCAAGCTCTACTTTTCCAGTATGAGCTGATCTCGCATTGTATAGGCTTTCCGTACAATGGGAAGTCAGCTTATACTGGAAAATCTTGATATGTAGTCGTGTGTACCACGAGCGTTGGTCGTTGTACGACAGACTGGAGTTACTCACCCACAACCTGTAGGTATCCCTTCCTGGACCGCATGGGGTCGGTGTTGACCTGGCACATGTACCAGCCGCGGTCCACTTCTTGCACGTTCTTGATGTGCAGGTACCACGAGCGGTGGTCGTTGTACGACAGACTGATGCGCGGGTTCTGAGTTATTATGTTGTGGTGGATGCTCAGGATTGTCTGCGTGTCTACTCGGACCCACGCTACCTGCATACACATTTTTAAAGATTGGTTTTTGTACACGCAAAAAAAAAACAAAAGAGCACGTTATTGGTAGGTTTCTCTTTTACTCCCAGAAGGCTGCCAACGCTTGCAAGTTGGTTAAAAGGTCATTTTTAATAACTTAATAACGTATCTATCTATGGTTTACCCTACTAGAGATAGAAATTTTACATAGGTAAGCTCTATAGAAGTACTGCCAAATTACTATCTTTAGTAGGACAAACCGCCGGTAAATAGGTTATTGAAAACAGCCGTAAGTAACTCAATTTAAGGTTGATGGATTAATAGCTTCTGTTTTACTAGTAAATTCTTTCAATAAAAAACTAACATTTTTGCAGCAGGTGGTCTGGATAAAATTTTCGATACTAATCAACAGTGGTAATGTGCTAGCTTTCTGGGCACGTTACCACTCGACAGCGATGCGGAGGAATATTTTGATGCCCTATTTTAGTTTATAGTTTTATTAGGATGTTCTTTATTTGTATATACTTTTATTTGTAATCATGTAAATATTGTAAGATTAATAGTTCTGATTACTAATCAACATTATTTCAAATATTTCTTTTTCTGAGATTTTGGGCATCATCCTGGATTCTTTTGCCTTTCGATATTAAAGTGGAAAAAGCATAGATTAACAGCTTCTAAAAATGAATTTCTCCGTAGAAACCACAAGCATATGGCTACATTAGAGAAGGATACACGGATGAACGGGCAGCAAATGTAAAAGTGCGGCAAACCAGAGAAGTAAGTATTTCCTTTGATGCATTTCAAAGAATTTATGGTTGTGAATAAAGTTTTTAGTACTCGACCTATACACAAAAACTTCCATTTTTACGAGAGTGACAAACACATTTAGGGTTCCATGAGATAGTGATCTGTAGCCCAAGTGTGAGTTTTTTTCGTTAACTACTGTAGTTGCGCCACGACAAAAATGTATGAAAATTTAGGCTGCGTCTCTAGGCGCACCGTTCAATTAACGCGCGAATATTAGTTACTTGCACAATTACACACTTACACACCTGGGGTACGGATTTACACACTTGGGGTACGGATTTAGAAAGCTAAAAGTTTTATCGAGCTGAGTCACATACACACGCAAACTAAGTTTTAATGTAAAAAATACGTTAGGACACTTTAATTGTAAAAAATAAAGCTATTCATGATTTTATGATCAATTTCATGATAAATAATGGTGGACTTAAAAGAACGACAATGTTTTCTTTTCATTCAATTTTTAATCTCTTATTAACCGACGAAAAAATAGGGGGCCAATTCAACTAACAGAAACTTTTATCAATTGCAACTGAATCGTTCATTCAGACAGTTTTCGTTTAAGAAAACTGTCAAAATGTTTGATTTGTTTTTCTTGTCAAACAGTTTGACAGTTTTTGTAAACGAAAACTGTCTGAATAAACGATTCAGTTGCAATTAATAAACGTTTCTGTTAGTAGAATTGACCTCCAGGAGCCCATCCATGTCTGTCTGTGGCATCGTAGCTCCCAAATAGATAAACCATTTAAATACGGTATTTTTTTGTTTGAAAGCTGGTTTAATTGAGGTGGTTAAAGGCTATGTATGTTTAATGGAAATCGGTTAAGCTGTTTCAAAATTATCAGCTCTTTCTACAGTTAGTGTAGGGATTTCAGCCAAATAATGGGTATTTATTTCACTTCCGCTCGACCGATTGACTTGAAATTTCTAACTTATATGCAAACCTAGTACTTAACAATACCATAACCGGTTGCGTACCGCCCGTCGTCCCAGGACGACACTTAATTGTCTTATCTATTGTGAGAGTTTAAACCAAGGAGCTGATCTGTATGAGAGTTTGGATCGAAAGGTACGCTACTTACTTCAAACTAGCTAATAAGCAGGCAGACCCATTGATTTTGTTTCATGACTTATTTTGACAAGAAGGACTTTAAAAGCCGCTCAGGGTGGTGATCCGCATTCCACAATGAGTAGTTGCAGACACTTCATGTTTGAGCTCGTATGATACGTTATGGAAAACACTTTTCCATCGCATTTATAATAACCGCTACAAGGATCGACAGCCACATGAAAAGATCAGGGAGAGGGTATTTTTAAATTTTAAATTTAAGTGTTATTTATGATATGATGCTAACACAACATTATCCATTTCGTTCTTTCACTATAATGCACTTTTGTGGTTTAACCTCCTGGTACGAATATTATCCAAATGACGACTAAATCAGTCTCACGTTGACGTCCCAAATAAATCTTACTGTACTACACAGCACCCCAATTTTGCTAACTAGCCGTCCTGCATGATTAATAACTGGCGAATCGTGCATTCTGAGCAAAGTGATATTAAGTTGGCTTGTTAAAACTTTACCCCGTGCACCGCACGAATAGAGTTGTATGAAGTTCTGGCGCAACGTATCCGTTCATAGAATTACCGGAGCTCGTTCATCATGAGGCCTGACGCCATCGGTGAAGGTTCTAGGTTACCGCTGTTTGCTTTCTTAATTGCTTGCCAATATAAACTTGTTTGTAAAAAGGAAAGTACCTATCACTGTCTTGTTACGTCAAGGGCAGCACTTTAAATATAGAAAACCGATAATCCCTACTAATATTATAAATGCGAAAGTAACTCTGTCTGTCTGTGACGCTTTCACGCTAAACCGCTGAACCGATTTTGATGAAACTTGGCACAGAGATACTCTGGACCCTGGAAAAGGACATAGGCTACTTTTATCCTGAAAAATATGGAATACACGATAAACGACATCCACGCAGGCGAAGCCACGATCGACCTCTAGTCTAATATAATCTTATACCAGCGACTGGGGTTACTTTGATATCAAGGGGCAACATTGATAGTTACTAAAAAGATTGCATACCTATCTCTATAAAAATGGAACTTATGCATTTTAACTTAACTGTATAGACAACATTGACAGTTTTCCTATTTTACTATACGGTATAGAGGTGTCTGCGAAGTTAGATGGCGAAGATAAAAAATACTATATCACACCCCTAATTATGTACAAAATTCGAGTCTTAATTGGGGCTGCTTTGACACTGAATGACAAAACAGGGATTATCAAAGTAAAAGCCAACGGTCCGATTTTGATACTGAACATTTTTATTTTTTGTATCGAAAACTATACTCCGTAGTTTTTTTTTATCTAGTCTATGTGATTTTATATATCTCAGTTAATTCAGTCTTTATAAAATATTTTTAATGTGGCAGCTAAAAGCGAAAATAAATAAGATACAAACACATGAAGCTCAAAAAATTTATCAAAGTAACCCCGTTCTACGTACCATGGATTCCATAAATCTGTAATAGAGCCGTGACAGCATGACGTTGCTAACTTAAGTTCGCTGACGTCATATCTAAATGAACAAGTAGTAGATACATATTACTTCTATGATGAACATACATATCATGAGTGAGACTTACCCCAGGCGTATTTACTCTACCACTGATAAGCTTGTATACCATCGATATGAATATTATTGATAGCTACTATATCAATGTAATTATAATTATATCGTAATAATAAAAATAAATAAAACTGGGTAGACCAAGAAAAAAGTACACGGATCAATTGAAGGAAAAAAACAGAAGTGATAACAAACACAGAAGTGAAGGAATTGACTCTGGATAGGGAAATATGGAGATTGCTACACCGATAGGTGCTGGATGATGGATAAAAATCCATATGGAATTAAAAACTCCACAATTAAATAAAATGTAGAGTAGCTACAGGTCTAGCGCATAACTGAGTCAGTGCCTGGGGTATGGGAGCGGCACGGGAGGGGTGACATATGACGACGTGTCCGAACTATCTCATAAGTTACAATAATTATATTATTTTAATTAATAAGTATTAATATTTTCAACTGAAACAACAAAAAACAAACATCCCGAAATCCCAATTTTAATTAATCAGATTCCTTATCGCTGTCTGTACCCGAATCACTGTATGAATGATTAACACTTTCACTATCTAGTAGTAGTAAAAATATCGTAAGAGATATCTTCATTATATTGATCACGTGTATAGCGAGATAGTTCGGACACGTCATGTCACGTGATAATAATGTCACCCCTACCGAGCCGTTCCCATACCCCAGGCAACTGACTCAGTTATGCGCTAGACCTATAGTAATTGAGTATGTGGCAGCCACCACAAATTTAGATGGAGTAGTAGTCGCGGTATAATGTATCAGTTTACAGGTGAACACATAGGTACCATGTAAACTCTAAGGTAAATTAAACGAATGACATAATATTGTATTGTATTGACAGCCTGTATTCCCCGAAAGGTTGGGCAGAAGTGTATAGTACACCCTTATTTCACCGTTATGTATAAGTCCCATGGAAAAAGGGGCGACCCTATTGCCATCAACCGGGCACAAATCCGGACTTCGGGCTGCTACTGAGAAATTCCACACGGAAACACCCAATAATACTTAAACGAATAACTTACAATGTAAAAACTTTTCTTTAAAAACCAGGTAAGCTTTAATTAATCTAAAGTACTGACTCATCAACATGAGTATTCTGTCTATCTTAACCATGGTGCTCAAACTTGGATTGTGTCCGAACTCAAGAGTCAAACGGTGATGGAGAGTGCTCAATGGCCCAATACGAAATACTACAAAACGCTTGAAGCGTTGCCGACAGACATTGCCGATGTGGGCGAAAAGGCTGTTTGGTTGAAATGAGATGAGGTGGCATTTAGCCATAGAAAGAATCAGGGAGATGGGTTAGGATAGTCAAGCAGTGTGTCACTGAGGATTGGCGTCGCCGAGGCGCATGTCTTCATAACGTCAGTGAAGTTCTAACAGTGCGGAAGTCAAAAATGGCTACTTTACAAGAGAGTGAAAAAACTATTTAAAACGAGCGTAACCTACGCTGATCGCAATATTGTTTTAATTTTCATTACAAATAAACTTTTTGATGATTTAATAAACCTTTGAAAATCCTAATACTTAATCTTTTTCATTTCAAGTAATATTGTGGCTTTCGCAGTGCTGTCTGTTTTTGTCACGACGTAAGCACTGTTAGAACTTCACTGACGATAATGGAATAGTCAGATAAGGTGACATAAGAAGGGTTGTGGAAGACTGTGGAAGAGACTTTTTTTCATATTGGACTTCTTGGTGGTCCTTGCGGACCGTTTCTACTTATACGGCCAGTTATTGGTATGACCTGAAGAACCGCCAGCCAATGGCGGGGAAGTAAAATACTTAATCTAGCCTAACTACTTATACTACACTAACAACAAGACTACTAGCAACATAGCACATTACAGCACTAAGGGCGACCCCTAGTGGGACTCGGACCTTGGCTTAAGGCGTTGCTGGCAGCTATGAAAGAGACTGTTGTCCAGCAGTTGAATAGTACAACTGATATAATTTGCCTCGGCAATACCTGTTTATTATTTATTATGATACTTTTTTGAAAGATTTCTGAGTTCGGAAGATTGCGATAAATTAATAGGGAATAAAATTGACGAGTTGACATCTAGTTACCTTGTATCCTCGTAAGTCTTCGACGACGCAGGCGAGGAGCGCGTCGCGTCCCACCGTCACCGTCACGTTCGTTACTGGTTCCACGAAACGAGGAAATAATGATTCTGAAACAAATACAACTGATAAATGTTTTGCTATGTTTATTTCATGCTAACTGGTTGAGAAATAAATTGAAAGGAACTTGTTGTTAATTAATTATAGAAGTTTAAGAGATTGAATTAGTAGGTTATTATAGGAAGGAGGTATTAATGCATCTTTGGGATTTTATAATCAGAGCCTCCTTTTGCAGGTACAGCTTTCCTGCGGAAAACTCTCACAGTTCTATGCTTCACCTAATTTGGTATTTACAAAAAAATAAAATAAGTTTTCTTTTTAGTTAGCAGTCACACGATTTTGCATTGAAGGTACTTTTTATTTTTAGATTCTTTAATGTGGGTAGGTAATACACCGATATTAGGTATTTTACTTGAGTTTTAATAATCACAACACAACACACACATGTATGTCACAATATTTGATTTTATTTTGTATGAGCTTTTTAATGTTATCAGTTTTAAAAACGGACACACAATTTCTTATGTGTTTATTATACTAGCGTATGGCACTCTTGGGTTGCAGCTGAAAATCAGCGTCAGCTGGTACACCTAGTGTTATCATCTGACATTATGCTGAGCTGAGGCCTTTTTGGCATTACAATTGCTATCTGTTTTTTTAGTTTTAAGGTGTATTTTTGCTGTAATGCCAATAAACGCATTTTTATTTCTTTCTTTCTTTACAAATGTCATTCGCGTCCAAGCGGTAGACGAGTCAACATCTCCTGAGGATGCCCCGTCGAGGGGCGAAACACGTGTCGTATCGGTTTAGTTTGCATGTTGCATTTTTTCACTCCTTTTGCATGTGCATATATTTGTGGGCGGGGAGGTTAGTGGTTTGGCGGAATTAAAATTATATGTTGTTTTTTTTATCAGGTATAGAAATATTTAAAAAATGTGTGTAGAAATAATGTATGGTTTAAATAAATCGTGTAAATCTCAATAGTATTGACATGACCTTGTATTTTATATAATGCGTAAGTGTAAATAGTCATCATTAATTCTAAGTCAACACAAACATTACCTACACGTAGGGTATACATTGATAAACAGCGTCTTTGACTACGTGGTTGCCTTCACAGGTAGCACATTCAAACCTGTAGACTTAAATTAATCAATCACGGCGTAGAATAATGTAGGGTCGTTCATGAATACACACAATGGGCTAAGGTACATGTAAGTACGAGAGCAATTCATCAAAGTACACACTTTCCCAAAATGGTTCCAATTGAATAATATCTGAAAGAAGACCATTGATTCGTTACTTTTTTACCAAATAATGGAACAATATTAGGTCAGATCTACATTAAAATTGCTTTATTTATTTTTTCAGTCAATTTCAATTCTACAGGTAAAATCCGGGAGACCCAACGCCCCTTATAGGAATACAGGTTAGTCAGGAAGAATGCTAAAAAAAAAACTGGGCTGGTCACGTCTGTCTCATGTCGGACGAGCTGTGGGCAAAACTGACCATCACTGAGTGGAGTCCACACAACGTTAGACGACGTCGCGTCAGGCCACACTTACTGGAAGGGTATCCGTAAACCGAAGCAAGTTAAGGAGGGTAAGGAGGTCTTTGTACTGTAGTGGGATGATCATGGCTGAATAATAATAATTATTATCTTTTAAATGAACTGATGATTCAGCTAGAGGCACGTATCTCATCGTAGTTTTTGTAAATTAAATAGTTAATAGGAGTTTCTGAAAATTGTAGTCTCATTTAGTAATAGTTACAATATAACGGACCGCGTGCCTGTGCGCGGCGACTTGTAAACCACAAGTAACCCATTTGGTTATCTGCGAAGTGTGTACCAAACGGCGGTTAAAGTTGGTCACATTGCGGCCTGTGGTTACACCCTTATAATTATTAAATATTGCTTTTGAATTACGCCGCTCCCTGATTTTAGGCAGGATACTAATTAATTGTCAACAGAAAATTTAATTTTAAACAACCTAAACTTATAATTGGACTGAAGTCTTACAGGAAGGTAAGCACTTACAAATTATAAGCATAAGATAGCTTTCTAGATGACTTGGTAACTGATAAACTGAACCGCATCATAAGGATTCTGTTTTTACATTTTCGGAAGCTGCTCCTTTAATATGAATAAAACATGTCGATAAAGTTGAATAATGTCCGCCACTTTGGAAGTGAGAAGACTTACGTGTGTAGACGTCAATACTAACGCGATACACGTCGATATGAACGATGCTTCAATGTTGCAACAATCTATTTAGGCTAAACAACCTGAGACACGGAAAAATATCCGCGAATGATTGATGAGTGAGAACGCGAATAGAACAAATCCATCCAGCGCCCATCAATCTTAGCGGTACAGCGGTGCGGGCCTTCTGTGCAAGCGACGTCGTCGTCTCTAATGAAAGAAGAGCTTACCGAGCACGTATAAACAATCGGAAAATGTTGTTTCTAATATCCCGCAAGATAGATGGCCCGTGAAATGTGCTCTTAGCTCGGATCAAGCCTTTTTAATAGAAAAATGATTGTACTACGTCTTTTGTTCAACTTGGGAAAGGCTACATAATAGTATACAATGTTAGGCGGTCAATTCTCTAACGTCACATTGTCGAAAACTGTGTAACAAAGCGGGGCGAGCGACAAAACGCTTGCTGCATCGTTGTGTTCTACGATATGTTACCTTAGAGAATGGTGTTGTAGAATCCTCTTTTATATTGAACTTAGAATAGATGATGAGAATGAAACGACATTAAAGATCTTACTTTTTTTTTTTTTTTTAAAAGGTCTTCTCTTTCCTTGGCTTTAATTAGGACACTGTCGAGATTTTTTTTTTCTTTTAATTGATAATGCCTAAAATAGCTACCCACCCTAGTCTTTGAGGATATTTATTATACCTACTAAATAATCATATTCGAAAATGATTAGTATTCTATTTCTGTGGTTCACTCAATAACGTTTCATAATACCTACAGAACTTGAAAGGATAGGAAAATGGGATAATAAGTAATTGACCTTTTGATTGAAATAGACTACCGACGACCACAACCTGCCTACTTATTTTCCTCTACGTAATTTAGGCCATTAGTATTACTTACGTAATACCTGTGTAGTATATATAAGTAAATAAAATATAGGGACGAGTTGAACAAACTACATTCAGTGAACCTAAAGGTATTAAATTATGACATCGCTTCGGTTCCAAGTAATATCGTCACGTGATTACAAATCGTTCGTAATAGGCACCCTCCATAACTTAAGAGCCCTCAAAGACGGTTAAGTCCCACTGTAAAGGGTTTAATTACTTTAATAAGCGCTAATACAGTGTAACGTGTTAATAATGTAGTCGGTGTTGATGAGACAACGAGATTACCCGGCCACTTGAAATATGATTACGGGAGGGCCGCTCATCAGGCCGTAAGTGTTTACGGATGCACGTGACGGGTCGCGCCTCCCACTCGGGCAGTCGGGCGGCCTCGTCCACTGCTCGCGTATTTACCTAATTGGCACAGTACGTTGTGACAAAAGTCCGTGTTGGGCACCCCGGCAAATTAGATTCCCTGCCCACCCGCCTCCCGCCGATGCCCGGGACGCTCGCCACCGCTGCCGCTCACTTTACTTACCTCTTTCACCCTAAATTGACTTTCCTCTAATTGAAATACGCGTCAAAGACTCATTCTGCGATTAATCTCTTTGTTTGTTTTTATTAGTTACTGCACTGTAAGAAGCTATTAATCAGCTCCACCCTTAAAGCGTTAATGGCACTTTAAAGTGGTATCACGTTTATTGAATTTAAATACTTAGTGTATTCATTTTATACATTGTTTGTTCATTGTTGAATATAATTTTGTTATTGAAATGAAATGTGAAAGCAAATTAATTCAGAAAACTTTTTGGACGGTGACATTTAAATATAACATGATATAGACAGTACAATAATATTACTAGTTTCGGCAGTTATATAAAATATAACTTTTCGCAATAAAATCTTATGTATATTGATCTTGGAAATATTAAAAGCAGATTCGAAAGTCACCCTGTTCGTTGGAATATACGCAGAGGGAAAATACGATGTGATTTAAAAAATTGAATTATCCATTTCGATACGGGAATTGGTGCCCATCTAAAAATAAAACCGATTGTAGCAAATTCGAGTTGCCGAGTCTCACGGCGGCTTCGGTGTGGCTGTGGGTATTCATGAGTATCGATTTTATGCAAAATGCAACAAGATTCACTTGAACATGTCGGCTATACGATACGCATTATGTGAGGAACCGATCTATTCTACAATTACATTGGCGTAGATACGAGCGCTTGTAAATGGGTGCGTACGTTGTCGGGTCTGGTCGAATGAGGGCCTGTCCGGGGATATTGAGAGCATCGAAGTCGTGTACGTATAAACATGGTACACAATTAGCGGTCAGGTGGTGGAGGCGCGCACGCTGCGACACCAGCCCTTTGCAATAAGAGCTTGATAAAGCCAATTTAACCGGAGATTCGATTCTGCCTGTTTATTATTATCAGTCGAGCCTAATTTCGGTTTCTCGGGTTCTATTGTGTAAACTGAATGAACAAACAAGTAATGCAAATTTCGGTTAGTTAACTAATTTGAAGTTTGCAGATAGATCACGACACTATCTAGACGCAAAGTGGTTATTAGTTTTATATAGTTATTATAGGTATTATATAGTTCATTGGAAGATCGTGAAGTGGATCATTTATTGTGTGAGTCGAATTTAATTTTGGTTATACCATTAATCTTCCTAAGTTATTGTATCTGACAAATAATAAGACGGGTATTGGGAAAGCCTTAATTTTTCTTTGTTCTTAAAATTTGGTTAAATTTTCCTTTTGTTAGTACCGGCGGCGTCTGTAATTGTGTCGCGTATGTTGTTTCATTAAAGTTTAATTGTTAACATTAACACGTGTGATGCCAATTAGTACAGATGCTTAAGCGTAATCGCTTCAGGGCCTGAGTTTGTAGCACTTCGTTACATCGTTGTTAAATGCACCTAATGCGACTTGTACGATACTTGCTGTAGGTAGTAGCTATACGTATATTATAAGTAATTAATGCATCTTCCTCTACAAGTGAATAACGTTATTATAATGAATGCGCTCAAGTTTTGAATCCACAGAGCATCTACGCCATAGTTCCAGGTTTGGAACAGGCGAATTGTATCCCTGGGTCCTGGACATCGTAAGAGGCTAATATTATGTTAAATGGGGGACAGGAATAGGTATTAGTGTTCTAAAAGTGTTATTCCACCAAAAGTGGTAAATATTAATATTTACACCAAATTTTTTTAAACGAAGTGTTTAAGTTTATGAGAGGACGGTACGGACTATACAAGGTGTTAAAAATCAATTTTAAGAATTTTATGGGTTTACTCGGTATCGGAAATTGAACAACTTTTGTTCTACAACTTCTCGAAATTCACGTATTTTTTTATAAATTTCCATACAAATCAAAAAAAAAATTTAAATTTGTATGGACAGGCATAAAAAAAATTGGCGAATTTCGAAAAGTTGTAGAACGAAAGTTGTTCAATTTCCGATACCGAGTAACCCCACATAATTCTAAGAGTTGATTTTTTAACACCTTATATAGGTAGGTATGTGTAATCAAACCATAGAATACCAAAACCACTAGGTTTTTTTGTTTCAACATCCTAAGTTCTGCTATTTTTTTATTTGAGTGGTATATGGGTTTGCTCTTGACTTTGGTCAAGGTCAGAGGTGACAGAGACAAAGTCTACGATGGAGCGAGCTTACCCCAGAAGAAGTCTATTCCCTCTATCTTTGAAATGATTCGGGTTGTAAGCGTTCGGGAACACAGACGCAGGTAGTGAGTTCCACTCTTTTCTGTGCGCATTATGAAGGATGTTTGGACGCGCTTAATGCGAATTGGTGAAATAGCAACTAAGTATGGTATGGATGGTAACTTGCAGTGCATCTAGATGTACGATGGTGGAAGGGGCCGGTGGGATGAGGTTGTGGAGTTCTTGGGCACACTCACCGAAGTACAGTCTATAGAAGACCGACAAGCAGGCAACCTTGCGGCTATGAGCCAAGCTGTGAAGCTTGGCATGCACCAGTTTTACGTCGCCAATGAGTCTCTTAGCTCTGCGTTCCACTGAGTCAAGCGCGGCAAGTTGGTATATTACTGAACAATCCCAAAGATGGCTGCAATACTCCATGCTGGATCGGCCTTGCGCGTTATAAAGAGTCAACAACTGTCCAGGCGAAAAGTGTCGTGCTATGGTTTATTTATGAGAAGGTTTGATGCAGATTTCACTTAGATTTATGCTCCCACGCATCCTCGTCTTAGATAGTATTATGTGGTCTTTTAGAGGAGGTTTGTTAAGGTTCATGCCGAGTAATTATGATATCAACGTCATGCTTGTATAATATCCATTAAATTCCATTATTTGAATCTTGAAGCACTAATCAGTGATGCGTAGGTAATGAAGGTATGTTTATAACTGATCTTGAATATTTAAATATGAAGGTACATTAACATAGATGTTAGTAAGTACTTGTACCTGGTGCTGATTGAGCAGTACAGAGGCAGTCACTGGCCGTGTATGAGCTCTGCTAACTCTGAAGTGAAACTAGCGTAAAGGTATAGTATAAATCCTTTGTATGAATTATTGTTATTGTATTAAATTGAACTGCTTCGTTGGTCTAGCGGTCGCAAGCGCGACAGCTGAGCGTGAGGTCCTGGGTTCTCGATCCCCAGGTTGTGCAGTGTTATTGGGTTTTTCCGTGTGGAATTGCTCAGTAGCAGCCCGGAGTCTGGATTTGTGTCCGGTTAATGGCAATAGGCTCGCTTCCTATTATATGGGACTTAAATATAACGGCGAAATGAGGTTGTACCATCTCTGCCAACCCTTCGGGGAATACAGGCGTGATGGTTATGTTAAATTGACTTTGGAAATAAGGTGCTACGATTCTCGTAGCAATATGGGCATTGTTCATACTTTTTTTAAACATTGTAATTCTAAAACCATTTCGAGCAATATAATCTGAATATAGTCTGATCGTTACAGACGAATTAATAATGAAAAACAATTCTTGATTTATTGATAGTTTCGATAAAATACGATTGGACTTCTTTGCCCTTCAAATTACGTCAGCTTAGACTAGACCGTACGGAGCTTTGTATCGTTGCCGCAGAAAATAAAAAGTAACAACTATCTGTCAAGTATAAATGTCATGAACTTAAAGAGTGACTCGTAATTAGTGTCAAATACTTAAAACACATGATAGTATCAAGGACTTTATACGTAGTACTTATTACTTCTATGGATAGTATATACTCATGATAACAAACAACTTTTTCAAAGAAACATTTTATAAAAGAAATTAATTTTATTTTCAAATTCTAAATATAATTCAGCCACACTACGATGTAAATGCGGACCGCGCGTTGTAATAGTGGAAAAATATTGTCCTCTACCCCCCCGTTCGCTCCTATGACGCACAACATAAACAGCCTAGCCAGGGGTAATTGGAAGTGCGTCGTATGCGCAATACCGCCGCGGTTTCTTATTAAAATTATAAATATGTAAAAAAGTAGAACAATCGTTTCTTTGGGAAAGTTGTTTGTTATCATGAGTGCACATGATGTGTTTAAGTATTTGACACTAATTATCAGTCATTCTGTACCTATACAAACATAACCTAATCTTATCGTTTCAACAGTATTTTATTGCATTCTGAACTTTAGGCAGATTTCGTGAGTCAGCTTTAGCAAAAGTATCACTCATAGTGGTACGAGGAACTAACAATAACAGAATGGCGTCGATTGCGAACGAATTAATAAATGTTAAAAAGAACTTACCGTTTAAAATTTGCTACAGTTTCGGTTGAAAATATGTAATCGAAGAGTAGTATAACGGTGTATAATCTCTTCTATTATTATAAATGCGAAAGTAACTCTGTCCGTCAGTCTGTTACGCTTTAACGCCTAAACCACTGAACCAATTTTGATGAAATTTGATACAGAGATAGATTTGACCATGGAGAAGGACATAAGCTACCTTTTGACGCGAGAAAAAGGCTTAAAGAGGTTGAAATAGGGGATAGAAGTTTGTATGGGAGTCCGTCATTATTGAAGATAAAACCACCAAAGTAACTATTCCACGCGGACGAAGTCGCGGGCAAAAGCTAGGAGGTTATAAATATTATGATGCTTGTTGACAAATGACTTGGTGTTGACAGTTTATTATGCACAAGTGAGGCAACGGCAGAAATCTTTTGTGCCATTGATGACTGAACCTACGTTAAAACTTTCAAACATTCAATTTTCCGGTCACTTCCGAATTGAGTGCGACTTCAAGACCACGAATATTTATTAGTACCTACTGCATTAAAAAAAAAACTTTACGCTAGCGCAATATGTGTGACTGGCTGCGAAAATTAGCAATACCATTGGTTGTTCGATCAGGTACACCGATGTGACTGTTGTGTTGTACTTACTGTATTTTCATTTGTTCAAAATCCACCACTGACCCAAAATGACTTCACATTTTGCACTCAGAAACGTTCAAAGTGATAGTTGAAACGGTATTAAAATCTACCTAATAGAATTCGAGATTAGCTCGAAGTAGAGACAAATGCGGTCGGGAACTTAGTACTACGAGTTTGTGTTACGTAGTACTAAAACCTTAAGTGCTATACAAAATACTCTAGGGTATTATTCATTCTCAATACATGCATTGCATTATTTAAACAGAACTGTTTATTGGAAAACAGGGTCTTAAGGAAATAATATTTGTTAGAAATGTGGTTTACCAACCAAAATACTTGTGGTGTTCCTAGTCGGAAATGTTATATGTATCGTAATCGTAATGTTAATAATAAATTGTTTGATATACAAAACAACGAAACAAACAGAATAATACATTCGATTGTTTTACATCACTAGGTCGAAATCAAAGCGTAAATGTCGCGAAAGAATACGAAGTTTGTATGAAGGTTATAAAAATATCTGGAGGACAGGTTGGCGTTATATTGCCGTTATAAATCAGCGTTTGCGACAGCCGAGCGTGGCGGCGGCGACGCGGCGGCGTGACGACGCGCGGCGTGCTCGGTAGTGCCACCGCGTGTCGCCTGCCGACATTCTACATATGCATAAATATTGTGCCTACAATGCCCATACACCTATTAGGGTGTAGCTATTTACTTATTTCTGTATTTGTTTCTGTGGTTAGAACTTAGTTCGTTTTGAAAATAAACTTTTTGTTTATTTTATTGTGCTTTTCAATATTGTCATAAGGGTTATATAGGTACGTAACGACCTATCTACCTTTTAACTGTTGTTAACGTAACCTTATTCCTGAAATGTTAACTTTATTGAGGCATCATGTTATTTGGTTAATTGACGTAATGCATTGAACAATAACAAACACTTTTATTATAATTTTAATAATACATGAACAAACAATAGTTTAAATTGTACTATAATGTTTGCAATAATTCAGGTACGTATTTACGACGGTTAAAAACACGTTGAATTTTTGATGTTCTACATTCTGCGTCACTAGTTTTACAAACCTGCAGATTTTCTCGCGATGTTTTTCTTCACCGTTGGAAGCCGGCAATAAACTTATGTTGAGTCCATATGTTTGAAAAACATGTCGGTACACACCTGGCTAGCCTGGCTTAGCCTTTATACCTTATACAATATATATATCTTTTTTCTTGAATTTCGTACAAAGCTCAAATGGCTACCTATTCGCCTTCGCCGGAATGCCCATATTCTTTCTCTGCTTTATAATGTACTATTTAATCCTTCCACCCCTTTTTACCTTAAAGAACGCTTCGAGTTCCTCTGTGACACACATTCTAGGTTCTCGAGATCATCAGAAAATCTTAAATTAAAAATACAACAGCATTCTTCTTCCTATTTAGATAAGTTCTTTACTATTCAAGCTGCTCGATTGTGGAATGCATTACCACTTAATGTGAGACGTGCGCAATCACTGCCAGTTTTTAAAAAGCTGGTGAAGGAACATTACTTGTCACTTTAATTTGCTATTCCTTGATTACTGCTCATCTCTTCTTCTTTTTTTTGTTTTTATTTATAAAATATTTATTTATTAGTTTGTTTTAAAGATGTATGTAACTTTTTATATATTATATTTGTGTAATTATTGGTATGTATTTTATGATATTATGTTGAAGTATTTTTTGTACGTTACTTACCTACTTGTACACCAGAACTGCCCATTATCTCTTTCCGTTCTTCCAGTCCATCCTAAGGTTGTCTGGAAGAGATCGCCTTGTGCGATAAGACCGCCCATTGTACAGATTTTGTGTAAATGTTTGTATTTCTTGTTTGTTTACCGGTGTATTATGTACAATAAAGAGTATAATAAATAAATAAATAAATATCTGTGCAAATTCTTTAAAGATTGAAATTGTTTCGTTTTGTTTTGCGTGTCATATACTTCATGAAACAAAATTAGACTACAGTCTACCTATATCTTACTCCTTACAGTCGGTCAACGTAGAACATTGTTGCAGAGCAATCGTGCGGGGGGTTGCGGGGTGAAGGAACTGATGATAAATTCAATCAAATTCACTCCATACCACTCCATACAACTTTTGACTAGACACATCTAAAAAGGAGTTCACTACATCAAAAAGTGGTTTTGCCTTTTTGCTATAATTGACGCTTCACATTTTTAAAAAGTAATATTTAATTAAGTTGATATGACATCTTAAACCTTATTGCGCACAGTGTGAGAAGGAATCGAATTTGAAATCTGATAAACACTTCGAGTCCGCGGCTGTGCATATTGTCAATAATATTGTGTGTGTGGTCCGTATTTCGGTATTGTTCAATATTATTGTGGATTTTTGATGAATTCTGATTTTGTCACGGCAATATCGGGTGGAGGCAGGGGTATAGTCAATAATATTGTCGTTTGCGGGCGCACGGCAATATTTTAATTGCGAAAAATATTTCATGGCAGGTGGATGTTCGTGTTTTTTGTTTAAAATTGAGGACGAAAACAGTATCCATAGCGAAAATAGTGTTGATAATACTACTCCCACGCAAAAGCAATACTTGTTATGTTATTAGCAATATTAAAACATCCACCGAAGCATATCGCGATAAAGTAAAGAAGAATAATACGGTCGATAATTTGCTCGAATAACAAGACAGAGAGACGTAAAGAAAAAAAAAATTCTCAACGAACAAATTTTCGGAAAGAATCAAAGAAGATCCACAAATCTTAGTCCATTACTTATATAAAAAGTGCGCACACGAATCTAGCTTCTGAGCGACTGAGTCAGATTGTACTACGAAAAATTTACAATAATATTACGTAGTGTGACTTTAGATTGATGAATAATTTTGTCAATCTTGCATTTACAATATTATTGTGTGTTTGTGCAGCTAGCCTAAGAATAAGTACACTGCAATTCTATTTTTAACGAGGAATTACACAGCTCTATTTATAATTCAATGTGAAACCTTGGATATTTATAAGGTACCTAACCTAAGTACCATAATTAACCTACGCAGAAATATAAATACACATGCGAGTGCTGTAATTACGCATTGGAATTGTATAAAGTTACATTTATACTCAATTATCATTAATTGAGTGATTGCCAGTAAATAACTGAGATAAAAATAAAATGGATAGCGGATACTTCTTTGGTCCATTTCATACCGGGTGCGGAAATACGATGATTTATGCGGTCATCCATAAATGAATCGGATTCTCTGTGACGGCAATTTTTATTTATGAAACAATTAAAATTAATGGCCTCGTTACGGCTTCCAGATAGTTGAACATCACTTGTTACTTACACAATAATTTTTTGAATATTTCGTTTGTGGGAAGTATGAAATATAAACTTGAATTTTATTTACGCCATTTATTTTAAACCTTGAACATACATTGCTCGATTTTTATTTCATATTAATAAGCTTTTGCTCTTGGTTTCGTTCACACGGATACAGCATGCAGTTAATGCTCGATGATATATAATGCAGGCAGACAATACCAACAAGAAATGCAGGAAATGTTGGTTAATTCTGTTCTGTATTGTGTATGAAACGGAGTTAGTGAAAAACATTAACCATCAGTGATTTATTACGGGTATTTAAGTGGTTAGGTTAATAGTTTCAATGAAATTTATTTTACGTGATCCAATTCCCTCTATGAGACCTTTTGTGTTGTACGAAAGAATATCAAACAAAAATCGGAAAATATGTCGAATTGGTTTACAACAACAACGGTGGGAACAGCAAGTTAAATTTTAAAGCGTGTGTACTGGCAGATCGAGTGGCCGGCAATGGTTTCCGGCTCATATCGCCAGATTGGAAACGCAAGCGTGCCTGACCAGGGTGAATTACGCGAAACGGCGTGAGCGGTGACGCTGCGAGCGCGAGATTCACTTACTTACATTCGCTTCGTGACTGAACTCCATAGAGCGGTGCAGTTGAGCCGTAAATAAAATGGTATTGTCGCGCGGAAACCGCACATCGAAAAACCGGGGAACGTCGCGTGAAATGCTACCGGTGCCGGCATCGGCATAGACGTCGAGAAATATGGCCAAACGTTCCGCACATACGAAATATGGGACTATAGGCAGCGGTGTCGACTCGTGCCGGGTCGCCGAAACATGTTTTGTATATATCGATACCTTTGGGTAGAAAGGTCGTATAAACCATTTTGGCCAAATTGAGTTATATATACCATTTTTCTCAGTTTTTTTTTCTCTATCGATCTGTATATACGAAATGCAGAAATTCGCACAAAAATGGTTAATACGGCCCAGAAATTTTCGGTCATAGCCTCTTAAAAAAGGTAAATTTTCAATGTAAAAGCCGAACGTTTTTTTTTTGTAGTTTTGTTACGATGTAATGACCATAATTTATATTAACTCAGGGCGTAAAAATAGTCGTTAATTGTAAATGGTTTATACGCCCTAACGTGTTAAATGCATTACCTAAACGTAGTTTAAATTAGACGTCGTAAATCCAAAGGTAGTTCGCGACGTTGGTGTATAAACCATGTTCATTGCAAGAAGCACTTTACGACCAACACACAAGGCTCGCATTTGGCGCGCAGCGACAAGCAGAAGAGCGAGCGGGATAGACAGACTGGCTCTCCGTCCATTGAGAACGTCACTCGTGGACGGGGATACGTGGCGGCCCTTCTCGAAGACCTGGTGGTTGTGGGAGTATATTTCTCCCCCAACCGGTCTCTCGCCGACTTCGAGGATTTCCTCGAGGGTTTGGGCGTCGTCGTCGGTCGCAGCCATCCTCGTCCCGTGCTCGTCTTCGGGGACTTCAACGCCAAGTCTACGGCTTGGGGTTCCCCGGCCGTGGATTGGCGGGGCGAGGTGCTGGAGGACTGGGCCCTGGAATTGGGTCTACAGATCCTAAACCGGGGTTCCGTCCCCACGTGCGTGCGACAGCGGGGCGGATCCATAGTGGACCTCACGTTCGCTACCCCCGCTCTAGCGCGCCGTGTCCAGGGCTGGCTCGTCATGGAGGAGGTGGAGACGTTGTCGGACCATCGGTATATCCGATTCGACGTCTCCGCCTGGACCTCAGGCGCTCCGGCCCGAACGGTCCCGGGTGGGATCGGTTCGCGCTGGGCGCTAAAGCGGCTGGACAGGGAGTCCCTCCTGGAAGCCTCTATCGTACAGGCCTGGGTTGACACCCAGGCCTGTACGATAAAGGCTTCCAGGCTTGATGTCGACAGGCCTGTCGACATCAACGTAGAGGCGGAGTGGTTCCTGGAGGCGATGTCGCATATTTGCGATGCGGTGATGCCTCGGGTTCACATCCACCCTGCCAAGCGCCAGGTGTACTGGTGGTCGCAGGAAATTGAGTTGCTACCGACGAAGAAGACGAGGAAGAGCTAATTGAATGATACAATTATTATTATAAAAGAATAATAACTTTTCGTATTTACGTAATTTCACATTTCGTTCGATGGTAAAATATTATTTAGTAAAAAAAACAAGACTAAGTATGTTAAATGATTGTATTCTTTGTCACCAAAATTTTTTTTTTGAAAATGTATTTCTCAATTCATAATTCGTTTTAAAGTAATTTATAATAATAATTAAAATAATTTTCAGGGGGCCCAGCTAGTGAGCTGGCGAGTCACCGTCTGCCAACACTTTTCAATTTTAAATGTTGAAAGGCAGACGCCGTTTTCTTCCGGCAATAGAAGTTATCTAGTCCACCTAACACCCCTTTCCATGGACCAGATATTTTTCACCATATTTTACAATAGTCTTGCACCCACCTGGGACGGTCCATGACTGTACTCCAATAGTGCAGCCGTGGATAGTCCCCGGTTGGTGCCCTACCCTATTTTAGATTAAAGTTCTCAAAGGGGCCTCTGCGCGTTGGACCTGTGTCCCCGTGTATGCCTTTCAAAGGACCGGACATCTTCCGCACGGAAGATGAGCCGTGATTTGAAGAGAGATTAAAATAATTTAGAGTAACAATTCATAAATAATTTTAAACTAATTATGAATACAAAATATCATAAATAAGTTACTTTTTAGTACGTAAGTTGGTTACGTTTAGTTCTTGATCGTTTTTATTTTTTTGTATTTAGTTGCAATTCAATAAATTACTTAGTAAGTAAGCCTTAGTACAAAGGCTTAATTCAATAATTTATTAAATTAAGTACATTTAAATATGTACAAAAATTTAAAAAAAACGATCATGTCATAATTTTATAAATGATTAAAATGCCTGATTACTTTAATTTAGAAGAAGTTTGAATAATTTTTGTTTTTATGACTAAGTAGATTTTTTTATTTCACGTTTCAGTTTAAGTTGTTATAATTATTTTTCAATTTAAAAATATTAAACCTATTATGTATGTTGTACCATTATTGAAATAATAGTAAATGTTGATTAGAAGGTATTATAATACTTAATAATTGTTGATTTCGTATTTCAGGTAGTTTTATTTTATTTGAATCGATCATTATTGGGTATTAGAATATTAATAATTAAGTCCCTACTAATTCTGAGAGTAACAGGATTGTTTATTAGTCAAAATTCAATTGATCTATGATTATAAATGGTTATTAATACAAAAAAAACTACATATATGGGTTTTTACGACAGTAAATGTGACCATAAGCTTACCAAAAATGGATGTACGACTTATACAGTTTTTTTAAAGTACATTTTCATGGGGTGTATCAACCAAGAATTGATTTTTTCTTAGACGTAAATCCAAGATAACTTTAAAACTAAAGAAGATAGATAGGTTTTGATGATTTAACCTTTTTCATTTGAAAATTCTAAGAACCTTTCTCATAGATCATTTTTTTATAACTTCAAAAACAAAAAAGTTATAAATTTTTATGTAAAAAAAAAAAGTTTTTCTGCTCTCCTGAAAAGTCGGGTTTTGGTTTATACGACCTTTCTACCCAAAGGTATCGATATGTAGCTACAATTATAACTATTGCATGCCAACTAACTGGTTATTCATGTTTCTTTTAGTTAGTTTGAAACAAGTATTAAGTCGCACTTTTTTTGTAATGTTACTTTTCTTTGGAACTTTGGATCTTAATATTCTAGACTAAGGCTTGGAATAAACCCGAATTAAAATCGGAATCAAATAAAATTGCTAAACGCATTTTACGTTGGTTGACATATTTTTTTTTTTGCACCAACGAGTCATCAAGTTGTATTTTCTATATATTGTTTTAGTTATGATTCTTAGACTAGATTCGTAGTATTGCATATTTATAGGAGAATAATTGTTTAAAATTTAGTGAGTGTGACCTATTTTGTATATTCGTAGTTTTTTTCAAATAAGTAATAGTTATAACGTGTTATTTACTTTGATATAAGTCTTTAAAGGCAGCATCTCAGAAAGCGCAGTTTTGGCTCCTATTAAGGCATTAATTAATGAAGTTCTCGGAAATTATTCTTACTCTAATTTATACAGTTAAATAATAATGCAAATCAGCCTTTGCCCACTGCTGTGCTTCATGTTATAGCTCATAGCGTTATTTTATCTACTTGTATTATAATGTGGAAACGTAACCCATAAAATACGGTAGTGCCTAGGCTACTTAAAAATGTAAACTAAAGCCATAATAAAATAGGTTCAGTAGATTTTTCTTTTACGTGAATCGTGTACACAGGTACTGGAGATAAGTATAAACTATGCTTATAAAATATGCAAGATTTTTTTTCACGTAAGTATCGATCTAAAAATATTGAAAAGAGTAAGCTCTCGCACCGTACCGTTTGTCTAACCACGGAAAAGTATTCATGCAATACCTACTACTAAGAGCCAATATTCAGTATAATCTTCCTTCTCTCACGTGTCAGCAAGAGCTATACGAAAACAGCTTATGCTGTGGTGAAAAGATTAGCCAATCAGCAAGGTTGTTAACGGGGCTGGCTGTCCAGGGTTTGCCAGACATACTTAAGTATCGTCACTCGTGGAGGCTCTTTTCATGCACCCCTTCAGTATAATTATTATAAAATATAATTCACAGAATCAGTTTGTCTATGTGTAAGGGAAAGATGAATAATTACTTATTCATCGTATACTAAGTATTCCATATTTGGTTACTTTCTCTCTACTGGCCAAACTTGTTCAAAAACATTGTAACGCCATTAAAGATTTTTTTTTAAATTTGAAAATATTTTCCAATAAGCCTGTTTAAGGTATAAGTACAACGAGTAGATTTAAAAAAATTAAACTAGCAATTGATTGAACCCAGGACCTCACGCTCAACAGCCGTTGCGTGAGGTCCTGGGTTCGATCGTCAGATTAGACCAAGTGTTATTGGATTTTTCCATGTGGAATTTCTCAGTAGCAGCCCGGAGTCTGGATTTGTGCCCGTTTGGTGGCAATATATAGGCTCGCCCCCTATTACATGGGACTTAAAAATAACGGCGAAATGAGGGTGTACTATACACCTCTGCCCAACCCTTCGCGGAATACAGGCGTGAAGCTATATATATTTAAAATTAAATTTAAAAAGAATGATCCTTGCCATTTCAAGCGATTAATCACTGTAAAATTATAGCTATGGAGGAGGGTTGTAAATAAATAATGCAATGAAGATTTGTATCGTGTTTGGCATGGTTTTTACTCTTTACTGTTGTACGGGCTTATTTGTTATGATCACTATACAAGTATCATAAATTACCGTTTATTGTTAATTACAAGATAATTTTATGCGGTAGTTTATTTTAAACATTGATAAGTTGATTGAGCAGTAACCGTAAAACTGGTTTGCAAAGATTAGATTTTTTAAATGTTAATGTGTTCTTTGTCTTGAATGAGCACTTTAAAATACTCTTATATTTACAATCCAACTAAAACAGTATCGTGGTTAATGCTAATGGAAGCCAGCACGATTAATGTGGCAGGTGACTCACTCTTTCGCAGTTCCCACTGCATTACGCATGTTTATTAATTCATTATGAAACCAATGAATTCCACACCATTTTACTTCACCGTCTGACGATAAATTGAAAATTTCCTCATGAACCGTTTAAGTGGAAATGTTCGCAATGCGTGTTATCCATTTTATAAACTCATTGTATAAATACATAGACGTAAGTATATAGGTATACGACGTATTCATTCCATAGCAGAAATTGTACTACATTCAAAGTCCCGAGACTGTGATTCTAATATTTGTTGTTACAAAGCTGTGTTGTGTCACTGCAGTTAGGTGTACGGGTGGGTAATTTTCAATGGTCGTTGAATAAGAGCTAGTATTCTGCATTTCGTTCGTATTCTCGTAATGCCGGTTACGTAGCATCTGACTCGGAGGCAACTAGCATAAACTTTAAGTAAGAGAAAATTTGCTTCGAAATATTTCTACGAAAAGACGGTCTACAGCAAATAAGGCAGCTTTATGTACTTTAAGATTTCTTTTAAAAATAACACATTCGACGAAGTTCGTTCAGAAGTTAATAAAAATTAGTTGAAAACTCGCGAAGGAGTGGAGGAGCGGCGTCTATCGAGACAGACGTGTTTGCCGCCGCGCCGCGCCGCGTCTCTGAAGTATCTACGCTTTCCGTCTTATGACTACGTGTTTATATTTCAATACTATTTGACTTTGCTTATCTAGTTTTAGTGCATCGTACTTTATATTAGCGAGCACTCGTTGTTGTCAGATAAAAACTACACATAGTAGGCTATACGTGCGGCCTCAACAATGGGCTTTATTAAACGAAACCGTACGTATAATAATTACAATATCAATTATTGTTATTATTCGATTATGTCAATTTCGGATATCCAAAATGTTTCAAAGCGGATATTAATTTCACGACCGGCAGCACAGGATCCGGAAACTGAATAGGTATTGCAAAATTTCCTTTCCTTTCGCTATGATTAGATGGACATTTGTTGTTTATTAAATCAATGGTGTTGGAATTTGAAATCAAATGTAATCTGCTTGTGCGGAAGCGTGGAAGGAGATGGATGACAGGGAAAATACGCGAGAAAATTCAAAAGAAAAGCAAGGTGGAGCGCGCGCGGAAAATTGGCTTCATTAGATAGAGGGACCGAGGACCCGTTATGCAGGACACACGGTCTAGCAGGACGGCAAGCGTGATGCAATTTAATGCCCCTTACACCGACGTTACTGTGCAGCTATTTTATCAAGTTATTCATTGTTATTGTATAGACACTGCTTTTAGTTTTGTTTTGTGTAGAAAGCTTTTCGGTGTACCGGTGCTTGTTATATTAAATTTCATTGTTTTGAATTGCATAATATTTTAAATAGCGCTTATAGTTTTCTTGATATGTAGCCTCTTAATTGCTAGATCATGAAAATTATTTTAAAAAGTAGGTACACATAAATCGGTGGGCCGATTTTTCAATCGTCAGATAACTTTTATCACACTTATATTATAACGGCGAAAGTTTGTGAGTGTGTGTGTGTTTGTATGTTTGTTACTTCTTCACGGTAAAACGGATGGACCAATTTTGATAAAATTTGGTACCGAGGTAGTTGACATCTTGGATTAACACATAGACTACCGCGGGTAAAACCACGGGGCGCAGCTAGTCTGACAAATAAATATATGGCGGTTTGACATTATTTTCTGTACAGAAGCTATCAAAACGTCAAATTTATTCTTCAGATAAAACTTCCAACGGTTGAAAAATCGGCCCTAAGACGATTAGCTAGACAATTAGTCAGATGGTAAATAAAGTTATACCGACGACGTTCAACTAGAAAAGTTTGAGTCTCTTAAAGTAATTACAATTAATACAAATATTATAGTAGCATTCGTTCTGTCTCTCCTTTTTCCCAAATATGTTGGGGTCGGCTTCAAGTCTAACCAGATGCGACTGAATACCAGTATTTTACACGGAGCGACTGCCATCAGTACCCCAAGTGTGAGTTTTTTACGTTATTACTGTAGTTGCGTCACGCCAAAAATGTCAAACAAATTTTTAGTCACGCTATTCGCCGCTAGAGGCGCTGCCTAATTTTTCATACATTTTTGGCGTGACGCAACTACAATAGTAACGTAAAAAAACTCACACTTGGGGTACAGACCTCCGCAACCCAGTTACTGGGCAATGTTTTGACGACACGTTTGGTGCAGTGGTTCAGCGATCGGCTTCTGCGCTATGGGTCGTGGTTTGGATTTCCGCACGGAACAAATATTTGTATGGCCTACTGATAGTTGTTCCGGGTCTGGGTGTTTGTGCATGTGAAGATTTGTGTCTGTAAACCCACCCACGATACAAGAGAAACCTTACCCCAGTCTTGCCAATAAGGGCAACGATTAAAAAAAAAAAGCCGTTCTAAAGTTAGACCGGTTGTCAGACTTTCGGGCTTCTGACTACCCGTATCGACTGTCATAGGTATTCGTATGACAACCGGGACCGACGGCTTAATGTGCTCTCTGAGGCATGGAGGGGTTTCGATTTGTAAGGAAAGGTCACCCGTCCACTGATTGACCGTGGCAAGCGCAGCTTAACCTTGTGTGGTTGTCAGTTAGCCAAAAGCCCCTCCCATAAGGACCTTTTTACTGTCATGCGGGTTCGTGCCCGCGTGCGTGCGTCACCCGCATGCGTGGCGCTCGCAGTTCACCTTTTCGTGCGTGTTTCACGCATCACAATAAATACATGTATGAAAAGGTGAAATTCAGGCGCCACGCGTGCGGGTGACTCACGCATGCGGGCACGAGCCCGCGTCACAGTAAAAAGGCCCTTATAGTAGCATTATCGAACATTAATTAAAGGGTATTGGAATTGTCATTTATTAAGGTTCCGTACCCAAACGTCCTCTGGAACTGGTGTTATCCTATCTTTCCAAAAGACAACAAAAAGTAGGCATATCTGGCATAACATCTTCAGGGTCTCTAGTAAAAATGGGCGTGCCACAGGGCTCGATTCTGGGCCCCTTTCTATTCCTTGCTTATATTAATGATCTTCCTTACATGATGTCGGCACTATCTGACATAATTTTGTTCGCGGACGACACTTCCCTTATTTTTAAAATCAATAGGAAAGACATAGATCTTTTAAATATAAATAGTAGTTTATCCGCTCTATCGAAATGGTTTGCGGCAAATAATCTTTTATTAAATGCGACTAAAACGAAATGTCTGAAGTTCTCATTGCCAAACGTTCCCCATGTAGGAGTAAACATAACGCTTGACGGCAGTAAACTGGATATAGTAGATCAAACTGTATTTCTAGGCATAACAATAGATTCCAAATTACAGTGGGGAGCTCATATAACTTCCCTTTCTAGTAGGTTAAGTTCTGCTGCTTTTGCAGTCAGAAGAATTAGACAGCTAACTGACATACCTACTGCCCGACTTGTTTATTTTGCGTACTTCCACAGCATTATGTCTTATGGTATTCTGCTGTGGGGGGCAGCGGCCGATCGCGACTCGATATTTATATTACAGAAGAGGGCAATCCGCGCGATCTATAATATGGGCCCTCGGGAATCCCTTAGAGATTTCTTTAAAGAGATTAATATTCTGACGATGCCTTCCCTTTACATTTTTGAAAACATTATGTTTGTACGTAAAAATCTGCCAATGTATAGTGTAAAAAGCGACGTTCATAGATAGATAGATAGATAGATAGATATACTTTATTGTACACTAAAAGAAATAAAACAGTAGGAATACACATGATTAAGAATAGTACAAATGGCGGTCTTATCGCTTAAAGCGATTTCTTCCAGACAACCATTGTTCATAATATAAATACTAGGAACAAACACAAATTAATAGTCCCTAAATTTAGATTATCCAAAACGAATAAGTCATTCCTAGGAAACTGTGTTCGATTTTATAACAAGCTTCCCAAATCAATTACGGATCTCACTGAGGGCAAATTTAAATCTCACGTTAAATCAGTTCTCATTAAAAAGGCATACTATAAGATAAACGACTATGTTGACGATAGGGACGTGTGGCGCTAGTTCTTTTCTGCACATGTGGCTTCCCTGGTAACCAATAGTTTTTAGATGTAGGTTTATGATGTATCTATATTAGATACGATTATGATTTAACACAATTCATACAGAATTGATTTATATACTTTATTTTTAATTTGTTTTTACCTGTACTTGCATAATTTTATTATTGTAAAAAATATGATGATTTTTGTTGTATAGAGTCAATTAATTTATTCACTTGACAGACATATCTGTGTTGCTGGGGAGTTTGTTGCGCCGTTTCTTCTTCACAGCAAAAACACTAGGAAGCGGTGAAGGGAGGGCTTTTTGTGGGATGTCTATAATATTGTAAAACTAACGTTCAAAAAGAACTAAGTAATTCTAGTCTATTTTGAATAAATGAGTTTTGAGTTGAGTTTGAGTTCAAAGGGTAAACGAGACCCTATTACTAAGACTCCGCTGTCCGTCTGTCACCAGGCTGTATCTCATGAACCGTGATAGTTAGACAGTTGAAATTTTCACAGATGATGTATTTCTGTTGCCACTGTAACAACAAATACTAAAAAACAGAATAAAATTAAAATTTAAGGGGGCTCTCATACAACAAACGTGATTTTTTAAATATTTTTATAGATAATGTACGACTCGCACTTGGCCGGTTTTTTTAATACTTTTGCAAAGATAAAGATTGCAGGAATTCTATTTTTTTAATTGAGTGGCATTCATGCTATCGGATAAAAAATGGAATTCTTAAAATATTATCAAACAACTTTTCCAATAAATGTAGGTTATGAGTTTTTGCTGTATAAAGTTGGCATCACTATCATTCTGAGAATCCCTCGCTCCGTATCTACATTGGAACAGCCAGCCATTCAAATTTCATACATCAAACACTGATTCACACATTCTCTTGAAATTTTTCATGTTTTCACCTGAAGACAAATTTTCTTGAACATTGTCGAGCAACGCGCAATATACGAGACTGGTGTGACATGTATTACGAAATTTTATGAAAAAGCCTTAAGATTTATGGTTGTTTCATAGCAAAAATACGCTTTTTTCAGGTATACAGAGGGGCGTTGTACCGGAAAAATCGTGAATTACGTTCTTACCCATAAACAATGAACTAGCATCTCATCTAATCTTATTTAAGATGATTATGTTCCACTGCCGAGTGGAGGTCTCCCCGAAGTCTACCCACGCCTCCCTATAAAAATATTGGTTTTATATTTTTATTGTTTTGTATTATATTAAGCTTGTTTTCTTTAAGGGGGTATGCAGGTAATGGCTGACCCACAGATTGCAGAGGACATCATTAAAACTCATTAAATACAGGGTGTAAACGAATTCGTGTAATTCCTTCAAACTGCGTGTATCTAGTGACACTGATTGACACTGTATAGGTTTTATTCAGAGTCAACAAAAAAAAGTTTTCATAAAACGAAACATGGTATTCTGTATCTGAGTAATTTTAGCGTCCCGAGTCAACTGACTGCGTGGAGCGATATTGCGCTAGTTGTGCTCGTCAGCTGTGTCACCGTGCTTTCATTAATTTATGCAGGGCATTGAAATTTTCAAACACACAAAAAAAAATTGGGAAAACAAAATAAAAAGATTCAATCTAAATCCCGTGCGGGGTTAATCTATACCATTAATAGATCATGTGGTTTGAAGGAATTACACGAATTCGTTTACACCCTTTAGAGTGCGACATATTGCCTTCTATGAGACATTAATTCCAATAAAATTTGTCTTACCTGGGAAACGTGAGCAGGATTTCATGCTTGGTTGCTGCGCGTGCAGCCACTGGTCCGATGACGTCATACCCTTTTATTTAACATTACATAACGCCTGTATTCCCCGAAGGGTTGGGCAGAGGTGTATAGTAAACCCTCATTTCGCCGTTATATTTAAGTACCATGTAATAAGGGGCGGGTCTATTACCATCAATCGGGCACAAATTCGGACTTCGGGCTGCTACTGAGAAATTTTACATGAAAAAGCCCTTTGCCCGACCTGGGGATCGAACCCAGGACCTCACACGCTCAGCAGTCGCGCTTGCGACCACTGGACCAACGAGGCAGTAGGCTTTTTATTGAATTCAAATAAAATCTCAGATAAACAGACTATATTTTATTAACAAGCTTGCGTAGACTGCGTAGACCGTCGTAGAACTGCTACGGCCTACGCAGTCTACGGAAGCCTACTACGAAAAACACAATTTTCGAAAGTCCTCGTACTGTTATGTTAGTTGGAAATGAGTTATATATTTATAATTACTTATATCCCGTTTCGATATTTTTACAATGAGCAATATTTATTAATTATACATCGTCTACAGTAAATTCAATTAAAAGAAACTGAAAACCCACCGGGAAAAAGGTAATCAATGTATTAATTGGCCAACAATAACAGTCCACGGTCTGTTTAATTAATTCCCATTTGGATTAGTTGGGATCATAAACCTCAAGCATAATCTATTATTTTTATTTCCTAGTACTTTATTTTTCAATTGTTGTTTTTTATAACATGCTGTAGGTTATTTATTATCAGAGCGAATAGTGCATTATATTTTGTTTTGTTCCGGAATTATGATTTTATAGTCTTTTGTTATTTTACATGCAGTAGGTTCATTAATTTAATTTGGCATACTAACAAAACAACACAAGCAAACATATCTGAACGAGAAAACTTTGTAATGAATCGACACTGAATTATATTTCAATACTTCCCCAAAGTCGTCATCTTTTCCTTATAGGTGTGTACATGTGTAAATTTCGTAGCTAATAATTATTATTTTATGAACAACAAAGTTTTGTGGAGCTTGTTAACTCGAGAAAGATGAGTGTTTAAGTTCGCCCCGAAATAGATGTTTTATGATATGTAGTGAGAACAGTAAACAACGAAGTTTTGCTATCGCGACCGCATAGCTCGGGTGGGGCGAGGCTTGTTTATGTGGCAATTGGCGTCGCAATGAACCGGCATTCTAGCTGGGAGCAAGTTCTCAGCAAAGGCGTTCCCGAGTTGAGTAACAAATTGAAGTATGGCGCCGGCAACTCGCAAATAATCATACACAAGGTGGGCAAGTTGCGGGCTCCAGCTGAAAGTTCATCCAACTTGAGACTGATAGTAATTCAATCTGGAATTGCGGTCAACAGAAGGGAAAATAACCTGAATTTCCATTTGCTGATACCAAAATTGCGAGTCCACTCCATTTGATTGTATATCTTGAAAATTTTATCGTATTATTTATTTAAGGTGTAGGTTACGTTATCGTATCTTGAACGTAGTATACGTTCAAGATAAGTGGTAAAAGGAAATATATAAACATACTCGTATTTTTGTAACATTCTAAAAGTTTTATGATTAGTTACGGTTTAGTCACGTGCATTCTTCGGGATTGCCCGCCTAGTTTGCTCGACGGGATTGCCCGTAAGAATGTTACAATACAAAAATTCTAAAATTTGTTAATTTTATTTCAAATAAGAGTCACGGTTTTATTTCCATTTCAACAAAATGTTCCCCTTTTCAATTCAGTCAACAATTTTATTTAAGGCTGCATAATTTTGGACGAAATTAAGAAGGCTTTGCCCAACATTTACTTACAAATTATTGGGATACAAATAATCTTTAATTTGATAATGACAGAAACGTGAGATAATAATAATAAAGGCTCAAGTACGATCTTAATAACCTCACACAGATGGTAAATTGGAAGCGATGATAGCCTACTCGTTAATATTAGTAAAGAGGTAGTCGTTGGTCTGGTGTGGACTTCACCACATTTTGTATTAATATTAGCACCCTTTTTTTTGTCTGCCTATTCTGTCCCACTGCTGGGCATAGTCCTTCGTTAAGTTCTTTCATGTATTCTACTCCTAATCTAGACACGTACTGCGAGCGCTGATTCGATATCGCGCAGGTGACGTGTACATGGAAGAACTTGTTAGAGGCCTTTGCCCAGCAGTGGGACAGAACAGGAGGACAAAAAAGGTCTAAAACAATTTATTAGCCAAAGTCTGTTTTTTAATCTCGGAGACTAAATTGACAGGTACAAATGTCAAATTTGTAAAATTTTGGAACATTATTTTCATATTTGACATTTCGTGCCTGTCAATTCAGTCTCCGAGATTAAAAAACGAACTTTAGTACACAAAACATAAGTATCTTGAAATGAAATAAACTAGATCACGTCCACGTTACGAATGACATACTAACAAAATGATGGTGATTGAAGACGCAAACGATTGCCTAAATAACTAACACTTTGTTAAGAACCTTATTCCGCGCGCTCGAGCGCTCCCTCCCCGCTTTATTCAGCCAATGACACAGTATGATACCTAATATTTCAGACCCACGAATTCCTTGCTGAGGGAAATGGGTAATTGTGGTGCTCACACTAGTGATACATTGGTGGCCCATCGTCTACCAGCACCGCAATCATTTGTTTCACCCAATTGACTGTTACAACTTGCCTACTATACACATTCCCCATTTGTTACTTTAAAGCCAACACTATTCCGCATGTGACTTTGTACGGAGGTGAAACTACTGTTTGTGATAAGTTGTGTTTACCACTGTTCCTGTCATGAAAAGGTGAGTAAGCGTAAGTGAAAGTTTCACTTCATTTCATCATCTTCCTTGTAAATGAAATGCATCGTCAATATATTTTCCACGTTCATTACTCACGTCTTAGATGCGGCCGTTTCAATAAGTAGGTCAGTATACAGTCGTTATACTTCACGATTGAACATAGATAGGTGATTTCTATATTAATAGAGGTAGTAGGTAATCAAACACGCGCTGAGGCTCCATCGATAATTGCAAGCTTGATAACTGTTAGAGAGGTCAGTAATTGAAACAGCGTTGTTGCCAAGAGAGGTGACGGTAAAATTGACGGATACGTATAATATCGTTTGTTTTTCTTTCCGTGTTCTGATTCCACAAACAATCAGTATTGAATTACTTATTATATTATGGCAATTGATTTTGAAATTTGATAGATTTATTCAATTTATTTATTAAGTGAGGTTTACAAATATCAATATAAACGGACAAAGAACAATGAAAGATTAGGCCGATTTTAGTCGAACGGTCGTCAATTCAACAAAATCCAATAATTCCCTTTTGAATATTCTACGACTCATCCAGTAAAAAGCTAATCCGCTGAATAATGGGGGTTATAGATATCAACGTGAAGCAGGCATGGCGGAAAAATATGTCAATTGTTTGCCTCTGCATGAGTTTATGGTATTAATAACGGCATTTAAATAATAAATCTCGGCTTCTGTTGATGTTTTAATTGCTTTCACTAGTGTTTACGTGCGCTGTTTTACGGAAAATAGTTTTTAAATTAATCCGATATGAGATTTTGTTAATCTGTATACCTACTTACAATTTTATAAAATTATTTCGTGCAATATTTTTAGTAAATATCATAAAATGGAAATTATTTTCAAGCCGATAAAATGTATTTTATTTATTAATTTTATGTACTTATATCTGAGCGTCAGTTTTATATTATAAAAACAAAGTAAGTAAGTACACTCATCGTCATCAGCTCAGCCTATTCCCAACTAGGTATGATAGGACCAGAGTCCAGTCTAAACAGATATCGCTGAATATAGTATTACTCACGGAGCAACTGCTACATTTGACCTCGTCCAGCTAATTACTAAAAGTTTATTTTTCATTCCTAAACGTACACTAATTAATTATTTTTTCCTTTTTTCATTCTACAGGTATTATACCTGTTTGTTATTAAATATTATTTTGACCATATTCACAGTAATTGAATATACTGTATTACAGACAGAAGTAGTTTTAACAGAACTTTTAAGGTTTGGAATACACGTGCTACATAGAGGTGAAAAAGCATGCTACTTTTAAGCTCATAGTACTTAGTAGCAAACAATTAGCACGTGTAAACGAATGTACCTCATTAAAAATAGATATAAAGTAAACGACCATTCAACTAAGAAGTAAACAAGCATGCTTGTTTAATAGCATGTGTATTCTAGGATTAATTCTACAAGACCACAAGAACCTATATTTGTTTTATCAACAAGGTAGCAAGGTTTCTAAAGCGTCCATTGATGTTATGACGTTTTGTAGCCGCGATAGGCTATAAACAATGTCTCTTTCACATCAAGGACGGCGGCATCGCACACAAGTACTTTACTTCTATTCATCACAGATGCGTGGGGTGTATAAATATCTATTTTTGCAGACTTTCTTTAAGTTTTACTTGAAACACTGATAAAGGGGTATTTTGTTTACCTTTTTAATTATGTACTTATTACAATTGAGACCGTCAGCGCAAAAGCGGCCTAAGCCACATTACCTCGCATAAAAAGAAAACATAATATCGCACGCTTAATAATAAACCGGAATAAGACAAAACTTCACTTTTTTGGGAAATCGCGGTCAAAGTTTTGAGTCTCTACCTTGTTGAAAACATTTTGATGGTTTTCACGTGTTTATGGTGTTATTTTTATTTTCTTGGTTTTAAATTGTAGAGAGATGTATAGCGAATATAACTGACATAATAGTTTAATTTTATTATTTATATCAAATGAATAAATTAAGTTTATTTTCTAAAGTTTCGACATATGTCAGTTTAGTATAAAAATTAATGATCAATTTTCAAAATTTTTGCAAACTAATATTTAATCATTCAGTTTAGTACTAATAAATCATGTAATCTATTTAAATGTATAATACTTATTACACTTTAAAAGTAAAACGGAAATAAAAATACAGAAATATTTCGCAAAACACCTTTATATTTGTTATTGAAAATAACAGTTTGTATTTTAAGTTTTATCGTAACTGCTTTCTTAACCTAATAACAACAGTAGTTATAATAATCAGTCGTAATAGGAACTTATAATTATTTTTTAACAATCACAAAATAGTAATTAAAGTTTCATAGTCATCACAAAATGCTTAAGAGATCTAGCTTTACATAATTATGCTTAAGAACAATAAACATTGTAATACAAAAGAATAAAAACTACTTATATACCTACTTGTACTTGGTACATCTTCTTCTTCTTCCTGCCCTTATCCCATATTACTTGCGGTCGGCGCAACACGTTTTCTTCTTCCATTCCGTCATGAAAACCGTCATGATATCACTGACTCCCTTCTCTTTCATATCATTCTTCACACAATTCATCCATCTTTTCTTTGACCTCCCTCTTCCTCTCCATCCATCCACATTTATATTCATAACTCTTTTAGTCACATGTTTTTCATCCCTCCTCTTCACATGCCCATACCAAGACAAACGGTTCCCTTTCAACTTTGTTGTCACTGGCGCTACTTTCAAACTTCGAATATACTCATATTACTCATTCCTGACCTTATCCATTTTGGTCACTCCACACATCCATCTCAACATTCTCATCTCCGATACATTCAATCTTTTTTCATCCATCTTCTTCACGCCCCAACATTCCGATCCATATTGTACAACAGGTCTTATCACGGACTTGTAGATTTTCCATTTCAACTTGAGAGGCATCCGTGGGTCGCAAGTTATTCCAGTGGCCTGTCGCCATATCATCCATTCTGAGTTGATCCGGTGCGTCACGTCTCGGTCTACTCCGCCATCCCCTTGGACAACCGACCCGAGGTACCGAAAGTCGGAGCAGGTCGGTATGGGCGTTCCGGCGAGAGATATTGACACAGGACTAGAGAGCGCCAAAATCGCAAAACAAGTACTCCGTTTTGGTTCTGCTCAATTTCACGCCAACACTTTCCAGTCTTTGCCACCACACCTCCAATCTGGGACCTCTAAGCTACTCTCGGCAACCAGCACAATGTCATCGGCAAACAGCATGCACCAGGGAACCTCTTCTTGGATGTCCGACGTCAAAGCGTCCATTATTACCAGGAAGAGGTAAGGGCTGAGTGCCTACCCTTGATGCAAGCCGACAGCCATATTAAAGCTGCGAGTAGTACCCAGTAGATCGGACTTGGGTACTGCATCGACTGTACATTGCTCGAATCAATTGCAAATATTTCCCAGGCACACCTTTCTCCTTAAGGGCCCACCACAAAACCTCACGAGGCACCCGGTCGTATGCCTTTTCGAGGTCAACAAACACTATGTGCATGCTTTTATGCGCACTTCTGAGTTTTTCGCATAGCTGGCAGATGGCGAAAATGGCATCTGTTGTACCCCGACCTGGTATAAAACCGAATTGGTTTTGTGAAATTTCACTCTCTTCTCTCATCCGCCTTTCAATAACTTTCTCCCCAGCTTTCATACTGTGTGACATTAGCTTTATTCCTCTATATAGTTGTTGCATTCCAGCACTTCACCCTTGTTTTTAAAGATAGGCACCAGGCTTCTTCCAGCATCAACTTATTGAAGAATGAAGCCAACCACGTCCATCCATTAACCCGTAATACCATCTACACTTCAACTGGCATTCCATCTGGACCTATTGCCTTACCATTCTTCATTCCACTTACTGCTATTCTCACTTCATCCATACTTACGATTCTCACTAACCCTTCATTCATTGGTTTATTTTCATGCACACCACTCCAGTCATTCTCCTCATTCATCAGTCTTTCAAAATAACCCTTCCACCTATCACTAATTTTCTCATCATCCGAAAGAACCATTCCCGCTTTATCTCTGATACATCTTATTGGACAAACATCCCTCTCCTTTCTTTCTCTAGCTCTAGCCAGCCGGTACAGGTCTTGTTGGCCTGCTAGACTAACCAGTGCATCATATATTTATTCTGTAATACACCCAGCCATTTCATTTCAGCATTCATTCACACTCCCATCATTCATATCTCCCATCTCTATCATTTTATTCACCACTCGATCTCTGAATTTCTTCGCACAATCAGTCTTCTCTAACATATGCCATTTAATTTGGGGGGCGGGGGGACGCTCTTTGTTTTTTAAACACTGAAGTGTTAAAACTACCGTCATTACCAGGAGTCTGTGCTGTGAGACCAAATCTTCTCCTGGTATCCACTTTGCAGTCTCTGACGTGCTTTATTATATTATAGCGTCTTACAAGAAAGTAATCTATTTGGGTCTTGTGGTTGCCACTTTTATATGTTATTAAATGACGGTCGTTCTTCTGAAACCAAGTGTTGACCACTGCCAGATCAAATGCAGTAGCGGATTGCAGCAGCGTCTCTCCCTCGTCGTTGGGATTTCCAAATCACATTCTAAAACCGGGACCACACGGTCATTACAGTACATTTACTTACTTTTATTTCGACTGGCTTACAATATCCGTATCAGTACATCCAGCATTATTACTCATCACAAGATCCGTATCCAGTACATAGGGTCCGCTTAGGGTTTCTGTTTTCTCGACATATTTTTTTTCTCGGGTCTCGAGAATTCTCGAGCCCGATTTCTCGGGTTTCTCGGGTCTTTCGAGAAAATTTTAAAAACCTTAAATAATCAGCTTACGCCCCTTTTCTGGGGTACTCTTGAACGTAGTTTATCTGTTCGAAAGCGCTGTTATTTCGATAAACTGACGCATTGCGATTCTGGACACCCCAGTCAGAAGATAATCCTAGTTCAAACTTCGGATAACTTATTTTTCCGGTGTCTGAGGTACTCCTAAAAGTAGTTTATCTATTCTACCTCTGTTGGTTCGATAAACTGACACATTGCGTTTCTGGACACCCCAGGCAGAAGATGATCTTAGTTCAAACTTCAGTTGACTTAACTGACCAATTTGGGGCGTTAATCGGTTCCAGGATTTTATTTTGTCGTTTTATATCATATTATAACAAGAGTATTTAGAGTTTTATTATTAGTATTTTATTTTGGATAGTGAGTTTTGGACTCCCAGCGAAATGGACTCGAGTAGTTCATCGGAGTCTGATTTGGAAGAGCTGGAGCCTATTTCAAATATATCAGTAACAATAAAAAGGCATCGAAGAAATCCATCCGAAATGTTCACAGATAAAGAGTTTAACATGAGATATCATTATAACAAGGGCACTATGATATATACCTTTGTGAAATAACCAACACTGCTCTAGAACCCATTCATTTACATCACAAATAGGTACGTTAGCCTAGTTTTTTTTTTTCAGATGTAAAATAAACTTTACCGTCCAATACCAATATCAAAAATTATAATTAAAATTAAAATCCTACTTATTTTGTTTCAATAGTTTTATTGTGTTGTTGCTACGATTAAAAATAACAATGAGAAAATGTTGTGATTAAAATTTTATGAGGATGAAATGGTTCATTTTAAAATCATTGCATATACCAGTGGACATTTTCTTTTAAACTTGGGGCATAACTGCAAAAAGATGTAAAGTTTAAGGCGCGAAAAATATATTTAGCTGGGCTTTAAAAACAGACCCCATCTAGTGGTCAATTTACAAACTTACTTATTGTTTGGATAGTTTTCTAGTCGTCAAACCCAACAATAGATGAACACAATTTATCTTACAGTTAATTTTATTTGACGTTTTAATTCACACTATCATAAGAGTACTTGGAGTTGTAGGTATATTATGAGTATATGCGTCTGTTCGCTTGCCTCGCTTACTCGTTCCTCGTAAGGAGAACGATCAGAAGCCACAATGCAAAGATTATGTAACTTTTAAGCCAATTTTATAGTAATAAAAGAAAATCTTTAATTTCTCGAGTTCTCGAATTCTCGAGGCATTATTTCTCGTCTCGAAGTTGGCATGATTTCTCGACATTTCTCGACTCGAGAATTCTCGAGCAGAAACCCTAGGTCCGCTGCTTCCTATTTTGCAGACGTCATCTTCAAGATTAAAACTATGGAACTAGAAATATAATACTTTTCATTAATGGGTACCTATTTAAATAAATTGAAGGGACATTTTGTGATAAACTGCAGCAATTGCTAGAGCACTTTTAGACTTTAGGATTATTTAAAACGTAAACCGAAATAAACACAAGTATTATTTAAATGTACCGATAGTGTTGGTAATAAAGTGATGAAAAATGAATTGCTTCTCAAACAAAAGTAATAATTTTATACTAAAACGCACTAATATGCAATTTCTCTTATCTATACAATTATAATTTAATGATAAACTGCAAAAAGTCTAAATAGTACATGCTGTATTACAACACCGTTTTCAACTAAAGTGAAGTAAAACGAAACATGCTAGTTTAGAAAAAAATTAAGTAGAATAGTCTCACCTGCGTTTGAAAATAAACCGAATTATTTCACCTTACTCCACCGTAGTCGCAAAACAACGAAACCTATCTCACATCACGGTCGCCGCATCACTAAATGATTCTCTATCGCATGAAATACATTGTCGCGCGCTTTTGTAGAAAAGAGAGGGGTGATCTAAGAATCGGCTATTTTGGTTTGTTTCGCACGGCGGGATTGTACCTATAGATTCTTCAATCGGAGTTAGTTCGTTTTATTAACAAAAGTGGGAATCCTTCATTTTTGACATATTCCGGTTTATTATTAAGCGTGCGATATGTCAAACTAGATTTACGCCATTTTTGAATTAAAATTAGCATGTTTGATATTATTTACCGCACATAACTCTTATACGAGGGAAAGTGACTTAGGCCACTTTTGCGCTGACGGCCTCAATTAATCGGATTATTACATCTAAAGAAGGCTGAAAGTAAGGAGATGTCATTTGAAAACGAAAGAAAATTGGAGATTTAAATATGAAATCACCGCCAGTTTATGGAATAAATTTATGAAGAAATATTATTGTTGTAATTGAGAATATGTACTACGAGACATCACCAGTAAACTGTGCCTCAACATATCAATATATATTTACAATTGTTTTGAGATTATATTAAACAGTCCAACTTAACCCTGTATATGTTAAAAAGTGACCAAGATAATCAGGTAGAAAGCCAACAGCATCACACTAGGATAACCTGGTTTCCTAAAGGACATACAGCATCCCTTCTCCTGAAATCAGACACGCACGAAGCATCATATTGCGCTTGTTAATGAGCGCACTAGTTCTTTGAAGTTTGTACCTGGAAAACAGCCGGGAGGGTCCTAGAATGAAGACGAAGAAATCTGGCGTAATTATTGAAGCAGACAAAGTTACTTGAACGAGGTTAATGTAACGTGTATCAATCATAACATGATTTATACACGTGTATCACTTATTTTTATAGTTATATTTACATACATAACTATATGTATGTATGTGATACATACTGACAACTTTGTTTAACTAGATTACACACAGATTATACCTAAGACATACAATAAAAATATGAATAGGTATATGCGAGTCTGAGTGAACTATACATATCACAAATTACCCATAAAAACGAGTTTCAAGTAAAGCTATTTTGTGGTATCTTCAAGAGTTAATCAAAATCTTAATGCATTTCATAAGCATTTGTGTGATAATCCATAAGATTAATGAAACGCTAAGCCACCTGTTATATTAGGATGCGGAACATCTGACCGCGAGGCAGTTAAAACTTGAAGAATTTCTACATCTACACTCGAAACTTCTTGCAAGGAATATACTTAGTACGAAAGTTTTTGAGTTTTCCCACCACTATACCGAAATATAAGTGTGTTAACAACAGTGGCACTTACATTTTGAATTATTAAATTGACTAACAACGTAACTAATTTATCTAATTATTATATTACAGCACAAAGTTTTTCAGTTACGGTCGCACGTTATCCCTTATAATTATATAAACTAAAACAACTAGCAACTAAAATTTTGTGAAACTAACTTATTAGTTACGTTGTTAATTACTTAACGAGCAACTTCCTACTCACCGTCTGACGAAGTAACTGAACCGCTAATTATGAGCAGCAGCAGCACAGCTGTCACTGCTGAACACGAGGCCAATCTTCGTCCGCTCATGATGTTGATTAGTTTACCCCAACGACATGTTAATCGAAACAACTTTTCGAAGAATTACAAATATGTCAACAACAGTGTTGTGATGAGTGTCAGAGAGTTAACGACGTTCCCTCATTCATTCGCCATCGGAATCGGCTCCATTAAATATTCATCGGCAGGTGAATCGTGTGGGGTTCCTGCGAGCGGGTGCCGGCGAGCGGTGAGCGGCGTGCGCGGCGTGCGGCGAGCGGTCGTCGGCGGCGCGCTGCGATCTCGCGGCGCTCTGGCTGCGTACTGGCCGCGCTACGCTACCCGCGCCGCTTTGTCTACGAGTGTTCTACGCTCCCGGCGCTTGCGTAGCCCCGCCTCGCTCTCGGATGAAAGGACGGAACATTACCAGTATTTGTAACAGTTTGCGTCAAATTGATATAAATGGAGACGGTTTTAATAAAGTGTAATTGACTTTTGCCGACTTTGCGTCGCATTAATTTCGACCACGCTAAGACGCCTCGGGCAGGTGCGGCGTTAAATACCACCACGGCAACTTCGCTTTCTGCCATGAATAATTTCAAATTTAAATGAATGTTAATTATGATGAGTTTTTAAGTTCACTTTGATATTTCAGAGATTGATGTTAAGGTATAAAAATGATTCCCGCTTTATTAATTTTAAAATTTCATTTACACCAAAGGCAACGCGAAAGTGATTGCACTTGGTAATTTCTGAATCCTCAAGTTTGCATAAGTTAATTTAAATTTTTGTTAGATATTTAGAAAATCAAGGAAACGTATTTATTCAAATCAGTATGAAAATTCGGGTGCGTTACATATGCGTAATTTATGCGATTACATGATAATTTACGTACGTAACGTCAATGAGGTTACATGCCGTCTTAATAATTAATGAGTGCGATCTCGCAAGAAGGATTACATACAAAATGCTTCGTTGAAGGGTTTCCAAGAATGGGGGAGACTACCCCGATGATTATTATTAGCTATAAAATAATAGACGCGTATGAAATGTAGACAAACATGAACATCTTTAATTAACAGACGCAGTTGAGATTACCAACATTCACGTTAATATTATCAGAATGTTTCAGCCCGGCCATGAATCCAATAAGCATGAATAATTAATTGTAGTATGTTAATATGTCAATACGGTCTCCGATCTAATAGCATCCATGATACGTACAATTAAATAAGGTTTAATAGTAGTGTTTACGTGTGATTTCTGTGAAGTTGTGAAGATTGTTATTTATTGCGTGTTAGGCTAATAATGTCGATTTTTAAGGTTCCGTACCCAAAGGGTAAAACGGGACCCTATTACTAAGACTCCGCTGTCCGTCCGTCCGTCCGTCTATCACCAGGCTGTATCTCATGAACCGTGATAGTTAGACAGTTGAATTTTTCACAGATGATGATATTTCTAAATGTCGTAGTGGCCCGAAGGTTACAGACCCGCTTATTAAGCACCGGGTTGCGGGTTCAAACCCAGGCATGTACCAATGTGACTTTTTCAATTTCATAATTATGTACTTTCTTAGTTAATCTAAGACGCCACTGACATACGGTGAAGGAAAACATCGTGAGGAAACCTGGACTTTAATGGTCTGAAATCGCCAATCCGCAAAGAGCAAGCGTGGCGATCAATGCTCGTTCCTTTTCTCTACGAGAAGAGGCCTTTGCCCAGCTGTGGGATAGTTACAGGCTAATATTTATTTATTTTATGGTATTTCTGTTGCCGCTATAACAATAAATACTAAAAAACAGAATAGATAATGGTATGGAACCCATCGTGCGCGATTCCGACTTGTACTTGAGCGGTTTTTTTATGCAATTATATGACAACGTATGGCTAATTGAACTGCATACTTTTTGTTTATTTAGGGCTGATTTTTCAATCGACAGATAACTTTTATCTGGGGAATAAGTTTGACGTTTTGACAGGTTTTGTATAGAAAATATGTCAAAGCGTCATATTTATTCCTTGGATATAATTTATCTGACGATTGAAAAACCGGCCCTTAATGTAATTTGGATAAGAATTAGATTATCACTTACGTTAAAGGTGAAGGAAAACATCGTGAGGAAATCTGCACACCTGAGAGGGCTCCGTAAAGTTCTTGATGGTGTGTGTAGTTCGCCAACCCTCACCAGGCCAGTGTAGTGGACTAAGGCCTAAATCCCTAAGCCTAAAGCCCTTCTCATTATGAGAAGAGGCCCTTGTCCAGCAGTGGGACAGTAATGGGCTGATTATGTTATGTTAATGTAATCATTTTCATTCAAGCGTATTTCCTCTCTATTTTCTTGCAAATTATATCTATCCTAAGGTTGTCTGGCAGAAATCGCCTAGTGCGATAAGACCGCCCATTGCTTGCATTTTTAACCGACTTCAAAAAAAGAGGCGGTTCTCAATTCGTCGGAATCTTTTTTTATGTTAGTTCCCCGATTACTTAAAGACGCCTGGACTGATTTGGAAAATTCTTATTTTGTTTGAAAGGGTATACTTTCCAGGTGGTCCCATGGTCATCAAGTCAGGATCTGATGATGGGATCTTGGAGAAATCGAGGGTACTCTTCAAATTTGATAGGCACTCTTGTAGCGATTTTTTGTTTGAAAGAGTTTTCTCCCGACGTGGTCCCATTTAAATTTGGTGAAGCCCTTCAGAGATTGACAATGGAACTCTTCAATGGATAACAGCAAATTACCCGCGATTGCTGTAATTGCATGTTTATGTATTGTTTATGCTACATAAAATAGAAAAATAAAATTACTTTAAAAATAAAAGAAAAACCGACTTCAGAAAAACTAAAAAGAGTAAAATAATTACCATATTAAAAAAAAAACCGGCCAAGTGCGAGTCGGACTCGCGCACGAAGGGTTCCGTACCATTATCTATAAAAACGGCAAAAAAATCATGTCTGTTGTATGGGAGCCCCCCTTAAATATTTGTTTTATTTTAATTTAATTATTTATTTTAAAGTGAATATATAACTACATATTCTGTGAATATTTCAAGCGTCTACCTGTTGCCGTTATTAATATCGAGCAAAAACGAGCAAAAAAAATCACGTTTGTTGTATGGGAGCCGCTTTAAATATTTATTTTATTCTGTTTTTTAGTATTTATTGTTATAGCGGCAACAAAAATACATCATCTGTGAAAATTTCAACTGTCTAACTATCACGGTTCATGAGATACAGCCTGGTGACAGACGAACAGACAGACGGACGGACAGATAGACGGACAGACGAACAGCCTTAGGGTCCCGTTTTACCCTTTGGGTACGGAACCCTAAAAACAGTTTCAGAAGCGGGTTCCTTCAATTTTTGAATATGAAAACATTTTTATAATAATGTTTCTTGTTTGCTTTGTGTACAATAAAGAGTATTGTATTGTATTTCCAGTGTTCGGTTTGCCTAATAGAGCTGGTATAATAGTAATAGTAGCTGCATCGTCAGTTCCATTACGTTTAAGTCACTTTATCTGACTTCACATTACATTTGACTTCCACAACTCCGACGGGAACCAAGTCTTCGTATTATGATGTTATTAATGCAAAAGTAGATTTTGCTACCTTACCTGACATAAAATCTTAGTCCCAACTTATCACACCTAGAGGTAGAGACTAGGCAGGCCATCGGTAGGGTCCCTACATGATTTATGAGTATACTAGCTTTTGCCTGCGGTTTCACTCGCGTTAATTTAGAATTAAACACAACTAAAAAAAAAACTAGTAACTTACTACTAAAATTTCCATAATAATATAATTGAATCATGATTCGAAAGATACGTGGCGCCATATATGAACGTTTTTGTTGTTTTCCTCGAGAACAGTACTTTGTTTCGGGATGAAAGGTACCCTATGTCCGTTTCTGTAAACCTGACAACGTATATGCAAAATTTCAGGATGATCGGTTCAGTGGTTTAGGCGTGAAAAGGTAACAAACAAACAAACTTACTTTCGCATTTATAATATTAGTTAGGATGGGGTATTTATTTAAAAAATTAAGAACTTGAACCTGTGTATGACTTTTGGAAACAATATAATAAGTACGAATTTATCTACTTATCTTAAACGTGTTTTTTTATATCTAGTTCATGTTTCTTTAAGTAAGAGGTTTACTTAAGAAACGTAACCATATATTACAAGGAAAGCACGAAGATGGCGAAAAAAATGCTACTTACTTTTTTTAGGATTTGCCATTGTTTTAGTTTTTATGGTAACATGTATGTACATACACATACGTGTAATACAAATAAAAAAATAAATAATTTATTTAACTTCAATAAATAATTTTAAGGTTTATTTTCAGCATTATTTACTACATAAGTTGCAAAGGTTCTTGCCTTCCACAAATGAGCTGTATACGTATATTTTAAAAGGTTAAACTTGTTTCAACTTTGTACCTACTTAATTATGATTACAGGGCCAGGCGAGATAAATTAAAACTGTGGGTGCTGCCGCAGAGAGCGTGGCCAGCTACCTAACTTATAATAAAATAAAATTAGTTAACAACTTTCGCGCTCTTTTACAATCTACAACTGAAATAGAGTCAAAAGAAGAAATAATTTATTTTTTGTTTTTATTTTAATTAAAAATATTAACCCTACAACTTCCACTGCTGGACATTTTAGCTTCTTTCCCTTTTCCTTGCACCACTAAAATGAGCGGTATGTAGGTAATATTACCCGCTTGGCAAACGGATTGTTGATCGCGATAGAAAGATGTTGCTGCCCATCCTTTTGACAAAATCCCCTATACCCTTTTACGACGACCCACAAGTTAGAGAGTGGCCCATTTTTTGCGGGGAACACATGGCTATTTAACGCTATTTTTTTCTATGAATTTGTTATCAAAGTATTTTGTTTATGCTGCATATGAATTTATTTGTCCCATCGCAGTAGATTTAATCAACCATACCTTTCGGAAAAAAAAACTCACAAAAAACAAGCGATATTGAAACATATTTTAGTTACCAACGAATCGCTACTGACATACTGCGTTAATAACCTGTCGGTATGGATATTTTCAGTATTACTAGTTATTCGGGGGAAATAAATAGAGCTAAGGGCGATAACCGTGGGTAGAAGGCGGGTTATATGGGGGATCGGTGGCGTCTAAGCTCACAAACCCTTTTTTCCGTCTTTGCAAATCGTCGGGGATTAAGCCAGAAGAGCTCGCACCTTTTCACAAATATTTTTTTGTGGTTTAACCGCTGGTAAAACGGCGTGATACAAAGTGTTTCCTACCGATCAATAGCTGTTTTGAAAGATAACGATTCGTCACAACTCTCATCGATACTTTGATGAGGAATAAGCTCAGAGAAAAAGGATTTGGGTGTAAATGAGATTTTCCTGTTAGCGAAAATGAAAGAATTATTAATGGGGTTTTGGCTTTTTTGTATTCGCTTAAGACGTTTATTTTATTTTTCCTTCTAAGTAACTTTTACGATGAGTATAATAATAACATATATTTACAGATAGGTCGCTCTGCTTTCTACATTAAAATTTATTCTAATATGCAATTTTGTTTAAGTTCCTAAAAGCAAATAAAGATACGAAATGTAAGCCTGCACAGGTACCCTGAATACGTAATGAACACACTAAGTAATTGTGTGGTTCCAATGTACCGTAAAAGGATTATTTTCAACGCAGTTATCTGTTGTTTGCGCAGTTAGTGGTATTAAGCGCCGTAGATCTTTGATGTCGAATAAAAATTATTGCATTGTAAACATTTTGAGAAAATCTTTTTACACGCGGCGGGGAGAACGTAAAAGTTTGTTCGTTTCAAATTCAATATATTATGGCGAGCGTGCTCTCGCTCAGCCGACACCGAAACTCACTCGAGCGTGGCTCACACAAAATTTATTGTTTTTCTAAGAAAATTTTCTTCGCACGACCCTACATCCTTGTTGAGCCCCACGGGAAGAGTTACAAAAACTTAATGACCTCTTGCCGTGGTTACATTGTTTAACCTATTGTTTTAGTTTAAACTTGTTAGTTAAGTAGATTGAGCCAGTGGACTAGTACTTAACTTTGCGCGTTGTTTGAAAATGTTACACCGCTAACGAGTTAATTTAATTTGGGTAAATTAATATTATATAGAGCGCAATGAACATAGAGTCGCATTTTGAAGCAGAATCAGCTGTAATTACTCATCTATTTATGTAAATATGTTCAGCTCTTTGTAAACTGTGAGTAAGAATGTTTATTCCATACAAGAGTTGAATTTCGCCTCATTACTACGTTTAATGGCATAAATGTTTAGTATTATTTAATATCAGATAATAATATACACACGCTTGTACACACGCTACGTGTAAGTAGCTTTAATGAGCTGTATTTAAGCAACAAACTCTGTTGTAAGTGCTTTTATTGCTATCATGATCACAAGACCAATATTTGAGCGTTATTTACATAAACCCGCCTACGTGAACGGACCAAGCAGGTACGAGGAGTGCGCTAACTAAATAAATATGATATGCAAACAAAAAAGGGACTGACGCCAAAGGCAGTTTCTAGATAAAGTCTTTTATCGGACACATAATAACGTTCTGAAAAATCGTTAGCCCGTGCTCACGTCGTAGGGACACGTGCGAGCAGGGCACTCCCGAGACTGATCCCTCCTGCTTAGATTAAATTTGTTCCTATAAAAATGTGTCCTCTAGTCGATAACGTCGAAAATGTGCAGATGTCGCCGGCCAGTATGAAGCCTACGATAGGGTTCGGCGACGTGCCGCGCTTACTGACGGAGCCGGCCGCTGGGTGCCCGCCCAACAAGCCGGCGCGCTACGTTCTCGCATAGATGGGGAAACAAAACGCTTGATTGCTTTGATTCGATGTTCCCAATCCTAAGTGTTGCGTTTAAACTCTTTCGATTTGTTAAAATACAAGATTAACTCCAGGTTACTTTAAATGACGAAAACAGTGAAGAGTGCATTATCCATCTTGAAGATCTATTTAAATATGCGGAGTTAAAGCGAGCGTACCTTGATAGTATAAAATATTGATGGCACATAAAAGTTTTAACGTTCATAATACATAACCTTCTAGTTAGATGCGAGCACAATGATAAAGTGCAGAATTAATCGTACAAGAATAAAGATTTATCGCGCAAAGAATCAACGAGAGTGGTCTGAAAACTTTTTATTTTGTGATCACGAACTGAAACTTGTACATTTAGGTTTGAAAAAATGTGAATCATTCCAAGTTAGATAATCAATATTTAAAGAAAGGAAAGTTGAAAAGAAACTCAATCATTTTTAACAACGAAGTTTTTGTAGTCTTTTTTTTCTTATCGAGTTTATCATTTTGATACAAGTATCTACCATTAAAAAAAAGGGAAGTTGGAACGTCTTTTAATGATGAGTATAATTTTAATGATATGATAATGTATTCTCTAATGTCTATAGATACTAAGAACCTATTTAATTTTGTACGTCGGCAAGTCGTCTTTAAGGCACATAGTATTTTTACTAATTTGACCAATCATCCCATAACATATTATTATTATGTCAATACCCAAAAAATGTCATTAGTTAGTTGTCACATCACCTCATTTGTAATTGTCATCTGTTTACCGATGAAGTTGATATAAAAAATTTCGAAACTGTTATTCTTAACAGTCTAACACGAAATGCACAATTTTGCTTTGTATTCTTATAGAACTATACATAAGGGATTTGGTTTCCAATGTTTGTTTTATAACGTAATGTTTAAATGTACGTTTCTCTTTACAAGTGAACATGTAAAAGTTCTATAAGAGAAATACATTCTTGAAACTGAAAGCTACTAGTTACTAAGGTAATAAGTTAGGTACAGGTATGTTGTTCTTTTATTTGTAAAGAATCGTTGGCTGTCAATATTTACTCTCTCGTAGTGATAACGCTGCTATGCCTAAGTGGTGGACACATTGGTTTGTTTACACTGCCGGTAGTTCTGTATAAACCATACCTAACAGCGGTTACGCACTGCATCCGATTAGGATCCGTGAAAATAAGAATAAAAAAAAACTCGGACCGAATTCGGATATTGCTTTTCGCACTGCATCCGATCTCTGATCCAAATCCAAGCAATTCAGGGGCCATCTTTGGCATAAGTCCGATTTTAATCCGAGGTAATTCGAAACAGTTCGTACTCAAACAGTACTACAGCTACTTCGGTCCGTCAATATTTCTTCCGAATTGTAGACTCACGGATGACGGAGAGAAATCGGATGACGGAAGTCAGATCTAGTGCGTAAACTACCATACAAATAGGTAGTTCTATGACTACTTCGGAACGTATTTTCACGGATTCGGATCGGATGCAGTGCGTAACCGCTCTAAGCCTTATAAAGTAAAACTAATAATTCTAGTATTTCTGATCCCGTTGTAATGTAATAGCTTGTATCACAACTATGCCTAAAAGATAGATATCAGATAGTTTCTATCCAAAGTTTGGCAAGATCGCTACAATTAATGAGCAACACGAACAAAACACTGATGCTACATAATCATCCCTACAGGCTGTATACTTTAGCAGATTCAGTAATTAGATTAGTATTGATATGATGGCAGGCGGTAGAACAGAGGCTATTGTTTGCTTAGGTAAATAGGCGTACTAGGCGGGTGAAGGGAGGCGGCGCGAGCGACGGGCGGGAGCGACCGCGGTCGCGATATAATGCCTCCGCCCGATAATGCCTGCAAGTCTGAACAATCAATCTTTGGGCTATTACGATGTTTTAGCGCCTTGATGTATTGTTTCAGCCTCAATAAAGTTTTGATGAATTTTCGTGTTCTCTCCCTAGCCCTTTGTTGAAAATGAGGCGTCGGATATTGATGAATAATTTGACGGCTAAGTAACGATGCTGTAATTATTTAAAGGGTGATATCGGATTTTGTTATTGTTTATCAAAAACCATTGAGGTGTTTTAAGACTGTCTAATTTTCTTGAACAATTGAACAATTTTCGTTGATGTTTTGCCTATTCATACAGTGTGTTAACGAATTCGTGTAATTACTTAAAACCACATGATCTACTACTGATGTAGACAGGCCCCGCACGGGATTTTGCTAGATTAAAAATGAAAAAAAATACTTTTCATGCGGCTTTGTTACCGATCGTATCTAAACCACCTACTAAGGATTCAGTAAAAAAATAAGAATTTATTTTTTTGCAAAAAAAAGTTTTATTTGTGTGAACATTTCGATGCCATGCATAAATGAAAGAAACCACGGCGACACGGCTGGCAGGCACGACTAACGCGATATCGCTCTTTGCAGTCAGATAACTCAAGGCTCTAAAATGACTCAGAAATAGAAAATCAAGATTTTTTTCTGAATTTTGTTTTAGTTTATTTTCAGTCATTCCCATTTAGGGTTAATCTGTATCACCAGTAGATCACGTGGTTTGAAGGAATTACACGAATTCGTTAACATCCTGTATAATCATTCGAATAGTCCTTAGCCTATTTTTTATGCTTGCCCTGTGCGTATTCCATGAAGGAAGGTAGTTAGAATTCACGCGGTGAAAATCATGCAATTAGTATGCATTCGTACTACCTGATTGGCAGTTGTTGGTGTTGTAGGTATATGAAACAGCCTGAGTTGCAAAGGTAACACAGGTATTTTTAAAAATCTGCCCTATATAGAAAACATACGCAAAGCACACCTGAACGCGCAAAAACCTGTGGCGGTCATGAGTCTTCAGAGCATAAGTGATATCTAAAACATTAATTTATTGTCGATTCTATGAATTAAATACATATGAGATATAGCATATCGAAGTTTAACTTTACCAACCAACTACGAATTTATGTGTTTGTTAGATATCGAGAGAATATCTAATATCGGTTGGTTAAACGTCTGTTGAAGGGATAAGAACAATATTTTATATAGAACTTGGCTAATATTTAGCAATCATTCTGCGAACAACATACCTAATTTGCTTTGAACTTTAAATAAATTATAACTGAAATATTGTAAGTTTATCCTCGCACCTTTTGTTAGCAATCTGTAACCACATAAGTTATGTAGTAGTAATATCCTAGGGCATACCTATTTATGTAATACCTATATATTCTGTGAATAAATGTACTCGTATTAATCCTTGTCTATATTATCTTACCTCTTTGAGATATAATGTTACAGAAAAAGCTCCTTGCAGCTAAATCTTAGAGTTAACTGGTTAATCGTGAGATTTATAAATATGGAATTAATATTAAAGGTTAAGATTTAAAATTAATTTATACGTTGAGATGATATTGCTAAAAGTAAGACCACGCTATGAGAGTCGGTGGCTGGAGAGGCGGCATGGCGCCCTCAGCTTCCGGCTGACGAAGGTGCTCTCGGGACATGGATGTTTCGGGAAGTACCTGTGTCGTATAGGCCGGGAGCAGACGCCCGGATGTCACCACTGCGTCGACTGCCCAGAAGACACGGCGCTGCACACGTTGCAGGAGTGCCGTGCGTGGGCGACGCAGCGCCGCGAACTAGTCGCGGCGGTCGGTGGTGACCTCTCGCTTCCAGCCGTGGTTCTGTCCATGGTCGGGAGCGAGAGTGCGTGGGAAGCCGTCGCCACCTTTTGCGAGGTGGTGATGGCGATGAAGGAGGGAGCGGAGAGGGAGCGAGAGGCGACGGCCACTCTCCCTTCCCGCGCCAGACGCACCGGGCGCCGCCGGAGGGCGCGCGACGATCTCCGGCCACCCTAGTGTGTGGCCTGCGGGCGACGGGTTAGGGGACCCGTCGCCCGACCAGTAACAGACCCGAGAAGGCGGCGCGCATGTGTTCCGTGCGCGCCTCTCAGGAGGACGTGGGGCAAGGCCTCACAGAAGGAGAGGTCTGCCAGAGGCTGGCGGACCGAGGCCTGCAGGGGTTGCGGTGCATGCAGCTGCGAATCCCGTGACCCTGGCTAAGGGTCAGGAGTAGGAACACCGTGGGTTTTTAGCCGGTAAGAGTCCGGCATAACCCTTCGCCTTCCCGGGGCGAAGGGTATCCATGAGGATTTTCACACGATAAAAAAAAAAAAAGGGAACTTAACGCGATATAAACTAAGGTGTAACTTAGGGATTTATTAAAAAAAAACACATATTCAGGCAGTTGGGGTGTCTCGGTTTTTGTATATACTAAAAATAACGTTGTCTAAATAAAAGGACGAAGTGCATAAATGTAAAACAAAACCTTGCTCGTCGACTGTTGTACGCTTGCAACTAGAATATGTGTGTGTAAAGAATACATCCAATCCCATCAATAGATTGAGCGAGCTGTTCTAATCGCCCTCTTCATCAAGCTTAAACACTAACACAAAAAATCTGAGACCAATTCATTCGGAAAAGTGTAAATGTACGTGAAAACCCGCGGCAACACTTTATAGATCAAGCGACAAGCGGCTGAGTACACGTGCGAGAGCCAGCGAGCGATAATATTTCATCCATGCGCCATGATTCGCCGCTTAAGCGCGATAGGGAAATCGTAAATTCAAGGGAAAGAATTTTCTTTATAGTCTCCTAAAAAGTTTCCACACACAAGCACGTATCTGAACACAAGAGGCGACGCGAGAGCAAATGGCACCGAATTGTAATACCATCCGTTTGTGTAGACACCCCTACTTTTCAAATTTTCTTTTACAATGCGACGAGGTAATATGCTTTTTATTGGATCGTTTTTCTTTATACAAAATGGTTCATATAGGAAAATGTCTTTTTACTAAAGTCATTCATGAAATGTATTAGAATTTTATATAAAAGCCGACATAACAACAATAGTCTCGTATCTATTAAATGAAAGCACGTACGGACGGGTTTGTCATGTGAGAAGATGTTCGATTTATGCATTCCATTGTTTCGCCGTTAAAATACACGAAACTTTTATTTTTTGAACAGAGGATTGCTGTTGGCCACTCATGGCCTTTACAGCGTCACCGAACTAGAACTTTTATTTATAGTTTTTGTTTTGAAAAAATATTTTGTTTGTTCTTTTAGAAAAAAACTTTTGAAAAATGTGTAGTAAAACGATATTTGAATAAAAAAACGATGTGTATGAAATGGGAGCGGCTCGGGCGCCGGCCAATCCGTTGTAGTCTGCGGTTACGCGCTGCTGACAGATCCACGAATCTGTTGTGGGCGAAAACACGATAGACTTTTGAATAGAGCCTTTTGTTTCGCAACGAAAAATATTCACATGAAAGCTTTGAAGATAACAAAACAATAAGTTAATATTGAGCGTGCGAATCGTTAACTTCCATTTTGAATTTGTGATAGTTGAATAAATTCACCACAAACACGTACCTATATGAAAGAATTTTAAACAATTATTGAATAGACGCAGCGATTTTTAAATTCACAACTATCTTTGAGTTCATAAAATAAACGTAAAATATCAAATGATTTACCGCAGATTATATACATAATTAATATATTATACAAAAAACCGTAGGTATAAAAAAAGAATATTAAAACTTTTGACGATAAATATATAGGTACAGAAATTATGGTTCTCTGCCTTTTCCCCGAAAATTGTTTGCCAGATTTTTACTTGCCAACTAACGTTTCTCAGAATTTTATTTCGCCGAATAATCATTTGCCAACTTATCATATAATTTAGTTTTATTTCCCAACCTCACAGTTACCAACTGTACGTTTGGTCTGCTTTTCGTAATGACACTTTTTAAAATGCCAACTTTCAAGTAGCAGAATATTTTAGTTTGCGAAATATTGATTTAGTTTAGTTTTTACTAAACATCATTTCATTACAATACATTTCGGACAAACATTTTAGCTTTGTAAGGTTGTTTGGGTTTCCAAAGCAGAGTCGACGGAGCCCCGCTGTGCGGGTTCCTATTTCTGTCTCCAGGGTTTAAAGTAACCTAACACGAAGGGGATGACGGGGGCTTTGTTCGCTCGCTTTGCTCGCTCACTTTAGCCCCCGTCATCCCCTTCGAACCTAACCTATCCGTGTCCTCTCGAAATTAAAAGTCAATATGTAGGTATAATGTCTTTATTTCAAACATTGTTTTATGTGATATAATGAAAAAATAATGAATTGTTTGTCAAATAATATCTTATTAAACAAAAGTTTATCGGATAATTATTTTGCTAAGTGAATTATTTGATAAACTTGATGTTATAAAATGACGAAATGACAAATCATGTTTTTGCTAATCGTTGCTTGTCAAGTAAAAATTTGTGGATTAATTTTTGGTGAACTGACCGGTCACCAAAAAATGTATTTAAAAATTATTTTATTTTTTATCATTATATCAATGTATGAAAAGGGAACTGTTACACTGATAAAACGTCATTCGTCTAATAGTTGTGTGGCCTAGTGAAATGTTTGACATATGATAAATATCCCAAACGTTTTGTCTCATTACATTAATCGGCTTAACAATAATTCTACCAAATGAAACGTTGTCATACAAAAATTTGCTAATCGTTAGTTGTCAAAGTGAAACATCGGCGAAACGTTGGTTGGCAAGTGATAATCTGCCAAACAATTTTCGACGAAAAGGCAGGACACCAGCAATTAACATTCGGGAGCATTGAATCCGGGTCACCAACATAAATCTTAATATCTCGGAAACTACGATTAACAGATTATTCAAATAAAAAGTGTTTTATAGACTATTTATTACTACTAAATTAAAATTAATAAAACTTCGTAAATAGTCTATAAATTACTTTTATTTGAATAAGCTAGCATTCTTAGTTTCCGACATATTAAGGTTTATGTTGGTGACCCAAAGTCATTGCTCCCGAGTGTATATAAGTAAGTATACTTAGCCAATCAATTAATTAATTAAACTTTTGGTCATACAGTCACAAAAAATATTACTCAGACCTCAGTACGAAATGTGCTTGACGTATAAATTAATTGTATAAGACTGTTAGAGGCGACATGTGATTAATAGGACTATAAGTTGGATATCTGTAATCCTTTACTTTTATGACGAAGAGTTGGCTCTAAAAAAATACTTTGGCCGTAAAAGAAGAATCCGTGACAAAGTGATGAAGTAATAAAATCCACATACAAGGAATGTGAACAAAATATGACATTGGTACGTGATAAAATAATAGGTATCGCGAACACACGCCTTTAAAAATAGGGCTTGTGAATGCGTTTGACAACTGGCTGTAATTTCGAAGAAGAATGGACGAGACATGACTCCTGCAACTCTATTATATCTTTATCAAAAACGAGAATTTGTTACAAAGTTCTAACTTAGTCGCTAGTCAGATGTCGTTTATGTATACAAATTCGATTTTGATTGTTGGCAATGTAATTTTGGCATGTGATTCTTTTATGAAAGTTAAAACTAAACTTTTGATTGCCTCGATGGTCTTGTGGTCAAACGCGACTGCTGAGGTTGAGGTCATGGGTTCGATCCCCAAGTCGGGCAGTGTTATTGAGTTTTTCCGTATGGAATTTCTTAGTCGGAGTCTGGATTTGAGCCCGGTTGATGGCAATAGGCTCGCCCCCTATTACATGGGACGTAAAACATAACGGCGAAATGTGGGTGTAGGTACTGTACACCTCTGCCAACCCTTCGGAGAATACAGTTGTGATGTTATGTTAATGTTAAATGCGTTTAAAAATATGATTGAGAAAATTGCTATACACAAGAAAATTTTATAAAACAAGAAAAAATAGAAGAGGTAATCTTAGACGTCCTATTTTGTTAGCTAAGAAAAACAATGCAAGACTGTTTTCAGTAGGTGCGTGCCGTAAAATGGCCGTGATTTGAAATGTCTCGCTCACTTTGCAAATGTCAAGATAAAGACATCAATCACTCTTACCTGAGTACATTCAATTCTCTAGAGAAACAGCCAGCCACAAAAAAACCTTTTCTTAGAAAGCATTAACCAATAGACTTTTCTGATCAGAAAGCTAAAAGATTTTTCGATAAATTGAAGTAATGTGGAAGGAAAAAAATGCGTTTTATTATAAAGAAGAATGGTAAAAGGGCCACCTACCTGATGACAAGTGGTCAAATAAATTCATCCGGTGAAAAAAGAATGCAGCAACCGGAGATAAAAAGAAAAAATGTCTGGTATATTTTCTTTATCCACTGTCAGATAATTTTCCTAAAAACAAGTTGATTAAGGACTCCGTTTGGGTCCGAAACTAGTCGGGCAATCCGGAAAAATGCACGTGAGTAAACCGTAAATAATTATAAATATGAATGTGTCTCACGAAAGTTATAATACTAAAAACAAGTTACAGACAATACAATGAATGTAATTTTTACCCAACTACGGCAGAGAGGAAGGGTTATGAATCTCACTGACTATGTATGTAAGTTTGTGTCCTCGCACTGCCCAAACCACTGAACAGATTTCAACGAATGAGGTGTCTTTGTATTAGTCTTGATCCAAAGAGTGTCCTAGAAACATGACGTCACAGCAAAACTATTATTTCGTATTTTGTATTACCAGCGCTAACACGTTTTCGTCGTGTAAAAAAATATTGATTGTTTCGTGATAGTTTGAAATAAATAATAGAATTTGAGCAATCAACAGATATACTGACATTGAAAATAAGATTTTAATAAACCATTAGATGAATAAAGGAAATTAATACTTCGTAGATTAATTAATCCTGGGACTTATTATCATAATAGTTTATAATTGGCATGAGCCACCAAAAAGTGACGAATCCCTACTAATATTAAAAATGCGAAAACTCTGTCTGTCTGCTAAGCTTTCATACCTAAACCGCTAAACCGATTTTGATGAAACTTAGTATAGAGATAGTCGGAAACCTGAAGAAGGACGTAGACTATTTTTATCCCGAAAACCGCGAAATACCTACTTGATAAACAACATCCACGCGGGCGATGCTGCGGGCGACCTCTAGCAAAAACATAAGTTAAAAAAACATACTCGACTACGGCAAAAACCAACTGAAAAGCATGAAACAAGACTGAAGTCAAATCAACACAGGTGTAGTGGTGTCCGGGTTATAGCCGTTGTCACATGTCGCTATGACCTGTGGGTGCCAACTTAAGTAATTACGGCGACGTGTGACCACGCGGGTACAACCCAAACACCACTGTACCTATGCGTTGATATGAATAGGCATGTTAATAGCATCAATAAATTGCAAATCTAATTAGTCCGTCAGTTAGAGTTTTGAAAAATAATGGACACGTATTTTTTGCTTTTGTTAAATCTATGAATATTTGGACAGATAAAACGCATCAAAACTTGAGAGTGGGGGCTTGTGAAGTCAGAAGCAAGTAAAAATTATACTTGCTTGCGACGTTTTGCCAATTTTAAAAGTGTCGTATCTTCGTCAAATTTGGTTTACGTAACAAAAGAAAAAACACAGGTCAAATATTTTTTGATAATCTAACTGACGGACTAATTAGATTTTTTCAATCATCATCATCATCTGCCTAGCCTTTTCCCAACTATGTTGGGGTCGGCTTCCAGTCGAACCGGATGCAGCTGAATATCAGTATTTTACATGGAGCGACTGCCTATCAGACCTCCACAACCCAGTAACTGGGCAATACGATACTCTTGGTAAGACTGGTTGTCAGACTTTCTGGCTTCTGACCAACAGTAACGACTGTCAAAGATCTGCAAATGACAGCCGGGACCAACGGCTTTACGTGCTTTCCGAGGCACGGAGGAAACTCGCTATGGTAAATGGTCACCCATCCACAGACCAACCTCGGCAAGTGTGGCTTAACCCGGAAGATCGGTCTATGCGGCTGTAATTATTTAGCCACGAGCTTTTTTCAATCAAATACTCTATTTAGTCTTGTCTCATGCTTTTCAGTTTTTTTTTCCGGGTTCAAAGGTTTTTTTATTGTTTTTTCTTATTATATTTTTATAGTTGTTATGTATCGTCAAGGATATAAAGACAACAACAGGCTCCAGTCTATTAACAGTAGTAAGTAAAATTGGGATGTAAATGAATATTATGATAAGGTTGGAAGATGATTCAAAAGTATTTTGTTTACGCCAACCTATCATTTAATATAAAAGTAGGTACCTAACAACATCTTGAGAAGTATGATATTGGAATAACAAACATGTAAGTGGGTATTACGGTTATCCACAGACTTGTAACTTCAAACAGCAATCCTCTTTGAGTATCTGGAAAGTTTAATATTATTTATTTTACACAGTTTTCTCGGTTTAGGGTCCGGTAGACGAATGACGGAAACGAAGCCTTTACAATTTCGTTAAGTCACGGAAATATGTCACCACTAATCATAATATTATTTCTTATTGAACTTAGGATGATCAAGTTATCATGCAGTTGGTTCCATGCAAACTGTTTAAGGTTGATCTTTATGTTTTCGCAATAGAAGTTCACTACGGAGCCTTATTTAATGCGTGGGCTGACATGCCCTTGGCGTGTTTTTAATAGAGTCTACGTTTTTAATCAGAGATATGAAGGGAAAATCCAAGTTATTTGCTCGTTCAATTTATTTCACACATCGTTAATATCGTGATTGATTTCGACGCTGGCCCTAACGATACATGAAATATTCGCACTCATTAAATCACGTGCCGCGGCAGTGGAGTGCTCGCGAGGGCTCTCATCCAATCACGCCTCGATAAATATATGATGTCGGCCGCACAAATTAATACAATGTAAATGTTACAATATTTTATACAAATCTCAACCAAAATCATAAATGTCAATACAACTAAACGTTATTTAACTTTAAGTTCAGCTCTACCTTAATTTACAAAAACAATCCTGTTTTATTAATCTCGGTACCCTAAGTTTCTTTGTATCTTTAAAGCCATAAATTGTTAGATATGAAATCTTTTATGTAAAATGCTAATTTATTACAATATCTACCGTAAGCTCAAGGGCAATATAGCCCCTAAAACGAATTTTTATAATACCTATTTTTATCGTGAAGCAGTGCTCGAGTCTCAGAACTCAAATTTACAATTCAATAGAAACTGCACAAGGCTTTGCATGCCAATACGTCCATTTGGGGCACATGCGATCGACTTCCCATTTGAAAGATGAATGAAATCATTCAAATGTGAAATTTCGTTCATTCAAATACCGCATGTTTATGTTTGTGTTATCTTAAAATAGTGCTGTTCGATTTCAGGAATTTATCTTGGTTTAGCTCAACGCCAGACGAGGTGGCGGTACGGAGTAAAGAATTGGTTTTTTGAAAAAAAAGTGAAATCATCAAATTTGCGTAATCAATTCGATTGCAGGGACACTGGAAGGCAATTGCCATGAGACCATTATTCAATCGAAACGATATATCTCGTCCGTTCCGAACTGGAGCGTAGCGATAGCTGGCTCCGCAAAAGTTGGCACGGGTGGCAGCCGAGACCACTGCCAATTTCCATTAGCCCATCATCCAAAACGAAAAAATGCATGGACGATCATTTTTTCATTCAATTAAAATTGGCTATCTACCAAAACGGTTAGATTTTTTCAGGGGTGAGGTCACTACCGACGTAGCCATAAGTTTCCACTACAGGTTGCTTTGATTTTGTATTTGCCAATTTCATAAGAAGAAAAGATTTTCAAAAATATTGAAAAGTGTCGATCAGGAATTTTAAAAGACACGTTTGGCGTCTTTTGCCAAAAATCAAAATCACTATTATTGATAGCACGTATACATTTTGCCGTTCATTACCGAGTCATATTCGCCGACAACATTGAAAATCCATAAGCTTTCAATATCGCGAAGTTAACTCGGGTTTTGTTCCCAGTGGTTGCTCGATCTGAATATCAAAAATGTGAAAGCGGTCGTCAGTAACCGGGACACGTATATCGGGACCCTATCACTTCGCTCTTTACTTACTTGCTGGGCGCCATCTGCACATTCTCCACCTAATCCAGTAGCAAATTTGATTATGTAACAATATAGCACACGCAGCTTTTTGTTTTCATCTTTTATTGCATGTTTATTTCAATAATAACAAAGGAAAATCAGTATTTCCTGAACATTATCTGCGTAGAGATCTTTATTGTCAGTGTTTTATTTAGTGCTTAAAAGTGTAGTCTGTAATATCGTTGTTGACATGCAACCATTATTATCCGACTGAATTATCAATTTGTTTTTGTTGAAGAAATACATAAACAAACGATAAATACATGACTAATCCTAAATAATTATTGATATCCAGTAAAAGCTATCAATATTAAGCAAGGTTGATTTTGAACTGGCGCGAGCGCCAGGACCACATGGGATTTAACGACTCATAAAAAAATCATATTCATCAATCACGTCTGTTCCAAACAAAGTTTGTTAGGGTACGTGCTGACGTACCGAGTACCTTCAATTTATCAAATAATTATGAATCGTTTTTATTCGTCTCTTGTTTAAAATAAAGGCAGATTTTGACAGTGTCTGTTGTAAGAATTGGATGTGATACTCAAGAAGATTGGCGCAGCGGAGGGTGCCTTAATGGCCTCTTGACGGCATCTCACCGGGTACTTCAGGTCACTTCGTTACTCGGATTGTACAGGCCGTTATGTGTACTATGAATAATCTTAAAGGAAACTTCGAGTTTTGCGCAAAGTGCAAACTATAATTGGAATCACGTCTGCGTAGGCGGCTTCATCACGTACCGCAGTCCAATAAGGTATGTGGGATCATATCGGAGTCGCCTAGAGCCATGTGCGTAGATTTGAATACTGTGCTTTTATTTGAACGCAAGCGATAGCATATTTCTTACAACCCTGTTTCATAAATCTTTTATCTTTTTTATTCATAGAAACTTAATATTGTACGCACACAGAAAACAACAAATGTTTTTATAAAGCTAATTTCAATATATTATAATTATCTAGAGCTCCCCGGGGATATCAAGACATATGATATTAGTCAGACATCTTAAATTCAGCAGATTTTTCATAGAAATTGATAAGATTAATAAAACCCTTGTTCGAACTTTTGGACATTGTTTGATTAATTTTGTCCGTCAGGCACAATTAAAAATGAAAGTTACTTTGAATGATATTCGATAATTAACATTTTGGATTAAATTCTCCTTATTATATCTAATTATGAGATCTTTCTTTGTTTATTTACCGTCCAAGAAAGAAAGCGTAGAATTAGCTTTTCTTCAACAATAAATAACGAACGAAGACATAACTAAATTATAAAGTTATTTAAACGTGAAAGTTCATTGCGTTCTTTTCTGACTTGATTATTTTTCTTGTTGTTATTATTCGCTTTAACTGTCTAAGATTACGAGCAAGTGTCGTATAACCTGTTTGAAAATGTTTGTGAGACACAATTCTGTACGTGATGCAGAAACCTTTTATGTAGCAATGCGTCTATTGATGCAAATACGTTCTTCGATGCCCCCACTGGGAACACAGTTTGTTCGATACTCCCTTACTCTGATACATTGCATGAACTGTAAAGCTTCCACAAAATGCCTAAAATTTTGTTAGGGATATTTACAATGTACTGGAGCTAATAACGAACTATTTTTCACATATGGGAAATAAAACTCTTGCATAATTTTAAATAGTGATAAACTAATCTTTACATATAAAAAATCAGTTTCCGTTTAAGTGTGTGCCCAAAACTCGAAAAGTAGTCCATGGATTGACTTGAACTTTTGTACTATTGTTGTTGGCATTTGCGCGAAGATTTATGAAATAATAATAAAAAAAAAATGTACGCAGATGGAGCCGCTAGGGCACAGCTAGTAGTTTATAAAATGAAAGTACAGATATTACAAAAATATTTATAAACAACGTTTCGTTTATTTATTTATTTAAACTTTATGCAACAAAAAAAGTACAAAGGCGGACTTAATGCCTTAGGCATTCTCTACCAGTCAACCAAAGGTGGTGAAGAGATATCAAGGCAGGTGTAAATTATTGTACGACAGTAAAACGAGAACAATTGAGATTAAAAAAAAAGAACTCAAAGCAATTACACAAATAGATTTAAATGTACACAAGTACAAAATAATTAAAATTCTCAATACTTATATATGAATAATTTACTATATAAAATCCTATAAGTACATAAAACATATAAATATATATACCTACATAAATATAAAATACATACCTTATGAAAAGAATAGAAAGGAGGATTACGAGACAACTCTTACTATTTGTTCTGAAAAATAACTCCGCAATTTCCGCTTGAAAGCATACCGACTGGTGGCTGTCCTGATATCAAGAGGGAGCGCATTCCAAAGAAGAATAGCCTGAATATGAAAGGAAGAATGAATGAAATCAGAGGTATGAGAAGGACAGTTAAGTAGAAGATTGTTAGAGGAACGTAAACTCCTAGCATGAGTAGAACAGAGATATTGAAAACGGGAAATAAGATACGAAGGAGGAGAAGGAGAATTGAGAAGGGACAAAAGCGTGGTTAACGTACGCAAACTTCTTCTCTGACGAATAGGTAACCACTTAAGCTCCGCCCTGAAGCTGGATACGTGATCATATTTCCGCAAATAAAAATGTACCGAATGCAATTATTTATGAAATAATAATAAAAAAAAATGTACGCATATGGAGCCGCTAGGGCACAGCTAGTAGTTTATAAAATGAAAGTACAGATATTACAAAAAGATTTACAAACAACGTTTCGTCTCATAATCTCTTGAAATTAATAGTCTTAATAAATTCAATGACTGCCTCGTTGGTCTAGTGGTCACAAGCGCGACTGCTGAGCTTAAGGTCCTGGATTCGATCCCCACGTCGGGCAAAGTGTTATTGAGTTTTTCTGTTGGAATTTCTCAGTAGCAGCCCAGAGTCTGGATTTGTGCCTGGTTGATGGTAATAGGCGAAATGAGGGTGTATTGTACACCTCTGCCCAACCCTTCGGGGAATACAGGCTTGATGTTATATTACGTATAAATTCAATTTTGATTGAAAGTCAACGTTATGCTCAAACAATTTTGGTTGCGTACAACCGTAGTTAACATTTCGCTTCATACAAATACAATGGAATGTTCCTCAAAGCTATAGGTAATTTAATCATCGGTCGTATGTAAAGTTTACTCATGGTTGGTAAACATAAACTTAGGCAGAGCGGGCGACTTGCAACTTGACCCGTGTCCCACGCCCGCGCCGGTACCTACACGCAACTACATCAACCACTCTGTTTTATCGTCCCCATACACTTGTTTGTAGAGTCCATAGAGATTGAATTATGTGTTGAACAACCACTAGGCTCATTTAATTTGGGATATGTGTTATCACTTGTGAAAATTGGTTAACATACTACTCTACTGCTACGTAGATTCGTTAGAGGTTTAAGTACGTAATGGCATTTAAAGCGCTATTAAAAAGTTTGAAAAGGCTAACCTACTTATTTTGTCGCTGTTTTAGGGTGTGGGTTGAAATGATTTAAGCAGTATGTAATGTGGTAATATAAAAGATTTCATTTCATTACGTGGTAATCTTTAAAGTACAAACGACCCCGTTGAATGTATCTTTGAGATCAATAATCCACGATATTAATTAATGGTTGAAAGATAAGCGCAATATTGACTGGTGGATCTACTAGTCAATATTGCTTTTGGTAAAACATAAATACGTTAATACTAGATACCTACTCATTTAGCATGTAATTTCGTGCTAATAATATCTGTGAAGCGTTTAGGTACTTAGTTAGTCCGTGAGACTATAACCTTAAAGTTTATTGACAATTTAGAACCACTATCAGATTATTAATTTCAAATACCTATTATCAAATTTAATACTTGGTTATACGATCTAGATGAAATATACTATAGAGAGTTTGTATAAACCTCCCTGCTAATAAACAATATCGGGCCCTATCGACGGTTGAGGCAGAATATTAATTTCATAGGCGCGTCTATTAAGAAACGTATTCAGTTGAATTACTTTTAAAGTTAATAAACAGAAGCGATGCTTTACTTTACGAGGTGCGGGTTTTCTTTCAACTAAACAGATTGCTTGGCTTTGTATAGTAAATATAATTATAATTTAACGTTATATTTTTAAAGGGACCAAGCTTTTACCAAGTTTACTTTGGCTGGAGACCCTTCAGGTCTCGCCAATAACTGCCCGGTTACGTAGAAACCGTCCCCTAGGACGACCTACTGCAGTCCAATAGAAAAAAAAAAAAAAAAAAAAAAAAAAAAAATACCAAGTTTACCACAGTAATTTGAGGATGTAGTATAATATGTGTACAGTATTTTTGGCAGGAACGTACATTTGTTTTTAAAAGTGTATCATGTTTCACGTTAACTGCCAGTTACAATTCTGCAAGTTACTGTTATTAACCAATACGAAAAATGTATTAAAGCCTTTTACGTGAATGTGGACGCTTTTAAAAATGGCGGAATTTATACTGATAAGTCTCAATTAATTTTAGTTTCGCATCAGTTTGTAAAACTGAGTAAAAATCATATAACGATTGGCACGATTTTATTCTTTTCAATATTCATAACGTGACTTCCACGGATTTTATTATTTAGAACGTTGGTTTCAAATAACAGAGACAAATAGTTCCTTTCTGTTTTACGCCACAGTTTGACCCAAAAAAACCTCTTGTCACTTCAAAGCACTACATTTCTTAACTTACTTTTTACCTTTCTTTGAGAAAAGTATTTTGCCACGCCATTATAAACTACAACTACTTTTGTATGTACCTACACTCACTTACAAAGAGAGGCCTGAGCTTCTTACGGAACACTAATTACTCATTAATGGAGGTGCGGTGAAGAATAGCTACGAAACGTTTAAATATTCAAGGAATTTAAATATACGTGTCGTGTTTTAAAGTAATCCCTATGTAGCCTCAGTCCTGTGGTAGCAAATCCTAGTATATTCATTCATGGAACGATATTAAAGCGGATGTTTAATTAATGTTTTTTTAAGTTTGCTTACGAAGTAAAATACGCTTGTAAACGAGAATAAATTCGTGTGTAACTAGAAAAATGTCTTGCTTTTAGAGTCAGTTCCGGAAAAAATGGGTTTGCTTTTAATAAACTAAATTTTCAGAATAATAAACAATCTCTTAATAACCAGTGAATAAGTTAAAATGACATATTATTTCAAAACTACGTCTGATAGCGCGACAGAAATCTAAAATACATTTCTCTATTTTACACCGCAAAACTGCAACAACACTCATTTATCAAATAAGTTTCATAATATGAATGATAACAACTTTATTCCTTTATAACAGGTGCATTGGTGCATGTTGCTACAAAATATGAGTGGTATCTGCTGCATAGTGCTCCGATCAGATGCCTCAAACTTTTTAATGAGGCGAATCGGGCTCATGTCGATTGCGCTTACTGTAATTACACTAGTTTGTTCGGTCAAGAGAAAATCTGTTGTAGTAGTTACTTGAAAATTGTTGTTTATTTGCAATATAAGTGAAATAATTGGATTTTATTAGTTATTTATGTTTTATACAAGGTTAGTTGGAAAGGGGGTACTAATCCGCAGGCCACTTATAGTATCACTGATGACGGTTTTATGGGTTTTTATTATGGGTACTTTAACACCCTTTCGAATTAGTACCCCCTTTCTGACTAATCTTGTATAATAATATAATAATTTCATCAGCATGTATACTATTTTTTGATCATTAAATTGGTCAGTTTTTTCAGAAACCGGGTGTAAATCAATTAAATAATACAGCATCAGTGTTTGTTTCTAAACTTAGCTTAAGGGTGTAAATGAATTCGTGTAATTCCTTCAAACCGCGTGATCTAGGTGACAGATGTAGTATAACTTTTTCATTATCATTCTCATACATCACTTCACCTTCTTTTTAGTTATATTAAAGCTTTTTTTTTATCACAGGCCACATCGTTTTTGATTCTTATATTTAAAATTAGAAAAGCACTCGAAAAAGAAAACGAGGAAAGTTCTTTTGCGGTCATTCGAGCGGCAACCAGGAAAGGGTGCGGACTAGAATTGCTTCAAGGAGTCGCTACACAGCTGAGCCTCCGGCACTCCGATCTACTCGAGGGAGTCATTGCTGAGTCTCCGGCACTACGACTTACTTGAGGGAGTTGCTGCACCACTGAGCCTCCCGCACTCCGATCTACTCGAGGGAGTCGCTGCACTGCTGAGCCTCCGGCACTCCGATCTACTTGAGGGAGACACTGTACTACTGAGGTCCCGGTACTCCGCTTCACTGGGAGGAGTCACACCCAAATATCACTCTGTTTCGTTCCAAATTCTCGTGTGCAGTTTATTAGCGACCTTAAGTGTTTTTATTAGGTACTATTATTATATATATATTTTCATTCATTTATACTTGACAACGAAATGCTTTTTTTTAAAACGCATTTTTTATTTCAGCATTTCTTAGTTTAGATAGGAAAACTTAAATATACAGTAAAAAAATATTTTTATTTTTTATCAATCTAAATTCGATGCGGGTTCAATCTACACCATTTTCATCAAGTGGTTTTAAAGAATTTCACGAATTTGTTTACACCCCTTAAACGGCATTAAAATTAGATAGTAAGTTTTCATGTGGTGTAATGCAGGTGTAAAGTATCGATAAACTGTTCGCTATTTTGTTGCTAAATTGATTTTTAATCCCAACCCTTCTGGAATATCGCTTGGGAATATCGCTTGTTATCCGGCTTAGTTTGCTACAGAGTAAATCATGAAAGTGTTTCAATCCTATACCGCATAAAATGGTACATCCTAGCAAAAAAAAAAACTAGTAAGTGCGAGTTGAACTCGCGCAACGAGGGTTCCGCACCTTTTCAGAAAACGTGTAAAAATTTATATTTCTTTTGTTTGGAAGTGCACAACTAAGTTTGATTGTAAAGATTTTTTGCCGACTCCTAAAAAACGGTGCTAGTGACAGATATCGTTTTATTTTTCCTTTATTTACAGTAACCTCTATCAGCTTGATTTATTCCAGATTTTTCGGGTAGCTAATTTCGAAGATATGGGGGCTTTAACAGTAATTTTTTACCATCAGTCAAAAAGTATGTGGCATAAGTAAATGAAAATAAAGATATTAAAAGCGTACCCCAAAGGATAGCTAATAAAATAACAGAATTTACTAATAGGATTAATAGCCTTTAGCTTTCTGGGGCGTTAGTTATTAAAAACAGGATGGTACATATGAACTGAATACTTTATTACGATCAGTTATCATTCCACTGAAGGAATATCAAAACACAGTCATAATTACAATCTTTACAACAGATAAAACAATTGTGAACGTCCGTCCGACCCAAAGGTCGCAGCAAAAGTGAGAGCACGAGTACTTTTTTTTTTTTTTTTTTTTCTATTGGACTGCAGTAGGTCGTCCTAGGGGACGGTTTCTACGTAACCGGGCAGTTATTGGCGAGACCTGAAGGGTCTCCAGCCAAAGCACGAGTACCGCACCGCATACTCTTTTATAGACAGTTTTGACAGGTCGTGAAGTAAATATGTGCGGCTACCCACATGACATCATTAAATCATTAAATCTCTATTAATATATATATTTTATAATGTGCACAGTAACCCCATTTTGCAATGAAAATTAAGATTTTTGCACTTGCAACATACACGCTGACATTTAATTGGTTGTTTTGCTAGAACAAACGTTGTTCAGACCCTGGTCGACTACAATTAAAATGCATCAAATAAAATAAAAAAAAACGTCATTGGTCTTTAAAAAAACTCAGAAAAAGACACCACCAAAGACACAAGGCCTTGGCCCCAAAGGACCTGTGCAGTAGGCGCCATGATGGTTCAAGTCATTTACCTGGAACTTTACCGCGATTGCCGCGATGAGTACTTTAATGTTACGGTTAATGTTTGAACACGTTTGAGCAACAAGATTTTTTAAGAAAGCCCAGTTTTTTTTTTATTAAAATTCTTTTTTGATGCTTTGCAATTTTAGTAGACCATGGTCTGACCAACGTTTGTTCCATTAAAACAACCAATTAAAAGTCAGCGTGTATATGGATAAGTGTTATTTAAATACATTCCCAATTTCAAGTCGATAGCATTATTAGTTCCTGAAATACGAAGCTGTAATAGACAGACGGACGGACAAATTCGCACCATAAGAGTTCCTTTTTTATCATTTTGGCACTGAACCCTAAAAATTCAATGATTAAAAGCCTGAAACGTGCACAAACTGTCCTCAAAATGTTTGTCGCGCTAAACATGCACGCAGGTACACAATAATTAGAACATCATCGCGTTCCAGCGTCCCGGCTTTCGTGTACACAAAAGTAGCGATTCAATGTAAATTGCCCAGTCAATGGGTGCCCGCATCTCAATGGCCCATAAACAACGCGACCGTGAATACAAATCGAATATTAGAGCATTGCTTGCACGCATGCCACGCAACATTATCAGTTTGCGGCATACGATATGAGCGATTATTGCGATCACATGTGGTGCCTGACTGTGTACCTTGGCACCGGTACACGCCGCCACTCCGCGCCGCGCGTCTGCACCAACACTAACGTTAATTACGTATTTGACACACATGAGATACGTTTAAACGTATTGGTACGTGAATTAACACCTAATTCAAATCTACATACGATTTACTTGATTTTATCGGTAATCAATACAGGGATAACTATTATTTTGATGTTGATACGGATCGGCAATCGAGAATTTAGTGTTGAATGTATCGAATGCGGCTTGTAAGATTATGATATGCTACACAAAACTTATCCCAATTTCTGTTTGATTCCGTTATTTTTCTAGGCTATGATTTTTGCAAAATCTTGATTAAGTTTACTCTCTCTCTAGGGTCGGTCCCTCATGTCTGAGAATCATGGTCAGCACTAGGATTGCATCTTTAGTGGATGATCTGCTTCCACCGGTTTCTGTCCAGCGCGTCTCTTATAACCGTGTAGAATTTGGATCACGACGAGTCTTTTATTTGATCGGTCCATCTTGTTGGTGAACGACCGCGCGATCTTTTGCCTTCGCTGTTACCAACCACAATCAATTTTTCCAAATTTTCGTCGCCTCTGCGCACTGTGTGGCCAAAGTATGAAAGAATACGTAGTCGGCATAAAATGGACAAGCGAGTTTTATTCGGAGTTGAGTCAGGATCGATGCATTTGTGCGTTTCGCAGTCCAAGGTATTATCACCATTCGTCTCCAACACCACATCTCGAATGCATCAATCCTTTGTCTTTCTCGGCCCAAGATTGTCCACGTTTCTACTCCATACAGGAAGATAGGGAATACCAGGGCTCGTATCAATCTGATCTTGGTTTTGATTATTTGATTAAGTTTACACACTAAGTGAAATAAAACCTCGAAAAAAATATGACCAAAAAAAAGTTTATATAAGTTCTCATCTAGCTTTCTTTACACATAGATAGTTGTATAATAAATTTTGTTATATTGCATGTGATCTAAGATAGAAAATATATTATAATAGAAATAATATGATCAGCTAAACAATACGTAACCAAAGTCGGCTCATAAAAATTAATTTGCCGCTAGCGAAATACAATAGAATTTTGTGATCGTATCACTTTTCAAGAGGATGGGGTACGAAAGTCATGCCTGCCTGCGGTTATTAAAAGCTTCGAACCACTTTTTGATATTGAAATTATATTTTCAATTTTTGAAATTATTTACCTATACAAGGTGAAAAATTAACCAGAAATCAGAAAGTAGTTTGTTGAATCAACTACATAATCGTTTTAAGTAATTTAAAATAGAAGTACTTTTTTTTAAATTAGTTTTTATAAATCGGTCAGTCAATCGAGGTACAAAAAATTAAGACTTATGCCAAGGCAATTAGACTGATATTTAAATGCGGTTAGCAATGTAAAAGTAATTCTAATTCCTTAAAAACGTATTGGTCAAAGTATTTTTTTTGCTGTTATATAGGGTGTAAACGAATTCGTGTAATTCTTTCAAACCGCATGATCTGCTGGTGACACAGATTGACCCTGCATAGGTTTTTTGAGAATTAACAAAAAAAGTTTTCAAAAAATGATCCATGGATTCTGTATCTGAGTAATTTTAGCGTCCCAATTTAATTGACTGCGTGGAGCGATATCGCGTTAGTCGTGCCCATCAGCTGTGTCGCCGTGCCTTCATTCATTTATGCATAGCAATGAAATGTTCTATCACAAAAAAAAATGGGAAAAAAAGTTTTTTTTATTTTTAATCAATCTAAATACCGTGCGGGTTTAATCTATACCATTAATTAATAGATCATATGGTTTGAAGGAATTACACGAATTCGTTACCACCGTGTATTGTGCTTTTAAATTTTAATATTCTAATTGGGGTGTCTGAGGTTTCTGGTTATTTCTGACACGTCGTATACATCACGTTTTTACCCTCCAACGGTAAGCAGAGGTGTACACATCGGTTCCACGGATGACAATATTCGGTCCTATATTAGAGGGCAAACCTACTGCCATTTGTCGGGCACAATTCTAAACACCGGGCTGCTATAGAGAATTTCGAAACAGAAAAACTCAAATTCATACTGCCTGACTTGTGTATGGTCGCGGCTTCGAAATGTTTATCCGATGTCAAAGTCGATTCCTTCTCACATTGTGCACAATAAGGTTTAAGATGTCATATCAACTTATGTCATATCGACCTTATGAAAAAGTAATGTGCAAGCAGTTATAGACTTTAGGGTGGTAAACATTTCAACTCCGCGACTGTAACTACCGAATTTCAAAAACATTACAATTACATTTTGAATTTTCACGTTATAATATTTTTTTAATATTTTTTTTGAGTGCGGGAACGATCTCTTTGTGTGTAATGTACAGGTACAGTGTGAAGCGAGAAATGTGTAGCGTTGAATGAAACTTTATTTAGCTCACTTATTATTATGACACGGTTTTCCACTTAGTTACTATATTGATGACCTAATGCGTGTTACTACTAATGAATGAAAAATTCGAAGCAAAACTTTACCTTTCCTTTATGTTTATCACGCTGCCTTGTTTTGTGAACTACAAGCGTGGGATCCATCGATGACGTCATCGGGATTGTTTTCCAGAGATAACATCGCGGCCCTGTCAAAGCCTTAATATACGACGGTAAACAAGCGAATCTATGTATAGTTCTGCAATGGGTAGAGTTGTTTGTTTTAGCGAAAATAAAAATAAAAACATCTTACGTTGAAATTTCTTAGTCAGAATCAGTAGAATCGGTAAATGTACGAACTACACATTTATTGTGGTGGTGGTTTTTACTACAGAGATCACCAACAAATATGGTCCTATTACTATGACTATGGTCCTATCTGAAAACCAGCGCTGCGACATTTTGTTATTTTTTTTAAAGTCGCAGCATTATGCTGAGATAGGAGCCTTTTTTGGCCTCCTCGTGCAGGTAGTTTTTATCATCCTTTTTTTTTCTTTTAATAATTGTTTTTGTTTATGTAACTGCCTGTGTGAGTCCACAATAAATAATTTTTCTTTCTTTCTTTATCCTAAGACCTCTCGTTTGTCAATAGATACTTGTATTCATTTGTTTTTTTTGACTATTATTGCCCCTCACTAGAATTTCTCCCGTAGCGCAGAAGCCAATCGCTCAGCCACTGCACCAAATGTGCCGTCATTTATTTATTTATTTGGCCAATTACTATTAATAAAATCGCTTGGTCGTCCATTGGTAGCCGAAACTAAAGCTAAATTTGATATTTACCATCCTTCGCAAAAAGATAAAAGCAAGAAGAAAGAAAACAATAAAATACGATCTACATCATAATTACGATTAGAAAAACAGCGTTTTTAATATAATAAATATTATTTTAATCGAGGTATAAGGAAAGCAGGCGCAGGTCGCACATCATATTACGTCGGCGAGAGAAAACAGATGGCGGGATTTCATTACAATATCTCAGCGAGGCGGAAGGAGAATCGCAGCCGGGACTTGTAATGTTCCGTAGATTATACAAGGCGTATGGATCTCTGCTCTTCAGATTTGTTAATGTAGACTCCACTGGAATTTTCATATGATCTCTTTATTCTGATGTATTTAAAACTGCTTGAAGAGGGTTCTTTAAGTTCGTTCTTTTAAGATCAATTTATTGTGTGAATTTTAATGTCTTCAGGACTGTCTCGTAGGTTTAGTTGGTTTAGTTTAGACGGCTAAGCGTGGGGTCTACTCCCTAAGCACGAAGTTCGTGGTTTCGACCTTAATTACGAGCGTTTCCTACTCCCTATCATCTACGGACATACGATTATTTAGGGGCCCGAACTAAGAATGAATGACAACACGATTTGATAGTTATCCCTACTACCGATGTGTTTTTGCCCGTCCGAAAAGTTGAACTTGACATTTGTTTTGTTCACTTCTACGTTTCGGGCTACTTTCGGACGGGCGACTAACTTCGTTGACGGACTTAGGGAGTAGGCTCCCAGGGTTCGATCCCCGGGTCGCCCAAAGTGTTATTGGGTTTTTCCGTGTGGAATTTCTCAGTAGCATCCCTGAGTCTGGATTTGTGCCCGGTTGATGGCAATAGGCTCGCCCTCTCGGCAAAATGGGGATGTAATATTCACTTCTGCCTAACCCTTCAGGGAATACAGGCATGGTATAATAATCCTTCAGTTCAGTCAGAAAGTGAAATGCAAAAGAAAATATTTATTTATCTAATTTTTCGGCGTGGATTGAAAGTCTCCACGATTGAAGATATTTTTTTTTTCATAAGTAAGTAATACCTATATATATCCACACAACTTTTCATCGCCAAACTGCTAAGCAGTTTGTAGGCGTTCTGGTCTTTTACAGTTTTAAACTACTGCCCAATAAAACATCATCTTCTGTTTACACATCATCATAATTACATCTATATTATTTTAATAATCTAAAAAAAGTAATTAAGAGGTCATTAATTCCTTAATTATTAAGAATGATTATTGTACGAACCTGTTGGCTGTTGGCTGATGGTCATATCAATAATTTATAATAATATTGAAATTAATAATATAAATAATATACATATATATATAATAATAATATATATATAATATACATATATATATATATATAATAGTATTTCAATACGTCCGGTGCACCTTGGACAGTCAGTCCCACCTTCAACCTTGTTGACTGGTTAATCTTTTCATCACGGTATGAGCTATTCTCGTCTAGTTGGTGCTAACACAAGAGAAATCTTGAAAAATAGTAATTCACTTAATCCTCTTTCTATTTGTCTTAGAAGGCTGAGAAGAAGTTACATAAGTCGGCAGACAGCAGTTTCTACTTGAACATACCAATGAAATTGAATTGTGAAAATCTTGCCTTCTTTGTGGAAGGCAAGATTTCCAGAACTCACTCGAAAACCATAGACTCGGTGGGCCTTATTACAGAAGATGGTTTAAACCGAGACTAAGGTAAACCCAGGTTTAAATTATACCCATCACTTTCTTATGTCATACAAGGTTAGTCAGAAAGGGGGTACTAATCCGAAGCCCACTTATAGTATCGCTGATGACTGTTTGAAAGCAAGTGTTAAAATTTCAAAATTCGATATATTTTTTTCCAAATAAAATGATTTTTATTTTAGTTTTTTTTTTAATTCTTCATTCCTGCTTTAGTTACAAATTCAGAAAATGGTGCTTCTAATTCATGACCCCAAATATGACCTAAAATGTAAACACAGCTGATCTTAATTGGGGATAGATCGATTTTAGAGTTTTTTTTTTAGATTTTTGAACAGCTGTTTCTCTTAAACTATTGACTTTTGGGAAAAGTTGTAGAACAAAAGTTATTCATTATTATGTGTACTTTAACACCCTTTCGGATTAGTACCCCCTTTCTGACTAACCTTGTATAACAAAAAGAGACGGGGCTATTTTAAAACCTAGGGTTTTCTCAGACCATCATGGCTTTATAAGCAAAATGGAGCCATGAATTCGGCATTCGCCGTGAAATACTACGATGGAAATAATGACATTAATAATATTAAGGGCAATTCGACAGAAGCACGTTTCATATCCTGAACGTTCGTTTCAGTCTCGTGTTTCTCGGATAAGTATTATTTTTTTGTCATCGAACTTTATGACTAGAGAGATAAGTAGCACTCTCATAATTAATTTCTGTCAACTTTTTTGTTCAATCTATCTAATTAATGAGATTAATATCGCGCTTGTAGCAAGTGATGAGCTATGGATAGCGTTCATGTGTCGTCTTCTTTTTACCCGACTGCGCGAAAGCAAAGACAGTGTTATGTTTTATATCCTTTATTTCATAATGTTCCTTGTGTGACTGTCTCGTTGATTTGGTTTTCGCAAGCGTGACTGCTGAGCGTGAGGTCGTGGGTTCGATCCCCAGGTCGGTCAAAGTGTTATTGGGTTTTTCCGTGTAGAATTTCTCAGTATCAGTACGGAGTCTGGATTTGTGCCCGGTTGATGGGAATAGGCTCGCCCCCTATTACATGGGACTTAAACATAACGGCGAAATGTGGGTGTACATAACGTGACCTGCATTATTTTTTTCCCTCAGAGCGGGACACCTGCAATCATATTTTTATAAGAACAAAACACATTATTACATAACACGAAAATTTACAAAAAAAAAAAAACTTTTCTCGTGTAGTCTCGTGGGCTGGTCCGATATTTTACGGAAAAGCAATTTGCTTTAAAATAATTATCAGCTTTTATGTGATAATGTTGGCATGACTTGTTGATGTTACTTGGTTAGCAAAATGTTTTATTATAACAAATACGCACCCGTTTATACTGAATTCATTACCACGGATTGCCTTTTTTCAAAGCGGGACATTTATGTGTTTTTGGGGACAGCGGGACACATAGGTCAAAAGCGGGACTGTCCCGTTCAAAACGGGACGTATAGTCACGTTAACTATACATCTCTGCCCAACCCTTCGCGGGATATAGTCGTAATGGTATGTTCCTTGTGTCTATTCATTTGGTTGTAATTTTTCGTAATTATTACGTCAGAGCTTTCAAATTGTCACGCCTTTCAACTTGCGTTTATTTCGCGGGCTCACATTTCTTAATTAGCATTCATTTAGGTGCACAAAATTTTACCTTTCAAGCACAAACAAAGCCGCTTGTCCGTCTTTATTATTAAGTTTAAATTATAGTCATTAACTAACGAGAAAACAAGCGGAGCCTCTCAATTTGCTTTAAGATTTTAAAGATAAGGTTTTCAGTTACCAGAAACTTTTGTTAAAATTAAACTTGGAATAAATTACCTCTGTTGCTTGCTAAATATTTAGTAAAATAATACGAATCATTTAAGCTTGTTTAACTGCCATGTGTTCTTTGTTTTTTAAGTATATCTCAATATTTTATCACTTTAATGGAAAACAAATGTTATGTGTTAAGAAGAAATTAACCTAAAAACAGGCAACATAAAAATATTCATAGGTAAACAATCCCCAGAATTGTATGTATCAAGTAATGTAATAGTGGCGGAAAATTACCTAATTATTACATTCGGAGCGCTAATTATATTAACAAAACAAACAACATTGATCCTGCAAACACGGGGGTGTAACGTGCGAGCCTAACTGCCACCAAATTTGCCTCAGCGAGCTGTTTAAATTGAAATTATTAGCACCTAGACGAAAGTGAACAGCCGAGCAGTTTTTGCCGGTCTCACATTTGCACATTAGCATTTCCAACGACGGAGTATATGAGGGGAGCGTTTCCCGCCAAGCCGTCGGCGCCCACAAACGTGCGGCAATACTGCCTCTTTTATTTATGTAAACGTGGAAATGTAAATTAATTTCTCCGTTTATGAAATGAGACTTTTGGCGGTCTTTCATACAAATTACGGAGAGATGCAACGTGACGATTTGACAGAAAACGTCCGGAGTAATGTAAACTCATGTTTAATTCGTAACACAAATTATTATACGGCTTATAAACTGCACGTGTTTATTGTTTGTGACGTTGTCTGCTAAATAAACAGGAAAGGAGCTAACCTGTAGTTAATATGACTAGTTGCGAAGCATGGAAGTACAGAAAACTATTTAATGAGTCTAACAAAACATAAATGGTAGAAGAGGCGAAAGGATAGGTTAAAGTGTGATTGCTATTTCAGCCAGCATAAAACGCTTTTAGTTTATCACCCACAACCTCAACTAATGGAACTGTGTGCTGTCTACATACAGTGATACGTCTTGAAGTGGTCGATTTTATTGAAACGAAATTTAAAGTAAAGGATTTTAAACAGTTTACTTTATTCCGATTTTCGTGCTCATGACCTTAATTTTGATTGAAATGTAAGATTGCAATTATTTTAAAGAAATCAATTTCTAATTATGAGAAATATCTGAGAATCTTTATTAGCAGGTAAACAGTCTACTATCTAAATCAATTAATCAATAAATATTTGTTTATGAGCATAGGTATACAACTCAGAATCTCATTCTGAGAAGAGGCCCGTGCCCAGTTGTAGGAAAGTATTGGGCTAATTAAGTTATGTAATGTACTTTTAGGTCTTACAATAATTAAACAGTGATCTCTATGAATGAGCTAGTCATTGTCGTAGCACCCTTGTTTCTCGTTATTTTTATGTTTTGTTTCTTCATCATAAGTACTGAATGTGTCCTTTTTTAAAGCTGCTATGTTCCAATATACCATTGCACATTGAAACCCCTGTGCAGTTTCTTCACTTTTACTCGTCGATCGGAGCAGACAACGAAAATCAAAAACCAGAAAAAAAAACGAGTTTTTGTTTTATCATTGTAGATAATAGCTAAACATAGTTTTTGTATTAAAACAGCTAATAAACCATGCACAAGTCGAACCGTTACGAGTATTGCTAAAAAAACTTAATGTATTTAGAAATAATACTTTTAAAAGGAAACTCTACTTAAAAATGTTTTCTATTAAATAAATTATAATATCCTTAAAAAATGAATCGAGTGACATGAAACGACCGCCCTCGAACTTTGCTAATATGTGCCCAACCTCTGTCATCTCGTGAAATAATGGTGCTAATATTTGAAAACTTCCCCGAGGTAGGCCACTTCTAATACCGTAAAGAATTTTGCTTACAGTAATAACCACAAAGTCTTCTAAGTTCGTATGTCATGATTCCTTTCCGAATACTAAATTTGCAAGCTTTCTTATATTGCCATGTTTATACAAAGATAGTGGATAAAATTACGTCTACAATAGAGATTTTAATATCCTAGACTCAAAGAGAACAAATAATTATGTCTTTGAAGTTCTTATAAGAATAAATTAAATTTGTACGTGGAAGACTTTTAATAAAATAAAAGTTGAAATCATGCTGAATACATTGCGCTAAAAATTTGTTTTGAAACGGATAAAAAATAAAACAAGAAATATGTGAATGTGAGAGCGAGCACGCTGTGGAAAAGTTGATTGGTTAATTATACGAAAAGTTGAATGTAAAATGTTTGGTGTGTCACAGGAATCGGCAAAGGGTAATAAAGTCGGGTCTCGCCAGTGGTGTTAATAAGTGAGATCATTTTTTATCAGGCTTCCGAGTGAGGTTTCGCAAAGCCAAAACAATAAATCACCGGGGCGGCGGCTTGCGGCTTATTATTTCGGTCTATACACCAGTGGTCTTTTCTGCTAACTAACCAGCGCTCAGCGGAATGATATTTTTTTCTTCGCCTCGTAGGCACACACGCCGAGACCCATTCGCCAGTTATTAATTAACTCACACCGGATGTGGACCCTCCGTGACATATTATATCAAAAAATAATTACCTTCAGGCGCTGTACGAATCGCTTCACGAGTTTCCTAATTAAATAGGTACCTAGACTAATTTTTGAGCTCACTTTGAATTAATATAAGTAGCGCGGTCGCCCTTGATTAGAACTGAGTCAGTAACCTGATAATGAAAAGCGTACCTACCTATAAAATGTAATTTTTGTAGACGTGTAGTTACTTTCTTATTCGATAAAACAGAATTACAGAAATATTAAAGAAATTGCATGATTTGCCAAATTACTTAAAGACACATATTATAAACGTTTATGAGTCTATTCTTACTTTAATCCATTAGATGAATTTCTATATCTTATACAGATGAAAATTGTTTTTATTCACAAAGATTATTTTTGCTAGCGGCTATAATAATTCGGGCTATATTATGGCACTATCGCAAACACTTAATAAGTGTGCAAATTATATCATTTATGTGTTTATCTATACAGCTACAGGTTGATAGATTCGCTTGGAGATCGATTCTGTAGATAGTTGGGACTGAGACGAACAAAACCAATATATTTTCCGACACTTGAGCTCTCAGGTAATTGTGGCAGAAAGTTTTCGAACGTGCGCGCAATATTGATGAGCCACGCCACAGTTCGTGCCTCGAGCTCTAGCTTACAGCGCCAGCGCCTACGAAGCACCCTGCAACTCTTGCTTTTTTAAACATGACTCGCTGAATATCCCACTCCGACTACCATAACGCTTAATTAGTTCATGTGAGCGAAACGTGTTATATTGCCTAGCTTAGCTAATTAACTCATGTTCCAGCGCGAAAAATATTAAGCTCAAAGCATTACGTAAAACAACTTCGCAATGCAGTTTATTTTACGCAGAAATTACGAAAAGTATAAATAAATACCGATTCCGTTTGAAAATGTTTTTAAACTTCCAAGTCCAGTTTAATTACGCAAATTGAATTACAAATGAAGCACCTTAAACATTTTGTTTAATTAAGCGGTTTTAAAGTAATATCAAAAGGCTGATTGCGTTCAATTTCAAACCAATAATGCGGTCACTTCTAAATAAGTAATTAGTGTCAGTGTTCTGTAAACCTAGACTAATATTTATTGGTAAAGTTAGATAGTTTGAGATGCTGTTCTGTAAATATGTCTGACATAGATAAAACAATAGATCAATATTTGAGATTGCCTTAAAATGATCAATTGCTTGTTCAATAAGCTTTGTTCTACGAAATGAACAAATATTTTCTGATATTTCAAAAGTTTTCTTTCTTATCTTGCTTTAGTTCAAATTACGGCTACTGAAAAAGTATCTTCTGTGATATTTCATGAAAATTGATGATACATTCGAGTAGAGACAAGTCTCCGACGTAAAGAAAAGTAAATGATGAACATGACCAAAATTGTGAAGTTTCTTTGTTGTGAAACCTAAAAGGTAACGGAGGTTATAGGTAGCTTACAAATATTAATAATTCGGTCGTGTTACTTGTGTAAATCAGTGAGTGATTTACTGCATTGTTCGGTCCAAAATGTCTTGAATCTACATTGGTTTGTACGTTATTGTGTGGCAATATGTATAAGGGTACGCGTAATTTTTTTGGCAGTTGCGATCAAAACAACATGTAGGTAGAAACCACAACGGTAAAATTTATTATGGGCTCGATTCGGAGGGTCGGAGGATTTTATTATTCTGCATACAATTCCATTTTCCTATCACAAATTATTCGAACGGCAACGGTTAAGGTTTTGCATAACGTGCAAAAATTGTTCTCGACGTATTTACGTATGTTTTGTAGTGTATACCGGTAATTCTATCCGAACGTTGAATGAAAGCGAAAAAATAACAATTGTAAAATGTATTTCATTTGTGAGAAATGTTTTTGGAATGGAAAGTCATGGTTGATATTGTTTTCACTTTAGCTGTCCGGTCGGATTTGCACCTGCGTGCATACACCTTTGTGCGAGAATTGTTGTTATATTATTATTTTCAGAATTGTAACGTTTCTGTTTAATAAAAATTGCCGTTCAATCATTTCATTTATTGACTTCAGAAGCGATTGAATACGTGGGTGGATGAATACGTGTATTAAATTCTTCTGGGGTACTATCGTACCGCGTGCGAGGGTCGGTCTTCCGGCTCAATTTCCTTCACTTTACGCATCCTCTGTAGAGTCCGTTGGCTCTTATGCTTGGAGCACAGCAAACCAACGTTCGTGGGTCACCCGAGGGTCCCGCTCTTGCGACAAACTGGGTCAAGGCGTCTATTTCCGATACGCTTAACGTTTCTACAGATATTACTGATGTGCTGTAGAATAGAAGTATGAAGGTTAAATCAAACATTAAATTTGGGTTAAAGTCAATGAAAGTGATGGTTTCAGTAGGTATTAATAACATTTCAAAAATGGTGAAAGAAAAGATGTGACATCTTTGAAATTTGTTAAAAAGACGTTCGTGAGAAAAAAGAGAACCAAGATAAAACACTTTAATTAATGAATTTTTAATATTATTGCATGAGTGACTTTGCAAAGTAATAAGAAAAGCTCTTCGCTTTAATGAAACACTTTGTTGATCTAAATTTTAAGTTTCGTATCACGACAGCGCTGCAGAAAATTGTGCCGAAAAACGCTAAAATTGTGTTACGAGGTGATTTAACCACATCCATGGAATAAAAATGTGTGTTTCAAGTTTACGACATCCCTTTCTTTATCTTGTTACAATAGGTGCCGATTCAACCGTGGATTAGGAAGGATAGCGGTAACGCGGATAAAATAAAACTTAACTATGCGAATTACAATTTATTTGTGTAAATAGAATACTCTAAGTTTACTAGATGGGAAGGTAGGACCAATTACGCACATCAAATGTACCGTAGGTTAATTTGTTTTCCTAATGAAGTTGCTAAGTATTTACATAGCCCTATTTTCTCCGTGGTAAATACCACTTTAGTGAAACGAAATTATTTTCTTCAGACTAGCGCTACCTGAGCTGAAATTAGGGTATTTACTATTAATTATTCTAATTGTTGGTCGATCTTTAGAATCCTTCGTAATTTGTGTTTCTCGGGGCAATACGGTTTGTGGGATTTTTGTGAAATCCGTTCGTAGGGAATTTGGGTAAACCTTAAATATTTGTGAAGACATTTTATGGTATAAATAGAACCTACCTATGCCACTAGATTTCAATTATTAGTATCTCTCTGGGAATCACGGCTCATCTTCCTTGCGGAAGATGTCCGGTCCTTTGGAAGGCATACACGGGGACACAGGTCCAACGCGCAGAGGCCTCTTTGAGAACTTTAATCTAAGATGGGGTGGGGCACCAACCGGGGACTATCCACGGCTGCACTATTGGAGTACAGTCATGAACCGTCCCAGGTGGGTGCATGACTATTGTAAAATATGGTGAAAAATATTTGGTCTATGGGAAGGGGTGTTAGGTGGACTGGATAACTTCTATTGCCGGAAGAAAACGGCGTCTGCCTTTCAACATTTAAAATTGAAAACTGTTGGCAGACGGTGACTCGCCAGCTCACTAGCTGGGCCCCCTGAAAAGCCGCCAGTACATAGGCGAAGAGGGAAACAAACGTGTGAGCGGCTAGGGGTGTAGAGAGGTGTGGCCCCGGTTTCGCCGTCGCGGGTCTAAAAGACCCGGAGTGGGTTTCCCCGCTATTACGCCATTAGACACTTCCACCCCCGAGCATGTAGCTCTGGCAGCCCCCCTCTGGCCGGCCGGTTATTAGTATTATTATTATAACCTCACGCCTGTATTCCCCGAAGAGTTGGGCAGAAGTATGCAGGGTGGTAATTTGAGATGGGGCATGAAGGGCAGCTACCTTCATCATTATAGCTACAGGAAAATGTTCTAAGGAGACCACCCCTAACTTTTGGAATTATTTCTATCTGCATTCACAGATTTTGAAAAAAAAATACAGTCAGCGAGAAAAAGGGCAGTTTTCACAAATAATATTTATGATGCCAATCGATCCTATTTCCCATGAGGATCAAAAGACTCTTCCGGACTAAGTGAGGTCGGAGTACTAGAAACGTCAGAAATCGCAAAAAAACTCACTTGTTATGGGTTAGTTATAAGGGCCTTAATCGATATGGCTATAGGAAAATGTACATACAAGACATTTAATATTTTTTGTAAATATTTCGAACTGCATTATAAGATATTGAAAGCAATTATTCTTTTTTGCTGTCCATCTCTCTTTTGATTTTTTCAAAATCTGTGAACGCAGGTAGAAATTATTTCAAAAGTTAGAGCTGGTCTTCTAAGAACGTTTTCTTGTAGCTACAATGGTTAAGGTAGCTGCCCTTCATGCTCCATTTCAAATTACCACCGTGTATACTAACACCTTCATTTCGACGTTATTTTTAAGTCCTGAAAACCCAATAACACTGCCCGACCTAAGAATCGAACCCATCAGGACCTCACGCTCAGCAGTAGCGCTTGCCATCACTAGAGCAACGAGGCAATTAATATTGGTGACAAAGGACAATGGGAGAAAACGTCCCCAGTAGTGTAGCACTTTCATACCTATTGCATATGAAAGGCCTTATTAATCTCTTAATTTTATTGTATGACAGCTCATCTGTAAAATGTATAGTTTATGAGTTATTTAATATGAAAGTAACATAATAATTACCTTAAAAAATGCTTATATTATTACTTCAATATGAATGTAATTATTTTAGTTAGTGATAAGGGGTTATTTGAAGAGCTCCAAAGCTAGTGTAACAATAGTTCAATGTGGGAAAGAGAGAACAAGAGGCGCACGCGTCCGGGGGCGAGACACGGCGCGCGGCCCTAGGCAGCGGTTCGGTAGTTACCATTTTCAAACGTAATATCACCCGATAGGGTTTACATTACCTGAGCATCGTACCCACAATTGCATCCCCGACGAACAGTTCGGTTTTCGAACCAAGCACTGTAGCATTCGACAATTGCACCGCATTGTTGCATTGTCGAACACATTAGCTCCAGCTTCATGCGCTCGTACAAAACGGGCATGCTATTCTTCAACGTAGCAAAAGCCTTCGACAAGGTCTGGCGCAACGGTTTATTATACAAACTCGTACAGTCTCGTGCTCATCATTCGAGACTTTCTGTCCGATCGCTCCCTCCGCTATCGCCTAGAAGGCATCACCTCTCGTCTCCTCGCCCCATCCGCGCCGGAGTCCCTCAGGGCTCCGTGCTATCGCCCCTTCTGTTCACGCTGTACACCAATGACATTCCCAAACTGGGCTTTGCCAAGTTGGCTCTCTTCGCCAACGACAAGGCCATCTACATTTCCGGTAGGAGTGTCGACAGTATCACTCGAACCCTCCGAACCGCAGCTGACGCCCTCGGGGTCTGGTTCCGGAAATGGAGAATAGAGGTGAATCCCGAAAAGAGCGCAGCCGTTCTTTTCGAGAGATACGGTAATTCCCACACCCACATCCGTCCCGTCCTCATGTTCGGCAAACAGATTACTTGGGAGAAGAAAGCCAAATACTTGGGGGTTATCCTCGACCACCATCTGAATTTCCGAGACCACATCAAAGCGGTGCGCGCTCGCGACGCTTTCGCTGTCGGTCGCCTCCACCCCATCCTTAGAGCGCGCAGTAAATTGTCACTTAGAAATAAGCTGAGAATCTACGTGACGTGCATCTGCCCCATCTTGACTTACGCTAGCGCCATGTTCGCACACGTTAAGCCTTCCCGCTTCAAATCCTTCCAAACCCTCAAAAATCGAGTGTTGCGCAGAGCCACGGCTGCCCCGTGGTTCATGCGTTACTTTCAACTCCATCTTGATCTAAAAATGCCAGTCATGAGGCAATACATAAACGCATTTCCAAGCATTACTTCGACAATTCATCGACACCCTCCATCCGAACGGTAGTTGCCGCAGCGGCCGACTAGTCTCTCTTAGCTTAGGTTAAGTTAATTTTACTTCCCCACCTGCTGGAAACTCTTCAGGTCTCGCCAATAACTGCCCGGTTACGTAGAAGGGTTCCGCAAGGACCATCTACAGCAGTCCAAAATAAGTACCCACATTTGCACACGCTTGCTCGTAATGGCTTTAGTACCTGTTCGGAACTGTCTGAGTGAACACGTATTTATTAATAAAAACAAACGAGCAGAGCCTAAACCCCATACAAGCGTACTATTTATTGTTCCTGCCTGATTTTGATGAGGACAGTTGGTGCATACGCACATGTTCTAAGCATAATATGGTACCTCGGTGTCGGGAAGCACTTAGCGAATTTCGTTGGGCCAGCAAGTGCCTGGGATGAAATAATAATCGAAAGTGAAAATGCAGAATATAAAATAAACAGATTTTTATTTATAACCTTCTCCAGAAAAATAAAGAATCATAATTATAATACTCTTCATTTAGGAATTTTTGATTCATTGACTTTATAAACCGTTCATTTTGAATAAAATGACTCATTCTTTAAGTCAGTATAGCATTTATTTTGCAGCCAATAATTGATTTAAAATGAGGAAATAATAAAAAATTTAACATCATTTTTATTTTATTTCAAACCGGTTTCATTCATTCCTTCACTCATTCTCGACTATTCATTCGTTCGTTCATTCAATCAAACTCACTCTATAGTGCTACAAGGGTGGGGACGGGGTCCATACATTTTGTCCCATTGTCCTTTGGTTAATAACAAGCTCAACTGTCTATTTATACTATTTGTATTACAATAGGTAATAATAATACAAGGTTAGTCAGAAAGGGGGTACTAATCCGAAAGGGTGTTAAAGTACACATAATATTGATTAACTTTTGTTCTACAACTTTTCCCAAAAGTCAATAGTTTAAGAGAAACAGTTGCTCAAAAATCTCAACAAAAAATCTCTAAAATCTATCTATTCACAGTTATGATCAGCTGTGTTTACATTTTAGGTCATATTTGGGGTCATGAATTAGAAGCACCATTTTCTGAATTTGTAACTAAAGAATTTTTGAAAAAACTAAAATCAAAATCATTTTATTTGGGAAAAAAAAATCGAATTTTGAAATTTTAACACTTGCTTTCAAACAGTCATCAGCGATACTACAAGTGGGCTTCGGATTAGTACCCCATTTCCGACTAACCTTGTATATGCATGTAATTATTTTTTTCTCTTAATCAATAAGTCACAGTAAAAAAAACCCAACAAAAGCATTAAAAGTCAAATGTTACTATTGTTTGTTGCTCAAAACAATTATTTAACTTCAACAATGTTCTTCTAAAGTTCAAACAGCCTTTACTAGCGCGGCCATAATGTGACGTCACAATCCACGATACTGCTTTGTTTACATCTTTTTTAGCCACAGATCATATAAATTAAATTATTTCTTGTGCTTTATTCAAGCAGAAATCGCACTTACTAACTTACCTCAGTGATAAATCAAACAGTTTGATAAAAAAAGATTTTTTAAAGATTTATTCACATGGATTTTGATGTCACTTCCAGCATTTTCGAAGACGACGCGTTTTGAGATTGCGTTCCGTTCCACAAAGAAAACGTAACATAAAATAATGAATTGTAAAATAAGTAATGCGTTAAAAATGTAAAAAATAATGCAATTTGTTTTGACTCCTGTACAATGTACTCGTATATTTAAATAATGAAATAGTTTTGAATTACATGCATATTCCCTATTGATGTGACTACACAAATAAAAATAAAAATATCTAGATATTCTTATATTGTTTCTCGAAATTAAGTAAAAGCTTCATATGGCCCGCGGAGCATGTATAGGTTTGTACTTTAGGTAATTTAGAAACAAAACTTGTTCGTCTCGACGTCTCCGCACATTACGAATGTCTCGTAATGTTGTTACCTGAATGAAATTAAACATTTATTACAAAAGTTTCTCGACAACAACTTTGTAAGGAAAGCGATAACGTATGCTTATATTTTTACTTCCTTATTTTATTATACAGGCTGTAAATGAATTCGTGTAATTCCTTAAAACCACGTGATCTATTACTGGTATAGATTAACCCTGCACGGGTTTTTTTAGATCGAAGTTTTTTTTTTCACCATATATAAGGTCTATCTATTCATACACGAAATATTTTAAGGGATACATCTATAGGTGGTAAAGAAGCCAAAAAAAGCGAAAAAATGTTTTTTTCAATGTTTATTATTTTACGTAATTATTATAATTGTAATAATGCTTGAGAAATGTTACACAAATTTGAAAAAAAAAATCCCGCTTCAATGACAATAAATATTACATAGAAACTAGAGTAATGGATGTTGAAAAAAGTAATGAGCCAGTATTTGTTAAGCATCAAGTAAATTTAAATTATTTAATAAAAAAAAAATATACTTATTTTTTATTTATATGGCTTCTTTACCACCTATATATAGATGTATCTCTTAAAATATTTCGTGTATGAATAGATAGACCTTATATAGTACTTGTTCTTTTCCTTGTCATTTTAGCGCCCCTAGATATCTGACTGCGCGGAGCGATATCGCACTAGTCGTGCCTACTAGCTGTGTCGCCGTGATTTCATTCATTTATGCGTGGCAACGAAGTGTTCCACCATAAAAAAAGTTTCGCCTATGTTTTATTAAAATTGTGTTAGATGGTTTTAGATACGATCGCTTACCCCTAATGCAAGACAAAAAAAATCCTTTTTATTTTTAATGTAGTTAAATCCCATGCGTGGTTAATCTATTCCAGCAATAGATCATGTGGTTTTAGGGAATACACGAATTCGTTTACACCCTGTATAGGTCTATTTTAAACTTTTAAACAACGTCTGTTCGTATTCGTACAAATTTCTCATTATCATAAAATATTGATGATTGATCAATACGTAGCATGTTCGATGTAAAAACCTCTATACAGGCTGATTTTTTAATTACCATCCAAATTTTTTTAGGCACTTTGTTTTATTAACAGAAACGATTTTTGAATAAAAAAAATAGGCAAATCCTCTCACTCTGATGCAGTGCCGGGGCCCTACCATAGGGCGAATCGCGGCGCTCAATTTGTTCCCCCACAGTCCAAGGCGGTTTAAATGGTAAGAGAGTCCCTTTCTCTGATTCTGTGTATGAGCGATAAGCGTAGTATTTAACGTTTAACTTAGTAACCACGCTAAATTGATAATTCTACTAGGAAAAATATTTTATTATGAAAATTTCACCTACCTATTTCTATTCAAAAATTGAATCTTTGAATGATACCTAATACCTAGAAAAATTTTGGACGGTGATTAAAAAATGATTCTGTATACGTCGATGTCCATAATTTGCCTAGGCACTTCATTGCTCATTCTTGGAAAGCATACGATTTGTCCTAACTGATAATAATACTCCTGATTTTGTATGTCCAATCCAGGGTCAATGTATTTCAGTCCCAACTACATGCATCTGCACTACAAAAACACATATCTACATAATGCGATTTTTGGTTACATACTAATGTTACAAACAAAAAAATGTTATATTTTTTTCATTTTAATATTTATTGTGGCTGCGAAGACCAACAAGTTTCGCATTAACAGGTGAAAAAAAAAATACGCAATTGGATTATGTAATTTATACAGAGTTTTGAGGAAACAATCTAAACGCGCCAAATGTTTGCGCTCACGTTTCCAAAAGGAATAATTTTGCCTAAATACAAGTTGTTTTCGGCAGACAATGGGGAGCACGTGTTGGATCAAACATCGCCCGGGGGCGCCACAAATCATGACGCAAAAACCTGTTGTAGGTAATTCCGACCGATCTTCCCGATACTCAAGATAGGCGAGCTTACAAATTGCTTTCGACCTTAAACGGCCATATTTTATCTGCTTATTTATTGCCAATATCTCTATTGATATGTATTACGGTTCATCAATTTTGTTCCATTACTCTTCCTGTCAGTGGAAGTACATTACATGACGTGATAAGTCGTCACTTTGGTTTAGTGCTGCAGTGAGCCCGAGGCGTAATAAATGTCAATTGAAAGCTATGAAAAGTCGAACTCATGTTAAATGGATCTCAACGGGACATTTTATTTATATGTTTTTGAGAAAAACATTTTTTTCTGAATTTGTTCTTAAAAGTTAAAAGATACGCTGTCGTATAATTCAGAGAGCAGAAAACATGAATTTTTCCATGGGTTAGCTTATTTTTACTCTCTTCGCATTGAGTCATTATTCAGGAGAGCCTATTCCAACACAAGTTTTTGTTCTAGCCTTTTAGTCGGCATAAATATCAAGGCACAAGAATTCCTTTATTATTTAAAAGCAAACGAGAACGCAAATGTTTACAGCAAATAAAGCTGCTTACACACGAGACGTTATGGCAGAAGCTTAAGCGTTTTATCTCGGGATTAGTATACATCCTACCTAATTTACGTGACTTCGTGTTACATGATGAGACCTTGTTTACAGGATCAGGTGTGAAGGAAATTTAAGCATGAAAAAGAATAATTATTTGTCGTTATAGTCTTTTATGACGTGTCGGAAATTACGTGATATTTTTTATTGTTTTCGTAATAATGACTCGATCTAAATGTTACTGTGAGGCTCAGTTGCGCCAACTAAGTATAACCATAACATATTTTCTTTCATTTGACACAATTTTCTATGGTATATAGTTATAATTTATAGTTAATTGGTAGCTGTACTCAGAGTCGTCTTTTTAGACCACGTACCATTTACCATCTAAATATAATAAAAATAATTCATCCCAGAAATAGTTTTCACAGAACTCACCATGCGGTTAGAGCCAGCATAAAATATTATAATAATATAAGTGAAGCTTTTTAAGTACAGTTTCCTTGTGTGGCATTAATAGAAAATTAACCTCTTAACGAATTAAGTGTTACGATAATAATTTGAAAACTCGTACAACTACACAGCATGACTAGAAAACTGTGAACTCTTCTCATCATTCTATACCCTTCCAACATCAAGCCTATCATTATTTTACTCAGGTCCATACATCATGGCTATCAAAATCTATATCTATACATATAATAAATCTGTAGACATGGCGTGTCTGTACATAGCAAATATTTTGAAAAAACCTGGTTGGGATGTTAAACTATAACCAATAGAACCCATTTTTAACATTTTTGGAATTTTTGTCTGTTTATCTGTTTGTCTGTTTGTCTGTTTATCTGTTTATCTGTTTGTTTGTTCAAGCATCACGTATAAACAACTGATCCAATGTTGTTGACTTTTATAAATAAATATTTTGCTTATCTCCAAGTAACATATGTTTTTTGTTTCATCGCAATCGGTTCACGCAATCAAAAGTTATGCGAATTTTAAGTTTTCTAGAAGAACTTAGCATGTATTTGTGTATACTTACCATTTCTTTTCAATAGATGGCGTTACGTGTATCAAATCACGTTGTGAGGAAATATAATCAACGAATATATTGCTATTCTCAGTCTACGGAAGGTCTATTGAAAATGCTATCCGAAGAAGGATACTAACTAAGCTTTTATAAAAAAAACGAAGATAATGTTATTTTAAAATTTATTAGGTACCTATCTATCTGAATGGCAGTGGAAGAGAAATACATTCAATTTCATAAGCGAGTGTAGGTATTCGAAATTTTTAATTAATTTGAAATACTCATATATTTTATTATGAATACTTAAATACGTATTTATAAATCTATTTACTATTAATAAAATTCAAAGTGCACTTTGTCTGTAATTAAATATTTTTCCAAAATTTCGATTCGGTGGTACTATACTATCGGTACAGAAACCATAACATATTTTTTTTAGAATTATTGTGTCTGTTTGTCTTTCCGTCCGGACATCACGTAAAATCCCGTGGATGGATTTTGATGGGACTTTCGCTGATGTGTTGCGCAAAGAGCGACAATTTTGCTGGTACATATATCATCACGCTATTTTTCATAGGAGCCGAGCAGCGGAACATTATTTCCACATACTGCAAAGTAATATTCGGATCGTAAAATCGCGTGAATCGATTTTGATGGACCTGCGCTTATGCTGGTATATAAACTATCACGCTATTGCTCATAGATACCGAGCAACGGAACATTATTTCCATATACTGCGTAGTATAAGCTGTAGACAGAAGTAAGTGCTGCAGTGAACGGTCGCTGGCTCAGTGTCCTGCGTTAAAACCTCACTTTAAAAAAATACACTTTTTGTAATTTTTTTGGAATGTTTTATATATTTTATTTTGTTCATTGTTGTCATAACTATTCAAAGCCTGTCATCGCCGTTTTATTAAGTTTATTTAAGCCTTAGGTAATGTCGCAAAACACATAGCCATGAAGGGAAAGTACTTTAAATATTAAAATTGCAAATTTCACTCAAAGGTGACTTCATTTTATTTTTAAAAGTAAGAAATATTGCCTTAATGATTTTTTTGCCTGAACCGGGAACCAAACTGACAAAGCTATACCATCTGGTGGCACCTGTTGATAATAATCTTTATGGTCAATAATCAGGATCAAATCTCTCCAATCAACACACTATCTTAAATTGAACGAAGTGGAAAAAATAAGAACTACTTAACAACAATTAATAAGTGCTTGAATTTAAATTTACCTAACTTAGTCAATTTTCGTTTTATGGTCTTCCATCAATTTCAGACACAATGTTTATTGGAGCGATTTGATCTGTATTATTGATCCTATCGATTGGTGAAATAAAAATACAGATGATATTTTTTCGCATTTGGGTTGGTTCGATTTCCAGATCAAACTTTTTCAAATCTTTGAAAGCAGTACCTATTTCTAAGTTATGAAAATAAAATGAAGTCTTCTATAGGTAAAATTTTAAGTATTTAAAGAACTTTCGTATTCCACGCCTCGAATGAAATCATTTTAAACACTGCACTGCGTATAGGTAATGTTTTGATGGAGTTCGCAGATTGTAACTACATAGATGGCGTTGTAGCCATTTTTGTATCGCGATAAGGTTTCGTTACATTATCACAATAAATATCAATATTCAATTGTTATCCATTTTAGAAAGGAAATGTATGGAAATAATCAACGCGTTTTTAGTATTATGGTTATATGAACCTTTACGGTCAATCAAGAAGAGCTGAAACTCTACCTAAAGAAATGGTTTAAAAGATATAAGTGCCTTGGTGGGACACCTTTGTCTATTATTATAACAAATGGAATACATATTATTATACACTATTTAGTTGCTGCGACACAATGTTGTTTTCCGAGTTCCACGCGGACGGAGTCGCGGGCACAGCTAGTATATAATAAAATACCCGAAGATCTAAAAAATAAGTGATAACGTATTTAAAAATAAACTAACTACCTGCTACAAAAATGTTATTACAATTTAAAAGAATTCTTTAATGATAAAAAATATAACGAATACCTATAAAACTTTGTGCAATAAAGTAAATATTAAAATAATAATTCACAATTGGCCTTTATTGATTTAATTTAATTTTAGTCTAATGTTTATAATTTTACGAAATGTTATAATTTTATATAAGTAAGTACTTAAGTTAACTTTATTATGCAACTTTACGAATTATGTATTCTGTGCTGTGCCCTAACATGTTGATCCAAACTATTTTTAACCGACTTCAAAAAAAGGAGGAGGTTCTCAATTCGGTCGGTGGATTTACACATGGAAGTAATACATATTTTGACTTTGACTTTACACATTTTACTGAGGGACAAATTATGAATTTGAAAAAAAAACAACAGCTGATCCATACATTTTGTTTGCGACATTGATTATTTTGTATGGAAAAAGTGATATTTTGTTTCACGAATATTGAGTTTGTCCCAAAATAAAAGTTGTACAGATTGATGAGCAGAGTTCATAGTTTCCGGATGTAAAGCGACTAACTAGTCATGCTGAAGATTTCTCCTTAGAAAAGTTTTATTAAGTATTAAAAGTGAAGGTTATCAACCTTCAACGAGCAAAGAGAAGTAGCACAATTTGTTTCAATTACCTTAACTGTTAAAATTGCTTTAGAAAATTGATTTCATTATATTAGTCATAGAGTCCAAAATGGATAATAATTATAAATTTTTAATGAAGCGCTGTTCCGAATGTTATGGTTATTAAAGAACTTTTATGTAAACGAAAATATGCTTCGATGTTTAAATATTTCATTGGAAATTAAACTGTTTGTGCAATTATAAATGTATAGGTATGTTCCTGCACGGAACACAATTAAGTATAATGAACTCTAAGTACACTTATTTTGTGTTTTTTTTTTGGGTTTGTTTTGTTAGATCAAATAAAAATTAAGTGTTGTTTTATATCTTATTGTAGAGAAAATAAAATGAAAAGTCTTTATGGTACAAAATTGTGAGCACCAGGAATATACTGTTTGAAAAAACGAGGAGCGAGAGTATTTGTACGTTTTATTTGTACATGTTTACGGTATTGGCGTTTTGGGACATTACACATGTCAGTTGCACGGTAATGGTCATGTATGGAGATACACCGCCGAGGCCGCCCATCTGTCCTCGCTGTAGTCGTTATATGGACATATTAGATCAATTCTCGGTCTTTATATGAGACATATCTAATACCAATAATAAATTATTTTAATGCAGTTGTGGACGTACTAAAATTCTGTAAACGTATGTGGACTTTTACAGATGGACATTTTAGTCAATCTCCAATAAAATATTGGATGTTTATAGGGACGAACAAAGTTACAGATTAACCAAATATTACATATGTTTGTCGGCCTGATACAAAATTGAGTCTACATCAACCTACTACATAGTGTTTAACAGTTTCATATTAATTTCAGTTTCATAAGAGATCGCGCTTATACGTCCGTGCTTGTATGTTATAATAGAGGATGTGTGGTGTAATATCTAAAAGCCTGTGATTGGGTATGTATCTTTTATGTGGTAAATGTTCTGTCATTATGAGCTGTAAGTTTGGTAGAAAAGGGGCTTAACATAAATAAACAACAGTTTTTAACTCCGAACCGTTTACTTTTTTTGCTGATACCATTATTTTGTGACTTTTGAATTTACAACTGGTAGAGAACGTAGCGTTAAAAATTGCAGCTCGCGATGACTTCGCTTTTTAGTTTTTGTTCAAATTGCAATTAGTGAAGAGTTTGCGAATCCTCAGCGTTGTGTCAGAGATTGATGACAATGGAAATTTTATACATCGTTAGTCAGGAGGGCGTTAGGTGAGCACGCTGTTTTTTCAGTAATCCTATCCGTGTAGGCACCTACAATTATTTGTCAGGTTGGCAAGGTTAATGCTGGGTAACCACCCTCGTTTACGTCGATATTTATAATGGCACACCTCCCGTTTTTCGTGACTTTGTTAACGCCCCGATCACTTGCAGGCATTACCGGTCGACTCCCTGTCATATAGATCCATTGTTAATCGACAACTATTTAACCCATGAATTCTGTTACCGCAACGATTAATAGCGGTGTCATATAATGATAGCCGAAAATATTTATTTATTCACGCGATGGGCTGTTACAATCAATTTTTATACGGAGGATGGGTATTATTGAGCTGGATTGCGGACCCGAGCTCATTCGTTTGTGTTTATCAGTAGGGAAACCGATAACTCTCATTCCGCTCGGTGTGACGCAATGCAGAGATTAAAGGCTTACACTCGTAGTGCCGTGGCTGTGGATATGGAACCGGCTAGATCCAATATGAGCCCACTCTGACGTGTATCTGACATTCGCGTCAATATCGAAGAGGGTTTTCTGACGTTAGAATACTAACGTAGTTTTCGTTTTGATTGTGCAACAAACATGTTCATACGAACACGGGATGGTAAAAGATTAATCCTTGATTAAATCTGTTTTGTTTTGTGAGATACTGAAGCAACAAATCTTTTTAATATAGAATGAAAACAGATGCGTAAATCTTGGCCGGTTGACCGGCTGACATGCTGTTACAGGCAGTTAATCCGGTGATGGGGGTCGCGAGCTGGCTCAGACGACGTACGGAACACCGTCTACTTTGCGAGGATCTGCGTTAAATCGTCGCGTCATGCCGCGCTTAGCTTTACACGTTTTTGTTCGCCGAACATCGTATGGAAATCTTTTAAATTCCCTGCATTCACATGTTAACAGAGATTTTCTTGTACTGCCAGATTTATCTTTATTATGAAAGAAGGAACTTAAGTTCATTTGTTTAATTTACAATTTAAATTATTAAAAATTAGACTGACTTTTTCTTAGAATTTAATTTAATGTACTGTTTTATATGAACTCTACTTACCTCATAAAATAATAAGGAATATAAATAAGTCATAAAAAGTAAAAGATTAGCAACATTTAATAGTAAAGAAGGCAATATTAATAAAATTAAATCACCAACATGATACCATGAGTTGCTCTATTTATTACTCGTTATTTCGTGCGAAACAAAGGGAATAAGAGATTTGTTGGGCAATAGACGATAATAATGAGAACAATTTATCGTTCGGCGGTCAGTGGGCAAGTCCAACACCTACCTGTTTATTTTATCAGCACAAACACCCGTAAATTTATTGGTGCTGATATTGTCACAGTTCACAAATCCGCATAATGAGTTCAATCTGCCATCGACTGATACTCAGATTAAATGCGATGTTTTCATTGATCAATAAAGAAACTAGAAGACAATAATATATTCATTTGTAGATACCTATGTATTTCTTGAATCTGTTAATAATTAAAAATTTGGTTTCTATTCAAAATCAAACAAATTATTTACTACGCTGTGTAGTGTGCTACGCAAACAATATCATAATTTATATAAGCTGAGGCTGTCAAGTATGGTTAAGTTTAAGATATTTTCTTGCAAGAATTCTATCCCATTTTTTCTGAACAAAATGTGCTGCTCATTTACGCAAAGCTTGAATATAGTTTGGTTTCTCTGGTACGGTTTAATTTACCAAAAATATAAATGGGGAATCCAACACTTAAAGTAAATTAATGGTGAAAAGCACATAGAGAACGAACTGAAGCGTTTCAAACGTTTCGGTAAGTGCACGAACAATCTTTTAATTTAGTTAATTGCTAGTCACTGTGAAGTGGTTCAAGTTGTTCTTGAGAGATCACGAACGTCTTTATCCAATTTATTTAACGATGGAGTCGCTCTCATTAGAGTCGGTAGTGGACGCTCAGAGGCTCGCCCGCCCGTCTGGGCCGCTTGTTGGCTACCTTTACTGCCCTAGCTGTTCGTTAGTATTCGAGAAGTACGTCCTGACATATATACCAGACATTCGTGGAATTCAGTCACACAGTCTCATTGCAATGTCTACCAGCCGTAAACATCTACTTACGCTTAACGGTGGTTGTAAACTTGTCGCCCGATTGTCGCTGCCTTAGCGAGGTTGAGGTTGGGATTTAGAGTTGCGGTTTAGCTGAGTTTAGATTAGATTACAATTGATACTACTTAGGATATTAGCTGTATAATTGTATGGTGTTTCAGCTACTTGGAGAAGGTTCTAAAGTCTGCTTTATGCTGAGGTAGATAGGTTGTTATGAACGATTGTTCTCATCAACAGATATGTTTTTGTTTTTTATTTTATGTCAGTTAGAAAAATGGGCGGAAGCAGTAGAGATTTCGGATATTTATTTTCCAGGTTTTTCGCTCTGGGGTTTTTGTATTGCAGGATCCGAAATCTACCAAATTTCATAGAAATACGAACATTTTAAAAGAACACTACATTCTGGTCTGCCTGTTCGCCGCCGATGAAGCGGTGTTATGATGGAAGCATGAAATTGAGTGGATTCACTGGTGTTTGGTAGGTATATTAGTATATTTTTTACACTAAACTGCATTGCTCTCACAAAATTTTAAGCACTACATTGTAGCAATACACGATTGTAGGTACATGAAATTATTTTAAAAGAGTATCCATGGTGTTTCTAGCCTGCTCTTCCCCATAGGATCTACTTTTTGGAACCGTGCAACTAAATTGTTGACGTTTCCTAAGTGCATGTACTGCGCCTGTTCGAAATAAATAACTTTGAATTTGATATTAATTAGAAAATAAAAAGATAGCATTGTAATACTGTACCATGTCCCATAAAAAATCTTGTGTAGTCTCGCGGTAGTTTCAGTACAAATGATATATCATTTATTTCTGTTTTAATGTTAGTCATTTATTCATTTTCTTGCATACCTACTATTTACAATTTTAAATCCCTACTTAATATTATAAATGCGAAAGTAACTTTGTCTATCTGTTACGCTTTCACACCTAAACAGCTAAAGCGATTTTGATGAAACTTGGTACAGAGATAGTCTGGAACCTGAAGAAGGACATAGGCTATTTTTTATCCCGAAAAATATGGAATACGCGATAAACGACATCCACGCGGGCGAAGCCGCGAGCGACCTCTAGAATTTCTATAAAAAAGAAAAAAAACATTTAATCTCATGTGTTTATTTTAAACGCTTAAATAAATTCTTATATACAACTAAACACATACCTACATTTTAAAATTTAAAAACAGGGTTCACGGTGTCGAGAACAGGGTCCAAGCTACTGGCTACTTATTAGTATTTTACGATTATTCCAACTCTGTGTATAATTATTACACAACATATTAATTGTTTTTTCACTTAATTACCAAACAAGATTTGTGTACAAAATAAGACTCGTCATATGTAGCAGACAAAATAAATCGTATATTAAACTTGTTATTGGTTTTTGCTTCGTGTTTTAGAACAACAAGAATCAGGGAGAAATATTACAAGAATAAAGTTATATCTCAACGAATATCTCGTGTCGCCGCGTGTTCGTGACAATGTGATATAGACAATGCTTTAGAAAAGGGTGATGCTTCGTTCAGACTGACCGAGAGCCCAACACGGCGAGTACTGGTTCAAAGGTAGTACTATATTTGGGATTTTGCCTTATAAATGCTACTGGAATGTGGTGTCCGATACAAAGTAAACGAGCCTCAATAGACAATGCGTTGGAAAAGGGTAAAGCTACATCGTCCTCCTCACGTCCCTGAAATATGATTTCGATAAGTCGGGCGCTATTGGACAGGGTTCCTCTTTTTATAAAATAGTTTATTTTACACGTGCTTTAGTCGCATTATTTATGTCGGCCACTCTGACTTTGTACTTGGGTGCACGATACGGCGATTTATTTAAACGGTTTTAAAAGTACGTTGTATATTTGGTTTTGTCAAAGTTTATGCTTATTGAAGCGTTTTCTAATAGTACTTGCCAATAGAGTCGCATACTTAAACGGGTTTTAGTATGCCCTGTGGTTTAAAAAAAATTCTAACATTTGCTACGTCTGCCATGACTTGTCCGTCTGAACTATTGAACATGCTGATAAGTTTGTGGTGGTTATAGTATACCATATTTTTTTTCTTTTACTTTTACTGACAGTTTACAATGACGGACGTTGGAATTTATTGGGACGATGTTTTATAAATAAATAAATAATGTTCTGATGGTACTTGCAGTCGATGTAACGCTTGAGATTGAGAAGTAAACTCTACATACTTTTTTTTTGACGTTTTTCTATCTATCTGCCTAGCCTTTTCCCAACTACGCTGGGCTCAACTTTTAGTCTAACCAGATGTGGCTGAATATCAGTATTTTACAAAGAGCAACTGCCATCAGACCTCCGCAACCCAGTTACGTACTGAACAATGCGCAAATCCTAAGGTTGGACCGGTTATTAGACTTTCGGACTACTGACGACCTTTAACGACTGTCATAGGTATTCGTAAAGCATCCGGGACCGACGGCTTAACTGTCTCTCTAAGACATGGTGGGATCTCGAAGTGTAACGAACGCTTACCCATCCACGGACTGACCGCGCCAAGCACAGCTTAACTTTGCAGATCGTATGATCCGCGCAGTTGTTTAATAGCCACGAGTCCCACCTTTTTCTTGATATTTATGTAGCTAATGAACAAAAGTTTTTAATTTTTTTCATTTTTTTTTTCTATGCATTAATGCACTTTTGTGACTATGCAAGCCTCATAGGTACCTCCAAAATGTCAACATCAAGGAACCGCGATACAGCACCACCAGCATGAAAACAACATTACACAAAATAAACGACTTCTAACGATTAACCCATTAAGAGAGGCCCAAATACTTCACTACGAGAAATAAAAGAATGATATCGAGAGAACGTCATTACGGCAGAAGGACTAACGTTATTAATCACTCGATATGATGCCGGGAAAAATAATATCGTCACATGCTCTCGACACCGTGAGATTAACACGTCTATCCGTGGTGTTTCCGATCTGTGCGCCGGCAAAAACACGGTTGCGTAACGTTAGACCGAACGAAGCTATCAGGAAATATAGGACAAATAAATGGCCGCTAAGCTTCATCTAGTGTGTTGTTGGGTATTGATGTTTGGTCAATTTACATTGTAGGTATAGTTACTTTGATCGAAAGAAAATATCTCAGTCAAAGAAAAATGAGATATCTTTATGATAGTGTAGTCTGTTTCTGAAAATACTTCAAACATTTTGGGATTAGAAATTTATGTTTTAAAGTAGCTAGTAGATGTATTTTTTAACAAAGGTGAAGAGTCCCTTGAAAGAAACACTCAATATAATTCCTTCTAAAAATAAAGTACATCAAATTATCATGTATTGTTGTTTTATACTGTTATTAAGTTGAATTTAAACTAATGTTAAAATAACAGACATAAACACAAACCCCCTTATTTATTACAAAAGATGGTCTAAGAAAAACCTACGTTTTATAACAGCCTCGTCTCTTTTTGTTATATGACATAAGAACGTGATGGGTATATTTTAAGCCTGGGTTTACCTTAGTCTTGGTTTAAACCGTCTTTTGTAATAAGTTGGAATAAATTCTTTTTTGAAATATAATTTATTTTAATAAATTAATTTAAAAAATAATTTATTTATTTTTAGACCTTTAATTATCGTCTGATAAAAAGTAAAGGCGTATCGCTTCCTAGTTAAATTATTGAAACGAAATCATAATAACAAGGTCCATTATAATTGCTTAAATATAACTTAATTCTTGACGATAAGCAATAAATTAAACGTTAACTGAAAAGCGCATCCCTGCAGAGCGCTATTAATTAAGCACAGAATTAGTAAACACTCGAAGATTAAGAAAACAATCGAGCCGTCGGGCGCTGTCATAGTTATTGAAAACTTTCAGATAAGGTTACCAATTAGTTGCGGTGATGTCTAGTCAAAGAACACATTTAAATGGAAACAATGTAATGGGAGCTGCTCTAACGCCCTCGGGACTTGATAAAAGTAGCTGGAGTAGACTTCATACTGCTGTGAATATTTATGAAGGTTCGGATATTGTAACTGGGTGGAACTTCGCCGCAGCCTTCCTATGCAGCGGGTCGCGTTCCCCTATTGTATAGGTATTCCAGCTAAAAGTGGTAAAATACGACGAGTTGCCTCAACAACTTTGGAGTTGCATATTTATGAGTGTACTTTCAAAGACTTGAGTGATGAGGAAATAAAAGTAAATAGCCGGTGCAGTGTTGTTTGTAACTCTAAGAGAATGGAACAAGATGAAATGTACGATTTTTTTTGTTAAAATTCAGAAGCCATTCATCCATTGAATTCGTTTCTTTGCAGAAATATATAACTTATACGAAGAAATAAATTTTGAAGTTCAATAGATTTAGAGTTTTAAGGCGATGAGGAAAGCCGAGATTTAGTTTGCGAAATCGGCTTCATATATTTTAAAGTTCCAGTTACGGGATTGGGCGGTTATATGATTCTCATCCGGCCGTCAATGTTGGAATACAATTTCGTGTACCAAAATATCTGGCTTTTCGTATATATCCTACAGCTATTTTTAAAGGCTTCAATATGAAATAACATGCTTTTTCTATTAAATAGTTAATTCTTACAGGTGAGTACTTTAGACTACATTATATTGACTTTCATTTAATATGCCTAGACTTGCTGATTTTCTCAATCGAACTTGGTCGATACGATGGATCAATTAGATTTAAAATTATGTATGATTTTATAATTTGTTGTCAGGCGACATTAGATAGATTTTCTCGCACGTCCAAATCGAGAAAGTCTATATGCACCTTTAACAATTTAACAGAATATTAGCTACAATTTCGTAATTAAATCAGTCGAGTTTACGCCTCGCAAGTGAAAGAAATATTTTCGTGCTAAATATGGATAATATTTTGGAGATATAATTGGGTCCGGGATCCGTAATAAAGATCACATTAATTCAGCAATTACAAATGAAGGTCTGTCCAGAAAAATCTTAACACACTTCGTTTGAATTCATTCCGTGGAGTCCGTCGCCGTAATCAGGTGACAGGTGACACGATTTGGCAAACTAATTATTAGTTCTCCTGTATCATTGTATGTGACACTTATACTCTTATACGGGGTTGATAAGGTCAGCTTAAACGATCCTTAAACACGTGGGAAGTGACACTTGTAGGCGCGAATAGATCAAGCGTATTTGCTTACGGTAGCCTTTTATTATAACACCCACTTAACCTGTCTCATGTTCAAATGAGATTTGTAGTTTGGATACACGAGCTATTGTTCGCTGAATAAAAGTAATAGGTATAGTCCAGAGAGAGGTAGTAGAGCGAAAAGTACACACTGTCCCTCTGCTGGGTTGAATAGATGATTATAGTTGCTTGACTTTTAAAGCAACGAGCGGTGTGCTTCCCAATTGCAATTTTATTTTTATGGCTCCATCGTTATTCGATGATTCTGCCAATGTCATTGTTGAAAAATAAACTGTGAAAGGTACGTAATGTATTACAATGAACAAAAACGATTGACTGAAGTTTCTAGCGTTGAAATCAGAAAAATCCTATCCCATTAGACTTTATTTATTTACTTATTTTATTGATTTACACAGCTTCCGAAACCAATTACATAAATCAAAGATTATAATAAGTACAAACATAAAACAGAAACTTATAACAACAATTAAATACAATTAATTCTAACAAAAATGTAGGCACATAGCCATTAAATTTGCGAATTTGTTAGCAAATAGATCGCAGTCCGGGTTGGCTTCCACGAGCTTATTTAGTGCGGTCAACACGCGCGGTACGGGAGACGCAGCACGGGCTGCATTCAGACACGAAGGCACGTCTAGAAGTCGATGTTTTCTGCTACGGAGATAATTATTCGGTGTGTAGTATTGAATCATCTCATTATGTAAGTCAGGAGCATCCGTCATACCTTTACATATTTTGAGCATAACGCCTACCTGGTCATATGGTCTCTAACATATGATATCCCAGACATCCTAAGAGGAACTTGGTAGGATAGAGGTAGGGATAGTAACCGAGGGTTCTTCTCTAAAGAAACCGCAGGAATGCTTTTTGCGATTCGGCAATTTTGGTAAATCGCAATTTTGGCAATTCGCAGTCAACATCGGGCGGCTTTCCCAAACGTTATTCTCATATGCGCGCAATGTAAAAATCATTGCGCGCACTATTATATCCTATCCTACTAGTATAACTGCATTTAGATTTTCTTATAGTTTTGTATTTTATATATATTATAATATCTATATATTTTATTATTCGTATATGTGTATTTTATGTAATTTATATCTTACCAATTTGTTTTACATTCTGTTCAACATTGTCAACTCATTTTTATTTATTTTTTTGCTGTACCTATTTCGATGCTTTTCTTTTTAACCCAAAGGTTGACTGGTAGAGAACGATTTATGGCATTAAGTCCGCCTTATGTACCACCATAGTGCATAGAAGTATAAATAAATAAATAAATATAACGTGAAAGTTTAGATGTTTGTGAATTTGGATGTTTGTTAATCAATCACGCCTTAACGGCTGAACGGATTTGGATGAAATTCGGCGCACAGGTAGGATAGGTCACCTCTTGTCCGGGTACATGAATTAATTCCCCTAGGATACTAATGAAACCGCGGGAAATAGCTTGTACGAATCTCGTTCATATAAAATATTATTTAAGTTAAATTTAATTATTTGTGTAGCAACACTAATATTACACGTTTGATTATCTGTGGACTGCAGCCATGGTGCGGTTTACTATTTCTCTCTTTGTTAATTAATAACATTAGTATTAGTAAATTACATTGTGCTAGAAATACAGTGTACTTAAATACCTATGTTAGTGAGTTTTAGTTTGACTGCCTCGTTGGTCTAGTTGTCGCAAACGCGACTGCTGAGCGTGAGGTCTTGGTTCGATCCCCAGGTCGGGCAAAAGTGTTATTGGGTTTTTCCGTGTGGAATTTCTCAGTAGCAGCTCGGAGTCTGGATTTGTGCCCGGTTGATGGCAATAGGCTCGCCCCCTATTACATGGGACTTTAACATAACGGCGAAACGTGGGTGTACTATACACCTCTGCCAACCCTTCGGGGAATAAGGCGTGAAGTTATGTTATGTTATTAGTGAGTTTTATTATGCCCGATCACTGAACATAGCTAGTCATTACATTATTTATTTCATCTTACGGCTTGTTAACCAGTCCAATAATCAACTTAACGGACCAAACTGCCCAATGAAGTGCAACCCGATCGGCTCGCTCTATGTTTATCACGTTAAACTCCTTAATTCAAAAAAATGTATGTCCATAAGTGACGAAGACTGTCAGTGTAGTAGTACATTGACCAAACGTATAATGCAAGCAATTTTTAATAATGACCGATAAGTTTGTAAAAGATTTCGCTGATGAAATGAAATGAAGAAGTGTTTATTTACAGAAATAATTATTTACAAGATATATTTACCTCTGCCAAACTGCCAAGCAGTTTGTTGGCAGACGTAGGTCCTTTTTTTGTACATATTAACTTATTTTTTATAAGTACAGTTTTTCAATTAGAGGTTTAAACTATTCTATCGTTCCTTAAATTTAAAAAAAAGCAGACATTCTTATTTTATTTTTATATTTTTTTAAATAATATTCTCTTCATTGAGCCTTTGACAAAATATATCCAAGAGGTACTTATGTATTTTATTTTTAAAGGAGGTTTTGTGATACAATTGTTTATATCGACTGGAAGGTTATTAAAAAAAGTTGGAACTTGACTATTTTTTCTTTCAATTACGTAGTAATGTTATCATTAATCACTAGAAAAACCGATCACAAAGGACGTATTTTTTGCTTAGAACGAAAACAGTGCAGAAATGTGCTCGTTATTGCACTGTTTTACATTAATGCACTGTTTTTTATTTAGATAAATTTACCACGGATGTTTAATGTATCCCATTAAGTTTAATATAAAATGTATGCATTAGATCAAAAAGATACGGGATGAAAATAACATCAGCTAAATAAAACAGATTTGGTGAAAAAAAAACAAATGGCGCGCATTTTGTACCATTGTAAATATTTGATACTTCATATTTAGCAAGAAAAGTTTAAAAAAATGTTTATGGATATTTTATCACGGTAGGTAGATTGGTAATTGAAAGAAAAGTAGATTACGCACCTTGCTTAAGTGAGTAATTAATGCACTCGTGTTAATTTAGTGCCCTCGCATACGCTTGGGCACCAAAATAACACTCGTGCATTAATAACTCACTTTGCGCTCGGTGCAACAATCTACTACTAATAACTTTCCTTTTGATATATATTGTTGCCTCAAATAGAAGTGGTACTACCTAAACCATAGTTATGCAGGGTCTAAAGGAATTCATGCAATTCCTTCAGACCGAGTGATGTACTAGTGACACATATTGACGAAATACTGTTTTTTTTCAGTTTCAGCAAAAATATGTTTATATTAACCAGATTTTCTGTTTCTGAGTCATATTAGCGACTCGAGTTAACTGACTGCACGGAGCGATATGGCTCTAGTCATGCCTGCCAACTGTGTCGCCGTGCTTTCATTCATTTATGCGCGGCATCAAAATGTTCTTTCACATAAAATTATTATTTTGCAAAAAAATATTTTTGCTTCTTTTTTATTAAAACTTTAAGTGAATACGATGACAAAACACTACCGCAAAAAAAATGTTCTAATTTTTAATCAAGCTAAATCCCGTGCGGGATTAATCTACATTATTAGTAGATCATGTGGTTTGAAGGAATTACACGAATTTGTTTACAACCTGTATTATTTTACAATGTCTCCATAACCATGATATAAACTACAGTAAAATGACACGGACTAGAAAAAAAAGAAGGACTCCGCGCCACGAATATCAAAAGTGAAGCACCTTACCGATCTATGTGTGCGTGATTTGAGAGATACCAGATAAATAAAAATTTCCCCATTTTTTAAAAATATTTTAAAAGTTTAATTTCTTTAAATGAAGCCATATAAGAAGTCCGCTTACATTATTTAATTGCAATTACAAACATATACTTAGTTAAAACTTAAAATTAAGTATTTATTTTGTATGAGTGACAAGAAAAACGTTTTCGACGGAATTCAATGTTCTTCATCTCTGCAGGCTCTTATTATTTTAATCCAATCATTATTCCATGGTTGATTTGCTGTAGGAAATCTATAAAAATAATCATATTCAATACTTGCAAAAAACTCACAAAGAACACAAAAAAATGGATTACCCAATCTCTCGGGAAAATTACCCATTTATTTTCCGACAGCACTTCTATGTCTTTTGAGGTTTTGTGTTCCAATAGTAATGATTTTAAAATGTCAAAAATACAATAAATCAACAGGTTAAATAAGTGTCTTACTTGTGAATGTTATTCCTTGACACTTTTTCTGAGATGTAGAATTATTTTTAAACCATTTCACAACACAAGAAGGCATTATTTTATTTTATTACTTGACGTAAACAGTACCTACAATGACGCCGCGGAGCCGCGTAATGGCGGCCAGTCGGCACCGTGTGATGTAAATGTGTGCGTGAGGCAGTGGCGTGCACAGAGATTTCAGACAGGGTATGCAGAAAAAAAAAGCTGGGTTCGTCATGACCACGGAATGCTAATTCAGGTTTACCTAGAAAACAAACTACATCAATCAACCGTTTGAAGATGTTTCTATTTCTGTCATCTTTCACGTTGTGCCTTTCAATATTTAACTAGGTATAACTGGCTATTCAAACTAGTCTCTATTCTACCTTTACCAAAAGTTTGGAACTTTTAAGCAGGATTCTAGACGTTTTTCTGAAGAATCATGCTTAGCAGCCGCTTTGTGGAAATTATTTAAATCTGAGTATCCACTAGGTCCAAACATTATTTTTAACTTGATTTATAAACAAAATGCAAGGGAAACAATACAATGTATTTGTGTGTACACAACGAGTTAGCCAGTAACAATCAGCATAAAACATTTTATGAAAATAACTAGTATTTATTACCTTTTCTTTGAGTTAAATCCAACCCGGGTACACACCTTCCCTTTGCAATCAATTTAACTGTTTCCTCAAAAGATAACGTGAAAACGCGGCCGATTTTAATTTATCTAATACACACATTTCGCCAGCACAGGTCTCACAGGTATAATTTTCCATTTTTACAATAAACTTACTAAATAATTAATCGACAGTCAATCACTTGCGCCAAAAAAACAATAAGGCGAAAAAACTTTGCAATTTATTACGTTACGAACTAATTCATACGTGAACGAATGAATCATTTGGTTAATCCGACTAAAATAAGTCGACCCTCTGCAATCATCAATTCAGCGGTGCTTTTACATGTTCTCAATTTGGACGGTTTACAATGTAAGCTATGCCTCTAAAACTCCAACACGCGCAAACATTTTCACGCACACAGTCACACTTTTTGCTGCGTACTACACGAGATGCGTTGTATGAAGAATAAGCAAGGCGTAGTACAGCTTATGCTCACGAGGTGCGCGGGGGCGCAAATGTTCGCCGCCATCGAGTTAGTTTCAAAATAAAGTAATAGATGGCGCGTAACAAAATAAAGTAATAGATGGCGCGTAAGCTAAATTACCACGATTTTTTTGAATTATAGTTATTTATCATTTAGAGGGGCATGTTTGTATGTATGGAACTACAGGGTATGCAGAGCTTATTTGCATGTATGGAGTGCACGCCACTGGCGTGAGGTATGTTTGTACAAACGGTCCGGCATACTCATAGTGCTTCACTTTCGATACACGTGGCGCGGAGTCCTTCTTTTTTTTCTAGTCCGTGTAAAATGAATGAATTACGACGTAGAGTCCGACATGGCTTTAAATGAACAATGGCGGCGTTGCTCGTGAAGGAAGATGTCAAAAACCCGTCAAATCTAGTACATTTTATGTCAGTTGTCTATTTCGTCACGTTCATTTAGAATTTTAGATCCATGTCAGACTGTAGGTACATGTACCGTAGAAGGGGGTTACTTTGATCAATTGTTTGTGCTTCATGTGTTTGTATCTTACTTATTTTCGCTTTTAGCTGCTACATCAAAAATATTTTATCTAGACTGAATTAACTGATATATATAAAATCACATACTTAGATTAGATAAAAAAAACTACAGAGCATAGTTTTCGATAAAAAAAGGAGAATTGTTCCTTATCAAAGTCGGACCGTAGGATTTTACTTGGATAATCCCTGTTTTATCATTCAGTGTCAAATTAGGACTCGAATTTTGTACATAATCAGGGGTGGGATTAGTATTTTTATCTTCGCCATCTAACTTCGCAGACACCTCCATACCATATGGTAAAATAGGAAAACTGTCTATGTTGCCTATACAGTTAAGTTAAAATGCATAAGTTCCATTTTTACATAGATATCTGACCAAATGCAATATTTTTAGTAACTATCAATGTCGCCCCTTGATATCAAAGTAAACCCAATCGCTGGTAGGTACTGTTACTCGTAGCTATGGTACCGTAAAATGGGGTAATTAGAGAACCACGGGGCTAATAGGTACTCAGTTGAGGAACGCGCTTGTTAAACCATTACTTCCACAGGTGCTGTGTATTTACGATTTCAATGTTATTGTATATTTCCAAAATCGTAATTATGGATAGTTCAAAAAATATGCCGAAATATTTCGTATGCCATATCGCCCCATGGTTGTCTAATAACCCTATTTTACCTGCCTCCCTATTCAGAACCTTTTCGATGAGCAGTTGTCGAACGATTCGGTTTGTTATCTCGTTTCATCTACGATTCTCGTTATGAGAGAAAAAGAGAAGGCTTACGCGGCGTCTTACGTAGGCGGTTCAAAGCGAACGCGATTGCGAAGCGATCCGATGCGGTGACACGCGAATTCCATGCGATGCGGTGCGAAGCGGCGGCTTTGTCCTACGAGCTTGCGAACCGCCCGCCGCGCGTAGCCACCGTTCTGTAGCACTGTACGGCACCGCATCCAGTTCGCACGAAAATATCAAGCCATCTGATCGCGTTCGCTTCACTTCGCGCCGCGCCGCACCGCACTCCACGTGCGTTTGGTCATGTAGGACTCTTCAATATGTATCGACTGTTTATTGTTTTCGCGTCGCGCCGCGTCGCCTCGCGTTCGCTTCTAGATCGCTCACGTAGGACGCCGCGTTACCGAATTGTTTAATTTGAAAAATCATTTATATTGAATCGCTAATCAAATCGTTCTGAATCAGGGGGCCTGTACAGTAAGAACAGTAAGTAAAATAACAAAGGGCGTTCCCTTAAACCAGTTAATCTACATCATTAATAGATTAAAACAAAAATATAAAAGTATCAAAACAAGCAAAAAAGTATCCGAAAAAAATATCAATTCCGAACGACCTGTTTAAAACCAAAATAGTAGCGTAGATACATGTATGTTGAATCCAATATTACCGTGTTTTCCACATAGATAGACATGTGCGTATGTACAATAAGCGTTGCTGTTACGTATCAATTTTTTTATTTTTTGTGGTGTTTGGAAAACAACAAACAAAAAGGTTTTGTTATGGCATTATTTTAGTAGATATTTACTGACGCTATTGTATTGTTAGTTAACGGGAACGCCTTTCGTTAGTTAACATGCTGTATACAGCATGTAAGGGTAAACACCGTTATCACTCAAACCATGGGTAGTTGACTTAAACATAAAAATAAAGGACGGAGTAAAAAAAAAAAATATACGCGCGAGAAATGAGCGGCGCGGCGGCGCTATGACGCGGAGTACACACACTCGCTAACGAGACAGCTGACTGACTGGGGTAGCAAACTGTGCGGGGCCGTGCGTCGAGTCACGCGGCGAGTTCCCCGCGCCTCCTCCCGTAGCTTGTTGCCCCCGCGCATAGGGTGAAATGCTTTTGAGGAAAAATGAAAATTTTATAAAAAAAAAGTTTGTTATTTTTCATTGATTTTACGTTCTATAATTGAAACCAAACCACTGGTTTCAAGGATAACGGTGTTTACCCTTACAGCCTGTATGTGACATCTAAGGGTACCTACGCACTTTACGGTTAGCCGCAAAGCGGTCAGCCGTCCGGTTTGCCTCAATCAAAAATATGTACGAGAAAATAGTTTTTATACGCACTTCATTGCCGCATCACAGTGCGTATAAAAACTATTTTCTCGTACCTACATATTTTTGATTGCGGCCAACCGGACGGCTGACCGGTTTCCGGCTAGCCGCAAAATGCGTAGGTACCCTAAGCGTTAAAACGCACTAGCGGCCAGCCGCAATACGACGTGCCGCTTGCGGTTGGCCGCACATCGATTTTTACATGAAACCGCATGATCTCAACGCACTGGCGCCGGACGGCTGGCCGGAAATCAGTGCGTTGAGATCGTGCGGTTTCATGTAAAAATCGATGTGCGGCCAGCCGCAAGCGGCACGCCGTATTGCGGCTGACCGCTAGTGCGTTTTAAGGCTAAGGCTTTCAAGTAATGCGAAATCCCCATTAAATTTATTCCGATAAGAAAATTGGGCTTTTGTAAGCCTATCTGTATATTCACAGAATAGTCTCACGTTCACAATGTTCCAACCAACTGACTCACACACTGCCTCAGTTGCCTATTGATCGGTATCTAAACCGAACTATCCTAACACGATCGTTTAATGGTATAACGTTTCGAAGCCTCCTGCCAAGTCGCAGAGACTATAAATACGATACCTCCTGTGGCAACTTGGATGTGCAGTAGATAGATGTGATTAATATGAGTCGTTATTGTATTACGATACAGCTCGTCGATCATAAGAGCTCGGTTCGCGGAACGTCGAAATTCTGCACTATAATGGGAAAATTGCACAATTAATAAACACAGGGCCTCAATTCTGCTAATTCATAAGCAAAACGATGTCGAGACCAAATCTTTTCTAATACGTGCCGTCGCAGTAAGTAACTCATTTCGTACGTAATATTATTAAACTTAACAAAATATTTGACAAACAGAAAAAGCTGTCTCTACAAAATGGTTTCACAATCGTTCATTCATAGACAAAATGGCCATTGGAAGAGCTGTCTAGAAATAGCAGCATGCCTCTTTTGCCTGTCATAGATAGACATATGTCATAGATTGTTAAGTCATTGACGTAGAGAATACGAAAAGTCATAATGGTTTTACAATAGTTTTTCAATAACGATCATTGAGAAACGATTTTGACAGTAGAATACAGAAAGTGTATAAAGCGGCCATTTTGCGACTATGCCATTGTCATTTTGAAGCGATTGGTTTAGTAGAATGTTGTTTGTTTTATGTACTTTAGATTTTGATATGAATATTATTACATTTTGATATTGCAATTGATATTCCCTTGCTACCTCGTTCACTGCTTCGTTGGTTTTGTTGTCGAAGTGCGACTGCTGAGCGTGAGATCTTGGTTTTTCCGTGTGGAATTTCTCAGTAGCAACACGGAGTCTAGATTTGTGCCTAGTTGATGGCAATAGTCTCGCTTCCATTATTGGGACTTTAAATATAACGGTGAAATGAGGGTGTACTATACACCTCTGCCCAACCTTTCGGGGTATACAGGCGTGATGTTATGCTATGTTACTTTTTTGTATTATGTAAAACAACTGGATAATGATTGCAGATTCTATTTTAATATTGGATAGAATGTTTATATTTTATAGGGTATAGGCATTGTGTTTTCATTTAGTTTATAATCTGGATAGCAATACAACATACTTTATCTACCTATAAATATCTTCAGATATTCTTATTTTATATAATAAGACTGAGGATAAAATACGAAGACCACTTAGGAATGAAAATAGCGTCTTTAAAATGTTTTTTTATGAAAATGGCCCATTATAATCGTTTATTTTTCGAATATTATTATTTCTCAATACCGATTTTCTTTGAAACCACCGTTATTTAATATAACGTATAATATGCAATAAAACATCTGTCTGATCGTGAAGCTTATATTTCGTTTCGATCTGTGAGCCATATTCATGAAAACAATAAAAAAACTAAATTTAATTAATGAAATCTAAAAAAAAATACGACCTTGTTGGAGCATTTGAGCTCCTTGTTTAAAATATTATATCTTACCTATATATTTTTTTATTTATCTATTATCTTTATAAATACGCCTATTTCAAGCCGGACAGGATTTTTAATATCTATTAGTAGTTAAATGCATACGGAGAATAGGATTATGGTTTGTTATCTAGTGACGTCGTAAAATTTGTGAATAGTATCACTGGCCTCTGACCACTGTCTCAAATGATATAGGTAGGTACTTAGGTAAAAAAGAGCACACATCTATAAAGACTTCAAAACTGTTCATCCTGCAGCAATGATTATTCAATAACCATAGGAAAGTTACATAAATGAACTAGTAAAACATTTTTAACCTATACAGGGTGTAAACGAATTCGTGTAATTCCTTCAAACCTCGTGGTGACACTGATTGACCCTGCATAAGTTTTTTCAGAATCAACAAAAAAAGTTTTAAAAAAATGAACCATGGTATTCTGTATCTGAGTAATTTTAGCGTCCCAAGTTAACTGATTGTGTGGAGCGATATCGCGCTAGTCGTGCCTGCCAGCTGTGTCGCCATGCTTTTTTTTATTCATTTATGCGTGGCATCGAAATGTTCTATCAGATTTTTTTTTTGCAAAATTTATTTTTGCTCGTTTTTTTATTGAAACCTTATGAGGTGGTTTAGATACGACAACTTAAAACAACCGCAAGAAACAAAATGTTTTAATTTTTTATTTTTAATCAAGCTAAATTCCGTGCGGGATTAATCTACAATATTAATAGATCATGTGATTTGAAGGAATTACACGAATTCGTTTACATCCTGTATAATTATTTATGCATAATTTTATTTAGAACAACGTTTAAAAAAACCTTAAACGCGAAACGATTAGTAAGTCTTAAACTTGAATATTAAATCCAGTGTTAGTCAGTTAATGTTGGTTTGTTTAACGAGCAGGCTTAATAGTTATTATATTAACCACAAAATGCTGTCTAAAATGTTTTAGTCTACCACATCATCTGATATCTCTAGCCTAGGGTTGTGTTATATCCCAGTGCGGTGTAGTTCGTAGAACAACCTAAATGGGTACGTAAGGTCGTAGTGTTATAGATTTAAATATTTCATAATACTTTTATTTTATTTGTTGCGTATGACACAGAATAATAATATAATGGTACTACTACCTCCAATAGTGCAGCCGTGGATAGTCCCCGGTTGGTGCATCATCCCATTTTAGATTAAAGTTCTCAAAGGGGCCTCTGCGCGTTGGACCTGTGTCCCCCGTATGCCTTCCAAAGGACCGGACATCTTCCGCACGGAAGATGAGCTGTGATTTTTAAGAGATACCTAATAACAATGGCACTACGAAATGTTTTAGTTTCCGCCTTGCATTCCCCGAGGGGTTGGGCAGAGGTGTATAGTACCTACACCCACATTTCGTCGTTATGTTTAAGTCCCATGTAATAGGGGGCGAGTCTACTACCATCAACCGGGCACAAATCCAGACAGAAATTGTACACGGAAAAATCCAAGCCGCTCAGCAGTCGCGCTTGCGACTACTAGACCAACGATGCTGTCTAAAATTTTAATAATACTAGTAATTATTGTTGTCTATTCTTTTATTTTGTATATGAAATAATATTAATAAAAAAAAACAAAATTACATTAAAAAAACGTTTACTTTTGATGTTGACTGGAAATAAACCTTGCTTCCGACGCATAGGCGTCAAATATCTAGAAAAATCGGCCAAGTGCGAGTCGGACTCGCGCGCGAGTCCGACTCGCGCACGAAGGGTTCCGTACCATTATCCATAAAAAAGGCAAAAAAAAATCGTTTGTTGTATGGGAGCCCCTCTTAAATATTTGTTTTATTTAAATTTAATTATTTATTTTTAAAGTGAATATATAACTAAGTATTCTGTGAATATTTCAAGCATCTAACTATTGCCGTTATCAATATCGAGCAAAAACGAGCAAAAAAAACATATTTGTTGTATGGGAGCCCCCTTATATATTTATTTTTTTATTATTATTATTATGAGCCCATGTTGTCCCACTGCAGGGCAAAGGCCTCCCTTCCCTCCTTCCAACTTTCACGATTTAGTGCGGCAGTAGGCCAATCCTTTAAAAATGAGTCCAGCTCATCCCGCCATCTTCTTCTGGGCCTACCGCGTGGTCGTTTTCTGCAAGTTGGGATCCACTTAGTGGTTATTTTAGCCCATTGCTCCTCCGACATGCGGCAGACATGACCAGCCCAGTTCCACTTTAGCCTAGCAGCTGTAAGGCCAACGTCGGCTATTTGTGTTTTGGAGCGAAGTATGGAGTTTCTGATGCGGTCCGTAAGTTTGACACCTAGTATACTTCGCTCCATAGCTCGTTGGCAGACTCCAAGTGCGGACTTCTGACGTTTAGTAAGCGACCAAGTTTGCGCTCCATAGATGAGGGTGGGGAGAACGCACATGTCCATGAGCTTTCGTTTGAGTGAAAGAGGAAGAGAACCTTTCATTAGATGTTTCATCGACCAATAGCTCTTCCAGGCATTCTCGGTGCGTCGGGCAACTTCTTTATCTTGTCGTGCCTGGAATGAGACTATTTGGCCGAGGTATATGTATTCATGGACATATTCAATCGCCACACCCCCAATTTCTATTTTGCGCTTGGTACTGTTCGTCATCAGCTTCGTTTTGGTCATGTTCATTGAAAGTCCGACCTGAAGACTGGCATGGCTCAACTGTTCGAGCATTAGGCCTAACTCAGCTGCCGAGGAAGAAAAAAGAACAATGTCATCGGCGAAACGTAGGTTAGTTAATCTTCTTTCGCCGACGACAACACCTTTGTGCTGCCAGAGTGGGTTTATTTTTTGGAATACCTCTTCCAGAGTAGCTGTAAAGAGTTTCGGGGACAGTGGGTCGCCTTGTTTGACTCCCCTCTGAATGGGAAACACTGGTCCTGTAGTAGAGAGTCGTATGGCTGCTGTGCTATTGCGATATATTGTTTGTAGTAGTTGTACATAAGTGGATTCTATTTTTTGTTTACCAAGTGCAGAAAATATTGCGTTATGCGTTAGGCTGTCGAACGCTTTCGAGTAATCTACAAACGCGAGGTACAACGGTAGTTTAAACTCCTGGTGTTTTTCGATAATTTGATTTAGAGACTGTAGGTGATCGGTAGTCGAGAGGCCACGGCGGAATCCAGCTTGTTCAGGAGGTTGATGGAGGTCCAATGTTCCTGATATGCGGTTTTCAAGGACTTTGATGAAAACCTTGTATAGGTGCGAGACCAAGCTGATAGGACGGTAATTCCCAATATCAGATTTATCGCCTTTTTTGTGTAAAAGGATTATGTTGGAGTGACAAAAGTTGCTAGGAAAGGTACCTGTTTTAAGAATGGTGTTAAAAAAGTTGCTGATATGTGGTAATAAGGTTGGCTCTCCAACTCGAAGTGTTTCAGTGGTGATACCGTCTTCGCCAGGGCATCTATTGTATTTCATGCCGCTGAGAGCTTGATGAACTTCAAATCCAGTTATTATTGGTATATCGTCCGGGCATGTGTATGTTTCAGCTAAGAGCTGGGGAGTAGTATTGTCGGAGTATAAGGTTTTGTAAAATTGGGTGCATAATTGTAAAACTTTGGTCCTATCTCCTTGTTTCACACCATTACTGTCCCTAATGTGTGTGATTGTGGGCCGGCCTGTGTCCATACCTCGCATTGCTGTTCTCAGGGAGTGGTTGTTTGTTAGGGCTGCATGAGCGAGTTGGGTATTGTAGTTCCTGATATCCTTTCGAATGCTTCTCTTTACTTTACGGTCGAGTTCTCTGTAGCCTAATGACTGGAAGTTCACTGTCTGTCGTTCTTCGATAAGATGAATTGTGTTATCGGTCAGTTTTTGCTGTTTTTTATTCAGGCTCTTGATGTTTTGGCTCGCAGTTTTTATAACGTGTTTTATATTATCGTACTGTGTTTGTGCATCTTCTGAGAGTTTTGTGTCTAATAAGCTAAAACTGTTTTTGATATATAGGTTAAATCTTTCTTTATTTGTTATTAATGTGGTCTTATCCAAACGTTTTATTGAATTTTGAATAACTTTGTTACGGTGGATTTTTAGTTCAAAACGTACATCAATACGGAGTGGTCGGTGATCGGAGCTGAATTTCATTTTGTTAAGAACTTCTATGTTTTTTATTATTTGTTTACTGGAAGACAAACAAAAGTCGATTTCATTTTTTGTATGTCCGTCGGGAGACAACCATGTCCAACGACGGTGGGGTTTTTTGTGGAAAAAACTATTGCTCACACTTAGGCTCTGACCAAAAGCAAATTCCAAAAGGCGCTGACCTCGCTCGTTTCGGCCTCCCGAGCCATGTGGGCCTAGAATATTTATATTTATTTTATTCTATTTTTTTGTATTTTTTGTTATAGCGGCATCAGAAATACATCATCTGTGAAAATTTCAGCTGTCTAACTATCACGGTTCATGAGATACAGCCTGGTGACAGACGGACAGACAGACAGCGGAGCCTTAGTAATAGGGTCCCGTTTTACCTTTTGGATACGGAACCCTAAAAATGTTCTCTGCGCATGCGAAGAGTGCTCCCATTCCGCTCTGCGCTCGCGTTTTCGTTCGGTCACAAATTCTTTAGTCTTTCTTTAAGGAGACGAAGCGGCGCGTAGGCATTTTCTTATACCTAAACCGAGGAGTGATTCAGCTTTGCGTGTAGTTCCCAGCAAAGAATACACCCACTTGCCGACCACTATCGTAAAAGGTAACAAAATTTATTACCACAAGACGATATGCAGTTGGTTCCTGCTATCTGCGAAAAATTATACGTAGATACTGAAGTCACCAATTGTCCTCAAAAGTGTGATGGTGGCAACTATTGTCACCTTTAATTAGGAACCCCTCGACCAGCATTGAAAGTTTGTGGGCTAATGATGATACTTCTTTATTACAGTTAGACACCAACACGTGTAGATAGTCAACAATTAATTATACTAAAAACATTGGATAATGTGAATTAACAACACAAATTCATAATAACGATATATATTATATAACATAATATAATAAATACAATTTATTGTATGCCCTCATGGAAAGACGCACCATTTCATGATTAAAATAAAAGGTCACCATTTGTCCGAAATTTATCTTCTCTGAATCTTTAATAAAAAAAGAACATTTTCTAATATGCTATCTACTCAATCAAGATAAAAGTACCTAGTTTAAATTTTCTCTTCTAAGATTTCTCTAAGCGAAGTTTCGCTGCCGTCCTGCGTAGCTCCATTAAGACGTGATTGAATAACAGATCGCTACTTTATGCTGTGTATACCTTACTTTGAATTCTTTTCATCACATACGAGATGGGCAGTAAAAGCGTATAATCACCCCTGCACACAGATTTTGAAGATAACACGTACACTATCTGGGGTCATCGACCTCGTTCCAGTAATGACAAGATCGTTTGACTACCTTCCAAATTCACGACGCGTGCGTTACTCTGAAACTTTTTACGATTATTACTACGATTTTTGATCCCCTCTCGTCGACGGGGCCACCTTAGACTTTCGACCCTCTAACATTTATTAACCGCTAAATGATAATGGTTGCTCGTGATCAAGAATTTATTCAGTAGCTGCTCTTATTAGACGAATCTCGAGTATAATACACACAGCATTTAGATCAAACACAGACTTGGCGTCAAAATAACCCCATTGTTTGAATAACATAGGTTGTGCCGCGGTTTTGTATGTGTAGATATTATACATATAGATAGAACAGTATTTTTGCAATACCATTTGAATATGAGGTCACATTTACGTAAAAATTGTTTCTTTGAATTTCTCAGTCAATTCTGACAATCTTACAAAAGTACGGAATTCACTTTTGAATATACAAGTATAGCAGCATAGGGTAATGAAAACAGAAACCGACACGGCGTGTGTATAATCTGTCGGGCGGTCTGCTACGGCGGCGTAGCTGATGTAGCAGTGAGTGCTACGTCGTAGCTGTCACGTAGAATAGTATTCTTGGGTCTAATCCTGTTTTCCCTGGGTGTTTGGGTTCCTTGTGTTTGATATTAGAGCCAATCAGGGGATCGTAGCATTTCACTTAATCATCAATTTATTCGAAAACCTACAAAACTCTTAAAATCTAGTCAATATAAAAAAAAAACTTCGTGAAACATTGCCACAATTTCGGTAATATAAGAAAGCATATCACTTGATCTAGTTTCTCTCTTCACAGTATAAAAAGTTAACTCAAGAGTTTCTCCGGGAAGTTATCTGCACTACATTCGATATAATACGAAATCGAGAGAATAGTGAAGAGTAAAGTTTGTCGTGGAAAGTTAAACAGTGGTACTTTGTCGCTTGTTCACGCCGCGACGAGGACCGCAAAACCACAATCATTCGCCAACTTCCATACAATGACGTCACTGATATATTTTTATTAACTTACACTTTTATACAGGGTGTAAACGAATTCGTGTAATTCCTTCAAACCGCGTGATCTACTGGTGACACTGATTGACCCTGCATAGTTTTTTTTCAGAATCAACAAAAAAAAAGTTTTCAAAAAATGAACCATGGTATTCTGTATCTGAGTAATTTCAGCGTCCCAAGTTAACTGACTGCGTGGAACGATATCGCGCTAGTCGTGCCCGTCAGCTGTGTCGCCGTGCTTTCATTCATTTATGCATGGCATCGAAATTTTCTATCACATAAAAAAAATATTTGGAAAAAAAAAGTTTATTTTTATTTTTAATCAATCTAAATCCCGTGCAGGGTTAATCTATACCATTAATAGATCATGTGGTTTGAATGAATTACACGAATTCGTTTACACCCTGTATATGGCCATATCGGATTTGTTTATGGTACTGTAGATAATTCTTTATCCTACAAGCTCATTACGTCATTTCATCATTCTCCGCTTTTGAAGAATGTATTTTTAGATTTGTTTATCAATAACAAAATTCTTTTGTCGCATTGTGTCTGTTGGAATAAACGACTTGATCTGTTTTCGTGGGTGTAAGGACGCGAGTAAGGTTTTTAAGGCTGGTGTTGACCAACATTAATTCTCTGCTTAATCAACGGTTACCTAAAATTCTGGTACATTCTTCAGGTAAACGATTGTTTAACAAGTGAATTAATGTTGATGAACACCGGCCTTTGTATCTGTATCTAATGGATAAGCACAGATTCCAGAAATCGTCACAAACAAGCCCACGATCACTACTTTATCAAAGCGAGCTTTCGTTTGGTAGTAAACAGCTTAACTGAACAAAAAAGAAAATTTTATCGAATATCTTACATTTTTGTATTATAAATATTATGAGAAACATTAATTTTTTTATTACTTATTATATAAAATCGTTGCCCTAGGATTTCTCCTGGATTGTGGGTGCGTTTACATACATACATTTTCACACACACACACGCCCAGACCCAGAACCACAGAATAAATAGTAGCCGGAACGACTATTTGTAGGCCATACAAATATTTTTTTCGTGCAGAAATCGAACCCACAACCCGCAGTGCAGAAGCCAATCGCTCAGCCATTGCACCAAACGCGTCGTTAATTTATGATTAGTTACGGTTTACTCCTGAAAAATGTACGTGAGAAAACCGTAAATAATCATAAATCTTATATTTTCTCAAGTTTTTCATATTTATTTTACCCACGCTCTAAACACCATCTGACAATATTTATGAGTATTTACGGTTTAGTCACGGGCATTTTTTCGGAAAAAAAATGCACGTGTGTAAACCGTAAATAATCATAAATACGAATGTGTCTCACGAAAGTTATAATACAAAAACCATCTGACAATGATACCACTTTTGAAGTAAAACGTTTAAATGAATATGAAGAGGGCAATTCTGACACATTGTCAAGAGACAACACAATCCATACAATAGCTTTATAAAAATGTGCGTGTATAAACTAATTTGACAGAATTCGTAATAAAAATTTACATAATGCGAGAAAAGACCACCCCACAAGAAAACACAAACGACGAGAATTTTATTTTCATGCTCACATTTGCGCAATTTGTATACAGAATGTAAATTAGAAAGCGCCTTATTTCAGCCAACGGCGTCAGCTTATTTGGCTCAGTGTCGCGCGTTCTTGACGAATAAAAAATATAGATACAATGAATACAACTCTTTAGTCACATTCGTTACCTTTCAAATGGCGCCCTTTAATGTAATGTTATGACGAATTTTAATATAAAAGAGTTTTCTCGTTAGTCTCAGACGTTTATTTCTCCAACACCCTTTATTTTCAGTTTGCATTGCATTGCGTTAATGGTCGCTTTTTATTAAATTTCTCGTTTGTGATAATGTGCAAAGAGGACATTTGAGAAGTCTGGGTTTAAGAAGTCAACTCAAAGTCGAGAATAGTCTGCCAGAACTGTGAATTTAAAAAAAATATTACCATGTTCTAAAATTAACAGTTTCAGAAGTCGATACCTTCAATTTGGTTCAACGTCGTCGTTGGCGTCGTTTGGTCGGTGCTAATCCTAACTTCTGAAACTGTAACTTTATAATATGCTAATTATTTTAATCCTTTCAGTTTTTATGTCAGTTTTTACTTTTTTTAAAAGTGTTTTATTTAATACTAGCTTTTGCCCGCAGCTTCGCTTGCGTGTAATTTGAGCCCGTTAAGTGACGATTTTCCATACAAACTTTCATCCCCTATTTAACCCCCTTAGGGGTTGAATTTCGAAAAATCCTTTCTCATTCCTTGTCTAAATTATAAGGGGAACCTCTGTGCAAAATTTCAGCTTTCTAGGTCCAAGGGTTTGGGCTGGGCGTTGATGAGTCAATCAATCAGTCAGTCAGGACTTTTCTTTTTATTTATATGGATTTTGTAGTGGCGCAAGCCTACTAGAAAAAAAACTTCGGGAATCTGCCTATTATGCGTGCTATATTATTATCTATGTATTCACAATATGAACAGTAGCCCAAGATACTTGTAAAATCCCTTTCGTAGCTGATTTGCTGTTAATCTTTGAGGAATACCATTAATAATCTCCAAAACCCAGCATTAGATCATGACCAAATTAATATGAGACCACATTGAAAGTATACCGTTTCAAATAAAAAGTATTATCCAATTCGGTTAAATACATCGGAGAAATCGGTGAACATACATAATAAAAATAAAAATTTACGGTCGAAGTGAGAAAATCCTACTTTTTTTTGAAGCCGGTTATAAAGAAAATGCATACAGCCGCGGACTCGAAATGTTTATAAGATTTCAAATTCGATTCCTTCTCACACTGAACGCAATAAGGTTTAAGATGTCATAACAACATAAATAAGTATTCGATTTTTAAATTCTGAAGCGTCGATTCTAGAAAAAAGGCTATTAACCATTTTTTCGTGTTATGAACTCCTTTTTAGGTATGTGTGTAAAAAGTTGTATAGAGTGAACTTGATTGAATTTACCGAATGGGTTGATTTCTTATTCTATGCTACCTAGTATAATTATATACCTATCCTTTTTAAATTAATATTTTTGCCAATTAAGAAAAAAATATCTTTGCCCCGTCAATTCTTTGCATGCGACCAAGCGAACTTATGAAAAAGTAATGTGCAAGCAATTAGAGACCTTAGGGTGGTAAAAATTTCATGCCCGCGACTGTACATACATATGTTTTGATTGATTTAACCGTCATAACGTGATTTGTAACTTTGTGATCACAACATTTATTTTGTCCATTGCAATACGTGTTTTTAACATTTCAACGTTTAAATGTTTTATTCCGATTAACGATGTGCAATCAACGAATGATACGTCCAATAATATTGTTACAGCGACTACACAAATAACTATGATTGTTTCGATATTTGACCAATGATTGCAATTCACTGAAAATGTGAGGCACGCAGCTACATTTTTTTACGGTAGATTCGAGTATGGCGGTATCAGTCGTTAGGTACTGTTAAAATGGGATACAGTCAGCGACATTGTATTGAATGTACAAAATCGAAACCGTGTTCCCAGTGGGGTGAATGGAAAAAATGTTTTGTTGCTAACGCCGCGCTGCGTCGCGCTGTCCACTGAAAGATTTACAACCCTCCATTACTGCTTCATGTACCCGCTCCGTCCTACCCGGGAACACTTGCGATTTAGATTAAATAGTCTGTCGGATATTGTTTAACTAAATGTTTTGAGCGGTTAGTTCCGCGCCTCCTCGCAGATGTCCCCGCACTAGTTAATCATTAACTAGCGCGCTAGAGGACATCTGGGAGCTAACTTGGAGCGTGTGTGGAGGTTTATTTATATGTGTACCCTATGCTAAATTGATAGATGTGCAAATAAATTACAACTTGCTTATAATTATAAAGTGAAAATGATAGCTGGTAATAGAGTGTTACTGTTAGTGAAAATACAAGTCTTTTGCATTAATGTGTTCTAAGTAACGCATCTATTTATTAATACAATTTAACAATAATCAGAATTCTATAATTTTTATTGTATGTACACCAAACAAAAATTACGTTCGTTTGTTATGAAACTAATTTGTGTTCATTTTCATAATTACGAAATTTATTTGGAACACGTCTTTTAATCGAAATATTCCAACATAATTACGGAAATAAACTGTGTTACAAGTAATTAAACAAGCACGCTAATTAAATTGAGATTTAACACAAATAATTTGCGGTAACTCGAACAAAATGAACTACATACCTAGCGGAGCTGTCACCATAATGCCGACGATGAAAAACAGTTTAATTTAATTAAACATCTCGGTGAACAGAATAATAACTTTGGAATTTATTATTTATATGTCCATTGAATACGTTCGTAATTACTGGCATGCAATGCTCGATAGGTAAACACTGAAGACACTATTATAAACTGAAATGTACCTGTTAGTATTTATATAAAAGTAATGCATTGATTTTACTTGAATATTTATAAAGGGCAAAAAGGCCGACGCTGCTTATGGGCAGCAAGGGATGCTGGGTGAGGCGGAGTATGCGCAGTGAGCGAATGGCAGGCGCCCGCGCAATCCCCGCGGCATCCTGACCCGCACCCGCTAAGGTCCGGCAAGGACTCTCAATGATTAATTATTTCATAATAATAAAAATGGTTCTTTATATGAATATTGACGCGGTGGTTATTAGACAAACTTGATTCATATTTTTCGATTTCAATACTATCATGTTCAATTATGCAAAAAAGTTATTACGCAGTTGTTGTTGTAAATGAGCTGTGAATATCGGATTAGTTTTTAACATTTAAACTGTTCTTAGAAATATGAATATCGATATTACCTCTTGTTACCCATGATATTAAAATTACAACGCGTCATTATTTCTTTTTAAAGCATGAATTGGATTAATTGTTTTGAAAATGAAATGGTTTTGATAAAATTAAGGCGCATAAAATTATTAAAACAGTTTTGTAGGATATTTTTGTATTATAAATTTCGTGAGACACATTCATGTTTATGATAAGTGTTCAGCTCATGATTAAGGGCTCCGTTTGGGTCCAAAACTAGTCGGGCAAACCCGAAAAAATGCACGTGAGTCAACCGTAACTAATCATAAACCTGATTGTAGTTGTGAATTATTGAAATATAAAATTGGAAATACCCGTGGGTTGTTATTGAAAATAATTGGGTTTCATAAAGTTTATACCTACCAGCTCTGGCTAAATTGATGCCATAAAACTATTTATAGCACCTGTGTCCAAATACATAGAATCAAACAAAACTTGCAACAGTGCACAAGTGACAGATGGCAAGTTTTTCGCTTACGACCGCCCTAGGACCCATTGCCGTCAGTAAACTCTTATTCTGGAGCTACATTTGCGGGCGAAGATTCGTGTAGCGTTGGCGCGCTAAAACATCGTGTAGGTACGGGATACGCGATGTTCTTGTCTATATTAGGCGGGTGAAGATTCATCGTGCCAGATTGTGTTGTTCTATGTTGTGCGGCCGAGACGTAGGCTGTGATTCAAAATGGAGGAAGTAGTGGTGGCGTTACATTATATGTCCGTAAATTATTATTTACTACAATTGTACGAGTATCAGTTACAAAATAATATGAAAAAGAGATGTAGGTGTAGCCACCCAAGCGAATATTGTCGCGACAAATCCCTTTAATGCGCGCCAGTTTACCGACAGTGCCCCGATAGTACATCGTCTTCGCCCGAATACTACGCGTTGCAACGATCTACCCAGCCACACTCATCGCGTTAACACGAATATTCGCCGTAGCCCGCTAATGCAGCCCCAGCATTATATTACTATTTTCAGGGGTGGACCACCAGCTGGTGCATTTTATATTAACGATTTTATTCCCATTTGACTTGTAAAAATTTACAAATCGTAAACGTAACTTTTGCTCAAAATATTCCTTAAGCTCGCTTAACATTCTTCTGTGTTCAGATGAAAGTAACCAATCTAAAGGTCCTGTTACAATTGTACAAGAAGAATATATTTTTAGATCGTTTTATATCGAACGGGGAAACTAAAATTGAACGGGACAAATAAGACGCCAACGTCTCAACAATATGATGGATAGTAAACAAGAAATGCACTGAACAAAAATAAACTTGGCCAACTTCGTTTTATACGAGGAACGTTGAGAAATATAACCTAAAATATGAAAGCTGGCAGCACTTGAATGTTGGTTAAAAATAACTCAAACGAGAAGGTGTCCGTGTCCAGTACTTTCGTATTTTTTTTTCTGGTCCAATATAAAGATAATGAATAAAGAATTGTACCGAGGAACCTCTTAAACCGAGTCAAAATGTCTCAGATGTTTTTTCATAACTTTTTAGGATTTTTGTTTTGATTTACAGGTAAATTATGGATTTAGAGTAAGCAGACTTTCTTTTGTGAGTCGTTGGTATGACTGTGACTAAAATAAATTATTTATTCTACTGGGTCTAATAATAAAATATATGTTTTTTGCCGAGGGCGACTCTCAAAAATGTGTACATACATGTATGTAACCCACGTATACATACATATTAACGTAGGTACCATTATCAAAAACATTACATTGAATCCCAAACGTCTTAAATGTTACAAAACGTGTACTCTATTTCATTATGAAACGGAATCCGGATTGTGTAGGCCACTCACGCGGCCGGCTCGTTTGTGAAGGTAACAATGTTGAATGGAAAAAGAGTTAAAAGGCTGGCGGCCTCGCCACCGACACTACAGTCGCAAGTGGCCGCTACCCGTTTACTGCCACTTGTGACCACCGAGCCACCGATCTACCGCACCTTCCAAGACTGTTATAGCTTTTGTTTTTAATACTTGATGCAGTACACTTTTGTTACGCTTTTATAGAAAATCTTTTGCGATGCTACGTATATTGGAATTAATCTATGGACGTAGAGATTTGTGTTAATGTGGGAGGGTTAAGCAATCATTGGTTTTGACTCGATATTTTTAGATGTACATTTTACGATAATGGTTCACCTATTACTAATGTACGATACAATTTAACCTTAATTTAGTTTACAATAAGATTGGACCGTAATACAATTAGTGTGCCTTAGGCTTTAATGTGTACAAAAAGCCTTTTTAAGGTATAAAATTGCTGTTTGTTTATTTTTAGTTCAAACAATTTAGAGTTGGCTGCGAGTAAATTAATCGATAATGTGTTCCTTGTAAAGGTTATGGCTTTACGGACTTTTTTAAAATAATGGCTATTATTGTGATTCTTATAAAAATGTTTGTCCAGTTTGTTTAAAGTTATACGTCAATACCTTTTGAAAGCAAATGATCAAGTAAAGGGCAAATTGTCAATTTATTCATTCAGCGTCCGTCGGCGGAAGATAAACACAAATGGAAATGGTCGCAACTAAATCGGACCCAGGTATACACGGGCACAAACAATTGGAGCTTATGGAAATCAGGGTCCGTAGTATTTTACCGGATTAAATATACTAGCAATTAGTGCCGTCCCGGCAACCCCCGGCAGGCTAGTTATTTATCGCGAGGTCTAAGACTTAATTAAAACATCTTACTTTGAGCTACTCGGAACTATACGTATCCCTTTGATAGTGAATTAAATTAGGTCAAACTTGCATCACGGCGCCGCCGTGTCTGTAATTATTAAGTACAACTTGTACTTATTAATTATTACGGGAACTGCGAGTTATATATGGCATACCCGTAGTCGCTGTAGGACCGTTGTGCGATGAAAGTTTAATCAATTACGCATATCTGGACAAACTAATAAACAGTTTATTGTGTGTGTGCATTCGTTGTGGATTGGGATTAAAGTTTGTAGTTTAATTTATAATTAGCTAAGTTATAAACAAATTGTAAAATATTTTATAGATACATACATTCTCGTCATATTATTACTCCTATGTGCTCGCTATCTCGTTTTTAATATGTAGTTAGTAGCGCTTATTGAAAGTGTAGTGACAAAATATTAATGAATTTATTACAATTACCTATAAAACAGATAATATATTATGTAATAGATAATTATATAACATAAAATAAATATACATAAAATTATATTTTATTACAATTTTGTACTAAAATTACAATAAATGTATAATTTACTATAATTATAAATATTGTTTAAAATGCTACTATTGTTTATTGTGATAGATGTTTGTAATGTTTCAGATAAGTACCTATTACGTATATTTTTGTATTCATTTAAGTACGGGACAATAGTGCGTACCTACTATTTTAAATTACAATCATAATCCGGTTAACATGAGTCGTTAAAATACCTACTTGTATTTATGGTTATTTATTTATACACTGCCAAAAATATCGATGTCTCCGTTTTTATCTGTTAATATAACAAAGGTCGCGTTCCTTTAGCCTTTAGGATCTTTTGTGCAATAGCCAACGTTAGCCACTTTGAAGGAGTTTGATCTAAAGTAATTATTATGATTGCTTTTATAAATATATCTTTAAGATCTTGATAGAAGCTATTTATAAATTTCGCTTTATGTACCACCTACGTACTGAAAATTAAAGCTGTCGTTATAGTATGTATAGATAAGGAGTAGCTCAATTAAACTAAAAAGCTCAAAAGATTTTCTTCAGATATGCTTTATTTAAACCAGGCCAGACAGCCGCTACGAAGTAAAACACCAGTACAAATTAAATTAATGTAAACCTATTCAAGCCTTAAAAAATATGAAAGAAAACTTTAAACTGTCTGAATTAAAATTAAAAGTCAAGAGCAACAGACATTAGCATTACTTTAATCACTATCGGGGGACGTCAGATCTTCGCGGCTTTTGAATGTGCAGTCCAACTCTACGTGGGCTCGCTTGGAATGGAGATTGGAATTAAAACTGCGCTTATTAAGACTACCCTCGGATTAGAGTAAGTTTTCATTGAACCACGCGCCATTCAGCTTGTGTTAAATGAATTTTACGTTTGATATCATGCAGTGTTTGTGTTTTGTTATTGAAATATTTTGTAAGTTAGATATAGAGGGTTTTTTAGGGCTTATGTTTTTTAAATAATGTATTAATATTGTTTCGTTTATTATATGACTGGTGGAGCGCTAAGCGAGTTTTGAAATAATTCAATGTTATTAAGATATTATTATTAATTTTCCTGACATATAAAACCAGTTTATAATATTTATATACAAAAACAATTAACATAAAAAATATATCAAAAATATAAGAATTTCATTTTACTTTTTTTATTGGAGATTTTGTTTTTTGTTTGTTTTTTAGGAGAGGAACAACCTAAAAATACGTGCACACGAGCACGTATTGTTAGGTTATCGCTTAAATAAGACAACAAATTACGTTTAAAAAATTGTAGATGCGTACGAATTTATCATAATAATCTTATCTAGTAAAATCATATAACTCTACGTTTCTCATCATAATGTTAATAGGTATTACATAGTCCTATTAAACGATGATCTATGTACGATATTAATTTATTGAAAATATCTATAGCAACTTTAACACAAACAGAACCACAAGTCACAGCAATCTCACCCTATTGAATAAATATAAAGGTTTAAGCTTTTGAATTATTACTTTTCAAGCAAACTTTATCAGCGGTTTATTATCATAATTGGTCCTCTTTGCGCATTGAATTATAATCGTTCTATAATATTCTCTTTGAAGAATATTTTGTAAGTATAATTTCTTATTAATTACATTTGATGGCTTTTAGAATTTATGCTTTGATACTAGTCATGTTGTTTGTCCACGTACACAGATAATGTTAGATAATCACAAAGTTAATAATATTACAGCGTTTAGTTCAATAAAGAAATTGCCTAAGGTTCACGTATAACATTACATAAATCACTTGTACAAACATATTAGAGATACGAAAAAAAAAAGATTTTTCTTAACTTACGATTTTTTCTCAACTTACTTTACAATGTTTTTTTCCAACTTACAATGTTCTATCTCAAGTTGTAATGGTTTTTTTTAATAGCTTGTCTTTTCGCATCTTTTAATGTGTTCTCCCAACTAACAATGATTTTTCTGGATTTACAATCTTTTTCCCCATTGCTTCTTTAACATGTTATTATATTGTATTGATAAGTATTTTTACTATAGTATATACAACACTATTTTTAGTATACACAAAAACTGAGACTACCCAATAAGATTTTAATCAGAATTACCGGAGTTTTTTTTTTTTTTAATATATCTCCAAGTTACACCTTAGTTTATGTTGCGTTAAGTACCCCAGTAGAGTGTGAAATGTGTGAGATGCGCTATGCAGGGGTTGTCTAATTTACGGAAAGTGACCGAGCGGACCGTCTCAAGCCTCAAGGTGTCTGTTCCCGTCCACTGTTATGCATGGTTTCTATTGAAACAAAACTGAAATTTAAAAAAAAAATGCAAGATTTATCGTTATAGAAAAACTATGCCAATCGATTCTCCTAGTGATTTTGAACAAACTATTTTCAGATTTAGTGTATTAAAACCAAACTTGTATATATTGTGTTAGTATATATCATTCTCAATCATTTTTATTTGTCTTACCAATATTTGTTTTGAATTTTTTTTGTACCACTTTCCGAGTGCTTAATTTTTGTCCATGATTTTATGAACCTTACCGGTTCATCAAGATGAGCTGTAACTCTATTTAAAGAAATGGTTCAAAAGATGTTAGTGCCCTTGTGGGCCACTTTTGTCTCATCATCATCTGCCTAGCCTTTTGCCAACTATGTTGGGGTCGGCTTCCAGTCGAACCGGATGCAGCTGAATATCAGTATTTTACATAAAACGACTGCCTATCAGACCTCCACAACCCAGTAACTGGGTAATACGATACTCTTGGTAAGACTGGTTGTCAGACTTTCTGGCTTCTGACCAACAGTAACGACTGTCAAAGATCTACAAATGACAGCCGGGACCAACGGCTTTACGTGCTTTCCGAGGCACGGAAGAAACTCGCTGTGGTAAATGGTCACCCATCCACAGACCAACCTCGGCAAGCGTGGCTTAACCCGGAAGATCGGTCTATGCGGCTGTAATTATTTAGCCACGAGCTCCTCCTGTGGGCCACTTTTGTCTATTACTATAATAAATTGAGTACATATACATTTAGTTGCTGCGACACAATGTTGTTTTCCGACTTCCACGCGGACGGAGTCGCGGGCACAGCAGTAAATAAATAAGTTTAAAATTATGTCTAGCACTAACAACTGCCTACCATCACGACACGACCGATTTTTGGACGAACGTTTAATAATCGTAAGATCATACACACATACACAAGAGCTGCGCACACGATCAGTTCTAATAAACTATCGCTTTGCCTTCTAATAAATTATAGTTCCGTAATTATCTCAACCACACAATTTGGTCGATCGTCGGTCCGGGTTCTAAATAGCTCCTATATATCATGAAGGTAATATATAGGACACCTGTTTGCGACATATCACTTTACAGTCGGCCAATTTCATATTGGTAATGGATACTAATGGATGAGAATGCCTCGGGTTACAAAAGAAAGAAGTGAACTTACTACGGAAAATGCATACCTTACAGGAATTTTTCAATTCTTTGAAGGTACTTCTTTTAATTTTACTTACGTTTGACAAATATTATTAGTGAATAAATCTATTCATGTATATAATATTACTACTACGATATTAATCCGAAAGGGTGTTATAACCCACAATGATGAATAACGTTTGTTCTACAACTTTCCAAAAAAGTCAAGAGTTAAAAAATATACTAAAATCTATCTATCCTCAGCTATGATCAGCTGTATTTACATTTTAGGTCATATGTGGTGTCACGGATTAGAAGTTTTATTTACTGAGTATGTAACTAAAAAAAAAGATAATTTTGCGTCGAAATAAAAATTATCGATTTTTTCAATTTTAGCACTTGCTTTAAAACAATCATAGTTTCAGTTCCCCGCGGATTAGAGCCCCGTTTCCGACTACCCCAACAAAAATCTGCTGTTCCATAGAAATTAATAAATATTGCTTAACAACATGTATGGAACAGCAGATCATGGTTTCCAGTCATGCTGTATTGTTGGAAAATCAAAGTTGAAAATAATTTTGTTCTTGAATATTGGTGACCGCTTATTTCTGCGTCATTATTTAGTATCTACACGTTTCATAACGTAATTTTAATGAACTAATTTACTACAAAAAAAAAAAAGGAAACTAGTGATTCGTTCATACTCGTAAACAAAAATGCATCTTTACGACCGTAACCATTCTTTAAAAAAAACCCTGTTCATGCAAAATGCTCCAATACTAAAGTTTGCAAAGCGATCTATCACTGCAAATAACTTAGTGCCAATAATGCTGCATAAAAACCCGAATTTCAGAAAACCATATCATGTAAGGATTGCAAGATTGTTCAATTAACAAAGGCAAACCCTCGGGTCCGTTCTTATATTGACGAATTCAAACTACTGAAACATGTGTCTTTAGTAAGGGAGCTTCACTTCCCCCAATATTTTCTTTTATTACAATCCATCTAGCCATGTTTAACATTTTACTCTTACTTATTTTTTCGTTGCATAGCGTGCAGTACAAATCGTTCCTAATTACATGGCCACCACTGTACATATCTGCATAATTATACATTATATATAAACTGTGGATAATGATGATGAGAGTTAATGAAGCTTGTCAAGTTAGACAAATTAAGGCAATTCGTAGCCCGCAAATCCCGACCCTTATTAAAAAAACAAAGCACAAAAGCGCATACCGGTCAGGCAACCCTCAAGTATAATACGGACACATAATATTGTAGTACGGCAACTTAATTGTAGTATGCAGGCGCAAATTTGTTAATTGTGGCAGTAACACAACGCAACCCGCACGTGACTGCAATACGTTCAAAACAAAAGTGCCTACTTTGTAACATTATAATTTACGACGAATCCCGGTGTTGTTTGCAGCCAGCTGATATCGACTAATTGTTGTAAGAGCTTGTTGGAAAGGAAATATTAATAATCTTAAGCATTCTTGAGTGCTAATGGTAAGTAAGAACTACCGTTTATTTAAAAACGCGTTTAATTATGTGTTTTACAATAAAGGGTTTTATTTGTGACAAAAATGACAGGCGGCACATAGATTTGTAGAGAACAAATTTTATATATAAATTGGGTTAATTATTGTGAATACCTGAAATTAAATCTCATAACACCTACGCAACAATTTAGCATCCACGCAAGTTGATGTTTAACTGTGCGATTTATTTACTTACGTAGGAAGAATAAAGACAATACTAACCGCCCAAAATAAACTTCGTAATATAAAATAAACTAAACGTCAAAGAAAAGCGTGGTAAATCTAAGGGAATTACTTGCAACCTACAGAAACTAAAAATATTACTCCTTATAAGATCAAATTTTCTTATTCGAAACAGTAATTGAAATAAATGTGCTTAGGTGTTTAATGTAAAGGAATAAAAACTGTTTTTCTGGGAAGAAAGTAACAATGCCGACCTGGCATTCAGCCAAAGCTAAATTAGATAATGGAGTTTGCGTGCAAAAATATAGGAAACCGAGAACAAAGACAAATGGGGTCGACTCTGACTCTGAAATGGTGAAATAAAATAACACGGGGAAGATTGAGGTTGGCCTCCGTACGGGCGCGACTCATGTCGTCACGTGCTTCAAACGTGGTTACACCGAACGAAACCGATATTACACCTAAATGGAATAAGTTCCTTTTTAACAAGCTTTTGTGTTCCTGCACAACTTGTGAAAAAATTGCACCAACTTCGGGGAGTTAGGAAACTTTGTCGAGCTTATTTTGAAGACTCCCTCGTGCCACACTTGAGAGTAATGTGGAAGTGTTGCGTTTTATAAAATATAGAGCCGTGATGCAACTCTAGAATGAATTTCTAATTCGAAAGACGTCTTACAAAATGTTATACAGCGTCAACTTTGTTGAATCAACATGTTTTTTAATTCTAAAAACAACAGTATTGTTATACTAAAAACTTGTGGACCGGCGACTTTCATGTAATCAAGAATGGGAATTTCATGAGTTTGTAAAACTGCGCAACATTCTCTAGGGTTTCTGTAGAAACTCGTTTTGTAATAATTTATTCCTTTCAATCTCGGTATAGTATTGTTGTAATTTTCGAGCTTCATTCCGACTGGTTATAAGATTTTATACATGCACGGGATAAAACCGACCGGACTAAATAATAACGTCGTGATGCTGGCAACGATGATTTATTATATCGCTTTCCTCGACCGCCCGAATGAACCACATGAAAAATGATCTCGGTTATTGCTAGCAGCAACTCTGCAGTTGACGCTTTGTTTAAGCACAAATGACTCCCACTATGAAGTTGTTATTTCGTCCGACTTATGTTTTTACCAGATTGTGAACGAACCGGGCCTGCCTGTCGCGTCGTCGCCCTCTAGCTTTCGCCACACTATGACAAATCGTCTGGCACAAAATCTCACTGTTTTAGGTTTATTATTGTCTTCTAAACATACCTACAACTTACATGATAAAAACTACGCTAAATAAATTTTGTAAATACTTTTTCATATCACGTTTTTATAAATTAAATTCAACGTCATGTTCTAAATAATTTTATAAAAAGTTGATCATATTATTGTGATAAAATGCGCTAGTTGAGTGCTCTACTTGTTTATGCGTGTCATGCAATATGATGCTATTTGAAACGAAAGGAATTTAAATCATGCAAATGAACACCATTTAATTTTTCTCATGCACTTTAATTTATTTTTAGGCTACATAATGCTTGTTTATTATTGCAGTAACAATATAGGCATCAATCAGGCACTAAGTAGGCAACATAAAAATATTATCGCGGCAAAGAAACAACTGGGATCTAAATCAAGTTTTTGTGCCCTACTTTACACTGCCATTTACATAAAACTTTCAACAATGCTCCATAGTACCTACATACAGTATTTATTTTAAGTTAATCAGCGTCGAAGTTGAAAATTCTGCTTTTTTGCGGCGAGACCTTTTAATTGTCACTTCACTTTAAACGGAGAGTGCGAAACGGTTGTGATAAGGGTTTCTTTTCTCGTCGGTGCCGGAAATTAATTGTCACCGAACGGAAAATAGGGCGAAAGTCCAATTAATTATTAGTCACTTCATTTATTTAACCCGCCTGCGCGAAGCTTCTTTCTGATATTAATGTCTAAGTGCCAGACTAATCTTAAGTCCCTTTAAAAGAAGGGTCCCGAATTTTTTACTTCCTTAATTTTGTAATGAATATTCCCGGCAGGAAAATTTTCGTTAAAATCTTTTGTACATATATTATATTATGTATTTATAAATGTCACAACTGTACAGTCACGAGCACCAATACTTATACATGCAGTGAAATTAAAGTGATTTTCTCCCTAAATACCGATTGAATTTACGAAATATTTTAAATACCATAAATTAGTTTCCATTCGTAGATACTATGTAAACAATATTTCAAGCTTTCCATTACAACTCCTTCGTTAATGCAGTTTATAATTTCACATGTTGGTGCTCGTGATTGTACTTTCGGTGAGTTGGTTTTTTAGCGTGACATTCCATAAAAATTGATTCATGGAACACATTTTAAAAGTTTAGCATTGTAATAATGATTGGCTGATTGTGTGCCTTGATTGCTCTTATTAGTTTTCTTATCATTTATATTATATACGAGTAGATTCCTAGGCCCGATAAGCAATATCAATATAATTTGTCACTACTCCCAATTATATCAAATCTTTACAAACAAAAAGGTCCTAATGCCAACTTTTGTGTCTAAACAAAAGTTTCGTCTAAAATTGGCAAAAGTTTGAATGAAGTGACTTAGGTAACTCGCGGCGTTTCGCGCCGTCAGCTGCGGTGATCCCATCGCCTCCCTAATGTAACGAAATAAAAAATAATATTTATTTATACGTAGATATCTAAAGAACAACGTGACATGAAAAAAGTTCGTTTAAAATCAATGCTGCAGGAGTTTCGAATAACTTTTGTAAAAGTTAATATCGACTTTGCGACGGCATGGTGCTTTTAGTGTTTTGTACAATCACAGTGACCACGCAGAAACTGTGGGTAAGCATACTCAGCAGTCTTCTTAGGTAAATATGAGTTGTATGCTTATACTACTCGTATAAGAATTGGATACAATTAGACGAAGTACTATAGTTCAGTATTCGTAGAATGACGATAATGAATGATCTAGGTACAGATTACCATGGTTAGAAAACCGGGAAATTTAGATTCAGGTATACTTATTACCCTTGGTTTACAACTAGGTATAACTAACATGACCATACATCCCGCTTTGAGCGGGACAGTCCCATTTTTGACCTATGTATCCCGCTGTCCCCAAAAACACATAAAAGTCCCGTTTTGAAAAAAAGGAAATCCATGGCAATGAATTCTATATAAAAAGGGCGTGAAAAAAGAATAACATCAACAAGTCACACATTCACATCATAATACCAAACTTTTTCTTTATAGCAAATTGGTCATCCAAAAATATAGAACAAGCCAACCAGACTAAATAAGATTAGTTCCTATTTTCATAGTTTTTTTATAAATAAACATACATTTTCCATAAACATGTATATGTTTCATTGTTATAAAAATTATAAAACTTTCAGGCGTCCCGCTCTGAGGAAAAAAAAATAATGGTCACGTTAGGTATTATAACACATGTTTCTGGTTTTTTTTTTCTAAAATATACTGGCTATTGCCTACTTTAAGTGGCAAATGTATATAAAAAAAAATATAAGTAAATATGTAGATCTTTAAAACACTTTTTTTAAATATTCTAAACATGTTCATTACGTGTTAAAACAATACAAAAAAGACCTTTAAACAATTTGTTTACAGCTTGTATCACAACTTGTTTTTAGGTATAAACGAGGGGATATTTGTCCCATGAGGGTGAAAGCTACGAGTTGGTAGGTTTTTTGAGATTTCATAACAGGTATCTACAACATAAATATACACGACCTATGGATAGAAGCGTTTGTTTCCTATAACGCCAAACTGCGATCACTAGTCCGCCTACTTAGGCGTGCTAACTGCTACAATATCTTCCCAGGACAATATAGCCATCCGTTATTTAGACCGTATAGTCTCCAGCTGAAAGGAAGTTCTCAAAGGTCCCGAGAAGCGGTATAAAGCTTGTGTTAAAAAACCGGCCAAGTGCGAGTCCGACTCGCGCACCGAGGGTTCTGTACCCTGGAAGGAAAAGTATAAAAAGTTATTTATTTAAATTCGTCGACGGCCTCAGAAACAATAAGACTATGACACAGGATTATCACTGATTTCTAAAAACTGTGCTAGTTACAGACATCGTTTTATTTTTCCTGTAATATTTACTACTTCTATCAACTTGATTTATTCCAGATATTTCGCATAAATAAAAATAATTTATAATGTGCAAATTAAATTCTTTCATAATAGACCTAGTAACCCAATTTTAAAAATTCAACCCCTCACTACACACACCCCCTATTTCAGTGAAAATAACAATATTTTTATAACTATTTCACTTGCAATATAGATGAACAAGCATTATTTAAAACTATTCCAAAGTTCAAGTCGATAGCATTAGTAGTTCCTGAAATAAGCAACTTTGACAAACAGACGGACGGACGGACTAAGTCGCACCGCATGGTTTCATTATTTCCCATTTTTCTACGGAACCCTAAAAACTGATTATGTCACGGGCTTAAGAGATCAGACTAGCTGCTCTAAATCCGGGATTCAGGAATCTAAGAACTAGTTTATTCCAGATAAAGATTTAATGGTCATAAGCTCGTTGTTAGAGCACGTAAAGCGGACGAGACGGGAAAACGCTTGGATAAAGGTATAGACATAGGTATACGTTATTACCGACGATGGGGAGCCCTTGCATGCCTTGTTGGACATCTTCCAACTGATATGAATGCTTTAAGTTTGTATCTTCCTCACACCGCTAAGACTGCATGATCTTGGCTTAGAAACGATTGTCTTTGTAAATAATTAAACCGAAAATTTTAATTAGTCTCAAGAATCAACCGAGTCGGAATGACACACTCAAAATTTCGCGAGCTTCTGGTGGTATAAGCAAAATTACAATTGCAATGTGAATGGAAGTTGACAGATAAGACTGTTTATTTGTTTCCATTTGGCTTCTAATATTTACACGAATGCACGTATTCGACCGCGACGTCGAGTCTGCGAAGTTAGCAAACAAATGACATTAGCATTGCCTTAATCGACACCGCGGGAGCTGTACGGACGGGCCACGCCGCTACACTCAGTGTGTCGGGCTCACTCCACCAGCAATTTTCTTGTTTTGACAATTCCACACAATTTGAATACTGCCATCAGTATTCAGTACCAGCGCCAGTGATTATTTAAATTGTGTACCTTAACGCAAACAGAAAGCTAATCTCTTTTGTTTGACAATTAATTTGGCAACTCGTTTTGTTGCGTAATACAGAATCTTATTATAATCCTGAAATGACAAGCACCTCCTTGATTGTTGGAGAAAGAAAGGCAAACAATTTTATGAAAAAGCTAAGATTCGGTTGAATGGGATCCGTTTTGACTTGAAAGAATAACATTGTTAAAAAAATAACTTTTATTTCTCCGCGCAGCTTTGTCGTCTTGGTTATATTTTCTAGAAATGAACGTGTAATCGTATATATGTTACAATTTATTTCAACTAACGGAAGACACAATTCTTGATAAAGCGTTATATTACAATTTCGCAATGGAGATTGTTTTAAATGAAGGCAATGAGACCACAGGCACTACGGCGCACGCTGCATGCGCGCCCCACTTTATTGGAGGAAAGGAAACATTTATTACATGTTAAGAGCCCCTTTATGTCTATACCGTTGCCAAGGACCTAATAGAGTATAAATGTACGCGGAATGAGAGTACCGACCGAACTCATGTAACCCCGGTAACGGACCTTAAAACTGGTGCACATAGCCCTTCCGTGCCACATTTAAATGAATAAAAAATATTTATGCATGGGAAAACAAACCCTCAGTCGCAATGTTGAGAAACAGCAATATCGATGAATTTTATATTTCGTGACTTTAGTGTCTTCTTCCAATACTTTGGGGAAATTCGTCCCCTTCGGAGGTAGTCTTCAGCCGTTGGGGTACCATTATTGGATTCTGGCATCTGTGCATATAAACTTTGTTTACAAATGAAAAGTTAGAACTGATTTAAATTCTCCCCTGTTCCATTGTTTTTTCTGGTTTTAAGGGGTCTACGGACTTTTATTTCCTTCTTTCCAACACTTCATTGTCCTGATAAAAATTACTTACCTACTAAGTAATACGAAAGTAATAAAAAAAGCACTAGCTTTCTGTAAAATATTGTCGTTATCATAACTTTGGCAATCAAAAGCACTGCAGTATTTACAATAAACGACGCATTTACTAATGTTTTAAGTTTACGATACATTAAACAAATACAAGACAATCCGTGCACCTAGTTTTGACGTTTTAAAAGCACCTATAATTTGGTCTACTTGAAATAAAAAACTTTGACTTTGAATCAAAATAATGTTAAATGGTTTCATCAGATGTTAAGACCATCAACAAACTAACATTAAGAGTTGAAAAAATAATGTTTATTTAAATTAAAACACAAATTATTATGTATTGGCTAGAGCCTTAGTAAGAAGCTTAGTGACGGCCGTCTGGGCTTTAGCCTGGACTATAAATAAGGTTCCACTGTCCAAATATCCAGCGACCAACTAATTGCCACAACTTAATCCACTAAAATAAAATGGGGTCGGAATTAAACTACTCACGTAACGTTACCTTCAAGTGATTTAAATATACGCTTTCTTTGGTTCATTGAAATCTCAGCGGTGAGCTGCGATTTAATAGTAGTTAATGAAAATAAATGAAACAAGATAAATATCCTATATTATGGAGGTATTGGACTGAAATCAAAATGTTATACTTTTCAGTAAAGGATTTCTTTATAATTTATTGTTGCGGTAACACAATGACCTAGAGTTCTAGATGAGAAAATTAAGATCTATTTATTATTGAAGCTTCTCTCTGAAATATTGAAAAACATATTTTCTCTTATTATTTGTAACATCGTGCCTTATTTTCCAATATTTTCCTTCCAATATTTCTCATACAACACTTCAGAAAAAACAATATCACACTTACCAAAACAAATAATCCATTACATTACAATTGACATCTGTATTCGTACTAAGTCGCCGGATATTTTAGATTCGTAGCAGGAAAATCGGAGCCCCCTGTGGTTCGGCAGACGCGCCCCGGGCAGTGGCCGCTTCCGCCGCCGCCACGCTATAAATACGCCGCGCGCCCGCCCCGATTAATCACGGATACCACCTGCGTCTGCCCAGTACACCTGAGAGGGCAAAGCAAAAACATTATGCCAGATTAGTGACGTCACTAAACTAATATCCTTGACGTACTTGGCTTGGTCATGAAATAGGTCAGGAGGTTTCTGCTGTTGTTTGAAAGTTGACAGTTTCAGTTTTTTTGTTTTAATGGACAATGATGGAAATCTACAACATATGTATGGCCAGCATGGGCCATTGTCTTATTTTATAGCGCCCACTGCAGCTGTCGGAAAACAATTTAAGGGGTAAACATCGCTTTTCCCGTTCTTATATGATTGTTTCTTATGTTTGTTGTATATCAACTAAAAATAGACGTGAAGCCCAAAAATAGCCCAGTCTCTTTTTGTTATATGACGTTAGAAAGTGATGGGAATATTTTAAATCGGTGTTTACGTAAGTCTTAGTTTAATGGGCGGATTGGGTCTTATTATAAATGTTTAGACACTTACAGTGGTGGACATATAATTAGAAACACCAAGTGTGACTTTTATTTTTACTACAAATTAACTTGATAATTCATGTTTTATGTATCACATAGGGCTTATACCTATTTATCTATAATGTATCCACATCATGAAGTATTACTATGCCAGTTTTGGAAATATCATACAACCGTTTATGTAAAAATTGGTATACTTAAAAATAAAATGAAGCAGCACAACTTACTAAGGTGGACAACTAATTAGAAACAGAAAAAAAAAAACATTAGCATAAATATGAACAAAGGTAACGAAACAATAAATAGTGAAGTTAAATAGTACAAACGTTTTATAATAAACAATGCATGTTTGGTTGGGAAGCTTCTGCTGTCGATTACAGCTCTACAACGACGTGGCATTGATTCTGTCAATGTTTCATACATTTCCAGGGAATATTTCTTCAAGCTTCTACAAATGCGTCTTAAAGTTGTTGTAGTATAATACTAGTAGTAGTACGATATTAGTGATATGTTTATTGGACAATGTTTTCTTTACAATGTACCACAAACTTAGATTTGATTCAAGTCTGGACTATTTGCAGACCACTCTAACACCGACACTACATTAATCCAAACCAAAGAAACAACTTTAGAGCATTTCTAAGAGACTAATTCGTGTCGGTGTTAGACTGGTCTACAAATAGTCCAGATTTGAATCAAATCTAAGTTTGTGGTACATTGTAAAGAAAACATTGTCCAATAAACATATCACTAATATCGTACTACTACTAGTATTATACTACAACAACTTTAAGACGCATTTGTAGAAGCTTGGAGAAAAATTCCCTGGAAATGTATGAAACATTGATGGAATCAATGCCACGTCGTTGTAGAGCTGTAATCGACAGCAGAGGCTTCCCAACCAAACATGAATTGTTTATTATAAAACGTTTGTACTATTTAACTTCATTATTTATTGTTTCGTTACCTTTGTTCATATTTATGCTAATGTTTTTTTTCTGTTTCTAATTAGTTGTCTACCTTAGTACGTTGTGCTGCTTCATTTTATTTTATAAAGTATACCAGTTTTTACATAAACGGTTGTAAGATATTTCCAAAACTGACATAGTAATACTTAATGATGTGGATACATTATAGATAAATAGGTATAAGCCCTATATGATACGTAAAACATTAATTATCAAGTTAATTTGTAGTAAAAATAAAAGTCACACTTGGTGTTTCTAATTATATGGCCACCACTGTATTAAAACCGTGACTAACATTAAATGCCGTACATGAAAAGTGTTTAAGTCCTGTTAAGTCTAAATAACTGATTAACACGATTTTGTGGTAAGCGGACATTTTTAATGTAAGTCTTCAGTTAGAAGTTCAGTGTTTTATATTAAATCTAGTGATGAAAAGACGGCGTAGCGGCCCTTGATCGGTTTTCATTTAAGAGCGTGTACGCCGTACGGCATTTCATACAAATTTTTAAGTCTTTGATTTTCGTAATGACTGAACCGATTTTGATGAAACTTCACACACATAAGCAAGATGCTTAAGTCTAAAAAGTTACTAGAAAACATTTTCGAAAAGTCTTACTTAAAAAAAGATAATTGGAAATTTCTGTTTGTATGGAAAATTTAAAATTGGTCTAATTTAACTGTGACACTATTTTTCGAAAATGTTTTCTACTAACTTTTTAATCCTATGTATCCTGCTGATGGGTATAAAGTTTCATTAAAATCAGTTCAGTCATATCGAAAAATAAAGACTTGAAAATTTGTATGAAATGCCGAATGGCGTACACGCTCATAAGACCTTCGTGGCTTTAAAGACATGACCATTTATTTCTAGCTTAACAGAGTTACAATATTGAGAATGTATGGCGAGCTAAATTCCAATTTATGAATCCAGTGTAATGTACTGCCTAGACTAGACTTTTCCCAATTATGTTGGGGACAGCTTCCAGTTTAACCAGATGCGGCTGAATACCAGTATTATACACGGAGCGACTACCATCAGACCTCCGCAACCCAGTTACTGGGCATTGCCGATATCCTCAGGTTAGACCGGCTGTCAGACTTTCGGACTTTGACTACCCGTAATGACTATTTAAGGCGAGCTGAACCCTGGCGTGGTAGGTTTTGCTTGTTTTAGAACTCATTTTTGATAGGCAAATTAAAACATTTAGAACCCAAAATAATTTTATATTTTAGGATACATTCCTTCTCTATACCATGTACCCGTTCAATAAACGATGCAATATAGTTTTCTCGATAGAAAAAAATACTGAAGTTACTTCGATTTGCAGTTTTTTTACAAGCAAAATTTCATTTTAAACAAATACTTACTATAATACATTTTCATAATTAATATTAATTTATAGGTAATTAATTTTGGAATCGATTCTACCCGATCGTTTTTTTTTAATTACATTTATATATTTTTTATCGATTTTTTAAAGTGATTTTCGGCCCGCGCGTCGTCGCTTACCCGATTGCCGTCGCTTACCCGATTACCGCGCCAGGGTTCAGCTCGCCTTAACGTGCTCTACGAGGCACGGAGGGTCTCGATGTGTAACGCAAGGTCACCCATCCACGGACTGACCGCAGCAAGCGCAGCTTATCCTTGCAAATCATATGATTCGCGCGATTGTTAATTAACCACGAGTCCATTAAAACCACAGAAATCTAAATAAAGGCCCATACACGATGCAAGTTTCTTGTACATACCAGACAGCGTTGCCAGACGTCCCGATTTTGGCGGGACGTCCCGATTTTGAAATCAAAGTTAAACGTCCCGCGCGGGACACGCTCAGTCCCGCTTTTCGGGGATTAGGTGTACTTTTATTCCTCTGAAGACTCAATTGCCTAATTAAAGAGTAAACCAGACAGTTATTGTTACAGTAACTATTTTCATTAAAATACATTTTCTAGGCCTATTTTTGCTATCTATTGTCATGTAAACATAATTTAAAACTCAAATAAAAAGATAAGTATTTAAAAACTACTAATTATATACTTTTTTTTACTACGTCGTCGAAAGCGACGAAAAAATCCAGCTTTTTTTACTCAAAGTTTCAAAATAACGCTTTGCCAAAAAAAAAAAACTGGCAACGCTGATTCCAGAGCAATTACTGAATGCAATGAACTACGTGCAATATTTGCCGTTCAAGAATTGTAAGCAACTGTTTACACGCGGATGATAAACATAAAATTGAATGCAATTATTGTATTCAAATCTTGAAACGAAATAATTGCTAGTGTCTTTTGTTTACACCAATGCAATTATTCTTAGGAAATTATTGCTTTCAAGTTTTGACTCGTCTACACACAGTCTTGTACGCGCTTGTAACATTTTTTGACGCGTTGCTTCAAGTATTGCATGTATTTGCGTTGACGAATTTTTCATACAATTGTTGAACTTTATAATAATTGTATATGCTGTTTACACCAAGGACAGTATTGAATAGAAACTTGCCCCTGTAGAGCAAGAATGTTATGTGTTATTTAGACGATGCAAGTCATTTATTGCTTCAGTTTTATTGTATGCAACAGGCAAGAAACTTTCATCGTGTAAATGAGGCTTAACATTCTGAATAGATTGATTAAAGTTGTATGTGCGTAAAATACAACCTGTTTGGTCTCATACAACCTGTTAGTTATAGTTGGCCTCCCGGGTATTGTAGCTAATGAAAACCCACATCTTTATCGTCTCAGGAGACTGGTCGATTAGTGGTGTGTTTACAAATCACATTGAAAATAATAGTAAAAGAAATACTGTTTTTTTTTTTGATTCTTTTATTAATAAGGGATTTTCCCCCGATTCAGAACGATTCGATTTCGGTAAGTCGGTTGATTTCGGTAAGCCATCTCTTTTTCTCTTATATAAGAATCGTAGACGGAATGAGATAACAAACTAAATCGGTCGACAACTGCTTATTGAAAAGGTTCTGAATTGGGTGGCCGGTATGGTTTAGAATTTACGTCCAAGTGTCACAGGATTCTCTGCCTTTTCGCCGAAAATTGTTTGCCAGATTTTCACTTGCCAACTAACGTTTCGCAGAATTTTATTTCGCCGAATAATCATTTGCCAATTTATCATATAATTTAGTTTTAGTTCCCAACCTTACAGTTAGCAATTGTACGTTTGGTCTGCTTTTCATAATGACCCTTTTTAAAATGCCAACTTTCAAGTAGCAGAATGTTTTAGTTTGCGTAATATTCATTATTATTAGTTTAGTTTCTACTAAATATCATTTCATTACAATACATTTCGAACAAACATTTTAGCTTTGTAAGGTTGTTTGGGTTTCCAAAGCAGAATCGACGGCGCCCCGCCGTGCGGGGCTCCTATTTCTGTCTGCAGGGTTTAAAGTAACCTAACACGAAGGGGATGACGGGGGCTTCGTTCGCTCGCTTTGTTCGCTCACTTTAGCCCCCGTCATCCCCTTCGAACCTAACCTATCCGTGTCGGGTTGCCTCAAATTCCCGAGCTCGCTTCGCTCGCTCTCGAAATTAAAAGTCAATTTATGTATAATGTTTTTATTTCAAACGTTGTTTATGAGATAAAATGAAAAACATATGAATTGTTTGTCAAATAATATCTTATTAAATAAAAGTTTATCGGATAATTATTTTGCTAAGTGAATTATTTGATAACCTTGTTGTTGTAAAATTATGAAATGACAAATAATGTTTTTGCCAATCATTGCTTGTCAAGTAAAAATTTGTGAATACATTTTTGGTGAACTGGCCGGTCACCAAAAAATGTATGTAAAAATTAGTTTATTTTTTATCATTATAACAATATATTATGAAAAGGGAACTGTTACACTGACAAAACGTCATTCGTCTAATAGTTGTGTGGCCTAGTGAAATGTTTGACATATGATAAATATCCCAAACGTTTTGTGTCATTATAGTAATCAGCTTAACAATAATTCTACCAAATGAAACGTTGTCATACAAAAATTTGCTAATCGTTAGTTGTCAAAGTGAAACATCGGCGAAACGTTGGTTGGCAAGTGATAGTCTGCCAAACAAAGGCAGGATACCTTGTGCCCTTATTGATGTTACACCTTGTATAAGTAAATAAATAAACAACTGGTAAATACTTGATTACAACTGACGATTAAAATAATTAAACTATTAGGAACTATGAGTGTTTGCAGTAAACAGTTTACCAAGATAGTAAGCAATTGACTCGGTAAGACACAATGTTACTGAAAACAGTCCTTATAACCGTCGTATAATTTGTTTACTAAATAAATAGATTTCTTGAAGTATTGAATTGTTATTGTACATAAACATAAACTCACTCCTGTATTCCCCGAAGGGTTGGCAGATGTGTATAGTACACCCACATTTTGCCGTTATGTTTTACGTCCCATGTAATAGAGGGCGAGCCTATTGCCATCGACCGGGGAAACAACTCAGACTCCGGGCTGCTACTGAGAAATTGTCACACGGAAAACCCCAATAACACTTTGCCCGACCTGGGGACCGAACCCATGACCTCATGCTCAGCAGACGCGCTTGCGACCGCTAGAACAATGAGGCAGTCCTTGTTATTGTATTCATAAAATAATCTTGCCGACATAACTTTACATTAAGCGTAGACGCACTGGGAAGATGATCGTTAATGGAGTTTATAATAATATTGTTTCGTGTGTTTATTAAGCACCTAATACAGACAGCTAGTTATTAATGACAACCTAAGTAGTGTAATAACAACTTCTGGTGCTGTGAGTTGCGTGACTGAGTGTTTGTGAACGTGATTTGTGTATGTAACGGCATCCATGATAGTAGGGAACTTCCCTTGAGGGACTTGGAGTAGTGTTTATTTATTTATTTAGTAAATTATTGCCTCTACGCCTTTTTATATGCGTTTTATATGCAGGAGCAGTAGTCTTCTCTCGTGCGAGCTCTATGAGAATAGCTTATATCGTGGTGAAAAGATTAGCCAGTCAGCAAGGTTTGTCGCAATGGTGTCTGCCCAGGCTGCGCTGGATGTACAAAGGTATCTTGTGAAGTAAGTTGTGTGTGAAAGTCCCTCGTGAAGGCTCTTTTCATGCACTCTAAACTAGTTACCAGTTAGGGCAGGAGTACCAACATACAAGTTTTAGTATACACTAAACCTGAATATAGTTTGTTCAGAATCACCAGGAGAATCGATTGACATAGTTTTTACACCACTTTTTTTTTTCATAAATTTCAATTCTCCTTCAATAGGTTTCTACGTATAACAGTGGACGGGAATAGACACCTTGAGGCTTGAGACGGTCCGCTCGGTCAGTTTCCGTGTATTAGACAACCCCTGCATAGCGCATCTCAGGCATTTCACACTTTACTAGGGAAGTTAACGCGACATAAAGTAAGGTGTAACTTGGAGATTTGTTAAAAAAAAACACATTCAGGCAGTTCTGATGAAAATCTTGTTAGAGTGTCTCGGTTTTTGTATATACTAAAAATAAAGTTGTGTATCACAGAATAATTAAATAGGCCATTGTATCGTACTTACACTGCGAAGAAAATGAATGGCCAGATTATACAGGGCGTCCCACGACTTTGCCACATGGAGGGAAAGTACCTTAAATACTGTCGATAGAAAAAAATGCTGAATGAAGACTTCATTTTTATTTTAAAAACAATACGAACTGCATTCAAAGAATTTTAAATAATCACCTGTCTGAACCGGGAATCGAACCCGCTAAATGTGAAAACAAAAAAAACTGTAATTTTATTGTACTGATCGAAAGGCTTGATCAGATACATTTATTTATTCTAAGTAACATAGCATCTAAAATAAAAGGAAGACCATGAAATTTAACATTTGATTTAAAATTTTGTTCAGAATAATGAATAGCATTTTCTCTATGTCGCGCTTTTAAAAAACTGGCTCTATGTACTACTTTCTGCTTTTTTACTATTTCAAAGTATTATTTCAACTATTCACCATGAAAAAATTAAATAAATCGACGGTAAGTGAGATTATTAAAAGAGTTACAATTTGTATACAATAGGAAGAGACACATTTTGAGCATTTAATAAATTAAATTGTTTGTAAGTTGCACAGTTAAACGTGTCTTATTATTTCAAATAAATGTTAAATTTCACGGTGTTCCTTTTATTTTAGATGCTATGTTATTTAGAAGAAATAAATGTATTTGATCGAGCCTTTCGATTAGTATAATAAAATTACAGTTTTTTTTGTTTTCACATTTAGCGGGTTCGATTCCCGGATTAGACAGGTGATTATTTAAAATTCTTTGAATGCAGTTCGTATTGTTTTTAAAATAAAAATGAAGTTTTCATTCAGTATTTTTTTTCTATCTACAGTATTTAAGCTACTTCCCCTCCATGTGGCAAAGTCGTGGGACGCCCTGTATATTGTTAATGTGCAGAATTGGGGTGCATTAAAAGAACCTCCACGTGAGTGACGATACTCAAGTACGTCCGGTGCAAACCTTGCTGACCGACTAATCTTTTTAACACGGCATGAGCTGTTCTTGTATAGCTCAACTGGACACGACAGAAGAAGAAGAATGAAGAATTGACAGAAGAAAACAAACAGCTTTACGAAGATAAATGTACGTATTTGGGTGTTTGTGTATGTAAACGCATCTACAGGAGAAATCAAAGAGGAAGAAATATAAAAAAATAGCCTCTCTTAAAGTATGCAATGGATTACAGAAACACAGAGTGCCACAGTCAGAGAGATTGTACTCAAAAAGAGCATACAATTTTAACACGGTCGATATAGGAGCGCTCCGGAAAATTTGCAGAGTCACACTCACAGACCGCATAAGAATTGAAAAGCTATGAGAACGGAACGGAAAAGCGGTGTGGAACAGAGAGTTAGAACAGAATAAAAATATACGTAACAGGTAGGTATTGTAAAAAAACAATTGGAATATTGATACGAGTGAAAACTGGAGATATCGTGTATTATACAGACTGGTAATTTGAGATGGGGCATGAAGGTCCTAAATATTTTGCCACAACGATTAAGGTGGTTGCCCTTATTGCTACCCCATCTCAAATAAGTTTTTTTTGAGATTTCTGACGTTTCTAGTACTCCAACCTCAGTTAGTCCGCAAGAGTCTTTTGATCCTTATGGGAAACAGGATGATTGGCACCATAAAAATGTTTTGTGAAAACTACCCTTTTTCTTGCTGACTGTACATTTTTGTTTTTAAATCTGTGAATGCATATCGTAATTATTCCAACGTTTTCCTGTAGCTACAATGGTTGAGGTTCCTTCATGGCCCATCTCAAATTAACACACTGTATTATACTAAAGGGGAGCTATGAGAGGTATTGTTTTTAGCCTGTAATGTTTTTATTAAATGTGAAGCTACATTTACAATTCGCATTGTACATCTTTTAAAGAAAGAAAATACATTTTATTCAGCCACGGACACAATGACAGCATAAACAATAAAACATAAAAAGAATAAAACATACTGCTGTCGAGCATGGCCATACTGAATGTTTTTAAGAATCTGATTGTTGAGAAATCTTTGTAAAATACTTAAAAACTTAGTATGCCCTTGATTTTCTTTGCCTGTCTTGTGAAGATAAACTTACTTGAAATATAATATAACTAGCTTTTTCCCGCGGCTTCGCTCGCGTTAATTTAGAATTTGACGATCAATAAATTCGGGTTGTATTAGGTACAATAATATAATTCAATCATGATTCTAAAAACACGTGGCGCCATCTATTATCGCTATTGTTGTTTTCCTCGGGAACTTTATTTTTTTTCGGAATGAAAGGTACCCTATGTCCGTTTCTGTACACCTGACAATGTATATGCAAAATTTCAGAATAATCCGTTCAGTGGTTTAGGCGTGAAAAGGTAACAAACAAACAAACTTACTTTCGCATTTATAATAATATTAAGTTAGGGTAGTTAGGATATTGAAATATTATTAGTTAAGTCAGTAGACAGATAAAAACGTATCGTATCTAAGAATGATGATTTTCCAGGTCGATTTCGGCCACAGGGACGACTTCCGGTAGCACGTCAACTCGAGCTTAGCCAAAATGTATCTATTAGGTTTAGGTGAATGTAAGTCGAAAAACCAAACTAGTAACCTATAAACAAACCGCCAAGAAATCTCATTACCTTTGGCCGTAGTTACGCAGATTGAATCACGTTAGTAAATAAGTTTACAAGAAAAACATAGGGATGCAAAAAGAAAAATCTTCTAGCGAGTATCCCCTACAGATTCGTCGCTGGCAAGTTTCCGATAGAGGTGCACTTACGTTGGTATAAATAAATAGGTTGGGGCAGCCCTAGCTCCTCACTGGGGCAATTAATCAAGTTGACCACCTGCTCCCTGTACTCTTATACCACGTGGACAATACTGTGTTACTGTGTGGTGCCAATTAGAAGTAGCATAATGAGTTTTGAGAAAAATGCGGAAAATTGTGGTTTCATTATTTTTTTACAGTTCATATACAAGGTTAGTCGGATAGGGGATACTAATACGAAAGGGTGATAAAGTACCTATAATAATGAATACCTTTTATTGTGCCACTTTCCCCAAAAGTCAATAGTTTACGAGAATTTGCTGCTCAAAGATTTCATGAAAATACGCTAAAATCTATCAATCCTTAGCTATGATTAGCTAGCAGTGTTTACATTTTGGGTCATATTTGGGGTCACGGATTATATGCTCCGTTGTTTGCATTGTTTTTTTTTAAGAACTAAAATAAAAACAATTTTGCATGGAAATGAAAGTTACCGATTTTGAAATGTTAACCCTTGCTTTTAAACAGCCATCAGTGATACTAGAAGTGGCCCGCGGATTAGTACCCCCTTTCCGACTAACCTTGTATACTTACGAGTACCTATGTGTATTTTAATTAAAAAAACGAATTGATATTGTGATACAAAAAAAAATACTTAATATAATATATTATTCTGGAGGAAAGGTATTAGATATATTGTGATAAGCAGTGATCGGAAAAAGGTGAGCTAATTTACCTAAACTTCAAAGAACAGAGACAAAAACTGGAGACTTCCTTACGACAACATTTTTTTTCGTGAAAATTATTCCGGGTTTCGGGACATCACTAAAGTACATTTAATATTAATGTTAATAGTACAGAAAACAATTAAATTCGTTTCCTATTTTTGTTTCCAAAAATTGACACAAAACCAGATGACACTTTTTTCATTGTTTTTAAAAAGAGATTGTTTATTGTTTTCAAAAAAGGAAATTGTTTTATTTTTTGAAAACAAATGAAAGACAATCTACGAGAAAATTCTCCCGAAAAAAAAATGTTGTCGTAAGGAAGTCTCCAGTTTTTGTCTCTGTTCTTTGAAATTTAGGTAAATTAGCTCACCCTTTTCCGATCACTGGTGATAAGTTATACTTACGTGCGAAAGTAGTACTTAAATCTCAGTAATTAATAAACTTAACCAGTAAACTTGTAATTTAAGAGGTAGGCCGTAGGTTGTATCCGAGGTAAGCGGTAAATATAAATTAATGTTTTAATATTATTCTTAGTTATAGGTATTTAAGGTTTTAAAAGCTTGCTACACTCGTAAATAATTCTGTGTTATTATAGCTTTTGACAAATAATGACTACAAGAATATTCAAAGTGTATTTAAAGCGCACCGACGTAAAGAGCTTGTAGCTTACCTCAGCATTTTACAAAAAAATAACAGACTCACAACACACGGGAGCTTCTTTATATACAAATACTAAGATTTACATTTGCTTCGAGAATAAGAAGCAGACTAGTCCGTACATACATAAGTTATACACGCTTTGTGTCCATCTGCATTTCTGCAGCGGTAGCGCAGACGCTCGTAAATAATCCTTTGGACCTGAAAAACGTTTCAGTGAATCCAATAAAATACGTATCCGCAGAGACTACGCCGCAGCGAGCTCGTTACCACGCCTAGACGATTTATTGAGATTTGAAGGCTGAAATATTGTAGGTGTTCCATTTTAAACTCTTTTATGAAATACAACTATTCAACCTGGCTTAGAATTCAATTTGCACCGCTGAGGTACACGGAAATGAAATGCTTCTGATAAAAGTCTAAAACAGAGCATTACGACGATGGTAAGATTCTGAGATTGTTTTTGTCTATCATTTCCTAATTTAATAATACTATACATATAGATACATAGATATAATAAAGAATTCTGTTATTAAAAATTACATTAACATTTATTAGGCAGTATTTATTAGTAAGTATTTTCCTAAAAGTGTTTCCTTTGAACGAGAAAATTCAATTATTATCAGTGCTGTCCAATTAATTTCCGGCGGCGCCGGGGCTGATAGTGTCGAGTAAATTATAAATTATCGAAGCAATAATTTTATACTGTACCCATTTGACTCTTATTATGAAACAAACCATGACCAATATCCAAAAAGTTTTATAAAATTACACTGTATCAAATACACATAATGTTAAAGACATCATTAGGGCAACCTGCCTAAAACCACCAACGTCACCAATGATATCAAAACTTTTAGGTCACGCGATAAAAGAAAATTGCACTTTTTCTTTTCCGAATGACAGTGAGGACGAGTTGGTCTAATTTGACAGCTTAACGACCACCGAACCACGTTTAGCTCGAAAATGGAGCGAAAGCTTCACGTAAATGTGTTTCCATCGGGCTCTTTGAACAAACGTTATTTTAGAGCTTATTTACATTTAGTATCGAAGCGCCAGTTAGCTGCCATATAATTACACACGGCGCCGTACAAAGCGAGCGGGACTAAAATATATTCTGCTTAATCTTCATTATGAATGTGAAATCCGTTCATGGCCTGAGGCCGCCACTCGCGTTTCATGTGACATGGGACACAATGTAGTAAAGATAAGGTGTCCCCTTCCAAGCCACTGAGTCTATTGTCGATCTCTTACGCAGCTCGGCATGTTAAAAGGAGCGCCCCGATAGCTCGACCGTTACAAAGCACCCATTTTTATATGAAGATATAAATTATAACATAACTAGCAGATAATTACTTTCCCCGTTCTGCTCAAAGCCACAAAAGATATGACATATCGCGCCAATCTGTACAAGGTTACGTTACGAGTAATGTAAGTGAAGAAAATTTTGGTAGCAATAAAAATGATAAGTGAAATAAAAATTAGACGGCATAGTTCTTCTTTAGTGAAAATGGCTTCCTTTAGATAGAGAAAACGTATAATGGAATGCAATAACTCTTGACCGGGTGTGCGAAGAAATAACACTGTGTCATATTTCACAACCCTCCAACATTTTTATAAAAGCGGACCATCTGCTTTTGACCCCTCATTCTTTTTGTTTCTCGAATTATTTCTGTATAAGTAAAATATTAGATATCAGCGGATATAAGTTTTCCGGTGCACGTTCCAAGCCAATTGGTATGTGTACAGCGTTTTTTGTTTATTACTTGTGTTCTAAACTGTGTGTAACATCTACTAATAACGATTATAATTTCATTATTACCGATATTACGCCTAAAAATTATCTAGGTAGTAAGTAGGTACCTTCGTAAATTATTTTAAGCGTATTGTCATCAATTCTATAGATAGAGTGGATGTAAATTATTATGATGTAAAATGGAATTTTACGACACGTTTGGTGCAGTGGCTAAGCGATTAGCTTCTGCGTGGGTCGTTGGTTCGATTACCGCACGGAATAAATATTTGATAGTTGTTCCGCGTCTGGCCGTTTGTACAGTCGAGTTCATTAATATATTGGCACTGTCAAGGATTCAAAATATTGTGAGCGTTGGAATGCTCAATATATTCTATAGAACCTATAGATCAAAAATATGTCCTCATGTGAACGGTTCAATAATATATGCTGTGCATTAGGCAATAATTTGTGATCACCATTTTCAACAAAAATATCTAAATTGTATTGGCTTCAATAATATCTGAGCAGGCTAAGCTTCTTAATTATCTCTGCATGCATGAGAAAGTCAATTATATGGTCGAACAAATAAGATCTAGTTTATATTGTTACAGAAATGACAGTAGTTTCCATTGTTTTCCAAGCGTTCGCTTTTTGAAGTTTTTTAAAATGAGTTTCTTTCTATGTTCCAGTTTTCTTACGGCTTGGCCATTTAAGAATTGTAAAAAAATTGAGGGGGCCAGCTATCATCTTTATACAGGGTGATAACGAATTCGTGTAATTCCTTAAAACCACATGATCTACTACTGGTGTAGACAGGCCCCGCATGGGATTTAGCTTGATTAAAAATAAAAAAGTAAAAATCTTTTTTTTTCATGCGTCTTTATACAGGGTGTTAACGAATTCGTGTAATTCCTTAAAACCACATGATCTACTACTGATGTAGACAGGCCCCGCACGGGATTTAGCTTGATTAAAAATAAAAAAATAAAATTCTTTTTTTTTTCATGCGGCTTTGGTACCGATCGTATCTAAACCACCTAATAAGGATTCAGTAAAAAAATAAGAATTAATTTTTTTGCAAAAAAATTTTTTTATTTTTGTGAACATTCCGATGCCACGCATAAATTAATGAAAGCACGGCGACACGGCTGGCAGGCACGACTAACGCGATATCGCTCTTTGCAGTCAGATAACTCAAGGCTCTAAAAAGACTCAGAAATTGAAAACCAAAAATTTTTAAACAATTTTTTTTTTCATTGATTTTCGAAAATTCCCATTTAGGGTTAATCTGTGTCACCAGTAGATCACGAGGTTTGAAGGAATTACACGATTTCGTTAACACCCTGTATATGTATGTTTATGGATAATAAGGATTCAGTAAAAAAATAAAAACTTTTTTTTTGCAAAAGTTTAATTTTATTTAAGTGAACATTTCGATGCCACGCATAAATTAACGACATCATGGCGACACGGCGACACGGCTGGCAGGCTCGACTAACACGATATCGCTCTTTGCAGTTAGATAATTCAAGGCTCTAAAATGACTTAGAAATAGAAAATTAAGATTTCTTTTTTATTTATTTTTTAGTTGATTTTCAAAAATTCCCATTTAGGGTTAATCTGTGTCACCCTTAGATCACGTGGTTTGAAGGAATTATACGAATTCGTTAGCACCCTGTATAGCAACATGATTCAACCTAAAGTTTGATAATTTTGCCATATCTTTTGTATTCATGCGTGCATACATAATTATGAATCCTACACTGTTCAGATAATATAATCTTAAAGTTGTTTATTATAATAATGTACCTTTGGCTGTATACATGTTACTGAGAAAAAGCAGTCACATATTAATGAATCTAAATGTTGACCACAATTTAATGATGCTTAGAGTTGTCACAATATTATGAACTTTTTAACGTCCATATACAGGGCGTCCCACGACTTTGCCACATGGAGGGGAAGTACCTTAAATACTGTAGATAGAACAATTTACTGAATGAAGACTTCATTTTTATTTTAAAAACAATACGAACTGCATTCAAAGAATTTTAAATAATCACCTGTCTGAACCGGGAATCGAACCCGCTAAATGTGAAAACAAAAAAAAACTGTAATTTTAATGTACTAATCGAAAGGTTCGATCAGATACATTTATTTCTTCAAAATAACATAGCATCTAAAATAAAAGGAACACCATGAAATTTAACATTTATTTGAAATAATAAGACACGTTTAGCTGTGCAACTTGCAAACAATTTAATTTATTAAATGCTCATAATGTGTCTCTTCCTATTGTATACAAATTGTAACTCTTCTAATAATCTCGCTTACCGTTGATTTATTTATTTTTTCATAGTAAATATTTGAAATAATACTTTGAAATAGTACTTAATAAAGCAGAAAGTAGTACATAAAACCAGTTGTTATAAGCACGACATAGAGAGAATGCTATTCATTATTCTGAACAAAATTTTAAATTAAATGTTAGATTTCATGGTGTTCCTTTTATTTTAGATGCTATGTTATTTAGAAGAAATAAATGTATCTGATTAAACCTTTCGATTAGTACAATAAAATTACAGGTTTTTTTGTTTTCACATTTAGCGGGTTCGGTTCCCGGTTCAGACAGGTGATTATTTAAAATTCTTTGAATGCAGTTCGTATTGTTTTTAAAATAAAAATGAAGTCCTCATTCAGTAAATTTTTCTATCTACAGTATTTAAGGTACTTCCCCTCCATGTGGCAAAGTCGTGGGACGCCCTGTATTTTTGAAGCCTGGAAGGGCCAATATATTAATGAACTCGACTGTACATGTGAAGATTTTTGTCTTTAAACGCACCCACGATACAGAAGAAATCAAAGGGCTCGCCCACGGCGACTTTTTGTAGCGATGCTGTCGCGCGTTTTGTAATCGCGCTTCTGCATCGCTACTGAATCTACTACTATCGCTACAGAATCTGGTCGAAGGTACACAGCCAACGACAGCATCGCGGCTGTATCGATACACATGCGCGACAGCATCGCTACAAAAAGTCGCCGTGGGCGTGGTCTCAAAGAGGGGACCACGTTTAAAAAAAACCGGCCAAGTGCGAGTCGGACACGCGCACGAAGGGTTCCGTACCGTTATCTATAAAAACGGCAAAAAATCATGTCTATTGTACGGGAGCCCCCCTTAAATACTTGTTTTATTTTAATTTAATCATTAATTTTTTGAGTGAATATATAACTAAATATTCTGTGAATATTTCAAGCGTCTAGCTGTTGCCGTTATCAATATCGAACAACAACGACGACGAGCAACGAACAACGAGCAAAAAAATCACGTTTATTGTATGAGAGCCCCCTCAAATATTTGTTTTATTCTGTTTTTTAGTATTTGTTGTTATAGCGGCAACAGAAATACATCATCTGTGAAAATTTCAACTGTCTAACTATCACGGTTCATGAGATACAGCCTGGTGACAGACGGACAGACAGACGGACAGACGGACAGCGGAGCCTTAGTAATAGGGTCCCGTTTTACCTTTTTGGGTACGGAACCCTAAAAAGAAGTAAGAAATAAGAAAAACAAAATTTCAAAGAATCTGTTGAATATGAATAGCAAACTTATTTAATACGTTTGCTTCCTTTGCTTATTTAATGGTTTAATATTTCTAGAAAACTTTATGTAAGTATCTTTTTTGGTTTTAACAAAGAGTTTTCCAACGAGTACACGGGTACACGTACCGTTTCCACAAACCTGTTTAGAGTTAGAGATTTACTTGGATCTTGTACGTTAGCCGACCCCCTCGCACGAACATCCGCCACAATCTGCATTCTAGGTACGTATGTGTTTCGTCCAGCGCGGTGCCCGCTTTGTCACTGCTATTGAGTTACCCGTGGGCACCCGTTCAACCGACATTCCAGTCATTTTAATTTCAATTGCTTAAATTGAATTATCAGTAGCGTAGCTTTTAGATTTTGTACCTAAACTTTTTAATGTTCAGAATTTTCTCATTTTTAACCTTAAATTATTTCACAATACACAAGTTTGTATATTTCTGAGCCATTTCAAAATATATTGAGTAATAACTATTTTACTTTATAAAGAAAGCACAAATGTTTACTTTTATATTTTCAACCCTGAATAGTTTTATGTCATCCAGAAAAGAAAATCTAAGGGGCGAGCGTTCCTCGTGTCCATAAAAAACTTCTGTGGAGTGAACGTGTAAGGAATACTCGTAAGCGTCACAGGAACCGGGGTGACTGCGGTCATTCCGCTAAACGAAGATCAGAATCGCAAGCTGTTAGCATAGAGATTGCGATCGAATGAATGCCGCCCCAAGTATTCCATCCCGAAATCGAGGGGCTCCGAATATTGCGGCCGCCCGATACAGCCCTTTTTGACTCTACTAACATTCCGCCGCGGTACTAAGCCGCCCTTTGATTTTCTTTATATCTTAAAATACTTTCAAATTTTACGAATTTACATACGCATTTCCCCTGACGACAATTTATAGCCACTAAAATGTCTACATATTAGCATTTTTGGATGATAAAGTGGCCGGGCATCAATCCATGGAGGCTCTACAAAAGAAATGACAAGTTTTACTGGAAAAAATATGACCAGTGAAATATTTGAAACCATCGATTGTTTTGTATTGAGAAACACTTTCTATGTAATTTGATCGATGGCCTTTTGTCCATTAGGGACCTTTTAAAAGTTGTCGTTTGATTTCATTGTGTACTTCAACAATAATCACGAAGTTCTTTGTTCAAGAACTTTTGGTTTTCCAAGAAAAAATAAATAACCATTAATCATGCAAATGTTTTGTTTCGAGATTTATTTTATTTATTAAACGAAGGGTGAAACTGAAAGACGCCGAGATTCTGTAGCTTATGTATCGTGACTTGAAATTTGACTATTAATAAATTGGCTTACTGGTAGAGGGTGCTCGTGTTTTTCTGCTGTATTTTTTGTGGCGCTCAAAATCAGATCGTAGATATAAGATTGGTGTGGGGCGGCGCGACGCGGCGCGATCGCGAGGCGAGGTTGCAGAAGGTGCCAATATATTTCCTGACGGTTGAACGGTCAGGTAATTGTGGCTGAAACTTATCTCAAGGGGCGGACGTGAGCGGAATACCAAATGGTTTTCAGGTCTTGCAAATTATAAACGTTGTCCTCAATGTTTAGCCCCCTCGGTATCTACATACACCAAATGAGCGTCGACTAAATGAATCCCGCATAATTTATCTGTAGCTCGCAAAGGGCATATCAGATTCGTTGGTTTTTGTTATTTTAATTTTTATGCTCAACTTTATGATAAAACCACTCAGTGAATTTTGTTTAAGTGTTTATTTTTATCGCCTTAAATTTATTAGATGAAACAGAGAAACATTGGTCACTGAAAACCTTGTATACTATATTTAGCAAATGCTCTTCTTGCATGCAATCTTTTCACATTTTACGGCTTCTATTTTGACACAAAAGTTAGGCTCTCAATCATTCAACGTCCATAATTTATCTAGCGGTCAACAAAGTTGCCAGTGCAACTGTGCTAAAGTTAAAATTCAATGCTGGACGGAGTCCGCCACTTCACCCAGTCCTGCACCTTACAGTACCTAAGTTATCCAACAATAAATATTAACTAACATTCAAAATCACGCCTGTATTCCCTGAAGGGTTGTGCAGAGGTGTATAGCATACCCTCATTTCGCCGTTATGTTTAAGTCCCATGTAATAGGGGACGAGCCTATTGCCATCAATCGGGCACAAATCCAGACTCCAGGCTGCTACTGACAAATCCCACACGCAAAAACCTCAATAACACTTTGCCCGATCTGGGAATCGAACCCAGGACCTCACACTCAGCAGTCACGTTTGCGACTAATCGAACAACGAGGTAGTCAAATAAAATAAACATAAAGTGAATACTGAATTATGTTCATCAGCCAAACCTAGAAACCATAATAAATAATGATCATCACTATCTAGACACCTACTCGTTATTCTAACACGTCTGGCTTTATATCAACAAAATTTAAACAGTAACAAAATAAGGAATACCTACCTAATAAAAGGAGCTTGTACGCGAGTATCTTAATAATCATAATTTAATCAAAATGCTAAAAAAACTGAATTACACTGCTCTACAGTCACCTAAAGAATTTCTTTTAGAGTAAGCCTGGCAGGTGATATTTTTATTTTCTTAACAAGTCGCCGCGACTCCCAGTCGAGTATCAAAGGTTGAAACTGTTGCCTGAATCTCACTGACGTAGACTTTGTTCAAGTTATTTACTTTAGAGCGCGCTCATTAGCTAAATGACCGTGCTTTATTGAAAGAGTAATCAAAAGTGGAATGGAACGAACTACGTAGCGTTGCATCTCTGATTCAGAAGCGACTTGTCGAAAATGTGTTTCTGCCATGAATTGCATTAGTGGATGTATATTTACTCATGTGTAATTAGGTACTAACGACACAAAGTCCTAAAAGGTCACAAAGGCCCTTTTAGAAAGAGGTTGTCTCGCTGTAGATTACAAAGGACGGAGTAGATAGACGAGCCGATGCATTTCCAGAGAAGTCTTCTGTTGAACGGGCATTTGCAACTGATTGTTCCTGGAGAGATGATGAAGGTGAATATGGAATGACCATTATTGGCACTTAGCAAGTAGGTTGCTAATCGCAGTGTAATTTTGATTCTCACGTGGCTGCTGTATCTTGCTTGGCCCTTTTTAGGGTCCGTAGCTGCGATTCTGCAGATTTGTGAAAGGCTGTTGCTTGCTTTGGAAGAGGTTGATTAGGAGCAACATTGATTCCTCTGTTGTGAGAGGCAGTGCCGGTGGAACTGTACAGCGTTTCCCCGATGTCTACAAATTAGGAGGTCCACGAAAAGTGCACTAAAGACTCGAAAAAAAATGGTTAAAAAAATACCACCTCTTAGCTCCCTTCTATGATACATAAGTACTTATCCGAAGAGAAAGAATGACCTGTGGTTGTCAGCGAGCACATGAAAAATATGCATCCATGTACTCAACTTTCAATTAAAGCTGCAAATTGCAAAGGAAGGCAAACAAACAAAAAGATAAGTTTCATTGCCTAAGTTCTTTAATGGACCGGCCATGGCGCCGGCGCATGTATATTTTATCTAGATCTTCACTGTACTATTAACTGATATAACAGTCGGAAAGCAGCTTTATTGCTTAAATAATGTCTTTTGATATAAAGTACTTTTAAGCTTCCCAAAGCGCCATTCAAAAGTTTTTATGATTTGTTAACTAAACTACGTCCATATTCGGGAAACGGTACATAAAATATTAATTAAAGTTTAATGCGTGAAAACATGTTCCACGTTGTTTTAAAGTAATTTACATAGCATATTTATAGATTTCTGGGGGGCTCATGGTTAATTAACAAATGCGCGAATTCTTTTTTTTTTCAATAAATGTTACATGCTACACAAATACGGGTATTACACAAATCTTCTGCCAAACTGCAGGACAGTTTGTCGGCAGTGTTCTTGTGGATACAGCTCTTAGTTTACATATCATTATTGCATCATTACAAAGGTAAGGGAATACACATAGTTTTATCACAGTCTACCTATATCTTACTCCTTACAGTCGGTCAACGTAGAACATTGTCGCAGATCAATCGTGCGGGGGGTTGCGGGGTGAAGGAGCGGAGGTTATGTCCCGAGTAGCCATACTGCATACCTGGGACATAACTTCCGCCCCTACATAATTTTGACATTTCATAGGACCTGTCAAATGTATGGGCGTTGACCCACTGTATGTAGTAAGTAGATACACTGTGGTTTTATTCTGATAAGGACACATCGCCTTGTATTTTTAGTGCACCGTATGCTCACACAGACGTACGCACCACGCCTAACTGCACATGTGTACAGCTCGAGTATGTACTGGAGCTGCCCAGATTCGGGAGGTTAAACTGCGCTTGCCGGGGTCAGTCCTTATATGAGTGACCGTTCGTTACACATCGAGACCCCTCCGAGCTTCGGAAAGCACGTTAAGCCGTCTCGGTCTCGGGTGTCATAGGAATACTTATGACAGTAGTTACGGGTAGGCAAAAGCCCGAAAGTCCAACAACCGGTCTATCCTTAGGATATCGGCATTTGCCCAGTAACTGGGTTGCTGGAGGTCTGATGGCAGTCGTTCCGTGTAAAAAATCGGTATTCAGCTGCGTCTGGTTAGTCAAGAAGCTGACCCCAACAGAGATTTATAGATTTTTATACATATTTATAATAATAATTTAGACAGTGCGTAGTATATTGTTGTGGTACAATAGGTTTGATGTGTCCTTGAACAAACAATAAATAATACAAAAAATAACAATTTCTTTCATCGCTGTCTACTTATTATAAGCTACTAGCGACCCGCCCCGGCTTCGCTCGGATGCAATGTATTATACATATAAACCCTCCTCTTGAATTACTCTATCTATTAAAAAACCGCATCAAAATCCGTTGCGTAGTTTTAAAGATCTAAGCACACATAAGGACAGGCAGACAGCGAGAAGCGACTTTGTTATAAACTATGCAGTTATAAGCTAAGTATAAGTTTTGATGAATTCTTTACTTATTTAACTATAGATTTATCGAAAAATAAATTGTATTGTCTACACAGAGTAAAATATTGCACAGTAGAACCTAGATACAAGATAGGCCTTCATGAAGCAATTAAACTGACGACCTCCAAACCCACAGATGGATCTGATGATAGATTGCTGGGTGTACGGTAGGCTTAAGTGGGACAAGAACATTGTGTAGTGCACTGCACCTCAGTAATTACTGACACGGCTCTGTAAATTGAACAACAGATTAACTGATCAGTCTAACTTTTTTTTACCTAACCTTACAGGTAGATTATTATCAGCATTTTACACGAAGCGACTACCATCTCGACGGTTCCTACGTACAACCCCCTAAGTGGTAGATCCGTGGTGCAGGTTTTGTTTTCGTGACCTTCAGACCTATGGTGGCCTAGCTAGCTATCTTAGTTTAACAAAAATAATTATAAGTTGGTAAATTGTACTTTAAATCCACACACTACATTTCCCATAACTACAAAATTTACTAAAATTTTTAATATACGACAATAGTAGTGGTTATCCAGTAATTTTACGTTGGATACTGTGCAATATTTCCCAAAAAATGTTAGCTGTAAATGGCAATTACGACTTTGATTAAAGACTACCACGTAAAAGCCTATATGTACCACTTAAGCTAATTGCAATAAGGATGACTCCGATGTATAAATAAGTAGGTGAAGAAAAAATACACTAAAAGTGACTTGTAAAAGTCTATAATTATCACTTAAGGTATTTGCAATAGTAATGATTCCGATGTATAAGTGTAAAAGCGACTTTTATGGTGTATATTTTTAATAAAATATTTCACATATTAAACCTTTATACCAAACATGAGTTTACGTTAAGTAGATCATGATATACACGTGTTTGAAACTTTGAAACGCTCTCCTGTAAAATTTGTCATTTGTAGTAAGGGGATTGTACGTAGGGACCGTCGATTCTGTCCTCTGAAACCCTTACTAGAGAATACCGATATACAAGGTGTAAATAAATTCGTGTAATTCTTTCAAACCGCGTGATTTACTGGTGACACTGATTGACCCTGCATATGTTTTTTTCAGAAAGAACAAAAAAAAGCTTTCAAAAAATCAACCATGGTGTCTGAGTAATTTTAGTCCCAAGTTAACAGACTGCGTGGAGCGATATCGCTTTAGTCGTGCCTGACAGCTGTATTGCCGTGCCTTCATTCATTAGTGCATGACATCGAAATTTTCTATCACATGAAATTTTAATTTGGGAAAAAAAAAGTTTATTTTTATTTTCAATCAATCTAAATCTCGTGTGGGGTTAATCTATACCATTAATAGATCATGTGGTTTGAAGGAATTACACGAATTCGTTTACACCCTGTATAAAGGCTGTCCCGAAACAGAACGTCAAGCCTCCGAGCAAATGACAGGGCAATTCATGCTGTTCAGTTTTTTTTTTGTTGTGTATTTGTTTTAAAAAACACATGTAATAGTTAGATTTTCGAGGTAACATTTCATTCATGGTAACTTTGAAACTAGAAAACCATGCAAATTTTTTTTTGTTCTGGAAAATCATTTAAACTACCCTATCATTCTTCCCGGCTGGAGGTTAAGTTTTGGGACAGCCTGTATAGTTAAGACCAGTTTTCAGATTTCGAGGCGTCTGAATACCCGTGTAAACTGTAATAAAAATTCGTAATAACAACTTGGGCCAATTCTACAAACGAAATTAATGACAAATCACCAAACCTAACACTTTAACAGCTTTCTTATACGAAAACTGTCAAAACGTGTAAGTAGTTTGTTTTAGATATGGTTTGGTTACTGCTGGTACCGATGCGATGGCTTAATGTGCACTTCGAGCCACGAGGGATCTTCAAGTTCAATGACACGTTTAATATTAATAAATAATAATTTGATTCACGCACGGAACAAATATTTGTATGGCCTACAGATAGTTGTTCAAAGTCTGAGCGTTTGTGCATGTGAAGATTTGTGTCTGTACACTGATACAGAAGGAAACCTATTGTGGGGCAATGTACTTGAAAAAGAAAAAAATAAGTACAAAAGATTGGCCCCCCACTTTTCTATTAATAGACTTCGTCAATCTTGCAAATCGATCAACCACGCGATTGTTATTAATAGCCTCAATCGTCACCAAACCGAGGTGTCCTAAAAAAACACTAAATCCGAAAAAAAAACCTAATTTAAATATAATTTGATCCAGATATAATTTCTTTGTAATGCAGGGAGGGCGCGGAGGGACGCAGTGGAAACAAAACCGATATACGGTTATTCCCTGACAGCTGAGCTCTTAGGTGATTGTGGCGGAAACTTTTATCGGATGTCGAACGTGAGCGAAATAGCGATTCCCGCGAGTTCACCTGTTTACACCGACAACATGTGCCCTCTAGAAGAGATAAGAATATCACGAGTACCAGGAAATGCGGACGCTTATTTGTAAGCCTGTTTTTAACAGGACGATAAAGTGAGGTATTTGTTTGTGCATTTCGTTTGTGCACTACAATAATAATGATATTGTTTGGTTGGTCTGCTCATTTCAATTACGCAGTTTCAGGAAGGATTATCTTTTCACATATAGAGTGTAATGTAACCTAATTAAATTCGAGTTTAATTATATGGGTGAAATAAAGCAATGTGAGCAGATACAATTATAAAAAAAAACATTGGTTTCAAGAACTTGCACTGTTGCGCTTACAAAGTTACATTTTCCTTCCAGTGTCTATGTCTCTAGTGTAGCTTTTAGCTACCCACACCCAAACATGCCAGTTTACTATCAATAACGCGTCATTTTATCCCATAAACTGTATAAGCCGTATGAAGTATAAAGCTGAACAATTGAATTATTATTTCACCATCAAGTGCTACAGAGTTACGGCGGAATATAATAAACAATTGTGTTTTAACAGTTGCGTATTATTTGCATAATCCATTTTATTCTGGGAATTTTGCCAAGTTACAAACATTAACTTCAAGTGACTCAATGCTTAAAGTGAATAAATTAAGTATTTAGCATTCACTATTATATAAAACGTCCCGCTAAAATACCTGCCAAAATTTTAAGGGATTGTTCAGAATTTATAAGTAACGACGTCTGTTTAAAAACAAACATTGCAAACAACTTAATGCGACTTAAAAGGGAAAAATTATTACAAATACTACATGCAGCTGATTGCGGTAGGAACGCTTGCGGGCGAGCGACGTCAGTGAACTTCTATCAAAACACAACATTTTACAAAACACTTGATGATGAACTTTGTAACATAAAGGATACACGGCGACACAATACATTACACTCGACATTCAGTGTCGATACCGAGTGTCGTAGTGTGTACATCGCCTTTACAGTGAGTAGCGCATTAACTCGGCTTTAATTTCAGTGTCGCGATTGCATTGTGTCGAATGTCAGTGTCACCGTGTATACGTAACATAAGGATGGTTTTACACTAAAAATATGTTATTTTCGTCATAGATATGACACAATGAAAAAAAGTAATTGTTTAATTTTGAACAGACCTCATTCTTTACAAATCTGAATAATCCCTTCATTAAAGTTTAGGCAAGTATTTTGATAGGACCATAAACACATAAAGACTTAAAGTATAATTGCTGCCAAAAGTCACAAAACTAAATCATTTGCATATTTTTTAAATTATAATTTAATTTATTCAAGCCAAGGTAATCTTTTGCAGGAGACATCGTCTCATATCGATCATATCATGTCGGCTGCATATTGGAGGTAGAGCCAATAAAATATCGATATCATTCATCGCATTGCATATCACGTTTCGTTTATGCTTGTTATACGCCTGCAGTCCTTTTGTATCCCTTCTATTACACGGTAAAATCTTTTCTAGAACCTTAAACATTAATATCCATCTGATGTATTCCCTTATTTTCGAGAAAATTAAAATTAAATATAAGCCTATTGCCATTTATTGAGCACATTACCAAACTTAGACTGTACTTGCAAGTTTCTTCACATGAAACATCAAAACATTAAAGTAGTAATCAAAATTTAGGTAATTTTGTGCTCACTATTCAAATGAGGTAACTACTATCAACGGTGTCCAAATGCAAGACGAATGACAACTATACTACCTAATGTACATTCAAAATTCATCTACATTCTGGCTAACTTTTCGGAAAGTCGGGCTTGGCAGTGTAAATAGTATGATACATATTTCAGTAGGGCTGGGATTGCGTATTAAATAACTTGTCCGTTTTAGAAATAAATATTTGAAACTATGATTTCTGTCTGTGTATTTACCATTTCGTCCACAGCTCTTCGTAAAGAGTAAGTAACCAAATATGGAATACTATCTCTAATATGGAATAGTATCTCTAATTAAGGAACAACAATCATAATTAATTGTTATCCCATATTGGGGATACTATTCGATATTTGGTTACTTTCCCTCTACTCTTTTCTTTAAGTGTTATACGATCTTGTATGTAATAGAACAGCAACAGCATCCACCCTTGCTTCGTTTATAGAATCGCGGGATCCGACGAGCACTCCACTACGTCTTCCGGCGAGTACCGTCATACATACAACACTAACACAAAAAATACGCGTAAAAACGTTCTTATATATCGTCATATTTATATTTGAATTGACCGTTTTTCGCCTCACATCATGCTAAGCTCCGCGTCTCTTTATACAAAGCCTCATATGGACAACATCGCCCAAGCATTTGCCGGGCGCGCTGATAAAATTTTTACTCCCAAAATCACTTATTGTTATAGTTCTAGTCATCATAATTTATTATAGTGTGGGACCGAAATACATAATTCCAAAAACAAAATGAAACTTCTACTATATTAAAAAATCTTTGTACGAAAACATAGCTTATCCACATTTTCCTATTTTATACTTATAGCTTCAAGCGAGCAAAAGAGAATAGTATTTCCCGAGATCCCAAGTATTACGGCTCGGTAAAATGTACGGCCCATGCACAGTGCAGCTCGGAGCAACTCGAGTGAGACGTAGGTGAGGGCGGGTGTTCTCTTTCGATCGCGGGAGCTCAAGATATCTGTAATGGCCACTCGAGCTATCTGCTCAACCGTTATTCTCAACAAATCTTCCATATTGCGGCCAACCGGAGCTCAATCAATACTGTGCAATGCGCGTATAGTTTGTTTTCTATTTTGAATTTGTTTACCACGGCTTCAGTCACGACGTGTTTTGCTGTGTTGCAGTTTTGAACTGAATACCAATATTTTCGTACTTAAGTCTTTCGGTTTTTATGAGGTTTATTGCTAGTTTTGTGCAGATCTTTTCGTTTTCTGTACACGTATTGCTAGCATTATTTGATTTGTTTTATAAGTATTTTAGTATGAAAAAGTAGTATCTTTGATGCAATTACATAAGTGTGATAAGTCAAACCTGGAAACCGACTAGACGTTTCTCGTAAAGCGAGACTTTACCCAGTGTCCATAACTTTTTGTACTTTCTCATTGGAGCACTGAACAAGTGAAATTAAGATAATGTTCTAATGGGTCGCATAAAGGAAAGTTATAATATCCAGAAGCACATTCGTTGCTATGGAGGTGGCCTGCTTTGTTTCCGACTTCACAAACTTTTCCTTGTTACATTGTTCACTTTGTCGGGAATCGCTACTACACTTTATAGATTGGTACCTATTTGTTTTACGTTTGCACGTACTTGAACAAAAAACATTTTGCTGATGATATAAAAATATTACCCACTTTTATTGATTAAATTATTTAAATGTATTTTTTATTCGTTTTTATTGGGTTGAAGGTGTTGTTTACGGCGGTACCTGGATTAAGTGGAGCCGTTAAAGAAGTGACGGAGGCCGGGGCTCTGGCGGCAAAGGGGAGGCGGCGAGGTGAATAATTGCTGCAATCAGTGCCAAGCCAACTAAGCGATGATCAGACCGAGACTGAGCAAACTTGGGGATTGTTTGTTCTTATATCATTTTCGTTGCGCTTTGTACACTATCACGAGCATATTTTTCGTAACCTTTAAAAACAAATAGTGGCAATATTTTTGTTGGGTTTTATACTAATAAATTGTCCAAATATGAAATAACACGTAAAAAAAATAACACGTTATCCTCATTTAGAGTCATGTTTAATCTAATGAACAAAAAGATGATGCAGATACAACACAATAAAAATAATAAGTAAGTAAAACGAATCACAAAACACAAATATTTTATTTTGGATAAATTCGTAATATGTAGTAGATAAACACAAATTATTGGCATAATAATTACCCCACGCTTGAATCGTGTTCTGTTTATTTAGTGGATGAGAATACCGTAAATCAAATGCCGAAAACAACTAATTAACCGATTATACATACATTACTCGAGTAAACATGTTCTATCTAGGTATGATAAGCTAAATAAATAGCATTAATCGAGTCAAAAAGTTTTGAAAGCCGATTAGGTACCTAAATTAATTAATATCGATGAACAAAATGATCGATGAGGTACACATGAGTATCAAAGTCGCGTTCGAATCTGTTTACCAGTAAAGGACAATGTGTACCAAATAAATTAGGGTAAAGTAAACATAGAAAATTAGCTACACATTGCCAATATTCGATTAATTTATTAGCACGTAGCGTTTAAAATGTTAAAGGAACTACATAGTAAAGTTAGGTGTTGAACAAAGCTAATCAAAAGATAAGGCACATACATCATGTAGACTTAGGAGCGGGTGCAGGAGTCAGGCCGTTTTTATGGTCCAACTTGCCGGCACAATGCCTTGGAATGTGCGAAGTAAACACTTAACTGCAGGTTTACTTGTCGTAATGCAGTGTAAGTTTCACCGCGCGCTCGACCACGGGTCCACGGCACAACTACGCCGTACAAAGTTTTATGGTTGCAGTTTTAATGTGGACTAAGCTCCGGTGACTCCACCGAGGGCCCGCTCTTCTCGCTACGTTTCGGACATCAAATTTCAACTTAATTTTTTTCGTTCCAACTTTTGTGGAATAACAGTTTCCAGAGGAAATTGTGCTATATACGCTAATGAGAAGACCGCTACGCTCAGTTTTCCTTTGACAACTCTACAATTTGGAATAACGACTTCTGTTATAATAAAATTCATTTGACAAATAGTGATGCTGGAAGTTCACTTGTGAGTGCGGTAATAAATCTGTCCAACAAGTCATAATGTAGTCATTAATTACAAAACTTCAGGTGTATAATGTTAGTTGGCGAATTTTAGTCACATAGTTTTATGTTTGTTTTCTTACATAAAAGAGAAAATTCCTTTTTTTTTCTGTTACGAAACTCACTTAAATAAGAATAATATTACGATTACCGGCATTTAATAGCGCAGAAAAGAATTAAAGCGGCTCTTTAAGATGATTTTAAAGTAGCCTAAAATAAATAGCGAATGTTCACGTAACGGTCGGTGAGTCAGGAAAGTTGGAAAGTAAATGGTATTAGCATCGTCTAATCACTACCTGGGGAGCTCTCCGTCTAGCGCTCTGAACCGGGTACCGACGTTTCAGAGCCGTTCCCGTACACTTGCTTGCCCGTTCTGGGAGCCTTCTTGAATGCAAATAAGCATTAGGAACGCCTTTACAACATTGAGACGCTCTTTATTGGGCCTGTTCGAGCATATAAACCGGCGGTTCCGCAAACATTCGCTTTCCACGCACCCTCCTTTAAAACACGCCCGTGACACTCACGAACTCCAGGTAGGCGCTTCCAATGTTCCTAATTAAAAATTTTACTTAAAAAAGAGTAATGAAGATGAACTCCACCGAAACAAAATCTTATCAGAGCTCGAGGACAAAAATCAAGAAATGCAAATTCAACGGGAAAGACAAACTTAAGTGGAGCTGTAAATGTAATTAGATTTTCAAGTTTACAAAGACAAGAGCGCTCAGGTTGGTAGATTTACTGCTGGCTGACCCACCTCCCCGTGGAGAACGATAAATGAGACGCCGCGAGGTAGCGATACTAATTATCCTATAGGTAGACGTGTTACACCGTCCACGTTCCCTCTAAATCTTGTTAGCGGTCGGAGGTGCAATTCTGATAAATGCAATTGCTGCGATAATTTATAACAAGTCCCACAACGCTGAACTTAATTATACCTAACGCATCCAGTTGTTGTACTTTACTGTTATTGTTCTTAGAAGAGCGTACTCTACAGCTATAAAAAAATAACTAAGAAGTGTTTAATACGTTTACGATGTACCATAAGACGTTTTAAACAGTTTTTTAAATATTTAATCTCTCGTTTCGTTTTCTACTCTTTTCTGAAGCTCTTAAAAATATGCATATTATCAAACATAAAAACGCCTTTGTTAGTTGTTTTTATTTTAATCCCAATGAAGATATGTAACGTCATAAATTAATATGTTTAATACAAAATATACACCGTGGGCCCGAGGTACCAGAAAGATTTTAACCACGCCTTTTTGATGGTATTATGAGTCAAATCTTAGGTATATCAACAAAAGTCCAATACAGTCATTTTTTTTTTTCGTTTTTCTGGTCAAAATAAATCAACTAACTTTAGTACTTCCTTGTAAACGATACATTACGTTGAAATGGCAACATTTATAAATTATCGTGTGAGTGGATAAGAAACTTCTCAGTTCATAACCCTCCCCGACAAATAAGACATACGGCGAGTGGGGTATGGTATGACAATAGTCGCAACGCCGCGTTCATATGACTTGTTACCATAGAAAATTTTCAAGTTGTCAATTTCCGTAAACAATGAATTTTTCGAAAATTAAGCTTTATTCAACTAACTATATCCTAGCTTGACTGCTTCGTTGGTCTAGGGGTCGCAAGCGTGACTACTGAGCGTGAGGTCCTGGGTTCGATCCCCACGTCGGGCAAAGTGTTATTGGGTTTTTCCATGTGGAATTTCTCAGTAGCAGCCCAGAGTCTGGATTTGTGCCCGGTCGATGGCAATAGGCTCGCCCCCTATTACATGGAACGTAAACATAACGGCGAAATGTGGGTATACTATACACCTCTGCCAACCCTTCGGGGAATACAGGCGTGAGTTTATGTTATGTATATCTTAGCTTTTCTTCTCCAATTAGGCCTTGAAATCGATGGTTAAAATATTTCGTGTACCACGGTGTATAGGTTATTACCTAATAGGCATGTTGACAGCATCAATAAATTGGAAATCTAAATAGTCCGCCGGTTAGAGTTTTGACAAATAATGGACACGTATTTTTTCTTTTGTTATTCTATGAATATTTGGAAAGATAAAACGCATCAACACTCGAGACTGGGGGGGCTTGTGACGTCAAAAGCAAGTAAAAATTGTACTTGCTTGTGACGTTTTGCCTATTTTAAAAGTGTCGTATCTTCGTCAATTTTGGTTTACGTAATAAAAGAAAATATACGGGTCAAATCTTTTTTGATAATCTAACTGACGGAAGTATTAGATTTTTTCAGTCAAATACCCTATTAGATGTGTGTACCTACTATAGGTACACACATCAAGAAAAGTTTGCGATCACTAGCATAATTATGTATGTGAAGATTCCGAATTCAAAGTCCAACTGAAATCTGATTTATATTTATCTAGATAACTATCAATCTATATTTATCATGATAATTATCGCTTTGAATCCCGATTAGAAAATTCGGCTTCAAACAGGCTACATAATTTTTCAAAGTGATCGCAAACTTTTTGTGATGTGTGTACTTAGTTTGAGAGATATAATAAAACGTGTACAAGGAACGTACACCATTTTATTCAATTTAGCGACTTTTAAAATTAAGTGCTTCTTCTCACTCTTTATTTTATAGTGTAGAAATACTATATCTAATAAAGTAATATGATTAAAAATTGGTAAGTTTAGAGACGCTCGTTTCATAAGCGCAGTTCAGACTACGCTTTTATAATATACAAGTTTAGTTTTAGTATACACTAAATCTGAAACTAGTTTGTTCAGAATCACTAGGAGAATCGACTGGCATAGTTTTTATACCACGTTCAATCTTGCATTTTTTTTTTCAGAATTTCAGTTTTGTTTCATTCAATAGGTTTCTATGCATAACAGTGCACGGGAATAAACACCTTGAGGCTTGAGACGGTCCGCTCGGTCAGTTTTCGTGTATTCGACAACCCCTGCTTATCTCATCTCACACATTTCAGACTCTACTGGGGAACTTAACGCAACATAAACTATGGTGTAACTTGGAGATTTATTAAAAAAATACATACTCCAGTAATTCTGATTAAAATCTTGTTGGGGTGTTTCGGTTTTTGTGTATACTAAAAATAGTGTTGTATAGCTTATAGCAAATATATAGCTATACAAGCACAACGATATCGCTCAGCATACATTTTATATGGACACGTTCACACAACGCTATGCTATTAAGTATTGGCTTGCTGTACGAAATAAACTTGAGCGAATCCCAGAGCTATATCGTACAATTCTCCGGTCCCCGGTCCGCCTCACTTCTATCCCATCCGTTGCCCGACGGATCGCCGTCAAACGATATGCTATACATAGTAGACCGGCTTGCGATATAGTGTAGAGTGTGAAAGTCATAGTATACATAAAGTTATAGGTTATTACGCAATATGCATTACTATACAGAGTGTAAACGAATTCATGTAATTCCTTCAAACCAAATGATCTATTAATGGTATTAGCTATATAACCCCGCACAGGATTTAGATTGTTTTTCTTTTTTCCGAATATTTGATAGAAAATTTCGATGCCATGCATAAATTAATAAAGGCACGGCGACACAGCTGACGGGCACGACTAGCGCGATATCGCTCCATTCAGTCAATTAATAATAATTTAGGACGCTAAAATTACTCAGATACAGAATACCATGATTCATTTTTTGATAACTTTTATTATGTTGTTTCTGAAAAACACTTACTTATGCAGGGTCAATCTTCGTCATCAGTAGACCACGCGGTTTGAAGGAATTAGGTACACGAATTCGTTTACACCCCGTATAGCGAAATAGTATAGTCTAGTCTGAACTGCGCTTTACTCGCCAGTGTATAATAATATAATTAAGTTTCTATTACATGACTTGGTAGTTGCGCAACAATAATACGAAACTTTCAATTCGATTCCGTTTCTTTGTCCTACAGTTTCTAGTCACGATTTACAGTAGGTACCTAGCTCATGCATCATGGAAATACTTTCAAAAGGTTTCGAGAAATAACATTGAATAGTGTAAGGGATCCGGTACATGTTAAGGAGATGCGCAGACGTCCGATTACAATCGAATTGAGAATAATCGATAGGTAAAACATCCTAACATTCCTAACTAATATTGTAAATGCGAAAGTAAGTTTGCAAGTTTGTTTGTTACCTTTTCACGCCGAAACCACTGAATCGATCATCCTGACATTTTGTATATACGTTGTCAGGTGTACAGAAACGGACATCAGGTACCTTTTATCCCGAAAATAGTACTGTTCCCAAGGAAATCAACAATAGAACAATACTCATAGATGTCGCGTGTCTTTCGAATCACGATTGAATTTTATTATTATAGAAACTTTAGTAGTGTTTTAAGAGTTTTTTTGAGCTTAATTAACGCGAGTGAAGCCGCGGGCAAAAGCTAGTAAAATAAATAAATTAAATTCATTTATTTCGGATGTACCCGTAAAAAGAAAAAAACATTTATATTACATTAGTCAGCATACGTCACACCTCGTTTCGGCGTTATGTTTAAGTCGCATGTAATAGTGGTAGTCATGGCCTATTGCCATCAACCGGGAACAAATCCAGTCTCCGGCTTGCTACTAAGAAATTCTACAAGGAAAAACCCAATAACACTTTGCCCAATACGACGGGGATCGAACCCGAGACGTCACGCTAAGCAGGCAGTCTTTACAAAAAAATTAACTTTAAAAAAAGTAAAAACAACATCAAAAAAAAAGAAACTAAAAGGAGTAAAATAATTACCATAATGTAAAATTAACAGTTTCAGAAGTCGGTGGCTTTTATTTGTTTCAGTGTAGAGTTGAAAATGATGGAGTTATGAGGTAATAAAAAAAACAACCAAATTGAAAACTTCCTCCTTTTTGAAGTCGGTTAAAAACAGGCAAATTACATTAATATGATATGATAGACTGATTTGAATTATGATAGACTGTATAATAAAACTGTACTACATGACAAAAAGTCAGTTAGTACGAGTGACAAGCTGCCTACGATTGAAAAAACACGGACACGCGAAAATTTCGGAAAATTTACGGCGCAACTGACGCGATGGCTAAGCTAATTAGCTTCTGCGCTATGGATCTCGAGTTCGATTTCTACACGGAACAAATTTTTGTATGTCCTACAGATAGTTGTTCTGAGTTTGGGTCAGTGAGATTGTGTCTGTAAACGAACCTACGATACAGGAAAAAAATCAGGTACGGAGCAACATATTCTTTTCAAATAAAAACAATAGACATCGACTATAGTCAGCTTGACGGACATAAATAAGTGACCGATCAAAAGCGGTCGTTTGCGTAAGGCCTAAAGGATCCGGTAAATGTTAAATGTGAACCTGTACCGAGTCAGGCTTGCGGGGTGGAAGGAATTAGACTTGAATAATTGCCGCAATCACTCGATGGTGACTGACAAACATACGGCCTTTAACTTAGAGATCTTTGGCTTGAACGGAAATGTTGCCGAGCGAAATTCAATTTTCAACTAGACTATTTTTTAATGGTAGATCTTGATTTTGCTCTATTATATATGTTATCTATTAGATGACAAAAGAATAACATGATCGTGTGTATGTGAGAGCCAGAGAGGGGAATAGGCGAATTCCTCTATATCTCTCTTACTTGGATTCGTGTTCTCCATCTTAGACCCTGTCTGCACTTACTATTATCGATTAGGGAAAAATGCGACCAAATCAAATAATAAAAAACCGGCCAAGTGCGAGTCGGACTCGCGCACGAAGGGTTTTAGGTATTATCTATAAAAACGGCAAAAAAATCACGTTTGTTGTATGGGAGCCCCCTTAGACATTTATTTTATTCTGTTTTTTAGTATTTGTTGTTATAGCGGCAATAGAAATACATTATCTGTGAACATTTCAACTGTCTAACTATCACGGTTCATGAGATATAGCCTGGTGACAGACGGACAGACGGACGGACAGCGGAGTCTTAGTAATAGGGTCCCGTTTTGCCCTTTGGGTACAGAACCCTAAAACAGAAACATCATCGTAAGAAAAAAATTACAATAAAAGTGTTTTAAAAATTGCAGATGGTAATCGGCTGTAGGTATTTTCTTTACAAGATATCTCCTATGCAGGAGGGTCTGAGTTCGATCACGGCCCGCATCTCTGACTTTTAGGCCCTTTTTCCTGTGCCGCGGGGAGCCCGCACCCGCACCTGTGGCGCCTGAATTTAATCTTTTCATACAATGTATTTATTGTGATGCGTGAAACACGCACGAAAAGGTGAACTACGAGCGCCACGCATGCGGGTGACGCACGCACGCGGGCACGAACCCTCATGACAGGAAAGAGGCCCTTAGAATTCATGTGCGGATATTTTATTTGATTATCACTTAACTGTGAAGGAAAACAACCTGCACACCTTTGAGGTCTCCATAGAGTTCTGAATGGCGTGTGTAGTCCGTCAACCTTCACCTGGCTAGCGTGATGGACCAAGGGTTGACCCTCAGAAGAGGCCCATGTACAGCAGTGGGACAGTAATGACCGGATTATGTTTATACTAGGTTAGTCGGAAAGGGGGTACTAATCCGCAGGTCACTTAAAGTATCAGTGATGTCAGTTTTAAAGCAAGTGGTAAAATTTCAAAATTCAATCATTTTTATTTCCATGTAAAGTATTTTTTTTTTTAATTCTTCGTCTCTGTTTAGTTACAAATGCAGAAAATGGACCTTCTAATTCTTGACCCCAAATATGACCTAAAATGTAAACACAGCTGATCATTTATTTATTTATTTATTTATTTACTTTAATTAAAACGGTCTTAGACCAATTACAATAATTAAAGATAGTAATAAAAAAAAACGATACATACATAAAAGGACAAGAAAAAATAATTCTAATAAACTCTTTCGTAAATCCCTTACAGTGCTTCTGACAGTATATTCTTTCACTCGTTCATGATGCATTCCTCTCGCAGTACTCCAGACATTCCGACAAAATCACCTTCCATTCATCCGCAAACATATCAAAATTCGGTCTGGCTTCCAGGAGGGCATTGAGCGCAGTGAGACTTCGCGGTATGGGTGATCTTGAACGAGCCACAGTACGACTTGTCGGAACAGCAAACAGTTTATGTTTTCTGCTCCGGCGGTAATTGTTTGGCACAAATAATCGGCACAACTCGCAATTAAGATCCGGGGCATCTACTTTCCCTCGGAGGATCTTGCACATCATTATTAGTTGGTCACTAGATCTTCTGACCTCTAATGAGTTGTACCCCAGGCAACCTAAAAGGAATTTGGTTGGATACATAAAAGGGTAGTAATCATAGCTGAGGATAGATAGATTTAAGCGTATTTTTATGTAATTTTTGAACAGCTTTTTCTCCTAAACTATTGACTTTTGGGGAAAGTGGTAGAACAAAAGTTATTCATTATAATGGGTACTTTAACACCCTTTCGGATTAGTGCCCCCTTTCTGACTAACCTTGTATATTTTCTTAGTAGGATAGGTCGCTAGCAAAATAAGCAAATTCAATATTGCCTAGACACATTTCAATTAAGTTAGACTTTAGACATGGGAATGTAAAATTGTTACTGCTTTATGCGAGCGTGCAGCAATAATGTGTTGACCGTATTGATTGCGATTGAGAGGTTACTAGTTCAGCGCGTTTGAGTGCCACAATAACCTTATTTTAAAGTTGAATCTATAACTTACCCGACAAGCTCTACGTTAGGAACTTATTGGTCCCGTTTACGATAATTTCCAATTTAGGTACACTCAATAAACCTGTTCACGGTTGTTTATGCTTTAACGTATTCAATTTATATTTCACTAGATTCATGGACTATTTTGTCGAAAATTGCTACTTAAAATAACTATTTGCTCATTTCAGCGAAATTTGACTCCCCAATTTGTTCAATTCATTAATTGATAGTACAAATACATTTATAATGCCTGGTCGGTGTACTGATTATAGGTGCGAGTTTTATTTATTTTATCATTCCATCTACTGTTTCAATTAGATATCAGTTTCACTGTTTAGATTATCGATACCTACCTACCTATCTATTTATTATAGGATTTAAACAAAATATTGACAGCTTCAGTCGGGCTAGAGGTCACAAGCGCGACTGCTGAGCATGAGATCCTGGGTTCGATCCCCGGGTTGGGTAAAATGTTATTGGGTTTTTCCACGGGAATTTCTCAGTAACAGCCCGGAATATGGATTTCTGCTCGGTTCATGGCAATAGGCTCGCCTCCTATTACAAGTGACTGAGGATCTACTACACACCCCTGCCCAAAGCCTTCGGGGAATGCAAGCGTCATATTATGTAGATATGTGTGTTAAATAAAATATGCAAATATTTCTCAATGATTTACGGTTATCTTATACATAAACTTTACTTATCTACTTCTAATTAAAGAATCTCGTAAATAAAGAAGATTGCAAAAAAAAATCTTATGCAAAATAAAACAAGAGGTCAGACGTCGTACACAACTTGCCCGCCCGTCTTTATAAACCGGACTATAACGCCAAGTCCGGGACGACACTAACTGGAAGAGGGTCATATATTTTTTAGAGCATTCTGTATAGCGAGACGAACTAAACGGTAATAAATAATGATTTGGTGCAAAGGAACGTTTCAGTAAATCTAATAAAATACGTATCCGCAGAGACTGCACCGCACTGAACTCGTTACCACATCTAGACAATTTATTAGGATTTACGAGGTACCCACGAGTTTGGATGATCGTTCTAAAAGTTCTATAAACGGACAAAACGGTCTAACACTTTTCATTCACACTGGAATATGAAATAGGAAAATCAATTTCCAGCAATGAGCAGCGGAATACATTCAATAAATGTCGTAAACGCTCACATCGTCGCCCTCTTTTAAACGTTTTCCGCTAGTTGCTCGACTTCGTGATTTAAAGTTTCTGAAGCCATAAACTTTCATCCAAAACGTGATCTTTAATATCTAGCTGCAATTTTCTTTTATATAAATTAGACTCATTTCGTGATCAAAATAAATCGTCTAAATATTACGGTAGTCTTTTTGAAATAAACTCATATTACTACTTATTAAACATTCTTCAAAACAATTTGCAGTTGAAATTGAAATAAAATCGGAGACGAATGCGGCGTATGCGATTTCCAATTATCGATGTGCGCTGACTGTTCCTACGGTATTGCAACTCCGTATGACGAGAAATATTTCGCTCAGGTTTCATACGAACTACCTACTGAGGAAACGTACGACGTACGTTCGTGTACTGCACGTGTCGAGCTCTAATCTTCCGTTATTTGAAACTCAAGAAATTTCACTAGCGGAACGAGTAAACTTTCTTCTTCCATTATTTATGATTCAGCATGGAATATCAATTTGATTGAAAGAAAAGAAACATAAATTTTGAAGTTGACGAAACTTTACGCTTCTGTATTCTAGAAGCGGTTATTTTAGTCGTCCATGAGTGATATAACAGAACAAGTACCTATACCTAAAAGTTTGTTGTGCAAGTTTTGCCAAGTTTGCTGAACAGAATTATGAATATTCACAAACGCCCCGGGATTCCTCACGTGCGGAAACTCTTTTAATAGCGCGTTAAGTGTTGGTGAGTGAGTTAATATATAGTTGCTTTTGGATAATAAAGAATCTTAATATAACGTCCATAATTCTTCTTTTAGAAAGGAGCATCTTATGAAAAGTTTTATAAGATTTTTATCTTTGCACCAATCTAGCGTGAAGGAAGAGTGTGAAATATCATTTATATATAGTACCTACCGCATTATATCAGTTCGTTAAACTTCATTGTGGAACATAGGTTTTCTAATAAAGCGGTATAATGAGCGGTCGTTATGTTGTCATAATCACCACGGTGCTTAGTAGACGTATTGGTGACCGCGTTAAGTTATTATTAGCGCACAAGAAGGGTGCTGGTGTTCAATAGGTTAAACAATTAACCTTAGACCAGGATTTCTGAACTTGAGGTGCTGGGGTATCCTACGTAAAATCATTATTAATATAATAATAAATTTTGGTGTTCGAAAAGCTTATTACCCGCACCTCGTTAAACGAGCCATTTCCGTCCTAATTCCGTTTGCAACTATGTATATTTCTGTGAAACAGGGTTGTCCGGTTTAGAGCCCAAATACACGTCCGATACTTGCTTCCGATAGTCGGCTCCGATAGTCTCATCAGACTATCTGAAGGCCTCCACGCCATACATTTGTTTGAACATGAATTACACGTACGTTCAGACTATCGTAAGCATCGTCCGGACGTCGTCGTCGTCTAGAAAAAATCGGACACGAGAATCGTACGTGTTTTCCATGAATCCGATCAGTACCCCAAGTGTGAGTTTTTTTCGTTAACTACTGTAGTTGCGTCACACCAAAAATGTATGAAAATGTAGGCTGCGTCTCTAGGCGCACCGTTCAATTAACGCGCGAATATTAGTTAGTGAACGGTGCGCCTAGAGACGCAGCCTAAATTTTCATACATTTTTGGCGTGACGCAACTACAGTAGTTAACGAAAAAAACTCACACTTGGGGTACAGATAGTCGGACCCGGCTCCCGGAAGTAGGTATAGGACGTGTATATTTTTGACCCTTAGTGTCAATTAAAATGAAAAATCGTAATCGATTGGACGCGAAAGATGACGTGCGCCTTGCGTTGTCAAAAGCAACTCCTTAATTTAAATTACTTATCCAATTTAAGCAGTAGCTTACTTCTTTTTAACGGTAGTTATTGCTATCCTCCAGAGCCCAGTTCTATCGAAAAAAAAAAGGATATTTAGATTCCCTTGTTTTCTTTTCCTAGAATTGTATTCAAAAAGGGGTCCGTAGGATTCTTGAAATTGTGAAAGTGGTCCACGGCTTCAAAAAGCTTAAGAAACTCTGCCTTAGACGCTTGTATCCGTGGGTGTTGTGAAAAGCGTCTAAGAAAGACGCCTTTTCTAAGGTAAGGTTCACACTGTGATATGATATACAAGGTGTAACATAAATAACGCACAACCTCTTAAGGGGTCACTGTACTCATCATTATGAACAACTTTTACTATGGGACCAAACACGAAATCGCGAAACAAAAACCTGCTGTTCCCTATATTTATGTTCGCTTATCTCGTCAAATGTAGCGCACAGCTGTTTTTTTTTCGCGATTTCGTGTTTGGTCCCATAGTAAAAGTTGTTCATAATGATGAGTACAGTGACCCCTCAAGAGGTTGTTCGTTATTTACGTTACATCTTATATAGGGTGGAAACATTTACCCCCATTTACATTTAGGTCGATGGTCTAAGAAAAACCCTGGTTTTACAACAGCCCCGTCTCTTTTTGTTATATGACATATGAAAGTGATGGGTATATTTTAAACCTGGGTTTACCTTAGTCTTGGTTTAAACCATCTTTTGTAATAAGGGGGTTAGTGTCAACAGGCGATTACTTTGTTATATTTATAGATATGGAAAAACTGTTAACTAATATCAATTCTAGCTGACCTATGAAATCAAATGACATAAATATCTTAACGAAATTAAATCGCCATTATTTTCGACATTTTATTTACACTACGCATTAAGTCTGAAAACCAATCTGTACGATTATTCCATAATCATACGTGACATCATAAAACTTTAAACTGATATTAAAACTTAGCAATCAAATGAATAAAACACCACCAATGTTTTATTTAAATAGGGAAAAATTTCACCCTAAAATATGGGAGTACGAAAAATTTTATTCGGAGTAACGTTTTATTTTGAAAAATTATTTGTCACTTGATGCAGTAAGTAACTAGCTTACGATGCCAGTTCATTTTTTTTAAATAGCTTCTTTTTTGACAGAAAAATCCCATAAAATCCATATTTTTGGACTATGTTTGGGCGTACTAAAAATCAAATTTTGAACATAAAGCCATTTACTTTAAAAAAAGATTACAGTAGGTATCGTTTTGTTCCTTAGGCAACTTAGTTTTGATATTAGCTAAAAGTTTATCAATACCTGTTATATTGACGAAATAATTGCCTGGTGACATTTACCAACTTATTACAAAAGATGCTTTAAACCCAGACTAAGGTAAACCTAGGTTTAAAATACACCCATCACTTTCTTATAACAAAAAGAGACGGGGCTATTTTAAAACCTAGGTTTTTCTTAGACCATCTTTTGTAATAACCGATGTTTCCATCCCTCTATATCTACCTGCTATGTTATATCCAAGGTTAGGTGGAAAGGAGGTACTAATCCGCGGGCCACTTAATATGTCACTGATGACTGTTTTAACTTATCAAGTACTGTAATTATAGACACAATAGATAAACAACGGCACTGACGATCCGGGTCGTCGCGCGGGACGATACCGGTTAAAGCAAGTGTTATTATAATTTCAAAATTCAAATTTTTTATTTCCATGCAAATGATTTTTAATGTCTCAAGTACTGTGATTAAGTGATTATAGACACAATAGATAAACAATGGCACAGACGAACCGGTTTAATAAGTATTTTCAATAATTCTTCATCCCTGCTTTAGTTACGAATTCAGAAAATGAAGCTTCTAATCCGTAACCCCAAATATGACTAAAAATTTAAACGCAGCTATTTATAGCTATAGGTAGATATATTTTAGCGTATTTTATGAAATCTTTAGACAGCTATTTCTCTTAAACTATTGACTTTTGGTGAAAGTTGTTAAAAAAAAGTTATTCATTGTTATGGGTACTTTAACACCCTTTCGGGTTAGTACCCCCTTTCTGACTAACCTTGTACATACAGTTGTGGTACGCTAGCAAAGGTACCTCAAATTTTCGCGATCTTCTTTCCTAAAAGACGATATCTTCAAATGCCAGCTCACGTTGCGTTTGTTAACATAAGACCGACGTTTACCTTGTAAGTATTTAAAGGGTTCAAAGTATACCAAGCTGCGCCAGTAAGTTGCACGTCCAGTCGAGCATTGGTTACGTTAAGTAATTCACTCGCCTCAGTTGATAGTTGAAGTTACAGCGGTAAGGTACTTGGACTAACTTACCTCGCTATTGGCATCTCGTGATTTCCATAGACATGTTTATTGTTCAAGATTCTTTGTCTATAGAAATGCGTACTAACCTTTTAAGTAAAAGTAAATGTTAAGGTCTTGGAATACTGAGTTATTTAATGATCGTAAGTTAATATTAATTATAGCAAACCATGGCCTAACATACAAGGTTAGTCAAAAAGGGAATACTAATCTGAAAGGGTGCTAAAGTACCCATAATAATGAGTAACTTTTCTTCTACAACTTTCCACAAAAGTCAATAAATTGAGAGAAATAGCTGCTCAACGATTTATAAAAATATGTTAAAATCTATCTATCCTCAGTTATGATCAGCTGTGTTTACATTTTAGGTCATATTTGGGGACACGGATTAGAAGGTCCATTTTCTGAATTCGTAACTAAAGCAGGGGTGAAGAGTTTTTGAAAAAACTAAAATAAGTATTGTTTTGTATTGAAATCAAAATTATCGAATTTTGAAATCTTAACACTTGCTTTAAAACCAGCATCAGTGATACTATTAAATGGCCCGAGGATTAGTACCCCCTTTTCGACTAACGTTGTATAAGATTTATAAATGGTCGAATATTAAAATTAAGTTGTTTCATAAACTAAATTAAACACCTCATTATCACTATGCATAATTCCAGGAATTGTGTTGAGCTATCATAAAGGAGAGATGAAACACACAATGACATACAATAATGAACATTTCAAATTCTGTGTTTGTTGATCATCGAACATTAGAGTTCACTAGATACACGTAACTAATGAGTTGTAAAATTGCAACAGTACCGAACACCAAACATCGAAATCACGATGAAAATCATAGGTATAATATTTACAATCACACTGTGTCGTGCAAACAGATAAATTGAGTACAAAATAGTCCACAGCAAAGCGGATACAGTCCTCGCATGAAACAAACAGTCGAGGTTTATGCAAATTGGGCTCCTTTGTATTTTGCTGGATTAAAATATAGTGGGAATTAGTTCCGTGTCAGATATCCGACCAGCGGCCAACTCGGCCCACTTGATTTTATTGCGCGCTACTTTATTTGAAGCGTTTCCGCCAACATCATTTTGAATGAAGAAGGTGCAATTAAACTATATGGTGATGAACATTCGATGGCGCCGAGCGCTTCATTGGTTTAATGGTATCAGGTCGATATTTTGGAGATATTGGGTTTGTGCCTTATATTGGGAAAAAAAGATATCGTTAAAAAATAAAGGCGTCAGATTAGCCCTGTATTTTTCTGGCTTCTAAAACCGTCAGGTATAACAGAGCTACTGTATAATACGCTTTTGTCTACCGCTTCAGATTTACAGCCCCGACGGTAACAGGACCAGAATAATTTTCGATCCGGGCGCCTATATCGTAAACATCAAAACTCATATTCAAGCCCCGCTCTTATTTCTCAGTCTAATGATGTTGAATGATGCGACAGTCTCTGCATATTCAAGATAGACCAGCCATCATTTAAAAAAATGGTTTTCCTTTCATACCCCCTTCGCATAAAGGTTCCCCTTCGTTATTCAAAGAGACTTTTAGTGTTGGTCGGCGCGAGCGGCGAGTCGAGGTTATTGAAATTGTGGCAGTCTGTCAGAATTATCTCCATTCTTCGGTTACTTTTCATGATATATTCTTTGCTTTTGGTACGTAAATGTTAAAAGCGAAATCTATACATATAATAAATCTGTAGACATGGCGTGTCTGTACATAGCAAATATTTTGAAAAAACCTGGTTGGGATGTTAAACTATAACCAATAGAACCCATTTTTAACATTTTTGGAATTTTTGTCTGTTTGTCTGTTTATCTGTTTGTCTGTTTATCTGTTTGTCTGTTTGTCTGTTTATCTGTTTATCTGTTTGTTTGTTCAAGCATCACGTAAAAACAACTGATCCAATGTTGTTGACTTTTATAAATAAATATTGTGCTTATCTCCAAGTAACATATGTTTTTTGTTTCATCGCAATCGGTTCACGCAATCAAAAGTTACGCGAATTTTAAGTTTTCTAGAAGAACTTAGCATGTATTTGTGTTTATGTACCATTTCTTTTCAATAGATGGCGTTACGTGTATCAAATCACGTTGTGAGGAAATATAATCAACGAATATATTACTATTCTCAGTCTACGGAAGGTCTATTGAAATGCTATCCGAAGAAGGTACTAACTAAGCTTTTATAAAAAAAACGAAGATAATGTTATAATGTATTAGGTAGGTACCTATCTATCTGAATGGCAGTGGAAGAGAAATACATTCAATTTCATATCTTATTCTAAATTTTTAACTGTGCAAGGCAATACGATAGATAAATTTGAAATACTCATTTATTTTATTATGAATACTTAAATACGTATTTATAAATCTATTTATCTAATAATAAAATTCAAAGTGCACTTTGTCTGTAATTAAATATTTTTCCAAAATTTCGATTCGGTGGTACTATACTATCGATACAGAAACCATAACATTTCTTTTTTTAGAATTATTGTGTCTGTTTGTCTTTCCGTCTGGACATCACGTAAAATCCCGTGGATGGATTTTGATGGGACTTTCGCTGATGTGTTGCGTAAAGAGCGACAATTTGTTGTTTTCCGAGTTCCACGCGGACGGAGTCGCGGGCACAGCTAGTATATAATATGTACGAATATAATATATACACACATCAAAAAAAGTTTGCGATCACTTTGAAAAATTATGTAGTCTTTTTGAAGCCGAATTTTGTAATCGGGATTCAAAGCGATAATTATAATGATAAATATAGATTGATAGTTATCTAGATAAATATAAATCAGATTTCAGTTGGACTTTGAATTCGGAATCTTCACATGCATAATTATGCTAGTGATCACAAACTTTTTTTGATGAGTGTACCTACAATAATCCTAATATGATAGATGTTTTATTATATGTATAGATGGTGCAAAACTACAGTTTCTATCTTTCTTTTGTGACATTTTTCAACTGATTCGAAAAAAGAAGACCGTAGGATAAAACACTGAAGAAATGTTTATTATTCTGCTCAAGTGCTGAAGGTCACAAGACTTGGCCTGTGGTGCTAATAAAAGATGAGCTAGCTATCTATCACTTTACAAACTCATGTTCGAGGTTTCCATAGTACCTACCAATGAGTGGACTAGTGACTCGAAAAAACAATTTAACGTTCTTCAGCAGGAGCGATTACGCACTGCATCCGATCCGAATCCGAGAAAATACGTTCCGAAGTAGCCATAGAACTATTTGTATGGTAGTTTACGCACTACATCCGGCATCCATCATCCGATTTCTATCCGTCATCCGTGAGTCTCCAATTCGGAAGAAATATTGACGGACCGAAGTAGCCGTAGTAATGTTTGTATGAACACTTTCGCACTACCTCGGATTCAAATCGGACGCCAAATCGATATGCCAAAGATGGCCCCTGAATTGTTTGAATTTGGATCAGAGATCGGAATAGTGCGTAAGCAACATCCGAATTCGGTCCGAGATTTTTACTCCAGATCGGTATTTTTAAGGATTCGGATCGGATGCAGTGCGTAAAGCAATATCCGAATTCGGTCCGAGTTTTTTTTATCCGTATTTTCCCAAATTCGGATCGGATGCAGTGCGTAATCGCTCTTCTTATTTATCTACTCTAAGCAGATGGAAGCTGTATAAACACGTTCATGAAACTAAATTCCGCTTAACTCAAAACAAGGAAGACCAGGGAATGGGAGCTTATCCCACTGATAAACACGGTAAAAACGCGAAAGTTTGAGCGTAGGTACTTGTATCTATGTTACTGGATCAACCCGTTACCGCTAACCGGATTTGCATAGGCAGACTGTATCCTGGATTATCACATGAAGTATTTTCATCGTGAAAATCTAAGCACTTTTCTATATACAGGGCGTCCCACGACTTTGCCACATGGAGGGGAAGTACCTTAAATACTGTAGATAGAAAAAATTACTGAATGAAGACTTCATTTTTATTTTAAAAACAATACGAACTGCATTCAAAGAATTTTAAATAATCACCTGTCTGAACCGGGAATCGAACCCGCTAAATGTGAAATAAAAAAAAAACTGTAATTTTATTGTACTAATCGAAAGGCCCGATCAGATACATTTATTTCTTCTAAATAACATAGCATCTAAAATAAAAGGAACACCATGAAATTTTACATTTATTTGAAATAACAAGACACGTTTAACTGTGCAACTTACAAACAACTGAATCCATTAAATGCTCAAAATGTGTCTCTTCCTATTGTACACAAATTGTAACTCTTTTAATAATCTCGCTTACCGTTGATTTGTTTATTTTTCATGGTAAATATTTGAAATAATACTTCGAAATAGTAATAATCAGAAAGTAGTAGCTACGTAAAGTCAGTTGTTATATGCACGACATAGTCAGAGAAAATGCTATTCATTATTCTGAACAAAATTTTAAATGTTAAATTTCATGGTGTTCCTTTTATTTTAGATGCTATGTTATTTAGAAGAAATAAATGTATCTGATCGAGCCTTTCGATTAGTACAATAAAATTACAGTTTTTTTTATTTCACATTTAGCGGGTTCGATTCCCGGTTCAGACAGGTGATTATTTAAAATTCTTTGAATGCAGTTCGTATTGTTTTTAAAATAAAACTGAAGTCTTCATTCAATAAATTTTTCTATCTACAGTATTTAAGGTACTTCCCCTCCATGTGGCAAAGTCGTGGGACGCCCTGTATACCTAACATAATTTACCTGTTTTCTTTTGTGTTTAACGATCCATCTTTATATCTCAGATCAAATCGTTAATAAGCGAAAGCTAAAATTTAATTATTTAAACAATTCGTGGTAGGTAATTACGCTATGCAGCTATCGGGGACCGTCGCTGACGGCTTATAGCTCTGTCCGTTGCATTAATAAAAGCGATTGCAGCTCGAAATCCGATTAACCACGTTGGTTCAACTGACTATTTTGTGCGAATCCTATCAATTGGTACTTGATGTCAAGTTGAATTTATAAAAAATAAAAACAATGATATCGGTTTGCACCGGATCTGGGTTTGTTTATTTTTGTTGATTTCAATCAAATTTAACTTTATTAGGTGTTGATGGAAACTGTTGGCTATTGCTGTCATAATCCCAGCGTTTATTACCCGACTACGGCGAAGCCAAAAGGAAGGGTAATGATTTTGGTAGACTGTTTTAGTTATCTAATACTAGCTCTAATCTTACCTGAAGTCATATTCCGTGCCTACAAAAAATCAGATGACCGACGCTATTTAAGATACTTTTACTCATTTATTTGACACGATACAGTTCTGTTTTCATACCAATAAAAATGTTAGCAAAGTATACAAGGAGGCTTACTATTTACGATGTTGTAAACGTCAACAAAGGGAATGTTGTAACGGCGAACAATATTTTGTTACCAATATACTTAGGTACTATTGAAATCTTCCACCCCAATATGTGATTACCGTAGGTGCCTTTTAGCTTGAAACTTCATTTACTTTCCAAGGACTACGATGTGATCACATTATATGAATGTTGTGTCTTAAACTTATGAAACAAAAGATCTGTAAGCTGCAATGACGGATCACTTTATGATACTCAATAAGACTGGATAAATAAATATGATCAAGGATGAACTCATCAATTTAGTTTTATTTTTATCTGTTGTTGGATATCGAGCGCCTTACTTTTATGATTGATCAGTCTGATTCTATCCGTATAATTACTGTATCATCCTTCATATACCATTACTTATTCAAAGACCTAAAATGTTGAATAGATTACACTGAAATACACCGTGTCCCCGAGGTACCCGAAAGATTTTAACCTTCGATTCCGATGCCTAATTGGAGACGAAAAGCTAGGATATAGTTTGATGAATTAATTTTAATTTTCGAAATATTCATTATTTACTGAAATTCACAAATCGAAAAATATCTATGGTAACAAGTCCTATGAACGCGGCGTTGCGACTTTTGTCATACCAAACCCCTTTCGCCGTATGTCTTATTTGTCGGGGAGGGTTGTGAAGTGAGAAGTTTCTTATCTGCTCACACGATAATTTATAAATGTTGCCAGTTCAACCTAAGGTATTGTTTACAAGGAAGTACTAATTGATTTATTAAGTACGGAAAAACAAAAAAAAAATGACCGAGTTGGACTTTCGTGACCCATAATACCATCAGAACGGCGTGGTTAAAATCCTTCGGGCATCTTAGGCTCACATTACATAATCAGCCCTTTACTGTCCTACTGCTGGGCACAGACCTCTTTTCAGAATGAGAAGGCTTCAGATCTTATTCCACCACGCTGGACGCTGGTGCGGGTTGGCGAACTACACACATCATCGAAATCTTTATGGAACCCTCTCAAGTGTACAAGTTTCCTCAAGGTGTTTTCCTTCACCGTTAACGCAAGTGATAAATAAATACTGATGAATATGAATTCGAAAAGTCAGAGGTGCTTGCCGGATTCGAACTCAGACCCTTCTTCATGGAAAGCAACCGTTTAACTGCTAGGCTATCACTGCAAATAAGTAACTATTTAGCAATAAACTATAAAAAATTGCTTTTTGAAATTAGAAGCGGGACCATTGGTTATTTTTTATTTGATAGGTAAAGATAATGATGGATGACGGGTGTATGTTTCAGTAAGGAATATTCCGGTCTGTCCCCCTGATCTGTCCCCTCGTCGGTAACAGTGGGGACAGATCGAAACTTTTATTTCTATTTGTCCCCCTAAAGAATAGCACGGGACAGACCAGAAATAATTCGTTCGATCTGTCCGTCCGTCTTGGTGACAGGGAAACAGATTGAATTTTTTGTTCCTGATTGTCCCCCGAAGATGACAGATCAGGGGGACAGACTGGAATATTCCCACAGTAACATGGTTATCATGATGATCTGATCATATTCCTAAGAATATGGTCATATACCGGAAGATGGTTAAAGAAAGCATTTCATAATCATCTCCAAATTAATATGATCATACTAGTAACGTGATTACATCAGTCGATTTATAATCATTTCACTAGATTAGTCTACTGAATATTGTGTTCTTATACGAAAACACAGAATTCTATTATTCTATTGATCTACTATCAAATATTGTTTCTCGTAATCTGAGGAAACAGTAGCTTACTCATACATATTATAATATCAGTGTAATCATACGCATAATACTTAGGTATGTATGAACAATTTATTAGTTTCCGAATGGCGAACGACTGGGTTTTTTCGAAATATATTTTTCTCAATACAAGTGTTCTCTTTACAGATACTTTTTTGTGTTGTCATGATGGTTTATTATTTCATTAATTGAAGTGGTGGCGGTCGCAACCGCTGCCGGCTTGGCTTTTGTCCTCGCAAAAATATAAGACAAAACTTGAAAAGCGATTGGATTAATTCTCCGAGTGACTCCAATGTGAATTTCCATTTCATTGGATTTATAGCTGGTATCGAGTGAAGTATTATAGTGGGATTTGTCTCATAACGTAGCTTTATATTTTTATTTGACACGAATAACATTGTAATTGTTTTGTAAATTGTTCGATGAATGTGGTTCCAATATTTTATAAGCCCTATCAGAATTGATTTAAGGCCTAAGAAGATAAAACTTTTAAGATTTTTTCAAAAGAAAAATCGTTTAGGCGCATAAAATATTGGAACATTTGATGTTATGAGCGAAGTTCGCGGACGGAGCGAGTATCCCGCAAACGATTTTCCTTATAAAGAAATTTGTTAGTGTTGTTAACATAACGGTGTTAAAATAATTTAAGGAGTCTATAAAGTTTAACAGCCGACGTTATTGACTCTTTCCGAAGTTAATGCGATCCCGGGGCGCCGATCGCTACTCGCCTCATAATAATCTCATCGACATTGTCTACGGGTATGGCTATTCTTAATAGCTTCCGCTAAATAACCAACCCTCGAAATTATGAAACGATTTATTTAAATTTCAAAAGTAACTTTCTTTGACATTGTTTAACCAAGAGTGCTGCTATATTTTATTCAGTTTATTTAACAAGCTTTCATAATTATGTCTATAGGTACCTGTTTGTGAAATTATAGAACGGCTGAGTATAGCAGGTATCTATGCATGAACAGAGCGGAGGTGTTTCCAGAAGCTAAGAGCTAAAGCATTGATGGCTGCGATCTAAAGCAAGAATATGTTAGATACGCATTTCTGCAGCATGTCATTGTAACTAACAGAGACCCTAATCGTAACAATTACGAATTCTATCCTAACTTCAAGGGTTCATAATGTTACAACAAGCTTGTTGTGTATCCGAGTCTTCAGAGAATATATCGTCTGGAAATGAAGCGGCAGTAATTTTAGTAATGAGGTCAAAATAAATAGTATCTTAGTAGTCTCAATAAATAGCGCATTTAAATCAAGGCACTGGAGGCCGGCCAAGTGAGCGCGCGGACCGACTCGAACCTCCTTCGTTATGTTTTCTGCATTTGTCCACTTTACTCGCTTTCACGAACAAACAAGCTCACTTTGTGATCGGAATACTAACGTTTTAAATTCAATCAATTTTGGAATTCGTATCACTTCTAAGGTTTATTGGTAAATCAGTAAATTGAGTTCCTATAGGAACATTTTCAGTCTTTCAGTGAGAAGAAAATTTAAATAGTTTTTTTTTTACGTTTGCGTTGGTATTTTCTTGATTATCGATCGAATAATAATAATACGTAGGTTCAATATCAGGTTTCAAACTTAAGTTAAATTACGTTATCGTTATTTTCGAACAATGTTTAGTTTTAAAAAAGTCTTAAAGAACTACAAGGCCAAGTCGAAATTGTAATTAAAGTGAGAGACTATAGTTCACCTTTGGCAGCTTTAATTAATTTATTCTTGTTCCTGCGTTTTTAACGTTTACTTTGTACTAAAATACACTAATTTAAAAAGGTGGACAAAAGAATGTAAGTAATTAATTCGGCTATTAAGTACTGAATTTATTTTGAACCAAAACGTGCTACAAATAAAGTTCATATTATACAAACTGCCCGTTCAGTAAAATATGTTCGTAAGGTATCTTCGGGAACGGAGGAATATGTATGGTATGTCAAAGTTAAACTCACAATTATCTTTGCTCAATCAGTGTTAAAATAATCTATTAAGACAAGTCAATACACTAGAATGAACTCAAAATAACTTTGTCTTTATTTTTTAAATAATAGGTAGGTATATATTTTAGTGATTTATGGTGCTACTGTTATTTTTTTCATAACAAATTTTGTACTTGCATTTGAAGCGCGAATCACAATATCGCCGAACATGATCCTGCGCATTATTGTCGAAGTAAGTAAAAACTAAAACACAAGTAGAGTCCCGATGGTATTATTTTCTTTGGAAATTATTATTTCTTGTATAACTATCCACTCTACAGTATTCTTATATCCGATGTGCGGAATTAGACACAAATATGGACAAAAGCCAAAAACCCTATTTTAGATTTGTGCTATTTATTTATTTATACAAAAAAAATGTTTGGCAAAAGTGTTAAGACGTATTCTTTAAATAGAGAGAGTTGGCAGACATATTGGCAATAAGTACAGAAATGACTACTAGTTATGGGTTTGTTGTCCTACATGGGTATTTGGATCTCCGAGTAACGTTACGCAATGGAATGGTGCCTCCCGGTCTGGCTTCGTTTTATGAAGGCCTAGGACCCGTAGTATCTATAAGTAGAAACAAAATTAGTGCTAGCAAGATGACTATAATAAAACTGTTGATGGAAAAATATTTTATAGAGCTTGTACAGTCTCAATCTTGGTTCGGTACTTCTTGTGGTATTTTCTTTAGAATAACTTGGTCCATATATTTTTATGATGAACTGTATTTATATTTCGATCTAGAACAATCTTATACAGATGGTAAATAAATCGTAAAATACCTTAAAATATGAAATAACTAACAAAACAGACACTTTTTTTAACCCCGGCGATAAGTGGTGTTATTTTAGGCGACCCTGTTTCGTATGATGTGCTTCAAGCGAAATGGAATACCTAACTTGGAAGTGAAATCGCCCCGGTAAACCCCTCTTCCAAACTGTCATATATCAATGACTGAAAAGATTGCATTACACGTCATTGCGGGGAAGCTCGCATTTTTTCGCACTAAATCCAAACAACAGAACACGCAGTTAGTGTCCGTGACGAGCGTGAATGAATGGCGTCGCATTTTTCTCGCTAACTCCGCGTCGCCTCCACAATAAAACATTCATGAATTCAGAATGTTACTACTCAGTACCCATTGCGTGGATGGGGCGTTGATTCTTTGGGAATTTGCAAAGGAGCTGTATCGTAGAGCAACGATTTGTATCCAAACGCTTATTGCCATCCCTTCGTATCAACATAAGTTTCTTCTGTGTCGTATTATCTCCTCAAGATTGTATGACCTTATTATGATAATACTGTCACAGACATAGTAAAGTAATCCTAAATTAAATATCGGGCCCAGAAAGAAACAAAAATAACACGGTCATGGCGCTCAATAGAGATAATGAACATGAATTATTGATAACACAAGCGCTATGTCGTGCGTATCCAAACAATTCATGAATCCAAACTGCGCGCAATAAGACGAGTAAAGAATAAAGCCAATTGTAGAGCGAGCCAATAAAAGAAATAAGTTCAGAAATGGATGCATAGCTGTGTGTTTCCAACATCTATGGCAGGATTGCTCCGCCGCCGGCGGAAGTGCGGCGAACTATGCGCGGCGCGGGGATGGAATGCGGACAATTTCACAAAAGCCCACCGAGTGAGAGGTCCGCCGTGATAACCGTGAAAGCTAATAAATTTGTATGCGGGGGAGGTGACGAAACAAAAACGCTTATTATATTTATAGCACTGTATATTTTACGGGAACCAGACATAATTTTACGTTTTATTTACAGGAATGGACTTCTTTTTTAGATAAAGTAATGGCTGATTCTTTTGATATTGCAGCAATGATTTTATGCATCTTAAAGCTGCATCAGTTTTGGATTTAAAGTAGTGAAGAAGGGTCTAATAAAGTCATGTACTTACATAGAGTTCTTGTACTTGAAAAAAGGTTGCAGAATCTAACCGTTTCAAAGAAGATTACTGATCTGAAACAATCGGATAAAGAATCTTGTTTATCGCGACACAAGTTCGAGGGCCAAAAAAATCCGCTTGAAGTTGTTATCTAAGCGTTTTCAGCGCAAACATGTTTAGACGTCAGATTTATGTTTTCTGATCCATCTGCCGTGCCGTCTCGCATAATATTGCGGACGGACTTGGAAAATAATAAAGGCGGGAGATAAGGTTTTCGTCTGTTCCAAGGGAAACGGTGGAATTGAGTTGGGACAATTTTATTTTTCATTTTCCTTAAGCCAAATATGAATGAATTATTTTTGCTTGACTGATGTTAGGTTCAATGCAGTGCCATTTATTTTAAATTCAATATTCGTATCTTGCAGTTATGGTTTCGGAATGTTGTGATTGTTGTGAAGCATTTAATTTGTATTGAATGTGGTGGCGTTTACTTTGCTCTTTTTATTTCCTGAGATAACCTAGCTGATTGTAACTTGAGTCTCTTCATCGACAATATGTGATATAACTTTTTTGTCTTATCAGCTCTTTACGTTGTTCAAGGGTAAATTAAAGCAAAGGCAAAGGGCGGCGCGGGCGCCGCTTATGGTAACTGAAATCCTCGTATTTCATATAAAATATACAATCACCTTACTTTAGCCTGCGCGAATTAGAATACCTATACGTTTTGTTGAATAACATTATAAGAAAGTTTTAAACTTTAGATTAAACCTGTCTAGAAAATAAGGAGAACCGCGTGTGTAACAAATGTAAATTCTGTCATAACATTATATTGCAGGTTACTAACTCTCCATGGAGTAGACCTCCTCTAGAATACTTTCTGTGACGTAATTTAATTATTACACTTAGGAATTAATATTTTCAGAAACAATAATGTAATATATGTATTGTTTAGTTTATTCTCTTGGCGACTAGGAATGAAAAGGAAATAATACCTCATATGATATGTTTCAGGCCCTAGGGATTTCACACAAATTATATAGGTATGTGGGAAAATAACCAATTATAGAAAAGTATTCCTGATTCGGAATAACAATTCTTAATTATTCCATACCTATTCCATACAAAAACCGAGACACCCTAACAAGATTTTCATCAGAACTGCCTAAATGTGTGTGTTTTTTTAATAAATCTCCAAGTTACACCTTAGTTTATGTCGCGTTAAGTTCCCTAGTAAACTGTGAAATGCCTGAGATGTGCTATGCAGGGGTTGTCTAATACACGGAAACTGACCGAGCGGACTGCCTCAAGCCTCAAGGTGTCTATTCCCGCCACTGTTATGCGTAGAAACCTATTGAAAGAGAACTGAAATTAATGAAAAAAGAAAAATATTGTGTGGTGTAAAAACTATGTCAATCGATTCTCCTGGTGATTCTGAACAAACTAGTTTCAGGTTCAGTGTATACTAAAACTAAACTTGTATAGTAGCACCCAAGCATATACAAAATATGAAAGCGTTGACTGGGTTTTGTAAATGAGTTTATGAATACCTTGAGGTAGGTCATGTATAATTATGGTGTCTGTATAAGAAATAACGATTTAGAAGGCGGGTGATTGTCAACGAAAAGACTACAGTATATTATTACCAGAATTTAATAGTTAATATTGAACAAAACTCCGTGAATAGATAAAATTATTTTTAAAACCGTAAATTCATCATAACTTCGCTTGGCTTTGTTTACATGCGTGCCATTTTCGGTAAAATATGGACAAAGGTAAAAACATTTTTTTTTGTTCTGTTTTTGAAAATGTTGTATGGTTTTATTGATGCGGATTTTCACAATGTAATTGGCGTCTTTCGAGGGAGGCGATAGCTGTTTATCAGTTTGTGGGTTGTGCATTTTTGAGAACGTTTTTCAGACGAATTTTCTGCAGATTTGTGAGCGGCTGATGTTTTCTTTGGTGGAGGTTGATTAACCCTAGATTCATAAACATATGTAGGAGTAACACTATTAATAAACATTCGTCTCACAGACGAACATATTCAGGAATGGTTATTTATGAAATTGTTAATGAAAGAAAACAAATAAATCATTGTATTGTTTAATTCCTTTATTGAGTTATTTAAAACTTCTGTGATAAAACAAAAATATATTTATTCTAAACATTGCAGACACATCAGGCCACGGTGGTCGATACACATGAACTTTTTACAGTGGTTACATTGGAACCTCGTTATTCGACGCTTTTTATAATCACAGAAGCTACAAATCTTTTTTTTGGTTACCACTTGGACCAGGCGTATCGCTAATAGGCGTTTCGTTCAAATCTTCTGCTATCTTCCTGTTTAGGCATCGCCTCAAAGTTGGCCTTTCGCGACGCTTACGTAACCACGGGTCGGTCATTTTCTCTGAAACATGTTACTAAATAATATGTGCTTGAACCATGACTAATTAAAAATTAATCAATAACTAATCAAACTTACCGTTTACTTCATGAAACTAAGAAATCTTCAAAAATCGTGTTACAAAAATTGCAACCGTAGGTACTCGTCAATCGTGTATCTATTCATAAATATTCGTCCCTCAGACGAATAAAACTCTCTAACAGCTCAAGGACACATCACTGCGAGTAAAATGCACTCGCGATACTAAATGGTCGTATGACTTAGGAAGGTACTTGAGAGGTCAGCTTTCTATCTATTTCACTTTAAAAATTTGAATCACTTTTACGTTTCGCGCGGTCTGTGAGACGAATGTTTATGAATCTAGGGTTAAGAGCGACATTGATTCCTCTGGTGTGGGAGTCCGTGCCGGTGGAATTGTATAGTGGTTCCACTATGACGACATATTATAAGGTACGTATGAGGCTTCCATAGCCATAAATAGAGAAATAATGATTCTAATAAAAATGTAAGAAAATAAATACTACAGGGTCAAATAAATTTAAGTCGGGAATCAATACAGTTGCTACTATGTAGGTAATTATTATTGACACAATGTACTAGATTTAAACGAAGTATGTCACCGGACAAGGACGTACTTAAACCTTTTGAAACGCGACCATCATCAATTATGTGTAGAATTAGGAATATTCAACCGGTAACGGAATATTCCATGTGGTGATTTTATATTTGAGCTTAAATGAGGTTGACAGTGTCATTTATTCCAAAAGCCGTGTAACGGGTTAGTCTGGGTCTCTCTTCGCTTCTTTCTGGCTTACATTTCCCTAAAATTCGGTTCACATTTTCAAATTCGAGAATGATAAAATTATTCATGTAGACGATGACGCAGTTAACAACGATTTAGTCAAGCGTTAGGTTTTCAACATATCAATGCTGCGCTATTATTTAACAAAAATCATTTTCCTCTGGAATACAATGCCTACCATAATACAATACTACAAACAGAATATTGTTTACCATCCACCGAAATTGCAATGGAGATTAAAACCAAACATCGATAATAAAACAAGATGTAGGCAGAACGAAATAATAAAAATAGGGTTTTAGCGTAGCAAGTTTCTTCGGGCAGCGGAGCGGCAAGAGGAACCAATTTCTGAGCCGATGCGGAGCGTTTTGTTGGAAATAGCTTTCCTTCAATCTGCATTTTCTTGCTGATTTACCAACTTTCATACAGGACGGAACTTTCCGCGAGGTACCTAGGAGAAAGTTCGGCGCAGTCGACACATTAAATTATTATTAAACTCATCTGCCTACATCAAAACATGTCCAACTCTATATTCTCCTATTTATACCATTTAAATTTAGAGACTGACACTTTGGCGTTGTTATTGAATAATCTAGATATTCTTGGAAATAACTTCATCAGCTGTAATATTAATAGAAGGAAAGTAACCAAGTATGGAATAGTATACCTAAAAAACAATCAGCTTTTGCTCGTGTAGGCACAAAGTCACCTAAGCCACAGTAGATATACAAGGTTAGTCAGAAAGGGGGTACTAATCTGAAAGGGTATTAAAGTACCCATAATAATGAGTAACTTTTGTTCTACCAATTTTTCCAAAAGTCAATAGTTTAAGAGAAACAGCTGTTTAAAAATTAGAAAAAAACTATGCTAAAATGTATCTATTCTCAGCTGTGTTTACATTTTAGGTCATATTTGGGGTCACGAAGTAGAAGCTCCGTTTTCTGAATTCGTAACTAAAGTAGGGACAAAGAATTTTTGAAAAAAACTAAAATAAAAATTCTTTTACGTGGGCTTTTTTTTTTTTTTTTTTTACGTGGAAATAAAAATTATCAAATTTTGTAATTTTAAAACTTGTTTTAAAACCGCCATCAGTGATACTTTAAGTGGCCTGCGGATTAGTGCCCCCTTTCTGACTAACCTTGTATAAGCTAATAATACCTCAACTAACTATAATTGCCTGAATTGACACTCACACAGATAGACACTGTATACTGTGTATAATGTACTCAGTAACAGCCGTATATAATAACAATAATAAATAATGTTATTCCATATTAGGGGTACTATTCCATATTTGGTTACTTTCCGCTATAGGTACGTCTGCTTTACACACTTACGATGATAACAAGAAATTTTTAACTATAGAGTATTCTGATCTCTACATATGGCCAAGAAACAGTGAAATTATTTTCATGGTAGTAACATTATTTCAGTACCTACCCCGGAACTAAAACAACAAATTTCGATGGCTCTGTCCCCTATAACATTCGGAACTGATACCACCATTAGGGTCATGGGGTCTTCATGGGGCGTGCGGGGTTGCTAGGGTGCACGCCGTTCCTATAACTTACGATAGTAAACCTCAGCCTTACCCTTCGGAGACTATACTGACCTGACGGTTATATTATTAAAATTGCCTACATATTACAAGTTTAATATAAATATATTTTAATGTAAGTAGGTCTTCCGCACAGTGTAATATAAGTAGGTAATTGCGACGCGGTTTGAAATGTGCAAGGCACACTTACTTACACACCAAGTAGTTTTGGAATATCTAATATACAAGGTTATTCGAAAAGGGGGTACTAATCCGTGGACCACTTAAAGTATCACTGATGAGTTCTTTAAAACAAGTGTTAAAATTTAAAAGAAGAAGAGAGAAGAGTCATGAAAGTAGAATAATTTTTTTTTTTTTTTTTTTTTTTTAAAACGTTTCCCCACACTAAGATTAAATGCCGTGGAAATGCGTTCCTTGCGAAGTATGTGCGGTGTAACTTTGAATGATAGATTGAGGAATGATGTGATAAGACAAAGTTGCGGTTTAAAAGATGAAGTGGTGAAAAAAAATTTAAAGGGGTATGCTTCGGTGGTTTGGGCATGTTGAAAGATTGAGTGAACGGCGATTAACAAAAGGAATTTATAAGGCGAATGTCAGTGGAAACGCCAGTAGAGGACGCCCAAGAAGGACATACATTGATGTTATTGGTGATGTTCTTCAAAAAGGACAGGTGCGTAGTACTTTCCACAGGCGTGCGTGTATGACAAGATGTATGACCGTGGACGAAGCGAAAGGAGTATGTAAGGATCGTTGCATGTGGCATTCTACAGTTTCTGCCTACCCCCATGGGAAAAAGGCGTGAGTTTATGTATGTATGTAAAATTTAAAATTTCGATAATTTTTATTTCCATGCAAAATTATTTTTATTTTAATTCTTCATCCATGCTTTAGTTACGAATTTACAAAAAGAAGCTTCTTCTAATCCGTGACCCTAAAATGACCTAGTGTTAACACAGTTGATCATAGTTGAGGATAGATGGATTTTAACATATATTTATGAAATCTTTGAACAGCTATTTCTCCTAAATTATTGACTTTTTCGGAAAGTTGTAGAACAAAAATTATTCGTAATTATGGGTAATATAACACCCTTTCGGATTAGTACCCCCTTTCCGACTAACTTTGTATATTTATTATGCTTCCTCTTCCCTCGTCTCTGAATAAGTGCGTACACTATCAAGCATGAAAAGAATAAACTAGCAGCCGCACCAAAACAAATAACCAATAAACGATACATGGGAAAGAATAATAAAGAAACGGAGAAAATATAGGACGTGGAGATTAACAAAGTTCTAAATAACTAAGTTTGCTTATAGGACGTCATAATAAATGGGTACGGACACGTCCAAGCCGAGCCGTACACTCGTAAAGTCCCCAGTTCGATTACATACACGAGCGGGTCGCAGTGAATTAACTACAAACGGACCCAGCGTCACGTGACCAGAATATTTTCAAAAAAATCCTTTGCCCACTCTCCTCTGTCAGTAGGAAAAGCTGATGAATAAATATTTATGTACTTAGACCGAAAATACTCGGAAAAGTCTGTGTTAATTGAAAAATATGCAGCAAAATAGTGAAATAATTGAAGTGGAGTTTTAATGATTTTCAACGAATAACCGCAAAATTATTTACACCATTTCAACATTTAAAGCTTAATTGATACAACATAATTAATTGCGTAGAATAATATTTGCTGGTTTTCAATTGTTATAATATTTTGCTGATGGCAATTTTGTGGTTCACGTTTGACAGAACCTTCAAATAGTTTCAAATACTCGTAGGTATCTCAAATAATACTTAAATAATTTGTTCTGCCAAAAATGTCTGAAATGCAGTACATTTCTTAGAAATAATCATACCCCGAATAGAGAAAGTGATAGCTATGTTAACTGACATAAAGTATTCACATAGTACCCACTCAGACAATTTTCTTTTTATTTCTACTTATGTAGAGTTTTCATGTCACCCCAACTGCAGCACGCTAGAAAATTCAACGTGTAATAAACTTTAAAGTAGCTTTATATAAATCAAATCTGGATTAAAAGTATCAATTTTAATATGGAACTCATTTTATAACCACTTCCCATGGTAAATCAGCTAATGGATTGGACGTGACATGGATCCGTCGCGAACCGACAGGAAAACCCGATAAGTACAAAAATTAAGATTTTGCGGTCAAAATATTTTTTTGCGCAAAATCAACAGGTTCATCAACATCTTTACTTACTTTGAAAATTTTACCGACAGTTTCTCTAAATAGCCGTACTGATAATAATATTACCGTCACAAAACGTCGCACCAACCCGGAAAAATATATTTTCGTCCATTAACAATTTTATAAATGCTCCAACAGGAATATTTATTTTTTGTACCAGTGAAATAAATCTGCGTTCCTTTCAGTCTTATTTTCGTAAACTGGTAATTTGAAAAGCATTTCGATACTATATGATAATTCTAATACAACAAAGACATTGTGATGTGAATAACAAATCATTTTGTGCTTATCTTAACTTCGCAAACAGGTGCGATTTACGAGAAATACAAAAATCTTGTTTGTTACGACATAAAAGTGCATTTTATTCCGCGTGGAAGTAGGTTTGAACTGCTATGATTTGGTTATACTTTGCGCCGCATTGCAAGTCCCTTGACAATGAATGGTGTTTTCCCTGGAAGCTGGCTTGGTCGTGTGATCAAAGGGTGAACCTGTAAAAATACAGTTCTCTTACTACGTATTTCTTTTATCGTTGGCTTTTAAAATATTTCATTTCGCAATATTCTGTTTTGCTTATATTTGATTTAGTAGGTAATGTTATGTTACTTGGATGTGACCTCATTGGTTTGTAAGCAACATTATTTTAGAAAGAAAATCTTTGAAACAGTAAAATAATTAACAAGTTTTAGGACCGGCAAAATTGAATCTTTAAAACAGTCAAATAATTATATACTTATTTTAGAAACGCTATTCTTGACTTTTTATTTTTTTAAACATTATTGAATCATTAAGCCAATTGTAAAACCTAGAAACAGGCCTCTACGATGATGCTTGTTTACTGTAATAATCTTTCGAAGACTCACTAGGAAAACTCATAAGCAAGGCTATGAAGCTGGTATAGGAAAGCAATGTCGCCTGATGGACACAATAAAGCTAGAACACAATTGTTCTAGGATTAAGTGTTATATTCATAGTACAGCTTAGTGCAGTCACATGTTATGAAATACATAAATGCAGCTCCCAGCACATAAGTGCATGTAAGTGGTGAGAGAGAACTGGCGCAGTGTGCAGTAACGATCAAGTAACATTGTTAAGTAACAAACGAACGAGCAATTATTTTAAACGCATCCATTGCAGTACAAAACAACGTTAAAGAGCTGACGCGGAGTGGTCGTAACAAACGTCGTTATCCTACATTTTGAGGTCGATAAACTGCGGGTCGAGGCGACGCGACGGCGACGCGCTGGCTAACCTCCGCACATTACATGATCAAAGCACACACTGAAAAGAATCACTAGTCTCACTCATAAATTCTTCTCTTTCAGCCTATTTATAGAAAATCGAACTACCAAGGCCATCGTACCGCGCCAATTCCGAGGACAATCCGTCATTCCTTTTCCGTAGAAGCTATAAGATAGTCTCACTTGCAAAGTTTTGTAGCAATTGCTGAAAAATATTAACGTTGCGAAGTTTTGAATTAATGGTGACAAAGTAATGCAATAAACTTTGAACGTTAAAGTTGTAAAGTCACTAATTAATGTGGATGTTTGCCGATATCTTAAGGATGTAGGCTACATTCGCGCGGAATGGCTGTTATTGTAAACATGCCTTTTACCTAGTCCTTTACACAGTCAATTTTTCACTTTAGCCCCATATAGGATTCGTTCCTTTGATGTCGCTAAAATAAAAGCAATCATAAAATGCACATAGGTATTTTCAAAGTAAAAAAAACGGTCAAAGTTTTTACAGCTGTTTATATTTTAGCCGAGGCCTCCAGCGGTAGCGATGCATCATGTGATATGGAAAGAAAACACCATACATTTTTCTTGAAACTTTTCGACCCCTCCGATGAACGTAGATGCATAATGTACCTACGTATCCTACACGCTATAAGTTTTACGAGGTAAGCATAGCCCGAAGCAATCACGTGCCCAAAAACATGTAGAGATTGAAGTTGGGGAAAAAACCACAGAGAAATTATCGGTTTGTTTACCAGCAAAAATCTTGTCCCGAGGCTACTTTCTATTTCGACTTTGAGCTTTATTTTTTAATCCTAAATCGCTAGTCAAATAACATGGATAATAATTATCTACACAATAAATCCTAGCCTCTTTCAGACAGAGCGCTTATTGTTCTTTTTTTCGTAAAAACGTCACTGACAGCCGTGATGGTAAAATGCTGTCTTATGAATATATTATAGAAGGAGGCACTTTCATCCAACCTCCCACGTTAGTATAAAATAGATCCATCCATCCTGTTTTCAATTTATCTGTTCAATGCCTGCGTTAGTTGGCAAAAACGTAAACAGGATGAATCTATAAAGCAAGCAACAGAAGCTCCTGATAGGGCTAATTGCGTTTAAACTGAAAGTATGTTGTGTGTTGTGGTCGAGTATAATTAACGTGAAGGTTTTAATATAATTACATTTTCAGAGTATTAGACAGTTTTGCAATTAAATATTGGTCGTGGGAGATAAACTAGTGGTAAATATTGTATTATATAATATCCATGTTATATGGTTAAATGTGTACATGGTTCTATACATAAATCACTAGCTTTTGCCTGCGACTTTCCATTAAAAGGATTCGTTAGCCGCTTTTACATTGAAAAAACTATTTTGTTATAAATAATACTAAATATGTTTATTAGTTACCTAAAAAAGTGGCTATATAACTTAACCAACTTGTTTCCAACTTCATAAGCTCCTAGTAAACAAGCGGTTGGCTAGTTAAAATCAATCATTGTTTACCAGTTACCACAATTCGGTAATTTTAAAATTACTAAACTAGTTCAGTTGTCCATTTTTTTCAATGTGAACTTGACGGATGGGATGGATCGCTATAACTTAACAGGCTAAGCTTCATTATTGTTAAAGATACACGAGTCTTCGTATTTTACCGATAGTTTCTCGTAAGTTATAGCAATAGGGAATAGATTAGTCTCAAATATTCCTAAGCGTATCCTCTGTATTATAACGCAGAAAAGAAAGGAGATATTTTCTTTACCGTGTTATAAATATGATGCCCACCTCGAGAGTGGCAGGAGCTGAAGTTTCTTAAACAATACTTATAATACGTAGCTTATCAAAATTGACGACTTATTTGCAATATATTAGAATTTTCAAATATCAATTTGTTTGACAACTTATCAAGAACACCTTAACCTATCACTACTTATTAATCAAAACTTTCAAAGAGCCATATGATTAATTAAACCTTTATTTAAGAACATTATACGAGTATTAAGCTCTTATAATTAAGCATCAATCAATTATAACTATTATTAGAAGACATTGATAATGAGCAACTATGTTCAGTCAGGGGTTATACTAAATAACTGAGAAATCTGAGATTAATTAGTACCGAAACTGATCAAATATTATATCATATAAATACATTAATCAAATTCAATACTTCAAAATGGATGAACTTTAGAAGAACGTTCAAAAATATTCGAATAAATGTTCTAAAAAGAAGTGAACTAAACTATTTAAAAAAAATACAATTTTAGAAGAATACACTTATAAAATTGTGGGCATTGCCTTTTTTTACGTGCAGTGATCATCACATACCGCAGTTCTTGACCAGCCTACCACAGACCTGGGCTGCTGAATGCGGTTACTAGTATTTAGGCTGGCAAGTTGGGTAATTATCTTTTGGTCGACAGAGAACCATCGAACACGGCTGGATGCACCACGTACCAAGTTTTACTAAAGTTTGGACAAGCTAGATAGTGAGCGAATATCCCTTAGTACATGTGCAATGTGCGTGCAAAACCATATGTAAAATGGACTACCATTAAAAAAGCACTGCTGTCAAACGTTTCCTGATAAAAGTAGTTGTTATTTTTGCACTCAATTTTAAAGTAGCCGACGCTATTACCTATACGAGGCCGGCGCAAAATAGCAGACTACAGTTTTTATTCCACTATCCAACTTCTGTACGTCAAAGCGTGTCAATATAGGGCGTGCATTTTTTTGGATGGTATTTTGCGACCAAAACCAGCAGTCAACTTGTGGGTTCTCTATTTGGACCTACGAGTGCCAGTCGTACCAAACTTGAAAGTATCTGCATTCCCCAGTCCAGTGTTCGAGGTTAATTTTCTGAATGTTTAACTTTGTTTCTAATTAAGCAATTAGCCTATTTTTAGTTTTTGTACGAGGCTTGATCACGTTCCAACTTTTGGGGTAAGAAAATATATATTTTACGTAACTACTTTGGCGGCGGACACCTACTCTCCTTCAAGTGACTAAATGGCACATAGTCTTGGTACTACTGCACGATTTTATATTTTTAAAACCAACGTACGCACTATATTATTGGCATTTTGGTGTATCGCTTTAATATGCCTTGTTCTTGTGCAATAACTGATCTGATAAAAGTATTTTGCATTTGGAGATAAGGTTCTGTAATGTTAGAAATTTTAACATCCGTTTGCCACACTGACCGCTATGTTTATTTTAAAATGTTGTGTTGTCTATATTTTGATTATGGCGGCTAAAGAAGCTTTCATTCTAAAATAATTATGTAAATGAAAAAATAGTTTTGACTTCATGTTTATATTATATAAAACCGCTGCAGATATCTGTACCAACACAAACAGAGATAACTTTATCTTTCATAACAAAATATTATGGACCGCTCGGTCGCTCTTGATAACCCCGATATTTTCCTACTCTGTGACAAGCTCGGGGCGCAGTAAGGGGCCAGTTACACTTAAGAACAACATTATTGCGATGCAGTGGTCTCGTGGCTGGAGTGTCTGGGATGTCGGGACACTCTCCAAGAGCATGATACGGCAATAACACTGCACATTTTGCCCTCAGACACCCGTTATTGTCATATTATACGGAATGTTTGCTGATTCAGATGTTTAGTAATGCGTGATTATTACTTGAGTCTTTTATTGTATGTATTGCGGTGGATATGTTTTGGGTCATATGTGGAATCTTATGTGTGTTGTAGACATGTAATAGGTATGTGGAATACACAGTGGAAGATCGTTCGTAATTTTAGTAGGGTGCACTTAATCGGTGATCGTTATCAAAAATTGTTTTGCCTAGCTTTTTCCTATGTTGGGGTCAGCTGAAAGCTGTCTAACCAGATGCGGTTGATATTTATCAAAAATTAATAATCATAATTTGTTTGACAGCGGGTAATAGTCTGTTTTGAAATTAGTTTGTTTAAAGTTTAGTTCTAATAAAGTTAAAATACCGTGAAACATAAAATATCACGTTGTAATAGTTTAAATTCCTCCAATTGCCTTAACAAAAAACGGTTCAAACTTTGACAGCAGACATTGTTTTCTTATAACTAAATTGTTGCCACAGATAGAACTCCAAGTTTATCTGTTACCGATTTAATTTGATGATTCACATCCCAATGAAATCCGCGCTCGGCTTGTTCTTTGGTTATTCGTCTTTTGTCTTATTTTATTATTCTGTTACTCAGTCGCGGCGATAAAGGCTAGCGAGACGGCTTGTCTGCCTGTTCCCGGTTTTCTCGCCCTTGTTTATCCGGCTGGGGGTAGTTAGCGCGGCGGAGTGGCGCCCCGCGGCAGTGCCTCCGTAGCCCGCCCAGCGATGGGACGTTCCACACCCGCCCAACTGTTTCCTATCGCACGCGTACGACCTCAACAACACAGGTGAACCACGCGACTATAAAAAAGGACAATTATCTAATGTGACTCAGACAAAATGACTCCTTTTATACATTTATATTGTGTTATATGGATAGAGTTATTGACTGGCTGCTGCACCACCACAGGTGAGTTGATAGTGCAATTAGCATTTTTATTGAGTTCGCCGGCAACTTGTAAAAAGTTTTGTGTAAAATACGAATTATGTTTTACTGTTGCGGCAATAGTTTGTCAGTTTAAAGTGTCTCCTTCGAACTCTTATAAAACTTTCGATAGGTAAAATAATTGTTGATTTCTCTTTTAAAATTGCGTTATTTGTGTTTAGTTTCTTAAGTCTCTTATCAAAATACATCCAACTCATATTTATAGAGTGTATAAAATTCTTTTGACATAAATCGAGTAAAAATTTTCTACGTTATACAATCAAAGTACGAAGTTATTTCAACAATAAACGACGTACTTGTATAAAAGCAAAAAGCTTTTTTTCTTTCCTTGCTAAGAAACATATCTGAATAATATCATAAGTATTTTCCTGTTTGTATTGTATCTTGTCGTTCTGTTTTCCCGTTCTTGTAATGCAATGTTGCTTAAACATAAGTGGCCGCGTTTCATTAATGATATTGTTCTTTTAGATTTATTGCACAATATAAATAAGACGCATATTGTTTGTCTACTACTTAATATTTTAAATTCTGTACTGAGTTATCTGACCGTCTGTTTGTTACGTCTTAAGAAAATGACTGCTGATCTGATTTTAATTAAATTTTAATTCAGGCGACGGACATAATTTTTTAATTTATCTTTTACCCCAAACCATTTTAGCTAGGTTATGATTAAAGATATATTTATAAGATATACGATACATACCGATTATATGTGACGTAATATTATATTATCTTAAACACCTAGGATGTAGGACATGCATCTATATTTCTTTTATTATTTATCTTAAAACGCCTTTATTATACGCCTGAAAAACATAACAATTAATTAAATAGGTATTGCTTTGTCAAAAGTGTTTATTATTTAGGCCGTTCATAGTATTTATTACTGATCGACGTCTGTTATTAGCCTTGACGCGTAATTAAAAGCATTTATTATTCACTGTAACCTATATTAGAGTTCAGTACTAAAAGCTAAACTAGCAACATTAATTGTTCCGCGAAAAACAAACCACTCTACAAAATAGGTTATAGTAAAAACTTTCATAGAGTAACTATTAAGTAGTTAAAAAATGACAAATATTTATTATAAATAAAATAGAGTTTTCATCGACAATATACGAAGCGGAAACATCCTATGGAAATAGAATAATAAGCTCAAAGAATTTCATGTTCGAATGACCGTTATTCAAAGACTTAGACGGAACCCTCAGTATCGATTTCTTAGAAATCATAAAAATACAACTAAATCGTCCCTTTTCGAGTATCTACGATTGCTAAGCTCCTTCAAGTGATCTGTTCGGAGGGTCGCGAAGACGGTCTAGTTGCCATAACATACGAGTAATTCGGTTAACAAGGGGGAAGGATCACAAACAAAATCTTCCAAGGGCAGTGACGGTGACGCATCGCCGGATATCCGTGGCCATCTTCCGAGGAACGTGACATTTATCGATGTTTTTTATCGATGTAAATACGTCGATTAATGTTCTACGTCACACGTTATCGTCGATCGCGCCAAACTTGCTTTTTCGCCTCCCTAATAGCAGCATTTACTCACAAACGATGTTGACTAGTCACACATAGGCACATGTGTGCACTTTCAAATAATTCGCATGCACCATTTAAGCCCTAAAAGCTTTTTAAACAAATAAGCAGACTGTTGGTTTTTCACTTGCGATAACATGGAATGGAATTTTTAGTAAATAGCGGGGCAATTGCAATAGCAAAAAACTATCGCTTGTATCGCTTTTTCTCGTTTACTCGGTATCAAAAGTAAATGTATAATTAATAGATACCTATTTAAATTGTATATTTACAACATAATTATAAATAACTAAATAACAGGTCAAATCTAACAGCATGATTTATTTTTGTCTTTAAAAATAAGGTACAATTAGTGTTATCTATTTTAATAAGGTGCACCGTGCAACTATCTATTTTAACTTCTGCCACCCGTTTATACGTTTCTATTTAATTCGATTACGGTTACTTCTGGTCTCTTGGTATATTATTCTACCTATGCATTTTATAATTTATAATCATTAAGTTACATCATACAATAATAATATGAATAAAAATAAACTAGTCAACCTTTATTAAAACTTAACTCAATAAAAAAACGTCTGTATTACACCCATAAACGAATGTTTCTAAATTAACTCAATCAAAATTAAAGTTGGCGAAACTGAATTAAGTTAACAAGAAATGTCGAAAGATCTTGCTCAAATATAAACAGTAGCTTGCGCCAGAAAACAATTTCATCTAAATCTAATTTTTCTTGCTCAGTAACTTGAAAATCTATTTTTGTCATTTTAACTTTAATAACATAAATTCAAAAGCGTTGATCCTCTTCTGCTTGACGTTCCTTCTTCAAAAGCGAATTATAAAACAAAGATTGGAAACGAAGTGAATACAAAAGCTGAAATGTAATAATAATTGTTATTCTGTAGCACATTTCGTTTATTGAATTGACGCGATTCAAAGTGACGACCGCGGCGGCTGGAAATTTAAACCATAAAAAGGCGGTCAAACGCGAAAGGTCTACACAAAATTACGTGCGAGAAATACGTAAAAACAACCCTAAAAAAAAAACAAATAAAAAACTTTTTCAAAACAGAACAAACGTAAAACAAACAAGTTTATTCTTATCTACTTGTGTAACCTTAGCTTAAAAAACTAAAGGATGTAACTTCTGATTCAAAAATGACTTTCGTGCCGTATTTTAAAGAAATGGGTCATCTGACTTCTCATTATATTTAATAAATAAAATTACAGAAACTCAAATTGCTCCTTTTCTAGCGTAACGTAATACAAAAAAACTTTTTCTAAATTGGTTTTAAGGTTGTGAAACTTTTTTCATAAATCAGTTCTCCGTAATAGCCCAGCGTATCTTTAAATTATCTTCGTTTTCTTTACTTTTAGTGCTTACTTTAAAACATTTTTTTAATTTGATTAATGGTAATTAATCAATGCATCCGAGGGAGGTAATTTCGTCGTCATTTGTCGAAAAGTTACGCCTTCAAAAAGGCTACATTATTACTTAGCATGAATGTTCTAAATTGGCGGCTAATGAACATTGTCGGGAAGATTGCCAGTGAAATCTACCTGTGAATTAATCAGCTCATTATATTAGGATTATCCGTTCAACTACCGACATTGGAATGGCTGAAAGCTAAGGTCAATTGTCACTTGACTGTATTAATAAGGACGATTCATAGTTATCGTACTATGATACGATGATATTTCAGATGTTCCTACACGTCATATTAAGTAGAACTTATACACTTTTCAACGTAAAGTGAGTCCTGTGGTTTTTCAACAAAACGTTATCATACAAAGAATGTCAAATAAGTATTTTTTTAAACAAAACATCCTATCCTAACTAATATTATAAAGCGAAAGTAAGTTTGTTTGTTTGTTACCTTTTCACGCCTAAACCAATGAACCGATCATACTGAAATTTTGCAAATACGTTGTCAGGTGTACAGAAATGGACATAGGGTACATTTCATCTCGAAAAAAGTACTGTTCCCGAGGAAAACAAGAATAACGTTCATAGATGGCGCCACGTGTCTTTCGAATCACGATTGATTTTTATTATTATAGTAACTTTAGTAGTGTGTTAAGAGTTTTTTGAGCTTAATTAACGCGAGCGAAGCCGCGGGGAAAAGCTAGTTGTTAATATAGCGGTTGAACAGAGTACAGGACCATACGCATCATGTAAGTTTGGCCTATTTCGTTTTATAAATAAAATACTGGTATCGTTTAAGTATTAGACCTGTAATTTCCGAATGTTAAGGAATAAGCGTAGATAGGAATAAAGTCGGACGTCCGTGTGGTGCCGGACGTAAAGAATAGCACTATCCCATCTCTTCCCACGGTTGTCGTAAAAGGCGACTAAGTGATTCACTAGAGGATGGGCAGCAGCGTTCTCTGAGTACTTTAACAACCATACTGCGATCGCCAACCCGCCTGCCAAGCGTGACGATTATGGCAAACCCCCCCACTTTTTTGGGGAAGGCCTTTATCCAGCAGTGGACATCTATCGGCTGAATGATGATGATGATAAGGAATAAAGTCGTATGCAGTCTAAAACTGATACCACACTGAAACTGTCGATAATTATGTGCCTAGTAAAACAAAACATTCAGACGAATTGAGAACCTCCGTCTTTTTGAAGTCGGTTAAAAAGGATATAATATTAAGTATTTATTGTAGACTATAGAACTTATTTTTCACAATAAGCACAGAATTCTCAGAAGGTCTCATCTGATTTCAACCGCTCCAATCGCTATTTTCAACGTGAATAGTCAAATTTTTATTTTTTCCTCCCCTACAATAGATCAAGAATGCAAGGAGGGATGCAGTAGTGTAAATTCATTGTAGGCTCTAAACGTATGTTCCTAATGAACGGTGACGCTTAGCGCCACCTGTGTCATACCATATACAGTTATCGGTGCAGTGAACACTACGTATTCAATCAAAGCAAATCGTTTTACTAGGATACCTAAGTGCTATGTGCTATCATAAGAACAGATGGATAGGTATTTCGTCTTAAACTAGAGAAATTATGTAAAAAGTAGGTATTCATTATTTACTTTTCTTTACTTTAACCGACTTCGAAAAGGAGGAGGTTCTCTATTCGTCTGTTTTTTTTTGTGTGTTTTCTACGCGATAGCTCCGCCAATTATGAATGGATTTTGATGATTCTTTTTTGTTTGGTAGGCTTCAGAGATGGTGCTATACAGGGTGTTAACGAATTCGTGCAATTCCTTCAAACCACACGATCTATTAATGGTATAGATTAACCCCGCACGGGATTTAGATTTATTAAAAACTAGCTTTTGCTCGCGGCTTCGCTCCCGTTAATTTACGGATCCCTAATTTTTTGATCCCAAAATATAGCCTATAGCACTCAGGGATAACGTAGCTTCCTATTGGTGAAAGAATTTTTGAAATCGGATGAGTAATTTCGGAGATTACCTCCTACATACAAACAAACAAACAAACAAATTCTACCTCTTTATAATATTAGTATAGATAAAAATGAACTTTATTTTCTAAACATTTTTTTTGTGATAGAAAATTTCGATTTTTTCATTTGAATGAAGGCACGGCGACGCAGCGGACGGGCACGACTAGCGCGATATCGCTCCACGCAGTCAGTTAACTTAGGATGCTAAAATTACTCAGATACAGAATACCGTGGTTCATTTTTTGAAAACTTTCTTTTGTTGATTCTGAAAAAATCCTATGCAGGGTCAATCAGTATCACCAGTAGATCACGCAGTTTGAAGGAATTACACGAATTCGTTTACAACCTGCATAAATTTTATCGAAATTGATCAGCGCTATATGATAAAAACAGAAAAAAAAAACTTTGACCACGTTTTGGTTTGTGGTTCCCTTCAGCAAAAGTTTTCATGAGGACTTTCAATCTCTGTTTTAACTGTCATCATAAAAACATTAGCCAAGAATAAAGAAGATTGTATGTATTTGTAAGGAGCCGTCATGATAATATTATACATTATCTAATACTAATTCTTAAAGAAAACTACCTAGTTGTTGGAAAGATTACGCAACCGTGTCATTTAAATTATTTATGGCACTAAAACGTATTTAATAAAAAACTTTAAATAAAAGTAAAAACTGACTTCAAAAACACTAAAAGGAGTAAAATAATTACCATAAATAAAATTAACAGATTCAAAAGTCGGTGCAATTCAACACTGAAACAAATAGAAGCCACCGACTTCTGAAACTATTAATTTTATATTATGGTAATTATTTTACTCCTTTTAGTGTTTTTGAAGTCGGTTTTTACTTTGATTTAATGTATTTTATATTCCCGATATTTCGATAACACAATTATTTTTATTGTGCTGATAAATTAACTCGTACAAAAAATTGACCTAAGTAGATAGGAGAGTTGATACACAAAATCAACGTAGGTAAAGACTCACTCTCAAATAAATACGTCTTAATGTACGTATGCTGTTAGTTCAAATATGAAAGGGGCGACTTCTGAAATCAATCCACTTATGGGTAAGTTGGCAATTGGGCTGGAACCGGCATGTTTACCCTCGCAATGACCCCGTGTCAACGGGGCTTGAGAAGTTGCGACCATCCCCACACTCGGATCTACGAAACTATATTCGTACATTGGCCGTGTTTAATTTATATTAAGGCCAGATTGTTAGGATGAAGTTCTCCGAAGTTTTGACACCGCATCATAGGTTATGTTTCAATTAAACTTTCTGGATATAAATACTGTGTATTTTCAATCCTGTGTGACTATTCTGAGTTAAAACCCATACATTAAACATCAAACATAACACTCTCTACGCCTCTGAACCATCCCAGAACAACCACACTATAACTGCACTTACCAAAAAATGCATTAACACGACACCCCCTCTATAAAATTAATGCACAACCAAATAAACGCATAAAAATTATGAGTAACACGTGCCAAGCAGTATAACATATTGGTACGGCGCGGCGCCACATCCACTGAGCTCACTCGAGAGTGTCAATTATTCATCCCCCGTCGATAATGGAACAATCCTGTCGTCGGCGCGGAGTGGGCCTGTCAACGCTAGACGTAATGCCATATATACCATCCTATTCCACAAAAACCTATCACAATTTAATGTGCCATGGGATGACTGAAGTAATTAAGGCAACGCATGTAAATCTATATTTATATCTTGACGATTTTTTTATCTTTTGATGTTCGCTCGCATGTAGCAAATTATTGTTTCTCTATGCTAGTGTGAAAAGATATTGTTGTCATGTTTCACAGGATTAAGTTTTTGTACGGAAACAAGTTTTCCTCGAAAATGTTGTGTATAATTTGTCAATCTGCTGCAAAAGCGGACCAAAAGGTTTTAACAAATTAAAACTATGCACTTTGAACACCTTTCGTTTTCGTATTTTTTTTCTGTTATACACACTGATAACTAGTTTGCAATACAATTCTATCAACACGCTTTCTACTGTAATTAAAAATAAAGTTTCGGCAACGAAACGACACGTAGTAAGTGATTATTATTAGTTAGGGGAAGCGGAGTGCTCTATTTATCATCGCCGCCACAATTAGAGCTCCATAGCTAATGATGGCACTAACCATTAGTTATTCAGCTTATTTCTTTGAGCTATTCAGTCTTTTCTCAACAATTTAGCAATAGCTTTTAGAAAGTATTATAAACCCAAATTCATATCTAGGTGCTGACCATATTGACAGACTTATCGACTCAATCGTTCATATGTTAGGAGGAGATGCGCTTTTAATGTTCACATGAGCTTATTTAGGGTTCCATTTGGTGATACAATTTAGTTGCACCACCTGTGTTTGAGTTCAACTTATGAAAAAGATTTTAAAACATATGATAGAGAAACAAGACCAGAACCGTAGACATGTTCAATACGTCATTTAATATCAACATGCGAAGGTTCTAATATAATATTCATGTAAAATAAACCTACAGTCGAGTCTCTAACATTTACTTCGACTAATGTCACTTGATTATATCTGGGGTTAAACGTATCTCGAAAGGCCTATGGGCGTGCATATTTAAAAGAGCCAAGGATTTTGAAATAGCTACGTACTTCGTAAAACATCTTCATAATAATGTAAACGATTGTTGTAATATGAAATGTGATCTAATATTAAAATGCTCGGTTTGAATAATTGTATTGGCATTTGGTATAATATAATGTCAGACAAAATTTAATGAATTATTAAAATCAAAACGTCGAATAACGTGTCTGTTGAACACTCAAACTCAAACTCAAACTTTTTATTGCATTCATGTGTACATTAGATGTTATATTTATGTAGGTAGGTACATATACAGGGTGTTAACGAATTCGTGTAATTCCTTCAAACCACGTGATCCACTGATGACACACATTAACCCTAAATGGCAATTTTTGAAAAACAACAAAAATAATTTTTCAAAAAAAAACTTTGTTTTCTATTTCTGAGTCATTTTAGAGTCTTGTGTTATCTGACTGCAAAGAGCGATATCGCGTTAGTCATGCCTGCCAGCCGTGTCACCGTGCTTTCATTAATTTATGCGTGGCATCGAAATGTTCACAAAAATAAAACATTTTTTTTGCAAAAAAAAATTTCTTATTTTTTTACTGAATCCTTATTAGGTGGTTTAGATACGATCGGTAACAAAGCCGCATGAAAAAATAATATTTTTATTTTTTTATTTTTAATCAAGCTAAATCCCGTGCGGGGCCTGTCTACATCAGTAGTAGATCATGTGGTTTTAAGGAATTACACGAATTCGTTAACACCCTGTATAGTTTCAACATGAAACCCGGTAAGGGCACAGCAACATACTGTTATTAGGTGCTATACTAATAAAATTATAATAATAAAATTGTTGAATGGTAATAGTAATAACAGTTATTAATAATAATCTACGTATATCATAATAAGTAACATTTTGATTAGATGAATTGTATTGCAATATTATTAATAATGTAGCATATAGTTGATAATTAATATTTTATGTATTTAATGTAGTGTATTTATTAATGTAATTATAATTGGGATATGTTATTTATTTATTTAGTTATTTTTATTTCTTTCTTGTGTATTATTTTATTTCAGATATCCATCACGTGTATTAATTTATATTTGGTCCTAAATAATCTTTAACTGTGTAAAAGCAATTTTGTATTAGATATTCTTTTAAGTGTTTGTTGAATATTATAAATTTGTTTTCTTCTTTTATTTTTGCCGGTAATTTGTTAAAGATTCTAACTGCCATGTAGTATGGGCTATGGTTGAGCATTTTAATTCGGGAGGGTGGAAGATATAACCTATTTCTATGGCGCGTATTTAAATTGTGAGTGTCTTTTACTTTTGGAAAAATGTTGGTATTTTTAAATACAAATATGCAAATGTCGTGTATATAAATGGAAGGTAAGGTTAGAAGTTTTAATTTAATAAAGTATGGTTTACAACTTTGTGTATTGTCAATATGGGCCAGGATTCTCACACATTTCTTTTGTATAATAAATAATTCGTTTACATTAACGCTATTTCCCCATAGCATCACTCCATATCTTAGCCACGAATATGCGTAGGCATAGTATGCTGATAGTGCTGTTTCTATATTTGTGCTGTATTTAAGTTGGAACAGGGCATAGGTAAATTTAGATAATTTAGATTTGATACTTTCTATGTGGTTTTTCCAATTAAGGTGTGTGTCTATGTTTATACCTAGTAAATTAAATGTTTTTACCGTTTCTATAGGTGTGTCTTTAAAAAATAAGTTGGTTTCTAGGGGGGGTTTTTTATACGATCTAAATTGTATCATTTTAGTTTTGTTACAGTTAATTTCTAAATTGTGATCTTGTAGCCAAAGTGTTACTGTCTGAAGAGTATTTTGTAAGATGTCATTAGGTGCACAATTGTCGTCACATTTCACAAGTATAGAGATATCATCTGCAAATAGTACTGGTAATGTAATTTGTTTGTCAAAAATTTTTGGGAGGTCGTTAATGTAAATTAAGAATAGTATACATCCTAGAACACTTCCTTGAGGGATGGAGCATGTTAGGTTTCTTACTTGGGACCGGACTGTTGTTATCTCCCTTTTCTGAATATTGTGGTCTTCAATCTGAACTATTTGTTTTCTTTTGCTTAGATATGATTTGAACCAATTATAAGCAGGGCCACGTATGCCTGAGCCGTAGAGTTTTGTAAGTAATATATTATATAATACTTTATCGTAGGCTTTTGACATATCGAGTAGTAGTCCCAATGCATACTTTTTGTCATTTATTTGTTGGAGAGCCGTTTGGACATACTTGTAAACTGCGGATGTTGTGGACCTTGACTTCCTGAACCCATTTTGACAGTCATCAAGAACATTGTATTTTTCCAAAAAAAAGTTAAGTCTCTTGCACATAGCCTTTTCAAAGATTTTGGAAAAAGTCGGCAATAGAGCTATGGGTCTATAATTATTAGGGGTGTCTGTATCGTCTTTTTTGTGTATGGGTTTTACTAGAGAAATTTTAAGCAAGTCTGGAAATTCTCCATGCTGAAAGCTTTGGTTTATTAGAAAGGTGAGTGGAGTTGACAATTCTTCAGCACATTTTTTTAATAAAGTTGGGGGTATGTCGTCTATTCCACAGCTATGCTTATTTTTTATTAGTTTTATTATATTAAATATTTCTTTTTGGTCTACTGGGCGTAGGTACATTGAAGTAATTGGCGAGTTAATTACTGGGTGTCCGGTTTTAAAAGGTACATTTTTATTTAATTCAGTCTTTGTTTCTCCTACTGTCGCAAAAAAATCATTAAATATATTTGATATTCTGTTAGGGCATGTAAGAATCTCATTATTTATTTTTAGTGAAATATTTTTATATTGTTTTATCTTAATTTTGCCAGTTTTGTTGTTAATAATATTCCACATAGTTCTAGTTTTATTATCTGACTTCTTCATTTGTCTGGTATATTCTATTCTCTTTGAAGTTTTTATGCTACGTTTTAATATTTTGCTAAATGTGTTATGGTATTTTTTTATAATATTGCTTTTAGTTTCATTTAGTATGATCCTTAGTGCTCTTTTGTGTTTGCATGATGTCACCGGTGATTGAGTTCTCATTTATGAGCACTGTTCTAATTAATCATTTTAATTATTTAGCTTTCAGCGTTTAGTACAGTAGTGTTATCCTGCCGCGATATTGTTTTTCTGGTTTAAACAAATGTAATGTAAATGTAAATTGATTATTGTCATAAATTGTCCAACTCCAGGTTTTACGTATTCTGTATGAATCTGAACACCACACTTGGCACAGACTGAACATGAGTGTATGCTCATGATCAGGACCTAGGTGACGTGGTTGATGGTATGCCTAAAGTTGTCAACTAAACTGTTAAAAACATTTTATAATTTATTTCAATGAATAATACCATTTAGTGTTGAATAAAAATACAGTATGCAAAAATACTTTCTTTAAACATATCGCTAAAACATCCCGTGTAGTTTTTTTTTTGTACAAAACCTGGCCACTTTATGTATGGAATTGATACACTAACTTGGTAAATCATCATCATCATCATTCAGCTAAAAGATATCCACTGTTGGACATACCTCCGGTTTCTGAATGGAGAATTCTAGGATAAACAGTACATAAGTAACATTTGAGTACAAGTCGTCAAAAAAATGACTGACATTTTTTTGACAACTCCGTACTCAAATACTACATAAGTATTGCTTATCTCAATTCAGAAACTGGAGGTTAGTAACTACTTGGTAAATGCACTGCCTTAAATCTGCACACAAACTAAGTTTAGATAACCCATCTATCTGGTCAAGCACATGATCCTAATGTCGCCTTTTACTACACTCACGGTTAGAAAAGGAAATCGTATCGTATATCCCCAAAATAATAATAAACAAATGAATCGAACTTTTCTCTTTGTTATATTAGTACGATATAAACTGGTTTCAATGTTCCGCCCAACTGCTGTACAGTAGAGTACTCGCAGGACGCTCTACTCCGCCTAGTAACTGATTTAACTGACGCATGTAACTCAATTATGGCCACCTACGTACGTACAATTAAAACTTTTATCCATTCTGTGCCACTATAGTTTTCACTCAATTAAACGACATAATTACTACAATTTAATAACAATAAATTGTCGATGTACTTTAACCACAATCGGTCGGTAATTTGTTAAAGTTTTTGTGTCGAGACAAAAATAGGGCAGCAACTTCGAAGGATAAATGTTAGAACCTTTTTTATATAATTTACGACTTGTCTAGAAGCTTTATCAAAGTCTTTTTGGTCTAGTCTAGTAAGCTGAATACACGGTTCGTGAGTGAAGTCCCTGGTTAATGTACCGCGTCGACTGAAACATTTTATTTCTTTAAACTGCAGGAGCTTAAGACCTAAGACCGAACTTTATAATGCATGACGATGGCATACATACATAAGGGAGAATTCTTTGTCTAGTGACTGTAATAATACTTATAGCACTGGTTTGAAATCAATAACATGAAAATATACCTGTGACATGAAAGGTAGACACAACTGATGTTAAAATAATTCCTTTTATAAACACAGTCGGCTCGTCCAAACAGTACCGTTAAAGGTTATATTTAAATGTTTGGCATAAATTAGTATGTAATCGTATGAAAATTCGTACGAATACAAACAAATTTAATTTATACGTATCTACTAGAATCGTTTGTTTTTGATTGCTATGTTTTTGCCATTGAGATGAAAGTAACACGTGGAATATTACAATAATGTTCTAATTACAGGTCGGGAATTACCCACCGGGCAAAATGTAGTGTCTGTAGCACCCATAGAAGTTCCCGATGGTAAGTGTTTTATTTGTAAATATGAGTAAGAGAATATTCTCGAGCGAAACATAATTTATTATGGAAACTTTAGTCGGTTTTACTTATGCGGTCTTTTTTCTCTAGCTCTTTAAGTGTTGAGTTCAACCGGGTGAGTTTTTTTCATCTTTTTATTTATTTTATACCGGAATCGGAAAACTACAATGGTATACAAGGTATCCAACCTTCTTTGCAAATTAAATTAAGTAATTTTCGAATGAAATTATTGAAGGTATTCAATAGTTATCTATTGCAGTTATTTTTTCTTCTCTTGAAACTACAAAAAGCTCACCTATTTCGAATAAATCATCGAATCATGCTTTTTTTTTGGAAAATAATAAAAGGTTTAGATTGCAGATGTTACTCATATATTTTACGCCACATAGGAAATACTTATTATTTAAATGTAAATCTAAACTACTTACTATTATAGTATGCAACACAGGTACAAAAATATAGTACAACAAAAAATAAAACAAAAAAAAAGTACTCCGACTACAAAAAACTGAAAAACATAAAATAATTACCACTTATTATAGTTTACATCTGTAGTGCTTTCTATTGCACTTAGGTTTCAATTCGTTACAGATTGGCTTAGCTCCGACTTCAGGAAATGTAAATTAAATTATGTAGTCATTATTTTATACTTTTCAGTTGTTTGAAGTCGGGTTTTACGGTTTTATTCAGTCTCTTTTTCACTTTTGAGTAGATTAAACAAAACATCATTATCATCATTCAGCCGAAAGACGTCTACTGCTGGACATAGGCCTCCCCCAAATATCGCCACATCGACCGGTCCATGTTGGGGGGGTTTGCCATAATCGCCGCGCTTGGCGCCGCGGGTTGGCGATCGCAGTATGATTGTTAAAGTACTCAGATAACGCTGCTGCCCATCCTCTGAATCCCTTAGCCGCCAACACCCACGGGAAGAGATGGGGTAGTGCTATTCTTCACGCAAGGCACCACACGGACATAACAACAACAACGGAAATCAAAAAAACACAGCCAGATGCAAAATGAATCAATTGTAATGTTCATTTCTGATATACAATAACCCAATTAGGATACTTGTGCTGCTCGACGTTTAAAAGATCCATTCTCTATCTCCAGTGCTTCATCAGATCATTCATAAAACTTAAAACACTAATGTTGTAGATACAGTTAAAGTGAATTTAAGAACAAGTAGTGAATGCAATGTTATAAAACTACCTTCATTTTCGTATGTGTTGGCAGCTGTTATGTGTAAAATATGAAAAGATTTCAGTTATTACTTTTCCTTAAATTCACGTTTGAAATTCGCAGTGTATATACTCTTGCAGCTGATTGTATATATCTACGTGTAAAATACATGGAATTAAATATTCCTCGGATAAAAACTATAGTGAGAGCTACGTTGAAGATACAAATGATAGCTTAATGCCATAATTTGCAATCACTTGAAAGCAGAAATGTACTAACTACTTCGCTCTTTTTTTTACTTGAGGACTGAATAGAACATAAAGTGTTTCGTAATATTCTGTATACCAGCATCGCTCTATGCTAAAGCTGTGACTACATTGGCCATACTATGACGCACGGTATCTATATAATGTATACAAATAATAAAAAATTGTAACGAAGCATATAAACTGTACATTGAATATTTTGAAAAAATATAATTGGTACGTGTACTAGGAAAAGTACTGATACCGAAACGGAAATTTTAGAATTTCTGTCTGATTGTCTGTTTATCTGTTTGTATGTTTGAGCTTCACGCCAATACCACTGAACAGATTTAGTTAAAATTTTACAAAATGTAAGCACAAATGACAGTTAAAGAGTGGGTCAAGTTATAGAGTACAAATTATCACGTTATTGAGTGTGGGTGATGAGCAGTTACCTTATGTTTCTGTAAATACTTAAACTAAATAATTAAACTCTTTAAACTTTGCCATTATTTAATCTAAGCAAAAACATGTAAGGTGGTAGCTGCATTGCGAAAACAGAATCCATTAGATGTACGAGTATATTGATGAGTCAAACCACAATATTTTCTTTTATTTACACCACAAGAACAGCGTGGATACGTATCTAATGTACCTATTAAAGAATGGATATAAATGGCGGATGACAAGTCAGTCCCTTTTACTCATATTGTATTTCTATCTTTGTTTCGCCTCGTACGGTGTGGACAAAAAATGTAGCAAAAATATTCCATTGGAATCTGAACAATAAAAATACATTAAGGATATTAGTCGATAAATTATTTCCCTGCCTCGTTGGTCTAGTGGTCGCAAGCGCGACTGCTAAGTGTGAGATCCTGGATTCGATCCCCAGGTCGGGAAAATTTGGGCACGCCACATTTGCGGCGATAAGTACCCTCTTTGAGGAGTGGCTAGAGAGGCGCCACGGCGTCCTCACCTTCCGCCTGTCGCAGGTACTCTCCGGACACGGTTGTTTCGGATTAGGCGGGAGGACACGCCCGGGTGTTATCACTGTAAGGATCGCCCGGAGGACACGGTGGAGCATATGGTGGAGGTCTGCCCTGCTTGGGTAGAGTACCGCCGTGTCTTCGTAGAGGCGACCGGCGGCGGCGACCTCTCGCGTCCGGCCTTGGTTCAATCCATGGTTCGGAGCGATGGGGCATGGGAAGCAGTCACCTCCGTCTGCGAAGCAGTAATGCTAGCGAAGGAGGAGGTGGAACACGTGACGGAGAGACAAACCTCACGCCTCAGCCGCCGCAATAGAAGGAGACGCCTCGGGCGTCGGCAGTCGCAGGGCGATTTCCGGGCCACCGTAGGCGCGAGTCTGCAAACAGCGAGCGTTGGGTGGCTCGCCGTCCGATCAGAACCAGGCCCGGGTCGACGGCGCGTTATGTTCCACGCGCACCTCAAAGAGATGTCAAAATCAAAAAAATCAAAATCAAAAAATGTTATTCCACATAAACCAGCATATTAGCATGTCAGCATATTAGACGGGGCCTGCTAGGGTTGCGGAATTTATTCGAAAGAGTTACCGCGGCCCTGGAACGTAAAGAGCACTAGGAGAAACACGGATGGGTTTTAGTCAGTAAGAGTCTGACACTCTCTTCCGCTCCGCCCAGAGCAGTAGAAGTCATTTGATGATTTTCCATCCTTAAAAAACAGTAGCAGCCCGCAGTCTTGTTTTGTGCCCGGTTAATGGCAAAAAGCTCGCCCCTTAATACATGGGTCTTAAACATAATGGCAAAATGCGGGTGTACTACACCTCTGCCCAACCGTTCGGGGAATACAGGCGTGCGTGATGTTGTATCATGTTACATTAAATTATTTACTACGATGTTAATTATACAACTTACATAAAATAAATTAATGTTTTTTTATTGTTTTGCTAATCACACCGTTTCATAAGTAGGTACGTTACCTAAGCACACATTACAAGCCGTTATTCCTATGTCCATTCTTTATTAGCGTGGGTAATACATGTTTATTTGCGCTAGCATCGCATTTCTTTCAAGATACTCGACTTACCAGTGTAGTCTCAGCTTAAGAACCGTGTTTTCACCATCACAACTTAACAAAATTAATGCTCGTTATCTTAATCCATTCGCGGAGAAAATTAGTGGAAAGAAAATTTAAAATGTTTTTCCTTTATTTTTTTAACGCAACCCTATTTGAGTAGGTAATACGAGTACCATTAAGTATTTCTTTTTTATTTATCTTCTCGCTGGTTGGTGTGGGGGCGAGCGGTAGGCAGCCAAGCAATATGCCACTAAAATTTATTTGCGGAAATAGAATAACATTTTTGTTCACTGACTCGGAAGCCGCTGCCTGCAAGTTCCATGATAACCTTTTCACCTTTCAAATGTCTCCTAATATTTTGCACAGTGACTAACTACTGATACACTCAACGTTTTTTTCAATTCCAGAAAGATTATGACGGAAACTATTTGTGTAATTAACAAAAATATTAGGCGCTTTCCATTCATTCGTATATGGCTAGTAATTAGTCTCTCTACTGTAACAGTAGGGGCTTTTAAATTATCTACTATTAGTAGGACATAGAGTGATTACTGAAGTTTATAAAACTTGACGCTAATACAATCGGCTGGTCTCCAGGCGTGAACAACATTGTGGATTAGGAATGTAATCCTGTTTGCTCATGTTCGAGTGATCGGTGCCTAACGTGCCATGAGGAAACCTATATCGGAAAGCTAGGTTTATACGGCATGACGTTTGACGCTACGTTGCATAATACAGTCGACATCTTGTTATATCTATAGGTAGCATATTATACGCATAGTATTTTGAAACGAAGAGGCTGAAAAAACCTCGTACATTCTCTTTGAAATAAAGAACAATCCATGATAGTACTTGCTACCTTCTCAAGCTTTTCAAAGTATCGGTTATTTCGATCTTAAAATCCTTACTAGTTTTATAGTCGTTTTTCACTATGGATCTCATTATGATATAATTATTACAGCATACTTATGATTAGTTACGGTTTACTCACTTGCATTTTTTGGGATTGCCCGACTATTTTCGGACCCAAACGGAGCCCTTAATCAAGAGCTGATTACGAGGAGAGGTCGCTAGTCGAACTAGCGCTGCCCATTATTACAGCAGTCTGCAAACTTTACAGATTATTTAAAAACGAATGCTATTTACAATATCCTACAAATATCTACTTATATCTACGAGAAAGGAACAGCGTTGCTATAAATATGGATGGAATGTTAAAAAATTGAAGTTTTAACCTCATACCATTTCCTTGTCCATTAAAGAACGAAAGTACTCTGCCCCAATTCGTCCAGAATTATAAAAGCTTTTCATTTGTGTTATTAAATAAATATTGTAAACGGGATTCAAGTGTAACGTTATCCGCATTACACTCAGATTTCACACGTTCAATAAAATTTAAAAACCTCGTGAAACGTGCAAACGTTTTAATAAAAAAATACGATAATATAATAACGTAACTCTAAAGTCGGTGAGCCAGTAACATATTAAAATAGCTCAAAATAACGCTTTCTTTGCTTCAAATTATAAGATAATATATATAGTATAACACGTGACGTTATATCCTAGCAAATAACATACTTTATCTAAATCTCACGGACCCTTTTGCGACCGCTAACTTTTTAGAGGTCGACGCTTTAGATTGATGTTTTTTTAGCATTGTGCTTCTTATACATTATTTTGTCGGTGAAAGAGCGATACAGCGACAAACCGCTATTTGTCGTTGGTGGGCCGAGTATAAATCACGCACCCCTACCGCTAGGGTCGCCATGTATTCGACCTATATGTAGTCCGGTATTTATGCTACTTATCTTGGCGAGCGAAGGAAGACAATGATATATTCTGTTGTTGAAACCGGTTGCGACAAATGAGCTTAATTACTCATTCAGTACTTTTTTATAGCAAGAGTGTGTAATAAAAGTCTGTAGTGGCTCTTTATAACCTCAAAAGCCGGGTACGCACAAACGAACACAAACATCGAACACGAATCACTATAAACCGAGATTCCGAGGCCGGATACCCGACACCGCGCGCGCGACACACGACGCCGACTTCATGTGTGAAATAGTTTTTTAAGATTATTATACATAAACAATAGTTTATGTATAGTACTTTATATTATTGTATTGTAATATGTATTTTCTATGGGCCTTGATGCCTGAATTAAATAGATAAATAAAATAAACATGTTCGCCGAACACACTGCTTGGTAATGGTACGCACATGCAAACAACGTGTTCGATATTCGTGTTTGTGGTGTTCGTGTCAGTTCGTGCGTACACGGCTAAATAATATAGAAATAGAAAATTAGCAGTTGTCAAATACTTTTTACTATTCAAACTTTATTAGGCTGTCTACACAGGCCTGACATCGTCAGTGAAGTTCTAACAGTGCGTAAGTCATTTTGTGACAACAACAGACAACACTGCAAAAGCCACAATATTACTTGAAATGAAAAAGATTGTTAGGATTTTCAAAGGTTTATTAAATCATCAAAGAGTTTATTTGTAATGATAATTAAAAACAATATTGCGTTCAGTGTAGGTTACGCTCGTTTTAAATATTTTTTTTCACTCTCTTGTATAGTAGCCATTTTTGACTATCGCATTGTTAGAACTTCACTGACGAACCAAAATAATTCCCTGGACTAAAAGTAAAACAAGACTAAACCTCTGATATGTGATATTGACCCTACCGCACTGTAAATATATCATACAGACATATAGACTCACAGCACACAAACCCGATGACAGAATATCATAAAACTGTCCGATAATTTCATCAAAGTGAGTTGGCCACCGGCCGACGCGACGCGCTGAAACGGCGGCAGACGCGCCGGCACCACCCGTCATATTTGTGACTCTTTTTATTTCTCCTAAAACTTTTATAACAAGTAAACATGTTTACAAGTCATTACCAGACTATTTATCGAACGATTCTTTCCAGAATCTATGTATCCGAGATTTGCCGAACCCATACCGAATGTCACGGTAACGGTCGGTCGGGACGCCCTGCTTGCGTGCGTTGTGGATAATCTAAGAGGATTTAAGGTAAATAAATACAGCACTTGATTCAGCTTTTGATATCTAAGATAGAAACTACCGATTGTCTTGATCGATTGATGAGTGTTCCATAGCCAACGACCTACATTATTTATACTTTCATACTAGATAATTGAAAATAAAAGGCAAGAAACGAAAAAATCCGATCCATCATAAATAGACAAAGTAAATGGGGGCACAGTTTTCTGAAAAAGAAAAATATGCCTGTGTTTAATTACATAAATTATCCGTTTTCTTGAGAATGAACAACAAATAACTTGAGAATTAATAATTCGATATGTTCTTAGGTAGCATGGGTGCGTATGGACACGCAGACAATCCTGAGCATCCACCACAACATAATAACTCAGAACCCACGCATCAGTCTGTCGTACAACGACCACCGCTCGTGGTACCTGCACGTCAAGAACGTGCAGGAGGTGGATCGCGGCTGGTACATGTGCCAGGTCAACACCGACCCCATGCGGTCCAGGAAGGGATACCTACAGGTTGTGGGTGAGTATATTACCTTAGTCTGTCGTACAACGACCACCGCTCGTGGTGCCTGCACATCAAGAACGTGCAGGAGGTGGACCGCGGCTGGTACATGTGATAGGTCAACACTGACCCCATGCGGTCCAGGAAAGGATACCTACAGGTTGTGGGTGAGTATATTACCTTAGTCTGTCGTACGACGACCATCGCTCGTGGTACCTGCACGTCAAGAACGTGCAGGAGGTGGATCGCGGCTGGTACATGTGCCAGGTCAACACCGACCCCATGCGGTCCAGGAAGGGATACCTACAGGTTGTGGGTGAGTATATTACCTTAGTCTGTCGTACAACGACCACCGCTCGTGGTACCTACACATCAAGAACGTGCAGGGGGTGGACCGCGACTGGTACATGTGCCAGGTCAACACCGACCCCATGCGGTCCAGGAAGGGATACCTACAGGTTGTGGGTGAGTATATTACCTTAGTCTGTCGTACAACGACCACCGCTCGTGGTGCCTGCACATCAAGAACGTGCAGGAGGTGGACCGCGGCTGGTACATGTGATAGGTCAACACTGACCCCATGCGGTCCAGGAAAGGATACCTACAGGTTGTGGGTGAGTATATTACCTTAGTCTGTCGTACGACGACCATCGCTCGTGGTACCTGCACGTCAAGAACGTGCAGGAGGTGGATCGCGGCTGGTACATGTGCCAGGTCAACACCGACCCCATGCGGTCCAGGAAGGGATACCTACAGGTTGTGGGTGAGTATATTACCTTAGTCTGTCGTACAACGACCACCGCTCGTGGTACCTACACATCAAGAACGTGCAGGGGGTGGACCGCGACTGGTACATGTGCCAGGTCAACACCGACCCCATGCGGTCCAGGAAGGGATACCTACAGGTTGTAGGTGACTATATTACCTTAGTCTGTCGTACAACGATCATCGCTCGTGGTACCTACACATCAAGAACGTGCAAGAGGTGGACCGCGGCTGGTACATGTGCCAGGTCGACACCGACCCCATGCGGTCCAGGAAGGGATACCTACAGGTTGTGGGCGAGTATATTACCTTAGTCTGTCATACAACGACCATCGCTCGCGGCATCTGCACATCAATATTCCTGATTCAACTCGAAGCCTATTGTGAAATGTCAGCTATGGACAAAGAACATAATGTCTAATTGACATGTTGACATGAATAGCATCAAATGTCTCGGATTTAATTAAAAAATGTATCATAAATAAATAGCCGATATCAGTATCAAGTATTGATACTATTGAACAATGACTGTCTTGTTATTGACATCTTCTCAGAATTGCACGCACTATCCGTATTTAATTGTATTTATTCAGATATTGTCACGACATTTCATATTTATGTAATATTTTTTTAATTTCGAGGAAAATCTGTATGGTTTCAATTTCAACACTTGTTTATCTTTTATATTTTCCAGTTCTCTCGAACTTTGTTACATTTGCCCCAATTACATATTTTCATGTATTTTCCCTCTCAATAAACACGAAATGTCGTCCAACAATTTTAGTCCTAGACAAAGTATGATTCGGAAAGTATTTGCAGATAGTCGTATTTTTTGTTTCTACATTCATCATGGTTGTTTCTACATTGTATATATTTAATGCGACTTCATTTATTAAAGGCAATCAAACACCTTCTAGAAGTTGTGTGTATTTGTGTGAGATTCACTGAACCGTTTACATAGCTTTTTTATTTTAAGAGAAATATTGTTTCAATTCAATTTGTAGATATAACTTGATCTCTCTACCTATGCGATTCTATACTCAACGAAAAGCAACAAAGTTTAAGATTGGTGAGCGACAGGCAAAAGCTACTCATTAATAAATTGAAAAACTTTATTAATATGAGGCTGTGTTCGTGACAAAATATATATGTACTTTTATATAAACACACAATTTATTTGTTTACACAGTGCCACCATCAATCATCGATAACATGACATCGACGGATATGGTGGTTCGGGAAGGTTCTGACGTCACCTTAGTGTGTCGGGCATCCGGGTACCCTGAACCTTATGTCATGTGGAGGCGAGAAGATGGAGTAGACTTTAATTATAACGGTGAATCAGGTAAATGAGTAATAAATCACTAAGGTCCGTTTTAATAAAGAGCTGTCATTTAAGCTGTATCCTGAATGTCGATAAGATGTCATTTGAGAGGATAATTGATAGATATAAAAAATTGTTACGTCATTTGTACGAAATTTAGATGTCGTTTAGGGCTCTTACACATCACGTTTTTTTCAGGCGCTGTCGCCGCGCGTCGCACGCAACTGTAACGCGCCACAAACGCGATGTTATCGCAACCAATTTACCTATTCACACGTTCATAAAGTTGTAGTATGCAGACGACTACTTTTTCGCGAGCTGTCGACGCGCTCGTGGCACGGAGTAACATCGATACAGACGCGCTGGCACAGCGCGTTTCTTTAGCTGCAAACACATACGCACAGCGCGTTTTAATCGGTTACTTGCCGACACGCGCGTCAGTAGCGCGATACACGCTCCTTCGCGCGCGTGCTAGACGCGTTTTACTTTGCAAGGAGAGTTGCTCACGCGCGTCTGTAGCGCGTTTCTCGTGAGTTTGCAGCGATGCAATCGCAAGTAATTTTAAGTTTAGCAGCGCCGACAACGCTCGATAGCGAAACGCGCGTCGACGGCGCCTGAAAAAAACGTGGTGTGTAAGAGCACTTACATTTTGAAAGTGCTCCTCATAAACCGCCATGTTGATTCCGCTTATTAGAATGGGCCTTAGTTACCGATAAATGACTATTGACGTTAATAAAGTTACACGTATTGGTAATTTTGTTCAAACATATTTCCACATTTCGTATTTTTATATACTTTTCAAGTTATAAAGAAAAAGTTTCATGAAAATCGTATAAACAGTGAATTAATTTTGAGTGGTTGTAGTTATATTGATACAATTCAATTTGTGGTGTTTTTAATACAATTTTGATTACATTTTATTTTACCCGTGATCAATATATCTTCATCATTAATAACGTGACCAGTCACGTTCACCATCACGATCGTTTGACGATAAGGAATACGATTAAGGGCTGATTTTACCAACTTCGAATAACATGATCTGAAAAATAAATTGAATATTTTGACATGTTTTGTATAAAAACTGTCAAAATGATGAATTTATTCCGCAGATAAAGTAATCTGCCGTTGATAAAATCGGTTTTTAGGAGGAAGGATTACTGAAATTGTCTGCATAGTTTTTGTGTGTGAACTTGTATGCACGTATCTTGCAAGATATAGAACACAATTTCTAATTCATCCCATTCAGATTTCCATCTGTTCCATAACTTGAGGGTTAATTTCGTTCATTTTGATGTTCCTGTGATGCTAGTTTAGCCTTTCCAGCTTAGTGAGATCGTCTCTATCGCCCAACGCTACACACAGAACTCCACTTTAAGTTACATTGAATTAAATGCACCTACATATACGTAGAATAGCAATGAAATACCTGAGGTTTTGTGTTTCCAGCAATGCATAGTATTACTTAACAAAGGAAGACGAAATTATAGAAACCTCAAATTAACAGTTAACTGCTTCAAATTACCTTTTAAGTTCTGCTACATATGGAACGAAACTTTCCAAACTGTCATTTGAAAGACATTAAAACAAAGACAATTTTAATTGTGTCTAGAATGTATTGTTAATTTCCTTGTAGGCTGTTGTTATAACAAGCTAGTTATTTTCTAATTAAGATTTTAGTCACGAAAGACAAGTTTTTAATGAAACAGCGAAACGTTGTACAGCTTTCTGTCTTAGTTATGGGAAAAATATCATAATGTAAGTGAACTTTTCATTTCAGAAAGCTAATTACTTGTTTTTCTTTTTAAAAACTTTGCCCCACACTAGGATTTCTGTTGTATCGTGGGTGCGTTTACAGACACAAATCTCACATACATAAACGCCCATACCCGAAACAACCATCTGTAGGCCATACAAATTTTTGATTCGTGCGGGAATAGAACCCACGACCCGTAGCACAGAAGCCGATCGCTCAGTCACTGCACCAAACGTGTCGTCATCATAAAGTGTAAATTAACTTCAAAAATGTAGTCTCCAATACTAGATTAAAGACGCAGTAGATATAAACGGCACGAGCATGACATGAATTTCAAACTACCTTAGTATTAAGAGACCTATAGCTATATCTACACCAGTGCGCTTTCATGTTCATCTTGCGTCTTCGTCTGAAGCATGCGTGAAGCGCCATAGCGCATGCAATAGCGTATGCCTTAATACTAGTTCGACAAAAGCGCATGCCCCTTGCGCACGCTAATCCGTCTATTGTATGTCGACTGACGACTGACCGAAGCTCACCGGTGTAGACGATAAGCTGCATGCGTCTTATGGCAATCAATATTGCATGCGCTTGACGCAAGGGGAATTGAAAGTTGAAAGCACAAGATGAAAATGAAAGCGCACACGTGTAGACATACCAAATGAATCGTAACAAATTCTGTAATTTTAATATCTTAAATGTTCATTTGTTTTGTTGGCAGTTAGCGTGGTGGATGGAGAAACGTTGACAATAACAAAGGTGTCTCGATTACACATGGGAGCTTACCTGTGTATAGCATCTAATGGGGTGCCACCATCGATTAGTAAACGGATCATGCTCATGGTTCAATGTGAGTATTCCTGCTCCCGATGCGTGGAAGTGACGTCAATTGTAATAATAGGTGACGTGGAGTACTGAAGAGCGGAAGTACAGCTGTGAATTTACTGTGAATTGTATTAATGAGCTGTTATTTTTGGTATTAATTAGGTTGTATAGATATTGTTTACTTACCGTTTATGACGCTTGTATTAATACAAAATAGAAGAGAAGAGATGCAAGCTGGGAAAAAGGAATCAGCTGTTCAATATACATTTTATTAAGCAACATTATTCTTGTACATGTATGGAAAATCAGATATTTTTTTCACGAATTTAGTATTTGACCCATAGTAAAAGTTGTACAGAATAATGATTGTTCATGGTTTCCGGATTCCAAACGACTAACCAGTCATGCTATATATTTTGACATTATACCCTTTTCACCGCAAGTTCAATCCTGATGTTTCTCTACAAAACGTTACCATACAAAGAATACCAAATATTTTTAAAAAACATAACATGGATAACATAGCTATTTTACTGTTTTTGATGATGTCGTTTACGTTTTTTCGATAGCAGTCTCCTTGCGGCTACAATTTAAGAAATTATTGAACTGTCAGAACTAATTTGGGTGAGCAGAGTATAACAAATCTTTGAAACTCTTGTCACTCTTTAAGTTAAAGTTACTAATAGCAAAATTACGACTAATTCGATATCGAATTTTAAAGTCATCAATTAGAATAGGGTATTTGAATGAAAAAATCTAATAAGTCCGTCAGTTAGATTATCAAAAAATATTTGACCCGTATTTTTTCTTTTGTTACGTCAATCAAAATTGACGAAGATACAACACTTTTAAAATTGGCAAAACGTCACAAGCAAGTACAATTTTTACTTGCTTCTGACGTCACAAGCCCCCACTCTCAAGTTTTGATGCGTTTTTATCTTTCCAAATATTCATAGATTTAAAATAGAGAAAATACGTGTCCATTATTTTTCAAAACTCTAACTGGCGGACTAATTAGATTTGCAATTTATTGATGCTGTCAACATGCCTATTGGTAGTACAAAATAGAGAACATCTATAGGTGTAGCTTGGTACTCGTGTACACCTGCTAACTCACTAACGACACAAATTGACAGGCGAACGGGTCTAGACCAGGAGACAGAATGGTTTGTCATCCGTGTTTTATTAGAGACTTAATAGCTTGGGGCTCTGTACTACAGTCTACAATATGTTTATCGATTGCTTACCCACCAGTTTGAATCGCTTTGCTTGTTTGACACGCTATGATTAGAGACCCGGAATATATCGGATTTACACATGTTAAGTACACACAGTTTAAGTAATTATGAAGGCAAATCAAACATGTTTGTTTAATAACACGGTTCACGGCATTTCCTGCCTATTAACAGTAAAAACTGGTTATTACCAAAGCATTCAGTTTTTTGTGTATTTTTGAAATGGAATTGTTGTTTTCGAAATATTTTTGTATGTAAATTAAACATTTTCGTAATTGATTCAAGAATTTATTGATATTTCTACGCTCAATAGTTGCTATTATCTATATTAATACTAGTTTTTGCCCGCAGCTGCACTTGCATGACATTTTGAGCCCTCGTTAAGCACCTTGTTAGGTGTAGTTATAAAATCAAAAAAATCTTTCATGCCCTATTTCACCTCTAAAGGGTAGAGAATTTCCAAAATTCCTCAAACATGTTTGTTTTTCACCAAGAGCCAAGATTTTTAATTCCATGCTTCTTACTTCAAAAATAACAGTAACAGATTTCTCATACAAAGTTTCAACACTTATTTCACCCCCCCAGGGGTTGAATTTCCAAAAACGCTGAAACACCTCTATATTTATTTCTAACCAGAAACCTTAGTATTTAATTTCATGCTTCTTACTTCAAAAATGACGGACTTACAAACAAACTTAAATACCCTATTTCACTCCCTTAGGGGTTGAATTTCGAAAAATCCCTTCTTAGTGGATGCCTACGTCACAAAAGGAACCTACTGTCAAAATTTCAAGTTTCTAACCGCAGCGGTTTAGGCTGTGCGTTGATAGATCATTCAGTCAGTCAGCTTCTCCTTTTATATAGATTCATAGGTATAATAAAATCTTGATATTTCGCATGAAAAAAATCTGTGAGATGGAACATTGTCGACAAGTATTGCAGGTAACTGGCCCCTTATTAAGACACTACACACAACTTTTTCCTCTTTCTTTATAATTCTGAGAAATGCGTACTAAGATTTGCCTTAACTTCTATACGATTGGCATAAAAAGATTATACTAAGTATTTTCTATTCCTTTGCCCTCAAAGTCTAGTTAACCGAACAATGGCGGAAGTAAAGACTCTGTGGAACGAATAAGGATCGAACCAAGGTCTTAGAGTATTGTCGGAGATCGTTGTCAAGAATGTATAAAAAGATTTATTATAGTACGTCTTTGCTTTTTATACAGGATTTAAACGAATTCGTGTAATACTTTCAAATCGCGTAATCTACTGGTGAAGCAGATTAAGCATAAACGGTTTTATTTAAAAAGCAATAATAAAAAAAACTAAATAAAACTTAGTTTTCTATTTCTAACCTCCGGTTTTTGAATTGAGAATTTGAGATAAGCAATACTTAAGTAGTATTAGAGTGCACAGTTGTCAAAAAAATGCTTTAAAATCCGTCATTTTTTTGACAACTCCGTACTTAAATGTTACTTAAGTACTGCTTATCCTAGAATTCTCAATTCAGAAGCCAGAGATAAGTCATTTTAGCGTCCCAAGTTAACTGACTGCAAAGAGCGGTATCGCGCTGGTCGTGTCCGCCAACTGTGTCACCGTGCTTTCATTCAGTACGGGTAAGGGAAAGGAGGAAAAAAGGTTTTTTTTTTCAGTTAAGCTTTACGAGTACTAAGTGGTTTAGATAAACAAAGGGGGTTTTTTTTTCTTTATTTGCCCTCTTAGGTATCAATCTACAGCAGTAGTCGATCATGTTTTAAGGTATAACACAAATTCGTTCACACCCTGTATTATAAACTTTCTCTAATGAACATAATTATATTTTTATAAAAAAATACTTATTGTGACATCTTATGACTATGTTTGTCAAAAAATGTCAAGCAAATCTACCTCTTTCTACTCGTATACCTACAACTCCACGCCGCCCTCGCTAAATCGTGCCCGTTTTAATATTCTAACACGTAAAAATTTCAACAGTTCCTCCAATGCTGTCGATACCTAACCAGCTGGAGGGAGCATACATCGGGCAGGACGTGACGCTGGAGTGCCACACAGAGGCGTACCCCTCCTCCATCAACTACTGGACCACTGACCGCGGGGACATGATTATTTCCGGTGAGACTTGTAAAATATGCGGGTTCATATGGATTCTGTTCGGTGAACAAACCTAATATGCGTGGTACACGCAAGCAGGGATGTAAGGAACATCCTAAAGTCTACCTAGGGAATAATCCTTTTGCTATCCGAGCTCTTACATCTGTTATATCAGGAAACGCTATATGTTATACAAGGTTAGTCAGAAAGGGGGTACTAATACGAAAGGGTGTTAAAGTACACATAATAATGAATAACTTTTGTTCTACAACTTTTCCCAAAACTCAATAGTTTAAGAATCACCATAATTTAAGTAGTATTCGTAGATACTAAAGGCTAAAGTCGTTGCGTAGTTTGACATACGTACCCACATTCATTGTACCTAAATCTAAAAATGTTTATGGGTCACGGACGTGGGAATGCATGCTACCATGTTATATAAATAAATAAATAAATAAATATAAATATTTTTGGGACATTTTTACACAGCACCATCTAGTCCCAAACTAAGCAGAGCTTGTACTATGGGTACTAGACAATGGATATAATACTTATATACTTTTTTTTTTTTTTTTTTTGTAAATACATACTTATAATACATAAGAAACACCCAGACCAACACAAACACTCATGTTCATCACATAAATATTTGTGATGTGTGGGAATCGAACCCACGACCTCAATATGAATAACTTACCGCTGGAAATTTGTAATGCAATTAATGCAAAGAACTGCTCAAGAGTGCTGAAAAGATACTTTCTAGATTTTAATGCGATCTAGAAAGTGTCTTTTTAAATGACGAGCTATATACTTGTAAGTACCTACTGTTATTTTAAAAGTATGTTTTGGCACCGAGATGCCGCGTTTGACATACCGCTGTTAAACCCGCGATGGTTTGTGTTGGTATGTTGATACGTTTGAATGTTGTATTAAAGTTGTTAAATAATAAATGAAAAAAAAAGAGAAACAGTTGTTCAAAAATCTCAATAAAAACTCTAAAATCTATCTATCCCCAGTTATGATCAGCTGTGTTTACATTTTAAGTCATATTTAGGGTCATGAATTAGAAGCACCATTTTCTGAAATTGTAACTAAAGCAGGGATGAAGAATTTTTAAAAAAAGTAAAATAAAAATAATTTTATTTGAAAAAAAAAATGCAATTTTAATACTTGCTCTCAAACAGTCATCAGCGATACTATAAGTGGGCTTCGGATTAGTACCCCCTTTCCGACTAACCTTGTATAACAAAAGATGCGTTTTTCTCGTCAACTGAGTTATTTTTTCAAAATCTGTTGCGCAGTTCGCATTCTCTTCAAAAGTTATGGACAGTCTTCGAAGTAGGTTTTCCTGTAGCTGCAACTATTAAGGTAGTTGTACTTCCTGCCCCTATAGAATCACTCTGTATATACAGAGTTACTTCGAGTTAACTGGCGAAACTTCACAGGGTTACTAGGAATCATTAATAGAACACTTTCAAATAGAAAAACGTAAACTGTAGTTAATTAGATAGCAAGATACCTAACTAATACAGTAGCGAAGAGAGCGCAGGTAGTTTGAAAAAAAAGTAGGTACAGTATCTCTGTGAAGTTTTGCTACTTAATTTGAAGTAACCGTAGGGTTAGTACCCCCTTCAGGGCACGCCGCAATAGCGGCGGTAAGGCCCGTAATGGAGGAGTGGTTGGAGAGGCGTCACGGCGCCCTCAGCTTCCGGATGACGCAGGTACTCTCGGGACATGGTTGTTTCGGGAAGTACCTGTGTCGCATAGGCCGGGAGCAGACGCCCGGTTGTCACCACTGCGTCGACTGCCCGGAGGACACGGCGCTGCACACGCTGCAGGCGTGTCCTGCGTGGGCGACGCAGCGCCGCGAACTAGTCGCGGCGGTCGGTGGTGACCTCTCGCTTCCGGCCGTGGTTCTGTCCATGGTTGGGAGCGAGAGTGCGTGGGAAGCCGTCACCTCCTTCTGTGAGGAGGTGATGGCGACCAAGGAGGGAGCGGAGAGGGAGAGAGAGGCAGCTGCCACTCTCCCTTCCCGCGCTAGACGCACCGGGCGCCGGAGGGCGCGCGACGATCTCCGGCCACCGTAGTGTGTGGCCTGCGGGCGACGGGTTAGGGGACCCGTCGCCCGACCAGTAACAGGCCCGAGAAGGCGGCGCGCTGTGTTCCGTGCGCGCCTCTCAGGAGGACGTGGGGCAAGGCCCCACAGAAGAAGAGGTCCGCCAGAGGCTGGCGGACCGAGGCCTGCCGGGGTCGCGGTGCATGCAGCTGCGAATCTCGCGACCCCGGCCAAGGGTCAGGAGAAGGAACACCGTGGGTTTTTAGCCGGTAAGAGTCCGACATACCCCTTTGCCTTCCCCGGGCGAAGGGCATCCATGAGGATTTTCCCACGAAAAAAAAAAAAAAAAAAAAAGGGTTAGTACCCCCTTTCCAACTAACCTTGTTAACTTTGTACATTTTAACTGACATAGAAATATTTACCAACAGATCTTAATCTTATTTTTAGGGTTTAATAGCAGCTTCGATGACGGATTATTTTGAAAAAATAACGTGCACTATTATGGAAAGTGGTTCTAAACAAAATAAAATAAGCTTCATGCATTTCTAAATGAGTCACCCGTATACAAGCTGTAGTATCAATAAACTTTCAATGGCCCTATTTGAGCGCCACTGATGAACCACGAGCCGGTAACTAACAAGCAATAAACGACATATTATCCATATTATCGAACTCTGAACACAACACAAATACGTACATTTATCATATTGGCATAAATAACATGCGTTCCTGTCAAGTAAGGCATCGTTCGATTGTATCATTGATTTATGACTTCATAATGAAAATAGTTTCCCTTGTATCGGAACAAGCGAACGAGGTGTAGTCGAATACGTTCCGAATGTACTTATTCATGCGCAGATAGAGAATACTTGTATAATGAAATACTTCACTATTTCCTCTTCGGCTCAACAACGATTGATAAATAAGTCGAATAACAACTTTGATTCAAAAACTTTTTGCTAGATTCTTTTTGTTGCTGGTACGAGTATCTCATACCCGTTGCTGACTGCAGACTGGCACCGTTAAAAACAACCGGTATTTTTGCATGGCACAGCATTTGTATTGACTCTGCAGTGGTTATTCGTCGGATATCAACTTTCTAGCATGGACGTTCTAGTTTGGAAGTAGAGCAACTTATTAAATAGGTTATTGGAGTTGATATCTTTGAAACTATTTTATGGATACTTTATTGCAAGTAGAACTCGAAGTTGATCAAAAAAGAGATCGTTAATGTTAAAATTTTCTTTAATTTGCATTTATTTAAGATACTCTCCTTACTGTTTTTTAACTGTTCACTTCTGGTAACGTACTACCAAATACAGGTTTTATATTTAAGTAGAAATGGAAATTATAGGAGGCAAGTACGAAGCATTCCCGATGGACAGTGGCTACAACAAATTCATGATGCTGAAGATAAAGAACATTACGAAGGAAGACTTCGGTTTCTACAAATGCATCGCAAAGAACTCCCTGGGAGAAACCGACGGAATCATCAAACTTGATGGTAATTTTTTAACATTAGTAGATTGATTTAAAACGGCTCCCGTCGGAGGGAGCGATTGAAAGCGCTGAAAGAATCGTAAAAACAAACAGCCTTTTTTACGATCTTTGGGAATTCGGAAGTGTGGGAAAATCACACAAAACTGCCTGTCAATTATCGGTAAAGCTTTTTCTGGGCAACTTTGAGAAAAATACTACTACATTGTTTATATTTTTTCTTTGAAAGAAATGATTGATAAATGTTTTTGATCAAAGACACTTCATTTTCCATTTTTATGACGAGAAAGAAGAAAATATAAGAGAAAAGTATTTGTTTTATTTTTCCGCTTTAATAGAAATTAGATACAAAAGATCCTAGATTTTGTTTCTGTCCTAATTTTTGAAAAACATTACAGAAATTCCGGCTCCACCCTCCGCCTTCACAACAACGCAAAAAACTGTTTTAGACAATCAAACCATTAGAAAGAAAGGTAACTTTATCTGTACCAGTATTTCAGAATCTTTTTATTTATAAATATTATTGTTTACTAATTATAATTGATATTCCAACAGGTTTGCCGCAAGTTATTCAGAGCAGTGACGCAGTCAGTTCGAATTTCCAAGGTGAAATGTACGGCGAACAACTAAGTGATTTCGGTAAATGTTTTACCAACTTTAATGAGACCAGAATAGATTTTGTCCATCAAGTATTTCATAATGCCACAAAGTTGAGCTTTCTGACGTAGTACCTAATTTTGAGACGGATACGTGAATCAGGTCAAACTGATTCAAGACGATGTATTAAGTGAGTTGATCCAAGTCTGATATTAAACCAATAATTAAATGCCTATGCTATCTATAGGGTTCGTATCTAATATACATGTACGTATTGAACATTAGAATCATAACTTCGAAATTACTCGTAAAACAGTAATCAAAATTGAATCAATAGCATACTTACAACCAAGAGCTTATTGTGTCTATCTTCGTTCAGCTATTTGACATGTAACTAATAATAAACTTTCAATTACCTCAAAGAAAGATAGAAAAGAAACATATCAGTAAACTACTTACGCAAAAGGGAAAACAATTGCTATGATAAATATTTTATTTTAGATAACAAATCTTATTAGGCTCTGGACATATGCTCAATTGGAAGATATATTTTAATATTTTTATTTCCCTTTTTTTTCAGATGATGACCCAAAAAATTCAGCATGTTTCAGCAAAGTAAATTCTATAGTAGCCGTCACGTTAATTTGTCAAGTGATAAATATAGTGCGACATATTTTACTTTCTTGATATTTGTAAAAATGTGATGAACTTTATTTATTTTGTTGCAAATGTTAATTTTTTTGTTAATAATTTCTTAAGCTGACCAGACAATAAATAATTCGCACTGTTTAATATCTAGGTTTATTGTCATCGATCAGAAGATAATTGTACAGCTTGAAGTATCGCGTGGACAAGCAGCATCTAGATATGTCCACTCGGTCACTTCTTTTTAATAGTATGTCATTTTGTTTTTTATCCATGATTTAGGTACATACGACATGTCTGTCAGTTAAATGTCAAAATGGTATCAATTGTGTAAGGCATCGACTTGATTTAATAAAAAAATGCTATCTTTTTCGTGCAAGTAAACAAGAAATGGATGGAATTGATTAAGAACTGTCAAATTCGGATTAAACTAAAACTTCAACACAAGTTTAGACGACACCTCAGAATAATTATGCCGCGTTTAAAACCATGCCAAAGTTGCACCAGCACAATGTCAATTAAATTGATGGTTCTAACTTCCCATCTCTTGTTTCGCCTGTAAGTCGAAGGTAACGATATTTTAAATGTGTCGAAGGCCGGGCGCTCATTGTGATTTTTTTGTCACGGTGACTTTTTGTGACCAAGTCGAATTCTATGAAAATATATATTTTTCACCGTAATGTGACGTCACCATAGTGATCGCACCATATTATCTTCGTAGCATTCGACTTGGGTAACAAAAAGTCACCGTGACAAAAAATCACAATCAGCGGCGGGCCTTACAAAATGTTTTTTTTTTACAAAAAACGATCTTCTTAGTACAAGGTCCTATGTGTCCTAGGTTCGCTTAATTTTTACGAAGTATTTGTACACAAATTTTTCTACTACATCGATTTTATAAAAGCGCCTAGCTAGACTTTCTAGAGATAAACCTATAACTGTCCAATCTAAATCTTGTACGTAGGTGGTATGTAATTTCCGGTAAACGATTTAGTCGACGTATACACTAACGAATTATTAATACGTAAACCTACTGTGCTTTGGTAGATAATAACTGATCGATTTTCTTTACCTTTCATATTGTAAGGCTTATTTTGAGATTCGTTTTACTGTAAAACTTGTATAGATTATTTGCCGTAATGTAAAATACAATTAGAGACTATAGAGAAATAGGAAGTTTTTGTGATGATTTACATAATGCTACAAAATGAAAACTGCCAAATAAATGTGTAAAATATGGAAATAATAAAACAAAGCTTCAAATGTTGTATTTGATTTACCACCCGCAAATATCGTATGCACTGAAAGTTTAGTTTACAAAACAGTCTGATACTGAATATTATAGAACAAAGTTTCTATCCTGTCTGTCTGTATGATCGAGCAAGTGAAAACTACGAAAATTCGTGGAAGGTTTCCGTATAATAATTCCGCGCGTCCGAAGCCACTGAATGGCGTGGCGAGCCGCCACATACCTATAAATAGGAAACTTTTGTTTGTTTGTCAGGGACTCGGATAAAAACCGCTTATCCGACCGATGGCAATCCTTCATCATCGGGATAGAGTGACATACTCGGCTCTATACCTATCTATAATACTTATAAAGTATAAAACAGTTCCGTGACTAATTGACTGACTGACAGATAACGCATAGCCTAAACCGCTAAAAATGAAGTTTGAAAGATGTTTTTTAGACGGTGTAGTATACGTACTTAGTATAGTATACACTAAGTAGTAGTAGTATATCCCACTCATACGTACAAAGCGTTTTGTGAATACTTTCATTGTTCGCACAGCTAAGGAGTGGAATTCCCTGCCGGAGTCTGTGATTCCTGATAGCTACAACCTTGGGGTCTTTAAGTCAAGAGTGAATAGGTTACTTCTAGGCAAGCGTGCTTCACCGTCGACCACATCATCGCTTACCATCGGGCGAGATAGTGGCCAAACGCGAGGCTATCACTAAATAAAAAATAGTAGTAGAACTTGCTTGACACTAAATAAAAAAAATAAAAAAAGTAATTTTCGAAAATCAACAAGCGTAAAATGGGGTGTAAAAGTTCTTATGGATAACTCTTAAATTTTAAATTCAAAAATAACCCCGACGTTGTAATTATTGTCGTTCTTTGTTAACGATGATTAATGTGAGTAGAAAGTGCTTTCCATGACGAGTCATAAGAGCTCAAATACGATGAACCAGTAACTAGTCCTTGCGGAGTGCCGATCGCCACCCTGAGGCATCTTCTAAGTCCTACTTGTCAAGGCATGTCAGGAGGTTAAATCAATGGGTCTGCCTGATTATTAGTACTAGCTATTTTGGAGTAGTATTAACAACCTCCGACGACACGTTTGGTGCAATGGCTAAGCGATTGGCTTCTGCGCTACGGGTCGTGGGTTCGATTCCCACACGGACCAAAAATGTGTATGGCCTACAGATGGTTGTTTCGAGTCTGGGCGTTTGTGTATGTGAGATTTATTTCTGTAAACGCACTCACGATACAGGAGAAATCTTAGTGTGGGCCAACGTTTTTTATAAAAAAGAAAGAAAGAAAAAAACCTTCCGATCCAACTTCTTAATCAGATCAGCTCAATGGGACCATAATATTGTATTGTCACCAAGAGACCATTCCAATGAGCCCAAACACGATACCTATGCTGCAATTTGGTGAGGAGTTGGGTATCCTTCTAATCAACAGCTGCAACCAGATGATGCTGCAGCTTCAGGTCAAAGATACCATTTTATTGTAATATCATTGAAGTCACACGATACTAAATTTCGAATCGAGCAGACCAGTAGAAGTTGCTCACATCCCTTCAACAACTAGAAAAGAAGCTGATGATCTTCAAAGGGCTGAACAGTTTTTCTTGAATTATAGCTAAGAATACTCTCGATCAAGTCACCTTTCAAATAAAAAATACTAAATCAAAATCGGTTCATCTGTTTAGGAGCTACAATGCCACAGACAGACACACAGATACACATGTTAAACTTATAACACCCCTCTTATTGCGTAGGGGATTCAAAAGGGGTGCAACAGGGTATTGAAGTCTGTATGAGAAAACTAGATTCCCTATGTTTATTGACTTGATTTTTGGTAATACCATGTTAGTCGGAAATGGGGTATTAATCCGCAGGCCACTTAAAGTAACACTCATAACTTTAAATCAAGTGTTAAAATTTCAAAAATTGATAATGTTTATTTCCAAGCAAATCATTTTTATTTTAGTTTTTTCAAAAATTCTTCATCCTTACTTTAGTAACACACATACATAAACTCACGGCTTTTTCCCATGGGGGTAGGCAGAAACTGTAAAACGCCACATGCTACGCTCCTTACATACTTACTCCTTTCGCTTCGTCCACGGTTATACATCTTGTCATACACGCACGCCGGTTGAAAGTACTACGCGCCTGTCCTTTTTGAAGAACATCACCAATAACATCAATGTATGTCTTTCTAGGGCGTCCTCTACTAGCGTTTCCACTGACATTCACCTTATAAATTCCTTTTGTTAATCGTCGTTCACTCAATCTTTCAACATTCCCAAACCACCGAAGCATACTTCTTTAAATTTTTGTCACTACGTCATCTATTAAACCTTTAGTAACATATTCAGAAAAAAGAGCATCAAATCCGTGACCTAAAATTACACCACAACTGATCATAGCTGAGGATAGATAGATTTTAGCGTATTTTTAAGACATTTCTGAACAGCAATTTCTATTAACAATTGACGTTTCGGGAAAGTTGTAGAACAAAACTTATTCATTATTACGGTTACTTTAACACCCTGTCGGATTAGTACCCTTCCGACTAACCTTGTAGAATAAGTCGCGGGTAAAATCTAGTAACAGATAATGATAATAATTCACGCGAACTTCTTCTGTTCTTCTAGTATTTAGTAGTATCAAACGAAATAACAAATCCCGTATTCATATTCCAATAAGGACAAACCACAAGAAGTACAGTAAGAAGTTGCTACAACTGTGGTTAACCGCTCACTAGGCGGCGAAACATTTAGTGATCTCTACAGTGACAAGTTGTTCGTCGTTGTTGAACACGACGGCAACCCATTCCGCAATGGTCCTTGAAACTTGTCATATACAGTGGTGGACATATAATTAGAAACACCAAGTGTGACTTTCATTTTTAGTACAAATTAACTTGATAATTAATGTTTTACGTATCATAGAGGGCTTATACCTATTTATCTACAATCTATCCACATCATGAAGTAAAACTAAGTCAGTTTTGGAAATATCATACAACCATTTATGTAAAAACTGGTATACTTTATAAAATAAAATGAAGCAGCACAACGTACCAAGGTGGACAACTAATTAGAAACAGAAAAAAAACATTATGATAAATATGAACAAAGGTAACGAAACAATAAATAATGAAGTTAAATGGTACAAACGTTTTATAATAAACAATTAATGCTTGGTTGGGAAGCCTCTGCTGTCGATTACAGCTCTACAACGACGTGGCATTGATTCTATGAATGTTTCATACATTTCTAGGGAATATTTTTCCAAGCTTCTACAAATGCGTCTTAAAGTTGTTGTAGTATGATACTAGTAGTAGTACGATATTAGTGATGTGTTTATTGGACAATGTTTTCTTTACAGTGTACCACAAATTTAGATTTGATTCAAATCCAGACTATTTGCAGACCAATCTAACACCGACACTACAATAATCCAAACCAAAGAAACAACGCTAAAGCATTTCTAAGAGACTAATTAGTGTCGGTGTTAGATTGGTCTGCAAATAGTCTGGATTTGAATCAAATTAAAATTTGTGGTACATTGTAAAGAAAATATTGTCCATTAAACATATCACTAATATCGTACTACTACTAGTATCATACTACAATAACTTTAAGACGCAATTGTAGAAGCTTGGAGAAATATTCCCTAGAAATGTATGAAACATTCATAGAATCAATGCCACGTCGTTGTAGAGCTGTAATCGACAGCAGAGGCTTCCCAACCAAGCATTAATTGTTTATTATAAAACGTTTGTACCATTTAACTTCATTATTTATTGTTTCGTTACCTTTGTTCATATTTATGATAATATTTTTTTTTCTGTTTCTAATTAGTTGTCCACCTTAGTACGTTGTGCTGCTTCATTTTATTTTATAAAGTATACCAGTTTTTACATAAACGGTTGTATGATATTTCCAAAACTGACTTAGTAATACTTCATGATGTGGATAGATTGTAGATAAATAGGTATAAGCCCTCTATGATACGTAAAACATTAATTATCAAGTTAATTTGTACTAAAAATGAAAGTCACACTTGGTGTTTCTAATTATATGTCCACCACTGTATACCTACTTGGAATACGTAGAAGTTTCTTTGACAGATTGATTGACTGATACATTAATTAGGTACATAAAGAATTTAAGCTTGGAAAAGTTATACGATTTCCTTTAATTTAATATATTTTCCGCTTCTCCCGGAAGTTCACAAATAATTTATCTTATATGATCGAAATCAATAATGCTGATATGAAGAAAAATTTCATAAACAATAAAATAGGGAAAAGTTTTGCTTTTTTGTCAATTGTTTGTTAAGAAATATGGAGTGCCTCCGCTGCCGGTGCCGGTTGCCATAACGAGTGCTGGCGCCGGCTTCCAAACTGGCTGCCGGCACCGCGCCGAATACATACATTGTTTTTTTACACCTTTAAGTCCTCTTCAAACTTTTAATGACACGATTATTCGTCACCCACTTTCATTTTCACAATAAAAACAAATGAAAAACTTAAGGGGACGTTTGTAACGTTGTTTGGTTTTACAAAGCAGAGTCTTTTCATCTGCAGGACCCTGCAGTCATTTCTGTCTGCAGGGTTTAAAGTAACCTAACGCGAAGGGGATGACGAGGGCTTCGTTCGCTCGCTTCGCTCGCTCACTCTAAGCCCCTGTTATCCCCTTCGAACCTAACCTATCCGTGTCGGGGTGCCACAAAGTACCGAGCTTGCTTCGCTTGCTCTTGAAATTAGTCTGTTGGACTCGACTGCCGGCAATAATGTACCGCCGGTTCACAATGGCGTTATTTTTGAGTGCCGGCACTCAAAAATAACGCCGCCGCCGCTGCCGGCAGCGGAGGCACTCCCTAAGAAATATCATTACAGCAACTTAGTATAAAGAATGCAGTTCCGATACTTAGCTGTTTTGTTTTTTTTTTTCAATACATTTCTGCGATAAAAACATAGCTAAATAACTCTCTCTCTGGCTGTATTTTAATATTCTTCTTACCAATCGTTTCCATCCTTTTATAATAAAAGTCTAAGCTAAAGTGAATCAAACTTTTATTTCCATAAAACTTTATCGCGCTAGGAGTGCACGAAGAACCACCGTACGGATCGCGTACGGACTAGTCATCACTATTAATATGTAACGCGGAACAATCTGGTGCACTGCCCTTTACAGTCCGGAACAATCGATACCTTACTTAGTAATTTACTGCATTCGAGTTTCCACTCGTGAATTTCCAATCGAATTGGACAATAACGTTCGTACATCTCTAAAGTGTTGCACAATTGTTGGCAATTTTCTGTATTTTTTAGAAATTTCACAGAGTGAGAAACGACTCCTGGAATATTGAAAAGATGGGGCAAAATCTTACAACAAAACTATCCTTCTACTATATACTACAACTTCATTATTACAATCACCAGATTGCCGACCGTGAGCGATGATTACAGAAATCGCATGCATCACCATCAATAAAATTCAAAATTGTATTGAACCTACCTACTTAGATTATCTTATTTTCACGTCTATTTTGACCACACGCTTGAAAAGATCACTCGAGTAATACTCGAAACCAAAGCGAATTTGGATGCACAGTCCCCTAGTGCGAGTTTGCATATTACGAAAACGGCAATAGGTTTCGTGAGCTTGCTAAACTCTATTTCGTTACACACCCACAAGAAATATTATACAGTTATAACATGCTTTTCGCCTCTCCTCAACACACGCCCATACCAAGGTAATAGGGAATATGCATGTAATTCAAAACACATTCATTATTAATATAAAATTTCATTGTACAGGAGTCAAGAAACAAATTGCATTTTTTTACATTTTTAACGCATTATTTATTTTACAATTTATTATTTTATGTTACGTTTTTTTTTTTGTGAAACGGATCGCAATCTCGAAACGCATCGTCTTTGACGTCAAAATCCATGTGAATACATCTTTAAATAATCTTTTCTTAGCAAACTGTTCGATTTCTCACTGAGGTAAGTTAGTAAGTGCGATTTCTGCTTGAATAAAGTACAAGAAATAATTTAATTTATACGATTTGTGGCTAAAAAAGAGATCTAATCAAAGCAGTATCGTGAATTATGACGTCACATTATGACCGCTGCAATAAAGGATGTGTGAACTGTAGAAGAAAATTGTTGAAGTTTAATACTTGTTTTGAGCAACAAACAATAGTAACATTTGACTTTAAATTACTTTTCTTGGATTTATATTAATGTGCTTTATTGATTAAGAAAAAAAAAATACATGGATATTCCATATTATCGTGGTATGGGCATGTGATGAGGAGAGGCGAAAAGCATGCGACTAAGAGAGTGATGAATATAAATTTTCATGGATGGAAGGGAAGAGAGAGACCAAAGAAAAGATGGATGGATTGTGTGAGAGATGATATGAGTGAGGAGGGAGTAAATGATAGCGGAACGGCTAATAGGGGAGAATGCATAAACAGAATATTTTGCACCAACCCCAAGTAACTTGGAACAAGGGCAGGCAGAAGAAGAAGATAGTATTCAAACTTGTACTAGGGGTACAGACATGTGAAAACATGTTAAGGAGTGAAAGAGTTAATGTTATACCATGTTGTTTGTAGATTCCACCTAATCCCATGAAGAAATAAAATATTTAAAGGCAATCAATGTAAAATTAATATTAAATATACTCGCGAAACTCCCGTATAATATCTATAAACCCCAGAATAATATTTCCAGAGTGAATATGCCTATAGCCTTAGAATTAGAGAAGTCGCCTAGATAAATCCAGATGATATAATTCTAAGTAGACCTGTAGAGTAGATGCTAGATCAGGTATAATTTATATTACATTAAATATCTGCAGACTTTTCTACACTTCATTTTAGTAGAAGTGAGCACGTTAATAAATTACATACCTAATTATCTAATCTAGTTTAATATTTATGAATAGCACTCATGGACAGGGAAAAACCCATTTATTAATCTTAAAATTGTAAATGATTATAAATGGTTAATTAATTAAATGAGTATGCATTATAAGTGCATTATCATCAGTACACAAAGTACAAACACTGAGGGTCTATTCTCACTGAGGCGTAACAAGTATTTTCAAAATTTTTAACATTAAGTATAATGGCTGCCATCACCAATCCTTTTGCCAATTGTGGTGATTATGGCAATTGCTCCTTTGATTGATTATTGTAGCAGTCATTTGGAGGCCCATGTTCAACGGTGGACATTTGCGAGGCTCATAATTATGATATAACGATGAGGTAGATTCAATCGTTCAATTCAAATTTTATTGATATAGTTACTTTACCCGTCGTGTTATTGACTTCATTAGTAGGTGCTGTATCTAGACTAGCTGATCAGAAATAATTATATTAATTATATTGGTATAACATCGATCAGTGCATTGTTACATTAGTATAAGGTTACATCAATAGTTTACGCTACTCAATTAAATCATCGAGAATGAAGCTTTTTTTTTATGGATGAGAAATCAATAAATGACTCCTTCTGCTCTGGGCGGAGCGGAAGGGAGTGTCAGACTCTTACTGACTAAAACCCATCCGTGTTCCTCCTAATGCCCTTTGCGTTCCAGAGCCGGGTAACTTTTTCGAACAAATTCCGCAACCCTGGCAGGCACTGGCCTTAGCGGGCCCCATCTACAAAGCTGGCATCTCTTTGAGACGCGCGTGGAACTTAACGCGCCGTCGACCCGGGCCTGGTTCTGATCGGACGGCGAGCCGCCCAGCGCTCGCCGTCCGCAGGCCTGCGCCTACAGTGGCCGGGAATCGCCCAGCGACTCCCGACGCCTGGGGCGTTTCCTTCTGTTGCGGCGGCTGGGGCGTGAGGTTTGCCTCTCCCTCACGCGTTCCGCCTCCTCCTTTGCTAGCATTACTGCTTCGCAGAAGGAGGTGACTGCTTCCCATGCCCCCTCGCTCCGGACCACAGATTGAACCAGGGCCGGACGCGAGAGGTCGCCGCCGCCGGTCGCCGCTACGAGGACCTCCGCCCAAGCAGTGCAGACCACCAACGTATGCTCCACCGTGTCCTCCGGGCGATCCTCACAGTGATATCTAGAGTAAAGCTACTTGTTACAAACGGGAAAGAAAATTTCGTGATCGTCTTTCTTGGACCCATAGATAAGATTTTGAAGACTAGACCGTTCTGTTCAGTCCAGATGCGGATGAATACCAGTATTTTACATGGAGCGACTGCCATCGGACCTCTACAACCCAGTCACTGGGCAATGCCGATATCCCAAGGTTCAGTCGGATGTCATACCGAGGGGTGTCCACCCAACCACGGACTGACCGCGGCAAAGCAGGACAAAGAAGAAAATTTGCAAAAAAAAAACGCTGTTTTTAACTAGACACGAGCCCCTTTAAGACTGGACCGCTCTATCGCAGCTAATATCCAACTCAATTCAAACCTCGGGTAGAAATTTGGTAGAAATAGCCTTGCCTTAATCGTTTTTGGACTAACAACACTGTTAGCTAAAGGCAGTGAAAGAACACAAATACCGTGAGATTTTATTGACAAAGATTCTCAAGTGAGAACCAGCAAAGAAAAAAGGCACACAGAAATAATGATAGTCATACAAAGTTGCACTGTTTGAAAGATACAGCGTAGCGAGATGCAGTATCGAACCACAATTTACACTATTTTAGTTGAAGTAATAAAACCTTATCGCACGTTAGTAATCTTTACCGATTTATTACCCCATTGTGTTAAAGAAACTACTTACTGAGGGCAGAGGGCGTTCTTAATAAAACTATTAATAAATAAGCCTGTTGAGCGGCATTCGATGCAGTGGCCACATTCTCTTATTGTTCATCTCAGTGACATATCGTCAATAGTAAATAAGAATAATTTATTAATAATAAATAAGTCTATTGTGCGGCATTCGACGTAGTGGATACATAATCTTACCGTCTATAACCCAATGCCTTATCGTCAATAGTAAATAAAAATAGTATATAATTATTTGTATAAATAACAGATACCTTTCATTCACATTACAATACAATTAAGTGTCAGTTGTGTTTTAGGGTCACGGAATTTTAGAATAAATCGTTAACTTATTTGTAAATATGACGAACGACGATTTTTACGTGTATGGTGATCAAAATGTGCAAGTACCAGCTCATTTGAATTTTGGAAAGTTTATTTTAGATCGTCTTCGGCTTAAAAAAGATGAAGTAGCATTGGTAAGTCACTACTTTTTGCTTTGCCTAAGGGAATTTAACACAAATACGTTCTGTATTTGACACAGTTACTTACATACCTAGTGATTTTCTTATTTTATGGGGCGCGACTACCTTCTGACCTTGCGAAGTCAGAAGGAGGTTCGCTGTGTTGCCTTTGCAATATATTATTATTGCAAAATTATTATAAGGTGTTAAAAATCAACTCTAAGAATTTTGTGGGGTTACTCGGTATCGGAAATTGAACAACTTTTGTTCTACAAGTTTTCGAAATTCGCGTTTTTTTTTATAATTTTCCATAATTTAGGTACTTTTAATTGATTTGTATGGACAGGCATAAAAAAATTGGCGAATTTCGAAAAAGTTGTAGAACAAAAGTTGTTCAATTTCCGATACCGAGTGACCCCATAAAATTCTTAGAATTGATTTTTTAACACCTTGTATACACATTCTGTCATTTTAATACATAGATGCAATATTTATCTCAAGACAGCTAAAATTCGATTAAAATAACCAGGAGCTCGGCGAAACACGTGAGCAACTAACATACAAGGAATTCACACAATATGCCGTCAATATGTCCACCGCTTTGACAAAGCTGGGGGCAGGGCGGGGCGACATTGTTGCAGTGGGATCCGAAAAACGCAATGAATTCGTCCCAACGGTTCTTGCAATCGTGTTCACCGGAGCGACGTACACCCCCTATGATTTAAAGAGCGGGAGAGGTGAGACAAAATATCTTTCTTCCACCACATTCTTTAAATGCCTCATTTATTTTATGGGGAGTTTAAATCTTTTGAAATCTAGACCTATATTTTGGAAATTTTCACGATAGAGCTTTACTGAACTTCGTTTTATTGCGTAATTACAGAGAATATTAACGCTAACTATTTTTTTTCTCATTTTAAAAATGTATGTTTTAAAATAATGTGTTTTTTGTTTGTTTTTTTAGCTGTATTAAAACACAAGATTAACCTCTCCAAACCAAAATACTTTGTATGCTCCAACCTCTTTTGGAACACCTACAGAGACATTTTAAAGAGCTTTGATTGCATAGAGAAGTTCATAACATTGGACGATGGTGTAGAATCAGTTATTTCCATCAGAACTTTGGTCACGGATGACGTCGACGTAAACAAGTTTGAGCCCGTGCAAGTTCAGGGACAGACTGACAACGCGTTCATTTTGTATTCCTCCGGTACCACGGGCATGCCAAAAGGCGTACAACTGACACATTTAAATTGCATCCTCAATAGTCTGCCCGATGAGTGAGTATCAACTATGTTTGTTAATTAACTTTTAGAGTTTTTCTATTTGTTGTGCATTCATTTTCTATCAAGATATCAAATTTATTCTCTAGTCATTCAGGGATCGATATGAGTTATTATTTTTTTGGATAACACAAGCATCATACTTAGTTTAATGTTATAGGGAATGTAACCAAATATGGTTTTGAAACAAATATTAAACTGAGAAGTGTGGAAGAAGGATAGGGCGGCCTTTGCCCTGCAGTGGGCTGAACATGTCTAAATAATAGAATAACAATTAAAATTAAAATTAATTGTGTTTCAATATTATTATGTGTACTATTCCATATTTGGTCACTTTCCTTCTACTATTTTTGATATTACACAAGTACTTATTTGCAATAATTTACACGATACATATTGGGTTCCGTATTTATCTAACGAAGTAAATAACATTTCAGCTTCAGTGACGAGTCTCTAAAAACAGCATTTCTTTTCGGAGAATGGTATCACAATTACGACACGTTCATGACGTATAAATTTCTATCTCTTGGAAGGAAAATTGTGTATGTCAATGAAGCTGAACCAACTACGTTCCTGAAAAGTGTTGAAGATTGTGACGTAAGTGACTAAGGCATAATTTATCGAAATCCATGTCTTTCCTTGACATTGATTGCCGTGTATTAGAGTATTGTATTGAAGCATGGTGATGATAATCACCATGCTTCAATACAATACTCTTTATTGTACGCAAAACTACATGCTTCTGTGTGCATATACAGGTTGAAATTGTAAACACTCGTCAAACCGAAATGGGAGATGGTACTCATCACTATGAACAACTTTTACTATGAGAATAAACCTGAAATCGCGAGAAGGAAATCTGCTGTTCCATACATTTTGATGAATTATCCGAACATAAATGTAGGGAACAGCTGTTTTTTTTCGCGATTTCAAGTTTGTTCCCATAGTAAAAGTTGTTCATAGTGACGAGTACAATCTTCCATTTCGGTTTGTCGAGTGTTTACAATTTCAAGCTGTGTATTATAATTACTCATCTATTTACCAATCTTGGTGATTATTGCAATAATCCTTTACAATCGGTCGAGTTCATTAACCCAACAAATGTAGCGAACTAGTAAGGGGCCCATGTAAGTGGATATAATCTATATTAGCCAGCTAAGGGCTGGCTAATATAGATTCTATTAAAATTGGATGGATTTTTTATAATTAGCCTGCAAATCATTATACCGGTAACCAGTATTCCAGCTAGCAGGGTCACAAACTGGGGTTTTACAAAATCTGGTTCCGTCTTAGTTTGGAGTAGGTATAGACAGCCCGTGAAGACGTGTTTTAAAATTTACATGACAGCCGGGACTTCTCTACATTTCAGAAGTTTTTTAAAAAAATAACACAACGTATTACTTCCAAACACATAAATGCAAGTTTCATACTGTTTTCCCACGGGATTTGACAGAAACTACGGACCAGTACACGGTACAATATTTACACACCTCTTTCGCTTCTTCCACATTCATGAATCTTTTCATAAATGCGCGCCGGTGGTGAATACTACGCACCTGACCTTTTTGAAGGCCATTCGTTTCAACCGTTATAAATGATGACCTGGAATGACAAACCACAGATAAGAACGACAAAAAGTGACTCCGCGAAATATTTTACTCATATGAATGATGTTAGGTTTTTGTCTTTTAATTTTTGATGAGCGTGAGGTACTGGGTTCTATTCCCAAGTCAGGCAGTTTTATTGGGTTTTTCCGTATTTCTCAGTAGCAGCTTGAAGTTTGGATAAATTATGCCCGATTGATAGCAATAGGCTCGCCCCCTATTAATTGGGACTTAAAACATAACGGCGAAATGAGAGTATACTATACACCTCTGCCGAACCCCTCAAGAATTACAGGCGTGATGTTATAGTATTTTAATTTTATTAATTTTATATGTGTGCAAGTTCTTCGACGACGTAACAAGTTTCAGGATTACTAACATTAATTTGTTTTTTTTGTTCGTGAATTGTTATAACTAGGGATCGGATATTCGGACGCATATTTACCTAAAGTTAATTTTTTGTTACGAAAGTATGGAAGCGGCTTCTTAAAATATATATTTTTTGTAAGAAAAAACCCGGGATGCAAACGTCGGGTGTATAATATGGAAGCGACATCTTAAAATGATTTATTAAAAAAAAAACGCCGGTATTCTTGCATTGCATAATTATTTAAAATTAATGTTAACCACCGATGCAAATAATATGTGTGTATGTAGAGTGTAAGTAGAAGAATGGTGTATGTTAGATAAACGAAAAAAACATAAATTTAAATAATTGTCCCGGAACCGCGGGATTTTTCGATTCAAAAGCGCGTGCCATGTTAGCTAACATCTCAAGTTTAGGTGAATATGCATCCGAATATCCGATGTCTAGTTATAACCTAATTATTGCTTTAATTTAAATGTTCTAATGTTTCGATGTAGCAATAATTATACCATAAAGCTTCATATCCACTAGGCAGCAATTAACGCGAAACATGTGACGCTCAACGTGTTCGGCAACATTCAAAATCAAAATCAAAATCAAAAGTTTTTATTTCACATAAACCATTACAGGCGCTTATGAAAAGTCGAATTTAGGTGCACGGTTCCAATTACTCGTTTCCTATGGAGAAGAACCGGCAAGAAACTCCATGGTTACTCTTTTAAAATCCATATCTTTAACAATTTCAGTGGGTACAGTTATGACTTAGATATGAGAGAGCAAAGTAGACTTAAGAGCAGGAACCACACAAAAAAACAAAATGAAAAATATGGTTACAAATTAACTAGATATCCAGGCATCTAGCAAGTCTACAAAGCTCTCACATTTACAAAAGGTAAAAGGACGCTAAACTATATAAAACAACTGACATGGTTAATTGTCATCAAAACACATTACAAAGAAAATCACTGTATAAGATAAAGATATCTTGAGAGTAACGTTAGTAATAAAAAAAAAAGCTAATCGAATGAGGTTAGTTAATAGACATAGGTACACATACGACGTTAATGAGGTACCAGGGAAGCCACATGTGCAGAAGGAGTTATTTCCAAACACCTTTATCGTCAACGTAGTCCTTAGTCTTGTAATATGCTTTTTGAATAAGGACACGTTTAATATGGGCTTTAAACTTTCCCTCGGTAAGATCAGTTACAGATTTCGGTAGCTTATTATAAAAACGCACGCCATTTCCTAGAAATGACTTATTAGTTTTACTCAATCTAAATTTGGGAATCACAATTTTATGTTTATTACGTGTATTTTTATCATGAAAATCGCTTCTAACATTAAACATATGCAAATTTTTCCGAACATACATAATATTTTCAAAGATATAGTGTGACGGCAAGGTAAGTATATTAATATCTTTGAACACGTTTCTAAGGGACTCGCGGGAACCCATATTGTAGATTGCACGGATTGCTCTCTTTTGTAAAATAAAAACAGAATCTACGTCAGCTGCTGAGCCCCACAACAGAATGCCGTAGGACATAATGCTGTGGAAATATGCGAAGTATACTAACCTAGCTGTAGCTACATCAGTCAGCTGCCTAATTTTCCTAACTGCGTATGCAGCAGAACTTAACCTAGCCGACAGGGCAGTAATATGCGCACCCCACTGCAATTTTGAATCGAGAGTTATACCTAAAAATACGGTGTCATTAATTGTATTAAGATTATTGCCTTCGAGCATTACATTTAAACCTACTTGGGGAACATTTGGTAGTGAAAACTTAAGGCATTTTGTTTTGTTTGCATTAAGTAACATATTATTGGCTGCAAACCATTTAGAAAGAACAGTAAGGCTCTCGTTAACATGTAAAACGTCCCTGTCTTTTCTATCTATTTTAAAAATAAGGGAAGTGTCATCGGCAAATAAAATTATGTCTGATAAGTCGGTCATCATATAGGGTAGATCATTTATATAGGTTAGAAACAGAAAAGGTCCAAGAATTGAGCCTTGAGGCACGCCCATCTTAACCAGAGACCCCGAAGATATCGCACCGTTAGCACCAACTTTTTGCTGTCTATTAGATAAATAGGAGAAAACAAGGTCAGCAGCTCGGCCACGAATTCCGTAGTGGTGTAATTTACAGATGAGGGTGTTGTGGTCAACGCAGTCAAAAGCCTTGGAGAGATCACAGAAGATGCCAATAGCATCCTGAGAGGTCTCCCAGGATTCCAAAATATGAGTGACTAGTTTCACTCCTGCGTCAGTAGTCGACCTACCTTTCGTGAAACCGTACTGGCGACTATGCAATATCCCGTTCTGGTCAAAATGAGACATCATCTGATCAAGCATGATTTTCTCAAAGATTTTACTTAGTGCTGGAAGCACCGAAATGGGTCTGTAATTTGAGGGGTTATTCTTGCAACCTGATTTGAAGATTGGTATTACTTTACTATGCTTCATCAAATCAGGAAATGTACCGCTATCTATACATTGGTTAAATATGTCTGTAAGTAAAGGTGTAATGGTGTTAATGATAGCTCCAAGAACCCTAACAGAAATGCCCCATAAGTCTTCAGTATTTTTTATATTTAGACTTTTAAAAGCTTTTATAATCGAGGTAGCAGAAATGTGCTTAAATTCAAAGATAGGTATATCTTTACAGAAATTCTGTTTAAGTAAGGATTCAGCTAGTAAAGAGGACGAAGCAAGGGATTTCGTGACCTCTATCGGGATATTCGTGAAAAAGTTTTCGAGTGTCTGAGCGACTTCAGACTTATCTGTAATTCTGTAACATTGCCAGATGACGCGGAACATGACGCTGAAAGAATTAGTACGCATGAGTTTGTTGCACGTTGTCGATCATCGTGTTGCTACATGTTGAGAAACATGTTGAGCAACATGTAGCGCGTCAATTGTTGCCTAGTGGATACGAGGCTTAATCGTAACATCTAGGCACCTACTATTTAGTTGTCATAACGGTCCATAAATGTTCCAATGCTGATCATGGGCCCTCGTAATTTGTACCTACTGTTTTTAACCATCCAATATTTAATCTGTCCTCTCTTTACATAATGTTACAGGTTAACATCGCCTTTATAGTACCTTCTTTTGTTTGCTACTTATCAAAGGCGAAGGAAGCAGAAAAATTCAATCTCGATTCACTCAAAATTATATACTCTCGATCATCACCTCTTCATAACAAGACGATAGAAAAGGTAAAATGTAGGTGCGTATCGATTGCTTTTATCGTTTCATTTAATAATATCGGTTTTCAGTTAAGATTTTGTATTACACCTCGTTAAGGAAATATAGGACTTAAATGGCTTTGTGGTCGAGTTTCGTTCTTATATTTTATCGATTTTCATACGCTTTTAATTTTAGAGTATTAATTCTAAAGAGAGCTTGGAATGTTCCGCTTAATTGTTTACTAATTACTATGAACTTTAAACCTAATTTTAGTTAATCGATATTCGTTGTACAGCCGCGGACTTGAAATTTTTACCACCTATCTATAATATAATTGCTTTCTATTCGGTCTATAATTGCTTGCACATTACTTTTTCATAAAGTCGCTCGGTCGCTCGCAAAGAATTGACAGGGCAAGGATTTTTTTGTTAATTAACATAAAAAGGTTAATTTAAAAAGGCTATAAACTAGTTAGCATGGAAAAATAAATCAACCTATTTAGTAAATTTAATCAAGTTCGCTCTATACAACTTTTGACTAGACACATATACCTAAAAAGGAGTTCATAATATCAAAGAGTGGTTAATAGCCTTTTTGCTAGAATCGACGCTTCACAATAAATTTTAAAAACTAATAGGTACGTAATTGTATGTTGATATGACATCTTGAACCTTATTGCGCACAGTGTGTCATGGAATCGAATTTGAAATCTGATAAACATTTCGAGTCCGCGGCTGTACAGACACCAGCACATCAAACTACCCGAAACTGTCAAATTTTCCCAATCAACCTTGAACCTAATGCTTTTGCGATAAAGGTGAAAATTTATTAAAGAATTTTGACAGATTGTAGTAGCTATATATGCTGGCGTCTGTACATATCTATTTTAGAACATATAATTATTTAGATAATAATTGGTCAATACTCATTAGGAAGTGTTGTAATTATTTGTTTGTGTATATTGTAGGTTTCCTAAACTTGAAAGTATCTTACAAGGTTATGGGATGACAGAAGCGGGTGAATTGACTTCAGAAAGGTGGGGAACAAAAGGTCCAAAGGCTGGCAGTGTGGGCATGGCTTCACCTGGAATTACTTTAAAGGTACGGTAAATATTAAAACAGTAAAATGTTTGCTTTTCAGTGAAATATTTTCCAACATGCAGTTGTTGTTTTTTTTCGTTTTTCACTTTCCCATTAATAATATAAAATTTCGTTGAAAACTAAATATGTAGGTACAACCCAATAAGTCTATTTGCATACTTTTGGCATAACATATTTATTCAAACAGTTATATGATAAACCAATCGTTGGCTGGCTTGCATAATATTTTAAAATATACAAAATTACGTCACTGTTATCATTCAAAGCAAACGCAAAAGGATGTAAATTCATTTTTGCACTTACAAAAATAACTTTTCGTTACAACAAAATATAGCTGATAATATAACCTTATTTATGTGGCTTCATTCTATCTACTCCTGATATTGAGTATTTTACACACAGGTCGTGGACCCCGAAACCCGTAAAACTCTGGGTCCGAAGCAACGCGGCGAAATTTGTCTGAGAGGACCTGTCTTCATGAAAGGTTACATCGGTATGCCCCTTTCAGATTACTTGGACGGACAGGGCTTCTTTAAAACCGGAGACTTGGGTTACTATGATGAGGACAAGTACTTTTACATCGTCGAAAGATTGAAGGAAATCATTGTGTATGACGGTTATAAGGTAGTTAATATTTTGATTATTATTTATTCCTTACTAGCTGACCCGAAAGACGTTGTCCTGTCCAAACTTCAATAAAACTGTTTTAGATAGTTTTATGAAGAAAAAAGAAACGCATTCACATGCAGTGTTTTCAGTGTGTTGCACTATGCGTGTTTTCTATACAAATACAGATACTTGCAAACAAAATAAGAACACGCACTTCCGCGCTACGCTGCGTGATGCGGTGCAGTGTGCGAATCGCCTTATAGTTTTTCCCGAATTTGCCAGTTCTCCGCGCAAATTTTCCAATTTTTCCTTTCCATAAAAACCTAATAAAGATAACTAAGAACATTTAAAAAAATATGTCTATCTTTCCAGTCGTCCTCAAGTGATGCGCTTAACAATAAACAGCTTTTACATTATATAACATCACGCCTTGTATTCCCCTAAGGGTTGGGCAGAGGTGTATAGTACACCCACATTTCACCGTTATGTTAAAGTGCCATGTAATAGGGGGCGAGCCTATTGCCATCAACCGGGCACAGATCCAGACTCCGGGCTGCTACTGAGAAGTTCCTCACGGAAAAACCCAATAACACTTTGCCCGACCTGGAGATCGAACCCAAGACCTCACGCTCAGCAGTCGCTTGCGACCACTAGACCAACGAGGCAGGAACAGCTTTTAATTTTTATTTATAGGGATAAATTAAGGGCGGTTTTTTTTTTAAAGTGTACATATTTTGAATGAAGGTTTTAAACGTTTCCTCTGACTAACTTTTTGATGAATTGGTTGCATGTTTTTCTTTATAACTTTTTATTTGTTATTATTCCTTAACATTATATGACCAAATAGTAATCAGTACAATTAAAAAAGTTATAAAGAAAAACATGCAACGAATTCATCAAAAAGTTAGTCAGAGGAAACGTTTAAAACCTTTATTCAAAATATGTACACTTTTTAAAAAATCCGCCCTTAAACCTTATAATATCCGTGAGATTCTGGGGTCGATTTCCAGGTCACTAAGTGTTATTGGGATCAGTTCTCAGTAGCAGCTCAAGTTTTAGAACTGTTTCCGGGAACCAGAAATTGGCTCGTTTAATATGGATTTATCCCGGCGTTGGCGGCATGTGGGTGAACACCAGTACCCTAGTCATCCATTTCTGGGAATGCAGGATTAGTAAAAAATAGTGTTGAAGTACATACAGGATGTAAACGAATTCGTGTAATTCCTTCAAACCACGTGATCTACTGGTGACACAGATTAACCCTAAAGGGGTATTTTTGATCAAGAATTAAAAAAAAACTTGTTTTTTCTATTTCCGAGTCATTTTAGAGCCCCAAGTTAACTGACTGCAATGAGCGTTATGTGTTAATCGTGGCCGCCAGCCGTGTCGCCGTGCTTTCATTCATTAAACGTGGCATCGAAATATTCACTCATACACAATATTTTGTTTGCAAAAAAAAACTTATTTTTTACTGAATCCTTATTAGGTGGTTAAGATATGACAACCGACCACGAAAGCATGAAAAAAAAAGATTTTTATTTTTTATTCTTAATCAAGCTAAATCCCGTGCGGGGCATTGGCCCCCCATTAAGGAATTACACAAATTCGTTTACACGCTGTATATTACCTATTAGACTGCCACTACACATTCCGAATAAGTACTCTACATCAACAGAAATTATAATAATGATGTTTCTTTCTGTCGTTTTAAACCTCCGACTAAACAGCACAAAGTAAATCTTCATCTCAGGATAACCTAGACATCTGAAGCCGGACTACAAAAAAGACGATTCATTTTGTACCTTATTCTAGGAGTAAGCTACGAAGTTTTGTGTAGATAATATTAGCTAGCACACTGTCCAAGAAATACATTCCACACCTTTTCATCTTGAGTAGGTAATCCTTTCTTGGTGGACTTACGTCATAAGAATAAGCCGTAGTATTATCTAGATCCGTGGTTTATTTCGAAAATATAAATTACTATGTTCTCATATGCTCAGAATATTGCGTGCCTTTAACTTTAACGTAAATTGATCATATTACTATGTCAGAGTAATGCTTTTAGAACAGTGAATACCTAATTTATGCGCATTGGACCGTCCCGAAAAATTAGAATAATCGAATTTAATAATAATGCATTACCATCAAAAGCCTTTTGCAATCCAATGCTAGGAATCTTTTGTACTGAGGATGACCATACACCATGTTCTAGTCGATAAGAGTCCGACATACGCCTCTCCCTCCCCGAGATAAGCAGGACTGTTGTTCTAAAAACAAGTAAATAATGCCCGAAGTCAGTAGTCTTATTCTGAGTGAGCTTATTGGCAACTGCAGAACAAGTTACAGTCCATAGATAGTGCGGTGTACTTTGCTGCGAAGTTAGATGGTCCATTAGTCAGTAAAATAACACTGAAGCACTCAAAACCAACATTAATTTATAGGTAGCTCCACTGGAACTAGAAACAATACTGCAATTACATCCAGGAGTACAAGAAGCTGGTGTGGTTGGTAAACCGGTGCCTGTTTACGGAGAAGTACCTACTGCATTCGTTGTGAAGCAAGCTGAAGTAGACGTTACTGAGAAAGAGCTAATTGATTATGTTGCTACAGAGGTATGTGCGATACAATATTCACAGAAATAAGTAATTGATAGAGCATTGTACGTTCTGTGTACCTTCGGCGTTGCATCGAGTCGAACAAAAACATAAAAGTAAAAGCCGTTTTGTTTCGATTCAATATGTTTTTATGTAACACAATCCATAAAACAGAAGTTCTAGTGTAGATTTGTCAGCTAACACATTCATAATTCAATTTTGTTCGTTCTTCTATTTTCTTAGCGATCTATAAAATAAAAACTATTGCAAAACGATTACTGGGTGCCCGAAGCTGTTAGAATAGCAATTTTCAATACCACAAAGTGTACCGTTTTTTAACCCGGAATTTCCGTCTTAACAACGCTTTCAGTGAACTATTAAACTACTAGGTATTGGAACAAGTCTTTTATATTACCAAATTAATATAAATTGTACCTTTTATATTTTTTGCTTATTGGTACGAAACACGCCTTGATAACATTATTTATATTAATAAACACATTACTTACGATAAAGAGCTCAATACTCACATTTCTACGAAACATGTCCAGCTTTTGTATCAAAGTCTGGTGTAGTGTAAGTGTATCAAAGTCTACAAAGATAAGGATATGAGATTGTAATATCAACTGTTATGACAACTAAAGCCTTTGTTTACAATAATAAGAAAATGTTAAATAAAATTAAACCCAGAATCTGATAATCCGGCAATACGCTGAAGGATGGCACAAGGAATTTCCTGGAATCATTAATACAAAAACATTTCTGATTTAAACGTTTTAACTCTACTGTGTATTAAAAATTATCATATTCGTTTGTTTATCTTACAATTCTTAGTAAAATAAAATTTAACAGTTTAAGTTATTATTAAATTACTCATTAGCCTAATTATAAGGCTAGATTGTAATAAGATTAGGGCGCATCGTCATGAAGCGCACTAAGATATGGAGAAAAATTTTTTTTCAATTAATAATTTAACAACAAAAATAGCTGAGAAAACGTCATATAAAATAATAATTACCTATCTTATGCAAGTACCCATAAAAATTACTTCAACTAATACCGCTTAGTTAGTTAGTTCTCTATATCTTAGTGCGCTTCATGACGATGTGCCCTAATCTTATTACAATCTAGCCTTAAAATTAGGCTAATGAGTAATTTAATAATAACTTAAACTGTTAAATTTTATTTTACTAAGAATTGTAAGATAAACAAACGAATATGATAATTTTTAATACACAGTAGAGTTAAATTTTTTTCAATTAATAATTTAACAACAAAAATAGCTGAGAAAAAGTCATTTATAATAATAATTACCTATCTTATGCATGTACCCATAAAAATTACTTCAACTAAGCGGTATATCTACACTTATACAATTAACAAAATGAAAATGGTCATTGACTCAATAAAGTTGCTTAATTTTTCAGGTGGCACCGTTTATGCAATTACGAGGTGGTGTGAAGTTCATTCAAGAAATGCCGAGAAATCCCAGGGGGAAGATTGTACGCCAACGGTTGAGGGAAATGCTGAATTAAAATGTTAAACTTACAACACACGTGTCTTCAACGAATTTAATAAAGACAATTAACTTTAAGTGCTCGTTTTATTTAATATACCTGAACTATTAATTTTTAAGTTAGTTCAATATCTTGGGACTTGTATTTCAAACAAGTATTGTGTACGTCGACCTATTCGTATTTCCAAGAACTCATACAATTCTGATTCTAGTCAAATATTATGTAGATATGTAAAAGCAAAGACTATTTGCTAGACTAAACATGAGTGAACCAAGACTTGCGCTACTATTTACATCTATAGAATGATTTTATGAAAGTCAAAACTTGCAGTACTATTTTCATATAAAACTTGCAATCTAAGCTTACATTGTTCAGAAGTTATCAACATTGTACAATCATTAATTAAGTCTAACTACCCTAGAGTGCTGACAAAGCGCAGGCAAGCGGCGCTTCCAAACGAACTAAGGAAGTACTCTTCTCGTATTGTTTCTGACCTTTTTCTTTTATTCGAAAAGATGTTTGCGCCGGCCTCGTGAGTCATTATTATATCATCAAGCTACTATTGAGGGTGGAAACAAAAAACATCGCGCAAACTGAGCTCGGCTGAAAGCTTTGTACGACGTAATATAATTCTACTTCGTATTCCCGTCTTATCTTCAGAGACGTCTTTATTAATTCAGTATGATTCGGATTATCATAATTCCTTACCTTTTGCTTAAAATTACTTTGTAATAGGACAAACACTTGGCATAAACAGCTTTTGTTAATTTGAATTTGCTTCGAAATTATTCTAAACATTTATTGGGTAGCTATTGTATTGAGAATAACTAAATAATCATTACTTCAATTCTATGAATATCTAAGTAAAGAAAAGAAATAGCTTATAATTTATCTGCCTTTATTATTGCGGCTCGTGAAATGTATCTAGATTTAAGTAAGTATGCTAATAAAGAAGTTTCCAGCGGTGTCATTTGCATTGACATTTTTTAAAATGAAACTCTTTTACCATTTAAATTGACTGGTTTTACCTCAGAGCAATTTAGCTCGCCCTAGCCTTGTTCCGAGAATGGTCCCTGCGGCCTGTAATAGGTTTCTTAAAAGAAAATCGAGTTAAACAGGCGTGATTGACTTAATTGTGGAAGAGCTTTATTTTTCAAGATTTAAGAATTATTTCAGACGGGGGAACCTAACTAGGTTAAATTACATGAACCCCCGACAACAGATTATGTTGCCGTGTAAAGCAAATTTAACTTATATCTTTATGAATCTATCTGCCTAGCCTTTTCCCAACTATGTTGGGGTCGGCTTCCAGTCGAACCGGATGCAGCTGACTATCAGTATTTTACAAAGAGCGACTGCCTATCAGACCTCCACAACCCAGTAACTGGGTAATACGATACTCTGGGTAAGACTGGTTGTCAGACTTTCTGGCTTCTGACCAACAGTAACGACTGTCAAAGATCTACAAATGACAGCTGGGACCAACGGCTTTACGTGCTTTCCGAGGCACGGAGGAAACTCGCTCTGGTAAATGGTCACCCATCCACAGACCAACCTCGGTAAGCGTGGCTTAACCCGGAAGATCGGTCTATGCGGCTGTAATTATTTAGCCACGAGCTCCTCTTAAGAACTTACCTATATCTTTATGAATAGCCTCACGAAAATACATCAAGAGATAGGTTGCAATTACTTTAGGGCCGATTTTCAATCGTATGATAACTTTTATTTGAGGAATAATTATGACGTTTTGATGGCTTTTGTTTAGAAAATATATCAAACTGCCATATACAAGGTTAGTCGGAAAAGGGGTACTAATCCGCCACTTCAAGTATCACTAATGACTGTTTTAAAACAAGAGTTAAAATTGAAAAATTCGACAATTTTTATTTGCATGAAAAAACTTTTTCATTTTAGTTTTTTCCAAAATTCTTTATCCCTGCTTTAGGTTACGAATTTAGAAAATGGAGCTTCTAATCCTTGACCCCAATTATGACCTAAAATGTAAACACAAGTGACCAAAGCTGAGGATAGATACATTGTAGCGTATTTTTATGAAATTTTTGAACAGCTATAATATCTCTTAAACTATTGACTTTTGGGGAAAGTTGTAAAACAAAAGTTATTCATTATTATGGGTACTTTAACACCCTTTCGGATTAGTACCCCCTTACCAACTAACCTTGTATATTCCTCATATAAAAGTTATCCGACAATTGAAAAAAAAACGGTCCATAACGTAGTATTCCCTCAAATGTGAAACAAAATATTCGTAGAGATCAGAGTAAATAAAGTTCCAAAAGTAAAGAACCAGTCTACGAAATCAATCTTTCTGTTGGTTTAAAAGGCAATATATTCCCCAAATTCAGTGATATTTTTCCGCCCCGCCAAATTTATGCTTGCTGAGCGTAAAATAGACGAGGAACTCTTCATTAATGTTTGCCACTTCGAAAATTGAATCGTTTAATCGCAGCGGGGCGGAGTGAGAGAGAACGCATTGGCTGGGTGAGCGTAATTGCGTCGGAGTACCTTTGATACTGAGTGGAAATAGAGCAATTAAGTCCCTCGAGTTGGAGAGTTTACCTTGATTTTTTATTACGCTCCCTTTTGTGTACACGCGGTTTAAGAGTTAGTAAACATGTGGTTGAACGAACCCAACAAAGCGTATACCGAAACAACAGATACCATACATATATTAAAGATAACGTTTCGAAAGAAAACTTGTTTGTGAATGGCATTAAAATTATAAATTTTTGAAACAAAACGTGTTTCATTAAACGCTCTTTATGCATGACAAAGTTGAACGATAAACAAGACAAAGCCGAGCTTGATAATGCAGCCTCCAGGGTACGCAATTTATTGAAAACAGCCGTACGAGTATACAAAGCGTGTACTCACCACCAGCTGATACAATAATGGGTGTATAATGCACTACCTACCTAACAATAGAATTACTTTAAAGTCATATTTGAAACTACAGAAGATAGAGTACATACTGTATCCGGGAAGTTAGACTTGAGTTGTTGTAAGAAACTAGAAAATGTATGAAAAATTCATGTAGGTACAGGAATTTAAAATAGAAAGCTGGGAACTAAATAAAAATATTTAGGACCTGCTTGTTGTGTGTTGACTCTATTCCTTAAATTCAATATCGGTATAGCAGTCGTCGCAAACATACCTGATCCAAACATAAATAAATTTGTAATATCTTTTGCGAAGTGGTGCGTAGCATTTATTTGTCATTTCGAAAATTGTGTTCAAATGTGGACTAGACTGGAATGACTGACCAATCTAGGTAGCAAATAGGTACCTAATAATAAAATGTAAACAGTAAATATACAAACTGAAAACCGTATTTGCTTATGTTTAGACTTAAATTTTACACTTTGTGCACATACTTTCAAGCCATTATTTACATCTTTTTCAATTTTTCGAAGGGTGAATGTACTACGTTGAAAATTTAATTTTGTTTGGCATTATATCCTTTGTACATACACGAAAGCCTGCCCATAATATGAGAGGTTTCTTTGAATTGCATAATTAACTTCGATAAAATGACAACATTGCTTATTCATGGACTGCTTTCTTTTACATAAAAATTAAGAACATATTTAATAATGCTTCCGCTTTTTTCAAGATAAAGAAAATTATACTTACTACAATTTAGTGTATCCGTAAAACGTATTTGTGTTCAAAAAAGTCTGCAACAATTAAGTTCGATTTTACCCATTTTTTTATATCTGTGGAATAATATTGACGTTTTGACAGATTTTGTACAAATTCTGTCAAAACGCCAAACTTATTTCTCAGATAAAAGTTATACGACGTTGGTAAAATCGCTGGGACTGAATAACCCGAAAACTAAGATACCTTTAAAATACGAAATGCCGTCATACCCCTTAACTCTGGTTACCTGATTATTACGATATTTAAAAAAAAAACAGTACCGAAAACTAGAGTCTGGAAATGCGAAACGGCATAATTCGGTACCGGTACCTAAACCTTTATAAGTAAGGGTTTTCTTTGTTGGTCACCCTGTCCTTCGCTAGTGGCCCCAGATAACATCAATGTTTCGTTAGTATGATTCATTAATCACTCGATGTTTTTCGATACCGAAATCGTAAAAAGGTTAAATAAAGGCATTATAAGAAAACGGTATCCTTATATTTTAAAGGTATCGTAACCTCGTAGGTACCGTAGCTGCTTTCAGTCTCTGGCCCTATAAGGGCGAGATTCACAGACCACACTTAGACTTTACTTTGCTAAGTAAAGTAAATGTTCCATATGAATATTATTCGTATAAAAATGATCATATTCATATGAAATGCTTATTCACATTCGTTTATACAAATATGAACATTATTTGTATAAAATTAATGTTCATATTCGTTTGAAACGCTTACTTTACTTAGCAAAGTCTAAGCGCGGTCTGTGAATCTTGCCCGTAGTGCCTTTAGCCATACTGTCTACTAGTCTACCTCAGTCTACCTATATTCATCCTTAGCGCTGAGATAGGTATAATCTTATTCTATTAAACCATAGCCCATTAAGACAGTTAACTACATCATTATTATGACCGCTTCAAGCACCCGTATAATAAAAGTAGGTGTAATTAATTTTGACTCATTTAAATGTCCTATTCCGACTTCAAAGTACCTAATATAACAATCTGGTATTCGAGGGCAGCAGACTTTTCTCTCTGTAATAAAATATACTAAACATCCTATCTGAAAGATACCTAACATGTTTCAATTACCGTAATTGAAGTCATATAACAAGCTCAGAACTTCACATTAATAGCCCTAAACCTATCCAGTACAGTGAAGTCATCGCAGATAAACATTACATAGTACATAGCCAGCCATTCGTGTAACATTTAATTAACTAAGTAGCCTCTAAACGCGGCCGGACGGTCATCATAGCCCGATCTAACCGTTGAATAAGTAAACGTAATAAAATAAATCCACTAAGCCGCTATAACGCCCGGGATTTAACATGGCTTACTAACGCTTTCAAAGCTGTGAAAGACCCCACCCCATATGCCTGTGATCACCCTCCGTTAAGTAAAGCATCACAACTTCTGACGTCACTCTACTTGTAAAATACTAATTTATTTCTTTTGTTTTTCTTTTAAATTACAATTTAGAATTATACCAAAAAAATCAGAGTTACATTTTTTCGCTGCATCACTTTAGTTAGATATTTTATTGCCTTTTACATATTTTGATTTCATTTCTAATATTATTGGATTATATCGCAGCATAATGTGCCGACGATAAATAGAAAAATTATGCGCAAGCGTAAACTAAGCTTCGTGCGATAAATCATTAATAAATTAAATCATATTGTTTAAAATGAACATCTGAACGATATCAAAATAATGTTTTCGTTTTATTATTGAAACAATGACTCATATTGGAATACTTAATGTGTTTTCATCGAGTAATTAAATGTTAATTATAACAGTTTGTTCAGATAGAGCAATTAATGAGTTTAGTTTCTTGGCCTCATATCATTGCATTAAGATTGTTGACCTAATAATGCTCATAACTTGATATTGGTTAAAAACAAATGCGGTGGTGTTTATTAGATATCAGTTGTCAAGTTTGTTGTTTAATTATTGGTAGCTGATTTACGACTTTCATATTTGAGTTAAATCAACATTTGAGATAGTACTCGTGAAAGGTATATATGTATTGAAATGAAGCCAATTTATTACACAAATTGATAGGTACTCGTTTTATTTGGATAGTTTATTCGAAATTGCTGTAACGTTAAGCGAAACGACTCATTTTGTTATAATGTTCTCGAGACATGAAAAACATTGTGTAATTCTTGTTGCTGCTTGTTTATTTGTAAAACAAACAAACTTTCTAAATTAAAAAGAATATTTAAAGAATGAAGTCGTCCCTGAATAAAAAAAAAACAACTGAGAAACTTAAAAATATTTTCTTTTATAAACGTTTTCAACTGTAACTTGAGTTCCTTCATAACTTTTCATTTACTCTTGAACTTTATGTTTAACATTTGCCTACGTACTCGTAATCCTAACACTTTCAGAAATCGGGTAAAGAATTGCATTTTATATACTGCAACAGCGTACTTATGCTATTACTTACATCTAATTCAGATTTATTTTTAATTTAAAAATTGTTTGCGTAAGCATAAGTACTATTAAATTAATAATTTAAATAATGACTGCCTCGTTGGTCTAGCGGCCGCAAGCGCGACTATTGAGCGTGAGGTCCCCAGGTCGGGCAAAATGTTATTGGGTTTTTCCGTGAGGAATTTCTCAGTATCAGCCCGGAGTCTGGATTTGTGCCACGTCGATGGCAACAGGCTCACCCCCTATTATTTGGGACGTAAACATAACGGCGAAATTAGGGTGTACTATACACCTCTGCCAACCCTTTGGGGAATACAGACATGATTTTATGTAATTTATGTAATATAAATGATAATAATAATTATGAACAAGGAACAGGAAGAAATTACCGATACAAAAAAGTTGTTACTAAAATTATCCTTTAGTTTTTCTATCATACTTAGGCTCACAAAATATCCTTGACTAACATAAAATATAATATTTGTTTACCGCTGTAGATAACATTAAAAGCTCAAAAAATTAAAATTCGAATGAATAAAATTACTTAAAAAATATCTGAATGGTTAAAATAATTATTACCATTATTATAAAATGAACAGTTTCAAAAGTCGGTATTAATCCACACTGAGCCAAATTAAAGGCACTGATTTCTGAAACTGTTTATTTTAAAATATGGTAATTATTTTACTCTTTTCAGTTTTTTTGAAGCCGGCTTTTCTTTTTAATACGTAATTTTATTTTTCTGTTGTGGCATTAACAATACATAAACAACACAATAACACCAACCGTGAGTAATTTGCTGTTATCCATTGAAGAGTTCCATTGTCTATCTCGGAGGCTCTTCATCAGTTCTTCACCAAAATAAATGGGAGCACTTCGGGAGAGCAATCGGTTCACAATTGGCAACGATATCGCTGAACAAACATACAAAAAAAAACCTCGTATTGAGAACCGCTTTCTTTTTCAAAAAGTCGATTAAAAATTAGATAGTTACATAGTAAAAGTGTATTATGTAATAGTTTTTTTCCTGAAACTATTTCAGGAAAGTCATTCTGTTGCCCATTCTGACATGTAAGTTCCTATTACTCTAATGGTATACCGTGTGCTGCCTATGCCTTAAGATTACGGCGCTGACTTAACGTATATTAATATTAATGAGTGGGGAAAATGGGATACGTATTATACTTGTTATGCATTCGTCTCTGGTTGCTCTGGGAGCCGCGGGAGCCCACGGTATAAACTAATGAGCCGTGAACCACGAGCCCATGCATGTATATTATTAGTAGGTTGCCATAAAACTCCTCACCACAATGCAACAGTAACGTAAACCCACCAAATACCGACCTCCTAAGGACCATCATTTTTGTTTTATTCAGACATAGCGACTGATAAGGGAAACTCTGGTGCTGTAGGTCTCATATTAAAGTAAAATTCATATATTTATTAAATCTAGCAAGGAATATAAAATTCACTTTTAATTCGTTTTGATATGAAGTAAAAAGTGACAAGTAGTTTCAAATCTGCTGCCCGCCTTAATTCCGACCGGAAAATAACTGTCAGCCGTAATCCGACCACTAGTATACCTAATACCGTCCACCAAATTTGCCCTTGCAAACTTGCTGAAACCAGGGTTGCCTCCCAATCTCGATAGCCGTGGCAGCTCACAGTGGTGTTGCCCCCTTTTTGGTGGTTTTCCAGGGGGCCCAGCTAGCGAGTTAGTGGGCCACCGTCTGCCAAACCAATTTTCTACCAGAAAAGAAGTTGGACTTGTTCATTAAACACCCGTATCAATAGACCAATAATTTAAGGTTCTATATTTTGCAACACTCATTCTTGTGCCCTCTTGTCTTACATCCCCCGGGGACAGTCCTTGACCGCACTCTCATAGAGCACCAGTGGGCAGTCCCCGGTTGATGCCCCATTCCATTTTAGATTAAAGTAAAAAACGGTGTGTTTACTTATGTATGCGCGGCAGAAGTTCACTTCGACTTTCTACCAGAGCGCTTATTGTTAGGGGTACCCCCATTTTTCGTACTCTTTTTTGTAGAGCTTTAGACACCTTGTAGGTCTATGTAAACAACTAACTTTATGGTGTCATATAGAAACGAGGTGTTTTTTATATAGTACAAAAACGTTACATTAATTAAGATCAATGCCCCACAAAACCATTTCCACGGTTTGTCTGTAGGAACGGAATATAAATAAATAAATAAGAATCAACGTTTAAACTTTTTTCGTGACGGTGTGCGCGCGCTGCTCTCTTAGAGCGTATACCGCTGGTCCCAATTTTACTCGCAATCTCAACCTCGCCAAAAGATGTTAAACTACTGAAGTTATATTAAATAATTTATTTTTTTATTACTTTAATCTAGTTGTAACAAATGCGTTTATTGTAACAAAACTCATATTTGCATGGGTTATTCGGGTGCCCATGCTAAAAAATTGGTCGAGTTGGGAATACAAGATGACGGTTATATAAAATTACTGAGTATTCGTCATGGGTGTCAATTCCATGGTTTTCGGGCCTGCTGATGCCGAAAATGTGGGCAAAACCAAAATCCAAAATGGCGGATGTAAAAATTGAAAATGATTAATTACGCGTGTCAATTCCATGGTTTTCGAGGCTGCTGATGCCAAAAATGTGGGCTAAACAAAAATCCAAAACGGTGGCTATAAAAATTGAAAATTATTCATCATGGGTGTCAATTCCATGGTTTTCGGGGCTACTGATGCCAAATTTGTGGGCAAAACCAATATCCAAAATGGCGGCTATAAAAAACTAAAATTATTCATCATGGGTGTCAATTCCATTGTTTTCGGGGCTGCTGATGCCAAAAATGTGGGCAAAACCAAAATCCAAAATGGCGGCTATAAAAATTGTAAATTATCCATCATGGGTGTCAATTCCATGGTTTTCGGGGCTGCTGATGTCAAAAATGTGGGCAAAACCAAAATCCAAAATGGCGGCTATAAAAATTGTAAATTATCCATCATGGGTGTCAATTCCATGGTTTTCGGGGCTGATGATACCAAAATTGTAGAAAAACCCGAAGTACAAGATGGCAGCCATGAAAATTTAAGAGTTAGTCGTCATGGTGTTAATTCTATGGCATTCGGGTGTGCTGATGAAGGAAACGAGGGCAACTACAAAATCCAAGATCGTCGCCATAAAAATTTGGAAATGATTCGTCATGGGTGACAATTTCATAATTTTCGGCGGTGCTGATGCCGAGGATGGTCAAAATTCAAAAAGTTATTTTCATGAGTATGGTTTTTTTATGGTTTCTTGTCTATGGTTTTTGGGTATGACGATTCTGGAAATGAGGTCGGAATCCAAATACAACATGACTGTCACAGAAAAAATCCGTCTACTCCACAATGTAAGCCCTTCGAGTTGTTTTGTTCTATCAATGGTTTCGGCTCGTTTGATTTGTCTCGATGGGCACTCTTTTCCTAGTTGATTGATATCCAAGGTCAGATAAAGGAGCCGAAAGGCGCTAACATAAAGTTTACAATGTAGTTATATAAACTTTAAGTTTCAGCTAAAAAGTTTAAGCTCTTCGAAATGAGTACAAATCACGATAAGTTTTGAGAGTGGTCGGTGTTATGAAATGATGTAAAATGGTTACCTAACAACCGACCGCTTTTCAACTACTTCAATTATTGAAAAGTTTAATAATTTTTGAGAAATAGACAATTTCGATAGATAGTAAACACTTTTTAGAAATAAATTATATGAGAATAAAACCAATAACAAGTACAGTTAATTGAAAATCATGTAAGAATTATACTGCTTTTCTCCATAAACGACGGTGCTAATAATGAATTTTAATAAAATTAAAATACAATTATCTAAATAAATAAACAATTTATGGTAGGTCGTATTTCGGTCACAAGATTCTTTATCAAATAGGTAAATAATAAAAAATATTTCTAGGTTTGATTTATTATAACTCAAATATAATTTTATCAGTTAAAGTGAACACGGTAATTGCCCCTATACCGACCTCTGGTCGGTATTCGATCAGTACTGTAGTGTTAGTAGCTATAACACCGTCCACTTTATTTTGATAAGTTTTGCATACTAATTATAAACTAAATCACCTATTAACTACTTGTAACTCAAGTCTATCAATTATACTATACCACAAAAACTTTATACTTACTAAATTCAGTTTAAATCTGAACAGAACTCTCTAATTGTCCCATGTCTGGTTTTGACGTTTTGACTATTAAAAACACGCATAATGCACCGTTTCGTTATGAATTGTAATATTATCGCGAAACAAAACAAATATCTATAAAATCTCTTTTAGCGGTAAACAAAGTTAAAAGTGTAGTTTCTAATTCCAATAAGACCTAGCCTAATAATACACTGTATTAATAAAAAAATGTAGTAACAATTAGTGGTCGGATTATGGTGGGCGGACCAATTTGGGTAGGTTTACGTTACTCTGTATCGGCTAAAACCGCAGTTAAATTCATAAAATATCGCGCATTTCATTCTAAAATAGCCAAAATGCTTTTGTCATAGTATCCAAAAATGTAAAAGGAAAACGTGGTGATAGTAAACTTTACGGACGATTTATGTCCAGTTGCTGGCGCAGTGTTGCAGCCTTCTTTGTTAAATCTTTCTGCGCCTCGAGAAGGATATTTTCACAAACATTTTTAAGTTTTTTGTTTATGTGTGTGTAAATCAAGGGACTTCGACGAAGCTAAACGAAATGGTTTTTCTTAACTTGGAGCCACATCGGTACGCGGCGGGATTCGGCGATTTTTTGCGATATCACGACATGTTTGGCTAAGCAATTCATCACAACGTGTTTCGCTCTTTGAAGGAGATTCGACGAATGTTCGCGTTGTTGCTACAGCACGTCACGAATGTTCGTGGCGTTTGTGGCTTCGAAGCAACAGTATTTTTCGCTCATCTGTCTCAACTAGGTACTGAAATAATTTTGACAAATGACTTATCTATCGATTGACCTAACGTGACCTAACTGCGTGTTACTGGATCCATTTTCTGCAAGCGTGTTACTTTTTTTTTTAAATAATATCTTTTAGTAAAAAATGTTTACTTCTTTGAAGAAATGTAACACATAAATTACTTCTTTCAGACGACATACATAATTATAGTGTCCAAAATATAATACGAAGTTCACAGATCATTGACCAGCGATGATCGATTAACACTTAAGAAAGTTTAAGTGTGGATAAAGTTTGTCCGCCTAGTTTTAGAAGCGTTAAGTAAAACTTGTAAGGCGCGGAAAGACTCTCGGCCCGGATAAGTCATCCATCAAATAGTTCCCGTCTTGTTAAAATAACAAGGTCTTATTAAACCTCACTTGGAGTTCAACAATAGCGGAGAAAAAGTATATAAACTTTTTTGAGTCTAACTTTATTCAACTGGTTAATATCGTTATATCTAGTACACTTTAACGTCATATTTATATTAAACTTCTGCTTATACAATGGCCGTTGTTGGTTATTGATGGATGGGACAGATTCAACGTTTATGATAACACTAGCTGTTGCCTGCGTTTTCACTTGCATCTTAAAGGAACTACCTAATTACTATTTACTACATCTATCATATTTGTTAATTCAGGACATGTTCTCTCTGTGTGCCCAATTTCATCCAAATCCGTTCAGCCGTTTATGCGTGATTCAGTCATGAACATCCATCCCTCTATCTTCATAAACTTTCCACATCCTAATCCTAACTAATATTATAAATGCGAAAGTAAGTTTGTTTCTTTGTTTGTTACCTTTTCACGCCTAAACTACTGAACCGATCATCCTGAAATTTTGCGTATACGTTTTCAGGTGTACAGAGACAGATATAGGGTACCTTTCTTCCCGAAAAAAAGTACTGTTCCAGAGGAAAACAACAATAACGATAATAGATGGCGCCACGTGTCTTTCGAATAATGATTGAATTGTAATATTATTATAGAAACTTTAGTAGCGTGTTAAGAGTTTTTTTAACGCGAGCGAAGCCGCGGGCTGCCACTAGTTGATAATATTAGTAGGATTAAGACGTTAAAGTGAGCGTTAAAGTGCAACATAGCAAATACATGCTCAGAAAACATTGCTGAAAATTATTTTACAACTTGTATCATAATTCATAACGCGCCATGTAACATGCAACGCAACATTTTAAACATGTTTAAGTAATCAACACATGACAGAATGTCGAACAGTGTCTATAAAACCATTTTATTAGGTTATGTCACGCCATAAGTACAGTCATAAGCACCGACACGTTGACATGTAGCGAAATTCAAGTGTTTTTGCCTTAATGCTGATTGAATACAGTCAAAACTCTTAACCGGTCAAAAGTAGTATTAACTAAAAATACTGGTGAATAGTGCTTTTGACTAAAAAATATCGGTTAAAAGTTGATTTGACTAAGAGTGTTAGTCAAAACTACTTTTGGCTGTTTTTTGCAGTTAAAAGTACTTTCGACCGGTTAAAATTGTTGACTGTAACGTATACAATATTTTTAAATGCTAAGTATTCATATCGGTTTGCAAATCCATGTAAAAAATATTTCAATATTTCCATTACAGCTCTTATTCTTAATCACTTTTTGCTACGTGAATAATACGTTAGTGCCACATGATTGTATACTTATGTCGTGGCCATATCTTAGAATTGATCACTTCATGATGTGGCCGGCCATTTCATGAAATGGTGGTATTTCATGTCATTTAAACGTCAACGTTAACTAATTTGTCAATCCACGTTTGGCCATATCATTAATGTAGGGTTTCCATGATATCACAGGTTTAATAAAAAATCCAAATAAAGGAAGCATGTACCACGCAAGCAAAAGCAAGCAAGCATGCAAGTGTTTCTGAGTTTGCTCCGCCAGAAGACTCGCTTTGTCGCCCCTTCGCTTCGCTCGCACACTCGACCAGCGCTGCGCTCGGAAGGTCGCCGACTCGCTTCGCTCGCCACCTCCCCCCACACTTCGGCCTCGTGCACTCGTTCCACTCAGGACCTCCTTTGCAAATTTCTGGCTCCACGCTTTTAAATAACACTCTAGGGGTAGGACTGGGTCTGACCACGTGCAGTCGGGGTACTCTGAGTCGGATTTACATAAAGTGTAGGTATCAATTTTATTAATTATAAATCTTTCGAATGAACGCGTCGGCCGCGTAAGTTTCGATGATTATTTGTTCTGTAGTTTGACAGGTTAACCAGATAAATAATCGATCAAATAAAATTCTATGAAAAGTTCACCCGCAATTACCATGAAGTCATATTTTGAAATCCAATAATAGTCCATTAATGTTCGTTGCGTGGTCACCCTACTTTACTTATTATTATTAGCTTTTTTGTCAAAATAATTGTCCGCCGCCATGATGCATCAAAAAAACAAAACGGTATCAGCGCCTCTAACAGTGGATAATGTAACTAATTTTATGATATGATCACTAATGTTTGACCATATCATTAAGTAGCCGTGCGTTTAGCTGTTGATATCGTCAAACGCTGATTATTTATTCATTGATCTGGTCAGGCCATATCATGATGTGGGCAGCAGGTATTGGCCATTTCATAAAATACAACCATTTCATGAAATAGTCGGCCACATCATGAAGTGTTCAATTCTATGATCTGGCCACGACATATACATAGAGCACAGATGCACCATCACTTTTACTCTTCAAAATAAACTTATACGAATACTTGTAAATGTAGAAGATACTGACAGCTATAAGTAAGCCCCACTTCATAGAACACAAAATATTAACGCTACCTAGTTTATGCATTTTAGAAATACGTAAGTTTCTTAGAAGTCATAAAAACTTCTACACAAAACGGGAAGACAAAAACCCGAGACTACGGCATAAAAACCGATTAAACTTACCAAGCTCCCGTCTTAAAATGCACTCGTCTAGTCCACATGTTATGTCGACAAAAATATGTAATAAGTTACCCCCGCGGATAAAAAATTAAGGCAAAGAAAGTATATTCATAAAAAATATAAACAAATGCTATTAAATAAATGTTACTACCATATAAATGAATATCTAAATGATAAATGTATGTAAAACGTAATAAATAGAAATCTTAATTAATTATAATAATTTAATAATAACATAAATACAAATACAAGTAGATACATTTATAAACATACATGCATTTTATATTTTCACAAATTCTGATAAAAATTACAATAAAATGTATAAATTAACAATTAAATGATTATTCATTTAATATTGTTAGGATCCAAAAAATATAAATAAAAAATGTCTTCCATAATATTTAAAACACATTACAAATAATATAGTATAAATATAATTAAATCCGATATCTAACTCTAACAGGTGCACCGTAATAAAATCATAATAATTCAAATGTGATTCGCAAAACCCAATTAAATTAGTGAAATAATATTAAGTATTATAAAGTATAAGTATTACGAAGTTAAAAGGGGTATTAAACTTCTTCCTCTCTCCTACATTTGCCGTGGTGCCTGACAAGGCCCACACCATGTTTCTTATAGTATATGAATGTAACATCTATTTAACTTGTGGAGTGCATTAAATGTATTGAGTATACCTACTTCAATTTATTCTGTGGTCATGCTCTATATGAGTGTCTTCTTAGCATCTTGGGTCTCTTAAGAATATTGACAACATAATAAGTTAAGGCCGTTTCGTACTGGTCAAGATAAATGAAGCCTCAATTCGTTTAGGTTATTTGTCGCTGGGTTCATAAATATTAACAGATCTATATGTACCGAAGACAGATTTATTGGTCCCCGGCGGACATTATTATACGTTGGTTTATTACACATATCAACATCTATGTAATATGCGTGTGTGTGTGTGTATTACATACGTAGATACTAATAACAAATATAACTAAAAGCGGAAGAACATCTGACAAAATGGACCAAAAAGAAAAGTAGCCGGCCAAAAAAAAATATGCATATATTATGATAGTACATGAATACCTAAACATTTTTAATACGACGTCATTCCTCTAAGTCTGATATCTGAGTCATATGTAGTGAGGTTAAAATATTCCATTTCAGTCAAAACTAAAAAAGAATTTGTAAGTGAAAAACGTGTGCCAAAAGTTACTTGTTATTGTTTTAGAGGCAGGTAGTCATGAAGGCTGAAAGATCGGATGCCTACGTGACTAGGTACCCTGTTTTATTTTTTAATTTTTTTTTTCTCGTTAGCCTATTGTGTGTATGTATTTTACTTACAAACATTAAGATAATATGTAGGTACTGTCAGTTAATATCTTAACGCTTAAATTCTTGAATTTTTTTCACTAAGATCGAACATTTTAACCTTATGTAGTGACTCAGATATCAGACCTAAAGGAATGACGTAATAATAAAAAATGTTTAGGTAGTCATGTACTATCATAATATGTATATACTTTTCTTTGGCCGGCTACTTTGGATTTTGGTCCAAAAATGTATGAAGCGTGTCAGGTCTCCTTTGAAAAATTTACGAGATGAGTTACCTACCATTTTCCAAAACCAAGGTGGGTACAGGTATTACAAACATTTAATTTTATTATTTGTAACCTCCGACGCAAAGAGAGGGGTGTTCTAAGTTTAAAATCTTTGTCTGTCTGTGACACCGTAGCTCCTAAACTGGTGAACTGATTTCATTGTGGCTTTTTCAGTTTGAAAGCCGGTTTAATTGGAATGGTTTTATATCATCCCAATCATATCAGTTAGTCTAGGAATCTTGACTGACAATTTTATAAAGCTGTTGGGAGTTCTTATTAATCTAAGTTTTGTGGAATAGTTTGATTATTATTTGTTTTTTCCTGTATTTTCCTCATGGTATGCCATAAAATACACCTATAGTTCCACTTTTGCAGGTAAAACCATTTATCAACTTCAAAAGAACGTTTCTAGAAAATCCTACATGTGAAATAAAATGGGTTGAAAACAGCAAACAAAGTGTTTCGTTGGAATTGAACCATAGGCGCAACGTGGACACATCGGCATCCCAGCAGTCACCACAATAATTGACAGTGGACAAAGCGTCTGACTGTACTTTGTACTTTTACCTTCTTTTATTTTTTAAGTGTTTGTTTTTGTGCAAATGTGCACATAGACGACTGTCACGTCACTATCTCTGAAGGGTAGGCAGAGGTGTACAGGTCGCGGTGCATGCAGCTGCGAATCCCGCAACCCCAGCCAAGGGTCAGGAGAAGGAACACCGTGGGTTTTTAGCCGGTAAGAGTCCGGCATAACCCTTCGCCATCCCCGGGCGAAGGGTATCCATGAGGATTTTCCAACGACAAAAAAAAAATAAAAAAATGCAGAGGTGTACAGCCACAGCTCCGTTATGATGGTGCTAGTTTTTAGGGTTCCGTACCCAAAGGGTAAAACGGGACCCTATTACAAAGACTCCGCTGTCCGTCCGTCCGTCTGTCACCAGGCTGTATCTCATGAACCGTGATAGTTAGACAGTTGAAATTTTCACAGATGATGTATTTCTGTTGCCGCTCTAACAACAAATAATAAAAAACAGAATAAAATAAATATTTAAGGAGCCCCCTTACAACAAACGTGTTTTTTTTGCCGTTTTTGTATATAATGGTACGGAATCCTTCGTGCGCGAGTCCGACTCGCACTTGGCCGGTTTTTTATTTTTTCCTGTCCTTAAAACAAATTGACTGACTGAGTTACTGCCTTGGTCTAGTGGTCGCAAGCGACTTCTGAGCCTGAGGTTCTGGGTTCGATCTCCAGGTCGGGCAAAGTGTTGTTGGTTTTTTCCGTGTAGAATTTCTCAGTAGCAGCCACCAAGTGTGTATTTGTGCCCGGTTGATGGCAATAGGCTCGGCCCCTATTACATGGGACTTAAACAAAACGGCGAAATGAGGGTGTGTATTACACTGCCCAACCATTCGGGGAATAGAGGCATGATGTTATGTAAAACAAATTATGTGCAACAATACATATTACAGATTATATTATACAACGTTATTTTTAGTCTATACAAAAACCGAGAGAGATTCCCGTCCACTGTTATGCGTAGAAACCTATTGAAAGAGAATTGAAACTCATGAAAAAAAAAAAGAAAAATATAATGTGCTGTAAAAACTATGTCAATCGATTCTCCTAGTGATTCTGAACAAACTAGTTTCAGGTTTAGTGTACACTAAAAATAAACTTGTATATACAATATACAAATTAGTTTATTTTGAGGATGAATTGTGTGCAGGATGATACCTATGGGTAGGAAAGGAGTGAGTGCTGATGACGGCTGATAGAGGAGAATGGAGGAGAACATGTTGTGCCGACCCCACCTAGAGTGGAATAAGGGCAGGGAGATGATAATTTTTTTTTTTGAGGAAAAATATTTTTGTAAGTAAATAAACATTTTGGCAATTAGATGTAGGTTCAGCTCCAATCATATCCAAGTACAATCCAACATCTAGTTTATTTATGTTATGTTCGCACATGGTACTCTTCTTTTTATGATAGGTAGTGAACACATTGTCATTTACCGGGCACAGCTCCAAACCCCGAGCGCTACGAAGAATTTTCTTAAGGAAAAAATCGCAATAACACTTTGAATTCAGAACTTTACGCAATGCAGCCGCTCGCAAACATTAAACCAATGAAATGGTACCCCATTTTGAATGTTTATGTAAAACAGTATCTAAACATAGTTCAATAAAGACGAAGCTGATGTTTGACACGATGTCCATTGTGTATGGTCGACGAGGGTCACTGATTTACACGAGAATATTGACTATCAAAGCTGGCAGCTTTCTCTATTAGCTGGAAATCTATTCCGTACATAATTACAAGTCCATTTAGATTGTCAAAGAGTATGATTAAATTACCCTTTTAGGAGCTACGTATGAGCGTTGATGCGAAAAATTGCTTTTACACGCCGAGTTACTAATCGGCACTATAGTAACAAGGATGCTATATAGGTTAATCCTTGACATAGGTACCTAAGATCTACGAAGATAAAATATTTCCTCAACTATAATAGGGTATTTTGACTATTATTTTTTACTATACGAAACTATTACAAAAATAATAAGCAACAATAAAAAATCAATAAAATATTTAATAAAAATCCCAAGTTTTAAACGATTTAAAATGGTTCACAAGTCAGAGACAACACTACTACATTTTGACGTCATGCCTTAAAAACTTCATGGTAACTTGACATCACTCACAATACAATATCCGTTTCGTGGGACAAAGACAGAAAATGCCTCCTCAACAAACTTCAAAGGCGTCAATCTCCTCTTTTTTTTTCTTTTTTTTTATACCTTGTTCTTTCTATACTTTATGAAAATAAATCATAGATCCCTCCGACACCCAGTGCGAGTGCGGTGCTCCTGACCAGACGATGGCCCATTTGCTTCAGTGCCCAAAGTGTCCCTACACATGCACTTTGGGGGACATGAAAAGCGCCACTGATGCCGCGATAAATTTGGCTACATATTGGGCCAAAGTACTGTAAAAAAAAGGAATATTACCATCGATTCGAAAAAGAAGGAATGAAATTATACTATTGTTTTTACATTTTTAATAGTAACTAGTCAAATACCGTGCCTATTGTATTGCTAAATGCGTTTAATTTAGCAAAATCTTTCTCACAATAAATGCATTTTCCTTTGAGTCTGTCCAGTTCCAGAGTTCCGTAGCCCAATTACTACGAAATACCAGTATGGTTAAACCAGTTATCAGACGTTCGGGCTTCCTACTGCCTGAAACGACGACAAATGGTTTTAGATAACGATTCCTTCTATTTTTCCTACTGCGCAATGTATAATGTCCCTGAACAAATATGGTTATTATTCATTCCTGATGCATAAAATGTAATAAAAAATCCGTCACGCGTCGAATATTTTGGGCGATGCACGCCGTTCAGCGGTTTGGCTACAATTGTAGCTAACTAGCCGGAGTGTGGTCTACCTATTTATATAGGTAGATAACGCGCGGTGTGAAATGTCACATGCGGTTCTTTACTTAGTTAACAAATTACCTATTAAATTAAATTATCCGTGTCTAATGAACACTATTTAATGCGTAGGTCATCTAGCAGAGAGAGTAGGAAGAAAAACAATATAAATAGTCATTTATCATAAAATAGTCGTATGATAAAACGAATATGTACTGTTAAGTTGCTTATAGATTTGCTCGATTTTCTTGACCGATTTACGGCTGCTTTCAATAACGTACTATGTAATACAATATGCAGTTTGCCCTACTAGAGACTGATAGAAAGACAGTACTTTGATGGAGCTTAAATGATGTCAAATTTCTATTTCTAGTAGGAAAAACCGCCGATAGATAGGTTATGAAAACTGCTGTTAGACATTATTAAAAGCTTAAGAATAAAAAAAGTCAAGTCTTTCTATTCGATTTTTGACGATCACACGTATAGATATCAATTTCGAAAAATCTACTTATACAGTGATAATAAGATAGGCTGGCCTAATCACTGCATGTTGCGGGGAATCCACTAGTGAATCTCTTAACCTCAGCAATAAGTCCTCGGAGGAACAACGTGGAGGTTTTAGTCGGTAAGAGTTCAACATAAATCTTTCCCAAGGCAAATGATATCCATGAATAAATATAAAATAAGTAAATAAATATTATACTGTAACTGTCCCACTGCAGGGCAAACGTTTCTTCTCATACAGAGAAGGAACGACCATTGATCACCACGCTACTAACTGCGGGTTTGCAATTTGATACCATTAAGTTCAGGTTTCCTCACGATGTTTTCCTTCACCATATGTCAATAGCATCTTAGATTAACGAAGAAAGTACATACATTGAAAAGTCACATTGGTGTATGACTGGGTCTAAACCCGCAACCCGGTGCTCAAAAAGCGGATATGTAACTTCCAGGACACTAAGACATGACGGTTTTACCCAAGAAAAAAAGTCTATAGCTATGTCTACACCAATGACATGAAATGAAAGCCATTTTCATCTTGCGTCTTCGTCTGAGGCATACGTGAAGCGCCATAGCGCATGCTGTAGCGCATGCGTTAATACTAGTTCGACAAAAGCGCATGCCCCTAGCGCACGCTAATCCGTCTATTGTATGTCGACTGACGACTGACCGAGGCGCACCGGTGTAGACGATACGCCACCGGTGTAGACGATATGCCAAGACGCATGCAGCTGCATGCGTCTTGGCAATCAATATTGCATGCGCTTGACGCAAGAGGAATTATTGAAAGTTGAAAGCGCAAGATGAATATGAAAGCGCACTGGTGTAGACTTACCATATCATTACACAGCGCAGTTGCATCAATTTCTATCCTGTCACAATCGTACCAATTGTGATCTCAAGTACGTAAGACGCGAGGCTCATGAGGCTGCTTAACCCGTTGGGACCATATATTATGATATTTATAGAAAACAACCTGTGTGTGTATGTAGGTTCCCCAAAGACTCCTACGATTAATGGTGTAGGGAATATTGTCAAAATCATTACCCTTGACATAGTGATTAGTGGTTGCCAAACGATATCATAGCATTATTAATTTACATGTGGATACTGCAGTTAAGCAGCTGGAGCCTTATTTACTACGAGATCAAACACGCAACAAACACGGCCGCAATACCACCCTAATGAGGAATCGGCAGCGCCACCCTAACACGCGTCACGCGTAACTATTCACGCGTCTTCATATTATGATAAAATAAGAAAAGAGAAGTTTCTTATTTTATCATATGAAGACGCGTGAATCATTGCAATATGAACCTTATGTCTTTGTATTAAAAGTTACACGACGCGTCTTCGTGGAAAAAAAAGACTACATAAAAATAATTGTAAAGCGTCGCGTTTCCCGCGTGGTTTCTTAAATATCATAGAAAATAAGAGCATTGGTATTATCCGCTTTACAATTATGTACTGACATATTATATTATAAATTAATGATCATCATCATATTAGCCTGTAAACATCGACTACTGAACATGGGTCTCCGAAATGATCGCCACAAATAAATGGTCACAGGGAATATTTTCATAATTACCACGCCAGGCAGACGAGTTGGTGATTGCAGTGTGTTGTTACAGGCAGGAGGACGTAACGGCTGCCCTCTCTGGGCGAAATCCCTGAGTCGCCGTTTACGACATCCACGGACAGGGACCGAAAACGTTTGTTAAATTTCGGTATTAAACCAGCTCAAATTAACGATACCATTTCTCGACCCATTTCGTGTGGACCGTAATTTAACGCATATTTCATTTCGGTACCGATATATGTAGATTGAATTAGCCGCGCGGCATCGTGGTGCGGCAGAGTCAACTTTTAATAAGTCTGACCACCAATAAATGTAGAATTTTCCGCCCTTGAAAAATTTACTGTATCTGCCGTAATTTGATATCATTTAATTTCGGTATCAAAATTTTTCGGTACTAAAATTTCTGGATACTTACTGAAATTTTCGATAAACGATTTTAAACTGATGTGACGTTATATCATTATATAAAATTAACGTTATTTTTCGGTAATTCAGTTCCTGGCTACATACAGGTGGAGAAGAGGTGGCCCGTTCTTTGCCGGAGCGCATACCTGAAGTAAATGATAAGGTACGTAGAATAAATAGAATATTCTTTATTGACACATAATAAAACCGACAAATCAATACATCCAAACGGCGGTCTTATCGCTAAATTGATCTCTACCAGACAGCCTTTGGATGAACAAAACTTGTTTGGAAGATATAATAAAAGTATACGTAGCTGAAAATAAAATCATTTAGTCCCAGATATACCTATTACGTATAGTCCCAGTATGGACTGATGTATGAAAATAAAATCCAATGCATCATAGTCAAAGTTAATAAAAACTAACCCGGCGCTCATTTGTTATTCTCGGGACAATTATAAAACATAACAACTGCATTTTAAGCTTAGATAACAATCATGTAGGGAAATGTTATTTGTACATATTTTAGATGAATACCTACACAAACAATATGTACTTTTTTATTTTAAGCAGCCCCAAACAGTCCCACCGCTGGGCAAAGGACTTCCTCCATTCTTATCATTTAGCTGTTACCAATCCTAAAGAAAGGAGTCTATACCGTCTCGCCATCTTTGCCTAAGTATACCACGTCTTCCTTTTTTATCTTTTGGCACGGCTTCAGATACATATTGCTGAGATAAAAGAGATGAAAGAAATAGGCAAGAATCCTCCTCGCAGTAATTCTCAGGTTCACAATACCATCCAATTAGTTTACGACAACTTTATATAAAATTACAAAGGAAACCCAATAACCTAAAAATTGGAATTCACGCAGGTACCTATAAGGAGGTCAAAAGGAGCTACGCTTTGGGACCACTTCAATTTAATGTGCGGCCCTTCTAAGACCACCACAATTTATTATGTATTATAAGGATACAAATTCTTAGCAAAATGGTTAGTTACCGTAAAATAGTGCAAGGATAGGTCAGTAAGGGACATCCGCCTCGGGAGGAGGGATATTGTGCAACTAGCATGTAGTTTCATCTCGCTGCTAATTAATTGGATTACGTAGCCTCTCTCATTATACGAGATGGGGGCTATTTAGTGAATGGATTTTGTACGCGTGACAGCGTAAATTCAGTTTATACTCGGGTTAATAAATGTAATTAAAGTTGAAAACGAAACATGTGTGCCTATCGGACACATAAATTTATCGATGAACACACCATATGAACTTGTAATGACGTACTTTATCCTACCAAAATGAATTACTGACGGACGATAAAGTTTGAAGTTAACCTTATAATAATGTTTGCGACCAAATTATCTTCTTTATTATTCCAGCATAAACACCTTTGGAAATATTAGCAAGACGTGGTGAAGACCTTCCAAATGAGCGCAATATTGAGTCCATTATTTCATTCAGTGTAATGGTGTGGCAGTGAAATAGGGCAAAGGACGAATAAACGGGACCCTGGAAATGAAGACGCCGTTTGTTCATAACCAGCTCGTTAATTCCATTATTACAAGTCAGAGGAGCGAGCAGACCGGTAACAGATGTGCCACTCGAGTCGTGAATCTGCAGCGTCTCCTACTTTTCACGGATTTCAACATCATTAATTTTTTTGTGAGCGAGCTCAATTAAAAATAATTGTTAGAACAGATAGGAAATAAAAAGTTATACCTTTAGATTTAGTGTCGCTAAGAAACGTCAGATTTTCGTAAAGTGAGCGAGACTCCGGCTTTGTACCTGTCCTTTGTGAACAAAGTGCGACGCGCGGTCCATAAGACCCTCGCCAGTGTCCGCTTACTTAAGGTAGATCAAGTCTCTAAAACGTGCATACCTGAGTAGAAATACGTACCTAAAGGAAACATCTTGTTCAAAACAACAATACAAAGTTTATTATTTTCTTTTTACGTAAAAGGAAATCTTGCAATATCCTGAAAATAGTTCTTTGTGATGCCGTGTTACTTAGTTATAAAACTTTTATATGCCTATGCTAAACGATTCGCAAGTTATGGCCCAATAGTAAACAGATGACGCATGTGTTTAACCCCGTTTTAACTATCATAACAAAACTTGCTTATTGTAAAATTTAGTGGCGACGTGATTTGGCATTTCGCTTAGAATTAATCATGTACTTACTTTATATTTTAATTTCTAATAAGTTATTTTGTAATAATAATAAGTTATGACGACACGTTTGGTGCAGTGGCTAAGCGATTGACTGCTGCGCTGCGTGTTGCGGGTTCGATTCCCGCACGGAACAAAAATTTGTATGGCCTACAGATGGTTGTTCCGGGTGTGGGCGTTTGTGTATGTGGGATTTGTGTCTGTAAACGCACCCACGATACAAGAGTAATCTTATTGTGGGGCAACGTTTTTAAAAAAAAAAAAAATTGTTCCTCTAGTGTCTATATAAAATAGAATGTTTTGAAATTAAGTATTTAAAATTAACAGCATTCTACTTGCGCAACACACTCGTAATCGCTATGGCTTTGAATTTGACAATACAACAATATTAATTGCGTGGTACCTATTTAGTTGTGGAGAAGTCGGATTGGTAATATATACCTACGTTGCTATGGAAATCTTTGACCTGTCAAAATCAAAGTCATAGCGATTACGAGTGTGTTGCGCAATTAGAATGCTGATTTGCATTTGCATTACCCATTGTCAATTTAATTACAATAATTATTCTATATTATACCTACTCTTTAAATCAATCAAACAAATATTCAAACACATGGTATACAGCGTTCACTAACAAAAACTTGTGTGAATATAACTAAACAGAAATACGCTCACATTTTTGTGTTAGAAACTATTTTAATAGAATTACTTTACCGAGCCGAGACAAGATGAATGATGACAAACGTCCGATAAACATCAACAGTAATTGTTTGACGGAGGCGATATTCGACCCCACCGGTAATTGCTCGGGTTGATTAATTTTGTATCGTTAACTTAGTGATAATTACTAGGGAATAGTTAAGATAGCCGCAAAATTTATTTTCACTTCGTTCTATACGGTATTGTGCAATTTCATGCCTATTCTATCCAGTTCAGGAGTCCAATTCTACTAAAATAAATCTTGATAAATCACAACCGAACCAAGGTCGAACCGTTCATTCAGACAGTTCTCAATTTCAAAAGCTGTCGAATTGTTTGACACAAAAAACAAAATCAATCATTTTGAAAGTTTTCGAAAACAAAAACTGGCAGACGGTTGTGGTTCGATTGCATTTGGCAATAATTTATTTTAGGAGAATTAGGCCCCTGTTTTCGGTGAAACATGGAGAGTGCTTAGGCCACAGGCAGGGGAATGTAGGCTTTTCTGGATTACACAATTCAAACATTACTTGTTTGCGATGGTCGAGCAGAGGAGGCACCTTCACAATGATGGCCTGGTGAGTCCTTTGACATTTATTGCATACAGATCCAATCTTATGCTCTAACAAGTATTTTTAAAGGATTATAAAAATAAACTGATGGGATTTAAAACTGGACCCGCTAAGTGTCATTAAATTGGTTTATAAATAGGTACTTAAGTCACCTATTTCCACTTTGAATTGTACTCCTAACTGGAAATAATAGGTTTATTTCCATAGAGAACAAATGGAATCAGCTCCTAATATTCGGCGAATTTGCTGAAGCAATAAGCCTTCATACAGCGCTTGTATTCGGGGCAGTGGTAATCTACTCCTACTCAGCTATAGCAGTATTATGCCGTTATATTATACTCCAACCATAAAATGTTTGTATAAAAGGTAAACAAAATAAATGTATGGTCCAGAAAAAAAATTAGTTTCCTTTAAGAATCCATTAAACATACACTTTTGGAAAACAAAAAGAATAGAGGAACAAGTTTAAACGGTTCGCCACAATCGCCACAACAAGCGCGGGTCGTTTCAACGGCGGGCCTGCGCTCGCATTTGGTGTGACATGCTTCATAACTAATAAACTACTGCGAATACTACTAACGCGGGCACGCTGACGATACGTTCCACTCACACCCTGCTTGTGCCCCGCGTTAGGTGTGCCGAAGGCTTTATGGTATTCTAAAAATGTGTATGTTTAAAAGTTCTTAAGGGAAACTAAATGTTTTCACCGTGCGTCCAAAGGTTTGTGTATCTTTTATACAAAATTGAAATGGCTGGACTATACATAACACGTGGCCTCACGAGTCGTGAACAGACCTCATGTTGTTATTGCTTCAAGCTCTTATTATCCCAAAAGGGAACGAACCGTGAGAGATATAATTCAATTTTCCTAAAATAGAAGTAAGTCTCGCTCATATAATCCAATTATTTAGTTTGTTACATCAGACTAATTTAAAATTACTTGATGTCTATCAGGAACTGTCCGGGAGCAATTTTTCTTTTTGATTGATTGATTGATGTGATCCTACAAGGAAAACGCAGTAAAATCACGAAAATAAAACTGTTTTTTTTGTAACAAGAGTTTGAAATGGGATAAAAATTACTTTATCTGCGAAGTGGGCGGACAAATTAGCTATTTACTAACGGCTGATAGAGGAGAATGGAAGAGGAATACATGTAGTGCTGACGCCACGTAGAGTGGGATAAGGACAGGGAGATGATGATGATGGTGGGTAAATAATACAAATCGTGACGCAGATCAAAATGTCGCCGAAAGAGAATACCTGCATTGTTATTTCAAGGATGGCACCAAAAATACGAGAATAGGTACACTGTGCTTTTTAAGTGGTTACATACATTTTCAGGGGTGAATGTACTCTTGTTCTAGGATTTTTTGGCTTTTTTTTTTTTTTTACATAATACCTTAACAACTTTGTTAGTAACTTTGTGTGATACTCGTAGGTTAGATGTTGTTGTGTTTCTTGTACAGACTTCTGCATTAATTGGTTATCCCTGTTTACTAATGGAAGCTCTTTTAATGCGCTTTAATACTTCCAGTAGATATTTTTTTTTGTATAGGTATGCATAAAGAGGCCTACATTAATACCTATTATATTTAAAAAAAAACTGTTAGTGCCAGAGTACAATAAACATATTTAAAAATCATCAGTGATCATTCATAAAAAGCACAAATGGTTTTTTTTAGATGGTTTTCTATGTGGATTTTGATTTTTAAATGTCTTTATTTTCATAAGTTAACACAATAGATACAAAAAAGATCTTATTCTAGTTGTATGTAGTAATTGTAAATAAGATTGTTACATAGGCTGAGGTCACCTTTCTTAACAATGTACAGAAGTAATTAAGCTATTTAAAACATAATATGACAGTTAACTATTCTATTAACTACTGTTACGCAAATTTTGATTTGAACTCACGTAATGCAACATTTAAATAAGTGATAGGGGTAGGTACATACCTAACAAATACTATTTATAAGTATTATAAGCGTATTAAATAATTATTTCATCGGAAATATTACAAAAGCAGTGTATAATTTAAAAAGTACAAAATTGTTTACAAAATTGAAGGTATATCGGAATATTCGGAACAGTTTTTGTACTGCGTTTTCTACATTGGATAGAGTTATAATCTCAATATAAATATTGTTTTAACTGGCGATCTAGGCCGTGAGTTCAGATCCTAACTGTGGATTATTGTAGTACACATACACACACACAATAGCAAAAAAATAGATAATTGAAAGGCTCAACACGAATATTTATAAATTTTATACATTTCTTCATCTTGTCATCTAATAGTCCCGAGGTGGACATAAACAGCTTTTTTCTGAACGTTGGAGCAAAGTTGGCAAATAAAATCTCCACTTCGAAATCTACAACACCTTGCCGCACCAGTGATCACACATCTGTAACTCCTTTAAACTCGCTTATCCTTCTTCCTACCTACGAACAAGAAATTTGCAACCTCATTAAAGGCCTGAAGGAAAATTATGCAGTGGGAATCGATCAGACTATTAGCAAAATCATAAGAGATACGCAAACTATCTCTCTTCTCCCATAACACATATCTGCAATCTATCAATCTCAGGTGTTTTTCCCCAAGCTTTTAAAATTGCTGCTATCAAGCCCATCCATAAGGCTGGAAAAGACTGTCAATAATTACCGGCCCATCTCCATTCTATCTGCTCTGTCCAAGATATTGGAACGCCTTATAAATCAACGTCTAGTTAAGTTCTTGGAAGCAAATAATCTCCTTTCGTCTTCACAATTTGGTTTTAGAACTGGCAAAAGTACCAATGATGCAGTTCACGAGTTGGTAAACTCTATTATGGTCAGCTTGGATGATAGAAAGAGATGCCTCACGGTGTTCCTCGACCTTGCAAAAGCGTTTGACACTGTCTTTATTCCGCACCTTCTAAAAAAGCTTGAACCGCTCGGTATCAGAGGAATCTCCCTGAAACTGATGGAGGACTATCCTACTGGTAGAAAACAACGAGTAAGGATAAATGACTCGCTCAGTGACGAGCTCTCAGTCAATTTTGGTGTACCACAGGGTAGTATATTTGGCCCAACACTATTCCTCTACTACAAGGAAAGATCATTACCTTTGCTGACGATACTGCACTGTTCTTTATTGGTGACGGATGGGAGGAGGTATTCGATGTTGCACAACTGGGTCTAAATCGTGTTAGCAACTGGCTGCAAGACAATTTTTTGACTCGTAACGTCTCTAAAACAAAGTACTTAGCATTTGCTCAAAGATCTAACTTGCTTTCACCCTCAACTCGATTACTGCTCACACCTGTGGCATTGAAAATACCTAGTAATCTTGTTCTTCCCTTGAAATGACCGAGACTATTAAATACCTTGGAGTCACTATTGACCAATATATCTCCTTTAAACCATGCATAGAAATCCTCGTGACCAGGTTACGATAAGTCATTTACATTTGCAAAACCCTAAGACACCCGGCCGACCGAAAGACTATTAAGATGGTCTACTACGCATTATGCCAATCACTTATTGATTACTGCATCGCATCATGGGGACGTGCCGCAAAAACTCACCTCATCGATGTTGAAAGGGCACCGCGTGTCATACTCAAGGTTGGAGCTGGTCTTCTCTTTCGTTTTCCGACTACTGACCTATACAAAGAATGGGACAATCTCACTATCAGACAAACGTTCATAGTACTTACTTTACTTAAAAAACATTCTCAAATGCAGTTTGACGTTAAGCTACTCAAAGACAACCGACGAAAGGGTAGAGTATTTCCCACGGCTTAATTCAAATCCACAATCTCTAAAAGATTCTATTGCTTCCTTGGGCATTATCTTTACAATAAATTGAATAAATTCTTAAACTTATATCCAAAAATTCGATCAAGATGTATTAAAGAAATAAAAAATACTTAAAAACCCTAGACTATCATAAAACTGAGAATCTTTTGATCGTTCTGAAATAAAAATTAATTTTGACCAACCCCACACATAAATAGCTATTCCTCACCTCCTTGAAAAACAACTCTCGCTGCTCTCACTCTACAAAAGTCACCTTCACTCACACACTGCTCATCTGAATTACATACATCTTCTACTAGTCTAACACTTCACACAAGATTAACACTCACTCACACATCGTCTCACAACATGACTCAATAACTTCTGTAGAATTATAAGTAGGTATTTTTTATTGTTATTACATCTTCTTTTATTTGTGTTAAGCATAACGTTTAACTCTTACTTAGTTTTTATTTTTGTTATGCATATGGTTAAATTTCGACTCTAGCCTCTGAAATTTGATCTCTGTAAAAGCTAATTCTGGCCGTGGAGGGGCCTGGTGACCTGTAACACAGGTTTTTCCCAAAAGCCTATATCCGGCACCAGTCTCTCACAAAGATGGAATACAGCTAAGACATTTTTTGTACACATTAACTTTAAGTCAGCTTTGTGAAGAGAAAATAAATGATAAATTATTATATTATACTTTGTCAAGAAAGCACCGGGAAAAGATCAATAATACACAAAATGTTAGTTATTCATCCAAATTTGTTTTATCGCCTTCAAAGTATGCTCCTTTAGAAACGATACACTTACGCCAACGAATAATCCAATCATCAAAACATTTTTTAAATGCTTTTTTCCGGAATTGAGTTCAGTTCTCGCCGCGAATTCTCCTTTATGTCTTCTACCGAATGAAAACAGGTGCCACAAAGTGGTCATTTGAGTTTAGGAACAAGAAAGAAGTCGGCTGAAGCCATATCTGGTGAATAAGGTGGTTGCTCGGTGGTATTTGTTGAGTTTTTGCTCAAAAATTCGTTCACAATGATGGCCTTGTGCGAAGACGCATTATCGTGATGCAAAATCCAAGAACTTTCTTTCCACAAATCTGACCTTTTTCGTCGAATTTGCTCTCTTAAACGTTCAAATAATATTCTTTATTTATCGTTTGACCTTCCGGCAAGAATTCCGAGTGCACAACATCGCGATAGTCAAATAAAACAGTCAACATGACTTTGACTTTTGATCGACTTTGGCGTGGTTTTTTCGGTTTCGGTTCAGTTGGAAGGGGCCACTCCAACAATGCGTTTTATGAATGTTGGGTCGGAATTGACTCGTTCTAGCATGTCCTCAGCGACTCTTATGCAATTGAGTTTTTGGAGAAAATTTAGGTCTTTTGGGACTAGTCGAGCGGCAACATGTTTCATACCCAAGTGATTATTTAAAATGGTACGGATCGACTCATGAGACGCAGAAAGTTCAGCGGCTATCTCTCTCAAACTTGAATGCGGATTTTCAGTCACTATTTCCTTCACTTTTGCAATGTTAACTTCAGTTGAAGACGTTGATGGCCTACCAGAGCGAGGCAAATCTTCCATCACACCGCTTTTGAACGCTTTGTACCACTTATAAGTACGTGTTTTAATAAAGTCGATTCACCGTAAACCTTCTGTAACATTTTCAGTGACTCCGAACACGAAATTCTATTGGCGATGCAAAATTTAAGACAAACTCTTTGTGCGATGTTTTTGTCCATTATGAAATTCGCAATACACACTAGATATGATCTAACTAAAAACAGAACTATATTTAATTTAAATAACAGATGCAGCTCAAGCTCCTATAATATTCTTGTAATACCCACGCCTGAAATCATTATATAAACATATACTGAACTCAACAGACATTCAATTTATTCAACAAAACGTGTGTAATATTTACCTACATTAATTTATGGTTACCGAGAAACCTAAACATAGATATTCAAATAATAATAGACAATAATATATTTTGTGCTACAATTGATTGAAATAACATGAAGAAATATCTCTCATGGTGAATATAGGTGGGAATAATAACGTACCTACTCGTCGTCATTAATAAGTATTGATTTCTGCCTGCCTGTCCAATTGTCCATACATAATTATATGGACTGGTTTCCTTTATGATATCTTCATAGATATATATACTGCTGTATGCCCACTTGGCATGTGAATATTATAATACAACGTTAAAGATATTCTGCGAAACTTACCTGCTCATTACGTAAAGTACCTATATGTATAAACAAATTTCTTCTAACAAATTTTCGTTATGGTTTCTTATTAATTAGTTAATTATCTCACATAAAAGCAACCGTTTCATGGTTCCGTTGTATCGTGTTCAGATTGCATCCTAGCGATGTTTTCGATTGTTTCTTGTTAACCACTTCACGTAAGCTAGCCTGGTCTACAATAGTTCAAAGAGCGCTGTTATTCGGATTTCCCGTTCTATACCATTCGTTACACAAATACACGTTTAAGAATATTAGTCAGTATATTAAATCAAACTTATCTTTATTCTTTTTGGAGTTAAATTAACTACGTGGAGCGGTTCCCTGATGTCAACATGTTAGAAGGTATCTATGAGGCTTCCATAGTCACTAAAGTGAACAAACAAATGCATCGAAAAATAATTGAAAAAAAGATAATTATCGGATAATCAGTGAATCCACGAAACATTATTTCTTCTCTTAGGTTCAAACTGTTTCGTAGAAATCATCTGAGGAGTACTGAGATCGCCCTTCCTTGTTTCAAACTCAAATAAAACAGAAATGAGGAGATCAAAATCAAGTATACAACCTGTTTAGTGGGTAAACAAATTGTCGACGTTACTGGGTCTCTCAACTAGACATAAATCCTGGGAGATGAGGGTCCTTGGCTACAACAATATCTGCATGAGCCAATTAATTTCGATCTAAGGACCAACCCTTAATCTGATGGTCACTCGCGCCAAACTTTCTAATTGAATTTCAGTTTAGGAATACTCGCCAAATTCCTATCTTAATTAAAACTCAAATGATGCCAAAAAGTTACTTTTAACAGACGAATATGACAACATACTGTTTATATTTCAAGCTGTGTAATAGAGATAAAGTTAAAAAATCTAATTTTAGCTAAATTTTTCGCTTAAATTTATTCTTTGGTCCTAATGAAATTGCTTATTATCCTTTATTAATTTTGCTTCCGCACGCTTTTCATTATAACTTTCTCATCTACATGAGAGAAACAAGATACTGAATACAAAAGCAGCCTTTTAAATGTACCTCATAAAATACAATCAGAAATTGACAAGACTTGCATAAGTTTTATTAATTAAAAATCTATTAATAATCACAGATAGATAGAACTCGATTGCGAGTCTCTTTTGATTGCAATCCATACAAAATTCACTCGATATCCGGACAAATTAGACGCCATACACTTTTTGGTTGGTCACGTCTATCGTTTATGCGAAATCGATTCCAACGTTTTATGTGACGTTTCCGACGAATTTAATAGCTTAAGAGATGACTGGACGAAGAGCAATAAACGGGAATAAGTATTCTTACACATTGCCCGATAAAACTTTATTCCCTAACTACTCGTAGATGGCGGGTCATTGTTAACTAGAAGTCATTAAGTAACTCGCTTGTTCGAATATGCGGATAATGACATCAATTTTCATACCCTAATTGGATTTTGAACTGTACTTCTCTACCTTACACCACACTTACGTCAATTACCTTCCAAGCACAATGGAACAAAGTTTATAACTCTAAATATCGGTTATGAAGTAACGATGTGAATACATCCTAATGGAATACCTACAAGTAATTGTTTTAAATTAGCGTTGCCTGTCACTTTAACGTTATTGTTCCCCGAATAAGCCATATAGGGCCGCGATATTTCAATCCAATAAGGTGGATAGTTTCATAAATAATTCAATAAGTTGTAACAGGTAAGTGGCACTCGCACGTTACGGTCGCCCTGAGAGCCGGGAGAGAAATCTGCTCCTACACTGTACGAGGCGAAATCACACAAGTAATTTTATTTCGTGAAATTAATTTTTAATTCACCCGTTACTTACTGAGAAATCACTGTTATAGACGGCACTAAAATATTGTTGCGTTATTACTTTGTAACATTATTTTATTTCTGCTGGAGTTATCTGAGTAAAAGGCTCTGAAATATTATCGCTTTGTCATCACAGCTATGTGCTATAAATGAAAGGTTTACTTAGAATGCGACCGTCATACCCTTATCTATACAGATAAGCTCGTAGTGGATATTTAAATAAATCCAGCGAATTACACTCACTACCATTGTCAGTTTCACTGACAAACCCTTTTCATTTTAACTGCGTGATAGAGCTTATCAAGACTTTATAAAAGATGCCCTTTGAGTGCAAAAGACACTCACACATGAAAGTTGAAATACAGGAGAAAGGCTTTAGTGTCGGGCCCATGCAAAGATTTTGTCAATCTGATGGATTATTAACGCAGGGCGAGACAGCCCGTACGTCACACGTAACACATTATAGCTCGAAGGGGGAGGCTCCCTAGTGAGTTTGGGAATAGATAAGTTGATAATTTATGCATTAGATATTACACCTAGTAGCTTCAAGCAATAATTTTCAATGAACGCTTAAAATTATCGCACTTCTTGTAAGTTGAGCAAACAAAGTAAAGCTGCGAACAACTTGAATGAATTTGTTGAAGCTGAGTTTCATAAAACATTAAATTCATTAATCTTGCCAAATTAAAAAGCAGATTAAATATGTTATTTCTGAAATATTACACACACTTTTAGAGCATTAATGAAGGTTGTGATTGTTCAAGAATTGCCATACAAACTAGGTAAATCTGTTTTTATAGACCATGTAATGTTACTATGAGACAAATAAAATAAACAATCGAGCAACATTACAGCTAAACACTTGTGTAACGTACTTATTAACACAGAGAGAGCAATTCAGTAAACTAAATTAAACTGAAGAGCGATAGTATCGTTAAACCAACATTAAATTTGTACAAAATTCGCCTCAATAATTACACAATTAAATGAAATCGTATCTAAATTAAAATGCGCTTAAATAAAGTTCGTTAATTCGATGCACTCACTACTGTAGCAGTCTCTTCAATGTAATTCAACTTAGTTCGGATTATCCCACGTGCCGATACGTAATTTAGTGGAAAAGGTTGCGACCCCGCTAGTTTGTATTACCCCGACAGTGATATAGGGTATTAAGTTCCCTTCCCTGTCTCCCTTAACGCGTAAACAAGACAGAACCTTTCTGCGTATCGCCCTCACAAAGGTTAATAATTTAGGAGACTAAGCGAGAGGAGCTTTCCGTCTATTTTCTACTTAAACTAAAATTGTTTTGTTTCCATCACCACTGCAATCCCCATGAATTATGTATAGACCGCGGAAAATAACAGCCGCTTTCAAATACTCTGTTTACAGAATACTTAATGTGCTCTATGGTAACAAGATGCTGAACAAACAATTATACGGAGTCTTAACTTTTAATAAATGTCCATAGCTGTATAACCTTTTTGAATGTCACTTAATAAATAATTTCTGATATACCGACATAGATAAAGTATATTTTCTTACCTCATGCAATTAATAGATATTAATTAATTGATAATCTACGGCTATTTTTATTTTATTTTATTAATCGACGGTGCTGATTAGATTTCGGTAAAAAATATTACTTTTATATAATTACTAGCGACCCGCCCCGGCTTCGCCCGGGTGCAATGTATTACACATATAAACCTTCCTCTTGAATCACTCTATTAAAAAAACCGCATCAAAATCCGTTGCTTAGTTTTAAAGATCTAAGCATACATAGGGACAGACAGCGGGAAGCGACTTTGTTTTATACTATGTAGTGATTTTCTTGTACGTAATTATTAACAGCCAATATTTTCCGTCCCCGTAAAAATGGTTGGATTGGGAAATTAGATACTGTTTCATGTTTGTATAAAATCAAAATACATTTAAACTCTTCTTCTTTTCTTCATAATTAGCTCCATTTTAGATTTCCACTGTGCTTGAAAGCTAATTTTTTCATTACTTTGCCTTATAAACGAAGTCTCTCAGTACATAGATATGGTTAACGAAGTGTAAGCCGATTTGCAAATTCGATAAGTTAGGTGAAAGCGCGTGGACACGTCCCAAATAAAGCCCGGTTTGATCCTATTAACGCACGGCTAACGGGCAGGATCTTGTGACAGCGCTCCTGACTGATCCTTGTATAGACCCACGAAAGGATTTGGCTCATTCCGTCTGTACAAATCTCTTTTTTTAACGAGTTTAAATACACATCAACTTGTTTTTCCAGTTGTGTAGGCGTGTAATCTCTATTCACATTTGTTTATTTTTATCGATGGTATGTCAACTGGAGTATACCCGATACACGATCGGATCAAAATGAGGTTATTTATATTGTCCTTTGCGACTTGATCGCGCGAAACTCGCGTGTTTTACTTATTGTAAATTTATTGTCTTTCAATTGTTTGTACACACGATCACACATCTACTTTAGATATTCAAATGTATTAAGCGCAGTACAGAGTACGGTATACTATTTCGCTATATAGCATATTGCGTCGTAAGCTATAACTCTATAGCATGACGTTCATACTATATGCTACATCGCAAGCCGGTCTGCTATGTATAGCAAGTTATTTGACGGGTGACGGACGGGGTAGAAGTGAGACGGAGCGGGAGCCGGAGAATCGTACAATATATCTCTGAAAATCGCTCAAGTTTATCGCGTACAGCAGCCAAGCCAATACTTTACAGCATAGCGTCGTGTGAACGTTTCCATGTAAAATGTATGCTTAGCGATATCGCTGTGCTACACAATATTGGGTATAAGCTATATACAGAATGAAATTGTAAACAGTCGACAAACCGAAATGGGAGATTGTACTCATCACTATGAACAACTTTTACTATGGGACCAAACTGGAAATCGCTAAAAAAAACAGCTGTTCCCTACATTTATGTTCGCATAACTCGTCAAAATGTAGGGAACAGCTGTTTTTTTTTCGCGATTTCAGGTTTGGTCCCATAGTAAAAGTAGTTCATAGTGATGAGTACAATCTCCCATTTCGGTTTGTCGAGTGTTTACAATTTCACCCTGTATTATAGCGTAGTCTGAACTACGTTTTAGCGTATAGTAATTAACTTTTGCAAAGGTATTGTTGAAATGTTAAACGGATATCGAAAAGAAGTGAAGGTATGTTAATAAAATAACAGTAAACTGGAGGTCCATTACTATTAGGGTTGGCACACGTCCTCATACACAATTTTATTGTATTGTCATCGTTATTCCGTCTACGTCCGCATCCCGAGGTTCCGACAAAGAATTGATTAAATAGCTCAATCGGTAGCTGTTTTGAAATTCTATGTCTCAATGAAATCGCTCTTTTTTCACTTTTTAGTCTCTTCTCAACGTTTTCCTGCTGCAGCTTTTACGTTGTTGAGAATACTATATTTCGCCAGATTTGCTTTTAACGTTTTCTTCAAATATAATAGGTCCATTATCCTAGAAAATAATGTTATTAGTAGCCCTGTAAGTTACACAGCCAGTTACATGAATAAATTGGCTGGCAGATAATGAATCACGTTCAATTAGTGCTTTAATGAAGTGCTCTTTAAAGAGGAACATCAAGCCTTATTATTTGTACTAAAAGATACCAAATGAAAAGCTTATGTTCAAATACTTTTAAAAGAATTCAATTAATTTACACTATTCAAAGAGTTTTCAAAGCTTTGTGTAAGGTAATAAAAGCTAAGTAGAGCAATTTTTAGAAGTAATTTTAGTCTGAAATGATTTTTTAAATTTTGGAGCGATAAAAGTTGCGATACTAGTTTTTGTACAAGTCCAATTTTCTCATATTCTTAATAGTCGACAATAAAGAAAACTGATGGCGAAATTAATTCTTACGTTTAAACGAAGCAATAGTGAATTTTCATTGTTTAAAAAATTCAAATTAATTTCCAAATCTATTTTATGTTATATATATTTCGTTTTTACTTTAGATTTATATTGCATATATTAGGATAAAATGTGTTTTTATAGCATTTATAACTAGAATAAAATTTTAATATTAATAACTATGTTAAAACACTTTTTTTTGTTTGAAGTTACAGTCTGATAAAACAGAAATATTTCTTTTACTCTCTCCTTGTTTTCTTTACCGCCAGACCTACTTTTTTCTTCAAACCTTTAAATGCCTCTCGCTTACACCAAGCATAGATTTAATATAGTAGTCCAAATAAAGGCTTACAATCTATAAAATATCATAAAACAATATTGTTACAACATGTAATATAAATGCTTTGATATAGTCAGTAAATTTTACACATAAAGTATACAAAAAAAGTAGCTAATGTACCTACCTAGTCTCTACATTTTTAGTTTATTTTCAATCAAGCTTTTATTTGAACGGACACGTTTACGTTTCTTCGTGTATTTCTTTAGTCTTTTTTGTAGGGAATCGGTTACCGTGCAATTAAACAGTAGAATGGTAATTGTTTTATTAATATTCACCAACATACAAATGTTAATCAATAATTAATTAAAAAATCAAAAAACCCGACTGCATAAAAAGCGAACTAAAAAGATGTAAAAAAGACGTACTTCTAATCATAACATACATAACATCAAACTTACGTAGGTTTACAAAAAATCATGCTATCAAATCGTCACATGCAGTCGGATGATATATCTTTGTATCTTATGTAGATACATAGATACGCGTGAAAAACATAACCCTGTCCTTGCTGTCGCGCAGTCGGGTAAAAACCATCAAATTGTCTCTAAGATAGATGAATCTATTATTTTGTCTTATGAAAATAACTTAAATACAAATAATGTTAAATGCTTACCAGTATTTTTGAATTCCTTGTGTAGTTAATCCGAGGAGATACTTGATAATACAGAATTAGTTACACTTAAATTCAAATCAAATTTCAATGTGTTAATTTTGCTTGTTCGTTAGGCGTAAACGTAAATAAACTTTGGCTATTAACACGTCAAAATTGCTGTTTAACGAGAGGGGAGGCAATGAATGGAGATTAAACAAGACGATACGGAAACCAAGCAAACCTTCTCGATTACTTTATGGAATTAGTTCCAACAGAATTTTGGGCTCGCTACTATCAGAAATTGGAAACTGTGATCTCAATTGATCTTGCTCCGCCAGCATTGTTCGCTTCGCAGAAACCTAAACTAAATAACATCGACACAACAGTGTTTTTTGCTTTTCATTACCTAATCACTACCATTCAATCTAACAGCCTCAGAGTATTGAAATAAATGTATTTGAAACATTTTCGCTTCAGAATGAAATGCCTAGAGACTAGTCTAGATTATTATAAATAAACCATCACTTTTTACTTTAATAAATTACCAAAGAAAGTTGAATCTTTCGTTCATCTTTTTCCGCTTTCTTCGATGTTTGTGAAATGTTTCAGTCTCTCTTAGTACTTTATTGACGTCATTTTTCTATTTCTTTTGAAGTATTCCCTTTTCATCTCCTTGTCTTGAATGGAAAGTCCGTCGTAAAGTAAGTTCATAATATAAATTAATCTTCACTTGGAGGAAGGTGTGTAACCTTGTTCGTATAAATCAATAGCCATCCCCTTGAAACATTCCTGCCTTGGTAACCATTTATCGAAGTGGCTAACACACGTATTGCAATGTTCACAATAGAAGTCAGAAACAATGTTGCAGGAGCAATCCACTTCAAATTATTAGTGTGCTTACCCGGCGGGGCGGCAGTAAATACCAATGTACATATGCAGGTTACACCTTAAGGCAATGAATCTCTTACAAGCAAAAATCTTTTATTTAGATCAAGGAAACCAACAGAGGGTGCATCCTGCACAATAATTGAATTTGTTCCCCTACCAAATCCGTGCACCGGCTTTAAATAAATAATAAACCAACAGATTTAAGGTCTAAAACAATTCATATAATTATTATGTTAACTATACACTAGTGTATTACTCCATTACTCCCTTTCTGTTGTCTCCCTTGTAGCTTAACAGAACTTACAAGTCGGGATAATATACATAATACGTCATTGAATCCCTTGACTCCCGCCGGGTCCAGGCGAGACCGCATAATTTATCTATTGTGTCTGGCAAGCGCTGAACCGACCGTTTAAGCTGACGATTACAATTACAGACTCATTCAAAAGATCCTTTCTGATAGATTATGACAATACTAAAGAGGTATTTATAGTTACTGACACCCAATTGATGGATTCTCTATCGACCGACCGCTGAAGACCGTACTTACGGGGAAAACGAAGTACCCTTTTGGTGTTATAATGGATGTGAAAAGTGAATAATAGCATATTGTTATAAGAAAGAAGCACAGAACCAAAACAATGTCAAGTATTTCACATTATAACGTAACAAAGTAAAAATATGTAGCCTATAAAGGAACTAATTATATAGGAGGTTGCGGCGGCACCTCATTCCTTATGCATTCAGCGCGCCTTAATGCCTTCATTACCAGTTTAAAGTATTAAGCAAACTTTGAAGCTGGAAGACGTCTCACTGAGATTTGACTAAGTGGTCGAGAGTTTTCTATGGAATTGCTCACCGGAAATATTGAGCAAAAACAATTTCCCTTTTTCGTTGAAATAATAAAATCAAATCGGATCATGTTTTCTTTTTGAATTAACACGGTGGATATTTCACAGCAATTTGTTGCACAACAGTAATCTGTGTCAATTCGTGTTTTTCTATATTCGAACTAGGACAATATTTCAGCAAATATGAATCCATTTTTAGTACTCTATTAATATCCGCAAAGATTTCATTGCATTTTATTGTTGTTTTGGCACGTTCCTGTTGAAAATACAATTAGTAGACATTCTCTGGGATATCAATAAGATTCCTAGATTCAAACTATCAAACAAAAATTCCGTAACATACAAATAAATAATTTCTGTAACAACAGGACATTACTTCTGTTTTTGATTATGTGGGAGTAATATTTTGGGTAATTTGTGTGTTAAGTTTAATAGCACCTTAAGACACAAGGAGTCATGGCTCACAAAGGGGGAGTTTTTCTCTCCCTTCGACTAGCAATTGGGAAGTGTTAATGGCCCAGTATTAGTACCATGCTTATGAGTTTCATTAGTACTGAAGCCGCGAAAGATTCATGTAAGAACGTGCCTTTATTATAAGCGACGTGATTGTTTTGAAAATTGCTTCATACCTATTGAGTTTACGTGCGTGTTAGTGTTCAGAGTCTCGGAGCATAGATTTTGTACTGTAATTACTTTTTCGTGTAAGTCCTAGGTGTTGTTACGTTTTTATTATTGCATATTATCGTTTTGTTCAGGGGCAATGTTAGTATCATAGAAATGTAAAGGAAAGTTTTGAACTTGGTCGTGGTCTAAAATAAATCTTGATAAATCACAATCGAACCAAGGCCGAACCGTTCATTCAGACAGTTGTCAATTTCATAAGCTGTCGAATTGTTTGATACAAAAAACAAAATCAATAATTTTGAAAGTTTTCGAAACCAAAAACTGACTGACGGTTGTGGTTCGATTGCGTTTGGCAACAATTTATTTTAGGAGAATTAGGCCCCAGTTTCTTTGATTGTACAATTTTTAGAGCTAAACGCTCTCAAGTAACCAGGGGGGCAATTTTACTAACAGAAACTTTTATCAATGTCAACTGAGAACTGTCAAAATGTTTGGTTTTGTTCTTGCTGTCAAACAATTTGATAGTTTTTGTAAACGAAAACTGTTTGAATGAACGATTCAGTTGCAATTGATAAAAGTTTCTGTTAGTAGAATTGGGCTGCTGTCGGAAGGATAAGGTATAATACCGATTCCTAGAAACGTCTCGGGGACAACTACTGTTAAGACTAGAGCTAACAGGTAAGGACTATTTTGAGGTTACTGAGAGTCTTGTTAAAGCCAGAGCCTAACCATCGTCATTGAATTGCTGTTTACTACATTTCGGACAGTAGGCAGGACAACGTCTGCGGTCATTCTGTATTTATAGATATCTATTCAGCCAATCAACGTATATATACAACGTCGTTTTTAGTATAATTATACAAAAACCGAGACACCCCAACCAGATTTTCATCAGAACTGCCTGAATATGTGTTTTTTTTAATAAATCTCCAAGTTACACCGTAGTTTATGTCGCGTTAAGTTACCTAGTAAAGTGTGAAATGCCTGAGATGTGCTATGCAGGGATTGTTTAATACACGGAAACTGACCTAGCGGACCATCTCAAGCCTCGAGGTGTCTATTCCCGTCAACTGTTATGGGTAGAAAACTACTGAAACAAAATTGAAATTTATGAAAAAAAAATGTGGTGATTAAGCTTGTATACAGTATGTTCACTAACAAAAGGCGTTACCGTTAACCAGCAATAGGTGCTATAGAGTACGTAAAAATAAAAAATAAATATTACGTAAAAGCAACGCTTACTGGAATATGCGCACTTGTCTATCAATGTATAAAACAACAACGAGCAACATCGCATTCAACCTATCTACGCTAATATTTTGGTTTTAAACAAGCCGGTCCGTTTTTTTTTTCCTTTTTTTGCAAATTTTTATATTTTTATTTTAATCTATTAATGTCGTAGATTGACGGGTTTTCCGTTTTTTTGTTACTTTTACAATTTACAAGTACTTTGACTCGATCAGATCTTAAAATAGTAAAAGTAGGTATAAAAAAGACGGTTATTTGAGTTTTATAAGGTTTAGTTTTTGCTTCAGACTGTGGAGTCACGTAAATTGATTACATTCACTCCACTATTGGCAATCCATTTAGAATAATTTCGATAGTTTTTCGACTTTTTTTTATTATTAACTAACATTTTTTATCTAATACTTTATACTGTGTAGTTTAATAGAATAGAATAGAATAATCTTTATTTGCAGTAAAATGTGGTAGGTACATAAGTTGTTACAAGCGGTGGTACAGATCAACACATCTTTGTCAGATTATTGGCATACAAATATTGTCACACAGTTATTATGTCATGCTTTAAAATAAATTATATTATAGTTATGCCTTCATCAATTACCAATTCATTCATTATTATTATTTATACATTATCAAGTCATATTCATAGTTAAAATTATATAAGAATTTTATAAATTATTTCATTATATTAACTGTTCATTATATTGTGGTATTCTAACACACTTACATTTTAATTAATTAATTGCAGCAGCACATGAGTTGTGACTACCATCTGTTTACCATCACCATCAAAGGCTTTTACGTAATGTTCTTAGTATGATTATGAAAGAATTATAGAAATATATCACATTCCAATGCTTTTCCGTAGTACGTAAGTAATAAAAAACAGTATCTAAAACTTGTATGAATAATTCAAAGGCATCGCGTGTTTGTCGTTAGTTAGTAGGTAGTATATGAATTCTAGCTTGAAATGTTTTCTAAACTGCAGAGAATATGATTTACGTTCCAATACCAGACACTTTAGCATGACATAGAGCGGCCGTAGCTTAACGGCTAAAGCGTTGACTTGCGACCTTAAAGCTCAGGAGTTCTAACCTTAACCGTTTAATAATTTGGTAAAACTAAAATTTCGTACGGTTTCAACAGAAATCTAGGTAGGTTATTCTTGATACTATACAAGGTGTACCTTAAATAACGCACAACCTCTTAAGAAGTCACTGTACTCATCATTATGAACAACTTTTACTATGGGATCAAACATGAAATCGCGAAAAAAAAAAACAGCTGTTCCCTACATTTATGTTCGCATAACTCGTCAAAATGTAGGGAACAGCAGTTTGTTTTTCGCGATTTCATTTTTGGTCCCATAGTAAAAGTTGTTCATAATGATGAGTACAGTGACCCCTTAAGAGGTTGTGCGTTATTTAAGTTACTCCTTGTATGTGTAATTAAAATACAAGAATATTATTATATTAAATTAACAAAACCTATTTATAGCAGATATGTTGCGAAATAAACACGATACGTAACTACCGAACAATCGATTCCGCAAACGATTTTAATTCGTATAAATTGGGCAAAGCTGCTTTATAATAGATTTAGCCGGCTTTGCGACAACTGTATATTGGGATTGCGGCTATGCAAAACTGATACAGTTGCCAATTAGTCAGCTTTTGTACCCACAAACGAACTAATTTCATACGATGTCGTATATGTAATCAAAAAATGTTTGGAGCGCACACAGGTTTGATTTTCGGCTCCAGTTTCCTAGTATTTTTGTTTTTTTTGTTCGTACCATGCATACGGGCGGCCGCCGCGACAGCAGACGGCCACGCCTGAAGAGAACACATAAATCTATCAGGTCTGAAACGTAGTGAATTAGCCACATAAATTCTGTCAAGGAGAGTTGTTGCTTGACCTCATAAAAAGGTTCATCCGTGATGCATAGGTACATAGATAAATAGTTACATAGCAAAACACTCAGTTCTAGTTTGTAATATGAAAGATTAAACAAGTAACATTTATACAAAAAGTGTCTACCAGAGAACTTGGTTTTCAGCGCGCTCGCGTAATTTATGTATGACGGCGCAAATGCCAATTTATTGCTGAGTAATGGCACCGTTTGGAGATCTGCAAATGGGCTAGTCGTGTAAGAAGAGAAATGGTTCGAAATGTGCGCTGCTAAATGTATTTATAATTTATTTATCGGGCATACTACAAATCCGAATTGTTATCGCAAGAGTTGCTCCTTTTCATAACGGAGTCCTTGGAGGTGAGTAATGAGGAGAGAATCATAATGAGCCTTTGTTTACTCTACGATATAATTGAATACTTTTGTATTTTGGGTCGTATAGGACTGACGGCAGTCGCTCCGTGTAAAATACTGGTATTCAACTGCATCTGGTTAGACTGGAAGCTGATCCCAACATACATATTGGGAAAAGGCTAGGCAAACCAACAAAATTGAATATTTTAGCCATTTTGCTAGTTTTCTGACAAAATAATTAGGCAAGTATACAATGTGTCCGGTTACGAACTAGCGATATTCTAGGTACTTATATAACAACTATTCTTGTATACAAATACACTACACACTAGGATCCAATCCACTTCCCCGCTATTTGGCAGCCATTTTGCTTTTTTGTTGAGATATTCTCTATCTTAAAGTTATGAAAATGTGGACATATTGTATCGTAATGTAAACGATAGACAATATTGTTGCCCTCCGAATAAGCCTACTCTTATTTCAGTAGGACCAAAACTTTGAGAGATATAACTCATTTTGTACACACGTACAGAATATCTCAACAAAAAAATGGAAGTGAATTGGACCCTACTGTATAGTGTATTTGAGTACTAGAATAGTTGTTATATAAGTATCTAGAATATCGCTAGTCCATAACCGGACACATTGTAACTATAATGTAAATAAAGAAACAAATCGTATGTTTAAATTAGTAATCTCATATTTATCCAAAAGTGTTTCCTACGTTAGGCTAATACCGTAACTTAAAATAGCCGATAGCAAAAACATAAAACCCAGCTATCCATTGCAATATACATGTATTATCGACAAAATTCTAACTAACTTAAACCATTTAGCGTAGTTAGGTTCATAGATAGCGATACTGATAATTTTAGTAAATCACCAAACTGTAGCCAAATTGGGGATACCGTATCATCGAACGATGTGCGACAAATGGTATTAGTTCAATACATTTATAACAACTCGTGTCGCTATAACCCGTTAACAAAACAACTTGGCCTATTCACTATATTACTATTATTTACTTAATACCTACTGTCATTGATGAAATGTGGTGTTCAACGGTAGATATAACTAACTACCTTTACTGACTGATTCCTTTGGGAAATACAAGTGTAGGTACAAAAATGCAAATAGAATATCTAGCTTTAATTCCGCTGAACAAGATCGCTAGTTTGGATGCAGTATGCAGCACCACCCTCCCGCCCACAAATATATGCACATGCAGAAAGAGTGAAAAAATAATGCAACATGCAACCAAACCAATAATTCTCGAATTCGCGTCCTAGCGGTCGAGGAGTCAACATATCCTGAGGATGCCCCGTGCAGGGGCGAAACACGTGTCGTGTATTGGTTTGGTTGCATGTTGCATTATTTTTTCACTCTTTCTGCATGTGCATATATTTGTGGGCGGGAGGGTGGTGCTGCATACTGCATCCAAACTAGCGATCTTGTTCAGCGGAATTAAAGCTAGATTTGCATTTTTGTATGTCATTGATTTCCGCAAAGTAACGCCTGATTCCATCATTTATCACAAGTGTAGGTATCATAAATGCACAATGTAATGCAAATATCAATCAAATTACGGTGAAATCTGTTGATTTTAAAGAAAGCCAACAAAATAAATTCGCAGCCGTAAACGGAAGAAATTTACGATCTTAAAATTTATTTACTTACTCGGACCCAGATTACAGACAGTATTTACCTTGAATATAGTCAAAGTCAAGAAGCAATTTATCTGCCAAAATGAAGTTTCTAATTTTAATAGAGGGTCCTTGGCCTCACGAGATTCGGCCCTTTGAGCTGGTGGTCGATTGCAAATTGCTTTTTCGTAATTTATTTTACTCTATCATTGCCAAACAGTACAAATAACGACGATCTTATCAACAAAATACTGAAAGCTTAAGTAAATACTAAGGCGTATCGTAAGATCAACATTAACAATTTAGGAGTGATGGAACTAAGGGTAATGAACAAGAGAATTATATATTTACTCATCGCTAGTATTATATAGCATGACTAGTTAGGCCATAAACTTTACGCATCATTCCGTACCTACTACGTTTTACTATGGCACAAATTATAAATTCATAAAAAAACCGGCCAATGGCGAGTCGGACTCGCGCACGAAGGGTTCCGTACCATTATCTATAAAAACGACAAAAAAAATCATGTCTGTTGTATGGGAGCCCCCTTAAACATTTATTTTATTCTGTTTTTTAGTATTTGTTGTTATAGCGGCAACAAAAATACATCGTCTGTGAAAATTTCAACTGTCTAACTATCACGGTTCATGAGATACAGCCTGGTGACAGACGGAGAGACGGACAGCGGAGTTTTAGTAATAGGGTCCCGTTTTACCCTTTGGGTACGGAACCTTAAAATACAACTGTTCACACTACATTTTGTTAATGAACCGACATGAACAGATGTTTTTTTTTTTTACTAATTTATAGTTTGTTCTCATAGTAAAAGTTGCACAGTATGATGGGTAGAGTTCATCGTCAAAATGTTTGGCTTTGTTTTTGTTGTCAAACAATGTGATAGTTTTTGTAAACGAAAACTGTCTGAATAAACGATTAAGTTGCAATTGATAAACGTTTCAGTTAGTAGAATTGGGCTCCAGGGGCCTAATTCTCCTAAAATAAATCTTGATAAATCACAACCGAACCAAGGCCGAACCGTTCAGTCAGACAGTTCTCAATTTCAAAAGTTATCAAATTGTTTGACACAAAAAACAAAATCAATCATTTTGAAAGTTTTCGAAAACAAAAAGTGACTGACGGTTGTGGTTCGATTGCGTTTGGCAACAATTTATTTTAGGAGAATTTGGCTCCAGTTGTGTGAACCTACGGCTCAGACAGATAGTTCAATAAAAGTTAACATTTAAAACTTTTGTCTGTAAGAAAATTTTTGCACATTAAATACACTTTCCAATGACCAATTGAGCCTTTTTCTCTCTACTAACTAGTGTGGTTGCTGATGGCGTATGTTCTTAAGTATTACAATGGCTGGACAATGAATCGCGTTTAATCTAACTTTCTTTCCCCTTGGTCGGCAAACAGGAAGAATGGCCACGCCCTCACAAAGAAAACACGACGGCACTAATTAATTAACGACTATTTCTTTATTACGATTGTGATGAATTTCCCTCAAACTTCAGCAAGATAATACAACAAAACGCAATCTCTTTGTATTCGCACTTACTCAGTTTGTTTGATATTTTGGAAAAGGAGTACGCTTAATATCCTGCTATGAAACTTTATTCGGTGCAAGGTAAGTATATCTTTATTCTTATAGTAACTTTGTTTAACGAAGGATAAGTCCTGACATCATTACGTAAATTGTAGCCGTAAGGAGACTGTTATCGAAAAAATCTTAAACGACATCATCAAAACCCGAAAAATTGCTATTTATTACATGGTTTGTTTTATAAAATATTTGATTGGTATTCCTTGCATGGTATAGTTTTGTAGAAAAACCCCAGGACTCACCTTACATTGAAAAGGGAATAACACAAGTTCGTACAAAGAGACATAAAAACAAACAACTTCAAAAACGTCTACTAGGAAATCGAGTGGACATCCTGCCAACAATAACTTATATTTCAATTGGACAAGTTACCCTTTATTTACATCAAGAGCAATACTAAGATTTATACGGCACTTTACTATTTCTCAGAACACCAGAAGATCAATGCAAAGCAAACAGAACTAAGGAAAAATCCAAGTTTGTAAGATAAAAGACAAATAAGCTGTAGTACGTACAAGCGTAACTCGGATAGAGCCGGTTGGTGCAAAGCCGCAAATATTTGTTTCTTTGAGAACCCTTGCTCTTTACACAAAAATAGGCTCGGAATTCCACATATACCTTCCTTATAGTATATGTATGACAATATTATCCAAGTTTTCATTGTTCTATGCTCTTCTAAGCACATCTTTGTTTATAAACACTCGTAATATCATACAAAGAAGTACTGTTTCATATGCGGGTTTAGTAAGTAAGTACAGATATCTTTGTAAGCTGATAATACAATACAAAAGGCCAATTACTTACCCTTGTAATTATTCACTCTTAAGACAAACATTTTGAGAGAATAGCTCGCTTCCCAGCGGCAATATTATTTTGGAACCGGATTGAACCAGCAAATGTTGCCAGTCTTAAGACTTTGCATGAATACCCGTCACATTTCATGTTAATAAGTAGGCATAAAATATATACTCTATGTTTTACTAAATACCTCTCTTCTCTGCTAAGAAATTAATATTTAACTGATCTGCCAGCACTTTTTCCGTTGCAGAATAAGGGCCGGCGCCCACTGACGGCACGGCGCGGCGTAGCATGGCGTGGCACGGCGCGCTTTGGTATACCGAATCATCCTGTGGCATCCCGCAGTGTACTGAAGAATCCCGCGGCATACCAAGTTGTACCGCGGAATGCTTCGGCATGCCGCGGCACGACCAAGCATTCCGCGGTTTATCCGCGGTATGCTAAGCAAATACAAGTGCTAACATTAAAATAAAGTTTAAAATTCATTGTCGCTGATGAAGAAGAGAGACACCTTTAGCATTCACTTTCCATAACATACAACAGTAACCTATGCGTTTCACGTGTTGCAGCGGGCGGCGTGTCGTGGCATCTTATGGAATGCCACGACATGTCGTAGTATCCCGCGACGCGTCACAGTATCTCGGGGAATGACGTGACGTTTCGCGGCATGCCGCAGTAAACCGCGTCATCACGCGAGACGTTTAGATTAAAATAAAATAATGTCAGTGCTAAACTCATTGAAATAAGGTCGAAAATCATTTGTCCACGAAAAAAATCCTTTGCCACGCCATGCCATGCCGTGCCATCAGTGGCCGCCGGCCCTTAGTTGCCTCCAAGCACTATCGAAGTCAAATAAATTGGAAAAGGAGTATTTATACAGGCTGTTCCAAAAAGCAGTGTCAAGCGGAAGTCCAGAGGTAGAGCAGCCTTAGAGGTCTCCGAACTACCCTCATGTATGTTGCGCGATTTTTTGTAGTTGACTTTAATGGCATTGTTCTATTCATCTAAGGGCTGATTTTTCAATCGTCAGATAACTTTTATCTGGGGTATAGGGGAAGGTTGCTATGAATGGACCACATAACTTTACGACCTCATATCTCAAAAAGTATAAGTGTTAAAACGAAACCAGTTTATTATTTTTATTTCGTAGGACCTTTATTTATAATAATCAAACGCACAAACAGTTCGGGCTAACACTTTTTGAAATAAACGAAGAAAACTAAATTTTGGACTGTTGCCTTCTTTGGACCATGGGCACCTTGATTGAACCACCAAGTTGCCATCAATGGACTTCGAGAAATTTGTTCTACAGGTCCAATCGAGGCAACTAATTATAATTAATTATCTATATTACTAAATTATGACAAAAAGCTTTCTTTTTGTCAGCGACATTCTGGAATTTTAAATTTATAATGATTTTTCTGGTGAAGGTCGCAGGAATCCGTTGGATGTGAGAGGCACGGGACCGGTTGATGTGGCGATGCTTGGGGGAGGCCTATGTCCAGCAGTGGACGTCTTTCGGCTGAATGATGATGATGAATGATTTTTCTATGGTTTTAATGAAATATAATAAGTGAAATACTTAATACACAATTAGTGAAATACTCAGGACCTACTCCCATTATTATAAAAAAAAAAACAATAAAAAGTTGCTATGATTGGACCGGTCCAACGGTGGAACTCTCTTGAGGTCCATTGATAGCAACAAGGTACTGGTTAAGAAAACCTAAACTAAAATATAAATGGTCATGATTAGACTAAATTGAATAACACTCATGGAATCTCAAATAAACTGTCCAATATTTCGTAGTAGTGCAAGCAGACAAATATGAATACAATGATACTTACGTCAAATTGTACTGAGTGAAATTATTAGATTTTGACCGCCGCAAACACAACCACACGTGTCTCTCCTGGTCATGTGCCGCAACGTCACTGAGGTTAGAGGGGGGTGCAACTAAGTCTCCAAGGACTCGTTTCGACTAGTTTGGGTGTTGCTAGCTTGCACAGTTTTGGAAATACCTTGGTGGTCCAATGAAAGAGCTAGTCCAATGATCGCAACCTTCCCCTAAGTTTGACGTTTTGACAGCTTTTGTATAGAAAATATGTCAACCGTCATATTTATTCCTGGGATAAAATTTATCTGACGATTGAAAAATCGGCCCTAATTTAGAAAAAATAACTATTCACGTCACTATGATCAAAAATCTCATTAAAGTCAGAGTTTCGTTAAAACATGAAAAGAAATCACAACTCGCTAACTACAAAAAATCGCGGAACATACAGTCGCGGACTTGAACCCCCTTATTACAAAAGATGGTTTAAGCCAAGACTAAGGTAAACCCAGGTTTAAAATATACCCATCACTTTCTTATGTCATATAACAAAAAAAAAACGGGGCTATTTTAAAACCTATGTTTTTCTTAGACCATCTTTTATAATAAGGGGGGAAATGTTTACCACCCTAAGGTTTATAATTTCTTGCACATTACTTTTTCATAAGGTCACTCGGTCGCTCGCAAAGAATTGACAGGGCAATTTTTTTTTTTCTTATTGGACTTAGGGCTGATTTTTCAATCGTCAGATAACTTTTATCTAGGGAATAAGTTCGACGTTTTGACAACTTTTGTATAGAAAATACGTCAAACCGTCTTATTTATTCTTTAGATAAAAGTTATTTGACGATTGAAAAATCAGCCCTTAGTAAGGTTAATTTAAAAGAGGCTACTAGATAGCATAGAAAAATAAATCAACCTATATTTAGTAAATTCAATCAAATGCGCTCTATACAACTTTTGACTAGACACACATACCAAAAAAGGAGTTCATAACATCAAAAAGTGGTTAATAGCCTTTTTGCTAGAATCGATGATTCACAATTTTAAAAACTAATACTTATGTAAGTTAATATGACATCTTGAACCTTATTGCGCACAGTGTGTCAAGGAATCGAATTTGAAATCTGATAAACATTTCGAGTCCGCGGCTGTATATGGGGGTTATTCGGGTACCTACCTCTAAGATTGCTCTACCTCTGGAATTCCACTTGACACTGCTTTTTAGGACAACTTGTAATAATCATTCATATGAGCCTTAAAGAATACACAACTGGACACCTACTCTTCAGAAATTGCTACTTACTTGATGTTAGACTTTATTTTTGGCAATGAAGCTCTCAACAGATAACAGTTTTTTTTTTTAAATAATCTCTTTTAAAGTAGTAATCTACTTCTATATTAAAAATATAATCTCCTACATCATCCTATTGTAAAAATATGCCAGTGGAAATAAGTTCATTTTTCTGCAGCTATTTTTCCATCGCTTGCAATAAGTGTTACGTTAAGCTTTGAGTACCATCGATCACTGTGTGGAGAGCATTGGCTATCCTGCTGTTGCAGCTGTAACATGTACTGGGAAAAATATTTCTTTTTTTTCTCTAACCTTTGATACTCTTATTTTTATCCTACAATGCCTAACTATTTACTTATTGTTCTTTATTATGTAATAATTTATAGCTATAAGAGCTTTATGCCAGTCAACAATGTTTTTTTACATGATTCGTTTGAACACTTAGGCCTCATTTACGGAGACGCGGTGCGTAGCGCGCCGCGTTGTGCGGCGCGGCCCGCACTGAATTCAAACTTATATCATCTTTGTATGAGAGACTTTACGGAGAAGCGATTTTACACGCGTTTGCTTGAAATGCAGGCGGAGCCCGCGGATGGCATCGCCGCGTCGCACGCGACTTTTATCGCGGCGTCGCACGCAGCGTTGCGACCAGCTATTTCTGCAATTCTCCGTCCACTGTAAAACGTAGCGTCAACGCGCCTCATCTTCATAAATAACATCGTACATTGCCATTTGTTTGTGTTTGCGCGTGTGATGATGCGGGCCACTGCACGCGCCGCCGCTCCGTAAACAGAAAAATCGTACGACGCGCCGCGAGACGCCACGCCGCACGCGACGCGCGACGCCCCGCGTCTCCGTAAATGAGGCCTAATTATTATGAGACCGACCTCTACATATTATCAGTTCAGCTCATTCCTTCATCTTCTCCTGCGAGACCCGCTATGTGGTTTCCTTTACCTATAACTGCTTCAGCAGATGTGATTTTACCAGTATCAATAAAATTTGTCTTTTGGAACGTAGAATTGTGTTTCTAATGCGGTCCTAATTCCGAATGTGTTCCTGAACATATTTATAGTTTCCAAATTCAAATCATTCACGTGTCATCATGGAATGGAAAACTATACATAGCCCAGCTTTATTTGTAGATCCACTTAATATAATTTAAATTTCCGAACTAAAATTAACCGAATTTTAATGAGCGCATCCGTGTTATTTACGTAATAACAACGCAATGGCAGTTCAGGTAAAAAATCTGGATCTGCTAACTAAATAGAGTAACATCGCAACCTAATATAGGTAATAGAGTTTTACCGACCAAGTTTCAATTGCAAGTTTTTACTGAAACTTTTCTATTAGAAAACTCTTCTCCAATTACACGTTGCCCGCAATGAAAATTGTGTCTCGAAAACCACTCGTTTGTCCTAAAAATATGTATGGTAAAGTTTAGTTAAATTTCTAACCGGACTGCAAAAAGGGGAACATTAAAACTGCGAACTATCTAGCCGACGATGCTTTTTTTCTTGGATAGCCGCAGCATACACACTTGTTCCTGACTAGGGCCGCAAAAGTGGATAGTTTAGCTTTTCTTTTAGAAAAAACAACGTTCGTGCTTTACTTTCAAATGCAGTGCAATAACAAGCTTTCATACTTTGTTTCTCGTCCTGTGCATTTTTAGTTTTATTTGTAATTATTAAGATTATAATTTTATTATCTGGGGCCTGTCTGATGTGGGTAATTACTCTGCAAGTCTGCACTCCATATTTTGGAACTATTCAGCTGAATTTATGATCAAAATATGAAGTGCAGATTTACACAGTAGTGTACATCAAATAGGCCCTTGGTTTGATTTTTACATTAATCCCCGTATGGGATACGTGGTCGCAGGTCGAGACTAAGGGTTAAGTATACAGTGTTTTTTTTTTTTGTGTTTGTGTTACCAGGCAATTATATCTTTAAAAAGTAAAATATTTTGTTTATTTAGAATGAATTAACTTTAAGAAATATTATGTTTTTAGGGTTAGTCAACAAGGAACCCTTATAGTTTCGCCGTATCCTTCCGTCTGTCCGTCCGCAGCTTAGCTCAGAGACTCTTAGTACTAGAAAGCTATAATTTGGCGTGGATATATCTACATATTAATCACGCCGACAAAGTGGTAAAGTAAAACCATGAAAAAAAAAATATTTTTCGGGTAAATACCTCCTTTACATGTAAAGTGGTGATGTTTTTTTTTCTCGTCTTCCCGTGGTTTGAGTTGTTGTTGGAGGGTTTGTGAAAACAACATTTCGATTAAGGGATCCGTTTCTGAAATATTAAGCTTTAAAGTGCTAGACTTTATTAGACTAGATTTTGTTAGAGTCAAGTACCCCCCCCCCCCCCCCCCCCTCCCTGGCAGCTAAACGGTTAGTTTTGGATATGTGAAAAAAGTCGCGATAGTAGCATATACAACGAAATTAAAAGGAATAGGTAGCTACGTAGGCTTTACAAGTTTACGAGTAATAGTCGACTAACTTATAAAAGTAAAAAATTCGTACAAATTCCATTGAATAATTACTTATTAATTGTGTAAAACAGGTTAGTCCGCATTATTGTGCAACTACGGAACCCAATTATTACTGTGCGTGGCCCGACACGCACTTGGCCGGTTTTTAAATTTAAGTATGCGTGTTCGTCCGTTTGGGCGTAGAAATAAATTATGTTTTCTTTCTTTCTTTTTCTTTTACAGTATCTTCATCTTCAACAAGTCATCATACTAACCCGCTGCTGCCAATTTTCCTAATGCCATTTCAATTTGCAGTTGACTAATTATTTTGAGTCTTATCAAATCCAGTAGAAATGACATATTACTTTGTAAATATCCAGGCATTAGTTACGATACGAGTATATCTCAAAAAAACTCAAATGAAGTTCAGTATGAACCATGTGAAGCAGTGTCGACGAAGCTACGTGCTTGCAACTCTTGTCATTGACGGATGCGACTGCACCGAGAGCGTTATAGCATCGACATTACATCTATAGCCTTGCGCTTTTAACGAGCTTTGACGCTCCGGAACATTTGGTTTTATTTCGGAAAAAACTTGTGCAGATGAATTGCTTTCCAGCAACTTTACCTCAAAAATGGAATTTAACGCTGAGCTCCAACGTTAGTTTTAGAAGTATATTAATTGAGCTTTACTCCCTAAAATACGATCTTCAATTTTGGGAGTTAAGCGACATGATTTAACTACGCCTGCTGAATAAATAAATTAAACTTTTACCTTGATAAAATGTGAAAAACGCAACAATTTATGTTGTCTATTCATGTCATATTTCCGTGCCTTGAAAATAAAGGAAAAACTGCTGAACGTTAAAGGTAATTATGGTTCTTTTATGCGACGGGGCAGCGTAACAACTTGTCATGGCCATTGCTTTGTTACAAGATTGTAAAATCCGCTATCGCTACTTCACCACAAACAGTATATCGGCAAATTGCTTTTTCTGGAATACTTAAAAGAGACGCTCTTGCCTCCAACCACAGCAAGCTTAGAGGATTTAGAGAAGCACGCTGCGCTGATTCAAAATCTGGTTCTGTAAGTAGAATATTATAAAACCTGTAAATACAACGGTACTGCGTAGATTCGTCTGATTCGTGGAGGCCTTCCCTAAGTTGTTAAATGTTATTTAGCAACGCGCCTTACACACGCACCACGGAAAGGAAAATTTTTTAAAGGAAAATTTTGCAAGATGTATATGTCATGCTTGTGTTTAAACATAGTACCGATGACGTACCTGTCTGCTCCAGTTCTAGTATAAAATAAAAATTGGAAACATTAAACTGAAAGTATTTCGAACAAAAACTAAGTTGAACTGCAGCTGAACAGCGCAATTATGCTTGGAGAGAAGCGCTACCCACAGCAATTAGATATGGCACGGCTTTTTGAACAATAGATATAGAGACGGCTGAACAACCGCCTCGCCGCCGCGCCGGCTCATGACGACGTATTCATAACAATATAAGCTGAAACAATAAAGCCCCCGGGAGCATAATTTGCAAACTTTTTATAACGCCATCAAATTCACGCGCGCTACGGTCCACTAATTTTGGCAAATACAACATGTTTAAGCATTTAAGTTGTAAAAGACATCCATGATCAAAATATTCTTATTAATCTGCCCAAAATTAGTAAGGCAAGAAAAACATTTTCGTCATACATAGAAAACGAACACGTAGGTATAATATAAATTTAAACAGTTTTCTTTGACGAAGCCCCAATATTTCTTAAGGCTAAAGCGTTAGTTGACCGAACCTCAGCGCCGCCGCCGCCGTATATAGGCTAGTAACATGTATGTAAGACGTTAAAGCGAATGTTTAAAAATTTAAAGTGGAGTTCCCGTCGACATACATCGCGAGGCTTCCCGATAAACATCCCCGGGCGTCAGGTCGCCGGCCGGGCTGCTTTGTTTACGGTCTACGCGCCACTACGTGATCTATTATACTCAACTGCAGCTACACTACACGCCTCTTCTAACTGAAAATAACTGACTCGACGTCACTTCGTTCCACGTTGTGCATTATTCAAAATATTATAATATGTTTTGAATTAAACAGTCTTTTTATTACAAATGGTCACATTCAAAATTAAACAAAGTAGAGAAAATATTTGGAAGCGTACTTTAGTGTTGCCTAGTTGTTAAGTGTCATCAGACGAGATTTTCGTCAATATAAAAAATTAAGCCTAATATCAAAACTAGGCTACATGAAGAGGAAAATATTATAGAAATAACTTCAGGAAAAAAAAGTCAGACATCGAAAATGTTGTCTTTCGCTCCCTCCATACATTTGGTTTCGTTCAAGTGATCATACAGATCATACAGGCCTACATAATCACTCCCTTCCTTACTGTTAATCAAATATGGTGACGGAGTTAGTCTTACTCGACTTCGCTCTATCTTCGTTCACTGTGTAATAAACGTTCATATCACCAGCTTCCTGAGCACTACCTAAATCTATCCCGGGATTTCGAACAGGAAACACTCAATTTTGTAGTTCTAAATTGTCCATATTATGTGATAGCCTATTATTATCATGTCTAATAAATAATAACAATATTGCAACTACTTTTTTTAAATACTAAAAATACTAATAGTTCAACAACAATGTTCCTTAGTACATCATGTGAGTAAATACTGACATGACGAACTGTGGCTGTATAATTTCACCGGTTTTTTATCTTATTATTTTTCGTTTTCAGTCAGTTCAATTGAATAAAATTTTAATTAAAAAATGTTGCAGACAGTGCATTTTTTTTTATTGTCTTTTCTGTTTTCTGCTGTAGCTGAAGTGGAGACGAATCTATGTTCATTTACGAAGCAAAACTCGTAAGTGGCCTATTACAAAAAACGTTTTACACCGATAATAATAAAATATATATGACGGATGAACATCTTCACAATGCTCATTAGCACTCATAACTGATCCTTATAACTGTGGGCTTCGGTGGGTGTATAGTGTTGGATACAGAAAATGCAATCGTAAACTCAGATTATAATTCTAACAGTTATAATTAGGTACAGTAAATCGGCAAGCAAATATAACAAGCCACGTATCATAGAACACGAGATGGTTCAGTCGATCGCCAGCCATAGAGTCCCCTGACATTCAATACTCAAGCATAGAAGTAATAAGTACTACGCATAAAGTCCTTATACTGAAGTCACTACTCGATGGTGCGCGCGTCACTAACTCCATCGAACGCCAACCAGATGGCGTTGGTGTCCTGGATACGACTCGATTCCGACACGGCCATCCTGCTTGCACACGTCCTCGTGTGATGGTTACCCTGCAAACAAACAGTCCACGAGAAAACTCTGTTCCACTCGGTCACTCCTGACCAAACTCTTAGATTTATCGGATCAGGGAAAATAGTGAAATTTTATAACCCTACAGTTTTATTTCAACCAAAACCTTTAACTTAATCAGACACGGGAAATTACGAATAATCGAAATTACAACAATCACTAGCCTGAGCCATGTACCACAGTCGTTCGAATCACTCTTCAAAACTCTACTGAACAGAAACCGCCAAGCTTACAGAAACTCTCGAGTAAAACCTCTAACGCCACGGCTCTCCAGCCGACCAGCAATCACATTGCTCTCACACATCCAGCGCATGGATCAAAACTTCACTACGGTCTCTTCAGACCCCGACCTCCGCCAGAGTTGAACGCGCATCGCGCACCCACGGACTACTTGAGTTGCCTCAAGAGACACCGATTTCTACCGGGCTACGACTACGTAACAACCACTGGTACGGTCGAACACAATACGGCCATTAGAATCCCTTACTCGACTTTCTATTACAACTTAAGCTTTCTCATCGTCATGAAAATCATTTTCAACACCGACTGGTACATGACCCGCTGGCATCATGGAGCCGCGCGATTGGATCAGAAATTAGAGGAAGTGGATAACGGTCAGAAATTGTCATTAAACATGCAACAAAATTTCAAGCGGGTGATCGTTAATCACTACACAACATAAACTCTGTTCTGTACTGAATACTCGCGTTTGACCACTACCAGTCATAGCAACAACATTACTAACACTTTTACCACAAAATTTCGATGCAAAACTTTCTTTTACTCACGATCATTCAGCACCAGAATCATAAGTAAACCGTATGCATTCACCTTTGCGTTGTAACGTGCCCGATGGTGGTTGCACCACGCAGACATTGACACGCCGCTCGCTCCGCGCTCCGCCGTCGCTCAGCCGGTCCGCCGCCGCTGCCGCTACCACTGCCGCTACCGCTGCCGCTACCGCTGCCGCTGCCGCCGCCGCTGCCGCTACCGCCGCCGCCGCCGCTGCCGCTGACGCCGCCGCTGCCGCTGCCGCCGCCGCCGCCACTGCCGCTGCTGCTGCCGCTGCCGCCGCCGCTGCTGTTGCCACTGCCGCTGCCGCCACTCGTACACCGGACGGCTATGTGACCCAACTTGCCGCATTTGAAGCACACCAATGGCTTTGCTGCCGGCTGCTGCACTGCTTGACTCGACGATGCTGTAGGTCTTCGCCTCGTGTCTATCGGCTCGCTTCTGCACTCACTCCGCATATATCCGGTTCTTTTTAAATTCCTTCAATGTCATTCCTGACATTCCGTGTCATTTGAGATAGCCATGTTGATTGTTGATGCTTCACCTGTCAACGCCTTGCGCCGCTTGGTGGATTTTCAGAGAAACGCAAATCTGCTGTCGCACACCATGATCTTGCGTCGGTATCTGGTTTATCAGGATCGAATGCAGGTAGTTCTTCACAGTAGGCTGATTTTGATGATTGCAGCGTCTCAATCAATGCTCGCATGTTCCTGTTTTATTGTTCGAACATGGTACGCCAGATGTTTGAATCCTTGTTCTGATCCAACACCGATCCCACTTCTGATGACGGATGAACATCTTCACAATGCTCATTAGCACTCATAACTGATCCTTATAACTGTGGGCTTCGGTGGGTGTATAGTGTTGGATACAGAAAATGCAATCGTAAACTCAGATTATAATTCTAACAGTTATAATTAGGTACAGTAAATCGGCAAGCAAATATAACAAGCCACGTATCATAGAACACGAGATGGTTCAGTCGATCGCCAGCCATAGAGTCCCCTGACATTCAATACTCAAGCATAGAAGTAATAAGTACTACGCATAAAGTCCTTATACTGAAGTCACTACTCGATGGTGCGCGCGTCACTAACTCCATCGAACGCCAACCAGATGGCGTTGGTGTCCTGGATACGACTCGATTCCGACATATATTAATTCAGTAATTAAATTAAAGTCCAGTCATGCATGTTAAGCGAGGGAGGTTATGGATGCCATTGGAACCCAAATCTCCAATTCCATACACACCGAAACTTACAAATACCTACTTGGGCAAGTCGGAGGCGTTAGAAATCAATGAGGCTAACAAGAAGCAGTCGTTGCAGGAGTGCTTCTATGGCTACCTGAAAAAAAGTACTAATAAGCCTTTTGTCAGGCGAAAACAAAAACCGCACCTTTAACAGTTAGGCCATGCCGGTCTTGATGTACTCCTTCGGCATACGCAAGTAGACTAAGACGAAACTTGAGGCCCCGGATAGAAAAGTTCCTACGCTGTTACGCTGTTAACTGCATATCGAATGCCACCTGTCCATCTCGTGGAAATGGGGGTCGAGGCTTGTTAAATTCTAAGACCCTACACAACCTTAAGGTGTGCAGTCTGAGGGAAATTTCTACCAAGACGAAGTGGAGATGCATCAAGTCGCAGTGGACAAAGGACTTACCCTGCTCTCCTTGGCTAAAGATAACTGGCGCAAGTCTGTAGTACTTGATACTAATGGCCGCAGGGAAGTACGGCGGAGCAAAGAGCTTCACGGACCTTTCTACCGGGCCATTCATAGGCCCGATGGTAGATTTTCTAGCGACCGTAGCCTGGCCACGTTTCGGTGAACTATTCAGGGAAACCGAAGGAAGGACGAAGTTATAATGACGAACAACAATAAGAAATATATTGTGAAGGACGGCACGGTTGACATCTGTCGGGCATGCCACTGTCCCGGTAAATCCATCCGACATATTATCTCTGGTGGTTCTCGCTGTGCTAACGGCGAGCATTAGCACAGGCACAACCTTATTAGCTAGGATTATCGACCAGCAACTTTATCTTATATAATATCACCTTGTGGACGCAGAAGTACCGTACTACAAATATGTGTCCGACCCTGTTCTCGAAAATGCTCATGTCCACAGAATTCTACCTATATCCAACGATGATAGATACTTATTACTTCTATGTGATAGATCGATTCAATGACAGGAGTATTAGTTGCCAGTAATCCTGAAGTAGTGGTGATAGATCAAAAAGAGCGTCTCTCAATGATTATTGACATCACTGTCCCGCATGACGACATTGTGAAAACCGAGAAAGATAAAGAAATTAAATATTCTGACTTGGCACACGAGGTTGTCGCCATGTGGGATGTTTATTCAGCAGTCATTGTGCTAATAGTCGTTACGGTCACTGGCCTAATAGCCAAGACCTATATATACCTCTAAGTACCCAAATTCTTCAGGATTCCTTTTTAAATCAGTAGCCAACTTGCAATACCCATCAGATATCGTTAGACAGGTCCAACAATGTGCAACCAAATGGCAACGAAGTCCTCAAACTCATTTTCTAAAACTATGTTCAATGTTAATAATGTAAATATAGTTTAACATTTTAAAATATTTCTAGGCCTATTTTTCAATCGTCAGATAACTTATATTTGAAGAATAATTTTGACGTTTTGACAGCTTTTGTATAGAAAATATGTCAAATTGCCATATTTTTTCATCAGATAAAAGTTAACTGATGATTGAAAAATCAGCCCTAAATAAAATAAAAACGATTCAAAATTATAAGAACGTAGTAGCCCACCGGCTTGGGCATTGGGAACAGTCATAAGTATTATTATCTGATATTGAACTAAGTTATTTCGTGTACGACACGCACTTGGCTGGGAAACAAACGTGTAGAAAATTTGTAAAGCAGGGTGGGTAGGTACCTCTGATGTCTGGTCGGCTGATACTGTGGTTTTTTACAGCGTAGGTGCAGCATAATTTCCTTAATTAAGACCTAACGTATCAAGCAATTTAAAAACTAAGAAATGCGCGAGAGCTTTAATTAAAGTCGTGATCAAAGCGTCAACTCTAAGGAAGTGCACAGAAATTCAACTTGTACCGTGGTACTTGAACTTTTTTTATTGTAGCTAACGGACAGACGGACAACGAGGCCAAAAACGATTATTCTTGTTAACTTAAATTACTTAAGTGGCAATAATGTGTGAGATAATAAAGCTATCCAAGCATTCTGAAGCTATCTAGTTAACAAAGGTAGGTATACCAAGGAGTCAAAATATAGATGAGAAATACAGGTGTTTAAGATTTTGTTCCTTCTTTTAAGTACCTACTCTGTTTAACGAAATATGAATCCTGACATAGCAGACATTTCGTAATGTGCCCTAAGGAGACTGCTATCGAAAAAACGTAAACGACATGTTTAATTTAAAACCCGTAAAATGGAAAGATATTGCCTATATTTTGTCTTTTAAAAATATTTGATATTCTTTGTAGGTATAGTAACGTTTTGTAGAGAAACGTCGAGTCATCTTACGGTGAAAAGGGTATAAGGTACAGCTTGACAAAAAAGAGTGCAAAAACTGGTGGCGCCACTAGTCATACGTTATAAAGAATTAACCCACTTAATTCTCTGGCAGAACTGAGGTTTAGTATAAGTCTTATGTTTTTTAAATTATTGTTTTATTTGTATAAAGTTTATTCACGAATTCAGACACATCTAAAAAATAATAAAACACATTAAAAAACATTTACTGGACATAACTAATTTTCTAAACATTGACCGCTTACTGCAGAATTCACCTATTTGTAACTATGATCTATTTATGTTTAGGAGAGAACAATGGGACAAACCCATTGCCTCGATAGAATAGAATACCTAGTCACTTATAACTTTTGTGAGATGCCATTACATACCTAAATAAAATTATGATTTATTGAATTGAAATATATGTAATTTATGTTTATCAATTAAACATTTTTCGTGGTTTAAATGTCATTCTGACTAGATTTTAATATTCAGTTGGTAAGTAATTATACCTACAGCATAGTAGAATCTTAAATTAATGTATTCGGTACGACGCTGCCTTAGCAATGTTATCTAACAATTTACACGAAACTATCTGCGAGTTAAACATTTTTTCGATAGACTAAATAAATATTTATATATTGAATATTGATATAAGTAATTTACCAGTCATAAATGTCGTTGCCACAGTTCTACACGAAACAGAGTGAAGTAAGCTGCGAATCCCGTTCACCGCAGCTCTGGATATTTTTTATCTGTGCAGTGTTTGTAGTCTGTGCCCGCCTTTAACACCGGCACACTCATTGTGGCTATTTGTTTATTTTAACAAAAAAATATAATTTTGTATAGTAAATTAAGTGGAAATAAGTTATTAAAACGGCATTTATTGCAATAAGATTAGTAACTTACCCACTTCTAACGTAAAACATTGTTTACTTGGAGTCATTGATTTTGCTTGGTTATGTGCTGTACCTATTACAATTTGGGTAGCTGAAATAATAGGTTTTCTGCAAAATGGAGTTAGGTAAAGTAAAAAAATCCTTATCATTGAAAGAATTATCCCGGTCTCTTGGTCCAGTGAAGTTAACCAAGGTCAGAGTGTAGTGTAGCAAAGTGTGTTATTTACCAACATAAATAACAATCAATACTGCCAACCGCGGTATTTTGAACATATTATAGCCTTAGGCGGCTTAGCGGCGATTTCAGAAACTTCAATTTCAGATTTGTTATTTGCTTTCCTCTAATTTTTATTCTAGCTGTTATCGTTAAAAATAGTTTTATTTCATTGATTTTATTTGAACTTTATCACAAGCATAAGAATCTTTAGATAATTGTGTATGCCACCTTAATACATTTGTAATTTTTCAGATTATGATATCTAATTAGGGTTTTTTTTTTGACTTTTTGTTGACAGACCACAAAATGATAATATGTAAATACAAAGTTAAGGTTAGTCGGAAAAGGGTACTAATACGAAAGGGTGTTAAAGTACCCATATTAATGAATAAATTTTGTTCTACAACTTTCCCCAAAAGTCAATAGTTTAACAGAAATAGCTGTTTCAAAGATTTCTTAAAAAATACGTTAAAATCTATCTATCCTCAGCTATAATCAGCTGTGTTTACATTAGACATATTTGGGGTCACGAATTAGAAACTTCATTTTCTGAATTCGTAATTAAAATAGGGATGAAGAATTTTTGTAAAAACCACAATAATTTAATAATTTTGATTGGAAATTAAAAATTATCGAATTTTGAAATTCAAGTATAATAAATAAATAACAGTCATCAACAATACATTAAGTGACCCGCGGATTAGCACCCCCTTACCGACTAATCTTTCATAAGGCTGGTTAGATGGGAATACGATTTGTACAATTTTGAGTAAAGCAGTATTAGCTAGGTTTCGAAAGGCTTAAATAGTTGGTTTTGTACGCCATGTACTCAAATATTTTCCACATGGTGTACAAAATTAGAAATAAATAACTCATAAAAGTACATAATCAAACTGGGTATGGTCTTTTAGACCAAGTACTATGCAACTCTGCACTCCATACTTTGGTACATAAATTCAATAAATAATAAAATATGGAGTACAGATTTGCAGACTAGATTCATCAAATTATGAATAGGCCCCAGGTTACAACGAATTTTCTAATTGAAAAAGAGAGAACTTAGGTACCGATCTTCATGTTGAGGAAAGTATACAGGGTGAAAGTAAACAGTCGACAAACCGAAATGGGAGATTGTACTCATCACTATGAACAACTTTTACTATGGGACCAAACCTGAAATCGTGAAAAAAAAACAACTGTTCCCTACATTCATGTTCGCATAACTCGTCAAAATGTAGGGAACTGCAGATTTTTTTTTCGCGATTTCTGGTTTTTTCTCATAGTAAAAGTTGTTCATAGTGATGAGTACAATCTCCCATTTCGGTTTGTCGACTGTTTACTTTCACCCTGTAGAAAACTCAGGATATCAGGATCTTAAAATCTGCAGCCAAGTTTGTACACGTTATTTTTAATCACTTACTATTTTGATTTCCAGCATCACAAATGGAAGCAATCATTACTGCAGAGACCACTCCGAATCAAAAAAATGAGAAAATTGAAAAAATTTTAGTCAATATATTGCAAAGATGCAAATTTGAGGCAGAAAGTAACACCTTACAAATACCCCTTGAAGATATTGAAGACAGAGTTTTGTACTATACAGGGATACCTAAAATTACGCTCAACCAAATACTAAAGAAGAAAAATACTAGCACACATTCCATTGATTTAAACACCCATTTAATAATTTTAAAATGTTTATTTCAATTTTATGAACGTAAGGAGTTACCTACATTCAGACTTTTGTTCAAGAATGTGAAGGAATTGCTAGCAACAGTACAAGACTATGAACAATTTAAACAGGATGTGACTTTGTTGGGCCTTGATTATCAAACACTTTTCAATAACACAAAACTACTAATGGAAGACCCAAAAATAACGTTTGAAAGATATTCATATCTTAACAAAATTAAGAAGTTACGAAAAAGACAAGATTATATTTATTATATTAATGAAAGAATTATAGATAAGGATCGGAATTTTAATACCCTTTGGAAACAAAATCTACAGGCATGCGACACTGCTAGCGACGAATACATATTTTTTCATGCAATAACTAAATATGGTTTTACAAATGGTTTATTTTGCTTCAATCCAACTGAAGATGACTTTTACAAGTGGGTAGTAGATGTTTTGCTTGGGTCATTAAAGCCTTCGAGCGTCGTTGTACTGGATAATAGTCCCCTTCATGGAACATCAAAATCAAATCCCATAACCATGTTTGATACGAAATATGACATGCAAAAATGGTTACAAAAGCACAATGTGCCATGCTGTGATACTATGAATAAATCTCAGTTATATGAGCTCATCAAAAAGCATGCCGTAATACAAGAAATGTATCGAGTCGATCGAGTTATAAAAGCGAATGGTCATGAAGTATTACGATTGCCCACGCATTTCGAAAACTTGACACCCATAGAATTTATTTGGCAAGATATCAAGACGCAACTGTTTTCACCAGATGACATACATGATCAAATTTTATCAAAGTTGGCACTTATGCCGAAAGAAACTTATTATAAATACGAAAAGAGTATTGAGGAAAAAGAAAACGAAATATTGTCATTAGATACAGATATGGATAAGGTCTTAGATAACTTTCTATTAGATTTGAAAAAACGTGAAACGTGTTGAATAGTGATTGACAAGTTCAAATGTTAATTTTGGGATGACCAGTATGACGATCAGTAGACAGTATATTAGTCGAAAATAGTAAAGTTAATTTATTTTGTAAAACATGAGTTAACAATACGAGTGTGCATGTTATTTTTGTAGAAGGAGCTACATATTTTGCCATTTATGGCGTACAAAATGTATACGAATCGCATAAAAATCGCTTGAGTTAAAATAACTAAAAAATAGCAATAGAATTTGTAACTTAATTATTGAGAACTAGAAAGCTAATACAAAGATAATTAATTATCAATTTGTTTTCAAGATTGGGTGGACCTTTTTTAAAGACGCGGATTTAACATAACGGAGACATAGGTACTGCTTGCTAAAGCAGAAATAAAGCCTCGATCAGAGTTGTCGATGTTATAGATATCGCGTTCGAATAATTTCAATAGCACAACAAAATATATTACATGATAGCAATGTACAAGTTGTAATAAAATACAGCCCAATTCAGTCGTTCTTTCATTTTTCCCTTTAAATTTGCACCAAGTAGGTACCCATAAAGATTAACTGCGTAGGTACACTTGAAACACGATTGAAATGTTAAGGCACGTGACCAATTTATCGAAACAGGGTTAACGTGCATCGATATACTATTTTATTCGATTTAAATAAAACTAAAAGGACACTTAGGTAGATTTCATGTTCTTTGTATAACCACGAGCTTTGAAAAATCCTTACAAGATTCACCACCTTCAGATTTTAAAATATTATTTTGGACCTCTTCTCTCTTGCCGGACATTCTATCGGATTTAGTATGATTGCGAATGTGGAGGGCTCTATAGGTACAATTTATTCCGAATAATTACATAATGAATTAGATAAAGAACAAATTCAGCTGGTAACATTAATAATTATAAAAGGGACTCACTTCACTGGGTTCGATCCCCAATTCGGGCAAAGTGTCATTGGGTTTATCCGTTTGGAATTTCTCAGTAGAGCAGCCTAAAGTCTAGATTTGTGCCCAGTTGATGGCAATAGGCGCGCCCTCTATTACATGGGACTTAAACGTAACTGCGAAATACGGGTGTACTATACTACACCTCTGCCCAACCCTTCACGGAATACAGGCGTGATGTTGTTTTGCTCGTAAAGTGGCTCTTATTGCACCGCTGTACATTTTTTTTTGTCAGGAGATATGTGTGAGTCTAATTAATCATTAGTCTATTGTTGTACACACGGCTACACATCAAGCTATACATTCCAGTTTACACTGACCTCTCATTGTAAGGAAATCCTATACAATGCGAGATTAGCTTATACTGGAAATGTATAGCTTGATCTGTAGCCGTGTGTACATATTATGGTAAAACTTAATCAAAGTGAAACGAAAGGAATTATTATAATAATATTATTTTTCCTTTAAAACTAAAGCAAATGCTCAAATTGTTAGCCTTCGGCACGAATACAGGCTCTGCCTCTCAAAAAGATCTTTTCACCTGTTGTGCGAATCTCCATGCACTAATTTTTTCTGCTGCTTCAACAATTTTGTGGCGCATTTAAGCTAAATTTTGTGTTGATTTTAAATGAAATATTTCATATAAGCAGTCCCAGTAAAAAAAACAAGAGGGTTTAAGTACGAAGAACAAGGAGGCAACAAAATTGTGGTCAAATAATCCCACACAGGACGAGCAAAATGTGCTGGGCAACCATCTTGTTGAAACCACATTTTCTATTGCCATCAACTACTTAGTCACAAATCGAGACTCCAGCTTGCTACTGAGAAATTCCACACGGAAACACCCAATAACACTGCCCGACCTGGGGATCGAACCCAGGACTTCGCGCTCAGCAGTTGCGCTTGTTACCACTAGATCAAAGAGGCGGCCGAGGTACTTTATAAGCAAATGAGTTGAAAAAATAAATAAAAAAAAAAAAAACAAAACCCGCCTGTTTAAAAAGCGAACTAAAAAAATAAGAACTGAAAAGATGTAAACAAGACGTACTTCTAATCATCACATACATAACATAACGTAAAAGGAGAATGGATAACAGCGTACCCAGGCACTAAGTTAATTGTAGCTGTTGTTGTTATGAACCATGTCGGTATTTGTTGCCTTCGTGGAGTACCTAGTTTAATTAATCCTAAGACAGCATGCCTGAATTCACTTGGAGAAAAAAGATATACTTAGTTTCCTGACACCGTGTATAGTGAAGGACAGTACAGTTGACATTCTTTCGAGCATATCACTGTCCCGCTCCCGATGAATCCATCCGACACTTTATTTCTGGTTGTTCTCTTCTTGCTAACGGCGAGTATCTGCATAGGCACAACCTAGTAGCTAAGATTAACTCAAAAACTGAACTTCGACAAACTCTTATTGACAGACGCTATTGCGACCAGGCCCCTCTTTCCCACTGGGCACTCTGGGAAAGTGCCCAGGGCCCCACGATCGATAGTGGCCCCCTAGTTCCTGCCAGATCACCAAACAATAACGGTTTTATTTCGAAAAAATCAAACGATAATGACTGACTACAGTACTTACCTACTTACTTGATTATTAGCTTTTACATGCGCGAAGCTACTCTACTCTATTTTGTGGATTACCTATATTATTATTATCTATGCATTCTGTGACTTTAAAGAAATAAAAATAAATCTAGAACTTTGCTCATCTAATTTCTTTGTCTATTGTAACAACATAGTGTTCTGTCCAGGTCATTGGGGCCCCATTATCCTAATGTGCTCAGGGCCTCCAATAGGTTAAAGACGGCCTTGATTGTGATACTATGGAACTCCGACGTTGTGCTACTCCGACAATTATGGAACTTCGACATTTTCACAATAAAAACAAATTAAAAACTTAAGGGGATGTTTGTAAGGTTGTTTAGGTTTCCAAAACAGAGGGGTTTAAAGTAACCTAACACGAAGGGGATGACGGAAGCTAGAGTGAGCGAGCGAACGAAGCCCCCGTCATCCTCTTCGAACCTAACCTATCCGTGTCGGGGTGCCCCAAAGATAAAGAGCTCGCTTCGCTCGCTCTTGAAATTAGTCAGTTGTAGCCTGTAGGACAAGTTACAGTGTTTGGCCCAAAATCTAACCTACTTTTCAAGTAACACACATACCAAACAACTTATTACCGCCTCCGATGTCAATTTTGGGTGCCGGCAGCGCAGCGGAGGCATTCTCATAACATTATTTATTGAGTAGTGTCGAAGTTCCATAATTATCGAAGTAGCGTAATGTCGGAGTTCCATAGTGTCGCAATAGCGTCTGTCGAAAAAGAATTTTTCGAAGTTCAGTTTTTGAGTCGCTAGGATTATCCACCAGCAACATAACTATGAAATGAAGTACAACCTTGTGGACGCAGAAGTATGTGTCATAATACAAGTAAATGCCTGACCTAGTTCTCGAGAATAATCATGTCACATTGTACTGAGAGTGATCTATCATTACCAACTGGACTATTGTTGCCAATAAACCTAACACAGTGATGATAGATCGCTTAGATCGCTGCACTATGATATTTGATATCACTGTTTCGCAAGACGAGAATCTTGTGAAAGCCGAGAAGGATATAGAAATTAAATATCTTGACTTGGCACACGAGGTTGTCAGCATGTGGAATCTTGATTCAGTAATCACTGTGCCGATGATAATCTTTACTGTCAATGACCTAATGGCCAAGAGCCTCCACCAACACTTCAACAGGCTCTTGTTGGGTGGCTGAGTCTACGTTCTGATACAGAAAGCGGTTCTAATCGACACAAGTATATTTGTGAGGAGGTTCCTGTTCCTGGGGCCTTAACCGTCGTTAGTTTAGACATTGTTTCCGATGCCAGAGAATCACATTTTTTTTGTTTTTTTGTTTTATTATTTTTGTTGTATGAAATAGGAAAGTATTTAAAAAAAAATTAAGAGTGAACAAGATAATTAATCAATTTATTTATCATCTTTTAGTCCATTATATAGGGTGATAATTTGAGATGGGGCCTGAAGGGCAGCTACTACTACGTTGCAGCTACAGAAAAACGTTCAATATATCTCGGTTTTCAATATCTGTGAAAGAAGTTCGAAACATTTTCAAAAATTATGGACAGTCTCAGAACATTTTCCTGTAGCCACAACGATTAAGATAGCTGCCCTTATAACTATCACAAGTGAGTTTTTTTTTGCGTTTTCTGATTTTTCTAGTTATCCAACCTCAGTTGATCCGGAATAGTCTTTTGATCCATAGATGAATTAGGATTGATTGGCCCTTTTTTCTCGCTGACTGTAAATTTATTTCAAAATCTGTGAATGCAGATACAAATTATTCCAAAAGTTAGGGGGGTGGACTTCGAAGAACGTTTTCCTGTAGCTACAATGGTTACGGTAGCTGCCCTTCGTGCCCCATCTCAAATTACCACCCTGTAAATATATTATGTGATTGTGGGCTTTTAATAATACTACTTAGGATGTGGTCTCATCCGTGAACCGAAGGCTGGCCTCTACTTTGGTCAAAGGATTAGCATTGCCATACAACGTGGCAATGATGCCAGCCTTCTGGGCACGTTACCAGTCGACAGCGATGCGGAGGAATATTTTGATGCCCTATTTTAGTTTATAGTTTTATTAGGATACATTTTTCTTTATTTGTAGGTATAAACTTTTATTTGTAATTATGTAAACATTGTTTGTGTAAATATTGTAGAGATAATGAGATAAAATAATTTATATGTACCTATATAGGGTAACTGGTAATTAGTGACCGATAATTTAACACACGATTTCACTCATGATAACAAACAACTTTCCCAAAGAAACATTATTTATGAAACAAAAAAAATGTATTTCCATATTACGAGCCGCGTCCATTCCGAAACGGTTTATTAATATACTAGCTGTGCCCGCGACTCCGTCCGCGTGGAAGTCGGGAAACAACATTGTGTCGCAGCAACTAAATAATCCATTTATTATAATAATAGACAAAGGTGTCCCACTAAGACACTTATATCTTTTGAACCATTTCTTTATGTAGAGTTTCAGCTCCTCTTGATTGACCGTAAAGATTCATAAAACCGTAATACTAAAAACGTGTTGCTTATTTCTATACATTTCCTTGCTAAAATGGATTATAATTGAATAAGTATTGATACTTTTATTGAAGATGTAACAAAACCATATCGCGATACAAAAATAGCTACAATGCCGTCTTGTTACAATCTGCGAACTAAATTATGATTTCATTCGAGGTGTGGTAGGTATAGAAAAGAACTTCAAATATTTAAAAAAAAAACTTATAGAAGACTTCATTTAATTTTAATAAGTTATAAATAGGTAGGTACTGCTTTCAAAAAGTCTGATCTGGAAATCGAACCAACACAAACGCGAAAAAACATCATCTATATTTTTATTTCACCAATCGATATGATCGCTCCAATAAACATAGTGCCTGAAATTGATGGAAGACCATAAAAACTAACATTAAGTACCTACCTAACTTAGGTACATATCAATTCAAACACTTATTTGTTGTTACTTCTTATTTCTTGCACTTCCTTCAATTTAAGACAGTGTGTTTGTTGGAGAGATTTGATCCTTATTATTGACCTTATAGATATCTATCAACAGGTGCCATAATATAATACCGGATGGTACATAAAGCTTTGTCAGTTCGATTCCCGGTTCAGGCAAAAAAATCAGTAAAAGGTAATTTCTTACTTTAAAAAAAAGTGAAATGAAGTTTCCTTTGAGTGAAATTTGCTATTTTTAATATTTAAAGTACTTTCCCTCCATGGCCACGTCTTTGGAACATTACCTAAAGCTTAAAAAAACTCAATTAAATAAACTTAATAACACGACGGCGACAGGCTTTGAATAGTTCTGACAATATAGAACAAAATAAAATAAAATGTAGAAAAACATTCCAAAAAGTGCATTGAGTAGATAGAATGATTACGAAATACTAAATTTCAACGAAAGGACTGGGTGAGCGCTTTCCTTGCAAATAATCATGGCCACCGATTTCAATTTCAATTTGGACCTTATTTTCGGCATCAGCATTCCCAAAAAGTATGAACATTCAATGAATAAAAATCCTACTATTAGTCCACATTATGAATTAATTTTATTGTGAACAACAATAAGAAATTGACCTAATAAATTCTAAATAACAATATCTTCGTTTTTTTTTGTAAAAGCTTAGTTCCTTCTTCATAAGGATAGCATTTCATTAGACCTTTCGTAGACTGAGAATAGGTACCAATTCAACAATGAATATTAGGTAATTTGTGGATTTATTCGTAGTAAAATATTTCCTCGCAACATTATTTGATACACGTAACGCCATCTATTGAAAATAAACTAATACATGCTAAGTTCTTCTAGAAAACTTAAAATTCGCATAACTTTTGATTGCGTGAACCGATTGCGATGAAACAAAAAACATATGTTACTTGGAGATAAGCACAATATATGTTTATAAAAGTCAACAGCATTGGGTCAGTTGTTTTTACGTGATGCTTGAACAAACAAACAGATAAACAGACAAACCAACAAACAGAAGAAACAAAATACAAAAATGTTAAAAATGGGTTCTTTTGGTTATTTTTAACACCTCAACCATGTTTTTTCAAAATATTTGCTATGTACAGATACGCAAAGTCTACAGATTTGATAAATGTATGGAAGATATTGATTATTTGCATATCTTTTGAATGCGTGAACCGATTGCGATGAAACAAAAAAAATATGTTACTTGGAGATAAGCACAATATATGTTTATAAAAGTCAACAGCATTGGGTCAGCCCTGTTTACGTGATGCTTGCATAAACATGCAAACATACGTTTAATCTTTACTTCCCTAGATGGCGTTGGCGTCGAATTAGATCGCGCTATGGTTTCGTTACCGCGCGATTTATAAGTTCTAGACAAAAATTTCCTAGTTACTTCTAAACCCCGATTTTATTATATGTATAGATTTTAAATGAAAAAAATAAAATAAATTTTCTTTGGGAAAGTTGTTTGTTATCATGAGTACAATCATGTATTGTGTTAAAGTCACAGAACAGATAAAAGACGTGTTAAAGTATCGGTCACTAATTACCAGTCACCCTATATACTGCTGCAGCTGCGTCAGTTTTGAGATTCGGAGTTATATTCTGGGGTAACTGTTCTGAGAGGGAGAGGATATTCAAAGCCCAAAAACGTTGCATAAGAGCAATGACTAGTCTTAATAATACCGACAGTTGTGCACCTGTGTTCAAGTCTCTAAAACTACTCACCTTTCCGTCTTTATACATACTTGAAGTTGCAATATTTGTTAGAACAAACATACACCTCTTTACCCTAATGGACGATATTAGAACACGTCCGGTACCTGTTAGATCGCAGTACAAAAATCTAATGTTTACAGGTAAACACAAAACAGCATTATTAAGAAAAAGCTTACTATCAATGGGGCCCATCATCTATAATAAAATACCTTATTCCTGGAAAGAAGAATCATTAACTATATTTAAAAAGAGGCTAAGATCCTTACTAATAGATAAATGCTACTATTCTATACAAGACTTTTTGAATGATAAGAGTTTATAATGTTACATTAATTTATTATTTTTGGTTAAATCTCATAATGTATAATTGAGTAGATACCCATATTTGTTTATTTTATTATTTCTACCGTACTTTTGCATGCCGTAAGGTAGAGTGTGTTGGAACTACTTTTACAATGTTTACACCTTATTTTGTACCCACATTCATTGCAAAATAAATGATTTCTGATGATTTCTGATTTCTGATACAATGAATGAACTACCTATATTAGTTCAAAATTATAATATAACTGATACGTCCAAACAGCAAATACACTAATATGTTAAACTACATGAATCATTTAATTCAAAAACTTAATCAGAGACCTATCTCTTAAGTTCAAATGTATGGCCATGGCCAGGTGGTTCAGACATCGCTGGCACCCCTTTGGACGTAAATACCTTTATGCAAAATAAATAATGAAGTAGGACGGACAGTTTGCTGACGTGCGGTTAATTGTTACAAAACGTGTTTAATTTTCATTTGCTGTTGGCATTGTCAGCGGTAAACGACAACGGGCGCGATGTCGAAACGCCCGAGGCGATTTAATCGATTTGAGAGGATCTATTTGTTATAGTCCAACAATTTGTATTTAAATACAGCTTGTGTTAATTAGGGACCTTAAAGTCAAACGTAAATAAGAAAATGTTCACTGAAAATACTTTAAGGCTCGAAGGGAAACCAGTGGTGCCTGCCTTGTGGTAAAATTCACCTACATAACGTCCTTTAGTAAGAATTTTAGCATCTACCTACCAGTAATATACTAGAAAATTTATGTAATGTAGAACCAGTAAAATACAAAATTCGACACGTTACCTACCTATCTAATTTGTAAAAGAGCAGAGAATATAAGTGCTCTCTTAACATCAGACAATTTCGTGGAAATGCTTGTCAAACTATTCCATGAAGCTAGGTACGTTGATTTTAATAAGTTACCTAACTAATTACATAGGTATATTATTAAATTTTATATTCTATCTGAAGTACCAATATGTAGACACAAGTACCTATAAGTAGGTATAAATATAACGTAGGGTCCTGTTTTGAATTCATAACAGCGATAAATTAATAAACATTATAACAAACCTACACGAGAGCCAATAAAATGCAATAGGCACCTACCACACAACACACGGTAGGTACTATAAAACAATAAAAAAGCAAGCAAGCGATTGCAGCATATTATTTGTTACTCAGCTGTGTCGCTTAGGGCTTTGTTTATTCAATAACGGGGCAAACAGGACATGCAATATTTTGCTAATAAATATACATTCATGATTCACCTGCAACTATTAGAGCTAGCGCGCACGGGTGACTTTTGTCACCGTGACAATTTCATCACTCTTATAAAATCTAAGAGTATGTATGGAGACAAGAGATGTCAGCTTCCTAGATGGAGCCCGCTAGGGCCAGGGCCTGCCAGGGTTGCGGAATTTGTTCGAAAGAGTTACCGCGGCCCTGGTACGCAAAGGGCATTAGGAGGAACACAGAGGGGTTTTAGTTAGTAAGAGTCTGACACTCCCTTCCGCTCCGACCAGAGCGGAAGGAGTCATAATTATGATGATTGCACATACATTTTTTTTTTAAATTTGTATAAATGTACCCAGTTATCATGTCGTAACACACTCACCAATGGACTTGAAAGAATGACAAGATTTTCAAGGTGACAAAAGCCACCCGTGCGCGATTTTTTAAGAGTGATGAAATAGGTCACGGTGGCAAAAGTCACCCGTGCGTAAGGTACTGAATGTTTTTTTGAAGGAGCTCCTCGCTCTCTGTCTTCCTCGCGGATCATATGATTTGCAAGGTTAAGCTGCGCTTGCCGCTGTCAGTCTGTGGATGGGTGACCATTCGCTACACATCTAGACCCCTCTGTGCCTCGGAGAGCGTCGTTAAACCGTCGCTCCCGGGTGTCATACTATGACAGTCGTTGCGGGTAGTCAGTAGCCCGAAAGTCTAACAACCGATCTAACCTTAGGATTTCGGCATTGCCCAGTAACTGAGTTGTGGAAGTCTGATTGCAGTCGCTCCGTGTCTCCACATTGGTCAGAGTAGAAGCTGACCCCCACAAAGTTGGTTAAAAGCTAGGCAGAAAGGTACTGAATTTTCATTTAATTTTTCACTACTCATGTTCCACCTCTCCAAGCGGTAAACAAAGTTATGAGTTAATCTACGACTATAGTGAAAAGTGACGTCACAGATATTTCATTATGAACGCGAGACTGTTAGGTGCTATTAGCATGCACTGCGTCCTACATCCTACGTACGAACAATTAACGGCTAATAAACTTTGTTACTTATGTACTGCAATGCGTTTATGCAGAACCATGCTCGTGAAAAGTATAATAAGTGAACAGCCTGATAAGGTTACTCAGAAATCGTCCATAAAATATATTGCACCGTAACTATAACTAAATGGAAAGCAATGTTTGCATTTGTCTACCTAAGCGACTATTATAAGTATTACGTATGTGTTACCGCAAAGAATAAAGGTACAGATTTCTGAGAACATTCAAAGAAAGCAGATCCAAATCTAACAGAGTTCCGAGAATGACGACTAGGTAGGTATTATCTAATGTAATTCCAAATTAGATCCCCACTTAAATCTTTTGAATATTGGGTTTTCGTAACTAATCACAATCAGATAGTGATATGAAAAGAGTAAAGCCCGATTCTAGGTACCTAGTCGTCAATATTGGTCCCTCTAATCTCTTTTCCCAAGTTCTATAAGAGAGGTAATGAGCACAATACAGTAAAATACTGTTTCAAAGATTTTAGATTGCGATATTAATAGGATAACCTCCGGTTTCTGAATTGAGAATTCTAGGATAAGCAGTACCTACTTAATTAACATTTGAGTACGGAGTTGTGAAAAAAATTACGGATTTCAAAGATTTTTTTTGACAACTCCGTACTCAAATATTACTTAAGTATTGCTTATCCCGAATTCTCAATTCAGAAACCGGAGTTAATATGATATAATCAAAATAATTTGTTTCAAGAGCCTTTTAACTCGATTTTTCGCGATTTGTTTCAACGGGGATATAGCTCAGTGGCAGAGCAATCGACTGCAGATCGATAGGTCCCCGGTTCAAATCCGGGTGTCCCCTATAGATGTTTCTACCTTTTGTTTTATAACAATATAAAAATAAAAATGTTGTCTTGCAATAGGGTAACTCACGAGTCAATGGACAGTTAAGCGAATTTAAACTTTTCTTTTTTTTTTACTCCAGTATTACAAAAATGCAGGACATACCATAAAAATAAATCAATAGTTGGAAAGTAGATCTCTCTATTTCATGTTGTTATAACACAATATTATAACGTACAATATATTTAAAATAATATTTTTTTAAAAGTGCCAAAAAACACAGTTATTGGACAGCATTTGCAGTCAATTGGACATTTATTTGAGTCATTGGACAGAATTTACGATGGCGTTAATTGATTTTAAAATGCTCTTTTACTAACTAAAAACAAATCTAAATTAGGTTTTTGTCACTAGACAACTTTAAAAATAATAAACTGAACCAAAGTCAAGTGTTTTATACAGAAATATTGGAAAAACACTAACAACCTCTTACTCTCTGTACTCATCATTATGAACAACTTTTACTATGGGACCAAACCTGAAATCGTGAAAAAAAAACAGCTGTCCCCTACATTTTGACGAGTTATGCGAACATAGTGTTCAGGATGTTTTATTTTAAAATGAAGAGTGGATTTAGGAATACTTCCTTACTATGTACTTAGTACTGTACTATGTACTTAGGTACTTCCACGCAATTTCACGAATTTTTCCGCCATTTCGAACTTCCTGCAAAGCTTTACGTAAGCTCTCAGAACTGTAAGGTTCTTTTTTTTTAATTTTAGGCATCTTGTCTTGTCTATCTATTTCTGCAACCAATCATTGGACATACATTAGACAGTCATTGGACAGTAGCGTCCAATGACTGAATATAAACGTAAATGATAGTCATTGGACAGTGTCCAATGACTGCTAAATAAGCTAGCAGAAGAGTAAGATTTTTTTATAAGTTTTTTATAACTTAAACACACACGAAGAAAGCATAAAATTGAAAAAAAAAAGTTTCTTTCAATACTAGTAATTGGACAAGATGTCCAATCACTAAATCACTAAATATATTCACTTACAGTCCTTGGACATGGGATAATATAATCTCAAATTACAAAACATTAAGATTACGTTTTGAAATAACGTGTAAAACAATATAAGCTACCATATATTTAATGCAGTTTGTCCCAAACAATCAAAAAACAAGATTTTTTTACTATTTTGTCAGTCCTTGTCCTTAACAAATTTATTTATTTTTGACGAGAATTTGACACTGCGTCGCGACCACTACATTAATATTTTTTAACTGCCAATTTCGGCATCTATTGGTTATTTCAAATATTAAGATCGACTTTGGAGACACGTAAGATAAATAACACTTGCTTGAATGCTTCAAACATCGCTTGTAGTTCTTATAAAATCTGTAAAAGAGTGAAGTGTCCATTCACTAGTCGCGTCCAATAACTAGTGAACTACCCTATGCATTATTGATTATTGATATCATTATATTACCTTTTATTATCTCTTTAGATTTTCCCACCTGATTAATTTTCATTGTTTAGGTAATTAATTATCGTCCGTAAAATTAACACCCGATAATTCAGTTGTACTGAATTCAGTCCAACTGAATTGAAACAAACATGGCTAGTAAATAAACGAGACAAGTTTTGACAAATATTTTTTATTTGATTTTTACGAATGCACAGGTAAGTCTAGCGGGAATAAAAATATTGCAATAAAACTACTAACATTACAACACGCTACCTAGAAAAGGTAATAAATGTTGGTAGGTATACTTTAGGTGACTTTGATGTTAGTTTTTTCATATAATAAACTTTTGGTAAAACAACTAAGTTCTTTGTTTTTGACTTCAAAGGTAATTTGCTGGCGTACAGTTCCAATGTGGACAATTTCACCTAATCATAGTGTGATTTAGTGTTAGGTAGACAAAAGGTCCTCTTAATGACCAACGCCGCGTATCTGCGTTGGTTCCATTGTTTATCTATTGTGTCTATGTTTCCGGTAATTGATCAGTTTACCTGATCAATTACCGGAACAAATGTAATAATGTGCGTGACTGACCGCAGTTAACTCGAAAATTGTCTCGACAATTCGGATTTGTTAGAAATCCTCGCAAAAACCGACAGCTTAAAATTTACATGAAAAGTACGTGGCTAAGCGTTGTGGCGCCGAGGACGTGTTTTTACCTTGGGCTTTAACTGCTCACTCTTTATTCAAAATTGGCTTCGAGGCTTATTGGATAAAGATATTATAAAATGTTGTTTCGAGGGGTTGGGATCAAATGTTTCTTTGTACATGTTTACTAATAAGTTAAAGGGGTTCCGTGGTAAGCACCTTCCCTAGACGCAGTTAATGATCTGCCAGTGAAGAAAATGTTTTGCAACTGTTTAACTACCAAGCTAGCTAGCTCACGTAGTAGGTAATTTAGATGTGGTTTACGAAATGATTTTCAGGATATGAAATTATTGGGTTTACTGATCGAAATTTACGAGTTTCAGGTTGTAAGGTATTTGAGAGTGAATTAAAACAAATCATTCTTATAAATAACACCTACTGACAATGATTTTTGGTCCGTAAGTGTGAACTTATCCATTTAAATGGGAATTTAATGTAAATACAAAGTCGAAGAAAGCAGTTCAGGTAGGTTTAGGTAGGGTGGCCAGGCCAGATTTCTCATTTTAAGGGGCATCCCTTAAAATGAGAAATCTGGAAATCTTTTTACATAATCAAGCTAAATCCCGTGCGGGGCCAATCTACACCAGTAGTAGATCATGTGGTTTTAAGGAATTACACGAATTCGTTTACACCCTGTATTTAAGAGCAATTTTTATTTACATATGTAGGTATGACCAAGGTATGACAGAGACGCTTCCTGGGGGTCTAATAAACGCCGCGTTTAGTGTAACATATTTCGTTTCATATTCGTAATCATGACTGCAAATAGACTGCACATCCAGTCGCAACTGTAATCTATGCTACTGTCAATTACAAGGGGCATCCCTTAAAATGAGAAATCTGGCCTGGCCACCAAACGTTAAAAATACTGGATTCAGGGTCAAAATAAGGGACAATCCCTTTTTTATATTAACAAAGTCAGATAAGCACTCAAGTACTCAAGTACTACGGTAGGTACGCGGCGGTGTGCACCGTGCTGCGCTTCCGCGTGCCAGAATATTCTGAATAATAAAAATATGGGACAATATAACTTATGAATTTTACTTTAATACGAGACCTATAGAACCCGAGTTTCCCTTAACAGTCGCTACATCTGTAGAAACCAAAAATTATGGTCCTTAAGAGTATTTGGTAGGTTTACGTTACCTACTGTTCCGTATTAGTTTCGCCAAATTAATAACGGGGCCATTCATAGCTGAAACGGGACGTCCCTTAAAATACGGGACATCTGGTTACCATAGGCAGGTATAGGAGACAAATGGAAGGTATTTAAGTTTGTTGGTGGTTGGTGCCGTCTGTGAGCTTGCGTGACGTTCTCCCGAATGAAACTATCGCATGACTTCCATAGCTCATAAACTTTGGGTTTATGAATGTCTTGGAAAAACTTTCTGTTTGGTAAAACTTTTGTTATGACGATAGTATAAACCTGTGTAGAACATAATAATATACATATGTACCTATTTTAGGGATGTACCTACCATTAGAATGTGCATTTATCTACGCACTAAGGATGACATGCCGTAATTTATAGTTTAGTTTAGAAAGTTGTGACAGGATTTTTTTCTTGGAAGATATTTTGGAATTATGAAACACTAGCAACCCGCCCCGGCTTCGCACGTGTACGTTTTATAGCTTTAAACCTTTCCCTTGAATCACTCTATCTATTTAAAAAAACCGCATCAAAATCCGTTGCGTAGTTTTAAAGATCTAAGCATACATAGGGACAGACAGCGGGAAGCGACTTTGTTTTATATAAGTCGCGCGCAGAAGGTTTGCCGATGACTGCCCCTCCCCCTACACCGATCGCTACCCGCGCTCGTCTGGCATACCTACTAATGCCAGACGAGCGCGGGTAGCGGTCGGTGTAGTGGGAGGGGCAGTCATCGGCAAACCTTCTGCGCGCGACTAGTACTTACTATACTACTACTATGTAGTGATAAACTTCTTACGAATAAAGGTTTTATGAAAAATATGAGATAGTAAGTTAATTAACTGATCTATTTAGGAGCAACTTTTAGTTACATAGGTAGGTATGCCAGAGGCGCTTCCTTGTGGCTAATAACGCCGCGTTTAGTGAAACATATTTCGTTTTATATTCGTAATCATGACTGCAAGTAGACTGCAAATCCAGTCGCATCTGTAATCTACAACTGTCAAATGCAGCTTGAAGGCAATTAGAATGTAGCAGTGGCGAAGGGTGAATTTTCGACGCCGGATACTAAATGTTACAAAGACAAAAAGTCAATGGACAACATAGTCCTAGTGTCAAAATGTACAAATTGCCTAGTGCCAGAATGTAATTTTGCCCAAATGCCGCTATGATAGAATGCATTAAAGCTGTAATGTTCAATTGTACAAATTGCCTAGTGCCAAAATGTCATTTTGCCCAAATGCCGCTATGATAGAATACATTAAAGCCGTAATGTATATAATTGGTATAAGGTAAAAATGTCATATGTACAGTCACGTGCATAAAAATATATCTATACCTATGCACATCCCGCCTGCACTTTGGGACCTTGTTAATAAGTTAGTAAGATTTCATTCAAAATTATACTGGCTGGAGATAAATTTGTTTAATATGACAGGGTTCCACAGTGTATTTATTAATGCACGGATTGTCAGACTGAGCTATCTGCTCTGAGCTATTGTTTAAATAATGCCCAGGTTTGCGGGTTCGAATCCTGCCTGTGTGACAATTGGACATCGATGCATTTTGGCACAATTATGTTTTATCTTTTGTACATTTTGACAATCTAACAATTAGACCCTTACGCATTATATCACAATTATTTTTTGTCATTTGCACATTCATATACATTATGACTTTTGTACATTTTGACACTAGGACTATGTTGCCCATTGACTTTTTGTCTTTGTAACATTTAGTATCCGGCGTCGAATTTTCTTAAAAGGGAAGCCGGACCAATTAATTTGTTTAAATGATAATTGAAAATAATAGATACTAGTATTTGCCATATTTCGAAAGGGAAGCCGGTATGAATCGAGTTGTATAGAGCCTTCGCCACTGGAATGTAGTCAGTGCAACTGCGTGACAATTGCCGACTGGTTATGCAGCCCACTTGCAGTTGTTCTGGGGCTACATTAGCGGGTGAAGATTCGTGTCGCGTTGGCGCGCTAAAACATCGTGTACGGGCATACGTGATGTTCTTGTCTACATTAGGCGGGCGAAGATTCATCGTGCCGGATTGTGTTGTTCTCTGTTGTGCGGTCGAGACGTAGGCTGCAATTCAAAATGGAGGAAGTAGTGGCGTTGCATTATATGTCGGTAAATTATTATTTATTACAATTTTACGAGTATCAGTTATAAAATAATATGAAAAAGAGACGTAGGTGTAGCCACCCAAGCGAATATTGTCGCGACAAATCCCTTTGATGCGCGCCTGTTTACCGGCAGTGCCCCGATAGTAGGTACATCGTCTTCGCCCGAATACTACGCGTTGCAACGATCTACCCGGCCACACTCATGGCGTTAACACGAATATTCGCCGTAGCCCGCTAATGTAGTCCAAGCATTATGAATACGAATATGAAACGAAATATGTTTCACCAAACGCGGTTTATAAGCCCTCCTGTAGCACCTGTTTGACTTTTACGATGTTTATGATGATTATGATATTTGAAGGCAACAGACGTTAAGACAATTTATTAAATAAAAAAGCCCAACCTGCAAAACAGACGTTAAAACAAATTCTTAAATAAAAAATGCCTTACCTACAAAAGCCTTTTAATAGGGCCATTATTGATAGAAATGATATTTGGCATTAGCTGTTTTACGTATCCATGAGAGTAACCTTATGCGATGCTTATGTAGAATCTGAATCAAGAACTTGTCGAAGTACTTTCGTTATAGTTACTTAGGTACAGATTATTTCAAGTCTTCAGTCTTGTTTCAAGTTATTATAGACAGTTATCAGACATTTCGTCAATAAACACGTAGATAATAATGGAATAGACAATTGTATTATTGTTGATAGTTCCGGTAGTTTTATCATATTATTTAACTAATTCTACACCCTTTTAAAAATGAATTGCAAACATTAATACTCAACTTTACTAATAATACTTTGCGCGGAAATTCTCGGCGTTAACCATTTCATATAAAGAGATTGTTCAACAGAAAAAGTTGGCAAATTTGTCTCGCCCGGGGCACACATTATCTCTGCTCATATATATTACATTATAAATGGATGTGATTTAACAGAAGCCGCTGTGACTGTTAAAGAAAGAATACCTGCCTTTGTTAACTTCTTTTATCTATAAAATTTGAATTCAAAGAAGAGGCATGTTGTTTAGAATAGCTGAAAGAAACCGTAGAGTTTAGGGAAGGGCCTAAGATACAGAATGCTACAGCTAAAAACAATGCTCTCATATTTCCAGTTACTGCCAAAAATGCAATCATCAACATTTTTACCTTTTTGTGACTCAATGTTGTTATTTATGTGGTAACGCATTGGTTTTTTCCGTTTTTTCCAATATTCGTAAAAATATATTGCAATAAAATTATTTTATTTTATGACCTGATATAAATAAGTTACAGAACATAAATATTTACACAATACAGTAAATGTGTTAATCTAATCTAGTTTGTCCGACTTTCAATATTTACGGAAGGATCTATTTCATCAATCTATTTTTTCTTGGGAGAGCGGCATATCCTTCTGCAAGCATAGGAACTAGCCTGCAGTTGTTTTAATGTACTCAGTCAGATACTTTAAGCTATAGATTAAAATTTAAACTTTAACATTTAAATTTCATTCAACTTATCACCTCTTGTTGGTACCTACCTATCTATAAATCATATTGTTAAAATTTCAGAGTAATAAAACGTTATGTTTATATTTCTGAGTAAATTAAAGTCAAGGCGGATCGCCGCACATTTTTAATAATCTCACTTAGGTACATGGCATAGAGTCTTACTTCATCATGCTGCTGCCAGGCGAAAACAGTCCAAAGACATGGCTTTTTTTAACGGTAAGATAATTTCACAACTTTGCTTACGTGTTCCGTTTCAAGACATATCTTCGTCCCTGTCTGTATTCAGGACTCATCCTCAATTCTTACTTACAGATATTAGTATCAACGATTATCGCATTTAGTGAATCAACTGGAGGCAAAAAGAGTAAGTTAATAATTATGACATGAGCCATTTTGATATGCTTTTATGTAGAATTCAGCTTTTGAAACAACCCCGTTGTATATTTTTAGTTGATATTAAACTTGGGTTTGACTTAACACAAGGGAGCAATGGATCTCCATCACTTCGCATTCGAGATTTCGAAGGTATACTTTTCCAGTGGATATGACTGGTAAACTAATTACATCAGTGATGATTACACGAATTCTTTTATTCTAGGTTCAGCGGAATATAATCCGAGAGCTGTGCCCGATGTGAGCAGTAGCGACAGTAGTAGTAGTAGTATTATTAAAGAAAAAAACGGTCCGCCAACATATTCGAGTGAAAGTGAAGCTAAACAAGCAAAAAAAGATATATCCAGCAAAGAACCAGCCAAGTCTTCGAAGAATAGTGGCACCGATGAGGATGTCGACGATAAATCCTGTAATTTAACTTTTTTTATTACTTTAATCGTGAAAACAATGGTGTCAAGTGGCCGTTGACTTCAACACAACGCTAACAAACTAGAAAAAGACTTTTTATAAAAAATGCAAAAAAAACTTTGCCGAGTTTGCAGTAAAAACAAATATATGAAATGTTCACAAAGACTAAACTCTAATAATAAATCTCTAACAAAGCATGAAGGGGTGGATTTCAAAAAGTAGGTAGCTTATCTTATTTAATTTACAGCAGATTCTGGTGATGATGATAAACTACGAATCACGAGGGGCTTAAAAGTCATTGATTTTGACGCGGAAGAAGGTACTTAGACTTTTATATTATTTTATATTACAAAATGTCATGTCATTTGCATTATCAATCTCATCAATAGCATAGCCAAATCACTAACACAAGGGTAGTTATTTCAGTAGAGACAGTAAATGTAAAGTCTTCTGAGTTTTAAGGTCCTTTATTCAATTACAAAGTAATATGTTTTTAATAGAGTGCCGATAGAGTAGAAAAGAAAATAGTAGTGTGTATAACCGTATTCTTAAGAACTGAAGTTAAGTTATTTGACTGTGGCAGAGTGTTAACATGATAAAAGTTACGGCGTAGTAGCACCTACATATTCTACTACATTATTCTTGATATCCCTCTGTATATGTGCCCCCTTCACAAACTTCGAAAACGTGTATCTCCTCTATGTTCTTCATCGTTTTTATTATTTTTCACATACCGTGTTCTTTCTATACTTTCTTTAAAATAATACCAAGATGTTGTACATTATTAATGGTAGTCAAAGACCCTACTCTGTCTTTTACTTTTATTGTGTTTTATTTAACATTTGTATTTTCTAGTATTATGATTTATGTAATTGTGCTTGAGTGTTCTGTTTTCTTTTATGTACCAAATAAATGTCTTATCTATCTATCTACTGACAAACCTACCAATGTAAACTGAGTTTCAATTTCATCTTTCTTAACATTGTGTTGATGTCGTCATCATTTCCTTCTTTAAATATACTAGAAGCCCACGGAAAGACTTGGGCCTTCTAAAATACCTCTTCAATGAACAGCCAAAAGGGAATATTGCTATGATAATTAATCATCACGCTCGTTAATTCCCATCGTGATCTTGTTATTGGCGTACAGAAGGACGCGGCTACCCATCCTCTTGACAGCCGCTAGTCGTCTTTAATAACACTTACGGGAAGTGGGGGTCTATGCTTTTGAATTATTTGATGGCCTTTCCTTCATGAGTTTGAGATTATCACTTAAAAATGTTTTTTTGCAGAAAGCCCTAAGGTACATGGAAGATACCAAAAGAATTCGGAGTCAGATAAAACATCTGATGGTTAGTAAAATTATGTACCTATAGGTACAGGTTGTAAACGAATTCGTGTAATTCTTTAAAACCGCATGATCTATTATTGGTACAGATAAAGCAAAAAAATACCTTTTTTTTTCTTTCGGTATTGGTAAGTATCTAAGCCACCTCAAGAGTATTATATTACTTATTGTATTAAAAATATATTTTCTAATTATTTTATTTGTGTTAATACATTTTGATGCCACGCCTAAGTGAATGAAAGCACGGCGACACAGCTAGCGGGCGGGCATGACTAGCGCAATATCACTCCGTACGGTTAGCTAACTCGGGGCGCTAAAATGACTCGGAAACAGAACACCACGTTTTTTTTAAATTATTTTTTCTCAAATATAATAGGTACTCATGCTAGGTCAATCAGTGTCACCAGTAGATCACGTGGTTTGAAGGAATTACACTAATTCGTTTATACCCTGTATTTATCTCTCTACTTATAACTTTCCCTTTCTGTATAAAAGTAAAAATTTATGAATCTTTACATACGGTACAAAGTAAGGTTTGTTGTACCCGAATTATAAAACTGGCATCGATTATTGTCATTGATTGTGTTCTAGTAGTTTCTAACGCGGCGTGTTACCTAGGCGGTTCAAAGCGAACGCGATTACGAAGCGATCCGATGCGGTGACACGCGAATTCAATGCGATGCGGTGCGAAGCGGCGGCTTTGTCCTACGAGCTCGCGAACCACCCGCCGCGCGCCGCCTCCGTGCCTCCGTTCAGTAGCACTGTACGGCACCGCATAAAGTTTACGCGAAAATATCAAGCCAACTGATCGCGTACGCTTCGTTTCGCGCCGCGCCGCACCGCACTTCACCTGAGTTTCACCTTCAATAGGTACCGACTGTTTGTTGTTTTCGTGTCGCGCCGCGCCGCTTCGCGTTCGCTTCTAGATCGCTCATGTAGGACGCCGCGTAACATTGCGCTAAAGCACATGTTTTCGCTAATTCTTATATCCACTTTTAGCCAAATGTCATTAAATGTTACTAGATCACTCAACCGTACCGTACCGTGTACCGTGTGGTGCTGGACGTAAAGAACAGCACTACCCCATCTCTTCCCATGGGTGTCGTAAAAGGCGAAGGGATTCACTAGTCACTAGAGGATGGGCAGCAGCGTTCTCTGAGTACTTTAACAACCATACTGCGATCGCCAACCCGCCTGCAAAGCGTGGCGATTATTGCAACCCCTGACGTCTACCGTTAGCTATCCTGTAATCGTGAGGCTAGCAAACTAATATTTATCTTTTACAGAATCTCGTCGTCGCTACAAAAGACATATTGGCAGATTTGGTTATAGAAAAGGGAAAATAAGTGTGTAATTACAAACAAGCTGTGGAAGAATCAATAAAGTACCAGTTGAAATCATTTTTTATTTTTGGTAATACACATAGTTATGTCTTATGCCGCTAACACCCTCTGGTTGTAAGACTAGCCTAAAGCTTAGAAAAAAGCGATGTCATCGTAATAATATTACATGTACCTACATAATTATTATGTACCTTAATAAAAGTTAAATGATTCATGAGGCCGAGATGAAGCAAACGTTGCGGAAGCGCTTCTTTAAAAAGTACTGAAAAGTCTTTTGTGGGGCAGAAAAAGGTCGCGCCTTTAACGGCTGGGTCATTGGGTCTTGATGTACTCCTTTGGCGTATGCCAAAGGAGACTTGGGTATCCAAGTGAACTCAGACAGATCTTGATGCCCTGGACAGTAGAGTTCGTGTACTGTTGCCTGTACATCCGATGCATCACCCGCATTCTTTTTTTCGGGAGTCGAGGCTTCTTAAACGCTAAGACCCAACACAGCCGCGAAGTGGTAAGTCTCAGGGAGTATTTTCTTCAAACTAAAATGGGGATGCACCGAGATCTGGTCACTGTGGACAACGGACTCACCCCGCTCTCCTTGGCTTAAGAGCACTGGTGCAACTAGTACTTAGTACCAATGATCGTGAGGACGTAGGGCAAAGCAAGGAGCTACATGAGCGCTTCTATCGGGCCCTTCATGGACCCGATGTTGACGTTTTAGCGTCCGTATCTTGGCTTCAATATACGGCTTGGGGAAACCGAAGGCTTTGTATATGTAAATATGGACGAAGTTATGATGACGAACAATTATAGGATACTAGAGGTCGCTCGCGGCCTCGCCCGCGTGGATGTCGTTTATTGCATATTCCGTATTTTTCGAGATAAAAGTAGCCTATGTCCTTCTTCAGGTTCCAGACTATCTCTGTATCAAGTTTCATTAAAATCGGTTCAGCGTTTTAGGCGTGAAAGCGTTACAGACAGACAGACAGAGTTACTTTCACATTTATAATATTACTGGGAATATATTGTAAATGATGACACGGTTGACATCTGTCGGGCATGCCACTGTCCGGGGGAATCTATCCGACACATTATCTCCGGTTGTTCTCGTCTTGCTAGCGGTGAATACTTGCCTGCACAGACACAACCTACTGGCCAGAATTATTCACCACCAATTTAATTTTTACAATTTGCTCTGGAATACAACTTTGTCGAATCGGAAGTACCGTACTACGGGTATGTGCCCGACCCAATTCTCGAGAATGTCCAAACAGTCGCTACGGCGAAAGGCCTAATAGCCAAGAGTGAGCCGCCCAACGAGAGCCTCACCTTGTGAGGCTCTCGTTGGGCGGCTGGATCTAGAGCTTGATACAGAAAGCTGTGCACGGCACACTTAGTGAGGAGGTTTCTTTCTCTGGAACTCTGACCACCGGCAGCTTGGACCCTGTTCCCGATGCCGGTGGGCTACTATTTTTTATATTTGTGTTTATTTTTGTTTTTTTATAGAAATAGTTATTTAAACATGTATCAATAAGATAAATAATATAGGTACCTAATTAAATAGATAAAATTAATAAACTCAATTAATTGATTTCACGACATGGCATTTTCAGTAGGTATATTTTATGCGCAACACTCCTCACTACGTTTGAAAGACTCTTCCAGGTACATTCGTCTGAGCAATAGTAATTGCTTTGAGTTATCCTAGGTACGAGGAGTATTTACTTATATTATATAAGTAACTTGAGATTCAAGTTGTCGGTTTGAACTCTAACTACCTACGTTTATCTGAAATTAATGAATTATTCAATGACCAAGCTCCTACTTCTTTCAATCTTAACTTTCACTTGGTTTATTTGATTAGGCTCAAGAATCTCATGGCGCGATTTTTTCCTATATTGATTTTAGCTGTTGTCGATAGAACCCCCTATAAATAATGTATGGTTCGAAACTCGCGACCTTTTATTGCTCTGATACGGCGTCTGTGCTTCACTTTATATCTTTAGATAGGATATTCGGTAATAATCTTCTACTTTGTAATAATGTCACAGGTATTTGTGTTTATTGTGAAAGAATTTCAAAAAAGCTCGTAGCATGAACCCTCACTTATTCAAGTACCGAACAATACCAGAATAAATAAGTACGTATTTTTCGACACCGACAGAAGTAAATTACACATTATGTTCTAATTTATTTTAATAATAAATCGTTTTAAAACGATACATAAATTAACACGTAAATAAATTGCCAAGCTGAAATATTATATTCGTCTGCTAACGACAGAATGTTGCATGCAATCTGGCGTCTGTCAGAGGTCGGCAGAGGGTTGGTCGAGTCTACCGCAAGATATTGCAAGAGCCTGCAAAATTACACTATTAAGCCAAATATATTGCGCTCCACAACGGCTGGGTGGCGATTCTGTAACTTTATAATCGATTTATTTTACAATAAATACTACCGTACATAGCGCAGATAATTGTGTTCCAGAATGTACTTAGTAACTTAATTACAAGGATTACGAAATTAAACTTACTGAAAACCAGGAGAGAACCTTTAAATTACGAAATCTGTGCTAATAAGTAAACCTAAATAAAACTTGATATGAGCTTGTAATTTGTTGCCTAATTAAATTAAAACCTCAGTAAATTACGTCTACCTATACATACATTTATATATGAAAATTTTGAAGCTTGGTAAGTAAGTATTTATGGTTTCTTAAGAAAAATGTATGATATTGGTATATTTTTACTATGTATGAAGCAGTGACAGCTTAGTGGTTGAACGGTTGCCTACCATACAGGAGGGTCCGAGTTTGAAACCAGCCCGCACCTCTGATTTTTCGAATACATACATGTGCGGATCAGAATTTGACTACTCTATCACTTACGTTAACGGGGAAGAAAAACATGGTGAGGACACCTGCACACCTAACAGGGCTCCATAAAGTTCTCGATGGTGTTTGGAGTCTGCCAAACCGCACCAGGCCAGCGTGGTGGACTAAGGCATAAACCCTTCACATTCGGAGAAGAGGCCCGTGCCCAGCAGTGGGACAGTAATGGGCTGATTATATTATGTTTCTATGAAACCCTGTGATCATAATCAAAAATGTAACTACGATGTATTACAATACGGCTGACGTATTTTGGAGAGTCTGAAGTTAGTTGTTTGGCTGCGCAATGAATCTTTTAGAAACGAAATTGTCTACTGCGCAGCTAATCAGCTAACTTCAGACTCGCCAAGATACGTCGGCCGTATTGTACATCGTAAAGAATCTCTATCAATACACACTGACATTTAATTGGTTGTTTTGCTAGAACAAACGTTGTAGGTACAGACCATGGTCTACTACAATTAAAATGCATCAAATAAAAAAACGTCATTCGTCTTTAAAAAAAACTTAAAAAAGACACCACCAAGACACAAGGGGACCTGCGCAGTCGGCGCCATAATGGTTCAAGTTATTTGCCGGGAACTTTACCGCTATTGCCGCGATGAGTACCTGCTTTAATGTTACAGTTAATTGAACACGTTTGAGCAACAAGACTTTTAAAGAATGCCTAGATTTTTTTTTTGTTAACGCTTTCAGTGCCTACCTACATTTAAAATGAGCCCTCCCGGAGGGCTTTATGTTTTATGGCGTTAAAAGTAATGCTAAGAACCCGCTTTGACGGTTCACTCTTAGCGCAAACGTAATGCCGAGGACCTTCCTGGAAGGTCCACTAACCATAGGTATGTATGGCGGCATGGCGTATGAGCTCTATGAAAAGTGTGGTGGACTCGAATGTTTTTTTTTTTTTATGCTATTCTATGTTAATAGACCATGGTCTGAACAACGTTTGTTCTAGTAAAACAACCAATTAAAAGACAGCGTAAAGATCAATATATGTATAACTTCTCAACTGTTAAATATCTAGTGTGTATAACATCATAGAGGAGGACGTAACTGAACTTGTTAGGGCCTTTATACCACATATCCCAAGCGAAAATGCGATATGTTACCAGCAACCGTCCTAAATGCATTAGTCTTTCTGTAAGACATCTCTAACGAGACACTTGGTAAAACTAAACCGCTCAATTGTCCTGAGGCTGCCCGCTTGTAGAATTTTGCGACTCAGATGACCAAACATAACTAATTTAACTTAAAATTTAAATTCAGTTAAAATACTTTCGCTATACACCAACATAATACTCGTAGGTACCCTGTTACTATTTTAAGTTATAACTTTATAAGTCATCTTTTAGACACTTTCAAGTATTTGGCAGCATTACTCGAATGTTCCAATTTTTTTTTTTTTTATTTCCTCCTTTTAAAATTCCTTGTTAGGCGGCAGAATGTTTTAATTGTTGTGATCGGTCTGCCGGCCTAACAAGCGCAGCGTGACGTGATTTTGTCGCATTATCTCGTGTCGAGATAAGTCCAAGATCCTCTGCTATGGACGTTACTGTACAGAATAAGGGTAAGCTATGTGAATTAATTATACTTAGCAAATAACCATTTAAAGATGTCTAAGAACAATGTACTTATCTGTCTATCTACTTAATAAAACTCTAACACAGTCAGTGTGACTGATAGATAACACACAACTTAAACCGGTGCCTCTAGAAGCATAAAATTTTGCACAGGAGTTCCTTTCATAACGTAGATGAGCACCAAGAAAGGGTTTTTGAAAATTCATCCCCTAAGTGAGCTAAATTGGGACTGAAAGTTTGAATGGAAGTTCGTAATTTTTAAAGTGTTGGAAATTCAATCGGGCACACAGCTAGTACGTAACAATCTACATTCATCTTCAGATGTCTACGGGGCATGAGGTATTTCGTTAGACCATGTTACTTAATCTAATTGCGTATTCAACTTAACAAGTTATATGTGGAACGTGGGTTAGGTACTTGGCTATCTCGACATTTACAACCTAATTTTCAGTTTGGGACCGTGATGCAACCCCCGGCAGTCGTCAGCTTGTAATCTCGGCCTGTAAAACGGTCGCAGCACATTAGGGACTTGAAATTCTAACTTAGGTAAAATTGCAATGGTGGTACCGCAATCTTCTTCGGCCAAGTTGTTTTATCGAAGTTACTCGACAGCCTAAAAATTTAAGAGTAGATAATTATGAGCTGGAGGTATGCGTTCATTGATAATGAAACCACCAAATGATACCCCCAGGAGTATAGTTGCCAAAAAGGATTTGTTAATGACACCACCGTAATGTTAAGATGCCACAATAATAATATATTACCTAAGAGAGTTAGTTTACACATACTCGTTGTTGCGCCGAAGGGCAACTACACTATTCATTAGTGATGTCTTTAACAAATCCTTTTTGGCAACCACACCCCTGGTGGTATCATTTGGTGGTGTCATTAACAATAAACGGAGGTATGTAAGTAGAATCTGTTTTTAATAATATTTTAAATGAACCAAATTAGTATACTTCCAGTCTACATATAATGTAGTCTAGATTTCGATGCAGTTGTTTTCCGGTAAGTGTCTCCTAAGTCCGCAGCGAAGTCGGAATCTATTCACTCGGACGAAATTAAAAGGTGCAATTTAAACAGATTTTTCAACCTTTGCCACCAAGTTAAATCCCGATCGCGGATAACAAATCATTTCTTATCATAAAGAAGTCGCCCAGGTTCCTAATAAATGACAATATTAATGATCACATTATTAAAACCGAGCTTCTGTTATGTTGATTAGAGTAATTCCATTTTATCCAATTCCGCTAATAAACACAGCTCAATTCTTCTTAATCCCAATGGTCTTAACGGTAAACAGATAATCATATCTCAAAGTACGAATTAATTTAGACGCCTGAGCGCATACCTTGAGCTCTCAGCTCTGACTCTCAAAACTTATAATTGAATTTCCAATCCTTAATTGAATAGTAACAGTCGAAGTCCAGATGAATGAGGTCCTTGACGGAGGATGATAACGATTATAAGTTAGGTAAGTAGTTAGTAGCTATATAATTATTTATGTTAATAGAATGATTGTTGTTGAATAGAAACTGAAAAATAACGCAAGGATTTTTTTTCTGGATCAGCGATAAAATACTTACTCAAAATAAAACACACCACAAAAAGGCCTCTCCTAGAAACAGAGTAAGCCTCTTTTGTCGCAACTTTTACTCAACTGCTGAGTATTTATTAGGTGTCTATCACTATACTCAGGTATGCTAGGAAAACGAGAGGTAATCGTTTAGCCAACCCTCTATTCATAGTAGCTAACTATTTGACCAAAAAGCTGTGGTCAAGTGTGTATACGGCCTCCATAATTGAAATTATTAGTGACGGGCATTTTACTATCAATGAATTTTAATAAATAGTTGTTGACGAGGGTTTATGTGTATTTCCACAACTCAACATTTTAATTATCACACAATGATCCGGGCCGTCCCTTCGGTCAATGTGGACTCGATATATCCAGGGTTAAAACTATAAGATATGTAGGTACCTACCTAGAATAATATATATTTGGGAAGTAAGTCTGCCATAGACTATCAACCCATCACTCACACGACCGATGCACTATCGGAAATATTAAGCCCTATTTTATTGCTGTGTATTCCATCAATCAATACCTATGCATAACAAAATCATTGACGCACTTCGAGTTTGACGCACTTCTTCAGTAAGTAGAGGGAAAATAAACTAAAATGGAATAGGTAAGTAGTATTCCTAATATGAAATAATAATTATTTATCACTGATATTGAATAATAGGGATACTATTCCATATTAAACTCTGTTCAACGTAAGATGAGTCCTGACATTGCGGTCATTGCACGCATTTCGCAAATTGTAGCCGTATGAGACTGCTATCGAAAAAACGTAAACGACATCATCACAAATCTTAAATCGTAAATTATCCTTGTTTTGTTTCTTTTAAATATTTGATATTCTTTGTATGATAACGTTTTGTAGAGAAACGTCAAAAGTCGCCTTACGGTGAAAAGGGTATAATTTGGTTACTTTCCCTCTAACAGTTAAACTCGCCGCCGAGGCAGCTATAACTTAAGTACAATACGGCCAACGTATCTTGGCGTGTCTGAAGTTAGCTGATTAGCTGCGCAGTAGACAATTCCGTTTCTAAAAAATTCATTGCGCAGCCAAACAACTAACTTCAGACTCGCCAAGATACGTCGGCCGTATTGTATCTTGGCGAGTCTGAAGTTGCCTAGTTGTTTGGCTGCGCATTAATCTTTTACAAACGAAATTGTCTACTGCGCAGCTAATCAGCTAACTTCAGACTCGCCAAGATACAACACGGCCGACGTATCTTGGCGAGTTTGAAGTTAGTTGTTTGGCTGCGCAATTGTACGGCGATGAAAAAGCAGCAATTTACCTACTTATGCACTTCAATTATTTTTTAGAGTTCCGTACCGTATGATCGAACTGAACCCTATTGTTGTGGCAACGTTATCCGTCCGTCCGTCTGTCAGAGTCTTCTAACTTATAAACGTTATGAGATATTGACTTGAAATTCACACATTGTATCTAAATCCTTAGCCCGAACACGTATTTAAAGTTATTAAGTACAGACGCCAGCTGAGCACAAATGACTAATGTCAAATTAATTTTCCCAGTAAACCTTGAACCTAATACTTTTGCGATAAAGATGAAAATCTATTAAAGAAATTTGACAGATTGTAGTAGTTTTAGTGCTGGCGCCTGCACAAAATAGTCGTGAGGATACGGTTTTTTTTTAATTATAATATCGTAATCAAGCAGTGCTACCCTAATAAACCAATGTACGAAGAATTATCAGTTTTTTTTTCTTTTACCAATTAGTGGTACCTACGTACCATCAAGGTACCAAACCTACTATGTTTCAGTTTTAGTGCCAAAATGGTAGGTATTACCTACACGGAATGGAATGCACAGCTTAATTTCATCATCGCCTCTTTTTCGCTACCTACAGGCGATTGTCTCATTTAAAAAGTCCATATTATTTTCCTTAAAATAAACTGTTTGTTTTGTATTAAAAATACCGCGTTTTATCATTGGACAGCTGTGCAAAAAAAGAGTATAAAAAATGGAGGCGCTACTAATCTTAGTCTATCTTTTATACATATATTTAATACAAAAAAAAAGGAAGGGGGGGGGGGGGGTTAAAGGATAACCAGCAGAATTCATTGCGAACATTTTTAGACTTTTTGTCTGTTTGTCGGTTTGTTTTACACGCATCGCGTAAAAAGCACTAACTCAATGCGGTTGAATTTTATAATATATTGTGCGTATCATAAAGTAACATTTAGTTTTTGTTTCATCATAATCGGTTCACTCAATCAAAAGTAGAACTTATCAAACAAAAAGAAAACATTTCTAAGATTTAAACTACACGCAACGCCATCTATTGAGCAAATTTGATGCAAATGCTAAAATTGGTGCACATCATTTGTACCATAGTTACCGCTATGTGTTCTATCACATTGAAACACCTCTGCTTACTCTTTCGGGGATTATAAGTGTGAGTGTGTATAATATGTAGGTAATTCGAGACCAGAAATCATTTTAGAGACTGCAGTACTTAAAATACATATAAATGTTATATCAATTCCGATCACCTGATAAAACATTAGATAATCGCGTTACGGTTTCTTTACATCTAGGTACATTGTTTATTCAATGCGACTTATTAATTAGTATCCGATTTCCACGCGGACGTAATCGCGGGCACAGCTAGTCAAACATTAAAGTAAAGCTTTAATTAAAAGTACAAGGTTAGTCGGAAAGGGGTACTTATTCGAAAGGGTGATTAAAAGTACGTACCCATAATAATGAGTAACTTTCGTTCTACAACTTTCCCCAAAAGCCAACTTAAAGAGAAATAGCTGTTCAAAGATTTCCGCTAAAAACGATCTATCCTCGGCTATGATCAGCTGTTTACATTTTAAGGCCTCTACACACCAAAGCCGCCGGCGCCGCGCCGGCGACTTTACCCGGCGGGATACACCGCCGGGCTTGTTTTGCGTCATGCTCGCTCGCTTAGTTCGCGTCAGTTGGCCGCAATAACCCGCCCGGCGCCGGGTGAAACCGCCCCGGGCCAGCGGTTTTGGTGTGTAGAGGCCTTTAGATTAGATTTAGATTAGATTATCTGAATTCGTAACTAAAGCAGAGAAGAAGAATTTAAAAAAAACTAGAATAATAATCATTTTTATAGAAATAAAATTATCGAATTTTGAAATTTTAACTTTCTATAAAACAGTCATCAGTGATACTCTAAGTGGACACACCGATAATTCAGCCCTCATCAAGCTGTCTCCCCACCCCCCCCTGAGTCCCCGCCAGCAACGCCATAAGCCGAGGTCCGAGTCCCACTAGGAGTCGCCCTTAGTGCTGTTGTTGCAGGTAGAGTGCGCGCAAGATAAGTCTGCGCGCGGCCGAAATCGGAACTAATCATGATCCACCAAAGTGTGTGCCGTTTTATTAATTTTGATAGTAGAACTACCTGATTGTAGGAATGTTTAACGGGGAAAATATGTTAAGCGATAAGAAAGTTAAGCTTAAAAAGCGGTAATTTGAACTTTTGCGATCACGGCAACGTGTAGCACGCCCTCAGTCACGCGCAGAGTTATCTTGCGCGCACTCTAGTCACGATGTTAGTGTAGTACAAGTAGTTAGCTTAGGTTAAGTATTTTACTCCCTCCCCGCCCATTGGCTGGAGACCCCTCAGGTCTCGCCAATAAACTGCCCGGTTACGTAGAAATGGGGGCTTACCATGACGTCTTATGAAAACGTTCAAATGCCAGCCAGTCAATAACCGTTCAAAAGCAGGCCTGCTTCTGAATCGCTAAAAATCGTACCATGACAGTACAAAAGGTGAACGACTATTCAACCAAGTTGAACGGATAAGCTTGTTTATGGTACGAAAAGCCTATACAAAAAAAACAGGTGAACGGATTTCGTAAACGTCACCGTAGCAGGCCTGCCGCAGGCCTGCTCTAACGATGTCATAGTACAAAAAAGCAGGGCAGTTCAACTTCCAGGCAACTTCTGCCCTGCTTTAAGAGGTCATGGTAAGCCCCCTGGTCCCTTATGACCATCTACAGCAGTCCAGTCTAAAAAAAAAACTCTAGTCCTTAAAATACAGGGTGGTAATTTGAGATGGGGCATGAAGAGCAACTACCTTAAGCATTGTAGCTACAGGAAAACGTCCTTAGAAGACCACCCCTAACTTTTGGGATAATTTAAATCGGCGTTCACCGATTTTGAAAAAAAAGTACAGTCAGCGAGAAAAACGGCTGTTTTCACAAAACTTTTTTATGATGCCAATCGATTCCATTTCCCATAAGGATCAAAAGACTCTTCCGGACTAACTGAGGTTGGAGTACTAGAATATTAAAAATCATATATTTGAAGCACTTTATACTAGAATATACTTCAAAATATTAAAAATCAGCTTGAAAACTAAAATAATTCTTACAGATTCATTGTCATAAAATGTAAATCTTACGTTCTTCAAACGTTATGTCGTATTGCAAAAATGTTAGAGATGGGACACATCGATAAATGTAAATCGATTGAATACAAAAATTATTACGTTTGCGTTATTAAAATTTTATGCGATGATAATAAATAATTATACCTACTTCGTACACACGGCTACACTTCAAGCTATGCAAAACCAGTATAAGCTGACCGTTACTTGTGCGAAAAGATTATACAAAGCGACGCCAAGATAAACTGGTTTTGTATATCTTGATGTGTAGCCGTGTGTACAATATTAAAAAGGTCTCTAAAAGTTTTAAATGTATGTTTTAGTTATAAACTATTGCGACTATGATTATTCGTCATGGGTATCAAATCCAAAGTTTTCGGGTATGCTGATGCTGAAGATGAGGTCAAAACTCAAATTCAAAATGGCGGCCTTGAATATTTGCAAATTAGTTGTCATGGGTGTCAATTTCATGGTTATTCCGGTGTGCTGATGCCGAAAATAAGGTCAAAATCCAAATCCATGATGACCGCTACGAAAAGATACAAATTGTACGTATTATATTTATTTTTAATGATTTATATCGATTTGATCAGTCCTTTCCCAGCACTAGTCACACCAGTTTGACAGCTGTCATTCTAATCAAGCTATATTTTAAGGACTATAAGTGGCCTGCGGATTAGAGTGCGCGCAAGATAAGTCTGCGCGCGGCCGAAATCGGAACTAATCATGGTCCACCAAAGTGTGTGCCGCATTATCAATTTTGATAGTAGAACTATCTGATTGTAGGAATATTTAACGGGAAAATTATCTTATGCGATAAAAAAGTTAAGCTTAAAAAGCGGTAATTTGAACTTTTGCGATCACGGCAACGTTTAGCACGCCCTCAGTCGCGCGCAGAGTTATCTTGCGCGCACTCTAGTAGGTACTCCCTTTCCGACTAACCTTGTATTGTCATGCTCTGGTAGAATTTTGTATATTTCTTGTTCCTTGAAACAATTTACAATATATTGTTCAAAAGACTGACCGACACATAGAAGTAATAAGTACTAGACCGACACAACACAGTGTTGACAACAAAATAAAACTTTTTTTTGTTAAACTGTGAAGGAAGAAACGATAATAAAACTATTGTTTTTGGTACTTTTCGGTGCAGCTCTATCTGCTGACAGTTGGTTGATTAAATGCCTTCCCTCTCTACCTTTTGCTGTCAGTGTCAGATGTGATTTAGCCTATTGTCATTCATATTGTTCAGAAATACATAAAAATCTTCGAATATTTCAGCTTTTCTTGTCTAAATTAGAACATTAGCAGGCTTATTAATTGCGCAGATCTAGTTTACGAAATTAAACATTAAGTACTCTCTTTGTTAAATCCGAATGATCACCGTTGAACATAATGACATCTGTTTGTTTTGATCTTACGATATTAAAATAATTACTTTGCATCAGTTAATTAACTGCACCGTAAAAATGGAAGGTGGTGAATGGAGGAGAAATATTGTAAACCAATTACAATCCAGAAATAAATACGAAACAGCGGCGTTTCAGGACATTATTGCTTTTCGTAAGTAACTTAACCTATGTACGTCTTTGTGTTGACATTTTAGTAATATATCAAATAGACGAGATTTATCACTAGGCTAATAATCCATTGTTCCATGATGATAGTTTGTGTTTCATTCCATTTGTTATCATAGCCATTAATTACTTTTATAGGCGGTTTGTTTATAACCTACATTAGATGCATGTATAGTTGATACAATGGAATTAAACCTCGATTAAACATGAATATACTAAACTGAATTTAAAAAACACGTTTCTTAGTTCTTTTACATAGGAATATTTTATAGGTATGCCTCCTAGTACAATGTGTCATGTTGGTTTATGATTAAGTTCCTATCACAGAGATAAAATATGATCCATGATAAAATAGCTTATAAATATTTATTTCTAAGAATCTCACTTATTGTATGGAAATATGTTATGAAGCAGCATAATGTTTCAGGTTGAATACCTTCATTAATTAAATCAACAATATTTAAACTTCCAAATACTTACTTCATTACTTTAACAATTTAAAGATTTTAGCATGAGTTAAAAGTCGATAAATACAATGATAATGAAGAGCTAGTTATACATAACCTTCATAATCATATTGTTGAGTGATTGGGATAATGTGATCATGAACCATCAATCCACCTTGATTGATGTGGATCTATCACCAATCAACCATTGATCCATCATTGATCGATTGGTGTGTTAGCACCCTAAGACAGACCAGCAACCCGATACATAGAGCAGGCAAATGGTCTATGTATCTTGTTGATGGTTTTTGCAGTCAAGATCAACATGCTGCTATATACATACTTTATTTTTTGTAAATGTGAGAACTTTGTGGACGTGCCTATACATATAATTGTGTAAATTACTATTATTCATATTGTATTTTTTTTTTCAATTTTTTTTTCCATTTTTATTAATTTTTGTACTTAAGACTTGACCTTACTCTAGGGTCTGTGGTCAAGACTACATTGTTCTCTCTCATAGTACCTACTGTATTCACTGGAATTGTAAAAGATATCCTTTTTTTTAAAAACAGTAACCATGGAGTTTCTTGCCGGCTCTTCTCCATAGAAAACGACTAATTGGAACCATACACCTAAATTCGACTTTTCATAAGTGCCTGTATTGGTTTATGTGTTTTTTTTTTTTGATTTGATTATGATTGATACTGGTTAAGTCATAAACCATTTCTGTGATAACTGTCTGTACAGCTCCACACAAAAGAGTACAAATTTAGAGGCGGCGCTAATCACAAATAATAAAAATATTACTTTAAAAATAACTTTTCTGGTAGAAGTTTGGGTTGTCTTATCCATTTTAAATCAATTTGAGCATCTTAGTACACATTTATCACCTGATAAAACAATGACTGACAAAACTCTGACAAATATTTAAAAAAACATTTACAGACTTTTATATTGAGCTGTTTATATATCTATTTTAAACAACTTTTAAGTAATTGTTAATAACTTTAATCATTTATCATTTTCAGAAAGCAGATTATTTGATAATGTGAATACTTTAAAGAATGAAAACCTCCAATTAACATTGCTCAATGAGAGAATAAGGTTTACGGGGACTGACAGTGTTTTATCTGGTACCGGTAAGTACATCAAATACATTGCAATACCTAAGTGTGAAGTTGCTTAAATATTTGATAGAAAGGCCTATTTAAACGAAGTTTACATGCTAAAATGAAAACAAATCAATCATAATGAACTATAAATAGCTGAGATAAGGCTATGAAAACAATGATGACAAACAAAGTCTAAACTATTGGCTGATTACTCGCAACAGTTTTTTTTAAAAGGGAATTTATCCATTCTTAAGCACACTTCCATTATGAATCTCAGCAACTAGAAATTATGGCCAATTAAAAGATCTTAAATAATATAATGCAAAACCATTAAATTATATTATATCATTGTATAAAAGATAGAAAAATAGTGAAATTATTATGAATTGTAAAATACTTAAGGGCCAAAATTTAATGGGGGATAGTGATATCAAGAGTGGGCTGTTCATCAAATAACACTATTCTTAGTTTTTACATTATTACCAAATTTTTTAAAATATACTGACCATACAGGAAATGTTATTAGAAATTATTTTATTCTTTCTAGAATAAAGTTAATTTTCTTATAATATTGCAACCAGATGCAATTAAAAAACTAATTTATTACCTAAATCATACTAGAAAAAAACATACCCAAATTTTTAAAATATTTTGAACTCACAAAAATATTAATATCAATTTCAGGAAATGCCAGCAATGAAAGGATACAGGCTTTGGAGCAGAAAATCTTGGTACAACAAGAAGAGCTGACCTCCATGCATAGGCGCAGAGGGGAGAATGCTCAGCAGATTATGAGTCTGAATGAAAGAGTACATGACTTAGAGAAGCAGCTACAGGCAAAGGATATTATGTAAGTTGTTATTTTATAAAACACATATGGGGCCCCATTTTACTAACAGAAACATTGATCAATTGCAATTGAACCAAAGCCGAAGTGTTCATTCAGTCAGTTTTCGTTTACAAAAACTGTCAAATTATTGGACAACATAAAGAAAACCAAGCCAAATGTTTTGAATGTTAAAATGTAGTATAAATGTAAAACGAAAACTGACTGACGGTTGTGGTTCCTTTGCTGGGGGCCAATTCTACTAACATAAACTTTTATCAATTGCAATTGAATCGTTCTGGATTGACAGTTTTCGTTTACGAAAACTGTCAAAATGTTTGATTTTATTTTTGTTTTCAAACAATTTCATAGTTTTTGTAAATGAAAACTGTCTGAATGAACTATTCAATTGCAATTGATAAAAGTTTCTGTTAGTAGAATTGGCCCCCTGCCTGGCAATAATTTTGTTATTAGAATTGGCCACGAAGGCCATACAAATACATGTTCCGTGCGGGGATCGTCACCAACTGTGTCGTTGATATGTCGGGCTCCATAAAGACCGCTAGATTCTAGATAACTTTTAAACATCACACTTGATATACAGATTGGTATTGCAGTATGCTGTTATTTACATTTAAAGGAATCTTAATAAATTCTCTTAGTAACCTTAAGTAGTAATGGTGTAGACTTGGCCGCCTGAATTCTCCTGCCTGAATACTTGAAGATTTTGAGACACCAGGAAAATGTGATGCTGTGTGAACGTATTTTCTCTCAGTAACAATAACCACCCTGAAGTGAATTGGTGTAGGCTCGGTGGCCTGGATTCTCAGGTGGAGATTTGAAGACAAAGGAAAAGTGTGGTGCTGAGCACATTTTTTTTTATTGATTGCTTTAGGCTATAGGTACATAGTTTTTATTTATCTCAAGAATGAATCAAATGTATGCAACATTTAAAGAGTTGTTTTTTCACATTTGATCACAAAGTATTAAATATTACCACAAATTAAATATTTAGAATTTTACGAATACAGTCAACCAAATCTAAGAAATACCTCTTCACGTTTCACATTCAACCACTGGGGGGTTACCATGATCTGTTAGAGCAGGAATGTTTTAATATTACTCCGAGAGTGGGAAAGTGACAGCGCTAGACAGCTCTCTAGCGCCATCTCTTACCCACTCTCGTAATAATACTAAAACATTCCTGCTCTAAGAGATCATGGTAACCTCCCAGGTGTCTGCACTGAAGCTCGCCGAGGAATCCGATTGGCTAGTGGGTCAAATTCGGCGGCCAATCATGGCACCAAAATGCCTAATCCAATAAATCTGACAGCTGTCAGCCAACCAAATCCAAGAAATACCTATATTTCTTAGATTTGGCTGACTGTAAGCATAAAATTATTAATTAATACAGAATATTTTCACAACCAATTGTTTGTTTAGAATTTCAGAAAATACTGCAATTATAGCATCTCTGCGTGCTGAAATTCAAATGTATGAAATAAATATGGCTGAATTGCAAACATTAAATCAAGTTTTGAGGGATGAACACCAAGCCTTACAAATAGCTTTTGCATCCATTGAAGATAAACTGAGGAAAGCTCAGGTATATCTAGCTCAGGTATATGAAAATATATACAGGGTGAATTTTTGAGATGAGATTGTATGGCTAAAATAGATTAATAAGTAAGCTTTTAAAAGTTATGCTACCAATCAGTCCCGCTGTTATTTGCTTCTCAAACATTCACCTAGGATAATTAACTATAAACTATTGCCTACCTTCTTTGAAACGAGTGTAAAACACTATTATCATCCCTAAACATCCACTGCTGAAAATTGGCTACGAGGTTAGGTGCAGTGCTATGATATTCAAGTAACAATTAGGTACATTTGAAAAACTCAATCGTGAGTATGTATGGGCTTATGAGCTCTAGTTTTGGTTTGCAGCTAAAGCTCATATTAAGTACCGGGAACCTACTCGGAAAAATCAACGTCGAAGTTTCGGATCAAATCAAAACAACGACTAACATCGAACTTAAATCTATACAGGTTGAAATTGTAAATACTCGACAGACTGAAATTGGAGATTGTACTCATCACTATGAACAACTTTTACTATGGGACGAAATAGAAAATCGCAAAAAAAAACTGCTTTTCCCTACATTTTGACGAGTTATGCGAACATAAATGTAGGGAACATCTGTTTTTTTTTGCGCGATTTCCGTTTTTTCCCATAGTAAAAGTTGTTCATAGTGATGAGTATAATCTCCCATTTCGGTTTGTCGAGTGTTTACAATTTCAACCTGTATACATAAAAAGAAAAGTCCTGACTGACTGACTGACTCTGAGTCAGTGACTCATCAACACCCAGCTCAAACCCTTGGACCTAGAAAGCTGAAATTTTGCACAGAGGTTCCCTTTATAATGTAGACAAGGAATAAGGAAGGATTTTTCGAAATTCAACCCTTAAGAGAGTTAAATAGGGGATGCAAGTTTGTATGGAAAATCGTCACTTAACGGGTTCAAAATATCACGCAAGCGAAGCTGCGGGCAAAAGCTAGTATACGATAAAAGTATTGTTAAAGAACGAACTATTGGATTCGAAACACTTTCGTGGTTGGAAAACGTGTGATCCGTCAGTCGAAACATGAACTACAAATAGTTCGATTTTCGGGGTAGACCCCCAGGTCCTGTTAACCTGTGTAGTACTGTAATTATAGACTCAATAGATAAACAATGGCGGCCGTACCGTTTTCGGTACACTTGGGCAGTTGAGATTAATACTTAAGTAGCGTAAGGGGTTGGAAGCCACGTTTGATGACCCTAGATCTCTGAGATCCATTAACTATTTTAAATTGGGGAAAAAAAAGCTAAAATGAAGTTCTGCTATCATCTCATGTTTTCATTAAAAATTTGGAAAAATGCGTTCATACACACAACCACTAAAACACTGCACAATAATTGTTACATGAAAAAATCTTACTCGCTATAAATTACACACATCACAGTTGTTATTCATTCAGAAATCGCCGCGAAGCGAACATTAGTTTCTACTTCACGCTAAACCAGATTTCCCGGCTTTCCACGCTAAACACTTATTTCAAAATAGCTTTTAAACACGACTTTGAGTAATGAATCAATGATTTTATCTTTGGGTAATTAAACATTGCTCTTGTTAGCTTCTACGTCTGCCTTGTTAGAGGCCGTAAAAAAGATACGTCCCACTACGTTTGAAGCTTTCTTGCTTTTGTTTATACTGAGTAAAATATTTTTGGCATAGTACTGGTAGTCGTTATTGAACAATTTTTTCCGCTGGAACTTTAGATTTTTATAGCATCATTTAAAATTTGGCAAGGATCCAAGCTGATTCTAGCTTGTCTTTATAATATTATCCAGCGTGTTTCAAAAACATTGGTTCATTTAAAAAGAAAAACCGTTCATACTTTCATACAGCAACTATGATCGTGTTGCAAAATATAATGCATTAAACACAACCAAACAATTAAAGTGCAAATATTTTTACTGTAACGTACATAATGTCTCCTTGTTTTTTAGTACTTATAAAAAAAATAAGTACGAATCAGTATTTTTTCTCAACTTGTCTGTTTACACGTTTTTAAGGTAATAATTAAAAAAAAAAAAACTTTAAAATACAATACAAATGTCACTTATTAGCATTCTATGTCAAAAAGACCTATTTCCACAGTTTTTTTAGAACGTTTAACTTAGACATGCGCATATAAAACAGATCTTATTACCAGATGAGCTGCTTTAATTATAATTGGCAATTACTGATCGTCTAGCTCTAGAATAACGGTACTTCACAGTAAGCCGTCAATGCGCATTGACCACATAATATATCAAACGAAGTCGGCCGAGTAGGTGAAGCAATCCTGATTTGGTACCGGGCTTAACGTAAATAGAACGACGGCCTCATAACTCCTCCATGCGAACTTATGTGATTCCAAACAAATCACTTAATGTAATGAATTATTACCAACTAGGACATCATAAAATGTAGCACGCTGTATATTTTACGATGATCACGTGATAACAGCTGTGTATGAAATGCTTATAGGTATATCTCAAGTAACATCACTTACATTCAGTCCGATAGGAAATTTCGAGGCAGTGTGTTAGGAGTTCAGTTCAAAGAAAATTTTCATGTTTTCCTTTTGAAGATAATTTATTAATTTACTTTTTATTTTGGAATATACGTGTGTAAATAATAAAGAACATAAAGAAAATTTGTTTTTTTTAAACATGCGAAAAGTTTTTAAGAGGGTAATAATTATTCGCCGCAATATTAGTGTTAATATTTTCTGTGTCAATTGTTGGTTTTTACAGTGAAATTCTTGTGTTATAGGACGAAAATCGGTCGTTAGTGGAGAGACTCATAAAATACAAAGCTAAAGATGCAGATAAAATGAATGAAGAAAATGAACATTTCCTGAAGTGAGTATTAATTACTTTTTTAATGAAAAACTAATGACTAAATTATCGGCATGTTCTTTTTCAGTTTTAAAGGTTTTGTTTATAATTAGCATCTAAGTGGCACCATGATCACATATCAGAAGTAAATAAATATTTACAATTCATAAAAGCAGCTTAGTTAAAATCTATTTATTTATTATTGGGGCATTCGGTCAATGGCATACATTATTAATGTATTTTGTTTTTGCCTGTGAGTGTTTAAGTTGCAATGAGATTTGCAAGTGAATGTCGCTGCTACCATAGAATTGATGTGCACTGCACCGTAGAATATTTTGTCATGTGTAAAACGATTTGTATAAACAGTCCATTCAATCGATTTTATTGAAAGTCCCTTTTAATAAATTACTTTAATTTAATCTCGATTTATGCGTGACAAATAAAAGTAGTAATTGCACATTGATTATGTTTATTTTTGTGTTTAAAATGTGTATTTTTATTTTGGCAAGTGTCGTTACTAGAGTGGGATTTGTGTGTACCGCGAGGCTTAGAAGGCTTGCATAAGTAGGTAGGTATCCATAATTTTTTGTTTTGCTTCTTTTTGTCTAATTTCTTCAACAGGTCAAGCAACCCTACCGCGTTTTTCATCAACACGTTTGGTAGAGTTAGTTTCGGGTGAGTTTGACATAATGTGAATGATGATGTGGTGGTTTGAAGGCATTGTGGCGTTCATTATTGAACATTATATCTCTTCATGAAAATAGCCCATATATTTATGTCTTAACTGCACTCTGAAACTGACTCATGATCTCTTTTTTTCTTGGTTGTAAAATTGTATGGAAAATTTATATCATACCTACCTATCCTTCTACTGTAACATTCGTTATAATGCATAAAGATTTGTTTTAGCAATCAGTCTAAAAGTTAAGTATGAACCTCCTCTCATTATGTACGGTGTGCGTCGTTGTCACAAATCGAAGTAACAAACTCTCATACGTAAATATTATGTGCGTCATGTTATTTATCTACTTACAAAATTCCATTTGATTACGTGTGCATGTTCTCAGTTTGCGACGTTAAATCCTAGAGAATTTTCATTACACATCCAATAACGTTTTCGTTCTATTAATATAATTTGCAAGGTTAGTTCCAGTATCTATAGTTATTAACTTTCGATACGTTACATTAAATTCTGGCATTGTCACTGCGTCACGTAAACACCTAAATACTAAAATAGAACCACGAAATATGCAGTTGCACATATATTTATATAACGAGGCTGCACTGGATCAATGAAATAATGTTCTAAGACATTTAAACGAGCAAAAGTGTCTACATAGTGATACCCACAAAGATTTGTTTACGCACGTTTGTGTATTTAAAATTTTATTACATCTTTGAAGTACTTAGCTATATTTATTTGACTTTCAACCGTTCACTTTTATAAATGTGGTTTTAAGTTTTATTGATTTACGTTACGTTTGGTATATTTTTGTATCTATTGGGTAATATTTATTATGGTTTATTTATAGTTACTTCAATTAAATAAAAAAGAGTATGACTATTAATTAACAGCATATATTTATTGAATTTTGTTTTTTTTTTGTTGTTTTTGCATGTTTGATATAATTTGGATTGTGCACTGAAGTTATTATCAGTAGTTTCTGATAAGTAGATAAAGCAAGCAATGAAACTAAAACTCACCTATGTTTAAAAACCTTGGCGGTAGAACATAATATATCTACTTACCAACAATATTCGGCATTATTTTCATTGAGGTTCGTAGATACAGATTATAACGTGAACAAAAAGCTCGACGAGTTTGTTGATGAAGGATAAATCGGTTAGGCTTGGTTACGTTGAAAGGCTGAATTATTTTGCTGTTAAGTAATAATTAATAATAAAAAAAACAGCCTGTAACTCTTTCACTGCAGGGGTAAAGTCTCTTCTCATACAGAGAAAGAATGACAATTAATCATCACGCTTGCTCACTGTGGGTTGGCGATTCAGACCATTAAATCCAGGTTTCCTTACGCTGTTTTCCTTCACCATATGTCAGTGGCGACTTAGAACAATTAAGAAAATACAATGACATTGAAAAAGATACATGTACAATTAATATAAATGGTACATAAAACAATTTGAAGTAAACTTGTCCACTCGCAACCTCGGCCCGAGTTCAGCTCATGATTTAGGGCTCCGAAAAGTCGGCCAGTCCCGAAGTATGCACGTGAGTAAATCGTAAACAGACAAATATTTTGAAGTAAAAAACATTAACGCACATTTCCAATACAAAAAAATAAAATAAAATTGAATTCCTCAGGCTGTCGCGGTATATCTACGCACCTTGATGAAAATTATTATTTTCCTACGGAAAATTATGATTTCTAGTTAGCTAGATGCTTTGGACGCATAAGGCTATCGACTAATTTATTATCATGATTGCTGTGTTTTTTGTGCATGTTATTATTAATTACTGGTTGGGTAAAAGAAATAGGTCATAGTCGTCAAAATTTGTATCTTTATCGCGCAAAAATGGCTTCGCGGAAAAGTGGTCAAAATGGTAATAAAAGTCACAACAAAGAAATTTGAAAATTCGTCTTATGTGAGTTTAAATTGTGTTCTTTCAGAAAGAAAAGTGATAAAGTGCGGAAAGAGTTGGAGGAGGCGGCTAGAGAAAGTGGGAGTCGGAGTAGTGGCTCCGGCAGCTCTGAAGACAAAATACTGGACTCTATGCCGTATTACGCAACAGTTTTACCCAATAAAGTTGCACTCAGATTTGTAAGTTACTACGCCTAGAATTCGATACCAGTTTATCTATAATCTTTTTAAGTTTCTGTATTGAAACTCTTGGTTCGCATTATTGTAGATATGCACGTGATTTTGTTAGAAGTTTAGTAATCCTCGCTTTATACCTCATACCAACTACATAATATTATAGTACTACGAAGCTCTTATACTCGTCTTGTATCATTTTCGGACCCAATCTTGCCATAACAACGCAAAGCTCTGCCCACCCTTGTGCAGATATCCGGCGATTACGTTATCAATGTGTTAACAATATGTTCTTATTCGTAAGTTTATTGTAATAAACTATCATATCTTATGCGAACTAAATTAATTTCATCAAGAGACCAGCTACATTTAGCTTTATTTCGTTTGCTATATTGTAATGTTATTATACCAGGATGCTCACGACGGTGAAGTAAATGCTGTCAAATGGAGTCCAACAGACAGAGTCGTAGCGACTGGAGGTGCTGACAGAAAAGTCAAATTATGGGATGTTAATAAATGTAAGTTCTTACATATCATTCAGAGCTTTTTTGGCGAACGATAACCGATCGATCATGTGAGCAGACTAGAACTAGGTTTGGAAATCAAGAACTCAGTAAGATGCTATTCTTACCGAGGTAGAAGTGGCTGGATTTATTTTAAATTGAATGCGATTCGTGGTCCCTTCGTACTTAATACTCTTGACCTTCGCTCGTAAAACATCCGTCTTGAATTGACATAAATCAAGTTTAATGGTTGCTGTAAATCAATGTGTTTAGTCATCTTAATATATTGATTGTTTTTCATTAAGTTATTGTCTTACGTATACCATGGGTTCCTTCTATTTGGCAGAATCTTGATACTCCGATTTTTATTTGGCATAACTCACATGGCATAATCTTATTTAATCGAATATTTTTAAGGCATAAAAATTATTTAGCATAACTTTTGTTTGGCAGAATATTTACGTGTCCGAATTTACAATGGCATACTTTTATCTTGGCAGAATTTTGTTTCGCATAATTACCTTTGCCATAATTAATATTATGCATAATTTTGTTTAGCATAACATTTATTTAGAGATACGATTATTTGGTATGGGTGCATATTTGAACATCAAAAATTAAAATAGATGTATCTTCTTGTAAAAATTAGTGTTCAAAACATCAAAAACTTATAATATATGGAATAAAACTGATAATTTAAATAAAGTAAATTTATGCTGTCGAATGGTTAGATAACCTACGTGCAATGTATTTAAAATTGAATGGTCTGCAAAAGTGACATAGAATGTTCTAAATATAGCATGTATTGGTAGCATTTTCAATATTAAATTAAATTTGTGTCATAAAAAGTCAATACGTTGTGCTGCAAAATTTTGTGACAGAAACGAATCGCTGCGAAACCGACTTTACGCAGTCTTCTCTGCCCTACCCCTAGAGTGTAATTTAAACCCGCGTAGGCGCGGAGGGGTAGGGCGGCCCGCGAGCTGAGGAGCAGGTGGTTTGAAGGCCCGCCACCGCGGCTGAGGCTGGCCGGCCAAGCCGGCCAGCAAGCCGAAGCTGCGGTGGTGAGCGTTAAAACCATCTGTGACGATAAGCTCGCGTGGCGCCGCCCAAACCCCGCAGCGCCGGAGCCGTGACAGAAACAATGCTTGCTGCATGTTGCATGCCTGCTTCCATGCTGCATGCCTGCTGCATGTTGCATGCCTGCTTGCATGCTGCATGTTGCATGCCTGCTTGCATGTTGTATGCCTGTTTGCACGCTACGCCTGATCAGAAAGAGGTAGCAATTAACGTTATCGTAGCATGTGTGTGGCGAAAAAAATCAGTTCTGCCTTTTAATGACTATCGATATAAAATGTATGCCAAAAGACGATTCTGACTGCGAATTTTCTGCGATATGATGTTTCTGCTTTTTAATTATTATGGATATAAACATTATGCCTAAAGATGATTCTGACTAACAAAATTATGAGTTTTGAATGTATGACAACTGAGTGTATGCGAAATGATTTTCTGCGAAATGAAGTTTATGCTATCCGTTGTTATGCAAAACAATATTATGACGTAAAAAGTTCTGCTATAAAAGGTAGACCCTATACCATCTTAGGGATTTTTTCAGTGACCACCGAAGCACATGAGCAACATGATTGGCTTTGATTTAGGTACTGAATATGATTTGATAAACCTTTATTTGCTTTTGCGATGAATAATGGAGTCTTATTTTTAATCAGGGACAACCCCGCAATCTTCTTATTTACTTCTCTATCAAATATAAGTTAATTCCGCGACTTTTGTCAGTGTATTTCGTCGGCGGTTAAATGAGTTGGTACACATACTAATTACACCAATAAAAAAATGATAATTATTCGTGACAAGTTTAATGTTCCTTTATTATAACAAGCTTTTATTTAACTTGCAATGTATGTATGTTTATCCGGGTGGAATCTTGTAACTGAATTTTAAATCAGTTATCTTTAACCGATTAAGCTGAAATTTGGTATACACGCTTATTTTGGATGACAATGCATGCTTAGCTATGTGACGTCATTCTAATTCCAATATGGCGGATCATCCAAGATGGCGGACTAGTTATTTTTTCTGTACTACCACAGTATGGGTATCAAATGAAAGGCCTTGCTGAGGAAAACACGAAAACAGACTTAGAAACATTCCCAATCATAACTAAAAATAAAAAATAAATTAATGGAAAAAAAACGTTTTAAAACCAAGCTTTTATTTAGTTGCCCTAAAAAGAAGAAAATAAACTTAAATTAAAACAAACCAATCAATTTAGTACATGTATTAGTTACACAATTTATTCAATGATATAAGCTTGTCGCGAGATTTGCATATTTTATAGGAAACATTTTCTTTCATAGAATTACTTATAATAAGTATGTCAAGCAAGACTAGTTAGTATACAGGTACCTAAATCACGCGACAAGCTTTTATATCATTTAATAAATTGTGTAATACATGTACTAAATTGATTGGTTTGATTTAATTTAAGTTTATTTTCTTCTTTTTAGGGCAATTAAATAAAAGCTTGGTTTTAAAAAGTTTTTTTACCATTAATTTATATTTATGATATTCTTCTTCACAACATATCACTTTCAGGTATGGTCGAAAACAGGGGTACATTAGTTGGGTCGAACGCGGGCGTTATGTCAGTGGACTTCGATTCTACCGGTGCGTACATCGTAGGAGCTTCCAATGACTTCGCGAGCCGCGTGTGGACAGTCCAGGACCAGAGATTAAGGGTGAGTCAATTACCTACAGATTGAAGCGCTAAATAAAGTTTTTATATTTTGTAATACATTTCAGTGTAATGGAACAGCAATTTTCATTGAAAATCAATAAAAATTAGGACACGTCCACTCGTCTCGCCTGGAGCCTAATTCTCGGCCGCATTGCGCATAGACTCTTTTGCACATTTCTAGTGAAAAAACGTGTCAGTATGTTAGATACGAGGCATTTGAACGAAATGGTTGAATTACTGATTGCAGAAAATTACTAGTCTCGTAGTGCTATTTACGTTTGCGAAGCGTAGGTACTGCAGTATGGCTCGCGTGGTTTTTTTTTTTTGTTCTTTCATTTATATTTAGACTTATGTCGATACAGTATCCAACAGTCTTTCTCTACATTGATGTAGCCGTATTGTAGTTTAGAGTAACATTTTATCATCACAGAATAGATCAGCAACTCGTCATTACTTTAAAGATTAATTACCTGTTTTTTGTTACCTTCTATCAACGGGATACCTACTTAGGCTTTGGTTTTGATGACTGTACGAGGTTTCGTATATCGTCACTCGGGAGTGAAAATCTCGGGAATGTTTTTGATCATTGCACGGTTCCTGTGGGCTTTCACGCGGAATAAGTCGCGGGCAAAAGCTAGTTAATTATATTTATTACAAATTTTATATACCCAATAAAGGCTAGTTTCAGTGCCTACAAACTAATTTCACATAGAGCGGCTCGCTTATAAGATTATAGTCACTATAAGTCGTGACAAAATAAAAATGACCAAATTGCATTACCGAGGTTTTCACTCCCGAGAGACGATATACAGTTTGTAGGGCTTTAACGTTGAAATATTTGAAATGGTACGGTATGGTCCATTTCAAATATTTCTATTGATTTATGTCAACGTTAAAAACTTTATAATCGTTAAACCGCTCTCCTATAAAGTTGTGTTTTTGCACTTGCACTAGTATGCATAGGACCCGTCGAAATGCTAGACGGGCAAAATAAGTTTTATAGCTTTCTGTCTTTGTACATTCCTAGGTTCGTATATATGGTGTATTTATAGATTGCAGTGCTTCATTTACTTTACCAGCCATGAATAACATTATCGATATCATCCAACTCACTGGTCATGTCCATTTACAATAATTGGAATTTTCCAATCATTATTTATTTACTGTCTCGCGAGCGAAGGCGCGTTTATAAGATTTGATCTCGAACACTATATCGCAAATCATATTAGTTATGCAGTCGCATGTGGGTGTTGCTGTGTAAACGACCAAGAGGCAATAATAGTATCCGTCAGTTCGGACATTATTATTGTGGTCGGGAGGCGGGGTCACGAACACGATCGTCTATTAGCGGATTGTTAGCGCGTCTGCGCTTCGTGATCCCGCTTTGATCACTTCCGACATTTCACGCGAGTGCCAACTCATCCGATCCCAATATGAATTATGTACATTATAAATACAATGATTTAAATCTATCAAAACAGACGTTTTAAGTGCCTTGTAATATTTGATTTAGTGCACTGTTAGTATTTGTAATTAAACTATGGATTTATCAGACGATGAGCGCCTTGCCGGACAACAGACAAATAAGCATTAGCTGCTATTTATGGAAGCATTTTTTTAATCTTTTAAACAAGACTCCAATAAATAAACATACTATCGTTGAAAACCATTTCGACTTTGTATTTGTAGAAATTACTGCAATATCCTGTACAGGTGGGATGAAAATATCAAAACATGTATAAAGCGATTTGATGGCTAAATTGCAGCAGACGTGCTATGTTATTAGACTTTGCTAAGCTCGGAAACATTTCAACATACACATCTGCTATTGAAACGAACTGCACCACTTTGTGTACTTAAATTGAATCGTATAACAAATCAGTTTATTGTTGAAGTAAATATTGTACTTGCTACGATGATACTGGATTCAATAAGTATAACAGATGCCATTCGCGTGCCGCCCACCTCGGTGGATATTTCGCATGCTCTCACCGTGGATCCTTGTACAAACATACAATCAGGACCTCAACGTCAACAAATTGGAGAGCACGCCCACTCATTTACTGACTGACATCGAATAAAAGCGGTTACTGGAAGTCCTTTCAATAAAACTAATATCGTGTTCCATGTCAGTTTTTTTGTAACTTTTACAGGATTTAGTAGATTAAATTAGTTTTCAGATTCAATTTAACTTAATATGTCATGTTAGTTTTATTGATAATCGTGATTTGAGAACTCATTTGTAACGTCTCGTATACTCTTTGCCTGAGGCCATAAAAGTTTTTTTCATAATTAATAATTTAATATTTTGTGTAGTCACTTCTAGTCATCGGCATCATTTCGGCTCCAGAGTTTATCTCCGTTTATTTTCATATTGAGAAAGCCCCTGCGTGATCGCAGTATCGCAGAACTATCCCGATGCAAATAATACACAAATTGCGAAGCGAATATCCATAACCGGCGCCGAGCAATAGCCATATAATGAGTCCAAATCGATTGCGCTTCGTGAATCCACCGGATGCTCTCTTATCTCGAGTACCGTCTGATTTACGATCTGTTAACAGATTATTCGTTCCATAACAGTTGCCAATCTCGTTTTTTATGAATTCTCGCACCTCAAAATTACGTTTTTCCATAAAGGGCTCTCTCGAAGTGATCAACTGTTATTATATTTAATGATTAAAGTAGCGCCTATTATAGCTGTGGTCGTAAATATTGCGTACAAATTTGGATATTCTAGAGAAGGAAGTTCACTTTTATTTCTTGGGAATGTTAATTCCTACAGTAGGTACCTAACAATGTAATTATTAAATTTTCTTGTCATGAACATTTAAATGGCTTTACAAATCGTGGCAGACAAAACGAGTAGAGTTAATAAACATGACATGTTGGATAGCTAGGTACCTACTAATCTCATAAAAAATATCTTTTCTTGATAAACTTCAGCTAAAATCTCGTTTTAGGATCATTGAGAAAAACTCATTAGGTACTGGTAATAACAGACTCCTGAGTTTTGTATTTTTTTTACAATTAATTCTATAATGTCAAATCCATTGCAGTCATGAAACTATCCGATATCCATCCATCATTTAAGTGGTAGAGTTACCGCGACGCTGGAATGCAAAAGGCATTAGGAGGAACACGGATGGGTTTTAGTCAGTACGACTCTCCCTTCCGCTCCGCCCAGAGCGGAAGAAGTTATTTGATGATTTCCCATCCTTAAAAAAAGCCATTTGTCGGTGCAGTAATCTTCATCTGTCCAATGCGAACTCTTTCACTTCTCTGTGTGTTTTTTAACTATGAAACAATAATTGGTTCTTATAAGTAAATAAATTTAAGAGAACCTTTCTCCTATATATTTTAGAAGATGAAAGGTAACCTTTGTCATCGTTTACTTACCTTTCCAAACGAAAGTGTCCCAGTTAGTATTTAAAAGGCTAAGTTAATGCACCTTTGTTACAAAAGTAGCTTCAGTCCAAACTGCGATAATGATAAATTGTTACTTAACTATCGTTAATCGCCTGTTTGTTTAGATTTTCCTTTCTCTTTTTTTGGTATCTTACAATTTTGGTGCATAATGTGTTTTATACTTTTACTGCTACACGAAAGCTTTTTGTTACATTTTTAGTTAGTGAAATCGCATACCTCTTATGTAGATTTCCGGAAGATAACGTAGGCGGTCGTCATCGCCACGTTAAGAATTAGGTTTATCAAGATACAGTACTCACACAGACCATTTTCAGACAGTATCTCTAATCATATTTGGTTATAAATATATAAAAGATTGCCGAAAGATATAAACAGGACTGTTATTGTATGAATGTATTTTGTCAATCTAAAGATCACATGATAACATTCACATAAAAGGTAATATAAACAACAACACCGCGGTGGGCGACAACAAAGTGAAACTAACTTGCGAAGTTGCGACAGTCAAGTGCCTTTAAATACGAACGACGTGCGGGATACCAAACTGATATTGGGGTAATAAAATAGACGATAAACGCGAGACATTACGTTGCTTTACTCGAATGAATAGAATTTGCATAAATATAATTGTGTATTGCCTAACAGCGATTACGCACTGCATCCGATCCGGATCCGTGAAAATAAGATTATAAAAGACTTGGACCGAATTCGGATATTGCTTTGCGCACTGCATCCGATCCGAATACGTGAAAATGCGAATCTAGAGTCTAAAAAACTCGGACCGAATTCGGATATCGTTTACGCACTTATCCGATCTCTGATCCAAATTCAAACAATTCAGGGGCCATCTTTGCAATATCGTCCGATTTGAATCCGTCATGGCGTCCGATTTGAATCCGAGGTAATGCGAAAGCGTTCATACAAACAGTACTACGGCTACTTCGGTCCGTCAATATTTCTTCCGAATTGGAAACTCACGGATCACGGAGATAAATCGGATGACGGAAGTCGGATTTAGTGCGTAAACTACCATACAAATAGCTATGACTACTTCGGAACGTATTTTCTCGGATTCGGATCGGATGCAGTACGTAACCGCTCTTAGTCTGAATTAAGTTGGATCGCCTAGGCGAGACATCTTTGTAGTACCTAGTAGTCTTGGAAAAAGTTTGGATATATCTATTTCCAGAAATTATTTAACAAAGACTAAATAAATCAAGACTACGACTAAGTAACTAACAAATTATAAAAATGTAAATTTACATTACAAAGTCTTGAAATGTCTCGGAAATCCAAAAAAATATCATTTTCATTGCTACCTCTGCAGACTTTTTTCATAATCTGCATTTATTGTTCATTTTATGGTCGTTGCGCTCTTTAAGTTTCCAACGTGACTCATTTATTGTAATACTTAATCAGATTACATATTTCATGAGAAGCGAGCCGTCCCGGCAATATTTCATTTGTGTCGCGATGCCGAGCGCGAGATAAAATCTTCAACTATTCGCTCAATAAGTAGGATCGGAACAAGATACAAAAGAAGCCGATATTGATCGAGTACGAGCTCTTCCCTATACCAAAGCGTTCCAAGGTCGTTCCTTATAAAGACATGGCTATATGTTTAATATATTTGTTGACTGTTGGACTTGTCCCATGACCGATGTTCGCCAGTCGATTGTTCAGCTTGTTTTATTTTTTCTCATCCGTACCTCGCGATTCCGGTGGCCACCGTCGATTCCCTTTTATGAATATTTCATATTATTGTAAACGACTTTATCTGCAGCACAATGTTGCATTCAATATTTGAATTTTATAGTTCTACGAAAATGCCTGTCGACTACTGTGAAATTGTGACCGCCCTCCGCTTTTACAAGACATTTGCATTTTATTATTTTTATACGTATTCCTGGGCGTTCAATTGAAACTGGTTAGATTTTTATGTTCCTATTCAAGAAGACTGAATTGCGGGATTCTAGTAAATTGTGTAGTGGTTAGCACCATGTTCACTGGAATGGACACTTGTGTGCTAACGCGAAGCCTTTTATTAACAACTTTTAGCACTAGTGTAACGACCGTAATTGTTAGAAAAATTCCAAGATTTTCTTTCGTTCAAATTGGTAAGATATCTGTAGTGCATCGACTAAACTAAACGTAAACTAAATAAGAAAATTGGATCCGTTGAAGTTAGATTAAACTTAAACTTTCGAGTAGGTTTAAAGAACATCTCAGAATCAACTAATTTGAGAGCATTAAATATTTTTTATAATTCAGTCTCTTTCTTATTTTTCTGGTAGTGTATTTAATAGTATCGTAATATTTTTAGTTCAGTTTATTCGGACGCGAGAATGTTGGTGCCCTACAGATTCGGCGACAGTGTAACATTATGATGTTTACGATGCAAAACCGCCGACGATTAGTATCTGGTATGCTTAATTCCCATTCGGCCTTCTTTTTGCAGTCAGGTTACATCCGTTGGCGATCTATTCGATTCTAAATAAATCAGCAATCTCAACAGTCTTCTCTTGTATCCATTAGTTTCCTATAGCATTCTATCTTTTCCCCAAGACTGGCTCTACTAAACTATGTAAAAATGTCCTTTCTATAACGGGAAAATATATAAAGATCAGCGTTTTCTGCAGGCAAGCTTAGGTTTTTAACTTATTTCTTTTGCCAGCATGTGGTACTCACAGTGTATCCTAATACCATCTTGAAACACCTTTTTTATTTTTTTATTAAGCAGCTGGAGCTTTTGCGGCAAACTCAAACAGGCTTAATTTTATTTCTTTTCAACGCCGTCGCTAATCTAAATCTAGAAAGAACGCTTGTAGGGACAAATTCTTTGTTGCTGGGCTACTAATGGCTGCGCTTAGTTGTTCTCAAGTCGGCACGCGACACAGGACACGTGCCGTCGCGCGCGCCGATCTTATCTAGCGCACGAACGACCGCCGTGCCCCTTCACACGTGATGGTGCCAAGAACTTAACTCAAAGATCCCATCTCATTGATGTGTGCAATTTCAAGAGTCAAATCTACTTTACACCGCCTTTTTATGACCAGATTTTTTGCATTTTATTTATATTTATTTTTTGCTGTGTCCGAAACAGGTTGGTTATTTCCAAAAAACGGTTCAATGACAGCGCATGTAGTGTTTTGTTTTATTCACCAATCATATGAATAACAAGGCAGGATAATTGAAAGTAGTGTTCTGTTTTTACTGACTACACCAATCAAGTTTAATTATAATGAGTCGGCTGTTCTCAAAATGACATTTATAATTCACATTAAACTAGTAATTAGCATTGAATAGCTAGCCTTTAATTTTTTGTGACTTATATCGATAGGGTTGTATCTGTATAAAATGAAACCAAGTAATATTTTGGAAAATTTATTTTAAGTAATGACAATTTGGACGGATGAAACAAGGTAAAATGCTGTTTAAATAAAATGTTTAAACAACATTTTAATACATTAACATCTCATTATTAAGGCACTAGTAGATATCATAATAAAATACTTTCAGTTTACATGGAATAGCACATTTGTAAGTCGTAAGCTTTCGTTTGTTTAGGTAGGTATTTCTTTTATATTAAAAATTTATTAAATAGTATTAAATTCAATCATAAATTACGTAAAAAAGAAACTATCCTAAATTAAATAAATTACGATGTCGGGACGGCCGTCAATCCATCGTCTCTTGACTTAGGTCGCACGTTCGGTTATCTACTTAAAAGGTACTGAAATTTTACTTATCACTACGTATCATTAAAATCAGGCTTATGCTACTTTAAAAAAATATGGTACAATACGTAATCGGACTTCCGCGAATGGATGTCCGAGCGTAAAGTGAACGAATGAGCGACGTGATCTTGATAACGACTCACGGCCGCGGTCCCGCCGACGACGCCGGAGATGGGGACAAGCGAGCGTTCTCACACACTAGACGCACTCAACAAACGGTCACACTGCGCGCCGCACTCGCATCCGTCCACATTCGCGCACGCTCTGGTGGTCGTCCCCGCCTCTGTGTCGCGCGCCCCCGCACCACCGCGCCCATGCATGCGGTGTGCTGTGGAAGCGTTCGGACACTAACCATTAAATAACCGCTATCGCTGTCCTGCGCTCGGCGGACGACTTGTCGCCCTGCGGAAATGTCGTCCTCACGAGCCAGAACTCGACGGGGGTTTTTAAACTAACGAAATATACTACTATTGCGGACGCTGATCACGTCGACACGCCTACTGTTATTTAGAAGTGCCTCTGGTGCGCACGAGAAAAACTGGCATCATAGACTTTGCAAAGAGCTGAGGGAGCATTGGGTCCTGGAAGTAGCTCGGCGGCCTTAGCGGCAGCACGTCTTCGCTGCCAACTGCAGGTCCACGCTGCTAGTACGACTAGTTGGGCTGCTAGGAAAGCAGCTGCCGCGAGCATGGCTCCTGCTGCGTTTACGCAAGTGACGTCGGTCTCTCTGACGTACACAGAGTCTTCAGTGACATTCTTGGAGCGTTGTTTGTCAAAACCGAATTTGTCAGTGATCTGAATGGTCTGCACGAGAAGCATGTCATCGGTGGGTGCGGCAGGGGTAGAACGCCTCTTCCTACGTCCGTAAGACATCACGGAGCGGAGTTCATTCGGACCGCCATCGCACTGCACTGGTTCACACGTAGGCATGCAAGGAGTCACCAAGGCACGGAACTGGACAACTTCCGAAGATGGGAACTTGAAAGCATCGAAGTTCGACAACAGCATCTGTAACATTGGACAAATTACTCGTTAAAATCGTTCTTATTGAGGCAGCAGATAAACGAGTCAATTATTTTCATTACACGTTTCTGTCCGCCTTCGCACGCATTGAATCTTTTTTATTGCTTTGGCGCGTTACAAAAACACTCTACTTAAAAATAATATGACATTAATGGACGGGTACCACTTCATTAACGTTTATATGGAATGTTATCGTTTTAAATAATGAAAACTTTTTATAACAGCTAATTATTTGGACCTTTCAAGAATAATAACAAATCGCTACCACTTATGATATGAAAAAACTGTAATGACAATTAAATATTGTTAGTCCCTTTCTTACCTTTCCACTGTTCGCTGATTTGAACACGGGTCCCATAATGAAGTGCTCGGTGGGACAACCATCGCTGTCGATGAGGGTGATCTCGCTGGAATCGACGCCATCCATGGCAACAAGCTCGCGCACGAAGATTTCGAATGGCGAGTTGGGGTCCATGATCTCGAATCGTAGTGCCTAAACACAGAACATATTTGGTTATTTGAAGGAACAATTGAAAAGTATACACAAATGCAATGCAACGTCAAAATAACTGAAATTACCAGGGGATCTCCGACTTCAGCAGATGCAATAGTATCGTCTCCGTTCCTGTCGGTGATTCGCATAGCCACGTTGGGAGAGTCGACAATAACCTCCTCGGACAGACTAGTATGGATGTCATCGGTGATGCCCAGGTCGACTTCGTTTGCTACAGTCTTGTTTGTGAGATCGTATTGGCAACTCACAGCCAAACCGAGATCAGAGGATGTAACGATAGTGTCGTGATGCTGAATAACTACATCATTTAAATACCTGAAAAATATGTTCATTTAAATTCTTTGTTCATTTATTGAAACCGAGACTTCTACTGATGGTATTAAAAGATTGTTACCTGCCAAGTCCGTTCTGCTTAACGTTACACTCAAGATTGTTATATCCCATGTGCAATTCGAATTCGAGACTCTGTTTAACATCGACAACGCAAGAGTTAGGATTGCCCTTGGCGTAGATTTTGCCGTCGAATAGCTTGGATGTTTGAATTTTGGCGACCATGTCTCCAGCACGGCAGTCGATAGAAACGTTGTAACAAGAGGATAGTTCGTAGGTAGCTGCTTCAGGAACCTCCAAGTAAGGGTCCTAAAATAAGAAATAATCATTTTAATATCCCCGAATTTAAATATCAGAAGTTAATTAGAAATACTAAAATGTAAATCATATTTCATACCTGAATATCAGCAAGCGTAGCTCGCGAGTGATGAGATAGACGACAGACGTGGTCTCCGGTGTCTCCATGGTCGTATGAGTGGCAACGGAAGGGCGAGTTCAAGCAAAGTTCACGACATTCCTCAACAGTTTGCACATCTTGATAGACTGAGTCTACTGTTTTTAAAATACGACCACCCATTTTCTTAAACTCGCAGAGCTTCGTAGGCTCCTCCACGCAGTTGTTTTCTAAATAATCGGTGTCTGTAGAGAAAAATAGTCATAAATTATATGAGAATACGTTATGTAAAACTATGTTATATAAACAAAAAAAATTGATGATGGGCTATACCTTCGTTCGGTTGGAAAGAGCTAGTTCCCGCCAGAGTAATACGGTCCATGTTAGACAGCACGCACTCTCCAGTTTTATTGTTGTAGTTCGCCGATCTGCAACAATGTTTCACGCGGTTTAACAGCAGCCATGTTTTTGTACCCTTTTTTATTGTGTGAATTTTCCCAAGTAGTTAACCGCATGCATAGTGCGAATGACGCTATTTTGCTTGCACCGCTTAATTGTCAATTATCTATCATGATTAATATGGTAATTATTAAATTCAATGAGACTTCGTTATGTATCAATTTATAGTTATAATACATTGTTGACACGATGACCTGGAGGCTAGTTTCTATTTCTCGAGACTTACTAAGATATTCTTGAGACTGGTTTTATGTAGCGCATGATTAACTCTGCTAACCGATGGAGACTGCTAAGAAGATGATACGGCTGTTTGCGTTCGAGTTTTCTAGTAATAATCTTGTGTGTCGATGTGGCCATTTGTTTTTAACGTCCTCGATAACTGAGCAGGTGTACTCAAATCGTGGCGTGCGCATTGCTCTCTTAATTAAACCACTCAGTTACAAGGTTTTACTCTTACTTTCAATGTCTACGCGAGTTGTCATAATAGCTTTATATTCAATGAGCTCTTTTGTTTGCATACCGCTTGAGTAAATCTGCCGGTAACTTATACGCTGATTTAATTTACCATCATGCAATCGTATAAAAATAACATGTCTACATCCCAGATTTTCAAGTCTAATGTAACGCTTTTCAAATGTCTTACTATGCAGTTTTTCAATTCCTTGTGTTCGATTTCATTGGTATAAATAATGTATACGATATTATACTTATGAATAATACGCTTCGTGTTCATTAACATTGTATCTGTATAAAACTGTGACGTTTCAATGTATAATGTTACTTTGTGCTTAGTGACCACCCGTATAATATTATCTTGTTCATCTAGCTCAATATTTTCTCTTGATGTACAATCGAACCCGATCAGATGACCCTTGCGCTAACCTATGGGATTTTCACATGAGATGGGCGGATTTCTTTGTTGTGTGCACCATGAGAACTTTCTGTTTCGTTCTTCAATAGAGATAGGTATTTGTTAGAATTTATGAAGATAATTAATTTACTGATGTATTTATTTTGTGTTTGTGGTTATTATCGTTATCTTATGTAACGGCTCTCAGTCTATTACAAGAAGACATTAATTTAGTACCTATGTTTAAAGTTGATGACTGCGAATGTCCCGCTACCGGTAGCCGTTGTTCATTTAACCGTACTGGTGGCTCGGATGCCTCCACCTCATCGCATAATAATTACACTTGACTGCCTGCAATTTGTTGAACTGTATCTTCCTTACTTAGATATACGGTCATAAAAGCAAAATTTGTTTTGATGCTGTCCGCTAATGTTTACCTACTCATATAATTATCAACCTTATCCTAAAGTAAATTAGATTCCTTCTGCCTACTAACTATGGTTATAAATTTTTATTCAAGAATATGGTTAATTTTAATATCCACGGGTTCTTCCTGAGTTTTATTTAATCAACATTAATAAAACGTATAGACACGACATTATAATCAGTATAATTTATGACAAGACGGGCGCACATCATAGGTATTCATTACAACTACAATGTTGAAACTTCTTTGGTGGTCAGTTTAATAAAAAAATAATTATGTGGTATTTATTGATAGGCCATAATTTCGATTGCCCGTAATTTGTACTCTGTAGATCTCTCGATCTGAAGCGTGACTAAATAAAAACAGGAATATCCGCAATACTTTATTTAATTACTAGCATCTGTTTCATGCTTTTGTTATTATTTCAATTCAAAGCATGAATGTTGATACGGTTTAATCCGTGATTAAATGTGTAATTTGCTAATATTTGAAGTACATTTCTGAGCCAGTTTGACCATTTGCAATATCATAAAAATGTCAGAGGAAATAAAATAAACTTTCGGCCTGTGTGAAATGGCCTTAACAAACTATCAACAATAATTATTTAAGTGCGGAAAGGGCTCGAAGGGGAAAACAATATGTACCTTATCGGTTATTGTATCGTGGAAGTAGGAAGCGATAGGGCAGGCCGCTCCCACACCGCGCGGCACTCTGCCCGCCACGTCCGGGGAATATTTGCCAAATGTCGTGACTGTCGACGATCGCGATGCGCGCCGCCCGGGGTGCGCCTGCGCCGCCTGTTCGCCTCAATGGAGATACGACGATTTGTATCCAACGGTACACGTGTCCAACCAAGCTTGACTACGTTAAATCCTGCATTTAATTCTCTAATCGCTGTCTAACCCCAACCCTAGTTAAGAATTCCGAGATGATGGCGTGAAATCGTGGAATTTATTACGGCTGAACCTTTGCCTTAAGTAAACATACTTAGAAGCGGAAATAAATATTTCACGCGACAATAGTAAAGTCACCACAACACAAACGTTTCCACAAATACAATGACTCTTCAAATGTTTTCATTCAAAAATATGTCGAACAGTAGGTCACAGATTCAGGTAAATTGGCAACTTTTTATTGCACTTTCAGTTAACGGTCTGCAGAAATTGTAGGTGCAAATAACCAAACTGTGTTAAGTGGCAATACTATAAACGCATTACAGAGATGATACTCGGAAAATAATTTATAGATATAAACTGAAGCTTTCTAGTCGGAGAGAAGAAATGCGTTCCGATTTGTAATATTCTTGGCCCATAGATACGTACTCGTGGACTCACGTAGTGCACGCGTTCAGAAGCAAATTAGCGCAACAATCCGCAATCGTTACTGAGCAGCGCAAGCTTGACCTGAACACGCCAACGGAAATACGTGTATCGAATGTGAGCGTCTGACGCAGAACACTATTTATGTTAATGATATCAAAAACCGTACAAGGAAATAAACACAATAGGACAGTCGTGTCTTGCTACATTAGACGCCTGAGACGTAGGCCGTTCAATTGGCCTCCCTGCTTTGTATATAATGCTCGTTTGTAGAATTCAGAAACGGAACGGCTACCAGGAAGAGGCTGTGACTTATCCACTGAACTGAGCCGCAAAGATGTACCGCGCAGCCCTCCATCTATGGCAACTTGGTGAAGGCTGATTGACTTCGTTATCGGGCTTATCTATAAATTAGCGTATACTCGTATGGATATCTAATGAGCCGACTTTGATGATAAATATTTGTTTATTAACTATACGAGAAATTTCGTTGTGTTGACTCCATTCGCTGGTTAAGGATGTATTTACATACATAACTGTCTTCGTTAGGCACAATGTTGAATCAGTCACTATATATAGCATCTGATTGAAGGGAATAGACTCATGACCTCAGCCGTTTATTTTCACGTCTTGTTAGTGCAATTGTAATGGACAATATCAATGTTAGTAATGTTCTTATGATGTGATGATGATTTTAACACGTAATGTTATACACGTACCTAACAGTTTACTAATTTATGTTTTATACGGGTGGTTATATTTTTATGTATAATAAAACCGTAGGATTCCTAACTCAAAATCGTGCTACTCCTAAATGGGACTGCCCTATCTTTTCCCACGGGTGTCGTATGTAATTAAGGGATTAAGAACATGAGATAAGAAGCAGCATCCAGTAATCCAAAATAACAGATTGCACTCACTAGTTGTCTTCAGGATAATACCTAAACCGCAACGTCTGGTGTTTTTATAGTCTGTAACGGAAACCTACATCCTACGATAGATGTCTTCCATGATAATGCTATAAAGTGGAAAGTAGGTAATTGTTTAAGTACGTTCAGACTAAACTAGTCGCTTATTTTCTGGCTTTTGAATTTATAATACCGTCATAAACTATTAGTACAATCTTTAAACTAGGAATAAATCATACTACTTCGACAATTTTAATTGCAACAAACTTCGATAGCAATTAACGTATCTCCAATTTCTTAAAATCCCTTGTACAATTTTAATTGCATCAACAATTACGGCATGATGCCATCGGATCGTTAATTAACTCTTAGATTGCTGTTCGCTATTCTATGCAATGAAATATTTTCTTTCGATGTAAGGCAATTTTGTTTGGAATCACAAACAATGAAATAATAAAAAATCATTAACGTCTTCAACTCAATTGCTTGTTGCGTATCTGAGTAAAAAATGTGTTGTTCGAGAAAGAATTCTTTTTTAATACTTTCTTTGAACGCGTTAATTACTGGGTATCCGTATCTGTATTGTGCAAAACGTAGTGTATATTTAGCTAGGTAGATTGTTTGCACTAATACTATTGTAAGTGTCTGTACAATCGCGCAAGGGTCGTGTCGAGGGCAAGGAGTGCTCGCGGGTCATTCATGTTTCACTCCGCCCATACAACGCTCTACTTTGTAGTTTTCTTTAAACCGTTTAATGAAGTTAATAATATTGCAAGTGAAATTATATTCAAATGCAGTCGCTATTAAGGTATCTAATCTCGAGAAAAAGCTTTACATGAAATCTTATTATCTCCACATTACGTATTTTAACAAAGTTCATGAATCAAAATCTTGTGTAAAAGCTAGTTTAAAACTTGTTTTATGTTGAATATCGCTCTATACAAAGTACTGTATCATTTGCATTTCCGAACTTGTACAGCAAGAAATAGCCTCATACTTGTACATGTCTTCTGTAACAGCGTCCTGATAAACTAACGTTATTTAAAAGTCATGAAGTCGATCTCGATTTGCTACTTCTGGTAGAAGCATTAAATTAAAACAAGTTAATGAATGCTCCATTCCAATTACCCCCTCAATTGCTTATAAATTTGATAGAGATAATTATCCTCTTATTGCATTCCTAAGAAACACGAAAATACAATAACAAGTGATGACTCGACCATTTCGATAAACTTTGTGTGGAACAGGATTGTGTGTCTATAGCTTGCCTCAGCAGCGTGAATGTGATTTCAATAAATTCACCGCATCCTTCTATTGTGGTTTTGAGGAGAAACATAAATTTCATGTTTATGTCCGCGACAAAAATATGAATCTGTTTTCTATAACCCATGGTATGCTATGTTCATTTCTATTTAATAGAATTTCTAGAATAAACGCGTTTATGGACTATGGACTTATTTGTTTTGGCGCTTCACAAAGGATTTATTAGGATCACCTATAAATCTCTTAAAGAATAGAGCTTTTATGTCCTTTAAAGCGTCTTCGAGTACACTAGTCTGCTGAAGTTATTGTCAGGGATAAAATAAAAGTGTCAAGATCATGTGGCGTTATTTATGTGTTTTGTCTGGTATTTAACTAACCTGCAAACAAACTCGTTTTCTCCGAGGCAGAGGTCAAGGCACATCTGCCTGGAGCCGACTGTGTGTGTCCTCTTGCCGCGCCCCTTGAGGTGGTAGCCGCGCACGCGGTCGAAGCACCAGGCCCTTTCACAAGGACGCACGCCCAGACACGACTTTTGTGCGTAAATCGTGAACACGGGGAATTGAGATTTTGTTAACGCACCTGCAAATAATAATGGAATTAATAAATTATTTTTGCACTAAGTTATGTTATAAATTTTTATATCCGCGCCAAATACGAAATCATATTCCTATTTCGTAAAAAAAATCTAACTCCTATGCAAGAATTATGAGTAAAGGGGCGCTCGTGTCATCATTAAATTCTTCATGCTCACGCACGTGTTCTGGACGAAGAGGCGTTCAACCTTAGCGAATTCGAAAATCCGCACACCGAGTCGACCGAAGCGATTTGTGCTTCCATAATTGGATCTCATCGCTTAGTTCCTTGAACTGACGGCTTGGCGGCAATTTCACTACGGCTTAATTCAATATGACCCTTAATCGGCATCTCCTTTTCGCTGCTATTATCGTATGTACCGACGTCGTTATGAACATACACGGTCGAAATAATAGGTTTAAGTTTATAATGAAAGCTGAATCATAAACCACATTTGCTTAAAACAGGGCAAGAATGCATTTGTTAAAGATCGTTAGCATTTTGGTTGGTCACGATTTTATTTATTATAATATTAAAATCGAGGTAGCTTCATTTTTTGCATCCCGGTCGTGCTTTTGTGGTCAAAATAAAAAAGCAACACATTCTGATACGTTGTGTTTTCTAGCCTGCCTTTTTATAGTTGCCTTTGACACTTTATGGCATCTTCGCCATTGAATAAAAGTCTATTATAATATCCAATGCGGTCGCAATATATGGATTCTGTATTGAAATTTTATGCTAGACATGCTATTTAATGTTAGCACCTTCACATATATTAAGCACCTAATTATAGCTGCATATTTATTAAAATAAATCGCTGACACGACTTACTTTCGTTAAATAACTAACACGATTATATTGATGAACTATTTTTGTTATTAGCAAAAATCATTGTAGTAATTGAACGTCTATTCATGGTTATGAGGTCAAACCGCGCCCTACTAACTCGTGTTTAAACACACTTGGTCATGTTTTCCTTTTCACGGTGAGAGTATTTTTTTCCCAATAAGGCGCGATGAGTGAGCATAGTCATGCCGTTATTGGCATTCAAATGATGTGTTCAAGCAAAAAATCGGAACGCTTCGCTTGTTTGTGAGCTCACACCTCTATGTCGGACAAACGAGAGTACGTACTGGCGCCATTACACAGCCACCTGCTATGTGTCCCGATTATACCATAAGCCAGCACGCATCTATTTGTGCCGTTATTGTTAGTCATTTTTTTCTGATACTTGGGCGCTTATTAATGCATTCATGATCTTGGTTGAGATATTTGAATACTGTTTATTAAAAGCTGCTATTGATTTATCTGTGATTGTTGTATGCTCGTTAACGACCGTGTCAATATTCGTTAGCAGCAAACGATGGGTTTTGTGTTCCGATATTAATCGTTCGAAATAGCGGTATTTAAGATTTATGGCGCAAAACGTTTTCACGTTGTTATTATTCGTCTGTAGCGAAGGAAAGTTTATGATTTAAGATATCTCTGTATTTATGTGAAGATTTTGTAGCACCTGTTCTACTTATTGTCTGACTCAATTTGAATAAGTATTCTAATAAATTGGTGTTAATGACATGCGTGTCATTCGTCTTGTTTCATACTCACCAGGTAGTTGATCAGCATCGGAGCTGAAGAGAACACAGAGCCCAGTCTCGTAGTTGACAGCACGACAAGTATCGTTAGCCTGGCACTGCTCAAGGCAGTCGGTCAACATAAGTGTGCCGGGGATGTCGTCTAGGATGTGAGACGGTGCTGAGAACACGTATCTGCACAGAGATAACAAGATACTTTAATAACCACATAATTTATACAAACAAACATTAAAATATGTAGCTAATTAAATGCCGTAAGCTTTTTAATCCGGTTAGCTCAAGAAGAACACTTTCCCAAGACAGCTTATGAGCGAAGTCGGATCTTGATAACTTCACTTGTCGGCTAGTTACATCGACTTAATAATCTTAATTACGTGCAATTATCGGTCACTCCTCCGCCAGGGGCAGACGTAATAACGGGGCAATTAAAAAAAAACATGAGAATAATTCGCTTACCCGGTGACAAGTTCAAATCCGATCATCTCGGGATCGCATTCTTCTAACGAATTGGCTGGTGCAGATGGAGCTGATACTCCACTAGGAGCCGAAGGTGGAACTCCTCCCGAAGCCGTCTCAGGCACAGCGGCAGGAGCCGTTTCAGCTGGTGGTTCGGATACAGGATCTTCGGGTGGCGGTGCTCCTGGATTTTTATACCCTTCTGGAGCAGCCACTACGGCTGGTTCTGGTGACCCGGTTTCTATGGCAAGATTATCTTGAGGTGGTGCGTCAGCTGCTGATCTTAAAGTCCCTTCGAACTTTTTTGCAGCTTCTGCTGCGCACGCCACTAACACTATACTGAGTAGCAACCGCATTGTGCTCTCTGAGAGGGGCCGTGGCAACATTCGTTATCTGTAACAAAAGAAAAGTGTTGGTTAAAAAACTTTTATGGCAATTTAAAGTACGTAATTGCATGGGAAGCTCTAGAATTATAGTATATAAAGTCGTTCAGCTATGCACGCAACCATTCTTCCTAGCTAAGGTAAATCGTTCAATATCTTACGGCCATATCGAGCATCGTTTGCCGTAACTATCGATGAGATGTGTTCTATTGATACGTACTTGTATACAATTTGTGGACTGAGTGCGACAACTGAACCCATGCCTCCGACCATATTGGAAACGATATGAAATATCGCCTTTACCGATAGATACATTCGATATTATCTGTAAATTCCATTTTATAATACCTGTTATTTTTGTCTAGCTTAACTTACTATAGTTATCGTTCTTAGTGTGTTTTCGAACTTTCAACTGAAACTGTACCTAAATCTTAATAAAATTTCCTGAAGAAGAACTTTTTACAGATGATTTGAAGTTGTTATCTCGCATTACATGTAAATGTGTTCGGCTTGAAGTAATGCTCACGAGAAAATAAAACGCGAAACAATTATGTTCGCTGTCTAAGGGCATTAGCTTAATGATTGCCGTCTCATTGTAATTAACTTGCAACAGCGGCGTATGTAACATAAGACACGTAGCAACATCATAGAGAGAACCGCGTTAGACGTATTATTACACAATCATAAACTCTACCCATATTTTTTTGAAAAAATGCAAGGTTAGTGTGACTCATGGGAATTTTTTTGACGCGCTTTCACATGGCAGTGTGAAAAAATGTTTATGGCACCATCTTCAATTTGCGCACCTACTTTCAATTACTTGTAAATTCGTTCTACTTTCAACTTGACATTTTTTTATTTATTTTGTTGTTTGGGGTGCATTAAAAGAGCGTCCGCAAGTGACGATAATACTTAAGTACCTACGTCCGGCGCTAACGGGGCAGTCAGCCCCACTACCAACTTTGCTGACTAGCTAATCTTTTCACCACGGCATAAGCTATTGTAGAAGTTTTTGTTATTAAAATTTCAGAAATAATCACTCTGATCAACACAATCCAAACTTATTCCAAAATTTTCGCTTTCGGTATATTTTTGCTGCTGTTCATGTTCATGAAATTATTTACATAATTTGCAACATCGTGTAATAAATTATGTAAGTTGTGTAACTTTGTTGCACGCACAATATTTTTAACGGATACAATCTACATTCACTCAACGGTATCAGCACTTATTTATATTTGTTCTATTTGTAATATACAATTGGATGCATCTGCCTTCAAACAAACACATTAATGTAGGTAAAGTCATTTGACTCTTAGTGCAAATTATATTAAACATTATTATCGTAGTCTTACCTCATATATTTGAATCTCTTGTCTACACATTTTCAAGAAATTATGAACCGTATTAAACAAAATTACAGACTACCTCCAAGTGTGGACAGCTAGACTCAAGTATTATGTCTTAAGCACCATAGAGCTCTTAATGGAATAAAATTCTTTGAACTTTATGTTTTAAAGCGTATTTCTAAATGAAACGTGTGTAATATCTTTGAATAATAACCTCCGCTTTTATTCTGTTAGCGGTCTTTAACACGGATATCAAAGCAATTTTATACTAATAAACCGTCTGCATGGATATTGTGGGAACAGATACGAAACGAGTTCTTGAAATTCGTTATAAACTTCTGGCAATGTACCATTTATGTACCAAACGTATTTTATGTTTTATTTTTAATTGGATGTACACTTTATAGAATAGTCATTATTTAAGTTATTACAGCGGCGCTGGCAGCACGGTGCAAATCAGCGCATACGCACGGTTGAATGATACCGCGGATACCGCCCAAGGAAACCTAATTCATTTCATGCATCGTGTCTCGTGTCGCTTACGGCCTGATAGTAATTTGATCTGCCCGTCCATTATGAAAATTAAATTACTCGCCTATAAACGCTCACTTTGTCATGTGTATTTGCTTGTTTTATTTCCGAATCTGATATATTTGCCTACAAATATTTTAATAAAATTGCAATAAGTGCGAAATTTTGAAACGTGACACGAAAATAAATACCATATCAGATATGACACTGTTAAAAATGATTTCGTGCTCAGTATCTAACAATTTCCTAGAATAAACATTACAACGGGGCGCAGGCTAGTCAAGGGTTATTTGTCATGGTCTTCACAGGCAAAGTTCAAACAGCAAAGTATTAATAAATAGGGACGGGCGTCGGCGTCAATAGCGTGAAATAACAGGAGTGCCGATCGTGGTGAGCTGTAGGTATTTCTCAGCCGCCTCGGGTCCGGCTTGATCGATTCCGATTTGTGTAAAAAGCTTTCACACGTTACAGTATAATTCAAAGCTTTAAAAAATTGCGATTAACCTCGAATGTAACGACGGAAATATAAAATGAAGAAAGTTAAATCCCTGCGTTGTAGATATTAACAATTTATTTACAGGATGCACTTAAGATAAATGCGAAATGTCGCAGAGTTCCATTCTTCGAATGTGGGATAATAATTAATTACAATTATTCCCCAACGGGTCTTAACAACTTTACGGGTAAATAAATTTTGCAAGATAGTCTCTTCGTTCATATTTATTAAGATTTGAATGTTTCATGCATTTGTGATTCCACGCCCTTCCTGCTTGCCCCCGGCTAACCTAGAAAGTTGGCATTGCACGCTAATAGCACAAAGCATGCGACATAATGTTCTTTATAACTAGATGCCACTTAAAAAGCTTTCAGTAAATACCTCTAACTCAAAAGAGCTATAAATAAAGTCACGGATATAACTTGTCATTAATTTTGCACTATGTTAGCCATATGGCTATGCTAACGGTACGATTTATTTTATGTCGTCATTTTAGCTGCAAATTCATAAATAACAAATAACTTCCCACACTTGTAAAATTCAGGAAACTTTTATATTTCACGCTCGTAAAATGACTATTATTTATTTTTATTTTATTTTAAGTTCACAAATAAATTATAAACTAAGCCCCACAAAACCGTAATAATGGTTTGACTGTGGGATCGGGTGAGTCTTTATACACTTTTTAGGCTTCTTATTTAAGACTTATTATAAGGTAGCACTTTAACACATTTCTAAATAATATCTTTTCAATTTATTTTTAAATCTGTTTTTATTTGTTTCACTCTTTATGTCTAGTTGTATTATAATTTATGGTCATATAATATAAAAGCCATAATAGTATGCAATGCTGAATACATGTGTCGTTTTAAGCAAGACGGAGGTTCCTCACAACAACGTGTTGACCCGTATAGCTTCGGAGGTCGTGAGCCAGAAGCATAGCGTAGAGCGCAACTTTCGCCAAGTAGGTCGTACCTCTTACTACGAAACACTCGCAAACACTACTCACTCCTAATTAGGAGCTTCACGTGACTAACATAATATGTACAATACCTGTAGAAATATAACCCACTCGAGTTGTAACACAATCAGACGATAAGATAAAATTGTAAAATGTGTCGGAGTTTTTATTTAATATAAATAAAATGATAAAATGCATTAAAATTCCAGTTTTTAATTCAAATAATGCTGGCACTGACAAATTGGAATAGTCATATTTTTTTACCGAAGGATGCATTTTGTATTCTTCAAAAGAATTCACGACAATTTTCTAAAATGTGAACAAAAATTTCAGACAGAATCATATAATAAAAAAAAATGACGACAATTAAATGTCTGCGCTATTTCCTCGACTGTTTTTGTGGACATTTTCGAGGAAATGTACAAAATTGCACATGATCTTTTAACTCTAATAAAACAGTGCCTAACATTTTACGCTTTCAGAGAAAAAGTGTTACGTTTCTTATAAGAAAATGGTGATATTGACGATAAATTCTCATGGTGGACATTGGCAGTGCGAATGTGCGGGCACGCTCAGTTCGCTTGGAGCACCGATCAGATGGGGTCAGCGTATTCAATGAGCCGGATGCCTTCAACCTGCTATTTACGTTTCACCATACCAGTACTGGTTGGCACACTATGGGTAGCGTCTTCGTTTTCTTGTACGCTTTACAAGTGATACGCCTATATAAGTAATCTGTCGCAATGATCTTTGCTATACAAGTAGGTTCTATAGAAGGAAACTACGTTTGTATTTTTTACACTTGATGCTTTATAATTTAATTAATAGTCTAATTGGGTTTGAATTTCTCGTTAATTAATACGTTTATTGATTATTCCTGTTTCTTATTCTCTCAAGAAGTGTCATCTATTAATTCTAAATGAATCATTACCATTATAAAGCTCAAGAAAATCGTTTCCAAAGACGGAATAGTAGGTAACCTTAACAGTCCTTAACATAGTATTCATCTGTACTTTAATGTCTATTTTAATTAAATTACACCTGCAATTTGTGATATTCATAAATTTTACAATCTCATCTACATAAAGTCCGGGCGTTGATCCAAAGCTACTGGATATTTAATCTGTGGAATTATATCTAGGTAGTCAATCTTATCTGCAGTTGAATGCAGCTTTAAATAGGTTTATTAAAAGGTACAACGCTTTGACCGATTGTAAGTTAATTAATTGGTTTCTACAAACATAGATAGAGTGTATCAGTGAAATACTTGGAGTGTTAACAGTTTTCATTGTTATTTAATGACACAAATAAACTATGTTAAGTTAAATGAAAGTATTTAGTAAATGTTGTCCCATTAACAGGTTATTACTTACTTGCTGTTTTAAAGACTTAACATAACAACATTTAACTCACTTTTATTTTTATACCAATTAAAATAAGCGTTGTATGAACCGTAAATCGAAAACACTAACTTTTATGTTTGCAGTAATTAGTATGTAATGCAACTTAGTAGATAGTATGTTTCACGTAGTTCGTAAACCATATCTTCGTAGCGGTAATAAAAGCCGACTCCCGTTAAAGCTAATTACAGAAGCTATTTGAATATATCTTCGACGCCAGTGCGCGATATAGACTGACGTACCCGTCAGAATACAATGGGGAACCTGAACGGCTTAATCCGCTTGTCTGTAAACTATTAGGCGTGTCTAAGTTCAGCCATTAGCATCGCTAAGAGAACGTTCCGCGGATTTACATTGAATGAAATTGTAATTTGTTGTGTCTCTCTCTAATGGGGTGGCGGTTTCCTTATGTGCGCGGTTGACGGCCGGGATTGTGACACTCCGCCCTTAGAAGGCGCCAGGCCTCGGCCAGGCGTCAATGTCGCTCATTGTTCAATGCCTATATTTGAAATGAAACATGTCTGCGACATATAAATGACCTTATATGTGCGCAGTTTTAACGATATGCCTAATTTTATAGCACTTTATAAATGTCGAGTAAGTGTAGAAACTTTTTCTAGTCATAAAACTGATCTATTTTTAAACAAACTCCATGAATAACATTACAAGTGAGCTTACATTGTATGAAAAAACCGGAGTAGTTATATCTTATCAACTTAACCTATAGATATAGAAAGTCAACGTAACATTTATTACTTTAAATTATTTCTTTTCCTCTTTCTACATATAATTATGCGTAAAATAAATTACCCTCCGGTTACAGTAGACGCGAAGAGCGTCTGTTTATAAATAAAAAACAATGATGTATGCACTCAAGTCCATTTGTATTAGTCGTAACGACAAACTAGCGATCATTAACAAAGAACTTTTACTCCTTTAGGCAACGCATAGGCTCTAATGATTACACGTGCATGGCAGGCAAATGAATAACTAGCAGATAATCTGACTCACGGTTGCAAAATTTATTAACTCGCCGAAGACAGCAATGAACATTTTTTATTATGCCTCTACTGTATATTTATGTATACAATACTGAAATAAACTGTCTGGCGCCATTTATTTGTTCTTTCAATCGTTTTATCTTCCAAACTCTAGTGCAACGTAGGACGCACTCTGTGCAAATATTATACGTAAAAAGCTATATTATTTTGCCCAGAAATTAGTAGACGAGCAGCGTTTGTGTCATTATAATATCAGGTTATACAACGTCATGTCATCATTTGAATAACGTTACCGCTTAAGATCCGCGTAACTTCGCATGGCTGACGCCGCAACATACATAATTGGCCTATTACTTACAGAGGAACGTCCGAGTGGGTTAAACAATTCTCATTATAATAATTAAACATTAGAAACCATTACCTCGGCAAGGTAAACGTGTTTGAGAGAATAGAGCGCACAGCAAGGGTTCTGTAAAGCAAATATGCCTGAGATGTCCTCGTCGGAGAGGTTAGTAGGGTGATGCGCTCGCGCCGGCTGCGGGTTGCCCCAACGCGGCTTACATTAATGAAGGAATCTTGATTTCTCTGATCCCGATCAGTACATCGTACAACACAACCTGCAACCACCGCCGACGTGACTACGCTTATCTTACTATAATGTTAATTCTAAAATTGTTCAATTAACGAGAAACCAACAAGCCGCTGTAATTCGTCTTTCTGTCGCAAATCGAAAGCTTGTTGTGGTTTTCAAGACTCGAAAGCTCGTTAGCATATCTTTAATCAACTTGTAAAATATTTGTCTTTGCATATTCTAGATGTTTTTCGTTCATTTTCCTTTCATTAAAAAGTATAATTAAACTTATTCTTAATGAATGAATGCATTTTTAGCTTGGAGATTAAACTTGATTGTTGTAGTATTAAACGTAGTTACCCGTGCGCATACCTAGGGCATTTGACTGAAGAACACTCGTTGAAAGTATTTGAAATATTGGACCACTTTCCATGATGTAGCTCAGGGCTCCACATTCCAGTGGGCAGGTGGAAATTGCATCGTTTTATTATTCGTTACAACTCGTGGTCTTACAACGATTGTATGGGCTATTTAAATAAATAGATACAATTACTTGTAATAAATTTTCATCGAAAAGATCCCATTTACAAACGCCAGCAGTATTCGATATTTTTGTGGTCGTAATGCTATTATCAGTAATGTGTAATTCTCCGATAATGAGTTATCGTAAAAGCTATCCAATTTCAGATTACTAAACGCATTGATGGTGAAATTATAAGCAACAAAAACCAGTATCCACTGCACCGTACTAGGAGTTCAATAGTAGCTTTAAACAATGGCACGAACGTGCAATCTGAAAGGCAATATATCAAGCTCACGCGAATCAAAAGTATAATACGTGTAATTTAAACACATAATGCGCTTACCTACATGATTTTCTAACAAATTTTTGTTTGAAAAAATCATTCGTTCGTGTTCGGAATGACTCTACTAATGATCAGTACTTTGTAAAACGTGCGATCCTAAATTACAAAGCTATAATCCCGCCTAGTTTTCTCCGCGATTAATCATGCTAACCCAATGAGGGACTAGAGTCTAAATCCTATAATTTTCTAGCATTGTTCACGGCAGCATGGACTCGAAGCAATCGGAAGTAGGTTTGCAGTGCAGTCGTTGCATCCGCGTCTTCTTTGGCTACTTTTAAATTGGCTTAGTGTAAACAATGGTGGATAACTTAATAATTACCATATAAAAGTATATTTTAGACTACATGTTGTGGGTAAGACGACCTTGTAATGTCGGCTATTAGATGAGAGTGCTGTGGTCACCCGATGTATTATCGACTGCGACATCGCAATTTGTTTCTATTTCTGCCCCCATCATCCTTTGTGGTGATGTGTGCAATTACATTCATCTTCCCTTGCCTTTGATTACTTTCGAGGTGGTTTTAACATTTTTTTATTGTCATTTATTTTTATAACTTAATGATACATTTACTCAACAATTTCGCTTACGACAATGTAGTGGTGTGTATTCACTGACCATTAAGTACTACAGTATATTTAATGTTTCTTAAGCATTGAGGTATTTTTTTTTATTTTGGATGACACGTTATTTTTCACGTGCATGCAGCACCTCTAGAAATAACAATGAGAATGTACAAATAAATAACTAATAAAGAAAATGCGTTGTAGTTTGTCCGGCATACCTAAGTATATGAAATCATTTTCAATGTTGTAAGCTTCTAAGATTGATAAATTCTGTCTAATATTTTACAATGATGTACGCAGTTTGGAAATTACTATCCGGTACTGTTACCTTGTCTCTTTTCCGTTTCCAATATATCGATCCTTGAAAATTATTGTTCTCCACAATTGGAATAAATCCTGCTGAAATAAAATGACGTGCTGATACTTTCTACAGCGAAAGTGTCCTTGTTACCGACTTTGGACAACGATTTAACACTATTCTAGGACTCTTGGTTTCACCTATAATGCTTATTCCGGATGTTGTCCAAGATAGCTTTTACAAATAAAGAAAGTCGCCCATTCAACGTTCCGAGTCCTGGTCAACATCGGCTTAGCTCAATCGGTCTAGATTTCTCACAGAGGATTTCTATGCCAAAAACAACACGTATCAACCGTATTATTTTTGGCATGCACTGAACGCATATCTATACCTATAATAAAATCGTGGTTTAGAAGTAACTAGGAAATTTTTGTCTAGAACTTATAAATCGCGCGGTAACGAAACCATAGCGCGATCTAATTCGACGCCAACGCCATCTAGGGAAGTAAAGATTAAACAGATGTTTGCATGTTTATGCAAGCATCACGTAAAAAGAGCTGACCCAATGCTGTTGACTTGTATAAACATAATTGTGCTTATCTCCAAGTAACATATTTTTTTTTGTTTCATCGCAATCGGTTCACGCATTCAAAAGATATGCAAATAATTAATATCTTCTATACATTTACAAATCTGTAGACTTTTGCGTATCTGTACATAGCAAATATTTTGAAAAAACCTGGTTGGGGTGTTAAACTATAACCAATAGAACCCATTTTTAACATTTTTGGATTTTTTGTCTGTTTGTCTGTTTATCTGTTTGTCTGTTTATCTGTTTGTTTGTTCAAGCATCACATAAAAACAACTGATCCAATGTTGTTGACTTTTATAAATAAATATTGTGCTTATCTCCAAGTAACATATGTTTTTTGTTTCATCGCAATCGGTTCACGCAATCAAAAGTTATGCGAATTTTAAGTTTTCTAGAAGAACTTTGCATGTATTAGTTTATTTTCAATAGATGGCGTTACGTGTATCAAATAATGTTGCGAGGAAATATATTACTACGAATAAATCCACAAATTACCTAATAGTCATTGTTGAATTGGTACCTATTCTCAGTCTACGAAAGGTCTAATGATCTCTATCCTTATGAAAAAGGAACTAAGCTTTTACAAAAAAAAACGAAGATATTGTTATTTAGAATTTATTAGGTCAATTTCATAATGTTGTTCACAATAAAATGAATTCATGACTTCATGTGGACTAATAGTAAGATTTTTGTTCATTGAATGTTCATACTTTTTGGGAATGCTGATGCCGAAAATAAGGTCCAAATTCAAATTGAAATCGGTGGCCATGATTATTTGCAAGGAAAGCGCTCACCCAGTGCTTTCGTTGAAATTTAGTATTTCGTAATCATTCTATCTACTCAATGAACTTTTTGGATTTTTTTTCTATATTTAATTTAATTTTGTTCATTATTGTCAGATTTATTCAAAGCATGTCGCCGTCGTTTTAATAAGTTTATTTAATTAAGTTTTTTTAAGCTTTAGGTAATGTTCCAAAGACATGGCCATGGAGGGAAAGTACTTTAAATATTAAAAATAGCAAATTTCACTCAAAGGAAACTTCATTTAACTTTTTTTAAAGTAAGAAATATTGCGTTTTACTGATTTTTTTGCCTGAACCGGGAATCGAACTGACAAAGCTTTATGTACCATCCGGTATTATATTATGGCACCTGTTGATAGATATTTATAAGGTCAATAATAAGGATCAAATCTCTCCAACAAACACACTGTCTTAAATTGAAGGAAGTGCAAGAAATAAGAAGTAACAACAAATAAGTGTTTGAATTGAAATGTACCTAAGTTAGGTAGGTACTTAATGTTAGTTTTTATGGTCTTCCATCAATTTCAGGCACTATGTTTATTGGAGCGATCATATCGATTGGTGAAATAAAAATATAGAAGATGTTTTTTCGCGTTTGTGTTGTTTCGATTTCCAGATCAGACTTTTTGAAAGCAGTACCTACCTATTTATAACTTATTAAAATTAAATGAAGTCTTCTATAAGTTTTTTTTAAATACTTAAAGTTCTTTTCTATACCTACCACACCTCGAATGAAATCATAATTTAGTTCGCAGATTGTAACAAGACGGCGTTGTAGCTATTTTTGTATCGCGATATGGTTTTGTTACATCTTCAATAATAGTATCAATATTCAATTATAATCCATTTTAGCAAGGAAATGTATAGAAATAAGCAACACGTTTTTAGTATTACGGTTTTATGAATCTTTACGGTCAATCAAGAGGAGCTGAAACTCTACATAAAGAAATGGTTCAAAAGATATAAGTGTCTTAGTGGGACACCTTTGTCTATTATTATAATAAATGGATTATTTAGTTGCTGCGACACAATGTTGTTTTCCGACTTCCACGCGGACGGAGTCGCGGGCACAGCTAGTTATTAATAAATTGCCTTACAGTGGATATGAGCTGGAAAGGAAAGACCCACCAAATCGCTGGCGTTAATTTAGGAGTTAAAAACAAAGAATCAGAGTCGCAGTACAGTTATTACTTGACAGTAGGATGTCACCACGTTATCCCAGACCCATTTACGGAGAGCTATAAGCGCGATGACAACTCGGGTCGGTCGAATGAAGCGATGCTGGCTAGATGCAGGAGCATTGAGTGGGCGATATCCCTTAGTTTACATGAAATGCTGTAGCTTGCATTCAATTTATTTTAACTCAGTACAGGACGATTCATCTGTTTGATACCATCGATTTGAGCCATTAAATTTACTTTATCGTCTATGTAGCCAAGAGGTGGTCAGTAAATTTCGTCTAATACAGGTTTGTGTCCTGTCACATCCATGTAGGGCTATGGCCGTATTCGCACCTGTTCACCTGGGCACCTACTCAACCGGTTTGATCCTTTCCCCTCATTTAAGTATTCAACCTAGTACCGTATTCTTTCTATGCACCTTGAATGTGTTTGTACCTCTTGGTTATTTGTAAAAGTGTGGCTCTATTTTTATGGCTGTTGTCAGCTTTTGATCTTCATTTTAAATCTACTTATCCTTACAGAGCAGATGAATCGTTGCGTTAATTTTTTTTGATAATACATACCGCTTTCTGTGTGAGGGACAGACCATCACTCAGCGAAAGCACAGCTATATTTGAAAAATACTTCATCATCATTCGAATATACTGCGGTCCATTTATTTCAGATTCTATCGTTTTATTCAATTACAATCAAAGGTAGAAAAAAATACAATTCAGTTATTCTTCTTATTTTATAGACGTCAAAGAAATAAGGTTTTGATTGATATTTATCTCCGCTATTGCGAGTTTTTGCTAGTGTTCTGAGATATAATTCAGATTCGTATTTTGCTCTAAATAAAATAAAGCAATAAATGTTTATAATAGAAGAGTCTCGCACGCCGCGGGCTGCTTGGCGGCAGCGGCGGCGAGGTGCTCTAGCGCACACATTGCGCCGGCGCACATTCGTCGGTCCCTTTTATTTTCAGATCACATCTGATATAAATTTGTAAATAAATTCCATACAAGTAACTCGAGAAATGATTTATTTATCCCTACGTCCATAACATATGTCTCGTTGATTTAATTATGTGTAACATTAAAGCATTGGCTGGCATTTCAATCGAGACCCGATTCCAGAACTCGTAAGTGACGCACAAGTGAGGGCTAAACGATATTTCAAGCGGAGTTGTAAACCATCACACTCGTGAGTCGATCGAGCATTTATTGCCTCTAATGGTTTTATATGACCTACGTCGTAAAATTACAGAACAGATGTCATGTTGCATCTTACTACCTTGTACCGAAAGGATGGATTTGAGCAGAACGACGACTGAGAAGTGGAACTATTTTAGTATTAAATACTAGCTTTTGCCCGCGGCTTCGCTCGCGTTAATTTATAATTAAAAAAAACTCTTAACACACTACTAAATTTTCTTTAATAATGTAATTCAATCATGATTCAAAAGACACGTGGCGCCATCTATTATCGTTATTGTTGTTTTCCTCGGGAACAGTACTTTTTTTCAGGATGAAATATGTCCTATGTCCGTTTCTGTACAACTGACAACGTATAATGAAAAATTTCAGCATGATCGGTTCAGTGGTTTAGGCGTGAAAAGGTAACAAACAAACAAACTTACTTTCGCATTTATAATATTAAGTTAGGATATTAGTTAGGATATAATATTAGTTAGGAAGTTAGGATCCATGTAAATTGTTTCTAAATAAAATTATTATTTGACCAACTTCATGGATGATGTTATCCGTTGTTTACTGTTTAAGAAAATTGTATCGAGTGTTTTTTTTTTAAATATGTTATCAATTTGTATCATGTAGGTCATATTTGTCATAATTTTTAGCAGGGGTTATATATTTTGTCGAATTCCTATTACGCAAATGATACGGTCCGCTCGGCGGGCGTCATTGCGGCTTCGGTCGTGCGGTAACGGCATCATCAATCATCTGTAATTTGATTTCTATGCTCAATTATTGCGTTCGCGGAGGTCGAGGCGGCCGCACACTCCTCTTCCACGTACCCGCGCACTTCGTTTCCGAGATAGGTACAACGGAATTACACAAATATCAGTAGCCAAGCTCTCTTTAGAAAAACATCCTCCACAGATACATAAATCGAGAACGGTAGATAAAGAAATCTGTGTATATCATAGAGCACTTTTCAATAATCGAAATATACAAAAAAGAAAATTGCATTCGAAGTGGCTAACAGAATTGATCGGTTTGAAAAATATTGTTCGTCCATTGTCATCAAACGGCAATTCACTTTTTATACACACTCTATTTTTGTTTTTTATTAATTAACCTTATTTTGAGTCTGAACTACTTGAGTTTTGAAGTCACAACAAGCAAAAAGCCATTGTCGTGTCTCGGGTACAACACAATGGAGTGCCGTGACGCAGGCGCTAGACATGATAATCACAAGTAGCGCATGACAAGAGCGGCGCACGCGCGTCGGTCACGACGTCGCCGCTGCGTCTCCGCCCCGGGTGACACTACCGAAGTCTACTGAGACTTACCGATACGCTCACACGCGGCGACCTTTCAGATAAACATCTTTATATCCACTCGCCAAACTAGGTAATATCACTTGTTTATGCTGCCATCTATCATGACGCCGTGACAGACGATGACGGTTGCACTGCTTACAACCGGCATCGAGAACACGTCCTCTTACTTAACAACATAGTAGGACAGCGATAACGACATACTCATTGGCTGTGTTAAGTGGTACAATCATGCTTATTGCTGTTTTATAGTTGGGTATTGGAGTGGATGGTTATTGCACGGAACACGTTAGCGAGTGGATATTGAAGTTTGTATGTTCGTAAAATGTTGATGTTTTTTTTCAGTTTTCATGTTGTTATGATGGTAGTATCAGCATAAGACGCGTTGAAAGTTAACTGTCCAGCAAAGTGGTGCAATATAACGGTAGGCAGCGCGCTGGGTTGCGCACGAGCACTCGCCGCGTCCGCGACCGCGCCAGCGCCGACCCTTTCACTCCTCATCATTCTCAGAATTCGTCAATACGCAGGAAAATCAAATTCGTTACTATAATTTTTTTACATAAAAAAAGCGATTCGAACAAAGCAGATTTCGATATTCCCCGTATTTCGCACAGCTATTTGTTCGCTTTTGTCAATTACTTAAAAGCTATAAAAAGTCTAGATGACTAGACTTTCTCTGCAGAATTGGTAAATTCTAGGTTAATATTAAATAAACGCAATACTGAGAAAACGTAAAATTAGGAAAGCCTAAAGCTTAAGTCTAACAAACAATGTAACATAAATAGCGGCTTCATTAATGTAGGTATGTTTTGTTTAGGTTAACGTTGAAGTTTTCAGTCTAAGTTAGGAAAATTATTCATAAACCTAAGTGCCGTTGTAAATGTCAAAGCACTGTTTTTCATTAATTTCTAAACGGATCATGAAGTACAGTTGCGTACTCCGTCAGGATTGACTGTTACCAGTAATGAGAATTCACAGAGTATGCGTAAGATCGACCGAGACTGTACCATATTGTGTGCATATTAGGATTGCAATAATGATGGAAAGATCGATTTCATATTATCCGCATACGGCAGCTCGCGACCCGGTCTCGTAAATACAATCTCGTATCGCGTCAGTGATACATCCTTCGATACCGGATGAAATATGAATCAGTAAACCCTCAAGAGTTATGATGTATGATAATGAGGTATAGAAACGAATTGGATGCAAATTGGTATCCAAGTAATAGCCAAGGTGCAGTTAATCTTTGTATGGTAAGTACTTATGCTTTAGATATGTATTAATCTATATTATCAATCTTACTATTGTACAGTCTTAGTTAGATGAATGAATGTACCAGAACTTAATATACCAAATAGAATGCGGCTGATGTTTTCTTTTCGAGTCTCGTACAGAATTGTCGACCACAAGGAAATCACACAGCGCACTGTAATGACAGCAACACGTACGTGATAGATTCGATTTACAGGTTCACTTCAATCTTCACAGCAGTAGGTGCGCGCGCAAAATTGCGTTGCGGCTTTACGGGTGTCCGCAGGATCGAATTCGCGATATTGATTGTGCACACACAGAAAGATCAAATAGTTGTAACAAATCTCGTTTTCACTGATTGCACTAGTTTGCAAGGTAATGGTAGTTAACACCTCAATAGAGCTAGTGAGATTAAATCGTATTAAGCGCGTGCTCACAATTTGTACAATAGGAACTTTAGCGTCGGCTATTGTATTGTATGCGAGTTGTCATTGTACTTGCTTTAAAGATTTATTGCACATAATAGTAATGTTTATTGTGCATTTATAGCTAGATATATCTGGTTATTAACTCACATTTCTAAGGCGTTTGATACTGTGTCTGTTCCTAACCTTCTATCCAAACTAGAAGCAATAGGAATTCGTGGTCATCCCCTTAAAATTTTTCAGGACTACCTCTGTGACCGAACTCAGTGCGTTAAAATAAATGAATTAATTAGTGACAGTAAACCATTGAGTTTTGGAGTGCCTCAGGGCTCAATTTTGGGTCCGACCCTATTCCTGATCTACATAAACAACCTATGCAAGATGTCCCCTACAAATTGTTCCATTATTACATATGCGGATGACACGGCTTTACTTCTTCATGGAAACGACTGGTCCGAGACTGTGATGTACACGGAAGAAGCCCTAATCGCTGTGATGAACTGGCTTTCCAATAACCTTCTAACGGTTAACTTGAATAAAACATTCTATATGCCCTTCTCGTTACACTCCACCACACTACCTACTCCGGATTCTTTAGTGCTTAAGGCCCACACTTGCTCTACTGGGTCATCCACTTCACAATGTGACTGTCCAGTGCTAACGCGATCGACCTCCATTAAATATCTCGGGGTCCATATTGACAGCCTTTTAAATTGGAAACCCCATATTGTAGTTCTCACTTCACGTATTCGAAAACTGATATATGTCTTCAAAAAATTGAGACACTCCTCTGACCCTGACACACTCAAGACTGTCTATTACGCTCTGTGCCAATCTTTACTTACGTATTGTGTTACTGTTTGGGGTGGGGCACAAAAGACGCACCTCCTGCAACTGGAAAGAGCACAAAGAGCTGTCCTAAAGGTTATGACCTTCAAACCGTTTAAATACCCTACTACTTCTCTATATTCTGACTGTCAAGTTCTCACGGTGAGACAGCTCTTTGTTCTTCAAGCGATTCTCCGCAAGCATTCCTGTTTGCAATATAATGCAAGTGCTGTGAAGAGACGTCGAAATTATAGAGTATGCCAAACCGACGTTCCTAGAACGGCTCTCGCTCAACGGCATTTTCGTGTTCTTGGAGGTCACCTTTACAATAAAATTAATAAATGTTGTTCTATCTTTCCTCTGTGTAGACAGGAATGTAAAGCAAGAGTTCACAAATGGCTACAAACACAGAATTATGATGAGACAGAAAATCTTGTTAAGTTGACGTATTTATAATAATTATAATATAATATATGACTAATACGTATTAAAATATTCATTATACATGCACATAGCCACTGGCAGATACACATCCCAACACATTCACGAACACACCCCAACACATACACACACTTACACCCACAAACACACACACGCATACACAGACGAAAACTGAGACTTTTATTATTATAATTTTTTTGCTTTTTTATTATTATTTTTTTTTTTTTTTTTGCTTTGCTTTATTTTATCTAACTTTACTTTTCTTTATGTGTAACCTATTGTACCAATAGCCGCGTTTCGTCCCGCTGCAATGTAACTCTCTGTGTTTCACCTTAATGTGAGAGCGCTGGTACCCATAACACAAGTTAAATCTTACATTGGGTACCAGAGTTCATCGAAACACTACATTATTGTTACTTGTATTAATTCCACTATAAGCACAGTGTTCTTGTAAGTGTTTATTGTCCAACTTTTTGGAAAATAAATTATTATTATTATTATTATTTATTATTATATGGGACGTACAAGCCTAAATACAAATTTAACAAAATGTTTTACACTATCACTTAAAGTATCATTTGGTGTACAAACTCTTCGAACTACAAGTACTAGTATAAAAAGTTATAGCTATCAGCTATACCTACCTACTTTATAAATAAACAAATGATTAATGATATCAACTATAAAATTATGCATTGAATCTTTCGGATGCTTTCAATTCTCGCTGATCATTACACAATAATATTTCAGATCGATTAAGGTACATTTATCACGTATATTTCGCTGTCTTATTCAATGTAATTGCTATGGCGACGACCGTTAGTCTTGCAACTGGAATTAGGAAGTAGAATATATAATATATGGAGATGAATTCCCTGCGCTCGCGTCGAGGAACGCGATGACGAAATTATGTAAGACATGTCGGTAGTTACTAATTGGTAAGTAGATGCCACCTGTACTCTCCGCATACCGGTCTAAGATTAACGGACCTTTAACAAACTCGTTACCGAACAAATTCATAGACTCGGCAATAACGTTTTAAAAACATGTAATTATCGAATGGGCATCATAAATCAGAAGCCTGTCGTAAATAAATGACTGGACTCAATACAAAGTGATTTAAATGAAGATGATATCTCCATCAAAGAATTCCACATCGAATTACTTCGTAGTTCCAAAAATTAATGAGCCATCGAAATAGAATTCTGCTTGCCATAAAAATATCACGGAGGCGGCGTCTACATGCCATTCCTTATAAGTACTTCGTTCTTGTCAAACCTGTCTTAGGTTCTCATACCTATTAGGAATCCTTATATTTCTGTCATATGTAAGGCACAAAAATATAACTCATCATCTTCCTGCCCTGGTCTTCTGGTACTCGGGGTCGGCGCAATTATACAGGGTGGGTCAAAAATCGTGGATCAAACGAAACAGGGCGATAGTTGGGATTATTTGCAAAAAAAAAAAATTTGTGTGGCAGAGCCCTAACTTGATCTCCTTAAAAGTTATGACAATTTGAGTGTTTTTAAGAAAATACCAATTTTTTTAATAAATTGGCAATTAGAGTAAAATGGGTGCCTATTTTAAAACAATAAACGGTGTTTAGTTGCTTGAAAGTGCTTTTATGACAGTGGGTATCATGATTTATGAGTATTGACACATTTTTCAATATCTTTTAAGTCTCACAAAAAATTACTTGTAACTTCAGAAAATTAATGTAAAAAAAAATATTTACTACCAAAAAATGCTGCAAATAACCCCAACTATCACCCTATTCCGTTTGATCCACGATTTTTTACTCACCCTGTATAAATAATAATTCGCCCCTGTCAGCATTATCATTTACTCCCTTTTCCTTCATATCCTTCCTTCCTCACACAATCCATCCATCTCTTCTTTGGTCTTCCTCTTCCAGTGCATCTATCAACATTCATATTCATCACTCTCTTAGTCACATGCGTTTGATCTCTTCTCATCACATGCCCATACCAAGACAAACGATTTCCTTTCAACTTATCACTGGTGCCACTTTTAATTAAATAACAACGCACATGATAGGCTGGCCACATAACCCAAATTATTTCGAGATCCCTAAAATTCTTCAGCTAAATTATATATTTACTATTAACCACTTAAATGAGACTGAGGCCGGGTCAAAAAGTTCTATTACGCTAATAATAATATGTCGGTACTTAAGTAGTAGCACGGATGAATAATGACTTTCATTAGAGGCAGCTAATAAATTGTCTAGTCGTATTATATTTTTATTTGTAACTGGTGCGTTTAAAATCTGTTTACATGCACACCGGTAATGAATGCGGACTTTTTGCCACACGTAAGGAGGCACGGGTATTGAGTTCGTGTCTGCAGTGGCATATTTATTACTAGCCTCGCGCGTTTTATGCTTTCGTAGTTCCATGCGTCTATCTCGTCTATTCTTCTATTCTTTCCTTTTATTAAATTTCAATTTTATATGCTGCTGCACCTATTTCGCTTGACTTATTTATGAACGGGCTTAGTTTTACACGTGTTATGAACCTCGGGGAACGCGTAAAGTACAGATACGTTCTGTCAGTTTTATTGTTTCCTTCTCTGTGAATTATTACGTTCTTTTTTTTCTTCAGTTTACTGTAATTGGTGTAGGGTAATTTGAAGATAGAATAGGCAACGAAAGCTACAGTTGGTGTAAAGTTTTGGGCATGTTGAGCAGGCAGGTCGGCGTTTGTTACGAGGCGCTATTCTGAACCGGACGGGTGTGCTCGCGCCGGCGGCAACCACGACGCTGCCTCCGCCTACCGCGCACGTTGCCATTGTTACTCCTTGCGGCTCCATCGCACCCGCACACGATACACCATGCACCACCAATTAAAACTTACTTTACGATCCCACTCTAACTCTCTTCTAATGAAAATATTTTATACCACATAAATCCCATCGCAATACAGTACACGACCGTGCTTTATGATGGTAAGAACATTGTTCCGACTTGCATTCGTAATACAATTACATCCAGGAAATCACGATATTAGCTGCACGTTATTTTCAACTGTTTGAATTGATTTGCCTAACAGTATCTTTGGGTTTAGAGAGTATCTTACATTTCTTGCCATTGTTTTGTTGCTCTGCGTTCAAAAGCCGTGTCATAAAAATGCTACCTTTATAAGAAGCATCACATTGTGATTGTCTCCGACGAATGCCCGTTATAGTTGGGCGCCGTCAACGGTCATACGTTTTGCACGCACCATGCAATTCTCCAGGCGCGAACTGCGGGCTATCTACGTCACATTAAGCTAATATGTAATTGATTGGTTCCCGGTGCACGGGAGCGGCGACACACTCCTGTCCCACTGATGGCGGATGCAAAAACACTAATGTTATAACGGTGAACCAGCTCTTCCGGCAAGCAATATATATAGTATAGGTGCTTACCTATACTCTTTTTACTCTTTACAAATTGAACGGCCGCTTTCAATCGCAGAGACAGCGGTCATGTGGCCTAAATTCATTCGCTGCAATGTCGATACACAGACAGCTATGTGCATGCACGAAATTAATCAACTTAAGATCTGTGACCTCTATTAGAGATAAAAAACCGGAATGAGAACACTCACAAGTTATAAAGTGTTAAAAGTGAACATTTAAAGTAGGGCGAGATCAAGTGATAATTATCGTATGCACATGTTCATAGATAAAAACAGACCGTTACACCGTCGCTGATCATTCAAGTGAAAACATTACCATTTAAATTAAAAGCCTATCAATTATGTTTATATCTGTTTATACTACGGACTGTCAATCATTATGCTCGAGTGTTTAATTATAATGCCACCTACTAATAGCGGTAACGCCTCTGACAAAACTGAATTTGAACCGCCCAAAAACAATTAACTGGCCACCTAGATCTTAAAATACTTTTTTTAAGCTGAATGATTAATGTTACTAATACATAGCAATCAACGACGCCGTGTATAGCTACACACATCATTCATCTGATTAGGTGTAACGGTATATATTGTGTTATAATGGTCTTTTACTTGGTTTTGTTTGCGCCCATTACTTTTGATGCTCTACAATTTAAACGGCGGAAGAGGTTCCGTTGCACGTGGGAGGCTCTCATTGAGGATTACCATTGTTTCATCGTTTCAAAAATCTTTATCGTATAAAGTTATCTTTTAGAAATGACCTGCAATGTTTTTTAGGTAAGTATATTTACCCGATCAATTTGATACTTGTATAGTTGCCTAAATAATGCTCCGTCCATTAGGGCAGTGGTATATTTGTAGGTTGATTTGCATTTAGATTTCTCGTAAATCACTAGCGTCATAATGGCACATTTAGATTGAATTTGTAAAGGGTCAATACTCTCATAGTAGCGTCACGTCATCTTGCCTACCGTTATCAGCGATTGATCGAACGTTTACGAGGCCCGTTTAAGCACATCATTGCGCTATTCATCGTGATGCTGTATTATTACCCAATAAACTAGGTAACTGATTTCTGCCGACAATATTGAATTCACCTGTCGTTGACCGACATACTTGACACTAATCTCTAAATGTTTACGTGTCTAGATTGTGAAGTCTAACAGCCTGGTCGAATGTCCATACAAGTGTAATAGTGTTCTACAAGCACTTTACTCGGAACATTCCTTGCGAGAAGCTGGTCAGGTGCAAAAGTAAGAACGTTTTTATAGTGTAGGTATCGCGATAGTTTACCGGAACAAGCTCGCACGTAATTTAAGTGGAGCGATGTATTGCGGCCGCACGATGAGACGCGAAACGATGTCGGCGCGCGAATCCCGTTGGGGCGGACGCCATTACCGCCCACCGCACCGCGCACGCGTAGAAAAACCGACCTCGGGTATAAAGATGTCGCGCGCAGATAACATTGGATGGACACTTGACAACACCGCCTCCTCGCCGACCTCGACATGTTTATCTTTGGAATCGCGGCCTTACCGCGAATATCCAATTATGTTCACACAGATCCCGCCATGCGATCATATTTATTGTGCGGTATATCCCGACATCTTTGCATGCAAGGGGTCTAACACCGCGACGCGACGACATTGTAGATTTCTAAACAACGCTCGTAAAACAAACAAGAACGTGAAAAGCCATGAGGCGGCTACTTTTACACAAACCAGAAAAAATACGTTATGTACATTTTAATGCGACATTATAACTACAGTTAACTAGTACGTTAAGACCCGTTTGATAATATCTGGATGCATACTCATGATGTGAATTCCCGGTTCGGTGAAAACTTTCGAAAGAATAGACATTCTTCCGACCTTTCCAGCTATTGTGTCGCAATTTGCTCACGTAGACTGCATATGACCGGTATAATCATCGCTCATTTATCAAAGATAAGCTTTTGCTACGACCTTGATCGCGTAAACTTTTAGACTCGCTGTTATGTTCGTTTCGTTACAAATATTTCATTAATCAAAATATAATAGACGTATCAACTATAAGATTGTCTCTTGACTACATTACTGTTTCTTATGTTGCTCATAAAAGTTTCTCAAATGCCCATGAAAAAGTAATTAATAATCATCAAAACCTACTTTCGCAGTTAACCATGACTTCTGAGAACAGTTCATTATTTAGCACATTAAATTAAACAATTACTGAAGTACTAAAACTAATTGTTCAGTTAATGATCAAACGGGCTGCTCGACAGTGGGTGGTCCGCCACTCTATATAAATAATTGTAAGTCTTGAGTGCGCCTTCGCTAATGTCACTCCAGCTTTTCTCCCAGTATTATGTTTCTTAGAGATTGGCAATCAGCATAACGATTACAAGCGCTGTAACTCTTCTGTCAACTTTGTCTTCCGTGTGTGTAATGACTTTACAATAACTGCCCCTTGCCTTATAAAGTTATGTTTGCTTTAACGGAGCAAATAACTTAGAAGGTAACGCACGATTTGCAGATACTACAAGATACGACTAATAATGCATTAGCCTGGTGTATGTTAATTGAGGTACGCAGGAGCCATAACCGATCGGAGAACATTACTATCACATACCGTAAGAGAGTTAAAGGTAAAATGCTATCGTGTGGCATATCTATACAGGTCGGTCGCTATCTATTGTCAATTAAAAGCCTCTGGCGGAGATCTCGACCGCCTTTTGCTTGTTCTATAGGATGTACACGATTGCTTCCCGATGCATACCCTACGCCTCAGGGTGGATATTGCTCGGACATTTCCTGTATTACTACTTGTGTGCTTGCATTGAACTAATCTCTATTCTGATTGTTCTATAAATTAACATAAAATCTATTTTAGTTTAGATTTGAATCGTCTCTTGATTCTTGTTCAATCAGGAAACAATATAGGTACATGACGGCTGGTTTAAAATAGGTTTGCTTTATATTTGCTGGCTTTGCTCGAAGCTCCGCCTCTTTGATATAGTGGCTTAGCAATGACTTGTTATTTTGAAATTACTGCTATTCCCCTGAGTTATTGCTTTACCATACTTACAATTGAATAAGTTTATTATTACTTGTTACGTAAGGTATACGGAAGATCATATCTAATATCAATTTAAATAAATCCACGTTGTTTTTTCTAAAGTCTACGCTAACAAGCTTTAAAAGATTAACGAGATTGTGGATTTAAAAGGACCAATAGGAAAGCACTCCTTTAAAATAGGATTTATATAGAACCTATAAAATACATAATATATTTATCCTACGTTGGTATTAGTTATACCTTCAAATTACTACACTGCTACTATACGTCTCGATATTTTTATTTAAGTGTTATAATCCACTTTTTCTACAATAAAACAACGACTCAATAATAAAATACACACCAGCGCCTTCGTTACTAGTATTAATAAAACTGGACGGAAATCACTGTATAGTTCATAAACAGCATAATAAGCTTCTGCACATAAAATTTCAAACGATGATTACCTATTAAGATAACCTATTGCGGTGCGCAGACGCAACTCTTAGATTAACAGTGTTTAGGCGTTGGTAACGAGACTATCGTAATTGAATTAACACAAGAACGTCACGTGTAGGCTCGCGCTAGGCGACCGCGCGCCGCCTGCGCCGCGAAAGTGATTTCGTGATAATAAATCAGATAACTGACAAGTAATAAAATTAGCAGTAGCCTAATATTATATTACTAATTCAGGTGTTAACAGGTTCGCTTCGGTAAACAAACTACTATCATGTTCCAAAAGACCTTATTTAAAAAGCGCTTATAACGTCGCTTAGCTAATGTTTTAATAAATCGCACTGCGATTTAACGTAGCGATAAAAGCTGTATTTAAATTAGTTATGAATGAAATTATTCGCGCACACTATCTAAGATATAATAAACGGTCTACCTGCTTACGATTTTGCCTTGCACGATCGTTTTAAGTGCATTTTGAACAAACATGCATTTGATTCAAATTATCGCATTAAGTATAAAATTCTGGAAAGAATTAACGAAAATTGTTAGTGCTGTTTTTTTATGAAATCCGCAGTAAGAGAGTAAGTACATAATTGCTTGCTAAAGAAACAATCTTGACGAACTTGCATGCACACGTGCACATGCACACTAAGACGCAGGTTTCAATGGCAGGTAGGGTACGAAGTATTTTCACTGCCGTAAAACGGTAAAAAGTAACAGGATAATGTTACACAGAAACCGGTTCAAATAATTCGGAAATCGAGGTACTGGCCAAAGACTTTTGAACTTTTTTTTAGAAACCTCCATCGATGTATGGTCCTTTGGAATTTAGTACTCACGTGTATATTCTGAGAATGCCGCTATTACATTTTATTGACCATTTATTTTTTATTATTTCAATAATCTTGAGCAAAATTGTTTCATTAGCATTAATTAAGACTAAAATGTTCGTGTTAATCCTTGAATGGCATGTCTTCATTTAAATAATAAATAAAGTTAATAAATGCAACTTCAAAAAAAACAGGTATGAAGTGATTCATTGTATTTTATTTCACATTTATCAACGGTGTATTAATTTGAGGTAATCAATCATTAGGGCAGTTTTTTATGTGTAAACAACGGTACACCGACTACCCATCACGACGAATGGTTTCGTAACATCGCATCCGTACATCAATTCTGGTAATGGACGCTGCATTAATAACGATACACGCGTACTTACCGGACTATATCGGCGAGTCATTTAGTAAATAACACCAGAAAAACTAACTGTACATCTGTTTGCACTTGGGTGATTTTGTTATTTCTTTTTGATTTGTTTCTGGATAGTTTGACAGTATCATTACGAGCCACCATGCAATTATATCTTATTTATCTACCGTTACCAATGAAACGATCCTAATTAGTGTTAATAACTACAAATTGTATATAACGTTTTATTTATTAAATATAAGGCTACACTAATTTTTATAATGGGTGCAATAATGGACAGTAGAACAATCTCTCGAGACGAAAGGTGTTATTTTCCTTACATTTGCTCTAAGTGCTTCCTCTTCGGCTAATAAGACATAATGACGTGTTATTTCTGAAGATTCACGAATTCCGATCGTAGAAGAGTATAGTACGGTGGGGTTACTAACCTTGCAGCTTCGCAACCGCTACCTGCAGACCGCCACCGCCTGGCTGCGATCAAAAGAAAAACGCCATTGTTAATTACGCAGTTTACACATGACTGTATCTCAATTATGACATGTTGAATTATAGACAGGTGACTGTAATCACACACCCGCGCGCGGCATTCTATGCGAGTGCATGCGCACGCTCGTGATTCCCTCATTCAGTTCAGGAACAGAGTAAGGGCCGCTTCCCCGTATCGACTTGTAATTACGAGCATTTTGCGCTTAAGAATTTCCCGGAATGCTCGCTTCACCCATAATTCTGTTGTCTATTTACATAAGTTAAGCCATTCGTTTTGAACTAGACCTTGCGCCACGGATGCAGCTGTTTACGACATGTCAGTGATGGTAATAGCAGATAACCGCGGCGTATTATGTAACACGTTTTGTAAAAGATATTTGCCTGAATATAAAGTGTACATTACTAACTGTTTATGTTACTTTAATGTGGTGTAACCATGTTTATTTAACGTTTTCTGTTGCACCTACAGTGTCGTTAATTAAACTATTCAGATTATGTTTATACGACTGCCCCTTTAGTTATCAAGGAGGTTGAAATGGCAATCGCCAATACATTAATTATGCTAACGAATTAGTTAACTGTAAATAAATGTGATATTGATCCCTACATGATATATTATACTGTTGCTTTAAACTAATCATGTAAACATTTTAGATACTAACCCAAATTTAAAATACAGCGGCGTCGTTAAATATATATCTGTAGCCAATGAATTATGTAAAGTGCTGCTTACTGGATTCAAAGTTGCGGGAAATTATTTAAATTCAAACATAGTTTCGCCTGAGAAACAATTCTGTTTGTTTGTCGGAACTCTTCACTTTTGTATTCTGTGGCGATATGAGAGAGAATCGCCCGATTTAAATATTAACTGTATCTTTCTTGACCTGCACTTGTACGATACTTGAATTAAGTTGTTCTTCGAAAGTTGATTATTCAAACATTCTTTTCTTTTGTTCCAGGTAAACATATGAATATCACCTCAATATTTTAAGCAGCACATATTTGGTATGTACAAACATTATTCTTAGAAGTTAATATTTCCATAATCCAATCCAATTTGGTTACGACCATATTCGGTCCTCAGACATATTTAATCTTGATTTATCGCTTAATAACACAAATGTATCTAGACATGAGTATTTCCGATAGGTATATTTGGTGTTTCGTTTCATACCGCAAAAAACTATATTTGAATATAATTATGACAAGGATAAAATAAACAGTGTAGTAGAGTACCTGTTTCCGCTTCAATTCTAATTAAAGTACAGTAACCTATAGAAAAAAACTGATTTATACGCGTCACTTTGCATCGACCGCACGTCATTTTAATGAAACACATGCCACTTATCTTATGCCAACTCAATTTTCTCAATCTGTTCCATTAATCAAATCACAGCACCTCTACATACGTTACGTCACTGGTCAGGCTCTCATCGCGATCCCACGCTTGAGCAAGCCGGACGAATCGTATCGCTAGAAAAAGTTACCGATCCGTCAGAAGTAGTCTTGACTGATCCTAGTGATCATTGAACCTTAAACGGCACTCGGACTCCCATAGATTGTTTTATAGCTAAGTAAACACGCTCGACTGGCTTACAATCGCAATTTCACAGTCAAATAACAGAAACAGGCATTACACAAAACCTACACGAAGAAACCGAGAGTACTTGCTAGTTTTTTCAACTCATCAAAAAACATTCCAAGTTGTCTTGGAACAAATACAATTATTTTTACAGTTATCTAAAAATTCACGCTTTTTTTTATTTCAAAGTAATCGATACTCTTTCTAGCAACTAGGTTTACATATTCGATAACTTGTTGATTAATCGTATACATGCATATGCAATGAAATAACGGTAATACTGGTCTTCAGATTGGTTTTATTAATGTAATGACAATATTTCCGTGGAGCTTTAAACTAATGATTTGTTCGCAGTGAGTTTACGACTCTTATTGAGGATGCATCATAATTTATTAATAATAGACGTAAAGCAAAATAAAAATCTCTCAACCATTTAAAAACTTTCTGCATCATGCAAATATTCATATTAAATTACAAATCACAAATAACTGTTTTATTGTAAAAAATCATAAAGTTAATAATTAAGACGTTTAATAATAGACAAGTGCAAGGATATTTAACGAACAGTTTCTTATTACAAATCTCGTATATTTTTTCTGTCACTTTTTTAGTCACATCTAAACTTCGGTAGCCAATACTAACACTAGTTAAATATATATTTTTTGTCGACCACTGTGATTATTTGTTTAGACAGACAAACTGATATGTATCAGCAGCGCTTTTTTATCGTGGTAAAACATTTATGCATCGTAACAGACGTAATTTTAATTCGGCCTCATTATCGAGATCAAGCGATGAATAATATGATGGTGTGATAAACAAATTTTGTGTGTCATGATTGATCTTCTGAAAATTACAGCTAGGATTTTACTTTGGTTGTTACTTTAGGCGTTACAGTGTTAATTTCTACAGTAGTAATCAAAGAATCAGAATTGTATAGACATAACCGTTATGTTTGGTTAGTGGAAGTTCAAGGTTTGCAAATCTATAATATGCCGTTTAGTTTCGATTGGTCTGGCGCATAAATTGTGGTGTTTGCTCATCGGTGTTGCGCTCTACGTCACGTCAGCGGCGATACGGTTGGAGCGTCAGCGTCTAGTGCGCCCAGCACGCCGTCCGCGCACCATTTGTCAATGTCGCACCAAACATTGTTCTCACGTGACCAACACTAGGAAGTATTTTTACTTCCATTACGTAAAGATCACTACTGAAGATGCCTCCGGCCAACCATTGTAATCTTACGTTGTAAATTCACATTAGATAACGGAAATCGAACTAAGAACATGGATTGTTGCTCATGGATTCGTGCCCTTCTTATATCAGGTTTTAATCAGATGCATTCAATTCACGATTCCATGTTGCTACTAGCACATACATATTCACATTAGTGCGTGCTTAAAATCTTTACAACTGATGGTCTATAAGGCTATCTTACATTGTATTTTATTATCAATAACTGTCTACTTTTACCAATATCCTTTCTATGTGAAGAAAGGAAGTCAGGTCGACAACCTGTAACTAAATATTGACTCATCTCGGAAAGGCACGCGCCTAAACACACAAGACATGCATGTGTCATGTGTTCCTTCTAGAGAAATTAGTATCTTTTAGAATTTAGACACGATATTATATTTTTATGCCAACAACTAATATTACTTAACTGTTTAGTGTAGACTAAAACTTTTGCACAATAAAGTTTAATTTTAAAAAAGGCGACTCTTTGAAAGATAGAGCTTTAACTTCGTTGTAAAATCTCAATATTAGTTATAACAGTTTTTTCATCGACATGTTCCGTGAAATTTAAACAACTTTATGACGCTACGCTATATAAACATCACCTACATTTTCAAATTTCTAACATGACTAGAGTATTTTGTCGTGTAGTTCTAATGAACTGTTATTATGATGGGCGTTTATGTCAAGTCAATGAAAATTATCAATGTTTTAGTTAAGGGCAAAATTCAAAGCCTCGTGACATATTGTAACTTATACTGTTAGGCCGACAATTGCGGCGACTTGATTGGCCATAAAATTAGCTGACACAAATGTGTCCCTGTAGGTAAATCACGAAATAAGATGACGTAGTTATTCGAAAAAAACTAAAAGTTCTTACTTTCATGGATCTAATACATTTCATTACAGTACACGTAAACTACTTGTGATCTTTACTGCCCCAGGAGAGATAGGGTAAGCGTGAGAATACGCAGTAACCTTGAGAACCATTAAACCTATCGCATTACGAGTGTAAATAAAATGGGTTTGCATCTGTAAATCGGTAGATGGCAACGTCATGATATTTTCAAGGGGGGACCCTACGTACGTCGTACAGTACTTCACCGGGGCACCCACGCAACGCAAACGTGTCGCACCTTCGCATAAATATTGCCTGCAGTGCTTGTCGCTGAAAACTCAATAACTTGAAAGCGACTAAACGGTCCTCAGTACACAAAACACTAGATGGTGTTGTTCATACAAAGCACGTTCTAAACAATAGAGAAATAAACCATGTTCCATTTTCCACCTCCGCAAAAGTCGACCTAAAACATTCTTCACTCCACCCAGAGACAGTTTACTTATCTATCTCGTGAGCTGTCTGTATATTGGACACTGTATAAAATCTAATAAACTTCAACTTGAATTATTTTGAGGTGAACGAACGTAATGTAAAAAGAGACCGTTGAATCGGAATATTTGTTCGGCAATGAGTTTTGTGTAATTCGATTAAATTTCGTAAGTCGGACGTCGACCTGCGCGGGCGCAGAGCACGACGCTATTTTGGAACTATGTCTACGTGATGCCACGCATCTTTTGCAGCCACCGTTCCACTGGACTGCCTTACTATTGGTAGATTTCACAGTGATGGAAAACGTGATTGTGTCTCGAGCCATTCCGATTCAAAATTTCATGGAACGGTTTTGGTCCATGACGATAATACGTAACATCGAAATTATTTTTAGCGCGCCTACTGTTTGTACTTACTTTGTGCAAGAAAAGTCTGCACTTTTCCGTTAAGAAGATGTTAATTATTTATACAGGGAAAGTCAGAAAACTTACTTTTGCAAATGCCAGAAAGACAACTTTTTTTCATTATTTACGAAATTAGTATTTTCTTAATAATTTACGAATTAAGAAAATGGAGGTACTTATCCGTGATCCCTAACATAAACTAAAATGTAAAGAAAGTGGATGATAGGGTTTTAGGGCGATAGCGTATTTTTTTAAGAAATTTTTGATCATTATTGCTATAAAACTATTGACTTTTGAGAAAACTTATAGACCTTTTTCTTTAATTATTATGTGTACTATAGTGTGTGTATTATATTTAATACACTTTCGGATTATTACCCCCTTTCAGACTAACATTGTACATAAAAGAAAGTAGATAAAAACTTTTCCTGTTAATGCATAATATTCGCGACGACAGGACAGTTCGCTATTCACAGCACCTACTTAATCAGACATAGGTATATGATTTAAGATGATCCTATCAGTTTCGTCAGGATCCCAGCAAAGAATAGGCTACACCTCGGCTGTCCCATTTCAAAACCTAGTAAGGGCTTAAAACGAAATTTTACAGGAGAGCGCATAAACGTTAAATAAGTCAGCCTTTGAAAAGTATTTATGCTAGGTAAAACCATGTGGTTAAAGTGACTTACTAGCTTTTAAAATGATCAGAGGCAGTGAATGACACTTACTAGGTATCGATGCTTAAATATATCTGCTTATTATGTGAGTTTTCAATGCTGGTGTTTTTGTATTTGCTAGAGATTTTCTAGGTTAGCAAGATTATGAAATAAAACGATTTTTTTAAAAAGTGTCCCTTACTAGGTTCTGAAATGGGACAGCCGACCTTTTCCGCCAATGGGTATCGTAGAAGATGACGTCAAAAGGATGGACAGCAGCGTTGCTCATGTCTCTTAATAACAACAATCTGTGATCACCAATCCGTCTTAACTAGCGTGGTGATTAATAATAATAATAATAATATATTTATTTGCAAAAAACATGGGTAAAGACAGTTCTACATTAGTCACAAAAGTAGCCGCATATTTAACCATACAATGGTGTGCAAATTAAAGGTTAATTTAATACAAAATTAAACCTTAAAAATAATACTAAAAACCTTAGAATCTTATTACATGAATATTTGAACATCAGACATGCAATATTTTATAAAACAGCTAAGTAACATTTTTCACAACAAAGTTTGAATTGGTGCAACTTATTATAGTGAATGAAATATAATATTTTAGAAAGTACGTGCATCTAAGTACTCTTTGACAGAATAGAAACATTTTTGTACAAGCCATGAATAAAGTTTTCGTTTAAATATTTTTTGTGGAAGATTTCTTACGGTCTCTGGTAGCTTATTATATACTCTGATGGTCATTGGATAACAATTACTATGGTAATAACGACTTTTTATAGTAGGTAATAGTAATCGTGTTGGATATCTTGTGTTAAATCCGCAATTCGCTCCGTAAGTTTTAAATAAATGTGGGTGTTTTTTTACAAAGATACAACATTCAAATATATATAAAGATGGTACAGTAAGAAGTTTTAATTTAGGAAATAGTGTTTTACACGATGTTAGTGGGGGAGCATTGCAAAGTGCCCGAATACATTGCTTTTGAGATATGAATACCCTATTTATATGAACTGAATTTCCCCAGAGCAGTATAGCATATCGTAGTTGGGAGGCAACATACCCATGATAGGCTTGTAAGGCAATCTTTTGATTGCAGATGTTTGTGAGTCGCCATAAAGCATAAACAAATCTATTTATTTTAGTGCATACCTTATCAGTATGCAATTTCCACGAACATTGATTGTCTAAATTTAAACCGAGGAAAGTTATATCGTTAGCTTCAGTTAGGGGTTTACCTTTGTGTATTATTTTTAATTGACTTTTGAACTTATGTCTATTATAAAACTCTACATATTTAGTCTTTTCTATATTTGCTTTTAAATTATTGTTTTCCATCCACTCTATTGTTTTTGCTATGGAGTTGTTTATTTCATCATTATAATTAGTTTTAGGGTCTCGAGTAATTATTATTGATATATCATCGGCAAATAAGGTGCATGGATATTTTATATGGTCAGGTAGGTCATTTATATAGATTAAAAAGAGTAAAGGCCCTAAGATACTTCCCTGGGGGACACCCATTCCGTTTTTAGCTAAGGAAGATTTAATAGTAATTTCTTCATTTTCATTATTTATATCTTTGATTTCGACATATTGTTGTCTATCTTCAAGATAGCTCCGAAGCCAGCTTTCAGCTGTGCCACGGATACCATATACAGAACATTTTTGCAGTAACAGGTCATGAGCAACAAAGTCAAACGCCTTACTCATGTCAAAAAAGACTCCTATTGTAGGTATTCTTTTGTCAATATTTTCAGTTATTTCTGTTACAAGTTTAAAGGCAGCCAGGGTCGTAGATTTGCCTTTTTGAAAACCGTGTTGCTCATTTTTAAGGATGCAGAATTTATTTAAAAAAGTTGTTATTCTTGTATGCATGATCTTTTCAAAAACCTTTGCAAGTACTGGTATTAGTGCTATAGGCCTATAGTTATCAAGTTCCTCTTTATTCCCTTTTTTGTAAATAGGTTTTATAATTGAAATTTTCAATCTATCAGGAAAAGTACCTTCAGAGAGAGACAAGTTAACTAGGTGACAAAGAATGGGAGTGATAGCAATTGCACACTGTTTAAGTATAGATGTGGGAAATTCATCATATCCTACGGATGTTGTATTTTTGAGGGATTTTATTATTCTAAAGATTTCGTCACACGTAGCAGGATACAAGAAGATGGTAGATTCGTTATGTTTGCAATTAATCTTTAATTTCATAGACAAGTTGTTTTTGTTTGATTTATTTGCGAGGTCAATAAAGAAGTTATTGAAAACATTTGACATAGTGGTTTTATCGAGGATCACTTTGTTGTCATGTATAATTTGTGTAATTTCTTTGTTGTTATTATTATTTTCTTCGTCTTTCTTGATTATATGCCATGATGCACGACATATACTTTTTGCGTTTTTTAAGAATTGTTCATTTTTTATCTTTTGCGCTGTAAATATACATTTTTTTAATATTTTACTATAAATACGGTATTCCTTTCTTATTCCTTTATTTTGATGTTTTTCATATGTGTATCTAAGTTTCCTTTTTTTAATACAAGACTTTTTCAATCCTGTCGATATCCATGTCGAGTTGTTTTTATTTGTTCCATTAATTTTAATTTTCTTTAGTGGAAAATATAGATTAAAATAAAGTATAATATTATCATGGAATATGTTAAAAGCAGAATTTAAATTGTTATTTTCATGTACATCAGACCAGGATAAGCATGTTAAACAATCATTAAATTTATGAATGTAGATTTTATCATAATCACGCTTAAATATGAAATACTGTTTACGGGGTTTTAGCTTATTTTTAATTGAAATCTTTAATGTTTGACCAGTTTCATGGTCCGACAATCCTAGTGGATAAACTTTACCTTTTGCGCTGGCAACATTACTGATGATTTGATCTAGGCAAGCATTTTTTCGTGTTGGTTCGTTAATGTGGATGTTGTAACGATAGTTTTGTATGATTCTCAAATAATCGGTAAGTATTGGCGAGTCTTTGAGTAAATCAATATTGAAGTCCCCACAAATTATCACCTTTTTGTTAAATTTAATACGAATTTTACCCATCAATACTTCTAGATTTTCTAAAAATATATTTGGATTAGAATTAGGTGTTCTATAAACGCAGATTATTATCAATTTATAAAGTGGTATTTCTATGCCGCAGCATTCAAATATTAGTTCTTTTGCATAGTTTTTGAGCCAAGGTATAGATTTGTAGCTAATGTATTCTTTACATAGGATACCAACGCCACCACGTCGTTGTTTACTTCTAGAAAAGAATGCTGTTAATTTTAGACCATTTATATTTAGATTTATTTCGTCACCTGATTTAAGAAATGTTTCCGTAAGACATAAAATATCAATATCAGTATTATTTTGAGCTAAGTCTAGTAATGTTATTTTAATCAGATCCATTTTACTCAACACTCCTGCAACATTTTGATGTAATAATGTTAATTCGCTGTTGTTATTCGTAGATGAGCTTACGAAAAAATGTTTTTTTACAATTTAATGTAGAGTTAGACAAGGATAAAGGTAAAACCTGCTTCCGGTCTAGCTTTTTGAAGTAGTCTAAGATTGTTTTTTGAATAGAAGTTTTGTTGAGATTATTTATGCGGATTGAAGATATATTATTACACGTTACCGATACAGAGTTAAATGTTGTGTTTTGAACCAGTTCGGATTCTAAAATATTTTTTTCTTGACTAGTTACTACATTGACATGTTTGTTTTTGGCTGGCAGGTACTTGTTATCATAATCTATGCTATCAATTACAGTGTTCAGTCTATAACATAACAAATCTTGTTTGTTAAATCTGTTTCCGTTAATGTAATCCAAAAAGTGACAATTAATGAAGTTTTTACAAATTAACTTAATTTCATTGTTTAATACATGCGTATTTAAGAATCTATTGTTCTTTATTTTTAATACTATAACTGTGTTGCTGTAAAGTCTTTTAAGAATAGCCGATAGTTCAATAAAGATCTTCATCGGGTTGGAGTCATTTTCACCAATGCCTAGTATTATCTTGTCATGACTGTTAAGATTCACATTTTCACAGCACTTTAGAATTTCCTCTGTCGTACCAAATGGTTTGGTAAACGCCATCACATTATATTTTTCATAAGTTGTGTTGTATCTTGTTTTTATTAAGTTAGCTGCTAAATCAACACACTGTTGTCCTCCGAATATTAATATTTTTCTTTGATAAGACTTCTCACATTTTTTAAGAGATTCCGGTAGTGAAGACTGTGTTGGCATATACTCATTTGTATATAATGTAGACAAGCCCTGTACAGATTTTTCAAGTTGTGGTTTCTGTGCGCAGTGAATACTCATTGTAGAATTGCTATTGCTTTTTTCTCGTATGTGTTGTTTACTTTTCAAAATAGGAGAGGTGGTTTCTAAGGAAAGATCATTATTTTTTGGAGTGATGCAGTGATAAGTTTTTCGTTTCAATTTTTTTGCATTTTTTTCGCTATAAGGAGAGCATATTTGCATTAATTTATTGATCTTTATGTCCTTTTCATTGATAACAGCCTGAAGACAAGTATTCTTTAAAATTAGTTTTTCTATTTCACTGTCAGCACTGTCCAGTTGAGCTCTTAAATCTGCAATTGTGTCTTTTAGTTGAGCGATCTCGCTACAGCTCGTGGTAGATATATCGGGTAAGCTTTTCGCCAGTATGGTATCACTTGACAGTATTGAACAGTATTGTTCTTCCATATCAGGCAGTGATTCGAATGATATGTGTATTTTCCTACGACGAAGTGTAATATTTTCGTTCTCCATTGCTACCTTGCTACCTTATAAATAACAATGTTTTAAATATTTATCTAAGCGAGCCACCAAACCAATATCACTGGTTAATAAATTATATTGTTTGTTCAAGTCTAATAATGTATTAAAACATTACAAAAAGACAAGTTTATCACAATGGCAGGACGGAACTCGGGACGCATAGCGTACAAGTCGATAACAATTGCGTTGGGACAATTGTACCTTGAAATACAGTTCGAAATTAGTGTTCTGATTCCCGATTTTTATATTTTTATCGTTAGGACGCGGTAATTGAATTTTAAATTTTTGTTCACTAACCGACACAGATTTTTGGTAATCACAACTTTTACACTTTAATTTAAATACAGTTAATTGTTTTACGTGAACGTGACGTTATTTGCACTGTACTAGTTGTATTTAGTTTATTTAAGACCCAACTATGGTATTTTTGAGTGTAAACAGAACTGTTGATGCACTTTATTTTTATAATGTTTTTTTACACACTTTTCTCGAAAATAACACTGAGATAACACTTGTACTGGGTTATTGGACAATGATATGTATAATTTAAGGTTCTATTGAGGTTTTACTGAGTTTTAAGTAATTTTTAGCATTTAAAAAACGCGGAGCTTATGTTATGCATGGCACTAGCGCCATCTGTGTGTTATTGATTATGGCAATTTCCCGTTTGAGCGCTCATTGGGATGCCCGTGTTAAGTAGCGATCGCTTACGGCCTGATATGAATGATCCTATCAGCAATCGGTCACACATCAAAACCCAAGGTACGCTTGAGAAAATTTACAATGCAATTTTTTACTGATTCGGAAACAATGTTTCCAGAAATGAGTAACCTGCATGATTCTTGAAAAATTTGTAGCATATAGGAGGATATCGTCAGTGAAGTTCTAACAGTGCGGAAGTCAAAAATGGCTACTTCACAAGAGAGTGAAAAACTATTTAAAACGAGCATAACCTACGCTGAACGCAATATTGTTTCTAATTATCATTACAGATAAACTCTTTGATGATTTATTAAACCTTTGAAAATCCTAATAATCTTTTTCATTTCAAGTAATATTGTCACTTTCGCAGTGTCGTCTGTTTTTGCCACAAAATGACTTACGCACTGTTAGAACTTCACCGACGATATTACTCTTAGCGCAGTGCGCGATAACAAAAGTATGTGATTAGAAAACAAAATTACAATAGTTTACCTTCTAAAAGTCCTATTAACAATCAGAACTTCTGTAACCTTTTAGAAATATGTGATTTTATTGTATTCTTTAGTACTGACTGGAAACTTTAAGATTTGGATAGTAGTATGGATTTCAGACGATGTAGAGTCGCGTTTTTTATGATGGATCCCAAACCCAAAACAATGCGACTCTACATATAAGTTACCTTGCTTTAATGCCACTCACGTTCTTTACTTCAAACTGCAATAACTTATTTTTTGTAATGACGTTCATTTTAACACGGAAATGAAGAAATTTCACTTGTTTTCCCAATTTTTATTTTTTAATTTCTCCATCTAGCTCGCAAAAGAAATAACCTAGAAAAATGATAGCCAATTTTCACAGACACTAGATTTAATGAAAGCAAAAAAGAAAACATATCCCAAAAGGTATAAAAATTCCGAGTACTGCTAAAATCATCTACATTGCAGACCGTGAAATCTGCTACTTTGCTACTGAATTAACAGCGAAGCGGACAGACCGAAATGCTTTTTCAAAATAAAACTTTATTCTTGTTCACGACCTTGCAGTTTTACACTTTACCATTGACTACATCGTAACTTAGCAGACTTGATGGCGGAAATAGAATGTAACTCATTGTTAGGAACAGACGGTAATTGTAATCGTTAGGGCTGGACGAAGCGATCAGCGATGTGAACAAGGTTATGGGGTTCTAATTGACAGATCACAACGACGGCGGCGGACACCGTAACCGCCTTTATCCAGGCTAACTGTACCACTACCGTACGACACGGACCGCCTGCCGCTTGGTCGCTCGTACCCACCACCGCAACGGGAAATGCCGGGCGTCGCCGTCTTCAACCACGTCAACCTTCTCTTTGTCGCCACACTCATTTCCTCCAGGAACCGCACTTAATAAAACCACAACAAACAAAAACTTTGAACTAATAAAAACTGAATCTTGACTCGGGCCATTCTCACACAAAAGTACACTGAGGTGTTCTGCTATCGACGGAAAGTGATAAGGTCGTATTGACTCTCATGGCTTTCCCATTAAAAATTCCACCAGCAAACTTTTTCTGTGTCATCTCTATTTGAGATATTCGCCGTGTCGGTTGCTAAGTGAAACCGTCGCGAGAATCTTTTATTCTTCTTAATGCGAGCCGTTTCGGCTCTTGTTCGGGATCCTACTGTGACAGCCATTATAATTCCGAGTGAATGTGGAAGTATACAAAGACGGCTTTGTACCCGCCATAAATATTTATGAGTAAGTGCCTATTTTCTACACACGTGGGTCGGTGGATACGCACGATACCACCGGCCTAATTGGATGTCTGTAGGCGCGAATTTGTTTCACTCTGAGGGGAATTCCTTATTTGTGTCAGAAGGCAATTTATAATAGCGAAATTTAACTTCCTTGCCGATACGCCCTCGCATTTATAACATCCTCGTTAATTTCTCCTCTTATTGACATACCAAATTAATTATTTTGTGGTTCAGTTACGGTTATATAACGATAAATGCATTGAAGATACTAATCCTACTTTCTCTTAACTAGTTTCTTGAGGCCACTATAAGAAAGTAAAACCCCGCTATGTTGGCGCTCGCCCCGTGTCCTGTTGACACACAAATTGCTATGATAAATTATTCTGGAATACTGATTTCTATGACACTCTCATTTGTATTTTTAGGTAATTTTACCTGTGTTTACCATAATGAGCATTGTTTTGCACACAAGTGACAGTTCTTAAATGTGAAACACTAAAAAAAACGAATGATGTTGTCTATTTGAAACTGAAAGGCAGTTAGAAAAAGCATTGCTCAAGATCCTGGTACATTGATCAATTGGAATTTCCGAAAGTTAACAAAAGTCTGTAAAGGAAGCTTAAAAGGAGTTTAGAATTAGTTAAGACATTTGCATTTACATTATAAGATAAAGATGTTTTTTGAAATAGCTAGTTTAAAAGCAAAAACTGAAAATACCTGTCTAAAACAATATATTATAATAGACTGTTGTGACACCACGAATGACCTCAATCCTGTCTATCTAAGTATGTTCTCGCATGCTCGTATATCTGGAACGCGGGAACGGTAGTGCGACTGTGGACGGTATGGCATCTTGCCCCGTCCTGCCCTGACACTTGGCCTCTGACAACTATACACTTGATATTATACCTCGCTTTCCTATTTATCTTGCTTACACGAAGTTATGGCTTTGCGTTTCAAATATATCACAGCTTCGATACTTCCTGTTTATCATTGATGGTTTGAATATAAATAAGCAACATCCAACTACCGTGACAAATTAGGATGACACTTATTTTATTGATTCTGATCAATCATTTATTTTCCAGCGATTTAGTGTTCTGGTTCAATGATCTAACATTTTGTATCCGTTGTATACGTCTAAATCCATAGCTGATATCCGTTGCATTTAAATTAATCTGTATAACATTTTCTCTAAATGTGGTGATGTTTTACTATGTTAACACATCGTGGAGAAAGAAAAATAGCTACAACTTAACAGACTAGGATCAAACAAGGGATCACGTTGTCTCTTCGGCTGGGTACATGGTTGGCACACTTTCAGGAGGTCTCGGTTACAGCGGCGACGTCACGTTTCCCATGTTGAGAATAGTTTATTGAAGTCATGATGTGACCTTAACATTGTGTTTTACGATTGTCTCGTCACCGGTCCGCGCACTGACATTTCAATAGAGAAGGTGAGCGCAGGTCGCGGCGTGACGCCAAGCACGACGCCCAGCATAGCCCACCACCACCTACACACAGCTTCTACTGTCAACACCATACCTATTTCGCATGATTGCCGTTATTTATAAACATGTCCCCACCAAACCTACTATACATAAATCACCAGTATCGGACGAACAAAGCGAATGTTTCATCTTTTCGATAAGTTGTGAAATGTGGATACCATTTTCTGCATTGACATCTCAACGGCACTGCATCAGAGCGGTATTAATTTTAGCTTTATAGTTGAATTTCTCGAATTACCTTACCTAACAGAAGCTTATCGGCGTCGGTGTTGACTTAAATTTGCATCTAGGTAGTATTTTCTCGTCGCCAGTTCGATAGTGTGTGCTCACGATTTAACGCTGGTATTAATGCATTATTCAGCGGGGTTTTCATTAGACTGTCGCTATCGGCGCGGGCGATCGCGCTCTCGTTAAAATGTACGGATGGCATGACGGGTGCTCGTATTGGACGGGCACGCGAGTCAACCCTATCGCAGCTCAAATTCAAATCACTGAAAAACTTATTTGCAGTTTCGCATTTTCTGTCACCTAGCTTCGTGACATACGTCAATCTATTTGAATCGAGTACTTTAAGAGGAGTCGATATTTTGCTGCCCCGACTGCCGTTGCTTTTATTCTAAGAACTGCGTACCTAATTGCAGCCCGTAAATAAATAAAACTTTATAGTGTAAAACATTAAATGCGCGCCATTAGATAAGGTTAAGCCGTCTAGATTAAAGCTTTCAACTTTTTCAGTGTTCTTGTTTTAGAAACTTTAATGGTGAAAGAGTTTAACTAGCGATAAAACTACTTGCATACAATTATTTAGTCGATTTATATGAGCTTACAACTCACACTTGCATTATAAATGTTTTTCCGTAGCAGTTTATCTAAACGCGCACATGCTCGTGGTTATCGCATCGAAATTCTTTGAACGCATTGAAGAAATGCAATTAGCAAGGCGAAGAGGACTATTAAACGTGTAGCTCGACCAGTTTAAAGAAACTGGTGCAGTGCGTAAGGACAGGTTTAACAACCCCACACATGACACAAACTCGCGGATGTGGTATACTTTCGATATTAATGAGAACACATCCCGCATACGTCGCCCTAAATAAAATGCCACCTTCTACAACACATGTGCAACGAGAACAAATTAATTTAATGGGACGTATATATCATACGTGGTGACATTTTTCATTAAATGTTTTTAAAATATGTTGTTTCGTGAGCTACTTTTTATAGTTACATGATATAAATATGTGCTCGCTGAATATTTTGCATGAGAACAGCCTGATTAATCATTTATGTGTGTATATTTTTTTTATTTCCAACAATGTCTGTGAGGTTTAATTGATGCAGGCATCAGTCATTACTAGGAACTGACACAGTTGAGTGAGCTCAATAATAACTACGTTGTTTTTAATTACCTTGTCAACGCTTCGGGTATGAGCGATGTCAGTCTTCTGAAGCACCTGCAACAATCGGACACACATTAATTAGTATTACATAAACTAAAACACGTTACAATAATAGTCTACTAAAATAATTTTGTATGCTATTGCTATTGCCATATCTATGCCCTGCCTGGTTTGTAAAGATTTACTTTGCGTTTGATAGTATTGAAATAGTGTCTATCGTTTGTGAGTTCCCGCTGCCCTGTTCCGTATAAATTATAATTAAAATAGAATTTGCAATTTATCCATTTCCTGACACAGCGATTTGAAAGTTGACAGCATGATACTGTGTATAAAGCTATTCAAATCATTAAGCTATATCCCATTAAGGTGATAAGTTTGTCTGCAACCTAAAACTATAAATTTTAGCCTGGCAAGTACATATGAACCTATACAGACTTCATTTACAGAATGCCCATTCAATTAACTGACGCTGTTAGTTTATTGACATAATAGTTTAGATTCGCCATAGGGCGACTGGATTATAGACCTCGAGCACGCATGTCCTTATCTAGATTTCTAGATGGAGTCGGCGTCGGCTGGTGTGCAAGTTCACGCCCAAGGCGAAGGTTTTGATATATTTAACGTACATATTTGCATTTAACGACCACAGGAGGTCGTTATAATTTTTGTAGGCCACATCCGGACACATTGTGCTATGTTTAAATAAATACATTATTTTAGTTGCAAATTAATCTAGAAATCTCTGAGGAGACAATAGGTCGTTGGCAAGCAGCTACAAGTATGAAGTGTGAACGTCCGCCGTGTGATGTCGGACGTCGCGACACTCGTGTAAACAAAGCGCTACACTGACCGGGTTAACCTTGAATGGTAAATGTGTGCGGAGTTTCGCCGGGAAAAATATGCCATTGATGCAAGCAGCGTGCGTGCGCCGGGTAACGGTCACCACGAGCCGAATAAGTGGTTTAGCATCGTACGTGGAATGATAATGTTCAGAGCGAGACTTGTCACGCGATTGCACTGCCCTGTCACTGCCGCACGCATTCAGAGACCCACTTTCTAACCTTGTGTCCTTGAACCATAAGTGTGTTTACGTTGTATGCTTTGAATTGTTGATTTCTTATCGCTGTAATGTATCTAAAAGTCCTTTATGTACTTTGATTACTTCCGGGGAAACGAGTATGCTTCGTGGTAGTTAAGTAGGCAAATAATCTCAATATAACAGTGAATGGTTAGATAATAAGAGCAATAATGCAATATTTCGTGTAGCCAATTACAGTAGGGTGGATGTCGGTGTCGGTGTCGGTGTCTGAGAGCGAACAATGTGCCGCTAACGAGATACAGCGGGCCGCATTGCACCGCACCGGTCCGTCAGGCAACGCCGTCGCTTGCCCAACACCTCAATTCGTTCTTTGTTTACGTTGGCATCGTACTCGCCCGCGGAGCCCGATCTCATCCCGAACGCAATAAAGCTCGGAGCAAACTCACGACTCTGCAATGTCTACTCTTTATCGCCCCCGCCGAATGCAGTACGATCTTAAACGTATTTTAATAACTTCCACCCGCCAGTCGCCGTAATGGGATCACCATGCAAATGCCTGTGCCCATGCTGTACCGTTACATACCGATACCGACGGTAACGAACCGCCCCGTGAAATAAAGAAAGGCAATAATCGCAAACGGGAAATCCGATCATGCCGAGGGCGCCCAGCGGCTGCGGCGGACTGGTTCCACTGGGAGCATCCAGTCTAACGCCACAACTACACTTCTCATCAAAAAAATCGAAACACTTCCGAAATTATCTTTGTGGCGACAATTAAACAAAAAACAAGCATAAATTCATTATAGAAAAACATAATTTAGTAGCTGGAAGTTTGGCCTTTACAATGGTGTACGAAACTTCCAAAAATTTGTTTTTTTTTTTCAATTTTTATCCTATAAATGAATGGAACATTGTTTTGAGAGAAACGTGTGTTTAGAGTTGGAGTACATTTGTCGTGCAAAAAACGCAAAATAACGCATTACTTTAAAATTTTCTGTTTGTAATTTGTTGATTAGGCTCTGTGACGTCTGTTAAAAAGTTTTTTTTCTAACACACATGCATACTTCACCCGCAGCAGCCGCCCAAGTAGTGGCATTGCTGGATTCTGGGACTAGTCAGCGTGTTGTGGCTGCAAGATTGCATCTAAGCCACTTGTCTGTTCAAAGAGTGTACCAACGCTATCGGGAGACTGGTTTATTTACGCGCCATCCAGGATCTGGTAGGAATCGGGTCACCTTTGAGTGAGACGGCCGATTTATTGCAACCGTTTGTTTGCAAAATCGACGCCTTCGCGCTTGTCAACTGCAGCAGCAGCTCCTTGTTGTTCGAAGAGTGACTGTAAGTAGCTCTACGATTTGAAGAAGATTGAAGGAACGTAGACTGGTACCACACAAGCCAGCTAATGGGCCGAAATTAACAACAGACCATCGAAGAGCGCGCCTTAACTTTGCACTTGGGCACTTAAATTGTTCAAACCTACAAATGAGCAAGGTTCTCTTTTCTGACGAGAGTAAAATTATGGAACATCAACATAAGGAATTCTAAACCTTATGCTACCTACTATTAAATGGCATTTAGTATTTATTTTAAAAAAAACATGTTTTTCTAATAATCCATTCAAAACAAAAACTTGCGAGGTGTTTCGATTTTTTTTGGTGAGCTCTTCGATGGTCTGTTGTTGATTTTGACCCATTAGCTGGCTTGTGTGGTACCAGTCTACGTTCCTTCTATCTTCTTCAAATTGTAGAGCCACTTACAGTCACCCTTCGAAAAACATGGAGCTGCTGCTGCAGTTGAAAAGCGCGAAGGCGTCGATTTTGCAAACAAACGGTTGCAATAAATCGGCCGTCTCACTCAAAAGTGACCCGATTCCTACCAGATCCTGGATGGCGCGTAAATAAACCAGTCTCCCGATAGCGTTGGTACACTCTTTGAACAGACAAGTGGCTTAGATGCAATCTTGCAGCCACAACACGCTGACTAGTCCCAGAATCCAGCCATGCCACTACTTGGGCGGCTGCTGCGGGTGAAGTATGCATGTGCGTTAGAAAAAAAACTTTTTATCAGACGTCACAGAGCCTAATCAACAAATTACAAACAGAAAATTTTAAAGTAATGCGTTATTTTGCGTTTTTTGCACGACAAATGTACTCCAACTCTAAACACACGTTTATCTCAAAACAATGTTCCATTCATTTAAAGGATAAAAATTGAAAAAGAAAAACAAATTTTTGGAAGTTTCGTACACCATTGTAAAGGCCAAACTTCCAGCTACTAAATTATGTTTTTTGTATAGTGAATTAATGCTTGTTTTTTGTTTAATTGTCGCCACAAAGATAATTTCGGAAGTGTTTCGATTTTTTTGATGAGAAGTGTATGTAAAGTCAAATGATTGCACAACACTTAAACATAAGTATGGCAGAGTCCCTCGCGGTTCAACGTCAAAAAACTTGAATGAGTCGAAGAAAGTGCCCTTGCAAGTTCCTGTATTCGATCCTATCTTAGATCGAATGAGGTAAGTTGTTAGTGTACTTGACGTACCGAGTGTGGATTTGAAGTTCCCTTTCGTGATATGGCGAAGCGCTTTCCCTGTCGCAACTCTGCGCTCTGACACTTGCACTCTTCCTTTCTACATTACACTCACTAGTGGAACGATGATACCATTGCTATTAACTGTTATACATTTGAACTATGCGAAGTAGTTATTACAACCATTGTTCGAAATGAATTTCGATTTTAATTTGCATAACCGTAACATGTCGACGCGCATCGAATGAACAAATAGAATTCCTACGGTAAAGTTGATAATAAGTATTTAACATTATAATCAGGATGTGCTTTTTACTTGCGTTGCCAGATAATTAAATTCTTTGAGTGCCACCGAACGATGACATCTTTTTGAATAAGTTTTCAATTCAAAAGCCGCTTCATCATCTCTCCTTGCAAACTACTATTACAAAATAAGATTAACAATTTTCTCACGTCCGCATCGAGATCGAGTTAGGCGACGACAACCTCTGCAAAAAGTAAGTTGGAAATCTAATAGAGTTTGTGGCAAGCCGGTTATTTGTGTTATTTTTTAGTTTCGCTGACGCTCAGGAGAAATGCTATGTAACGCCCGCGAACGAAGACGAAGCAACCTGACATTACAGTAATAACGCCGAACCGCCCTTCTGTCATTATTCTGTACACTTTCCTCGGGTAACTAAACATGAAACGCTTCTTATTTTTCAAGGGCATGTTCATTACAATTGCATTATAGTCTATGTTCATCTTTTGCTATAGGCATACAACTTCTAAATATAGCACTGGTTGTATTAGTTAGGAATCATTTCTTGTCAATCAAGGCACATAATTGCATACAAATGTCATTTTAATTAGCAACCGGATAGACAGCGTTAGCCCCTGATTAAGTGGCACGGTTTATGTTGGATTAAGACTTCCTTTGATTAAGATTTATTATGAATGTGTCGACAGTGGCAGCGGTGCGTGACAGAACTGGTCTAACAGTAGAAGATGAGGCCTTAGCGTGGTGACTGCGCGTCCTGCGAGATACCCTGCGATTATAGCATCTTTGATTACAACCTTCGAAGCCTCTGCCGCCTCATTACGCTTGCATAATTACGCAAAAATTCAGGACATTCCAAAATGCCATATTAACACGTCCGACGAGGTTTTCACTGTAATTGATGCGAATTACGATATTTGAATCAAACTAGATTACAATCATGGAAACATCAAACTGTACGGAAAGAACATCATAAGATACTCAGCACTTACAGTGATAAATAAATTTTACTTTACAAACAGGTACGGGGCAAGTTATTCAACACCATTAGTATTCCTTGTTAGTGTCGTGTAATAAATATGGTGTCATATAAGAAAATGATCGTTTGATTGGTGCGGAAGAAGATTATGATTTGGTGTTTATATTGAACAGCAATACCTAGATACTTTTATCAGTATGTTAATATGATTTTGAAAAAAGGAAAGCAACCTAATACACAAACGCTACCTAATTTTAAGTTGCCGCTAAGTCTAATGCTGTCACTTTAAGGACACGTGACAGTGACGACACGAATTTAACAGCAACTTAAAATTGAGTAGCCTTTGAGTATTTTGCCAAGTGTCATAACATGTCTAGACTGGCGGATGGACAAACTACATGTCGTCATATAAATGCGTTATGTTAATGTTGAATATTTCATAAATTATGAATTTCACTTAAGGATGCCATGAAAACTGTAGGCAGAGATGGTAAAAATAGAAGGTTCCAGTCAATTACGTGAAATACATGTCCTCAGTTTTAATAATTTATTATTAGTGATGATAACGGTCGGCGCATCCTTCCTTTTGCATTTTTGCTTGGGGCACTTATTAATTCCTCGCAACGTCTGCAGGAGGTGTTACGTAATTGCAAGAATGCGGCGGCATGTGCCTCGACGACGTGTCGGACGTCGGACGGTCCTGTTCGCATGTGAACCGTATTTATTGTAATTACGTCTCTCGGACGCTGACTCCTATCGATCGATGCGACGGGCGAGCGTCCGTATGAAACGATAACATCGGTCCTATTATCTATGCGGCAGTTGTGACTCGCTCCCTTAAAGTAATTACATCACATTACTTTAAATTGAAATCGATTTAGTTTTGTTTAAAACTAATTTGGGTTTAATTTTTGTGGCTAGTGATCAATTGAGGTCTTAATCTTAGCTACCAGCTTTGGCGATACCGACCCCTGTTTTTGTGAGTCGGACACAATACATGCATTTGTAAACACTCAATCGGTTATTTATTTAATCTGTATACAGAAAGTTACGTACTAAAAGTGAGTTATAAATATATTACTAGGTATTATTAATAAGAATCTTGGATAACTCAGTTATGTGTAAATATTTCTGGATCCAAGAAAAAAGAGAATCATCTAAACAATGCCTGAATGGATTGTCAAATCGTGATAATTTGGTTATACGGATGGATTTACTCAACAAAGTAGTTCAACAATCTACATATTTATCAGCCAGCATTAATTGGAGTGGCATTGGTAATAGTTTCCCGATTAATGCACGCGATCGTCTCTAGGTGGGTCCGTTTGCGTTATTTCGCGGTATCGCGCGCGCAATCGTAACCTCTTCCCACATAATTGGCGTGTGGGCGCGGCGGTGGTGGCGCGTTATCCCGATCGCCGCCCACCAGCGACGAGGCGACGCCCGATTAGATAGCTCGGCCCCCGACACCCCCGACCCGGGCAACACCTCCCGGCTGCCGAGTGCCGCAGAGTACCGACGCACCCTGCTAACTGGGATCATCTCCTGACGCGATCGCGAAACTCATAAAGCAGTCTCGTTAGTTACACACTTACACCGCACGCGCAAGCCAATTGTCAATAAATAGGAAATTTATTGTATTCGGTAGTTTGCACTTGATTCAGTCCGAATTAAATAATAAATCAATCAACTACTGCAAAAGTTCGTGGACTTCTATTTTTAACTTTAACCATTATCCTTAATAAGCCCGTGTAGCTCACGAATGTTATGGGACAATAAGCCTCGAAGCTAACCCTTATTAGCGATAAAAGGTGGCACTAGCTTGCCCGTTACGCAAGACGAGATGCTCAGGAAAAGGTTCATTAATTGCGTATTGTCGAAGCTCCCGCGGCCAACGATCACATCTAGTAAATCGTCCAAGTGATCTCACGACGTTCTTATTTCCGCTACGTGACCGCCACGGCCATGCAAGTTTCTCTTGTATGCCCATGGTTAATAAAATTTAATATACAGGGTGGAAAAAATCAATGGGCCCTGAAGGGAAACCACTTTAAATCCTTAAGATAGATTATTTTTCTTAAAGGAAACATTCCTTTATTTTTAAAAAGAAACAAAACTGCATTCACAGATTTCTCGACAAGCTTACCTAAACCGGGAATCGAACCAGTTAAAAAAATTAAAAAATAAACACTCGCTATTTTATTTCACTAATCGATACAGTCAATGTTAGAGATAAAGGGGAACGCCCATAAAATGCCTGAAATGGACAGAAAATACGAATAGTCCTTAATTGTATTTAAAATAAAATATGTATAACGAAATAATTCTCAAGTTTGTTTAAGTAGGGTAAAAATATAGGGATCATTAAAATATTTAACTTGATATCCTTTTAATTCATTCTTATTTTTTATTGGAGGTCAATGTTTATTTGACATGAATAAGTGACATTCAGCCAAACAGGAAACGTCAAATTATCCATAACGAACTATTTTATAGAATTAGTGCACAGTTATCATTAATTTAATATAATTCAACCTACGTGTAGCTTATATCTAATTAAAATAATATATGCATGTCAACATTAATTAAAATCAAATTATGTTTTAAATAGAAAACGTGTGTATGTAGGCTGTATGAATCACATGACCTTTGCCTTACTGACAGTTTGACATTACTGCATTTAATTTTTTCGATTGTTTGTTTACATAATTCTTGGTTTTACGCTTGCGACTTGAGGTACGTAGTGATTGGTTTTTTATGATATAACGAAGACTGTGGCCATTTTTAAAGGCTTTTGATTTTACTTCTGCACACGATACCCATTTTTTAACCCGGACTTAATCCTTAACCTAGACTTAACTTTTCAGAAAAAATGTTTGAAATTGACTTCTACTTAGTATTATGATAATTATTGAAATTTTAACGGGTTTCCTACGATTTGTAGTAAAATTTAGCGTATAATTTCATTGTTGTTCATTTCAGGCATTTTTTTATGTGGCTGATGGGCATTCCCCTTTCTCCAATAAACATTAGGTCTTACACTCGTCTGTCGTACAAGATATCCATGAAATCTAATATTTAGGTAGTACACAAGGGCTTTAATCAACATTACCTAGACTAGAACTGTTCACTTTTAACAAGTAAAAGACACGTTATAATTTTTTTTAAACTCTAACATCCAAAGACATTCTATGAAGTACAAGCTTGCTAATTTATCTCTAAGTGTATTTGATTTTTTTGTATTACAAGTACTTTGTTGAAGACTTAGATAACAAAATCATTTAATTGGTAATAATAATTCTATGCACATTTTCTTTCTTAGACGGGGCGTTCTGAAGAAAAGTTTAAAAATAGAACGTTCCGTTTGACAATAATCCTATCGTTTAGTAGAATAAAATAGCGAGGGTTTATTTTTTTATTTTTAGCTGGTTCGATTCCCGGTTAAGGTAAGCTTGTCGAGGAATCTGTGAATGCAGTTTTGTTTCTTTTTAAAAATAAAGGAATGTTTCCTTTAAGAAAAATAATCTATCTTAAGGATTTAAGGTGGTTTCCCTTCAGGGCCCATTGATTTTTTCCACCCTGTATGTGCAGTGAAAATTAATCGGAAGCATCGATGATAGGCGTGCACGTTTATGCCGCCAGGATAAACACAGATAAACTCGAACACCGTTAAGTTGATTTAGCACGTCGGTTCCGCCCCTCTTTGGTGGTATTACAAACAATTAATACTAGGAAATATTTTATCTTGATGACGTTTTATTTTCAAACGAATTCAGTTGCATCGTTAAAACGGCATAATACTGTACTTAAAATTGCTGTGGATGACATCCTACAGAATTCCATTCATAAATATAAGAAATAATAATGATTAACATCCAGTTCTTGAATTGCGCACGCGGTTCTTTCTAAGAAGCTCCCTATAATTTAACCCTGCTCGCTACTCCAACCACTCCAGACAAATTATGATTATACCTAATTCACTTTCTAGTTAGCGTCACAAAAAGCGCAGTTTTTTTTTAAAGAATATTATATCTAATGAGCCAATTTAAGGGTCCCGTACCTCCAAACGCGTCCGTCCGTCTGTCTGACACAGACGATTTTTTTTTAAACATCATTTTTTATTTCGTCATTTTCTAATGTCTTCGTGACGCGCACATATTTTTAATGGGTGTGAGTTTTTGTATCTAGAGTCGTCTGAAAGGGTTTCTCCCAAGGCATAATCGGGTCAATACTGTCCAGCTACTAGGCACGGGCCTTTTCACAGAATGAAAAGGGTTAGTGCGTACCTACACACGTAGAAAGCGGGTTGCCAGCACCGATCTGCCAGCGCTTGTCGGTGCTGGTTCGCGCAGTTAGTCAGCGCAGGTAGTCTCTATACTGTGTGGCGAACTAGCACCAGCAAACTCGGAACTTCGCGGACAAGTTCCGACCTGATCCGATCAGCGCTGGTAAACCGTCATTTATTGCTGTATTTGCGCGAATTTGTATTTGGAAAAAGGCGTATTTTTGTTACAAAATGCCAGCCCCTGCTTCTACCCGCTTCTTTTATGTAGCGGTTACCTGCACGGACCAGTACCGATAAGCGATGGTAGGTTGGCGCTGGTTACCTGCTTCCTTTATGTATACGCCCTTAGGAACATTTGACCAAACTTCTACATCAAAAAGTAAAAAAAAGAAGAGTATTTGTTATAAAGGTGTGCGGAAAAACGTACTGACATTATCGGTTTCCAATTTTAAATTTTGATTGTATCAGAGTTACTTGGTATTGAGTTATAGATACAGGAAAACGCTCTCTTCCTCAGTCTCATAGTTGCTAAAGAAAACTCTGGTACGAAACACTGATTGCGCGAGCCCCACTCACTTTTGACCGGTTTTTTTGACATGATTTTATAGAAGTTATTATTATAAACAGAATTTCTGTTTACTCCTCGTCGTTGATGCAATATAAATTATATTCATTAAAGTGTAGAATATCAATGACATCACAGTCGCTAGAGCTAATAAATCTGCATGCAACATCGCACGCACGTATCGCGCACAATATGGTTGACGTTAATTGACGAAATGCGAACTAGGAGTGTTTGCGACGGCTGATTTATACGCGCGCAAATCGCTACTCAATTTGCATTGGATCTATGTAAAGCGCCCACTCGAGCACTCGTTACCGCGATCGTAGCCGTCTTCGACATACTGGCCACAGACCAATCGTCACGACTAAAACGAGGAATGTGTTATCTCTTATTTTTTAATGCGCACACTTCACCATGTTTCCCACTGCACTAAAGATTTATCGACTACAAACATTTGCATATTCCTAGTTTGAGAAATCAACACTCCGTTCTGAGAAGTTTTATCAGAGGAATCCAGGTATCTGACCTACTTTGAGACGAATCTGAACATGCAGTAATAAATGACTCAGATAAAGCTTAAACGTATAGAAATTACTACATTTGTCATGACCACATTGGTTAAACACAAACACAATCCTGCAAGCTGTAATTTAATGCCGTGATAGGAACCACTGTTCAGTGGCGGTTAACATGTATCCAGTAAAGCCTAGTACGGATGTAGGAAAATACGGTTTAAAGATAAAATCGTGAACATTGTGTACGCATGCACGTTTACAGTTAGTAACTCAAAACGCAAATAAAATTAACGAAAGACAGCAGTAAATGACCGCACAGACACATATCCATTGCGGTGTAAAATAGCGGCGCGCGCAGCAAATGACATTCCACATTCATACCACGCCAAATAAGTGCGGAACGTGGAACGTATTTAGGTCACACACTGATTCTCGGTAATAGAAGTGTGGGGCGTAAATCTGTGGAGTTTCACCGCAAGTTATCTGACAGTCGTATAAGAAGTTCCTTGCTAATTTGCGGCCCGTGCGTTTCGGACTGCGGTCACGCGCATGCCGACCGCAGCCGAATTCCGCTACTGCTACGTGCTGCGTCGACGGAGACGGTAGCCATCGAACATCATTCCGAACTGTTGCAGCTGTCAAATCACTTGTAATAAAACTTCCATACGTCATTCCTAACATTCCATCTATCTCTACCTGGAAATACTTTATTTATTCTTTCTCAATGATTTTATTCAAATACATATTCTATTAAGATTGCGCTGCCGCGCTAATTAGTTCGTCGCCGTAGCAAAATATGTATGTTTTTTTTTTATATTTATCGTTGTATTCACACAGCGTGTACACAATACACTCAGCTAAACGATCTGTTGCGCATTCCAAGTGGTAATGAATGTGAGAATACACTCTAATAGGGTTATGACGGTATTATGGATAAATTGATGCAAATTAAAACAATAGTAAACGATTCTCGATTTTTTTGTTTGTTGTAACGATTACGAGTGAAATTGATTTTAAAAGTTAAATATCGCAACGTACGTAGAATGTAAAAAAATAGTTGAATGATCATAAAACAATATTTTTTCGATATGTTTACTGTATTTTTGTATTTTTCTAGTCGTGTCATTAGTACGCAGCAGTAGTACACATCCCTCAACCCCTTCATTGCAAGCACCATTAATTTTACCGGCGTGTAATTTTTCTATTATTAGCAACATTGTAATTACAAATTTGTGTAGTTATATCTCAATTATAATTAGATCACATTTTTAATGGCTTGTTCCGCTCTGTGGTCTCAGAAATTAATAACGTCTGCATGTTTTATGAAGATTCGTGTATGACATAATGAACAAGTCGTTGAAAGGTAATTACCTACTAGCATCTATATTTTATACTGATCAATCTACAATTATTAATTTAAAGGTCAACATAAATTGAAAGTAATTTGTTAAATAACAATTTAAGACACGGAATCGTTTTTTTTTTTTATTAATTATGCATAAAAAAGAGCAAAAAAAAATTGGCGCCATAAATATTTGCAACAACAAATCGTATCGTAAGCTAAATGTAGCGTTAGGCCTGGATAACGCTGAGAAGAGGAAACAAAACATTAGCTTCGAATCAGTCAATCAAGAGACACGCGAATGTCGCTTAGCATTGCATCTAGTTTCACTTACGGTGCACGCAGTTTTTCGTCGGGAACGCGATCGCGACCGCGATCAATAGCTCACATTGTGCTCGTCGACGCGACACCCGCGCAAGTTGCATAATGTGTCAGTCGTGGGAGCGACTACAGAGCCGCGCCGTTATGCGACGCACGCCACTGGTACCGTTCCATTAGTGATTTTATTAGACGATTCGCGTGTATCGCCCGTAATCAATTTGAGCACATTGCAGGCGTTGTAAGTCGCCCCACTTGCAACGTATTATAGAGCATAAAACGCTTTACAGCCACGTTCTCCATTTTAGCTCACACGGTGTTTCATTCCGGGCTAATGTAAAGCTTGCTGTGTATAATTTTGTTTTGTCCGCTTTATCTGGGACGCAACAGTATATCACGAATTTTGCAGATAAATCGATGCAATGCTATGAGAAATGATTGTATCTTTGTTTCGATTACAGGTACCGATACAGATATATCTTCTTAATTTCGTCATTATCCTTGCGAATTTCGGCTATAATTTAAGTCTTATAATTGTGAAGAAGTTATATCTAAACGTAAATGTTGTTTTTCTTTCGTTAATTATACTAATATAATAACTCATAAGAGACAATATAATTCCGATAAAGTGTTTTAATGTAAAAGGTACTGGACCGATTCGGAAAATCAATTCCCGGTTGTGAACCCAGTTCAAAACTTTTTTTTACACAAAAAAACTTTTCATAAAACCTAAACGAAGCCGAGGTAGAATTGCACCGGCTTAAGTGGAAAAATAATTATTATTTTTGTGCCTAGGTTTTGCTTGGCAAGTCTTCTTTTTCAAGTTGACCGCAAATACTGCACAACGGTACTCGAAAATTTTCAGTGTGATTTATTTGGTTATTTTGTTATCTGTTCAGCGGATGAAAGCGTTGCCCTCATTTTTTATATGACAAATAAAGTAGACTAAAGCCATAAGGTTTCAATTATAATACGAACACGGAAACTGGTTTGCGGATTTCGGTTAATTTATTATAGTATCAATATTTGGGTAAGTCGTGGTATCCGTGTCGGCGATGAGTCAACGGTGACCGCTAACACCCACATCTATTGTTAGTCGCAGGCGCAGGTTCCCGCATTTGCATACCCATCTCACCATAAACAAACATAAGCTCCATATTTTTTTTCTTCTGTTATGGGAATTTTACGATGTTGCTAAAATATAAGTTTCACTTAACAGTTATGCATTTCATTTATTTGTTTTTAAAATTATATTAACATAAACTTTTGAATAAGAAATTTTAGATTTCAGCCGTGACATCATTGAGTTCGGTTATTTCTGCATTCCGTAAATAATAAACTGTTAACTTTTTATGTTTAGAAGAAAATATAATTCCAATTATATCGGCGATTCGACATAATTTATTAAGTCACTCAGCAGCTCCAATCGATTGGAAGAGTGGAATCAATAATAGCGTCGATTATTGTAGATAAAAATAAATTAAGTTACGGGACACCTGTTAAGGCAGGGGCCGTCAAAAGTGCACGCACCCGCACCGCGGCCGCAGGTCGTTCACCCCGACACGACGTAATTAAAATCCTTCATGGAAAGCACGCCTGATGGAATCCATCCTGACCCCGCGCACGACCGCCTAGTACCGCCCTTTAAACGTTACTTTATAAATAGGAGCAACCCAGCTTCGTGTCCCCTACCACTGCTATGCGATACGGGAGCTACTAAAAAAATAAGTTTAATTATTCCGTGGATTTCGTTTTAACTTTCGTTTTGTAGAATTCTGCGTTAAAAAATCTGACAGCTTTAAAACGTTCGTGGATCGCGTATGAATAGTAATTGCGTAGATAAAAAAGATGCGAGTTTATAAAGGTTTTTATACTTTTAATTTACATTGTGAGAGATGGGTAACCACAATTTCCGAAGCTAGTAACAATTTTGTTAGTCATGGTCAATATATTTTTAATTAAATATCCCAATCAATTTAACTTATCAGATACCAAGATCTCGACTTTTATCACCAAATGAATAGCTGTGGTAGGTCTAAAATTCAATTACGAATCAGGTTAATAAAACGCTATAATTACAACATTTTCAATTACTCAGAGAATAAATCGACATTCCGAAAATCGAATTCGAAAAACCATGTTTCTTATTTCAGCGTTAGGGCACTACATGGGAATATTAATAATCAGATTGATACAATTTAATTTCCGACATACCTGTGTGCTCGTCGACGCCTTTTATTTCCGCCTATTCCCTAAAGAGTCTACGTAAAGCCGGGTCCGCTGCGCCGTGTTTGCAAACAGGACAACATTGTTTGCTAACCGAATAGGGGCGTGGCCTAACAGTTTTGTTAGCAAAATTGGCGATGCGGACCCGGCTTAACATTGTTTGCTAACCGAATAGGGACGTGGCCTAACAGTTTTGTTAGCAAAATTGGCGCTGCGGACCCGGCTTAACATTGTTTGCTAACCGAATAGGGGCGTGGCCTAACAGTTTTGTTACCAAAATTAGCGATGCGGACCCGGCTTAACATTGTTTGCTAACCGAATAGGGGCGTGGCCTAACAGTTTTGTTCGCAAAAACACAATAACATGTTAGAAAATTGGCGCTGCGGACCCGGCTTAATGAGTAGTATAGTTTCCCTAGTTAGCGCAAAGTCCCCCTATAAAGTATACTACGATATCAAAATAATCAGGAAATCAGCACGCGGTATCGCCTTGTGCCCAATAATCGCCGTTGATGGCGTGTCGCCGGCTATGTGCGCGCGCAGTCACGAACCGCGCGGTGGATCGCTGTTCTCACGTGACCCTCTTAATTATAATCTCAGAGCTTGCAATCGGGTCAGCTGAATATGTACATCGAAATTTGGGTTTTAGTTTCATGTTATGTAGTGTTAATTTATGTCAGAAGGTTATAAAGCTAGTAGGAAAAGTTGTAATCAAAAAAGTGACATATTCATAACCTACAACTGGGAGCAAATAAATCGAGCCACTCCTTTTTTTCACGTGTTTGCTTATTTTAGTTTTGGTTTCATGAATTATATCGTTCTTGAAAATATGTCATTTGAAACTTTATTAAATAATGTTTCAAATCAGGGCAAATTATTGAATGATAACCGTTTTGAATGATAATCTATTGGTTCATAAAGAAAAACAGTAATTTTGATAGCAAATTGTGTAAGATTAAAACAGTCCAGAAAAAATAAATAAAAATATTGTAACAATCACACTACATTAAGGGTATAATTAACAAAAACCCCCAATTTAACCTTTTCTTATTGAAGAGCAATCAAAATGTCGTAAGCAAATTAAATACCATAATTTTATTCTACCCTTTAATTATTACTTTAAAATGAAAAGTTGACAAAAAACTACCCTCATTGTAAAGGTTATCAAATAACCTTTTAGGCGATATATATTTAGAATTGATCTGGGGCCCAATTCTCCTAAAATAAATTGTTGCTAAACGCAATCGAACCACAACCGTCAGTCAGTTTTTGTTTTCGAAAACTTTCAAAATGATTGATTTTATTTTTTGTGTCAAACAATTTGATAGCTTTTGAAATTGAGAACTCTCTGAATGAACGGTTCGGCCTTGGTTCGTTTGTGATTTATCAAGATTTATTTTAGGAGAATTAGGCCCCTGTTCCATAATAACAAAAATAATAACTATTATACGTGAAAAATAGAAGCGGCTCGATTTATTTGCTCCCAAGTATATTTTTGCATCTGGACTTATCCCGCTACTATAACTCCTGTAAGCTAGGATCTATAATTACAACTAATGAAGAACTAACAATGACTTTCAGCATATCCCAGGAAATTGTTAAATTGTCTTGTAACCCTCAATTAAATAAATCCGAAGAGAATTTATCTATTTCCGATATACTGAAGGATAAACATACAACACCCACTCGTTGAGTGATTCAAGCGCTTAGACCTCACTAAGATTATTAATACTAATAGGTATCCCATATTATATAATTAAGTTTAACTGTGCATGCTGTTTGCCTGTAATTGATATGCAATTAGTTTTAAGCCTTAATTAATGTACTTATTTTAGAATGTTCTGTTGTTACAACAATCGGCATTTTTTTTGTAAAATCTAATTTAGCGGAAGGTGTATTTAGGGATCGTAGCATGAGGCGTTCTGTACTTTCTGCCTACCCCCATGGGAAAAAGGCATGAGTTTATGTATGTATGTGTTCAGCAAAAGTAGGAATGAAAATCGTTAACACCTACATCCGTTTCTAATAAAGCTGAGCGCAATAATAAGTAAATAACATTATTTTTGATTATCGTAGTTAACTTAATCATCATTAAAAGACTCATTCGGGGTCCGTCCAAGTGATTTATCTAACTCTAAAATTACGCGTAAATTTTAAGATACAGAGCTTATTGAAAAACGGTTTATTTATTTTATCAAACAATTGTAAAATATATAAACACTTTCATTCCATTTCACTAAGTTCATGGTAGTAAGAAATGGAAAATACATTTTTAATTTTAGGAATGTCGACTATTTTGCAAGTAATCATTGTTAAATTGGGACCTCAAAAAATAAAAATTCGTTCTGATCCAAAAACGGCATTTAAATAAAATAATAAAATACACTTTTCCATCTTTTATGCTAACATACCGTTAAAAAATTTAATAAATACTCAAATACTTAAATGTTTCGTATTTTGACAAGATTATAAATGTAAATCTTTTGGAAATTAGTATTCTATTGCTCTTATAATTTATGCGTACACCTATAAAATTAGTGAGAACAGAACTTTATGGGTTCACTACGGCAGTTTACAAACTAAAGCTCGTAAGCTCAAAGAAATCCGCCAAACTTTAGTATCGTGGGCAGCACGTTAGGTCGTAAGTTGTAGGTTCGTGATCCAATTCCAAACAGTTGGTACCCCGGTACCAACATGACCTGAACCCCGGTCGTGCTCTCCGGATCGTTTGTTATACTTTTGCGGTTCGCCAACGCTACCAGTTGTTCCGTGTACAATTGCGGACCTAGATACCGTAGGTAGCTAGGACCTTAATAATGTTCACTTCGTGGGAAAAATCTTTCTTCATTTTAACTGCTCTTTTTATTATGTAGAACATTTTCTCAAACACTTATGTACATGTCTATGAATAAAAAAGTTTCGTAGCACAATACGTTTGAAATGAATAAAAATATTTGACATGAGTTCGATTACCTACTTCCAATCGATTGGTTGCCATAATTAACTTGTTATTTACTATTCATATTTAGTATCTTCGTGTTCAGCAAACAATATCGTTTGTTAACTTGTAGCAATTATTCAGCCTCCATTAAAATACATTACGCACATAACATTAACTCAATGTAAGTGCCCTCTGTTCGTTAAATTGAAAGCCTATTATACAGCCTTCAGAGCCCCCTTAAATATATTTGAAACAAAACACGCGTAATTTTGTGCAGTAATGGTCGGAGGCTGTACACATATTATAGACTCAAGAATTAATTGATAACTATAAATAAATGGTCTATTTTTATTTTCAGTGTGCACTGTGCACTGCAGCCGCCTTTGTTATAAATGAATAACATAAATCGATACTTCTATGATTTAATTTAGTGTTATTATAAATTGAAAGTTTCTGGTTTATATTGTAAATGTGTTATTTAAACCATTATAATAATAACCTAGATATCGAATTAGGTAATAACATTATGAGCACCTTTCCGCGTCTCTCGTTGATGTCTTTTGGTCCGCTGAACGCGGAGCTTTGAGCATTTTCCGGCTCGATTGTTGAGCATGCAAGTGAATTCGTTAATTTCTTCAGTGTTATTTTTCGAGTTATTTTATTTGTTAACGCTTTAGTACCCTTTATTATGACAATTGAGTTATTTATTAGCTTAAGTTTGTTCTGAAAAAAAAAAACTAATTTCTGCAGGAAATTCTGTAGTAAAGATAAAGCGTTTGTTTTTACGCGGCATCGTTCTTTATTTATAAACTCATTAAACGTAATTTGTAAATGTTTATGGCTAGAACTTAAAAACGATGGAATAAATGATAAATCTTCTCGCAAAGGGAGCCAAACGAAGCGACTCTAAATATAGCGCAGTGCCATTATTGCTATATGCGCATCGGAGCTTATCGCTCTATACACGATTGAAGACAAGCTCGCGCGCATGAGCGCAAAAACCTTCCTATACATACCCTAACGGTACGCAATACACACTACTCATTTTTCTACGTTATCATCAATTTATTTTTCTTTAGTACCTATACGTTTCCTGGAAGCGGTTCTAATTTGTACTTTTTTTTTATTTTAGCTTGTAAATTCACATGAGAGCTTTCGAAATGTAAAGATGTCAACAAAGAAAATGGTTTAAATTTTTTGTTACCTACATTATGAATTTTATTGCTTTTCTGGTGCATTTATAAATATACAAGCTTTTTAATATACTTCAGTAACACTCACATCAATTATTCAAATTAATATATTTTTTTAAACTGTGTTCTTAATATATTTTTAATTATAACGTAAGTTGTTGCAGTTGTATCGTTGGCTCCAGCGAACAACCACCATAAAATATTTAATAAACCAGTTTATTGAACAGGATCACCTGATTGCACTCAAGATGTCCAGGACTGCGAGCTCGGAAAAATATGTTTAACTACATTTTTAAAATATTTCAAAAAATTCTCTTGTGTAGGAAATTATTGTTAATATTACTAGGGACGTACCTTGTAAGGGCTACGGGAAAGATAGTTGATAGGTTAGCGTCACGTGATGTTATAGTTCAAACAAATTTCAACACGCAGTTCATGAACTTTTCACTGTTCGTATATCACAGGCGGTCGCACAGTCCTCGGGGTGAGCGCGCACGTTGGTCGCGAGTAGTGTCGCGGCCACTCTCGACGAGACACTGAACTTGCCAGAGTGCGCCCCAACGGTTATAACATAACACGTCTGACGTAACCTTAACCTTGCAAGAAGAAGAGGAACGAGCCGCCGAAGGACGGAGAGAGAGAGCGATAGTTTCGAGAGAAAGGGAGAGATGGCACGGTCGCCGGACGCGCGGACACCGCGGCCGCGCGTCGCGCGCCGCCGGCCGCCCGCCGTCAGACCCCATCCTGCTTCCCATACACAACGCTGATAATGTTTATCTTTCACACTACTGTTTGATTATACGCATTAAACAAATTGGGAAATTTATGACAGTTAACTACGCGATTTTAAAAGGCTTATGTTTAATGTGTGTTGAGAGCATTGATGGGGCAATAAGTAAACATACCTAAAATATAAGTAAAAGTAGAGGAAAGTAATGTGTTTGACGCTTGTGACACGGAATTTACTATTTTTTGTGAAAATGCTGTGATGAAGACGTCTGATCACTTCATAATTGCAGCTTATTATCAAGGTCCACTTTGCATAATTGAACCAGTCATGCATCTATTAGCAAGAGCACGGTTTGTTCCCGTATCCATGATATTAACTGTTTCTAATTATAAGTTAAGCTACTGGAATGTATCCTGCTTAACTTTTTGGGAAACCATAATTAGATCAATATAGGGTACACAGGAGGATTCTGCTGTCCATAGATCTGATTTAATGCTTTCCGTCGCCTATTTATGAAACACAAGGAGTAAAGATGGGCTCTAGGTACTTAGCCTAGACCAGTGGTCGTCACACTTTTCTGATCAAGGGCCACATAGACCAATGGAGGTATCACTGTGGGCCGCACATTTATGGATTGGGTAGTTGAGACCCCTAATCAATTGACATATTTTTATGAGCTATCAAAACGCGATTGCCCCATTGATTTTGTATGGCAAGTTTTGAAGTCATTGTCTACTAAAATTGTTAGCCTATGTCGCGGGCCGCACAAATACCTACCGGGGGCAGCATATGGCCCGCGAGTCGCTATTTGACGACCACTGGCCTAGACACTCCACTAAAACAACCTATTAGAAAACACAAGCATGTAGAGATTTGAATAAAACAATCCATTAATATACTATCACTACAGTACACCGCAAATCTATTATTCATTGTTGTCAATAGCTAGCCAAGGATCACTCGGTCATATCTATCTGTAGGCAAAGGTCCCCGAATTGTAACGGTAATCTGAATCGCATTTCTGTACTTACTTAAGTAGAAGCATATTTATACACCACTTTGTGTCTTTGGAGTTGTCAGCAAAGGACAGGATTATTGCGCCACTTAATAATAGTTATGGACCTGACCCAAGGTTAGAAGACTAGTTTGCATTTCTACGAATGAGACTCATGTGAAAACTTATAAATACAATGGTTGGCGTGTCTAATTATAAGGAACGTGCGAGTAAGCTCACGCAGTGGCCATATGCCGGGAAAAAAGCTGGGTTAAAGAAGATAAACATAATCATGTGTACGTTTAATCCTCGAAGTGTTCTAAACATAAGTGTGCTACTTTAGACCAAGGCTGATATTCTGCGTCTGTAGATAAATGGCAATCGATGATCGCTAGAAAATAGATACGCCAAATTAAATGTATGGAAATGACATAACAGATCGCTTGACCGGTCGAAAGCTTATGTCAATCCAGTACATCTCATTGTCATTTCTATCCTCTAGCGATCATCGATTGCCATTTGTCTACAAGCCCAGGTCGTCTTTCTTTCTTTTCGTGTCAATAAACCAATTCAAATTTTCTTCGACCAATATGTGGACGGTGTGGTGGTGAACCTGGACGGCCCTGTCGTTTGTAACCTCATGTAAATCCTGCCAAAGACATCTAGTCTTGTTATACCGTAATTATGTCCCATGATAGGGGTGAGCCTAAAGCCATTTCTTCGGCACCAGTTAGCTTTGCCTGTCATCACTTAGGGTGCCGAGACGTGGAAACTGACAGTACAGAACTAGTCCAAAACAACAGAGAAGAATTAGAGTAATCGACACAGCTTGCCGTATCAGCAAATAGTAGTAGCCTCCACGAGTGACGATACTTAAGTACGTCCGGCTCACTCTTGGCAGTCAGCCCCGCTACCAACCTTGCTGACTGGCTAATCTTTTCACTACAGCATGACCTATTCTCGTATAGCTCGTGCCGACACGATAGAAGAAGTAGTGAGCCGGCAATGTCTGTCGAAGTACCAATGGTGGTTGGAGCGGACAAGTTCTTAAGTGGAAACCGACCGACGAACGAAGCTTGTGATACCCAGCCAAGTAGATCGGAAGCCTGAAGGAGGCAAATGGAGTAGCGTAGTTGTAAAGGCGGAAGACTCATGCTGTGGCGAAATGGTTTGAGACAAACGTCCAGCCGTCAATCATGATAAGGCTGGACATGCACCAGAGCTGTGCGGTGCAAAAACGTGTAGCGAGGATGTGAAACGGTGTGACCCTTTCCACCAGAGCTGAGCGAGGAATGTGTTAATGTGTACAAATCTTCCTCTTCCAAACACCATCTATTGACTAACTGGTAGGCGCATATTTTCAATTCTTCGCACACATTCCTAGCAACACCTTCCTCGTAACACATTCCTCGCAACACATCCCTCGCTCGAATTTCTCGCTTGTTTTGTATAAACAAAAACCTCGCTCCACTAAGCCCATATCCACCAGAGCTGCGCAGAGCGAAGCTAGGTAAATGAAGTGATTCTATTGGTGTTTACAAAACACATTCCTCGCTACGCAGCTTAGCACAGCTCTGGTGGATGCTCAGCCTAAGCCGATGTGGACCTAACGTTAACCCCGTTAACATAAAATTCCTTACAAAAAATCCTAATTAAGCTCTCTTAGAACAACCAATCGAATCCAAGACCACAATCTTATCGGCCTCATTCTACAATCACTAGACCAACAAGGCGTTACATAAAATATCCGTAAATAGTAGCACTGAACCCATTCCTTACGAACAGCACATGAATCGATTTCCGTCAGTTGATTATACGAGTGGTATAAGCGACATAGTTGGTTAAAGGAAAGTCGATACTCTTCTATACTAATGGATTAACCATTAGGATTGTAGAGTATCAACTTTCCTTTAATCCTAAAGGTCCGCGCAGACGATTGACTTAAAAGGTTTTCTTATATCTAAGGTTGTCTCTTAAATGCAATTAGTTCTATCGCGTGTGCATTGAAATCTTTCATCATCATAATATCAACCCACAGATGAACACGTGCCTCCGTTCGTGAAAGAATACTTAAAAGGGTTACTACAAATTAAATGGCAAAACTTCATAGGGTTACCGTCCGCGATGCCTATGCTGAACTTTGCATTTGTGTGAGAATGAATGCAGACGTATCCTTTGCTTGATTAAAACTGGTTTACACTGCAATCGATTCTATGTGCACTCACACAAATGCAAAGCTCAGCTTACGCGTCGCCAATTGTACTAGTTTTGATTAATAGGACACATTCAAATACCTTAAATTAGTGAGGTATCAAGATACTTTACTAAAACAGTAGCGACGAGCGAGCACGAAATAGGTATTTTGGTATCTAATTAACTAAACTTACTAGTAACCCTGTATATTACCATAATCACTACGCTTGGCTAATAGAGTATAGTTGAGTTATTATTAGCACAACAAAAATATACACTTGATATAGGAGGATCTCATATTCACATGTAGCAACACGGGAAGAGATTACTATTATTAATTTGATACCTGTTGCCCGCGGTTTTAATCACATCCTAACTACTTCATGTATCCGGATAAATATCCTATGTCATAATTAGAGAACGGATATCGTCGGCTAAAAGTGATAAATTGATAACTCCATTTGAACGATTTCACAGGTAATGAATAAAATTTAATAATTTCTAGGTAGTTAGTTAATTATTTATTTTGCAAAAGAAGAGCTTTCTGAGTAATATTACACTACCACCAATTAACGTGATTTTTGTTTTAATTCAATAGGTATAATTAATTGAAAAAGCAGTGTCATGAGTTGTCTGTGAAATGATATTGAAATGGAGTTATCAGTTTATCACTTTTAGCCGACGATATTCGGATGCATATTCACCTAAACTTGAGATGTTGGCTAATATGGAACGCGCTTTTGTATCGAAAAATCCCGCGGTTCCGGGACAATTATTTTAATTTATGTTTTTTTTTTTGGTTTTTTATCACACACCATTCTTCTTACACTCTACATATACACATATTTGCATAGGGGGTGAAACATTAATTTTTAAATAATTATGCAATCCAAGGATCCCGGAGTTTTTTTTTAATAAATCATTTTAAGATGTCGCTTCCATATTATACACCCGACTAGTTAAGCATTCCCGGTGTTCCTGGCATCCCGGGTTTTTTTACAAAAAATATATTTTAAGAAGCCGCTTCCATATTTTCGTAGCTAAAAATTGTATTATTATTATTATGAGCCCATGTTGTCCCACTGCAGGGCAAAGGCCTCCCTTCCCTCCTTCCACCTTTCGCGATATAGTGCGGCAGTAGGCCAATCCTTTAAAAATGAGTCCAGCTCATCCCGCCATCTTCTTCTGGGCCTGCCGCGTGGTCATTTTCTGCCAGTTGGGATCCACTTAGTGGTTATTTTAGCACATTGCTCCTCTGACATGCGGCAGACATGACCAGCCCAGTTCCACTTTAGCCTAGCAGCTGTAAGGCCAACGTCGGCTATTTGTGTTTTGGAGCGAAGTATGGAGTTTCTGATGCGGTCCGTAAGTTTGACACCCAGTATACTTCGCTCCATAGATCGTTGGCAGACTCCAAGTGCGGACTTCTGACGTTTAGTAAGCGACCAAGTTTGCGCTCCATAGGTGAGGGTGGGGAGAACGCACATGTCCATGAGCTTTCGTTTGAGTGAAAGAGGGAGAGAACCTTTCATTAGATCTTTCATCGACCAATAGCTCTTCCAGGCATTCTCGGTGCGTCGGGCAACTTTTTAAAAAGCTAAAAATTTACTTTAGGTAAATATTCATCCAAATATCCGATCCCTAGTCATAATCCAGGTCATGGTCCACCTGTGTGCTAAATTTCATCCAAATCGCCCGTCAGCCAGCTGTAATGCGTGATTGATTAACAAACATTCAAATTCACAAACATCCAAACTTTCACGTTTATATTATAGTAGAAAATAGGTTTCAAAAAAAGATCGTTAAAAAATAATCAAAGAATAAACGTTTCACAGTCAGTAGTATATTTGATCTGACATTATATGAGTCATATTTTATTACTTACTGCACTGCACAATAGAGACAGGTGACCATACTAAATGATATAGTCATATTTCACAGCACTTTACCTCTACGACTTTATGACCTACAATGATGCTGGTTGAATAAGTAATATAAAGAGTTCAATTGTTACTCAAATTGCTCAATCTTTTACTCTCATCTTCACATTCGTGAATGAAAATGTAAAAGCATTTCGCTTTCAAATGGAACAATTGAGACGTTTTGCCTAATGACATGTGCCAAAGAAAAGATTATGTCGACGACCTCCGCTTTCTAAGAAGTCTGAACTTGAAAATTGTTTATTTTATATTTTTTTCTTTACTTTTCACTTGACTTTTCAGTTCCATTGATTTCTTTTTTGTATACTTAATACTTTCACATGACGTGCTTTAGAGAAATTGGATCCATTAAATACAAAATTAGTCTAAGTGTGTGTTGTTTGTATAAAACAACAACGGATTTCTACATACTATGTGAATGTATTTTATACTATTTACAAAATATGTAGAAGGAAAGTATAATTGAATGACTCAACAGACTCAACTCAAATAATAATTCTAGTAACAGTTCAAAATAAACGTTACTTTCATGAGGAAGCCTTCTCCTAAACCGCGAGTGCCATTGAAAGCGGAGCTTAATCTAAGAGGACGGTAGTAGAGCTGAATTTTCAATATCATACAAGACTACAAATAAGTAAATTGATTGATTAATTGATCTATGCAATTTTTTATGAAATATCGTCGCACGCTCCGGAAATTGTGCACGACAGAATCGTGTCTGTCATGTTTCTAATATGTATGAGTCTACTGTCGCCTCATAATTTCCTCAACATTGCTTTATGTGAGAACTACGCTTATATCAGTTATTTTGTAGCCAACTCCTATGGGATTATAAACGGATAAAGGAGTAGTCATCATTTAACGCCATTGATATCGCAAAGAATCCTTAAATAACCACGAAAACTGTAACAATTAAATAAATCATTTTTCAAATATGGTCATGGAACAAAAGTATGTCAGCATGGTAGTTATGGTAGCGACTTAACACCCACACACTTACTTGATTATACCAATACATCAGTGTAAGCCTACTTTTGTCAAAACATCGTTTTTAAACACATTATTTAGATAAATTCGCAGATAATACAACGATGAGTAATCAAGATACATACTGAGCGATCTAGTGTTTTGCATATTGTTATAAAGTCAAGATAATCATATATCATTCAACGTCATCTACGATGCGTACGTATTTAACGTGCTAAGGTCATTGCAGTCTATCAATTGAAGTGTATCCACATGATCATTCTTTTTACCGTAATCACGAGCTCATAATCTTCATTAGTGCGGTCGATTCATCATGGTTTCACATCAATTCATCAAGTTTCCTCTTTGTCAATTATTACATCATAAAAGAATGTTCCCAAGACTATCTGTAGTTTGTTATGCTTCACATCATATTTCCCGGCTGAGTGCCTATTACGCTCCGGAATATGATGCTACTCACTCATTTATTGGCTGATGATACGTATCTTATTGTTTATTGCCATATGCAATTTTACATGATAGAAAAGATAATTTCAAATAATTAACAACAACAACTATAATTGTAGAATAGCAGAATATAACGCATTGTGCAATAAATCTCTGTTTTAATGATACCGGAAGTCCAGGAGCTACATAATAAGTATGTTTGCTTGTATATTCAATAAATTCTGATGTAAGCAGCAGTGGCAGTTAAGTTTACTGTAATAGAAAACTACTAATTAAAGAAAACTTAATAGAATATGAAATCGAGTATTTCCTTTTTTGTATTAAACTTCGGGTGTAAAATAAATCCTACTGACAATAAAAACCACTAATACAAAATAGTCATAAAACATTTCAACACCTTACGTATATCTACTTACACTGATTTATCAGAACTCATCACGAGTTTAATCTATAAGCTCGTAAATGAAACGGTAAAATTTAAGTTTTGCTAAAATCTTATCAAATAAATAATGAATTAATTCTATTTTATTATTAGTTACATCCAAGTTAATTAACGGAGCGTTTTTATCGGCGCATTTCCTCGAAGTCGCAATCAGTTGCTTTGTGCCAGCTGCTATATTAAGTTCACTATTTCATGTTAGACACGCCTGTACAGCCGATGCTGTGCTAATGTTTTACTCTCCGCTTTCATTCCCTTAATATTTCTCTGGGTGGCGTTGAAAGCATTTAAACCCATTGCTTTAATAAAGTGCCATATGCCTTTCGAGGCAAAATTGATTAAGATAGGTAGTCTAATATAGTGTTCTGTGTTATTGCTCAAATGCTGCAATAAATTTTTGACATGCAATATGCCGTATATTGGCATAAAATTCTGTTGTCTCCGCGTTTTTGTAAGTTCATTCTCTATAAGAGGGTAAAATAAGGGACGCAGGTTTTTATGGGGAAGTACGTACTGAAATACTTTTGAAAAATATTATGCCTTTAATTAGAGAAAATTCACATTTAAGAAAAGTCGGATGGTTCCTGAGATGTTGCCGATATGAGAAATCCCATCGGGCACACGACTAGTGTAACATCAATATATTGACATTCTTGCTTTTATGGCACTCCAAAACTGTTTTATGAAAATATATTGAATATATTATATTATATTTTTCCACGACTGCCCAAAAAGTTGTGTTATGGCATTATACGACTCGGTAACCAAACACAGGTGATTTGAACTAATTTATATGAAGCCACGTATTAGTAAACCGTAAAATTTACTAGTGTTTCAGGTACAAGTTGCAGGTAGTTTCTGAAACACCACGTAACTGTTTGCTAGAAACAATGTTTCAGTGCTTTTTCTATCAAAAACGGTCAGTAGTGTTTACCGCAACATGTGTCAATGTTTCAGACACACTTAGTAGATTCTTGTTTCTAACACAGTGTTTATAAACAAATGTTTACAAATGAATGGCTTTACATTGTATGAGGATACTTAATTTAACGTCCACTGTAAAGTAACGAAATTACGACATAATATCGTGATTGTCTAAGATGTAACGCGTTGTTTTAAAACCGTAGACTCCTACTTTCGTCCCTTTTTACTTAGTATTTTGTGTTATAGTGAAGTGTCCATGTCGTGTTGTATCATCCTCAATGTATACGTGACCATTTATTAACATTTATTTTTAAATTTATCACGTAAATAACTAATTCATACTTAAATTGTAAAAATTGGCTATCTAATTTAAAATATTACTTCCACTAATAAAATATAAAACATCCAAAAACATTTTGCATCGAAAACAAATTGTATTTAAATGTTTTCTAAATTTATTTAATATTACGGAAACACGACATTTTACCGCTATTTGCCAATTCTTATTTATGACTTACATGTATCCAATATTTGTCTCATTAAATGTGTAAAATATTATTTTTAAACCAGCTAAATTTACGCGCGATCTGATTCTGATTCGATTGCAATTAATTGATACACATACGTAGAAAACCGCCCAGAAGAAATAAACAGAAACATACATACCACCAACTTTTTGTTCGAAGAACTAAAAGTCGTTCGAGTTAATTATAATTACATTATGTATGTAGAGTAAATTGTTTGATCATCCTTATTAATACCTCCATGTCTGAACTGTACCTGTGTCCATACAGGTATAGTACTTTCCGAAATACATGATTCTTCCACATGCATAATACCGTACCTTTACAAATCTTACACTTGAGACACTATTTCAGTGTGTGCCATAGATGGACGCAAGTATCTTTTTAATAAAATCTTTAAAATATTTTTATTTAGCTAATAAACAGTCATGAACTGTTATGTATCAGGAAGTAACACTATCAAATAAAATAATTCACCGCTTTCGTGACATTCTTTCAAAATAAAACTTCCAAAAATATTTTTTATATTAATAGATACTCGTAAAACCAACGACTTTTCTATTAATATTTGCGACATTCGCACCATTATTGAAGCTATAGGGGAGCCAATAGAACACGTTTTTAATGTGCATATAATATAAATTGCACTGAACACGAACCGGTTGGATTAACTTCTGATTACAATGTAAACGTTCAGGCTTATAATCATAACTAACAACCTAGCAGTTTTGTGGAGTAAAATTAAGTGTCCCTATTGAGTTGTACGGTGTACCGGGCTGTAACGCGCGAATTGTTACATCCTTCTTGCAGAATCTTAACGTTATTATGTAGCTCGACAATGTTGCTACATATTTGTTCCCATTGAACAGGGGCTCTTTAGCATAACAGCCTCTAAGAATCATGAAAATGTGAAATTCCTTATGAAATATGCTGTTACACCGCTGCGTGGTTCGATATTGTACCAGTATTAATTTTAAATAAACATGGAACCATTTGTTATTTATTACATTACATTATATTTATTACATTATATTATTATTCTTAATCTATATAAATTAATTGTGATTCTCTTAATATTTTAATGAATATCAAAGAAAATTACGTATTCCATTTTAACCAATTTTTGTTGTTGCTGAATTAATTGACGTTTTAATAAAACTGAATAATGAAAGAATAATGACTCATAATTAACTCTTAACACTTTGCGATTAATGTTACCAGCACAATACCTACTAACCAAATTACCGAAATATCTACATGTTCAAAAATACGCGTAGCGTCATTCGTCATGTTAAGGCACCACAAGCTCAACTTAACATTACTTGTCTTGGTGGTCTTGACTTTTAGTGTCACATATTGTTATAACATCTTATATTTTGCATTAGCCTCTTTTAAACCATTGTTGACAAAATTTTCAAAATTCGCACCTGCTACATTTTAACCTGAAACATATTCCCATAACTCTGCGACAATCTCACCGGTTCATCGGGTGTAGAGCCGTGCTTTACATTTTGTGTTTGTTTAAAACATTTGCAATCGTTTCTCGCGGGTTGACAGTTAGAGGTATTTACCCAGAAACACGGTATTATTTATGAAACTCACTGCTAACCTCTCGTATCCTCCATAACTTTTTCTTGTTCTCATTTTCTTTTTAATTTATACTTATCCCTTTTCCTTAATGGAGTCTCTTTTCACACGCTCTGAGATTACGCCGAGTCCGATCTTAATCAACAGACGCGGATTTTTTATGACTACTTTATGAACCAGGAAAGGGGAATGCCCATCAGCCACATAAAAAAATGCCTGAAATGAACAACAATGAAATATACGCCAAATTGCACTATAAGTCGTAGGGAACCCATATCATTTTCAATAATTACAAAAAAACTCGGCAAAACTTGTTCCAAACATCTTTTTCTAAAATATAGGTTAAGTCAAGGTTTAAGATTATTACGCAATAATTAATAAACAAAACTGCATTTAAATGTTTTAATCATCATTAAAAACCACTAACACATCATCAAGAAACTGTGCAGGAGGATTGATATTGGGTTGGTACCGGGCCCATGCTAAGTACCATATTATTGACATAGTATGGGCACAGGTACCAACTGTTCGCCGTCCCACGAGGCAGTTACAATAGCGATGCTGTAAAGCCCTTATCCCTGATAAGGAATTGTTAATTATTATATAAACAAAATATATTTTTTGAGAAATATGTCTGCTTTGTATTTTTCCTCGAAGTAAAAAGCAATTACCCGGAAGAGATAAATGCTCAACTAATTCGTTATCCAGTTCCCTACATATTTCAATCTTATAAATACCATTCGCTCGTGTGTGCTCGCCATAGTATGAGCGAGCCTGTTTTATTTGGTACGTACCACATGCCAACAAAACCATTTCGCTGTATGTCAGTTGTGGGAAATCAGCAACATTGTTAGGATTTATATTAATGCTTTGGAATTGCGCTCTGCGACGATTCAAATTATTTGTGATCACATAATCAGCTAGTATATTTTCTGTATACATATTCTGATGTATTATTTGCAAAATATCAACAGCATCTGGCCTGTCAACTATTCTAGTATAAAACCTATTAATTAATGCTGCTGCTATAGAGAAATCTACCATTAAATGTCTCGAAGCTCTATTAAAAAAATCTTGGCGAAATAATTTGAATTGCTGCTTGAATATTCCATTTACGGCTTCCACAACCCAGCGGCAAATAGTAACTCTTCGGCTTTTATTAGCTTCCAGAGTGGATAATTGAATTTCATTTACTTGCAGTGTTGATGGCATGTGAACACTATAATTGCAAGATTGCAAAAGTGGAATGGAATCCCTGAACCCTCTATCAAGAATGAATACGTCACCATCCTGAAAATATTGTCTCAATGGCTTACTGGGTTCATCAAATTCACTAATCATTATCTGAGCATCGGAAGTTGTTGCTGGATAAGGGCCTAACACATCGATTATATAGCCATCGGAGCAAACAAGCAAAAATGGCTTCACAAGGTTTCGATATTTGTGAAGAGAATATGTCTCTTTTTGGTACAAATAGTTGGAGCTTTTTTGTACATAGATATATGTTCCATCAATAATTACGACAGGCTTCCTTATTCCGTCGACTTCGCCAAACAGCCCATTTGGTAGAACAAGGTTTCTTGCTGCTATTTGTTCTCTTGTTATATGTCCAATTCCAAGGTTCATAGGAACAAAATCTTGATGCAGTTTTTCCCTTGCTTTAGCCATTAGACGTTCCAGAGTACTTCTCGGTATTTGTAGAAGAGATGATAATCTTTCATCAGAATCTCCAGTTCTCAATTTCATCAGGTAAGCTCCAAGGGCAGTAGAACCTCTATGCATTTGCGCCAATCGGGGCACCTCTCCCATTAGAGTACCAAAACTATTTCTACTCATTCCTAAAAAGTACCACACCATATGTTCTTCCATTAAGTGTATATTTTCGAAGTCCAAAGCACGACATTCATAATTCACAAATGATGCAAAGTCTTCAATGTGGTCCACAGTGAATTCATGATTCATATCTTCCAAAGCAGGGAGTTCATGCCAAAAGTCACTATTCAAATGATGACTACATATTTTTGAATTCTTTGGTATATAAAACTTGTAGTCCTTGAAGAGCCACACCCTTAATGAAAGTGGTACCACATGTCTATCAATCATATTACATCCTGGATAGAAACAATGACTTTGAGTATCAACTGCTCTTCCGTAATTAGGTAACAGTACGCTGGATCTTATTTGAGGAGGTTCTTCATGTAGAGGTATATTCAAACTACCTGCCTGACTGGGTACCGGACTCGGGCTTGGTGAAGGAGTAGTAGGGGGTGAGGTAGCCCGGCTGCATCGTTGCCAACATGGGTGGCAGATCAAATCCGAAGAACGTAGCTGCAAGCAAAATGAAAAGTAAAAGTTGGTTTTGTTTTACTTCAAGCTCGATGAACGAAAACCTATGCATAAAAAAGTACTCTGTGATAAGTTTTTAAAAGACATGATAGTGACGTTATTTGCACGGGATAAGAGGGAATTACACAGAATTAGGGCAGAGGAATGAACTTACCTGGCGTGGTTGGATTCTGTGTGCTACTACATTCATTATGTGCCTCTCACGATCACTGCTATTTCTTACAACATGTGATCGTTGTCGTAGAACAGACTGTCCACAGCAAACGCACACATGTTGGTGGCCTACTTGTCTACCTGGCCGGCTGGTTCCAGGTGTCTCGGTGATAGTGTGAACCGCTAATCTAAGACATGCATCACAAACAACACTACCTGGTTCAACCTGTGAGAAAGAACAAAAAACAATGTACTAATTGTTCAATGTCAGTGCGTTCAGTTCAATATAATTATTCACAAAAACTATGGAATGAATATACTTACAGCTAATGGTGTTATCCATGCCTGTATTAAACGACGTACTTCATCATTTTGCTCTGATACGACATTACGTCTCATCGCTGTAAGATCGAGATAGCAATTAACACAGTGTACGTTTCCATCCATTTTTAAATGTACACGGTGTAAGAGTCCAAAACAATAGCAGAGTCGTATAAAAAGCAGGTCCAGGTCCGTCGTCAAAAAGCCGAGTCGTCGTCAAGGCGGGTTCAATCTAAGTCGAGTTCGAAAAGGGGTAACGTGTGCAGAAGTAAAATCAAAATCCTTAAAAATGGCCAAAGTCGTCGTTATTATATCCTATTAAGTTATACTCAAGTCGCAAACGCAAAATGTGAATCGATCAATTCAAAACCACAATTCAACGGAAAAATGAAATGCAGTAATCAATATCAAACTGTCAGTAAGGCAAAGGACATGTTATCCATGCAGCCTACGATACTTTTTCTTATTTGAAAATAATTTTATTTTAATTAATATTGACATGCATATAATATTACTTTCATTAGATAAACGTTATAATTAGGTCGAATTATTCTAAATGAACGATAACTGTGCAATAATTCTATAAAATACTTCGATAAATTATTTGAAAATTCTTGTTTGGCTGAATGTCGATTACACATGTCAGATTAAACACAGTTGTCCATTAAAAAATAAGAATGAATTAGACGGATATCAAGCGAAATATTTTAAAGATCGTTATATTTTCCTCCTACGTTTACAAACTTGAGAATTATTCATTATGCATATTTAATTCTAATTAGAATTAAGGACTATTCGTATTTTCTGTCCATTTCAGGCATTTTATGGGCGTTCCCCATTCTAGGCTCTAAAGTATACGATGTAAAATGTAGAACGTATCTTTTTATCTGCATAGTAATCATATACGTCTGTTCAACAAAATGGAATACATTTCTTTGAAAGCTAATTAATAATAAATATACCTTTGAAATATGACTGCTTTTAGAGGTCCATATTAAATCTTTTTTTGTGTTCAAGAGGTGTTTGAATACGAAACGTGGTATTAATTCATGAACACATCAATCTTTCTCTGTCCGGGCCGGACATAATTACTTGTTTATTTAAGATGAATCGGTATTTGATAATGAATTAGTTAGTTACATTTCTTTAATCGATTTACAGTTAGTACTCATAGTAGGATTAAGAAACAAATGGTCAACGAAATGAGCTTAAGAACATTTCACCTGTTCGCTGTCCATTATTGCTCTATTCGAACATGCAAAATGAAGGTCTCAATATAATCTTGTGGTTAGGAAAAATAAAGCTCGAAACAATTTTACTGAACACACGACCATTATACGCAAAGAGTGGCCGCATTTATTACACCTAATTGCAATAGCATTATCCGCTATTGAAATTACTTTATAAGAGCTGAGCTAATTTAGAAAAATTTGCTGTGCTCGTCTTTATAAAAACTTTCATTGTTCGCTGTTGTATGAACATGTCCAACGGTGTAAAGTACAATAATTTGGATCAATATTTTCAGGTACAGGTTTAAAAAAGAAAACAAAGGTAATACGTGGTTGAAAGTTCCGATACCTTAATATTGTTTCGCAAATTGTGGGTAAAAAATGCAATAGAAAAGTTGATAGTAAACTTTCTGTTTCAACCTAGAAAACCACGTACGTGGTCTCGTAGATAAACTATGTCCTTTATAAATTTCGATATCCCACAGTCTTTGCTAATTTCCATAACATTTTTAAATATGACGTTATGTGTTAAACCTATCCTGTACAAAACTCATCAAAGGCAATTATTCGAACGGCCCGCAGATTATAGAAATTGCCGACACAAAAGCTTTGAAACACTCGCATTACATTTAATATCTTACATAATTACTTCAGTTGTCTTTCATAATAGCTTTTGCCCGCGGCTTGTCCTCGTGGGATCAGACTGACAGCAAAAACCGGCGTCATGATCCCTGTCTATTATAATTATTGTTGTTGGCTCATTTTTAGTTTTAAGTCCCGTGCCGAACATAAGCAGCTCCTATAGACCGTAAAGATATATTTTTGGAAGGATTATCTATGCTTAATAATGACGTCACACGGCGAGCGGAGCGGTGATCGCAGTAAAATCTATATATATAAAAAGAAAGGTCCTGACTGTCTGACTGATTGACTGACAACACTAGTATTAATTACTCCCACGTGACGTTTAGATTCATTTCAGCATGGGTACCTACGCTGTGTTTAGATAAAATAAAAAGAATAAAGTCCTGACTGATTGACTCATCAACGCCCAGCCCAAACCCTTGGACCTAGAAAGCTGAAATTTTGCACAGAGGCTCCCTTTATAATGTAGACAAGGAATAAGGAAGGATTTTTCGATATTCAACCCCTAAGGGAGTTAAATAAGGGATGAAAGTTTGTATGGAAAATCGTCACTTAACGGGTTCAAAATTTCACACAAGCGAAGCTGCGGGCAAAAGATAGTCTAAAATAAAATTAATAAACTATGACAGGAAACTTTCCTACCCAATTAAATTATTGTAGTTAATCTATTGTTTGTGCAAACAGCACTCAGAGTGAGTGAGGACCTGGGTTCGATCCCCAGGTCGGGCAAAGTGTTATTAGGTTTTTCCGTGTGGAATTTCTCAGTAGCAGCCCGGAGTCTGGATTTGTGCCCGGTCGATGGCAATAGGTTCGCCCCCTAATACATGGGACTTAAACATGACGGTGAAATGAGGGTGTACTGAACACCTCTGCTAACTCTTCAGGGAATACAGGCGTGATGTTATGTTACAATAGTATAAGTCAGCAATGCAATAACTTTTGTGTGGTACCTACACACTTACAACTCTTTAGTTATCTAGATATGTAAGATTGAATACAAATGTCATTATATTTTTTCCTGTCTATATTGCTAATTCCGTGATCATTACAATAATATATTACTCATTAACTAATGAGAAGATATCATTACTTTAACATAAAACCCCTTAGTTTTTCAAGTTTGTGAAAAACCGTATTTTCCAAAAACTTTGACATTATTCCGATAATGTTATGTAAAAACATTTATTCTTGCCTTGAATGGGGCAGACAGAATAATATCCCTCAACGCCGTACATCGTCGCCACTTCAAAAAGCTTGTTTTCGATATATCGACTATTATAGCGGATTTTACAACCTAAATCCCCATAATGCTCATTTTATACACAGCCCCCATGTCAGCTAACCAGCGTAAACTAAGCCTAATAGGACAAAAGCTCTGTAGGCTAATTCAGGTTTTTTTGAAGCAGGATCGGTGCAATAATCTTGCAGATTTCTTAAATCGTACAGTTTTCTCTTACAGAAACTGTCAAATTGTTTGACAGCAAAAACGAAACCAAACATTTTGACAACGAAAACTGGATGATAAAGAAAACCTGCAAAATCGTGCAAATCTCCTGCTTCATATGAGCCTACTGCCCGGAATTAAATAAGGAAATTCATAAGCTGTCTCTATTTAGCGACAATAAAAACATACATAAGATTATATCAGGTAAACATTTATTTTTGAAGCATGGATAAGTGATCGTAATTGATATAAGTGATGACGTTATTAGTATTTTCTACTTGCGTCGTGTATCTCTTCTTCAGTTTGATAGGTAGTTAATATTTCTTATGCCTCAACAGCAATTACTCTGGAAAAGACGCCATTAGGTACTCGTTAATATCTCTATTACATAAAACCATGTTGGTTCCGACAGATTACTAGACTATATCTAACTAGGATCCGGTTTCCGAGGGCTAAACAAACAATTTCATGATAGCAATTTACCCACATTTATTAAAGACAGTAAATTAGCAAGTAAATAAACCATAAAAACATGACTTTGTTTTTCAAAGTGCCGCCATCTCCTGCCTTGTCGGGAGCAGGGTTGTAAATCCACCGAGTCAGAAATCAACCATTAGACCGATAATAATTAGCCAGCTGGCGTTGGCCTCGCGACGAGCAAAACTTAAACCCTCTTATAACAAGAGATGGTCTAAGAAAACCCGGGTTTTAAAATAGCACCGACTCTTTCTATTATATGCCATTAGAAAGTGATGGATATAATTCAAACCTGAGCTAACCTTAGTCTTGGTTTAAACCATCTCTCGCAATAAGATAGCCGAGAGACTGCTTGTTTTAAAGATAATGAAAGAACCAGTAACTGAAGCCGAGTTTATTGCACATATTAAATAATCATGCAACAAATTATTTTACTACAATTTTAGAGCGGTTACGCACTGCATCCGATCCGGATCCGTGAAAATACGGATATAAAAAACTCGGACCGCAATCGGATATTGCTTTTCGCACTGCATCCGATCTGAATTCGTGAAAATATGGATCTAGAGTCTAAATAACTCTCACCGAACTCGGATATTACTTACGCATTAATCCGATCTCTGATTCAAATCCAAGCAATTCAGGGGCCATCTTTGACATATGTCCGATTTGAATCCGAGGTAATGCGAAAGCGTTCATACAAACAGTAGTACGGCTACTTCGGTCCGTCAATATTTCTTCCGAATAGGAGACTCACGGATGACGGAGAGAAATCGGATGACGGAAGTCGAATCTAGTGCGTAAACTACCATACAAATAGTTCTATGACTACTTCGGAACGTATTTTCACGGATTCGGATCGGATGCAATGGGTAACCGCTCTTAAACTGTTACGTGCTATAAAATTTCATGTGTTTCAGATAATAAGTACTAAAGTCCTTTTAGAGACGACCTGTATAGATAAATCAATATATACAAATATGTTACTGTAAAAGTTCAAACTATGTTAAATCCGAAGATTTTCCAGTAAAACCTAATATTTACCAACTCTTAAAGGTGAAAGTCCGAACTGTTCTGTGAGTACCGTTAATTTAATATCAGAATTTTACTGGAATTTTAGGATCATATTTCGACACGTTTGGTGCAGTGGCTGAGCGATTGGCTTCTGCGCTACGGGTCGTGGGTTCGATTCCCACCCGGAACAAAAATTTGTATGGCCTACAGATAGTTGTTTCGGGTTTGGGCGTTTGTATATGTGAGATTTGTCTGAAAGCGCACCCACGATACAGGAGAAATACTAGTGTGGGGCAACGTTTTTAAAAAGAAGGAAAAAAAACCGGCCAATTGCGAGTCGGACTCGCGCACGAAGGGTTCCGTACCATTATCTATAAAAACGACAAAAAAACACGTTTTCCCTTGCACGCTTTCCTCCTTAAATATTTATTTTATTCTGTTTTTTAGTATTTGTTGTAATAGCGGCAACAGAAATACATCATCTGTGAAAATTTCAACTGTCTAACTATCACGGTTCATGAGACACAGCCTGGTGACAGACGGAGAGCGGAGTCTTAGTAATAGAGTCCCGTTTTACCCTTTGGGTACGGAACCCTAAAAAGAAAAAAGAGAGGGTCCGTGGTCGTATGCCACTTTATCCTAAAGCTTATGATCGCCTACTACTTTTAGAATGTATTGTTTTGTTAGGGTAGGTGGCATACTACCACGGACCACGGCTATCCTCTGAACATCACTATGTATATGTATTAAATTTATACATTAAAAGTTACGTGTAAGTTGTTTATTTAATAGACGACAATATTGAATAGTTTGCACATAACAATTTCAGATTATATTATTTTCTTGTTTCATTCATTTTTAACCGACTTCAAAAAAAGGAGGAGGTTCTCAATTCGGTCGGTATTTTTTTTATTTATGTACGTACACCAATTACTCCGAGGTGTCTAGTCCGATTAGTGTGATTCTTTTTTGTTCGATGCATTATACTTGCCATTTGGTCCCATAAAAATGTCATCCAATTTGGTTCAGTACTTTTTATTTTGTGAGCATTTTTTTGATTACTGCTACGTGGATGATGTAATTATTTTTATGTATGTTCGGGCATAACTCCGTCATGTAAAGACGGATTTGCAAAATTCTTTTTTTGTTTGAAAGAGTATTCTTCCGAAATGGTCCTTTTCTAATTTGGTGAAGATCTGATGAAGACCCTCGGAGATTGACTATGGAACTCTTCAGTGGATAACAGCAAATTACCCGGGGTTGCTGTAATTGTACGTTTGTGTATTGTTTATACCACCAAAAATAATAAATAAAATAACTTTAAAAAAAAAGTATAAACCGACTTCAAAAAAAAAACTAAAATGAGTAAAATAATTACCATAATTATTATAAAACTATCAGTTTTAGAAGTCGGTGCAATTTTACACTATAATTGAAGGCACCGACTTCTGAAACTGTTGGTTTTAACTTTTTTTTTTTAAGTTATTTTTTAGTAGTCGGGTTTTAGTTTTTGAACTTTTATATAAAGCCCTATGTTTACCAACTCATGTTGGTAAATCCTAAGATTTACACGTAAAACCTAAAATTTACCAATAATCGGGATTTTACAGTAACATACCTACATAAATATAAATAAGACTGCGTATGTATTTGCATTGAGGAAATGTGATTGTATGAAGTTTCATAATATGTATTTCTTACGCTGACTGTTTACAGATATGAATCCAGTTTTCTTGTTAGCACAAGGCTTGATTTTCCGCCAACGTTGTTAAGTTAGTGGGGGGAAGCAATCGTTTCATGTCATAAATATTGTTCGTGTTATTTGTGCCGTAATATCGTAAACCGAAGTAAATTGACGTAATGCAACTATTTATTTCAGTAGATTAAATGTATATTACCGTGAAAATCACAGTTTGAGAGCCGGAGCACAATTTAAATGCACATATTATTATTGCGGCCATTCTTATCTTACGAGTATTGTCAAGTTGTTAACTATAATATTTGCTTATAGATATTGACATACTAGTTTATATGTATGTAAATGTATTTTTGTTCTTACAATACCCGTTTCAGAGTCAATTTTCACGGTGTCTCTTCTACACCCTGATTGCATGCAGACAGTTGAAAGAACATCATTCAAGACGTATTGTTAGCATAGTTAAATATCCCCAAATCTGAATTCGAATAGCTCGTCAAATTTTATTGCATCTATTCACTAGAAAGAAAGAAAAAATGGTTTTAATCATTTAACATTTCATCTGAATCTAAATGTACCACACCATTTTCAACATCATCAATGTTTGGGCAGGCGTAGGAAGCTATTACCGTAAACGTAGTAAAATTTGCGGTAATTTTATACGCGACATAAATATTTATTTTCTTAAAAGCTGACTCAGAGAATCCTGTTGAAAGTCTTCTTGATACGACTGTGGAAATACATATCAGTTTCACTTTTCCCTCATCTATAAATGGTGATATTCGTATCACGATTGGGGTCGCGCGTGCTAACAGTCTCGACATGTGTGCAAAACTGATTTTCCCCGCTAGCTACTGAAAAATAATGCTCTTTTAAACTATTTAAAAAAAAACTATATTTTCGTAACAAATCTCTGGTTCTAAATACATTTTATTTTCTTCAGAACCATTTTGTGTTATCAAAATGATCGTGAACAGACTCATCACATAGTGCCGTTGGTCAAAGATATTATTATGAAAATATATACCACGCTCTGAAGAGAAGTCGTTATAAAAGTAATCAATGCTATCGCCCTACAGTTGTTCTATTCACTATTTCTACGGTTGTTACTCAAACAGTAGGATCTGAATGTGTAATAAATGACAGGAAGACGGTCTAAGCTTTACGAGCGAAGATGTATGTCCAATTGGCAGTTAAAGCATTTTAACGGCATATTGCTTTAGAGTTGAAATTAAAGCGGCGGATATTAGTCGTGGCTGTTTAAGTATAGGAATTAATTAGTGGTGTTGTAGAATAATTTCTCATTAATTTCAACACGGGCGAATAGAAACCCCGCGCGGCATTTCCATGCTTTGTAAGTGGAGGCATGAAGCTGAATTACCATATGCAAACCATATATCACGCGGCCACTGTACGCTGTGCTTTATGTTCGCGCCTGAACCTGCTTATTAGAGATACGCAATAAAAAATTTTACTTACATCAAACACATTCTTTAAAACCTTAATTATATATCAACAACACCGATCTTACTTCCATATTTGTGTTAGATTTAAATGCAAGAACATCTTAGCCACTAACAATGCCGTTTCTTTATTATATTTACTACAAACACTTAGTTTATTCTATTTTTACTACCAGTTCTCGTGAACAGAGAATATACAGCGTGTCCCAGAAAGTAGTGTCAAGCGGAAGTCCAGAGGTAGAACACCCTTTGAGGTACCCAAATCACCCCCATGTATGTTCCGCGATTTTTTGTAGTTTTCGAGTTATGAATGTTTTTCATGTTTTTTAATCAAACTCTGACTATAACGACATTTTTGATCATAGTGACGTGAATAGTTGAGATACATGCGTATTTTTTTTTTTAAATTAGCTGATTAGTGATCCTATTAAATGCATAAACATTTGTAACCATAGATGTAACGGATGCGTTACAAAAAAATATTGAATTGTCATAAAGTTAAAATCCTGCATGTTTCCTAAATCTTTGTGGGTGATTTAAAAATAAATCTCCCTAAACTTTTTTTATCAGATGTATTTTAAAAACTTATCCATTTTATCAGCTATTTACCATGTAAATTTCATTGAGCTATCTCTACGACATCATAATAAAAATTTCATTCAAAGCATACAATATCGAGAATTCCAGTTGTAAAAGGGTGAATGAAAAATTGATTAAAACTAACTAATAACTTCTTTTTTAGTAACCCTCGATGCAAAAAGAGGGGTGTGATAAGTTTAACGTGTGTGTCTGTGTGTCTGTCTGTGGCATCGTAGCTCCTAAACGGATTTTGATTTTGTTTTTTCTTTTGTTTGAAAGGTGACTTTATCGAGAGTATTTTTAGCTATGATTCAAGAAAATCTGTTCAGCCGTTTGAAGATCATCAGCTCTTTTCTGGTTGTCGAAGGGATATGAGCAACTTCTACTGATCTGATCGTTTCGAAATTTACTATCCTGTGACTTCAATGATATTGATGACATGTGACAAGAAGGAGGTCATTACAACTTATCATAAACTTAAAGAATCAATAGGCACATAATACCTCTACTGTAAGTTGTGTATCATGCTGTTTCAGATGATGCTTGAGTATCAGGTCAAGGTTACCATGTTATTGTAATATCATTGAAGTCACAGGATAGTAAATTTCGAATCGATCAGGCCAGTAGAAGTTGCTCATATCCCTTCAACAACCAGAAAAGAGCTGATGATCTTCAAACGGCTGAACAGATTTTCTTGAATCATAGCTAAAAATACTCTCGATAAAGTCACCTTTCAAACAAAAGAAAAAACAAAATCAAAATCCGTTTAGGAGCTACGATGCCACAGACAGACACACAGACACACACGTTAAACTTATAACACCCCTCATTTTGCGTCGAGGGTTACTAAAAAAGACGTTATTAGTTAGTTTTAATCAATTTTTCATTCACCCTTTTACAACTGGAATTTTCGATATTGTATGCTTTGAATGAAATTTTTATTGTGATGTCGTAGAGATAGCTCAATGAAATTTACAGGGTAAATAGCTGATAAAATGGATAAGTTTTTAAAATACATCTTACAAAAAAAGTTTAGGGAGATTTATTTTTAAATCACCCACAAAGATTTAAGAAACATGCAGGATTTTAACTTTATGACAATTCAATATTTTTTTGTAACGCATCCGTTATATCTATGGTTACAAATGTTTATGCATTCGATAGGGTCACTAATCAGCTAATTTAGAAAAAAAAAATACGCATGTATCTCAACTATTCACGTCACTATGATAAAAAATGTCGTTATAGTCAGAGTTTGATTAAAAACATGAAAAACATTCATAACTCGAAAACTACAAAAAATCGCGGAACATACATGGGGGTGATTTGGGTACCTCAAAGGATGTTCTACCTCTGGACTTCCGCTTGACACTACTTTCTGGGACACGCTGTATAATAATTCTTATAAGATTTCTCTGTTTAAATTTATATCAATAATCAATTCTGAACTTTATTGAAAATTATTTCAAAGCTGATTAGAAAATAAACGTGACAAATAGTATATATTATGCGTTACCTACACGATGCGCTTCATACCACAGACTTCCGCTCCATACATTTTAACTTAAGGTGTCGGCCTTCATAAATTTATCATTTTATAGCTAATAATGCGCATCTTATACGGTATTAAACTCATTAATATGTCTTAACATACTTTTTTTTCCGCAGGTAAGTTAAACGTTCCTGGAGCAGTTTTAAAGTCTCGACCGACTGGTACAATATTATGCCGCAATGCTTTCTCGTAAGTCTACATTTTTTTAAACATTTTTGTATATTCGATTATCGTTTGATATTGAATTTGTTTATAAACTCCCGTTGCTTGGTCATCTGCCGTTCATAAGATTAAAGTGACAAAGGCTTAAAAGCTTATTTTACAAATAACATTTAAAATTCAAAATACCGTATTTTAACTGAGTCAGCTCAAGTCTGTGTTACATTCTTCGAAATAACTCCAGTTTCTAGTTAAATAAGACTATTATGAAATGAGCATTTACCTACTGCTTACATTAAGTCACAGCGTGCGTGACATCACTTGTACAAATTAATTACGCCATTTAAACGCTGTAATAATAACGTCGGAACTCAACTGCGCGGTTAATAGTTTGTCACGATTATAACGAGAGAGTTACTATCCGTAGTACGATATTAACGGGTAGTTGCAATTCTCACGCTATCTGCATTACACTGGAGTGGATCATTTCCTACGGGTGTACACAGGCCTTTATCTGAGTAACGCGCACCGTTATACTTCGGACACTAACACACTGAGCTAGACAAATTCACTCCACTTTCCATTTTTCACAGGTCATTTTCTTGTACACGCAGACGATGTGAGTGCAGGTGGTTCGCGGAACAAGATGTAGAGCACCAAGGCTGCCTTCCACATCACCCACTTTTTACTCGTTATAAATCTTGTTGATATAAAATAAACCTTCACACGTCGTATAACATAACATTCTACAAAACTCTCGACATACACTTGCCTACTTACGGAAATTACCGTTTGTAAACTAAAACAATCCGGACGGTGAATTGTGGTGGCGTTGATAAAATAAGTTTATACGAATGCAAAATAAAGCTGCGCATACAAGCAGTTAAAGAATATTTATTGTCAATATCAACGTCAGTCAGTTTATCGCCTCCTTACGTATCCGCACGTTTGCCTTTTTTATCGCTTTACAACCTTCCTCAAATCACGCATTTCTGCGTCTCTCTCCTTACTTGGGGTTGAATCGCAGGGACGTCGCTTGTGTGATAATGGTGCCAATGTCCGAGTGTCGACACTAATCCGGGTGCTCCTCGACATGGCACCGAAATAAAAGAAAGCTTGAGATGTCGCCCGACCGCCGCACTTTACGATCACAAACAACTTTATGAGTCATTCACAAAATCAATCGAATTGGTATTCAACAGTTAGCTGATTTTAAAGCAAGTTGTTTAATCCTCGGTTTGTAAATTTAATTGATTTTGAGTGGCATAAATAATAACAAGACTGAACGGATTTTAAAAAGACAAAAGTAAGTACCCTTTGACAATCTGAACGGATTTTAAAAAGACAAAAGTGCCTTTTTGACAATCTGAACGGATTTTAAAAAGACAAAAGTACCCTTTGACAATCTGAACGGATTTTAAAAAGACAAAAGTACCCTTTGACAATGAAAGACAAATAAATAAACCGATTTCCTGAAATATTTACAGAAGCTTAAGGTGCTTTTCACAACATCAATTTCCAAAAAATTTGTATCATGGACACCTATTCGCATCACCTGTAAAATCGTCAGCTTTCAGCTGCGAAACCATTCTATAGCATGCGATAGCTGAATCGTTGCGAAAACGAGAAGCATGCATACGCATCATGCTCATAAAAAATGCCCATTTTCCATGAGTTAAATGCTAATAAGTGTATTTAGTCCTTATATAGAACTTAATATTAGGTACTTATCAGCATTGTTACCTTTTATGGAAAAGACATGCTACAGAATTTTTAAATTGAAAGCACCAACAGTTTCAAACGAAATCGACACAACACATAAACTTCATTAATGGTGTTAATTTCTTTTGAACGTTTATTTAACACGTCATCATTAAGGTGTTATTAACACGCTTTACAAAACAAACGATCAATCGTCAATGTAAATTGTGTGTACAGAAATTTATCCCAACGGAATTAAATTCTGTCATCCGTTATACTAATATGGGATAGACACTGCCACTATTTGTTTATTTTTTATTAAACTGGGACAAGCCGGTTTATGCATATTTATTCGTAAACTCGACCCGATAAACTTAATTGTTTGCATTAATATACAAGTCATATTAAATTTATGATCTCACTATTATCTTCAGTTTTAATAAGTACATTATAATTAACGGACGTTTACAACTCCATTCAGGTTACTTTGTTTGCCTCGATACATGCAATTTAACGAGCAGCTTTAAACATCTTCACAGTTAATCCTTAATCTTTAGATAAAAGCTAAAAGAGGATCTTCGTATAAATATTTAAATTAATAGTTGTATACTAAGGCAATAATACTAAAAGTCGCCTTAAAACTTCGTCATTTGAACCCGTGAAAGACAGTGAATTACCTGTTCACAGTTATTTGCTAAATTTATAACATAAATTTGCTATTAAGGATTCGGCGAAATTCTAATTAAGTTTTCTCTCCATATTAAGTATTTGCTTTTTGAAATCTTTAACCCGGCGTCATGGGGGTTGGGTCTGTGCGACCCGTCACATTTTATTGCGCTTGTAGTTCGGTTACTATGCGTGCGACGTTGCCGTCCTTCTCAATAGCTGGAACTGTTGAGTTGTTCTATGCGTCTCAAGCAACATGTTAGTGGTGGCACAGCCGCAGTGGGAGTTACACGTGCACGAAATTGAATAAGGCATGTGAGACCCATCCCCGAAGTCAGTTTTGTGCTGACTGTACCAAAGATATGAAGTGTTTTTTTTTTTCTTAAGTTATTTTAGTTTTCTACAAAAAAGTGCCATTAAAATATTAAGACTGATTGTTAAATTAATAATGTAATTACATTTAAATAGAAGAGAATTTTTTTGTTGACATTTGTCGTTATTTTTTTGAAATTTCATTTATGTGATTAAAACATAAATATAATATGATATTTGTGTTTCATTTATTTACTTAGATACCTAAAAACTTAACATGAATAATAATAACTTTATTATTTGTACAGTATTGGAATAATTCTGACATTAATAAACGGGTCGGTGAGACCCACCCCAACGTCCGTGTAACACTTTTCCACCCCCATGACGCCGGGTTAAATTAAAAGGTAAGAACGTGTGTATCGGTGGCTTATCACCTGACCTAAGTTGAAAGGCTCAATTAAGGAAGTGGGCTGTTGTAGTGCTTGTAAACTAGTCCAGCATCCTGAGTCTGTCCGTAGACTGTTGCAGTCTTTATTCTGTTGGCTTTACTGTTGCACGTTGCTTTGACTGATGCCAACGCCCTTACTTTTGTGTTACCATTAATTAACCTTGATGTTAGTGATTTAGACTTTAAAAATAATTTAATCAAAAATAGAGGAAGCTTTATAAATAAAAATTAACGTTTATTAATTCGTTACGATAACAACGACTTACTGACCCCTTTTCCGCTTCGCGTATCATAGTTGAACTTACTAACTTGCCCTAGCTTATGTATCGGGTAATTTATTATTCAATTACATTTAACAACAAACGCCGTTATTAATATAGTTTTACAAATAAAGCAACTTCTTAAAGCGGTATCTCGACTTTAAATCAGCAGTAAGTAATAGCGTCCGCCAAAAGTGCAATAATCACAAATTACAGGTGCATAAAGTGGATGCGAATGCGCAATTGACATTGAGTACTTGGACGTACGTCTGCAGCCATTTAAATTGTACAGCTAGCTAACTTCGTCGCTAATGCCGCCACTGTACAAAAAGCTGGCCGAATGTAACATTATCGCTGGTTACTGTCCGTTTTATTTAAAAACATGATTATATTTTATAGGATTGGGTTTCAATATCTTAACTAGGTTTATGAAGCTCCTCCTCGAAGCGAATCAAATCTGAACATACCGTAATACTTTTTTTTATTTGTTAATAAATATATTAAGACCCTGGCTGGTCGTGTTAGGTGAGTCTGTTAGAGTGTTTATGTTAATAAGGGACACTGTAACTGCGATGTTTTCCTAACTTAGGAGTAGATCCATGAAATGAGGCTACAAGGAGTGCCACAAAATTATGCATCATGTAATAGAAAACGCTAAAAACATGAGCTATAAAATCGTATTGTCGATATTCAAATTTCTTTATTGTTTAGCCATTTGCATATTTATGACCTTTATAAACATTCGCATCATTTTGACATTTGCATTATTCTTGAGAAAGTAGCTGCATAGATTTTTGTTCGTGTATCGAGCTTTGCGCAGGTGCCAATTACTCCATTTCGATAGTGTTCACAGTTCAATGGCAGGTAATAATAGAAATCAATCTAGTATAAGGAGAGCAGTGGGCAAAAAAACCGCTAACCGAACTTGGTGGTAGAACGTCGACTCATTCATTACTGGGAAGCCGTGCGGTTTAGTTATTTAATGAAACGTTACTTCGACACTGACAGACCACATCAGGAACGGCCATGCGTCAACCGCATTATGTTTTGAAAATAAAACTGCCTTCGATATTCCATAACGACGCCGTAAATATTTACTAGTAACGAAAGAAAATTGCTGCCTTGTACTGTATTTTTTCTAAAATCATTACTGAATCGAATGTATTTTTTTTATAAAATTCGAATTCTTTTCTCGCATTCGACGTAAGCAAACTGAACGCAGAAGCCGTGGTCAAGGTGGCAAGTGGCGGCCGTCGCGTCTCGGGGCGGTGGACGACGAACAACGAACTGCGACGACCATTACGTCCACCGCTGACGAATGTCAATGGCACGCCGGCACCGTTACTCGATCTCGCGTCCGCCGAATTAATTCGCCAATGGAAATCCGTACAACGATTGATTCCGACATTGAATAACTTAATGAGTAACTTGTTGTTGTAGCGCCCGACTTCGTTATCGGACATCTTATCCCCGAACCCTCTATATCCCACTCACATACCACTAAGTCAAATAAGCCTGTCATTATTCATTGTACAAAAAATGTTATTACTCTCATTGTCTAACTGTAGAGATCATCACGGTCAAAGACACCAAAACAACTCGACGCAAACAAAGCTGTGCGCCTCGTATTAATACAGAAGTGTTGTACATAACAACTCATTGATATTGAGAATTGGAGCTGAAAGCAGTCAGTAATGAGAACGCTCTACAATTCAATAATATACATCTTTTGAATTTTTATCGGTGGATGCTCGTTAATCTACTGGCTTGTCTGAGACCTCATGCTGGTAAGCGTTAAATACCATTTGCATGGTTCGCTGGGGCGCAAAAAGCGCAAAAAATATCGTTTTTTACCCCAGTCAGCACTCATCTTTATAAATAAAAATATTAGATGGCTGTCGATCGGGCGCCACACTTTTACTTACACCGATCGCGATGCCTTGTCTTCATTCTGATTTATATCTCACACACTTAAACTCTGTTAGTCTTAGTCATTTTATACACTATAGCCTTTTTATTTAATTATAGTTCTTCTCAATTCATAGTAAGTGTATTTTCCCGTAATATGTCTGTAAAAACAGTCTATAAATATATATGCGAATTAATAGGTGTTGTCGGTAGGAGTTAGTGATTCCATTTCATTCGCGTAGCTTTTGATATTGTGAATAAAAATGTGAGCAATCACGTTATTAAATTAACTCATAAATCAGTAATAATTAACTAATGCCGTTTCACTAGCGCTCTAGATTCTAATCGCCATTTCTACTTCTAGAGATTTGTCGAAGCGCCATCATACATATCAATTAAGTTAGCCTTTAATTCGATCATCGATCATCTGTCATCCACCTCCAACTGAGGTCAATATCTTTCGTAAACTTGATTACATACGTACATGCATATTGAATTTTTATCAAACTGGTTTCGTTCATAATTTTGCATGTATGTGGACGTTATTGTAACACTGCAAGTCTGTTCTATTTTTCGCTCATACTTTTTTCAAAAACGCACTACTGAATAATTCATAAAATGCGCTTAAAATAGCAATAGGTTGGACTATAATCGGCTATTTCTCCCATTGAACTCTTACCAATAGCGTGCCTTGAAAGATACAATCAAGTAACTTGCATCTCCAGCATCTTAATTTAGAGATAAACGTTAACACAATATCTGCGGCAAAAAAACTACATTTCAATAATAATACACACTTAAAAACATTATGTTGGATTTTTCTTTGTGATAAATATATGTGTAATAAATTGATGCATATTCTTATTCTGCTCTTCTCCCTTATTAACAGTTGAGAGGATGATAAAACAAGAAGTAACGATGATAGCTTGTCGTCGACAATAATGTGTCTCTGCGCAGGAGTCAATTATTACTAAACGACATGAATTTATAAATAATGGATGACAAAACAAGCAAACTTGTCACATGGGACAGCTCTGAGTCATCAGGCTATCATGTATTGACAGGTACATATAATACTTAATCTATATAAAATATTCAAGTAGAATAGACAGACAACGCTGCAACGGGACAACCGCATCATATTTTAATATTTTATGAGTAAAAATGAATATTTTACTAAATGTTATGACTGTAAAGAAATAAACTTCACTTTTAAGTTCTACTTCTTAACATTAGCATTAGTAGCTACCGATTCTAGTTTATTTGAGCTTCGAGTTACTCGCTTCGTTCAACTATTTATGTAAAACGGAAATTCGGAACGTAAAATATGTAAGAGTTAAATTACGTCACGTAACATAGTTTTTCGGAAGAAACATTTTTTGATGGCATACTTTGCTTTGGAGCTTTTAAACGACAGCAAATAAAAAAACGACAATTAGTAACTGTCGTATACATTGATATATCGAAAAAACCGGTGTCTGTATTCCGATCGTCTTCGCAAAAAGCCCACGTAAAGATACGTGCTCCTCTTCGGAAAAAAATTGAAGATTTTGGTTAGCACATCACAAAAAACTTCTCAATTTTTTCTAACTTGAGATCCAGTTAATGGAATACATTATTCCTCTTTATGTTTTTAATTTGTTTTCGGCTGTTTGCGTCAAGAATTTGTAAACGAAAAGTATCCAGTGAGAGAAAATTTAAAAACTTACATAAAGTCAAAATTATTTGCTGTAGCGTAACTGTGATCATAACTACAATGATGATTGTAGCCATAAGGCTAATTCAGGTATTTTTTGAAGCGAAATAAGTGTTGGAAGCTTGCAGGTTTCTTTAATAGTGCAGTCTTCTTTAATAAAAACTGTCAAATTGTTTGACAACAAAAACAAAACCGAACATTTTGGCACTATTAAAAAAACATACAAGATTCCTGCACTTTTCAATTAGCAATTAGCTTACAGGTTCTTCGTTAGTGTTAGTAATCTATATAGCATCTGTAATATAATGCAGAGGTACATAATTTCTGTATATTATTTTTATGCACAACTTTATTTAATTAAGAATAGTTATACAATCAGATTGTAATGGAAAGACTTGTCTTGAAAACTAATAATAAACATTCATAAATTAACCCTAAATGGTATTTTTTGAAAATCAACTAAAAAAATTTCAAAAACAAAACCTTGGTTTTCAATTTTCGAGGCATTTTAGGGCACCGAGTTAACTTACGGCAAAGACCGATATCACGCTAGTCGTGCCCACCAACTGTGTCGCCGTGCTTTTATTATCGAAATGTTCACACAAAAAAAAAATTTGTAAAGACCAAGTTTCTTTATTTTTTATCGAATCCTTATTAGATGGTTTAGATAAAATCATATAGGTATACCGCAACAAAAAATTTTTTTTTTTTTATTCGTGCTAAATCCCATGCGGTAGTCCCAGTCTATACCAGTAGTAGATCATGTGGTTTTAAGGAATTACACGATTTCGTTAACACTCTGTATAGTTAAGAGCTTATTTTATGTAAATCTTCGATACACAACGAAAATTTCAACACTGCGTATTGATTTCGAAAGATAAGATAACCTAACAAGTCCACAAGAACCCAAACATGGCGGCTACGTTTTAGATTGTATATGTAGTAAAATAGTGTGTCGATCGGTAACGACCAACGACCAACCAGCGCGCAAGTAAACTTGTCGCTTTATAATCGAACCAATTTATATCAGGCGCCAAGAGCTACCAGTAGGTAAGAGTTATGGAACTTGTGGCCAAGACTTTATTTAGACACCGACACCCGTGCTGAGCTCCGGCAAGTGCACTCCGATTGCAGGCATTGCACCCTCCCTTGGACTTTTGTTTTATTGTTAACGGCACATTTACTACGTACCGACTAAATACTGAATGGAAATGAATTATTGCCGTCATTATTTTCATATTATTCAAACTGTTTTATTATAGTTTCGTGACGATGCAATCGACTGTTTAATTAAACACTAGACACGGATTGAAGCTAGACTTTGTTTGAATTTCATTGGTTTAATCGAAGAGGTATGAATAAAATCCGCGGATGTTATTAGGATAAATTATTTTGTATTTTGCTCCCTAAATGCCTCTAAAATACTTTTTAAACGTTGCGTGCGGATTGAAACTAGTTTTATAATTTCATCGTTGTCGGCAAAAAAAAAGCAAAATAAAGATTTAATTGAAATCAACCACATAGTTTTAATAACTTAATCGATTATCTGGTTTTAAGGAGTTGTGCCAGCTAATTGTTCTGATGCCATTAGAGTTCATAAAGTTACCGCACGAAACGTAAAACCAATTACGTTAATAGGTGTAATATTATTATTTATATCCTAATATAATCACAGGCACGATTTATTGACATGCTTATTTACGAAAGACAGGCTCGCCGCCAATTGTAATATAACAGTTAGATTTTTCCTCACTCCATGAATAAAATAGTGGAACAAATATATTTAGATTAGTTTGCGTGGTTTAAACCCGGAAAACGATACTAAATAAAATACATGGAGCAATGTTAGCGATAGGCTAACGACACCTAAGCGTCCTTGCGCGGCGTCCTTGCCGCCGACCGTAAAACCCTCGCGACTCCGCACTCTTTTAAGTTCACTTCTTTACAAATCTCCCCGTCTCGCTCCACACCACTGACGTCCACAAAGCCCCCACGCTCGATCTGCCAAGTGATAAATCGCTCCAAACGACAGCCCTCGCATCGCAGTTTTACGGGACGAGTTTACTCGTGCTCGTACCATTTTTATTTACAACTGAATGGAAGCGCCTCATGCGTATAAAGTTTAATCACTGAATCTTTTTTTAGCATGGATATTTTCATATCTCGCAAACGGTACAGGATTCCGTTTTTTTTAGTTTTGCCCTTGTATACAGTTAGACGCGCAAGGCCGACAAGATCGGTTAGACTACATTGTTACAGGTCATATACAATAAATTTTAACGGTGTTCAATATTTAAATGTACCATAAAAGCGATTCTTTACAATTTGCTAGCTGATGAATATTTAGTAGGGCGGGCGTGTAGGGCGCTGGGCTACGATGCGCCGACCGCAACCGTGTAACCGCCTAATGAGGAAGACCCTTATGGGGCCCAACCGTGTTAGAAAATCCCTAATTGTACGTAACTATGTCGTTGATATTCAAAACGCGTACTTCTACGTCCAATTAAACAAGCTTCGCACCTGTACATACTTAGCCGCTTATTATTTGTTTAAGAACGTGAAGTTTGTGCTTTTATTGTTAAGTCGATAATTATATTTATTTGTACCTAGGTAGGTAGACACTTAATGTATATAGATATGCGACCGATTAATGAGTACCATATACGAAGACATTTTTTTGTAAAGTCATGTAAACGTTTCCACAACATAAACAATTTTTAAATATTTTTTTCATTTCGCACTAACGACTTCGTTGGAGAAACATCTATTCATGTACATTAGCATACCATTATCTTTTAAAGCCATGTAAAGCTGTACGCGAAAGAATGTGGAGTAATCCAGTATGATAAAATGTAAAATAAATCGTCTTTCGCACTTTTTAAAGTTATTTACATAAATAGGTTACAGGCTTTACATTGATTGAATCGTAAGTTGAAAACTGTAGATGCGTACATAAATAAATGTGAAACTAAGCGGACAGTTTGCTCCCGTGTTGACATTGAGTAAAATAGCTTTTCTGTGTGAAGTAGTGATGTATATTATCTATCTTATTTTATTGACATAGGACTTAAATTAGTACTCTATAATTATCTCTCGTTATTATTAATAGTTATACTGGTCCATAATAGTTTCACATTATATGTACAAGATTGAATTACTCTGTAGTAGATGGAAAAAAATGACGATAGAAGAATTTCCATATTTTTATATGAATATTTACAGATATCCCCAGGGTTTGTAGGTTAGTTGGTGAGTGTATAGACCAGGGCCCTGGCCGGCGGCCAGCCTCTCGTTAATGCGCCTATTTACGGCGCGCGGACCGCATGCCTCGAGAGCTGATTATTGGCGCCTCGCTGAATAATGAATCGCCGATCTAGGCTAATCGAAGCACGACTTTTTACAAAAAATATTTGGTCCTTTTTTCCGATCCCTTTGCAACAAATATATATCTAAGAACATCGATGTAATAATGTTCGTAACATAATAATTACATATAAAATAATTTCAACATCATAAAGTTCTTATCGATGAACTCAAAGCTCCGGTGTTATTGAAAGTAAAAGTTAAGTAAAAGAAAGTAAAGGATAGTTTCTAAAACGGTAAAATAACTTCTTAGTGAAATATTTTAATCAGACCACCAGACAAATATATTTTATTTAAGTATTTCAATTTCTAAATCCGACTATCTACGAATATATCTTCATTTGGATAAATTCCATTAGATATAATCTTACTCGGAGGCAATACAATAAAATTTAAATTCGAAATAAAACTTGCGGAGGTTCCTTTTCAATCGTTTTGCCAGCGGATATATGTCGATAGTGGAAGGTATCGCGTCCGATTGTCGGTAGAGTTAACCGGGGATGCTCATCAACATGCGTTGCCAGACTCTTTAATGCGATGCCGAAGCCCCTTTTACGATCACGCGTCTCGATGCAAACCATTTAAGGCTACTGCGCGTGTTGCCCTGATATATAGCTGCTAGTCACGAGCGGAGCGATTCCAGTAGCAAACTGCGCACAAAACATGTAAAAGATACTTGCCACATATAATTATTTAACCTTGGCGGCATAAAGTGCGAACAAAACAATATTATGGGGAAATTAAATTAACTCTTCCAGAAATATACTTTTACGAATACAATACAGGTTTATTTCGCATTTAAAACCACTCCTGCGCGTAATGCTGGAATCCCAATTTATAAGATTAAGCATTAATCGTTTGAGACTATCTAGGGGACACGTTGGGATCAGCCAATGAGATTTCAAAGCGAAGAGAAACGAAAATAAAGCTACCTTATTGGTTGGTTTGAATACAATTCCGCTTGCCTCCATTGCCATGCGCAGGCAAGCCTATAGTGAGCGCACCTTTACCCGCTCGCGTTGCACCGTGGCGCGGCGCGCAGGCGCCTTTTGATTTACTACAGCGCCAAACTGTTACATCCCTTGGCATGTCAGCCAACTATTTTGGATGACAGCTGTGGCATAAATGGTACTTACGGTACTTATTCGTATAATAATTTCTACACGTATTAACTAAAATGACGAGCATTTTATATTACCTCTGTGTTTATTACCCAGACTAGACTATAATAATATAAGAAAACAAATAATAAAGTCATTGCCTACAAAACTTTTAAAACTTTACTTAGAAAAGCTACAGTTTTTTCGTTTCATTTTTATGACTAAGCCTTACCTCTGAGTACAGTTATTAATGAAATCCTTTGCAACATAATATAACTTTATTACACTGCATACAGAATACATACTTAAGTAAGACAATCGCATTTCTAGGTTGGCCTGTTCTTTCTAGGTTGTCGCAGTAATAAATGGAGATTTATATCTCCATCAACACGCTTAATAAGCAAAGCCATAAATTATGATTTGAATAGTGCGTTTTCATAATTTTTATTGACTAAAGCTTCATACATTGGTCACGTTCGCATCCCAAAATGCAGGTACTAAAATGTAGCTGTAATTTGTTCTACAAATTATATCTAGTATTGCCTATTTAACATTATGGTACGTTTGACGGCATTTTACTAGCGGACTTAGGATCGCCAAAGATTCATTGAAAAAGCGATCACTTTGATGTTTCACAGAGATTTGGTGTAATTTTCTGTAACCTTACATAAATACCTGCACTAGGGATTTCCGCGTCACTGAGAATAGTCTTGTAAAGCTATAATGAATGACCGGTGCAATGATAAAACACCCAATGCGGTGTACACCTCTGAAAGGTTCCATACAAAATCATTATTTTGGTAAACTTATTTTCAACAAACACTAGCCGTTAGTTCTAGCTGTGTAACACAGTCATGGTACCGTAAATATACAATAAATAGTAAAATATATGATAATGTCAAAGAGCTAGCGAAATGCTTTTATATATTTATTGATGACATTAATATTGAAGCCGATGCAGCCACTAATTATTATATTCAAGTAATCATATTTTTCGATTCAACATCTTTGGTAAATATACCCGTAAATCTTGAAACAAATAAAATAAATTACCAACTTCAGCGACGAAATAAATTTTTCTTCATGTGTTGTATATTGTTAGAATTTCTCAGAACTTATCGATAGGTTATTTAATGGCAGGACGTCAGAGCGGCCATAATTTCTGAGCGATGTGACATTACTTCCACTAATTGTGTAATGACCACTGTGATTGAGTGTGACAGGCTAGAATCTACCCGTCGAACAGGCCACACTTCGGCTCTCCGACATCCAGACGTTCATGCGTCCCGCACTTTTCTTTTTGTTGCTCCACATTCTACCCAACTCGTCTCCTTATTTTTGTTGTGCAGAACGTTTAATAGTTTTTATTGTAGACAACACCAAGCATAAGCGGCAATCTATCGACTAAAGTGTTGAACTAAAATCGCACTTATTATTTTACTTTATTATACGACTAGCTGTCGAGCAGCTTGTTCGAAAATTACAGACATTTAACCACCATCGAATTGGATAATTACAAGTAGTGTAATGATACGCCTGTAGACATCGCGCAATTTGAAGACATTTTTTTAGTTTATTTTAAAACATCTACTAAATAATGCGCTCTTAATCGTACAAAGTTGTAATGAAATTCTACTGGCTGCACCTGGAATTAATTACTGACAGCGGTATTTACATAATTCAATTTTGTTTTAAAACAATAAAAGGTTCAACGGAGAATTATTCTTAGCAGCCTACTATTATCTTACCTCTCGCGTAAACTTAATCCATCTAGGTTGTTCATATAAATAAGAAACTTAACGTAATCACCACGTTGGTGTGTTGACAGGATATCAATTCACTGGGTTTTATGTGTTACAAAGTTAATCTATTTTCGTACAATAATTAAGTTCAAAACTAGTATTTTATTCTAGGCGTCTTAAAATGGTTTCCGAATCCAATATACGTCATAAAACACCTTCTTGCGACTGTCGAAGGCTTAGACAGTGGCACACTGTACTAAATCTTTAGTTCTCAGATGACTGTATTGTATTAAATCCCATGAGTATCGCCGTCTACAACGACCGTTTTTGCTGCGTCGTCTTTTGGCTACTATGAGTGATCCGTCACTGTAACAAAATCACGCATGCGCTCGTCAGAGCCTGAAGAACGCCTCAGCATCGCTAAATCCAAATATGCGGGGATCAACGTGTAGGCCCTGAATCCTGTTTTGAAAAAGCGTTTGAGATGCCCATACTAGAATAATTTCGCCTGTGCCAAATTTTCTAAAAGAAAATGATTCTCTTTTTGTTCTTTTATCGAGGAGACTTATAACAGCGACAAAATATGTAGGTACTAGTAACAGTAGTCACCAAGATAAATCAACGACAACTATGTAAAATTATTACATTTTAATGTAATACGATGTTTTCCTTATGTTAATATTATGATATATCATCAATACCGGTAAAATATTATTAATACTATACTTAATTCGGAATTTGATAATTTATAGCAATCATTATATCTCAATTTCCTAACCACTTAATATATTTTCTTTACCGCTATAAAAACACGGACACATAAAATTTGAATTGTAAATTAAGCTATCTAATTCAAATTAGTTCACACCTTAACGATGTCATCAGTAGCACGCATTATTCAGTTCAGATACCTAAAGCTCGTGACTGAATAGAGAGGCGTCGCGCGTCGCGTCGCACGCGCACCCTAATGTATGCCGCGTTCTCTTTACTCCGGGGTGGCTCGCCGCGCGCTCATTACCTCGTGCTTCGAAGTCATATGTGCAAGGCTGGGAGGGCTCCAGCCTGTCATTAAGCCACCCAGTCCATGATCGGTCAGATATAAATCATGGTAATGGTAGATTATTCTAGATACATCGGCGGAACACCCGGGAAATGCGCTCGAAGCACCGATTATATAGAGCCCACTGACGTAATTGCACCGCTCATTGATACCTCACGAAATGTAATTAGACTTTGTTCCAGCTAAGTGCTGCTCGAGAATTCGCCCTCATTGTGGAATTTTATTGTAGCATTAACTAAATGATGAGTAGTGGACGATATACAGATAGGTTCTGTGTAGTTTAAGTTTCTAACGAAGATCTAATGCTTGTAACGACATGGTACAAGGCCTATTACTTTTTTTTAAATATCTAGAGCGCAAAGTTTTTTAGGGACACCTATCTTTTATTGATAAAAACATATTGACATAAAATACAGATTTAATTCACATGCGAATCTGTCATGTCTGTATTTTCTAACAACTAATAGAACCAAAAAAAACCGGCCAAGTGCATGTTGGGCCATGCGCAGTAATAGGGTTCCGTAGTTGCACAATAACGCTTATATTTACTACCTGTTTTACACAGCTATCAACGTTATACGAATATAAGTATTTTTTCAATGGAATTTGTACGAAATTTTTACATTTCCAAGTACATTTTATGAGTTGGTCGACTATTAAACTTGTAAAACCTACTTACCTGTGACAGTTTTCCTTTTAACTTCGTTGTATATACTTCTACCGTGAATTTTTTCACATATCCAAAACTAACCGTTTAGCTGGCAGGGGGGAGGGACACTTGACTCTAAAAAAAATTAGCACTTTAAAGCTTAATATTTCATAAACGGATCCCTTAATCGAAAAATGTGTTGCACAAACCCGCAATATTCTTGAAAGACCTATCCAACAACACCCCACACCAAGGGGTAGGCGAGAAAAAAAAAACATCCCCACTTTAAGTGTACAGGAGGTGCGCTAAAAAAAGTTTTTTCGTGATTGTATTTTACCACTTTGTCGGCGTGATTAATATAATATGGTATATCCATGCCAAATTGTAGCTTTGTAGTACTAATAATCTCTGAGCTAAGCTGCGGACGGACGGACATGGCGAAACTATAAGGGTTCCTTGTTGACTACGGAACCCTAAAAATGAAAACTTACTCGATCTAGCATAAAACAGTACCTATCAATAATACTACTGTCACTGACCCAGCAGGAAGGACAAACCCTGATCTGATAAATTGTTTGCCTCGGACAGTTGAGAAACAACACATTATTCTATGCCCCTCTTTTAGCATAGTTGAAACCAGTCGTACAGGCAGTGCGCATGCGACATTTACGCTTTCGACATCATTTGACACCTGTCACAGATATCTATCGATTGATTTAATTATAGACAAATATGTGCATTACTCCGTAAGATGAGTGTCCGAAGAGGATTACTGTCTTGAATGTCAAGAACTAGCAATATGTAAACATTTTTTTAAAGAAGCCAGCTTAAATATGTAGTGTCTTTGTACTTTATATTCCTAAACAAATTGTCAGTACAATCGAATTAAGCCCACATAAAAAAGTTTGATTGTATATTGATTGAAAATGTAAACAAGGTTAGTCATGTAATAAAACTCCTCACTCCAATATATAATATTTATTCTCTTCCACAAAACGGATAACTAATTCTAAATATTAATTAACTATTAGTAATAAAATGCAACGACTAATAAATAATTTGCGTCCGAACCCGACGAGCGCCAACGGGATAAGAAGCTTTTCAAAATCCCGCGACGCTCAACATTCCGTTACACTGACAGCTTGTCAAAACGAACTACAATGACACGAATTGAATCGTTTCAGTGTTGCAAGCAAATTAGTCGATTACAATGACTAATCGAGTACAAAATAACTTAAATAAAACATCGGTCATTATAAATTATCTTAAATATACTTACACAATATAATTACACATCAAAACCTAACACTCGTCCATCCTGACAGCGTGTATGTCCTCATACACGGTATCAAGTAAAGACTTAAACCTAACACTCGGCTTACATATAAATTAAATGCACAAAACAGTGGGTACATAACTAAGAGGCTAATTACACAATTTAAAAAAATATCTCCATCTTTTGGAGACTAACTCTCCATTTCTTTTTTCTTTTTGAGTCTTTGAACTTATTCATCTATCTTTTAGAGTTCTCCAACTTTTGGAGTACCCCAAACTTCTCCAACTTTTGGAGTTCCCCATACGTCTCCAACTTTTGGAGTTCTCCAACTTTTGGAGTTCCCTAAGCTGCTTCAACTTATAGAGTTTTCCCCAAACGTCTCCAACTTTTGGAGTCCTCCAACTTTTGGAGTTCCCTAAGCCTGTCCAACATATGGAGTGTTCCCCATTCTTCTCCAACTTTTGGAGTTCTCCAACTTTTGGAGTTCCCTAAGCTCCTTCAACTTATAGAGTTTTCCCCAAACGTCTCCAACTTTTGGAGTCCTCCAACTTTTGGAGTTCCCTAAGCTTGTCCAACATATGGAGTGTTCCCCATTCGTCTCCAACTTTTGGAGTTCTCCAACTTTTGGAGTTCCCTATGCTCCTTCAACTTATAAAGCTTTCCCCAAATGTCTCCAACTTTTGGAGTCCTCCAACTTTTGGAGTTCCCTAAGCTTGTCCAACATATGGAGTGTTCCCCACATAACTCAGTACAAATTAAATTCTCTAGTTCTTAATTATTTTTACTATTTAGTTTTAAAACAATCGCAGAAATCATACATATCATACAATTAATCATACATAATTTATCATAAAAAAAACATATACTAATCAATTCATAGTTCATCACATCATACATCATAATATAATTCATTTTAAAATTAAAATCATCATATCATACAGTAATTAATTCATGAAATTATACACATCATACAATAATAAATTCATAGTACTAATCGTTTTATATTCATATCTTATGTCAAATAATATGCGACATCATTTTAAAAAGCAATGTAAATTATAATAAAGTAATTAATTAGTAATTTTAACTTTCTTCACAATTATCAGTCTCATCATCATCAGTACATTCAGTACTACTTTCATTAAGTTCCAAAGCAGCTACATGAACCCATGGTAACATTCTATTAGCGGCTACTACCGTCTTACGTTTGTTTTTCGTGCTACTTAATCCGGGAATCGCAGCTAACTCATATCGATCATTTCCAAGCGACGCACCTACGCGATATGGTCCTACATAAGCCGGGAGGAGTTTTTTGCTTTTACCGTCATTACCAAATGAAGTTTTTGTAATTTTTACTAATTCTCCTACTGCGTACGTACGAGCTGGACGTCTATTCCTATCATAGCGTTGTTTTTGTTTAGTTTGTTCTTCGTCAATCTTATCTTTTACCTGCTCGCGAATAGTTACAAGATCAGTCGCGTCTCTAGTAGATTGACGTATTTCATTCAAACGTGGGTCTATTTCACTACTCATATGAGTACCGAACATTACTTCCGCTGGGGTTCTCCCCGTCGTTTTCTGTACGGTATTATTTAAACCCCACTGAATTTTGCCAACCTTGGTGTCCCAAACCTTTTCGTCGTCCCCGAGATTCTGTGCCGTCAAGGAATTCAGAATAGTTCGGTTGTACCGTTCTACTTGCCCGTTCGATTGCGGGCTAGCTACTGCATTTAACACGTGCTTCATGCCCTTTTCGATACAGAATCTCTTGAACGCGTGAGAGGTGAAACATGTCCCACGGTCACTGATTATACGATCGGGTACCCTAAAAATGTCAAAAATGCCTACTAATACAGTTATAGCAGTCAAAGTTTTTGTATTTCTCACCGGTTTTACGAAAACAAATTTAGTAAAGGCATCAACTACAACCAACAAGTAAGAATTTCCTTTCTTTGACTTAACGAAGGGACCAAGATGGTCTATGTGGAGCGTGTGAAAGGGGATTTCTACTTTGGGTATAGGATGTAATAGGCCCTCGGACCTGCCAGACCTCTTTTTTGAATACGCACATTCAAGACACGCATTCACATATTTTTTTACGAACTTTGCCATACGGGGAAACCAATAAGTCCCTTTTATACGCTCCAAAGTCTTTTCAACGCCAAGATGACCTATGTCATCGTGGTTAAGACGACATAATTGCCACCTAGCTCCCTTTGGAACTACCCAACGAAGTTTGGTAGTGTCACCATCAATACACCTGTAAAGTGCGTTATCTTTGATAACATAATTATCTTTAATGTATTTTAGCCCTTCCGGGTCCAACTTCGTGTGTAAAATGTCGCGTATCCTATTCAACTCGGAATCACCTAACTGGAGGGTAAGCAACCAATCTTCACTGTTTAACAACATGACCATAGGATACGAATCAACCTCACTAGACTGATTTTCGATTAGAGGGTTCCTAGACAAAGCGTCTACGTGCGACATCTTGACACCAGGACGATACTCGATTGCGCATTCGAACTCCTGCATCATGAGCCACCATCTTGCGATTCGAGGGATTAAATCGCGCTTAGTGAAGGTAGTTCGAAGTGCTCCACAGTCTGACACGATCTTAAATTTTTGCCCTAATAAGTATACCCTAAACTTCTTAAGAGAACAGATGACTGCCAGAGTTTCTAACTCATATGAGTGGAAGTTTTTCTCTTCCGGGGAAGTTTGGCGACTGTAAAAGGCCACGGGGCTAAAAGACCTTGAACTAAACGGGCGCTGCATGAGAATTCCACCGATTCCAACTCTGCTGGCGTCGGTATGCAGCTCAGTTTCGGCCGACGGATCATAGATCGCTAGCACTGGCCTTACGACCAGTTTTTCCTTGAGAGTATTGAATGCCTGCTCTTGCTCGTCAGACCATACCCAGGGAACGTCTTTCTTTAGCAACTTACTCAGAGGATGTGCGACCTGAGCAAAACCCTGAATAAATTTGCGAAAGTAGCTCGTTAACCCCAAAAACTGACGCACAGCATGCTGATTTGAGGGGCGGGGAAAGTCTGTTACCGCCTGTATCTTTTTTGTGCCAGGTCTTACACCCGCGGAACTAATTTCGTAGCCTAGATAATCCAACTTATCTTTCAGAAATTCGCATTTGGTCAAGTTAAGCGTTAAGTTAGCCTTCTCAAGCAACTTTAATATGTGCTCTAACTTGACTAGGCAGTTATCTATGCTTGTTCCATAAATAAGCAGATCATCTAGGTAAGCTGTAGCTTCATTAAATCGTGCAGAACCCAAAACCTTGTTCATCATGCGTTGAAAGACTGCAGGCGCATTTGCTAAGCCGAACGGCATACGGTTAAATTCATATTGACCGTCCGGCGTCACAAAAGAAGTCAGCGGTTTTGAATTCTCGGAGATGGGCACCTGATAATAACCGGATGCCAAATCCAGGGAGATAAAACAAGCTTGTCCGGACAACCTAGCAATTTCATCTTCTATTATTGGCATGGGGTAACGTTCTTTTACCGTTATAGAGTTGAGCATCCTATAGTCAACGCATAACCGGAGCTTACCGTCCTTCTTGCGAATCAATACGATGGGACTTGCATACTCAGATGCCGACTCTCTGATGATACCGGCTCCGAGCATGTCATCCACCATTTCACGAACCTTTTGTCGCTCACTATGGGATAATCGATATGGACGGTAAACGACCGGTGTTTTGCTGTTCAACTCGATGCTCATCTCTACTACATCGGTGCACCCTAGTTCCTCAAACGAAGAAGCAAAACAATGCCTATACTTTTGCAATAGATCGAATAGCTTAGATCTGTCTGACTCATTTACAGACTCTCCTACCCGAATCTGGCTAGAGTCAAGATTATTAGGGGGGCTTGAGAAAGTTGAAGTGTCTGGTGTGAGGATTCGATTTACAATCTTAACGACTACTGCCCGACCTAGGTTAGACCCGAAAGGTAACGAGAATTCTGAACCAAGAGGTGTTAAATCGACAAACGTCCTACCGTGTTTGACTAAGTATAATCCGCCCGTCACAACACACTGCTGACGCGGCCTACCGATCAATTTGCCATCTAACAAGATGTATCCTTCGCAACGCGGCTCTACTGAAACTCTCACCGAGGCTCTTCCACACAACATCACGCTGCTGGGCACACTAACTTTGACCACATTATCTCTATCTGTATGTATTTCCGAAAATGGCATTTCGTTATCAATGTTCATAAATTTCAAATCTGTGGCAGTTTTATGCACAACAACGTGAGGCTGTTCTGTAAAAGTCTGACCAACTAAAACTGGCACATCCAAGTATTTATCACTCACTATGCGGCAAGAAATGTGAGCTGGTACATCGTCTACAGAAAGTTCAACGTTAACTTTTCCCACAGATTGTACTAACTCGTTACCAAAGCCTTTCAAAACAGTTTCTACACCGTCATGCTGAAGTCCTAGTTCCATTCCGAGAGACTCGGTAATCAGTGAGACTTCGCTGCCAAAATCTATGAAGGACTTTACATGCCGACCATTAATTTTTATTGTTTTAATAAATTTAGAATTCGGTTTAGAGTCCGAAATAAGCATGGTTTTGCTCGGATCCTTAGCTTTGTTCTTATCAGAATTAGTATAACATTTGTCAGCACTATGACCAACTTTATTACACTTGGTACATGTTATGAGAGGCTTTGGGCAACTAGAGAAAGTATGTCCCTTTTCTTTGCAATTAAAGCAGTTGAAACTGAAGGGACCAGTGGATTTGTTTGCTGGTTTACTGTTTGCTACATTTGAATCGTTCCCCGATTTAAAGCGAGGATTTGCTACGCGTTCGCCTACAATAATACTCTCCTTGCTGCTCATCAGATACTGTAGCAACTGGTCAGGATGACTGCATCTTAGAGCCAAAGCCGCGGATTTTACTGACTTATCACTAATACCGTAAATAATGCAGTCAACCGCGCGTTTGTCATAAATATCGCACTGATTTAAAAGAGCTAGTTTATCATAAAAATAGTTTTCAATGGGTTCATTGTATCTACTTTTCCGCTTCAGCATCTCCTCCAGGGTTTGGCCATAATTTTGTTCGAATGGAAATGCACTTAGTAATTTTTCTTGCCATTCAGGCCACGTAAACAAAATTGAATTCAAGCTTTCATACCAGGTTTTGGCCAACCCCCGGAGTTTTTGCATCGCGTAATGAATAGTTGTTCTTTCGTCCCATCCATAAACAGAAGCACACTCGTTAACCTTCTTTATCCACACGTCAATGCGTTGATTTTTCAACGAAGGGTTAAACTCGGCCAAAATATTTTTAGAATCGTTGCTTCGGTTCGTCGAGGTAGGCACCGTTGATGGCTGGGACGTAAGTTGTTTAATGGTACTTAACAAAAGAGTTATATCCTTTGTACTAAAGGAAACGCTACTTGATCTTACAGGTTGTTCCGCCTTATTAGAAACATTATTATCATTGTTACGACTATTCGTACGACGACGAGTTGGCTCCGCATGGTTTCCGAGATTTACAGAAGTTTCACGAGAACGCGGACTATACCGGCGCTTTGACGATAAACGACTACGTGCTCTGCTCACCTCGTCTTCCATGGCTCTGAGACGTTCTCGCTCTCGTTCCAGTTCCTTCTCCTTCTCGCGTAGACTCGAAGAAGTAGGGCTCCGGCGAAGACTTCGACTGCGACTTCGACTTCGAAGGCGCCTGTGACTGCCTTGTCTCGCACTGGCGCGGCTCCGTGCTGTCGATCTGGCTTCAGCTGTGTGGCGCGATTGACCCCTCATTGGCGTTGATAGGCGCCGTGAGCTAGTCTCTTGATCGCGTGGCATTTTGGAGTCCATAAAACAGAAATAAAATGGTTTTAGAACTTAGTCAAAGTAAACTAAACTAGACAAAAACATTATGAAAAGTTTTGTAGGGCATAGTGAAAATATCTCAGAAACGGTGCGTCTGAGCTCAAAAATAATAAAATTTTCACCCCCTTTTAGATACCCCACTGGATGGGCAGGAATCCTAAATCCATAAAAAGTATAATTCTATTTTTTTTTTTTCGTCCTACCCTCGAATTTTATTATTGCCACAAAGCACATTAATTTAGTTTTAACGCTAAAATTTAATCAATTCTAATCTAATAAGATCGTAATCTAAAATCGCCGGGTTAAGACACGTGTGAAGAAACTTTTCAAGCACTTATATATGTATAAATAGGCGTGTACTTACCACTTCTGAATTGTAATAAAACTCCTCACTCCAATATATAATATTTATTCTCTTCCACAAAACGGATAACTAATTCTAAATATTAATTAACTATTAGTAATAAAATGCAACGACTAATAAATAATTTGCGTCCGAACCCGACGAGCGCCAACGGGATAAGAAGCTTTTCAAAATCCCGCGACGCTCAACATTCCGTTACACTGACAGCTTGTCAAAACGAACTACAATGACACGAATTGAATCGTTTCAGTGTTGCAAGCAAATTAGTCGATTACAATGACTAATCGAGTACAAAATAACTTAAATAAAACATCGGTCATTATAAATTATCTTAAATATACTTACACAATATAATTACACATCAAAACCTAACAGTCAGAAAGGGCGTACTAATCCGAAAAGGTGTTAAAGTACCCATAATAATGAGTAACGTTTATTCTACCACTTTCCCCAAAAGTCAATAGTTTAAGAGAAATAGCTGTTCAAAAATTACACAAAAATATGCTAAAATCTATCTGTCCGGAGCAATGATCAGCTGTGTTTACTTTTTAGGTCTTATTTTTGGTTACGGATTAGAAGCACCATTTTTTGAATTCGCAACTAAATCAGGATGAAGAATTTTTGCAAAAACTAAAATAAAAATCATTTTGTACGGAAATAAAAATTATCGAATTTTGAAATTTTAACACTAAAACAGTAATCAACTCATCAGTGATACTTTAAGTGGCCTGCGGATTAGTACCCCCTTTTCGAATAACCTTGTGTAAGTTCGACGAGACTAATTGCAAACTTTTCAATGAAAGCTTATTACTATTCGACGACACGTTTGGTGCAGCGGCTAAGCGATTGGCTTCTGCGCCACGAGTCGTGGGTTCGATTCCCACACGGAACAAAAATTTGTATGGCCTACAGATGGTTGTTTCGGGTCTGGGCGTTTGTTTGTGAGATTTGTGTCTGTAAACGCACCCACGATACAAGAGAAATCTTAGTGTGGGGCAACGTTTTTTTTAAAAAGAAAAGAAAAAAGAAAAGAAAGACTATTGATTATTCGCAAACCAATAAAAATATTTTCGGTACATAATCAGTGTAAATAACATAAAAGTAAATTGCACATAGAATGTATAAAAGTAGTAATTATGTTAAAATGGAGGTCACCGGCTTGCCTTGAGCTTATCCATCCTCATGAACTGGGTTAAACTCCACGTCGGTAATGTATGTATCCTTTCCCAGGGATTTATAATCAAATAGATGTAAAGTAACTTAAAGATGCAATTAGATAAGATCTTTCTTTACGAAATGTAAATTTTTACTTCTTTAACATTATGTATATCTTAACTTTGCAGCTTTACGAGCGTTTTAAAATGTAGTTTGAACATAGAGATAGTCGCATAAAAAAACAAATTGATTTCATCTGTATTTGGTTGGTTTCTTTCTTGTAACGTTTTAATAAGTATTATTTGTATTTAGCTATTTTATTGCTAGCTGGTGCATTGATTTTAGCAAAAAATATCATATTTGTAACATTTATATGTAGTTCAGACATTTAATGAAACAAGGGTACGTAGGTATTAATTTTATGTCCCAGACCATTTTACAGCAAATGCGATAAATTAAACGATATCATTATTTTATTTTATTTTTAACTGACGTCTAAAAACGGAGGAGGTTCTCAATTCGTCGAAATCTTTTTTTATGTATGTTCCCCGATTACTCAAAGACGCCTCGACCGATTTGGAAAATTCTTCTTTTGTTTCAAAGGTTATACTTCCCAGGTGGTTCCATGGTCATCAGGTCAGGGTCTGATGATGGGATCCTGATGAAATCGAGAGAACTCTCCAAATTTTACAGGCACACTTGAAGTGATTTTTTGTTTGAAAGAATATTCTTCCGAGGTGGTCCCATTTAAATTTGGTGAAGATCTGATGACGACCCTCAGAGATTGACAATGGAACTCTTCAATGGATAACAGCAAATTACCCACGATTGCTGTACTTGCATGTTTATGTCTTGTTTATGCTACTTAAAATAGAAAAATGAAATTACTTTAAAAATAAAAGAAAAACCGACTTCAAAAAAACTAAAAAAAGAGTAAATAATTACCATAATATAAAATGAACAGTTTCAGAAGTCGGTCCTAATCCACGCTGAACCAAATTGAAGACACCGACTTCTAAAACTGTTAATTTTATAATATGGTAATTATTTACTCTTTTTTTAGTTTTTTTGAAGTCGGTTTTTATTTTATTTTTAAAGTAATTTTATTATAGCATCAATGCATTCGTGTTAATGTTGTTTTTATTATTCTTAAATATTTAACGAGCGTCAATGCATTAATTTTTACGAGTATAATAGTGTAGATAATGTATACTTCCAATCATCACAAAATGTAATGTAAATTTGCAAATTCATATTACTTAGCTATCAAAACGGTATCTACTTGGAGCACTTAGCTGTATAAGACAAACTTATTGCCATTGATACCGAATATGTTACTGTAAATCAGACTGTCGTGCGCGGTTTTATGAGATGTGTATCATTGAAAAATATGTCATTCCGTTAGACGATGTCCGTAGAAATAATACAGTTGTATGTTGTTCGTAGCCATGATAACCTATCGCCCCGCAACCTCATAGCGTTCGGTAGAGACGCGGCAGGCATTATCGTGTCTAATCAGGTTCGCACGCGGCGCAGTGGCTAAATCATCCGATTATTGATTTCCGATGTCGCGGTCGTGATCGGGCGCGGGATCCAACGTTCGGCGTGACAGTGCAGCCATTGTCGGAGCCGACGGCGGCTCGCGCTCCGCGACGCGCGCGCATTCTCCGTGATTAAACGCTTGTAATTCCAACAATATCATCCCGACTGTCGGATTCAATCTGCACACGCCGAGCGGCGCTCATCTCATGTCATCTTCCTCGCGAACCGACCTAACAGCACGGACCACTTGTATGTAATAAGTCAGTTAACATTAAGACCTCGTGCCCTGGAAACGTCCAGGCTCATGTTATAAAAGAGAATAGCGAATTGCTCTCTCAGTAGATACGAATCTCCTGCAGCAATAATGTCTTGATTTATTATTTCGCTCATGTGATTTATGTTATAATTAACGAGATATCAACGCCTCGTTGATCTAGTCTAATAGAGTTAGCGGTTGGTTTGATGCAAATACCTTCAATATATCTTAACGAGAATAAGACACATTTATCTAATCTAAAGTAAGGTACTAGTCAGTAAATTATATCACAAAATGCGCTTATAATTCAAAACGATTTTACATGACCGTTGCTGAATACGTCAATCTCTATTCCTTCAAGTGATGTGCGTCTTTTTTTTAGTTAACGTATATCAGATAAAGGAGGCTGTTCGCAAATTTTTGCTCTTATTGCACACTTCGCCGCAGTGAACAATAATAGGGGAGGCAATTTCTCGCGACATGAGATCGGCGGATGGTAACGAGCAGTCCGTTGTCGTTATTAAACCCCATTGTTGTGATGCGCCGTATAAAGCCTAACGCAGCCTAGTCCCTTTCTAATGCTGCCAATAAAGCACTGAAAGTGCATTTGCAATACGATTAACTCTCTCGGGTGGTTACGCGAGTATGCACGATGTGAGTGCGACAGAATAGGGTTGACATTTCTCTTTGGTTAGATTAGGGACAGCGTACACATTTTTATACACAGAAAGTTCCGGTTCCATACCGTTTGCATACCCGACTCTTAGACAGCCACATCCATTCTACTCCAACTGCCGCTAGCGACAGGTGCTGAGTCCAAATACTAACTTGTGTAACTATTAAACTAAACTCAGTTCTGGCTAAGATAGCATTGCATTTGTTCAAATATAAACCAAAATTTTGCTTATATTAGATAAAACAAATATTTTAATCATAGCCAATTAAGCACAAATATTTGCCTCCAAATATACCACAACAACATCATAGCAACAGCTCTATTGTATGTCTAGATCTAAGTTGTGCTAGAAACATCTATATTAATTTGCAATTGTAACGAAACAATCATAAAATCTTCACTGAAAACAATATCGTTTGACCATTTGACCTTTACGATCGAGCAACCCTAGCAATCTATGTCTGAACTCTATTATCGACTGTTAATAAAACTAGGTAGCGCACGCGGCGAGTTGGCGGCTGTTGTTACTAGATGGCGTCGGCGGACGGTGGATGTGCCTGCGCATTTGCATAAGGAATTGGTTGCGCACGCTTTGGTATCGTCTCGCGGCGTATTTCTCACGCTACCCACGGCCATTGCACGCTCTCGCCATCACTGCCTCCTCTTGTCTAATGGCTGTGTCAGCACGTTGCCCCTGTTCAGACCTTTTTTATTTCCTTCCTAACCCATCACAGATATAGGCACACGAACCCCGATAGATGCATACTTCAATACAAACTCGTTTTTAACCAGTTTCCAGAAACCGTTTTGTAATATTGCCATAGATTTACTATGTTGGTACAGTAATGATGCATACCGAAATAAACAAGCGATGTTAAGTTCATAATTACACGAATCTCGAGATCGTTAAGAACTCGAAGTCGGTCGATCATTTTTCACTATTAAAAAACATGTTCGATGAAACATTCGGCGTAAGTGTCGTTAATTGCATGGTGCATTGATAACGGGTGATTTGATGCCAGCCGTGTTAATGGTGACCTCGATTGAAACTATAGGCACCACACCTAAATTGCGCATATGGTCAAACCAATTGCTATGATTACAAACAAGAAATAGCAGGTAATAAAAACAATAATGGATAAATCTTAAATGACTACCGTGTATCAAGACTTAATAAACATTGTACAGTAATACTTAAACAACTGCAAGACGTCATTTCAGACAGTAAATAAAATTGCAAGCCTTAAGGGATAAAAGACAATAGCCAAATGAATATTTCATAAGGCCATTATTTAATGATGATGCTTATAATACAGTAGTGCTATCAATTAGAAGCGAAGCGGCAGTAATTTCTTTTAGTAGATTAAACACAAAGCGAGCTTTGTCCCATGACCTTTGAGGTCAGGGTCTAAGTTATGGACGGCTGTCTTTTTGATGATTAAATAAACTTTAAGTTCTTAGCAAGTTCACGAACTAAATTTTATAGAAAAACCGATGTACAAATATTGATAGAGCTCAGTTAGCTTAGAAAACCGACACTAACTTAGTTGAGAAAAGGTATTTTGATGACCCTTATTGAGCGCTAATAGTTAGTTTAGTATTAGATTATAAAGCAAAAATAGTTCTATCTTATCTTACACACTTGCTTCTTTCGTGTCGGCACGAGCTATACGAGATCAGTTCATGCCGTGGTGAAAAGATTAGCCAGTCAGCAAGGTTGATAGCGAGGCTGACTGCCCAGCGTGCGCCGGACCAACTTAGTATCGAGGAGCCTCCTTTAATGCACCCGCTACATACTGTAATGCGTTCAATATGTAGTCGTCATACTAAAAACCGTTTATTATTACTTAAAAAAATCGAAAATCTAAACCAAAAGTAATAATTTTGGTGAAATATCTATGACTATCCGACTACCCAACTGTGTCGCAGATTTATGTTCCAGAAAACGTTGTTTATCATTCGCTTTTCACTTGCACAGTTTGCATAACCGCGGCGGTCACTATTGTAAGTAGACAGCACGCAAGACATTCTCATGTAGCGTGTTCCATGAAGTCGTCTACGACTTGCCCGTGCGCATCCAGCTCGCGGCCGCGTTAGCCGCGCACACCACTAACTTCACGAGTATGCGTAACTGACGCGACTGCCTACTCGTAATTCCCTATTGCAACGTTCCTTGTAACTGCTTCCTTTAAAACGTAAACATTCTTGACAAAATACGTTTTAAGACATTATATTAGTATGGAGTTGCATAATTTGAATTTAGTAGAACTAATTGTAATTAGTAGTGTTTTTAATACGTTGTATATCGGGAATTCTCAAATGTTAATTATAATCATTATACGATGCGCCACGCAGCTTTTATAGTCATTTGACTTCAGACGTATAATGTATGGTCTCGCAACCTCAGTAGCCAACCACAACACGCTAATGCATTATCTTGATAAACTAATTTAAATATTACAACTTCATTCTATCATGGGCAACTTAAACAACATTTCGTGCGTCAAAACAAAATTCCTGTTAATTTTTTATAGCTGTTTCGTGCAATAAACACCTAATATATTCCTATCCCTTTAATTCCGACACTGCATAAAAATTAACCAGTGATAATAAACTTTCAACATAATCCAGTACATTAAGTTATTCATGTAACAAGATTATTTATCTACGTCTCTATAATTATCTGGTGTAAACTGGTTACTTAATGACGTTGTTCTGTGGATACGTGTTACGAATCTATCATTGTAGAAATACATTTCCTTGCATTAACCAGGTTATCTCCGCGTATCAAAAGACCGTTAATGGCTTATTTGTATCATAGTATAGTGTAATCAGTTCTTTACTGTCCATTGCTGGCCACAGGCCTCCTAGTGTTTAGGACCTATTTCAGCATGCTGGCCTGTTCTGCGGGTTGGCATACTACACACGCCATAGAGAACGTTTTAGAGCCCTGTCAGGCGTGCAGCTTTCCTCGCGATGTTATCCTTCACCGTTAACGCAAGCGATAATCAAATTCTGATCCGCATTGAATTCGAAAAGTCAGAAGTACCGGCCAAGGGGCCTACTCTGAAAATCGAACTATAAATTCACGGCTGACGTATCACACGTTTTCCAACCACGAAAGTGTTTTGTATCCGACGCTCAAATCGATTTTCGCGATTTGACGTTTTGCCTTTTGTTCACCCTACTCCCACGTGTTAATTGACATCTAGTAGTTCGTTGCTTGACAATACTTTGATCGTATATGTATAAATTCGATGTTCATCGTTGTTTCGTTTCGATCCGAAACAACGACGTCCGTTTTTCGGATTAAGCCCGCTGGTTCGATCTCAAACCTTCTGCATGGAAAACAAGCGTTCAACCGCTAACCTGTCACTCGAATAAGATTCTCCTAAATTCTGGAACATACTTATAAACAATCACTAAACAACGTTGAGCTAAGTTGTACGTACGTTTAACAGTTATGAAGGATAATAAACAGGAATTATTAACTTAGCAGTGTTTTAAAATTAATATGTATATAAAGTCAGATTTATAAGCTTAGGTACCTTAATTAGTAGGTACCTAAGTTAAATATATCCTTACTAATATCACAAATGCGAAAGTAACTCTGTCTATCTGTTTGTTATCTCATCATGATTAAACTACTGAACCGATTTTGATTAAATTTGGCACAGAGATAGTCTGGAACCCAAAAAAGGACAGGCTTTAATCCCGAAAAAGCGGAATACGCAATAAATGACAACCACGGGGACGAAGCCGCGGGCGTCCTCTAGTGTTCTATAAAGACTTATATATCTTATACGAGTCTACGTAGTCGGCAGGACTCACGGCCAGTATCATCTAAGGCATTGAGAGTAAAACAGGAGAGGAAAAAAGTATTTTCTCGCACTAGGTATACCACGTGACCGATTAAGGTAAATGGTATGTTAATTCATGATTATGATGCAGTCTGTTCTATACAAGGTATTAACTGCGATGGTTGAAATCTGACTTTGTTTTTATAACATGATAGCGTAAATTGTAAGCGTGCACGAACCTCCACGCACGACCTACAACTGAATCGGATACTTTAAATATAAGGGTACAGTCTGTTGCAGTACTGGTAGACTCGTTTGAAAAGTCCGGGCAATTTGATTTTTTGAATACAATTGCAATGTCAAATGGTTTGATAAATAAAAAGTTCTGACAATAGGTGAAAAGTCGGACGTGTCCTGACAAATCCAGACGTATGGTAACCCTAAGTACCTTGATTCTGTTAGTACCAATCTAATAAATTCCCTATTAATTGCTCAGCACACCTTCCCTCGCCCTGCCACACACGTAATAATAACAGATTTCACCATCGTACTCAACTTGTTTAGTAATTTCACGAAAAAGCACATCAGCTTATCCGGTCAATTCAAAAGTTGGCTGGTCTCTAGATTGCAAAATCTATTTTGTTTTCTGTGAATAGTGAACTAATAAGGAAATATCATTCTTCATTCTCCGATCCATTTGCAAGATCCGGCAGGAAATTGTTTTAGTCTCGTACTTCAAAAAATATAAATACAGTTATATCTGATTGGTTCTCAGGCTCCCACACTACACAGCAATCCTTGTTAGATCCAATATTATGGTAAAGTGCAGTAAAATTCATGTGCTGACTTATCGTCAAATATAATTGTTCTCCTTTATAGAGTGGTTCTTTGTGACAAATAAATTGTTCTATTTTAGAGACATCCATCGAAGTAGTTCTCTATTCAGGCTACCGTAGTTTACTTGGACGAACGAGCTTCTCCTTGTAGTATCACCTTCATGATCGTCATCTTCACCGACTGGCCATTTTTATACTTTATACTTTTTTATTGATGACAGATGGGATTTCGAATGGGGACTTGACTTTGGATTTTTTTACACCATGGTGATGTTTTTGATACGATATATTTTCTATTTATTTTACACATGGACGTATAATTGATAAATGTTATAAACTGAAATAAGAAGCTTATCAAGTTTAATAAAAAGCATTTGTGGAATTTCTCCGTGTTTCCCTTGTTATTATTAACAGCTGTGGCATGATCCAACTGGAAAGCCAGACAAAGAAGCTGTGCCCGTCGGTAACCCCTTCTCCCTTCTTTTCACTTCGTCTCCTGCCCTACCTACACTTGAGAGATCGGCGATCGGACCTGCTGTCGTCTACGTCTACTACTATGATTATGACTAAATGCTACAGCCGGTCTGTTTGCTGCCGCCGGTTTCCATCAGATGGCTGTGTGGGCCATCGACGAACGCTGGGAATACAAGAAGGACCTCGCTGACTACTGCAAGGGACGTAAAGCTATGCTGACTCTTACTCGTATAAGCACTTTATTATTGATGTTATGTATTAGGTATTGAATGCTCTACACATTTTTTACAACTGGTGTAGCAGACGTGCTCTCAGGAGATCCTGGGGCCGTCTGTTACATTACATCCTTCACTGCCTTGAAAATAAAAAATAAGTTAGCACTGGTAATAGTAGTGCCCTTCACCTGTCTGGATTACTCGGACCGGAATATAGGTTTACTTTACCGTGGTCAGAGTTGTTGTGTGATGTCTAGAATAGCCAAATGTTGTGCTGTTCCCACTTGCGGCTCATGATCAATACCTAATTAGTAATACGTCAGAAAAAGCGGACACATACCGGAAGCCAACACAAAAAAGTGACAAGTGTCAAACGACTGCTCATTGCTGTAACTGCTAGTTTTTACCGTACTTAATAGATGCATTGAATCATGTCTTGTTAGGGTTCTCTACCTGAATGGTAACGGAACCCTTATGGTGAGACTCCGGTGTCTGTCTGTCCGTTTGTCTATATGTCATGACTTTTACTCAGTGACTACTATATCTATTAATATTAATATATCTATTGGGATGCATGAAAAGAGCCTCCACGAGTAACGAAACTTCAGTACGTCCGGCGCACCCTGGGCAGTCAGCCTCGCTTCTCCTCCCCATCCTTGCTGACTGGCTAATCTTTTCACCACGGCTTGAGTTATTTTTGTATACATGTGCCGACACGATAGAAAAAGACTATATCTGTTGACTTGAAAGTTGGCATAATTGCAAAAGTCACTTGCCCGCACCTATTCCTGGTGAAAGAATTTAACTTTTTTTATTAAAGTTTAATATTAAATATTTTAACAACTCGAAAAATAACCTTTTTTTTCGAAAACAGTTTCTAGTCACCTTAGTTTTTGATTTCCTCCGAAAATGTGCGAATAAATCCCCTTATCTCAGAACTCTGCAAGCCAAACGACCGGAAATAATATATCGTGATCATAGAAAGTCTGATATTACAGGGATATAATACCAAGATTCAGTCACTTACAGTTTTCTAAGAAAAAAAACATTATCTTTTTAAATTATGTTGTAGTACGAGGGTTCTCGGTGTGCGAATCTGATTCGCACTTGACAGGTGTATTTTTTTATATGCTCCGGTGTGAACAATTTATCAAAAGCTTTTTATTTAGCTTGCTTTGTTGTCTGTCTGCTATAAGTCTTGCAAGTTAATCTTGAGCCAGGTGCTCTTTTCCGCGCCGGCTGAAATTTTGCGTACACATGTAGTTCTGGTGACAATATTTACTGCTTAGTTGTTTTTTTTTCATTTTTTACCTACTAAAAAGTAAAAAACAAAACTATACATATTGAACAAAAATTAATAAATATTAGTCCAGCAATGGAACCAAATAGCTAATATAAACAAATAAATGCATTAAGGAAATCGATTTATTTATTTCTTGATCAAACTTGTGCAGTACTGCATTTTAATACCTAATGCTTACAACGCATATTTTAATACAAATTAAAATATGCATTGCGTGATGCAGTGAACGACGCGGTCGGAGTCGGACGGACAACCGGAAAGCCGAGTCGTCAAGTCAGTTCATATCACTAACAAAAAGTAGAGTTTCCCATGTCCATTAGCAGAGCTTTACCCATCCTTACAATTTACACATATTTATTTATATTGAAAGTATCTTGTTAGTTCCTGCAACTGACAATGATAACATGTTGTATACTCAAGTAATAAAAAGTTTAGATAAAGAAAGGTAAGGTTAAAAAAAAAATTTACGGCAAATTCATTGAGTGTGCTTTGCTGAAAAGTGGGACAGTAAACAGGCAAGAAAACAAAATCGTTGAGTTATAGTATCTGTTTCTCCATAAAATAAAATTCTTCAAAATAAATCTCCAATTCTATAGTAACTAGTAACAACTACTTTCCTTATTGCAGTATAAATCATAACACAAAGCATTACATTTACAAGTAACATTCTCCATTCAGTGTCTTGCCTTCGTATAAGAATGAAAAAGCTTCTTTTTGGTCGTACAGGTACACCTGTTGCATCCTAAACGAGCTTGGTATCGGTCTTGCTCTCGTGCCTTACCGGGAGAATCTGAACTTTACACGACTGGGTCCCCGAGGAACATGGGTTGCGCTTTAAGATATGTACGAGAATTCCTTTCTGGTTTAATATTCAGTTATTGTATCTCTAGCCTACGCAGTGCATATCCTTTTCCCTCAATTAAGTCTTACAATACTCTGACGAGCTACCAATTATGTTTTTCTTTAATTCCCACATCGGCTTGGGAATAATTCGTTAATAACCATTTTCGTGCTTAATAACCTAACATTATATTTTTCTGCAAACCTTATAAAGCGTTATCTCGGTATATAAAATAAGAAAATAATGCAGCGTTTACTGTAGGGTTATTGACCAGTAACCTAACGTTTTTTGCTGTATCTTTTACGACTTATTTAGCATTTTTTGTGTGTATCAAATAATTAATAACGAAACATTTGCATATAAACGCCGTATTAATAGAAAAGATAACTATTTGAAATGATAAGTCCAGAGGCAGTGTGGAGCTACGATGGAATGATTAATGACAAGCTTCCTCTTCCTTAATAACACATAGAATCTGGTAAAAACATGCCGCTATACGTCAGAAGAAGCTGGGCTCCATTAGTAAAGTGAACACTTTAGTTATAATAACAATTCTTTATATTAAAGTATTTCTTGCGTAACACTATAATTTACCAGAGATTTGCCATTTAGTTGGCTTTTTATTTTATTTTACATACTGTGTGATTTATTAGTTCAGCTTATTCTGTCCGTAGATAATTAAAATGTTAATGAGCCGTATTGCAGTAACAGGTTTAATTTATTGCATATCTATTTAGCACTAACGTATTTTATACATGTTGACAACATGTTGGACGCAGTGGCTAAGCAATAGGGTATTTGACTGAAAAAGTCTAATAAGTCCGTCAGTTAGATTATCAAAAAATATTTGACCAGTATTTTTTTCTTTTGTTACGTATTGACGAAGATACGACACTTTTGAAATTGGCAAAACGTCACAAGCAAGTACAATTTTTACTTGCTTCTGACTTCACAAGCCCCCACTCTCGAGTTTTATGCGTTTTTTCTTTCCAAATATTCATAGATTTAACAAAAGAAAAAATACGGGTCCATTATTTTTCAAAACTCTAACTGGCGGACTAATTAGATTTGCAATTTATTGATGCTGTCAACATGATTGTCTTCCGCGCTAAGGGTCGTGGGTACGATACCCGCTCGGAACAAATATTTGTGTGGCCTACAGATAGTTCCGGGTCTGGGTGTTTGTGCATGTGAAGATTTGTGTCTGTAAACGCACTCACGATTCAAGATAAATACTAGTGTGGTACAAAAATTTTATGAAAAGAAAAATTAAAGTTACGTAGCACTTTGCTACGAAGTTGATAGAGCACTAAAAAAGTAAACTAGTACCTAAAAACTTAAAATATCTGGCTTATAGAAACTTTATATTTGACAGAACAAGAATTTTGAACAATTTCAAATAGAATTAAAGAAATTATTACAAGGGAAACGGATCATATTTAATTGTTCAATATGAGAGAGCCGAGCAGATACTCTCAGGGCGTCTGCAACACCAGAAACCAGAAGCTTAATTTTTGTAGTCGCTGAAATAATTAATAAAATTTTCCTCATCTTGATCGGTAGGCGCGTAAGCATGACATTCGCGTATCGGAAGTGTGAGGAAGCGGGCTTGGTGCCGGCGCGGGCGGTGGCGGGCGCACATAGCGCCTAGCGCCTAGCGGTGCTTGCAGACGCGATGGCATCGCGGTCGTGCGCCACCGCTCACGGCAGCCGCCGGCGCTCGCGTCGCCGTGACTTATGGCCCCCGCGCGAACCTCGATCGTCCGATTGAATAATAATATCCGATTCCCGTGCACCGAATTTATGTTAGGAAGTAACCAGTGTCCCGTATCGACGAGCGCATCGGGCGCGCCTCGCCCGCCCGCAATTTCCAGCCGCTTGTCCTTAGGCGCTGATGTACCAGCCGATACTTGATAAATAAATTTTCGTGGAGGACTGTTCCCGCTGGACGTCGGCACTACGTACCCTTGAGTCCCGCCCCGTACCCACATCTAAACGCCTAACTGTCAGCCAACATCACGTCTCTTACTATTATGATTACAATAAATTTCAATTTTCACTTCCTCTTCGTTGCTACAATGTAATATACAGAACACGAATGTTATCCTTTATGCAATATTGTCGCTGTAATATATAAAAGCTGTGGTCAGGAATATACATATCGGCGACCACACGCAAAGCTTTCAACAGGGCGTTATAACTTTCCGTGGTGTCTTAACAGGCGAGTTAAGAATTAATCCTACGTGGAGGACGGCTAACAGCAACCAGTGTACTATTAACAAGATACTGCGATCACTTCATAATGCTGCATACGGTAATTATGGCTGTACTTACCAAGACCGTTCATGTAGCGGTCTATAGAGGAGCCAGTGGAATTTTACGGGTGGATATAAATCATATTCCGTTGAATTTAGAACTGTCGATTCATCGGTTGCACAGAAAATTGAAAAACATAATTATCATAAACACTCAATTTTATTTTGACAATAATGTTTTCATACAGTACTGACGTAAGTTGTCAAATTTATAAACAAGGAAATCGTGACTACAATACTGATATTGTACTTGGTAGGCTTCGTCGGCAATCAAGACCCTGTCATCAGTAAACCGCAAAAAGTTGTCTTCACACTTGATAATGTTACCAAAATTAGTTACATTAAGTGCTAAGCTCGTCATTTGGCCACTTACTAAATTACTCAAAGTTCAATGGTCTACGAAATTTGTTGTAAATTATGGGTTCACACACCTAATGTTTTCACTTCGGCGAGTAATCGTGACCGCAGTATAACTACCACTAGATCGATGCATGTAGGAATTTGGTTGATTTGTACCGTTACATATTACTTGCCATCTCTATCCCAGTCCTAACCTGTCATTATGACTAGTTGTTTTATAATTTAATATTTTCTAAAGTCACGCAGTATGTCGGCCTCATTATGTAATTCTAAGCCATAACATTCGCTCGCAATCATATCCACGTACTAAACATAATTCCTGATCAGAAGAGGATAAAAAAGATAACTCGACCGTCTGTCTATACGTCCATACAGTCCTCGCACAAATAAAAAAGTTAAATAAGAGCCATATTTCATGTAGTCATCGAACGGTCATATACCAAAAGCAGACTATCTAATTCGACGAAAAAAGCTCGATTATTATGTGTAATGCGCCTTAGATTATAGACCTCGAGCAAATTATATTAGCAACATTGATGGTATTGTTCGCGAATGTGCATCATGAGTCAAATACCTCGAACACTGCCTACGTCGACTCTCTTGTACTGTTTCGGTATATATACATATGTAGGTGCTTTTTCAGCACGCAATGCACGCTATACTTTAAATATTATCAAATTACCCGTACAATACATGGTCATTATGTACTAACGGTTGTGTCAATTAATGTGATTAAATCGAGCAAGTGATCGCGGTCGATCACGTAGCGCCGCGCTCCCGTGTGTATTGTTCGTTTAGATGCAATGTTGTCATCGTCGCGTTCCGGTTCTATTACAGTCTTCTCTGCCATTCGTAATTCTATTACGAATAAATAAAACATTCAGAAATACTATATGCAAAAAACCTGTTATCATAATATAAACGAAAACGGTAGCTAACGGTTTTCATAGCCGTGTATCCTCTACGGTAAACTACCATGGAATTGAAACCCCTTTAATACTTTTTTGTTACCAGCGACCTTCATAATATCATCACGTCCGACAGTCGGTCTTGTCGACCGACTGTCCTACTATCTTAGTTTACGAAATTAAAGTTTTTGATAAAGAAAAAAAAGAAGAAAATCGAATATAAATTGCGGTGAACAGGTGCATAGACGATATCTTTAGAAAGATGTTGTTGCAATATTTGTTACTTAGTTACAATAGAACTATTTTGCAAACTAGAAAATCTTGAATGCATTATTTATAAACTTTAAAATATACCAGCATTTGCTTTGCTACGAAAACTTTCAGGTGTAAATATACTTATTATAAAAAAAAAACATTTACTAAGCGACAACAACAGCACAAATTATAGTTTTTTTAAACAATCTATTTTATTTTCTTATTTTTAAAACTCCAAAAATAATTTACCCCTTAATGTCTTCAAAACGCACCCTTAAAGCCTAAGCACGCAACGACGTTTCTAAATACAATTTCCTGCAATTGCTCAAAGAATTTCCGAGCAAACTGGGGTCCAAATTGGTTGATCGTGCTCCATAATTTGCGAAAGTTATGGACATGGACAATCATGCCTCAATGCCGCGCCTGAAGCTTCTCCTGTTGCTTTCCCGATAATTATAATTACACTCCGTGATGACATCGTTCTCATCAATCTTTTGGCATCTACTTTAACGGAAGCCAATAAAATTCTTGAGATGAATAACTCCACAGATATTGCAACGAAATCAACACGAACATAGTTTATTTTTTTATTTGATCTTTTTCGATGTCGATAATAATGGTCAAAGTAACGTTATTTACAAAAATGGTGTGAAAATATTCTTAAATGAATTCCTCGTCAATTGTATTATAATTATTGCAGATAGGTTTAGGTTTAGTAAAGACAAATTACACTATGCCCATTACCGATTTAATTTTCGATAAAATTATATAACAATACTGCATTCTCTTTTTATGATTTGATTTGTTAAACATTTATCATGTATATTAATTACGAAACGTGAAGCACCTATGTTTTAAGGAAACCGTCATCGAGAAAATAAAATGATGGACGCAGGATAGTAAAGTATTAAGCGAGCGTAAGCGAGAATTGTACACAGATATTTTGTCGGAAATTGCGAGATAAAATATGTAGGCACTTGGCTACTTAAGCCAATATTAACAACTATACAAACATTTTAATAATCATAATTTCACTATAGGTAGGTAGCGGACTTCTATTTACTAATATTAAAGATAAATCCTCGCTACATCTCACGCCGCTTCTTCTAAGGAAGCGTTAGCGCTGGTGTTAATTAAAGTCAGCACCATACTGCAAGGCCAACAACGCCCAGCACGCAGCTAGCAGCTAGCCGTATAATTATCGACTTTCGGACCATTTCGCTAATACACAATCGTACAAATGCTTGTTTACGACACAACACGCCCACTTAAGATTCTTTGACTGCAAACGCATACTGTGAAACGTTGAATTGTCACTTTACGACCGATTGTTCTTCGACAGAGAGCCGCAGGCCACTCGATGTTATTGGGATGAATTCACCACTCACTCGTTCAACGATAAGTGCTAACTTATTATTTAAAGATTGGAAATTGATTTTTAAGAATATATTCCTCCCATATAACGTTTATCTGCAACATTAATTTATAACAGCAGATTTCACATAAAGGATCGCAAGATCTTACCATAACTGTTAATCTTTTGCAATGAATATCTTTTCTATCGACGGCAAATATTCAAGCGCGTCGGAATCCGTAGACTTCGGTTGATGCCCATTTAGCCGGTGCGGTCATTGTATGTGATCCTGGTATCATGAGGCTATCGTAGAAACATTAGCATTATCAAAAGGGCCGCGGGCGTCATGGTCATATCGGCGGCGACACGCGACGGTCGCGGAAGCGCCGCGTGAAGGCAAAGGCCCCGACGGACGAGCGGCGATAACTCAACTCAACATACCTGAAATACAATCGTGTGGATACTATGCCGCGGAGCCGCGGAGGCGTGGGCCCGCTTTTACTATATGTTCCTTTTGTTTCCTGTTTTCTTACAAATATTCTCGTGTATTTATACATACCTATATGTATAGCTGCCTGATAAGTAGATAGAATTACTGCAGTTATGAATAAAATAATATTTCTAAAACACGTGATAGCAGAACACATGGAGTCCTCGTTTGCGCTGGGTTGACTATAACGAGCAGCAGTGGTTGAACAAAAGTTAAAACACAGGACAATACACTCGTCTACCGTCTTTAATCCCAACGTCTCGTTCTTGATAGAATATAAATCGCAATAAGATAATATGAAAAATGCATTCCCATGTTTATTCAGTACCCATGCGCATTCGCAATACTCTACTGCGCGTAGAGTCGGCGGGCACTAATTTTTCAACGTCAGTCACTTTGTTGACGTAGAATAAGTTACTACTTAAGGTCGTTGTAGAACCTTGTCAGTTACTGAACGATTCTAAGGCGCTTTAATTGTTTAGAAATATACCCGTAAAACCGTATAGCTTTATACCAAAAAAAGTTTCATCCGTAAACTCATACCTATCAAAGTAAAAGGCTAGTTTTTAAGTATTGAATAGTTTGGGTCATGAAAAAAACGGTTTACATCAAATTATTCTATTTCAAATGTGACCTCATAAGTTATAACTCACGTAAAAGAAAGATTGGCTAGTCATATTATGCAATAGTCCTTCATTTGCTACTTTCAAAATTTCCAAATTTTCAACTCTTATTGCGCCGGTTGACTCTTATTTTACTTGCACAAACTTTTTAGTAAGGTTCATAAATAAATAGGTAAGTATGGTATGGACTAGTTCTTCGTGTGCTACTTTGAAGTTTCCAACCACTCAGTGCAAATGAATAAATTATAATGCATCGTGACATAAGTCGACGATGTTTGTCGATGACGCGCGTCACTTGTCAGGGGGCGTAGCGCGGAAGCGGCGCGGACCGGCACACGCGCCGTTACCGTCAACGGCCATTAAACGACCACTCTTAATTATCAACAGTTACCGCACACCGCATTGATACCACTCGGCCGCATCGCGAAACACCGCACCGTAACTGACGAACCACCCTCGAGCGAGCGATGCTATATGCACCGGTTATCTATCACGTTAAGCTAATTATCACGACCGCGGTTATCATCTTTGAACGTTTTGCCGACTTAAATTAAGTAGATCTCGTTTCAGAAACTGTAATCTGTTATGTAAAACGTCTCTTTCAGATACCGTAAACCCTCTATAAAGTTGCAGAAAATCTTACTAAATAAAATTTGTAAGAATCGTAAAGTGGTCCTGTGGTTGCGTATTCCAGTAAGTGTTTTCATATTTGTTTTTTTATTAATATTGCGTTAGTTGAAACTGGCCGCGAAGAGGTACGCGCGCCCCGCCGCTTGATCTCCCACATGATAGGAGGTGCGCAGGCGCCGGATGGTGCGATAGCGTCGCGTTAACCCTGCCGCCGCGCGCCGACACCCGCGCCCGAGTGTTCTCTAATTACAAACACTATCTCAGCACTGAGGATGTGCACGCTGTACGAATACCCGCGTATTGTCTGCACTCCGACCGAGTCCTTCCGGTGAACTTGTCCACGATCTTAATCTGTATCCCAGGCCCAGACGTATACTTAACAGATAACCACACCTAACTGTTACGATTTATAGTCAAATTTAAATCAAACTACTAGTAACAAAAAGAGACAGACTGTACACAAAAAAATGTAGACTGCCTCTATGATCTGCCCTCGTTACTTCCTTACAATTTATCCTCGTAGCATTTCACTGATATAGAGTTGTTACAATTTAATCACAACCTCAAAGGAACCTAATTTCGAAGTTGATTAGAAGTTGAGAGAGTTGGTACACTTTGTACTTGGTACGTTATAACGCGGGACGTAATTAGGCGAGTGCGTGTAGACTTTAGTCTGACTGGACCACCCAAGCAGACGGCCTTTGGTGTCGACCGACTTCGCTTGTGTTGCTGTCAGCCCTTGTGCTTGATCAAACAATCTATAAATAACAGAAATCTAGAAGACTATCTGACGTCTTACTACTTCAAGGAAAACAATAACGAATAAAATGTAGACTTATTTGAGAAGTTGGACATTAATATATTACGAACATTATTAAAGTTTCATATTTCAATTTTATGTTTTATATTAACTATGATGAATATATTTAGGCTACCAAAAAGATGTAAACTTATAGATTACAGTTATAAATTCCGAATACACAAGCAGGTCTATTCATTGTGCGCGACAAAAACTATGATAAATTACTGACGTGATCCTGAATAGTTCCTCGACGTCCAAACTTAATAGACTAGTCTTAATAAACAAATATTATCGATATTTTGTTCTATATTATTATCGAGTCAACTATTGTCTAGTACCGAAATTAATCATTATAAGTACCAGTTTTTGTATGTGAGTCCTGATTAACTCAATTCAAAAGATCTATAGCGTTATGCACGGACACATAACGGTAGTTAATTCCTCTTAGAACAAACTAACATCACAGTAAGTTTCAAATTACCTAGACAGGTATTAATTTCGTTTGAAGAAGTCGAATAAAAAATATTTTTACACAGCACCATACAGTTATCGGGTATGTTTCAATACATATTTTCGTATCAGAAATAATCGAAGACAAAAATGTCTGGCGGAGTCTATTTACAATTTTTTGTTTAGTTCCGGCGCGTGACCGATTGGTCAAACATCATTGTGTCCAGTTTCACGCTCCTTGTCTCTTGACAAATGATGTTTTTACTTTAGCATTCTAGATAGATATTCCTCATTTTTTCTTAGTACATAAAAACGGTATTATAATGATCTGTTTTTATTATATATATGATTGAATTTTCCACGTATCTACATGGTAACATGGCTAACCACAGGGGTACTTGACTTTCACATACATTGCATAGTTGACGCGTTCATTCACTGACTATTCATGTCTTCAAACAATTATATAGCACTTTAACGTCTTTCTTCCCACGATTGTATCGTCGGAGCGAACCAAGTTTGCAGATTTATGTTTACCTACACAGGCACACGCAGAAAGGTGTCGCACAACTTAACCCTATACATACTAAATTATAGCCCGTGGTGGCACTCGTTTGAGTTGTAACAAGGTGAAGCAGCTTCTCCCATAACAATTAAAATATATTTATAGTAACAAACCAAAATAAAACACATGACTTATTTAAAATAGTTCCTTTCATCAACACAGATACAACTTTTATATTAAACTTGGCTAACTTTAAGCAAATATTTAAACGTACTAAACAACTCTTCTGACATGTTTACTTAAATAAGTTAAGTGCTAATAATTTCAAATAACGAAATGTGAATCGTGTCCACTGTATAAACCTGTTCCTAGTAAAAGAGAAATATAGGAATGTAATAATTTTTGAGCATCAAACTGTCATATATACTAATACCGACGTACTAATATAAATACCATCATAATATTTATTGTCAATATATTAGAGACTTATCATGAAGGCGTTTTGCATTTATTTGTTCAATTTTAAAAGACCTTCGTAAAGCAACGACCATAAAACCTACCCTGTAGCGTTGAATATTTTCTCAGGGACATAAAAACATCAAGATACTTTATATTAACGGCATTCTTTATACGGAGTTTGAATTTGACCAAAACAAAGACATTTAGTTTACGGTCGGCCGATTTTTCGCATGTGCTTATACCTGTATTATGTATCTACCTACATCCTCAGTATAAATACGTATGTGTGACACACTCGTACAGGTGCGAATTTTGGTATGTCGCTCGCCCTGCCACGGTTCCCAGTTCCGCACCGTTAATTTGATATACGGAGGCAGATGGCCTCTCGCCGATAGCACTCGACTCATGCTCCTTCCGCGCTTTACCGCGAAACCCAAACTTTAGGTGCCACCTCAAGAAACAGGCGACATACTGTTTTCACACAACCTTACCAAAAACAAATAAAAGTATTTCTTACAAGGTACATTTTAAGAATAAATTAAAAGACTTGTCCGCCAACACTAACGCAGACTTAAATAAAGATGTCTAGGTGTAGAATACGGTAAAAAATAATTGAAAAGAGAGGTTTGCTCCAACTCAATCATGGAGCAAAACCTAGAGATAATAGGTTTTGTGTCATAAAGATACGGTAGCAGTTAACTACAAAAGAAACTGACCAACTTTAATATCAAATATAAAATATGCCCCACAAAAAAAACTGCTACTCGTAATTATAACTTGGACTCCAAAACAGTATGAAAGTCAGGTGCGGGGTTGTGAGTTAATTTGCATTTTGATCCAGTAACGGGTTGTGAGATAACGCTTTAATGCTCGAGATCTCTCCTCGGATCAACTATCCCACATGTCTCGGTGCCGTTCATCAACAACTTCTTTTGAACTCTACAAACAAACCGTATACGGTTGCAAGATTACAATGTTGAATACGAATGTTGTCATACTAACCTACAACTTTTTGATTTTTTATCTTAGTCAAGTTCTCACCAGGTCAGCGATTCTTGAAAGAGTAATTAAGAACCGTAATGAAATTGTTACGTTACAAATTGGTATGTATCATTCGGTATTTTAGTGGATTGGTAATTATACTTTAAAACGCCAGGAAATAGTCAATCAGTGTTCTGTTATTCCGGGTACAAGAAGTCAAAGACCGTTCGTATAAAGAAGTTATAAGATGCGAGCAACGTAAGGCACATTAGACACGGCATGCATGTGATGATAGTTGTGGTATCGAAATTCGCTTCGGCTGCTCCCTTCGAGCAGAGCGTTCAGCCGTTCTGTGTATTTCGTTCATATTTTTCCTTGTCATATTTTAATGATGTTCGTCTACTGTAACTAAGAGACTTCAAGCGCGCAAAAGTTATTAATGTTTAGAGTGCGAGTGCTGAGCATTGGCATGAACGTGAACTGATTTAGGTTTCATTCACCCCGCGTTACGCTAGCTGGGCGCCTGGACTGCGCATTGTCTCACACGGCGCACAAAATGCGAATGATCCTTTGTTCGTTACACTTTACCTACAGTGTAACCCAAACCAATAGCGGAACACTTAGCGCCCACCTCTAAACGTAACATTCACGCGTCCGAGCTCACGCTCGAGAGCCATTCCTGACTTAACGATATTTACTCTGAAATAACAATACGTGTACTGTTCTGACATTGATAGCTCTCGAACTGATATGTACTGTATTCTCGCGGTATAATGCATTTAATGGTCCTGCGGTACTGAAGAAAATGATGTGTTATTTCCGGTTCTTCACCATTAGATAAATACATGTAAAAAACAAACCGGACAAACTTTCACTCGGCAGGGGAAACGCCTAATTTGCAGTACATATTTTTATCCCAATTGTTACTTTCTCGTAACTAACCTGCAATTTAATGGATAAAAGATTTAAATTACTTGTGCACGAAACTTTACCAAACACTCGTGGTTTATCGTTTTTCTTCATACACACTTTCAATCATCGATCTCCACCGATTACTGTAATTGTAATAATGCATAAAATTTGCTTTTACTAGTGCGTGTTAGGAACGCACGCACTTGTTCAAGATTTCAGAGTAGAAAGCCTTCTCTTCACTTACTCTTTACCTATTGTTTATTGTTATTGTACAATAGATACCTCAAATGCTTTTAACGGCTGTTTGGTATTAGATAGACCGTAGGTCGTGAGCTTTTAATAGTGCAGTAAGAGATATAGAAAGTAAGCTGCATTTGGGACTCGAGATATCCTTTGTGGGATTGTCAAGGCTTTTTTTTACTCGTCTATTATCTTCAATTCAGAACAACTTTTTTATATCGCTGCACATTGCTGGATAGAGTTCTAAAGAAAGAAATAATGCTCATTGGCACCACGCCGGGCAAGTAGGGTCTATGCAAAGCACAAATTTTAACAGAAGTTTAATTTTCTGCTCATAACGATGGTTTTAATCAATTCAAATTATAGTCTTGTTGCGAATAATAACACGACACCTTATAAACAGCCTGGAAAATTACTCTACTTTGTGACATAAGATTGATTAATAGCGGTACCTACATATGCTAGTAATCAAGATTGAACATCATCCATCAATATCGCAGAGTGCAGTCATTAAAGTGAATCATCACTGTCCTTGTTATTTATAGGGCCCTTAACCAATGTCCAATATTTTTTCATCAAAGCAATTATACTTTGTTGTAAAAGCCTTTAAGCTTTACAAGTCTTGATATAATCTGTTCCAAACGACGTGGATAACATGTTAAGTCTCTAATACGTATAATCAAACTATTTGGAGCTATTACATTAAGAATTCATTTATAATGTTATGACTGCTAACACACGTAATAGTCTCGAGATACGCATCAATTATATCACAGTACATAATTTTATTAACGTCAGAACAGTGTTGGGAAAATATTATTATATCCGTTTATAAAAAGGTGTCTAATTGGTGCAATAAAATAAAAACTAACAAAAAAGGTAGATTTATATCTTCCGTTATCTTAACACCTCTAATGTCGTACAAGTTCGAAGCTAAGTTCATAGCTCTAGTGATTTAGCGTCTAACGTCGGATGTGTATCAATTACTTCCAAGTTATCGTGAAATATAATCAGTTATAATGGCGGAACAAAATTGGCAGTTGAGAGGCTGGCTAACATATAAATAGAAATACTTTAGTAAATTGTGTTGGGATGCCGAGTACTTCTCTGCAACCTGTTACACTACCTGTACCAACATTGGTCAAATTATCGCTCTTTTGCGAAAACAGTCTTCTTCCCTCGAGTCGGTACGAGCTATATGAGAATAACTTATGCGAGAACAGTTAATTCGTTACTTTATCATAATTCCGGCTAATGTATACTGTAATAAAAATGTAAAGGAAATTCAATTTTAAATGTTGAAAGGCAGACGCCGTTTTCTTCCGGCAATAGAAGTTATCTAGTCCACCTAACACCCCTTCCCATAGACCAGACATTTTTCACCACATTTTGCAATAGTCTTGCACCCACCTGGGACGGTCCATGACTGTACTCCAATAGTGCAGCCGTGGATAGCCCCCGGTTGGTTCCCCACCCCATTTTAGATTAAAGTTCTCAAAGGGGCCTCTGCGCGTTGGACCTGTGTCCCCGTGTATGCCTTCCAAAGGACCGGACATCTTCCGCAAGGAAGATGAGCCGTGACTGAAAAGAGATGTAAAGGAAAAAACACATTGGAAATGTACTATGAAAACCGGCCACATTAGTGAGTTTATTGGTAATAGTGGTAATAGCGAGCGTGTATGACAAAATGCATGAATGTGGAAGAGGCAAAATGACTATGTAAGGATCGTAGCACGCGGCGTTCCGTAGTTTCTGCTAACCCTCATGGAAAGAAGAAAAGGCATGTAGGTAAAAACCTTTTACGTGGGCAGAGCCGCGGGCACAGTTAGTAAGCAATATATTATCATCAATTATCACTTAATTGAAAGATTACTGTTTATATTACTAAACAAACATAGATCATTAGATTTCTTTAGTAAATTAACATTAACACGAAGTACCTTAATCACTTGCTGTTAAACATTCACATAATAACAAACTCCAAATGAAATTACCATAAAACAAATGCTGTAAGATATTTTGTTCCGTTTTCATTATAGCCATTACTGTTAGCAGTAACACTATTGTCAAAAAGTTCACATATTATAATGAAGCTTAATAAAAACGTCTCAACATTTGAACCTTAATACGTTAAGTGTATTAACACGGCTAATAGCAAAGACAATTGCAAGTTGCTCTATCAATTACTTACTCACACGATCCCGCCCGATATCGCCATTATAACAACATTAGAGATGGTTCGGTCACGCCATAGAGGCATTACTACCATCTGTAACACGGTCACATCGTTTCTTGACCGCCCAATTTTGGTTTTACTGCACACTTTTATAGTTTCTTAGCAATTTTTACATGAGCGTGCGAAAACAAGTTCCAACGATTCGGTTGTGGATTTCCGATTTATCGAGTTACGACATTCACTGTATCCGTAATTGAATTCACCGTTTTCAATCAAAAAAATCTGGGTGCCTTATGAAATGCAAGACAAAGTGATTAGACACAATTTGCGTCCCAATTCTTGTAACATGAATCGACGTCATGCAAATAATATTTGGCTAGACACGCTAGTGTGTAACAGCATCTAATTTGTGATATTATTTGGTCTTAGCTGTAACCTAGGCCTTTTCCTGCTTTCTAATGGGGCAATTATTGTAATGACAAAATTAAGGGGTTATATTTGAATGTGGTTCGCTTCTAATGCTTGCGATATAAGACGAATTAACATTTTCATGTGGTAGGGTCACGACCCAGCGCTCCCACACATAAATCGGCGGTGGATGTCGCGTCGTGCGCGCACCGCGCTGCCGCCGTTACGAGCGCATAGCGTCGCCGCGCCGCCGCACCGCGGCTACCGGACCTGCGTTGTTTCGTGTTGGCTATGTAATTAATATTACCAACCTGTTTTGCTATCGCTTCTCAAAAATTCTAACAATTAGTCTAATCGACCAAGAATTATCCCTGGTCCATGATTACATCACTCCAATGTTCTCTAAATTAAAACATTCCGAATGCTAATATTACAGCTTTATAACTCCAAACAAATACCTAAATCCACATCTCTTCTACAGTTATAAATATACTACAAATACATTCAAGTGTTTAAATTTTGCATGTAGCTTTGACACTTATATCCATTACATTCAATTATGAACAAAGTCATAAATAAACTTACAGTTATTTTCAAACAAATACAAATATCGACAGAGAGCAGTAAGAAGCGGTATTTATATTATGTTGTTGTGGTCTCGAAACTAAGGTTAGAAACATATCTTTTCAATTAGACGCGCGAAATGTTAACGACCAATGACAACTGCGAGTGTTCTTATGTACTTTCCATTGACATTAGCGCATGTTAAAAACACTTCCTCGTTGTAGCTCATCACTAACGCTTAACTAGCTTTTTCCTTGGATCCCCTAGCGCTAAAGACATTTCGTGAAAAGGAATATGGTATTTTTTTCTTAATGAACGGTGATGTTAATGTAGACATTACACATATCATATCAGAGGGCACGGAATTGCCCCCGCCAACGTCGACCAGGCACGGCCGTACACCCTTTTCTCGAAACAACTCAAAGCACTTTTAAGCCCCTTATATATTTGTAACAGGTGAGTGCGAAAGCCTGAATAAAGCCAAGTATCGCGACTCTTTTGCCGTAAACAGTTCTGAGATCTAATGTAGAGCCAAGTCCGGCATTTCATTTCATTTACATATTTTTTTTCAACTTGGCACAATCGCAGCGTAATATCCTTACCTACCTTATTATTTTTTTCAACAAATCTGTACCACGGTAAACAAGAACTCTAGTATGTCCTTATTATGCGTGATTGCAATGTCCGAAAAATATCTTTATAAATGAAAAGCCAGACTTGGCTCTGTAATTTTGATTTTAAAAAGTGTTACGACAAAAAAGTCCCGAGACTTGGCTTTTTTTACATGAATGTTTTTGGTGAGATATATTGTTCTGATATAAACAACAAAAGTTATCTTCTAATATCGGCTTATAAACAAACCGACGGGAAACCCAATAAAGCAGACAGGCAGACACCGCGATTCGCAACGTGGAAGAGAAGATAAATTAACTAATCAACTGGTTTTGCGTTGATAGTGAGCGGCAGCCGCGGTTGTGACAAATAGGTGTGTACCTCATACGTACAGTTGGCAACGGTCCACCACACGGTACACCACATATTTCGTTAATTGATTAACTGTACCCCGTTGTAGTCAACGGCACACTTAGGTACATATTTAATCATCCATAAATTGATTTATGCGAACACTTTATAAATTGACACACCTCTCATTACATTAATTTTCATTCCGTAATTTAGCAAAACGATAAAACACGCCGTTAAAACAGATATTGATTACAATAATTTACATTTTCTATAATAAAATATACGGTTTATTATCGCCCGCTGCCAATTTATATCCTTCTATAGAATGTGTCAACTATAGAATGGAACCCTATAAATAATAATCATAATTGCGAATCAACAAAATTGAACTGAATTTTGATTACCTGTCTCTTACTTATTTATGAACTACAATTATAACTTTTATGAAAATTAACTCGTTGTGTTAATTAGCAGAAGTAATTCGAAACAGTTTACTTCATACCTAACGGTATAAGGTCCAAGTAAATCAGTTCAACTGTAAATAAATTTCCCATTAATATGAAGTTATTAGCGTTAAGATTAAGATTGCAGAGATTAAGAGTTCGTACAATAAAGTAAAATCGGTTAATGTCCACATTAAAATCAACGTATTTGTACATTTAGTACATCTACCTAATGTTAATAAATTATATGTCTTTGTGCTCTTTCAATTAACAACATAGTTTGAAATTAATTCTTCAACCATGGAATCGACTATTATAACGATTTAGGTTTACGATTAGTTGTAAATTATAAACAATTCGACGACAAGTTTGGAGCAGTGGCTGAGCGATTGGCTACTGCAGTGCAATTCTGTAAGAATCTCACCTCGATCGCGACTATCAATTAGACACTTGTCGTGACACAGCGTGGATAACAAAACTACGCGTTATTGATTATACTGTCGATTATCTATGTGTTATTTTCTTCTATTATCCATACTGTGACATTATGGATATCGAGTTAACCGTCGATATTGAGGTGGGTTTCTTACAGAATGACACTACAGTGCTCCGTATCGTGGGTTCGATTCTCGCACAATACAAATATTTGTATGGCCTACAGACAGTTGTTCTGGGTCTGGGCGTATGTGCATATGAACATTTGTGACTGAAAACGCACCCACGAGACATCGCAAAGCAAAGAACCGTTTTAAAAAATTACTAATTTTCTTTTATTACTCGAACAGTACAACACAACTTTAGCTAGCTCAGGTCAATTAATGAAGAATCTAACTAAACACTTAGACGGCAGTTTGAAATATTACGTGATTAATATACTCGCCTAAAGCGTGAATTCTGTTATTAGCTTCTAAATTGTTATTAATCTCCTGGCGTGGCTAATGACTCTTAAATTGCCGCAAATACGTATTATTTGATAGAAAGATAAATAAAACGTGTTACCGGAGTGTGTCAGGTAACTAAATGGAACATGATACTTTACAAAAACTAACTAAGATTTATTAGCTTGCTTCGAATAGATGATAACAATCGATACTAACGCGAGACAATCACGCACCAATCAACAAATAGTGTGAGAATAAGTTAATGGGGATGAGATCAGGCACTGTATCTAACATTTTGCCGAACATTCTAATTGAACATATAACGTGTCACAGAAATGCGTGGTCATATTTAAGCGGATTGTTTGGACTCTCATTCAGAGCAATATTGACAGTTGAAATTAAAAAAATCGTCCAAAAATGTTTCGATACTCCATACGAATTGACCCGATCAGTTTAATGACATAAGAATGCATAGTCAAAAATATCAATGACCGCTTTTTTTGTGTTGTCAAGTGTTTCTCTAAGCTTCTATAAGAGTCCAAACAACCTTCTTAAGTATGACCACGCATTTCTGATACACGTTGTATTAGCAAAATTGTTTTATGAAGAATTACCAAAAACCCTCAAGCACGTGTATCTACATATATTTCTAACCAGAAACCTTACACCTAATATTTAATTTTAAACGTATTACTTCAAAAATTACGGACTTTCATACAAACTTTAATACCCTATTTCACTCCCTTAAATGGGTATAATAGGTGAATGGCTTTGGAAAAGTTTTTTTTTTTTTTGCTTTGAATGACATTGATATAGGTATCTATAGATACCTACTCAATCGAAACTCAAATCATATGCAGGTGTGTATGATTTTAATTTTAATATTTTATTTATTTCAAAATTTTTGTTAATTATTTATTTTGTATGAAAGTTTACTTCAAATTAGTAATATTTATTGATAATTAATTTCATAAAAGGCAATTTAAAAAAAACTTTGCCATGGGGTTCTACTCCGTTAAAAAAAGTCATCCAGTATAGATAGAAGACTTAAGAATTATAAAATGAATACTGGTACATTCGCATTTAGAAACAAGACACAGAGATTCTAAAATAGATACTTAGAAAATTGTTTTTATTTCTCTTCTTTTAACCGCTAGTAAACTCCCACACGGGTTCCTAATTATCCCATGTCGAATTGGTGAAATACTTGTGAGCGCTTATTGAACATCGTTATAAACATTACTACCAAAACATTTTAAATCCTATCCTTATATCCGTAAAGTTCAAATTGTCATAAAAACATTTCAGCTAGTTATAAATTATTGCACCAAGTGTTCATTGAAATACGTATGCTTTGCTAACGTTTAATAAAAAATATATCATTCTTTTAAATTGTTATAATTACATACCTTAACTTTAATTGTTCGTACGCATTGATATAGCGTTTCTTTTATTTTTATTAAGAATCTGTTTGAAGAGATTTAACCACGCCTTGATTATGCTATAATCAAATTTTCATATTAATATAACTTCAAATGTATCTACCTGTATAAAAATATAATTAATTCTGTGTACGGTTCATTTATGAGCGTTTTAACAATGAAAATAATTACATGCTCGGCATGAATTTTTTCAAAAATATTATTGTACTGATCTCGTTAATCTAAATTCGATGCATACCCGGTACCCTTTATTGTCCTGTACTCCTTTAATATCAGCAATTAAAATACTTTCTTGAATACCCATAAATAATGTAGAGACATGACATGTAAAGCTGGTAGCTTTGCGCGCACGCACACCTTAGGAAATGCTAATTTAGTCCTTTCTAGAAAGATGTTAAAGTAAATGTAAACAAAAATAAAGACAAAAGAAAATTAGTAATAGTTTTCTATGCACGTTAATTTTAGTTTATTTTATACAAAATATAATTACCATATGCATAAACTTAAATTTTGCAGTATTCTGTACTACTGTACTGTAGCTTGGAATGTCGTTAATTGGACAATTTTTGTATTATAACTTTCGTGATACACATTCATATATGTATATGATAAGTTAAGGTTTACTCTCGTGCATTTTTCGGGATTACCTGACTAGTTTCGGACAACACGGAGCTCTTAATCATGAGCTAAACACACGGCGAGGTCACAAGTCAAACTCACTATTCGAAACTAGTCGGGCAACCCCGAAAAATGCACGTGAGTAAACCGAAACTAATCATAAACATTAATTGAACTAGTTCAAAAATGAGTACATATATTTCTTTCCTAAAATTACCCAATCTATATCTGAGAGGCGCAGTTTAAAGCGCTAGTAATTGCTACGAGCAGCCTTATGGCGAGAGCAATATAATGCGCTATACTTTTGATAACCATAAATTAATACACCTCAAAATGTCTATTGAGGCACAGCAATTGCTACGTGCAACAGCTACCTTATGGCAAGAACAATATAATGCCCCATACTTTTTTTGATAATAATGTATCAGTAGAACTCGAAATAAGATTTGTTTGTCGAGTCGTCAAAATATCTTCATGACCTAAACGAAACATTTCTCAGGAGCACGTTGACCGCCACAGTTCTGTTATATTTCATTAAAGGCTATTCTTTCGTGCTGCTATGCAAATTAACAGGCATCCACGTAATTACACCGTAGGATAACAATCAACATTGTCTTACTCAAATACGAAATTACCGTGAAATTAATTTAAAACATTTTATATTTTCATTACTAACTTTGCTCAATTACTTAAGTTTCTTTGATATCAACGTCCCATATTAGCTTGCTGATTCAGCAGAATGAGAACCATAATTTAATACAAACATTTCATAGAAATAGATTTTATTTACAAACCTGCTTATTATATTTTCACATAACTGTTTATGTGTTCTGGTATTTGTCAAATTAGAGCAATTATACTGAATGGATTCTTTGGTTAAACAACAGTCTACCCAAAATGCTAGTACATGCTTCGAGTAAATGGTTGTTTAAGAATAGAATTAATATTTAATAATAGAGGTTGGTCGCGGCTTCGCACGCGTGGGTTCGTTTATCGCGTCACCCACTTTTTTCAGGATAATAGTAGTCCATGTCCTTCTCCGGGTTCCAGAGTATCTCTGTACCAACATTTCATCAAAATCGGTGCTGTTCACCGACATTGTTCTCTGGTTAAACAACCGTTTAATCGAAAAATGTACTGGAGCTTAAGTAGCTAGTTGTTTAACTGGAGAATTAATGTTCATAAACATCAGCCCTAGTTTTGTTTGATTTAAAGCTTTTACTCTAATTTAAATTGCGAAATATCCAAATGCTGACATCATAAAGCAACACTCATAGTATCCTTATCACATAGCAAAGGAAATAGATATAACTCGCACACCTAGTTACTCAGCTCTGTAAATAACTAATGGCAGCGCCCCCTCGGCGACTACTACTTGATTGCATCTGTTGTCGCTCTTCATATCGCGTACACTGCTGTGATTTAACAACCACCTGTCGTGGTTTATGTCCTCCGATAGCCGCACACGAGGAAGTACGTGGAACTAGAAACGAGGCGTGACATATACTACCTACCTTTATTCGCACTATCTCAACAAATATTCCACCGCATATTATTCAGCTCGCATTTTTGCCAGTTTCCTAAAAGATGCTAATACGATGAGATAAAAAAGATTATCTTCAAACGGACGCTGTAAACCGGCGCCATCATGTTTCTCATAATAAACAAGCGGAGATTCTTTTTGCAACATACATTACCGTTTCCGTGATGGTCCATTTTGACACTGATAATCTTTTTGATATCATAAACTAAGCCTCTTTATAAGGTACTCTGATTGCATTGTGAGAATTTTAATGTCGACATGAATGAAACCGACGACGCAGATTTTTTCTATGTTATCTCTTATTTGGTGAACTCGTTTAGGTATCAACAGGAGATAAGTCGCGTATTCAGAAGCTAAATGTGGATACTTTATAAATGGATTTAGCCGTGTAGCCAAAGTAATAAGTTGTGTATTTCTGTGCAACGCACCGCAGCTGGAATCACTAATGAGAGCGCAATTCAAATCAACTGATTTATAAGGAGTAAGTTATTTCGCCGGCTGCGCGTACAATATTTACTTATGTTCTAACGGCCACATAGATATTGTAGTCCATTATTGCGATAAGTATAATGTATACCAGATATGCCTTTAAATTTCAGCTGTAATAAATCATACTATTATTCTTTGTCATTTATTCCCAACGAAATAATGTAATACGACTGATCCAATTTTCTTTATAATTGCACTCTGATGGGGTTTGGCAGAAGCTAATTACCAAACAACTTCGGTCGGAAATTACATTTCTTTCGTCAGTAAAGTCCATTAAATTTTATATTGGATACAACTTTTATAGTGAGTAATATTGAATTGTGAGTATTGGGAGGTCTACTGGCTCGGAATGTACTACGTCTGCTTATATTAGCTCGTTAAGATTCAGAGAGCCTTGTCCGGATGATATCGCTTAACCCCCTCAATTAGTGTGCCCTGACTATCGCGTGGCAATAACCCGAAACAGCATATAAGCTCCTCGCACTCGTGACGCGACGAACGAACCAAATGAGTGTACTCTTAATTAGCCGTTATACTATAAATTTTAAAAGCGATGATAAGGTCCCGTTGCGCGCTCTCCGGGAACACTACCCGGCTAATGGTGCCTTGAGAATTAAATTTAATTAATTCCTCCTCGCCAAACGTGCTTACTGCATCGAATTTGGCTAGGAAATGAATGTCCCGGAAAGAAGGAAAGAGAAAGGAGAAGTGCATCCACCTCTGAATAACTTAGGGTTGTCAACTCAGCCAAGTTATAATCCGGAAGTGAGGTAATAACGACGTATTTCTAAAATTGTATTAATAATAATTATGAGCTTAGTTTTAGTGTAGGATATTTTAAAAGAGAAATGTCTTAAATCTAAACTCCAGTATAACGAATTGACTTCGACTTTGAATTCGACCGCTGCCGACATAAATGATGCACATAACCTTAACCACACATGATAATAGTACTTATCGGTATGATTGCTTTTAAATTTGTATTTATCGAGGTCCGCCGGGGTCAATTACTCCTCGTAATATCAGTAAAGTCCTTTATTACCAACATTATCTTTTTTCAGCGTATCATACCGTTTTAAATATTTTATAATGATATCTAAATTTGCAGAACGTGCTGCAATTTATGTCCTCAAAATTAATGGTGGCGTAATAACAGTAAGAACGCTAATGACTTAACATGTTATCGCTATCTCGAGAGGGCAGTGGATTCTTGGGTATTGTGGCAGAACTATTTCAATTACTAAGCAACGTAGTTCTTAGGCGGGCGGAAAAACGTGTGCCCTACCGTCCGCGTCCGCTGTGTTTAATTTACATGGCCGTGTGGCGGACGAGTGCAGAGCGTTGTTAGCCGCACTATGCGTCTCTCGCCTTTGTTTATGTTACTGTTTACTGTACATAAATGGAATGAAACTTGTCGACTGTGCCGTCCGATAACGGAGCGTTTTGTCTGTAATTAAGAACGGCAAGAGCGGGTCAGCCGTCCACTCGAGCATTACCACAAAGTTATGGAGACATTTTGAGCGTGTCCAGATTGTTTAACTACAAGCCTGTCATGTTTAGAATGAACTTGTGTTATAAATCTGCCATAACGTCATGATTCCAGTGAGATTGTTTGTTAATTGTAGGTAATACATTATTCTCTAATGAACCGGGTACGGAGTTACAACTCGCAGCACCTACATTATGGAAGTCCACGGCATATTGTTGTTGTAAACCAGTACCAATATTATTATTATGCACACAATTATTGTGTTAAACTATTGCTTAGCTTTTATAAAGTAATGTTTGATAGAGCTTTTTAATTCTAGTAGTATTAAAGTTTTTGTATTTATTGAAACTGCTTATAGTTAATCATCGTCTTGTGGTGATATAAGCACGTTGTATAAACATTTATGTAGAATAGAGTAAATTTTACTGCATTATTTTTAGTACATGGGTACTAAAAACTGGTATTCAGCCGCATCTTGTTAGACTGGAAGCTAACCCCTACATAGTTGGGAAGGCTATCCAGAACAGGTACTAAAAACAAATTTGTAAACACATTGTATTATTCAAAACGCATTACACTATTCAACATTATCGTAAACTCGGAGAGTCGTTTACAAACTGTGACATTCAAGCAATTAATAGGCACTTTAGATGCAAATAGGCCTCAACGATTTCCTTCGTGAGACATCGATTTGGTGCAGTGCTAAGTGAAACTGTGTGAAGAGATCACGATGCTATAAACAGAAGACAATAATCGTTGTTCGTGGCGCGCCGGGAGCCACAGCCACGTGTAAACCCTTGTCGAAGTCGGCCGGTAGCTTGACAGCAGCACCATTTGCATTTTATTACACTACTCGCCTCCTACATCACTGGTTACTTACCGATATTTTTATTGTGTACAATATTTTTATCTTATTTATCGTATAATACTATCTACTTTGAATTTCACTATGCATTTACGTACGCTTGAATGGAAATGACTATATTTTTGTGATTCTAGTCGCATAAACATGTGTAAAACTCTTTATTAATGGATATACATACTCATGACTTGTTATTAATTTGTTACAGCATACACTGACAGGTCACAGTGGTAAAGTAATGGCAGCCAAATTCCTCGGGGAGCCAACTAAGGTCATCACGGGAAGCCATGACCGAACACTCAAAATATGGGACCTTAGAAGTAAAATGTGTAAGTATGTACCAACCCATTTGCTTTATAGGACCGTCTTGTTTATTGGAAACGATTTTAATAACAAAATAGTGTTCTCTGTTACTACAGAGAGAAATATATTGCACAATAATTCATAATATTCTATTGTATGGAAACCCTTCTCGCGGTCATCTTTTATAACCGAGACAAGTACTAACAGCTCAGATCCAGACCCACAGCATAACGATAATATACAACCTAACATAAAGATGAAGGAAAAATTATGATTTATGAACAGTTTTTAAAGCATGGTATTGTAGCTAGCTGATGTGATACTAAAACCTATTAATGGTATCTAGTTAGTGTAGATGAGCAGATAGCAGGAATAAAATGGTAGAGGGTAAGTAAGCAAAAATGGAATAACACCTAATATGGAAAAACAATTAATTTTAATTATTAATCCATTTTTTATTTCTTCACTTGGTCGCGTTTGACCCTCGTCGCACCTGATGATAAGCGCAGACAGGGTCGAGGCTCACACGAATCCAAGTAACAGAGATATAGAGGGATTCCCCTATACCCATCTGATTCTGACATACACATGACGGAACACAGTAAACTGCTTGGCGCCGGACTTTAATGTGAGGCTGGTAGCTAGCCAGGCGGACCGTAAAGATCCTACCACCAAGCAATATTAGGTATACTATACCGTATTTGCTTACTTTCCTGTACTAGCCGAACAAAAGCAAGACAAGTTTGCGTTGCAAATATGGTTGCCATACATGCCACTCATTTGAGGAAAATTTTTCAATAGATGTTTTTCAGTTCTTTCAGTAGTTGTAGTACAAATATTTTAGGACCTTAATTCGGTATGTAAAGTAAACGTTAAACTATGCTGATTCCAAAACCATTTCGAGGTTTTAGTTTGGTAAACCATATTTTGCAATTTTTAGCTCTTAAAAATATAAGATGGTGTTTATTTTAGCAAAAATGCATGAATTCACTTGACATCTATTTGACCTCTCTTCCTAGTTCGTGACGTATCACGAAATAGTTACGAATAGTCGTTGTTGTTTGTTTGTATATAAAACGTCATTTATGGTATAAATACTTTTACTTTTTCTGTACTTGGCGTAGACAAAGAATTGGTTTCTTTGTCTATCGTACCCGGCAAAGGAATTGAACTCTTACTCCTATCGCGTGACGTCATCACTAGAAAAACTTTTAAAATATATTAAAAAATAACTACCGCGTAGAAAACAAAAATATTCAAATTAGTTTCTTAAAATAGCCTAATATTAAATAAAAAAATAAAAATACCAAAAAACTTTACGTACCGAATTGGGCGGAAGGTCTTTCGGATCAAAACACAATAGCACTGTAGAGGTAGAACTTGTAAGATGGTTCACTGGCGTTTTGCGGTTTAATGGAACCTGCTCTATCTAAACGCAGTGTTCCGAGAAGTCATGCGGGATCGACTCGCCAATGCATTTACGATCATTCAAGGTGCAGAAAGATTTAAAATAAAAGTATTTATTACCCATAATATAAAACGATGCTAATTCTAACGCTACTGCGTGGCAACAGAGCATTTATATAGATATAAGAAAAGCACAATAAAATCAACGCGCTTGGTATACAAGCAATAATTAAATATATAGCTGCGGATTAATGCTACCTGACAGCAAAGTGGATAACAACTGCGGTTTGTAATGTCCGCGTCGACGGTGTGAAAATTAAAAGATAAAGGAAAAAGACAAATGTAACTAAAATTATATAAAATTAAAGAACAGGGAAGCACAAGCTATGTTCAGATAGTCGCGCGATTGCGCGTTTATACTGTTCATATAGTTAAGGTAAGCCGCTTGTCAACAACACTGTGTCGTGCGATGGTGTATTGAAAATACGCGAGTGTTGTAACCGCGTGAACCGAGAGATATTTTAAATCATAGTAATTAAATTCTAGAACTTTAATTCTAGCTATAATAATAAGCATAGCACAATCAGCCCATTACCCGCCAGCAACGCTCTAAGCCGAGGTCCGAGTCCCACTAGGGGTCGCCCTTAGTGCTGTTGTTGCTAGTAGTCGTGATGTTAGTGTAGTATAAATAGTTAGCTTAGGTTAAGTATTTTACTTCCCCTCCATTGGGTGTAGTATAAGTATTCTTATTCTTTATTGAACACAAGAAAATTACAGTAACAAAATTACAATTTAGTGAAGTCATGTACAAAGGCGAGCTTAACTCAAAAATGAGTTTTCTACCAACAAACCTTTGAGTGATAGAGAGAGATTGATAGTGAGTGTGGCTGAGGGCAAACTCCAGTGTACAACTGTCTATTTAAATCTACTTATTTATGCTATAAAATATAATATATACCTAAATAAATGTATAAGAAGAATAAATATATAAACTATATAATATACCTACATAAATAATATAATGTTATCGATAATTCAGAGAGGAAATGCTCCCTAATAATTAAGTAGTTAGCTTAAGTATTTTATTTCCCCTCCATTGGGTATAATATAAGTAGTTAGATTAGGTTAACTATTTTACTCGTCTAGTGCCGCAGTTAAAGAATAGCTCTACCCCATCTCTTCCCGTGGGTGTCGTAAAAGGCGACTAAGGGATTCTCCAGAGGATGGGCAGCAGCGTTCTCTGAGTACTTTAACAACCATACTGACATCGCCAACCCGCCTGCCAAGCGTGGTGATTACGGCAACCCCCCCCCCCTCCTGTTATGTCCAGCAGTGGACGCTTTTCGGCTGGATGATGATGAAGTATTTTACTTCCCCCCCCCCCCCCCCCCCCAATTGAGTGTCGTATAAGTAGTTAGCTGAGGTTAAGTATTTTACTTCCCCTCCATCGGGTGGAGACCATTCAGGTCTCGCCAATAATTGCCCGGTTACGTAGAATCGACCCGCAAGGAACAACGAAAACAGTACAAAAGAAAACATATTAATAATTATCTCCCATTACTATCTGAATGCTGGGTACGGACCTCTTCTCAGACCTAGAGGGGCCTTAGTCCACCACGCTGGCCTGGGCCTGGCCTGTCTACTCCCTAATCATGAAGTCCGTGGTTTCGGCCTTAGTTACGAGCGTTTCCTACTCCCTATCACCTACGAACAACGATTATTTCGGGGCTCGAACTAAGAATGAATGACAACACGATTTGACAGTTGTCCCTACTACCGATGTGTTTTTGCCCGTCCGAAAAGTTGAACTTGACACTTGTTTTGTTCAGTCCTACGTTTCGGACTACTTTCGGACGGGCGACTAATTTCGTTAACAGACTTTGGGAGTAGGCCACCTGGTACGGGTTGGCGAACATAGAGAGCTATACGCCTACAAAACCTAAGAAAATTAAGAAACGTAGAAATCGTAGCTTGTAATACTCGATTGTCTTTTCCTAACTGCCGTTACAGAGATTAAAGATAATATTCATAGTGAAACATTTAATCTAACTAACCTGTGAAAGTACTAAGGATTATCTTGAATTCCAACTGAGAAACTCTTCCTATTTTACCGTCTGTTAAAAATTTGCATTTTATCTAAAGAGCGGCAATGCATTTATTTGATACGTTCGTGTAATTTATCTGGCAACCATTTGTTTTCTCTTGAGCTTGTGAACGAACACTAAGTGGTGTTTAGAGGCTTTAGCGCTGTTTTACTTAACATTTGTGATTAGTCTCTGCTAACTTCAAGAGGACCTTAGCGTGTAAACGTTTTGCCATTTTGAAAATATTCAATTGTTTTCAAATGCAACATAGATTTAGCTTTTGCTTTGACTTACGATGAACTTGCTTCCTGCGATGGTCAAGCTATAACTTATATGCTAGTCTCGATAACTTATTGCCTACACACGATGTGTATCATACACAAGTGCGGGTGTTCTCAAGCTATAAAATGTCTGGAAACCAGTCCTCATAAACATAATACAATTATTGTATCTTGATCGATAGCACCATTTATAACTTATATTGTACAATTAAGAGCCGTGGAAGCTAGGATTTCTAAGAACCGATGAAAATCTAACCAGGACGTGTAACGCAATAACACATTTTAGTGCATCCTTTTTCCTATCCTTGTTCCATGTTGGAACTAATTAAAGCGTAACTTATTTATGACATCACTAGCCACCATTTATCACCGTTTTATGGTTATCGTATTTAAATATAGTAAAACAAAAACTAGACACGTACCGCGAAGGCCGGTTTGAGGTGGCGCAGAAAAAGAGTACATGAAGGAATTTGGGGGATGGCCTTTGCTCAGCAGTGGGACAGATTAGGCAGACATAAAAATAAATTTAAAAAACAATATCCCGGAAGTGTCTATGAGAAATTATACTTACATTTTTTTTACTTTAAACCATATTATTTTAGACAACAAAGATGTAGCAAAAACGTACTATGAATGTTTCATATTTAATTATTCCGTGATTTAACATAACTTGTACTAATACGACATAATTTATACGCCTCGTAAATCTAAGTTTTCGAATTTGTTCTAATTATGCGACCATTTAAGTGATCCATCGCTCAATTCAAAAGTGTCAATGATGTTGTAATAGCTCCTGTGTGGACACCCCTCTCCGCGCAGTCGTATTTCCGATGATAACAAATTCTATTAAATAATCAGTATACAATGAAGACGCAAGCAATTGGTCTACCTTATTGTTGCTCATAACCAATCAACTGCTCACGAGTTGATTCTCGATCAAGTGTGAATAACGCCGGCGTCCCGTGGCGCCTACACACCGGTCCAATTTATTGTATCAATAAATATATTTATTCCAATCACACTATGTAATATTAGGACTTGTATCGTCATAGATAAACATCAGATATCGATAAGAATTGACAGATTGTTTAATATTTTTTAATGAGCATATTATGAAACATGACTGTGATAACTGAATGTTAATTAATTATATTATGTAAAAGACACAACAATATAATCATTCAGGGGTGATTCTATCATTACAGTTTTAGCTAATATCGGTATGTCAGGATTGCGAGCAAGGTAAACACAGTAAATAAAACCAACATAGACTCTCCACCACTGAGAGTACTTGTATTTGGGTTAATATTAGTAACATAAACTAGATCACAATATATTACTTTACACAATTATTACAAGATCATAAAATAAGGACAAGCTAGTCAGATATAAAAGGTCAGACTTCGTCAGCTGATCAACACGGAATGCTCTCGCTTCGTCGAATGACCACCGCCTTTATAACCTCGGGTGGGCCGATCCATATCGACGGCTACCCTCTCTTGTCAACATTGCCCAGTGCTACCCGCTATCGATAACACGGCCCTCCTGCAAAACACACGTCCTCGTGTGTTGGTGGTTGGTGGTTGACGCACCATCAACCCCCATCGTCAAGATTGTACATCAAGGCCTAACTTCAGTGACACCTTCGGACCTTAAACAGAAACAAATAATACAGTACACATCTCGGCCACACCTGATCACTCATCTTTGACCTCGTCATGTTACTCATGTCTTTGACCAAAGTAACATGAAGAGCATCCAAAGAATGTTTGTATCGATTAGAGCTTGTTATCCCATCGACGGCCAACAAGCTCATCACCCGTGGCTTAAACTAGTTGATATTCATTCAGTATCAACCTAGTTCTATATTCGTTCATAACTTCTCGTATGAAAATCTTACAAACATCCACACATTAGATTTCCAACATTTTCACAATAAAATACTATCTCAGATGCCTATTAGACAGTTCTACTTTGGTTAAACATCAAATTATAGTTATTCAATCAATCATAATAGGTACATAAACACACAATCTCATCATACACAAATTCATAAAATCATTCAAATACATTTACAATATTTTTCAGGGCTAAATAATTATATCATTATAGTTTTTCACAAATTCATAATACATAAACACTTAAAATATTTCTTGGTTAAATATTTCAACGATTCACAAAGCCATAATACATAAACACTTAAAATATTTCATTCGTAAAAATCTCATAATTATTCACAAAATCAGAACATAATATCTCAATAATTTACAAACTCATAGTACATTAACACTTAAAATATTCCATGATTATATATCTCAATTATTCACAATTCATTGTACCAGCATATAAACACTTCAAACTCATAGTACGTTAAACACTTAAAATATTTCAAGATTAAATATGACATTATTCATAAACTCATAGTACATAACAACGATTAAAATAATTCACGATTCATTATCTCATTATTATTCACAAAATCCTACATTCTTAAATATCTCAATTCTTCACAAAATCAGAAAACAAACATCCTAAATGTTTCATGGTTAAATATCTTCAAATCTTTAATCATTATTCACAGTATCATAGTACATAATTATAACCACTTAAAATATTATCTCAATTATTCCCAAAATCATAATACTTAAGTATCAACCTTTAAAACTTTTCAGGATCAAAATAATATCTCAATTATTCACAAACTCATATTACAAAACTGACATGATGTTGTAAACATAATATTTCTATAATGCGCTAATAATACAACCTTTTTACAACAATACAATACATATTATACACTTCTTTAACGAAAATAAGTCAAATTATTTCTTATTTAAAAATGAATTTGACATTTAACGGAAGCCGTCATAATAATTATCGTCAATAATAAATACAATTTCCTGTTTTCGTCTACAAAAATACATTTTAAACCATGTAATAATAACAAACTACTTTTTAATTTCAATAAACTATTTTGTACCATTCTACAACAAGAATTATAACAAAACGAATAAAAAACAAATATCAATATTTTCAAAACTTTTTCAAAACATTAATTCAAAACAGAATCTCATTTTCACTGCATTTTCATTTATCAATAATTAGCATCACCCGCCTTGGATTTAGCCAACTCATTTGGCATCACCCGCCTGGGATCCTGCTTTATCAACATGGCATCACCCGCCTTGGATCTAGCCATATCATGGCATATCCCGCCTTGGTTCCAGCCCTATAACAATTGCTTCGCCACGTTAGAGTTTCAGTTTTCCCCAGGCGAAGCCTTTGGCCAACCCCGGCTGGCCAAACCGGGCGGTGCCAAAGATCAACCCTGGTTGCATCTCACCACAAACTCTAATACGACTTGCAATGTATTTTCCTACACGAATAAATACAGATGCCGTATTTATTTTCCACGAATAAATACAGATACCATCATATTTATTTTATACGAATAAACACAGATATCATCTCATTTATTTTACACGGATAAATACAGATAACATCTCTTTTATTTTACATGAATAAGCAAAGATATCGTTGAATATTTATTTTACACGAATAAATAACCTCTCAAATTATATTTCCTTCATCAAACTTCTTTCACACATAATAAAATGGTTGCGACTCACCGGATTTATCACATTTTGTCGTTCTCACACTTCTCACCATTGTAATATCAATAATCAAGTTTTTGTCAGTCCGTCTATAGGGGATTTAATTTATCAAAATATTTACATGTGGGTATACAATCATAATGTGGACTGGTTTTTTCTTGTTCCACTTCTGATGTAAAAGACACAACAATATAATCATTCAGGGGTGATTCTATCATTACAGTTTTAGCTAATATCGGTATGTCAGGATTGCGAGCAAGGTAAACACAGTAAATAAAACCAACATAGACTCTCCACCACTGAGAGTACTTGTATTTGGGTTAATATTAGTAACATAAACTAGATCACAATATATTACTTTACACAATTATTACAAGATCATAAAATAAGGACAAGCTAGTCAGATATAAAAGGTCAGACTTCGTCAGCTGATCAACACGGAATGCTCTCGCTTCGTCGAATGACCACCGCCTTTATAACCTCGGGTGGGCCGATCCATATCGACGGCTACCCTCTCTTGTCAACATTGCCCAGTGCTACCCGCTATCGATAACAATTATAATTACTATACGCTGTTAGATTGTAAAGTTACAAGCATTTTATCGTTTTATTTATATTACTGGCTTTTACCCGCAGCTTTGCTTGCGTGAAATTTTAAACCCTCATTAAGCCCTTTTTTTCCGTGTAGTTTTAAAATCCAAATCGTTCGTCTTTTATTATAAAATTTACTTTGAAGAGTGTTTGCGCCAAATATCAATTTAGGAACCCCATGGGATAAGGATTTTTATACAAACGTTAACAACCCATTTCATCCCTTTAGGGGTGGAATTTCCAAAAACCTTCTACTAAATTATTACAGGTACCTACTGCCAAAATTTGAAGTTTCTAATCCGAGCGGTTTAGGTGTTTATAAATTATGAAGTTAAGACCAAGGTTACAACCGATTCTCATCTTAAAGTATACATTATCTAGTCGATGTCAAGAATCGTTGACGTAGTTCTACGTCAATGTCAAGAATACTATAATTTATTACTGCTTTATTTAATGATAATTGCATAACTTTGAATAGTATTTCAATTCTCTCGTGTCGGCACGATCTATATGAGAATAGATCATGCCGTGGTGAAAAGATTAGCCAGTCAGCAAGATCGGTAGCGGGGCTAACCGCCCAGTATCGTCCCTCGTTATTTTAATTTCAATTGAGGACTACGACAGGGATAGTCAATGTTATTTATTTAATTACCAATTAAAATAATTAAAGATAGTAATAGAAGACGAGTGCTGCGAGTTTATGATGCACTAGTTAATGAATTTCAACAACCGATTCACCTGGGTTTTCTTACCTCTCTTTGAAATAATGTTATATCATATTTGGTGATATGGTGTAATGTAGAAATCTCAATAAATATATCAATGATCTAAATTTTCCATCCCCCCATCCTATCTTTTGAAATTGACAGTCTTGGTTATCCCATATAGGCACGGGCTAGAATATAAAATTTCGTCACCGCATACTGGGAATAGACACGTGTTGTAAAATTCAACAAAACCCAGCACGCTTGGTGATAGGATCTATACAGTCTGCCTGGGTACCACCCTCACAATTAAGTCCGGCGCCAAGCAGTTTACTGTTTTCCGTCGTGTGTATGTGAGAGCCAAAAGGGTATATGCAAGGTTAGTCAGAAAGGGGGTACTAATCCGAAAGGGTGTTAAAGTACACATAATAATGAATAACTTTTGTTCTACAATTTTTCCCAAAAGTCAATAATTTAAGAGAAAAAGTTGTTCAAAAATCTCAAAAAAAAATCTCTAAAATCTATCTATCCCCAGTTATGATCAGCTGTGTTTACATTTTAGGTCATATTTGGGGTCATGAATTAGAAGCACCATTTTCTGAATTTGTAACTAAAGCAGGGATGAAGAATTTTTTTGAAAAAACTAAAATAAAATCATTTTACTAGGAAAAAAAAATTCGAATTTTGAAATTTTAACACTTTCTTTCAAACAGTCATCTGCGATACTATAAGTGGGCTTCGGATTAGTACCCCCTTTCCGACTAACCTTGTATAGAGGAATACCTCTTTTTCTCTGTCACTTAGATTCGTGTGCTACATCTTAGACCCTACGTCTACGCCTTAGCCTACGCTTACCAATAGGTGCGACTAGGGTTAAATGTGACCAAGTCGGATCAAATAATAAAAAGAAAAATTTGGTCAAGATGTTTCGAACTTGCCAAAAGGTATTGATGTTATTGTGACACTCGTCAATATGAGTGAAAAATTCAAGGTCCCGATATAATTTATATTCACTTAATAGGACATTCATGGGAAATGACATAGTGGTCTATTCGTATTCGACCACATTACAGATACCTGCATAAAGGCATATCATAGGCATTGTTGTGCATCGATCTGTAAATCTCTTCACAGAGAGATGCGACGCGGTGCGGTTAGCCGCAATCAAGTGAAGACTACGTGTACTCGTACTTTTTCTGCACCATGAATATATCCAAATAAGTTATCGTCAAACTTTTTTTTTGTAAGGATAAATATAACTTGTCGCAGTTCATTGCATTTTTTGCTCGTTTTAATTATTCTGTTTACTTATCTATAAAGTTAATTATAGATTTTAATTACCTATTGAGTGATACAATTTATCAAAGGATCTTTTTTGGGATATGTGTGGTACCATAAAGCTTGCTACGACTCAATGAATTGCTACGAGATTCTCGTAACACTTTTCATAATTACCCAATTTAGGCTGGTGTTCACCAAGATAAACAATGTTGTAAATAATCGTTTAAAATTATAGTACATTTTTCAAGTAAATGGTTGTTTAACCAGAAAATAAATGTTGGTTATAACACCAGCCTTGTTCACTTAATAATACAGTAACGCATTATTATTTAGTCATTATCAGCCCTTTTACGTTTTGTACAGAATTGCTATCTCCTGTAATTGATCAGTAAAACAAACTGTCATGGAAAGGAGCCACTGCCATAATCAGTACATACAAATTTAGTCTGAAAGCTGGTACTAATCCGCAGGCTTAACTTTCCTAAAGTATCACTGATGACTGTTTTAAAACAAGTGTTTAAATTGAAGTTTTAAAACAAGTGTTTCCATGCGAAATGATTTTTATTTAAGTTTTTTTTAAAGACTTCATCCCTCCTTTAGTTACGAATTCAGAAAATGGAGCTTCTGATCCGTGACCCCAAATATGACCTAAAATTCATTCAATTTTCACTTCACAACATTCAATTCATTCAAAAGGGTCTCAAAATTTTCCATGTAGGAGGGTCTCAAAATTTTCCATGTAGGAAGGTCTCAAAATTTTCCATGTAGAAGGGTCTCAAAATTTTCCATGTAGGAGGGTCTCAAAATTTTCCATGTAGAAAGGTCTCAAAATTTTCCATGTAGGAGGGTCTCAAAATTTTCCATGTAGGAAGGTCTCAAAATTTTCCATGTAGAAGGGTCTCAAAATTTTCCATGTAAAAGGGTCTCAAATTTTTCCATGTAGGAGGGTCTTAAAATTTTCAAATTCCATGTGCCGATCAGAATTCGATTATCACTTGCGTTAACGGTGAAGAAAAAAATCGTGAACAAAGGTAAATAAATGAGAGGACTTAGAAAACACCTTCTGGTGTCTGTAGCCCACAACCAGGCCAGTGTGGTGGATTAAGGCCTAAACCATTCTCATTCTGAGTAGAAGCTTGTGCCCAGCAGTGAGACAGGTATGGATTGATTATACCGAATGAGTTTTTTTACCGTCTAGATAAAAATTGGGTATAAGAAGTGAACGGAGTAGAAGGCATTGGCATAGTGTTTTTTTTTTTCGTTACCTTATTATTTAATCTCGTCTGAATTCACGGCTCATCTTCCTTGCGGAAGATGTCCGGTCCTTTGGAAGGCATACACGGGGACACAGGTCCAACGAGGCCCCTTTGAGAACTGTAATCTATTATTTACATCAAAATTTCTGTTTTTATTGATTTAATATGAAAATGTACTTCAAATTAGTAGTATTTATAAATATACATTTCTTAACAGGCAATTAAAAAAAAAACTATGCCCTGGGGTTCCATTCCGTTCACCTATTATACTCATTTTTTTTCCAGACGAAAAAAAACTCATCCGGTATATTGCATTGTTATAAATCGACAGCAGTATAATCGTCATGAAGTTATTAACTCACGAGTCGATAAACAAAGAAGAACAATACCACAGTCATCACGTTCTAATACCCGTATCAGTCGTAAAGTTTAACATTCGCAGCTTAGCCCACACAGCTAGGAATCTTAATTAATGAATGCAACTACACACACAGAGAGACAATTTTCCGCGCTCATTAATAAGTCTTCAGGAAATTTTATTGTTATTACCAACCGTTGTGTGACACAGATTTTATAACGTATGCTCCGACAGGTACAGAGACGAAGTTCGCGGGGTCGTCGTGTAACGACCTGGTGACGTCAGACGGAGCGGGCTCGACGATCATCTCGGGACATTTCGACAAGAGGATCAGGTTTTGGGACATTCGCACGGAAATGTCCGCGAATGATATAATGCTGCAAGGCAAGGTCACATCGCTTGATCTTAGTAGAGGTACGTTTATTTATTACATAATTTTATGTTTATTTATTTAATGAACCAACTTCAATTAACAGTAACAGTTACTACATACGCATATAAGTTATACGAGGTAGATCTTATTATAAATGTGCCAATTTTCTAAACATAAATGCGAGAAAGCCGGAATGTTCAGATTTAGTAATAGTTAAAGTATAATTTCATGGACAGTAACCACTTAAACGACAACATTAATCTTATGCATCCATAGTTAATGTTCAAATGCAAGAAATAAAGCAACAGTTAAGATTAACATCTCAACTACTGTTAGACTAAAAGATAAGTACATAACATCAAAAGTTAATAGCTGTTTATTGAATAAACTACTTGTAACTTTCCGTAATTGAATGCATCGCATATTAGTATCGGTATTCGTGTCAGCACTACAACGTGACGGGTGCGCAATGCCCATTTCCGTTACGCGTTTCTCGATCGATCCCTTTTTTGTCAGTAACGGTCTGTGCATCGCACGAAACGCTCAGATTGATACCTTCAATCAATCGCGGTGTCGGGACGTCACTGCCTCGGAAACTGATTAAATCACGTCGATTTCATCGGACAAATGAATAGGGGAGACAGTTCACAGTTAGCCATCACGCTCGATCCAGATCCATCAGCGCTATCGACAATCTATCATGCGCAGGCGCGGATACTTTGCGAAACCACAAATATGTCATGTTAGAAAGTTTTTTATAGGTTCTAGTTTTATTAAATTTCAGTTTCACTTATCAACTTTTTTGACAGCAATAAAAATTGGTCAGAGTTAAAATGATTGCATGAAAGTAGAATAAGAGCAGTGAAGCTGCGTACTTCAATAAAAGATTGAGAAACAGTTTGATAAGAGATGGAAATATTTGCGAATCTGATTTGAACCCTATTCTTCTTCTTCTTTTCGAATCGATGGTACGTCTTACTTATATTGATTTCATTTTAAACTTTTTGTATCGAAACATAAAATAATACAGGAAAATGACTATTATATTGTTTTCACGATAAGAAGATTAATATGAGACATGTCAATAGGAGTTGCTAGACATGTGACTGTAGTCGATTCAACTATCGATAAAATTTGTAAAATTTCAGCGAGAATTTGACAAATTATTGTAATGTGATTTTATGTAGATTTCAAATACTTGTGATTTAAGTAATTAGGATTAAGTCAATTAGCATGCATATCTTCAACAATAGAGAATTACGTGCTGATGTGATAATGAATCCAGCAGGTATGGGATGAGTGAAAATAAATGTTTATTTATCACCAATTATTATTGCTCAGTAGCCGGGTCGCGAAAAAGAGGTTTACCTTGCGAAAGGTTCGTCGGTCCTGAATTTTGGATGTGTTATGTTAGGTGTTTTTATGAAAAGCCCACAAACAGACACACAGAGAGAGAGAAATAGATAGCCAAACAGAAAGACAGACATGGGCTTCAAACCTATAAAATACCTCTGATTTTGAGTCGGGAATGAAAAATAAGAATTTAATTTTCTACAAAATTGATGTGAATAATTTTTGGCATAAAACCCATAAGGAGTTATTTAATAAAAACTAATTTTTGGGTTCTTTAACCCAAGATGGCAGAGCGCGCCGAGGTCACTCAAGGTACAAAATTTGTAATTTTTATAAGAACACATATCCATAATACGTATCCAAAATTTAGGACTGACCGACCTTTTGCAAGGCAACTGGGCTATAATGAGCCTTATTTTAATTATTCAATCAACTGAGCCTATCGTCTATAATTATTACGATAGTCAAAATATTCATTCTGTTAATATAAATTTATCGAAATTATTTTATCGATACGCACGTCTCTGGCAACTGGTACCATCTGACGCAAGTTTGAAAACGCGTCGGGGTTTTTTCAAAATCATTTATGTAATATATAATTATGGCGTTAAACACATATAACTATATTGTTTCTATGTTTCTGATTTTAAAACAACCTTTTGGGTAACGCTTTATTAATATTTTAAATTGATTCAATACTTGTTGAATTAAATTGTCATACACAAGCGCCATTACAATTTATTTTCATGTCATGAACTGGCATCTACCAAATTAATCAAGTTACCATGAAAGCAATATAGACCTTATTCTAAACGCATTTAAACATTGAAATACGATGTTTTGTTCCGACTGTAACGCTCATATAAAACATTTAAACACCACAGTCATGTATTATAAAAAAACTAAGTTGATGATGATAGATAATAACAATGACAAAAAGATCATACTTGTTGTACAAATAGTTCGAAGGTGAGGCTTACTTATATTACTTGGACCCAGTAGGTGGCCATGCCAATCGCAGCGTCGCCGCGTCGGTGGCATTCTTTATGTCCTCAAATGTACGCAGGTGTACGGAAACTTTGGACACTCCAGCAAGTGGGACATGGTCTGGTCGGGAACACCGCACTCACAGTGGGTCTCAAGGGCCCAATGTAAAGCATGATGCTAACTCCACGAAAGTTTCATTCATTTGCAATCATATTCAAGTTTTAGTTCACACTAGAACGATTTAGGTTAATCCACCGAGTAGTGTTTAAAAATAAGCACTATTTATAAAAGGAAAGAGGTGTGAAAATGTAGCTCTTGGAATTCAGTACGTTCTACCTAATGAATGAAAGAAAATGTCGTACATTATGTATGCAAATTGCAGATTATCCCTCAAATTGCTTTAGCACGACATGAGCTTAGCGCTTTCCTAGTATCAAGTTGATGTTTGCACCTTGACGCCAATCTCACGTTTGAACTAGTAATAGCTAATGGCTCTAAAACCGCATGAGAATTTATTATTGACCTCAAGACATTTGATCGATCTTCATACCGACTGATAGCTAATGAAACGATGATGTTATCGAACACTTAAATCATCTAATTTAATAAAGCGGTGTGCCCGATCCGTGTAGCTCTTTACCTTACATTAAAACTATTAAGCGCCAATTGAAAGGTTTAAGGTTAAACAGTACCCTCGCATCGATTATCGAAACAGCAATAAAGAACATAGCGGGTTCACTATTACAAACCATCTAAATTAGGCACAAGCTGTATTATGTCTCCGTATAAAGCGCAGTTCAGACTACGCTATACTATTTCGCTATATAGTATATCATATTGCGTCATAAGCTGTAACCATACAAGGTTAGTCGGAAAGGGGGTACTAATCCGAAAGGGTGTTTTAGTATCTATAATAATGAATAACTTTTGTTGTACAACGTTCCCCAAAAGTCAATAGTTTAAGAGAAATAGCTGTTCAAAAATTACATAAAAAATATGCTAAAATCTATCTATCCTCAGCTATGATCAGCTGTGTTTACATTTTAGGTCATATTTGGGGTCACGGATTAGAAGCTCCATTTTCTGAATTCGTATCTAAAGTTGGGACGAAGAATTTTTGATTTTTTTAAGTGACCCGCTGTTTAATACCCCCTTATCGACTAACCTTGTATAGCATAACATTCACTCTATACGCTACAAATCGCAAGCCGGTCTACTATCCCGTCGGGCGTCGGACGATGTAGAAATGAATCGGGAGGGGACCGGAGAATTGTACGATATAGCTCTGAAAATCTCTCATCATAGCATAGCGTTGTGTGAACGAGTCTATATGAAATGTATACTGAGCGATATCGTCTTGCTTTATAAGGTTAGTCGGAAAGGGGGTACTAAATCCGCAGACCTTTTAAAGTATCACTAAGGCCCAGACTCCACCAAAGCGGAGATGTGCGGAGATGTCTCGTAAACAACCAATAGGAATTCGTTTTGAGTTGAAGCTATGCGGAGAGATTTTAAATAACGCAATCCTATTGGTTGATCGAGACATTTCCGCACATCTCCGCTTTGGTGGAGTCCGGGCCTAACGACGGTTTTAAAGCAAGTGATAAAATTTCAAAAATCGACATGTATTTTTTATTATAAGTATATATTTTTTATATATGTCGCATCCGGTCATGAGTACGGTCGCTGAATCGACACACAAACGTCACGGGGGCGTGTACAGAGTCTAGGCGAGGTTATAAAAAGTAATGTTGGTAGTTAAATCGGATGATTATCGTTTTTGATTTGATGTGATTAAGTTGTCTTAGCCTAGGAACTGTGCTGTGTTTCGTATGTGCGATTAAAAGTGTACCTAAGCGCGTATATCAAGTGTACAATTGTTAATTTAAATAAAGGTTGTGTAAATTGAAATAAAATCAAGTGTACAGATTAATACAGTTTTCTTTTCTCGCCCGAATCCCTAATCTGTGCCCACATTATGAGCGATCACGACGACACTGATCCGACATCAGAAGTGGGATTCGAGCGGGCTGAGAAATTGTATAGTGAAAACAGTGCCGAAAAAATGTGGCGACAACTTATTGAAAAACAAAATGACAATATGATGGCGTTAATTTCTGCGCTTCAGCCGCCTGGAACAAGTCGTAGGTTTACCTTGCCTGACTTTGACCCCGACAAAACCGTAAGTGATGCGAGATCGTGGTGTGCAACTGCAGACCTTTGTTTCGAAAGCAACCCGCCCGAGGGAGGACAACTCATAGTGGCTATCAGCAAGGCTCTAAAGGGCTCTGCGTCGGCATGGCTGTCTCAGATATCCTACCCTGGGATAACCTGGACGGAATTTAAGGACCTGTTCACTGCAAGGTTTGTCAGTACGGATACATGCGCTGGATCTCTCATCAACTTGCACAATGAAAAAATGAAGGACAATGAGTCACTTGCTGCTTGTGCTAGTCGGCTTATTACTTCTTTAATGAGTCGATGGAAGGACTGTACTAAAGAACAAATCGCTGTAGCTACTGCTCTGGCGCATATCTCTCAATATGATTCGCGATTGCAAAGACTTGCTTTTACAACGGAGATTACTTCTCGTCAACAGCTACAGAGGGAGTTGCAAGCCTTTTCTTTTCAAAAGAGAAAAGCTACGCCTATTGATACGACATCAGGGCCTGATAACAAACGATCTAAGTTTACACCAATAGTTAAGTGTTTCAGATGTGGAAAAATTGGACACCGACAGTTAGAGTGTCGGTCTAAAGCCAACAACTACAACAGATCAAGATCACCGCCTGCTACGGTTCCGGCTTCTCAACCTGCTGCTACCACATCGAGCGTCAGATGTTTCAAGTGTGGAAAAGTCGGACACGTGGCAAGCCGCTGCTTTTCCGGGACGGGTGCTCGCAGTGGCAGTACCAGCTCCAGTACGCAGTCTGAACGTAGAGTCGATCTGTGTGTAGTGGATCCTCCATCTGGACAACTTGAACATCGCGGTGAGTGCTATCTATTTCACTATGATTCTGGTGCTGAGTGCTCATTAATTAAGGAAAGTATAGCCAGAAAATTTTATGGAAAACGTTTTGTTAATGTTGTTTCTTTGACTGGTATTGGACAAAGTAATGTAAAATCAACTGAACAGATTTTATGTGAGGTTATGATTGATGAGTGCTCATTAGAAGTTTTGTTACATGTGTTACCTGATATTTATTTGCGTAGTAATATCATGATTGGACGTGAGATTATGAATCAAGGCTTTTCTATTGTTATGACGGCTACGTCGTTTAATTTGTCAAAAGCTAACGTTGTGAATAGCTGCACCATCCAAAACCCTCTGCCTAACTTTAACGAAATTGATACCGATATCCCTTTTGAATGTAGACCAAAACTTTTAGAAATTTTAAATCGTTATTTGAATTATTTTACAACCGGTATGCCTACCACACGCGTTACAACGGGCGAGTTAGAGATTAGATTAAAAGACCCAAGTAAAACAGTTCAAAGACGTCCTTACAGGTTATCTGCTCAGGAACGTGACGTCATGCGTAGTAGAATAGATGAACTTTTGCATGCAAATATAGTTAGACCAAGTTGTTCACCTTTCGCGAGTCCAGCGTTATTAGTAAAAAAGCAAGACGGGTCAGATAGGATGTGTATCGACTATAGGGAGCTTAATGAAAATACTATTCCTGATAGATATCCTCTCCCCTTGATTACAGACCTAATATCACGACTACATGGTGCTAAATACTTCACTAAACTTGATTGTGCCAGTGGTTTTCATTTGATTCCTTGTCATGTAGATTCAATTGAGCGTACTGCCTTCATAACACCCGATGGCCAGTACGAATACCTGACTATGCCATTTGGTTTGCGAAATGCTATCACCGTATTTCAGAGGGCTATTGTTAACGCATTAGGAAGCCTAGTACGTGACTACGTCATCGTTTACGTTGATGACGTCATGGTAATGTCTGAATCTATAGAGCAAGGTATAGAAAGGCTTGACACTGTTCTTGACGTACTTACAAAGTCTGGTTTTTCTCTAAATTCAAAGAAATGCTCCTTCTTGAAGACTACTATCGAATTTTTAGGGTATGAGGTAGAAAACGGTAACGTAAGACCAAATAAACGAAAGATAGAGTCGCTTACTGCTTTACCGGCTCCTGAATCTATAACACAGCTTAGACAATTCATAGGTTTAGCCTCTTATTTTCGACAATTTGTTTTGAATTTTGCTTGTTTGATGGCTCCGCTTTATAAATTAACCTCTCTTAAAGGAAATTTTATTTGGAAAACCGAACATGAGGCAATTAGACAAAAGGTGATTTCAATATTGACAAATGAACCTGTTTTAAAAATCTTTGATCCTGACCTCCCTACTGAATTACATACAGACGCAAGTTTGGAGGGATATGGTGCCATATTATTTCAAGTACATAGTGCTAAACGTCATGTAATAGCTTATTTTAGCAAGCGAACGTCCTCAGCGGAATCACGTTATCATTCTTATGAGTTAGAGACCCTCGCAGTTGTAAATGCTATTAAACATTTCAGACAGTACTTACATGGACGTAAATTTGTAGTAGTGACGGACTGTAATTCTCTGAAGGCTTCCCGAACTAAAATTGACTTGACCCCTAGAGTACATAGATGGTGGGCGTACCTCCAATGTTTTGATTTCGATATCGAGTACCGAGAAGGGAAACGTATGTCACACGCAGACTTTCTGTCTCGAAACCCTTTACCATCTAAATCGTGTAGTAATCATCCATTTACTAGAGTAGAGCCTAAGCATGTAAATTTGATAGAACTCTCTTCGAATTGGCTAGTCGCCGAACAACAGCGGGATAATGAAATAGTTAGAATAGTTGATGATTTAAATAGCGGAAGGTTAGAAGATAGTGTTGCGAAAACTTATGTCATTAGATCTGGTATTTTACACCGAAAAATACAGCGAAATGGTAGAACGCGATGCCTCCCAATAGTGCCTCACGCTTTAAAGTGGTCAGTTATAAACAACATTCACGACTCACTAATTCATCTTGGTTGGGAAAAGACGCTTGAGAAGGTATATGATCATTATTGGTTTGAGGGAATGTCGCGCTATGTAAAAAAATTCGTTGACAATTGTGTAACCTGTAAAGTAGCAAAGTCTCGCTCTGGTAAAATTCAAGCCGAGCTTCACCCAATACCAAAGGTGACCTCCCCATGGCATACGATCCATATTGATGCTACTGGCAAGCTTAGTGGAAAGAATGACGTGAAAGAGTACGCTTTTGTTTTGATTGATGCTTTTACGAAATTTGTTTTATTATATCACACTACTAATATTGACACTAAAAGTAGCATACAAGCAGTCGCTAATAGTGTAGCTCTTTTTGGAACACCCTCTCGTATAATCGCGGACCAAGGTAGATGCTTTGCAAGTAAAGAATTTCGCGAATTTTGTGATAGCAAGAATATAAATCTTCACCTGATTGCGACTGGTTCGTCTCGGGCAAACGGTCAAGTTGAGCGGGTCATGAGTGTACTGAAATCAATGCTAACAGCTGTAGAGATCAATTCTGATAAATCGTGGCAAGATTCGTTAAGTGACGTACAACTGGCACTAAATTGTTCAATAAACCGAATTACTAAGTCCTCACCGCTTGAACTAATGATAGGCAAGGTTGCAAGGCCTTTGTCTTTGATGGCTAATGACATTGAAAGCGAGGATGATACTTGTGTTGATTTAGACGAAATTAGAGAAATAGCGGCAAACAATATCGAAAAATCGGCAGCCTATGATAAACAGAGATTTGACTGTACGAAAGCAAAGCTAAATAAATTCTTAGTGGGAGATTTTGTTTTAATCGAAAATGAAGAGCGGAACCAAACCAAATTAGATCAAAAATTTAAAGGTCCTTTTAAGATTATAGAGGTTTTGGAAGGTGACCGCTACCTATTGAAAGCCTTGAATTCAAAGCGAACGTATAAGTACGCACATGATAGAGTTAGAAAAATGCCAGAGAGTCAAGTACCCATTGATGTAACTATTGAATCTGATTGTGATCAGTCTGGTAATGTGGGAGCTACGAGCTCAGCATCACAATCACAGGGATGATTGTAGCGAATAACTGTTATCACAGGGATGATAGCAGGTTTTAGTCACAGGGATGACTATTTGTGTATGTAGCATAGTCACAGGGATGACTATGTGTGTATGCAGGTCACAGGGATGACTGCAATAGTCACAGGGATGACTGCAATAGTCACAGGGATGACTATGTGTGTATGCAGGTCACAGGGATGACTGCAATAGTCACAGGGATGACTATGTGTGTATGCAGGTCACAGGGATGACTGCAATAGTCACAGAGATGACTATAGAAATAAAAGAAGGCTACAGGGATAGCCTAGTGGTGCCTACATACCTTAGATGTTTGATAAAATTGTATCATGGATGCTTGAACTTTAACTGGCTGTTTAAACTGATTTTTGTTTTTTTTTTTTATGATCTTTTTAATTAAAGAGTTGAGAAGTTTTGTAGTGTTTTATTAAGACTAGGTCAGGAATGACCGAAAAAGAATGATACTCTGTGGAAAATCTCTATTGTTTCAGAGTAACACACGTGGACGTGTGTATCGCAGGATGGCCGTGTCGCATCCGGTCATGAGTACGGTCGCTGAATCGACACACAAACGTCACGGGGGCGTGTACAGAGTCTAGGCGAGGTTATAAAAAGTAATGTTGGTAGTTAAATCGGATGATTATCGTTTTTGATTTGATGTGATTAAGTTGTCTTAGCCTAGGAACTGTGCTGTGTTTCGTATGTGCGATTAAAAGTGTACCTAAGCGCGTATATCAAGTGTACAATTGTTAATTTAAATAAAGGTTGTGTAAATTGAAATAAAATCAAGTGTACAGATTAATACAGTTTTCTTTTCTCGCCCGAATCCCTAATCTGTGCCCACATTATGAGCGATCACGACGACACTGATCCGACATATATATATATATTTTTTTTTTATTTTCAAAAATTCTTTGCCCTTCTATAGTTACGAATTCAGAAAATGAAGCTAATTCGTGACCCCAAATATGACCTAAAATGTATACACAGCTGATCGTAGCTGAAGATAGATAGATTTTAGCGTATTTTTATGTAATTTTTGAACCGCTATTTCTCTTTATCTATTTACTTTTGGGGAAAGTGGTAGAACAAAAGTTACTCATTATTATGGGTACTTTAACACCCTTTCTGATTAGTACCCCCTTTCTGACTAACCTTGTATAATGTTTGCTATATATTTTAGGGTATTCTGAACTGTGCTTCATTTAGTAATCTCTCTTAGACGTCCGTTATAAAACTCATAATATTACTATTAATATGAATGTATGTCTTGTAACTGTTAAGCTTTAATGTGTTAATGTCTCGTCAGTTTATGGTCATTTTTATTTGTACGTGTACTGTCGTTACAGACAACAATTATCTTCTGGCGTGCGTCCGCGACGACACTATACAACTAATAGATCTGAGGATGACCACAATCGTACGATCTTTCAGGTATGCTACACTATAATTTATTATTATTACTTGTAACTCTGATATGCTAGTATAAAGTTTTATGTGTTTTTCTGCGATGTAATAAATCTATTAATGTTTACAGTTAGATATTCTGTGTTTTACGGCTTAGTCTAGAACAACATAGATAAAGCAAACAATTATTTCTTTAAAGAATGATGGGCGACATGTTTGGAAGTCTACCCCTTCTCTAGCAATGAGTGATATGTCATCAAAAAGATCTTTTGAGCAATAAAATGTTGTAGTAACACAACTAAAGTCAAAAACATCGTTTATCTCCATACTATCACATTTTTTTGTTTCATATTAAATTAGAAGATTTTTGTATAAATTACATTCAAAGAGCTTTTTCCAAATAACTCATGCCAGCACGGGGTAGAAGAAGGGACTTAGACGTAACTGGCAAAACGTGGGGGCACTATACACCTCTGCCTACCCCTTCGGAAAATTCAGACGTCGTGTTATAATTATGTGTCATTTATGTCCCTATTATATGGGACTTTAAAATGACTGGCGAAATGTAGGTGCAATAAACACCTCTGCCTACTTCTTCAGGGAATACAGGCCTGATGTTATGTGTGACTTAGATAGGTATCTTAAATAATTATTATGACGAAGCTCTTATGACAAAACGTGTAAAAAGATAATAAATAGGACTGCCTCGTTGGTCTAGTGGTCGCAAGCGCGACTGCTGAGCGTGAGGTCCCGGGTTCGATCCCCAGGTCGGGCAAAGTGTTATTGGGTTTTTCCGTATAGAATTTCTCATTAGCAGTCCGGAGTTTGGATTTGTGCCCGGTCGATGGCAATAGGCTCACCCTCTATTACATGGGACGTAAAACATAACGGCGAAATGTGGATGTACTATACACCCCTGCTAACCCTTCGGAGAATATAGGCGTGAGTTTATGTTAAATAGCAATATTTGAGCATTAACATAGTTTTGAAATGGTTACATTTAATGAGCTTTAACTCCAGAAGTACTAATAAACGACGTAGCTGTAATACAAAAAAAACTTCTACTTAAAATAACCTTTTAAGATTATGACTCATTGCTAGAGAAGGGGTAGACCAATAAACCCATTCTCCTTTAAACAAACATACGTAGATAATAAATATTATGTTCCGCAATTAATTGTAACGCAAAGAATTGGAAGACCACAAGTTGTAATTGTACGGGATGTCCAGTTAACCCGAACATAAATAGTTCAATGAATTTTTAATTTACTCAGTAAATCAGCAACTCACGGTTTATATTTTGAAACTTTTAGAATATATTCATTGTTTCATAGTATAACCAAAACTACGGTTAAAGCAAACGAATTTGCGTTAATAACGTAATATGAACATGTTTTAGTTTCCATTGTTTTATTTTAATCGACTTTAAATCTTACACGTAGATTAAATACAAGCCAAACAAGTATGATAAATCAATGAAAACAATACATTTCAAAGATTGCTTACTAGTTCGGCGGTACTGTTTTAATTATACATTCTCTTAAATTTTACGACCATAGGTCATGTAGGTAATCACTAGAGATCGGAATAGGTAGAGTATATTTACCTAAACATCGAGGAAGGAAGTAACATAGAGTGGATAATACCTCCTCTAAAATCCCGGAATAATTATAATGACGTTTTAATCTAAATAATTCGTGATTTTTAAATCCTGGGATTGAAACGTCATTATAATTATTCCGGGATTTTAGAGGAGGTATTATTAAATAATAGAGATCAGTTAAGGTATGAAGAAGTATGCATTAATACAGTATGTTTATGGAGCTTAAATTTAATAATCGAAATGCTTATACGAGTACACTCCTTGTGACGTGCGCACATTATTCAAGCGCGTTGATGTCTTTTCCTCTGTTAAAAGCTTATATTTTAGCTTACTGTGTTAAATATTTATTAACACATAAAATACAATACATTCATTCGCCACAAGATATTGTGTACAAGGATATTAATTACATAATAGGTGTAAGTCCGTCATAAATTACCTTTTAGCAGGCATGCGAATTTTTATTAATATTAATAAATTACAATGATTAATTATATCATTACGGCCTTTTAGATTATTATTTATTAAATTAATTCAAAACGATTATACATTATCATCACAATACATTATATAAAAATATAGTATTTTCTTATTGTAATAGTTTTTGTATTGTAAAAGCCTTATAGAGTATATGAATAAATCAAATCTCTATCTTTGATTAATTGAAAATCAAAAGGAACTCTTTCGAAAGACGAATTGACAGACGAATTTGAATTCATGAAGTGCGTCAAATTAAAAGTCGTTAAAACATTCGTGCATATATTTAAGCAATACCTAACAAAAAAAATGGACTTCAGGAAATCAGGATGTGCCAACAATAATTTGTGTCATAAATTCAGAAGAAAAAAAACAGGTATAGATTTAGAGAGACCATTTTCACCACTAACCAAATAGATAACAACTTGTGTAACTTAGGAAATACCTGCCAGATTATAACACCATCAACTACCAACGAATCGTTAACAGCCCGGCCATAAAGTAGGTTTTGTGGACACCTGTACATTAAGTTAACCCAAGAATAAACTTATTAGTGTGGACGTGACAAAGTGTAGAGGTAACTAATTGCATTTCAGTCACGAGTCGTTCAAGGTGGGGTGCGATTGGTCGCGGGCGGCGTTCGGGCCCGGCGGCCGGCTGCTGTCGGTCGGCGCGGCGGACGGAGCCGTATACGTCTGGAACACGCACTCCGGTCGGCTGGAGACGATATTAAAGGATCACACGTAAGTACCAATTTTTTTCGTAATAGATAATAGGTTGACTTACAAGCCGACGACGACTCACTCGATGGAAAATTGTTACCGTCGCGTATAGGGTTTTTAACTGAAAAAATATAATTAGTCCGTCAGTTAGATTATCAAAAAATATTTGACCCTTATTTTTTCTTTTGTTACGTAAACCAAAATTGACGAAGATACGACACTTTTAAAATTGCCAAAACGTCACAAGCAAGTACAATTTTTACTTGCTTCTGACGTCACAAGCCCCCACTCTCGAGTTTTGATGCGTTTTATCGTTCCAAATATTCATAGATTTAACAAAAGAAAAAATACGTGTTCATTATTTTTCAAAACTCTAACTGGCGGACCAATTAGATTTGCAATTTATTGATGCTGTCAACATGCCTATTACACCTGCAACACCAAAAGAATTGCCGATGCGTTACCAACCTTTAAAAAGTTGCAAAATGCCATGTGTAGTGATCGGATAATCGGGCGCTTATATACCTAAACTTCTTCCCACGAAAGAATAATATGAACATTCCTTTCTGAATAAATAAGTACTCCGTGGATTCCCGGGTTCCTGGAATTGAACAATTTTGTAAAAACAACTATAACAAACTTAATGAAATTATAGCAGTGGTTATTTTGATTTAATTTATTCAAAACAAATGGAATATAAAAAAAAAACATTTTCACAACGAGTTCTAACTATATTTTGTATGCAGGTAACATTTTTAGCAATCTCAGGAATTTCAAACGATTCTGGGATCGGAATTCTGAAGGGCATGTCCGTATTATTCTTTCGTGGGAATAAAAGTGAAGTTTAGGTATATTAGCGCCCGATTATCCGATCACTGGTCATGTGCCTGTAATTTCACCGGCACGGATCCTTTCAAACTGGTATAGTCAGCTTCAAAAGTAGCTGAACATTTGAGTTTTTAAACTTTGCATTAATTAGATAACTAATTGATAGGAAACAAAAACTTTAAGACATACTTAGAGCTGGATCTAGCAGCTCTAGGTATCTATTAAAGTTTGTTTTAAAACAATTAATTTTCTAATTAATGCCAAGTTTAAAAACTCAAATGTTCAGCTACTTTTGTTGCTGACCGTACACAGCAGTGCTGCATGCGTCAGAAAAAGGTATTAAATTGACGCTTTAAAGAACTAACCCGTAACACTTTTGATTCAAAAGTCAAACAGATACACAAACAACTAGATCTACAAACGTCTTTTTATCTGTATCTGCTCAGTCTAGGTCATCACGCTACCCCAATCAAAAGCCTTTACCGAAAGGATCTCTAACTTTCACGCAGTTTTTCTTTTGCCAACCTAGTCCATTGTTAGGCTGCTATTCTAGCCAAGTCGTTTGTTTACCACGCCGATCATTTTCACTGCAACGACCCCCTCTAGGCCACCACACGATTTTATTTTCTGTAGTGGGTTTGTTGGTCATCATCATCATCACTTAAAGTTGAAGCCTGACATACATTTTTTCTGATGCGGGTATCGATATCGTCCCTAATGACTTAAGATTCTTCTAAGTAATTTCAACATCTACTCCGTGCTCAGTTAAGGAGAAGTTGTTAGTAACTAACTAATAATAACTTCTCCTATTATTAAGCTGATGCTGTATAAAATTACTTTAAAAAAAGTAAAAATCGACTTAAAAAAAAACTAAAAAGACTAAAATAATCACCACATTATAAAACTAAGTTTTAGAAGTCGGTGCAATTTAACACTTCAGTGTTAAATTGCACCGACTTCTAAAACTTTTTGTTTTTTAAAGTAATTTTATTTTTCTATTTTTAGTGGCATAAACAATACACAAACATGCAATTACAGCAATCCCGGGTAATTTGCTGTTATCCATTCATCAGATCTTCACCAAATTATAAAAATAATTACATCATCCACATAGCAGTAATCAAAAAAATGCTCACAAAATAAAAAATACTGAACCAAATTGGATGAAATTTTTACGGGACCAAATGGCAAGTATACTGCATCGAACAAAAAAAGAATCACACTAATCGGACTAGAAACCTCGGAGTACATACATAAATAAAAAATTTAATAAAAAACCGACCGAATTGAGAACCTCCTCCTTTTTTTGAAGTCGGTTAAAAACTAGACTTAAAGGGCTTATTTCACTACTCTGAATTGAGTATGAGTTGTATAAAAAATAATAGTCAAAATACCTTCATCATCATCATCAATCAGCCGAAAGACGTCCACTGCGGCACATAGGCCTCCCCCAAAATGGGGGGGAGGGGTTTGCCATAATCGGCACGCTTGGCAGGCGGGTTGGCGATCGCAGTATGGTTGTTAAAGTACTTAGAGAACGCTGCTGCCCATCCTCTAGTGAATCGCTTAGTCGCCTTTTACGACACCCATGTGAAGAGATGGGCTATTCTTTACGTCCGGCACCACACGGACGGTCAAAATAATAGTAATATTGTACCTACATAATTTATCTATTTGTGTCGTTATTGCCCGTGGCATCACTAAGGTCCTGTCAGAAAACCAGCGCTGCGACATTTTGTTTTTTAAATGTCACAGCATTATGCTGAGATAGGAGCCTTTTTTGGCCTCGTGCAGGTAGTTTTAATTTTTTATCCTTTTTCTTTTTGTATATTGTTTTTGTTCTGTAACTGTCTGTGTGAGTCCATAATAAATATTTTTTCATTGTTTCTCTTTCTTCTTTGAAATACCTTAAAACGGCCATATCGCAAAACGCGTTTTTTGTCAGTGGTCGCCTACTGCTTAACTACACCCAATTTATTTAGAAAAGGAAATAAGGATATAAGTGTGACAAGAGTAAGGAAGGTTAGGATCCTAATGAGCTAGTCAGAGTATTATTATATAATATTAAATTCTAATAAGGATTCCTATATTCAGAGTAGTGTAATAAGATTTATACCAGTACTCTGAAGAGTAATGATCAGTGATCGGAAAAAGGTGAGCTAAGTAAACTTCAAAGAACAGCGACAAAAACTGGAGACTTCCTTACGACAGCATTTTTTTTCGTGAAAATTATTCCGGGTTTCGGGATATCACTAAAGTACATTTAATATTAATAGTACAGAAAACAATTAAATTCGTTTGTTATTTTTGTTTCCCTAAATTGTCACAAAACCAGATGACACGTTTTTCATTGTTTTTAAAAAAGAGATTGTTTATTGTTTTCAAAAAAGGAGATTGTCTTTTATTTTTTGAAAACAAATGAAAGACAATCTCCGAGAAAATTCTCCCGAAAAAAAAATGTTGTCGTAAGGAAGTCTCCAGTTTTTGTCTCTGTTCTTTGAAGTTTAGGTAAATTAGCTCACCCTTTTCCGATCACTGGTAATGATCAACTTCTACCAAACCATTAATTACATTTAAAACCAATTATGATATCATAAATATGATGATATAAATTATCATATTTATTACTCACATCACTTCACAATACCATTGAATATTCAAAAGTAGACTTCTCCCAGTTCTTATGATAATAATTATGATGAAGTCTTATCCACTAAGCCTGATCTAGTATCGCTAATTAGTTTGTTGACTCCCATATCAGCGCAAAGATGATTATGTCGCCGCATTAGAATATTAAATAAAACATTGATATCACTGCGCTTATAGCTATCTTTATCATGATAACTTACATCGCAGCGGTGCATAAGTACTAAGTTTAAACTTAAAGATAGCAAGGTGCATAGGAGGCGGATAAGTAACTGATTTACGGCAACCAGTTTCCCTCCGTTAACTTTTACAACTCACCTTACTTAATAGATCAGGATGCTGATTAATTGTACGCACTTGTCGTAAGTAACCGTCACGCCTTCACTCGACCGGAGAAATAGGCAGAAATGTACTGGAGTGTATCTACAGTCGGTATCAAATCTTTTTGGGGGAGGAAGGCCGTCCTACCGCTGCGGTATTATATCTGACACGATGGATTGAGCTACAATATAAAAAAAATACAGAAACAAAATTGCAGAGGTCCATAACCCGGTACCCACGGATAATAATGCCATTACTCCAATTACAAAATACCTAATTTAAAATCTTTAGCTCTTGAAAATAACAATTGATATAATCTTCGAACATCCTAAACAATAGCTCACCTTTAGCGATTGCAGACTGCAATGCAATTTGTTTTCAATTTGCTCGTTTCTTTCTAACTGTAACTATAGCTCACGGAAGATGTGACCTTTGCGATTCGTAATAAATTTTCAGCAGACACATTTCTGACCTTGAATTTTAAACTGGAATTGTTTTAGTCGCGACATCGTTCGCTATCCCCGTAACATTTCGCATGGACAATTGAAATCGTGAGGTCAACATTGGCTCGACTGTCTCACCATTGCAAATTTCTCTTTCCCATACCGTACACTGCATATTTATTTGGCATTAAGCTATCGTCACACCTGCTCGATGCGATTAAAGTAAAGAATGACATTTGAATTCATTTGAATACCAAATGCCAAAACATTGTCATGTGATTTTCCGAAGTCCAACAAGTAATCCAGCTTCGTACAGATGCATTTCCTTAAAATTACTATTGAATTCATTTAATAAAGTCATTTAAATTTAATTAGTTGAATATTTGAGACATATCGTACGTTTAAATAGCACATTATTTACGATAACATTTCCTGGTCGTAGACAAGCGCGGCAGTCAAAGGACTGTTTTACCCTTAGGTCTTGTCGAGCGTCGCGTCCAGTCTTATCGCCAGCGCTCGCTGCAATAGGACTTGATCGAATCTTTGTCAAGACACCCGAGCAACCCGTCGGTGGGGCCCATTCTCCTGCAGATCGCCGCAAATGGGACATATTGTTCCCTCGGCGTGTCCACCACAAGTGCATAGCGCGATGCAATCGCACTTAATTCGCGCCGACACACCACACACAATAGTGTAAACAATTTTACCGTAACAAGGACAAAAGTAACGCGGAAACATTCCTCTGCATCTCGACGTGCATATTTTTGCTTAGTAATACGTACCATATTGATGTTAGTTTGTACAGTATTCGATGTGAGTTTAAACAGTTAAGTTGCTCGCCCACTTTATTGCTGTATTGTCGAGTCTAATTCAATATTGAAACTAACATTACTACGGTTTCCTACAATATACCGTTGCAACATAAAACTCTTATCATCTTTGGCTAAAATCAATTTGAACACAACAATATCGAAATAAAGAGAGATGAGCAATAAAGATTGCTTTCCTTTAGGCCCAGCCATTGTTTCCTATTTCATACTTATACGAATTTAACCGCGAAAGGATCGTAACTATTGTGTGTCATTGCAAACACTAAGATTGTTCCTTAATACTACATCTATAAATATTTTCTTCTATATTACATGTATCAAAGCGTCTTTGAATTTTGTAATAAAATATTTCAGAGACACTCACGAATGCTTACTATATATGGGTTTATGCGTTCTGAAGATGGCCTGCGGAATATAGCTTCCACAAACATTAATACCGTGGTAATAATGTTTGAGGACTTTAGACCACAGTTATTTATACCAAATGTGGTATAATTACACTGACATGTTATAAAGTCTAATATTATCTACAAATGGGAATCATACAGCTTTAATAGTACGTACACACCAAACTTGAACGAACATCATGCCGGACGTTTCCGGTATCGTTCGTACAATAGGACCGCGATGTTAGTAAAATGGTCTGCGCTTGCGCTTTTGTACGTTATCTGCAAGTACTTTGCGTACGTTGTATCAGCGTTGTTCGAGCCTCACGCTCAGCAGGCGGCCATCGCACAAAATTAGCTCCAACATGTGCGACACATATTATTGTTGTCGTCGACCATTATCATGATTTATCTCTCAGGCCCACAATCGTTGAATCTTATCATTTAAACTAGGAACAAAATACATTATGGGCAATTAATCGCCTTCATATGGCTATCGATTACGGACGATATAGATTGCTTGCGATCGTTAGATTATAACATTAAATACGCACGGAATGCGCCTTAGAACTAAAAATAGTAGTCAGTCAATTTCTAGTTTTACTTTTTGCAATGATGACTTATTTTACCGTGGCAGTTGTAAATATGACAATTGCCGATAACTACCACCTCGCGTGCATGGACTTAATAATTTCCGCGCCGTATAGTTTATTCGTTCAGTAAAGAAGTTATTGCCTAATAAACGTTAGAGATTATTAGCAGGCGCTCATTTTCCTATATGGAGTAAAGAAAATATGATGCGTGCTATTCTAACAGCGACGGATAGGAAGCGGAGCACATTAATCTTCATGCAAACTACTTCTGCGGGCCGCGGTTAAGGTTTTAAATCAAACTTTTCTGATTTGTGCTTAAGGCATCTCTCTTTTGTAGCAACTCCCTGTATCATCAGTTTTTAACTACCCTCCAGATCAAGAACGTAAGTGTGTACAGGCATGTACGGACATTGGTCCCGGCTAATCGCAGTGCATGCTTTTTGTAGCGGAAAGGCTAACGACCGCCGGAGATAGGTTCTTGAAATTACTTTATTGGGTAACCTGTTTCCGAACACAGTAGGCGTGTTACGTAGTTATGAATCAAGCCAAGACGGGAATAAGATATACGGTATCTACATATTTATAAACATTCATTTGTAGCAATATAAAAGCCATCATGTAAATATCGGCCACGTACTAATTATATTTTCATGTACAGAATAAATCGATCAATAAATCCGGTTCTCGACATTTTATTACTTTCGTTCAGCGTTAATTATTATTTACAACATTTTCCAAACGTTGCCCTGTAGGCGGAACCATTAAAAGCCATCACTTAATTAACTGCCCATCGATTCCAATAAATAAAATTGAATAAATTAACGGTTATTAAGTTTCTGACGTGGTATAGCAATCAGAGCAATCGCAACAACATCTTTGAGCACGTATGAAATGATTCAATAAAAATAATCATGATATCGGAGGCGGAATGCAATAAGGAAACAATCGCAGGTTCTGGTTACCAGATTTGTTCGTGTTACGGCGCTTCCTAGTCCCCGTATTGGATATCCCTGGCTAGGCTTGTTATACGCGACCGGGAGCGGTATGTGTAAACGAGCCGAACAAACCCGACGCTAATTCTTGTTTATGAGAAGCCTCGCCCCGCATAGATACGATGTAAAGCCTTTAAGCGGCCTCCGACAATCAAAGCTGCGTACAACAGTTTGCGTACTCGAAATTGTACGACTATGGACTAGTTCGGTCACAATCCTTCCTTATACGATAAATGGACACCGACGTCTGAAAATATATTTCAAACGTCGTGACCGCCCTCCATTCTTACGATCATCTTTGGTAAATGTTCAAGAAAGTCGAATACTTTATTCGGTATATTTTTTGCTAGTCTTATTTCAATTCTGTGTATTAATAGAAGCCGATGAGTATCTTTAAGTGCTAGTGACACAGATTTAAACGTCGACATAATACTCGTAATGTACGATCATATAACGCGGGATACCGTTCATAGTCTCCTCATATAATATTCTGAGAAGTGTAACGGTTCACGCAAGTTGCACACAAAAACGCTCCAGTTTGATGATAAACTAAGTGTGTGCACTTGTTTTATTTTATGACCCGACGAACTTAGATTTTGTCTAAATTCCTAGCTACGAACTTTAAACTTTGAATCTCACTTATGCAGATGACCTTGATGATGGCCACTATAAAACATTTTTTGCACACATTTTCTGGGTACAGCCTAATTTGTGTAATGTTTTCAATCATCATCATCTTCAGACATCTTTGTCCATCTTTATGTTGCTCATTTACTTTAAAATTTAGATAATATTTTATGCGGCGCTGACCGTGATTGTAGGTATAGATTTGTATGACGGCGTAGTTGTAAAAAAATGACGACCTTTCCACCTGTGGGTGTCGCTAAAGACGACGAATGGATAGTGTCAAGTGGATAGACAGCATGGCTTGATTTGATTGCTTTATACAAGCTTAGTTTTAGTATACACTAAACCTGAAACTAGTTTGTTCAGAATCATTAGGAGAATCTATTGACATATTTCTTAAACGACAATTTTTTTTTTTCATAACTTTCACTTTTATTTCAGTAGGTTTCTACCCATAACAGTTGACGGGAATAGACACCTTGAGGCTTAATACGGTCCGCTCTGTCAGTTTCCGTGTATTAGACAACCCCTGCATAGCACATTTCAGGCATTTCACACTTTACTAGGGAACTTAACGCGACATAAACTAAGGTGTAACTTGGAGATTTATTTAAAAAAAAACACATATTCAGGCAGTTCTGATGAAAATCTTGTTGGGGTGTCTCGGTTTTCGTATATACTAAAAATAGCGTTGTATATTTGTACAGATATCTATGACACTCCTGTTTTGTTTGCAGGTCAGCAGTGACGGCGGTGTCGTGGCACCCTCAGTCAGGTCTGCTGGCGTCAGTGGATCGCGGCAAGCGTGCTATCATCTGGGGAGATTTGTGACGAGCCTGGGAGGCGCCCCCGCCATCACCAGACGCCGTACAGGTTATTATCTCTTTATTAGACATCGCCTTATCAGCGTGCAGACGTTAATTGCTGAACATAAACCATCCATTAGACCAGGGATGGGCAAAATTTTCTCACCAAGGGCCAAAAAGAGCAGAGTGAACCTATTGGGGCGGGTGGGATACTCAACGTCAAAAACCAAAACATCAACAATCAAAATATCAACACCATGTAATCAACAGTTTAATTGTTCAATGAATCAAAATAACATAAGCTTAAAACATAAATGGTTCAAAATTTCAACACTTCAGATGAGAAACGAATCTGAATGTCACTGATTTATAGCGTGAATTGTTCACTTAATCAACACTTAAGAAAATCGATGTTTAACTAAATATCATGAAATATTCAGTCATAACATAATATTCGTCGCAGACATTGTTAAACATAACATACTGAAATGTCTGGTTTTCCATTGTGAATCCTTTAATCCGGACCGGTGGCCAACATAATTTTGAAAGATCAGATCAAGTTCTAATCGACTAATAATAAGTTATGACTGAGTATTTCACGATATTTTGTTAAACATCGGTTTTCTAAAGTGTTGATTAAGTGAACAATTCACGCTATAAATCAGTGACATTCAGATTCGTTTCTCATCTGAAGTGTTGACATTTTGAACCATTTATGTTTTAAGCTTATGTTATTTTGATTCATTGAACAATTAAACTGTTGATTATATGGTGTTGATATTTTGACTGTTGCTGTTTTGGTTTTTGAAGTTGAGTATCCCACCCATTTGGGGCCCAGAATTTTCATGACTACCTATGTAGTTTTCGTAGTAATAAATATTGTTTTTATGCCAATTTATCTGTACATTGATTTATGTCGATCTAAACAAAACTCTTTATTTTCGAGACTATTCGTAAGGTTCCTACGACTACGGTTGTTGGCGGGCCGGATCAAAACGGTTCGCGGGCTGGAGCTGGCCCGCGGGCCGTACTTTGCCCATCACTGCATTAGACCGTTACAATTAACGGAGTCTCTAAACACTTGATCAAAACCGGGAAGTACATTGCCTGTCACTAATGAATTCCATAATGTTGTCATAATGTTCCTCGGTTATTTCTGACAATGTGTGTACAACAATATTGTATTCTCCACGTTCATTTAGCATAAGGCTCGTAGCGGTATTGCAAGCATTCTCTCGAGCCCGACAACTAAAAGTGTTGCACATACTCGTAAATACCGCAGTAGCGCACAATTAGTAACAGGTTGTCAGCCCATCACCGTCGTACAACATTACAACTTGTTTCCCTGTAACCACTCTTAATACTTAAGTGACAACATAAACATCTAATAGCAGACATTTATGATTTTCCTAATTAATGATCATCACGCAAATAATTTGCATTTAACTGTTATTCTAATAGTTCTGGATGAATACTAGCGACCAATGCCCCTAGATCAGGTTAAATTACGCCGGTGACACTAAACTAACTCTCACAGCAACATCTGACGCCAACGTGGGGGGTTAAAAGGTTTATAACACTGTGAATTCTTGACATCATTGTCTGGTTCTGTTTTCGAGTGAGCTAGTGATAAGAGTAGCCCCTACAACTACACACGTCGCCGACATTAAATATTCACATTACCAGTTGTTAACGACACACTGTCTGCATGTCACTTGTCGTTTTTATTTCGCCTGTGACTATAAATTCAAATGCGAGTTTCTCGTTTTCAACTATATTTTCGACACATTTCTCATTCATTTTAATCACGTAGAGTTGCACTTTAATGTGTTGTCACTTCTCGTTCCACTGTCAGATGAATGACTAATGATTTTGAACTATCCATATTTTATGGTCATAATTTTAATGTCATACTTTTATATCCGAGTCTTTTCATCACTTCATCGTTACTGTGATTTATTAATGATGTCTATTTAATTTGATTTTGTATAGAGTTTTTCAATATAATTATGTTTATAAAATAAACTTAAGTAGGTATGCCGTGACATACCGTATGGCTGAGAGTAAGAGTAAATCATCCTGTCACTTTCCGCGCGTGTGGTGTAAGCCAACTCGCTAAATTGGGAAGCATCTAATAACATAATCTTTGCTAGCACAGTATCGTGATTGTGACAATATTTCCTCTTGCTCTAAATCGCTACAGTACAAAAGTGTGCAAAATAAATTGCACATTGTGTTAGTTCTATCGCCATACAATAGTTAGATTTGTGCATACACTTTCACACCTCTGACAAAAAGGAGTTAGCCGCGTCTTCGTGGATTGAACGCACTATAACTAAAACTGATGCCCGAATTAATAAACAACTTTCATTTGAGAGATTTCCCGAGTACCATAAAGTAGAATTCCAAACAATGGTCATTTTTTAAAATATTCTTTTCTCTTTTTGTCCAAACGACACTTAAGTGGAATCTCTCAAATAAGAGGGCCTAAGTGACTGTTCATTGTCTCTGCACATGAGGGATGTTTACGTGCATTATTTTACATGAATGCAATTTTCAGTTTAGTAAACAATTTAAGTTAGACACACTACAATTTGCTCATTTCTAATCAACCTATAAATCAAAAAATTATCTAGTAAACTAGCTAAACTTGAGACTACTTGTTTTTTTTTATTTCTGTATTTTATGTTCCTGGTGCATATTATAATGATACTTTACAGGCGTCTAATTAGTAATTCTCTAAACAACTATAATTTTTAATAAATTTATTATTTTTATGGCGCTCACCATAACTACAATCAGCACTTAAATGTGCTATATGCATGAATATTATATTAAAGCATGGCTTCGCTTAGATAATATTTATGTGCCAGCTAACATTAAATCTTAATAGTTATAAAGTCAGTTACCATGTGGTACAAAACAGTGCATTGTATTATCTCAATATGTTCTCTTATACGACCGTGCTATGATAGTCCGTTTATTATGCAGATATTAAATGCCGTCAAACTCATTAAAGTATCGCTATCCGCTGTGTATGCAAGTGGTATTTATCTAGAACCCGAATACCGGTACCTCTGAGATTTACCGGTAAATCTTAGGATGTATCGATAGATCTTAAAAGTAATAACAGATAAAAACATCTCAAATAAAGCTACTTTACTGCCAATGATGTTATAAAGCTTATTTATCTACATTTTTAGTATGATCAAAATAAGATTAGTAAGAATAAAAAACTTTTCTTTTTGCCTATTAAGTAATCATTTTATTTCTTTAAATAATTAACGTCTACAATTAATAAATCCTAACAGTTGTTGTAATTCTTACGGTTTACCCAGGTGTCCAAGCTCTGTAGTTTAAACAACGCTGTCAAAACGTCTACGACTATAATTGCCCGTTAGAGAATAAAATCGTGCACGATACAAATAAAATAGGTATAATTAATAATACCCAATCTTCAAAATTTATGAGTAGTACATACCTATCTAATAGCTATCAGATAGGCATGGCAAATATTTCTAACAAATTAAAATATTAATTGATGATTAAAATATCAATAATATTTTGAATTTTCATTGCTTAAACTAGGCTAAGCGTTTATAAACCTGTACTTAATTTAATTTAGTGTCGGTCATCGCGATGAATGCTTGTCACTCGACGTTTTCACAATGCGCCGACGCCGCCGCGCCGGTAGCTCATGTTCAACACACAGGTGCTACCCATCGCCTTTCTCACACCATTACATGCGTTTATTATTACTAGTGCATCGGTTTATTACAATATTTTCTTTGTGTTATTTCATATTGGAAAAATACAGATCTCGGTATATCCGATTTAACAAAAGCTGCTTTTCACTTCGTTATCCCTACACAAAGAGTTATACTCGTCTGCTGAATAAATCACCCGCAGATTTTATTCAAATCTGAAAACGGATTCTATTCAAAACCGGCCAAGCTACCATGACTTCACTCAAAAATAATAATGCTATCTAGAACATGTCGCATTGTGTGCGATACCTGGTTAAAATTTATGCTGTGGCTAATTCTGTGCCGATGACCGGCTAGACTGCTAATGGACCGTCTGGGAGTACGCCACCCTTGTTTTAAAAAACTTTAAGAAATACAATTGAAATTGTGTTGTATACAATTGACGCACAATACAATACCGCCGACAAGTGAAAGCGTACTTTCGACTTTCATTAAGTTTTTGTGTAAGCGTATGTATAGGTTTCGAACGGCCGTTCCATATTGTCTCGCGACATAAATCTGCCGAACTATTCTGAATAAAGAGAATCTGCGAAGTTATTTGCTCGATTTTTACTTTCAAGCACGTCGAACGTGATGAAAGCTTTATAATTAGACAATAAATAATTTCTTATATTTTTTATTCTTCTGAATATAAATTAAATAAGCTCAAGTGGGATCTCGAAACAACTTTGGATATAAAAACTGACACAAATAAAATAATGTAAGTAATATAAAACTAAAGAAACGACGAGAAAGAACTAATTAAAATACGATATAAAGTGAATCCAAACCTGGAGCGCCTAACGAGCAATAATACTATTTATTTTAGTATTGCTTCGACCACTAAAAATAGTGGAATATTTAAATAGGCACAAAAACAAATACAGGAAAAATAAAAGCAGGACGGTTAAATAAGTGGGTGTCGGGTGTAGATCCTTACCGTATCATGTATTGGATGTTGTCGCTGCAGGCGATCGACACGAATCATGATTGGCGTGTGTGTGGATCGGACAGTCATCCATCAATTGTGTAGAGCTTGTTGATCGACGCAACACTAGTGGTGTTAACCGTATAAATCGACTAACAGAATCAGATAACATTTAACTTGCTTGATTAGAAGAAAACTATTTTAATGGACTTAAACATTCCTTGAGAAAATAGAATGATTAAACAAGATCTGTTTTCGTATCTATATTGAAAACAAAGTTGTTTATTTTTGTTCAAGTGCCGTTTTTTAATCAAGTCTACAGAAATGTTAAACGTAAATCAATGTCGTAGAGCAATAGCAAGATAAATACGTTTAACATATCCCTCGAAAAAGTATCCTTTAGGTGGAAATCCTTTTAATCCTGGATCTTTCACCTACTGTATGTACAGGCTTCCTCTGCCCTACGTCAACTTATCCGGTCCAGGGGGCCTACTCCAAAAATCGAACTACGTTTAACGGATCGCACGTTTTCCAACCACGAGTGTTTCGGATCCGATGATTGATTCGATTTTCGCAATTTGACACTTTGTCTTTCGTTCACCCTTCTTCCAAACGTTAATTGAAATCTAGTAGTTCGTTGCAACACTTTGATCGTATACAAGGTTAGTCGGAAAGGCGGTACTAATCCGAAAGGGTGTTAAAGTACCCATGGTAATGAATAACTTTTGTTCTACAACTTTTTCCAAAACTCAATGGTTTAAGAGAAATAGGTGATCAAAGATCTAAAAAAAAAGCGCTAAAATCTTTCTATCCCCAGTTATGATCAGCTGTGTTTTCATTTTATATCATCGGGTCATGAATTGAAGCACCATTTTTTGAATTTGTAACTAAAACAGGGATGAAGAATTTTTGAAAAAATAAAAAGAATACCGAATCGAAAAAAAAAATTAACGAATTTTGAAATTTTAACACTTGCTTTAAGACTGTCATCAGTGATACTTTAAGTGGCTTGCGGATTAGTACCCCTTTCCGACTAACCTTGTATTTATAAATTCGATGTTCATCGTTGTTTCGTTTCGATCCGAAACTACGACGTTCGTACACCTAAAGGACACTTACAAGATACTTTTCCTGGAATATGTTATGTTGCATCATGCAAATTGATTCCATGAAAAGAACAGGAAAGTATTCAAAAGTCGTTGAAAACTCGACATTACTCATCGGTCGGTTGACGTTACTCCCCGAATTGAGGTGGTCGTGAGCTCAACACGCGCGCTGGACCGTTCACTAACCGTTTGTCGCCAAAACGAAGCGGAAAATTTAATACTCCAACTCTGTACGTGATCAGTATCATTCTTTTTGTATTCGAACTGTGATGGCACACTTTCGTTTCCCATCGGGAGAGCCTTTATCTTCTTCGACTAAGTAATTTTTTTGTACACATCAATATTGTATTAATTTTAATTAACTGATGTACAACACAGAATTAAATTATAAGCTTTCTAGATCTTCCGTATCGATGCCAGGCTTTATAGAGTTTTCGAAGTCTGACACAGATCTATTCACAAGAACTTCAGTCAGTCGTCAATCAAAATTAATGTATGATTATCTGGATCCCAAAATGAACAATTTAATAATTCTTAGCGTCTATAGATTACCGATGGAAGTCCATTAGTGCTTTCATGTACTTACAAATCGCTTTAAAAAGTAAAACTGAGATCTCAAAATGTCCATCAAAAATTAGAAATAAACTTACGTAGCGTCTACTAATGGCTAGGACTATTGATGTGAAACTTCTTTAGGTAAATAAAAAACTCAATGAGCTTAGTTAGTATTGGCGTTGTCGTTAAATTTGTCCCAAAACATCTCGGCGGCTCGTCTCGATACCGTTGCGCGCCAAGACCGAAGTTTCGGCGTAATGACCTGCGCAGGCGCTCGCCGCACGAATGTCGCAGATCTCAATCATCCACGGTCGCTAACTGCAGCCTCGCAAATTTCCGCAACACCGCACTGACACCAACATTCATTATTTTAAATTGTTCAAACAATTTAACTGAAATAGACTCAGAATATTCATATTTTTCTAAATTAAAAGTTTATGTTTACAAATCCTCGATATATTTTGTTTCATAGTAACTCGTCTATATAAACGTCGAAATGAAATATAATTTTCATTTCAATATATTCCCACTGTTCTAAATGTTTTGTAAGCTGCGGTCTGTTGTGGTCTTCGTAGCATAGTTCTAACATTAACATTAGTGGGAGCTACATAGCGATTGCGCCGTAATTTTACGGTCTGTGAATTTAGTTAGATACAAAACAAAACCAGCTACGAATAAAAACACGAATAAATGCGGTATTACGAAATGATTTAAATGTAATAACATAGTTACAAACATTTTATGGTTATTTCAATTTTGTTCAAATACGGTGTTTGGAATCTGATAAAAACTAATTATAGTGCGCAATAGATTCGGTAAACACGAATAAATCAAATTTAAACTCGGTAACCGTAAAATACATTATCTTTATTGATAATTACGTATTCACATATATAATTAAAAGTTAGTAACGTATCAATAAATTCGCTACTTTTTGGTACGGGCACTCGAGCGACGACCGAATGTCGGCACTCGAAAAAACGTGACACCAATTTTACCGTAAGACTATCTACACATGGAGGATCAATTAAGTGTTACCGTTTTAGGAATAATTATGTTTTTTGTGTACGTTAGTAAGGCCGGTAGTCGACACGCAACATCACGAGAGTTGACCGGAGGCGGGCTAATAGCCGCTATTAGCAAATCGCTCTGAGAAATCGCCAACAATGAACACGAAATATGCTCATTGCCCCGTCCCATTCATTAAACTTTTTGCGATACTATCTCTCCTGTTTTAAATGTGTGTCACACTCTTTTTCTTTTTCATCTCTAAATAAACGGAGCGATTTGCCCTCGAGCGTAGCTCATATCATGATTAAATTATTATCTTAGCGCGTTTATGTGCTATCATTGTATCATTTGCTTGTGAACCTCCAGTGATTTGCAACTATTACCTTTGTTAATTTTACATGTAGCAAAAACTAGAGAATATTCTCACATTACATTTCGCAAAATGCAATTAATCATAGTCACATTCCAAACTCCGGAAATGAGAACTCAATTGAATGTTTTGTGGCATAATTGCATACGCAGATATAATTTGTTAGATATCTTATTTGACAAGAAATAAATAGATTAAAACATGACAATCGTCTATCACTCAGCTTCAACGAATCAACTCAGAAAAATAGAACATTGTGTTTGTAGGCGATCAGTTAGTAATCTATCATTACTTTAAGCTCTTCGAAACTTTAACATTTATAGCTCGCGTATTTAGAACTTAGCTTAAGGCATTATACTACAAACAGGTATAAATAGCCAGAAATCTATGTAAATACACGGCCCGTTATTGTCATTAATTTAATTAATCTTTATACACATATCAACAATCGTCTAACGACCTGCATAAATCGCGAATACCAATTCAATTTGAAACACAACCGTGAAGTACAAATATACGAGAACTACAAAATAACGGTCGTTCCACACTTAACCTGTTAATCTCACCATATTTCACTGTAACTAAAACCTTAATTGATGTTATCAGATAGTCTCAGATATTAAAGTGTACTGCGCTGTGCAACGCAATGGTGGTGTTTACTTACACACTTAATTACATTCCGATCTTGCTAAAAAATAAGAGCAAAATTAATCAAGTTATTGCTGTCATAAAATGTTATTGGTATTATCTTAATGCGCTTATTATTTCTATCTGATCATCGTAATAGGGTTACTAATTAATTCATAATATATGACTAACAATCGCGGCTGGTCATCGCAATTTAAAGCTATAAATTTTGTAAAATTTTGTTTACAGGTTATCAGAGATGACGATAAAGTGGGGGCCGAAAATGAACCCGGAGAAATGTTCGACTTCCTGCTAGGTATCACCACAGACATATTTCATCGATTCACGTAACAAGAACAACCAATATGCACTTCGAAATTGAATGCGTCGATCACGCTTCGTATTTCATAACGGACGAATACGGATTATTCCGTGTAACAAATGAGAAAAGCGGATTGATGACAGCTAATGAAAGTCATGTTTTCATATATTTTGTGAATAAATTTTTATTATATTTTATGAATATGAAGAGGTGCTACTTACGTGTTTCAGATCTTTTTAATACAGAGTAATAATGATGATGCGTTGAAGCTCCTAACCGGAATACAAATTACCCAAGGGCCTGTCGAAATTCATCCTGTGGGTATTTCCGTGCATACGTGATTTAATGTGCTTCAACGTTTCAGTGTTGTGTGAATTGAAAGCATTATAGTGCAGTCTGGTGGTGAACCTTCACCAATTTAGAATGTAAGCTGTCTTCCGTCAATTGTACCTATAGTTTGATTTTCCATTCCTGTATAAAATCGTGTGCATTGTTCTGTGCATTTTTAAAGCTGGAAATCGTGCACCGGACAAAGTAATACGATATTTTTTATAGTGCAAGCTCTGAATGTGCGTTTGTGGTGTGAAGCTTTCAATGCGTTGCGATTTTTCTACGTTAATGTTGTAGTTAATTATGTGAACTTTGTAATAGTGTTAAATAAGTTAGCATTAGAGTTGTTACGTCTCTAAAAGCAACAATAATAATTTCAAAGAGAACAATAGCTGTGTAACTCGCTAGTTGATCTAAACCGTAGCGTTTAATGTAACTCTAGTACTGCGTTTTATACTCCTACGTTTAGGATAAATTAATGGGAGTCATTTATTATTGTCAACATGACATCATATTTGTTTTAGTTAACTGAGTTAGATCGCGGCGGACCACCTGTGCTTCCCGAAGTCTCATTAGCAAACAATGATCGGGCGTCGGCGACTACCGAAGACTCTCGCGATCAATAAACTGTTGAGCCGATAAGAGCGCGTGGCCGAGCCGGTGCAGGGCTGCCATTATTTATACCTAGTTTTAAATAGCAAAATATTTACTGTTTGTAACATGCAAACATAGGAAAGGAAAATTATGACGCTAAACTTCAGTTATCTTATCATAATTGTTTTATTATGTATAGAGATTCGATACAAGTTCGGATAGACTTGCAAATTCGATCGATTAAATTCGTCTAAATAGATGTTGAGGCAGCCCTACATCGGAAGCGCGCGCACGCCGCAGGCGACACATCCATATTCCTGTGACGTGTGTTTTGACAACCCGGCTGGGCAACTTTTTCAACGTCATTTTTTTACCACATTTTTTACCGGACAGTTCAACGACCCCGTGCCACACATAAGTGTTATTTTCACATGTAATTACACTCATAACCGACCGCTTAATTACTCGAAACTGCTGCGACGACCGGACCTGGAATCCGATCAGAAAAAAAAACCTAATCCGGCGCCGCTCTTAAATTACGCTTCGTTAACCTTCGGCTCGGCTAATAATAGCTTATAACACCTACTTTGCATAGGACTCTTGAAAGCGCATTGTCTCTCTACATGTATATTTTTTCTTGCCAAAAAACATGTCATACTCTCCGACCATATTATACTCGTAAACTTTAGTTGCCAGTATGCTATGAAAGTTACTTTTCATTGAAACGGCGGCGTTATTCGGATAATATTTCGCCGGCCATTTTTATAACTAGTCACTTATCTTCGACGTTTAAGATAATTATATCAGTTTATGTATATGTGATAAATTCTTTTTGATAAAATATTGTTTGCATTTAGCGGTATATTTATATTATGGTGTATTTTAAAGTATAACTTTGGAAAATATAAAAATGTAAATGAATTGTCAAATGTAGGTAAGTTAAACACATTATATGCACATAAAAGGAAGACGTTTTTAAAATGTAAATTATGCCAAAACTATGTGTGTTATTCTTTGAATTTATTAGTTGAGTCAAGAGGTTGTGTTTGGTTCAGTCATTAGAAAATGAGCACAAGAAATGGCACCTACGTTTATAAATTATTATAATATATTATAAATATATTATTGATTTGTTTCTTGTTATTTTTGGAAATATATAATATATATTTGACGTAGCTTAATTAAACTGATGGTTAGCGCATAACTGTTTTGGAAATTTTAGACGACATGACATCGCTAGCTTTTTTACTGGGATGAAATTTATACCTGCACAAACATCAAAAACTGTTAAGCCCAATCTGTAACTGTTTGCTAAAGAACAGTAGTAGGTGACATTACACGTCTTTGGTATCAAATAACCAATCCACTGTGCGAGGAGATTCATAGTCATTCGAATAATTCCCGTACGACGACGAAGTTAGCCCGCTAGTTTGCTATTATTTATAGTTTCACGTGGCCGATTTTCACATAGCTATCTTGTATTTACGAAAATAATGTGCCTTTTATTAGCGTCTAAGCGAGTACTTATATGTATATGGTATAATTATTTTTATTACAACAGATGTCATAGAATAACAATAAATAATTCAATGTAAACTTACAGCTTTATTCCACGTTTTGTAACACCACATCAGTTTAATTGTAAATAGTAAGTACTTATAGGTTATTATTATACAGCTTTACAAGACTGTTGTCCTTATTTTAGGTACATAAACGTTACATCACAAGGACAAAGACGTCCTTTAAAAACTAATAAGTAGCGTTAAAAGCTTTCCTTAATTACATTTTCTACGTAATGTTTTGAAACTTTGGGCCAGTAATGATTGATTGTTATACATAAGAAAGTATGTGAACGCATAATAAAGTTTTGTAAATGTTGAACACACTGGCTTGAGATGTTTCTACCGATATTTTTATACTAAACGTTGTACAGTACAAACGTTTGTGAACAATGTAACACCAATTTGGTCAACCGCATTAAATGAAAATGTAACTACTTTCGTCACTTTTATTCTTCGAATTGTACCTATATTCAATATGAAAATAAATGTGTTATTATTACAGACTAAGCTTTTTACATTCTAATCGAATTAATTTTTTTTGCTTACTTTCGTGAGCACTTCATTGTTCGACATTACTGTATTATTAGTTCGCACATCCATTCGTGTCTTGTCAAATTAACATTCATTTGGCTAAGAAATAATAACGGTTTGATTTATTCAGGTGAAGTTATTAAGTCTGCTATTACCTGCGAACTGCGGTCATCACCCATTGACCTGACCGTTTCTCCAATTAAACTAGCACCCGAGGGGAGCCGCCGACACCAACAATAACTCATAGTCATTTGTTAGCCGTACGTCTACGCATACATTTTAATACGGGTTAAGTGATAACAGCAAACTTTTGGAGTGTGTCCCGTTATTGTTTACTCAACTTTAGACAGCGCCATTTCGAGAAAAAAGGAGGTTTAAAAAAATTGAACTTGGACCTCAAATCGTGTATCACGTTCACATAAAAATAGTTTTCCATTTGTCTGATTTGTCATATGCAAATGTGTGTGTGCCGTATGGCCCATGGGTCGTTGGCTGTGCTCGTGGTATCGTCACCGCGACTCGTGCCCGCCTAATGGCCTCTCCACCATTACGCCGGTAATAGCACAATATGGCCAATTAGTCCAAGCAGCCAAGATTTACCACCACCAGAACAAACCACATTGCGTCAACCGCATTACTCGTACAATTACCCCTGTTTTACACAAGTTTATTATCAATTTCGTAATCGCAAGTACTTTTATAACACAAAAACCGGTCAAGAGAGAGTTGGGCTCGCGCAATCCGGGTTCCGTATGAGAACAGTATGTACTTAATATTCAAATAGACGTACGCAACAAGAGCAATCTCATAACAGTTGATCTTATTAATATGAGTTATCTGATTGAAAACTTAATACAAATACTTTTTTTTTTTCTTTCAGTAATTATGAGACTGAAGAAAAAAGCAGCATCAGTTTTCCTGTTTTCTTTAACTTAATACCGGTAGGTAAATAATAATATCAAAATTGTACCTATAGAAAATTAGATAAGATCAAATGGGGAAGGTTTTCGCACATGTTCGGCTATATCTTTATAACGATAGGATGCTACGATGATCTAAAATTATCTATGCTTTTTTTTACGTACAGACAGACGGGGGGACGCAACAGTGATCTTCTAAGAGTTCCGTTGTTTCATCGGAAGTACGGAACCCAAAAAAAATTATAAAGTTGCTCTTTACCCCGTTATAAAAAAAAACGATTATGGAAAAAGAGGTACCTACTTGCTGTGCATACTAAATTGTTCCTTAGGCAGTAGGCTGGCAACTTATGTGCCAAATGACTATAATTTACTAAGTAGGTTACCTAGTTAAAACTGTTTAACCTGTGTGATGTTTCGTAAAATATTGGTATGATAATAAAAAAATATAAACTAATGATGTACCTACGTTCGCGTACGCGCCGCGAACATTGATAAAGCGCATGGCGTCACGTCATGGCGGATGAAACATGATAAATAAATATTTATTACATACCACAAAAACAGACTTAAAATTTATGCGATACGAGCTTCAGGTCTATTGTGCGAACATCAAACTGCTGGGAGCTATCTTCATCGTCATTACAACTACTCCTACGCGAACAACAGGTGTGTTCCAGTCATTAGTTTATTCTATCGTGATATGATCTTGACGGATGTAAGCACCGAACATCATTACAATAGGTGGGATGTTTTCCGTAATGGACAAACCAACATATTAGGTACTTACTAGAGCGAACTGTATGTATGTAGGTAGGTAGGTGCTCTGTTCAACGCCTATTGATGTCTAACGAAACCGATATGCAAAACAAAAATAACAGTATTGGCACATCATTTGTGTTAAGTTTTTGTACGAACAAAAAGCGGTCGGCGCGAACTTATTACGGAGAACAAATTAGACGTCGAGTCGTAGGTAATTACAGCAAATATGGTGTGCAATATTTAGGTAGTGATTACTGGGTTTGAGGGGCGAATCATCAAAGCTCGCATGACAGACAGAACGTTGACCGTGACCCAGAGATAATTATGGGCAAACACTTGTGGCGACGGCCCGCTAAGAGGACTGGCCGCTTCACGGTCAATAACAACACAACAACCGGAGACCACAACCTACATCAACCGGGTAGACACCTCGATACGCTCACAAATTGAAAAATATTTTTAAAACCGAATGGAAACATGTTGAAACAACTGCATATGCTACGTGCAAAATCGATTGCAAATTAATGTCATCAGTTAGCTTGCCATACTTGCACGTTCTATACTCTGTTCACAGAAAGATGAGTCCTAACATAGCGGTCTTTTCATAAATTGCAGACGTTAGGAGACTGCTATCGAAAAAATGTAAACGACATCATCAAAAACCGTAATAGCTATATTATTCATGTTTTGTTTTTTAAAAATATTTGATATTCTTTGTATGGTAACGTTTTGTACAGAAACGTCAGAACTCACCATAGCGGGAAAAGTGTAGGTATAGATAAATGTATGGATTTTTGTTATAACTATATACTTACTTAGGTACACTTGCATTAATATGCAATTTGCATCGTCACATTAAATTTATTCTTACGGTAAATCTTAGTGGTCGTGTAGAGGAAGCGCTTACCCTACAACTTCCCCTAAAATCAACCTGACCGTGCTCAAGCAACTGGCAGTGGTGCACATTCAGATGCCATTCTGGCGTGTCCATTCAACTTGACATTCGAAATACTTTAAGCTGTTCCACGGCTTTTACCGCCCCATTTTTTCTCGTATCGTAAACTTCAAAACTCATTTATTCAAAATAGACTACAATTACTCAGTTCTTTTTAAACGTCAATGTTATAAAAGCCCCCAAAAGCGCTCGTCCTTCACCACATAGTAATTTATGCTGTGAAGCAGAAATGTCGCAACAAACTCCCCAGCAACAGCAGCGTAAAAGACCTCTCAACTAGATGGACTAACGTCCTGAAGAAGGCGAACTGGATGCTCAATACGGAGGACGAGGTGATGTGGTGCAACGAAGCCACTTCGGAGACAACTTTGTCCAGGTGTGGACTGCGATAGGCTAAGTTGAATAATAATACCTAGTATAAAACAAAGTCGCTTCCCGCTGTCTGTCCCTATGTATGCTTAGATCTTTAAAACTACGCAACGGATTTTGATGCGTTTTTTTTTAATAGATTGATTCAAGAGGAAGGTTTAAGCTATAAAACGTACACGTGCGAAGCCGGGGCGGGTCGCTAGTTTATTGATAAAAGCAACACTTTTATGGAAATAATATTGTTCTACTATTTATCTATCTTCATCCATTTTATTTTCAGGAAAACACAAAATATAAAACATCGCGCCTTGTATTCCCCGAAGGGTCAAGCAAAGGTGTAAAGTACACCCACATTTCGCCGTTATGTTAAATGGGGGTGAGGCTATTGCCATCAACAGGGCACAAATCCAGATTCCGGGCTGGCTGCTACTGAGAAATTTCTCACGGAAAAACCCAATAACACTTTGCCCGACCTGGGGATCGAACCCAAGACCTCACGCTCAGCAGTCGCGCTTGCGACCACTAGACCAACGAGGCAGTCACGTATAACAAACAAGAAGACACAAAATATGCACTGCCTTTATTACGATCAAAAAAATAGGATCGTTCCACAATCCATTAGATCTAAAGTTATTACTAAAGTATTTTTGTTGTTCATCTCGAGGCGGCTTGTCTAATTAGAATGTTTGCGTACCAGGCGTGGGCCCGGGATAACGGTCTACTTATTAGACACACTTGCTTTCCAATCGAACGGCTGATTTATCATGTACATAACATAAAAAAACCATCTACGACAGAATTCGAGACGACTGTCAGTTTTATTTTTTAGACATTAGCAAAAACACCTTTTTTTCCATTTTGCTTGTCACTTGTAGGTAGTTGTCGAAATTAGTTTGGTCCATTATTTTCTTTTATTTTTATTAATTAGCTTTGTTAAAGTCCTTCATGCAACTGGTTTAAAATAAAACAGCCTATCAAATAAATTACTTGCAGACTGTCCTAACTAGTATTTCGTCAAGAGCTTTTTTTTACCACCAATCGTCAGCTACCAGCCGGATGCTGAAAAACCAAACTGTAGCTAATTAAATAAAAACGATGTGAAAGTAAAGGTGTCTATAGACAAATCACAATTTCGACCTACCCACGGTTAATTGCGGAAAAGTCGGACATAACCTCCCGACACGACGCCGTAATTACCAAGACGTATTAATTTTCCATACTTACATCAATTTATTTTCTATGTAATTCTTTTGCCCCAAACTATAGATCCGCCCAGAAGAATACCTCGTACCTTTATGTAAGAATCTACGTAATTAGGTATATCAAAAGCATTAGGTTTTTGTAGGTATTAGGTGTAATTCATGAGACACATTCATATTTATGATTAGTTACGATTTACTCACCTACATTTTTCGGGATTTCCCGACTAGTTTCGGACCCAAATAGCCCTTAATCAAGAGCTGAATACGCGATGAGGTCAGGAGTCGAAACTGCGGTGCAAGCACGGATCTTTTTATCGAGTCGATTCAAGAAACGTATCTATTCTAAACGTCAAATTTGACATAAGATATAGATAAAACGACAACTGTTGTCATTCGAGAAATGTGTCTATTCTAAACGTCAAATTTGATATAAGATATAGATAAAACGACAACTGTTGTCATTTTACCTAATGTCAAATTTGACGTTTAGGATAGATACATTTCTCGAATCGACTCGATAAAAAGATCCGTGCTCGCACCGCTGGTCGGGATATTCGAGTAATCCCGAAAAATACACGTGAGTACGCTGTAAGTAATCATAAATATGAAAACATTAGGTATGTGTCTATTAAAATTCCTTTAAAAATCTTCTAATTATTCATAGGTAACAGTTAAGCTAATGCATTAAAGCGAGATTTTTACTTTTTCAATATTTCTAAAAGAAACTATAAAACGGACCATAGCCTATCGATAACAGACTCTTACGGACAAGGACGAATAGACAAAGCCTAAGTTACGACTTAGTGACTTGCTTACTCATACTCATATATAACATTAATGAATAAGCGCCAAGTCCTATGCACCTGTTTAAGCTGAACAACAAACAACAATGTTTGTAACTTATAAACGAACATTAGGCCCTGAAGCGCCCTGAGTTGTGAGGCCATTACGTCAACTGGTCAGACATAAAGTATCTCCTAACTCATATACCCGCAGACAACATGATAAATGCCAAACCTCCAGTAGTCAAAGTAACACTGATTACCTTAAGTTCCTCATTCAATGTGCAATGAATTGTTTCTCAACATATAACATAGATAGATCAACATTGCTTCCAGCCAGTGTCCGACTTGACGGATGGCTCGACCTCGCAAGACAAAAGCGCGACGGATTTGAGGTAAATCGACGAGTCGTGACCGAGTCGTTTAATCATAAGCATCTAAGCTAATTAGAGTAGGTCGCGAACTCTTGGGACCGGTAATGAAAATCACAATTGAACCTGGTTGCGGTGGAAAATTGCACTTGGCGTGGCATTCCTGTCGACATTGCTAGAGGCTCTCGAGTCACTGGTTGTCAACCCGCCACGATACTGCAATTATTCTCTATAAATATATTATTATGTACCTTACAAAAGGAAACACTGGAATTCTAGGGAGTTGTGATTAGACTTGTCCTTCTATCTCAGCTAACCGTTTGCGGAGTTATAGTTACAATGAAAATACATAAAGTTATAACTTCAGATTTAATTGAGTAAACACTCGGATTGCAGTTGAAGGCTTTGCTTTCTTTGATTATTCCCAAGATAGAGCTTTTATAGCTACCATTAGCACATCTTACTTAAAATTACTGCGTAAGCTATTAGACCGTCAGAACAGCGGAAATAGCATGTGTCATCGGCACTATGACCCTAAACACATTAGGGCTACGAATTAACTAACTACGTGTAATTAGCGTTCATCAATTCCGGTATCTGGATATTAATTACTTGATCATCATTAGATCTACTGTCCCTAAAGGGTGACAATACACAGCGTACAAATCTTATAGTATCTAAGAATAATTGAGAAAGCTTAAGGTAGGTATCTCTAAAAACAAAACAAAAATATGTAAAAAGGATAATGCAACTTGTATATAGTGGATTTTAACCGTATTAATAAACAGCTCTCATTTGAGAGATCTTCCAACAGCAGCTTAGAAGAAGTAGGTAGAAGTAGGTAAGTAGTATACATTTGACAACATATTTTTTAAATACGCGTCATAAAAAACTACATATTTGAGAGGGATCACTCTTGACCAAGATACTGACGTTACAGAGACAAAGATACCTTTCCGCATTCTTTGAATGGGATACGAAAACTAAATTTTGCGAAAGTCCTTGTCTGCCACTTCATCCGAATCAATAATTATTTCTTGACCAAGAACTTAAATTTTAGTACGGACGATTATGTTAACCTGGATATTTGTGTTCAAGCCCTAAAATGCTCTTACTGTTTTCTTGAGAAACGTCAAATCCTCAAAAACGCGTGTGAGCGGCATCATGAACTTGCAAATTTCAGTCTCAAATGGAAAGTCGCGAACATTATTCATACATTACAATTTTGTTGAGTTTTGTTCGTTACAGAGAACTTAAAATAACCCTCACATCTCGTCTGGAAAAGAAAAAAAAGAAATTTATTGCATTTTTATTCATTGAGTGAGTAGTGACCGGACGCTGCGACCACAATAACTGTAACATGATATCAAGTTTGAAGATGTACGGAACCTTACAAAGTTGAATTCACTCGGAACTCCATACATGCACCTATCTTTGTATGGCCATGCGATAGAACTGGTAAAGCACTGATAATTTATAGCTACCGTTATAATTACTTTCATATACAGACAATATTGTTAAATCATAAAAGGTCAGAGAGATCGGTCGCTGTATTAATTCGCCTCGGGAACTGTTTACGATACTTATTATTCAATAAAACTGTCGGATATTGGAATTAATATGTTTCTGTTCGTAGCCTGCAATCAGAGTTAGGTATTTGAACTTTCGCAACATACCTACTTAAAGCTTAACAATACAAAGATTTTCATTGCCATTTTCACGGTTAGCAACTTAAACTACGATAAGTAAAAAAGAAAAAAGGTTTATTTGAATGAAGTGAGTTTGATACAGATATTACATGGATTGAGATTCCTTCTCGCCAGATAGGCATGCAAATTATGGCAGATCATCTAACTTAGGTATCTAAATTAGTTCCTTTTATGGCTGAGGATATCACACTCGTAATCGCACCTCCTTAATCTCGCCTGTAATTTGATCGTAGTGGTGAATTACTTGCACGGTTTTATTTCCCTCCTGATGTCATCCTGTGTAAAATGTGTCAGCTATGAAATAACTTGTAGGTACTGCTCGTACTCGCACGCGATGCCCTATTATTATAACTAGATTCAACGAAGGATAGGTAATGTTCTCTGTGTAGTTTGTGTTCTAGTACGTTAATATGATAGTAATCTTACATAATCACAACAGTATTAGCTCCATCTTTTGGGCCATGTTAACTCTCAATGGTGGGCGCCGTGCATGGTTTTTCCTTTACGCCTGTTTAATATACCTACTTAAATTCTTCAATCGATTTGAAGGTACGACTCGTTGTTCACTATTTTGACATAGTTAGCGTAAATAAAATGATTTATATAATGCTAAACAGCCGTCACCTGCGACAAACTGTTTAAATGTAATAATTTACTACAAATACGTGCTAAATAACGGTTGACTTTTATATTTGACTTTTCCCTTTCCTTGAAACCAACTTCGGTATCCCATTGATACTACACTCTTGACTTCTGACTACATTCAATTAACGAAACCATAAGCCGGTACACGATTATTTGATTTTATTTACCTACTCCGAGTAGACATTGGTACTGTTACAGGAAATTTTGGAACCACATCGGTGATTTATCTGCTGGTTTAAGCTCTAACAAAGACGACAGGCGTCATCCTTACCCTGGAACCTGTACCTGTGCAATGCGCACTCCGCACAAACGAGGTACAAGGACCTATAAAAAGGTAAAAGTAACCTTAAATACTCTTTCTAGAAGAAAAGATGATCATGAAGATATAAAATAGAAAAAATGGCGATCTAAAAATTAAAGAAAAACATCGAGGATACCCGCGTATCTCGCTGCGCAATTTACAAAAGTCACCTAAGGTAACGGCAGGATTAATAATGCTTGCAAGCAATGAGCTATCCGCCTGTCACCATCCGAGCAATATTGCAGTTTTAAATCAGACACATTATTAGTTAGGCTATACAAAACACGCCGAGGCGCCGCTTGGTTTCTATTTACGCCATAAAATAATGTCACCTATCTAATCACTTATCGTATTATATTTACATAAAATTAAATAAATTGTTCTTATATTTATTGGTCACTTTCGCTATCTCCATTAAGTTTTTGCGATATCTCCCATTGAATGTTTTCATCCATCTCCCACGTTAAGTTTCTCCTTACCTTTTGCTGACTAGATGCTTAGAGGTTAACGAGAAATTAATTTCATAAACCTACTTCATACTAAATTACTATAAAATATTATGGTACAGGCAAGGCGTGAAGTGTAATATTAATAATATTCAACGGTATATGGACACCACAATTATTACCTATAGGTTGACCTCGGGACAAACGCCTCAAGTGCTGAACAACACCTTAATAACATCAAGTGATGATCCCTTTAACGCTATATTAATCTTGTCTGCTGGGAAATTATAGATAACAAGCTTTTGCGCACGCGCTACCCCGCCAATCAGGACATACTTCCTTGCCATACGCGCAGGAAGTCGATGAAGGTAGACGAACCGGACTGTTGAGTTGTTTTTTATTTTTACTTTTTCTTGCAATCTTGTTTACATAATGAGTCTTCCTGTTGACTTATACAGAGATAGGGAACTGCTATGCTAATCTAGCGCATAACGTTATTTGACGCTATAAATAATATGATTGCAAAATTATTGTTATGAGCGCCTATTTCAGTGTAGCGGACCGGCAATGGGCCCTTGTCCCTTTGTCTCTATTACGGGTTGTCGACCATCGTCCTTATCTACACGTGTATCTTGTGTTAGTATCACTCTATATGGAGACCGTTGGGTATTATCACATCAGCTTGTTCCCGGCGCGGTCGCACGGTAAGGGCCTCCATTTGCATACAAGCAAATATCTCGATCTACGGGCGCTGTGCGGGCAGATTACCGTCGCAATGCTTCCGCACGCTGTATTGAATTCGGTACCAACGGTCCCGACTCCCATTACCAGTTCACGTTTACTTGTTAGTGTGATTCTCAAATGATAACAATCGCCCCGGTTGCAGACCGAGCATAATAACAACCAGGAATAAGTCCGGTTATCCTTGCAAATAATGATCTATGAAAATAATGGGGAGATAGTGAAATGATAGTGTAAAGGTAAATTCATGTATTGATGGCGATCAAGCAAATATACAAAAGGTATTTTATTGTTTTTACGAATGATTGATTCATACCTAATTGTAATACCATAGGTAGGGTAAGTTGTTATGTTAGAACTGAAGAATCAGAAGAAATTGCCCGAGATATATTGGAAGGAAAATAAGTATACTTAACAAATATTGAATATCCCGACCTAGAACAATGTGCACAAACACTAGAAATTGGTATCTTATGTAATTAATGTCTAAGCTTTATCTACATTGGCACTCCATAATAAAACACATTAACGCCTACGTGAAAAGCGCTAGCAACCAGTTTAAATTATAATAAGACAAACACGTTCCTCAGGCACTTAACACACGAATGTATGCCAAAAAGTATTACTCTTGCAAAAACCAAAGGCGCTGCAATAAAAATAAAAATCGCATAGGACTTAGGAATAGTGCGGTCTACGTATGCTCGATTTATGGGTACGTCGAAGCAGTTTGGGCTAAAACACGGCACGAAGGGAGGCGGGAGCACAGAGATAACGGGGACATTAGCGCTAGACGTGTACTAACCCGAAGTACACAGGATTCGCCATGTACCAGTGTGTAGGGGAAGCAGAGGTACGCAGTAGGGTCAACTGCAAATGCGTGGGAAGCGGGCGCCAGCCACCACACACCCGATACATTACAATATCTCCATATAATTAACTATATAATAATACGTATCCGCTCTTGTCAAGCTACACGTCGTTCAGATAGTGGCTTCAATTGCTCAGAATTCGATGAGCTTCCTGTAACTACAACACACATTTTGCTACCTTGTAAGTGGCAACTTGAAAGCCAGACGAAGTAACGGGCACTTACTACTTACATGCACTTAGATTGATTGCTAGTTAGTATAATGTGTTCTTTGAGCTCGATATGCGATTATTTCGCCATCAAAAATTTGTTACAAATATTTTTTGTAAAACTTAAATGAGAACATACGACCGATCGACTCAACATGACACAAAGGTTAAATTCAAACCTACAAGAAACAATAAAGTTTCCAATATTATGAAAGTAGGTAATTGATCGTCGCTCGGCTTGCACTTATGAAAAGCCATGTCAAAGGTTAAAGACCAAGGATGAGTATTAGGTTAAATATAGAGGGTGGGTGCGGCTATTGTGGGTAAATAAAGCGTAAGGGGAAGGTAGATAGTAGTTGACAGAGGTCACGTTAGTCCGCCGGCGGCTCTAGGGCTCACCCATGCCCTGTTGACCCACAGCCTCACAGCGCAACCAGCTCCATAAATTGTCGGAGATGACAACTAACTAGCGTCCGCCCATACTTACAAGTAGGATCTAATATACCTTTAATATGTTTATATTTAAATGCAGTTTACCCATTCTTGTCGCAGCTGTTTATTGTTTTGTTGTGAAGTCGCAAATAAGCGCAGTTATTGAATAATAAATTAAAAGACATGTCATTTGATAATGTTTTAATATTATTTTTCTCGTTTATTCGTTGTACGTACATACATGTAAAATGTATTTTTAAAAACACATCTTAAAAAAAACAAAAGCTAGTCATACCTAGGTATATAAGGGTCGAAAAGGAGGATCCGCGGGCCACTTAAAGTAAATGACAGTTTAAAGTTTTAAAAATTCAAAATTCGATAATTTTTATTCCCAAGTAAAATTATTATTACTTATTTAAGTTTTTTCAAGAATTCTTCATCCCTGCTGTAGTTAGATACGAATTCAGAAAATGGTGCTTCTAATCGGTGACCCCAAATATGGCCTAAAATGTAAACACAGCTGATCATAGCTGAGGATAGATAGATTTTAGCGTATTTTTTATGAAATTTTTGGGCGGCTATTTCTCATAAACTATTGACTATGGACGACACGTTTGGTGCAGTAGCTAAGCGATTGTCTTCTGCGCTACGGGTCGTGGGTTCGATTCCCACACGGAACAAAAGTTTGTATGGCCTACAGATGGTTGTTTCGGGTCTGGGCATTTGTGTATGTGAGATTTGTGTCTGTAAACGCACCGACGATACAAGAGAAATCATAGTGTGGGGCAACGTTAAAAAGAAGAAAAGACTTTTGGGGAAAGTTTTAGAACAAAAGTTGTGAATTTAAATGGCCACTTTAAAACCCTTTCAGATTAGTACCCCCTTTCCGACTAACCTTGTATACGCCAAGCCAAATCCAAAATGATAAGCCAAAAAAATTACCTCATTATGCTATTGCTAGGTATCCCAGATTCGTTTAAATGCTACATAACTTGTACTAACACAGCATCGTACTAACAAGGAAAGGTCCCCAGGAGCGGCTCCGATTTGATTCATTGAAAGATATTCCCCCTTATTACAAAAGATGGTCTGAGAAAAACCTAGGTTTTAAAGTAGCCCCGTCTCTTTTTGTTATATAACATAAGAAAGTGATGGGTATATTTTAAACCTGGGTTTACCAGAGTCTTGGTTTAAACCATCTTTTGTATTAAGGGGGATCATGTTCCAGGTTCCAGAGCGTTGAAAACAGCCGACACATATTTTTTTAGATTTTGATGATTTACCAGGGGGCTTGGCGCAAAGCAGATTCACACTAAACTTACGTGTCGTATCGTGATGCATTCAAACCTATCGGAGTCATTTACATTTTGTGTAAAGGCGTGCACACTATTCTGAATTGTGATGCGCTCTATCTACCATCAATCAAATCTAGTGTAAATCTGCCTTTATATTTTGGAATACTAGCTGACCCGGCGAACTTCGTACCGCAATTTTTTTTTGTGAATATTTTGCTGTTCGTTTTCAAGTATAATACTGTCTACAATGACATAAATATCTTACGGTGGGGGTGATTCGCCCCAGCGAAAGTGGCGCCACTTCAGAAAAAAAGCATTATTTCTGTCAACACACGACATATTGAAATTTCGTACGTACAACATTTTAGTCAAGTATTCTAGAACTTTTCGAATACTCTCAAAAATTGTTTTCACAAACTCACAATATTTTTGAAAGACTTATCCAACAACACCCCACACGATGGGGTAGACGAGAAAAAAAAAAACCCCACTTTAGATGTACAGAAGGCACCCTCAAAAAAAATACTTTTCATGATTTTATTTTACCACATTGTCGGCGTGATTTATATGTATATTCATGCCAAATTATAGCTTTCTAGTACATGGACGTACAAAAAAGATCGGACGGAACTCCCGCTAAGACAAAACTGTGTCCCGTAATGGCGGCGGCTATCTAAGTGTGAATGAATTTAGGGTTGTCATGTTAGCCAAATTTACCCATTTTTTATCATTTTATTTTAAGACAAATACAGGTTGGCAGACAAATTTCTTGGAAATGTCGGCAGAATTATACCGTGCCATTTGAAAAGGTTAATGGTAAGAACCAAATCTCCCTATGAAAATATCTGCAAAATAAATGCCATGTTAGCTTAGATTGTTAATTTTCATTTTGAGGTACTGCATATGTAACAACACACCGGAGTCCTCCTTTAGTTGTATTATATATCTCGTTAGCTTCAAAATGTAGACTGCAAATGACACTGTATTTGTTTGGAATTCAATCGTTTTCACCGTTACAATTTCTCATTTTTTTAATCCAATTATTTCTCCATACTTCATTTTCTTTAGGAAATCTAGTAAAAAAATATATAAATAAAATACCTAGTAATAAATAAATTGAATTGAACAAAAAACTATAAATTTCCCATATTTAGGGTAATTTGCACACGTGAATATTGACAACACTGGCCTTGTGACAGATTCTTTTCTTCTGGTGAATACATTGATTTTATTGTATACAATTGGGAATTAAGTGATTGAATTATTCATTGACCTATGAAACGTGATTCCTGGATTTTTTTTCTTCCGATCACTACGGTTTTTACACCATTTCACCACACAAGACATGCTATATTTTAATTTTTTTTGCCGCTTTTTGTCCCGACTCTGTTGACGTTTACGCGTGTAATGACTGACTTTTTTTGTGAATGTGTGCGTGCCAGCCTGTACGTACAGCAAACTGACTGACTCTGAGTGACACAGTTTTTTGTTAGCGAAAATCTGTCCGATCTTTTTTGTACGTCCATGTTCTAGTACTAAGAGTCTCTGAGCTAAGCTGCGGACGGACATGGTGAAACTATAAGGGTTCCTTGTTGACTACGGAACCCTAAAAAGCAATCTCTTTGGACAATTAATTATTCCATAATTATACGTAACGTTATAAAACTTTAACTGATAAAACTTTGTAATCAAATGAATAAAACGCAACCAATACATTTTTTTTACAGTGAAAAAAAAATACAGAAAAAAATTCTCACTGAAAATGAGAGCCAAAAATTTAAAGGAGATGTTTGATTTTGGGCCACTACCATGTACAGCAGTGTTTCTCAAAGTGGGCGATAACGCCCCCTTGTGGGCGCTAGAAGCTTACAGGGGGGGCGGTAAACAGTTGTAAAAATAATAATTACGATTGTGATTTTTAAGATATGGTGGTTAAAGTTAAATTTAGGGGCGCTAAAAAATAATTTGATTCTCAAAGGGGGCAGTAGATGAAATAAGTTTGAGAACAGTATATAGAAAAATAGGGGATTTCCATAAAAATACAAATTAATTTATTTGAAGAAGAGTACTCTTGTACTGGAATTATTATTTGGCGACGTTTTTTAATATGTTAACCCTTTTTTTCTGGTAGCCATGACAGTTGTGTTTGACATTGACATGAGTTTGACAACTTTGACAGTCCTAGGTTTCGTATAGGTACAACACCTGTAGTTCTATTTTATTATAAATAAAGCGTAATCCAAGTATTTTCGTCTATAAACAACGTACATGTGTTATGTAAGTACACAAGAAATAAACACTATGGGGTCATTGACATGTCAACAGTTGTCAAAATGACATTTCACATAATTTCGATCTGCCATATTTTCATGTGTGTGTTGCTCTCCTTGACCCAAGATAACTTGAATGTCCAATTAAACGAAGTAAAATTATAGAAAATGAATATAAAAAAACGGTTACTTTATTGTGAAGCTATATTTACATATAGTGTACAAGGTGCTAGCCTAGGCTCCAAACATTTCTGAAACATCTCCTTTTAAGTCTCCTTTGGTGTAGGTAGTTTTATTTTGAAAAAATATTTATGTCAATTTGTGTAGTACGCAACTAAGTTTCGATGCCAGTTCATTTTTTTAAATAACTTTATTGACAGCATATTCCTTTAATCGTATTTTTTGCAATTCAAGGGCGTAGTAAAAAACAATTTTTGAACTAGCGATTAATTATAAAAATATTCAATGTCATTTTGTTCCTTAGGCAACCTAGTTTTGTAACTAAAAGTGTTTAAATACCTGCTATAAATATTGACGAAATAATCGCTTGTTGACACTCTTATCGTTTCCACCCCGTTTACAGTTAAATACGGTATTAGTCGAGTCAATACAGACTAATTAAACTTTAAAAAATTGGAATAATTCGCAAGCTGAAAATTGGTACAGACCTTGAATTTATTGCAAATAAACATTACAAATCAAATGTCAAAAGTCTCCATCTGCCTCTAAGCATCGACCCCGACCTTAGAATAAGTACTAAAGCATAGAAGGAGCGCTACTTAGCATAAACGAATCAAAATATAGCCATGCTATTTACTCATATGGCGGACTCGCTGTTGTCAGAGCGGGAAAGATAAACTTTTGACAGGCCGTAAAAATTAATTTTGTAACCTTTTGTACAGAGACTAGGGATGAGAGTATTCACACTATTAGACTATAGCTATCGATAAAATAAAGTCATCGTATAATGTATATTACGAAATATCTGAAGTGGTATTTAAGGCCGAAAGAAGGTGACTATGATTGTGTTAACCAAATAACAGCCATGCCGGATATTGCCATAGTACATATAAATACTTACTTCTTAGAAAGTTATAATGACAAAAGTAAAGTTATAATATCATTATTATTCAGCCGAAAGATGCCCACTGCTGGACATAGGCCTCTACCGAGCATCATCACTTCGACTGGTCCTGTTATTATCGCTATCAATAAATAAAGTCATCGTTTAAGTATAAATGTCTATTATTTAATTTGCAATTACTAAAAGCTTCACAAAAGTTAAATACATTATTATTGAGTATTCCTTGTAATGTACTTGGACATGCACGTTTTTTTCTGTCACTAGAACGGCGCCACGTGGTCTCAGGTAAGTTGTCAATTTCGAGGCGCTGGAAATTTTTAACAAAATAATGATTGTTTTATATATAACTAGCGACCCGCCCCGGCTTCGCACGTGTACGTTTAATAGCTTAAAACCTTCCTCTTGAATCACTCTATCTATAAAAAAACTGCATCCCTAAAAAGACAAGATTTTAAAGATAATTACGGTAAAGAGGTGTAAAATTTAGTGGCACCAAATGCAAACTGATTGAGAAGTAAGTTAATCATCGTTTATTTAATACGTTAATTTTGTTTAGATTCACTGTTCTCCTAATTATTTTATCTATCAGGCTTGAAGATTACGACTGTATTAACAGCATTTATTTGAAAGATAAACAAGACGATGAAATATTATCTGAAATAGTCTATTGTTTGACTGAAAGATGTCGAACGTAATGTTGCAAGAAAAAAAAGATTTTTATTTTTTTATTTTCATTCAAGCTAAATCCAGTGCGGGGTTAATCTGTCCCAATTTTTTTTAAAGAAATTACTCGAATTCTTTTACTTCCTGTAGACATGCAATTCAATAAGAACTTAGGCTTTTAAATTTAGATTGAAGGTATAATGTTGGTATAGAGTCCTCCTTCAGTCTCCGCCATTTGCCAGAACGAGTAAAAGAAGATAAAGTGAAATGGCTGGAGCAAATTCTGTGGTGCTTTCTTGGAACCCAACCAATTTCGTGAGCTACCACGGCAATCAATTTATTTCGAAAATATTCGTCACAGGGAAACCTAAATGAAAAAAAAAGTATAAATACCTAATTAATTAAACCTAACACAAAAATCACGTTGTCGATAGCTTTATCGATACAATTTTCGCACCCCTTTAATAATTTCTTTGGCGAATATTCATATTGATAAATAGATAAGATTTAGATAGTTTATACTTATTTATTTTACTTCTTCTAAAAGGTAATGTCTTACTTTTACTTATTTAATGTATAATGAAATATATTTAAAGGAAAATCTATGAATAAACATAAAAATACTACATACTACGTACTTGTGGAAACTGATATTTTCACTTTGATTTTTTGTACATCCCTTGCGAGATTTACATTTTTTTACTATTCAGGACGTAGCGCCCACTCTTATTTATAAGAACAACTAGCTGTACCCGCATGCGTTGCAATGCACTTTTTCCTACTTACTACCTACCTACTACCTACCTACTACCTACCTACTACCTACCTACTACCTACCTACTACCTACCTACTACCTACCTACTACCTACCTACTACCTACCTACTACCTACCTACTACCTACCTACTACCTACCTACTACCTACCTACTACCTACCTACTACCTACCTACTACCTACCTACTACCTACCTACTACCTACCTACTACCTACCTACTACCTACCTACTACCTACCTACTACCTACCTACTACCTACCTACTACCTACCTACTACCTACCTACTACCTACCTACTACCTACCTACTACCTACCTACTACCTACCTACTACCTACCTACTACCTACCTACTACCTACCTACTACCTACCTACTACCTACCTACTACCTACCTACTACCTACCTACTACCTACCTACTACCTACCTACTACCTACCTACTACCTACCTACTACCTACCTACTACCTACCTACTACCTACCTACTACCTACCTACTACCTACCTACTACCTACCTACTACCTACCTACTACCTACCTACTACCTACCTACTACCTACCTACTACCTACCTACTACCTACCTACTACCTACCTACTACCTACCTACTACCTACCTACTACCTACCTACTACCTACCTACTACCTACCTACTACCTACCTACTACCTACCTACTACCTACCTACTACCTACCTACTACCTACCTACTACCTACCTACTACCTACCTACTACCTACCTACTACCTACCTACTACCTACCTACTACCTACCTACTACCTACCTACTACCTACCTACTACCTACCTACTACCTACCTACTACCTACCTACTACCTACCTACTACCTACCTACTACCTAAACAGATTAAGAATATGGATATACTGATATAATTTTTTTTTTTTTAAATATCAAAATGTCGAACGGGATAAAAAGTATCCTATGTCCTTCTCCTGGCTCTAAACTACCTCCCTGCCAATTTTCAGCTAAATCGGTTCAGCCGTTCTTGAGTTATAAGTGAAGTAACTAACACGACTTTCTTTTATATATATAGATGTGCACATATACAAAACACAATTAATTAAATATAAATTCTAGACTAAAATATTTTTTCAAATCACCGCGCCACTGACACAAGTATTATACGACCTCAGATTATAAAACAAAAGGCAGATAGACTGTACTGAACCATAATGTGAGGCACGTCTGTAGACATGTGTGCGTGACAGCACTATAAGAACACGTTGCCTCTTTGTGCGTGTACGGTTGCCATGATAATGACAAAATTCCCATAATATTTCATTATATTAAACTAGCTGTACCCGCATGCGTTGCAATGCACTTTTTCCTACTTACTACCTACCTACTACCTACCTACTACCTACCTACTACCTACCTACTACCTACCTACTACCTACCTACTACCTACCTACTACCTACCTACTATGTATATAAAGTGAATATCTGCCGTTGAGTCAGATTGTATTTTAATGCAAGTACCTACTTTAGAAATTTACTAATCTCAGATTACAGAATAGAAGATGATAAATAGAAATATTTTGTGGATTTATGGCAGTCATTTAGTATAGTCGTGAATGGTTGTAATTATGTTTTTGATAGCTATATTTACTTTATGTTGGCAAATCGACTGACGTACATGATTATTATTAGAGACAGACAATACATTAAGTAGTTTTAGTTACGAAGACACATACAAACGGACACACATACCTACAAACATACCAACCAAAAAACGCGATAAATAAAACACTATAATCGAAATAAATATTTTTGTAAATCGTTATTCCTGTATTCTTTACTTATTTCCTAACTTAGGGGGTAAATGGTTTCAATTTAAACAAGCAACACCGAATGATTTTTGTTAAGGATTTGTGTTCCAAGATGTCACTAATAATAATCACGTAAAATAATATCCAAATAGATAAATAATCAATAAAACCTATGAAAAGATACTCCATCTTCTTTATTTTGTTTTTAGGAACAGTTTTTGCAATGTTTATAAACGCAAGATGGCATTACTATCATAAATATTAAAATTATCGATGACGTCCTAACAATGCGGCGCTTCGTGTCATACTGACTCGAGATTGTATTCGCTTTTGAATTTGTATTTGCTTTTTTGGCCGCACTCACGTTGTTCCTGTCACTCTATCTGCCTTCTGTTTTATAATCTGAGTATACGACAAAATTTAAAATGTCGTTGCCGTCTTAGAGCATATACCTATGGAGGGAGCAAGAATACGCTTACCCCTCTGACGTACCCCCGTGACGTATGGCCATAGACGATTATAAAAACTAGTTCTCTCGCGATATCTGGCTTTGGCTGGAGACCCTTCAGGTTTGGCTGGAGACCCTTCAGGTCTCGCCAATAACTGCCCGGTTACGTAGAAACCGTCCCCTAGGACGACCTACTGCAGTCCAATAGAAAAAAAAAAAAAAAAAAAAAAGATATCTGGCTATTTCATATCGTACCGGAGCGGATTTCAAATAAAATGACCGTTACGCAGGCGGAATACCTTATTTATATAATAAACAAATTGCATTCAAACAATGATGATCGTGTAGTATGTTAAATAAATGATCTTATTTCATATGACATATGTAGGGAAATATGAATTAAATCAATAAAAAAGTATTTTTTGTGTCTGTGAGCTGGAAATTTTAATCCATTTAGTAACGTTTTCATTCTTAATTTTGGTTAAATAAAAATATTGTTTTTTGCATTTCTTTAATTGTCTTAATTCAATATACCATAAATCTTCTTAAAAATAAAACTTAACATGGATATTTCACAGCGGTTTACGATTATTTGCCCAAAAGAGCTCCATTACATAACTTTTGCAAAGTTGTACCTCCAGAAAATATCTTTTTGTGCAATTTCTGTGCCACATTTCACAATGTAATCTATTGAGGAAATATAAAGTTAAAAATATAACATTAAAATCTACTACTAAAAACGTTTTAAGTTACTCAATTTTTAAGATAATCGAAAAAAGGAATCTGGCTTACCGTAAGACAGTTACGTTAATGGAACATAGCGTTACGAATAGGAACTCCTTAGGGCGCGTTTACTATAACTAAATTAAATATCAAAATAACTAAGTTTTAATACAGTCTTACTCTTTATTCAGTCTAATATAGTCATCATATTATGAATTAATAATAACAGAACCAGTATTTTTAGTGACATGACTTAAAATTATAATCACTTTTTTTTCTTACCATAACGCTCATTAAGTATAATAAAAAAAATAGACAATCAAATAAGAAGAGTATGTTTTCGTTAAAACTTAACTTAAATACAGGACCCACAATCTAACATAGCCGGACCAAAGTCAGCCTTTTGAATACACAATGAATTGTTTAGGTTAAAAATTGTATAAATGCGCAGCAAAATGGCCAAATTCAGTCCGGTCAACTTAAATTACGCGAACTGTGCTGCTACGTAAAAACGCTCACTAATTAATATAGGTTTTCAATGGAGTTATAGACTGCAGCGAACTACTAGGCAAACTGCATTTAAACGCGCCATCTCGTCTGCCGCGGAAAAGCAGCTACAATTTATTTTACGTCTCAGGTTCTAAAACCAATCTGGGACACTTTGCCGCTCTCCCGAGACTCTGTAGGCAATACAATGAATTGTCGAAGCATGGTAACCTGGACATTACCCTCCCCATTTCAAAATGCAAAAATTTTTTAGCTATATGTATGTAACTATGTTTCCTCCCTACATTAGCCAATAATTCATATGAAATAATTATAATTATTATTACTACCAAACAATGTTAATATGAATGCTCAATCTCGATATGTTTAATTTTATTTTATTTTCTCAAATTTCACGATTAATTTCTCTATTTTTATTATTATTACCCTGATTACACCTAGTTATATGTGCATGCTGTGGTCTCCTGTAATTGAAGGAGCACATGGAAAATAACCTATTTAGTATTGTGATTTGTTTTGTGTATGTGTATCCTTTGTTGGAGATCCTAAATAAATAAATAAATTAAGTTAAAATAAAATATTATATTAATAAAATCATTATGAGAGGGCTCGGGGCTGATTTACAATCGGACAAATCCTATGATTTGCAAGGTTAAGATGCGCTTACCGCAATCGGCGAATCGGGTGACCATTCTTTACACATCAAGACCCCTAAGTAATTTTCTCACGCATTTTTCTAATCTTTTTCACGCATTTTTTCACTCTTTCTAACTGCTGTTTTTTATAAGCTTCATATTTTTCTGGATTTTTTTTAGGTTTTCTTTGAACCTTTGTGCCCGTTCTGCTCCTGTGGCATTTTCAATACCGTATCTGAGAAATTGCAAAAACATAACCGTAATCAAAAAGCAAGTCATTGGAAGCAAAGAATCATGACAGGATTTGTACTTAAAAAATAAAGATTTTTAGAGAAGTTGAAATAGATCCTTGGTCTAAAGAACAAATTTCGGAATTTAAAATACCTATAATTTTATATCATTTGAATTACAGTTAATTTCTAGTGTCATACTAATCAAGAAGTTAGGTATTATTAAATAAATTATATTTTTATTACACAGTTTTGAAAATATTTTAAATTTAATGTCCAAAGTTATTCTTTAAGCACCAAACTATCAAAGATCAATAATTATAACGACAACTTCTCTAAAATTATTTATTTTAGAAATCAATGTACATCCGACTCGCCGTGATTCTTTAAAATTAATGCAAACATACCCGCAGGCACCCACTAGTCAAATTCAAAGCTAGACACAGCCTTACAATTGACAACATTTCAAAACTGACACGACCTTAAAACAAAAATACCGTTTCTTTATTTTCGTGTCCTGAGTTCAAATATATATTTTTTAATTTTTTTCATTTCCTCATTTCTGAGAAAAAAATTGAAAATCAAAAAACATGTGATGACGTCACATATACGGTGGAATGAGGAATTACCTTTGCCTATGCGTTCCAATGCTTTAGATGAAAACATTTAATGTCAAACAAGACATGTCAATGTCACTTATGAAGTTAAACAAGACAAGTGTTATATGACAGTGACATCTAACTAACAGTTTTTTTGACGGCTCACAGTGAAGCAAAGGTTAGATCGCCATTCCACCGTATGTATGACGTCATTTGGCGCATACGTCTTTTTAGAATACGCCGAATTTCAAAATTGAAATTATGAATGAAAAGTACATAATTTCAAAAAACGGAAAAATACGGGTGCTCTGGATTTGGATTCACTTTTATATAACGTAATAATACATGCAGGTTAAAAATATGAAATGTTGTCAATTCCATTACGTATCAATAAACGTTCCGTATATACATAACGTTACGTAATGGTCGTTACGAATTACCAGCTTGGGCTAATCGAACCAACGTTTTTGTATGATACACATTAGATATTCACTTATATTGCACAAATAATTAATATTTGATTAATAAAGAACAAATCTAGAAACCTAAAATAATAATAATAAACATTCTTACCTGAGAAAATACAGTTGCTTAAGTGGAATTATTTTTCACACACCTAACCTCGAGAACGTTTCGTAACGAACAGCGTAGAAATGTGTTTGGAGTCCTCGCAAATTCTTTGACGTTTACAGTAAAAATGTTAGCAGAAGTCTAAAAATATAGTAATATGGTATGTTTTTATTTTGCAAGTGCCTGTAATCCTCGTTACTTAGCTGGAATTTCCGCCACTCGTGATTTTAGAGGACAAGATTAAATTGATTCATTTAACTTGTTTTCTTTTATTAAACGTTGAATTAAACGTTTATTTGTGCCTTTAAATATATGTATTTACAATAATTGGCAAATTGTACATATTAAATGTAATTCTGTGGTAGTAATCGGACTTTTCAGTTGGCAGGTTATAGGGTGGACATATAAAATCAGATGTTTCATCCAACTTTAATTCTATTGTATTTAAATGTGTGCCATAATTACGTACTTTTTTATTTTTAAACATAATCATAATAAGTTTTTTAATATAAATATGACTTAAACGACACCTTTAAAGTTTTTTTTTGCTGAGTAATTAATTGCTGAAGTTAGTGGACAACATACTTTTACAACGGTCATTTTTTTTGAAAATCACTCACCGTGTCACGACACACACCTCGTAAAAATGGTTAATTCTTCGGTATTTTCGTGCAAAAAGCGGTCTGCTTCCTCAAACATGGAGTTTTCTGTCACTAATAAGCATTATTTCGGCAAACATGTATACATTTTGCATTATTTTCAAAAATATAATTCACATCTTAGCTGTCATCTTTTGTGACAGAAATTGACAGAAATATTTTAAAACGAGAGGCAGTGACGGGACAATGTGAATATAATTGAATGAACGAAAATTACAAAGAGGTTTACCGCTTCTCATAATGTTCTCTGTTATTGATTTTATTTCATTTTGCCTTGTTGATACTATTTAACAAAAAATAAAAGGTTTTTTTGCCTCCAACAACAATGATAGAACTAAGTTTCAATCAAGAAATTTAACTTTAATTAATATTTAAACCCTATTACGTGTGCAGCGAACACAATCGACTGAATCGTGGTTAAAATGTTCTCTAATACATCTATACAAGATTAGTCGGAAAGGGGGTACTAATCTGAAGGGGTGTTATTGTTAAAGAACCCATAATAGTGAACTTTTGTTCTACAACTTTCCCGAAAAGTCAATATTTTATATAGAAATAGCTGTTCAAAGATTTCATGAAAAATACGCTAAAATCTATGTATCACCAGCTATGATCAGCTGTTTATCTTTTAGGTCATATTTTGGGGTCACTGTTTAAAAGCTCCATTTTTTGAACTAAAGCAGAAATGAAGAATTAAAAAAAAAACAAAATATTAATCGTTTTGCATGGAAATAAAACTCATCGAATTTTGAAATTTTTCTCAATAACACTTTGCCCCAGGTCGGGCAAAGTGTTATTGAGAATGAGAGTTGGATTATTCCGTGTGGAATTTCTTAGTAGCAGCCCAGAGTCTGGATTTGTGCCTGGTTGATGGCAATAGACTCGCCCCCTATTACAAGGGAAAGAAACATAACAGCAAAATGAGGGTTTACTATACACCTCTGCCCCACCCTTCAGGGAATACAGGTGTGATGACCATGTTAACGAGGCAGTCACGCACGGGTGTTCTTAACGTGAGGCATTTAAGCTCCTCGAATTGACAGACCACGCGTAGCGATACCGCGATAGTACTTAGGTAATATTTATTTTCACCCGGTACCTATTTAACTTTTTGTTTCTGCCGTAGTCTCTGTGACTATTCTTTATTTTATTAAAAAAAATATGAAAACACTGTAGTTCTTATCCACTTCTAAGTTAAATTGCGGAAGTTGATAGCCGTGATTTTAAAATATTTATTATTTAGTTATTATTTTAGTTGAGTGTTGATTTTTTTTTAATATTTGTTAATGGTACCTAACTTTAGCGAAAATAATATAAGACTCATTTTTATTATTATATCCCTCTGTAGTCACGGATCATCTTCCGTGCGGAAGATGTCCGGTCCTTTGGAAGGCATACACGGGGACACAGGTCCAACGCGCAGAGGCCCCTTTGAGAACTTTAATCTAAAATGGGGTGGGGCACCAACCGGGGACCATCCACGGCTGCACTATTGGAGTACAGTCATGGACCGTCCCAGGTGGGTGCAAGACTATTGTAAAATATGGTGAAAAATATCCGGTCTATGGGAAGGGGTGTTAGGTGGACTAGATAACTTCTATTGCCGGAAGAAACGGCGTCTGCCTTTCAAGTTTAAATTTGAAATGCGTTGGCAGACGGTGACTCGCCAGCTCACTAGCTGGGCCCCCTGAAATGCCGCCAGTATATGTATAGGCGAAGGGGGCAACAAACGTGTGAGCGGCTAGAGGTGTAGAGGTGTGGCCCCGGTTTCGCCGTCGCGGGTCTAAAAGACCCGGAGTGGGTTTTCCCGCTATTATGCCATTAGACACTTCCACCTCCGAGCATATGGCTCTGGTGGCCCCCCTCTTGACGGCCGATAAAGGCAAGCCAGAGTTGAGAGTCCTGCGGGCACTCTTGGGGTTCCACTCCAGCCAGCCAATAAAGGCAAACTGAAGACGAGGCCCTAACCGACTGTCTGAGGCAATAAGGTACGCAGTGTCGCCACTCACCAACAGCTCGCCACAAGCTGCCCTGCAGTTTGTAAGCTTTTCAGTAGACCTCATGACACATTTTTTACTATATTATGGGGTTGTAGAAAGCTAGTCTAATGTTCCCTCCGGTTTTACGTTAATCTCATGGTGAGGTAACGCCTTTCCCAGAGGGGGTTTATTATTATTAGCCTGTACTGTCCCACTGCTGGGCAAAGGCCTCCTTCCATTCCTTCCACTTGTCGCGATTCTGTGCAGCTTCATGCCAAACCTTAAGAAAGGCATCCAACTCGTCCCGCCATCTTCTGCGCGGTCTGCCGCGACCCCGTCTCGCTGTCTCAGGGCTCCATTCTTGTGCTATACGGGCCCACAGCTCATTTGGCATACGGCAGACAAGCCCTGCCCAGTCCCACTTCAGCTGGGCGGCCTTTTCAGCCACGTCGACAGTTTGAGTTTTGGAGCGCAGTATTGTTTCGAACTCGATCAGTTAATTTAACACCAAGTATACTGCGCTCCATAGCCCTTTTTTAAAATAAATTATTGTTATTCTTATTACAATTGTTTTATTTTAATTTTAAGAACAGTAATTACATACAAATTGTTTTCCACGAGATGAAATTATGTGTTTTATTTGTTCATTCCTTTATCATTCAGTTTATCGGTCTTTTATCATACCACATCACTATATTTTGCGTTTGTGTTAAACGTCAACATAAATAAATACGACGAAGTTATTGTTAAAGTGCGTGTTTTTTGTTTGTATTCCGGCTTTTATTTTAGTGTGAGTTCATAGCTACACGATATTTATATGTGTTAAGCTGTAAATGTGTGTTGTACGTGTTTACCGCGTCCCCCCCAAAATTTGGCAGAATAAAATGTTTGGGAAGTTGCGCATTGCTACCTCCATAGGTATATGCTCTAAGGTTGCCGTCTGACAGGCGGTACTAATGGCGGGCTATTTAATTTGGTAGCTTGGCTTTGGCTCAAAATCTCGAAATAGCTCTTATTTGACAGATGCCCCTGTACGTTTTTCAAGTACTGAGGCGGCTTCTATGCTTTAGTACTTATTCTAAGACCCCGACCACGTCTGCAAAAAAGTTGTTCGAAGTCAAACGTCAAAATCAAAATAATCGGTTACTCGTAAACAAGTGGTCGTTGCTCATAAATATCTACATAAAATAATTTATCGGTAACCGGCTAATGGGACATCTCTCAAATGAGAACTATTATTAATTTAAATAATCGAGTTTTACTTTACCAGCAGGCGTAGCATGATCAACGTAGGTTTTGTCGACTGTAGGATTTTGTCACAGATTTAATAGAAGAAGCTAACGTATGGTTTTGTCCTTATAATAATAATTCTTTATTATGTGTTTACTTAAAAACACACAGCGTCGATATGAAGATGATTTTGTGAACGTACTTATTAATCCCTGCTCTATGGTAATATACCTGTTTGTCACCGGCGAGGTAGCCAATATTTTTTCATATTTTTATGAGGTATGTATGGCAACCCTTTTGAACTGTCATAGCGTTTTGTGAAATTCCCGCTCACCGGTCGAAAACTTTTTTCGCTTCGGCAAAAGTGAATTTTCTTAAGTTTTCCCGTACGTATCGACGTAATTTTGGAGTGCGGAAGTGCAAAGTTACGGATATGTTAGTAAAATAAGTGAAAATGCGACGATTCGTGACTTCGAATCGTATTCTCACGGAGAGAAGTAAAGTCCCGATTCCCGATACATTAGATCAGGACAATGGAGAGGCAAACTTTACAGTCAGGACCTCAGGTGGTAAGTAAGCCGTTCCCGCCCAGTTAGAGGACAAGAAAAAACCACTATAGGACATATTTGACTCACGAATAGTAAGTCAAACCACCAAGTAAGTCAGATTTCAAATTATTTGCAATATTCTGTCCCATAAAATTATGCAAACTAAATCTAATAACTGAGTGGACATCCACTCTGACCGTTCCTTATAAGGCGGTACCGTCATGCTCCACGGCGGAGTTTTTAGTCAATCCTAGCTCCGGGCAACTGGACTAAGAAAACCACGAGATGGTGACCGATACTGCAAAGATAATCAAAAGTGTAACTCCAAGCATTGTTCAGACACTTTTTACACAGAAAGTCAGTGTAGCAGAGTTCTGAGTTCTCTAGTTAACGGTCAGTGGACCAGCGGTCTAGTGTTGAAATCTTAATTTTAACATTTTAAATACTTATGATTGGATGGAATTAAAATGTTCAAAAGTGTGGACTTAATAGACAGATTTCAAAGATCTGAAGTTAAACAAAGAGTTTTGTCTTCTCAATTGGGGAAAGGACTATTTAAAAATGGTAAATTGAGCCAACAACTCACTTGGCAAATTAATGTAAAGAGATTTATTTTAAAAATAAATAAATAATAAGTTTGTTTGGCTTTGATCAGCTTTTACAATTAGGTAGTTTGTGGATGTACCTAATGCATAGGTAACTTTTAAGGTATGAGAAGAGTTCTGATAACTGTAGAACATATCTTTGATTGCATTGTGATTTGGCTCATTTTGTACACTAACATCAGTTATACAATCCTTGGGGGTACAAGTACCTAACTCAATATGACTACTTACTGAAAGAAAGTAAGCAATATAAAGTCTTTACCGGAGAACAAGCCCACTTCAATGCACCCACATCAATGCAATTCAGATAGGATAACCTATAGACTGATAAAACATGACTCTATAGGAGATTCCTAAAGGAAACCAGACTTAATAATAAGAATAATAGTCCTTTCCTTCCAATAAGAAATTACTGTCAGTATTTAGATATTAAGGGGAAGAAAAACAGCATGTATAGTTCTAGTAACGGACTGCTTTATAATTATTATTTTTCCCTGGTTCTTACATTCAATTCTTGAATGAGCCCTCTGATAATAATATATCCTTCCACAAGTATAATTAGGTGATACAGTACCAAAGTCACACCGGAAATGACACAGATAATAAAATACTTGAAGGAGCAACAGGTGCACACCCACACAGACAGGCATCAGAAAATAAAAAACTGGCAAGCCTACGCTTCCTGTTGAAAATGTTTTAGTACCATAGAGCAGCGGTGGCCTCCGCCCTGTTTTCGACCTCCATGTACTGAACATGTATGTTCATTCATACCAAGAATTTCTGACTAATTTTTCATGCCGTAATATCAGAGGTTTGGCAGGCATAAGTTTGCATAGTGGAATTGGATATTTCCAATGCATATTATTTACATGCCAAGAGCAAAATCCCCTTGTTAACACATAGTATTATTTTACCAGGGTGAGTTACTACAAATTTCATCTCTCCCTTTTGGGCGATGAATTGGTACGTATTGCTCATAAGAAAATTCATGCCAATTTGCCATTAATCTTTAGTCTATCTAAAAGATTTTTCCTTGGTCCACCAGCACTAGTCCAAATTGATATGTCAGACTGCGGAAGTCTTCAGACTCTTGGAATGGACCAGTGCAAGTTGATCTGTCAGACTGTGGAAGTCTTCAGACTCTTGGAATGAACCAGTGCAAGTTGATGAACCAGTGCAAGTTGATCTGTCAGACTGTGGAAGTCTTCAGACTCTTGGAATGACTGGGAAGGCAACTAAAGTACCCAAAATTGATACTGAAACTAGTAGATCAAATGGAATACCAGAATAAACCAAATAGCATTGCCCGAAGAAAAAATATGGAAAGATAGGGCTTATTAGGCGATACTCTGAAGAGAATTTATACTAAAGTAAATAAAAATTTACTAATTCAATTGAATTTCGCCGTTTTTGGTCCTCAAGGGGCTGACTACACTGTCAGTACCTTAAAATTTTCCTGGAATGCTGCAAGTGAGATGCTTATTCCGCAACCATAGAATGAGTCGAATGTTGCCACCAAAGGTGTTAGACAATTTTAGGCCGCCAAGACCACGACGGTTTTACACCAACGACCATACCTTTTCGTCTCGACAAACGTCGCAGCGGACGCGGGTTTGGGATGCCCAGTTGATCGATACTCAGATGTCAGGCATCTGAATGGGAGAACAGGGTAAATAGCCTCTTTAATTGGAAAGAGCTGTTAGCAGTGTATGTGTCGATTCGGAATCGATCGCATGGTCTGTAATGTTTAATTTTTGTTCGATTATTATAACCTTTTAGTCCAGTCTGATATTCGGACAGTGTGGATCGAAGGCGGAATACGATCCCTGAGTTTTCTCAATATGAATCGCAAGTTGTTGAAGTTGACAAGGAAATCAGATTTCTATCAGCTCATTACCTCTCGGAGGGGTACAACTGCACAGCCGATTGCCTCTCAAGACAGCGGCTATTTAAGTGGAGTCTGTTGCCCACTGCAACAAACCGATTATTACATCGTTGGGGCACTTCAGACGCAGATCTCTTCTCGTCTGCAGAAACAACCGTGTTCAACAGATACGTCTTGCTAGATTGCAGACATCACTTAACATGAATTTTGAATTCGCGAATTCCGTCATTCATAATTGGAAATTTCGCCTAGGGGGATATTTCCTCCCCCCAATTTCACTCCTCGAGTTATAGCGCAACTAAACAATGCCAGAGACCAATATATTACTACCATAACACCACTGTGGGAAAAAACCTACTGGTTAGCGTAGCGGATATGAAGTCACGAAAGCCTAGCCCTAGAGCCGCCAGTGACCATAGAAAGACTTTCGGAGAGTCCAATAGATCCAGCATCAGGTTTACCTCCAGCTCATAGTTTATGTACACCAACTGACCCCTCAGGCTAGGTTAGTTGGAGGTGGGGAGAATAAAACCACTGTTGGTCAGAGATAGAAAAACAGCTGTTAAATACCAGATGGAGGCATGGATAATTGACACCTACTATCCAGCCATTAGAAGTTGGTGATTTGATGTGTTGATGATGAAGTCAATACTCAAAGAGTCACAGATACCACAGATAGCTAGATTTTTTGCCTATTTACATGTACAGATCTTGCCTACAACACAATGTTAGCTATACATGTATAATTCAGTTGGCATCACATAAATCGACAATTTTTTACATTTTGTCAGATGAAACAAGAACAAGCAGAAGATCATACACTTCTGAAGCAAGTAGTGCTATATAATAAGACTATAGCCACAGCTCAACTACTGAACCTGAAGCCACCAGTGTGGCATCCTCAAGTTGTCTTCAATGTAGCTTTTCTTGTTTTAGTATTTAAAAGACAAGTGTATGGTCTCACCTTACTTGAAAAACAGAAGAATTCTATATATTTCTTTAGCTTCTAGGACTAGCTTGGTTTGGCATAGCCAATCAGGATGGCTATTGCTAACACCCAATACAACAGGTTTACCCAGTTAAATGTATCAAACATCTAATTTTCCTATCAGGAGAAATGAAAAGCCAAGAAGACAGATTACAGTATGACTTATATATTACAATAATTGGCGAATTAGTCTCTACCTCTTAAACTGTTACGAGGGATTGGTAAAGACCTGTTTTGAGTGATATAGGAGTAGCAGCTACCTTAGGATCATTCAGGTCTACAGTAACCTCAACCGGCTGGATAGAGACCCGTCCTATGCATGATATGCTGTCTTTATGTCTTATGTGTAGGAGAAACTGGAAGTTAACATATTTTCAGGAAATCCTATTGTAAAGAAATAGGAATGACTACAAAGGAACCTTATTGCTCTTTGAGAATATTCAGGTTTCTCATATTATTAAGGATTAATTGATGTAATGTCATGTGTTGATTTTATTATGAAGAAGTTAAATTGTTTTTGATTTATAATTATTACAAGACATTTCTGTTAAGAAATTGTAGAGATTTATTCTCTCTAAGACTGATTGAACATCAACAGTGAGATTACTTTAATATAAGTAGGTAATTCTCTTGTGCTTCTTTAAACATTTATTATTCTATCACATAGCGTTTTGTGTTTGTCACCAGCAGATATCAAACAAGTCTTCATATCGACGCTGTGTGTTTTTAAGTAAACACATAATAGAATATTTTGAATGAAAACAAAATTATTATTATGTGTTGAAAGAAAAACACACAGCGTCGCAGGAATATCTTCCTGGTGAAGAGACTATGACAGTTCAAAAGGGTTGCCATACATACCTCATAAAAATATGAAAAAATATTGGCTACCTCGCCGGTGACAAACAGGTATATTACCATAGAGCAGGGATTAATAAGTACGTTCACAAAATCATCTTCATATCGTGTTGTGATTCCTGACCCGACCACGACATGGAACGGAGATTTTACTATGGCACAAAATGGTTATTTTAATTGTGTTTTATTGTGCCACTTATCCCAGGAATTTGTGCCTTGTACTTTTCGAGTAATAAGATACGATTGTGGTCGGGCTGGGGATCATGGTTCCTGGCCCGACCACAACCAGATCTAATAAAATATCAATAGTGGCAAGTTACTAATTATGCCAAAAATATGTGTCTAATTGTGCCTATGGCACACGAAATTCTTTTACTATTCATATCACAGAATATATCTTAAACCGGAAAAAAAATGAATAATCAAGAAATAAAGTGTGTCAATCACACGCTATGCAATTTTACTACGACTTTGCAAGCAGTTTTATTTTGTGAAATTCTGTTATATAAAAAGCACTTTATTATTTTATTTTACTGGATGTGTTCACGACTTCGTACGCGTATAACACGCCTTAAGCCTTTGTATTTATAAAAAAAAATACAACCACTATGTTTTGTAGCATTATATTAGTGTGTTAAGCTTGTATAAAAAACCGGTCAAATGCGAGTCGGGTTCGTATCCTGAGGGTTCCGTAACCCACATCATGACGATAAGTTGAAATTTAAACATAAATTATCTCGTTTAAACAGTACCAGTACAAGCCGATCCCTTGCTGCATACTTTTACTATTAATACAAGAAGTTAATAGTTAAGAATTAACCTTTTAAAATATAAAAACATAGTTTTCAGACTTTTTCCTTTACTTGTGATGTAAGATCTTGCCAAATTTCATGATTCTAGGTCAACGGGAAATACCCTGGTTTTGATTCCCGAGCTATTTCCATAGATTTTTTTTTATTTGGTTTATGTAAAAATTCAATAAATATGTATAATAATAAGAAAGCTGACAAAATAAACTCCATTTTTATTTCTTACTCTGTAACCCTATATGACCAGTTTTGTTACGACAACAGTTCAGTTAAATCATAACTAACAGAATTCAAATGTTTAATTGCAGACTAAATTATACATAGAGTGTGACTACTTGACTTAATGCGTTGTGTGTGCCATAGGCACAATTTGACACATATTTTTGGCATAATTAGTAACTTCCCACTATTGATATTTTATAAGATCTGGTTGTGGTCGGGTCAGGAACCGTGATCCCCAGCTCGACCACAATCGTACTCTTATTACTCGAAAAGTACAAGGCACAAATTCCTGGGATAAGTGGCACAATAAAACACAATTAAAATAACCATTTTGTGCCATAGTAAAATCTCCGTTCCATGTCGTGGTCGGGTCAGGAATCACAACACTTCATATCGACGCTGTGTGTTTTTCTTTCAACACATAATAATAATTTTGTTTTCATTCAAAATATTCTATTAGTCTAAGGTTTTGTCATAGAATAGAAGTATTACGAGATGAAGGTACAATACCGACTTAGGCGAAGCTTATTCATTATTTTTATGTAGGTAATAAAGGTACGTCTAGTGGCGCCCCCATTTTTCGTACTGTTTAGTACACAGCTGTGCTTGAAGAGGTCACCAGTGAGGCAGTAGTAAGCTTATTTTATGTGGTAAGGGTTTATTATTCCGAACAAATAACACCAATGCACCAACGTGACAGACTTCGTTAGAAAGTTTATTTAATGAGCTATTTTTTTTTTTTTATTTATGTCACAGAATATGAAAGGCCGCCGTTTTCGAAAAAAATAGTATACTTTATTGGTAGAAACGAAACACTATGCAATAGAAATACGAGAAATGTATCCAAGGTTGCTGTTTGTATTAAATATTTTATTATCATTTTAGCTGTAGCTTTATGTAATTAAGACGGAATCATTATCATATCATGATAATTTCATCTCAAAATGTGTCGCGAAAAGATTGACGTTTTGTACCCATTGGAACTAGGAACTTGGAATTTGAGATTCTTGCAAAGTAAGGTAGATACAAACCTGAGATACAAACTCTATTGAAGAGGCAAAAGGCAATAGGTATAATTATGCTATAAGGGCAAAGCACAGAAGATTTGCAGGAGCAAACACGAACATCGCGAACACGAATAACGAACACATTGTTTGCAGTCGCACAGCATTTTAGTTTTTAGTGAAATAGTCTAGAATATCCATCTTTGCTACGCGTATCCGAAAATCCCAAACATATGTGAGCAATGAACGTCATTGACGTCTATGTGTATGATAAAAATGGTGCCCGTTTACCAGCTGGCATCTAGTCTTTAATGCTGAAGAATTGACATTGTGATGATAAAAATCGTGTAGCATGGCGTCTGTTCTTGATTTAGTTAAACATTACCAGCATACAATAGAGAAATATCCTAGCGACGAGCATAAAGTGAGTTTTCATTTTACTCATCTTCCATTTGGTGTAATTCCCACATAAATTAGATAATTCCTGAATAATTTTGCAATGCGACATTGTCGTAATAAAGCGATCCAAAAATAACAAAACGACATTTCATAATGTGTCGAAAATATCACAAAAAATAAGGATTGTTTGAAAATTTTGAAAATATGGAATTACTGTGAACATATGTATGATAATTTAATTTCAAGTCACCTATCAAAAACAGTGACGGCTAATGATTATGAAGCGAATTATGCACAGTAATAGTTACGGTATAACGCACATCAAATGTTCATTGCATTTTAATGTTTTACAGGTTTTAAAATGCATAGACAAGTTATTCAACCTGGCTGTGACAGTCCAGCATCTGCAGGAGACAGGGGTGGGCCGCACAGTGAATGCCTTGCGCAAGGAGCCAGGAGATGTGGGGCAGGCAGCCCGCTCCCTTGTGTACAAGTGGAAGCTGATGGTCGCTGCCGAGGAGAGTGACCAGGAAACAGACCAGAATAATGACAGTGAGCTAACAACATTTTAAACTTTTATGTATTTAGTGATATTGACCGGTGTGCTTCAACTTAATAAGAACATTTTAAAGTCTACAGCCTTATTTTATATACTTACTCCTTTTATTTACAAACATGTTGGTTAAAAGCATTGTTTTTGTTTTGATTGAAATAATTTTATTGTAGCATGAAAATACTTACTAATGCAATATCATTTTATTGGATTGATTCAAAAGAGCATCATATACTTAAAAAGCATGACAGTGCATCGTCACCAGTTAGCTAGTTAGACATAAATTACCACACATGGAGGAAAAGTGCAATAAGATATTTAAATGACTGTGCAATGCATGATCCTCTACATCACTGACTTTGTCATAATTCTTATGTTACATTACTTGTTTGTTGCTTATGTAGTTTGTGTTAATTTTATTTCTGTTGTGGTATATGTTGTATTGAGTTGTTTTATATTTGAGAAAAGTTTTAATTTACTTATAATTTATGGTTTTACTTCTTAATGAAATATATATTTTCAATTTATCCTTAATTTCATTATTAAACCTTTGGAAAAGCTTTTGAAATCTGCATAATGACATCCAACAGGATGAATCACTACTATTATGACATACACTTTAGTGCTGGTTTATCTGAGGTAGGTAGCATGCATACAGAACTCATTTAGAACTATTTATTTGTTCTATGTTGTTGCTATTATTTAGCACTATGAAGTAGATTGATATACTTTGAGGATGAATTTTTCAGGGTTTTGCTGTTGTAGTAGGTAATAATTTTCCATAAACAATAAATATTAATTGATCACATTAAGGTGAGTTTTAAACCAATCAAACAAAGCATTTACATGAATTAAGCACTATGAATGTTTCTTTCACTAAATTAAATTGATAACACTCCCTGGAGGGCAAGAGCAAAACTTGCAAAAGTTGTATTGAGACTCAGAAAAATCACACTTGGAGTACATAATTCTGATTGTGAATATGCTACACAACTACCCTGTTGTCATGAAGTGCATGTCACAACCAGCCAAGTGAATGCATGTCACATGCTTTCAAGTTTGTACTGGCGGTACTTGCTCTGTTTGTTTGGGTTAAATGAACCCGAAGATAGAAAACATGTAATGAACCATTACACATTCAAGCATTACATCAATAAGTGCTTCAAGTTGAGCATTACAGTGTGTAACATTTTTTAATACTGTAAACTTGCTTAAATGAATGTTCTGCCAAAGTTAAACATACCGTAACCATCTTAGTGTCCAAATTGCGATGAAGATTCAAAACTTGTACAAGGATCTACTAGGATACACTAGTCTAATAGTAGTGACCTTTCTTGCCCATTGTGTGAGAATTTTATTTACTTAGACCAGCAGCTCTCTTAAGCACATGTAGAGCTCTGAGATCTCTAGTAAAATGTGTGGCGGCATCTATCTCGCCACATGCGAACTATCCTACATCGCGCAATCAAGATTTAACACGCAGATAGTATATATACAACCTCCCAACATCAACCGTAGGGCAGTAGCCCGCCAGGCACAAGACTCCGCCTGGTTGGAGGATCCTCCCTTTGGTTGGAGGAACACCACACCAAGTTTCTCCACATTGGTGACCCCGACGTGATCGTCACAGACAGTGTTTCCACACTGGTGACGTCACACACAACCTTCGCAGCCTCGGCAGCCACATCATCACTCCCTCAGCAGCTCAGCATTCAATCGAGCAGCAAGCAGCGAGTCCCACAGCCAGCCAGTATCCTCGGCTTCAACGGGTGATGTGACCACTAGCCTGCAGCGAACGCGCAAGCCTGGTCACGACCCTCAGCCCACTCCAGCATCATGGCGCTTCATACTGCACTTCGGCCGGTCAACTAGCAGAGGCACTTCTCTCCTGGTCGACGCAGTCCACAGCCACCACTCACAGTTTCGACTCAAAGGAACCCTTCACTGGCCCTGGCAAGTTCTCAAGACTCAACGACCGCTGCCTCATCAAGACGATCGACCTCCGGTCTCAGGGGGGGAGTGATGTGGCGGCATCTATCTCGCCACATGCGAACTAGCGAACTATCCTACATCGCGCAATCAAGATTTAACACGCAGATAGCATATATACAACCTCCCAACATCATCCGTTGGGCAGTAGCCCGCCAGGCACAAGACTCCGCCTGGTTGGAGGATCCTCCCTTTGGTTGGAGGAACACCACACCAAGTTTCTCCACAAATGCATCGGTGCCCCCTCCTGTTCAGTGCAGGGTGCCTATGCACATCTCGGAGGTTTACTGAGGATGTACTCACAGTATCATATGACCACAACGTGCTGCCGTCCTCCCAGAAGTTGCTGACGGCCGGGGGAGCGGTGCATAGTACAGTGTGTTCAATCCACGAAGATGCGCCCCACTCCTTTTTATGAGAGGTAGCCACTTCGTGCGTATGCACACTTTTACTATTACCTTATTATTGGTGTGTGCACACATCTTTACTACATTCACATCTTTACACTTTATGGCTATGGAACTAACACAACAGCAATTTATAATGCATACTTTTGCACTGTAGTGATTTAGACAAAGAGGGGGGCGCGTCTTTGTGGATTGAACTATCTGTTGACCTCGCCGCCTTTGCCTGCGAGTAGAGTCGGCCCTTTCCCTGTCTCGCTCGCCGGCTATCTGGACCATGGCGGTTTCGCAGAAAGAGGCCACTGCCTTGCATACTGACGGCCAGTGACTGCTCTACATAATGAATAGCTAACGATACAGTTGTACTCTTTTTAGCAATTCCATACTTAGTTTGAGTTTCTTCAGTAAGAGGAAGCTATTAAGGAAACAATTCTACCTATTCCAGTAGGCTTTGAGTAATTATAAAAAGTTGATGAAGCAGCTTGTTAATTAAATTTGTAAAACATCATTCATCATCATACCAGCTCGTGGATAACCACTGCTGAATGTGGGCCTCTAAATCGTAATATAGTAATATACGGTTACTTCAGTTAACTGACGATACTTCAGAGGATTACTAGGTATCACTACTAGAACATTCTGTATAGTTTCGCCAGTTAATTCAACGTAACTCTGAATATAGAAAGCACTCTCAGGTCTATAATAATTATGGAACTTGGCGCAGTGCATAATCCTTAGCATTTCACACTAAGGTTCGGCTTTGATCCCCACACAGTACTAATATCAAAACCGAACAGACTTTTGTTAATATTTATGTAGTTATAACCAATGTAACAGAATACTAGTGTTACAAAAAGGTTGTTTATATTTAATTTTAGCATCTATAATTTTATTTCAGCAACAACACACAACGGACACGGCAGTGGAAAGGATTCAGACGATAACGCTCAAGCTAGGAACAAGTCTGATAAATATGAGAGGTCTAACTCTGCTCCTAAACCTAAAGACCACAGAGAAATAAATGGAAACTACAGTGGGAGCAAACGAAAATACCAGAGCAGTGAGGTTAGCATTCATAATAAATCGTTTATTTTATTTTATATGTAGAATATATTTTGTATGCTCTCTAACCTGGTGAAGGCGGAGGGTTATGTTTATGTTAGATTCTTACCGAGTAAAACCACGACGGTGTTCCTGCGAGGAGTCCTCGCGGAAGACCTATAACCGAGGTCGTGGGATTCGCTATTACATTCACCACAACCCCAGCAGATCTTGGTTTGCCACCCTTTTCGGCGGAACCTTCCTATCTGTGGGGCGGCGCGCCACCTTCTCAGGCATGTACCTGTTCGAGCACGAGCTCCCTGACCCGCCGCCCGCGGACATTTCGAAGATCGTTTAGCGCCGTTCAGCGCCCGGCGCGTCTGCCTTGGAGAAGTAGTCGCCTTTCTCACCCTTTTCGCCGCCTTCTTGGTGACCATAGACTCCTCGCAAAAGAAAGCAATGGCTCTTCATGCACCTGTAGCGGATGCTGCGCCGTTTCCTCCGTGCAGTCCAGGCAGTGGTGGGATTCGGAGGTTTGCTCTCGCCCTATGCGACACATGTGCTTCCAAAGAGTACCTGCGTCAGCCGAAAGGGAAGGGGACTGTGATGCCTCTCCAGCCACTCCTCCATAGCGGACAAATGACTCTGGCATCGATCCGGCAGGGAAGCTCGTTGCCTCAAAGGAGATCGTACGGTAGCGCCTTATCACCCTCACGGCCATCGCTGTGGTCTCCGCGGAATTGCGACATTGCGGGCCGCCTAAATTGTGGCCCAATTCGTTCATACCAAATCCTGTTGTCTTTTATCTGTGGTTATCAGTTATTAAACTACTAAAACCACAGCATACATAAAATGTTTTATTTAGTCACAGATATTTTTAAAGTCCTTGGATTGTCCTCCCTTTTCTTTCTTTAAATTTGATCTAGAGTCTGAATTTCTAAGATTTTCTTATTTAATCATTGTATTCAGGAAATAACTATAAATGAACATGAATGTTGATTCCCATCAAAATGTCTAAATTCTTTACTGCTGATGCAATATAACAATATCCGCCAGTTAGATGGTCATTAGTCAACCAAGCCAGTGGGTTATTCCGATACTTACTGCTGAGATAATGGGCTAACAACTTCTCAGTTCACAATGTAAACTTAAATATAAAAACATAATTTGTTACATGATTTTGCAGTATGCAGTTTATATATACAAGAAATACCTTTTAATCTTGTTTGAAATGTTTGGTATTTATACAACATTGTAAAAAACAATTTGTAAAAACTTGTTTCAGGATGAAGATCCTAACACAAAACGGTCAAAACATTCTAGTTCTAGTGAGGATGACTACAAGAGAAAATCTCAAAGTAGGGCTAAGAAACCAGAGACTGATAGTGACAGTAATGATGATAGTGATGGCTCACAAAGTGACGAAAGTGACTCAGAGGTGTCTGACTCCTCACAGGAAGAGGTAAAAGTCAAACAAGAAATAAAGAAAGAACACCATAGCCATAAGTCATCTTCATCTAAGCACTCGTCTCACAATGAGCATACAGATCATAAATCGTCTAGTTCAAAAACGCCCTACGAGCCAGAGAAGCACTCCAGACATTATAGTTCACAGTCAAAAGAGAGGCATTCTTCTGAACCTTCTTCATCAAAAGAAAAAAGTCACAGTTCTGACAAACACAAAAGTTCAAAAGAGAAAGAATCCAGTTCTGAGAAGAAGCACAAAATAGATCACCAATCTGATGCAGAGAAAAATCAGAGAGTGTCAGAAAATAAAGAGTCCAAGTCATCTGCTAGACATAGTAGTATAGACAAGCATAATAGTTCAGACAAACACAGTAGCTCTGACAAACACAGCACTTCAGACAAACATAGGTCGAGTAGCTCCCACAAGTCTGACAGTGGGTCTGACAAAAACAAAACAAGCTCTGATAAACACAGCAAGTCGGACAAACATAGATCATCCAGTCAATCGCATGCTCCTGAAAAGGAAAAGCATAAGAGTTCATCAGAAAAGGAAATCTCTAAACAAAAAGTTAAGGAAAGCACTAGTAATAGTAGTAGTTCTAAGGAAAAACATAGTTCCTCTAGTAAGGACAAGTCAAAAGATAGGAGTAACTCTTCAAAAGAAAAGTCGAGTAGTCATAGTAGTGAGAAAAAACATTCATCGTCGAGTGATAATAAGTCGAGTAGTAGTAACAGTAAGGGCCAAACTGAGAAAAGTGATGAAAAGAGAGAGAGTAGTGACAAGAAATCAAAGCATAGATCAAGTTCCTCTTCAAAGAAAAGCAGCAAATCAAGCAGCAGTAAGAACGAAGAAGTACCAAAGAAAAAAGTTCAAATTCAAATCAGTGAGGATAGCGATGATGGAATAGATTGTGGTTCAGGTAAATAAATTGACTAAAATTTAACAAAGCAATTTGGTATGTAAAGTAAAAGTTAACCCATGCTGATTCCAAAACCATTTCGATACTTTAGTTTTCTAAACCTTATTTTGATATTTCCAGTTCTTGAAACTATAAGATGGTGCTTATTTTTACATAAATACACGAATACGCTTGACATCTATTTGGCCTCTAAATTTCGTCACAGATTCAGCGGAATGGGCTAAACGTTCGATTCAGAGTCTTCAATATAAAAACAAGTTTCTGAATATCAATTTTAATCGATGTATCAACTTTTTAACTTCAAAGCTAGAAATAAACTCTCTAATTAGTTAGAGAGTTTATTTCTAGCTTAGATGTTCTAAAAGAAATCATCATTAAAACTATTCAGTGACGTCAGAGAATAGGGTCACTAGCAAAAGTTTAAAAAATAACTACCACGTAGTACCTAAACAAAAATATTGAAATTAGTTCCTTAAAAAAATACCAATAAAATACTTTACATACCTACCGAATTGCTACTATGAATTAATAAATTTAAACTGAATAAATGTTTATTTTTATTTTAGGTGCCAGTTTTGCTGAAGCTCTTGGCATGGTCAGTCCTGCTAAACCTAAAAAGAAACCATTAAAGGATGATACTTCACCTAACAATGACGTAAGCATAAACATAAATAATTATGTCTTTCCTTACTTATACATACATACATATCAGCCTATTGCCGTCCACTGCTGAACGTAGGCCTCCCCCAAAGATCGCCAACCATCCCGGTCTTGGGCAGCCCGCATCCATCCGCTGCCAGCCACCTTTTTCAAATCGTCGGTCCATCGTGCCGCAGGGCGTCCCACACTACGTTTGCCCAAACGCGGTCTCTTTCCTTATTATATGTATATTTATTTATTATTTATACTTTCGCACAAAAATTGTAAAAAGGCGGACTGACGAAACTGGTCGACTGTTAGAAAATTACTAAGGCATAGCCTTAGTCATTTTCTAACAGTCGACCAGTTTCTAACAATGATGCAGAGAAAACATGGTAGGTGCACCAATAAGAGTTATGTGATTTGATACAATATTAAAAATAAACACAAAGATAACTGTAAAACACGCTAATCCTTATATTTTTCTATCGGATTCAGCATACAGGAAACAAAAATGTGATGAAAAATCAAATCTCTCTTATTGTTTCCTTAAAAAAGTTATAAACTGTTTTTTTTTGGGTCTATCTCTGATAGTCTGAGCTTTCCATATGAAGCTCTGCTAAGCTAAGCGTAAAGCCAGCTCCTTCATTCTAGACAGAAGAGTCTGAATATCAGTGTTTCGAACGAAGCACATGACATTATTGACTGTATCTAAACCACAGAATATATATTATAAGCTAAAGCAGTACTACTTCCTACAATCGTCCGAATTGACACACTCACACAGACACGCACTGCAACAAGACTTAAGGTAAATTCGGAATACAGTCACATACAAAAACAAAAAACTACTCAATATACTGTGCGTGTCTGTGTGAGTGTTTCAATTCAGGCAATTAGGGCCTTTTCACTGTCATGCGGGTTCGTGCCCGCATGCGTGTGTCACCCGCACCCGTGGCGCCTGAATTTGACCTTTTCAAAGATGTATTTATTGTGATGCGTGAAACACGCACGAATAGGTGAACTGCGAGCGCCACGCATACGGGTGACGCACGCACGCGGGCTCGAACCCGCATGACAGTGAAAAGGCCCTTATAGTAAGTTGAGGTACTGTTTTAACGTATATATCTACTGTGTCTAAACTCTGCAACTCAGTGGTCCATAGCCGACTCTGTTGCACCTGCGAAAAACTAAGCAGATGACTGCTGAAATCTAATAACATATAATAAATTACAAATTTTTTCTACTGCTTTGGCTGGTGTTCACCAATCTTAATTCTCTGGGTAAAAGACCGTTTACCTAAAATTCTAGTATATATTTTTGAGTAAACGGTTGTTTAACCAAAGAATTAATTTGGTGAACACCAGCCTTAGGTTGCGTTTACGCCCGTGCAACGTATGGTGTGTCGTATAAAAAATGGGTGATCAGTTGCATATAACACAACAACACACCGAAACTGTCATCAAACATAATGAAGACTTCTCTCATGCAATACAAATTTATTCACCAGTTGAGTCCCGCCGCGTTGTTGGCCCCTAGTGCGAAACTAGCGCCACTGCCCGCACTAGAGATATCGGCGCTGCCAGAAATATCGCCCAACTACAAACCGCGGCCACCACCACGACCATTGCCGCATTTCAACGATGAAGACGCTATGAGTTGCGTTATATCGTCCAAAAACCAAAGGTAATTTATTTTGCCGATAAACCTATTGCAGTCCAATATCGCCACAGGACTCTACATAAAACAGACGGAAAGGCATCACACACTAATTTTATAACTTTATTGTTCTGTTCTATTTTATCAAATTTATTTTTCAATTTTCGCTTATTATGTTTGAATTAGACGAAATTCTGTGCCTTGAAAAATTTAATACCATACAAATTCTGGAAAGTTTCTTCTCATAGTTAACTTATATTCAGTTAAATGTGTCTTTTTCAGAACCAAAGTATATTCAGGCAACAAAGTTATAGGGGGGAAAATACCATCGCTATACGAAATGTGCGTAACTGTTCTTCAAGAACATATAGATGGTAAGTACTTAATAAATTATGTAATTAATGAAACAAAAGCGACCACAGTGCAATTGAAATCAATTATCAAAAGCTTTATCACAGTTAGTCAGTGTAAGAAACAGATGCCTCTAAAAGAAAGTATTACGTAGACGCCACATTGAATAAGGTGTATAATATATGTTCATGTTTCAAACAATTCGCCGTGTTTAAATATCTATTTATATTTTAGCACTTGAATACACGGGTGGCGTGCCATACGAAATTCTAAAGCCCGTAGTAGACAGAGCGACCCCGCAACAACTTTTCATACTGGAACACTATAATCCTTACCTGATGGAAGACACTGACCATCTATGGCAGAAGTTCTGCCAGAAACACTTCCGGAACAAACAACGTCAAGAAATGGAAGCATGGAGGGAGATGTACACGGTACGATAATAAATACAGTCATGTTTTTTTTAAACCACTACTATTTGACCAAATTCTCCCATGATGGCCTCACTTCATTTTATTTTCATATTGTATTGCATATTTCAGAGGTGCCAAGAAGAACAAGAAATAAGATTAAAATCTCTCACAGCTAACATAAAAATAGCACAAGAAGCGAAGAAGGCGCCCATAAAACAAACTAAAATGGCGTATGTCGACTCCATAGCGAAACCGCCGCGCAACATCGCTAAGAAACAGGTAAACATATTTATAAAGTAGTTATTTTTATTTCCGTACCACAATAGAGAACATATATATGTTACGGGTAAAAGCCGAATGGCGGTTACACCTAGGTTTATCCGGGTACAACTAGGTGCAACCAGTAGCAGTTGGTTAGAACTAGGTGTAGCTTAAGTCGACGGAGCCCAGACGGAGACGGAGCAGGGTTTAAAGTAACCTAACACGAAGTGGATGACAGGGACTTCGTTCCCTCGCTTCGCTCGCTCACTCTAACCCCCGTCATCCCCTTCGAACCTAACCTATCCGTGTCGGGGTTCCCCTTAACCACCGGTGTGCGGCTGCATCTAGTTCTACCCGCTATGATGAAGTGTAAACCTAGTTCTAACCGAAGATAAGTAGGATACATCTAAGTTTAACCGCATGTGGCCCTAGTTGTACCCGGCTAAAACTTGGTGTAGCCACACTTCGGCTATTACCCTTAACACATACATTATTATCCAGAAACGTCGGTCAAGAAAACGTAAAAAGAAAATGACTTGGATACTATATTCACATCGGCAAAACTGAAAAGTAAGTTTTGTTTTGTTTGATATGTTTATAAAATCTGATATTTTCTAAAATATTAAATTACGTTTTATATTCAAAACTCCTTGCATCTTTCCGACTCGTGGCCTGGAGGGATGATGAAGGTGGAGACTGCCGCGGAGAGCCAAGGAGTTTATAAATTATTACTATAGAACAGGACTGAGCTCTTGTTCATTTTATTGCCGTCATGATTATACACCGTGGGCCCGAGGTACCCGAAAGATTTTAACCTTCGATTCCGATGCCTAATTGGAGAAGAAAAGCTAGGATATAGCTATGTTGAATAAAACTTAGTTTTCACAATGGAAATTCACAAATCGAAAAATATCTATAGTAACAAGTCCTATGAACGCGGCGTTGCGACTTTTGTCATGCCATATCTCTCAAGCCGTATGTCTTATTTGTCGGGAGGGTTGTGAAGTGAGAAGTTTCTTACCCACTCACACGATAATTTATAAATGTTGCCAGTTCAAACTAAGGTATTGTTTACATTACAAGGAAGTACTAAAGTTAATTGATTTATTAAGTACAGAAAAACAAAACAAATAAATCGTTCTACGATAAGATTTTACTTCGACACTATGGAACTCCGACATTACGCTACTCCGACAATTATGGAACTTCGACACCTAATTTGAGGCACCCCGACACAGATAGATTAGGTTCGAAGGGGATGACGGGAGCTAGAATGAGCGAGCAAAGCGAGCAAACGAAGCCCCCATCATCCCCTTCGTGTTAGGTTACTTTAAAGCCGAGTGCCGGAGTTCCATAATTGTCGGAGTAGCGTAATGCCGGAGTAACGTACTTTAGGCTTACTTATATATTACTTCTATCTAAGTACATATTACTTCTATGCGGAGAGTACTGAAAACCGTCGCTTAGCCTCGGTTGTCATAGGAATACCCATGACAGTCTATACAGGAAGTGAGCTAACCGAATGTCTGATAACCCAACCCTCAGATATCGGTATCCCCCAGCAATAAACGGTGATTAGATGGATGGCAATCACTCCCATGTATAATACCAATATTTATTCTCATCTGGTTAAATTAGAACCCGATCCCAACTTTGGGAAACGGCTAGGCTGGTAATGAACCTAGGCACCTATTGACGCCAATTGGGTTGCCCGTCAAAAAAACGCATGACTCCCGTGTTTCAACACCCACTGGAAGAGAAGTTTAATGTTGACATTAATACTTTTGTTTCAAAAAGAACTGCTTAACAGTGTGTTCAATGACATAGTTCTGACGACACAGTTGGTGTAGTGGCTGAACGATTGGTACAGAACAAATCTTTGTATGGCCTACAGATAGTTGTTTCGGTTATAGGCGTTTGTAAATGTGGGATGTCTGTATACGCACCCACGATACAGGAGAAGTCCTAGTGAGAAAATATTTTTTTATTTTCGTTAATAATTCTCCAGTCTATAATCAGTCAGTCAGATCTACTTATGATTAAGAACATTAACATAATCTCTTATTCCTTTGATCGCAGGCGCAACACGGTACGGCGCGGATGGCAACAGGTAGCCCGGCGGCTCGCGTGGCGTCTCTGGCGGCGCAGCCTAACGTGCTGCGGGGAGGCACGGGTGCTCGGGCACTCGGCCCCGTACCCTCCACCACCTCGTCCTCCTTCAAGCCCAAGAAAGCCCCGCTCATGGCGAAGGCACTGCAGATCATGCGCGGCCGCAAGCGATGATAAACTCCCCCACTATCCCGTCCTCCGTATCCTTTGTGATCTTTGTTTGTAGGTTTGGCCGGTGATGAGTTGAGATCGAAACTAATTCGTTTTCCTTAGTAGTCCATTTTTAATTGTTTCGATACCCTTGGTGTTACGGGTTGAGTTATCCTTTCCTCGTCACGTTACCCTTGTATAATTACTGTAGCATGCCGCGATAACGGCCAATCTTGTAAATATATTTATAGCAAGCCGTGGGTTTTTCTTTTTTGCAGAATGTTTTATATTTTTAGTCGCAGCAGAAATTTTGGTTCTGACGTATGTTTAGTTTTTGACATAACGTGCATGCAATTGTGATTAACTTGATGCTTTGTTTTTAATTCGCATAGTTATTGACGTGATAAACGTATTAAATAAATTTCTATTTCTAATTTTTCTTTCGTTTATAGCTCCACTATAATATTGTATACGTCTAAGCTATAGAACAAGAATCATAGATTTTAAATTATTTGTGCAAATAATTATGTCAATCTGTTAACTTAATTAACTTTTTTATTTTCGACGCAACATCACACTTTGATACTACCTCGTAGCCAAATACACTATCAAAATATTTATTTAATAAAAAATTATTTCGTAACATTTCGTATACTTCATACTTACGTATTTTAACGTTTCCTTTCTTTTAAATTAAAACACTGTCACCCATTAACTTAACCGGATTTAATATTTACTTGTTCCTGCTTGAAACCAAAAAATAGACAGTGTACAAAGGAGAATCATTTAAAATATCTAGAACAAACAAATTTTGAGCTTATCAAATTTTGTAGATGTTAAGTTAGTGTATTTAGCGTAAATTATCGGCACTATAATCATTTGTACATCTAAAATTCAAATGTGAATTGCATTTGTTCGTGTCATTAGAACTTTTAACCAGAATTCTTAATATTATAGTCAATAATAAATGGGATGACAGAAAGTACCAAATGATTCGGGTTGCTGTGATATGTTTGAAATAAAACATAATTGTGATGTAGTGTTTTTGTAAGACGCAGGATGTGTGATTTGATGATATGTATGAGTTTTAAATGTGTTAAGGTATTTTAACGATGTTTTAGAAACATTTTTACTTTTTTGTCGTGCACTCTTACTCATAAGAGTATTAAATTAATAGTCGTAAACGTGTCCTCAACACCACATAGTAAAGGAGAAAAAAAACAACATTTTGTTTCTCGTAAGTAATGTATTGTTATAATAACATCACTAATAACACAAAATTCTATGTAATGAAGTATGTACATATTTAGGAGAAACAATATACTTCCTTAAATGTTAGCGAGAGAATGAATAAATAATTGATGTTGTAACATGTTCATTGAAAAAGACGTAGGAAAAATATTTGTATATGAGCACATTAAGTTCACTTTCTTGTTACTTTTTTCTATTTGTTGATAAAATAAGCATGATTTCCATTATGAGGAATCAATTCTTTTAACGAAAGACTAGTAGGTATTTTATCTTATAAGTTTTGTCTTACTTTTCGTCTGGTTTCAGTGAAAAATTGTAATTATTTGACTCATATGCCATTATTTATACAGTGAAATATACTTATGTGGATTTTATGTTTTTTTTTATTATGTCTTAAAAAGAAAATAACGAATAGGTAATATAATAATATGGCGTATCTAAAGCTGTAGACGCGATATTTAATATAAAACAACGTCGATATTTCTAAACTTCGACTTTAGCTGCTTTTCGTAATCCGTATTTATGATTCTAGGACATTGATAAACGGCGAGAAATTTAAGATTTTTATAATATTCAGAGATCACATCTACTATCACAGGTGAAATATTTCCTATCCTAGACAAACTCAAGCTTTCCAGTTTAACCAAATTCGGACTTCCTAAAGTTCTATGCAAATTAGCTTCAGTGAAGTTCAAATTATTCCAAATTTGTAGATGTTGTAAATGTTTTAAATCTGCTAGTTTGATTAATCCTGCATCAGTAAGATTTTCACAACGTATTATAGCCAGATCTCTTAATAAATTACAGCGTGATAACATTAACAAACATTCGTCATTTACAGCCTCGCCACCATATATGTGTAGAGCGTAAAGAATTCCCATTTTCGATTTAATCAAATTTTTTACATATTCTAAGTTAAGATTTTTAACTTTTTCTATAAAAATGTTACTTAAATATTTACACCGAAGTAAGCTGTCGCGTGTTACGTCTGGAAGCCCGAAATCAGACAAAGCCAAGTAATTCAGATATTTGAAATTATCGTACGACACCAATACGTCCACGTTATTCATCAACACAAGAGAATTTTTCAAGTTAATTTTCCTTAAATTCGGCCACCTCGTAACGTCTTTTTCAAACTCTTTGGAAATGCGACACATTACAAGTTCAAGTGATATAATATTATGACATTGCTGAATTATTGATTTGATCACAGAGTAACTGTAAACATACTGTATTTTGAGACAATGTATGCATTCACTATGAGTTTCTATTATTTCCAGATTTTTCTCGCTTACTTCGCTTTGTCCTGGTTTTCCGGAATAAACAAAAACGATTCCCCTCCAAAGTGCTGCGTCTCGAGACAATTTTCTCCATCGACTGCATACATTTTCACACTCTAGTATTGTCTCTAACGGCAGGAATTTAAAAATGGTAATCATTAACTCATCCGGCAGAGTATCGATTTGATTAAGAGTTTCTTCATCTTGGGGGACCGTCATTGTTGGAGATCTGAAAAGTGAGCCAAAGGTGAAGCACAAACAATATTACAATAATCTTATTAAAAAGAAATAACACATATAAATCAATATTTTGCGTAAACCATATAACTTACCTAATGTTCGTTTATTCTGCAGAATAGATTTTTTAATTTCTAGTGATATGCTACGTCAACGCTCAAAATGCAAATCATGTGAAATAAGCATTTCAGTTTCTAAATTTGGCTTCAATCGTTATTATTTTGCGTATTTTGCTACTTTCCTCCCTCTACACGTGTAAAGACAAGGGAGAGGGGATAAGACTAGCTATGGTTACGGAATAAAAGTAATTCATGTCATGTTTTGTATAATTTCATATAGATACCTATTTCTTACAGAAAGCAGTACAAATTAAATAATCAATAACAAACATTAAAAACACTAAAACCTTTCAATGTTTGTCACAGTTAAATACAGTACTTAGCCATTAGATAACACTATCTTGCGATTGTTTTGAACGTTGATTGAATATTGGTAAATAGTTATTGGAGTAGATAGTTAAACCTGCGATATGACAGCTTCCAGTTTGAGGAGCATGAAGTTGTTTCTCACTTTTGAGTGTGTTGGCACAACTGACAATTTATTTTTGTCGAAGTCCATAGACAAAATATCGTACCTACTCTACAAAACCCAGACCAAGCCACGTCTATTGCTCAAGTCAGTATTGCGCACTACATTGTAGAGCTCTCATTTGAGACATCTCCCAAGAGGAACTACCATAAAGTAGAATTCCATAAATGTGACAACTTAAAAAAAAACTTCCTAACAAAAGACATCTATAACAAACAACACCGAAGAGGTCCTACCAAATAAAAGCTTTTGATTACTACGGGCTATAATTGGAGATAGAATGATAAAGATCATAGAGAACCCCATGTTCAAACAGAGATAAAACATTTATACTAGGTACTGAGAACACGATAATAACATAGAATAGGTACACGTTGTTTTAGTAAAGATACCTCATGATCATCCTCCTGCCCTTATCCCAACTTATTTCTAGTAGGCGCAGCATGTATTTTTCTTCCATTCATCTCAGTAGTCGCCCTCTTTCTAGTCGTATCATCTTTTACATTATCCATCCATCGTTTCTTTAGTTTTCCTCTAATAATAAAACCATCCACATTCTACTCAAAACTTTCCTCACGACATGTTCCTTATTCCTCCGCATCACAAGCTGAAATGTCTTATCAATGCACGAGTTTGACTTTTAATTGCTACCTACCTGTAATACCTGTTGATAGAACCGTACGCGTACCCGAAAGTCTAAATGTTTTGTTTATAAATAAAATTCACAATCAATTAATCAACAATTCGTTAATGAACAATAAAAGAAATATAAAAAAAAAACTCAACTACATAATTTGTATGTTCGCCTTGTTGCGTTTATAGAATATATGAAAAAATCTATAATTTTGCTGTTTCTAATTGTAAAATAAGTAAGGTACCCCTAAGTAATTTATTAAAAGTGTTTGATAAATTATTATACCCACGAAAACTACTTACAACATAATTTGAGTAAATTTTATAGGTAACTCTGCAGTAGCAAAATGTACATTTCTTTCTACTAACAAAATATTCGATAAATTCGATTTCATGTGAGTGTGACCAACTTCGTAGTGATGTGATATCTTTGTTCCGATGTGTACCTAAGTGGGAGCGAGACCAAATATCCGCATCACGACTTGGGGCCTTTTTATTTTTTGCCATACGCCACTTTACTCAGTGAGTCGTATTCCGTCGGGGCGGGTCGTCACTACAGTCTATTATAGCACTATATACAATTGTGTATTATACATTTAGTGTAGAGTAGGGCGGCCCGATTATTAACCCGACTAAGGTACTTAATTAAAACATTCACAATGTTGCACCTAAAGAACATCGCCAAGTCGGTGGTCCCTTTAAAGAATAGCATCCAGAATGAGGCAGTCAATAATATGCTCAAACTTGCGCCTGCTGGTGTGAACGTATGCTGCCGTACATATGCAAGCCATGAAATTCCAGACAGGCTTAAAGATATTCCGTCGAGCGCAAACCCAAGATTCTTCGACATGGTGGAATACTTCTTCCACAGAGCTTGCCAAGTGATTGAAGATAAACTGGTGGATGACATGAAGTCAAGAGTTACCATTGAAGAGAAGAAAAAGAAGGTAGCCGGTATCCTGAAGCTTATGCAGCCATGTGACCACATTATTGAAATTCAATTTCCATTAAGACGCGATTCTGGCGATTACGAAATGATCAAGGGCTACAGAGCTCAACATTCTTCACACAGGACCCCAACCAAAGGAGGTAGGTGCCATATTTATTAGATTTTCGTTCAGCTTTGCTTACATCATCCATGTAATACTTATTGTTAATAGGAAGTTTTATTTATAGCTCGGGAGACACGTGATATTACCGTACGTAATATTAGCAAAAATATGTAGACGTAGAATTTTAGCTTTCTATTCTTAAAATATACCTTAACAACCTAGAAAATTAAGTACAAAGTATGTAGCAGTAGCCATTTTAGTATGTAGTTTTTGGTTTAGAAGTTGCCAAAAAATAGTAGTCACAGAAAAGAAAAATATAACCTGATTTGCTCGTCACATGTTGATTTAACCTAGCTAAATAATTATGCCATTCACCTTGATAGCGCGATTTGGTATAGGTTCCAGCCACATTTAACCTAAAAATAAGTTGGTAACTACTTTCCTATTATTACTTCTGAGCTAACGATGAATAAACAATCTAGGAAGAGGATTATGTTTTCTTATAAGAACCATTATTACGATGAGATACTAACGTTAAAATTTCACCAATAATAATGACTATTTAGGCTTTACAATGTGGATAAAGAAATTTGTCAAATATGCAGCACAATCTATTTGTTGTTAAACCGATTCTATAACAGAACTAGGAACATACATTCCACCGAGGATGCATCTGAAGTAACAATTGAATGCATAATATATGGAAAATATTTCCGTTACTTACTTAATACATTGTTACCGATATATATATCGAAAATAATACTTAGAAGCGTTAATAGAACACCTAACTTGTTTGTGTCAGAACATTGAAACACGCAACGAAAGAAACAGGAATTTTCTGGAATAGAAAACACCATTAACTGTGGTAATAAACCCCGCTTAACGATCCATTGATGAGTTGATGAGGTACCTAAGCGATGAGCAAGGCATTGAAAAATCATTGATCAAAGTAGATTATTGGGGCCCATTCAAAGGAGATACAGAATTGAGCGATTGATTGCGCGTTGTGTGATGCACGAATTGAAATTTTCGAACATGTAGTCAAAAAATAAACCAGCTAGAACAAAAAGAAATAAGCCAAAGAAACGGGTCTAATATAAAAATAAAGAACTTAGAACACTAATTTGGCTTTGAGACTTCGTCGTGATAAACGGGAGAAAACGTTGTCTTATCCAAGATAAGAGGAAAGAAGAAATGCAAAATAAACACAACTGCACTCTTTATACGGGAAGCAAGAAATTAGAACAATGGTATTGGTACGCTGCAAAAGCCGCAAATTCCCATTACATAATAACTTCATTTCACACAGAAAAGTACGCTGCATCAATAATGAATTTGCGATATCAAAATCTACACCCTCTCCCTTACAAAATACAGTTTATCCAGAACAAAAACACAGCTGTTCCGCAGAAGCACTGTTGTTCGTAACCTGTTTTCAAGGGTCTCCTTTGTATGCAACAGGAACTAAACAGTTATCCTGTTACCAGATATTACAAACATTACAAAAAAACACGTAGTAGGTATGTACGATTTGTGCATGTGTGAACTCTTTCAATTCGTAGTACGTAAACATCTACGCAACTTTTTCAAAAGATTGTATTTTTGCCATCATTTCATTGATTAAATTTTTATGCGGTATTCCAAGTAGGTGTATATTGTTTCTTCATGCGAAAAAAAGTGATTTAGAACTCCAATCCTATGAAATCATGAGGAGGCACTTATCTATTGCGAGATAAATTTTACATAACAGGTTTTAAAAACGAGTCTCTTCTTTTTTACCAGATCTTGCTCACCTAATGTTAAGTATATAATAATAGACCTGCATTCTTCTTAGTGTTTTGCCTTCCTCATTCTCCACTGTTAGTGCTATTTCATTAGCCCTTTTACTGGCTGACAACCTCCACTCCTTTTCCAGGTGGTTGTTCTCCATTCTAGAACCTTCCTGCCCCTCCTGCCATTGGTTCTGCCACAGAGGCTTATCTGACCCGCCCACTTCCATTTATACTATGAGTCTTAGTGCGTTCCCGGATCTCGATGTTTCTGACCCACTGACGATCGCTAGCAATGCTTTCTACACCTTTCTTTGGGTGCCTTGTAGCTGGCTTCAGCAAAATCCATTGAACAAACGTACTTAAACGTTAGAACAAAGTAATTTATATAATTGGTGTATTTTTTGTCGTCATATTTCTACGAATAATTAACGCAGCCAACTCGTCATTAACAGTTAATGAGAGTACATTGTCATTGTTTTACTGTTCGTTAAAAATGTGTTAGGTATACATACTGCTTAAAGCCTGAATGGATAACAAAGTCCGTAAATTATTAAAACATATTTAGCTATTGTTTCTTGTACCTGTTGCAATCACTAAATATTGTAATGAATTCACGAAGTCTTTTAAATGCAAGGGCTCGTGACCTTCGTGCAGATGTATGGATCCCACGGTCGTGTTTTCTTTATTGTTCCGAAAACGGAAGCAGCGAATTCAGATTGTTATTCAGAATTGAAAATAAGAAGTGGAAATTTGTCTCAGAACTTTTCGATCTTTTCGATTTGTTTTTTTAACTATTTTACATTTCTCTGATGATAGTTATCTTATAGGATCCACCGCACTTCACAAAAATGATGTTTCATGTTAAACGGAAAATTAGGAAAATTTCTGCATTACTTTTCGCTAAATTTCAATTCATAACAGCTGTCTGAATTCATTATTTAACCTATCCTTTATACGCAGTTTATTTAGTTTTTAAAACAATTAAATATGGTCAAATTAGATATTACCAAATAATTGGAAAATTCCAAAAAAAAAAAAAAAAACAATGCTGAATAATGGGCTTAATTCGCTGTTTTCGTTTTTGGTACACCGTCCCTTAAACCGCTAGATATCTATTGGCACGTTCTCGTACAGTCAGCAACAGAAGTCGTTGAACATAATTTATTTCCAATATTTTGTAATCATTATTATTTATCATAAGTTACTGACTAAAGTAAATTATAAAACAACTTGTCATAATTGAATCACAAAAGTCGCTGAACTCGGTTAAACCATTAATTGCTGTACATTACTACCGACAAAATTGTATGATCTGTAATAAATACAAAAGTTGCTGAGCATAGCTAATTTCCTATATTTCCTGTTCGTTAAACCCGTTTGCTCCAAGCCACTATCTGGCGAAGCGCAGCGCACCGTATTTTTATAATCAAAACTGCCGAATAAACACAGCTACTAGTTCAGAATACAAATTAAATATAATTTAAATACTATTAATAGGCAGCTGAATCAAGGGTTTGATTCAGAAAGCGGTACTTCTGGACACGGCGCATTTCGTTAGGAAGTTCCTCTCTCTGGAGCCCCGCCGGTAGCTTGGACCCTATTTCCGATGCCGCGTGCCGATGGGCTACTATTTTTTTATATTTTTAAACGTGGATTGTTTTTGTTTTTATAACGTAGGTATGTATTTAAAAATATAATTTAATATGTATTTACAATGAATAAACGAATATTAATACATATTGAAATTAAAAACAAGGACAATATTTATTTATTTCTAGTATAAAACAAATATCAATAATGTGTAGGCATCTCATACATAATAAAATACAGAACATAAAAATATATTAGACAGTAATATCACAATATTTAAAAAAAGAATTACGAGTTTACGATATGTTTACATGCGATCCTGTTAGGGTTCCGTACCCAAAGGGTAAAACGGGACCCTATTACTAAGACTCCGCTGTCCGTCCGTCCGTCTGTCACCAGGCTGTATTTCATGAACCGTGATAGTTATACAGTTGAAATTTTCACAAAAATGTATTTCTGTTGCCGTTATAACAACAAATACTAAAAAACAGAATAAAATAAATAATTAAGGGGGCTCCCATACAACAAACGTGATTTTTTTGCCGTTTTTATAGATAGTTTCAGAAGTAGATGAGCAACTCAGGTGTCCAAATAATTAAACACATTCAAGATACCAAAAACAGCTATGCAACAAAACTGTTCAAATTGTTTTGAGCATCATAATCTCCAAATATATCTGAGCAGTCAAAATGTCAAATATTTATTTACAAACTAAAGGTCAAGCTAAACATTCAAAGGTAACTAAGCAACACGTTATTCAGAAAATCAGGATGGCAACGTAAAATGAATTGTATTTGATTGTACTTAGAGTCATAAATTAAAAGTTCAAAAATAGATACAATGTGTACTATTGTGTCAATACAGCATTTTTTCTTTTTCTTCATATAGCTATATCCCTTTCATTTCGTGCGTGACGTCATTGACGTGTCTTTTGTTTATAATATAATCTGATAGTCAAGCTATAGGAAAACATCGTAAGGAAATTGAAACGAGTATTTATTCCACGCGAAAGCCATTAAATTCGAGACAATCAGTTTGAATGAAACTGACATTTTTATTTGCTACATTTTCTAGTATATCTTCAGGAATTGAATTCGTAATAAATACCTACAAAATACCTCGGTTGATTTTAACCATGTTTCGGATTGATAACCGTCAATTTAATTACTCGGTTAAAAGATATCTGACGATTTAAAATCAGTCCGACTAAGCACGCACTGAGTTGCTATATGATTTTACGCAAGCGGTTTTCAAATGCTTCTTTTTCTATCGTGTCGGCACGAGCTATACAAGAATAGCTCATGCCGTGGTGAAAAGATTAGCCAGTCAGCAAGGATGGTAACGAGGCTGACTGCCCAGGGTGCGCCGGACGTACCGAAGTATCGTCACTCGTGGAGGCTCTTTTCATGCACCCCTTTTTTTTCAAATGCTAAAAGCGCCATACAGCTTATCTATGAACATGCACTGTAGCCTGATTTTAGTAGCCAGTTATCATCGAATCGCATCGAATTTAAAAGTCTTTAGCCAAAATCTAGCACGATACGTTTTAAAAGTCATTTTAAAAAGAACCGCTAATGCGTGCGCTGGTATAGAAAGCCATACGCGTTACATTTTTTAGTAGCTCACCGCCTGCCTTTAATTGAAATGCCTGCATTTTAATCTTAATAATGTCACAGGACACTGTACACCTTACAGCGATAACACACTGGCAAAAGGTCGAATCCATACTGCTACAGAGACCCACTGGCAGTACGAACAGTAGCATATTATACGTGCGTTCGGTTTTGCCATGATGTTTAACTTGTAAAATTTCACAGCCGCCATCTTGGATTTTGACGTTGACCTCATTTTCGTCATCAGCACCCCCCCGAAAACCACGGAAACGAAACCAATGATGCATAACTTGTAAAATTTCACAGCCGCCATCTTGGATTTTGACGTTGACGTCATTTACATTTGTATTTTACTGAATCCTGTGGTTTAGATTCGATCACTTAGCCATAGGTACAGCATGAAAAAAAAGGTTTTTTTTAAATCTGCCTTATTTCCATGCCGGGAAAATCTACACCAGTAGCAGATCATATGGTTTTAAGGAATTACACGAATTCGTTAACATCCTGTATATTTTAAAACAACTAAAATACATACGTTAAACTAATTTACCGGTTTACCAGAAGAGGTTAAAACTTTAAAATGGTCGCCCTGAAAAATTGCAATTTTAGACATGTCACATTTACGCCAGCCACGGAACTAACGTGCGGTGCACCGTACACCACGCCGTGTCGCCGTAAACGGCACCGTGCGCGGCGCCGTGTTGCGGCGCGGCGCCGCACCGTGGACATGGGGCCTCGGCCTAACATCACTAATTTGTAGGCTTTACTATAAAATAACAGCATATACCTTAAAAACCACATGATCACAACTGTTTAATTGTGAAATAAATCAGAACGATGTTAGGTCAACCAATCACATTGGTTGACATAAGATTTAAAAGCAAATTAAATTGATCAGCTTCGTAATTGCGCAAAAAAGGTAATTCTGTAGTACCTATCTTGTATTCAATTATGAGATTCAACAACTCATGCATTATCAAGTTAAAAAACTCGCGCATAACATATTTAACGACTTACGATAAAATTATAGTAACCGACTTACGCTGTAATGATGTTTAGCGACTTACGGTAAAATGATAGTAATCGACTTATGCTGTAATGATGTTTAGCGACTTATAACATATTAATGCTTAGCGTTTTTGAAACATTGAAATGATAACCTTATTCTGTACTCTATTCTGGTAAGTGATTTATGGTCCGTTTTGGTGTTTAGGTGTTTTGTAAATTAGTATCTGTTCATGGACTTTCGTTGCTGACTGTACCTAGATATACAAATACCAATGCCAGTCTATAGGGGGCGGTCCAAACCCCGCGGGTATAACAACCGGTCTACTCTTAGAATATTAGTACCTACTTGCTAAGGTCAAATGTTACTCGTTTCGCATTATAAATACTGTTATTCAGCCGCATCTGTTAAGACTGGAAGTCAACAGACCCTAAAAACTGGGAAAAGCTAACCTAGGCTGATGATGATTCACGGATGCTTTCAATCTTTCTGACATTGTATCCCTCTATTACTTATGTATACTTTGATCTCCCTTTGATATTTCCCCATTTGTCTTCTTTGTTTTCCGAACAAACATTCGACAAGGCTTACCCATCAAGAGCCCATTGCACAATTTTCTTTCTGGGCCTTTTCCAAGATCGCATAGTGTGCCTGTTTAACTTTCGGCAAAAGCTTTGATTAATTTATTTCTTCTTCTGCGTCTTTAAGAGGTAGAAAACGTTAAAATAACAAAAAGTTTTCAAATGGCAAACAATGGACGTTGGAACTTTTTCCGTCATAGTAAGTACTTACCTGGACGAAGTTTGGAAGAAGATACAATAACCCGAAAACTTCTCAAACTTCAATATTCATTTATTCAACATAGACTAGAGTTACTTAGTTATTTTTGAACGTCAGTGTTACAAAAGACAGGCCCCAAAATCGTCCGCCCTTCACCACTTCCTAGTGTTTATACTGTGAAGAAGAGACGCCATCATAACCTATCAATAATTAAGTTGCCATTCTTCAGCACTTAACAATATTACCTGAAAGCAAGCATTAGGTAATACCCTGACCTTTTTATCCATAACGATTATATTTAAAGCCATTTCGGAATTAGAAACTCTTTATCATAAACAATCCACATATGTTGATAACGTTGTGTTGCCTACAGCAAATTAGATTAGGAATTGCTTTTACGGTTACGAACATCAACATAATTCAATTTTTATTACCAATTAATGTAATGCTATTCGATGAAACCATTGAAAAATGAAATGTTATGAAACACAATAACAAAATCATTTAGGTAGATGCGATATGGTGAATACCGCAGAGATCCAAATACCTATCCGGAACTATTGATCTCATTCCTACTGAAACACACCTCTTAATTACAGTTGGCTGGCAACAATTTTATCGTGTTTTCCCAATCCCCGAAATCAAGAACGTGATACATCATCGTGTTGTTAAATGACTTTTGTCACGGTGAAAAAAAGTAGGTAGTGAGATTAGATAGGTACTTGACAAAACAAGATAAAAAAAAACTGGGGTTTTTAGCAGGTTGGCAACGGGAGGCGTGGTCGTGACGCAGTATTACGCGTCATACAATATTGCGTAACATCTAAAATTAAACAAGACTTATTTTCATTTCATAGCCGACACCTGCCCTGTACCTATATGCAGGCTCGTACATTATTTATCTATTGGAGAAAATTAGAAAAGCACACATACTTATTGTCAACTGCTTTATTAAAGTGTCACGTCTTGCTAGTATTTACCTACTCATTTAAGTTATTAACGCCACCAAGCCCCCTATTCGACGGTAACTTTTGTATGGCAAAGGAATAAAATCAATCGTTTCTGCATAGAAAGATAGAAGGGCGCTTGGATGATTGAAAATTGATGCCTTTATCTTTGTTAATATTCAATCTGAAATAAAATAACGTCACTGTAATAAGTAGCTTCTATACTATCAGTGCCAGTGAATGACATTTATTTAGCACGCGTCTGTTGAACTGTAAAAATGGCAACGAGAACGGGGAAAAATAATTATTTCAGGCTGTGAACAAGCGAAGCTTTTCTATATTTTTTCCTTATCTAACTAAACATACCTAAATGCCTGAGCTGTAAATAGATAATCTTTATTGATAAACAATACAGCACTACATATGGGTAGATACCTACGTAGGAACTAGCTACGTAGCTAATCTGTCCTGATAAACTAGGTATAATGGGAAACTTTCGTAACTAGCCTAAATATAGCTTTAAGTAGTTAGGTAATTGAAGTTTAGTACACACTTCGCCGCACCGTAAAGACTGAAAAAATCGCGGAAATTGTCTCGAATAGATAGCATTTTATTTCGGTCGCTGATCGTTCTAGGCTATTAATAATATAAAACAGAAGGAACTTCGTACTATTTCAATAGTACTTAGATGCGATAAATATTTCACTAATTACATATTGTAGGTGGCTTTCATATTGTTTATTTTTAGATACCTGATTATTTCACGATAGAAAAAACTAAGGTTATATAACTGGATCGAAAACTACGAGTATTAGTCTTGTACTTTCAAAAAGTGCGTTGTTTTAATTTTCTTTGAAATCATAATCTAAGCTGAGGTTTAGCTTAGATTATGATTTCAAAATTAAGGTTAAATATCTACGTCCGAAGATCGGCTTAGCTGGAAAAATAATATCTTCATTCATTCTTCAGGTAAAGGCGTACCTATCCTAGATGGGGCAAATAAGGTTCCTATTGAACCCTTGATTACCTCTCGAAGAGTTAAGTTCATTACGATCCAAACCACGGGTCCAAAATATCCCTAAAACCAGGTTAGGAGACACAGTGAGCTTCTAAAAAAAACTTTAATAGGTCAGCGGTGAGGTATTCATGTTCCAATGCCAATCCATAATGAATATGAAAGAACCACAGCGTACGTGTAAGAATGTACCTATTAACAAAAACCACAGAATGTGTTGGCCAGATTAGTTTTTCCAATTTACAAACCCTAACCTAGATTACCTACTTTCCTATATTTGTCTTCAACGAGTCCCTACCTAATAAATCTAATAATAAGGCTCACGGGTAAAAACATCATATTAACTGGGCTAGTCGCTTTCCTCTCGCCTCTTCAGAACTTGTAGTTTTGGGTTGAATTGGTGCCAAACTATCAAATTGACATAAACATTTAGGTACGGCAAATCCTTTGCCGGACTTATGTGATACGACTAGGGAGGGACATCAGTTAAGGAAAAACATTGTAAGGAAACCTGCACACCTGACAGTGCCCCATAAAGTTCTCGATAGTATACAAGCTTAGTTTTAGTATTATATAGGTACTAAACCTGAAACTAGTTTGTTCAGAATCACTAAGAGAATCGATTGACATATTATTTATACCACATTTTTTATTTTTCATAAATTTCAATTTTGTTTCAGTAGGTTTATACCCATAACAGTTGACGGGAATAGACACTTTGAGGCTTGAGATGGTCCGCTCGGTCAGTTTCCGTGTATTAGACAACCCCGGCATTGCACATCTCATGCATTTCACACTAGGGAACTTAACGCGACATAAACTACGGTGTAACTTGGAGATTTATTAAAAAAAAAAACACATATTCAGGCAGTTCTGATGAAAATCTTGTTGGGGTGTCTCGGTTTTTATATATACTAAAAATAACGTTGTATAGTCCGCCAACTCACACCAGGCCAGCGTGGTGGACTAATGTCTTAATCCCATTACTGTCCCACAGCAGTGGGACAGTAATGGGCTGATTATGAAATAGTATGGAACGCCTACCGGGGTTTCCCCATGACTGTCCTAGGAAATGTAGTCAGGGATTGTTACAATAACTTTAAGAGTGTTGCATGGAACCGCTTCAGTGTATGTTAAGTAGGTATAACTAATACAACTGCAACAGTCTTTTCAAACGTTAAAATAATGAGATCGTCTCTCCGAACCTCGAATCTCCCGTTCACGACTTTTTTTACAGAAGCCATTGTGCAATCTCGGCTTAAATTAGTTTGACTGACACCAAACTTTAGGGATTATATCGCGCTCCCTTTCTTTGTTTCTGATGCAAACGAATGAATAGATACGATTCACGTATGTAAATTTACTAAATCTGTGATTGATGAAACCCAACAAGCAAAATTAGATATCCCACAGTAGCACAGACTTGATTCTTTTCTTCTAAGAACCAAGGAAAGCTTTTATCTTTCTTTTCTTTACTAGTTTATGACTGTATGAGGAATTGTATGCTTATGTAGGTGCCTATTTTATTAATCAGGTGTTCTCGAAAGAAACAATATTTCATCATGCAAATGTCTAGATTACTCTTATCACAGTACTTGCTCCGGATAACCCCTATTGGGGTAAAAACAAAAATACTATCGAAATTGATTTTAATGCAAGATAAAGACACTTTGATAACTGTTATGACAACATACATTTATGATGGATATGACTTCAACACTACATTATTATTATCGACTAGCTGTGCCCTCGCGGCTCCGCCCGCGTAAGAAGTTTTTTTTATTTCTGAAACCTTCGTTCAAATGCCAACAACAACTGTACAGAATTTTAAGTTAATCCATCGACTACTTTTCGAGTTTTGCCGACACAAACATACGAAAGCTGAATTTTTATATAAAACTAGAGGTCGCCAGCGTGGATGTCGTTTAACGCGTATTCCGCGTTTTTCTCTACTATATGTACTTAATAAGCATGTACTATACCTACATATAAACCTTCCTCTTGAATCATTCTGTCTATTGATGAAAACCGCATCAAAATCCATTGCCAAGTTTAAAAGATAGAGTACATAATAGAGATAGTTTAAAAGTAGAGTCTCTCAGCGTACAGACGGCGGGAAGCGACTTTGGTTTATACTAAGTAGAGAAGATAGCAAATATGCTTAACAGAATAACAATACTTAAATTCACCTGAATAGGCACCAACTGACTGACAACTAAGCAGTAATTTTATGCCCATTCATCAGTTAACAAAAACAATCATTGTAAATATTTAAAAGCTGTAGGTATCTGTGTTATGATTTAGATTAGGCACGACACGTTACTTAACTGAAATACAAAAAAAAAGTCGAGGCGTTCAAATTCCTCCCGTTAAGAACACTGTTCTCTTTTTGAAATTTGTTTCTTGTTCCATAAAGAACCATCAATTAAATCAATCTTTTTTTTTATCACAACGTAAAAACTTGGTGCACGGTTCTAAATAGTAGGTCCTATGCTAAGAGCCGGCAAGAAACTCCACCGTGAATACCTACTCTTTTAAAATGTTTGTTTTAATATTCATGAATACTGTACCTACTGTATTGTAAATTTTTATTACTATTTAGTACTTAATGTGAGCACGATGGTGAAGATAAATCCCATACAGGACAATCAATGTCACAGTCGTTTACGTTTGATGAATTAAGTTAAAGAATTAGGATAGCAACATCCTGCAAAAAAAAATTACCAGAAAAAAATACGAAATACAAAAGAGTTTGTGTAGGTTGAAACCTCCACTATCCTCGCCTCGAATTAATGAATGGTTGCTGTCTTTTTAATGAACAATTTAAAACAATTAACTCAATGTTAACAAACATGTTTATGCTAAATACAATGGGTACCTACTAAGCTCGGAAACTGTAAAACTAGTACAAGTTTCATAAATGTTAAATTTTAATTTTATTCCTTTCTGGGTCCTAGTTAAGTACGAAAAATCTAAACAAAAACGAAGAAAATCATTTACTTAAAGTTAACAAAGCAGACGATAAAAACTGAAATTATTATTAGGATTATGAAAATTCAAATTATCAGTACCATCAATGTAATGCCTTGTTACGGTTTTTTCAATGTTTATCCACCTATTTTTCTAATTGTGAAAACGATTTCAAAACTTTTAATGCATCAATTAAGAATTCCTAATTACCTATAATATGTATAATTTAATTTTCACCATTATTCATTTTCATTGTTATTTCTACATTTTTAAATAATAATTATAGGTACTTCTATAAAAAATATAGTATTTAAGAATATAAAAATAGAGGTCCACCGGCATCAGGAGCAGGGCCCAAGCTACCGGTGGTTAGGGCTCCAGAGACAGGAACCTTCTCACAATACGCGCCGTGTCGAGGAGGACTGCTTTCTGTATCAGGCCCTTGATCCAGCCACCTAACGAGAGCCTCATGAGGTGTTGGTCGAGGCTCTTGGCCATTAGGCCATTGGCCGTTACGACTATCGGCACAATGGTTGCCGAATCCACATCCCACATGTCTCACAAGCCTCGTGTGCTAAGTCAAAATATTTGATATGTTTATCTTTCTCAGCTTTCACAAGGTTTCCATCATTTTATTAATCATCATTATTTAATTTATTTATATTACTCCTCCACAGGTATCAGATTCTCAACCGATGTATCCAGGGACGAGGTCAAGGCCCTGTCTGCCCTGATGACATTCAAGTGCGCGTGCGTCGACGTACCATTCGGTGGCGCCAAGGCAGGTATCAAGATCAACCCCAAGGAGTACTCCGAGCATGAACTGGAGAAGATCACCCGTCGCTTCACTTTGGAGCTCGCCAAGAAGGGCTTCATTGGTAAGTCTTGAATATTTTCCACCTTCAGAAACTATAGGGTTAAAATCATCGTGCTGATGTGTAACCTACTCCTCAATTTAAGGATTTCATTATACTGTGCCTTTGGCAGGAAATGGAATAAGTGTCAATTTAAGTTTCCGCTAAAAAGTTAATTGTATTGATAGAGCCGGTGATTGACATTGACCTGATAAAATGGTCTACGGTAGGAAAAATATGTAAACGAGCAAATATAAGTAGGTAAAGCATCGCGTTTGATCGCGTCACAACTTACTACAACATAACTATTATTTAGAATTTCAATACTTCTACGCAATCAAAATAACATACAGATATCAAAATATTTACTTGTTTTCCTCGTCGATGTGTTTATTTTGTAGTTAGATATAGTTATTTATTTACAAATAACGACATTATGTGCAAATTGCCACTTCTCGTTTTGACCTTGTTGGGCGCAGTTCATCGACTGTCAACTGACCACTTACCTAGGTCGATAACCGACGCAAGAAAATTGCACTCGCGTGATAAACACTTAACGACAACTGACAATAAAAATATGATGATTTTATAGATATGATTATTTTATAAACATATTTTAAAGGCCACATGATAACGCTTTAGAGGTCTCATCGTGTAGAGACCTCTAGGAAGTCCAATAAACGAGAAAATAGAGCCCAACCCCGAAAGATTATCTCCACAATGACCTCGCAGCAAAGTCCATTAAAAATCAAATTCACCTCCAATGCATTGCTCATTTCCAGATTTTATTTACCATAATATCCTTATCGGTTATCAGATGAATTGAATTGGAAGTCACTATGAGTACGAGATAACCACGTAATCTGTTTCTTGGTTCACACAATTCAATTTCATAGAACTATAAAAGATGGTGATAAAGCCATGTTTAATCCAATTACAGATAATGAATTCGGAAATATAAGTCATGATCAAGTATTTAATTGTATGTAGGTACTTAGTTAATTAAAATTTTCTTTGCATGACTATCAATGTATTTTGATTACAGTAACATCATCTGCGCTGTTTTTTATGACCTAGGAAAATCTAGCGTTCGTGACTTTACGTAATGTAGTTTGTTATTGTAAATGTAGCAATTATCTCTCTACAGCATTAGTAACATTATTTTTGAGTAAACTAATTAACTGTGTCACGTGATTGACAAACCTATTAAAGAAAATAGTTGTATAAAATTAATAGCTATTGCTATTTTAAAATCAATAATTAGGTATGTGTGGACTTCGACGCGTTCAGGATATGGAAGCAATTAATATGATATCGATAATGTAATTGCTTGGCTTATCTTTTGCGAAAATGTTGCTATGTATCCAATAAGATGATAATAGCTTCTCATGCAATTAAACGAAGTCAGAATCTTAACTTATTTTATTCTCCCGAAAGTTGTGATTAAGAAAACTTCTTACTCTGCTAATAATTCCTGTCCTTCGGTCTGCAATCATCTGCTGTTTGATGTCTCCTCCTGACCACGCCACGTAATGCCATATTTTTGGAGACACGGAGCTAACGCAGCGCGTGATATGAGGCATAAATCGGACAATTCAAACATAATGAGTTAGAGCGTTTATAGGAACACGTTTTCCCGCGCTATGTAAGGGTTCACCCCATCATAATAATGCCATGAATTTATAATTCTTTGTCCAGGGCCCGGTGTGGACGTGCCAGCCCCGGACATGGGTACCGGCGAGCGTGAGATGTCGTGGATCGCCGACACCTACGCCAAGACCATCGGATACCAGGACATCAACGCACACGCTTGCGTCACTGGAAAGCCTATCAACCAGGTAAGAATTATCTATCAGATCCATTTAATAGGTATATATAAAACCACAATAGTACCTAAACAAAAATTCTGATCTCGCTGCTGCACTTTTAACATAAGTGCGTAAAAAATTGAACGGTCTTCTTAGATATTTTATAACGTATGTGTTGTGTTGACCTATACAGGGTTATGGGTAAAACACTAACAACCTCTTAAGGGGTCATTGTACCTACTCATCATTATGAACAACTTTTACTATGGGACCAAAACTGAAATCGCGAAAAAAATCCCCACATTTATGTTCGCATAACTCGTCAAAATGTAGGGAATATCAAGTCAAGTCAAGAATTAGGAACTATGTAGGTACCTACCAAGTAGACACATAAGTAAATTTATAAATCCCACCAAAAACATTACATGTAAAAAATGCCAAGTCTCTATATGCAATCTTTCCACCGTAAAAAGTTTTAAGATCTCATAGAAGCCAAGTCCTATTCAATTTATTTTGTAGTTAGTTATCTATCTAGTGACTGTATTAATAGTTTTATTTCTATTATAATTATAGTGACTTGGCAATGAGCACAAGAAGAAACAAATATATTTGGAGGAGGTGAAAGTAACGTATAACGCACGCGTAATGTTTAATATCACAGGATTAGTTAAGTTCTTTTGATTTGACCATGAAACATAGGTACCTACTTATAGATAATAATTGTGATGTTCTTATCAAATAAACTTAGGTTTTCTTAAATATGTATTGGCGCACGTAGTCGATGGTGACCATAACTACTCATTGGCCGTAAAATCACGTCTGCATATCATAAATCACACATCAGCATAACAACTAATGTAATCATAGTACTCATAGATATCAATTCGTCAATAACAGTCGCACATAATTCCACACAGCAAGCAGCTTTTAATTTGTGCTCATTGCCAAGTCACTATAATTATAATAGAAATAAAACTATTAATACAGTCACTAGATAGATAACTAACTACAAAATAAATTGAATAGGACTTGGCTTCTATGAGATCTTAAAACTTTTTACGGTGGAAAGATTGCATATAGAGACTTGGCATTTTTTACATGTAATGTTTTTGGTGGGATCTCATTTATTTTTTGTAGGTGGGTCTCTTTCTTTTCTTTTTGGGTGACATAATAATGTCTTGTTCATCAACTGCTGCTTTGCTTAGAGCCTATTCTCTGTCTCTATCTCTTTTGTTTTTATAACTAACTAACAAACTAAATATACAACAAACTATTTATGTATTAAATTAGTATTTTTAATAACTAACTATTTAAGTAACTACTAACTAGCCGATTTGGATGTCCATAAACTTCGTTTCGCCGAATACAAATTTACGTTATTATATTTTTTTAGTTTCTAAGTGGTTTTTTTCATAGATAGATGGCGCTATCATACGAATTTCGCACGTGGACACGACACCCATGACGCGTATTTTGTAAAGTATCACAGAGCCATCTTGGATTTTGACTTCGACATCCTTTTCATCATCAGCACCCCCGAAAACAATGGACACGATATCCAAGACGCATATTTTGTAAAATTTTACAGCCGCCATCTTGGATTTTGACTTCGACCTCATTTTCGTCATCAGCACCCTCGAAAACCTCGGACACGACATTAATGACGCATATCTTGTAAAATTTCACAGCCGCCATTTTGGATTTTGACTTCGACCTCATTCTCGTCATCAGCACCCTCGAAAACCATGGACACGACATCCATGACGCATATCTTGTAAAATTTCACAGCCGCCATCTTGGATTTTGACGTTGACCTCATTTTCGTCATCAGCCTCCCCCCCGAAAACCGTGGACACGACACCCATGACGCATATCTTGTAAAATTTCACAGCCGCCATCTTGGATTTTGACGTTGACCTCATTTTCGTCATCAGCCTCCCCCCCGAAAACCATGCACACGACACCCATGACGCATATCTTGTAAAATTTCACAGCCACCATCTTGTATTTTGACGTTGACCTCATTTTCGTCATCAGTACCCCCGAAAACCATGGACACGACATCCATGATGCATATCTTGTAAAATTTCGCAGCCGCCATCTTGGATTTTGACTTCGACCTCATTTTCGTCATCAGTGCCCCCGAAAACCATGGACACGACATCCATGATGCATATCTTGTAAAATTTCGCAGCCGCCATCTTGGATTTTGACTTCGACCTCATTTTCGTCATCAGCGCCCCCGAAAATCATGGACACGACACCCATGACGCATATCTTGTAAAATTTCACAGCCGCCATCTTGGATTCTGACATTGACCTCATTTTCGTCATCAGCCCCCCCGAAAACCATGGACACGACGACACCCATGACGCATATCTTGTAAAATTTCACAGCCGCCATCTTGGATTTTGACGTTGACCTCATTTTCGTCATCAGCGTCCCCGAAAACCATGGACACGACACCCATGACGCATATCTTGTAAAATTTCACAGCCGCCATCTTGGATTTTGACGTTGACCTCATTTTCGTCATCAGCTCCCCCGAAAACTATGGACACGACACCCATGACGCATATTTTGTAAAATTTCACAGTCGCCATCTTGGATTTTGACTTCGACCTCATTTTCGTCATCAGCGCCCCCGAAAATCATGGACACGACACCCATGACGCATATCTTGTAAAATTTCACAGCCGCCATCTTGGATTTTGACGTTGACCTCATTTTCGTCATCAGCCCCCCCGAAAACCATGGACACGACACCCATGACGCATATCTTGTAAAATTTCACAGCCGCCATCTTTGATTTTGACTTTGACCTCATTTTTGGCATCAGCACCCCGGAAAACCATGGGAACGACACCCATGACGCATAATTTGTAAAATTTTAAAATATCACAGCCGCCATCTTGGATTTTGATTTTGACCGCCCCCGCCCTCTGGAGGGAAAACTTGTGAGATATTAAAACTTTAAATAATTTAAATTAGCCTTTATGAATGTTATCTACCTAGATACAGTAATAAATGGGTTCATATAGTTACATACTTAGTATACACCTCTGTCCTACCCTTCGGAGAATACAGGCGTGATGGTATGGAATCTCATTTCTCAGATTTTGCCCTAAATAAATAACAATTTATAAAATAGTCTACACCAATTCAATATTTTTTGTACGTAAACAAAGAACAAAGTTAACAATGCAGTCGAATATAGTCGAAATTCATACACCATGTTCCTGGCAAAATGGCAAATATAAAATTGTTTTCTATAATTAACTATTTTTTTATGTTTTTATAATTTTTCCTTTATATGTACCTAATAATCTATCTTGATACCAAATTTCAAGGTTCTAGGCCTGCTAGAAGTATCTTAGAATTTTGATGATCGGTCAGTCAGTGAGTCAGTCAGTGACAAAATGATGTAACTTTGATCGATGATAACTCGTAAACTATAAGTTCAAATATGATGTAATTTGGAAGTTTAGCTAGTTATAATGATTACTCTTGGTTACCGAAAGTTCAAACTGCTAGCTTTGTCCACAGCGAAGATATAGGGGGGGTGAAAAGGCCGCGAATGGCTTCGAGAAAAGATGGTACGGCCGTGCCCGCTTTGCTCGAGACTTGGCGGGGCACTGCCGTGCCCCCAGATATGTATACTTTTATCTAATTAGAGCCCTCAAATATTGCAACACCTGGAAAAGGTGGCTAAGCTGAACCTACTCTACATAATAAGACCTGTATTATTTTACCTTAGTGTGAAAAAATAATAAATAGCTTGAGTTTGAATGTAGGGTTTGGTCCCATAGTAAAAGTTGTTCATGATGATGAGTACAATGACCCCGTAAGGGGTTGTTATTGTTTTACCAATAACCCTGTAGATAACTCAAAAGTATTTCAACATCCGGACAAACCTGTTTAAGGTTCTTATGATGTATGTGATAAATGACAAATAATATTTATTTTTGTAAAGTAAGTAATCTATTACAGACACTTTTACGCGTCAATGTAATGTTTTTTTGACGGCGCCTGCATTTCTTTTCTGACTAGCTCTGAGAAGAAAAGCCGAAACAAACTCAGAGGTCAAGGTCTCCTTTAATGTCCAGACATGTGTGTAGTATAAAACGATGCGACTGTAACAATGTAGGGCAACGTCCGGAATGGCCTTTTGACGAAAGAGCCATAGCAGGTTTGAGTTGACCTGTCCCAATTGACGGCACGCATGCATCAGCCATCGTGTAGCTCAACCTTATTTTAGGGAGCTCAACGACCCGACGCACGATGCCACCAATCATGTGTGTTAAATTAAGAGAAAAATAAGACAACTTTGTAGCTATAGAGCCAATAACATATCACATCATAATAATTATGATGTCATTGAGGGATCTAAAGGTGATATGTCGAAAATCCAAAAGTCGCTGGACCTCTAATTTGTCATCTGTGACCGCTGCAATAGGCATGTTGACAGCATAAATAAGTTGCAAATCTAATTAGTCCGGCAATTAGAGTTTTGAAAAATAGTGGACACGTATTTTTTCTTTTGTTAAATCTCTGAATATTTGGAAAGATAAAACGCATCAAAACTCGAGAGTGGGGGCTTGTGACGTCAGAAGAAAGTAAAAATTGTACTTGCTTGTGACGTTTTGCCAATTTTAAAAGTGTTGTATCTTCGTCAATTTTGGTTTACGTAACAAAAGAAAAAATACGGGTCAAATATTTTTTGATAATCTAACTGACGGACTAATTACATTTTTTCAGTCAATTACCCTATTTTGAGTCTTAACTTTTTTTGGTAACTACAGTACCTATCAAAATGACGTATTTTATTTTGTAGTTTCGGATATTTACATCTCTTGTTTTTTTTATAACAGGGAGGTATCCACGGTAGAGTGTCCGCTACCGGCAGAGGTGTGTTCCACGGGCTGGAGAACTTCATCAACGAAGCCAACTACATGAGCATGATTGGTAAGCAAGCTATAAAGTGTAACCGTATACATATGTATGAGGACATAATCCGCCGTAGAATACAACACAATGAACACAACATAAAAACTGGGCAAGGAGGAGGCTATTACGTCATTTATCATCATGTGACTTGGTATTATTGAGACGTTTAAACGTGGGTGTCTGTAAGTACTCTCACAGAATTAGAAGGACTTACATAATAATAGAAGACTTGTTAATCGTATACTCTAATTATTGCAAGAAAATAATAACGACGCTTGGAAGGCAAAAATTACCAAGCGACGTGTTGGCAACTTTACACTAAGGCATTTTCAAGTTTTATATATTATATAAGCCTTTAAACTGCACTTGAAATTCGTTGGAATCAAGTAGTTTTGACAAATAGGCGTTTTTTTTTCAAAATAATTATAAGATACGTTCTTGCATAAATGTAAATAAAGCCCACCATGTTTAGTTTCAGAATGTTCACTGTTCATTAAATTACTAATACCTACATAATTATGTTAATTGAAATTGATAACGTTAGAATCACTGACGTGAATGTCCGCATAGATTCTAACTATAAACGGAATGGAATTCCTTGATTTGATTGTATCGTTCGAGATATACCGCGCAGTAACTCTTAATTATTTTTATCTCAAATCACTTAATCATGGTATACTTACTTGCATTCTCATGATTGTGTTAGCTCTATATTGAAACTCTGTTATTTCATCTGGGTTTACGTGAAAAAAATATTTATTACAAAACCGTGGGCGTCCGGAAAAGAACAAAGCCACCTCCTCAACCTTCTCTCTATGGGTCTCATGAAAGATGACTGAGAGAATATCTAAAAAAGATGGACAGAGTCTACCTGTCTTCTTATAATAACAAACTTCAATCACTAATTGAATGCCAAGCTTGGTAGCGGTCATTATCACGTTCAGCTGATATTGGTGCTGATTCTGTTAAGCACAAACTAAACTTAATTTAGGCTATTGCCATCTTTTTCACTCTGATAAAATAAGAAAGAGACGGACGTAAATAAGAGCTGTAAAATTTAGTTGAACTAAAATTTCCATACAAAAGACGACATCTCAAAACGTGTCGACTAAAAACACGGTGAAGTTCAAGGCGTAAACTAGTTTGACATCTCTAACTTAGTCTTGTTAGTAAAAGATAGCAATTCTCTAATTTTAGTTTAGTTGGTGAATAAGAGAATCTGCACCATTAATTAAGCTATGATCAATTAACTGTATCATTGGTCTAATGGTCGCAAGCGCGATTGCTCAACCTCTGTAAAGCCTCTGAGGTTCTGGGTAAAGTTTTATTGGGTTTTACCGTGTGGAATTTCTCAGTAGAAGTCCGAAGTCTGGATTTGTGCCCACCATCATTGGCTCGCCCCCTATTACATGGTACTTGAACATAACGGCGAAATTAGTGTGTACCATACACCTCTGCCCAACCATTCCTGAAATACAAGCGCGATGTTATGTCATTTTATGTAATCAATTGCATTGCAATTTTCACTTTTATCACGCTATTCGAAAGTTTCCTGCCTGTTACCAATATTATCAGATAAATCGTATCCGAAATTATTATCATCGTCTGGTTGCTATTATCAGAAAGTATTATGTGACGTTTTATTTAAATTGATTGATTGTATTTACAATGTCACTGACAACATTAATATAATTCGACATTCGGTTCATAGGATTAATGGTGCCTACCTTACCTAAGCTTTATATTATACAAGAGTATTTTTTTCACGATACCAGGAGCCTATTTGATGTAATTACCTACTCTGCAAGTCTGCACTCTATAGGGTTATTGCTAAAACAATAACAACCTCTTAACACGTTCAGTGCCGGGTGCCCTCCACCCTGTAGTCGCATTCGCTATGCCGAGTGCCCTCGTGGAGGGCTCATTTTAAGTTTGAGTTGAGTTTCATGAAACAAGGAAACACCTATTTTACTAACGTATTTTTCACGGTTTTTAACCTAATGCCAGGAACCCTCCTCGAGGATTCACTCTTAGCGCAAACGTAATGCCGAGGACCCTCCTGGAAGGTCAACTAACCATATGTATGGCGGCATGGCATATGAGCTCTATGAAAAGTGTGGTGGACTCGTTGTACTCATCATTATGAACAAGTTTTACTACAGGACCAAACCTGAAATCGCGGAAAAAAAACAACAACTGTTCCCTACATTTTGACGAGTTATGCGAACATCACAATAGCTGTTTTTGTTGACCCCATAGTAGGTAAAAGTTGTTCATAAAGATGAGTACAATGACCCCTTAAGAGGTTGTTAGTGTTTTACCAATAACCCTGTATTTTGGAACTATTCAGCTGAATTTATGTACGAAAGTATGGAGTGCAGACTTGGAAAGTAGTTACATCAAATAGGCTCCGCAGCCCATTCAAAATGATTCGATTAGTCATTTGTCCAATAATTCGGTGAGCTGTCTCTTTCTCTCTCGTTACGAGAATCGTAGACGGAACGAGATAACAAACTAAATCGGTCGACAACTGCTTATCGAAAAGGTTCACTCACAAGGGCATGTTTACTCAATACCAAAAGTTTGTTCATATAAATACGAACAACGTTTACTTCCGGTGCTTCCATCACCTTATTTTTTCTTTTTTTTATCGTGGGGTAATCCTCATGGATACCCTCCACCTGGGGTAAACGGAGGGTTAGGGTCAAAATACACGTCCAATACTTGCTTCTGGGAGCCGGATCCGACTATCTGATCGGATTCATGAAATACACGTACGATTCTCGTGTCCGATTTTTTCTAGACAACCACGACGCTCGGACTATGCTTACGATTCTGACATCCGATCCGATAGTCTGATCGTACGTGTAATTCATGTTCAAACAAATGTATGACGCGGAGGCCTTCAGATAGTCTGATCAGACTGTCGGAACCGACTATCGGAGGCAAGTATCGGACGTATATTTTGGCTCTTATGCCGGACTCTTACCGGCTATAAACCCACGGTGTTCCTTCTCCTGACATATGACCGGGGTCGCGGGATTCGCAGCTGCATGCACCTTAACCCCAGCAGGCCTCGGTCCGCCAGCCTCTGAGGGACCTGTCCTTCTGTGGGGGTGCTTCTGCTTCCATCTACTAAGAAATATTATTACACTTTTCTGTTATCTCTCGTAAAACTAAAGTATCTAAGTAGGTTTTAGGTAACTTTACAAATCAAACTTAGTCTTATTTTAACAATTTCTTCACCAGGGACAACTCCCGGCTGGGGCGGCAAGACATTCATCGTACAGGGCTTCGGTAACGTGGGTCTGCACACCTGCCGCTACCTCGTCCGCGCTGGCGCTACCTGCATCGGTATTATTGAGCACGACGGCTCGATCTACAACCCCGACGGCATTGACCCCAAGGTCAGTTCAAACCGTATTTGGAAAGGGTATCTTATATTTTAAAATTCTATAAGATTCTTCGCACTTTGTGAAAACGAGGAATAACCTAAGTAATATTGAAGTATTTTTCGTCTGTATATTAGGTATTATTGTGTGCTATTCTGACAAGAGAATGACCTCCAAAACAACACAATTTCGCACAAAAAGTCGTCCAAATTACATTTTGAACAATTTGTGAGCGACAATCAACAAACAGCGGAAATGTAATCACAAAATTGAAGTTTGACGTAACAACTTACAATTAGTAAAAAAACACAAAACTGCTATGTCAGATATTTACAAACAATAAGCATAATCAGCCCATTACTGTCCCATTGTTGGGCATGGGCCTCTTCTCAGAATGAGAAAGGTATACATACCCGTATACCTCCGGTTTCTGATTTGAGAATTCGGGATCAGCAAATACTTAAGTAATATTTGAGTACAAAGTTGTCTAAAAAATGCTTTAAAATCCGTCATTTTTTTGACAACTCCATACTCAACTCGGTTGTTTATTCATGTGCTCAAATGCCACTTAAATATTTGATTATCCCGAATCCTCAAATCAGAAACCGGAGGTTAGGCCTGACTCCTCAAATCAGAAACCGGAGGTTAGGCCTGACTTCTCAAATCAGAAACCGGAGGTTAGGCCTGACTCCTCAAATCAGAAACCGGAGGTTAGGCCTGACTCCTCAAATCAGAAACCGGAGGTTAGGCCTGACTCCTCAAATCAGAAACCGGAGGTTAGGCCTGACTCCTCAAATCAGAAACCGGAGGTTAGGCCTGACTCCTCAAATCAGAAACCGGAGGTTAGGCCTGACTCCTCAAATCAGAAACCGGAGGTTAGGCCTTAATTCATTACTCTGGCCTGGTGCGGGTTACCGCTCTACACACCACCGAGAACTTTATGGAGCCTTCTTAGGTGTGCAGTTTTTTCTCACGATGTTTTCCTTCACCGTTAGCGCAAGTGATAATCAAATTCTGATCTTGCAGTACATTTGTGGCGCCTTAACTTTTTATTTACCCACAACGATTAGAGATGGGCCGCTATTGTAACAATTGAAATATTTAAAAGAGCTATTCTATGACGTATGGCCGGCAATTTTTCGTTATGAGGGCTGGGTCTCATATTATATTCTTGCCTATCCTCTTTGTTCCGATAATAGAGGATTTGCCAAGTTGCAACTTCTACATATACAGGCTGTAAACGAACTCGTGTAATCCTTCAAACCGCGCTATCAGTGACACAGATTAAGCAATGGGTTAGGAAAAATAACTTGTTGTGTTCAGATTCTGAGTCATTTAGAGCCCCGAGTTAAGTGATTGCAAAGAAGATATCACGCTAGTCGTACCCGCCAGCTGTGTCGCGCTGCTTTCATTCATTTATGCGTGGCATCAAAATGTTCTGTCACATAAATTATTTTTTTAGCAACATTTTTTTTTCTTGTTTTTTCTTTGTCCTTATTATGTAGTTTAGATACGATCACTTACCCCTACCGCAAGAAAAAAACAATTTTTACCAAACTAAATCCCGTGCGGGGCCATTCTACACTAGTAGTAGATTATGTGATTTTAAGGAATTACACGAATTTGTTTACATCCTGTATATGCCATATTTCGAGAGCTGAAAGACTACTCGTCTATAATACATGTGTGTGTGTTATAGTATATTATTACAATTTTTATGTTAAATTGAATCCGACACCCGTCACTAGCCACTCGATTGAGCGTGAAATAGTCTGCAGCCACACACGTGTCTCAGCCGTGACGTATTTGTAATTTAAATTCATACATTATAATATGTATGTATAACTTAGCGAAACGATTAACATCCTAGTCTCTAGTAACAACAAAACTACTATCTTGTTTAAGGCGATTCCTTCGGTTGGAAGTTCGAGGTTCTTGTTTTTTTTACGTAAGATATGATATTATTTGAGTCTTTATTCTATTAGGTATTCCCGGATACTATACAGTGCATTGTTTTATGTCTGTATTTGTTTACCGTTTACAACATAATTTACTAGATCTACTCAACACAAGCAAAGTTGTTATATTCAGTGATAACTTTTAGGTATCGCTTAAAATAATTTTTAAGCGAATTGAATACAATAAACAAGTACAATGCAATGTGTAGTATCCGCGAATAACGGAATAAATATGTGCATATCTCACGTAAAATATTAGAAACTCGTAAAAAATAAATCTCGCGGACCGGCTGAAGGTATCACCTTAACGCATAAAATCACAGTATACGTTACAATTGTTGGCCATTATCACGTATCGGCAAGGCTACACGTGTTACGGTATCTGCCTTGCCGACCACCGAAACAACAATTCTGTACTTAATAAAAAAAACACTTTAAATCATGTACCTAGGTACCGCACCGAGATATCGAATGTTTTTCATTTGTTTGTTAAACAAATATCTGATAAAATAACCACGTATCTTCACGGCATCAGATAAAGCAATCAGATTAAATAGACTCATTAATTTTGTTTAAGAAAAATAGTTACTTACATATTGTTCTAATTTTATTATTTGCCCGAAATCCACACAACAAAATTTACTTAAATTATATTCATCAATCCTTAAACTTGCCTTGGTCTACCATTTCCATCACTACGCAAATATGACGTAATCAATCATTTGTTAATAAACAAGAGGATTTAATACGACACGTAATGACATACATACGTTACATTACTTAAGTATTTATTACTTATTGATTAGTTGATTATTAAGTTAGCTCGTGCCTAATAAATATCACGTGTAAGAAAATTATTATAATCACTTCTTAATAGGTTTTTGTAAGGATTCGATTTTACGCTAATATTGTAGTAGTATGGTCATAAGCGCACAGGGCAAGGATCAAATTTTGAGCCCCCCAAAAAACATTCTAAAGATACGAGTTGGTAGCCGATTGCATACAGCAGCAGCATAAGACGTGTCGCTACGACACTACCTGGTTTCTATGTATTTCTATGAAATACCTTCCGCAGCTAGCGATGTCACGACACGTCGCTCGACTATACGTCGTACGACCGCAGACGACGTGTCGTCCGACCGCAGATCAGTAGTGCCACCGACGCTAGAGCGACGACACGTTGAATCTTTCTCAAAAAATGAGTTTTTCCAATTCCGAGGAAGAAAAACTGATTAACCATTTGGCCCAATATCCTGCACTGTACGATGCATCTAACAAAAACAAAAGATACGAAAGTAAATCGCGATAGCTAATCCCAAACAGGTCATACATCTTGCCTCACGGAACATTCAGAACTAACTGGAATACGACGTGTCGTCTGCTGCAGCCATCTGCCGGTGGGTTCGAAATCATGACTGCATACAGCAGCAGCAGATGACGTGTCGCTACAACGTATCGTAACGACACGTCGTCTGCTGCTGCTGTATGCAGTCGGCTACGAACTTGTACCTTTAATAAAAAAACACAGAAAATTAAAAATTAAGGCAGTAACGATTTTATCTGATATCTGTAGCTCTCAATCTCGAGACCTAATTCATTTGCATTTAAATCAACATCATATTTTAACGCAAGATAAGCTGCGGATTTTTCACTTATGTTGAGCGGCCTATTCTTTCGCCACCCTAGGTCCTGCGCCCCTGGCAGCTGCCCCTATAGCCAGCCGTTAGATAAGACACGTCATAACAGCCGACTAACGTGTTTAGATTAATATTAGTTTCTAAAATATACCATTAACTTATGAAGACTTATCCGAGAATGTTTTCTTCTAGGCCCTGGAAGACTACAGAATCGACAATGGCACAATTGTTGGTTTCCCCGGAGCCAAGGCATACGAAGGCGAGGATATGTTGTACGAGAAGTGTGACATCCTCGTACCCGCCGCCATCGAGCAGGTCATCCACAAGGAAAACGCACACAAGATCAACGCTAAGGTAGATCAACCTTTACTAATTTGAATACTTGTATTTGTAGGAATCCTTGAAATTAATTTCCTAAAGAATTGACTCTTAGCAAAGAAAAATTAATGTTAATTAATTGTTTTTATGTTCTGTAATCAGTTTATATTACTTATCATGGAAAATTAATCAAATTGGGTCCCCAGGTACGTTATTCTCTAATTTGCTGATAAGATATGCCTCAATTATTGTTCTGGAGATAAAGCTTTTTTTCCTGTTGATATTTGTGCACTTAAAAATGGGAAATACGTATATTGAATACCGAAATATTTACCTTTATAAAAAGTACATATTTTATAAGATTTATGCTTAAAGAATTTTTCAAATTGTAGATCATCGCTGAAGCCGCCAACGGTCCCACCACCCCGGCGGCTGACAAGATCCTAATCGATCGCAACATCCTGGTCATCCCCGACCTGTACATCAACGCTGGTGGTGTCACCGTCTCCTTCTTCGAGTGGCTCAAGAACCTCAACCACGTCTCCTACGGACGTCTTACCTTCAAATATGAGCGCGAGTCCAACTACCAGCTCTTAGGTACGTTTCTCCTTTTTACTCGGTCTCGTTTGTGTTTGAGATACTTTTCTTCTATAGTTACATAACTTTATTTGCACATTAGTGTAAACGAACGACCGCAAATGTTGCTCGTTATCTGTTTGTTTTATGAGAATATTGTAGAACATCAAGTAAATTTACCAGGGCAGGGCCGAGATTATTTTTCCGGCAATGCTTCGAAAATAAATAGTCATACCGCAAACATGCATTTTCGAAACTACACAAGGGAGACAAAAAAACACTGTCAAAATAGCGGTAAAGTTTTTTAAGTCACACCCCTGATCGGTTTATTTCCTTGAATACGTGTGATGCAAAAAACAAGCGTGATTGAATTCTCTATCTAACGAGTTTCAAAAGTGCTAAACGGTAAAGATGCTTATTCGCAGTATTGTATCTAATATTATAAATGACAAAATGTGATATTTCCAAAAATGTCCTGCCTACGCATGCATGACAGCATCAGCGATAAAATAAAAATAACGACAATTGATTTCCCAGTGAGCCACCAATAATAATTGTAAATGAATTTAAATTGAAACACATTTCGTTTATTTATTTTTCAGAATCCGTACAAGAGTCGTTGGAGAGGCGTTTCGGCCGCGTTGGAGGTCGCATTCCAGTCACACCTTCAGAGTCCTTCCAGAAGAGGATTGCCGGTGCTTCCGAAAAAGACATCGTGCACTCTGGTCTCGACTACACCATGGAGAGATCCGCTAGGGTATGCATACATTAAAAAACTTAAATCTTGCCTAAAGCCCGAAACATGTCTATCATAGAAGTCGTGACTAAGTACGCGACGGACGCAAACAGGCGCGACTAATGATGTAAAATATGACGGGTTATATCAACCAGTACTTAGGCGCTCCAATTACCTAATATTGAACGAAAGCGGACGAACTTCGATCAGTAAGCCCATCATAATTATCTAAAGTGACATAACTGGAGTTAGTTTGACAGCTAAAACGTCACAATATAGCGAAAGATCATTCATATTCTTATTTGAATCTCATAGTAACTAAAGCAGCGGACGTGGCTCGTAGCCCTCATACGTCCGACATAAATCTCGTTGGAATGTACGAACGCGACCGAATCCTTGCAGTTTTTGGTACACCGTGTCCCTTACACCCAGGGGCGTACCGATGGGAAATGGCGCCTAGGGCGAACATTGAAGTTGCCCTTTATCTAAATTAAACAGATACACTAAATAGTCTCGGAGGCTTTTATATCTAAGGCAGCATTATGAAAATTCATATTAGGATACTGGAGCCGCTATTGAACACGGCCTTTCACGATTTTGAAGCGTTCTCGCTTCTATTGAACGTGTTTAAGAGGCATTCTTCCAAAATTCTAACAAAGTCAGAAAATCGTAGGAATCGCGTGATGAATTGTGTGTTTAATTTGCGAATTTTGCGCCCCCCTTTGAATGGCGCCCAGGGCACGTGTTCTACCTGCCTTAAGTACGCCGCTGCTTACGCCCCGTTTAAGCTTGTTTATCGTTAACCAATCATTTCTTTGCACCAACAGGCCATCATGAAGACTGCCGTGAAGTTCAACTTGGGCTTAGATCTGAGAACAGCTGCGTACGCTAACTCCATCGAGAAGATCTTCACCACATACGCCGATGCCGGTCTTGCATTCTAAACTCTCATTAAATAATTCGAAGTATTGTCTGCATTTTTATAGACTCCATTTTAGTCCCTATGCACATAAGTGTAACTTTTAAGACATTATTATCACAGTATTTTTTGTTTGTTGGAATCATGGCTTTTTTACTTTAATGTTAAGCGAATCATTGTTAAACGTTTAAAGTGAAAATTTAATTTTCCAATTGTATCGTCTTGACTTTTGAATAAAATTGTTTTACTGTTATTCATAACATGCGTTTTATTATGTATACGTTGCAATATTATTTTTTACTGACAACCATGCTTATTCTATAGGGAGTGCCTCCGCTGCCGGCGCGCCGCGCCGACTACATGCACTGTTTTTTACACCTTTGAGGCCTCTTCAAACTCTTCATGACATGATTATTCGTCCCCCACTTTCATTTTCACAATAAAAACAAATGAAAACCTTAAGGAGATGTTTGTAAGGTTTTTTGGGTTTCCAAAGCAGACTCGACGGATACCGCTGAGCGGGTCTCCTATTTCTGTCTACAGGATTTAAAATAACCTAACACGAAGGGGATGATGGGGGCTTCGTTCGCTCGCTCACTCTAGCCCCCGTCATCCCCTTCGAACCTAACCTATCCGTGTCGAGGTGCCCCAAATTACAGAGCTCGCTTCGCTTGTACTTGAAATTAGTCAGTTGGAAGACAAGTTCGTGTTTGGCCCAATATCTAACCTACCTTTCAACTAACATACCTACAGCCCTACTACAGTCCGCGAGGCCTAAGCTGAGCTTTGCATTTATGAGTGCACATAGATAGTGTAGGTGTGACGTCTCGGCCTAGGCGTGACGCGTCCTCTGCTTGGTTTAAACCGGTTTACACTGCTTTTTGTCACATTTTTGTGTGATCACTCAATCAAATGCAAAGCTCAGCTGAGGCCTCGTGGACTGTACCAAACAACACTGCCGCCGGTGTCCATATTGAGTGCCGGAGGCCTATGTTTTTAATCTCGGTTGCCGGCAGTAATGTTCTGCCGGTTCCCAATGGCGTTATGTTTGGGAGCCGGCGCGGCGCCGGTAGCGGAGGCACTCCCTATCCTATATCTTTAATCAAAGATCTATTTCACCCCTACGACGATTTACGACACGTTTGGTGCAGTGTCTGAGCGATTGGCTTCTGCGATACGGATCGTGGGTTTGATTCCCACTCTAAACAAATATTTGTATGACCTACAGATAGTTGTTCTGGGGTCTGGGCGTTTGTGCTTTTGAAAATTTGTGTCTGCAAAACACACCATACATACATAAATTACATATTATTCAGACATCCAGGAGAAATCCTAGTGACGAGCAAAGTTTAAAAAAAAGATAAATAGGTATATGCTTCTGGCAGTTAGAATCCCGCTACGGTTCCCGCATTGATGAAAATACGGTAATTTAATGGTGGATGCTAGGTACTAGGTAGGTATAGCAGAAGGATTTTATGATTGCCTGGTAAAATATACATTTATTGAAGCGACATCGTAAGTACCAGGAATGCATGAAGCAAGAGAAATCAACACTATTATAATGTCTACCTACCTAATTCCTATTATTTTATGATTGCCTGGTACCCCTACGTGTGTAGGTATTCTACAATGTTTTTGAGTGAGGACTGCAGTGGTTGTTGTGCGATTTAATGATCACCTGGTAAAAAATATTGCATAGATCGCACATGGCTACAACCAAAGCACCAGGAACGCATGAAGTAGTAGTAGATAGAATTCAATTTGATTCTACATACCCTACAAATTACTCATCTGAGACAGAACATAAACCGGCTTAAACATTTCAAAGTGCAAAAATTCGCATAGAGCTGAAAATTGGTGCGAATGTTCGGAACACCATTGTAGATCAAATGTAAAAAGTCCCCAGCGATCCCACACTTGCTAAAAAAAATATTCAAGGTCAAAGTTCGTAAATATGGGTTTTTTGCGTTTTTTAGCCAAACGGTAAGTTTTATGATACAAATAGGTCACACAAAAATTGTAGATTATGCAATTCTCTAAGTATAAGAATTGTCTACAATTTTTCTCCTAAACGTCACCGTTTCTGAGATTTATTGGTTGAAAAAGTTGTATTCTTTATCACTGATATCGTACGAATCCTCTTCTGATGGCGATTAACATGTACCAGTTGTCAAGGTCAGTCGTGCTCCAATGTTGAATCACCATCAGAAGAGGATTCGTACAATATCAGTGAGGAGACATCTGATACATCGCTGTTAGACCAATTTACTTACACCCAGCAGGAAGAAGAAGAACAAGCAGAAGAAGAAGTACAAGAAGACGAACAAGAAGAAGAGGAAGCAGAATTATCAGATGATTGTGAATGAGACGGATAATTTTGACCTAATTTTTTAGAATTCATACGGCTTTCATCATTTCCAATAGTACCAGTTTTCATATATTTTGAATTAGTATTGAATTAAACAGGATCACAATAGATTGTGGGATAAGCCTATTGGAGAAACCACGTTAAAAAAACGCGCCAAGTACACTACCTTCCAGCCTTCCAGGTGGCGTGGAAACGCATATTAAGAATACAACTTTTTCAACCACTAAATCTCAGAAACGGTGACGCGGTGACGTTTAGGAGAAAAATTGTAGACAAATTCTTATAGAGAATTGCATAATCTACAATTTTTGTCGACCTATTTTTATCATAAAACTTACCGTTTGGCTAAAAAACGCAAAAAACCCATTTTTGCGAACTTTGACGTTGAATATTTTTTTTTGCAAGTGTGGGATCGATGGGGACTTTTTACATTTGATTTATAATGGTGTTCCGAACATTCGTACCAATTTTCAGCTATAAGCGAATTTCTGTTAACCTACTGATAGTGCCGAAATAACAAAACGTAAAAATGTTTTTATTTACGTAATGTTTTAATTAAAATTGTTACTTCGGGGCTACATGTTCAAATTGACAGCATAAAACTTATTAAACTTAGAATAAGTACTAAAGACTTATTCTAAGTTATTAAAGGAACAAAAAAAAAACAATCATGTAGAAAAATAAATTTAAATAGAATAAAAAGGTTCTACAAGGTTAGTCAGAAAGGGGGTACTAATCCGAAAGGGTGTTAAAGTACACATACTTTTGTTCTACAACTTTTCCCAAAAGTCAATAGTTTAAGAGAAACAGCTGTTCAAAAATCTCAAAAAAAAATCTCTAAAATCTATCTATCCCCAGTTATGATCAGCTGTGTTTACATTTTAGGTCATATTTGGGGTTATGAATTAGAAGCACCATTTTTTGAATTTACAACTAAAGCAGGGATGAAGAATTTTTGAAAAAACTAAAATAAAAATCATTTTATTTGGAAAAAAAAAATATCGAATTTTGAAATTTTAACACTTGCTTGCAAACAGTCATCAGCGATACTATAAGTGGGCTTCGGATTAGTACCCCCTTTCTGACTAACCTTGTATAACTAACTAACATAGGTACTCTTTTTATTCTAACACCTACCCCTATTTTTTGAGCTAACTTGACCGGACTATATTAGGTTTCTAGAATTCTCATGAGCTGTGCTGGGGAACTAAATTACGTCCATGAGACCTTCAGTCTGATTGAAACAAACGCGAAAACAAAAACATTCGTTCGAAACTCCGCCGTCGGTTAAGTTGACGAGAATACACGCTACCGAGACTCTGTTGAACGCTATGTTATCAGACGCAATTTTTGGAACGCAGCCAATTACGTGGTGAAATGTCAGTTGTCAATCGATGCGAATTGTGATTTTTCTAAACGATACCAATTATTTTTGTACTTACGCTATTCGGTGGAAATTATTGATATTAAAATGCTTTTCACACCATTATTTGTTACAATATTAATGACATTAATCAACGGCATATTTTCTAAAAGCGTTGAACTTACCTTTGAATTGCCTGATAGTGCAGTAGAATGTTTTTACCAAGAAATAGAAAAGAATACCTCAGCGGCATTAGAATATCAGGTAATTTACATATCAAATAGAAGAATTAAACAGCATGATAAAGTAATTAAATAATACTGCTCAGATTGCACAGCGAAAGAAACTGATCTCTAACCTTATATTACTACTTACACTTGTTTAAACGTTTTCCTGTTCAAGGGCATCTGTACTATATTATAATGTTTCAGGTAATAACCGGCGGCCAATATGATGTTGATGTAAAGATTGAAGGTCCCAATAAACAAATAATTTACCAGCAACAGAAAATGCAATATGACTCGCATCAGTTTACTGCACAAATTACAGGTATTTATTTCCATTGCTATTGTTATATCCATTACAAAATTGTTACAAACAGTTGAGTTCACGTGACATGAAATTAGCATGATAATGTAATAATCTTGTAAAGTGACTTTAAATTGTAAAAGAATGTCGACCACTACAGACATTCTTAAATTTTTTACTTGTCTAATTAAATCAGTATGATTATTTCAGATACTTTATTCAATTTATACTGTTTCAGGCATATACAAAGTTTGCTTTAGCAATGAATTCAGCACATTCTCTCACAAACTTGTGTACATGGAACTAAATGTGGGTCCTGAGAAACCTTTGCCTGGAATTGGGGACCATGCAACTGTTCTCACACAGGTTAACAAATTATTAATCTTACATAATATAAACATATTCTTATTATCCTTCATGCATTGTGATGATAACTATCATCATTATGTTTCTACTTAATAAGCATTGAGCACTTTACGTCCAATCTTTGGCTGGAGACCCTTCAGGTCACATCAATAACTGCCTGGTTACATAGAAACAGTCTGCGAGGACCATCTTCAAGCATTAAAATAGAAAAAAACTTTTTATGTTTACTCTTAAAATGCCAGGGCCACACTAACCCCTAATGCCAGTAATAAACGCATTAAGTGACAGTGATACAAGGGATTTGTGCAAATCTAATGGCCTTAGCCATAAGTGTGGCCCTGGCATAAAGTTAAAATTTAAATTAGAATGCTTGAGAAAACTCAATGTTAGAGATAACAATACATTTATCTGTACTTCATAACATTAAGATTAGAAATTCCATTGGTTATAAATTTAACTGGTCTTAATGACCACATGTTTGAAAGTCCAAAATGACAAATCTATGCCCTGTCACATTTAAAAATGAATAAATTAAATTTCAGCTGGAAACTTCTGCAGAAGAAATTCACTCAGCCCTCAACAGAATTATTGACCATCAGACTCACCACAGGCTAAGGGAAGCTCAGGGTCGCAAGAGAGCAGAGGACCTCAACGAAAGAGTATTCTGGTGGTCTATGGGCGAATCATTGGCAATTGTGTGTGTAGCGTTTGCACAAGTCATGGTTCTAAAGAATTTCTTTAGTGACCGACCTACATTATACAATCGAATGTAATAATTAGTTAAAAATATAGTTTATTTATTAAAACATCTCTGGGGTTTATTTTATTATAGTTTTATTTGTAATAATGTACAGCTTAAGATCGAATAATAAAATCATTATTTCATAACTTTAAACTCAAAAGTACTCTTTTGTTTATATTACACTACATATAAAATAATATACATTCCACATAGTTACCAAACAATTGGAAGATCTATATTTATAACTTTAAACGTAAATTTTAAGTTAAATGCCTATATATATAACATAATGTTGCGCTGTTTAACAAGAAAACTAAATAAATGAATTTTATCTGGCAAAGAATTCAGAATTTAAGAAATAATTTGTGTATAATTATTTATTTGTTGGAATAAGTTTAACCAATCAACTGTCACAAAACACGGACAATCTATACTTGAGAGACAGTTAGGTCATCAGTACCATCCATAAGGGCTAAACAGAGCTTTGCATTTGTGTGAGAATGAATGTAGACACATCCTTTGCTTGGTTTAAACCAGTTTATACTGCTTTTTGGCAATTGTTTCTATGTGCACTCACACAAATTCAAAGCTCAGCTTACGCCTCGCTAGTTGTACCAGAGTGGTTAATCTGGAAATTTTATTAGATTTTTATACAAAAGCTCTTTATAATTTGCTCATTTATATTATTTTACACTTATGATTTGAAATCAAAAGAGCACTAATAGAGCAAAAACTCCATTTACTAAGGCACAGGGATAGGCGATTAGAGGTCTTTGTTCAGCGTCTCCTGACATGGTAACAAAAAGTCTACTAGCAGAAAGAGCTGACCAAATCACTGCAACAGCCGATAAACTTAATCCCACTGATCCTTCAAGAGAGATAAAAATACCCAGGCCAGCTAAAACAACCATGGGTAACATACAATAACCTAGTACACTAGCAACACTCAACAGAGTAAAAACTCCTTCAGAGCGACTCATTAGAGATAGTAAGCAGTACATCAAAATTACTGACATTACAGATAAGCCATAAACATATCCAAAGTGAGCTTTGTTTCCTGCAAGAAACAGACACACTGCTAGAGCTAAACAAAATGCTATTGGGCCAGCAATATCTGTATCTCTCAATAGAAAGTTCGCATCATCAGCTTTTGATTGACCATGGAATGGATTCATGACAGCTAAAGTTTTTTCCAATATTCTATCTGGGTATATTTCAAGTTCATCTAACAGCGGCGGTTCGTCGAAGTCTGTCGTTTCTGTGGCGGGTTCTCCGGGCACCGGTGCTGGGGTGAATATGTTTGAGTTATAGTACTGGTTGTTATTGGCAGTCATAGTACCCTGACCCTGGTCGAATGAGTAGTTTTGTTGATCAGTTGGAAACGTCTGAAAATCTAAGGAAGAAACAATATAATTATAAATCTCAATATGGACTTATAATCAACCACATAGATAAATCTGAAGGCGTGAAGCTCACCTAATGTCTGCGCTGGATCGGCAAAGGTATTGGAAGTGTTGAATGAGTAATTCTGGCTGGTATTTTGTGTCTGCCACGAAAAATCGTTCGGATTGCTATAATTTGCCATGTTTGATGTGTTTGGGAATTCAGAATACACAAATATGTTTCATGTACAGATGTAAATAATTAAAAATACTTAGCCACTTCCATGTCATTACTTGTCAAAATTGAAAATGTCCACAGAATCCACAGATTAAGTATTAGTAGAAAATGTCAAAGATGTTAGAGATGTGGCTGAATCATAGATAATGATAGCGATGATAGTGATGTGTAGAATAAGAACTGAAAAGTATCGATTTCAAAGACAATTTTGTAAGCGAATTACGAAGACATCTCAAATATGTTTTTGGCCGAAAATCTTTCGCCACTTTTCCGAATAATTAAAACGCCGAACGATTAAAGTTCCTAATTTTATTTTGTAACTTTTTGTTCCATCGACTAGTCTACTGGCCACTGTTTCATTAGTCAACTGCATTATTGGCTACCTTACACGTGGCCTTTTTCCTGTGACGCGGGCTCGTGCCCGCATGCGTGCGTCACCCGCACCTGTGGCGCCTGAATTTCACCTTTTCATACATGTATTTATTGTGATGCGTGAAACACGCACGAAAAGGTGAACTGCGAGCGCCACGCATGCGGGTGACGCACGCACGCGGGCACGAACCCGCATGACAGGAAAAAGGCCCTAAAATGGCTCATTTTCCCATCATGCAAGTAAACATGCAAGTGTTTCTGGATGTGCTCCGCCAGAAGACTGGCTCCACGCTTTTAAAATAATAAAACTGTAGGGGTAGGGCAACCGAGGGTTGCGGAATTTGTTCGAAAGAGTTACCGCGGCCCTGGAACGCAAAGGGCATTAGGAGGAACACGGACGGATGGGTTTTAGTCAGTAAGAGTCTGACACTCCGTTCCGCTCTGCCCAGACCGGAAGCAGTCAATTGATGACTTGAAATCTTAAAAAAAAAGGCGTAGCGCAAAGTTTGAACATGTGTAGGTAGTCGAAGTGCGCTGAGTCGGATTAACATTAAATTCCATTGTTCATTCGGCGAAATCAAATTATGGAAAATGTTGCTTCGGCAAACATTACTTCGGCGAATCGGTGTAATGAAATTCGATGTAAAATAATTCGGCCAAACAACAGGCACCCGAAACTAATCGATCCACTTAGGATACCCGCGTCGCATTGCACATCATCACACTGAATCACAATGGGCAGCAGCGTTCTCGAAGTTACTTTAACAACTATAATGCGATCGCCAATCCGCCTGCTAAGCGTGGCGATTACGGCAACCCTCCCCCCCTTTTGGGGGAGGCCTATGTCACCTATGTCCTGAATCACTGCGTTCAACCCAGTTCAACTACTATCAATGAATACAACTAGTGTCAATGAACATAAATGCACACAGCAAAGGTTAGGATAACATTACCGTGGCAAAGGGCACATTTAAGGCCGTTATCTACCAAAGCAATTATGAGCTTCGTAAGGGGGCATCCATTAATTACGTGCGGCGTTTAGGGGGAGAGGGGGTTGAGCAAAACCTCACTCAATCTCACGTGGGAGAGAGGGTGGTCTCGGCAAATATCACGTAATTTTTTTCCCGCAAGAAACAGTGTAAAATTAGGGAGGAGCTCGTGGCTAAATAATTACAGCCGCATAGACCGATCTTCCGGGTTAAGCCACGCTTGCCGAGGTTGGTCTGTGGATGGGTGACCATTTACCATAGCGAGTTTCCTCCGTGCCTCGGAAAGCACGTAAAAGCCGTTGGTCCCGGCTGTCATTTGTAGATCTTTGACAGTCGTTACTGTTGGTCAGAAGCCAGAAAGTCTGACAACCAGTCTTACCAAGAGTATCGTATTACCCAGTTACTGGGTTGTGGAGGTCTGATAGGCAGTCGCTCCATGTAAAATACTGATATTCAGCTGCATCCGGTTCGACTGGAAGCCGACCCCAACATAGTTGGGAAAAGGCTAGGCAGATGATGAAGAAACAGTGTAAAATTGCGAGAAAACTGGACCCTGAACTGCCCTGAAAAACATGACGGAAAGTGATTTGTTCCCTTCTTGATTCGCCACTTCCTACCGATTCAACCTTTGCACGCCTTCACCAGCATGCCCTATGACCTCTATTGCCCAAGTGCACGAGGTGATCTAGAAAAGCGATGCTGCAGTACATGTGGTATCTACTTTTCATCTATCACAAGAGCTGCAGAGCACCGGCGTGCGGTCCATAGTACACCAGCGCGTAAAGTGCAACCCACACTTATTGTCACACGTCGAGCTATAGAGCTTCTGTGTGCAAGCGATAACGGGTTAGAATGGCTAAATCAGAGCGAGGTTGATGAAGCCGATGATTTTACTGAAAATTACATGGACATGTTGGTTCCAGGTCATTCTTGAGATCATACACGAGTCTCCGTGGATTGAATTAAGAGTGAATATTCTTTTACGAATTTTAATAGTTCCTATTTAAGTATTTTATTGTTTGATTTTCTCATTGTGATTCTATGCTACGTCATTAAAAATCTTAAATACTAGTCTTAATCTCACGAAATCTTACCAAGGGGGGAGGGGGTGTCGAAAAATAGCCAAAATTGTCTCACGTAATTAATGGATGCCACCTAAGCCGTTACTCAAACCGATTACATTAAATAACGCCCACCACTAGTTTACACAAAATTGGCTGCACAAACATACGCCTTTTGCTCAGCGGCCAAGACCCTTGGTGCGCTTCTCTTACTGAAGAAGTCATCGTGCCGAATTAAATATTTTTACTTACTCCGCGATGGGCTAGGCAGAGGTAACACGGACATTTCGTTAGTGACGGTATTTAGAGGGAGCGACCCTTTTGGCATGTATAGGGCCTTATGCTACTGAGTACTTTCTAACAGAAAACCCTAATATCACATTGCCTGACCCGGGAATCGGACCCAAAACCTCAGCAGCTGGCCATTTAATCAGCCACCAAAGGATCTATGAAATAGTCAGGGCGGCGCGGGCGGTTTGGTGATTGCAATATATTATTGAATCCTTGCATTTTATTCTACGGGGTGGAATAAAGCTTCAGCACACAAGACCAAGATGTTTCGTTAGATGAATCTTACATGAAGAGAGGAAAGGGCATGTTTAGCTAATGATGACGGCGCAGTTATTAGAGGATATAATAAATCTGTCCTCTTCTAAACTTCACAAAGGTAAAAGGTGATAGTACCGAAAAATTACTTAGGTACGTGCTATGAGTTATAGCCGTCGCCAGGTCACAACAGGGGTTTACCTTGCAAAAGGTCGGGTAGTTCTGAATTTTGGATATATTAAGGTGTTCTTATAAAAAAAAACTAATTTTAGACTTTGAGTGACCTCCGCGCGCTCCGCCATCTTGGATTAAAGACCCCAAAAATGAGTTTTTCTAAAATGACTCTTTGGAAGAACGTCCATAAGTATGTACAGTTGAAACAACGTAATATTTAAGCTTCGTGTCTAGACATTTACTCCTTGTTGTTATGATGTTCATGGACAAAAGTAACAATAGATATAGATAAAGTAGAATAGATTGCATTTACTTATAAATAAATTATGCTTCATAGTACATACCAAGAATTGTTATGAAACGAGGGGTACGAGTACCTCGGCTATTCAATACAAACATTTATGTAAAACTAATACCGATGCACGAGCACGTGTTCCTCGCCTTGTGGAAACTTGAGTCATACATTTTATAGACATATGCATCTTTTCTCTCCAATCAAAAATTTAAGGCAATGGCTAAGACAACAGATCTTCATAAATTTAATTTTGGAACAACAGAAGCAGGTTGTTCTTTTTCTTATTTCTAAATTACAGTCCATTTCCTTTTCTTTTTGGTTAATTTGTGGACAATGATTTGGGTTATTATAACGTTTATGTAGGTAACTATTCTATGTCCCTAATAAATAAAATAAAAGGATTTAATAAAACTTTGCTATATATGGCATACTTTATTCCATTAAATATAGGTAGTTTTAGTCACTGGATCTATTAGTATCATGGAATGTTTTTGAATCTGTTTGAATATTACGTAATACATACTTATTTTATAATACATACTAATTCAAATAATTAAAAATACCACTTCGAAAGAACATATTCAAACGATTTACAACTTTATGTTTCATTTTTATTAATCTTCCTAGTTGAAGAGCAACTCTCACATATAAGCTTCTTGGTAGTCTCTGATCATAAGTTAGAAATTGAATTTAGAATTCTTTTTTTTTTGTTGTCTGACGTAGATTAAATGATGAAGGTCCGATATGTGTTGAATATCGGCAATAGGTATATTCTTCAGTCTCAACCATGAGTTCTACCAAGTGCAAGTCTTGCGGAGGAAACGACCATCTCAAAAGATCTTCAACAAAATGTAAAAAATATTTACCGCCCATTCGAAAGTGAAAATTATCATCAACCGACTATATCAAAGTGTACGTCGATAGTCGAGGACTACACTCGATTCATTGTCCGCTCCTTTCGTCTGTAGAAAAGACTAAAGTATTGTCTGAAATCAGAAGAGAAGTTTGTGACTTGTCACGGGTTTACATAGAATTGGGTGTTTGGCTCAATGTGTGTTTTTCCTTCGAAATTAGACATTTTTAAATTTATTTACGCCATGAAAGGAAAGGGTCCATACGCATCTGTGTATCGTACGTATTTCGGCAATAGAAGCTACGACGGTAAACTGCACTCGTTCGTCATACAAGAGTTGGCCAAACAGTACGAGACCGTACTCTACACCAACGTTAGCACTCACGCCTACGCTAGGTTGGCCCGTTATTTTGGCGTAAAGAAGAACGTTATTCAAAGCTTTTTTCAAAAAGGAACTTCCCTCGGATCACGAGATGAGTCGAGTCTGCACCATAATCACACGTCGACACGCTGAAGAAAACAAATTGGTGGGCTACACTCTCTGAATGGATACGCATACAGTCGAAGATAGAAAAGAGTTTTAGACTGTTTCCTCAGCATGGAACAACAACATGGAATAAAACACATCGCTTACTCGTCGAGAGGTTGGCACGAATTGCTCAAAAGAGTGGCGCCCGAGAGAATAACCTGTGTATGGCATTAAGTCCGCCTTATGTACCACCATTGTGCATTGAAGTATTAAATAAATAACCGGCGATTGGGCCAAGATAGAGGATCACGTTAAAGAATTGTGGCTACCCTGGTTAAACGTCGACACGCGCAAGTTTGGTGCGTATCTCCAAAAAGACGGCAGGAGCGTCAGCTTATACATGAATCGACCCGCAAAAGTAAAAAAAATGAAAAGCTTTTATGTTTATTCGAATTATGACAGAATCATCGCAGTGGACCCCGGCTCCCGCATACCGCTCGCCACGATAGAGTCCAAACTGGGCACGTTTGTTCGTATCACTAAAAAGCGGGTCTGCTCTCACACACTTGAGTGGAAGAGAGTACGTATACGTAAAAAAATAACAGGTCCGGTAGAAGCAGCTGAACGAGCGGATAGGAAGCCTCTCCCGTTTCCTGTTTCGTCTAAAAACACGAGTCATGTGATTGAATACACCGTTTTTCGCATGAATTGGTTTGAAGCCAGACAAGCGCCCTATGAACAGCACGCCAAACTGAAACGTCTCAAGCTGGACAAGTATATCGCTCAGGCTAAGAGCGAACACCGCATAATCAAAGAGGTATTCGACGGAGGAGGCGTGGAGAAGAAGTTAGTGCTATATGGCGCGGGGAATCGGTTCATGAACGCGGCATCTTTCAGCGGACGCAAATTCAAGCACGCTGCTCGCCGAAATAAGGAGACGGCCAAACTTGCACATTTTGATCGTAGACGAGGCGTAAACATGACAGGCATGCAACGACAAGACTGGGGAGTTTGTCAAGATCGGCATGAATCATCGACTACGTTGGGGGGTTTGCCCAAACTGCCACAGCGAGTTTGATCGAGACGCGAATGCCGCGAGAAACATCCTCACCAACTATATCCGGTCTACCATCTGTAGGCCAAGATGCTCCAAAAACGAGCATCGTGACCTTCTATCTAATGACTCGAATGCAATAAAGGTGATTTTACCATCACCCATATTTGTACTCGGGTCTTAGAAGTTTATAATACATACAAGTTTTAGTTAGTAAGTATTGGTACAATAATGTTACAGTCAATCAATACTGGAAGTTACATCGTGTTTTATTCCACTTAAATTGAATAAAAGTTCATTTAAGCACAGAAAAATAAAGAAGTGAATTTGTTTAAATAAAATAAACTGCTGTTACAATTAATTAGAACTGTACTTATCTCAGTTTACTGATAATATTATAAATGTAGATACAACATATTTGTGTTATGTGTTTGTAGATGAAATTGAGTCACAAATTATACCATAGTGAACTAAAAATTATAACGTTATTCTACAGTGGAACGTTGCGTATATGGAAAGCTCGTAGTGCGGCGCAGTTTTTAATTAACGAAGACCATAGGTACTGGAATGCACCAAAATCAACTTCGAGACGAATCGTGACCGTATAATTACAATGAATGACTACTCACGATTAAGAAATCTTAATGAATGAACACATAAGTACCAGCCGTACCATGCATGAATTTAAAATTATGTAAAACCCTCAGCTTTGGTGCATTCGCATACATTATTATAATAACGTTCGTTGGAAAGAGCATGATCGTAAAATCATATTTTCAGGTACTTATTCCTCTTATCAAACAGCAAACAAACTACAAGAAATACACATTTTTGTATCTTTGAATTAATAAACTTCGTACTTATTCACATCAAAAGTTCGTGTCTCCAGATAACCGTGGAGATTTTACATTTAGACATATTATTATTATGATTTTAATACATCTTTACAACAGTAAGTTAATTACAAAATTAACAACAAAACATAAAACAAAATGTTTTAAACTTATGTTACAAATTAAAATATTTGCTGATGTTATGACTTTATGATATAGGGAATATAAAAAAAAACTAATTTCATTAAAATACATGTTCCAATTAATAAATCAAACTCATAAGGCAGTCTTAAGATAAAATGCAGGCTCCATTTACTTGATAACCTTCTCCAAACAGGTGTAATAATAAAGGTGTCGGATTATGATTTCATCTCCTATTTACAAATTCAGTCAATATCAAAATATAAACGACATTTTGTTCTAACTTACACAAAAATCAACTCTATGATCAAGTGCAATAAGTTGATTTCAGAATGACAAAAACTATGGAAAGGTAATAAAACAAGAAGTTGCAATAGAAATTAATCTATGTATAATAAAATTAAGGTTTGTAATACCAAAGCATGATAATCTTAAAAAGGGTGGAATACCTATATTCCATACTAGTTTTGATACTTGTAATGCAGAAAAGAATAAAGGAAATATTTTATGAAAACGCACCATATTGCTGAATTGTTTGTGAAAAAATTATCTTTGCGTTTTGCTTGAATAAATGCTACCGTTTAGGACACAAAACATCGAATTAGGCCTCTTGTTCACACACGTTTTTTCGCCGTAAAAACCCACGGTTAATTATTAGCCGTGTGTAGGCACGGTCATCAGTGTTGTATGGACTACTATAGAAGTTTGTTGACGGACACGGCGGCCTAACGGCACGCCTGCACCGCCGTATGCAACTATGCACCATGGTCACTACTCTTTTGTGCACAGTTTGATTTACATTAGTGTTATAAGACAGTCTATGAGAGTTTGTTAACGGCACCGGACGTTTTCGCGACGGGCAATTATTGCATGACAGCTTTCCAACGCTGATTTTGTGCGAGAAAATGGATATAAATCAGTTTCGGCTGGTGGTTTGCCGTGTCGTGTACAAGCTCACACGATTTTTCTATGGCGCGGCTAATACGCCGTACGGTTAAAAAACTGTGCCATGAATAAGAGGCCTTACTTGTTGCGTTAATACTTTTTTCATCAGAACCGACATCTTTTTTATTACCCTGTTTACATGCTCACATAAAATGACAAATTCTCAATAACATTCATGACCAACGCGAAGTCAATCCATTTTTGATAAAAAAAAGTTCACAATTAAGTTAGTCATAAATTACTTAAAATTAAAAAAATATGTACAATCTACATTTTGTACATGCAATATACAACACACGCATACATTTTCATCAGCATTAATATCAAAGTGTAGAAAATAATTACACTTATAAACACACTAATAAATGGAGATTTCGTAACAAATTATTCTTGTTTTCAGAATAATATAATGTCTATCAATGCTCATATAAAAATCTTATGGAAATAAAAACAAAATTATAATTTTATAACATACATATATCACAGATACCTAAGGAAGATATTACTTATTATATCTAACGTTGAGGTGCTGTATACAGTCCCTAAAGTATTTTAATAAATAAATAAAAAGCACTCAATCTCAAAATCCTATGTGAATACTGTTAATAAAAATATTCATGTTAATAGCTCAATTTCCTGTGTTTCATTGTTCACAAATAAAGTCAAATATAATATTCTTCTGTAAAACATTTACACTTGAAAGTAATCACTGACGGTGGCATCACCTCCGTTATTAATACTGCTTTTCGGCTCGCTTCTGTTTGGTACACTAATTTTTTCATAACCCGCTGCTGAATCTGATCTCTCCACACTGGAGGTAGATGATGATTCGTTGTGAACCTTTTCATAAGGCGGTTCTTTCTTGGCTAGTTCAAAATACTTAACGCTTTCATAGTTCGGATCCTTTTTGGAGCGTACCGAATCATACTTTGAGTCCTTCGACCGAACTGACTCGTATTTCGGGTCCTTACATCTTAATGACTCGTAATTTGGATCTTGTGTACTCACACTTTCGTAATTAGGATCTTTGGGGCGAACAGATTCATAATTTGGATCTGATTCACTTCCTGTATTGTAAAGCGGGTCATGCGGCATTGACTCGTAATTTGGTTCTAAGGTGGGTTCTTCGTTATTGTTTGCAGGCCAATTGTTATACTTGCTGGGCTTTTTGTTCACTGTAGAGTAAGTAGGCTGTACTTTGTAGTTCGGCGCGATTGTAGCGTAAGGCGGAGTGGGTGGCTGGTTCCTTAGCACTTCATAATTCGGATCGGAATCGGAGGCATTGTTATCAGTCTTAGAAATATGCTCATAGCCAGCGTCACTGCTTACTATGCTGTTAGGACCACTATCAACAACCAGGTGATTTAATTTCAATAAATTATTGTTTGAAAAATTTGAGTTTGGTCCTGCGTTGTTTAAATCTTTGACTGTTTCATACCCAGGATCTTGATTTTGGGATGATTTCCGCTCTTTATGAGCGATCGTTTCATATCCGTGATTCATTGATTTTTTGCGGTCTATAGTCTCGTATCCTGGATCATCACCGCGGTATTTCGATGTATGTGGCTCACCGTCGGCTCCGGTGAAGTCTTTTGACCGTCTAATAGACTCTTCTGTTCTTCCTTTAGTTTTCTTCATTACTTTTGCATACATTTCCTCAACGTTTCGCGAAGGACTCTCTGTTATACGATGATCAGAGTTTAAACTAGTATTGGCATCGGCCGAAGAATAGTCACTGTAGCCGGGCCCGTCGATGGAGTTATACAGATTGTCAGTGGGACCCTCGCGTTGATCTATATCAAAGTTAAGCTCCCTAGCGACGAGCGGCCGGATTAAATCCCCAGAACTAAACCTATGCTTCTCGACGGGGTAATTACAACCGTAGAAATCTGACGAGCTTACACAACTATTGTTTCGTTGATGTTTCTCGTTAAGACTCCGACGTAACTTGTCGTGATTGAAATGAAGATCGCCTGAAAATAAAGTTATTCGTTATCTTTATTTGCGTTTCAAAATGTACATTTAAGGTGCTAAACCTAAAGCGATCCTGTACCACTTATGGAAAGTATGAGAGAAGAAGACTTAATACGCATTTAAATAAATTGTAATTCAATTATGTATAGGTATACAAGGTTAGTCGATAGGAAAGGGGACAGTTAATACAGAAGATCTGAAAATCGATTCAAAATTGGATAAGCAAACCTGAGTACTTCTTCTCGAGTTTAATGGATAACGCAACACAAATTCGAAAAAAAAACAGAATTTCTACAAAAGATGTTCATTTAGCCGCAAATTCAGTAATTACCTGTACTTGACATCCGTTGGTGTCGTTGTGCGAGCGCCTGCTCGATGGCAGGCTGGCGAGGAGGAGCGTGGGACGACGCGTGAGATGAGGCGTGTGACGTGCCGTGTGACGTCACATGCGCAGTGGCGTGCGACGACGAGTGCGCCGACGCGTGCACGGTCACGTGCGAGGTGACGTGTGACGTCGCATGGGAACTGACGTGTGAACTGGCGTGAGATGCGGCGTGAGCAGTCGCATGAGGCGGTGGCGGCAGCGGCGAGTTGGCTTGACGCTTCTCTGGCTTTGGGGAGCCTAACGCGCCCGTCGAGTTTGAGCAAGAAGATGATGAGGCTAAGGGCATTCAGTTCAATATTAATTGAGGTTTTAGTGGCCCGCGTCTCATCTCTAACCTATGAGGTTCAGATGACGGGATAACTATGACGAATAGGAGCGACACTGGTGTAAAGCAAGTATTGTTTCTATGGTTACCAATTTGCGGTTGGCCACTAACGTTATTTCTCTTGTGAAAAAACAATGTAGAGTAGTAACCTTAAATCGTTTGAAACAGCCCCAGGCAATATACTATAAACGATTCACTTATGTATTTCATCTTATGTTCTGCAACTAAATGTATGAAATTATGTGACTATACCTTGTCTGGAGTGTGTAGCATTTGATGTTGTTGCACCCACGTCTGGTGGAGCACTTCTTCTAAAACAAAGTATTAAATAAATTTGAATTTTCAGAATGGGTCTTACATGTTACTATCACTTCAGAGACATAATATACAGGATATTTTGAAAAGCAACGATAAACGTGCAGATGCTGATGGGTACCTAAAAAAATTAATAATAGCGGCACTAGTGGATCACCTACTGTTAAATAATACATTAATAAAACAGAACCACAAGAACTACCATAAGTAGCTGTGATTATTTCAAGCGAATTTGTAGAAATAAAGTTATCTTGCCAACTACAACATTTTTATTGAGATTATATTCAGTTATGCCAGTCCAAAATAACTTGGAACCATTGGAATTGTCGTTGATTTTCAAAACACCATGTGTATATTTAAAATATAGATGTATTAGTTCTTCACTGTCTGAAACATGATTCGTTTACCTAGCGACGTGAGTAGGGTCTGTGTGCAGTAGGTCGGGCGTAGGGTCCCTTCGGCGCGGCTCGGTCGAGATCTGCGCGTACGTGTCCGAGCCCTCACCCACGCTCGCCTCTTCAATCGCTGCATACATCTCATCTGCACACCAATTATCACATATTCACATCTTTAAGAGATTTACTATAAATAGAAGGCAGTTATTTATATTTTATATTAAAGAAAGGAATCATATTATTATTCGAAGTGGAGAGCCATGTGAGTTGAGCTACGTACGAATAGGAAAGTTTAGTACTCCTAAGTGGCGCTAATTGACCGGCAAGTGATCTAATCGTGGTCAAGACTTTCTCTTGCGTTTTACCTTGGCACTGACTTTTTTTAGATAACAAATAAAGATTACAACGTTATTTTTGGTATATACAAAAACCGAGACACCCCAACAAAATTTTCATCAGAACTGCCCGAATATGTGTTTTTTTTAATAAATCTCCAATTTACACCGTAGTTTATGTCGCGTTAAGTTCCCTAGTAAAGTGTGAAATGCCTGAGATGTGCTATGCGGGGGTTGTCTAATACACGGAAACTGACCGAGCGGACCATCTCAAGCCTCAAGGTGTCTATTCCCGTCAACTGTTATGAGTAGAAACCTACGGAAACAAAATTGAGACATATGAAAAAAAAAAGTGGTGTAAAAAATATGTCAATCGATTCTCCTAGTGATTCTGAACAAACTAGTTTCAGGTTTAGTATATACTAAAGCTAAGCTTGTATACTGTGCCAGAACTGAATATTCTCTAGGTTCAAAATATAAAAAAAGATTTTTTAGTCTTCGAGGCACTAAAGATTAATTGGTGTTTAATCCTATTCAAAGTCAAAATCCTTTAATTACAAACAGACCAGATTTCAGGCACATTTAAAACGTCAAAACTAGGTGCACGATTACAAAAGGTAGGTTCTATGGAGAAAAGCCTCTATGAATTTATTGTAGTCAAAGTGTTGTCAAGAATGTCATTAAAGCTATTTATAGAGGAAGCCAATGTGTCATGCGTATTGTGATATTATGATAATGATCATAATAGCGGATTATTGGTGTTTGAAATCTCACACTTAAATCTAGATAGGTGAACGGTAGGCGCTGCAGCTAATTGTTTTTATCAGTGTGAGATAGATTGATTATATCAATAATCTATGAATGGAGTTTCGATAATCGAGAAATATTTGTTACATTCTTAGGTTAATTTGATAAAACATCAAGGAAACAAAGTAACTACGATACTATTTCATTTTAAATTGAAAAGAATGTTTAAAACTTTATAACCAGAAACGAGAATAAACCATTAAAGTGCAAATTAGCGTACCCTTACAAATGATCACCTTTTGTCCTGTGAAGATTAAAATACTTAAGTCCCCTAGCATGACCAGGTAATGAAATCAGTTTATATTTTGTTGGAAAACTATTATTATGCTAAACCTAATTATTTTTAAGTAAATTAGAAATGGGTAAGGGGGAACGGTACTAGTAATTGACTCGTCTAGGTGGTTCAGTTATATTCTAATACTTTGGGTGGGTGATAGGCAGAAAGACTGGTTCTGCTTCGCTCAGATCGGGGGATTACTTTCCGTTTTAACAGAGGGCCTGTACAGCATTACTGGTTAGGGGGCATTCAAGTATTACGTAACGCAATTTTTGAAGATTTTTATCATCCCTCCCCCCATGTAACGAACCGTAACGTTTTTCTGTACATAAACGAAAAGGGTTGCCAACTTGGGAGATTTTAATTCCCTACTTTTTAATTTAAATAAAAAAAAAACTGTTACGTAACACGTTGTTCGAACCCCTCTCCCGCCCCTGTAACGCATCGTAACGTTTTACAATACCCCCGCCCCCCTCCCCCTAAATTGCGTTACGTAATACTTGAACGCCCCCCCCCCCTTAGTGACTTTACATCCGAAAACCATGAACTCTGCTCGTCATTCTGTATAACTTTCACAACGGGACAAAATTAAAAATTGTGAAAAAGAACTGCTTTTCAATACAAAATAATCAGCGTTGCTTAACAAAATGCATGGAACAGCAATTTTTTTTCACGAATTCTGTTTTTGTCCCATAATAAATGTTGTACACAATGATGAGCAGAATTAATGGTTTTCAGAAGGCCAATTCTCGTAATTGTAAATGTTCAAAAGATAGTTTCGATTTAGTCTCAGTCTAGTCTCAATCTCATAAATATGACAAATGGTATTCTTGTTCGTTAACAAACAACGTCAAACGTGAGATTATATTGAAATGAGATTGAAAGTTGACTGAAGCCAAAAGGGTATTCTGGTTACATTATTTACTGAGCCATTTCGACAAGCTCTCATTTATTTCTAGAATTTTAGTCTATGACTGTTGATATCGGTATGCTATCGGTAATAGATTTTAAGTTAACTGAATTGACTTTGTATCGAGATAGACTGAGATGATACTGAAACCGGACCGAACTTTATATACAATTTTTTATTCAATTCATAATTTAATCTCAGTTTGTTCAACCTTCAGTCTTACTTCAAATTAATTACGAGAATTGGGCTTCAGATAAAAGTGACTAACCAGTCATGTTGTATATGTCTAAAATTAATAAGAGGTTTTATTAATAAAGGTTCGTTATCAACTTACCGGAGTCATCAGATACAGTGGCATAGTGTGGTTGTGACGGCGGCTTGCTGCTTTGAGCACGGATGTTACTGAGTGGTTCTCGCACTGAGATGCTCGTGTAGCCCTCTGCAAATAAAGTATCACATACTGAAGTTCAGGTGAATATAAAATACGTGGGTCTTGTGACCGAACCTTAGATGGTTGATAGCTGTCCACATAGACATAGAGGATCCCTCTGTTTATTGAAATTGATAGTAGATAATACGCTTTCTCAAAAAAAAAAAAAATGTGTCGCCGCACGGTGCGTCACAAAATCGCAGCCTAAAGTAGGTGATAGATGTACGAACTTAAAGTACGCGGTTTTTAAGTTCGTGAACTTACTCGGCTCGACGTCGGTGACACAGGTGAAGCTTGCTCATTACTCTGGTACCAGGGGGACCGCGATGTCGTCAATGGAGGAAAAATTGTTCATGTTACGAGCAAAATTTCAAACCTGTTGGATCGCCAACGAACTTACTCGGCGGTTTTAAAGTACGAGTACTTAGGGTGACAGACGAGCGAAAAAGGTCGTCAAGCCACTAGTTCCCGTACTTACTCGCATGTCTATCACCCCTTTAAGAGCGTTTGTCCACCGCCGCCCACATTAGTAAATTCAATCAAATTCGCTCTCTATACAACTTTTGATTAGACACACATACCTAAAAAGGAGTTCATAACATCAAAAAGTGGTTAATAGCCTTATTGCTACAATCGACGCTCCACAATTTTAAAAACAAATACTTATGCATTGTTGATATGACATCTTGAACCTTATTGCGCACAGGTTGTCATGGAATCGAATTTGAAATCTGGTAAACATTTCGAGTCCCCAAACTGCACTTTACATGGTGCATCCGTGAAAGGAATGCTTTGATGATGATGCAACGACTTTGTAGCTCAATAATGAATCAGAGAGATAACATTTTATTGGAGGAATTAGTTATTGAGGGTCAATAACTGATAGAATGTATGTAGTGATAGTGTGCTGATATTGAAATCGAAAAGAAAGAAATGTCGATAAACTGCTATTTTCTCTTCAATTTATTACTTACTCCCAGGAAGTTGGAATTTGATGGTATCTCGAAACAAAGGTGCCTTTATGGTTTTATTTTTCGTTCCGAAAAAAATGCTTATCATCTAACCAGGTTTTCCAGTGTCACATTACGACAACTAAAAATGAAGATCGTAGTGTGGTCGTAAATGTCGAAAAACATGCAATAATTGTAGAGAAACGAACTGGGTGTTCCACTGAAAAAAAGGCAGATTCCTTGAACTAGTCAGGTGGTATGGCTAGGCGTACTGCAGGCCCGATGTTTGCAGTAATCATCGTGCAAACTTCATTCATTCTATCAAATAGAATTTTCGAAAACCCTTCATAACGTCAAAGAACCTAAGCGGTTAAAATTATATGTAAGTCAGTCATTAAGACCTGATTTGAAACAGATCAATAGTTGACGTACTTCTTTCCGATTAAGGTAACTGATGACGTACCTAATATTTTTATCTTTTATCCATATTATGTATTTAAGATTAAGTTTAAAACAACTATTTTTATACTTATTGATGGAAAATTATTTTTATTTTCGATACGACAATTACTTTATTGTCATAATTGCAGATGCATTTTTCGATTTCGCAGAATTGTTACGGAATAATAATATAAAAAATGGAAAAATGAACTTTATTCCTAAAGAGTAAGGTTTATCTTCATATAAAAAGATGCAAATTGTTTAATAATTTTTTTAGCTTATCCGTAGTAGCATCTAATCTGTTCATAATGGACTTTACAAATATTTTCAAATCTACAAGGACATCTACAGGTAATTTACGAAGGAAGAGTGAATATTAATTGAAGACATTAATTTTCTTTTGTAATTACTAAAAAAAACAGCGTCAGGCGACAGTCATACGAGTATTTCCGGCTAGCTGAATATTTCTAAATTGATTAAAGTGATGCTTGCAAAATGTAGCCTAACATGTCACTTATTTTAAACATATACATTAACAACGTTTTAATTTTCTCCAACACATTATTGTAGAGATAGTGTCAACCAAAATGACCACGTTGGAAACTTTAGTATTGGAGCATTTTAAATGATCAGCGACGTTTTTTGAAAGAATAGTTACGTTCATACTGATCCATATTTTTTACGAATAAGAACGAATTACGACGTATTCCACATTGGGCACCCGCTTTTACGGCACTCAAGTTAATGGCACCTGAGGTATTCCATATTCGGCACCTATCGGTATTTTTCGCAGGTGCCATTAGTGGAACAGTTTATTATTTAAAATTTTATTCCACTTTCGGCACCTACGAACCAGTAGGTACTAGTGATGGGACGTTTACTTTTTATAGGACGTTAAAATTAAAAATTCGATTAAAATCAGTAGAGTTTAATATCATGATAAAAATATAACTTCTTTATGTATTTTAATATCACAATCGGTTTCCTTAATCACATATATTGCAAAATCAGCCTTGAGTTACAAGTTTTTTTTTTAATGTTTTGAGGCTTTTTATCAAACATGATCATTCCAGCCTCATCGTACACAATAGATTTTAAAAACAAATACTTTTTAGGTTTACATACAATTATTTCTCTTCTTAACTTTGTAATTAAAATTCAACTGTCTTTATTTATTAAAACTACCAGGAAAGCAGAAATGATCTGGAACTAAGGCCCGTATTAATAAACGGTACTCAGCCCAAGAACTCGCACTTGATGACAATGTTGAGGTCATGATCGTATTAATAAACATATAATCTACGTACTCAAGTTACGGCTTGGTTTTACGTCATCAGCTGAGTGATGGACTGATTAATAAACGAAACTCACCACTCAAGTATACAATAGACGTGGGTAATCGAGATGCTTAAATCTGAGTGTAGGCAGTCCGTGACTTGAGGTCGTGATTAGTTGCGCGAAACATGGTGTTTGAAAATATTTTGGGTGAAATTAATTATTACGGTTTTCGGGGGTGCTGATGCCGAAAATGAGATCAAAGTCAAAATCCAAGATGGCGGCTGTGAAATATTACAAAATATGCGTCATGGGTATCGTGTCCATGGTTTTTGGGGGCGCTGATGCCGAAAATGAGATCAAAGTCAAGATCCAAGATGGCGACTGCGAGATTTTACGAAATATGCGTCATGGGTAATTTTTCCGAGGTTTTAGGGGGCGCTAATGTCGAAAATGAGATCAAAGTCAAGATCCAAGATGGCGACTGCGAGATTTTACAAAATATGCGTCATGGGTATCTTTTCCATGGTTTTCGGGGACACTGATGCCAAAAATGAGGTCATAGTCAAAACCCAAGATGGCGGCTGTGACATTTTACTAAATATGCGTCATTGGTGTCATTTTCATGGTTGTAAAATTACACCGTTGACACCCATGACGAATATTTTGTCAAATTTCGCCGCCGCCATCTTGGATTTTCACTTTGACCTTATTTTCGAAATCAGCACCCCCGAAAACCATAGAAAAAACACCCATGACGCAAATTTCGTAAAATCTCGCAGTCGCCATCTTGGATTTTGACTTTGATCTCATTTTCGACATTAGCGCCCCCTAAAACCACGGACATGACACCCATGATGCATATTTTGTAAAATTTCGCAGCCGCCATCTTGGATTTTGACGTTGACCTAATTTTCGTCATCAGTACCCCCGAAAACCACGGAAACGACACCCATGACGCATATTTTGTAAAATTTTGCAGTCGCCATCTTGGATTTTGATTTTGACCGCCCCCGCCCTCTGTAGGGGAAACGTGTGAGATAATATAACTTTAAAGTTTTAACAAAATACAAGTATTTCAATAAGTCTTACGACATAGGAATAACGAAATGTGATGAATGATTACTAAACTTCGGTCAATCCAAGCCATCAAGTACAGCGCCTTGAGGTGTGTTTATTAATTAGCAATGATCTTGAGATGCTGACATCGTAATAATGACGTATCAAATGATAACGTACTTGAGTATGTAGTTGAGGAACGTTTATTAATACGGGCCTAAGTGCTTAAGCGACTTTACTACTTAGCTTAATAATGCTAAAATTATAAGTTTTGAAATTGAATCAATTGTTGTTTTGAAAAGTACCAGGGTGACAGCCTAAACGATGTCACTAAGATGTGCACCAATGATTAAACACAAAAAGGAATATAAAGTATTCCTTATTATTCACTATATCGAAAGAAGTCTTGAAACTGTCCTATATCTTACCTATAACTGTCACTTAGTGATATCGTTTAAGCGCCTATTTTCTGTTCATTTCTGTCGCCCTGGTACTTTTCAAAACAACAAATGATTCAATTTGAAAACCTGTATTTTTACCATTATTGAGCTATGTATGTTAAGTCGCTTAAGCACCTAGTTCCAGTTCATTTCTGCTTTCCTGGTAGTTTTAATAAATAAAGACAGTTGAATTTTAATTACAAAGTTCATCAAGAAGAGAAATAATTGTATGTAAAAAACCTAAAAAGTATTTATTTGTTTTTAAATTCTATTGTGTACGATGAGGCTGGCATGATCATGTTTGATAAAAAGCCGCAAAACATTAAAAAAAAAAAACTATTGTAACTCAAGGCTGATTTTGCAATATATGTGATTAAGGAAACCGATTGTGATATTAAAATACATAAAGAAGTTATATTTTTATCATGTTATTAAACTCTACTGATTTTAATCGAATTTTTAATTGTATCGTCCTATAAAAAGTAAACGTCCCATCACTAGTACCTACTGGTTCGTAGGTGCCGAAAGTGGAATAAAATTTTAAATAATAAACTGTTCCACTAATGGCACCTGCGAAAAATACCGATAGGTGCCGAATATGGAATACCTCAGGTGCCATTAACTTGGGTGCCGTAAAACCGGGTGCCCAATGTGGAATACGTCCGAATTACTTGTTTCCATATTTTTTTTCAAAACTTTTTATAATGGACTATTACAATAAGTTTTGAAAACGTGGAGATGATAAATACCTAATGACGCAGAAATAAAGGGTCACCAATATTCAAAATAAACTACTTTGAATTTCTAAGAATACACGTACTTAGTTGTTGTTCTTAATTACTTGTCCAGCTCTCAGTTCGTTTCAAATTCCTCCGTCAACAAGTGACTATAAGTTTTATTAGAAGGCAACAACCTTCTAATAAAACTAATTAAGTATTGATTTAATACTACTGGACCTACATAATAACGTAATTAAAAGTCATCAATGATAGACTGATAAAAATTTGTAGCAGGTTTTTATCATAACAATGCGTGCCGTACTTGTCGTTCCTAATGGCCACTATAATTATAGTATAAACTCCGGCCAATTAAATTTCGCATAAAAGGTAAATAAACCCTTGTTATCGGTAGCGGGTAGCGCTGGGTAATATTGACAAAAGAGGGTGGTCATCGATATGGATCAACCTACCCGATGTTATAAAGGCGGTGGTCATTCGACGAAGCAGGAGCATTCCGTGTTGATCAGCTGAAGAAGTCTGACCTTTTATATCTGACTAGCTTGTCCTTATTTTATGATCTTGTAATAATTGTGTGAAGTATTGTGATCTAGTTCATGTTACTAACACTAACCCAAATACAAGTACTCTCAGTAGTGGAGAGTCTATGTTGGTTTCATTTACTACATTTACCTTGCTCGCAATCCTGACATACCGATATTAGCTATAACTGTAATGATAGAATCACGCCTGAACGATTACGTTGTTGTATCTTTTACACCCTTGATCATGGAACATTCAAATAGCATTAAAAATACAAAAGTTTAGAAAAAAGAATGTCAGGAAAATGACTGTGTATCATTCTCCCATTTTTAGAAAAATGTGTTTGTTTGATTGTTTCATAAAGCAAAATGAGTAATCGCGATCAAAGACTTGTTTAATTGTTTTACAACATTTAAATGGCGGACTATACATACAATGTTTCGCTTGTACCGTTAACATTTTATAATTTTCTTTTCCGAACTTGGTATGACACACTACCGAGTTTCTAGATATAGGATTGAAACCTCGATGATTTACAATACGAAATCCAGGATTATTCATTGGGCAAGTAAAACCATCATCAAATTAAATTGGATGCAAACGCCCAACATTTGAAAGGATTGAAACGACATTTCATCGTCACATACAACATGATCAAAAACAGAAATATTAGGAGTGTGATGGTAGTTCATGAGGAACATACTTGCGGAGTCAGTGGAATCCCCGCTGAAGTGTGTGGTGTTGTCTGTATTGGGCCGAGGCGAAGGCGGCGTGATGTACGGCAGCTCCTGACTTGATGGCAACTGGCCGCTTATCGCCACCGATGCTGATATTACCACTGATTCTGAAAACGATGCTTATTTTCAGAATTTAATTGGAATATATTTATGATCTAGATATACCGCTTACAATTAAAATCAAGATCATATGTATGATTTTAATCTTGTTTTCGATCATCACTACAACGTTTGATGATGATTGAGTATTCTTCCTATTGTTAGAATGAGGCTCAAAACTTAAATTATGATAGATATTGGAAATTGAGATAAGAATTCATAAGTTTTATTAGAACAGGATTCTTCCTATTGTTAGAATGAGGCTCAAAACTTAAATTATGATAGGTATTGGAAATTGAGATAAGAATTCATAAGATTTATTGACTAACAGGTAACTAACATGTTTAACTATCATACATACAAACCTGCAGCATTTTGTCCCACTTCTCTCTCATCAATTTGCATTTCCCGTTCAGGCGTTGGATCGGTAGTTACTTCAACAAGACTGCAACAACAAATCAACATAAATCAGAAGAAATAATCAAGCACACTGTTTACAAGGTGGAAAACGGACGGCCACATATAGATAATTTAACTCCAGGTAGCGTTTGTTTCTTCCACCCTGTAAATTATGTCCTTCTTTAAGTAAACGAGCTCTTTGCAAACGAGTTTTAATGAAATTCAAAACAATCGTATTGAAAGACGCCATATATGAGAATTAACAATTACATAATATAACATGCCGCCTGTATTCCTCGAAGGGTTGGGCAGAGACAGAGGCGGACTTCCCATAAGGTCGACTAGGCCCGGGCCTAGGGCGGCCAAATAAGAGGGGGCGGCCAATCGCGAAAACAAAATCTTAGCTCAGTAATGGAGTTGAGAAAGGGGTGGCTGGTACTTCACGACCTAGAGCGGCCAAGACTGCTAGTCCGCCTCTGGGCAGAGATGTACATTACATCCTCATTTCGCCGTACGGTACTGTCTACGTCTCATGTAGTAGGGAGCGAGCCTATTGCACTCAACCGCGCACAAAGCCAAATTGCGGGCTGCTACTGAGAAATTCCTGACGGAGAAACCCAATAACACTTTCAACTAACAATTAACGAAACTTTAATTAACCACTATTCGAACTTAAATTTAAAATAATCGTATTGAAAGATGCCGTATGTGAGAATAACAACCAATGCGCGAGAACTATACAATAAAAAAATATTTGTAAATTGTAACGCCTCTGTAACTAAAAATTTAAAGCTCTTAGGGCCGATTTTTCAATCCCCAGATAAATTTTATTCAAGGAATAAATATGACGGTTTGAAATATTTTCTATACAAAAGCTGTCAAAACGTCAAACTTATTCCCCAGATAAAAGTTATCTGACGATTGAAAAATCAGCCCTTAGTAAATTATATTTTCCAAGCCCCTTCGTCTGTCAGCCGTCCAAAAGTCAAAATGTGCGCATCTGTCAAGCTATTTATTTCTGCGCTGATTGACTGCGATGATTACGGCGCGGCTAATTAAAACGTCGATATCTCTTAAGTTACGATAGCTAGCTCTCTACAAGTTACGTTGTTGGCATCGTTATTAAATTACCTATCCGATGATATATAATTTAGTATAATTAGACTTACAATGTATTAACCATATTTTATACTTTTCGTTTAATAATATATTTAATAATTAATTATTATAATTTAATAAGTATTTATAAGGGCCGATTTTTTAATCGTCAGATATCTTTTACCTGAGGAATAAATATCACGCTTTGGCAGCTTTTATATAGAAAATCTGTCAAAACGTCAAAAATATTCATCGAATAAAAGTTATCTGACGATTGAAAAATCAGCCCTAAGAAGAATATAATTTCATTTCTTCCATACTAACATATTGTGACTTTCATTCTGTAGTTTAGCGTAGGCGTGTTCGTAGGGATGGTCTCGGCTTGAAGATGCGGTCGCTACCGCCTTGTTCCCTGCAGATAAACAACACTGATTAGTGAAAACACACATTGATTACAATTCAATTATCGTCAGTTCCGAGTAGCGGTACCTTTGTACGATACTGCCGGATCTTGACGCCGATAATGTTGTGATCATATCTCTAATCTGATGAATGAACCGTACAGTAGCAGCAAATATTTGTTGTTAGGACTAGCGTATTTTTATATACGTAGTCAATCGGTAATCAGAAAAATATGCGGGTAAGTTATTTATCAATCGGATAGCCTTGAGTGTAAATATTAGCATAAGTTATATAATCCGTTAAGTGAATGTTACTCCAGCTAGATATTTTGATAGATATTTTCCTTTGTCAATATTTAGAACTACATATTTATATATTTACAACTTTCATGAGATTCATTCATGTTTACAATTGTTTACGGTTTTACTAACGTGCATGTTCCGGAATCGCCCGATAAGTTTCGGTTATTTTTGATTAATGTAATAATACATCGTCAGGTAATATCTATTATTGTATAGACACTACATAAAATACACAGTAATAGGAACATACTTGTGTGGCTTTATTTATACATGTAACGTATGCATTTCAATTAAAATTTACTGTTTTCCTTGAATGACTATGTAGCATAAACTATGTACCGTTTATTCTAAAATAAGATTATCTTTTCCTGTAGTTATACCAGTACAAGAACAATAAAGTATAATCCGTTTCTTTTGAACCGTGTCTATTTCTTTATTTCGTTTTTAGAAAGTGCAAATGATCTCTAGTAAGGTTTTTTAAAGGTAAACTACAGTTTTATTGTATCACGTTGTAGTTTGTACTATACTTAAGTAATGTTCAACGTTCCATAGAGAACAATTAGATCTGTTATTGAGTCGTTTTACCTCGCCACTCCCGATCACGTCTGCATTAATGAATAAATTAATAAGGTTGCAGTACTCGTTTTAGATTTATAAGTTTCCGGCCCTACTTATTTGTAGTGGACGGACGACGGTCTGTTTAACACATATAGGTACTCCATTTATAACATGAGACAAAAGTGGCACTAATACCTATCTTTTGAACCATTTCTTAAAGTAGAGTTCAGCTTATCTTGATTGACCATTAAGGTTCATAAAAACATAATACTGTGTTGAATCCCAGTTCTTCTCTTTCTCTCGTGTCAGCACGAGCTATACGAAAATAGCTCATGCTGTGATGAAAAGATTAGCCAGTCAGCAAGGTTGGTGGCAGGGCCGACTGCCCAGGGTGCGCCGGACGTACTCGTGGAGGCTCGTCTTATCATGCACCCCTGAATCCATTTTTTTTAAGTATGGGAAATCATCAAATGACTTCTTCCGCTCTGGGTGGAGCGGAAGGGAGTGTCATACTCCTACTGACTAAAACCCATCCGTGTTCCTCCTAATGCCCTTTGCGTTAACTCTTCGCGGTAACTCTTTCGAACAAATTCTTGAATCTCTGTTGGAAGCAAACATGTTGCTTATTCCACTTCCTAGCTGAAATTGGTCTTATTTGTCTAATGCTATATTACTTAAATCGAGTTTAATAAGTGTTGGTGTTTTCTCATTTGAAGGGTTGTTTTTGCAAAATGGCTAGAAAGCTAGCTAATGTAGAACATATAATATAGTAATATTAATTAAATACATTTATTATTTTCTGTTAAGAATATTTTATGAGGTGCAAGCAGTGCAACTGTACCTAACTAACCTATGATCTTCTACATTATGAAAGATCGGTCGTAAAGTATTAATTTTATCAAATACCTAAATAAATTATTTACTACTTATTTGAGAAACAATCTTATTCACAACAAGTACCACCTAGTAAGCAATTTATAGTACCTACCTATTAATTTGTAATTCTTGTAGTCTACAATAAACAATACACTTCATGGTTAATTAACAGACGTAGTACGCAGCGAGCTACCATTTTGTACAATACAATTTATGTAGATGGATATTAAATACATTAGTGTACTACACGTCACGGAGCAATAAAACTATTTAGATAGTTTGTAGGCGCCAGTTACACAAGAACAACAACAGAACTTAACGCCTTGTGAAGTTGACACTTAAAGTAATGCACTTAGATTCCAGAATTGAACATCAAGTAAATCTGGTTGCGCATACTTTCGCCCGCGACCTTTGAAGCACTAGGTATGTGTCGAGGTATCGTAGGTCACACCGCAACATGTTTATCTAATAACTTATGACAGTTGATATGAACTTCATGTTGCTAAAGCAGGATTTTCACTTGGCAAGAAATATGGACATCGATTACAATGCCACCTTGATTTATGAATCAGTGAAGCAGCATTAATCGATTCATAAATGTCGATGAATCTAATGCAATGTCTTGCAATGTAATTAAAAGCAAATGACTTGCATTCCAGAACGTTTTACCTTCATCCAAATTCACGGTGGCATATATTTCTGAGGCGGTGTCTCCGCTGTCGTGTCTCCCAACTGGGTGCGGTATTTCTGGTAAACTTCGTTGACTGTTTTGAGTAGAAGCCCTGTCAATGAAGCGTGTTAAATCAATTAGATCAATTATCGTTACAAAAATAAACGAGGATAGAGGTCAGTTGGACGTTTTCTGCGTAAAATGTCTTCTATAGACCAACATTTTTCGCGTAATTTACTAATAAAAGAACGTGTCTTGTAAGTAGAATAGCGAAAAGTTTTGGAAAGAACAATATCGGATCCTGTTAATTCGCGCAGATATAGCTAAAGCCTTCTACGCAATGTCCTTCCGTGCAGCCCGTCCGTGCATGATTCAGTAACGCAAAACGATTGTGCGTGGGCTTGCTTGTCAGCAAACCATCGGGCATTTTGCTGTTCGACAAGCCTATGTACTGTCGTTTTGCGACGTGCATCATGCACGAACGGACAGCATGGATGGACAATGCTTAGAGGGCCTACTGCAGCGTACATTCCTAGCCAACGTAGGTCATCAAATGTTCGTCATTTGTTGAATTTGACAAAACTTTAGTATAGAACGAATTCGGTTAAATGCGGTTTTTAGCGGAGCCCCATTCGTTGGCTAGATGCGTACGCGCGCTGCACGAAATGAACATTTACGGTCGAAACCAATAAACTATCTATCGATGGTTTTGCCCTACCAGAGATAGAAATTTGACATTACTTCTATGAACTTTGACTAGTGTCTATCTCTAGTAGAGAAAAACGCCGATAGATAGGTTATTGGTTTCGGCCGTTAGTGGATCGTTCCAAATAACTGTTATACTGAATTTCGAAAAACCTAACTCCGCTAGATCAGTATTTCGTCGAAATTTACTTCGTGTTCGGTAGGACACTATACCACAAACACTATACCAATAGCTGGCTTTATTTAGGCGTTGGGTTTGGTAAGAACTGTTACCACAACAAAGCGCCGAAAAAACTTTTGTAATCAGGAGCCATAAAAATAATAATACGGATGACGAAAACCGAAATGCAGCTCTGTCAGAGTTCAGATCTTTCGAAATACAGTTCTGTCGAAGCAGTTAAGGTAAGGAAATTATATTTGTTAATTTTTGTTCAATTTAGCTTTTGGTATTTACGTTCTAGACAGGAGATTCTTAAAGGACCATCTAAGTATCGCATGCTTACTACCGTTTCGTTCGTAAAGGACTGGAAACATGTTGTAAAAGCAGTCATAATGCGACAGTTCCCGCAAAGGCCCAAAACAAAGCAGAATATTTGCGTGCATCACGCAAGAGTCAAGTTGTAAAGGCCACAATGCCGCTATACCTCCGTTACTATAACATTTCGGATCACTAGAAAGTTTTAGGTCAAGTTCAAAATAAAAATAAAGATCGATTGAAGCTATGCGTATCGTTGCGTTTTATAATATTCTGTAACCATAGAATATCTACATATTATAATAAACATTTGGCAGTACCTTAATTAAACATCGGACTAATTCGATAATTACAGTACACGTAAACTCATGAATTTATTAATAGACATGGATACGTTGGTATATAAATTAATTAAATAAGGATGTACTAATCCACATGTACTACATTCAGGAAAATGTAGAAACATGTTGGTCAATGTACCTAACCGTCGAGTTATGAAGAGAATTCGTACAACGATCAGCTTTTAGGGCTCAGTGAAAAACAAGATTCCGTAATTTCTAGGAATCCGTAGTTTCATCACATCAAGACGTATTTAGATTTTTATCGATACATAATATGTTTCGATCTTTTAAAGGTAGGATGTAATCAGATTCCCTTTTAAGTATTTACTGATATCGGTCAAGAACTTGAAAAAATTACCCAGGTTGTAAGTAATCCTGAATTTTATAATTTCCAGATCGGACAAGTGTATAATCGCGTTGTTCTGTTAGAAAACGATAACTTACAGTCGGTAAATGAGACTAGGTTGGCCACTATAACAAGAAAAGAAGACAAACATGGCGATGTTATTTATCCCCGAAAATATTTACTTCGAAACGTCTTTTAGAGGGATTGGACGAAGCATCTCTGTGAATAGCACGGACATCCGTTTCGCAGCCGACATTGTTTTATTAGCTGAGTCTTTAAAGCATCGGGATTTATCCCGCATTTTAATGCTGCATGGCTTAAATGCAGCTTTTCAATAGGTCGGCCATAGCATGAACTTTGACAAGACGGAGGTCATGTAGTATAATGCTAATTTCACATGTCGTACTGAGACCTTCCTACGACAAAGAGACGACGCTCGAATTTAAGAGAGAGTACGTATACCTAGGACAGGTTATTCAGCTCGGTAGACAATACTTCGAGAAAGAAGCCCACCACAGTATTCGCAAGGGCTATGTCGCATTTGACAAGCTCGTCAAATCTTAAACCGCTGACAGTTGGGACTAATCCAAGAATTGAAAGTCGCTTAGATGGATGGATGAAAGGGGATACCTGGAGTAATCGACGTAGGTACCTTGCCGTTAGGGGTGGTTATGTCTGTCGAAATGTCGGTGGCCGCTGGAGCTGACGACTATTTGAGTGGATACAACAGACCGGTAAACAAAGCGTGGGTGCCTCCCAGAGAGATCGACCGGCGATCTGAGGCAGACTGGATGCGGAAGAAGGCGTTGGACTGAGTGATATTGTGCAACTTGGGTGGGGGAGGCCTATGTCCAGCAGTAGACTGCGATAGGCTAATTTGATTGAGCTGTTTCCGCACCAGCCCCCCGATTCAGGGGGTCTACTCCCTAAGCACGAAGTCCGTGGTTTCGGCCTTAGTTACGAGCATTTCCTACTCCCTATCACCTACGGAGTCCGTAGCAAATTGATGTCTATAAAATCAGTCAATCTTTATAGGATATTTGAGGTGGCAATTGCCTACATCATTATTTAATCGACAAGACGACGAACCAAAACCGACATACAGTATTTTTGGTAAGAAAATAGCTTTTTAATTTTCTGCCTACCCTGTCTAAAAACTCTGTGCACGCCGCTGCTACGGACATACGATTATTTCGGGGCCCGAACAAATAATAAATGACAACACGATTTGACAGTTGTCCCTACTACCGATGTGTTTTTGCCCGTCCGAAAAGTTGAACTTGACACTTGTTTTGTTCACTCCTAGGTTTCGGGCTACTTTCGGACGGGCGACTAATTCCGTTGACGGACTTAGGTAGTAGGCCCCCAGAACCTTTTCCATAAGCAGTTATCGACCTATTCGGTTTGTTCGTCTATGACTGTCGTAACGAGAGAAAAAGAGATTGCTTATTGAATCGTTCTACAACTGACTAATCGAATCGTTTTGAATCAGGGGGCTGTTCTATGAACGAAAATTGGATAAATGGTTTGTATTTATAATAAGAGAATATGAGATGGACTTGCGACGATTCTAAGCTCCTAACTCCTAAAGTTAAACAGTATTTCTGTAAAGAATTCGTAGAATTTAATGAGCAAAAATAACGAATAATAAATTAAATATTATATTATTATACTATTTAGATGCATGTAAGAACTTTGTATCTCATTTTAAGTGAACTGTTATTTAAGTTCTTATGAGAATAAAATTCTTTAAACCATATGGGAGCAATAACGTAATGTATGAAATGTATGGTTTCACTCTGTCAACACTGTCGGGAAATACAGGCGATACGGGTTTATTTGGCTTACGGCCGTTTTCAATAACCTATCTATTTCAATGGAACTTATGTCAAATTGCTATCTCTAGTAAGGGATGGATAGGTTTTTGAAAATGGACGGTAATAGTCGTAGTAAAAGGTTTGATTTCTCGAAATTGAAAATATAACTAGTCTACACAAAAGTCTGCATTGAGATTTGAGACACAGTCTAGACAAAAAAATAGACGTAAAAAAAAACGTAATAAAATTGTCGTACCTAGATCATTTTTTACTATAAAACTACTACGATCAAGAATTGTGAGTCATAAAAGTCGTTTGCGTGACTCATTTTCGTAACTTTCCAATTTCTGTGCTCAAAATTTTAAAAAGAATCAGACAACACTTTCGTTACTTCCTATTGCATGGTATGAATGTTTATTTTACAGCAGAAACATTAAATAGATGAAACACTAAGAACACATGATCCATTCAATTAAGGTACTGCTGAATCAGACAATGACTAACAACATCTAAGAAGAAACATTAACTGTTGATAAATTATACATGCAATTAGCTTATTTTATCATTCATGCATTGTAGTTTTAATATAGTAGGTATGCAAGTTAGAAATTATAAAAAACGTAATTATGTGTGAGTACTACTTAACAATAAAAATAAACTTGTAGACACTAAAAAAGGTTCTAGTACTCAAGACAACTTTTCTGTGATTGAAATTAATGGTAGGTAATTTAAAAAATAATTAACAAATAATTACAAATAATTAGAAAATAAAATTACATTGACTTTATTAACTTAATTTGAATAAAATGTTTGATATTAGTATTGTAAATAACTGAAGACTTTAAACACAAACAATAATAACGTGAGATTCGATTATTAAATAAAATCACACACAATACAATAAATAATATTAATATATAAATTCCAAGAAAGGATAGTAGAAGTATTATTATTCTGCAGGTGGTATCTAAAATGGAATTACACAAAATTAATTAAGTAGATAGTAAAAAAATACCTAAAGAAAAATATGTTATGGCAGCCCAGACATTAATTATTGTTAGATAGTTAATAATAATGTCCCCATAAATGTATTATATTAGAGGTTTAATGATAAATATATGTATACCACAGGTGCTACAATACAACAACAATAAAATTAGTTGAAATTCCAGATGAATTTATCTGTTAAATTGTTAAATATCTAGACCATTATGTTAACCCTTGAGTTAGGTATGTCTAGTCTAGGTCATGCTAGATCTATAACAAACCGCTTGATAGAGGCCGGAGTGGTAGGCGTTGGAGACGGTGCCTCCTCGTCAAAACGAATTTTGACCACACCGGCCGTACCAACCAACTCACTTCTGTTAAATATAAAAATATTTATTTATAATAGTACATCTGTTACATTCATTCATTTGCTTACTAATGAGTCACTTATCCACAATATGTTTTAAATCAATAGGTATTTGTACTCCATGGCAATATATGTTTGTTAAACTTACTAAATAGACACAGTATATTACTGTAGTACTACTGTGTAGATAAAATATTATGCACAATATTTAATGACTACTGCAGTTAAATAAAGATCATTTTACTATGTAGTATAATAAATGCACTTATACATTCTATATTTCAAATAAGTTATCAGAGAATGTATTTTGCGCTGTATTCATTCTGTGCTAGCTAAAAAGAAAAGAAACTACTTACTTAATTGTTTATTTGCATATACTATTACTTAGTATAAAATGTTTTAATTATCTGAAATACCTTGCTATATTTTCTATTTGTGATAGGTATTAGCTAAATGATTCTTTCATCATGAAAATAGTTATTACTTTTGGGAATATACTGCAGTAAGTACATAGGTAATGATATGTGACATAGGGTAACTCACGAGTCAATGGACACTTAAGCGAATTTAAACTTTTCTTTTTTTTTTACTCCAGTATTATAAAAATGCAGGACATACCATAAAAATAAATCAATAGTTGGAAAGTGGATCTCTCTATTTCATGTTGTTATAACACAATATTATAACGTACAATATATTTAAAATAATATTTTTTTAAAAGTGCCAAAAAACACAGTTATTGGACAGCATTTGCAGTCAATTGGACATTTATTTGAGTCATTGGACAGAATTTACGATGGCGTTAATTGATTTTAAAATGCTCTTTTACTAACTAAAAACAAATCTAAATTAGGTTTTTGTCACTAGACAACTTTAAAAATAATAAACTGAACTAAAGTCAAGTGTTTTATACAGGATTATTGGAAAAACACTAACAACCTCTTACTCTCTGTACTCATCATTATGAACAACTTTTACTATGGGACCAAACCTGAAATCGTGAAAAAAAACAGCTGTTCCCTACATTTTGACGAGTTATGCGATCATAGTGTTCAGGATGTTTTATTTTAAAATGTAGAGTGGATTTAGGAATACTTCCTTACTATGTACTTAGTACTGTATTATGTACTTAGGTACTTCCGCGCAATTTCACGAATTTTTCCGCCATTTCGAACTTCCTGCAAAGCTTTACGTAAGCTCTCAGAACTGTAAGATTCTTTTTTTTTAATTTTAGGCATCTTGTCTTGTCTATCTATTTCTGCAACCAATCATTGGACATACATTAGACAGTCATTGGACAGTAGCGTCCAATGACTGAATATAAACGTAAATGATAGTCATTGGACAGTGTCCAATGACTGCTAAATAAGCTAGCAGAAGAGTAAGATTTTTTTATATTTTTTTTATAACTTAAACACACACGAAGAAAGCATAAAATTGAAAAAAAAAAGTTTCTTTCAATACTAGTAATTGGACAAGATGTCCAATCACTAAATCACTAAATATATTAACTTACAGTCCTTGGACATGGGATAATATAATCTCAAATTACAAAACATTAAGATTACGTTTTGAAATAACGTGTAAAACAATATAAGCTACCATATATTTAATGCAATTTGTCCCAAACAATCAAAAAACAAGATTTTTTTACTATTTTGTCAGTCCTTGTCCTTAACAAATTTATTTATTTTTGACGAGAATTTGACACTGCGTCGCGACCACTACATTCATATTTTTTAACTGCCAATTTCGGCATCTATTGGTTATTTCAAATATTAAGATCGACTTTGGAGACACGTAAGATAAATAACACTTGCTTGAATGCTTCAAACATCGCTTGTAGTTCTTATAAAATCCGTAAAAGAGCGAAGTGTCCATTCACTAGTCGCGTCCAATAACTAGTGAACTACCCTAAATTATTCTAAGTTTCCTAACTATTTCTATGTTTTCTAAGTATGTTCTATGCAACTAAAGAATAAGTACTTATAATTAATTAAAAGTACTATCAAATATGAATTATATTGCTAGTTTTCAAAAACAGGTAAGTGATCGAAAAAATACATTGTTTAGTACCTTCATGACACTAACATTTTAAATGAATTATTCTGAATATAATTTTTATTGAATTCTTTAGTTATTTAAATCAAACAAGTGAAAGTTTATTCATCTATCTCAGAGGAATACAACTTAGTTTACTACTTGTTTCATTCAAAACAAATTGCCAAAAAACCATATGGTAAACTCTGAACTGAATAAATTGTAAATAAACAAACACTTACTTCTGGTTGGAGTTCTTGCAGCCACAGACACATGCTGAAAGTGCTGTAATGAGGGTCACAAGCACCCCCACACTTAGAGCTATTTCTATTAGAGTATACATAACAAGAGTTTCTCAATCAATGGCAATCCGACCTGGCGATATTCTAAAGAAATATTCCATCACAGATATAACATTAAGTCACTCCCTTAAACAGAAACACTATATGTACACAACTCTCTTCCATTTGAATAAAAAGTGTTGAAATGTAGGGCACTTGGCTATGCGACCACATAGACTGAGTTAAATCTTGAACGGAAACAACCAACTATATTATCAAAAGAAACGTGCTAGATATTTTGTTGACCAATAATCTTTATCTTAGATTATTTCGATTTCATTTAAAAATAGTAGAAGCGAAAGCAAAGCACATCCATCGAGACAGATGCAATATTACTAATAGTGATGTTTGTTTTCGATTTTCGAGTATCGTAATGTCAATCAATGTCGATAAAACTGCAGTGTTGAGTAAATTATTGGAATCAGCATTAAAAAAGACGAATAAGGGCCGATTTTTCAATCGTCAGATAAATTTTATCCAAGGAATAAATATGACGGTTTGACATATTTTCTATACAAAAGCTGTCAAAACGTAAAACTTATTCCCCAGATAAAAGTTATCTGACGATTGAAAAATCAGCCCTATGTCGTATTTGATTTGGAAGGGAAACTAAAAGTAAAGTCGATTAATGCCGATAAAACTAGTGTTGAGTTAAATTATTGGAATCAGCCATAAAAAATACGTAAATGTCGTATTTGATTTGTACGGAAAGTTAAAAATAAAGTACATTAAAGTGTGTTTATCTATACTAATATTATAAAGAGTTCGAATTTGTTTGTTTGTTTGTATGTAGGAGGTAATCTCCGAAACTACTCATCCGATTTCAAAAATTCTTTCACCAATATGAAGCTACATTATCCCTCAGTGCTATAGGCTATATTTAAGGATTAAAAAAAAAATTAAGGATCCGTAAAAAATTTACGCGAGCAAAGCCGCGGGAAAAAGCTAGTTTATTATAAAACAATACTTTGCAGTAGAATAGTTTCTTTTTAATTTAATTAGCCAAGGGCCAAGGCTAAGTTTGGCTATGTTGATTTTCGCCTTGGTTGAGCCAACGTCTATACCAAACCGCTTAGTTAGCTGGCAGGCAGTGAAATAGGAAATAACATTGTAAATGTTCTTTAACGTTTTGCTGATTTAATTATTTTGTCTACAAGTAGGCTGCTGAGAAGTACTTACCCAAATATCGTCAGTACGGTTGCCAAAACCCATTTGTGCACGGCCAAAAAATCTAAAATGTGTACGAAAAATACAAAAAAAAGTATATTTTGAGCTTGTGAAGTAATATTTTTATCACAGTATAAAAACAAGATGTTTCGCTAGTGTTTTGATTTTTAGATGTTCCATATACTCATTAGTTATCAGATAAAACAGTCCGCTTTCTGAAAAGTTGATGGAATCCACAATGGGTTTTGGCAAGCGCACCAACGTTACTACCTACTCTATAGCTCAAGATCACCAGGTTCTATCGATACGTTAGTTAGTGCATCCCTAACGTTGTTCATAGTCAAAAGGAGGAATAATCAATCCAAAATGACATTTCAATGTTGCCAGTACCCACGTTAAGTATGTAATGAATATTTTAGGGACTGATTCTTTGTTCATGCGGATCAGCGGGTTTGAATAAAAACTACCACTAAAACTAAATAAATTGCTAAATAACTCACTATTCATAAAATGTATACAAAATTTTTACTTTTAACATTATCATCTTTAATAGAACTTTAAATTGTCGTTCATCATCATCTGCCTAGCCTTTTCCCAACTATGTTGGGGTCGGCTTCCAGTCGAACCGGATGCAGCTGAATATCAGTATTTTACATGGAGCGACTGCCTATCAGACCTCCACAACCCAGTAACTGGGTAATACGATACTCTTGGTAAGACTGGTTGTCAGACTTTCTGGCTTCTGACCAACAGTAACGACTGTCAAAGATCTACAAATGACAGCCGGGACCAACGGCTTTACGTGCTTTCCGAGGCACGGAGGAAACTCGCTATGGTAAATGGTCACCCATCCACAGACCAACCTCGGCAAGCGTTGCTTAACCCGGAAGATCGGTCTATGCGGCTGTAATTATTTAGCCACGAGCTCCTCCAAATTGTCGTTCATACAAATTCATATAAAATCAATTTGATTGTCCTATACGAGTGCTAACGGTATTAAAATAAGGTTTGAAATTATTTCAAATAATTTACTGTGCCGTCCGCGTCCTGTCAGCTGTCAGTGACCCATACACATAATCGCTTGAACGCTTATTCTCCTTAGAGCATAAGCTCTAAGTTATCCTCAGAACAAGATTCTGAGGATAAAACACTGACTGACACAGACTCGACCAGTCTCGATACCTACAGCACAAAGATTGTTTTGTTTTAACGTATTTTAACATTGTGCTTTTAACGTATTGTTTGTTCATTGTTCTGCTTTTAACGTATTTTTACATTTTGTTTCAAGCTGTACACAAAATTATCGATTTCGACATCGCAAAATGGAATCGACTTTTCATTTTCATTTTAGTTTCAGTGGCTCAACCAATCAAACCTTAGAATAATAACTAAAGTATTAATCTAGGGAATTTCCATCGAAATAATAAAGACAGAGGCGTGGTAATACTGCTCTCTAATAAGATAATTGTTTCTTTGTCTTGCTTGTTGATAACTGTTGCGAGCGGGCGTTATAACTTTTAGTTGTGTTGTGATCAGCGCGATAATGGCCTATACTCATTGCGTACTTGAGGGCTTACTATGACCTCTTAAAGCATTGCAGAAGTTAGCTGGAAGTTGAACTGCCCTGCTTTTTTTTTTACTATGACATCGTTATAGCAGGCCTGCTACGTTGACGTTTACGAAATCTGTTCAACTTTTTTTGTATAAACTTTTCGTACCATGAACAAGCATTACCGTCCAACTTGGTTCAATAGTCGTTCACCTTTAGTACTGTCATGGTACGATTTTTAGCGATTCAGAAGCAGGGCGCTTACCATGACGTCTTAAGAAAACGTTCAAAGGCCAGCCAGTCAATATCCGTTCAAAAGCAGGCCTGCTTCTGAATCGCTAAAAATCGTACCATGACAGTACAAAAGGTGAACGACTATTCAACCAAGTTGAACGGATAAGCTTGTACATGGTACGAAAAGTCTATACAAAACAAACAGGTGAACGGATTTCGTAAACGTCAACGTAGCAGGCCTGCTATAACGATGTCATAGTACAAAAAAGCAGGGCAGTTCAACTTCCAGGCAACTTCTGCCCTGCTTTAAGAGGTCATGGTAAGCCCCCAGGCCTGCTTTTGAACGGAAGTTGACTGGCTGGCATTTGAACGTTTTCGTAAGAGGTCATGGTAAGCCCCCTGGTCTATTTTTATGATTGAGGCCTGAGACCCGCCCTTATTACATTACCGTAGATTTTATGTGATATTATTATTTTATTTTAAGACTTAACTTTTGGAAATCCATAGCAATCTAGCACGTTTTGAGATTTATTAGCTACACACCACACCAGTATAGTATCGAGTTGGCAACCCTGGTTGTCACTGTCAGTCGCTTGCTTTGCTTTGAAACTGAATTTGTTTGAATTCGTTGGAGGTTATTTTATTAAAAACCGCAACAACCTATTAAAGAAAATATATATTTCCCACAAACCACAATAACTATGACAGTTCTTTATAAATTCGTAATAAGTTATTAACAATTTAAAGTGAAAATCATTTCAAAATAACTGCCGGTATGGAAACAAAAAGTGAAATATTCTCCAAAAGACTTATTATTGCAGTGTTATGGAACATTGGACTCCAGACGTTTCTCGCTGTCGTGTTAGTTTTCTTTATCCAAGTCGACTTCTTGCATCCTGTGTCATGGGTAACTTCTACACTTCACGATATATTCGGTTGGAAGATGAGCCTCAATATTGTGCTCCTTGGTTTGGTATCATTTTTCCAAGCCTACGTTTATGGAAGCTACTATATGATCCCGCTTCCTAAGTACTTTACGAGGTTCTCCATGTTCTTGAACATGTTTTCAGTCCAAAACACCATGTTCAGTATACTGTATGCTCTCAGTGGCTACTTTACTATGGGTTTATATTCATCATTGGCCAAGAGCAATTACAATGTACTGAAGAAGAAGTGCTTTTTTTATGATGGTCAGTGTCTTGTAGAACAGAGCCTTTTCCTACAGTTCGGTGGCATGTGGATGGGCTTATATTATTTTATGAACAGTCACATCTTTGGAACAACTGTGCTTATGTTCCCACATATTTATCAAGATAAGTTTCAGCAAGTTAAACTAGCCGTTAATAATATTCTTTCAATGGGATTCAAAAATTCTATAATGCCAGTGGCTTATTACTGCATTTTTTATTATTTATGGGGAAGCAAACCTAGAAGTGTGGTTTCTGAGGTGTACAGTTTATATCTGGAAGATCCACCCCTAGATAATGTTGTTAACTTGATGAAGTCTGGAATTTGGATTGGACTTTGGTTCTACACTAGTTTGTTCTTTGTGTCAGTCTACACAATGAGAACTATTTTCAACATTATACTTACGGAACCAATGAAATTCCCTATTGAATCTGCAAAATGTTTGATGCTGCACAATGCATTGGCTCTAAGGTCACAATTTAATGGATACTTAGGAGCACAGGATCTAAGAATTATGTCAATGACTGATACTACAAGAAGACGGCAAATATTCACTCTTTCTCAACCTGGAGGTCACCCAAGGAATTGGAACAATTTGTTGGAACAGTGTATAAGTATTATTAATGATTTCAGTAAAGAATTAGATGCCATCAATGGAGATGTAAAATCTAATGAAACTGACAGTTTTGCACACAGAAATATTTTGAATGGTTCATCTAGCAATGGGTTTACTTATTCTGGAAATTTGAGGAACATGGCCCAGACTTCTAAATTAAGAGAACTGAAGGATCACAGCAATAGAAGAGTGGAACAAACATTTGGTAATGTTGTAAAAGATGAATTTAATGTATTTCTTCAGAAGCTGTGTCAAAAACCTGGTATTAGTTATTTGTTTGGGGAACTAACTGATACAAAATTGAAGTTTTTGTTGATGCAAGCTCAACCAGTAATGTGGACTTGTGAAGGTCTAGCTTGTATTGCTGCTGCCTCATTGAATGAAGATAAATATGGAGTGGTGCAAAATGACTTGCCCATTGTGATATCAACCTTGATTAATCTTAAACAAAACCTAGATAAGTTGACAAAACCTGGCCTGGTGCCCAGGAAGCATATTTTAAATGATATGTTTGCCATTAAAATGAAGACTGCCCTAATCTCGTCAGTTAAAAGGAGTATTTATAAGATTGCCATCACATTCTCAAAGTACATACATGAAATACCTTTGGATCCGGATGTTCAAGTTGCATTGCAGCCGTTTTTGATGTGTAAAGAAGCATGAGTTGTGATACGTTATAAATAAACTTTTTAATTAGTGTCCGACCGAAGGTTCGGTTTCGGTTTCGGTTTCGGCCAGTTTCGGCCAAAAAATCGTGTTTCGGCTACAGTTTCGGTTTCGGCCAAAAATCAGCCGAAAGTTCGGCCGCGCCGAAACTCAGTGTTCGTGAATTGTCGCGCGTCTTCCGGCTATCTTCGGCTGAGTTCGGGACTCGTGTGTGGTTGCCAGTTGAGTTCGCCGGTCGGCGTGCGGCGCGGTTGTGTTGTTTGTGATTTTGTTTGTTGATTTTTGACAAAGTTTACCGAATTTAGTACAACTTATTGTATTTTTTGTTGATACTGATAATTAGGTAAATAATTATTTAACTACCAAGTATCAAATACAAGATTTCAATGTCAATAAATAATAAATGGGTTCTAATTAAACAGACTTCTTTTTAATAGCATTATTCGCCTCTAAAAATCTACATTGGCTTCTAAATTACTAAGTCAGCCACAATTAACGAGCGTCTGAATGATACTATCTTAGCCACTAGTTATCTTCTATATAAGCCACTGTTCGTCACCCACTTTCATTTTCACAATAAAAACAAATGAAAAAAAAAAGCAGAGTCGACGTCGACGGAGCCCCGCTGCGCGCGGCTCCTATTTCTGTCTGCAGGGTTTAAAGTAACCTAACACGAAGGAGATGACGGGGGCTTCGTTCGCTCGCTTTGCTCTCTCACTCTACCCCCCGTCATCCCCTTCGAACCTAACCTATCCGTGTCGGGGTGCCCAAAAATTTAGTTGGCGTTGTAAAAAAGTCGAATTAGTTTATTAGAGGTTATCTCATTTTCCCATTGCTTAGTTATAAAATGAGAAGTTTGGTCACGGGGCCAATAAATTTTGTGGCTTGATTTATTATTTCTCATAATAAATTAATCTTTACGACATTGAACACAAATACTCAAGTAAGAAGTCTGTCTTTACGTTTATGTGTTGATTTTTGACAAAAAATCTATCATTTTTTTTATGTTATACTGTTAATATAGTATATCATAAATGAATAACTATTTTCGTTACATATTTCCATTATTGTCTTTCATTTTATTTATCAAGAGAAAACTGTCTGTATATGTGTAAAAAAGATACTAGATTTCACTATACAAGGTGGGGCAAAAGTAATCACCCGATGTTATTTTGCTGTCATTTTTTTTTGGAATGAAATTGTTTGATTCTTATTGTGGATTGTGTTTATTTAATTAATTAGATTTTTTCCATTAAGTCCAGAAAGTGATATCATCGGTCAAGTGGCCGCCGTCAAAATTGATGACCGGCTCGACCGGATACGGGCTCGTTTTATGGCATTTTCCATATTTTTTTTCGATAACTTCACTGGCGCTACCGTTACTGTGGACCGCAAGCGCTACAGAACCATGATCGACGACTTTTTCTTCCTCAGTTGGATGAATTGGGACTGGAGGACATGTGGTTCCAACAGGACGAAGCAACAGCGCGGCGTCTAATCTCTCGCTTTGGCGATTTGCACTGGCCGGCCAGATCACCCGATTTGACCGCTCCAGACTTTTTTTTTGTGGGGTTACTTGAATTCCCGGGTTTATGTAAACAAGACTCTTGAAGTCCTTAAAGAGAATATCCGACGGGAATGCGAGAACCTATCGCCGGAAGTTCTGACACAAAGATGGAAACTATCATAAAACGAGGCCGTATGGTTATCAATTCTGATGGCGGCCACTTGACCGATATCATTTTCTCGACTTGATGGAAAAAAATCTAATACATTTAATAAACATTATCCTCAAGTAGAACCAAACATTTTCATTCCTAAAAAAAATTAAAGCAAAACAACATTGGGCGATTACTTTTGCCCCACCTTGTACAATAGAATAGAATTTTTACATGTCTAAATAAGGTTCGGTTTCGGTTTCGGTTTCGGCCGAAACTGAGACTGGCGCCGAAGATTCGGTTTCGGTTTCTGTTTCGGCTAAAAATCCTGTTTCGGTCGGACACTATGTTTTATTAGAAAAGTAGATAAAGTGAATAGATAATGAATAAAATACTTCATAAATCATTTCCGGTTCCGGGCTATAAGTAGACTAACTACAAATATAATAAACTAGCTTTTGCCCGCAGCTAGTGTCCGACCGAAGGTTCGGTTTCGGTTTCGGTTTCGGCCAGTTTCGGCCAAAAAATCTTGTTTCGGCTACAGTTTCGGTTTCGGCCACAAAACAGCCGAAAGTTCGGCCACACCGAAACTCAATGTTCGTGAATTGTCACGTGTCTTCCGGCTAACTTCGGCTGAGTTCGTGACTCGTGTGTGGTTGCCAGCTGAGTTCGCCGGTCGGCGTGCGGCGTGGTTGTGTTGTATTTGTGATTTTGTTTGTTGATTTTTGACAAAGTTTACCGAATTTAGTACAATTTATTGTAATTTTTGTTGATACTGATAATTAGGTAAATAATTCTTTAACTACCAACTATCAAATACAAGATCTCAATGTCAATAAATAATAAATTAATCTTTACGACATTCAACACAAATACTAAATTAAGAAGTCTCTACTTTACGTTTATGTGTTGATTTCTGACAAAAAGTCTAAGTTTTTTTTTGATGTTATATTGTTAATATAGTATACCATAAATGAGTAACTATTTTCGTTACATATTTCCAATATTGTCTTTCATTTCATTTAACACGAGAAAACTGTCTCTATATGTATAAAAAAGATACTAGATTTCATTATACAAGGTGGGGCAAAAGTTATCATCCGATGTTCATCATCATCATCATTCAGCCGAAAGACGTCCACTGCCGGACATAGGCCTCCCCCAAGCATCGCCACATCGACCGGTCCTGTGCTTCTCGCATCCAGCGATTTCCCGCGACCTTCACCAGATCATCGGTTCACCTCGTGGGACGTCTACCCACGCTGCGTCTTCCGGTACGCGGTCGCCACTCCAGAACCTTTCGGCCCCAACGGCCGTCCGTTCTGCGAGCAATGTGCCCCGCCCACTGCCACTTAAGTTTGGCAATTCTTCGAGCTATGTCGGTTTCCTTGGTTCTCCTGCGGATCTCATCATTTCTGATATGATCTGATCACGCAGGGTAACTCCGAGCATAGCCCTCTCCATTGCCCTTTGGGTGACCTTGAGCCTTCTTATGAGGCCCATTGTGAGCGACCACGTTTCAGTGGCGTATGTAATCACTGGCAACACGCACTGGTCAAAGACTTTCGTCTTGAGACACTCCTGTTGGAACCACATGTCCTCCAGTCCCAATTCATTCAACTGAGGAAGGAAAAAGTCGTTGATCATAGCTCTGTAGTGCTCACCGTCCACAGTAACGGAAGCGCCAGTGAAAAAAAAAATGGAAAATTCCATAAAACAAGCCCGTAACCGTTCGATCCGGTCATCAATTCGGCGGCCACTTGACCGATATCATTTTCTCGACTTGATGGAAAAAAAAATCTAATACATTAAATAAACATAATCCACAAGTAGAACCAAATATTTTCATTCCTTAAAAAAATTACAGCAAAACAACATTGGGTGATTACTTTTGCCGCACCTTGTACAATAGAATAGATTTTTTTACATGTCTAAAAAAGGTTCGGTTTCGGTTTCGGTTTCGGCCGAAACTGAGACCGGCGCCGAAGATTCGGTTTCGGTTTCTGTTTCGGCTAAAAATCCTGTTTCGGTCGGACACTATTTTTAATTATTTACCTATATTTGTTTTTTTTATGGGATTCAGATATTAAACAAAGTTTTAAAAAACAACATTTCTATTAAATTTCTCTAAAAATGTAACTCAAAAACATTTTAATAAACTTAAGCCTACAACATTTTAACTATGATTCTTTTTCTATGAATATCCATATTTTTTTTTAAATAGTAACTATTAAGGTATTAAAGGTAGGAAGTAGTTTCTAAGAAATTTGAGTTGTAATTTTAACAAAAGTTACAGATTAAAAACATTACAATATTATTAAGTTAGTGAATAACGAAATTAGAGTTGCCAACCATTCTATAATATAGTATTGTACTGTATTTTCGGGTCTGCGTACTAAATACTGTTGAAGAAATAAAATAGTATGCAAAAATACTACATTTTAGTTGGATGGATGAATTTTTATTTTGCAATCCTGAAACTACAAATCCATCATTTTGTAAAGTTAAAAATGAATGCACCTTAAACCTTTCGACTGATTAGATGTGCGTGTAAAAAATATAGTTTTTATAATAAATAAATAAGTAATAAACATACCTTTGTCTTTTTTTACTCTTTCCATGCAATACTATACCTACTAATTTTTCGAAGTGCTAGATTTTTTATAGCATCTGAAAAATACTATAATCAGCCGAAAAAATGCTGGCAACCCTGATTGAGATGTATTTTCACTTTGCCCAAAATTTGAAACCTCTGTTTTTCGTTGATTCATTGGAGAAATGAGTTTATTTGATGTTGTATTTGTTTTCAACTTAAAAGGTATAAATAAATAATTCTGCTTGAAAATAATATCTTACCTTACTTACTTATGTATATTACAACAGTAACTTTTACTACAAAAAAAACAAAATATCAGTCGAAACAATTCGCAGAAAAGAGTTTTAGCTTTAAAAACTTCAGGAAATAGGTATTGATGACTGTCATATTCTTTCTCCTTTCCTCTCGCTCATGTTCCTGTCGAGATTGGCTACCAGCATTCGCCATCTTGATTAGCAAGCACAATTTAGTAGTCGCTTAGGAAGAATTTAAAGAAGGGTATCTTCGTCTCGTAAGTCGCTACTTAACAACAGAGAGCGCTGGCTGGCAGCACCAAGCAAGGCGGTGCGCTCCGCAGATGATGTGCCCGACTCGCAGCTCAGAGAAGCTAGACAGCAAACAAATGTTGCATTAGTATAAATTTCCCACAAACATGAGAGTTGATCTAATACACAAAAGCAGCAACATTTAAAAGAAGGATCATTAAGCGATGATGTTTTAACAATTTTATCAGGCTAAAGACTAGGCTATTAGGAATAAGAATGACAAGTTACGTACCTAGATTTTCACACACATTTCATTTTTACAGGTTCTGAATGTGGTACCATCTTAACATTGTGATTTTTACAAATTAGGGATAGTGAAGATCTTTCGCAGACAGTCTGCGGTCAAGCACTTAAGCCCGGCCGCACATTAACAGAAATATCTGTCAGAAAAGTTCTGACGTGTGCGCAAAGACCCTCTGCTCATACAATTTGTACTAGAGCTACCCAATCTGGCAAATTCTGACAGTGCGCGGAGTCTAGTACAAAATGTACGAAAAGAGTCGCGCTTCAGAAATGTTCTGAGAGAAATTTCTGATTATGTGTGGCAGGGTTTAACGTCTGCTTTCCGATTGGTGGAAGACATACTTGGTATTAATGCGTACGCAGAACGCTGACCACAGTCTATCTGCCCCAGAATTGTTAAACTACATCGCGAAATCACCTGGAAATGGTAAAGCGAAGACGAAACGATAACTCACGACAAAGGAGACTGCTCGGCAAGACAGGTGGAAAGACAGAGACGAGAGTGCGGGGGGTTTGCGTATAAGTTGAGCGGTACATACGAAGGGTTGTTTACCGTCGGGGCTGGCGTGCGGAGTAGCGCTGGCCGTGCGAGCCTCGCCCGCCTCGGGAGATGCCAGGGCCACGCGCGCGCTGCCGCCCGGCGACTCCGTCATGGACGCCTGCAGGCTGTAGCTCTCCCTGTAACATATACCTCGCTGGACATCGCGCCGAGGGTCATGGTTGTGCAGTTAACACATCACACTTCATATTTTTAATATAACCGCCTGTGAGCTTAGGTAGCAAAAGTGTACTCTCGTCTGTTTACAGTTCAGCTATGATGGTATGAGGTAAATAATGGTGGCGAGCTCATCGCCATCTATCGGGATCAATTATAAGCACCAAGCTTCAGCTGAAAATTCCTCACAGGAATCCAAATTAGAGTGCCAGTCGTGGGAATCGTACCCAGCATGTCTCGTACGGCAGCTGCGCTTGCGGTGACACTAAACAAATGAGGTGGTGAATGATTTTTAATATAGAGCGACACTGGTGCCGATTCTGTTAAGCACAAACTAAACATAATTTAGGCTATTGCCATCTTTTTCACTCGAATAGAATAAGAAAAAGACACGACGTAAATAAGAGCTGTCAAATTTAGTTGAACTAAAATTTCCACACAAATTTAGACGACATCTCAAAACGTGTCGAATAAAAATACGGTGAAGTCCAAGGTGTATACTATAAGTTGACTAGTTTGACATCTCTAACATAATTCGTATCTCTCACCGTCCTTTTCTCGCGCTGCCTGTTAGTAAAAGATGGCAATACTCTAACGTTAGTTTAGTTGGGGAACAAGAGAATTAGCACCATTATCGTGCACACAACGAGATGACTGACGATCATGCCGAACATAAAACCGGTTTCGAAAGGCGTTTTAACATCAAGACGGGCATGCTGCCACACTTAGTATTGGACGTCTATTTACTGAAGGTTGGGTAATGCTAGCCTGTATCCGGACGTGGAGGACGTCTGGGAGATTTCACTGTCGTAGGACGTGTCGGTGTTGATGTAGGAAGGTTGTAGGAACGGTGGCTGTGACCACGCACGACGTAGAGGTGTTGTCTCCGGGCCCGGGGACGAACCGTCGTCTGACTCCAGGCGCACGTGCGTCATCTGTACAAGAGATCACTTCGGTATAATACTACTCGCAGGTTGCGGAGAATGTCAAAGTGATAAATACAAACAAGGGAGCAGCCATTTCTAATGCCATTATTTTTATGATTGTGTTTTTTGGTAAGAATATAATAAATTCTCGCTGAGAAGTGTTTTTATTCACAATTATGACTTCAGGTCCGGCAAACAAGTTCTCGTTATTTATTCATCAGGGCCATCAAGGAATCACATGGCAAGATCACGTGACTAATGCTAGGCTGTGGCAGGTTTTAAGGACATAAAGCAAAAATTGACTATCTTACATCAGGTTTAGTATGCCTGCTACGTCGGAACTTGAAGGTTTTCTTGGAGGGTCCGTGCGATCGTTGTAACCGTGGTCGTTCAGCGGCGTCGGGCGTGTCAGACCGGTCGCCCACTAACATGTCGTTGTCTATGTGAGGTCGCGCGGGAATACATTCACCGCACGACGCCTCGCCCGGCGACATTGGTGATAATGGACTCAGTGATGTTTCTCCTAGAACAGTATCAGGAATCAGTTCTTTACGCTTATTTATTTAAGATCCGTATAACACCAATAGCAATAGAGTTTATGTACCTAACATTAGATAATTGTGTTAGCTTCTATCTCATACAATAGTACCTACGCCTCTTGGGTTCATAGTGGATTTCTGTATTATACCCATGTCACCGCGCATCGTTAATATTATGGGTATGTCCTTCCATTTGGGGAGCAACCCGGTGCAGATATATTTAATTATATTCATCAGTCAAATCGTTGCATTTGTAAAAGAACCTTTAATGCTAATCAACGAAGTTTTAATGACTGACAAATCAATGGCTAACTATCCAAATGTTCAAACTTGAATCCTAATTGCGAATCACTCGCAATTACAATAGCTTGGATTTTGACAGTTCAATTATGTCCATTGCACCGTAGGTAGATATGTTTTAACAATCCGTCTTCTTGACAGCTTTCCATTAAAAATGAATGTTGTAAGTATTGTCAAAATTAAAGCTATTGCGATTGCAAGTGTGATACGCAGTATCAAGTAAGTAGCAAGGTTGAGTACCAACTACCAAAGTAATCGGTACAAAAGAATTGGCTCTCCGGTTATCAACCTACATGGCCAGGCTGGTGACTGCCTTTCTATGAGATACGTAACTGTTCAGCAGTGTACTATAAAAGCCTTTGTAAAATAAAATGGAACTCACCAGACGTGAACTTCAATTCTACGGACGGTACGAATCGCAACTTAGTTTGCGTGCTTGTGTATGATGGAGTACTTGCTGTTGGCTTGTCACTGCCATAGTTGTTAAGTGATCCTATTATAAAGAAAACAGACAAAAAGTTATCTATCATGTTTTTTAATGTCATTAAGATAAATATTTTAATGGGCAAAAGAGATAAGATTGAAGGCAAGGAAAACGTCTCCTGTATTTTGACAGACATCGGTACTCTGAGCGTGTCTTGGCATGAAGAGTTATAACATTTTATATCAATGTCAGTACGTAGGCACGTAGTCCTTACGTATTCGTTGTTCGCCTGCATAGGTACTTAACTCATTTGCCGTGAGCTTATTTCATACTATTTCTTACTTACCTATATGAGAATTTCCACTGCTAGCGTTATTATTGCTGTTGTCACTCATACGGCCGCTATTCAACTGGGCCTCAAACATTGGCATATGTTGGCTCGTGGTTGAGCTACTCGATAATGACTCTGTAATAGGATGAGGTTAGTATTTTTTACTGTCATCACAGAGAAAGCGGCAGGAGTCCCCTGAAAAACGTTCGTTCCACATCGACTTCAGGACTAAATTAGAACTATATGCCTTAGCAATACCAAGAGTGAGAATCCATGAAATATCCAAAAAAAACGCCACCTGATTGATTAGGGAGCTGACATCCGAAAATCTGACCGCTGAGAATGCAAAAGACTGAGAAAAGTCAGTAGTAGGTACCTCTCTGCGCAGATAACGGTGCAGATGGATGATCAGGTGTTCGTGGTAGTCCGCCAGCACCCGCTCGCCCCACTAACATGGAGATTAGCGATGGACGGTGTTGTTGGTGTTTGTCTGGCATTGTCGTAGTGCGAGGGAACACCTCTGATGCTCGTTTTCCTGCAGCTTGACCGAGATTCTCGGCTATTTGTTCTAGAATAAAATGTTTCGGTTGATCAAGGTACCAAACAAAGTTATGGTCCTGCAAATGAAATATCCACTCGAGAATCTAGTGTTTCGGTTTATGGTGGAATAAAGATGGCGCGAAAATCCTTCGATATCCAGCATCATTTAGTCACCAATCAGATGTGCTACAAAATAGCTGACATTTGGTGTCGGAATGTGTAAGCCCTGGGAAGTAGGTACCTACTAAGCTAGTATATTCCGAGATTATGCAACAAAGCTTTCGGTACTCACCAAACTTGTACTGGTCGTGTGTATCTCGCATGTGCCGTAGTTCTCTTGCGAGTTCTGCTAGTAATGCGCCTCTAGCTCTAGCGGCGGGCAGTTTGAGTCCCCGCACTCGTTCGCGTACTACAAATTGCATGTGGCGCTCGTTGTCACCGATCGGAGGTTGAGAAAGCTGCAAAAATTGTGAGAATAGGCTTTTGTGGCAAGGTGCTTGAATGAGGTTTGACGCTTATATCTAATCAATAAGATCTAATTGAGCGATGTAATTACTATGTTATCGGTCAGTCGTCAGAGTTTGGTTGTTAAACGGCTGATTGCACTGCGTGCAGGTGGGGTTTTCAGGAAAGCTGGATGACATGCAATGAGTCCAAAAAATGTGTTTAGAAATAATATCTTGTTACCTTATGTACGATGAACGGCTGCAACAGAATGTACAGTGGAGTGCGGTACGTAACAACATGTTCTAGGAAGTCCCATAGATGGTGCGCCGCTTCATTCCTTCTGCCTAGATCTCGCATCGCACGGGCTATGCGGCCCCATTCTGTGCATAGCTCGCTTGTGAAGCATGCGCACATTACTTTTAATGCTGCAAATATTTATACATGTGATGGCAATTGTTAGAACTACACATGTAGCAGTAAGATAGTCAAACTTTGGGGATTTTGCTAAATGACCGACTTGTTTATATTACTGTGAGATGCATTTCTTATGTGAGAAAAAAAGTTGTAGCTCGCAGACTTGGCGACCAATTGACAATTTCCATTAAAGAAAAAAGTTTGTTAATGGCAAAGGTAACGGTGAAATTCATTAATATAATAATGTCTGTAGCTGCATAGAATATGTACAGTTCAAAGAATCGAAGTTTGACTAGTGATCATCGTACCTAATAAATAAAAATATCATAATAAACATGGTAAATATCCCGTTCTAAGTTCTAATGATAGTGTTAGTGACCATGTCAGTTTAAAAACTTATATAAAAATATCATATCATTTAATTAAGTAGGTAGTATGAATTAGTTATTACCTAACAATTAAAACCGCATGAACATACCTAAGAAAGCAATCCTATACAGTTGATTTGACAGCCTGGTAGTATTCCTGGTATCCCGGCTTCCCGTGAACGTGAGTGAGTTGGCGCGGTTATCTGAAGCGTTGAGTTTTGCATTTACAGCCGCTAGTTGACCGGGCGGCGCCGGGGGACATAGTGCGTTTAGAACTACCGATACTAGGTAGCTGACGTCTGATTGACGGAGTGGTGGTACATCTGAAAACAATCTATGTTTGTAAAAAAATCTGGGTAGCTTAGTTTGTATATGTCAGTATAACCTTTCTAAAATTCTCATTTGCGAAGCTCTAACGATCGAATGATAGGCAATAATGGATTGGCTGACTTTAAAAGATGGACGTATAATAATTATGAAAATGTACCTTTTCTCCCGCTACCAACACGTAAACAAAGCGGCATAAATAGATTCATGAGCATATTTTCAGTTTTTTCTCCAGTTGGGAATGATGCACTGCCTCCACACATTTGTTCCAATGAATAACTATCCTGTAACAACATTATATTAGTTGTTAGCATCACGTAAGAAAGTAGATGCCGTCGTTGTTTAAAATGCTCCTCCGAAATAAGATTCATGAGTCCTTAGCAACCTCGCCACGCAAAGAATTTGTGAAGCTGGCTGTGAGCTGAACTCGAAACGTTTAATTATTATTCACAGTCCTTGCGTGTGGAAAGTACAAGATACGAGGGAACCTAACCGTTTTTTGTAAGTTATCGCATGACATGGGCTGTATTAATGTACAAGGTAAACGCATTAGAAAAAAAAAACAGACATGAATCGTTAGTGTATAACATTATTTACCCCTGTATTGATTATTTGCAACGCGATCAGTCGCACGACAGTGCTGCAGAAATGTGGTGGTGGAGGCTGGGACATCAGTGCTGCGGTTGCCGAAGATAAATTCTCCCCACAATTGTTGTCTGATACTATCAGCGCCTGCAAAGGTTTAATTTAGAAGTGGAAAAAGTTTAACTATAAATACAAGTTTTATCCATACACCTTATGATCCTCGTATGAGCATTTTAGACGACTCTATTGATTGAGAAGAGTTTTTATATGTCAGTATTAGGCTGGTGTTCACCAAAATTAATTCTCCGGTTAAAGAACCGTTTACTAATGGCTCTATAATTTACCGAGCGTTATTGGGTTAAAATTAAGAATCTTGTATCTTTACTAATAATGAAGTAAAGACCACATACTTTGCATCGTAACGTTATATATTACGATACGACGACGTATGTATACGTTAGTAGCTAACTCAGATAAAATAAGCTTACGAACCTATTTATATACCCATTTTGGCAATTAATATTGCTACCATTGGTAAGCAAAACGTTTCGTTTTTGGCCATAGGAATTAGGTTTAAAAATGCCAAATGCTGGTTTAAAAATGTAGAAAGAATGTTCGTGAACACCAGCCTTAGACACAAGTGTGTGATAATTGATTGGTGGATCTACAATCCAGAGGCCCGACATGGCGATGACAGGTGTTGTCTTTATGGCAGAGGCCTACGTCGGATGAGTGGGCTGAGATGTGGTGAAAAGGAATAACTCACTTGTATAGTATTTAGGAGTGTTTTCACATGCTGCCAGTGCATTATGTATGGACACCGTACCATTGTTTCATATACTCCTTTAAGAAGTACTGCAGCTGAATCCCAGTCCGTGTTTCTCTGTAAAAAGTTTTAATGGCAATTCATGCGATTGGACTTCTTGTAGTTTTGACATTAGAAATTAATAGGAGACAATATTATGGTGAACATAATGGCTGCATCAAAAATGTTAATGTAAAAAATAGCCTCCATTAAAGGCTACCAAGAAAAAAGTTAAAAACACAATATTCAGCTATTTTTATTGAAATAATTATTATTATGTAGACGGAGCTTGGACCCTTTATTCCACGCCGGTGGGCAACTACCTATATTTTTATGTTTTTTTATCGAAATATTTAAAAATTAAAAGGATTATGTGGACGGTATGACTCAATACAATTTAAATTACTTACCCTTATGCTAGGCTTTTTAGCAATTTTGAGGAACACCTTATCCAACCTTCTCAAGATCATAATAAGTGCCGGTCGCAATGCGTCATCTGCCCAGTCAGCTGCGGGTAATACTTGCGTCATGTAACGTTGTAAACCGCGACAACCCATAGACTCCGGGTCGTAAGGGGACACCTTTAGTAATGAGTGTGCTATTTCTGCGAGACGCTGAAAGAAATTAATTATTTTTATTGCAATACGATAATTTTTAAGCAGATTTTTCCTTTAAGATTCTCTCAACTCCTTCTGAGTGAGGAAAAATCCAGTCCTCCGAAGGGCTAACGTGATGCAGATTTAACGACCTTAAACCTCATTGGTAATGTGAGCATTTTTACCCGACCTGACGTGACTCTGACGATCTACGGATGGCAGCAAAAGCCATCTCACTTGTCAGACGGACTAAATAAACCAGGACTGTGACGGGCAACAAGCGGCTTGCTCAGAGTAAGAGCCAACATGTAAGTTATTCCCGTTGGCTATTGCCATTACTTACATTTTGGCAGAAAACTTAGTTTAGTAGTAGACTACAATAATAGTAACGATTGGTAGGACTTTTAAACTCACAGCATGTGACTTAGAATCCAGCAATTCAACGGGCTTCCCTTCAGTACCGCCGCTGCGGTTAGACCCGTTGATTTCTAACAAGCGGGTAGTAGCACGTCCGATGAATTCACCAACAAGCGATAGCAACACATCGCGTGGTCTGCGGTATTCTGCTCGCACCAACTGTTGACATTTGAAATACGAAAATGTTTTTTTTTAAATAAAATTTTCTTATTGCTAGAAATGATAACCGATGCAGGGACATACAGTTTACCAAACAGGAGAGATGGAAATACCAACAGCAAGGCAGTAGGCATGCAACATTATCGAGTACTGAAAAATATCACTGCATGAGGAATTCATTATCTAAAACCATGTGTGGAAGAGGGTGTGGGTTTTTTGTGCGTCTTACAAAAACATATAGGATAAGCAAAGCACTTTTAAGAATAAGAATTTGGTTACATCTATCCATTTTTGGAATGCTGTCGTACAAGCTTTAGGGATGTTAGCTATTCTGTTTGTGCTGATTTCGTATTTACCTCTGAGTCTTCAGCGCCGGTATACTCTGGCACAGGTATTTTGGAGTTATCGTATTTAGAGTGGGACTCTTCAAAGGCGATTATTGTAGCAGCGGCGGTACGAGGGCCGGTTCTTTGTGAAGAGCCTTTATGCTCCGGCGACGTTCGGTACGGTCCGTTATACGATCTACAAGACCAGGGGAAATTAACGTGAAATTATTAAAAGGGCATTGCAATAGTTAGAAAGAGTATAAAGCAAAACAGAGGAGTGCATATTTTTTATGTTCCAGATAGGGTTTTGACAAAAATAAATCTAACTTTACTATAATAGTCCAACAAGGCAGGAGTCAAATCAAGAAAAAAATATCTCTAATGCTTTTGGGTTATGGTCGCTTTGTCTCCTGTTTTGCTAATTGCAAACACTTACTTGGAAAGACCTTCACAGTTGTTGACGAGCGTCTTTATAGCTATGGCCAGTTGTTGAATGATCTCCTTCTCTGTTTTCCCTTCTCGGTTGTAACTCGGTAGCTGGATTTGTTTCACGTAACATGGGAGTATAGCTTCTAGTATTATCTGTAAAGTACATTATTTATGAGTTTATTCCTTAAGATGAGCGACAAAGTAAAGAAGGCTAGAATAAACTGCATGTGGATGTCACAGAACAGAATTGTATATGGGAGAGATCTATGTCACTGTACTAATAGAACAGCAACATCATATTTCGTGAGGGTCAGGAAAGGAGACTTTGAGATTAATAAAAACTATGAACAGTAGCTGTAAACCTGCTCGTAATAGCAATGAAGAACAATTGATAACTTTGATTGGTTTGCCTTTTTTCAATTAGTCCTTACCAACATCTGGTATCCTCTCATACTCTCAGCGGAGTAAGACACGACCATAACACAGAGGCTGATGCAGTCCAACACATTGACCATCTCCTCCTCATCGCGATAGCAGAAGTCTATAGGTTTTAGCGGCTTCTCCTCTTTAATCAGTTCGGCGATGTGAAGTGGGTCGGGTGACGGTGTCTCGAGGCTTAGGAGAAGGTTGAATAGGCAGCTGGATTGTACCTATGAGCAGATGAAATAATATTAGTTCAATGACCACTCCAAATAATACTGATCCGACCAAAGATACTAAACAGTAACGAAAAACAGTGCGATCGGGTTGACAGGTTTGGATATGTAGTAAAAACACTGTAATAGGCTGGAAGGCAAACAAGGCGGGCTTGAATCAGGTGGGTATTTCGTGGTGGTGGGGTTTACGTGACGTAAATGTAGAAATTAATATTATCATTAGTTTGTTTTACTAACTTTGCTAGCATCTCCATAAGTCGATTCCTCATCCGTATCTAAAATGGCGGACACCGAGCCAAACATTTGTAATATAAATGGCTTTCGATTTAGTAAGTAAAACTGTTTGACAGCGTATTCTATTGTAGTGGTCACTAGTTTATTTGTTTGGAAGTTTGAGTAGATTTGGAGTAATGTCGGCATGATAAGAAGGTATCTGGAAAAGATAAATGAGACATTGTTGTAATTAGTTCAGCATGTAATCAAACCATTTTATAATATTTCTATATGTTATATTGACACATACCCATTAGTAGAGAAAATGCTCTTAAAATTGAAAGCAGCGTTGACATACGTGGCAATGACGTATCTGAGTATCAAGGAGTCCTCGCTATGCAACATTAGAGCACCGTTGAGAACGTTCAGGAACAAGTGAATGTCCCGGGACGATGTAAAGTTACCAGCCATTGCTTCGAACATGCGAGCTATTAGTCGCACCCACCTGGAATAATAAACAGACCTTAATACTTTGAAGTTGTTACTTTACTAAAGGTTGATTTAAACGGCGCCAGTTTCTTAAAGCAAGAATCGTTCTGACTTTGTCTTTCTCAGCGAAAAAACAGAGATAGCATGAGAGTTGCTTCAAGAAACTGGCGTCGTGTAAATCAGCCTTAAGAAACAAAATTAAATTTTGCATAGCTATTGAGTCATTGGGCTGTTTAACACGAATAAAAGTGAATGAAGCCAAACTCATTGTTTCCCGTCAAAAGTCAATGATATTCCTCTTTTTGTGCTCAATCTCCGCCTTGGCAGAGACAAAATAATATGTGCATCGCATTTTTCTAAATCCTCTAATTAACCTAGTTCTACTTGTTACTCGGAGGTAGTGCATGGTACTCCACCACGTTTGTTTATAAAATAAGAAACTCACATGAACTTATGTAACACATCTAAGCCCAAAAGTGTAGAACCTAGGGCTCCGCGGCTGTAGAGCACCAAGTCTGCTTCCAATGCTTTACGAGGGAATGAAGGAAGCTTCATCAACTCGTCGTGTAGAAACACTACGCGTTGGACAACCTGAAACAGTGTTGTGTTATTAAAAATCTCTGGAAAATCACTTGTTCCTGCCGTCAACGCTTTATGAATTTAATTTCCAGATCCTGTCAGGAATTATTGAAAACGAATATAATGACGAAATATTAAACGTATTACATACCATGTCAACATTTTTCAGTATAGCCCAAGTCAGCAACACTTTTCCGATCTCAACGAATTTCGACAAGAGTTCTTGTTCCTGCAGTTTTTGGAACGCTTCGTCCGGTTCCATGTGAACTAATCCTAATTGTGGATACTGAGATCGTTTGAAGAAGTAGTGGTCGCGGACGTAACCTTGAGGGTTGTGAATTTGGCCTACGAAAGAATAGTTTAAATGAAAGAAAAGCATAGAAAATGGAAACATGATTTATATGAGAAGTAATGAAATACTGCCACTTACGCGTTTTGAAGTCAACAAGGAAATGCTCTCGATGTAGCTTTTCTGGAATACCGAAGAAATCGAGTGACTCTTTTAAAATTTGTGCAAACACTGTGTCTTCTTGAACGGGGAACTGTGAAGGTATATAGCCCTCATTGTCAGCTAAAATAAAAGAAAGTTAATCAGTACATATGAACAAGATCAAAGAATGCGGTCGATATTTTTTAATTTTATGTACTTACGAGGACCATGGACAATAATCTTTTTGGCTGCAGGCACGTTAGCCGTTAACAGTATAGATGCATCACACTGCTCTTTGCGCAATATCTGCTTCAGATCTTTGAACATTATACCGTGAACGCTGTGCACCACCTAAAAATCACAATAAGTATAATAACGTGCTAGTAATGACAGCTCTTATATTCGTTTTCTTTTTCTCGATCGAATACAGACATAAATTCAAACTAAAACTCTTCCAGAAATGTTAAAATGGTACCCACACTAATAGAATGAGACCAGGACATAAAATTACAGTTATTATCAATAAAATTAAAATGTATCTTACCATCCACAATATAGACAATGCTGCACCGACCAGCCTTTGTCCCTCTTCATGAGGACTCCTCACATAGAACATGACGTACCCTATAATATAATTATACAAAGCAAAGGCAGCTTGTTGCGGTAATCTCGGTATGAATCGGATCAAATGTCGCAGTAATTTAAACATTTCGTCTTGATGGTCGCGTGTCAAACGTTCTAGAACATGACGGAGGAATAGCGCTGAGTCTTCTACGAGGCAACACCATATGACCTGAAGAAAAAGTTTATGATGTAGAAATTATAATTGTAAACCTAAATGATATGAAGGTACCAAAATAGGCATCGCATGAAGGCTACCTCGTGTGAGCGGTCTAGGCTACAGACTTTGTATTGTCTGTTGAAGATAGCTCGGTCAAATGGTTTCGGGCCACTTAACAACCGACCGATACGGCTGTTCCAAATCGGTCAATCAATTCCAAATCTAAATACATTTTTACCTGATAAGCGACTTCGTATACGGAACAGCCGTCTCTTGACACAGCAGCATCATCCAGAAGAGACACGATTTCCGCTACCGCAGAGCATAACGTTGAAGGGAAAAGAGCAGATGCTACTTGTGTGTGATGGGATCCTCGCACACCTTCAACCAGCTCTTCATCTGCAGGTGCTGTTAAAAATATCAGTTTGTAAGTTCATATACGTACACTATGCTGCGCAGGAGGATTGCTGATCGAAAAGGCTTTAGAACACTAGACGTAATCTATCAAGCTATTTCTGTAAGTGGCCTTTCAGTGTCCTTGAGAAAGCTCTGAAGGATTAACTTGATATGTGGTCAAAAAGCCCTCTTAAGAGATAAAGACGTGTGAAATGAAGATATGGCTCTGCTCAAGTCAGGCCTAACAGTTAAACAGATTTTTATTATATGAGGTACTTACGTTCAACATGATCATCAGCTGCATGATCTAAAGCAGGCTCTCGGGCCGCCTGTCTCGTAATTGGTATAGTAGTGATAAGAAAACTCTCTCGTTCAGCGCGTTTCTTGTCGTTGCGTTGTTGCAGTGCCCTTTTTATTGCCTCCGTTTGCTGTTTCTTGCGTGTTTTTGTTGCTGTTACTAGGGAACGCTGTGGACGTAACTCTAATGTATTACTGCGAAAAATTTCTTAGTTATGTGAGCCAGTAAATATTTAGAAAATACTAAGATTATTGAGATGTCTGGTTCGACTGACTGACACTAGAATTTCAATAGTCAAAGAATACCTAAGACAAACAAACATAAAGTTTAATAACTTTATTCTTACATGTCTTTCCTGATTTAAAGTCATCTCCATATCCTTGTCTTTGACCTGAGGGGTCCACGGCGGGTCCACAACTGCTAGTGACTCGATTCCAATCTTAGGCGAAGGCAACGTAAATTCAATACCCGGAGGCGGTACTTTGAAAGTAACTGAAGCACCTTCTTCCATACGCGGCCATACTTGGTATCTAAGCTTCCACATTACTTGGAATCTTAGAATTGCGTTTATTCTGAAATTATAACAACATACTATTATTCCTTTGGGACGGAGTTCGTAACTGTTCTTGAGGCATCAAAGAACAGTCTTTGCGTTCTCCAAACTTTGTCGCTTGGCTACAAGTCTTTTTGCAATCTGGCAAGCAAACAATATATGTGAATCTGTGATCACATTAACCTTACACTCCATTTGTACTTAAATAACCATAAATTACTTTGTACGTACCTAGTACTAGGTTCAGCATGTTTCAAATCATTATGCATGATTTCAGTGGCAGTGTTCGGAGCCTTAACAGCAGCGAGTATGAACAACGCGGCGGCACACGAACTTAGTTCGCGATCGGATTCTAATAGAAGCTGCCATGCCACTGGTGCGCATTCTGCGAACATATCCTCGCCCATTGTGGTCGCACCTTTGATAAGTGTCGCGAGAGGAGTGTGGTAGGCATCGCGGACCTAGACGGAAAAATATATGACGTAATATTTTAATTTCAGTTGTTTTTACATATGTTTTCGAAGAAAGAGAGAGCTAATAAAAGGTTTTATAATCTCACAAAGTTTCTGTAACAGCAGGAATGGGGTAAAAGAAGAATCTCTTTTAATCTTTCTTATGCGAATTATACTGATGTGAATGCTAAGGGTCAAAAAGAGGGTTTATATCGTCGTTTTGCTGCAAATCAGACACTGGTTATTGAAGTGTTTTAAAAAAAAGTCAGGACCTGTCCCTTGAGGTACTTGAGTATGGGCGGTGGGTCTAACGGCGGGTAGGGCACGGCAGCTGGCTTCATGGGTATTCCCTCAGCGGCCAAGTTGCTTTGTTCTCCGCCCGCGGCTCGATATGCTAAGCCCGCACTCTCGATTACTGAACGCTCGATTCTGAAACAACTGACTTGTTTAAAAATATCAAAGATGTTTTTTTCACTATCAACAGTAATTACATAAAAGTATATGATAATTATGATGATTATTATTGAAGAAACAACCAATCTTATAGATAGGTTGAGACATCACATCACAAAACGAGTCCATGAATGCGAAATACATGACGTAGTTGGTACAATCTCTTGAACCTATTGTACGTTTAATAACTTATACACGTATAAAGTATAATAAAATTGGTGTCATACTGAGTATACCTATCTGTAGAATGCTCAGACGACTTGCGCGAGCGTCGTCCTCGGCGTGTCCCACCATTTCCTTCTTCAGAGCTTGTCGTATTGATTTCGGGGCCAAACTTCTCCCCATAAATCTACAAAAGGGAGAGAACTTTTATTTTCAAAACTTTACAAATCGAAAGTATTTTAGGTAAAAGTAAATAGGCAATTAAGTATTCGCCACGAGTGTTTTATCTCGGATAACGTCTTCGTTTGCTCTCAGGCGGTATTGTAATTAACTCTAAGCTATATTCAATACAAGTCAAATGGAAAAGAAACAAGTTTGTTAACATGAAAATAAAGTTACCTTTTGCACAGACTTCATGAGTCTCACACTGGCTCTCATGTTGCGACGGAAGCAGTAGGGGTGACAAAAGTTTTGATGGCAGCATACATAGTTGAAAGAGTTTAGAAACTTCACCATCACCTATAAAAAATATATTTTTAAGATAGGTAGCACTAAACTGACTCCCTTATTTCATGCATATCTTTGCTATTAAGAATGAAACTTTTTTTTTCTGTAAAAATGTAGTTGCCTGTTGCTATTACGTCCATAAACATTCAAACCCAATGATACTTTACAAGGCAAACAAATGTCGGCCTATTATAAAACGGAAATCGTGTGCCGATGTCCCAGTGAAGGAGGAATTGATAGTCGGAGGTGATTTTAATGGACATGTGGGAAGAATGAGAGGGGCTTATGGAAGAGTACATGGGGGATGGGGATTTGGAAATCCCAACGACGAGGGAGAGACGCTGTTGCAAACCGCTACTGCATTTGACCTGGCAGTAGCAAACACCTGGTTTCAGAAGAACGATAGTCATCTGATAACATATAAAAGTGGCAACCACAAAACCCAAATAGATTACTTCCTCGTCAGACGCCACCATATGAAACACGTCAGAGACTGCAAAGTGATACCAGGAGAAGATTTGGTCTCACAGCACAGACTCCTGGTCATGATGGTAGTTTTAACACTACAGTGTTCAAAAAAGAAAGGGCGCCCCCCCCCCCCCCCTAAAATTAAATGGCATATGTTAGAGAAGACTGATTGTGCGAAAAAATTCAGAGAGCGAGTGGTAGATAAAATGATAGGGATGGGAGATATGAATGATCGGAGTGTGAATGAATGTTGGAATGAAATGGCTGGGTGTATTCGGTGTGCAGCGAAGGATATTTTGGGAGAGACGAGAGGAAGGGGCACGATAGACAGAGATACATGGTGGTGGTCGACAGAAATACAGAATGTGTTGAAGGAAAAAAAGAGAAAATTCAAGGAATGGCAGAGTGTTGAAGTGAATAGTGTTAGTTTGAAAGCTGAAAAGAAGAGTGAGTATGATGCCCTAAAGAAAAAAGCCAAGAAAACTGTGGCCATAGCGAGAGCAAAAGCCCAGAGTAAAATGTATGACGCTTTGGATAGTCTAGCAGGCCAAAAAGACCTGTACCGGCTGGCTAGAGCTAGAGAAAGAATGGCGAGGGATGTTTGTCAAATAAGATGTATCAGAGATGAAGCGGGAATGGTTCTTTCGGATGATGAGAAAATTAGGGATAGGTGGAAGGGTTATTTTGAAAGGCTGATGAATGAGGAGAATGACTGGAGTGGTGTGCTTGAGAATAAACCAATGAATGAGGGGTTAGTGAGAATGGTAAGTATGGATGAAGTGAGAATAGCAGTAAGTGGAATGAAGAATGGTAAGTCAATAGGTCCAGATGGAATACCAGTTGAAGTGTGGAAGGTATTACGGGTTGATGGATGGATGTGGTTGGCTTCATTCTTCAATAAGTTGTTGCTGGAAGAAGCCATACCTGATGAATGGTGCAACAGTTCGCTGGTGCCCATCTTTAAAAACAAGGGTGATGTGCTGGAGTGCAACAACTATAGAGGAATAAAGCTAATGTCACATAGTATGAAAGTTTGGGAGAAAGTCATTGAAAGGCGGCTGAGAGAAGAGAGTGAAATTTCACAAAACCAATTCGGTTTTATGCCTGGTCGGGGTACAACAGATGCCATTTTCGCTATACGCCAGCTATGCGAAAAATAAGAAGTGCGCATAAAAACTTGCACATGGTGTTTGTTGACCTCGAAAAGGCATACGACCGGGTGCCTCGTGAGGTTTTGTGGTGGGCCCTTAAGGAGAAAGGTGTGCCTGGGAAGTATGTGCAGTTGATCCGAGCAATGTACAGTCGATGCAGTACCCAAGTCCGGTCTACAGTGGGCACTACTGGCAGCTTCAATGTGGCTGTCGGCTTGCATCAGGGGTCGGCCCTCAGCCCTTACCTCTTCCTGGTAATAATGGACGCTTTGACGGCGGACATCCAAGAAGAGGCCCCCTGGTGCATGCTGTTTGCCGATGACATTGTGCTGGTTGCCGAGAGTGGCCTAGAGGTCCAGAGTAGATTGGAGGTGTGGTGGCAAAGACTGGAGAGTGTTGGTCTAAGATTGAGCAGAACCAAAACAGAGTACCTGTTTTGCGATTTTGGCGGTCTCTCTAGTTCTGTGCCAATATCTCTCGCCGGAACGCCCATACCGACCTGCTCCGACTTTCGGTACCTCGGGTCGCTTGTCCAAGGGGATGGCGGAGTAGACCGAGACGTTACACACCGGATCAACTCAGGATGGATGAAATGGCGACAGGTCACTGGAATAACTTGCGACTCACGGATGCCTCTCAAGTTAAAGGGGAAAATCTACAAGTCCGTGATAAGACCTGTCGTACTGTATGGATCGGAATGTTGGGCCGTGAAGAAGACGGATGAAAAAAGATTGCATGTAGCGGAGATGAGAATGTTGAGATGGATGTGTGGAGTGACCAGAATGGATAAAGTCAGGAATGAGTATATTAGAGGAAGTTTGAAAGTAGCGCCAGTGACAGAAAAGTTGAAAGGGAACCGTTTGTCTTGGTATGGGCATGTGAAGAGGAGAGATGAAACGCATGTGACAAAAAGAGTTATGAGTATAAATGTGGATGGATGGAGAGGAAGAGGGAGGCCAAAGAAAAGATGGATGGATGGTGTGAAGAATGATATGAAAGAGAAGGGTGTCAGTGATATCATGACGGGTGATAGGACGGAATGGAAGAAGAAAACGTGTTGCGCTGACCCCAAGTAACATGGGATAAGGGCAGGAAGAAGAAGAGTGTGCACATCTTCTATACAAGTGGTCAAAAGTGGTATATGGAGAAAATTATTTTAAGCGACTAAATAAAACTTGAATAAACCCTACCTTTAGCCATGGGAATCCTTTGTTAGTGTCGGGTGGGTCGGTAGAGTTACTGTCAGGGCTGTCCGGTGGATGGTCGTGATCATCAGATAGTACGCCAGGACTCTCCTCTCCACCGCTATCCACTTCATTTGACATTATAACTGTACCACCTGTGAGTAGTTAACGTTGAAGATTATTGTATTTAGATCGATTACGTCGTTGTTATGTTCTACTAGTCTCAACGGTAATCTTACCTGCACCCGGATATACCTCCGAAGTGTCACTTCTATCCGATAGCGAAGACACTTTCCTTCTGCTTTGTATTGAATCGGACCTTCTTGTAACAACTAGAAGAGATAAACTATATTTTGTAAAGTCCTAAACTCTAATGAAACAACAAAAATCGAATGTGTCTGCACATCTTCGTGAAAGGTTTACGATGTTGTGTGATCAGAACTCAAAATAATATTTATGATTTCAGCTATTCTATATGTAAACAGCCTCAGGTGCTATACACACTTAAGTACGAGATTCGGCTGTAGGAGGCGACAACTATGGACCGACTGGAGCTATGGATTGACTGTATGTAAAATGAACTAACGAATCTTAAAAATTAATAACTCGTTCAAGTAAAAGTAGATCAAAAATACACTCACACTCATCAACAACATCTCTTGTATCCTTCTGCCTTAGTTTTATGGAACGTCGTTTGAACGAGCCATAAGCGGAGTGCGTTTGCTGTGTGTTGCGACGGTGCATACCTCCCTTACCGCGAGATCCTAACCGACCCTTCTTGTCGTCCACCGCTGGAGGAATGGCGTCTGCTAACTGTGAAAAAGTGATTATTTACAGAATACTCTTAACTTCAGATCAAATAAGTGTGGTTGCTTTAAAACTGTCCATTAAGTTGTTAGTGGTGGTTTGAGAAATGTCCCTTGAATTTTGCCTTTCTCCTTCCTCCTTTACCCTCTGGTCTTTTCCTAACTGCTACCATAGGATATAGAGGTGGTTAATAAAACGTATAGCGCCAAAATATAACAGACTATGTGTACATAGCGTATAGCGTTTGCTATAGCGGCTCAGACTTCGCGCTATATTATAACGCCTCAACCTACTCAACGAATAAAAGTCTAAACGCGCACAGTGGGGCCAGAACGAGATAGCAAGATAGCGTAGCGACTAGCAACAGCGCGTAAGGGAATGAAATATTATTATATTCTTTAGTGTACAGCGCGTTGCGAGATAACATTTACCGCGTATCATCAAGTCCGTTTAGCGTGTTTTTAAATAAAATTATAGCGTCTCCACGTTCAAACTGCGCCCGAGTTTTGTAACATCGCATTATAATGATAGCGTATAAAATAACAGACTATATGAATATATTTTATAGTTTATAACACGTCTACAGTTTATAGCGGATTTGAACATCACTAATAGGATATAGAACAAATTTTGTAGAATTCAGCATTTCACATTTGAATATACAAGGTGTAACATAAATAAGTGTACAACCGCTTAAGGGGTCACTGTACGCATCATTATGAACAACTTTATCTATGGGAACAAACCTGAAATAAAAAAAAACAGCTGTTCCCTACATTTTGACGAGTTATGCGAACATTAATGTAGGGAACAGCTGATTTTTTTTCAGGATTTCATGTTTGGTCCCATAGTAAAAGTTGTTCATAATGATGAGTACAGTGACCCCATAAGAGGTTGTACACTTATTTATGTTACATCTTGTATACAAGGTTAGTCGGAAAGTGGGTACTAATCCGAAAGGGTGTTAAAGAACCCGTAGTAATGAATAACTTCTATTCTACAACTTTCCCCAAAGGTTAATAGTTTAAGAGAAATAGCTGTTCAAAGATTGCATAAAAGAATCACTAAAATCTATCTATCCACAGCTATGATCACCTGTGTTTATATTTTGGGTCGTCATATTTGGTGTCACGGATTAGAAGCACCATTTTCAGATTTTTTAACTAAAACAAGGATGAAGAATTAAAAAAAAAACTACAATTAAAATCATTTTGAACAGAAACAAAAATTATCGAATTTTGAAATTTTAACACTTGCGGGCCACTTAAAAACTGATCACTGTTTTAAAAGTCATCATCGATACTTTAAGTGGCCCGCGTATTAGTACCCCCTTTCAGACCTTGTATAATAACAAATTGTACCTTGATTCAAGAATACTTACAGTAACATTACTTCCACCAGACACGTTCTCAGGTTCATGTAGAACAAATGATATTTTTCTTTCTGTCTCTGCTCCCGCTATTGATTGCAAGCTTTGCGCAGATGCCTGTGAATGGCCCATGCTCGATAGAGCCATACTCCATCGACGGTTAGCTTCCCTGTGATCCAAGTTATACACATTTCAACGCGTCAATGGACTTTCAAGTCCACGAACGAGTCAGGTAGCATTTACCAGCTATAATTACTTAATTAGCTTCTATTTCTCTTTGCTATACAATTGTTGTTTGAATTCTTACAGTTTGATCTCGCATGCCAATGTAGCAAAAGCGTTTGTACTTTTTTTCTAAATTCATCTAAACTATTTTATCATTTAATAAAACTATTGTATAAAATTTTGAAAGGGTGTATTTCACAAAACAATTTTAATATTCGTGTAAAATTTTAGATCAATTTTTATCGATAGCAATTTAGGTGTGTTATCTTACAACATTCCATGCATATTAATTGTGCGTATGCACATTATACCGTAAATTTGAATTTCTTTGTTATAAATAAGTACGTGGAGTTGAGATCGCCACAAATGTAGCCGCATGTAACAATTACAAGACAATTTAATTAATAAAAAAAATACATGATGTTAAAATATTTGCACAAAACATGAAGGTATTTTTAATAATATAACTTTACGTTAAATGCGACAACTATTGTAAATCTCGAGTGCCAAAATTGCCAATAAGTGAACATTATTCGCTATTAAAGTCACATCTGTCCAAGTGAAATTTGCACATAATACTTCCATTTTAAAAGTGTATGTTATTTAATATTATGTACATTCTACATACGCATGCACGCTTAGTGCCGTATGCAAGGAAACATGCATTATTTCTTTTGAAAACATACTCGACTGGCATTAATGTGTGTTGACTGCTAAGAGCCCTGTTAAAATAAAAGTATTGTCAAATATAATTATGCACTCTTCTTAATACATTTTAAATGAACGGAACATAATGAACTCACTTAGTCTTACACAAAATACGTCGTTTTTCCATCCATCTTCGCATAACATAATGACAAAAAAATAAAACGTTTTACACCAAGAAATTAATAAGCTACTTACCAAAAAATAATCTTCTAATAATATAAGACAAGGGATTTTGGTACCTGTAAACTCTGTCCCAAGGTCCTCTCTCCTTTAGCGAGGATCGGCAAGTTTTTGGTAGGTTCTGATAGGTTTCGCGCAGGAATGCCGTTATTTCAAACAGCAGTACACAAGCGATTATCCTTAAAGCTCGCGGACAATCAGCACCAACGGGTTTTCCGGGCAGGCGGATACTGGCTGTAAGAATGAAAACTACAAATCATGTAAAAGCAACAAAACCAAATTAAGAAGTTTAAGTTTTAATCCAGTAGAGTACATAACTACGGGAATACTGGCAACACAGACTATTATCAATGCATGTTAAAAAAAATATCAATTCAACACTTGAACTGTTGATTAGCCAATGTATTAATGTTCTATGAAGGCGCTTCTATCTCTTTGAAGATGATAGATTTTCTAAGATGTATTCTTAATTGAATTCAGATCATTTAAAAAGGCTTAACCTTCGTCAAGGAAATCCTCTTCTTCGTCTTGCTGCAGTAGTTCGCGCTGGCCATCTGGGTCATTCACTAAGTTGACCACTGTTTCAACGTGCTTTTTGTCTTCAATTAACATTTCTTCTAGTCTGTTGCCTATAGCCTAGTGCACAAATAGAATATACGGTAAGCCTTTATTCTACAATTCTCGATTTAGTTGATGAATCGTGTATAGTTGAATTTGTAAGTTTGGACGAAGTGCTATCTGATTCTTGAATGATAACAAAAATATTTGCCAATTCTTTCAGAACTCGCCAAAGGACGAGAAGTCAAATATGTTGGAACAATATAATTATTTAAATACTTATAACTTACCTCTGCCCACTGGTAAAACAGTTTGCCAGCCAAACGCTGTCTTTTCAGTTGAGGATTTAGAGATACTGAAAATAATAGTTCTTTAATAACTGACTAAACTTGAAATACAGCATATCAATATTTGTGTAATAAATCCTCACCAGCAGTTTTGGACGTATTCGATTTGAGCCAATAAGGCCATTGGCCCTTATTGCAGTTATGTACTAAGTGTGCACATTCCAGAAGTATCGCAGCTCTCCCGACTACTACTGTGTTTGGCTAGAAGAAAAGTTTAGTTACTTGTTTTGTTCGATTTTTATATCAAACTATTAACACATCCACACATGATAGTTTTTTTTTGTAAATATGCCACATGTTGTGGTTCCGCTCAAGAACAAAATAAATAATCTTCCTTTGCGTGGGACTTCCAAAATATCGCGTACTGTATTCGTTATTAATGCTTTTTCTTACCAAATCCAAGAGTGCGGCCATGAAAAGAGCGTCAGGGGTGCCTCCAGGCTGCGTGGCGTCTAACAAAAAGTTGAACCGAGCCAGTCCAGCGTACAGCGGCGCAGCGGCTACTAGGCGCCGACGCTTTAGTATCACCACCTCAGATTCACCGCCACCCGAACCGCCCTCTGCGGAGCCACGCCGCGACATATCTGTAATGTAGAATAGATTTTTAACCGACTTCAAAAAGGAGGAGGTTCTCAATTCGTCTGAATGTTTTTTTTTTGTATGTTTGTTACGCGATATCTCCGCCAATTATGAATGGATTTTGATGATTCTTTTTTTGTTTGGTAGTCCATACTTCAGAGGTGGTCCCATATACATTTTATTGAAATTGGTTCAGCACTTTTTTTAAAAAAAAACAAGAAAAACAAAAAAAATACACAAATCGTATGTAGACGACGTTCTAGTTGTAGTGCTGGTTCGAGAATTTGTACACTATTGTAATTGTAATTTGTGTCACTAAAAAGTAACTTTAAAAAAGTAAAAACCGACTTAAAAAAAAACTAAACGGAGTAAAATAATTATCATTTAATAAAACTACCAGTTTCAGAAGTCGGTGTTCTACGCTGAAACAAATTGAATGCACCGACTTCTGAAACGGGTAGTTTTATTAAATGATAATTATTTTACTCCGTTTAGTTTTTTTTTTTAAGTCGGTTTTTATCATAATTGTTGAAACAATTACAAAGAAAAAACTGATGGCACGTGCTTGGAAAATAATCATGTTGTGCGTTGGTTGAATAAAAAGTACAACACCTTTTTTAAAGACCCCGACCTACTTCGTGTTTACGCCTTCAAGTAACGTAATGCGCGAAAATTTACAGTCTATAGAAACGGAACGTAAAACCTTCAAAAGTGCTCTTAATAGCTATAATAGCCAACTGGCGTAAAAATACATAAGTGTAAGCTTAGTTGGAGATAAAAACATTTGTTTGACTTACAGCCGCCGCTGGTATCCTCTATACTGCCATCTCTCTTTTTTCCCATCTTTCTAAGACCGAATCGGTTAAGTCTGTCCTCTACCCGCTTTCGTGCCCTGAAACAAGTAATAATAAATTTTATTTATCACTTTGATCTTCTTTTACGATTATTTCCGTCTGGCGTCGACTATTCTGTAGTTTTGTTTTAACCAACTTTAATGGATATAACTTACCTGTTTAACGTATAGCCAACCCTGCGTTTAACATGCACGGGTCGTGACGTATGCGGCGGCGGCATACATGGCGGTCGAGCTAACGATATCATGCTGCCGGATATCGGCAGGGACTCGCCCGAACCTCCCCCGTTGCGGATCAGCGACTGAGAATGGTGCGGCTTTTGCCGGAACCAGTTTACTGTAAGAAAATGTCTCATGCTATGGTTACAGCTCACTTATCACCTCGATACTGTATCTCATGGCCTTGACTAGCTTTTCACTAAGCGACACGTTGGTGACATGGTGCTGATAAAAATAAGTTGCTTCATGGCTCTTTATACAAGGTTCGTCAGGAAGGAGGTACTAATTCGCGGGCCACTTAAACTATCACTGATGACTGTCTTAAAGCAAGTGTTAAAGTTTCAAAATTCAATAATTTTTAATTCTATGAAAAAATATTTAAATTTTTTCAAAAATTCTTCTTCCCTACTTTAGTTACAAATTCAGAAAATGGTGCTTCTAATTCATGACCCTAGATATGACCTAAAATGTAAACAGCTAATCATAACTAGGGATAGATAGATTTTAGCGTTTTTTTTTGAGATCTTTGATCACCTTAAACTATTGACTTTTGGAAAAAGTTGTAGAACAAAAGTTATTCATCATTATTATGGGTACTTTAACACCCTTTCGGATTAGTACCCCCTTTCCGACTAACCTTGTATAAAGAGACCGAAACGACACTACCAGTTGAGGCGATTTTAAGTTTCCGAAGTTATATGCTTGAACCTTAACGTTCAAAAGTACAAAGTTGCTACTTGATCATGCTTTGCTAGAAAAAATACAATATTCTGCGTCATAATGAACTATCCAAATAAATCCACTAGTCTAATCCAGATTTAGACCCACCTCACGGACCAGTTAATAACGGTAGAGGTAATATGGAAATAAGTCAAACATCTAATCGTGGCAGGTGACTTATTTGTAGAAAATATACACGATTCATTCTTGGAAACTTAAACTCGAAGACACAACGGCTGATACAATTAGTACTATATACATACGCTTTCTCAATCGCAGATCAGCACAATAATGTTTTATTTTACCAATGCCGCTGATGTGGAACTTGGAGGGAATGGACTTGGAATGCGAGATCTTGTGATGAGGCGTGATATCTGCGGAGGATGCGGATGGAATCGTGCGCTCGGACTGACGCGGTGTCAGCTGGTACCGGCGTGTGCGGACTGATAGCGGTGACTGGCTCGCTGACTCTTCACCACCCTCCGTTTCTAAGAGGCTCTGCGAAATATAAAAGTAACGGTACAAGGTCGGAATTGTTACCAATTTGCCTTTTATAGACAAATAACTCCCCAAAATGGATTACACTTCATGCAAGCCACGCGAATTGGTGATAAGACAGACAACTGCATCTATCTCTTATCCCTATTTGTCACCAGTTATTTGTATTTGGACTGAAAAGGGAAATGCCTTCTGCGCCTCAGATAATTTAGCAACAACGTGCACTAGTGCAGATGAGTTCTATATTTGAATAACTTGGCTTATTGTGCGCTACCCCTTCTACAAACCAGTTATATTATAGATATTGAACTTATGTATAAAAATCTAATAGGTGTTTTTAAAACGAGTTATATAATTTTTATGTTGGCTGGCTTACATGAGCCCCGGTAGATGAGGTGCTTCTCTTTTTAAAGGTAAACTTCTTGTGTGATCGCTCATCGGGTGCGCAACCGGAGTCAGCACCTGTGTCAGAGCCACGCTCCTCTTCGCTTTGACGAGGAATGTGTCTGGAATTATATGTAAGAGTGCCGAATGAAGGGCAGGCGATATGGTAAAGTTGAAAGCGGGTAAGACATCCTTACGATTGGCACAGAGCAGAAAAGTGTGGCACTAAAGGGAGGAAGCCTTACCAAATAGTGGGCGATAAGAGAATGATGAGAATGGCTAAAAAAGACTAGGACTGCAACTACACCAACTTTGGCCCTCATTATTAAGGAAGAAAAAAAAAGAAATTGTACCCATTCAAAAAAATATATACAAACCTGATAACTCTAGTAGTCTGCATGTTAGATTCTTTCTGTTGGCTGTCAGGTCTTTCAGCGGTGTCTAGCAGAGCACTAAATGCCACCACTCTAAATTCCCCGCCGTGGGCTTCTCTTACGTAACTCAGAAGAAGACGTACTTCCATGTATAGGGTCTAAATAAAAAGTATTACTTGATCAGCTCAGCAATGTACCTTACGTATTTCGGATTTAGTCAAGATTGTACAAAGACCAGTTATACAACCTGGTATTCGAAAAAAAAACATTCAGGGTCAGACGGAATCGAGACTGCGTTTAAGTACTCACGTACCATATCGGGAGGAAGACTTTAAACTTTCCATACGATTTCCTTTCAGTAAAACGGGACGCGTTAAATAGAGAACAAGAAATTATTTACATTTTTAGCAATACAATACTTACAGAATTATCCAGCATCTTCAGTTCCTTGTGCATTAAAGCGAACCTAGTGACAAGTACTCTGAACGTGGTTTCAATGATGAAAGTCTCTATAGCCCGGTTGGCATTCGAGCCCTGACCGGCGCCGAAGTTAGTAGCGTAACCTGACTGCAAATTACTTATATCTGGAGACTTGGTGAAGCTGCGTTTTTGTTGATCTGAAATAATTTCATAGATTTACTTTGAATTTTAATGGATTTAATTTTGGATTATTTTAGACCTAAGGCTATATTTTATCGTCGTGGATATGCTAGGGAAACCATAGCTCACTTTCAAGCACCACGATGGCGACGAGACGGTGGGACACTATCATGCCCTGCGGATGTCATTCCTTGTAAATAATAGATAGCAATGGTAGTGGAAATACAGCGACACCTTTATTAATCGCTAGTTACAGTCGCTATGCTAGGAAGTCTACTTTTAAGACTTTAGAATTCTTCATTATGTAACATGTGAATCCATATAATGTACTTACTCATAGGAGAAACTAAAGTTGAAGGCTCGGCACAAAAGCCAACAGCCGCATGCAAGTTATCCAACACCTCTCGTATCGGTGAATATTTGGTCATTTCCTTCAAACGTGTGGTGAATTTAGGTATCGAGGCTGAACGCAGTTGGCGGAGGGAGTTCCGGGCTTGGACACGCAGACATTCTGCTTGAGGACCGCGGAGAGCCGTAGTGCAGCCGTGCGAACAGCCTAATTGACGAAGCAACCTACGTAAAAAAAAACATAGTTTTTTCATAAACATAGTCGTTTAAACTACATTGCACTGGAAAACGTTATTATTCGCATCTGTTTAGACAGGAAGCTAGCATCGACATATTTGGTAAAGGGCTGATGAGAAAGTTGTAAATATATGTTTAGTCAAAACGGTCAATGGTGCAGATTCTCTTGTTCACCAACTAAACTAAAATTAGAGAATTGCTATCTTTTACTAACAGATAGCGCGAGAAAAGGACGGTGATAGACAACAACTAAGTTAGAGATGTCAAATTGGTTTACGCCTTGAATTTCACCGTGTTTTAGTCGACACGTTTTAAATGTCGTCTAAATTTGTATGGAACTTTATAGTTCAACTAAATTTGACAGCTCATATTTACGTATGTCTCTTTCTTATTTTATTGGGGTGAAAAAGATGGCAATAGCCTAAATTAAGTTTAGTTTGTCCATATCAGAATCGGCACCAATAATGAACTAATTTAAACTGCTGGATGGAGAGAAAACAGTTATAACACAACTTGAAAGACGTTGTAATTTTTATAATGTATTAACTTACCTAAGTATAACATGCATAATCATGTAATAAGGGCAATCTAAGTTGTCTTCCTCTCTAGTTTTGTCCTTTGTGCTGTCACCACCTTCCAAGTTTGTTGACTCTTGGCTTTGCGCGCATGGGATGCCAGAATCTCGTTCCTGTTTATAATTATTGCGTTTGAATCATTTGAAATACTAATAAAAGTGGTTTTAGGAATAATCTATTTTATTTAGATGCCATTCCAAATTAATCGGGTTGATAGAGTGAGATAATGCTATATGACAGGTAAGCGCTAGAAAGAGAGCAAGCATCATGTGGTCGACATAAACTTACTTTGCTTTCCTTATCCTTATTGAAATCGGCTAGAGGATCTACATTGCCAGGTTGGGGCTCTTCATTCTTGCTATTTTGCCAATTTTTGTGGACACCCATTTCCATAAGCGTGTCAACTAAGTTCAGCATTACTTCCATAACTCGAAGGGTTATGTAGAAACTGTCCATCGTTGATACCGAATATACTGCCTGTAATTTTATTATGAATTAGTTGGTATTTAATAACTTGGTAACATTTACAGACTAGTTCAAAGTCAAAGCATTTGTTTCAATTAGACCATTTACAGGCACTTTTGAATGGTCGAGAAAAAAAATGAATTTACTGCCGTATTCCAAAGTGTAGATTCCTATATAGAAGAACGGGCAATAAACTGCATGGCTATTTTCGTACTTATTTCGAATACTGCCAACATGTAGCCAATTCTGGGAACATTACGTTTGATTTTACTTGGCGTTAAAGGAAAGGTAAAGCTGAGGTCATTCAGGGAAAAAAAACTACCAAGATTTTTCACTATAGGTAATTAAATAGACAATGCAAGACTTTTTAAAACCTTACCTTGAGGACTACTTGGAAATCAATATCACCATCCTTCGTGATATAGTGCAAGGAACCAGGAGCCTCCTGTATTTCTTCGACTACATACGTAATGTTGGAGTCAGTCTGTGACCGCGTTAGACTTGGCTTGCGTTCTGGCGTCGGTATGTGTTGGGAACCTTGCATGCTAACAGAGTCTATTTGAGACTCCAATGAACCCTGTAAACAAAAAATCTTTCTAACAAAAGTTTCTTATTTGCGAGTTAAAGTTTGGGTTCATCAACTGCCTTTTAGGGGTAACTCTTGGTTACTTCCAAAAACGAAAGTATTAATTGCCACAGTAATCCTCACGCTGGTCAAGGGTTGGTGGCAGCAGAGCCAGTCCGCAAACCGAACGGTAACGCGACTGTACGACATCTGCTTGGGATTGGTAAGTTTATTGGCGATTTGGAAATCTGTCCATCGATTGAGCCTTGTTTATCAAAGGCAAGTAACATCGCGGCGGGGTAATAAGGATGCGGTCTTGGGAAGCTTAGCCCTTTACAACCAAATAAGGACTATCAGGGTACAATGTTATTAAAACTAAACATTTTACCTGTCTAGTCTTCGTCAAATAATCTGGTGATGGTGTAGGTGTATGTTCAGTGACGGTTATTATGGGATTCTTCTTCTTTTGAGCATTTGTGGGCACGGTATTTGAAGGGCCTTGCGTTCGTTCTGTCCTCATCTCATCAATGTACCTGCAATAACAATCTTTATACTAAAAGGGTTCCATATGGTACTTTTGACATACTTACCTCTTGTGACAGAACCGAATTAAGTGTTTTTATAAGTTACACATTTTAAACAATATATCGATTTATTTATTATTGTTAAACGTAATCTAAATGATTTATATTTCATTATATTCTTTAACCACATCATACCTGTGTTTTATCGTGTATTATGTTCATGCTAAATATTTAGATTTACATTTTTTAAATATACATGTCATGCTTAAATATAGTTTACGCTGATGACATTTTCAAGAAAAATCTCTAAAAACTTGCAATTGAACACTATCCTCATCGTGAAGCATTAAAGTTCAAAATTGTATACTATTATTGTTAATTATTACTGTTGGTAATTAAAGTGATGTCTGCATGGATAGTGCGCATTATCGCATCCAATGAAGCCTCAAACTAAATGAACGATTTTAATAAATTACTACTCAGTATTGCGATTGTTTTATCTAACTACGTAATCTTACTATTATGTTCTACTGCATCAATTTGTTATTATGAATTGTGTATCGGATATCTAACGAGCATTGTGCGTGCATACAACTACTTTGATGTTCTGTATAATTGTGACTTGCGACAATGTGTGTCTGTGTTGTTATTTAAATCAAAGTAATTGTTCGATGTGCTGAAACAAGCTTACTTTATGTAGCGATACTATAAGGCCTCATATCGGGAGTGCTTTTAAAAGTGTGAAGCAAACCTCTACGCCTAGTATATATATAGTCATACTAGTATGTGTATTACGAATCCGCCGAGCAAGACTAGCGTCTAAGATACGAAGCCTCTAATTTCTTGTTAATTTGCTCACTTACCCATTAGATGTTAGCTCATCAATCAAACAGCTAGCGACCGAATCGTTCATCCATCATAACATTAGTGTACGGGTACAAGCGTCAACAAGATGGGAGAAAGAGAATAAATATAATTTTTAAATAGAATTTTCACCTAGAATTTTGTGTTGAAATAAATAAACATGCTGTGCCTTGATAATGGAAGATTATGAAAATATTGTGATAGAATGAAGTTAGTTGAATAGAGTGAATATTAATAAAAATCATATTCTTACTGCTGCTTTAGTATTTGCTTAGCGATTTACTTCAGCTTGTATCATCTTTGGAACAGATGTCGGAGAGGGAGAAGAGAACTATACGAAATTATTAATTTATAGCATATAATGTAAACATTATTCATTATGAATCGGTAAGTTTCGTCGGTATTATTTAGTTTTATTTCTCCCCCTCCGTTTAAATCTAGTTAATTAATAAAACTTATGTTCGTTCTACTTCTATTAATAAATACCTAAATTATCTATAATAATCTGTAAGAAATGTAATTACTGCATATATTTCAAGTAGGTACAAAAATATTCTACGCCTTTTCAATGTATCATACTTAAGAATGGATTAATAATTACCATAGCTATAAAAGATAAATGGATAATGCCATGAGAAAGAAAAAATATGAAAAATAAAATCATTGATATGTAATATTTACCTTAGGCTGGGCATACTTTTCCCTTTAATAAGATTGCAGTGGAAGAGATCACCAGTCAGTCGTGGAGCCAAGGGTGGAAAGTTGCTCGACAACGCCGAATTGGGACGGTCATCCGTGTTGTCCAAACTTCTGTGGTATTCCTGCAACAGTATTTAAATTAACGATTTATATTCGGCAAAGGTATACAAAAAAGCGAGAAATATAGCTACAGATATCATCCTAACTGCAGTGTGAAAGGAGAATTTGTGGTCATCGTGTCCAATCTTCTCGAGCGCTTTTTCTGATTTCGATAACAGCTTTGTTTCGACAAACGCCTTGAGGTCGGCCATTTTCATTTTGCGTTTGATCTTCTCACTAGATCTCCGTGACATTAAGTTTTCGTCTTCTACTTTGGTTGGTGACGTGAAAGGCATTTCTGTTATTGGCGACATATCTTTAACTTCGGGAACTTCGATAAAGTTCTTTAGTGAATCACGATCTTTTATATCTGGGCTCTGGTATACAGAGACTTCAATTTTCGGTATAGGCAAGGAGTTGCTCCTTTTTCTTGGTTGTGTTTGTTTGGACATATCATCGCATATATCTCTTAACCTGAAATTTAAAAATGTTTAATAGACAGTATAAAAATTTTGAGGATGCTGCATGTAGGTATTTAAAATAAAGACAGGGAACGCGATATAATTTGTAAAGTTGTTTCGTTCATTTCTGAAACTATTATAATGAACGGTGTTACGTTTATATTATTTGTATTGTTTACCAAAGAGAATAGTTATACCTATTATATAAGTAGTGTAGAGCCCAGTAGACGCCTTCTTCTTGCCATTGTGACGTAAATAAACACCTCAACGTAGCAACATCTAGAAAAGTCGCAGCAGACACCTGTAAACATGTAATTAATAATGGCCTCAGTATCTATGTTACGGGGTAATAGGCGAAGTGTGGTTACACCTAGGTTTACCCGGGTAGAACTAGGTGCAACCAGTAGCAGTTGGTTAGAACTAAGTGTACCTAGGTTAAGTCGACGATGCCCGGACGGAGACGGAGCAGGGTTTAAAGTAACCTAACACGAAGGGGATGATGGGGGCTTCGTTCCCTCGCTTCACTCGCTCACTCTAGCCCCCGCCATCCCCTTCGAACCTAACCTATCCGTGTCGGGGTTCCCCTGACCACCGGTGTGCGGCTGCACCTAGTTCTACCCGCTATGATGAAGGGTAAACCTAGTTCTAACCGAAGATAAATAGGATACATCTAAGTTTAACCGCATGTGGCCGGTTGCACCTAGTTTTACCCGGGTAAACCTAAGTGTAACCACACTTCGGCTATTACCCGTAACATCTATAGAAATCAAAGCTTTTTAAAGACAAATTTCAACATCTAACTAATTTGACAATAGTCCTTTTACCTACATACGAATGGATCAATTAATGTTAATCATGGACCATTGTGTAGTTTACGAGTGCCATTTAGTTCGTGTCAATGAGTCATTATATAAGTACTTACATTTCCTTGTTTCGCGGTAGGTGGTTTTTCTGTAGATGTGGGAGTACCCTTGGTTGGCCCGCCTCCACCACCACTGTCTGACAGAGACTCTTTGTCGGATGAACTGCAAATGAGTTTTACTTATTGTATAACATCGACACACCTGTGTTCCTGGGCTATGGCTTTGGTTGAGATAAATTGTAGTATGTAGGACTTAAATACAGTAGTTAACGAAATGCACCTATTCAAGTCCTACACAGTAAGGGGTAAGTCTATTCTCATTTACAGGAAACAATTCGAAGCTTCGGGATAATTCAACTAAGCAAATTCCTTACCGAAAAACGCTGTAAGCTTTGCCTGATTTCGTAGTTATGCATTATGTTTGTTTAATATATTTATTTCACATACTATTCATGTTGTGTATATTTACCTCATTTTAGTGATTGGCGGCAAAGGTTTGATGCCTGGCAGTGCTTGCTTCGCGGCGTCACCTTTACGAGGTTGAAATATACTAGGATCGGCTGCATAAACTGTGTAGGCCTCCTTAACAGCACCTCCGAAGTTTTGTTCCGAAGGAAGACGGTAAATAAACTGAAAAGAAAGATGCCTCAAAGTTTTAGGTATTATATGAGGTTTCACTAGTATTTCAGAATAAACTTATTGTCTTTCCAATCCTCTGATTCAGAACGATTTGATAAGTCGGTTGTCGAATTGTTCGGTTCGCTATCTCCTTTTCTCTCGTTACGAGCATCATAGATGAAACCGAATCGCTCGACAACAGCTTATCAATAAGATTCTGAATCGGGGGCTGATCGGTAGGTATAACAATGTTTGATCATCTAATGCCTGCTAGTGGGGGAAACATTTTATCAGTTGTCAAACTTTTTGGGCATCTAGGGTAGTAAATTTTTATGTATGCCATCACCATCGTGCCGATTGTTTTAATTACAAAGATAAATGCTTAATAGCCAGAAGCAACATGACAAAAGCCTTTTACGAAAATCTGCCTTATCTTACCACATGTTCTTCCTCGGTACTTGAGCTCTCTTCAGGTATAGTTTCAGGGAATATGGTGTCTTTGGGTGACGACAGCCACGGCTCCTCTTCAGTGCTGGCCTGTTTGGAGGTCACTTCGGACTGGGACATCGACACGTTCTGGCTCGGTGGACTTCCATTGACATTACCTCCTCCTTCTTCTTTGGATAGCTTTCCTGTAAGGTGAAAAGTTATTACTTATAAACTATGTCAGATTCTGAACATTATAATTAAGATATATTAATTAAATATTATGAAAACCAAGCTTAATATAGGTATAAAAAGGTTATACACATACGGCCAAGGTTGCTAAATACATAATAAAAATTAGAAATTGGTTAAAGTGGTAAATAAACAAACTCCAGCGGGGTCAGTCCAGGGATGCAATTGCAAGAAATATTGTTAAGGAAAAGTACCATAAATATCGTCGTTAGTAATAAAATTACTAAAGAGTGAAAATATGATAGGTTTCTCTACATACGTCCCATAAACACGTCGCCTGGTTGATGTCTCTTGGAATACTTGCCACCTAGAGGCTTGGGCTTTGGCTTGACGAGTGTGGTGAAACATGGCGCTTCTGGATGCCTGAACTCCCACATAGCTTGCCACATCTTTAGGCCATTTTCTAACCGATAGTTGTTTGTGAAGTCAGATTCTTTCAGGTGATGAGACAGAGGAGCGAACAGGAACACAAAGAGCTGAAACATTATTGATACTTAATTATCTGATTAACAAATAGTAGACATTTGAAATTGAAAAAGATATGTCATATTTTTATAGGAGTAGACTAGACTAGACAAAAATAAATGGCAGTATAAAAAATCCCAAACTTATATATCATTTGTACCTAATCATTTACTCTTAAATCTAGTATAGATATCTAGATAACACTTTTTGTATTTACCGTCAAAGCAGGTATTGAGAACAGGTAATGAAATGGATTTGAGTAGAAGATGCTATTCTCATAGTCGCTTTCAATACATTCATCGGATGCATCAAGTAGGATCCAATGTAATGTGTACAGCAGCTTTGTTTCCACATTGCCCAGGGATTGCATGTTGTCTTTTACCCTAAACAAAAATAGTTGGGTAAAATTATATTCTATGTAGGATGTCCACTTTCAGCACAATGTAATTTTCCACAGGATGATGTGAATGCATATTAATAAAACACGCTTCGTTTTACTTATTAAGTTAGTACTAGTATAGATAGTAAAAAAAATAATTAAGAAATATTTAAAATTAATAAAGATTGTGATGTATTAATGGAATTAATCTTCGAATGGAATGAATCTTCGAATGGAATGAATAGAATATCATTACCGACAGGACTATTGTTGCCAATAAGCCTGAAAATGGTGATAGATAGATCAGAGCATCTCACAATGATTGTTGATATCACTGTTCTGTACGACGAAAACCTTGTGAAACCCGAGAAAAATAAAGAAACTAAAAATCAAGACTTGGCACATGAGGTTGTCACCATATGGGATCTTGATTCAGCAGTCACTGTGCCGATAGTAGTTACAGCTAATGGTTTAATAGCCAAGAGCTTCAACCAACATCTAAAGAGGCTCTCGTTGGGCGGCTGTGTCAAGGGCCTGATACAGAAAGTAGTATTGTTAGGAAGTTCTCAGAGGCCCTAACTACCGGTAGCTTGAACCCTGTTCCCAATGTCAGTGGGAAACTATATTTTTAAAAGTTTGATTTTAGTAGAAATATTTAAAAATATAATTTTATAAGTATTTAAAATGGAATGAATATCCAAAATTAATTCATTACCTGTTGTGTAACAAAGCTGCTAACGCATGCATCACATGAGGTAATGATGCTTGTATGAGCCGCCATCGTGGAATGGACTCAATAGCCTCTGCTAGGCTGATGGAGAGGCCAAACCGGAGATTTTGTACCAGCACTTTTTCAAATGACTGTAATAAACGGTTAAGGTATGAAATAAAAGGTATGTGTAAAGAGGCATATATTTGCTGTAAAGAAATAAATAAAAATTATGTCATGTAGAATGGGTTATAATATTTAATATATAATGTATAACTCCATAATTTTAATATTTACCTGATCAATTTGCCTCAATAATCGTGGAATATCTGTTTGATTCAAGCTTGGTTACGACTACTATTCAAGCAGAAAAATCGAATATGTAGTTATTTCACGGGAAAAAGGGACCCATTGCTTAAAATAAAACTGTCTTAAAAATATTATTTTCCATGAATTAAGAGTATTTTATAATGAGAGAAATATCTTACCTTACACGCTTCTTTAACTTCCTAGGAGGTGTATGGAAAAAAAATTTGTTACAATATATTAAAATAATGATAAAAGTTTTGAAGCGAACATGTATTACCTTCAAAGATCAAAATGTAAACAATAAACATGTCAATGTCAAATAACTAAACTGTAATTTTTTTTTGAAGTTTGCAATGTTGCCATTGTCTGAAAAATAAATCGAATGGAAAAAAAAAACATCAAGCTATTATTTTTCTTTAATAAAAAGATAACTAAAGCTGTAATGCTGCTTGCTCATAATGATAGATTGCACAAAGCCAATAAAACGTACTGAAAGAAAGAGCATTAAGACAAGTATGTTTTGAAATATTTATTGGACCCCTTGTGACCTACTTTTCTAGTTCCTAGAATTGTTTATATGGGTTTTACTAATACACATTACTGCTTGTAGTACCTAAACAGTCGTTACGGGTCACAGAGCAACACGGTCGACTGAGTAGTCGACCACATGGCATTAAATAAGTTACGGGTAGTCTGAAGCCTGAAAGTCTGACAATGGTCTAACTTAAGGCCGTCGGTACCTATTGCCCAATAACTGGGTTGCGGGTGTTTCGTGGCAGTCGTGCTGTAGGTATAACAGCATACTGATATTCAATTCAGCCGCACCTGGTTAGACTAGGAGTGACCCAATATAATTAGAAAATACTAGGAGTAAGAAGTAAACAAAGTATAAATAAGTATTATTAGTTGAACAAGAACGTCCGATAAGAACAACCGTACAAAAATAATTAATTCGAAAAGAAAACTAAGCAGATAACGGAAACAGACAGTAAGCAATACAATAATGATAGGTAGGTACATAATAAAGGAAATTATAGGGAAAATAAATCTTTAAGCACATTAATGTGATTACTTACATGGTGTCCAGGAGCACGTTGGCAGAACTGCGTGTTATCAACAAATAAGTGACACTTTACATTCAACAACAAAACTACGAACACACAAAATCCAACAACATTACAAAAAGATTTCCCGTACCGGGAATCGAACCCGAGCCTCCTGGGTGAAAGCCAGGTATCCTAGCCACTAGACCATACGGGAGATACTTGTCATGGCCCTATACTCAATACACAATGTGCAAAATACGTTTTGTGACCTCATAGTCATACAAAATAGGTTTCAGTACCTGAATTTAGGTAGGTATTACATTAGCTTAACACATGTAGAGTGGAGGTCATGATGAATCCGGCATAGAGATGCCACACATATTCCATGGGTACTTACAATAAGAACATAAATAAAGGTTTCCCTTGTGTCGACTAGTGCGTGATTGACTTACTGATGTTAACTTTTAATAAAGCCACGTGAGTTTTCCTAAAATGCAACTGTTTTTCGGAAACACGAATGTACTTATACTTCTTCGAAGTTAACATAAAAATCAGCCAGTGTTCAGCGTATGTACACATTTTGCAAACATTTAGATGTAGGCGCCTCAACGTCTATCTTGAAGATTTACTTACCATGCAGGCGGCATCGTGGAGTTTTCCTAGGCGCGGTCTCACAAACGGGGTGGTTTGTCTCCACAGGAATATCTGGACTGGAATCGGCACAGCCTCCTCGGAATTTGGGTCTTCTTCAGTCATGTCTTTTGCTTTTATACCAAAGAAGGATTCCTGATTAATAGGTAAATTGAATGATTTGGCTAGATTTAGATAGCATGAGCATTGAGTTTTTGACGCTCTGTTTGAAATTTATTGTATGCGATAGGTTTATTTTGAACGTAATGTTTGATGAATAGATAAATTAATTAAGCACACGTGAAATTTTAATGAAGAAAGGTTTTTTCAGTACTTTTTTCTTCAGTTAGTCCGCCAACCCGCACTAGGCCAGCGTGGTGTGGTGGACACAAGCTTAATTGATCGCTTCTCATTCCGAGAAGAGATCTGTGACCGGCAGTGGCCAGTAATAGACTGATTATAATTATTAATTACATAGTACTTAGGTGGCTAAATAATTGAAATGAAAACATGATAAGTATTTAGAACCAGAAAACAACATGAAAGGAATAATTAATTTAGATAATATCTATTGGGTACCTACCTTCGTTAATGAACTTAAAAGGTGTTACATAATTAAAGTAAGTGACACCACGACATTATAGCTTGCAAACATATCTCACTTGAAGTAATTAACACATTGTTCGTAACCCATGGAAGCACTTAGAAGAAACACTGTTTACATCCTATGGCGACACTATGGGAAAGTAAGGGAGGAAGCGAGGACCTCTTCGAAGGGAAGCGAGACTGGGAATGAGGTTCCGCGCAATTGTGACGAGACAGACGCGTAGGGTTGTCGTAGCTAAGTTTTTCTTAATTTATTCACGCCATGTTCACTAGGAACATGCACACTTACTACTAGTAGGTATTTTTTTAATTACATGCTGCATGGTGTGCAAAACTTGCATAGAAAATCTTGATTTTGGACTGGAACTATGATTCTATCTGTAAAGGTACCCAGATTTTGATAACATTATGAATATTTTACTCTTATATTCCTTTCCGCGGGAATATCTCATTATATTGCTGATGAATATTATGTATGAAATCTAATAGCGCCTCGGCAACAACCCTGGAAAATTTTCAGCATTGATCTGTGCGCGCGGGTCGAGAGACGGAGAGGCAGCCTCCGGTTGCTATAGAAACGGCAACATGGCGGCTCCCTGAGCAGCTGAATATGTAGGCCAGACTTTCATGCAGCAATGATTGCATTAATAATAGTTACTTAGTTGAGATTTTAAAAAGGTCGGCATTTAAAACTGTCTTCTATATTTCATTCATGAGTATGCATAATTTTTTAAATAAACCTGTACCTATGTAGTATGCGAAATTGTACCTATTATGATATTTTTGGCAAGTGCTTTACCTGAGGGCAAAGATATGAAAGATGAAGTGGACATAATAACAAACACGTCATCATGATCATGTTTTATAAACAAATGTGTTTTCAAAAGCTTTCCCTATCAACCCTCGTCCATGTAATTTATTTGATGTCCCCAAATAAAATGGTAAACATAAAGACATTGAATTAACAAGATTGGCATAGATATCAATGTTCACTTTGCGGCAGGCAATTTACTTTATAAATAGAGACGGTCAGGGAGCGCCGGCACTAAACAGTACCCATTTTGTAGATTGTTTCCGTTAGTTGTGTCCACATACATTGTCATTGTTTTATGCAGGCTTCGGATTTTCAGGCTAATTGGATATCTATTGATATGTATTTGTTTTTAAAGAATAAATTCAGAACAGTTTTTTATGTTTTGTTCCAGTCTTTTTCCAAAGTATGTTGGGTTTCTCTGGGCTAAGTCTAACTGGATCTGTAACTGTATGAATTTTACACTGAGCGCTTGCTTCCTGACTACCGAAACCCAATGATGCTGGAATTTCCATTCAGCCAGCTTTATTACGTAAATCCAAAGGCACAGAGGGGTCTCGAAGTGTTAAAAACAGTCTCTCATTCGACACATGATCGCAGAAACGACGCTTGACACAGATCGATCTCTCTACGCGTAGCTATCAAGCCACAAGCACCCTTCACTTTTCTGGGTCTCTAAGTGCATCAATCTGGAACACCTCAAGTTAACGCCGCGTTTTCTGTCTCGTCCTATTGCGATGCTTGTGCCGCAATCTGTTTCAGGGACATGTCGCGATATAGCAACATTTTACTCGGGAAGTTAGGATACATAACGTGCAACATGACACTTTTATCTTGCACGTGACAATCTCTGCAACATGTGCTGAAACACTTTTTGTTGCGATAAGTACCTTGTACTGAGACAAATGCGTCCGAAGTGGACGTTATCTTGGACCTCTCTGATTTGTTAATGTTACTAGAGCTGCATAGGAGATTGGCTAACGTACAGCTATACCGTTAATTATTACAACGACATAGTTCGGACGTTATGAGTGATTCATTTTGTCAACAACGATTATAATCATTGGTGTCGTGGCTTGTTACTCATATAATTAAACTACTGTCAACTTTAATCACTCATGTAGTTTGTCTATGTAGGCAAATATTTTTAATTGCTACACGTGTTTTACCTTTTTCTTCAATGAAAACATTGTTTATCAGATTAGGTAAACCAGCGTAAAAGAAAAATGCATTGATGCGTTGCATTTTAGCTTTGCATTGATGCATGTTGATTAATCAACTCCGCCTATGTCAGTCTACTGCTCAATTTAGGTCTCTTTAAAGTTGTGCCACAACCAAAGCACTTAGTCTTCCACCAATAGCATTCAATCAAACAAAATGGCCTTCTTGAAAAAATTCCATACTAAGTATTGTATACAATTAGCTTAATAATAAAAGAGTTCAAAACGTACAGAATCAACGTTACATTACGACTCTGTTTATTTCCGCCCACATTCGGTGTAGGAAGTTAAAATAATATCGAAGACATCACCTACCTTACGTCATTGTAATGAATCACACACTATCTTTATCTTTTCCTTACGACTTTTTCCGCGAAATGCATGGAGATGGTATCTGATTTAAACATTCCATTGTATTGTAATCAATTAAATGATTATCGTTATTTTATGATAAATAACCGCAAGCAAAATCAAAATTTCGACTTTTAGTGTTTTGTTATTTTGCTATGCTTTGAGGGACCGTAAATAACATCTCTCTCATTTAGGTGAGCAAAGAAGATATTAAAGTGTCCTGTTACTTACTATGTTGTATTATTAGTCTTTTATAAAAGTCCTAAGGGCGCCGATACATGGGCAGCTCGAGGATTTAATCGATTGAATAACGTATACGCGCTCGAGCACTCAATTACAACGGCTCTAGCGATCGTTTCCACCCACTCTAGTTGACGCTTTCAACTCCTCAAGCAGTCTGTTTCAACTGCTCCAGTAACTGGCACAACCTTAAGATGCAATTTTGTCCGCAATTGTCTGCCTTCGCGATGGGCGAAGGGAATAACTGCGCCAGCCGGGCTAACATACGCAGCGCGAAATGATTTTGTAAATGCATTATCTAGTGCCGAGATGAGGTAGGCCATACATTACCACGCCTCGACATGAGATAATACGATGACAATATTATCTCGCGCTGCGCATGTTAGGGCGGCCATACCTACTCGGGCTGCTGGAGCAGTTAGCCAGTGATCAAAATACACGGACCGCTCGTGCAGTCATAGTCAATAGCTTGAAGCTGCCACTGATAGCTGCTACAGCAGTTGGTTTCAACTGCTAGATCAGTCACAATTTAATCAGTAGCAACATGGATTTTGAGGAAGAAGCACTACTACTGCTACTTTTTCTCAGGCGATAAAGACGGCGGCGTAGAAATAGAAAATTACGTAATCATCATGGAGAATTTCATCACTCGTTTTTGGAACTTAGATGTGATGAAGAAAGGTCTTCAATTATTTTAGAATGTCCATATCTTCGTTTGATGAATTGTATAATTGTATACTTAAGGAAAAAATTAACTGCGCGAGAGCAGTCGACAGTTCGAGAAGTCAGTGTTTGCCTGGCAACTGCTTGACCGCACGATGAAATTTCGCTGAGCAGTCGCTACTGCTCGAGCGGTTGCATGTATGTTTGTAAATAGAAGACTGTAGTTCACTATGCAGACGCAGCTTGAAGCAGTCGATCCTGACTGCTTCAATTCAAGCTGCCCGTGTATGGCCGGCCTTAGGCTAGCAGAGCAGTCGACAGCAGCTCGAGAAGTCTAGAGCTGTCAGTGTATGTTCTGCAATGCAACTGCTAGACCGCACGATGGAATTTTGCAGGGCTGGAGACCGCTCGGTGCGGTCGTGGCTGCTCGAACGGTATTGGGTGTGTCAATAAATAGAAGATTGTAGTTCGCAATGCAACTTAAAGCGTTCAGTGAAGACTGCTTCAAGCTGCCCGTGTGTAGCCGCCCTAACTAAAAACCTATAGGTATTTTTATAGTAAACTAAGCAATGATGTCACGGAACTTCCTTGAAACCATATCGTCTTAACCCTATAGAATTTCACAATTATACGCACAGCTGCGACACACCTATTTTCCCTTTATAGGACAACTCGTTAGTATGTCGTGTACAAGATTGGTTACAGATAAACCATCTTTTTGTAAAATTTATACCATATTGCTGGTTCATAACAGATTATTTTACGATACAATCACGAAACTTCGACAAAAATAGAACGAGGTTGAAGATTTGGAATATATGCAACGTACTATAGTCTATTGGCTGGGCGTTACAGAAATAGCGACGTTGTGTTTTGAATGGAAAATGCTTTTTGCGTATTTGAGAAACTTTATTATAGGATACAATAATAATTTTAAGAAGAAAAATATTGAAGAGAAATATTCTAGTGGATCAATTAACGAAAGTAGTCTCATAAACTATCCAGAGATTTTGGATTGGGATCGGTTATTAATATCGGCCGTTAAGTAGGTATTTTGTCAAAGCCACGGTGTCCTCATGGTAGCATTCAATATTAAACAAGATGCGGCATGATTTTCTTCCAGCTCGTTCATAACAAGATTTCCTAAAGAATTACAACTGTTCTACATGTATTGTACTTGACCCTTGATGTAACTTTATATTATTATTTTTCAATTATCAATGTAGGATTTTGCTGACCTATACATCCTGACAATGTACCTATGGACTTTGGTACTAAAGTAGAATTAAAAAAAAATTACCATAAAAACTTTTTTTTATAATTTAAGTTTGTTCTGGCTGGACAAGCCAGTAAAATAAAAATAATTGAAATGTCATCAAAAATCGTCAAGATGACAAACAGGGAAGGTGTGTTCTTGGATTTGGAATTATTATTTATGTTTTTAGATCTTTATTATTAGGTACGTAACGTTACGATGGATGTAGAATTATTGGTAAAATCATGACTGCACTTTTTTTGTGTACAGATGGCGAGCAGCCCTACGACGCGCGCCTTGCTGCCTTGTTGGCAGTCCATCTTGTCAGCCAAATTTTAGATGAAGCATATGTCATAGCGAATGCTGCTACCGAGACTGGTAAAATAATTAATTATATAATGCAATATCGTCTTTTGATGATTAATGATTATCTAAACAGCTACTAGATCTTTAAGTAACTTTACCTAGGCTGAGAATAGTGTGGATTACCTCTCTCCTTCTTTAATATACATTTGTCTACGTTTATTAAAAAAAAAACATTAAAACTAGATGTTAAACAAATACAGTACTTTATAATCTTTTAGAACAAGTAGAGACGGGACGGTAACCAATCACTAGATTTTCTTTCCGCATACAGACCCGATGGCAATAAAGAGCTTTTTCTATCTGCTTTGATTGAAAGATTGCTGTTTTTAAGTGAACAGTACGTAAAAAATCTATTTTATTTTGTGAGATGCCTATGCATCTAAACAAGATTAGAGTTGAATTCGGCTGGTAGAACTTTGCTAACTTTATGCCTCAATTTAAGTAGGTATGTTAAGGCTTCTCCGGAAATTACTGTTTTCGCTCCGTCTTATCTGGATCCGATTTTCTTCCCTGGTGTTTGTATAATATCATAACGTATATGTCGCTCTTAAAACTGCTTTCTTGACAGAAGTAAACATAGCAAGCAATCTTATAATAAGCTCTCGATATCAATCAAACCGTCTACTCAGCCTATCACAGTTCACTGCTGGTCATCCTCTGACGCCCGCTCGATAGGTACGGCCTAAATTAGGTTCGATGAATCACGCCACCTAGGCTCTCCCAATATAAAAAGACACCTCTAAAAAGTATTAAGTTAAAAATAACTGCGATTATATCAACAACAGATCAGCCGTGGCGCTATCAGTCAATGTTAAAAAAAATTGAAAGTGATAAAATCTGCGATGCTGAGGATGAAGACGCATCGTTTGTGGCGTCAAAGGGCGACAGCGACATCGTGAATGAAAATAAGGTGGAGCATATTGCCAACGTAGTTGCTACATCGACGCCTCACAAAGACACAGGTAATTTTTACTCAGGTAACATTTTAGACGCCTGCCAAATTATTTAAAGTGACTGAAACAATGCAACTGATTAAAATATTGGTGTCTTACATTGTGTCGGGATTGATATTAGGTATAACTTTTAAAAAGCGACGAGTAAAGAAAGTTTTAACAGCTTTCTTAATTCAAACGATTCTTTACATTGTTTTAGTTAAAGGATCTTAACATACCGAAATGAAATTTTTCATAAAGTTTATAATTTATGTAAGTACGTTGACTGGTGACAAAGAATATGATTTGAACAATTTAAAAGATTATCTTTTAACTAGAGGTTGCTCGCGGCTTCGCCCGCGTGTTTGTCGTTTATCGCGTATGCATGTATTATACATATAAACCTTCCTCTTGAATCACTCTATCTATTAAAAAAACCGCATCAAAATCCGTTGTGTAGTTTTAAAGATCTAAGCATATAATATAGGGATAGACAGCGGGAAGCGACTTTGTTTTATACTATGTAATGATGACACATACATATCTACTTTAGTAATTGATTGCAGAAGACTTCTAAATTCAAGTACAGTCCTTGCAACGACAAAATAGCTCTGGATATCTGTGAAGCGTCGCCGAAAGTAGAAGGACGACCGGTGTAACTGAACCAACCCACTTTTTTTGAAATCCAATACAAACGGTCAAACGCGTTTAAACAGCGCATGAAAACGTGCACTTATACAATTTTAACACTCGAGTCTCGTTGCGAGCACTATACCTATATTATGCCTTCATGTAAAATTTATTTCAGATGATGTACAAAAAAATAAACCTGAGGCTAGTTTTATTGGCCAGGGAGATGAAGAATTGGATTTGGTAAGCTTTAAGTCTGTTTTTTACTACGAATTCTAATTTTAAGATGTACCTACGAGTAAAGAGGTAATATTTACTTTGGAATAAATATTTCAGCGACAGAATGAGTTAACCAAATCCACATCGATGTTTATCAATCATCTTTTTGACATGAGTGACGTTGAAAGGGTAGTAATATGCGATGAAACTGAAATCATACAGAGTAAGTCGGAGCCCAATGAGTTACTTACTGAAGCAATGAATAAAATTATGGAGTCTTATGTTAACATTGCGCTGGGTATGATAACTGAACAGCCATCGCAATCATTAGCTAGTGTCATGCCGATGGAGAGGTCATCGAGCCCTGAACATTCTGACTACTCCTTCTTGACTGATGCTTTTGCTGAGGATATTGGAAGAGATATAGCATTCTACATACATGATGATGGAGCAGGAGATACCGACAGGAACTGCGGAGTTTCTCATATTGTTCCTGGTGTCGAAATAAGAGAGGTAATAATTGTTATTTTGAACTTTGAAACTTAAGCTCGTTATAAAGTTGAATTTAACTACCATATTGCTTTACTTTACGATACACATAATGAAATAGTAGCATCTTATATTGTTTATTAATGTTATTAGCTTTGTGATGACATACCAGAAAAATTAATCGAGAGCAACGATGTCGCACGATATGAAAATGCTTACCTATCTTTAAATCGTGAGTACAATAATAATTCTGTGACAACTAAATCCTTTTAAATTTGTTGAATCTTCTTTATCTCGAATTAAATAAATCTCTAGGTGATTATGATCAGTGCTCTGAAGATGAAGTCGATCCAATATTAGAAGATCCAAAGGGAATGACTCTTCAAGAAGTGGAATTAATGACTGCAAATACATCCGAAGAAGACTTATCAACTCATCATGAACCAGAACCTAATATCTGTGTACGTATTTAAAAAAAAATACAACGTTTTATTTAAATTCGTAATTACCTAATCTCAAATATCATTCAGTATGTTATCATAATATTCTTTACAACTTCACTGTCTCCAGCCAAAAAAGAAGGAATTAGCTGCTACATCAGCAGTGTCTGCTGCAGCAAGTGCATCTAGGAAAAGCTCGTTGGTCAGTAGGTGTCGCTCTCAAGGCGCCCGGCTTCTGGCTTGTCTCCGAGGATGGTGGCGACGTAGGACACCTGGGAGACGCAAGGTGCCAGAACAACAGTGTTTATTGATAGCCTTGTAAATAAGGTTAATATTTTCAGTCAGTGGTAATCCACTTCAATTAGCAATTTCCCTCGAGGACTTATTTATGTGGTGGACGGAGTGAGTCAACATCTGGTCGTGGAAGTTTTGCGGCTGTTTATGATGCTATTAATAAAACAGGACAACTTTCACGCTTGACCTAGGACGCTACAATATATGTATTAATCATTAAATAGTAGTCATTGTGACAATCTCAATGTGCGCCACCACCTGAGCCTACCTACTATGAGGCGTATAGGTGAGGATGTTATGTTAGTTCTTGGTCACAGCCACAGAACATTATAGCGATATAAATTATTAGTGATCATAGGTATCTGTTGGTTTGTTGCTTTACGAGGACGAAATAACCCAAATTAGTAATGCCACTCCAAGCATTTATAGCAATGTAGCTCGAATTTTAATTAAATACAAACCATAAAGAAGTCACTCTTACGGTTTTATTTGTTACCGAATAAATATATAAGTACTTACCTATCATAAAACATTTTAAAAGTAAATATTGTGAAATGTGAAAAATAAATCAAAAACAATATTTTTTTAGGAAAATCGGGTTCCGTGTGCTGCTCGAGGACTATGCCCCTTATCTCCGGATGCAAGACGTCGAGCTGTCAGTCTTCTGGATCAACGTCTACTAAGGTCGCCCTCACCCACCCGTGCTGTGGTCTGGAAGTTCAATACGGTCAACGAAGCCCTTGTGCATTCCTCACGTTGGAAGAACTATACTTTTGACGTAAAACCTGACGAATGCGGCGAGTACTAATTTTCCAATACGAAGATCCGCGGCAATTTGTTTAATCTTATTTGGTTTATCTGATCTCAATAAAGGTTTAAGTGACCACATTAATGTTTGAACTTTGATTTGAATATTCGTTCACGAAATTATATTATTTCTGTGACATTAGGTACTCATTATATTGACAGGAACACTTGACAAATCTTAATATGTTGATTTCAGCCATATTTCAGATACCTTCATTCCGGAGAGCATATACCGCAGAGATCCGATAGAAATAGTTTAGCATAAATGTAGATTTACCATTACAATCGGCGTTAGCGCGTAGCTACACACGGGGCAGGTGGAAAATCTTTTTGTCTCTTTTACACTTGAAGTAGTGGTGTGTGTCCGAAGACGTTATGGAAACGGACCGACTCCGCCGAAAATAGAACGGTCGCGGATTCCTGGGCTAAATCTCAAATATCCAGACGGGTGCGCCATCTAAGCCAGTTAAAACAGTCCCGCGAAAAGTTACCGAGCCCCACTTCTTGTCTGAACGTCTGCCAGTGAAGACCGGGAGGGAACCAACTAACACCACACAAAATGGTGAGTCACTGACGGCAGTGAAAATGTGGAAAGGTGTTAAGTGAGAAAATGAACTGTTTGATTGGCAAGTGATAAATACAAAGCAATACGTAAAAGTAAACGCGTTGGTTCCTCGTGCAAGTTATTCCGCAGACCGGATGCTCGCGAGGGACTCGGATGTGTTCACTTACACCGTAAAATAAATCAGTGTTGTGCTTATAAACCAGTGAAAGAAGATGGTATCGTATAATCCGAATGCTTCTACACAAACCGAGCTGCAAAGCTGTGAATACACACCAACTAATACCTACACTATGCATGGCAACAGTTACATACAAGGAAATAACGAAATATTTTTGGTAATTTTCAGAGCGACCTCAGCAAGAACGACGTTGAAAGTGAGTACTATTTACATGAAAATTTTGTTTACTTAATAATTATTAAGACCATTAACCGAGGCAATACAAGTGGAATCGGATAAACCTGGATGTTGTTGTGTTATAGGGACAACTAACATTGCTTACCATACTAAATTAAATTGTCTTCGTCGAACCTAACGAGTACTGTTCAACAATTAAGTCTTTTGCATCTGTATGATTAACACATATTTACGTGAAGTAACGTAACATTACATACATGAAACGAGAGTGAGGATCATAACATCTATGTTTAGCATCGTTTCTCATAAAAGGTGCGCGTTACTAAGAGATGCCGGGCGGCAGCGCCAGTGGCACGGCCATGCTGCGCGCGCGCTGCGTTCCAAAATTAAACTCGTGCGTCACGTGATCCCGAATCGCCGCCCGCCCAAACAGAGAAACTCCACTCAGATTTCACTGCAAGCGTGCTACGTGTTTTAGCGTGGGAAGCAAAGTCTACCTACATTGACCATGTATATTAAATGCAACGGATATCTGTCGCTTCATTTGCATTTATTTGCAACGATAAATCAGCTGTCATTATCAAGGTCGGTAAATGATCTTGAGTCAGCTGGTCCTTATGCACTTTACGCATGCGCCGAGCAATGTAGAGCAATCTAATAAATCTTCAAGAAAATTCTCGAGATTTTGTTGAATTAATTTAATTAAAGTATGACCTCAATTTATTATTTAATATCCAAATTATATTATCTAGGTATCCAAATTAGATATCCAAATTAAATTGGATGCATCAGAAACAATAAATATTTTTTAACAAAATTATTAAATAGAAAATCGCGAATAAGATAAAAAAAAACATTTGCTGAAAGAACAATTTAATTTCGGGTACCGTTTCAATCGGGTTGTATAATTAGAATGTGACTCAGGGGTTCACACCGAATATATTGAAACGTATCGTGGAAAAGTATTATTCTGAGCGAAGAATGTCCGCCCACGTCCCGTACCGCGCGTTACCTGACCTAAACAAATCGTATTTTCCAGAACCTTCATGAGTTTCTAATGAATCCATGAAATAAAGTAATGAAAACAAAAAATTTGGAAACCTTGAAATTCTAGATTATGGACTCTTCTGTCACAGTTATACTATTGTATTATTTTCTACCTATCTACATATTACATTATTATTGATTTAACACTTAGGGAATAAAAAAAAAAAGACTGGAAGACGAATGAATCAATGAAATTTAAGCAATGAATTTCAAATTATAGATTATGGGATCTTCTGTCACAATTATACTTTTGTAGATATTATTATTACCTGTCCACATCTTAGATTATTATTGATTTATTACCTAGTAAAAAAAAAACGAATGGAAGAAAAATGAAATCAATGGAACCTTTTATTATTTAATTTATTTATTTAATAATTTATGTAGGTACACACAATACTTAATAAAAGATAATAAAATTAAGATCATAGCGTACAAATGTACTATCTAAATCAAATCTATGAAAGGAAAACATGCTAAACTATCTACGATGCATTTAAAATTTTACTGAGTGGCCATATCCAAGGTGTGTTTAACACAATAATACATATTATACGGAATAATAGTTTTTTTGTTAATCACTTAATGACATCTATGTTACTTACGTTCTTATTAGACACTCTTTTGAACAAGATATTGTTAAGCGTTGGACATAGATGTTGTTAATTTCAATTTGATGTCTTAAGGTTGGAATTAGCATGACTGTATTTGTTATTCAGGGGCATCCTTCGCCTTCTCCATCTACGACTTCGATGGTTCCGGCAAGGTCGACGCCTTCAACCTTGGAGACATCCTGAGGGCGCTCAACTCCAACCCCACAATGGCCACCATCGAGAAACTCGGTGGAACCAAGAAGAAGGGCGAGAAACAGCTCACTGTGAGTAGTAGTTGAAACTATCTTAATTGAGAAATTATTCGAAATAGAGAGAACTCGCCAAGTCATAAGCATAATTTTACATAGAGTCTTGGACTAGCGAATCAGACCATAAAGGAATAAGAATATGAAAAGTACAAGTAACTGAGATGGATGAGTTAAGAGTTGTTGAAAGAAGAGTAATCCACGTTTTTTACGAATGTCATCATAATTATAAGACGTTCTTTCATGTCTGGTTGAACTATTTAATCGCTAAAAGCCACTTGTGATCAGTGTTTATAAGAGACACAAGTCACCAAATAGTCGGACTATTCATTTTGTGAATAAGAAGTCTTTTGTGTTGTTTCAGCTTGAAGAGTTCCTTCCCATCTACAGCCAAGCAAAGAAAGACAAAGACCAGGGTCAGTTTGAGGACTTCTTGGAATGTCTGAAACTGTACGACAAGAACGAGAACGGTCTTATGCTTGGCGCCGAGCTTACACACACTCTCCTTGCGTTAGGTAAGAATCTACAAATATTGAGAGCATTTTGCAACCCACAATTGAGGACAGATCTCTTACGCATGACCTAGTCTGTGCCAATTGCATCTAAATCTTTCCCATGAACCTTTCTAGACCATCTTCTCATCATGCTTGCTCAAAACGCAAATGACTCAAAATTGTATCTTCAATATTACGCTAAATCAAAGAGCGATGTGTATGAAATAATTTTTCTGTCTCTTTTTTTCTTTCATTGTAGTTTATTTCGATGAGGCAAGCTATTTTTATATTTAGTTAGGCTTTAACATGTCAATAAGATAAATTGGCATCACTTCATTTCCAGTTGGACGTGAACTGAAATCAGTTGGCTAGAAGCCATTATGATCGCGTTTAAAAATAATGTTTTTTGTGACACAGGTTATTTGGATTTTGGTTTCTATGCAATGTACAGATTTGAATTATAATTGTTTTAGACTTGAATTGATAATTTGAAAAAAAAGACGCCACTTTGGTAGAAGTTGTAAAATCATGTATGTTTTCATTTTCATCAGGAGAGAAACTGGAAGATCATGAAGTCGCTGAAGTCGCAAAGGATTGCATGGACCCTGAGGATGACGACGGCATGATCCCCTACGGACGTAAGTATCCACTTTTATTGTCTTGTACCATATCAATTTATCTGTTTATATTTTAGAAGAATATGATCATGGTATTGATTGTTGTAGAGACCCAGTATATGTACATGTAAATCAAATAATTCGTATTACATTTGAAAAGTGTTAATCCTTCCAATGTATTTACTACATATCTAATGAACAATGACATGTAGAAACATGTAGTCTGTAAATGCACAGATTCACCCACGAATTCCTTAGTTAAGCATTCTATCAGTTACGGCATGTTCATTAAGAAAACGTAAATAGCTTTTTCCCCAAAGTTTCCTCGTATATGATAAACCTTTATTTTTAAAAGCAAAGTACGTATTCAGTAGATCCCTTTGTAATTTACAAACCCAAGTGTAAAGCATGAGGGTATATTTCCCGGTTGTGTGTGTCCCCTTGTCTTACCGATTTTACATTTACAGCATTCCTGAAGAAGGTGATGGCGTAGAGGCAACACATCTCGTCATATCTTTAGTTATAAGATCGTAAGTGGACCGCCGTAGACAATATAGCTATCTCTGTGCTCCGTTTCTTCTAACTGTTTATTTAAGGCTTTATAATTTTACTGCTGCTCTATATTTCTATTGTTATTACTATCGGTTTTACTGCTTCACATTCTACTTAATTTACACCTGTTTCTAAGATATAACCAATATTTATAGAGTTTTATCAAATTTTGACATCATTTTCGGTCTGCCATAAGTTTTTAACCCATATTTATCTGCAAATAACAAGTTTGCCGACCATCACTTATGTTTTGCTAATATTTGTGCACTATGTTTTCAGCGTTCCTCCGAAAAATGTGCGATGGGTGGCAGGGATCTAAGCCTAAGGCGGCGGCGCCGGCAGCAGAGGGAGAAGAAGCACCTGCGGAGGGCTAAGCGGCTGCTGCCTGCGCCGGCGCCCGCATGGCGGGAGTCGCGCTGCGCGTGCGCAAGCTTGCGTCGCCGTCGCCCGCCGTGCGCCGCCTACGCTTCACACTCGGTGACATCGACACCCCGTATACGCCATCTTAGATACGGACTATCCCCTTTTTTATACGAATATAACATCTATGCACAAACGTTTTGTACAACTTTCTACCTATGACTGTACATACTAAAGTAAGATTAAATTAAACATACTGTAAACACACGTTGTACGTGTCTTTTAAATTTATTATTATCTATTAAGTACGTTTATAATGACAAAAATACAAAAAACCGTAAATAATTTTATAATAAACTATTAAAAGTTTAGTCTGGTGTTATCTTCAATAAGATCATTATATAGTTTGATATTAGATAAAAATAAAAACTTGAAATATAAATAGACAGGTGAATACTTTCGACGATCTAGATATAGAACTACTTACTATATAAGTAGTCATTTCTAAATGGACAACTTTTAACGTTCATATATAGGGACTTGTAAGAGTATGGCATCCAGATTATATGAAATATATAGCGATGAGTCAACTTATTTCTAATGCAGTACTATGTACATTGTGTAAATAATACTGCAGTAGAAATAAGAGGAAAACCACGATTGAACGTTTGCCTACCCTGAAGTGTGTTAGTATTAGGATAGTCTCATATTATATAAAGACAAAACAAGGACATATAAATATAAAAATTACAGAAAAGAGCCTTTACGAGGTTGCTTAGTGAAGTAGAAAAAGTGTAAGATGCTCCCTTTTTCTAAGAGGTTGATTTTATAGTCCAGTCATTTAAGCTTAAATTAGGTAAGAATCTCGGAATTCGAGATACCCAGCTGTAAGTCTGTAAATACTTGTATATTGACACCCTAAAAGTTGTATCAAAACCTACATATGGCAGGGTGTACGCAACTATTAAATTTCAAGGTCAAAGGTCACAAAAATCGTTTTTTTGCGCTTTTTTTGTAAATATCTCATTTCCTATGGGTTTTTTGCTATTTGTATTTGTTACAATATTGTAGAATACAAAATTGTCTACAAATTTTGTTTAAAAACATTTTTTATACGGTGAACCGTTTTCGAGATAGAGGGCGGAGAGCGCGCGGTCACAGCATCACTTCAGGTCAACCGGTGCCTCCGGTCGAAAACGCGCCATATATAGTTGATGAACTATCGATAAATCAATGATTATAAATATTTGTCAATTTTTATTAACTATTATATTATATTTCATCATTTTCTTCATGCATTTAATCTATATCTATTCAATAATACTGATAACCGTTTCCAATTATCCTCATTCCGAAACACATATTTTATTTCTGCATGCATTAAGTGGCTGTGACGCAACTTCTGCGCTTTTTAAAAAGGGAAAAAAATCATTTTTAAAAGTTTTTGAGAAACTGACAAATTTGGATGAACTAGCTGCAGCATTTGAGGAAGAAAATTGTTCGGCCCAGAGATTATTAGAGAGTGGAACTCAAACCTAATTGGCAGACTACAATGCTCCGAAATCTGTGAGAAGTCTCGATCATCTTCGTTATATGCATTACGTCAAGTCTACAAAACTTAATAAACCTGTGCAGCTTTCAAATATTCCACCAACAAGTGCAGCTGCTCATCAACATTTCAAACGTGTATATTATCAAGTTCAAACTTGGTTAGGGCATGATTTGGAATCCCAGATATGGGGTTGGGCAATGCGAAACAATTTTCTGGAGCCTATCATGACAATTTTGCCACCTGCTCCAGAAGATTTGCTAAATACAATTTTCTGCAACTGCAAGAGTGGTTGTGGTTCGCGATGCGGATGCAGGAAAGCGGGCTTGCAATGCTCTTTAGCTTGTGGCCAATGTAATGGGCAAGCTTGTCTCAATGCTCTACCATATCAGAGCGACATTAACGAAGATGGAACCTTTGACCCCGAAATCATGGAAGAACTTGAGACAAATGTCGTTGAAGACGATAATGAAGACCAGTTTGAAATTTACCAGCAGCCGGAAGACGACGATGAAGAGGAGGAAGATGATTAAAATAATAAAAAGTGGATAGGTTAGGAAAAAAATGATCAAATATAGTATAATAGTTAATAAAAATTGACAAATATTTATAATCATTGATTTATCGATAGTTCATCAACTATGTATGGCGCGTTTTCGACCGGAGGCACCGGTTGACCTGAAGTGATGCTGTGACCGCGCGCTCTCCGCAATCTATCTCGAAAACGGTTCACCGTATAAAAATTGTATTAAACAAAATTTGTAGACAATTTTGTATTCTACAATATTGTAATAAATAAAAATAGCAAAAAACCCATAGGAAATGAGATATTTACAAAAAAAGCACAAAAAAACGATTTTTGTGACCTTTGACCTTGAAATTTAATAGTTGCGTACACCCTACCATATGTAGGTTTTGAGACAACTTTTAGGGTGTCAATATACAAGTATTTACAGACTTACAGCTGGGTATCTCGAATTCCGAGGTGAACTTACTATAATGACTGGACTATTAAAGGAGTATTCCCGTTATCCCCATTGCCTGTGTCCCCATTAATGGGGACAGCGGGATTTGAATAAAATAATCAAAATTTGTTCCCGTTGTCCCCATTGCTCGACTTTAAAATGTAATAACCAAATTTTTTCAAAGAAATGCTAAAAACTATTTCAACCTATTAGTCAGAGTACATAATCTGCTAGTATGAGGTATCATAGGTGGAATATTTCCAAAATCGCCAGGCCTGTTCAATGAATTAGTGATCTCAGCATGTTATAGCGCACAAAAGGATGCTGTGTGCTGCATACAACATTCATTTCCATCTTCAAAAAAGCTAAACTAAGGTTTTTTCTAAGGTTGGTTTTATGACGGTAGATTGATGCCGCTGTATTTACCAAGTAAAAATCAGCAGCCCAGAAAAATACATTTTCACAGATTTAGGTAAGTAAGAAACAAGAGGAGTCATCTAGCAGTAAAGGCTGCTAGCCTAACTCTACAAATAAAAAAGATCAACTGCAGCTTGCAGTACCCGATTACACAGTTGTAAGATAGAACGACTAAGCCCAATTCGTCGATTCTTTTTTCGTGGGATTCCATATTTGTCCCTCGGAGTATGGAAAAAAAAAACATGCTCGTCGGTTCATTCGTCAGAATATATCAAAATGGTACAGTGTAAGTGCTGTGCAGATGGCCCCAAGTTCTCCCGTGCTAGGGACGTCTGATACACTAGTAATAAAGAAAAAAAAAGGTTTAATATAAAAAAGAAGGTGAAATGACGTGTGAGGTGTGAGGATGATGATGAAAAAGTTATCCTACATTACTTTTTCATTATCATCCTAACACGTCATTTTCACCTTCTTTCTATTTATATTAAACCTTTTTTTATTTTTGGCCTGTGATAAAAAAAAGGTTTAATATAAATAGAAAGACGATAGATAAGTAAGAGATAAGAGATTAATGATGTATGAGGATGATGATGAAAAAGTTATCCTACAACAGTTCAATGAAAAAATATTTAGTACAGTATACACTTAAGGCGCGATTTTACAAGATACTTGTATGCAAGTTATAAGAACTTTAGTTCTTATTCTAAGTACATACATAATAATTTAAGAAAAAAATTATTAACTTCAAAAAAATTGAGGAATTCGTGGGTACGTGTTTAGGTTCCATGATACGTACACGAAATGGCATTTAATATCTATTAATTCCGGTTTCCCATAGAGCAACGTGGCCACCGACGACTCGTCGTCCGCGTTGCTCTAACGTTTTAAATATTACTGAAAATTAATATTGGTTGAATGACAATTAATTATATTAGTAGCTGAACCACATTCAACCCATTTATTGGATCGAAATTAAAATCACAGATAAGTATATACACAGCATTAAAGTTTTTTTCATTATGTCCTAGGAATGAAGGAAAGGCGGAGGTCCTTCTTGTATATTTTTCCGAATGAATGAATTAAAAGATAAAGTATCAATTTCGAATATTCTATGAAATACAATGGCTGAAACAACTCTACATTGCTGTTGCCGCGTTGGAAAATTCTCCATAGGATTTAGTAAAACAAGGAGATCAACACTCAAAACCAAGCTCTATTTTTCGACACTCAACATCATTCACTATGAGATGCCTGCAAGATTCTGATCCACTTAATTGTTACCTCGAAGAATTCAAATTATAAAAAAAACCTTTCCATTATGAAAATATGAATAGCACGATTACTAAACTCCTAATATTTTTTAATCAAAATGAAATCGATAGTGATTTATTTGCCTTTGTTCTTTAACGACGGGTCCATTGAAAATCAGGGGCACCTATCGGCTTTGTTTGCCAAAATACTCCCTCGCACTCGCGCCAGAGAAAATGGCGCGGAAAATGTTTTCCCGGCATCAATACAAGCGTTCGGCTGTAATCGGTTGGCGTTCGGACACTCTCGGCGTACGCTAAGTGCGAAGCTGTAATACGGTGTGACCAGCCTTAAGCCGCTACCGATTTTTAAGTTAAAATTACAAACAGGGATGATTTACAAGTTCAGAAAATTCACTTAAAATAGGATGCGTTACTAAAATAAAGCTTAACGGATTAATAAACACTTGAAGTATTCATATTGGTAAATTCTTCAGCAACATAATAAACATAGAACATTGTCCATGTAAGACAATTTAATGACCCACTTCCCAATGAATGACCTGATATCCGGGTGCTGACTTTTAAGTAGGTATATCAGTACTTATTAAAACTTCAAGAACACCTACCTCCCAGGTGCAAATTGTAGTGCTCTATATGGAAGTCATTTAATCGATCAAAAATGCAAGTAGGCCGCTGCAAGTTCAATATGGCAGAATGGGGTATCATGAACCCATCCCAAACCCAGTGTAGGTATTCTAGAACAAACAATGTTTCATTTGCTCCAGTGCCCTATGTGGCCTACATCTGCACCTCTAAGACTTCAATCAGACCACTGAAAACGTAATTGGCGTTGCCACCCACTGGGCTAAACTAATTTAGGAAGCTGTACTGTACCATGAACACAATAAGAAGAAAAATTACTTCTTATTCCTGAATTAGTGAAGATACTTACGCAATAGAAATAAACTCTATCAAAACTATTTTCTCTTTATTGTAAAAAAATGCTGTAGAAAACAAAGGTTTTTACCATGATAGACTTAAGTTAGGGGGCTTCTGATTTTTGAGTGTGGCAGCCCCGCTCCGGGCTCGCTCCTCAGCTCTACAAAGTAAGGTAGTATTCAGTGTTTATCTCGTAAGCGAGCGAGTCCCGCGCTCCGTGCCTCCGCAGTGTTTACGTAGTGTGTGTGACCGATTACTCAGTGATAACGTGACGAGAGTGCCGGTGTACACAACATCTTATCAAGTAAGAAACAACACTTTCACTTACTGAAATTATCCTTTTTTTTTTTGGGAAATTAAATGGTGTTGTTACTGCCAAAAAGTTTTGAAGTTGACGAAAAATGTAAGGACGTCGCTCTATTTAATATATTATGTAAATGTATTTGTTTAACAGATGTATTCATGAGCTATGATTGTCGGCTATTATTTTATGCCGGTGGAACTGTTAATACCTATACCCTCGTCACTCAGACCGCCATTTATCACTGTACATAATGTACGAGGTAGATACATAGGTACATTATGTGTATATGTATAGATTATACTAAGTATTTTACAACTATTATCGCAAACATAATTAAAGGTGATATGAAAACCAGTTGTTGATTGTTTCTTTAAATATACTGAAAATGCTTTAATTCGGATGTAGCTAAACATCCGAATTTGTGTTTAAGCATGTTAACAGTTGCAAAGAAGAATATAAAGGCATGAATATAAATAATAATCTGCAATCTGAAATACTTTTATGAGTACCAATTAATATTTTCTGCAGAAGAGTGCAACGTTTAATAAAGACAAACATGTTGTTGACGTTGTGTGCGTGTACGCGTTTCCTAGTACGCATATTGAGTAACCCAAATGAAGCGAATGATAACGGATGGAATAATAACCGCCCAATGTTCTTTATTAACGCATCCTTGATATAGGTAATGCCCAATAGAATGTCCCATACATAAACCTATCTACAAAATTGCAGGTGTCGGTGTGTGTGAAGTTGCAATGGCAGATGTCAAAGAAAACGTAGATGATGGCGGCAAACTTGCAGACAAACATAACACAGGTAAACAAACACTAGAATAAATGCATTTTTTTTCTGCCCAACGAGAGTTCCATTTACAAAGTCGGATGCGCAGTTCTGTGGAGACAATGACACACTCTCAGAAAGCAACTTGAAACAAGTTGGAAAAATTCAACCACTCCATCTGCCTTTTTACCCCGCACGAGCTAGTTCAAAAGACTCTTTATGAAGTGGTACTAAAGCTTTTTGGGTAGAGTTATTTGACCCAGATCGTCCCCTGTTTTATTGCAGGGGTCCGGATTTTATCCAAAATAGCGAGGGTCTTGATTGCTTGTCGCTTATCGTCTCATATTTCCTTAAATTGAAAATAATAGCAATTGAAGTATTTTTAACAGCTATACTTTTTATTGAATGTAGAAAAACAACGAAAATAATCCATGAAAATTCTGTACATTTTATGAATTCTAATCATTGGACTTCATTAAATAATTTGAAGCTTTGCTTACATTCAATCTTAAAACAACATAAATCTTTTTGAATTTTTCGAAATCAAGATTGTATGACCTTTACACCTCTATGATTTTTTTACTATTTTAAATCAGATACCGGTTGTAATATGTATTAGATACTAAGCGCGGACGGACTACAGACATATTTCGAAATTGATACATGTTATCACATGGCAAAGCTAATACAATTAGCAGCGAAAGATTTCCAGATCTTTCGAAATGTTACATGTAAACGATTTCACAGCCTCCGTCTAAACACAAACAGTTGATAAATGGTCGGTTAGGTAATCCTAGTTTAGTTTTTATGGAAGATAATTAAAATTTACCAAACCATTTGATGAGCAAATAAATAGATTGAAAACGTTAAGCGATTAGTATATTCAAAATTCAATTAAGGACGAGTGCTTATTAATCATGTTTCTTTTACTAGTTCTTCATGGTATTTTTTGTTGAGTTCAGATTAGGGATCTCCCAAAATGCGCTCGTTGCTTCCGGGTACCAACTGTTCTCACATCTCCCAAGTTATGCTGATTTTGGTTGAAAAATATTACCCATGGTCTCAAAAGTTATTTAATACGACCGCTTTAAAGTAGTCATATTTAATAACTTCAATTATTATGAATCCGGCAGCAATGTATGAAACAATGCAGACAATTTATCATTAGTTCAAACCAGCAGAGGAAACATCGTTCTTAATAAAAGTCTACGTGTGTTGCAATGCCATGAGACCGATGATGACAGATAGTGGCACCTGCCACATAATCATGAATAATTTACGTCAGTAGAGTCATATAACCATCACATAGCAACTGCTATGGTAATTTATACATGATTAATTATTACCTATCTTAATACGAAAGCCGAAATATAAGTGAAATCCCTAAAGTTTTCTCTTTTAAATCAATATGTTTGAAGTACAATGTATGCAGCTTGTTGATGACTGAACTGTTTATTATGATATACGAGTATATTGTGCAGAATGGTGCTGCTCAAACTGGAACCCAATCACAAACTAAGTTGTTCAATTCGTCGGGACCGCCATACGAAAGAACAATCCATGCCACAAAGAGCTTATGAGTATTAAGCCCTAAGACATCTCCCTTAGCAAGATAGCTAATATTGGTTGTAGTAGGTGCACTAGCAATCAAAACAGCTTTCCATTGTAATGTTTGAACAAAACATGCAACTGTTGAGTGCTGAACGTTGCTCTTGCTGCCAATGCACTTAATGCATTACTAATGGAGTAGAAGAGCCCGGGAAAAATTGTGTGAAAGTAAATAGATTGTTTAATGGTTCCTGTAACTCCATATGTGTAGAAGTGGTCCATGAAAGATCAATGGCTATTGAACAATGTCTTTTATTGTTTATAACTAAATCAATAAAGGTAATTGACATGAATTACACAGGAGATTAATCATTCCCTATCGAGACATCTGAATGATACACAGATCCATTTAATGATCCTGTAGATGTACTCGGCTAGATAATTGCGCCGGAAGCTCCTGTGACTTTGAACAATGTACACGTGCTAGTATTAGTATTTTCTGCTTCATTAGTAGTAAAATTGATAAATGTTGTTTGCATTATTATTTATCAATATACTATGACGTTTTATTACATACTTCCACATTTGAGCAAATTGTTTTATAATAGCCTTTAGCTCTCACACAAAATAGAAGTAAATACTTGAAGGTATTCGTTTAATAATTGGTAGATTCCTACGCATTTACATTCAACAATATGAACTGTGTTTAGTAATGTTACTTTCCACCAAATCTGTCATCTCCCGTATGGTCTAGTGGCTAGGATACCTGGCTTTCACCCAGGAGGCTCGGGTTCGATTCCCGGTACGGGAAATCATTTTTGGTATTTTCCAATTTATTCACGCGTCTTATTAAATTCTGCTTATAAAATGTTTTGGACGAGTCTGTTTATATTATTATTATGTCATCCATATAAAAACGATATCTAAATATAGGCAGCTGATTCGTCATGATTATAATCTGTAATCATTTTGTTGTTAGCAATGGCAGCGAAGGAGATAAAGACATTGCTTTTAAATTAAAATAAATGTAAGTTTGAATGATGCTTTTGAATTTCAAATTATGATTGGATGAGCTGGTTTTTCCTAGGCTACATTTTACAAGTACAATTCCAGAAGCACACCTACTTGCATTTGGAGATAGGAAGCCACAAATTGGTGGTCATAAACCTGTAAATTAGTCTTCTCATCCCGTTGACAATAACCACACATTACGTAGGCGACAGAATTTCCACGTCAATCCACTTTCTTGGAGACAATCGTCCACATTCCACTATTATTGTTCAGATTGCTCTGAATGAACAACTATCCTCGTTAATAGAATCGTCCTAGTTTACGACAATGTTATGATTTATTGATATGTATGATTGATGCGCTGCCCTTGCATACAATCAGGCTTTGACTTGCATCTATTATCATACGACAAAGTTCATCCATACATCCTAATTTATTAACAATTGGCGTGACATATTTATTAATAAAGATTTATTTAGCTACATGCAAATTTAAAATTGTAAGTGATTTATTGAATTAAGTTAAGGCAAACAGAAAATGAATTGGTTTCATTTGCATGTTTATCATATTTAGGTGCATTATCAATATCTTTATCAACTTCTTTATTCATTATTTCATTATTATCAAATAACGTTATTACGTTTTTGTTAATCCCTGGTTTTATGATTGTATCTAGGTAATAAACATTTTATTCTGTTAGCCTATTGTATTTTAAAACTTTTAACGTGAAAATACAATTAGCGAACGTTTCTTTATGACAAATGCAATATTTAATGGACAAAATGTTGCCAATGGTCTTAATGGTAAAGAAAGTAATGTATTTATTTTACTTAAATTAAAACGGTCCTAGATCAATTACAGCAATTAAAGATAGGAAGAAGAACAGGAATAGAAGAAGAAGATACACACAATAAAAGGGAAAGAAAAAAAAAAACATGTGAACACTAGCATGAAAAGAGCACCTAGTTACACTATACAAACAGATACCAATACAAAAGGGATCTGGATTCTGGGATGACAAATTGATATTCAATCAAGAACGCTGAGTTGCAAAAAGGGTCACTGGTTTATTTTTTGTACCTACATTTAAGTTCAGCAAGCGGATTCGGCACGTTGACCGTTGGCCAGAGTTACTACAAATAGATCAGGTGTAGGTGGCATTTCTAAGAATACTTACAATAAATTGACACATCTCGTATGGATCCCCTTGATGCTGCAGTGCACGGGACCTTGACTTCATTTATCTAGTGCTCCCATTATTTCATTTAGCTGTTTCCTACTGGACCTGTGTTTTGCAGTCGGGATTTTCTGTCTCTATTAACTTCAGCTTTATCCACATAAAATTGAGATTGAAACGACACTTACCTATGCTAATAGATAGATAAATAGAATATGCTTTATTGTACATCATACCAATAGCAAAACACAGAAACAATTTAAAATAAGGGTACAATAGCGGTCTTATCGCTAATAGCTATATCTTCCAGACAACCTTTGGGTAGTATAATACCTACATTTTCTTTAATTCCTAGACCTATGTACAAATTCTAAGAAATAATGACTAACCTAAAAGCCTCCTCGTTTTAAAAAGAAATTTAACGGCTGAACGATATTGATTACAATAGTTGACAGTCACGATAATTGTGTATGGGGTTTGTAAGGGGTGTGAAGGGCGTGATGACGCTTCCTAGAAGAATTCGCTTCGTGCCTGACACCAGCCGCGCCTAGGTCTCATGTCGTGCTATACTAGTAATCACTGAATTTTAATTAGCTGGCTTTACGATCCATTTTGTTATTAGTACTTCTTTTATTTTATGCAAGTCTGCATGCAGCGTGTCGTCTGGAGAACTTTTGTAGCTTTATTTTACCGTAATTATCATATTTCGGAATCTATTAGCTACTTAATAGCTTGATTTATCAAGCAATGGCTCGGAATTGCTAACTGTATTATTTTCATTTATGGAAAGAGCAATGTAGCGAATTTTTCAAAATATAGAGACGGTGGTTTTCGTTTCATTTCATAGAGGCTACAAAAAATAACATATTCTATTGTTGTTGAGCTTCTGTATTCATAAGTGATGAACAATGATTTGCGATTTCGTATTTGGGCGAATTTGATTAATGGGCTTAGCCTGGCGTTTAGTTAAAATAATTTTGTACACATTTTGATGTTGATATTTTGCAAATTAATAGGATATGTTTTTTTTAGACAAAAACACCGCATTTTGTCTGTAGGTACCTACTTCTTTATTTTCATTATCAATTCTATAGGATACTAAATGACGAGACATTTGTATGGATAATTACTGGAAGGTTTTCAACTTTTTCTTATTCATACGTGAATAAATTTAATTAAGCAGGGCTGTTGAACAAAAGGTTAGTACATCACCAGTAAAAGCTATAAAAATTCTAATGAGGACCGACTCCACACAAAGCTTCCCATAGTTTTTGAAAACAATGACTTTTCATTTGAAATGGAATATTAAAATTTTCTCGTAGCATACTTGGGTGTCAGTTGTTTGTAATTATTATGCCTCACAATGTTTTATTGCACTAACGTAATCATTTCATAATGTTTACCATTGTTACGAGTATTAGATTATATCGTAGATTTTAATGAGTTATCTACTATTGCATTACCAAGAATTTGCATTCATATCATTTAACTTATACAGTTATCTAGTGAAATATGTATAAAGCATCACACTGAGGTGGTGGACAGCTCAGGCATACACATTTAGAGCGCAAATTTTCAAACTGTAAATCTACTTGGTTTCTTTCTTACTTAGATTGTCTCGTTTGTGGTCTCGTTATTGTGTACTTACAAATTCGGTTATAAATTACCACTTTATACTAGCTCTATCAGTCGAATCTAACACGACTGATTAAATCAGTGTAGGCCTGCACAGGGCACCAGCGTCTATTGTGTTAAGTAATGCCATAAATACAATTAAACTCACTTACTCTCGTTAGTGTGATAATGCAGTGTCTTTGCCCTCAAGCGGCATGGCCGCAAGTCTTATTGTATTATGCTGAGCTCGCAACCTATTGTCTTTAGGAACCAACTGGCTCTGAGTTCAACAGGGCATTGCAACTCATTCATAAATGATAAATTATAACAATGGATTGTGCAAACACCTAAATATACTTTAGCTGTGGTTATTCTAAAGTATATATAAGATAAACAAAAGGCCCCTTTGTGGGCGGTTATTCTGGGTTATACACTTAAGAAATTCTAAAAGGTAAATATTATATAATAATGTAACAAATTTTAAGAACTAATATTGCAAGTTTTGCAATGAAACAATGTTCTAAATATTTCATAGTCGTGCACTGTCCGCAACTAATGAAGCGGGTGGTAGTTAAGTGAACAATTAGGTCAAATGTAGGCAAATGTCTATCGTCTAATAAACAGCTAGGAATTTAGAAGTCAGTGTCTTTCATACGTAGTTGAGTCAGAAATAATTATGTTTTAGTTCAATCCATTAAATATTTAGCTTGCAGCTTATTAGAAATCTTTGTATCGTTTCTTTATTGCCCTTCGCGTTGACACCACGTAGTTGATCACGGTGATTTATTTCCTCATTCTAATGCATTATCCGTAACTTCAAAGGATCTCTTCTTATGGGGGAATTGGGATTAGTTTTTTAAAAATATATTTGTGTGGTTAGCCAACTTTTATTTTAGGACTACGTTTTGTCGCCATGTATATTTTGTCGACTTTACTATTTCAATACCCTCATCCATCTATCAAGAATTAACAAATAACTTAGATAACGGAGATTCATTAATTTCAAATTAGAAATCACTTTAGAATAAAAATCAAATACCTACAAAAATTCAGTCTCGAAACAAGCATTTGTCGGCTTAGTAGGCGTTTCGGCCGCTGAGTTTCGTCCGATCCGGCCGAAACACCCATTTAATTATTATTAATATTTTTGAGTGGCGTTTCGGACGATACTTTTTTTGAAGCAAATTTTGTACGGTCAGAATGAAAAATCTTAGGCAGGGTTATATTATTGAAGTAAAAGTCAGGGAATTGTTGGACAAAGATAAAGTTTAATATACAATTACAACAATCAACAGTAAACATGATAAATCACAATAATCAGTCTTTAAATATCAAATAAAAAGCGTACAATAAGAATTATAAATGTAAACAACAATAATCAGTCTTATATATCAATTAAAAAGCGTACATTATGAATTATAAATGTAAACAACAATAATCAGTCTTATATATCAATTAAAAATAAGAATTATAAATGTAAACAACAATAATCAGTCTTATACAGGATGTTAACGAATTCGTGTAATTAATTCCTTAAAACTGCATGATCTGCTACTGGTATAGATAGATTTAAACTACAGGGGAACTAGTGCCAAAAAAAAAAATTTTTTTTTCTTTCCGTTTGCCTTAGTGATCGAATCTTAACCACCTAATAAGGATTCAGTAAAAAAATAAGACTTTTTTTATTTGATTGTACATTTCGATTTATCCATGGCCACAAAGTAAAATAGGTATTATTTGATTATGTTTCTGACGTTACTTTGCCTTTAAAAAAGAATTCGTCCGAAACCCCACTCAAAAATATTAATAATAATGAAATGGCTGTTTCGGCCGGATCGGACGAAACTCAGCGGCCGAAACGCCTACTAAGCCCATTTGTCGTTGTAAAGGTATAAAGTTTTTTGAAATCATTTGGCTTCAGAAATTGAATTCGCGTCCACGTGCTATTATTGAGTAAGAACAAACATCATGACTCCTGTATTATTTTTCAATGGCTTGTGTTTTCGCTCTATCAATAAAATCATAATGATGCCGTGTTACCTACTAATTTACTCAAAAAACACTTGGTTAACCGCGGCTCATTAAAACTAATGACAGAAACTATGTAATAAAAAATGTTTTGTTAAAATAAGGCGGGGTTCCCGAGTACCGGGCGCGGCGGGAGCTCAACCTGAAACTTTACTGAATGTCGCTGACTAATGAACTGTGAACCAAACAATGGTTTCTTGGAAGGTACACCACAAACTTTCTGAACAAATACAAGATACAACATCGCAAGTTTCTATTTAAACCTTTTCAAAACATATAAATATACAATTAACAAGCTTTGAAATATTTCGTAGTCAATTTTAGTATTTCGTAGCTCGTGCTTCGTATTTTTAGGTACTTATTTAAGTCAAAGATGAACTTCGAAATAGGATTTTTTATGATGTCAGATTTATGGGACTGCTTTTAAAAGGACAACCAGGGAGCGGTGAACTCGTTTCATTAAACGTTTATTAAATTTAATGTCAGTTGTGACTTGTGAGAAAGATTTCTGGTACTTTAGAATAAAAAAATTAAGAAATTATTTTTCGTAGTTAAAAGTAGTCCATGTCATTTTATAAATCTTATTGGTCATGGTCCTTAGCTTGATGCTGCTGCGTTTGAATAACCAAATAATAATCCTTATGTTGCATTTGCATCATCCACTCATCAATAACTATTATCCCATGGCATCAGTTATAGTTAAGCTGGAATTAAAAGCTGACAACCGTGGGGGATTAGCTAATGCCTGTTCTAACATCAGGAGACAATTACATTTAGCGGCTTCTTGCTTCGTGATTGGTAAATTGCCGGACGAGTTCGGCGCAAACGCATCGCGTCATGTCCCACCTACAACTAAATGCCTGTCTACTATAATGAAATTATTAGTTTTTAATGTTTTGATAGACCTTACAATAGTTTTTGCACTTATTCAAATAGTTTAAACCAAGGATTGCATAAAAAATCAGACCCAAATAAACAGAGTTTGGTACGTTACATTGTTATGACGCCATCGATACACTATTTAAATGGTGCAAGTGATATTGGCAGTATTTTACCACTCTTTATTTGGATTTAAGGATAAACTCCATTTGTTTTAGCCTGAATCGGTTTTAAATGAAGGCAGTTAATGTCGCCCACGGAGCAAATTTTAACCATTACGTCAATATAATTGTAACGATTAGTACAATTTAGTCGCGACATTGCGTGCGGTTCGCCAATTAGGTGGAACCACCAATTAAAGCTGGTCTACAAAAATAAATTACTTAATGTTACTCTAACTCCTTTTTCCATTGCATCCGCTCCTTGTCTACTCTTTTTATTGCTTCTAAATGTTTTGATAAAGTTGCCAGCGTTTTCAGAAATGATGCAAGCACGAAATGTGGGTAATAAACCTTCTGTATCTTGTTATGATTCAAGAAACGATTTTCAACTTGCTGAAAACAGATTTGTCTCATATTATATTGACAAATATAATACGAGCACTAGTTTTACAAAGATAGCTGAGTAGTAAATACTACACAGTAACATGACATGTAAATAAAAGATACAGAAGCGAAGCATGAGATTTGGCCCCTGTAGTGTCGCGCGCGGCGCGTGAGGTCGCATACAAATTAGCGTAGCGGTGCGCACGCGCTGGTTTCATACATACTATACAACGCATATTTAATTACATTTAGAATATTATGCTACGTTTTAATGCATATCAGCGAGGACACAGCGAAATTTCTAGTAAATGCATGCGATATTAGTAAATGTATACATGCGATAGTAAGTAAATGCATGCGTCTTGGTTTAATCCAACTCCTATTATTAAGAAAATTACCAGAAAAGAAAGTTTACAAATCTCTCTATACCATAAGGAACAGAGTGTAGTAAGTTATCTTGGTTAATATGAATCTCTATGTACCTATATACAACAGTGTGGCATTCGTTTTCCTTCACGGGAAGAACCGAATCATATTAACTATGAGGCGGATGCAACGTTACCAAGCCTTATTTAAGACAGATTTAGGTGTGTAACGCTTTGTTTGTGAAAATCCTGGGGGGCTGCTAGAATGTTAATAATACCTGGCCATAAATCTCCTAGGACAAACAAAACATAAAATTGAAGCAAGACTCTTCTAAGATTATTAAAATTTACAGCACGCATCTTTACGAAAGAGGCTACAACAGACCTAAATCCGCCATAGATAAGATTATCAGCCAACAAAACGACAACATTGTGAAGGTGTGTGCTCCGATGACCCATAACTTGACGTGGCTAGTAAATATTTCAAGTGGTGATGTAAGAAACCGCACTAGCTAGATTCTAATTATTACGACACCTGAAGGTCAAGACGGTTATCCACATCTGTTATTGTTTTTGCATATTCACTTTTGATTTTAAATTCCAATTAACGGTGCATTATTTCCTTATACTAACGATCAGGAATTGATTATATCCTGCGTAGTTTAAGGCATTTAATAGTATAGTAGTGTAGTAAATAGATTAATATCATTGCTTCTAATGATTGTGTTTACATATTAGCTATCGTTGTTGAAGTTTCTTTGAGAAAATGAGTCATTATTACCACGTAGTTCTACATAGGTATATTCTTTGGTCATTACATCAATCTTGCGATTATTTATCTAATGTTGACAGTTGGCTCATAATTAAATATCTCTTTTAGTTACGAATTTGGCGCTATTGTATTTTTATAGATTCTTTATAATTTTCTAATCCGTTTTCCATTAGTAGAAATCCTTCATCATCATCATCCACAGCTCTTAATATTACACACAACTGGGTATAGATAGGCCTCCTTGCATTCTCTAGTACTGTGTCAAGCGCATCATTTCCCTTATGAACAAATCTATAACGATCTTTATAATTTATACCTTTAGCAGCTAGATTTATAAATACGTAAAAAGGAAATATATTTAAGTGCACGCGAAAAATAAAACTAAAACTTTGAATGTGCTTTTCAGAGTTTCTCTAAACAGGTGCCTTGGGTCACGCTATGTCAGCTCAGTAGTTACCTTAAATATCACGTCGACGGTCTATGCTAATGTTAATAAACTTTGAATGTGTTTATTAAGCTTGGGGTAGAATAAACAATTGTATTTTTGGTCTATTAATATAGAACAAGGAATGATTGCTACGATAATTCAGGACTGGAAATTACAAAGATGCTAACTGAAAACACTAAATAATTTATTTATTTATTTATTTATTGCACAATGTAGTTTACAGAGAACTTATAGAATAGTTATCTCAAACATACATAGACCCTGTAAGGGTGTTGCAAGGCATACAAAAATAGTACCTATTTATTTGTAAGTTATTAAATAAAAATAAACATCACATTAAAATTAGGTTACATTGGCGATTACACATTATATTATATTACTTAGGTGTAATAGGAACATTATTTTATACATAGGAACATAGTTAGACGATGTTTTTTTTTAATTAATTAATTCAAACTAAGATTAAAACCTGTGTTACCTACCTTTAAATGAGAACAATTTGATATTCGTGCGATTATACTAATTGCATTCATGGTCGAATGAAAAGAAAGTAACAAACAATCTTGTTTATTAAGTTTTTATTTTCAGTATACAGTTTTAAAGGATTATCTTTGCTTTATCTATATATGCTTTATCCTTGCTTTAATCGCCCAGCACCTTTGTAATTTCCAGTCCTCAATTAATTAATTGCTTACCATGTGGTTACGAGATCATCTCTTAAGCGTGGGTGTCGTAAAATGCGATTACCGGATTATTACTAGAATGACAACCAGTAGAATCCAGTAGTATCTGGTTGTATACTGAGTACTAAATACCAGTAACATAGTTTAACCATTAATGTGAAACACGCATTTTATTCACGCCAAAAAAAAACACTTATATAGCTAACGTTACCTACTAAAGTAAATGTAAAATATAGGTACATGATAGCATCAGTGAGTTTAATCTATGGGCAGTTTAATAGTTCAATTACTATAATTATCTCAAAATATAATCTAATAAAAAGCTTAGCTTTAGTGCATGCGGTAAATTAAACTTTTACATTTCAAATGTAGCTTTCAGAGTTTTCTAAAGAGGAGCCTTCAGTCACGCTATTTCAGTAGTTATCTGAAATATGACGTCTATACTTTATGCAAAAACAAATTTTAAGTTTATTTTCAGGTGCTATCTGCAATTATAATAAATATGTGCCATTTAACAAATATTTATTATGGAATGGGCTAAAATCATGGGTTCTATTAATGGGTACCTATTTGAAGTCACGCCAAGCTATTAATGCATAGATATATACAAAGTAACAGGCTATAATTACCCTAAATATCACAAAGAAAATGCATAAGTCAATTAATATAATTTTAACGTTTTCGGAAGGTTTCTATCACAATTTACCTACTTTTATCTAAGTAATTGTCGTGCGTGGTTCGACAAATATATAATTTTGTTAAGTGATAAATAATACTGATGATGATATTAATTAATAGTATTCATTAAGTGCACCGAAATGAGTAACAAAACTACTTCGATGCCATAAACAGAAAGAACTCTATCAAAAACTAATAAGTATTACTTATTTAATTTTATATATTTTCGATATGTTTATCCTAATTGATGCATAATTTGGTAAATTGATACGGCTCCAATTAAATAATATTTTATCAATAAAAAGCTAAATAATAGTGATTTAAGTGCTAATGTTCCAGTTTGTAGAAATGGGACGGAGTGCGGTATAGAGTTGCCTCTATTCTAGAGACAAAAGTTGGAACTAATAAAAAAAAGAGGCATTAGTTTGTCTATCTGATATTTTGATTCAAGAGATGCGCTTTTTTCGTTACGAATGAACAAGAAAATGCTGAGCGTATTCGCTATCCGCCAAAGACATTCTAATAAAAAAAAATACCTACCTACATACACGTGGGTTCTCGCAAGAATTTATTTTTATTTAAATTGTTACCATACTAAAATTTGTTGTATGCTAATAGAGACCAACATAATTTTTAACACGATCATTTAATCAAGTTTACATGGAATTATAATATTATTGAAGACTAATCACGCGTGTTCTTTACAGAAAGTAGTTAATTACTTAAAGCTTTGTATAGGTAGCTTCTAATTGAAGTGGGGACGAAAAACGGCGTTAGTTACAATGTAAGAATACTGATTACTTTTCTTACCTCCGCATCGTGGGAACATGATTACACAAGCAAGATAAAGAAACTTACACTGACAATAACATGAATGCGAAGAATTAGTTGAGGTATTTATACAATAAGACAAGAGTATTAGTTTTTCGTCATCTGTAGGTATGCTAAAAAGAAAGAAATTAATTTACTTAGCATAATCAGCCATTATTGTCCTACTACTGGACACATCCCTCTTTTTAGAATGAGAGGAATTTAGGCCTTAGTCCACCACTCTGGCCTGGGGGTCTACTCCCTAAGCACGAAGTCCGTGGTTTCGGCCTTAGTTACGAGCGTTTCCTACTCCCTACCACCTATGGACATACGATTATTTCGGGGGCCCGAACTAAGAATGAATGACAACACGATTTGACAGTTGTCACTACTACCGATGTGTTTTTGCCCTTCCAAAAAGTTGAACTTGACACTTGTTTTGTTCACTCCTACGTTTCGGGCTACTTTCGGACGGGCGACTAACTTCTTTGACGGACTTAGGGAGTAGGCCCCCTGGTGCGGGTTGGCGGACTATAAATACCGTCGACTGCCATAGAGAACTTTTCGGAGCGCTCTCTCAGGTGTGCAGGTTTCCTTACCATATTTTCCTTCACCCTTAATGCAAGTGGTAATTAAATACAGATATTTTCGCCTTAGAGTGAAAACCTCGGGAAACAAATTTGGTCATTTTTATTTTATCACGACGTATACAGGTTGTGAAAAGACCCATCACCTAGCCGAAATTTACGCACTCTGTACATCAAACTAAACTACATTGACCAAAAATAATTGCTGGGAAACGACTTTTATTTTTTGGCGCAATGTGGTTGTGGCGATGCCACGCGTTTGCATGCGTGCAGCGGCCTCACAGCTGAGCCAAGGCGGTCGTGTGCGTTTGATATTCGTTGCGTTTTTGTAACTTCAAATGCGTAATTTGTGAGGAAAAATTGAAATTTTTTATATGGTTTTTGGAAGGAAGTTTAGTATTATCACTTAGAATACGTTATTGGAAAAAACAAAAAAAAAATATGTATACCTTGACCTTCAATATCTCCAAAACCAATGGTTTCCCAGGTATGGTCTGGTAGAAAAAAATGATCCCAATCATGGGTAGAATATGTGGTTTTCGTTATCGTTAAGGGTCTTTTTACACCCGATGTGTAGGCTACTATAATTATAAAAGAGCGGCTCTATGCGAAATTATTTTGTAAGCACTGAAATTAAGCTTTTATTGGGCATATAAACGTAATAAATATAGTTGACTGGCTTTTGCCCGCGACTTCGTCCACGTGAAAGCCCATAGGAACCATGCAATAACCAAATGCATTCCCGACATCTTCACTCTAAGGCGACGATATGCGGAATTGATTTGCCGCTATGACTTCTCTTATAGTATCTATACAAATAAGTTCGTTTTGAACGATAACAACAAAAAGGCAGCCTACATTCACGCACCCTTTACAGCTATCTAGCGCGTTTCGACGACCAACAGACGACTTTCATGCTGATAAGCCATTTTGGCCACTATCCCTTACTGATGGACAACCTTTTCCTTTTTATTATTATTCTTATGATGATCGCAGTTGGGGTTTTACCCGTCGAACTTTTTCCCGGTCACTTGACCCGTTTTAGCCGCCAGGGACCCGCGTCCGGGGTTATTAACGCACCACAGTATTGATCAATTATGTGCGAGAGATGTCCGCAAAGGGCGGTCTTGTTGCTATTAGTAGTACCCGAATTAGAATTTTCGTGTTACATTGTGAGTTTATCTACGCTTTCTTATTGTGATCATGTTTTCAAAAACATGTAGGTGAAATATAGTTCGTTCTATATAATAACGAGAGGAGATGGTTCTCTTTAACCATTTTTAACATTTTTTTTTTACACACACTAAGTAATAAAAGGCATCAACCATTTACTTCATTTCCCAATTGAATTTGGGTGCATGAAAAGAGCCTCCACGAGTGACGATACTTAAGTACGTCCGGCGCACCCTGGGCAGTCAGCCCCGCTACCAACATTGCTGACTGGCTAACAGTGGCGTAGGGTGAAGTTTCTTAAAAGGGAAGCCGGACCAAAAAATGCTTACCTTGCTCAAGTGTGATGCGTGATTTCCAGTAACTACTCGTTTCGAAAGGGAAGCCGATAGGAATCGAGTTGTATGGAGCCTTCGCCACTGCTGGCTAATCTTTTCACCACAGCATTGAGCTATTTTCGTATAGCTCATGCTGACACGAGAGAATAAGATTTCCCAATTGGCTGGAGACGCTTCAGGTCTCGCCAATAACTGCCCAAATAAGTAGAAATGGTCCGCAAGGACCGTCAAAAACCAGTCTAACAGAAAAATATACTTTATTTCCCAGTCAGGCCGTAAGCGACAACCGATATAGTGCCCCTGAGTTAGATAAACAAATTATTATTTGAACTTTGTCACAATATTCTTTCGCACAAAACACCTAAGCTTCTTCTTTCCCCTGTCTGGCATTTAATTTCGGCGTCCATCAGCCTTTACGGCATCACATAATACAAAGACCTTACCTACTATGTGCTATAGTCGAGGTGTGAAGTCGTTGAATCACAGTCGGCGTCGTCAGACTGTACTCTCAGCTGCTCTTCACAAGGGGTAGTTACTCCAAAGAACTCTTTGGACCAATCCTACATCAAGGCCATGCGTTTGCAGCTTTCTCATTAGCATCACCCTTTCGTGTCTGCTGCATTTCTTAATTAAACGTTGTATCAGTTGCATGCTTTTAACGTCTCGCATACGTTTGTTTGTTAAAGCTCCATGAATACTTTAATAAGGGGTACCTCTACCTTAAAATGAGGTCTTTATTAAGATAACTAGCTTTTGCCTGCGGCTTCGCTCGCGTAGGTAAACATTATATTATTGTAATTTATTTACGGATCCCTAATTTTTTGATACTAAAATATAGCCTATAGCACTCAGGGATAACGTAGCTTCCTATTGGTGAAAGAATTTTTGAAATCGGATGATTGGTTTTGGAGATTACCATACAAACAAACAAACAAATTCTATCTCTTTATAATATTAGTATAGATGAACATGAAAAGGCAATGATACAAAATAATACAATGACTGTTTCACTGATAATAAACAATTTGTTTGATAAATAACGATCATAACACCTAAGGAAACATTTTTAGAGGGGTAATAATATAGTCGAGATAAGATTGTACAGGAAGGGCGACGAATGTCAGGTAGACCACCAGCTAGATAGTCTGACGACATAGCGAGGTACGCAGGGGGGCAGTAATGAGACTGGGTGAGCACCTCGATTTAGAACCTTTTCGGTAAGCAGTTATCGACCAATTCGGTTTGTTATCTCGTTTCATCTACGATTCTCGTACCGAGAGATAAAAAAGGGGGCCTATTCCGAAAGACGAACGTCGATGTTTCGGATCGACATAAAACAATAACAAACATCAAACTTGTAAATATGCGACTAAAGTATTGCCAAAGAACGAACTACTACATGGCAATTAACATTTGGGAGTAGGTTTAACGAAAGACAAAATCAAATCGCGAAAATCGAATCAATCGTCGGATCCGAAGCATTTTCGTGGTTGGAAAACGTGCGATCCGTCAGCCGAAATTTCGAAGTCCGGTTTTCGGAGTAGGCCCCCGGGTCGGATAAGTTGACGTAGAGCAGAGGAGGCCTATACCTACATACAGTGGGTGAATGTGGTCTGATAGATAATTATTTAGATAAAATAAAATAGTCACGGAGACGAAAAATGCCGCTCCGTGGTTACAATGAGACGTGTTAAAGAAGCGACCTAATTATTGAATATACGGTTCTATCCTATTCTAGAATATTTTCAGGATTCCAGTGAGTTGAAATAGATACCTACTGATTGTGTGTGTGAAGCCACAAAGCAATCGATACTTTTTGTCACACCTACCTACGAGTACGTTGATCGAGTTAAGTACTCGTGCCCACATGTTGTGCCTATTAGCATTTTAATTGTTCTCGCGCTAAGCGATAGGGATGCATAGTGTAATTTATTTAATTAAGTCTTATCATAGACCAATGGTGGGCAAAGTGCTAAGCAGAAAAATAGTGTAAGTATGTAATAATACAATATTCGTAATAGTTTTCCTGTGACGTCATGCACCTTAGGACACTCTCTGGATCAAGACCAATCTAAAGACATACCTCATTTGTTGAAATCGGTTCAGTAGTTTAAGCTGTGCGAGGACATACATGTATACATACAACCAGTGAGATACATAACCCTTCCTCCCTGTCGTAGTCGGGTAAAAATTAGAACGTGGGCAGCTAGTTTCGTAAGAGATTTCGAAGTTCTTAGAAGTACGAATTTAGGCGGAATAAATACAGTCTCCATTATAGATTCAAGCGAAACAACCGAAATAATCGCTCCAAACAAAAATATTTCATCGTTCTAATGCATCCGAGGGTGAAACCGAGAATGTTTCACCCTTCCCGGGCTATTAGCAATGGGTAGGGTTTCAAAGCACTCATCCAAGAACGCCATTGTTAGCGAACCGCCAGCGCCACACTCGTGAGTCATTACGCCCTGACTCCCGTAACATTGTCGTGTGCATAGTAAACAATCATTGTTTTGTTTGATTACATTTTTTATGTGTGAATATGAATGAAATGATATTGAGTGCCGCATTGTTTAGTTGATAGTAAAGACGTAGAAAACTTCGATTGGCTTGGAGAGTTCTCACGTTTATACATATACGATAGTGCGAATGGAAAATACTTATTAGTACCTAACTAATAACATACGTTTCATGAACTCGTTGTCAAGTGTTTTAATAGTTGGGTAACAATTTTAGTTAAGTATTTTACTACTTTGATAAGATATAGAGCATCGAACTCCCAAGGTTTCTCATTCATTTGATATTAGGTAACTACCTAAGTATAGAAATATCGTAATTTTCTTGTTAGGTGAAATAATGTAATCAAAACAGTTTTGCAACAAAAACTCAAGATTTTCTAAAAAGTATGTAGTACAGTTTTCTTATTAGTTGGGTAACAATTTTAGTTAAGTATTTTACTACTTTGATAAGATATAGAGCATCGAACTCCCAAGGTTTCTCATTCATTTGATATTAGGTACCTAAGTATAGAAATATCGTAATTTTCTTGTTAGCTGAAATAATGTAATCAAAACAGTTTTGCAACAAAAACTCAAGATTTTCTAAAAAGTATGTACCTAGTCAGTTTTCTTATAAAATCAGATAGGTATCGATTGCAACGCCATCTACTGGAAAAGTTGTGAAATGCATTGTAGCCGCGTCTTGCGAACTTGCGTAGCGCACTGCTACGTCGTGGAAAATGGTTAAGTTGTTGGTTACTGAAAATATTCATAGATGGCGCTTTATGTGAAATCATTAGTTTCTACGGCTAGGTGCGATGGCAGCACTGGATGGCAATGTTTCCACTTCTAGTTTTTCTTTACAATTACATACCTACATATATAAATTTACGCCTTTTTCCCATGGGGATATGCTGAAACTGTAGAACGCCACATACGATCCTTACGTACTCCTTTCGCTTCGTCCACATTCATACATCTTGTCAGACACACACGTACGCCAATTGAGAGTAGTTACTACGCACCTGCATTTTTTTGCCTTCTTTACAATAATATTGCTATTATTACTTTTTTCCCAAATTGATTATAATTTAAATTTGCACAATTCGAATTCATCTCGTCGATGACTCTGATGATATTAGACCGTCTTCCTTGATCTAAACTTAGAAAAGGTTCTAGGCCTAATCTAGCAAGGGTTTCTCGGCCCAATATGGCGGCGATCCTTATCTTCAGATATACCCAAATATAATTACATTATTATTCATTCATACCAATATTCTTGTCCTCCAAGTTGTTAATCCTTCAAGAGTGGATAAACAACTTATACAACTCATTACAGTAATAAATTCACTAAAATTATAATCTTCCTAAAGACAAGTTATTTGTTGCAAGGGTTTCTAACTGGATCAGGGTCTGATTTATCAAGGGCCCAGCTCAGAAAACAAACATAAATTGCAAAATTAAAATACAAATAAAAGAGGTACATATCGATTGACCGATAAAAGGCAGCACAGATTACTAAAGACACACATTTTTCAGCCGAACGCCTAAAGTCGGGGCACGCACCAATATGGCTGGTAATGTAAAGAGACACGCGATCGCGAACTCACTTCCTAGTTGGGACAAAACTCGTAATATTCAAGGACTCCCAATAACTTGAAAATATTTACGAGATGTCGGTTAACGACAAATATACGCAAAAACGTGTTTGTGATAATAAAAGGGAGATATTTATGGTATATAATGTCACATTAAGGCGTTTAATAAGCTCTTAAAAAAATTCATGTTGTTTTTCGCAAACAACAGGATGGTTAATAACGTCACATTTGGATAATAATATTTCATTTGATACTCTTCGTCATAACTGTAATGAAGACTGTTGTACAACAGTCCTCATTACAGTTATCCTGTTGTTTGCGAAAAACAATTGCAAACTATGCAACTGCGAAATGCAGCTTGAAGGCAGTTAGGTAAGATGCAGTCGGTGCAACTGTAAGTGCGGACTAGATATGCAGCCCACTTGCAGTTATTTTACTAATGTGAAACGAAATATTATTCATCAAATTTGATGATAGTAACTCCCTGGTTATCCAGATTTTTTGTGGATGCCTTCAAGTATCTGTTTACCTATGCCAACAGGATTTGCAGCAGCATTTCCATGTACTCATAAAAACTGAACTGCAGTCAACATAAAGGTTTTACTTTCTCACGACTGTTCACAATAACGGTTTATGACGAATCCCATTCAAATTTTAAATTAACTCCCGACGCAATATTAGCGGTGTTATAAGTTTTGAACATTTTGTCTGTGTTTGTCTGTAGCACTAGCTCCCAAACGGATGAACTGATTTCAATGCGGTTTTTTGGTTTAATTGGGATCGTTCTTAGCTATGTTTTGATGATATTCAAACAAGCTATTTCAATATCGAGGGTCTTTCAATTTTTAATAATTCGCCGATCAACCCTCCCACCCCCAACTGACTATTGTCTGGTATATGATGATGCGAACCATAAATAGTTCGGAATCGATAAGCTTAGGCTTAGGCTTCCCTCGTGAATCGTTAGAGCTAACGATCTGGGATGGGTAATCATGCTTCATCGGCACAGCCAATCAATCAGTCATAGGTAATCATCAGTCTTGGCAGACGGATTTGTGATTGAAGCAAGATGCTATCAATGTTTGGAATGTTCATTTCCATCCTCATCTTTGATGTTATTCCTTGTTTGCATTTTGCTGTACATCACATGTGCTTATTGATGTTATTCCTTGTTTGCAAGTTGCTGTACATCACAAGTGCTTGGGAAATTATCATCTTCTGTTGATGCTGATATTATTTTCCAAAAAGTGGCCCGTAAACGTTTAGTCTGCAAACGACGACGTGAGGAATGGTAAATCAGGGTACCATAGCATGTAGCATAATGAGCTCATTACTGTCCCACTGCTGGGCAAGGGCCTCTTCTCAGAATGAGAAGGGTTTAGGCCTCAGTCCACCACGCTGGCCTGGTGCGGGTTGGCGAACTACACACACCATCGAGAACTTTATGGAACCCTCTCAGGTGTGTGCAGGTTTCCTCACGATGTTTTCCTTTACCGCAAGTGATAATCAAATTCTGCTCCGCACATGAATTCGAATAGTCAGAGATGCGGGCAGGGTTTGAACTTGAACCCTACTGTATTGAAGGTAATCGTTCAATTGCTAGACTGCTGAAATAACCAGTGCTATTGTTAAACAAAGACAAAATCAGATTTAAAAAAAACTAGTTTCAAAAACAAAGTACCTATTGAATACCTTTTAATTCTTAAGCTTCATTAACGTTACTTGTTGAAACCGCCAAATTAATAGGTCAACGACTTGTTTGGTAAAGAGATGAATGTCGAATCCCCCTACGCTCTACCTACGTTCGTGGGTAATTTTGTTATTTGTCTTAATTTCAAACAATCGTTGTATAATTTTTTAAATACAAGCCTCTTTATTAGTTTTATCACTTTATGTTAATCAGTAGTGGAAATTACGTCTTGCTAATATGGAATGGTTTGTCCAGTTTCGCTTTGGAAGTTTTTGAATTCTTATCTAATATGTTTTTTTATTTGTTACAGGTAATAAACTGTTGGGAAAATCGGGAAGCTGTTAACCCGTGATACATAAAGAAACGTTTGGCTCATTTTACGTACTTATACCTTTATATGCAGCATGACTGATTGTCATTTTATATCCGAAAACCACGAACTCTGTTCATTATTCTGTACATTTTTTACCATGGAACAAACTATGAATTCGTCAAAAAAATCTGCTCGTCCATACATTTTGTTTGAAACATTGATTATTTTGTAAGGATGTTTTTTTTTACGAATTCCCGGGTTTGTTCCATAGTAAAAGTTGTTGTAAAACTTTTACTATGGGATAAACCCTGATGAGCAGAGTTTATAGTGTTCGGGTGTAAAGTGACTAAGTCATGCTGTAGATTCAGGTGTTCATTCTTACGGAAAGTTTCCTACGTGTTACTTAAATATAGGAATTATCCTATTTAATGATTTCGATAAAACGTTATCAAAGTTATATTTGCAATCATAAAGATAATGCAAATTACGTCTCATAATAAGGATTTTTGTTATCATCGCATTTGTATGACGTTGTAACAATTGTGTTACTGATACACAAATGATTTTATCTATATTAACTTTGCCCATCTAGTTTTACGATTCCATTACAATTTTCTGATACGCTGATACGATTCATGTAGATTGGAACTTTAAAAAATAAACATGCCGTCTAGCGTCACAAGCCGGGGTACTACCTTCTGTCGAAACAAAAACGAAACAAACCTCCCATCCTCTTCACTCAGTATGAATGTGAGAGGGATGCGTATGTTTCGTTCTCAATGAAGGTTGTAGTGATCTTTAATAGTGTTCCTCTGTAGGGAATTGGCCGGAGGTGGCTGCGCGCGCACAATTTTCAGGGCGCAGGACGCTTTTTCGCTAGAACTATGAATGCTTAGACCGGACCATAAGCCTATAAATAATGGTTTTGAATAAAACAACTTTTCATACTCGTATAGATAAGAGATCGAATACTGAAGCTAACAATTATAAATCATTTTCAAATAACACTGGAATATTATTAAGATAATGAATTTATAAGCTTCAATGAAATCTTAATAGAAATTGATACAAACTTGATATTTGACTTGATTTATACGAAAAAATAAATCATTACGTGCCGTCTCTGAACATTTAGGCAGTCTTTACGTACTTCGGTTGCCGATAGAGGCCGCACGTATCACGACACTTCAGGTTTTGCCGGCGTCCATTGCGGAACGCACCCCCTTACTTGGAGCCCTCAATCGAATCACAAAGTATTCCAGTCATATTTCAAACTAAATCACAGTGTTTCCCGTTCGTCTCCGGCGAGGTGAGTTGTATAATAAGCCTGAAAAACAAGTGAGCACCGCCACGGCTTCCCGCGAGTGCACTCGAACATTCTAGTGTTCCTGTCCAATAATATCACTTAACGTCGACAGTACACGAAGTAGTTACTCAATATCTAGATATGTTCTAAATATCGATCGTGAACGCACTAATTATTTATTGATATAGTTTTAATAGGGAAATGCCGCTTATTGTTGTCACTCCTACGTTTGAATCACTCGAAGCGTCGGCGTAAGGGTGAAACGGGTAAAATGAATTATAGTGATCTGATTACGCGACAAATGGTTTTTTACTCATGCTTTGAATGTGGGTTGTGCTATTAAGTAAATGCATTAGCACTTAAACACAGCTTAAAGGCTTTTAATGTTACACAGTTATTAAACGACTGAATTAATATAAGAACTGTTGAAGTTGGTCATCCCACGTCATTTGTAGATATCAAAGCAATTAACGGTTTCCCTCGTCAATTGCACTAATTATCTGATAAGATACTTCAATTAAGATGATTGATTTCGAAGGCTGCTTGTTGATTGCTTGATAGAAATATTTATTGATGAGGTCCTTGTTTGATCTTTGACGTCGCAATTAGGTTACAGGAAAATTGCATTGGTATTGATAATGTCAAGTCCATTAAAGATGTAGATGCAGTCCGATAGATCGTTAATGGCGATGGAAATAAAATCATAACATAATACAAAGCCTTTATTTACAACTAGCGACCCGCCCCGGCTTTGCACGTGTACGTTTTATACCTTAAAATCTTCCTCTTGATTCACTCTATCTATTAAAAAAAACTGCATCAAAATCCGTTGCGTAGTTTTAAAGATCTAAGCATACATAGGGATAGACAGACAGCGGGAAGCGACTTTGTTTTATACTATGTAGTGATACATAAACAATTTCCTTTTCTGTTCAACGAAAGATGAGTCCTAACATAGCGCTTATTTCGTGAATTGTAGCCGTAAGGAGACTGCTATCGAAAAAACGTAAACGACGTCATCAAGAACCGTAAATTAGCTAAATTATCCATGTTTTGTTTCTTAAAAATATTTGATATTCTGTGTATGATCAGGTTTTGTAGAAAAACCCCAGGATTCACGTTGAAAAGAGCATAGTTGGTACATTCAATCTCTTTATAAGCTCTATAGAAAGTTCAGCAGTAGTTCAAGCAATAAAACCATTCGCATAGAAGTAACCAGGACGCTAATTTTGGGAACACGTCAATCAAGCTCCGTGTGGAGACACTTGGAGCAATTGGACCATTTGACAGATCCGCCGCCGCTCTGACGCCCACCACTAACTAGCTCTTGTTGTCAAACCGACTGATAAAAAACCAGCTACTGATTGTTTATTGTTCTTAACATTTATTTGTACCAGTTTGTACATTTAATGTGTTTGTGGTTACATCAATACTTAATTAATACTTGCATAAAATTGTGGACGATTTTTTAATGAGCACTTAGTGCTTGACTCATTATTTGGGAAAAGTACTCATAGAATTTGTACCATTGACTACGTCAATGAGCATGACTCAAGTTAATATCTATGAGTCAGTGGAGATTTCGCGCAGATCTCTATAAAGCTGTCAGCTGTCACCAAATGTTGTTTCCAAACGAGTCAGCGTGTCATCAGTTAAACCTTATATCCTGTCGAATTTGTACCGAGTTTTTAGTACTGTTATCTATAAATCAATTACGTTTTCGTAAGTTCCTGATACATTCATGATAATAGATAGAGTTCCTCATAATTGATACAGTTCTTCATAAATTGATAAGCAAGTACCTACTATTATCTTATTCTGTGCAATTAGTTAGAACGCACCCTGATTAAGAACACGTATGTAAAGTGTAGGTATTTGAAAATTAATTACTAATATGAACCTTAATTCAACTGTAGGTTAATTATAATTCTGAAAAGTTCATTGTCACTTGTAAGTTAAGGGCTATTGAACTATTAACTGCTGTACACATATTTTATGTATGTCATGAAAAAGTACACGTGTACTTCGGCTTCGGCTCATATTATACTAGCATAAGAAAAAAAAAACAAACACTATCGTTGACGTCAGTGCACTCAACTGAAAAGTAAATATGTTTATGAGAAGAAATAAATATATGCGTTATCAAATTGATATCCAATGTATTTCACATGTTTATTGCTCATGAAAATATTTTCGTAGTTAATTCAGTTTAACATTTCACACATTGAAGGAATTTTGCAGTACCTATAATAACTTATAACTTTTACAAATACACGTATAATTATATTATTTTCTATTTCAATGCTAGTTATTCTAATTATTGCTTTCACGGCGATAAAATCACTACTTATAACTAATAAAACAGTTTACTTATTGTATCCATATTTATCACGGAAATGTTTTGTAGTCGTGCGGTTTTCCACCAATTATCACAATTATAAAATAACAAAACTTATCGCTATATCGGAGGTTAACCGCACATGCCTGTGACGCACTTCACGTAATGCCTGACTGAAATTTCCCTCGATTCGTCTCCGACATTTACGTGGATTCTGGTCAACGTAACGAGGCGTATTTTTATACGACTTTCCTGAAAAGCCCGAATGACAAAATGGCAACTTGCCATTTATATTTCAATATTTTTATTCGAGAGTCCAGAATGCGAAGCTACCCTATTCTTTGTGGGAAGAATTCCAGGGGTTGCGGGTTGGCTTGTGGCGGCGGGGTGGGTGGGATCTCGTGCTGAGGCTTCAGTAGCCATGGATTATTCGAGCCTTGTTGAGTTCCATCTCCTCGCTTTTGTCCAGCGCTAGATGGGGTCAGGTGTAGTTGAGGTAGCTGGCTTTTAGGGCCGACGGGTGGTCTTTCGGATTTCGGCTGCATGTTTCCTGAAACAAAAAGTGAAATTCATAAAAAACTGCTCCTAAAATATGTAGTTTTACATTTCTTTGACTCTGTTTTGATTTAACTTTGATGTATTTTTCCGAATGTCTCAAGTTTTAGAAAGACTTTCTGCACTAAGTTTTCACGGAAACAAATCACAAATCACTGGTTAACTTCCGAAATGATAAAATTCGTTAATTCAATACTTACTGTCTATGTTCAAACTGATCCTTTCCAACTGAGATGTGATAAGACGTTCACCGTTTACAAACATTAATATTTTTCTATCTATTTATTGACGAGCACACAACGTGGGCTGGCGGCTTTATACTAAATGTGCGATGTTTAGATTGGCCGCGCGGTTTTATATCGTTACTGACTCACATTTGGCAAGAGAACTCTCTATCTGAGAACACGTCACTTGGCCGCTGACGCCTGATGTTATGACGGCAGCGCGATTTTCTCGCTTAGAACTTACGAACTTCATATAACCAATGCGTGTGCCGATGAATAAACGCTATGCAGTGGCACATTATTAATCTAGAATATTATTAAACAAAGGCTCATACAAGGAAGTAGGTATTTTTACGTCAGTGCCGTGCCTATGCATAACATGCTTGTGATTGGTCATTTAAATCAGAACATTTATGAATACTAATAATTTTATATCTTGCATTATGGTACTAAAAATATGGTTCTGTATTTCATTTCAATTGATGAATGTAGGTAGAGGCCCGTGGAGTACGGTGGATTTACGATTACGATTGTTTTTTCATTACCATTAATTAGGTAATTTAGACGTTGACGTTGACTGTACGTTTTCCGTAACTGCTCTCATAAATTTGGCTTAATCGGCATCATCAGTCGCGTTCTTATTTACGATAATAAAATATAAGGTATTGACGGCTTGATAGAAGTATGTCAGGGTCATATTCAATTTTGAGTTGAGTATGAGTACCTAACAGCAGGTATGGCAAGTGCATATCCGTGCGTGTCCGTGGATATTCATTATCTAGATATCTGATATTTTTTTCTGATATAAAAGAATATTACTTTACATTGTATGTATTTAACAAAATCAGGGAATTAGTTAATTTGTTTTAGCACTCTAAATAATCTTAATCTAGTTTAAATGAGGAAACTCTAGTTGGTATCAGTTATGATATTATTGCCGTTATCTTTAAGAATGGAAAGATCATGAAATTTCTCTTAGGTAATGTTTTCGAAGATATCACATTTTTATGGTTATACGTGCAATGATAATGATGCAAGACAAGGCTTGACGTAAAATTACGACAAATATTGAAATGTTCTGTTTTACGCAGGTATATCTATGTAAAGTAGTGAACAAGACAAAAGGCTTCATAACTGAACTAAAATAGAAAGAAACAGAGCGCATCAGGTATTGAATCAATTGTGGGAAATGGGTTATATTACGGTGCTGGTGATGGTGTTGGTCTGGCTAACTGTATTTTACCAAATTTTCACTTTGATTGTTTTACCTTTGCATTGCGTCTACGACGAATTCGACCTGCGTCATTCGTTTCTCTCTGTTTGGGTTTTCTTGCAAATGATTTACGTGTCTGAGTATCTCCATTGTTTATCTCGTATTTTTTCTCCAGTCACTCTTTTTTGTTGAAAATTTATTTAAGGGCATCTTCCTCTGGTCTCCATTTAGATTTTCATGAAAATTTCGTCTCTAAGGTATCTTGATCATTTACATTTCTCACTTTTAGTTCTATTTAGATTTTCTTACTTCTATATATTTAGGCTTAAGGTATGTTTTTTTCTTAATAAAAGTTATAGCTGCGCCATAAAACCCATGGTCGTAAAATTCTATCAGACTCATCTCAGGAAGTAGAATCTCGTTTATTAGAAGGAGGGGTAGCAATCCACCTGTGTGCTCATTACATCATATATTTGGACCCTCAAAAACCCTATTATTTACATACACTAAAATGTCATGCCTCGTTACAATATTTCAGGGAATAAATCAAACTAAATATAAGTTTTATTTTCTGCTTAACTGTTTTTCATAATTTAGTCGCGTGTTAAAGCTAAATACTTAGCAGTAATTACACAATAAGGTTATTTAGTTAACGTAAAACAATATTTCTATGCTAACACTTATAACTAATGCGTATTACGCAGTACTTAGAATACAACGTAATAGTAAACTCACCTTCAAATAAGTGAACAAAGGGTAATTGGTAGGTGAGAAAGCATAATCGTAGGTACGAAGGTCGGGCCCACCCAGTGCAGGTAACTCCCATGGGAGTGCCGGAGTACCGGAGTGACGGCACGGCCAATCACTCCGCGTCCACTGCCCTGCCACGTGTATGCTGCGTGCCGATGATGATGTTATCCTACCAAAGATACTTTATTTACGAGTATTTGGCTCGAAGATTTTATTGCGTAGATATGAGGATTTTTTACAGCTTAGCGTATATTTAGAGCACTATGAACAATGACGCCAGGTTCTGAGTGGTCTGATTACTTATTGTTGAGCGTCACTGGTTCAAAATTCTCTTCTAAATAGATCTGTCGATCTGCTTAGGTATCTACCTCTATCCATATCTTTTTGTTACTAGGTATCACTAGCAACACCACGAGAAATATTCAAGATATACTATTTAACAATTTAAGTAGAGCGCGCATAATGCTTTATCATTTAGTCTTTAGATTAACATCCTTGCTGATTATAACTGTATTAACTCAAATTGTTAAAGATATCGATTTTAAAAGAGTAACCATGGAATTGTCGGCTCTTCTCAATAGGAAACCACTAATTGGAACCGTGCACCTAAATTTGACTTTTCATAAGCGCCTGTAATGGTTTATGTAAAATAAAAATAAATAATTGATTGATTTAGTAGTAATAAGCACGTCTGCAGGCCTTTCGGGATTGAATTTGATTTTCAAATCGGGTCACAATTATTAGAAAATACCTATTATGTTAAAGCTTGGATCACAAAAAAAAAATAGATCTGTCTTTTATCATTTTATCGGACTGTCCTAATCCTAGGTTTAATGTAATATTTTTTTAAATTTTATCTTTGTACGTCGATATAGTATTCTCTGAATACTAGATAATTAATTATCTACTAATTTATCAATCGCTTGTCAGTGTTGTCATAGGTCTTCCCTTATGTAAATAAGAGAAACTCATATCAGCATTGATCGACGTTAATGACGTCAAAGCTTCGATGGAAATGTCCAAAATAACTGGAATTTGTTTATAATAAGAACAACATCGTTTATTTACGATGTATTTATAGATTCCTCAAGTTCCCAGTCTATGACGGTGGACCCAGTTATGGATATGGTACAATTTGTAGTTTATTTGTGTCGCAGCCGTCATTACCTACATTGTAGAGTTTTGTAGAATAATCCAACAAAGCTATATTGTGAAATTGTACAAGGATCACTTATACAAGATGTAACATAAATAAGTGTACAACCTCTTAAGGTGTCACTGTACTCATCATTATGAACAACTTTTACTGCGGGACCAAAATTTAAGTCGCGAAAAAAAAATCTGCTGTTCCCTACATTAATGTTCGCATAACTCGTCAAAATGTAGGGAACAGCTGATTTTTTTTTTGCGATTTCAGATTTGGTCCCATAGTAAAAGTTGTTTATAATGATTAGTACAATGACCCCTTAAGAAGTTGTACACTTATTTGTGTTACACCTTGTATAGGTATTTAAAGTTACGACTGGCACTGTTTTATTTTAAAATTATTCTTAGTCACAATAGTCCTGTGTTAATTGAACCCTCAAAGTGATTAAATATAAAAAACCAGCAGTCGTTAAACCACTAATATATGGTTGGTTTCTAACCACAACTTTTTACAAAACAAGATTCCTTATAAGATGGCTTAAACCAAATAAAAACGCTCTTGGATAACAATAATGAATATTCAAAGTCATTTGACGGGTAAAAAATGTAAATACGCTTTTTAAACAAAGTCTACCACATAATGATGTAGCATAGCAACTGGTATTGACGATTCACAGTATTATATCAAACAATATACCTATGTGAGTTGATAAGTATATAACTTATGATTTTTCCTACCTTTAAGTGGTTTAGGGCAAATGATTCAATGACTCAACATTTTGTCTCTGCGATGTCTTACTCATACTTACTTGAGTGTGTTTCTTCAGAAATGCTTCAATTACGTGTCTAAGGTGTTATTGAAAATTTACTAGTAATTTAAACTCCATCCGATCTATAAAATGTATTGTTATGAAATTTTCTGGTCTATTTTGATCGTAATTGGCCATAAACCCACGAATTCTTCATTATCACACATGTCATGCACATAAAACTATAATGATATAAATTTTGCGCCCTGCGCGAATAGTTTAGCTTTTAATTATTAAACTGCATAAATAAGTCTTTAAATATATTGTAATTATTTAAAAAAAAAATGCCTAACTACGCTAATTATGTAAAAAAACATTTGGCGCAAATAAGTACATCATCACCGCTCTATGGATTTATATAGTTAAAAGGTACATATCTCATTTACTTTATCTACTTTTTACTTCACTTTGCTTTTTTAAATGGGGGCCTTTGTTTTTATAGTATGTATGACCAAATACAATAGATTTTATAAAAAAAAAGTAACAAATAACGTTAAAAAAGCAAACTAAATATTGAAATATCAGTGTGATTGGAGCATTTACGGAGAAAAGCCATTGAACATCACTAAGAATTTGTTATAAGTAGGTATACTCCATTTAATTTAACATTAAATAAAACTGGCCCATCACGGCACGAATATCTCTTCAAATATAATTGCAGCTCATCTTGAGTTCTTGATTGACTATTAAGGTTCATTTCATAAAAGCATAAAACTGTGTTGATTCCCACAGAAGCAAACATGTTTATTTCTATACAATTCCTTGCTAAAATTGGTCTTAGTTGTCTAATTTTATTAAATAGATTAAAGAACAATGAGATATTCATAATAATTGCGACAATTAATCTGATCGTCTTTATAGCTTTATTGTAGTTATTCATTTTATATTTTGTATTGGTAATAGCACGTGCATATGACGTGTTTAAAGAAAAATAGGTTCAAGTGAGGTACCTTTTGTTTGAGTTTTTACATAGTCGTATGATCAGATGCGTCAGGATGACTCATGCGTTGTCTACGGTCCATAAGTGTCATGTAAGTAAGTGACGTTAACGTGTAGTGTAGGCTGTATTCAGTATGTAGGTGTAAGTGTATTATAAGATGGAATGGTCAAGACGAGTTCATAGTCTTATCCTTAGAAGGTTTTGTCGTAGACCCATAGGCGTATATAGGGGTGGGGGTGGGTGTGCCGTGCCCACCCCAGAATGGTCTGGTGCTCACCCCAAGATGTTGGGTTACAGATCCGAAATTCTAGGCTGGACACTTAAATAACTTCACACAAAAACATTATGAATCAAATATGGGGCCACGGGGAGGAGGGGGTGTCCTGGAAAATAACACTAGATACCGTAGGCCACCTGAAAATGCAAGAGATTTGAGTTGAAATGGTTTATAGAAAAATTTTCAACATTAAAAGAAAATGAAAGAGGTCATATTTGTAGCTACATTTTATTTGTTGGCAAGCTTCTCGACACGTGTCGTTTTACCATACAAGATATTAAGATACTCGTAGTTGTAATAAGAAGTATTTTCCTTGAATCCTGCACTCACATCTACATACATACCTAATATTGTAAGGTCTACTTATCGATTATTCATCAACTCCGTAACGTCTATAATATAATCGATCTGACAGCCGTGTGTAGGTACTGTATGTATCGAGGCACTATTTTAAACTCTATGTTGTCGTAATAAAGTCGCAAAGTAGTGACTCACGTCGATTGGGTATAATCTTACATAAGTCACTGGCGTATTAGATAGCTTTTCACCATAACACTAGAACATAATTGTGTAAATTTCACTGTTAAATGCGTCACCAAGCACCACGGCACCTTTATAGCATCAGGTAGTTGAGCGTGAAGGCTTCACGCCTAATAAAATGTTTATTGTCTTTTATAGTTTCAAGGAGACATCGCAAATAAGCGATCGCCTCGTCGACCGAAGAAATATGACATAGAGACTACTGTCAAAGTTTGAAGATTGTAAAACTTTTATCCTTGTAGTAAGCAGTATGGACGCTAACCGGGTAAGCCTCGTGACTTCACGAGAGCACCGATTTAAATGCTGCACTTATGCACTCCATGGATCATTACAAATATGAAGTTTCTAATCATTAGCCGAGGTTCCGGTTTAACTACAGAAACTTCAGCCTTCGTCGCTGTTAACTAATTCGTTAGCTTCACGTCAGTTTTGTCAGTACGAAAAAGGTGCAAAAAAAGACCATGAATCGCTAAACTCCTCCAATAAAAGTACAAGGGCCGTTTTAACCCATTAGGTAATAAATCGAATCACGGATTTCGTGATTACTTAAACGGCACTATTAAACCTGGCCAAAAATGACTGGCTCATGAAAACTTCGGCATTGAACATCACGGCACTAAAACGTAATCAACGGATTGAATTCGTTTCAACTTCGCAAACTTTTGTAATTTTTTCTTTTGGATTTGCAAAGTTTGATGTCTCGTGCGTGAATTTCAACGTGATTTGCAAGAAACAGATAACTATAAGTGTTTATGAATATAAATTAGCAGAGGTACTGCCTTGCAATGTTATGCCAAAGCTAACCATAGTATTCGCGAAATTTTACAGTCTTTTCATGTAAATTTGAGAGAATCCGTTGACGAGCGCTATAAAATATCACAGCAAAATCACGCGATCCAGAACGTCTACCTTTTGTCACAGACGATCATAGACATGTTTATGGCGATGCAACGTATTAACTATTCTAAACTGCATTTATGTATGCATCTATGTAACATGCAAATCGTTTGAAAAGGTCAAATCACTTTCAATCTATTTTATGTAGCAATAAGACATCGAATTGCAGGTCCATTATTAAGTTTTACATACACATGTTGCTGTCCCAATGCTGGGCACGTGCCTCTTCTCAGAATGACAATAACGGGATGACTATAGTATATATAGTACATCAAATTGTATAAATGTAAAAAAGAAAAGGTATTTTGCGTGACGTAGTTCTATTTCAGTTGGGATAGGCCCTAAGCAGGCACCATTTTACGATGCGTTCAACGTTCAAAGTCAATTTAGTATTCATGCTTTTTTATTAGAGATGTTCTTAAATTGCCCTCATTTGACATGTTTAGGAAAGTTGCGAAACATAATTTATTCAAAGTTTAAGTTCATTCGTGTGCAGTTTTAGAAAACAATGACATTTCGTATCATTTTTGAAAAGAACCAGATACTGATACCTATTTTAAAAATATTAATGTGATCTTTATATCTGCTAACTGTTCGTAGCTTCTAGAGTGCTGACGTTTATCTTGACGTCTTTAAGAGTCATCTTAATGACGTCAAAATAAGCGCTACGTTAATACCATCGGGTCAAAGATGTAGCTGGCATATTAAGAGGGGTGGCAAAGCGTAGACAGGATGTCGTTTAGGGCGGTAAAAGCCAGTTTTTGTGACAAAAACGGACCTATTTTCGTGCCTTTTTCATTTTAAGCATTCACTACCCGTAGCAGTCAGTATCTATTAATGCTGATATGTGCTTCAATTTAGTTATTTGGCAGCTAAAATTGTTTCGGTAAATGTCGCTAATATAATTTCTGGAACAGACTGAGGTCGTAAACAACTCATTAACTAAGAGTTTTGGTAATACCTATTAATGAGTGGTTTGTATTGAAATACTATTTCCTTTTGTAAGTCGGAGAGGGGGGAATCTGGAAGGAGTTTAAAGTACCCATTAATAATGACTAACTTTTGTTCTAAATCTTTCTCCAAAAGTCGTGGGTACGTATTAAAGAAATAGCTGTTCAAAGATTTCATTAAAAATATGGCTGTCATCAACTGAGTTTATATTTTTATGTCATATTTAAGGACAAGGATTAGTACCTACATTCTTTGAATTCGTAACCAAATCAGATGTCAAGTTTTTTGAAATAAATAACAAAATTTTATTCCACGTTATTATACAAGCCGGTCATTCAAATTCCTTAGGAATTGTCGAAATAATGGAAAAGGAATTTGGCAAAGTTATATAGTTTTTTTCAACAAACTATTCACTGAAACTAGTTCAGAGGACGTGCAGTATATTTTTTACCCGGCAATAGCTCGTTGACCCAGTAGCCGAGTTCGTGACAAGTTGTATCTATCGGGCATTGCTCGCTTCGCTCATACGGTTCAACTGGATCCACGAATAGGGCACAGGAACACGGAAATAAGTCATTTAGTACCTAAATTTCTCAATTCCACATAGGGCATGTGTAATTTATGCAATCATAGCTTATCTTTACCTACTGCACACGTAGGTAACGTAAACGGCCCTTTGATATCAGATGGCAAATAATTGAAATTAACGTAGAATGGATTCAATTTCAAGGCACGTTATAGGCGTTCTAGGCTCTATATGAGATTTTTTGCGTTAGGTCGTATTTTGACACGAGGAATATAAGACTGATTATTTTGCACATTCATCCTTACAAAGATAAAATGATAATACACTTCAATCATTTTTTTTCTTTAACTAAGTTATTCAATGTTTTGATAGATATTGTTTGTGCTGAGGATCCATAGCTAGTTTGTTATGATTCCGGTCGAGTGAGCTGGTGACAGCGCGGTCGTCTCCGCCCCGCACCCGTCAGATATCGTGTTCAATCACTCTGCATTTTGTGAATTATTGGCCAGATTCGCAAAATATTGAGTGTTTTGCTTAGAATTATTCATGATTTTACAGCGTAGACTAGAGTCTAAAGAAATTATAAGAAAATATTATTCGTAGATACAATGATAGAAATCTAAATAATATTTAGATTTCTGTGGCTACCTACCACTCAACGTCCTTGTGTCTTCCATGTAAACAAAATTCAATTTCGTGATCAACCTTACTATCCAACACGATAAGAGTAAACTTGCTTAGGTACTATACGTGTATAAAACTTTGATAATGCAGATTTTATAGGCGAACAAACACGTCTAAATTCACGATATCTAAATTAAAATCTTATTCATTAAAACTTTTGTCTTTCATCATTTCAATATGCAATTAGTGTAGACCGTATGGAATTATTTGGAATTGCTATTATAGATACTAATTTATTTTTGAAAGGCCCCAACGGAGACTCGCCCGCTGAGTTCTGGGTTGGCTGGACAGGACTCTCCAGTCTCGTCCCAGCCTCCACCACCACTTCGTCCACTCAGTAGGGTTGATTCACGATCATCCTTTCCGCCACAATCGCCGAGACCGGTAGGACCGCAAACTCAAGCCAGACCACAGTTCCAACCTGGAGGACCTGTAACTACACCTCCGCAATTTGCGCCAAGAGTAGGGGCTCCAGTGCTGAGAAGCCCAGCGCCACCTGGTCCTCCGGGAGCCCAGCAAGTACGGCCTGTACCTCCTACGCTACGACCTTTTGGGCCGCAATCTATTGCACCCCAACAAGGTCCTAGACCGATTCAATCGCCGACAGCACAACCAATACAACGAGCTCCTCCACCGAACAACCTGCAGTTCGGTCCGAGGCAGCCACAAATTGTGAGTGCAACTACACCCGACGGAGGCAGACCACAGATTCCTGTGCAGCAACCTAACGGAGCAGCTAAAAACGGACCGCCACCCGGGCCTGGATTCCAGCGACAACCATCGCAAGGCTCTCTAAAGGGTCTCGATACATCGATTTCTTATCAAACGAAATCAGTCAACCTGGATAACCAAAGTATCTCAAGTGATAACCAAAATGTCAACAAAACTGAGAACGGTATTGAAGGGCCTGGGGCGCCTAAAGGTAGGAGCTACAGTATTGCAGCCGCCCCCGGAGCCCCAAGTCCACTAAAAGCGGAAGATGATCGTCGAAAATCTGTCAGTGCTATGGGTGGAAGAATTGATGAGTTCATTAGCCGCAGTCCAGGACTTGGGTTGATACAAGAAGGCAAAATAGACAGCAAGGAAAATGTACGTGAATCTAAAGAAAGCATTCGGTCAGAAACATCAAACGAGGGAGGGAAAGAAATTCCTGAACGTCCCGAATCTCGCTTGACCGGATCTAAAATGACAGAATCTTTTATCGGCGTTTTACCAACATCAACGCCGAAAAAGAAGATAGACGACGATGATGATGTAATTTCGCAAAACAATTTGACGACACCGAGAAACATAAGCGAAACTAAACCAAAAGAAGAATTTTCTGATCGCTCTCCATCTTTGACCCGCAGTGATGATTCTCCAGAGCCTAAACAAAAACCGACACTAAGTCCCGGCGGACCTAATAAGCCTCAAAATGTAATCCCAGAACCCGCACGTCCAAAAACACCCAAACTTGAACCAAAATTAGAAACAAAGATAGATACTAATAAGCCTGTAGCAACGCCAAATAAAACGCCTTCGAAGTCTCCTATACCGGACGCTAAGCCACCGTTACAAGTTCAGAAAAAACCAAATGACTTAAGCACGCCAATTGCTTCTGCAGATGTAAAGAAATCAACAACACCTCGTAAAATAGTTTCTGCGCCTAAATCTCGGCCAAAAGGTAATAGTTAGAAAATACGTTAGAATATTTTATTTAAAATGAGCCAAACGTCTTTTATTCGTAAAATTTTATTATGATTAAGATGTTATTTGCTAACAACATTAATTTATATTAACGTTTTCTTTCTTTAGATGGTGACAACGATAGCGGCGTTGATGAATCTACACAGGGAAATGTATGAATAATGTTATAAATGCTCTGATTTATAAATATTTTGATTTATCACTAACATATTCTCATATTTCTTTTAAGGATGTCAATGGGTCTCCCGGATCACCAAATAAAAAGATTCCTAGTAAGTTACCCATGAAGGAGAAATCAAGTAACAGTTTGAAAACGAGTCTCTCACGATCATCTAGCAAAAGTGCTACTGCTAAAACGCCGGAAAACCCACCACCAAGTGATAAGAAAAGTGAGTAAAAGCAAAGATTTTTGACTGCAGTGTTTTTTGTTAGAATATTATAATTGGTGGGTTAGAATACTTTTTTTTGCGTTTAACCTTCATCGTATTGTAGGTATTTTCACTATCTACCACTATTCATTGATATTAGAACTTCATTGTATTGGTTAATAAAGTATATTGACAATGGCTACGATTATGGCTAGATGTTTTATACAGAAAGCCACGTTAAAGCGTAAGCAAAAAGAATAAAAGAAAACGTGGTATTAAGTTGGAATGTTTATGAGTTTGGTAAAATTAAGCAAGAAAAAGAAAATGTTTGTCTAGAAATACAATAAAAATGCCGATTGATGATATCTCTGCTGTTGTTAGAAATGTTGTAGTTATCTGTTAGTCCTTTAACTGTTCAACATATTTTAATGCATTTATTTACAAGTTGTTATAATAATATATTACAGAAGTGCCGATGAACAAAGTACAGGTAGGTAATGCTCCGTCGCCTAACATTAAAGCCGTGAAATCGAAAATTGGCTCATTGGATAATGCGACGTACAAGCCTGGCGGTGGAAAAGTAAAGATCGAAAACAGGAAATTAGAGTTCGGTAACGTAACGCCTAAAATTGCTGCTAAAAATGATGCCTATACTCCAAGTGGTGGTGTTAAAAAGGTAATAATAAACTTTAAAAAGCTATTAGTGTTGGAAGTCATTAAGAAACTGTCTTATAAATTATATTTGTATCTTTCAGATTGTATCCACGAAATTGGAATGGAACGCAAAGTCAAAGGTAGGCTCCCTCCAGAATTCAGCATACAAACCAGGCGGCGGTGACAAGAAGATTGAAACGGTAAAATTGGATTTTAAGGAAAAGGCAAAACCGAAAGTTGCTTCGACAGTAAACATCACTCATAAGCCTGGAGGAGGAGCTATTAAGGTAAATTATTTAAAAACGTATGTGGTTGAATTGGTAGGTATGAGTCGAATAGGTTTTAGGGGTGCGGTTATGAACAACATTATTATGCAACTTTCAGTGAGTATTATATTCTACTAGTTTGACAGCACAGCTGGTAAAAGTAATATTCGTGTAGAGCTTAAATATTTGGTAAAAGCACGTAAAAGATGGCGACACGATCAAATATCATAATTAGGCAAATATGTTAGAGCAGTTCACTTATTCGTATTCTAGACGCACTCAATGTAAAAATAACCAAATTGTAACTTTAGGTCTGTATTGTATGATTTAAGTACAATATCGAAAATAATGTTGTTATTCTTTAGTCTACAGTTGCAAAGAACGGAACGAGAGCAGTGAGTAAAAATCAATATCTAAGTTTGTGTAAACACAGTCACTTTATTGCACAATTTTTCTTCAACGTGTTTTATAGGTTTATGTTTTAATGTGGTGACGTCAAAGCACATACGTCATAAGTACAATCGAAACATGAAATGTAATATCAACTCAACACACGTAACAATTGTATTTACAATTATTATTTTTTAGTATGTTAAATGGGCGTTACCGCGATGGAGAGCATCTCATAAGCATTTTGCCTACCACTCTTTGTGGAGTAAGGTTGGTTGGGCGGTATATTTGAGTACCATGCGTGAGATATTTGACTTGATAGAAACCGTCTAGAGTTAACCTAAGGTATTTGTAAGACGGGCTGCGGCTGTATTTTTCACGCTGGGTGTTTTGCTTTGAATATGAATGTAACCGTGTCTTTCACATATAAATGAAACAACATAAATAAAGTCTTGCCGAATTGATGAATGCGAATCGTAGTAGAATAAGTGTCGTTACACCTTAAACGTTATATTTTTACACTAAGAATGCCATAATATGATTTTCTACATAAAATATTAATATGATGATGTTACATAACGTAGTGAACGAGCATAATATGATATGTTACCCTTATACACACGACCTACACGAAACCATCGACAAGCACGCCATGGAAATCAATAACGACTATGCATTGTACTTTGAAACAAACACAAACGTACCTACTATGTCTACACGTACAAACATATTGAATCATCTGTTTATGAAATTATTCCTTAGCAACCGCACTGATATGATAATATGTATTTTATATTATATGTATAATCATAAAAGTTCCAGGTTCCGTAGATACATTTCGCAGTTAGTTTTCAATTAGCGATGTTATTAAGTTAAAAGTCGCAATAAATGCATATAGTTGGAACAAAATTGTAACCACACTATAACAACATTTCCAAGGGGAAAGCATTTTCCCATGATAAAAAAAAAAAAACACTCTCGGGAATACACTTTTTAAATAAACATGTTAAATTAATGGGTTGAGAATTCATAGATGCACTGACTAAGAGAAGAATTTATTGTGTTCAATATGGTTGTTAAAGGACATCATAGTTTTTATATAGACATTGGATTCGTAAAATATTTCTGGATGAAATTTATATTATTTCTTGATTGCGTTTAATAGTTTGGAATAACACAATATTTATATTTCTTAATCTTACCGGAATCTTGATAATATGATATTATGAACTTTTGATAGCTATTATTTACGCTATCATGATATACATTTTGCTTATTTTTGATATAATCACATCATACTTGCCGAATTAATCGATTTCGTTAGAAATAATATTCGGAACGAGTGCCAAAGTTACAATATTATTTTGTGCACTTTTCTTAGATAACTAGTATTTTTTCAATGCTAGTATGAATTGCAAAATAACATTTAATCTATATTTTAAGACTGCTAGAATATTACTTACAATTTAGTCAAGAATATTCATATGCATCGCACACGCAACATTTTAATCAATTTTACTTATTTAGAGCTAGATGAATTTTGCAGCTATTATTTTTCCATCACCCATTATAACAATGCAGCTGGAGATGATTGTGAATGAATAATCAAACCCCTTTATTTTACCAAAATCAACAAAAAATATTAAAACCATGAACAAAATCAAATTATGTTATACCTAACATTCAAGGACAAAATTACACCAAATTAATTAAAACTAACTTGTCTTACAATCTTTACTTACTCTGAACGTTAGTAAAATTATGATTGATATTTTTATTTTGCGAGGTTACAATTTTCTTCTAATCGGGCCAAAGTTTATTGAACAGAGATAAAAAACTGTCATATAGAAATTATCTGGCAATGTTTCACTTATGTTTCATTCATGCGATAATAATAGACTGACGGACAGACAGGCAGACAACAATTTCAAACACGAAATCATTCGGAATAATCTCTAAAATCTACGGAACCTCCAAATTATTACTATTGTATGTATATTTATTTTATGTGCACACTCACTTCTTTACAACAGATCGAAAATCAAAAATTGGAATTCAAAGCACAAAGTAAAGTGGGCTCCATGGATAACGTAAAGCATAAACCAGGAGGCGGTGACATCAAAATTTTCGATGACAAAGAATACATCAAGCAGATGACCGGACAGTCCCCGGTGCCAGACAGTCACGGCCATTCCCGGCAGGAGGTGAGGCCCTTTCTGGCCGCCAGTCGGGCCTTTTGAAATTCAATGTCGTTTTCGCTTTTTTCATTTGGTTTTTGGTGAAGGACATTTAATTTGCACTCATTCGTTTTTGTTTCAGCCCGGGTATTTGTACACATTTTATTGAATAGGTAACTCATTGGGTTTGAGTTTGTGAGGGTTGACTTCTGTGGCTAACAAATTTCTAATGCGTGTTTTTTTCTGTTTGGTTTTTCTTTTGTTAACCATTCGTTTTTTCTTTTCATTTGCGTGTCATATTAAATTAACACAAAGCAGGATTATTTACGGAACTTGTTTTGTTTTTCGTAGAGTCCAGTACCAGCGACATCGGAACCTCCAAAATCCGACGAGAATTTGAATCAGCAGCAGTGTTAAGAGCTTGAACTGAGAAACTTTGACTTCTCAGCAAACGACACTAATGTTTATATAATCAAGAGTCCAAACTTATTGTATAACATTTTTATATTTGTTAATTTTATTCGATATTGATACCCAGTTTGAGTGACTTTATTAAGGTACGTTTGTTTTGGACAAATTGGTTTATTAAATTTGTCATAATCAATGTCAATGATTTATTGCATATCTTTTCGGACAATATGTTGAGTGCGTTATAAGTGTATCATTAAAATTTTGAATTGTATTGTTATTATGTAATTATAAATTTGAATGTTGTATTTGTAGCGTTATAGTTGATGAATATTTTTACAAGTGAAATCCTTTCTTTGTCATCATAACCCGTGTGATGTTAGTATCATGAGTGCCAATTCATAATAGTACCTACCGTAGAATTATCAATTTTGGTGTATACAGAATATTGTGGCAAGTAGCCTTAACGTTAATCGACGTTGAGCGAGCATGATTTCAGTAGACTCAACCATTAATAGTGCTTGTGAGATACCATTTTGAGCTTTGCACTAATTAACATTATTTTCATTAGCAGCACTAGTACCGACCCTTTTTCATGGCGATGTGCTAGTATATTGTATTGGTATTCAAGTGATATTCATATAATGCAATTATATCTAAATGTGTATATTTATTTGTACTATTCCTAGTAAAATAGGCTTTGTTATCACTGTGTTTTGTTGTTTCCACTACGTATTCATAGATATATGCACTGACTATTTCAACGTTTTATAATTTGGGATGTAAAGATACCAGTAATAAGGAGTTCTTGGCACAGCATTCATCATAATTTTGTGATACACTGATATAGAAAGTTTTAGCTATTTCTCGCATTTGCGCAATGTTGTACCGCTAATTAACAACACAGTTTTTAATATATTGTCACTGAAGGTTCTATGACTATACGAGGCACTGCTGTGGCGAGAACAGGTGCGGGCTCGAGATTGACTGACCAGATTATTATATAAATGTTTTATATGTAACTATGACTATAAGAGATGGTTTAGATAGCGTGTATTAATGTTTGCAGCTTGAGTCACAAAACTTTCTTGCATTGTCATTTTGTTATAAGATAGTTAATATTCTGCATTTGTACGATTAATTTGATATTTTTTTCAAAATATTTAAAATTGAGGGACGTATACCCTAATAATAAATAATTTCTTGTAAAAATTTTGATTGGTTAATTTTCACATGAGCTTTTAATAGTAAAATATCTAGATAAGTTTTAACTAAACTAATAGATACTTACTATACCTGTAGACAGCAACTTAACTCCAAGTTTTGAGACCTATGATGTTTTATGAAGAGCAAAGGACGTATTGTATACCTATTAGGTAATCGTTTAATACAGTTTAACACTATACGACTTCGTTTTATTTTGTACACTAGTTCACAGAATCACAAGACATCCTGTAGTATCAACTATATCAAAGTAGTCAACTATTGCCATTACTTCTCACTTGCACTTAACTGTCTGTAGTCCAGGGCAGATTCATGTGTTGGATTCTTGGTAAGTTTTCACATTTTCCATATTTTTTGAATATTTAGATAGTCCTAGTATTTCAGATGTAGTTAAGGTAGCTGTAAAGATAATTAATTTCAAATTAATCCCTGATTCCATATCAAGGATGGTTGGAGTGCGCAAGATTTGATCAACTGACGTCACAGAAAGAATATGGAAAAACCATATTTCCATCTTTCTTAAATGCTAATTATCAGATTAATTATAATCTGTTAAGTGGAAAGATACACGGAAAATTAAACCTAGCGAAACATCTTTATTCATTGTCTTCTTTGCCTAGTTATATGTGGGTATGTTTGTTTTCTTTAATCGGGTAGTTTTTTGAAGTTACTGTGGTCTTTACTGAACCATTCCTGTTGAATTTGTCACTGGTTGCTGGTATTCTTGCTGGGAATTTTTATGGATATCCTATCTGGCTGGCATCGTCCTACTACTGTTGAAGTTGGTGAGATTGATGATGAGAAAGCAGAATGTTGTGCGTATGACCCTTTGTGCCTTATGAAAACTTACTGCGATCACGAATAAGTCTCATAGTGACTGTGCATTTAGGATCGTTTCCTATTGCGGTCTTAGGGAGAGGCTATAGGTAAGCTCGTGGTCCCATTTGAGAGAAGGCAATAACAGACTGAAATTATATCTTACTGTGATGCACACATACTAATGTTTGTTCTTTACGCAGGATCAATATTACATGTCCGTCCACGAATGGGCTGAAGAAGACCGTCCGAAGTCCCGGTGCCTGTCAGCTCGGGCGCCGCGCACACCGCGCACGCCTCGGGCGCTGTCGCCTCGACGCAGGGTTCCCACCATGGATGAAGAAGACCTAGTCATACGCAACAACGAGAGGAACCGACGTACTTCAGTGGCCCGGCCTATGAGTGCACGCGAGGTTCCACGTTCAGCCTGCTCTAGGCGGACCTCGCTCACACAACGACCAGCTTTCTCCATATATTGATGTAGTAGAACAGTAGAATCGTAATTGAAAAGAAATCATATTAAAATGCGCTAGGCTCTCTGTGTTGTTAAAATTTGTAGGAAGTCATGTAATTGTGTTCTAAATGTTAGTTTAGGTCTACAAAACGCACAACCTATTTGTACTGCACAAACGTGCACAAAATTCTAAATAGAAAATAGAAAAAATATTGTATCTTCTTAGTAGTTTCGATGAGTTAGTTGTCGCATTGTGTAACTATTATTTGCCTATAAAATATTTTACGTAAATACTATATGTATAATATTGATGGAAATAGTTACATAGATAATTATGTAGTTTCACGAAAACACAAAAGTAGGAGAGATTAGTCGCTCTTAATAATTAAAACAGGTAGAATGCAGCTTTAGTCGTTACTGAATGTTCCGAGTTTATTTATGTTGATTAAACTATACTTACACCTCATTTCGACTTTTATTTTTGGATCCTCCAATTCAGAATATAAGTATGTACAGTCGCGGACTTGAAATGTTTACCACCCTAAGTTCCTGATGCATTCATGATAATAGATAGAGTTCCTCATAATTGATACAGTTCTTCATAAATTGATAAGCAAGTACCTACTTTTATCTTATTCTGTGCAATTAGTTAGAACGCACCTTGATTAAGAACACGTATGTAAAGTGTAGGTATTTGAAAATTAATTACTAATCATCTGCCTAGCCTTTTCCCAACTATGTTGGGGTCGGCTTCCAGTTGAACCGGATGCAGCTGAATATCAGTATTTTACATGGAGCGACTGCCTATCAGACCTCCACAACCCAGTAACTGGGTAATACGATACTCTGGGTAAGACTGGTTGTCAGACTTTCTGGCTTCTGACCAACAGTAACGACTGTCAAAGATCTACAAATGACAGCCGGGACCAACGGCTTTACGTGCTTTCCGAGGCACGGAGGAAACTCGCTATGGTAAATGGTCACCCATCCACAGACCAACCTCGGCAAGCGTGGCTTAACCCGGAAGATCGGTCTATGCGGCTGTAATTATTTAGCCACGAGCTCCTCGAGAAAATTAATTACTAATGTGAACCTTAATTCAACAGTAGGTTCATTATAATTCTGAAAAGTTCACTGTCACTTGTAAGTTAAAGGCTATTGAACTATTAACTGCTGTACAGTCGCGGACTCGAAATGTTTACCACCCTAAGGTCTATAATCGCTTGCACACTACTTTTTCATAAGGTCGGTCGGTTGCTCGCAAAAATTTGACAGGCCAAAGATATTTTTTTCTTAATTCACATAAAAAGTTTCATTTAAAGAGGATATAATTATACTATATACTGGAAAAATCTCGACTGATGAAGTCTATGCTCCGTCCTGCACCGATCCAAGTCCGAAATCCCGAGAGCTTTCAGATTAAACTTCAGAATCGTTTCGAATGCCTAGGGAGCTCCGTGGACGATTACAACGATGGGTTTTTGGAATCAAACTCAAACCTCATTTATTCAAAATAGACTAGAATTACTTAGTTCTTTTTGAACGTCATTTTTACAACATTATAGACATCCCACAAAAAGCCCTCCCTTCACCGCTTCCTAGTGTTTTTGCTGTGAAGAAGAAACGGCGCAACAAACTCTCCAGCAACACAGATATGTCTGTCAAGTGAATAAATTAATTGACTCTATACAACGAAAATCATCACATTTTTTTACAATAATAAAATTATGCAATTACAGGTAATAACAAATTTAAAAAAAAATAAAGAATCTGTTCATACGGTCGGGTCTAAGATCTTCAAGACCCGTCGTAGAAATAAAACCAAAAAGCTCTCTTCACACTACTCATAAGCTCATGGGCTTAGTAGGCGCTTCGGCCGCTGAGTTTATTTGATATTTAAAGACTGATTATTGTGATTTATCATGTTTACTGTTGATTGTTGTAATTGTATATTAAACTTTATCTTATTCCAACAATTCCCTGACTTTTACTTCAATAATATAACCCTGCCTAAGATTTTTCATTCTGACCGTACAAAATTTGCTTCAAAAAAAGTATCGTCCGAAACGCCACTCAAAAATACTAATAATAATTAAATGGCTGTTTCGGTTTATTCCACTTTGTTCACCTGGGTGAACAAAGAGGAGAGGAATTTTTAGTGTCTTCAATTCACCTCGGATTTATTTCACCTGACAAAATCACCCAAGTGAATTAGTGCGACATATTTGGTCTCCTTTGTTCACCTTGGAAGTATATCACCCAGGTGAACAGTTGCGACTTTTTTTATTACTGTTGTGGATTTTATTCACCCACATACAACATGATAAAAAAATTCAAATCAAAGCCAACTTAATATTTAAATCAATTTAATGTAAAAAGAAACAAAAAAAAACGAAAATGATTGAAGTGTTAATTAAATTGTGCAAAAATTTTGTCAACTTGAAAAAAGGTTGGAATAATTAAAATTTAAGAAGATAATTTATGTCATTTATTAAACACAAATATAAAAGGTTATTTAAAATGCTGGGTCATGCTGGAAACTTAAATCTACCCTCACTTTATTTTTTATCATCAGTGTTGCCAAACATAAATTTACCATAGTAACTACCATAAGTAGACAACATTTTTACACAATTTAACACGAACAATATTTTTTGTATATTTTTTTATGTTTCTTTTTTCATTATAAATTTAAATATTAAGTTGGCTTTGATTTGATTTTTTAGCATGTTGTATGTGGGTGAATAAAATCCACAACATAAATAAAAAAAGTCGCAACTGTTCACCTGGGTGATATACTTCCAAGGTGAACAAAGGAGACCAAATATGTCGCACTAATTCACCTGGGTGATATTGTCAGGTGAAATAAATCCTAGGTGAATTGAAGACACTAAAAATTCCACTTTGTTCACCCAGATGATATCACCCAGGTGAACAAAGTGGAATAAACCGCTGTTTCGGCCGGATCGGACGAAACTCAGCGGCTGAAACGCCTACTAAGCCAGCTCATGGACGCAAGGCGCGAGATGATTCTGCAGTGTCCAAATGACGCGCTTAAGTACCGGCAGCTCAATAGACGGATCTCTTAAGTCCTGATGGCAGAATCGTATCCGCCAAACCAGAGCTTTTGAGAGAGGTCAAGAAGTTCTATGGACAGTTGTACACTTCAACAAGTGAACTCGTTGCGAATCTGGCAAACGACCCAAGAGCTAGATTGATCGACATTATACCGAAGACATCCCGGACGTCAGCTTGTACGAGATTAGGATGGCTCTGAAGCACCTTAAAAACAACAAGGCGCCGGGCGATGACGGAATTACGGCCGAACTTCTGAAGGCGGGTGGAAAACCGATCCTTAAGGCCCTTCAGAAGCTGTTTAATTCCTTTATACTCGAGGAGAAAACGCCACAGGCATGGAACAGAGGTGTGGTGATACTGTTGTTCAAAAAAGGTGATAATACCCTACTGAAGAACTACATGCCCATCTCACTTCTGAGTCATGTCTATAAGCTGTTTTCAAGAGTCATCACGAACCGTCTCGCGCGCAGGTTTGACGACTTCTAGCCTCCCGAAGAAGCCGGATTCCGAAAAGGCTTTAGCAACATAGATCACATACATACGCTGCGGCAGGTTATACAGAAGACCGAAGAATATAACCTGCCTCTTTGCTTAGCGTTCGAGGACTACGAGAAAGCCTTCGATTCGATCGAGAGCTGGGCTGTACTGCAGTCTCTTCAACGGTGCCAGATTGACTATCGGTACATCGAAGTGCTGAAGTGTTTGTATGATAACGCCACTATGTCAGTCCGATTACAGGATTAGACCTCGAAACCTATCCTTCTGCAGCGAGGTGTTAGGTAGGGAGACTTCATCTCTCCGAAACTGTTCACCGCTGCATCGGAGGATGTCTGCAAGGTTCTGGATTGGAAAGGGCTAGGCATCAATATTAACGGCGAGTAGGTACATCACTCACCTTCAGCTTGCCGACGACATAGTCATCATGGCTGAGACCATGGAGGACCTCAGTACAATGCTCGATGAGCTCAGTAGAGCTTCAGAAAGAGTGGGTCTTAAAATTAAAATGGATAAGACAGAGATCATGTCAAAAATCCATGTAACACCCACTCCCATGAAGATCGGAGACACTACACTCGAAGTTATTGCCACAATTTCGCAGAAACGTACTGGCTTCTCAGCAGAAACATGATTTCTAAAGGGATGGGTACTCACTATATCGTAATTAAGCATTTACGCGTTGTTTCTTGTAAGACAATTATTTATTGCATTCGCTGGCGAATCCTATCCTATATCAAAACTTCCAGTAGGTAAGCCAAAATCGCTCTCTCTTTTTTTTGTGGTTAATCCTATTGTATTGCTATAAGCTATAAGTTTGCAAGTGCTGTGCTCTCCTGTAAGTGACGACTTCATTATAATCCAAAATCCCCAAAATTTATTAGTGGTTGTTTATTAGTGAATAAGTCGTTGGAGAGCAATAATAAATAAATAAGTTGTCGACGATTATGTTTACCTAGGCCAAACTTTCCAGTTAGGTAGGTCCAACTTCGAGAAAAAGGTCAATCGTCGAGTCCGACTCGGCCGGGCAGCGGTCGGAAAGCTACGTAATATCTTTTCATCCCAACTACCGCAGTGTCTCAAGACGAAAGTCTTTGACCAGTGCGTATTGCCAGTGATTACATACGGCACTGAAACGTGGTCGCTCACAATGGGCCTGATAATAAGACTCAAGGTCACTCAAAGGGCAATGGAGAGGGCTATGCTCGGAGTTACCCTGCATGATCATATCAGAAATGATGAGATCCGCAGGTGAACCAAGGTAACCGACATAGCTCTAAGAATTGCCAAACTTAAGTGGCAGTGGGTGGGGTACATTGCTCGCAGATCGGATGGCCGATGGGGCCGAAAGGTTCTGAAGTGGCGACCGCGTACTGGAAGACGCAGCGTGGGTAGTGGGTAGGCCTCCCACAAGGTGGACCGATGATCTGGTGAAGGTCGCGGGAATCCGTTGGATGCAAGAGGCCCAGGATCGGTCGATGTGGCGATGCTTGGGGGAGCCCTATGTCCAGCAGTGGAGGTCTTTCGGCTGAATGATGATGATGATGAATTATACTAAGTGGCATAGAAAAAGAAATCATTCTGTTTAGTAAATTCGCTCGATACAAATTTTAAACTAAACACATCCAATAAAGAGTTCATAACATCGAAAAGTGATTAATAGACTTTTTGCTATATCCGACGCTTCACAATTTTAAAAGTTATAGTGACTTATTTAAGTTGATATGACATCTTAAACCTTATTGCCCACAATCAGAGAAGGAATCGAATTTGAAATCTGATAAAAATTTCGAGTCCGCGGCTGTACATAAGATTCAAGGATGTTTTTTGAGATTAATGGATGAGAGCCACTGACTGATCTCATAGCTGAATGCTTTCATAGGTACAATCAGTCCACTGATGACTGCATCATTAAGGTTCCATGTGATGAAAACTTACAATTTGTTTAAACAAAAATCATTCTCTACAATAAGTTACTCTTAGTAATCATGAGACAACAAATGCAGATGCACATAGGTTTTTTTCTGTTTCCCCAAAAAAGTCCAAGTCCAGGGTTTTAAACAATAGAAGGCAGCTGCAGCATACTAATTACATAATATCAAGTTTTTTATACCTTTGGGTTGTTAAGTCGCAATTAATTGATAAATACTTAACTACGTCCGGCGATAATTAAGTACGTCCGGCGCACCCTGGGCAGTCAGCCTTGCTACCAACCTTGTTGAATGGCAAACCTTTTCACCACGACGCGGCGACGGCAGCTATTCTCGCATCTATAGCTCGTGCACGAGAGAAGAATTGATGAATAACATTTAAAATTATGGAGTGCCATGTCATTAACGATTCTGCCTACGAGTAGCCGTTTCTACTGTCTTTTAAGCTCGATTCTTTACATGGATAGATAGAAACACGATTTGCAATAAAACCACAATTTCTTTTATATATTGTTTAATTGGTGTACATGGTTATGCATTATAATAATATTTATCAATTGTTAATTCATAAAATTATGGCACTTAACACAAATAAAAATATCTTTAAACAAATAGATACATACATTGAATGAGATAATGTCACGCCGGAAAACAATTGATAATACATACGTAATTTAATTATGATTAATTTTCGAAATAAACTTAATTATAATATTCGGAATAATTTCTCAGTCGTTCGTTGACGTTTCGTAAATAACGAAAGCCTCTTTTTTGTTTTTACTTTTTTTTTAAAGAAAATAAAGTTTTTAACACAAAATTCAACTTATTGATCCCAATCGTAAAAATTATAAATAAAAATCTTACTCACAAAATAGTACAATAACTTAACCTTTTGTACCCATAAGGACAACTGACTCACCACATGTATCCAACAATACCTTAAAACGAACGCGCAGGATGTCATTTTATAAAAACCAGTTCAACATCATTCAATAATACAAACTGTTGATAAAAACTTACAACTAACAAACTCCTCTATGGTACTGCAAAAAGATACTAACTGCGAAGCGATTACTTGATGAAGCTGTCGCGAAGCGAACACCTCTACGTTCTGTTTCATCAATAGATATATTACTTTTGATTATTTTAAGGCATGTTTGTTTGACTAATACTTTAACGGCTAGTTAGGAGTTCTGATTACTATAATAAATAATTTGTGGAAGCATTCCCCATGCTATTTAATGTTAAGTAGACGATACAATGAATACTTCGACTGATGCAACAAGCGCACACACACGACACAGTAACACTATATAACTTTAATTACATACAAAGGCCACAACACATCATTCAGTCACCAAGCGCGAATTAATCCTAACACTGTAATGAAATGTGTATTTTACAAACGCTCGCCGTTCTCACAGCATGGAGGTTACGATCATCTAAATAATTCAACTATAATTTAGATAACATTATTAGCCTAGTTATTGTATAGATTATTTCTATTGTACAGTTCTAATTTGTGTCAACTTACGTCCACTCTAGTTAATGAGATTATCGTGTCAACGAGCCTCTTACATCTTGTTCACTGAACGTAGTTGGCAAGAGTCGATACATCATGACTGTCTCGAGAAAGACACCTCGTTTATACGCATAGTTATAATAATTTTGCTCACTACGAGTATATCAGCTACATTTTCACCAATGTTGTGACTCGATAGCACGACGGACTACGAGAGGAACTGTATCGTGCATTCAAAAGTTTTGTTACAAATTTTGACCTCTAAAATCACTACTAAGAATAACTCCATAATATTATGTACAATCACTTTACACCAATTATCGAATACTGAAATTTATAATAGGTATAATTATATTAGAGTATTATGTCTCGAATATTAATATCAATCATATCATCCGATAATGTTGCGCCTTCAACTTGAGCAATAAAATACAATACATACCAAAAATATCATTTCTTTCCGCATCATAGTAGCAGTGATATGACCATTATATCACAATAATATTCGTGACTGTTAAGCAGACATTTGTTTTAGATGACGAACTCATCTTTAATACCAATATAGATATCATAATTGATTTAATATCGCTAATAATTTACATAGATAGTCAGGTACGGCTCAGGTCAGGATAACCACTATTTTGTTGAAACATGAATGTGCTGGGTTTGGGATGTGTGATGAGGAGAGGCGCAAGCTGTTAATAAAAACTGGTAGTTATACACCAACACCGTATTATGAACTGTCAGTTGAAACTAAGAAGTGTAGGCCCGCTCTAGGAAAGGTAGTGTCGGTAAAGGCCATGCAGTTAGTAATGTACACGAGTTAATTCACCTACACCGTCCATATTATTGAACCCTTCACCACAGACCGTTAAGGAAGGTGCTAAGGTGAGGAAACATGCTGTTAGGTTAGTCAGATAAGTTAACACAATCTGTGGATAGCTTTTATGTCGAAGATTTGCTAGTATTATTCAGTCGCCGTACCCAATGTTTTAAAATTTAGTGAAACATTCACAATTAATACTTAGTTAGCAAAGTATTATAAAATTTTGTTTCAATTTATACCTACCATGTTACATCACTAATACCAATAGGTAGTAATAAGTATATTATACACAAATTATTAATATCAATGGGTAATTTTAGACATCAAATTCACATTTACGTACTTTATCTAAACACCGAAGTACATTGAGGCGTCTTTCTCTTGGCAGTCATGAATTTTTATGATTTTAGGATACGATGGAGTTTGCCCTTAAGGTGAGATTTTGTTCCTACCATAAAAGTAAATAGTATTCTATATATCACATATTATTGAGATAAATATTTACTGTTAATTCGCCATCAAAGATTTTTCATTACGCGCTGTCATTCCCAGTAAATATTCCCACAATTTGTGTTACTTAAAATAAATTTATATACAGTCCAAGACCTTGTCGTGCCTTATAACGTAAGACTAGATTTTACTACAATAATTAGAAATGTGAGAGATATTTAATGATGTTAAGATTCTGCGAAGAAGTAATGAATATTGCTGAGTAAGGCAATATCAAAATTAAATAATATTAAATAATGATTAAGACATAAAAATAGCTCTCCAAACGAGTGGAGTAGAGTATGAAACATAGAATTACATTACAAGTATATTCACATAGTCTTTGAACAGCATAGTTCACGATCACATTCATTTACACATACCGAATCGAACTAGACAACACATTAGGTTCAAGTACATTCCGAGACGAAACGAAGTATAGTTCCACATTGATTTCTCACACCGAAACCTATTGCACATTTTCTCAACCATTTCAAGTATATATTTTCGATTGTATGGAAATATAATATGACGAATCTAAGCAAGATTTGCTAGCGTGAATTCATCATAAAAATCTCAAAACATTCGAAAAGTATGAACCGAAATCTGATGTATCTCTGAATTCACTTTTTGCCGTTCAAGCGTAACGGGCGCCAACATGGCTGCCAGTCGTGCTAGGGCTGCCAATATCAGAAGTCCTCTAGCAGCACGGCATCGCGCGGGACGAGCCCCTTCTGCTCGCCGCGACAACACAGCAGGTACTGGTCGTCTACCTCCAGTATTAGTCGGAGACGTTCACCTTCGTTGAATGCGAGGTGTCCCGAATCTGAAGGCAACCTGTGCCACAGCGTCCTCACGTACCTAGAAACACGAAATAAAAAAATGGGTATTAATCATTTCATCATTTCATGATAAAATTAGAGAAGACATACCTGAAATTCTGGAAGACATTTGTAATGTCATGGTCTAAGGCGATTCGCACACTGCACCGCATCACGCAGCGTAGCGCGGGAGTGCGTGTTCTTATGTTGTTTGCAAGTACCTGTATTTGTATAGAAAACACGCATAGTGCAACACACTGAAAACGCATTCACGCGCAGTGTTTTCAGTGTGTTGCACTATGCGTGTTTTCTATACAAATACAGATACTTGCAAACAACATAAGAACACGCACTCCCGCGCTACGCTGCGTGATGTGGTGCAGTGTGTGATTCGCCTAAATTGTAAAATCTTCACTCATTTTATTCCTTCTCAACATTTCCAAAATCAACAAGTTCATTTGAATAGGAAAGTAGAGTTTGAATAATCTAAACGATCTAACTTCTCTTTTCGATTTTGGTGTTCCCCAGAGAAAATTAAAACTAGCATTTTATACTATGTTCCCTGAGTACGTACTTGTGCTTCTGCTGGTTGGAGGAATGTTGCGCGCGTGCGGCAGAGGAGGACGCGGCGCGACGCGGTGCGGCGGGCGGCGGCGTGCGCCCGTACGGCAGTGACGACGGACGCGGCGCGGACCCGCCGTGACCCGCACCGTCCACGCGAGACGTCCTGTGTACACATGTATTATTTCTAACAGGATCTTTGTATTCGAAGATGTTGGATGAGATGATCAAATGCTGAGAGACAGGATTGTATATTTACATCCTTAAAATTATATGTTATGACACTTATGACATGTGTTAATTGTTTCTCTGGTATGCAAGATGTTTGAATAAGTTTTGAAACCACGATTTTCCAGTTTATTTGAGTACGCAATGTTAAAAATATTTGAAGACTGAAATGGGCTGGATGTTGTAAATATTGGAAGACTGAAATGGGCTCGATCTTGTAAATATTTGAAGACTGAAATAGGCTGGATGTTGTAAAAGCTGACATTGATAATCTGATCTTCAATGATCAGTTTTGGACGGAAGAAGTCGAGGAAGGTTATAAAACGGATTCTGGTTTTGAGCCAGGATAACGCTCATTTTCAATTTAAAGTACCTAATTAACTTCGCCCTTGAAAAATATGACCTATCAAATGAAGCTCACTAAGATTAAAGGAACAAAATAAAATGCTACAATACAAATATTTTCAATAGGTTATTAATGAAAATATTTGACAGTGATTTGGTAACACAAGCATGTCGCGTTTCACGTTTGACATTTTCATTTGCATCATTAGCTTTTACGCTGTCATATTCCTTTTAACCCACATGCACCATGCTGTTAGCATAAAACGGCATTAAAGATGTTAGTCGTAAGTTATTCCCATCTAGTACATACGGTGTTCTCTTAACATTTGTAGTGTTAGAAACAGCTACATTTTGCACTCGCAGTATCGCGTTCGGTTTCTTCGCTGTCATCTCGGGTAATGTTCTGAAGATATTGTGCATTATAAGCATAATAATATATTGCGGTGCTCACCATAAATTATATAAAAGCATTATATCTACGAATAGAAATTTAAATAATATATTTTTCAGTGTTTCAGTAGGAAGATGTAAATAGAAATACCGCCACCTGTGATATCCCATTTAACCTTGAAGTAAGAGCGGAACATAAATATAGTTTTATGCTCAATAGAAATAAAATATAGCATCTATTTCAACAATAACATTTATTGTACGTGACTGTTGAGATTTGATATTTTTAGCCACATGTATTTTCTTTTCCGGTGTGTCACTAGGGTAGCTAGCCATTTGCCAATGCCACGCGTGGTGATTCTGGCAATACCTATCCGGTCCCGTAATAAGAATCCCATGTCCAGCTATACAGGGTGAAATTGTAAACACTCGACAAACCGAAATGGGAGATTGTACTCATCACTATGAACAAATTTTACTATGGGACCGAAACGGAATTCACGAAAAAAAAAACATATGTTCCCTACATTTATGTTCGCATAACTCGTCAAAATGTAGGGAACGTATGTTTTTTTTTTCACGATTTCCGGTTTGGTCCCATAGTAAAAGTTGTTCATAGTGATGAGTACAATCTCCCATTTCGGTTTGTCGAGTGTTTACAATTTCACCCTATAAAGACGTTTAGGGATGGATATACCTACGTGTAATGTAAAGTGAATTCTAAGTTACCTGTTAGCAGCTTGCGGTGGCTTCTTTATGGCAGTGCCAGTTCGCGCCGTGGATGGTCTGGGCGTCGATGTAGTAGGAGATGAACCCTTGCGTACCGGTACCGGGATACCCCTGTTTGTAAAAAAAATCTTTAATATCAAATTACTTTTGAAAGACAGGAAAATTTATGTGGCACACGGTACAATCATTAATGTCATCACAGTACAATAAAACATGAAGATGATGAAAAATCAACACCGAAAGGGCCATCAGCTCAGCATAATGTCAGATGGAAGTACTAGGTACTTCCGTACCTAGTACTTCCATGTGACATTATGACTAACCTAACATCTAATTTTTGATCATCTAGGTTTTTCCGGCTTTTTGCCTGGAGATTTTCAGCTTGATCTTCGTTTTATGTAAGATCCACCTGGGAAAGTCCATTTCTTGCCTGTTACGATAGGTACACGACTGAAAATTTGGGTGTGGCATATTGTACTGATTACAATGACAATTGATATTATTCGTCCAAGAGACAAAAACAAACCCAGCGGTTTTAATTATTAATTACTGACGCTGACAGACTTTATAGATACCTTGTGACCATATTTGGCACAAAGTAATAATGCATCCTGGGGGAATTGGCACAATGACCACAATCTACTCAATAGATTTGTCATTGCGACTCCAACAAATATTAACAATATTTTTTGCGATAACTTTTGATTTGCCTGATGATTGCACCAATTGTAACGTCAAGGTACCCTTGATAAATAAGGCTGGTGTTCACCTACATCAATTATCTAGTGAAATAACCGTTTACTCGAAGAACTTACTAGAACTTTTTGATAAACGATTTTTTAACCAGAGAATTAATATTGGTGAAGCATTTGCCAAAGTTGACGACACGTTTGGTGCAGTGGCTAAGCGATTGGCTTCTGCGCTACGGGTCGTGGGTTCGATTCCCACACGGAACAAAAATTTGTATGGTCTACAGATGGTTGTTTCGGGTATGGGCGTTTGTTTGTGAGATTTGTGTCCGTAAACGCACCCACGATACAAGAGAAATCATAGTGTGGGGCAACGTTTTCTTTCTAAAAAAATAATTATATATTTTTATAAAGAAGCTAAAAAGAAAAAAAAAATGCTGTGAAATTACCGATGGGTCGTATTCTTGGCTGGGGATTGCAGCGCAGGTGCTACCGGCCGTACGGGCGATGACACGGGCCGGGGAATCTTCGAACCACGCGCCGCTGCCGGGGACGTCTCTCCTGGATATATAAATACATATACAAGTTGTAGATATCCGTTGATTATAAATGTACGTATATACATGTTAACATGACGTCGTTTATCCGATGCACAGTTTACACAGCTGTTCCTTGTTCTCACGAAAACATGTAATGTATACTGTTTTTGCATTGCTGTTTTGCTAATTTATTCCATGTTTTATATACGGATGTATAAGTTACATTTACGTAGATTTACATTTAGGTAGGTGTACGAATTCGTTGCAAATGTTTTTATCGACGGAGTTTCTAACTTTTAATTCAAATTAAACTTGCTTTTCGTTTCATTTAGTAATTCCACGTATGGAGCAATGTTATTTGCTATGTTTTATCATCGTCAAACGTAAATATGACTTGCATGATATGTGAGTACCTATACTCTGTGTTCACTGAAAGTTTAACGACATCCTAGCTGACGTCTTTAAATACATACGGAAGGTTAAAATTTTACAAGTATATTACGATTACGTTCTACAGTAAGTTTCAACAAGAATAAAAGCATCTTTATTGGACAAACCTGACGGAGTGACTGGGCTTTCGGCATTGCTGAGCATTTCCCACTTGAGCTGCAGACGACGGAACTTCCCGCCTGAGTTGCCGCTGCCGTTGCCAGTGTTGCCACTGGCACCGCTGCTGGCAGACCCTGGTCGCCAATGTTCCTCACCGCTGCACTCCAGCTAGACAAAACGCACAACTGGGGTCATATACTTGCAAAATATTTTTCTACTGGGTCTATTATCGAGGATGCTCTAATAGAAATTGCTCTAATAATATGAAAGAGATACTAAATGTTCTATAACTTTTAAGTAGAAAATCAATGGATATTTTAAGAAATAGATTACGTAGTTGAAATTTTTTAATAACCTCTAGTTTTGAAATTCGAATATTGACAAAATAAGTTAATGTAAAGGACGCAAGTCATAACATAAAATAATATGAGAACACAAATGCAAACCATTCTAAATGAGGACGTGAGAAAAAAATAAAAGTAAGCACATAAAATAAATGTTAGAAGCAGTAAGCGAAGTACTAAAACAACCTGCAAATTAATAACAACGGAGACGGCAACAAAACCTTTGTCAAAGCACATAACATTCAAGTCAATTAATGTCCACACAAAGCACCGCCGAGTTACCTTCACTTCATTGCTGGAGGGCTTAGCGGAGGGAGGTTTATTGTTTTCTAGGCTATCAGTGTAATCGTCGCTGTCGTCGAACACGAGCCTATCGAATGCCTGCATTAACTTGGAGCCCAAGTGCACCCCGGACCATCTGCGGTTAGTTTCCATCTCTATCCTGCTGTTGTTCGGACAAATATCATAACCAATCGGCGTCGGATTGACGCATGAGCGTGGTCTATTCTTTTCAACGGTAGTCTTAACGTTCGCCGAATCATTCAGCAGGTCGGGTGTTGATGGCTCTTTGATTTTAGGCTCTTTGTGTCTCATTATGACACTCGTTTGACAATCGTCGCTGGAGAGACCGCTCGACTGCATCGAACGCACCAGCTTCAGCAAATTCCGCTGGTTCAGTGTTAGTGGTGGAGTGTTAATCGAAGTGGGCTGTTAAATACACCAAATTCTTTTTAGCATCATGCATCATGCCATCCAACGTTAGTATAGTATAAGTTAAAGTCCTTGACAAGGTCATTGATCGAGTTCGATCGGCCATGCCTTTATTTGCATTTTATGTAAGCTGTGCACGAAAGTAAATGCTAAAAGATCGCGTTTGTACGCCGTGAACTGTGATTTAAGCACATGCAGTAAACAATAAAATGCAAATAAAGCGATGTTGCTCCGGCAGGCGGCTGTTTGATAGTATGCGATAGTGGTTTTGGAACACGAAAGACACGGAATATTGATTTCGTATATTTCATGGGAAAGTAGCATTCAGTGTCAGTTCTTAGATATTAGGTATTAGTTCGTGAATATGATCTAATCTTACCCGACTAGCAGCACGCATGTCGCTTTCAATCTTCTTGAAACTTCTGTGTAATTCACGCATTTCAAACATGAGGTCCAGGGCGAACGGTAAGAGCTTCAAAGGTTCTAAGCTAGCCAGCAAAGTATCCAGAAGAGCACGGCAACGCGGTTCTCCCACACAGCCGGCGAGGATCAAAGAATCAGGACTGTAGTGTTTTGCTAGTACAGACTCCCTCGTACGTACATATGACACCCAAGCATCTACGGACTGCGCACTGTAAGAAAATATTTGATATTAATACGTCTGTAAACTTTCAATAAATTAATAATTCGCATTTTCGCCATACTTACTTGAGCAAGCCAAGGATGAATGCATTAAATTTGACCAGCCCCTCCGTGACTGCATCCTCGCTGTTTATTCTCAGTACCAATTCGTTGAGAGATTTTGTAATCGGACCTTAAAATATTAACATAACATATAAAATTAATAAGTAAATCATAAAAAATTACAATTAAAGCTTTAAGCAGTAACAAACTATACTTTATTACCTTGTCTTGCTGTAGCTTCAACCATTTGCCATACAGAATTATTCACAGCTCCGAAAGAAGTTTCAATATTCTCTTTGAGGCCATCCCTGAATATTGCGTATAACGCTGGACACAGTGCGTTTAGCGCTATTTTGGCGCAGGCAGGGGATTCTTTAGAGTCTCCTAAGAAGGCTAATTCGGCTTGATCAGTAGCAGACGAGAAATGTTGAATCAACATTTCTACAGCATCGGTCACATTTGACACTAAAGCTGCAATTAATACAGAATGTTATGGTAATCTTACATTTTAATTACAGCACTTATGATAATGGCTAATATGACATCGATGACAGCATTACCTCTCTTTTGTGACACATCAATAATATCATATTTCCCTCTCGTGTCATGGTGGATGGGACTTCCAAATTCGTCAGGGCTCACTTCAGCTTCTTCACAAATCGGTATTTCTGCTAGATTCTTGCCCTAGAATGATATCAACTTATCTAATATTTGGCATGCGAGAGAAATTTCACACATTTCAATATTAATGTCACTAACGTGGTTAATGAGTGACAAGCGCAGGTAACGTGTTCAACTTGCCGTGAATAAAAATGGGTGCAAAATAATAAAAAATGCTGTAGTATAAAATTATAGCACATCCATACAAGCAGATAATTTTAAATATTCATGAAAAGAACATCGATAACATAACATAAAAAGAAAACATAAGAGCAAATAAAGAACCGAAGGTACTCACAGAAATTAACGGGCAATGACGTGTGTGAGCAGAAGTAGCATTAGCAAATGAAACGTTACCTGGTAAAGCCTTTGCGCTATCACAGCGGAAATGTTGGGCGAGTTAGGTGGCGTTGTTAGGCTGACACCCTTAATGTCTTCCATAGGTTTTAATTGAGATTGTTGACTATCGGCCTTCGTGACCTCAGATTTCTGCGCAAAACTCACTGACTTCTTACTATTACAACTACTGCCGCTTGATTCTGTGGACCTTTGGTTCTCCTCTTGAGACCGTTTCATCTGGAGGAATTTGGACACCTGGTTTCTTACCTTTTGAACTTGATTTTGGTCCCACTCATCCATGTTTAGACAATTGAATCCACTGTGTTTCAAAAACTCTTCAAGTTGTTGTAAATCTGCACTGCTGATGAGTGCACCGGGTGGTGGGAATTCGGTATATTCCATTTTCTTAGTTCGTGGTTTGGGTAGCGGTGGAGTGTGTGGCCTATGGAACTTCAGTTCGTTAGATTTTCCTGATTCTAAACTACTCTCAGTACCAACTCCTTCGTCTGGGTAATATTCATTATATTCAGCATCCTTCTCGGCTGCGTCGAGAAATTGTTGTGATAGCCTTTTAGCAGCTAGATCGTTATTCTTTCTATAGTCCACAGCTTGATTCTGTAGATAATAAGGTTCTTGTAACGATCTCCTCTTAGTTTTATGTTCCGTTGCCGCTGTCATGCATACAACAGGATCTTGAATAAGATCATCCATTTCAAACATACTGTATCGTTTGGTATGCGCGCTAGATTTACGTGTTTTATCCATTGACTTACGTAATATGCTCTTTGGTAATGGTGGTCTTGGAGGTGCTAATTCTCCTTGTTTGAGAATGCGATTTTGATCCGCTAAAGAGAGTGATCGTTTTGGAATACTGGGATTTACTCTCTGCCCCTCATTATTGACACCACTCGCCTCTGAGCTTGTGGCGCTATCGTAGCGATACACAAACAGAGGATTGAAATTTCCAGCTGGCGCGGGACTGTTCTGTGCTGAAGAATCTGTTAGCATTGTGGAAGAACCACGGTATCCTGAAGAAGGCTGAGTAGCTGTGCTTGAGCTTGAAGATACCGCCGTAGTATTGCCCGCTAAATTATTACAATCGCAGCTCATCGGTCGGCTTTTTGATCTTGAGGAAGGCGAAGCATTACAGTACTTGTCCCCACATTTTGGCATACCTTCTTTTTCTTTCACGTGTTGCATAAGTTCAGGCACTTCAGATAACAACTGCCTGCATTCCATTGGTAGTAAAAAGTTAAGAGAATCCCAGTCTTTTATATGACCGAGTCCCTTTTTCTTTAACATTTCAAGATCATTGCATGAGAAGGGTCGTTTACCTTTAACTTGCAATCTGTTTCTCTTGCTTTCACTCGATCTGGGCGATACGTTTACTTTTAAAGGATTTAAATAAATATTTGGCCTTCCATTCAAGAAACTAATATCTGGCAGAGTATAGTTAGGATATAAGACAAAAACGGGCTTTTCACAATCTCCTTCTTTTAGTTTTTCTAAAAATGAAGGCTCGACGACTTTGAATAGTTCTCTCTGAGACATAGTTGACACCTGCATGCTGGATGTTTGTATACTCTTATCTATAGTATTGGCTTCAAGGTGAGTTGACGTTGATTTATTATCACATGACTCGCGTTGTAATAGCCTATTCATTCTGGTGATTTGAGTTCCATCAGATTCAGAACAGCTTGAAATACTAACGCTAGTGGCTGAAGATTGGGAAGAACATGATTTCCTGTTGCTTCTCATTCTTGATGGACTGTTCATAATATTTAAATTAGTTCTCTTAATATGAGGTTTGTTTACAGTTGCATAGAGATTAGTTTCACTATCACTCAATTTAGCGCCATCGCCTGTTTCTTCTTCTTCAATCAAAACTTCATCGTATACTCTGTTAGCAAATGGATTTACGGTTTGTATCTCCTCATAGACGACCGATGAGACTTCTTCCACTGCTGTACTTGGCAAATCAATTTGAGGGCGCTCAGAAATTGCTGTTTTCGAATCAACAAATTTTTGCTCTCCCATGGATTCTCCACTTTCTCCTCCAGAGCTGGAGGGCCAGCATTCCGATCTATCCAATTGATCCATACTGACGATTCCATCGTTGCTCATACTCTTCTGTTTCATAAATAACTTTACTAAGCTAAATGCTTGTTTTGGTTGACTTTTATCTGATGAAGTTTGATTTTCAGTTGAGGAGGTACTCATAGGTTCCGAGTGTTGACTTCCCTGTGACGATCGATGTTGTGATACATCGTAAACTTTCATGCACATAGGAGTGCCTATTAGTCTTTGATTTACGGTGAAAGAATCGACCTGTGAATAAAACATATTGTTAGCATAATATAAATACACAGGAAACTAGATGGTGCTGAACTTCTTGGCAATCATGTCTTATTACGTACCGTTGAATTACTCAGAGCATTCGAATTCATGGAACTATTCATAAGTTTCCTCCTGTACAGATTTGGCAAACTTTGGCTTTTGATGACTGAATTGCTCATGTTGTCGTCTGTGGCATCAGTCGCTTCATTTGAACCTTCATTGTTATTTCCAGATGGGTGCCTAAAATATCCCACGTAAGGTTTATAGATAATCGACAAACAATTAAAAGGTACAGTAAAAAATACATTTATGCAATGGCGTTATTTACCTCCTTAAGGGTGACTGACTGGTTTGTTTCTTAAGCTTACTCCAAGTAGTTAATCCTAAATCGCTCCTAGCCATAGACGTTGTTAACTTATTAGTTAATTTCTTACATCTCTCTAATAATTCTAAGTTCCTGCGCGTTCTTTCATCGTTATCTAAAACTAAGGTTTCTTCCTCGCCCAATTTGTCTGAAAAAATATTGTTTGTTTGAGTTGGCAAGTTATAATGAGTAATAACGCGGAGGTGAATCAGTTCAGGTGCGTCTATTAGCGTCATTGTAAACTGAGTAAACATTATATCATTATCGTGGTATGCACCAGTGGTTCGAGGAAGGGAAATCAATGTTGCGTACCATGTTTTTGATTGACGGCTGGTTCAACGCACTCACTGTCCTCAGAGTATGTGGTGAGACTGCCCTCGAAGGCGATGGTGTAGTTGTCCTTGTTGGCCTGGCAGGTTAGTATGAGGTCCTGCTCAGAGGGCAGCTCGCAGTCTAGGCTGTCCACGCTGAAGTGAACGCCGTGCGCACCCTCTTTTACAGGGGAGAACAGAAGTTCCGACTTGCATATCGACATTGTGTTGATCGAACCGACGGATTCTTCACCCTAGGGAGTAATCATAGTAAATTGTAGTTACGTTAGTTAATAGCTAGGTCTGGCTCTGGATTTACGAAAGTTTGTATTACGTATTTATGTTAAAAGTAAACAAAATACTTCATTATTTTAGTCGATTAACAAGAATTGGTATATAAATGTTTGTTCTTATGTGTAATAACTATTTTATGGTATTTTATGTAAAATCTAGGAACTTAATCTAAATCAGGAACTTTGATATGCACGATATTAAAACAAATAATATACAGGACGTTTATAACGTTCTAAAAGCAAAACGTTGCACACTACAACATGTGAATGTTCTCAGAAGATTTCGAAACTGTAACGCGTGTTAGTTGGAACATAAACATTTACGTGTAGTTATAACTGACGCGGATGCAAGTCGCAGCTAAAAATACTGGGCTGCAGTTACTTACAGGTACAATGTCCATTATCAAATAAACTATAGCGTTGGATGCTTATGTAGTTTATCTAACTCGGCTAGATTTATTATCTAAGTAAGGCAGTGATTAAAAAGCTTGTTATCAAAATACATTACAGTTATAGGATGGGCTGATTTACAAATATATGATATATTAGGCGACCTAATTCATGTAGGACTATTATGGTGGTTCATGTTGAGCCGTGGGCGATTATGATGATGATGATTCTATGACCGTTGATAAACTGGAGTGTTTCTATACAAAGTTATGAAAACTTATTTATGTTGTATACAACACAAGAGTTTGTATACAATGTAGAATTGTAGATACATGATGCGCATCTTTTCCCGTGCACACGGGTACCGTGTAAGTTATTTTCAGTTGTAAAAGTTACGTAGGTACAGGCTGTAGCCTTTCAAATTAATCAATGAACCGTAGTCAGAACATTACAAAAGCTTTTCAAATGGCTTTTAATCTGCATTCCTTTAGATACTCATAACAACAGACTTTGAAGATTCATTCTCATTACCAGATTATGTGTAAAATCTGCCCATTATTTTGTTCCATGACACGCCCTACGCATCTGTGGTACAGTCAGAGTCAGCGGGACGTTTAAAGTGACAAACAACATGGCTGCCGTTGTGAGCGTTATCATCAATTTAATTGCTTTTCCTGCTACAAATGAGGTCACAAATCAAACAACCACTCATAACAATGATATTGTTTTACATATTTCATTACAATTGAGTACCGCCAAATGATTGTTGGTCAAAACTTAATGAGGGTAGTTAGATAAGAAGAAAAGTAAGTATACAAGGATGTAAGTGTAGAAGGAATATAGTAGAATAGACAATTTATTGTGTGACTTTGTTAGTGTTTATTGATAATGATGAGTAATAAATAAAGAAAGCGATGATGTAATTACTGATAAAGTTTATGATAAAGTTGTCAATAGTGTTATTGCAGAGTGTGTTGTTTTGTAATAAGATATTAGCAGTCGTTTAAAAATAAGATCAATACTCATAAATCTAATTAAAGCACGTCTTTGGTGGTCTAGCTAATAGTGTTCATAAGGAAGATAAACAAAAATGTTGTAAACTATAGATATGCACTCACTGAATAGTATCCATTGTAAGTATCCCAATCGTACTCCGTCACACCCATTTTTAACAACGATCTGTTCTATTCCCACTGTCTCTAATAGAACGGGATCACTATAACACTAAATCATTCACCATCTACTTGTAGCAAACTGTCTCTGCCATCATGCTTCACACACACTATCAAAATCTATGAGTCCACAATATCCGCTGTAATGCGTTATCTAACGCAAACACAATTATCTATTAGGTTCTCTGAACTATCACATTTATTGGTAAAGCAACATGTGATTGAATTCATTTCAAGAAAGTGCACAGTACAGTACTCCCGAGAGCCCTGGGCGCGACTGGGGCAGCGGGAATATTAATTTTAATATTAGCCACTACATGTGTTTCTCAAACTTTACGGAAATTGATTAAACGCGCGTGCTACCCATTCAGAGCTTTAAACGCAACTGTTATCAAAGCGCAGCACACGCTAAAAAAAGATTAATGAGGGCAACAGATGCTCATTAGCCGTGCAGTAATTATTGATTAGCGAGTTTCAATTAGTACCACTTCAAGGTTTGAAGTACTAAGGAACAGAACACTGCGTTTCCTTCATTTCATGAGCCCTTGTGAATTGGTAAAATTCAAAATCAAAGTGGTAGTCTATGCAGTATTAGTTTGAGAACGACTGGCCTAGAGGATAGACTTCATTGGCAACTCACACACATGGCGGCAGTATGAACAGGGCCACACATAAGGATGATTAAATATAGCGCACGCACACATACGTAGTCGAGGAGGGAAAGACTATGACTGGGGGAATAACGAGCGTGGTTAAACTGATTGACGCAATTCAGCGTGTAGTTAGAGTAAAATATCAGAGTGTGAGTGTAGTCACTCACACAATGAAGTTGGTCTTATTCCGTCTTTACTACTGGCACATCCCGTGGGACCAACGGACTTCACACTATAAGGAACACTAGTTGTGAATGCTAGCCAAGCGTCTGGACTTTCCAAGTACCTATTGTTTTGATGTGTGCGTACTCTGGGGAGTCAATAACTGTTAGTTAGCTGGCATGATGGTTTGTAATTATCGCTTACAATTAAACACATTTTTTATGTCGTAACAAGCACAGGCTGATTCACGATGTGACTTTAAAACAGGTCAATCTAAATTTCGATTTTGATTTTCAATATGAATTTTGTCAGGTGGCTTTTGCCTCAATTGAAATTACTTGATAGGCTACTCATTTTTCATATCTGACAATATTTGAGTTAGAAAACTAAGAAATCAAAACATGTTCTTTTTTTAAATGTTTTTTTTTTGGCTTGTAATTAATACAGAACATCACCTAATTAGGTGGACAGCAAAATAAGTAATTGACTGACTTTGGCATTTGTATACAAATAATAATGTAATGCCAAAGTAAACGATTTGTTCTCGTAATTTAAATGTAAATAAAAAATCTGGAGAGTTCAAAATAGAAACTCTACAAACAGAAAATATCATTGTACCGACATCTACTGTTAATGCTGTTAATAAAGTTTGCTACATAAACCATTTAGTTTGTCCCGCACTAGATGGCGTTGTAGCCAGCCAGAAGTTTATAACATTGAGTCAACTTTGATAGTTGGACTCGGCGCCAGGCGGAGGTGAATTGAATGTGCTATTAGAAGTAGATAAAATAGTAAGTGCTTAGCAAATGTGTCAAAAATGAGATGAAAAAAATCCTAAAGCTTTCGTAAATTTGAAAAAATGAATGAAATGAAACATTGAACAGCAATGCGAGGCGAACCTGGAAACTACTGTTGGCACTGACACTGCTGTCGAATCGAAACCTTTCCATGATAGAGCTAGAGATGCTCGCGAACATCTCGCCTCGGGGATTACTCTGCAATACACCATAACACGTCATCCACAATGGAAAATAAAGATTAAGGAACTGAAAAAATAAACATACATAAAATAAATGTAATAGATATACAGAAGAAAATAATATCTCGTACATAAATAATGAAGGTAGATAATTAGTGACCAAGACCAACACCATTGCTGTTTAAGGAAGAGGTAGTATAAGTTGATTATTTAACCAACAATAAGGTAAAGGCTAAACTCATACTTGACTATACAGCAGAAAATGAAGACGTACTCGTACAGTCAGCATCAGAAGTAGATGAGCAACTCAGGTGTCCAAATAATTAAACACATTCAAGATACCAAAAACATCTATGCAACAAAACTGTTCAAATTGTTTTGAGCATCATAAACTCCAAATATATCTGAGCAGTCACATTGTCAAATATTTATTTACAAACTAAAAGTCTATGGTAAGTAAACAAGCTAAACATTCAAAGGTAACTAAGCAACACGTTATTCAGAAAGTCAGGATAGCAACGTAAAATGAATTGTATTTGATTGTACTTAGAGTCATAAATTAAAAGTTCAAAAATAGATACAATGTGTACTATTGTGTCAATACAGCATTTTTTTCTTTTTCTTCATATAGCTATATCCCTTTCATTTCGTGCGTGACGTCATTGACGTGTCTTTTGTTTATAATATAATCTGATAGTCAAGTTATAGGAAAACATCGTAAGGAAATTGAAACGAGTATTTATTCCACGCGAAGGCCATTAAATTCGCAACAATCAGTTTGAATGAAACTGAAATTTTTATTTGCTACATTTTCTAGTATATCTTCAGGAATTGAATTCGTATTAAATAGGTACCTACAAAATACCTCGGTTCATTTTAACTATGTTTCGGATTGATAACCGTGTCCAAAAAAGTACAAAATCTGTTAAAAGTCAATTTAATTACTCGGATAAAAGATATCTAACGATGTAAAATCAGCCCGACTAAGCACACACTGAGTGATAATATGATTTTACGCAAGCGGTTTTCAAATGCTTCTTTTTATATCGTGTCGGCACGAGCTATACAAGAATAGCTCATGCCGTGGTGAAAAGATTAGCCAGTCAGCAAGGATGGTAGCGAGGCTGACTGCCCAGGGTGCGCCGGACGTACCGAAGTATCGAATAGAATCACTCGTGGAGGCTCTTTTCATGCACCCCTTTTTTTTCAAATGCTAAAAGCGGCTTATCTATGAACATGCACTGTAGCCTGATTTTAGTAGTCAGTTATCATCGAATCGCATCGAATATACCTTTAGCCAAAATCTAGCACGATACGTTTTAAAACAGTCACTTTAAAAAGAACCGCTAGTGCGTGCGCTGGTATAGAAAGCCATACGCGTTACATTTAGTGGCTCACCGCCTGCCTTTAATTGCAATGCCTGCCTAAATTTTAATCTTAATAACGTCACAGGACACTGTACACCTTACAGCGATAACACACTGGCATGGCAGTCGAATCCATTTTGCTAAGAGACCCACTGGCATATACGTGCGTTCGGTTTTTTTGAAGCGCGAAATGTAATGCGCTTGAATGCGCGCACGCATGCAAAAACTGTAAAAATAAGTAAAAACATAAAATTAACAGTTTCAAAAGTCAGTGGCTACAATTTTTTTTCAGTGTAGAATTGCACCGTCTTCTGAAACTGTTAATTTTATCTTATGGTAATTATTTTACTCCTTTTAGTTTTTTTTTTTTTGTAGTCGGTTTTTACTTTTTTATAAGTTTATTTTTATTGAATACGTTTTAGTGCCATAAATTAAACCCTCTCTCCTCCATACTCTCTCTCCCTCATAATAAGCCCATTCATGCTATACCTTACACGATATAATTCAAACATTCCGGAAAATGGGGGGGGGGGTGGGTTTACGCACCCCCTCATTTTTTCCAGTAGTCAGTTACCAACAACACGTATATAAACAAAGCAATATTAGTTATTTGAAAATTTTGCTTTGATCCGATGAGGAGTTCCGTTCCATATCTCTGAAGTTTATGGTCTAATCATAACAACATTTTTAGGGGACTAAACGAAAAGTACCTATACCCTCTCCAAGAAAAAAAAAGAATTTTTCAAATCGGTTAATAAATGACGGAGTTCTGAGGTAACAGACATAAAAAAATACAACCGAATTGAGAACCTCCTCCTTTTTGAAGTCGGTTATAAACGAGCATAAACCAAGGTCTGTAACCGCCCTAAAACGTCTAGGTTTGTAACAGGCCTTAGTATCACTGAGCAATATATTGAGAAATGGTTATTGTTTACATATTTTTGAACACTTTGGTTGCTTAGTTACATTTGACTACCTCAGTTGACAAGATGATTTGTTTGCATAGAAATATTTGAATTGCGAGTGTTCAGATGATTTTGATACATTGGATGCTAACAATAATTTGAACGCTATTGTTGTGCAGATGTTAATGTGTTTTTGAGAGTGTAGAATTATCTGAGTACCTGAATTGCTTCTATGTATCTGATGTTGACTGTACAATTTTAATAAGGGTTTACAACAATGTCGATCGTCGTCAGAAAAATTTGCTTGACCGTCAATGTCCCAGCGCCACCGATCAGCGGCGGCATCTATTGTTTATCTATTGTCCTCCGGTTCCTGAATTGAGAATCCTAGGATAAGCAGTTCTTTAGTAACCTTTGAGTACAGAGTTGTCAAAAAAATGACGGATTTTAAAGCATTTTTTTGACAACTGCGTACTCAAATATTACTTAACTTATCAAGTACTTACTGTAATTATAGACACAATAGATAAACAATGGCACTGACGATCCGGATCGTCGCGCGGGACGATACCGGTTAACGGCCGTTTTCAATAACCTATCTATCGGCGGTTTCGCCTACTAGAGATAGAAATTTGACTTAAGTTCCATAGAAGTAATGTCAAATTTCTATCTGTAGTAAGGCAAACCGCCGATTGATAGGATATTGAAAATGGCGGTTAGTAATGCTTATCCCGAATTCTCAATTCAGAAACCGGAGGTTAGTCTCTGAAACTGGTTCTTAATGAATGAGTTAATCAGGATCTAGTATTTTTTTTACTGTAACCTACACATTAAATACCTATATAAAATAATAACTAATAAGAGTGACATTTTGCGAGTCATTACAACACTGCATATAACAAACGTTTCATGAACATACGGTCGATTTCATCGTCATAGCTTCCGTCTTCCGCAAATACACACAGGAGTTAGACGGCCTTAGATTGCTTCTAGAGCTTACAAATTGATTTCTACCGGAAAATTATTCTAAGAAAGCATTATTGCTGGTCATAGTTTAGACCACCTATTACTTTTAAGGGTATATGAAGGACAAAAAAATATAATATTACTATTGGAGAATGCATAGCTGCATGAAGCAGGTCCTCTTGATTGATAAAATTGTACTGGAATTGATAATCTACTCCAGGGGTGGGCAAACTTTTTTCATCAGGGGCCAGGAAAATGCAATAAATTCTCAAGAGGGCCAGAATTTCAAAAAATTATGCATTTTGTTCTACCAAAACTAACATTTTGGTTTTAATAATGAAGGTTATTTGTTATAGCAAAACACTCTTGCTCTAAAAAGGAGGGTTGGCGGGCCAGCCTAAAACCCTTCGCGGGCCAGAGTTGGCCCGCGGGCCGTAGTTTGCCCACCCTTGATCTACTCTAAAGAATGGTGAATCTGGTACTGCACAATATCGTTAATTATGGCAGTCTAAATTACAACAACTTTTAGTCATAAAACAGAAGAGGTCGATTGGACTCTTCGTTAGACGTCGGTTTTATTATTTTATTTATTTGTACATAGACTTATGATATCACCTACTGAGTATTAGTCATCATTTTTGTTTGCTTATGTCAGCAACGTGCACCTGTGATTACAAAAGTAAAGTGAAAGATAGCATCATATTATTTAATTTAAAATGTAAATACGCACATAATAAGACAATAAAAATAAATTTTATTCGTTATGTTCACCTCTCGAAACTTGTCCTTTTATGACTTTATCATTGCAACACGGCAAGTTAATGAATTCACAGCTGCTTTCAAAACCGCAGTAAGTACATTTTCGAGACGATTTTCGTTTTACGTTTTGCGGCTTAAGATTATGTTTACTGCCTACTAAAATCCTTGATCTGTATAATTATGCAATGTGCCTTGATCTTTCTGCAGACAAAGTACTAAATAAGAAGTATTTAAGAAAGTTTGAAGGCAGGTGTATAAATTTCACAAAAAATATCTCCATTGTGAGAATATTGTACGTATGTAAATAAACTGAATGAAACTATAGTATATTTTAGTGTATAAATGCTTCAGAGAAATAAATCATGATTTATTGCAGCAAAGCAACAGACGTGCGGCATTATGCTTAACTTCATCTCTTTCCTTTTTCTGGGTGAGTGGAGCTCTAATTAAAAGTGGTGTTGACACTAGGTTAATTGTTACTTTCTAAATCTTATACAGCAATAATAAACCTTAGACACTAAAGTATATTATTTTCGTCACCACTTTAGAACTCATTACAGCATATTTTTTTCTAATATCATCAATTTACCCTTTCAAGAAGTCTGTCTTTTACGTAGTGGTTATTAAATGCTTTATTGAATAGAAACTCTTAATAAACGCGGAGTTTCACAATACTCTCAACTCTATCCACTTTAAAAATAGTTAGGTATTCCATTTTTATGCTTCTGTAAAAACTAGAGCAATCCTTTTGGTTGCCTACATCATGATAAACTTATTTTATATTGTACTAGCTTTTGCTCGCGGCTTCGCTCCCGTTAATTTACGGATCCCTAATTTTCTGATCCCAAAATATAGCCTATAGCACTCAGGGATAATGTAGCTTCCTATTGGTGAAAGAATTTTTGAAATCGGATGAGTAATTTCGGAGATTACCTCCTACATACAAACAAACAAACAAATTCTACCTCTTTATAATATTAGTATAGATTATCCTAAAAGTTTGCTCTAACCTATAATCGTACCCCAAAGGTCTACCCAGAGCGAACTATAATTACGTATAAAACAGCGAATTAAATAATAATTGGCAAGGAAAGGCAAGGTCATTGCCGATGCACCAATGTTACGGACAAGTTATTGATTAACTCCAATTTTATGCATCATCTTATTAATTTAATAAGAAATTATGGATAATCTTTTAAATTGCTGCGCGTTGTTCTAAAAATACGTAATTTTCAACAACGTTGCTCAACTCACTAATAAGTTTACATACTAGGGTACCACTTATCGTTTGCGCAACCTAATGGATAAACAATATAGCTAGGCTAGGAATATTAATTAAGTACACGCTGTACGCCGCAGAATCAATGTCACAAATTGTCTCGTGTTAGACTAATGAGGACACGGCACATATTCTTAAAATCTCGTTTTTACACACTTGTTTCAGATAAAACATGTTCGGCCTTCTTTTCACTAACCGCTTGCACAATTGGATGTGGTTGCAATATTTAGGGCCCCTATCTTCGCTTCCAATGTCAATGTACATAAGGCCAAAGACTTTGGATTATTACTCACATCATGTGTCCTGTCGTCAATGATGGTGTCGTGAGGCAAGTTGGCGGTCATCAACAGTGCGTGTATGTCTTCAGTCCTAAAACTCTCCATGTCGGCCTCGGCCAGGTTTGCATCGAGGTCTCTTGCGATGTCGTTGTATCGGGACGTGAATTCGAATCGTGATGTTAGGTCGCTTATGCCTTTGTAAGAGGCAGACACGGAGGACAGCACTGAGGTGTGGTGGCAGGAGCCGTCTCGAAAAATTGGGCTGAAACACAAAAAACATTCAATTTAACTTTTTGCTAATTGGTTGACACAAGGGACACAAATTGGAATACTAAATCGAGCGAGTTTTCAATGTATATCAATTTCCAAACTTTATTAATAAATCCTATTTTGGTTGAAAGCGGTAACGGATTACCTACACCCAAATCAAAATGTTTGGAATTTTCAGATTTGAATTACCTGGTTGGAATTAACGAATTGGGTCAATCAATTTATTCAGACGTTGTATAATATAAACACAAAAGAAATTCTGGAAACGACATTTCTAAAATAGACTTGCGTGAACACCAAGCACATGCTTGTTTGTAGGTATGACAATGATTAGAAGTTTTCGGTTTCCACTGTACAAAGTTTGAAATGTCACGGTGTTTGTTTATATGAATGTCGAGTTTAGTCTTATCTTATTAATTTCATCTCACTAACGTAAGTAGGTATTAATATACTTAATAGTAACAAGCGTGGCGGACCTTTCGTGGTTCTTAGTTGGAATTATTAGACAAGCTAAAACAGGTACACTTTTGTACCTGTTTTATATTAGTAAAGTTCTGTTACAACTTCAAATTAAAAAAAAACTGACACGGAATGTAACGTGACGATGAACTTGTCTGTTCTCCTGTCTTAAGACTGTCATTTGCGATTTATGCCGTTACAGCGGTTACGCACTGCATCCGATCCGAATCCGTGAAAATACGTTCCGAAGTAGCCATGGAACTATTTGTGTGGTAACTACTATACGTACTACATCCGGCATCCGTCATCCGATTTCTATCCGTCATCCGTGAGTCTCCAATTCGGAAGAAATATTGACGGACCGAAGTGGCCGTAGTAATGTTTGTATATTGAACGCTTTCGCATTACATCGGATTCAAATCGGACGCCAAATGGATATGCTAAAATGGCCCCTGAATTGTTTGAATTTGGATCGGAGATCGGAATAGTGCGTGAGCAACATCCGAATTTGGTCCGAGATTTTTACTCTAGATCGGTATTTTCACGAATTCGGATCGGATGCAGTGCGTAAAGCAATATTCGAATTCGGTCCGAGTTTTTTTATATCCGTATTTTCACGGATTCGGATCGGATGCAGTGCGTAATCGCTGTTAGAGTTTCTGATTTTGTCAATTTTTCAGAACACGGCATTTGACCGAAAAAGAAAATGGCAAAGACAAGGATAATTATTGCATGATAGCATATTTTTGCCCATCTTCGCAAGTGTAAGATACAGACGTGTCAGTTATTGAAATTGTAGGTGTATGTTGAATTACTTAATTAAACCATGACAACGAAAGCATTATCAAAATGATGTCCGACATCGTTATTTCTAGAAACATCTATCGTACTCACTTGTAGTCGAGGAACCAAAGGTACCCGGAGTTGTCGCAGTGCGCGTCGAGGTCATCGTGCGAGTGCTGGCTCCCGGTGAGGCTGGTGTTGCTGTTGCAGTCCTCGTCAGCGCCTGCCACCCCGGGGCTCGCCGCCTTCAGCCCCAGCCGTGGCGGTGGCCCTGGAATTTAGAGAAATGGTACCATTAGATATGATAGTTGATAGGGCCAGAAATACTAATATTGAATCTTATTTGCATTAGAAGCTGTTCTCAACACGTTTGATAGAACAGGATTGGGAGATAACGGAATATTATTAAGATGGTAGTAGTAAGTTCGTAGTAAATTTTGCCTTTCTATTAAGCTTTGTTATGTATTCGGGGCCTTTTCCTTCAGAGCAATTAAGTCTGAGCCTCTTCCTAAGGTATAGTCAAAATAAAGGAATACTAAAGTTAAGAAAAAAATGGGATCATAAGGCCCTGCGCCCACAGGCGGGACGGCACGGCAATGGATTATTCAAGCTCAAATAATTGTAAACCTTGTTAATACTCGTACCCTTTACAACTCGTAATTTCTTAGTCCCGGCAGTAGGCGCAGGTTCTTAGGCTCGACTTAACGTATTTTAGTAGGAGCTTCGTAACACCAGTGAAAATACTGTGTAAATACGGTGAAAATTGTGTGACTGACAATAATTTCTGTCAGGTTGTTGATATTTGCCATGGTTTTCATTTGCTTTTGTTATTGATTACCCAAATAAAGATGTCTTACATGAACGAATGTAAATATGAGTACTGTCATCACCGTTGTTCTAATTTAGTAATTCGCGACAAATATTATTCTTATTTTATATTGTACTCTGCAACTTGGAGTCGAAAATAAGCTGCTAACTAATCCTTGTAGTCGATGTCGTAAGAAACGGGATTGTCCAATCAGGGACGCAAGGGACAGCAAAATCTTTCGTTAAGGCAATCATCAGTTTCTCTTTGAGCTATGGGGTAGAGGGTCTCCTTTAAAAAAGGGACCTTCTCATTGTCCTGTCAAAACAAACCGTTCAAAATTACAAGTTTGTATAAAACGCCTCTACCTAATAACTATAAAAACAATTCGCCCCATGGCGCCACATTTTGCCGTCACGAGCAAGGTATTGGAATACTAAAATGTTGTGGTAAAGGTTGTTTATCGAGCAGAGAGGGGCGTGGGTGGGCAAGCTGGCTGGACAACATGCCTTCTAGGGAATGTTGATGTGCATCCAAGCTGTAAGGAAAACTGCGTAATACGCTGCTTTGCAATCAATTTCTATCATATTAGTTTCAATTTTCGATTAAGGTAATAAGGTATAATAGGTGTTTCCTTTAGTAATCAATACTACATGATCGAGTAACGGGGTCAATAATCGTCACGCGTTATAATGTCTACGCAAGGCTGTGAGCTCCCGTGTGAGGCCGGTAAAGAGACTGTGACGCCCGTACGTACTGACTCATCAGTGATACATCGCTAAGAAGCGGCTATGACTGGCCACTCAATTGTTTTTGTAACCATGTTATGTTAATTCAGCTAACTTCGAGCTTGCACAGGGATCTATACAACATTGAATCACAATTTTCTTCTTATAGAGCATAAACTTAACTCATGAGACATGAGATCGTAGAGGAAATGCGATATAATTCAAACTATCAAATAAATTTTCAATTAAACCATAAAACTTTGGTTATGTTTCATTCTCTAGAATATAGCTTCGTGGGTGTCACATGGGTATGGTTAGTCGCAGAACAGCCATTTAAATTACATAGTCACGTGGTTACAATAGCGTCTCGTCTTTACGACATAGATAAATTGATGTAATGGTCTAACTTTGGTCACACGGACGACTCACTAAAGATAGAATTGAAAAGTATTCGAGAACTTAAAGTATGGCTTCATTGCAGTTGCCTCGGGCAGACTCCGCCAGTGGGCGGACACACTGCATTACTTCATTCTCGCAATTTATGGGCTCAAATGAAAGGAATCTTGGCTATGCTTTATAGAATTGTAAACTGAATATTGTTTACACTTCCTATTTTATCCACGCAAGGAACAGTTAACCCCAAATATTTGACGGAGAGTTATTTGATTTCGAGACAACAAAACATTCTTTACAGTCAAATAAATTTATCGTTAAGAATGCCAGAAATGAACAAGGAGCAACGTCTCACACATTTAAAAGTTCGTTTGAATTAACGGTTTACGGAGTAATTAATAGGAATGTGTTAGAGGTTTCCCAATTTCGTGGAACGCGTGCCGGAGAAAGCATTAACTTGGCCGTTGTTTTGATAATACAACTCCCAAATAGCGGCACAGTGCCAAAGAGACTTTTCCCTGCTGCGGCTGTAATATTGAAATTGTGCTCGTTATATTTAGCAATGAGGCGTATCACCGCGAAAAAACGCGTAATTTTGTGTTAACCGTGTTTACTACGTATACATATTTTATGTCTTAGCAGTTATTCGTGTCGCGGACGTGGTTGTTCGTCTACGCTACATTTTGCCTCGCTCTGGATGCAAGTGTCATTTTTCAAAAGGGATTATGTCACTAGCAAGTACGCAGTCCGCCGCATTAATCCGCTCATGATTAATGCGGCGGAAGTCACGGGAGCTTATAGCATATTTTTGGAATGTATGTTTTGGTTTTAGTAAATAAAATTCCAAGAGAACTTAATCACATGCACAACGCCATCCAAAACAAAAGAACGTAAAATCAATTACAATCGTTTCAACAATCAAACAACCGTGAGAAATGTTGCACTTTACCCAGAATAATAATTAAGTAGTTAATTAAACCAACTGGTATCGGTAAATTAAGTCTTAATTGCATTTTCACAATTGACAATTCAGATTTTGCAGTCAGTTTTTGCAACATCCAAGAAACAATGTAAAATGCCCGTGAGATCGCCAACCAAATTGGCCATGAGCGACCGATGGAGGTCGATGGGCACCTACCACGATACTGCAATGCACGCGTACATTTCAGAATGTATTCAAAATTCGGGGCGACAAATCATCACAGTTGGATGACATCGAGTTCGTGGTAGGGGCGTTTGCTGCTTCTCATTGCCTGACGGACGGATGGCGGCTATTGCGGGCATTTAGTAATTAAGTTATTGCGATACGGTTGATACGAGTATGTAGTCGTATTGAAAGTCCGTAACGGGGACTGAACATATTTGTATAAAAAAAACATGATTCATGTATTCAAGTAGGAATGTGAAAGAAGTCAAAATTATAGTATTTTTTAGCAGAACAGCTTTTTATATTTCCTGTCATTTTAATTGGAAATTGCATTGACATATACGGACAGAATGATTTACTTTCTCTACATGATATTTTTTCTCAGATTAATTATAAACTACACGCGAATTCTTGTGTGCTTAAGTAACTTATACCTACTGCAAAGGTTGAAAAGATAAGAAAGTTCGATAGCTCACTTGCACTTGCCTTTATTCTAATACGAGTTTCGTGCCCAGTTGTGGGACAGTAACTATCATAATCATTCAGCTGAAAACCGTCTACAAGTAGAAGTAGGCCTCCTAGTAGGGGTCCTGTGCTTTTCGCACCCAGTACAGTAATAGGTTGATTATAATAATATACAGATGAACAAAATCACAAATGTTATTTTTATATTTTTAAATTAATGTTAGAAAACAATCGCGGTAATAGTGGGCATTAGACCCCCGCTTGACTTCAAGTTGTTGCGTTGTTTAACAGTGAACAGTACTTCAGCTGATATGACCTGTATTCACTAAATTGAATAATATATTTTCACTCGACTAAATAATATATTTTTCTCTCTTTCTTGCAGCTGTGTAAGAGAGATAGAGTCTAGCGAGGTTACGAAAATTATTTGCAAACTCGTACTAGGGGTACAGTTCGTCAACTGAAATAGTGAAACCTCAGAGCACCAAACAGTAAACTGTAAGCGTGAGAATGGTAACACAGTGCTAGGTAACCTTTCACCTCCACGAGCTTGACTGTCCTTATACGGCGGCCGACGACACGCTGGCGCTTCAAGACCACACAGAAACATTCGCTCTACAACCGCGGCCATGTTCCAAGAAAATACTCCGTTCGTATATAAACAACAAGGGTAAGACTATTGTAAAAGTAGCTGCTATGGATCTAGGACGGGCATTATTCGCTGCATACCGAGAAAAGGGATAACGTTAGCACATAGCAGTAACTAAAATGCGTTAATTGTTTATAGTGGTAGGACAGTTAGTGTGGCGTTAATTTTGTTTAGAAGTAATGGCTGCTATTGTATTTGTTAAAAACACTCAGAACTTCACATAGAAGACAACACTACATTAAACCAAAGTAGCTGCTATGGATCTAGGACGGGCATTATTCGCTGCATACCGAGAAAAGGGATAACGTTAGCACATAGCAGTAACTAAAATGCGTTAATTGTTTATAGTGGTAGGACAGTTAGTGTGGCGTTAATTTTGTTTAGAAGTAATGGCTGCTATTGTATTTGTTAAAAACACTCAGAACTTCACATAGAAGACAACACTACATTAAACCAAAAAAGAATAGCCAATGTTTGTACAATTGTAAGATCTAACACTAGTTTTTCCCATAAATTCTTCAGCTTTCTTGGAACCTTTCTTTACAATAATATCAATAACAAAATTTCAATTTACACAGAAACTAAAGCTAGTTGTAAAAAAAAGTTATGTACATGGCTACAAAGCCTTAACTACAGTGATACAGAAATATTATTAAAACCTGTATCCTAATCTACAAGTTGCACACTTGACAATTGTTTTAATTTAAATTTATTATTATTATTTATAACTTATTAATTCTCAACAACTGCACGCACACACACACACACACACACACACATATACGCACACACACCCATATATACACACACACGCATATATATACATACACACACGCGCACTCACACTCACAGTACTCCTTACTCTCTTTCTTTCCTTGTTTATATTATTATGTATAATCTACTGAATTATTGTACTGTTACTTGATAAGGGTTAAGCTAACGTCCAAGCGACAGTAGAACACTGACTCCTAAGACACAGGGTATCCTAGTTTAGGAGGCAGGGTTTATTAAATTTGGACACCTTTCACAAATTGTAACGAGAGCTAGATATTAAGTAAATTTTAAGGTTATTGGTTCAATAAAGATTATTGTTATTGTTATTGTTTATTTTAAGAAATGCATTTTATTCACTGCATTATGCCTGGTTACGATTTGTAGTTATTTCAAATTGTTTATTATAATGTTTATACAGGGTGAAATTGTAAACAGTCGACAAACCGAAATGGGAGATTGTACTCATCACTATGAACAACTTTTACTATGGGACCAAACCGAAATCGCGAAAAAAAAACAGCCGTTCCCTACATTTATGTTCGCATAACTCGTCGTTGTCGACTGTTTACATTTTCACCCTGTAAACTCAAAGGGCGACGTTTGTTTATTTATTTCATTATACAGTGTGTAAACGAATTCGTGTAATTCCTTCAAACCGCATTACAGTAGGTAGATACTGTTGACACAGATTGACCTTGCATGGGATTTAATCAGATTCAACAAACGAAAACCTTGTTTGGTGGTTTACATACGATCAGTTTACCACAAAAAAAGAGATCTTTTTGTTTTTATTTGTTATCAAGCTAAATCGGTGTTATGTCAATCCACACCAGTAGTACCTAAATCATGTGGTTTTACGGTATAACACGAATTCGTTTACACCCCTGTATTTCACTGTTTCGGAAAATTATTAGAATATTACAACAACAGGAACTAACAACTTGAAAATTACTTCGACAAATTTTATTTTCAGACACGCTTTCATCTTTTTCACTATTAACAGTCAAAACTGCTGATCAGAAATTAAATTAATATTTCTATCTCATGACACAGCTACCTGAATTACCATACGTAAACAAACAGATTATAATATATCAGCATTCTCGTCACTAAGCCGATTAATAACGCGAGGACCTACAGCAACCATTGTCCAAACTTTCGAGTTTTTTTCGTGATATTAAAAAATAAGGCCGTTTCAATCCGATTATGACGTTGTAATAAAATAAAATATCTGAGTTTCAAGGAGATAATGCTGTATTCTTTTTTTATTTATAATTTAATCAGTGAGGCTGAATAAAAACTTGCCTTAAAACTTTTATCCTCAAACATTCTTCAGACAGGAATATATTGTTGACTATAGTCTACAGTCTCTTTTTATTGCAAAGAATATGACAGTGACAGCTGAGACTTGTGGAGCATTACAAATGTCAAGTTTTTATGAATAGGGAGTAATTATGATGAGGGGTTTAAGATTTTATAGTGTCATACGTCACCTCATGTGGACGGTGTGTAGTGTAGTAAGACGTATGTATATATTTATATGATTGATTATGTTTTGTACGTTACGGTTCTAACCATGACAGTAAAGCTCTTGCGTATTTTATTCAAATCCTACTCAGAGCACCACCTAAGACGAAATACATTAAACCAACGCATTTAGTTGAAGAAACATATTGGATTTCGTAATTTAATCAATTTCTTGCGGGCAAACCATTTATATGGTGCTCTTCAGTTTATTGGCAATAATAAAGTAATAAACGAGGCCATAAGTAACTCGCGCGACGATATTTTAAGCATGGTAAGTGAGTCATAAGAAAAACAAATTACGAAACCAAAGAGACGACAATAAAAGAAAACAGGCCAGGCGCCGGATAATTTCACAGCGACTCCACGACATGAGTTCAGCTCAAAATGGAAGAAAACCAACCCTTATAAATAGAATTACTCCTCGGCACACTGCATGACCAATTCTCTAATTTTGTAACCAGTTACTGGCCAATAAAGGGTATCTTATTAATAGATCTCATCTTTATTGGCAAGTTAATGGCACAGTATTCTAACTTATGTAAAGACAGTTTTACACGACAGTGTTGAAGCTTTAAACAACCTGTGCAACAAGTTAAGAACAGGTGATTACTCAATAAATGAGTCAGTGTGATTAATTTCGTTCGCTGCATTAGAGATTGTTATTTTATAAATGTCAGCGTGGGACAAAACCACCCACACGAGTTACATCACAGAGACCGCTTTAAAATGATTTTTGCATACGGGTATACAGTTTATGCCTATAATAGTGTTGACTGTTTTTAAATCAGCGACCATCCCACGCAAAATCAGAACAACGACCGGTGCGGTGTAAGGTCGCGACTTTTGCTCATACAGGTGAACCAATAACAGCGCATGATTGACTGAACATAAAAATATCAAGTATCTACAAAGTATTTCTTAACGCGTAGTCCTATAATTATAATGAAACAGACCCATGGTATCAGACAGATGTATCAGAGATTGTCATAATGCGATGGGCGGACATCAATACATCAGTGAATGACACACTGATAGACAAAACATGGTATGACTAATCGAGTGGTACCAATTTGTACGTAGTACGAGTCAGGGCCACTTCAACGATGTGACGAGACCGTTGAAACGGCAATTTAGATGCCGTGCAAACGACAGCTTCCTTTTTGAAATGGCAAATTGAAAACGCCTTTGGAGTTCCGTTGTTCAGAGAAGTGAAAAATGTGGCTATTAGGCATACATTCGGAAATATACTGATATCAGAATACCTATTTATAAAGTAAAAGATGTCCTAGACAGCTGAATTGAAGCAGCCTGTCTGGCTTGTGCATTATTTACTCAATATTCATTTCTTACGCTTTGACTAATGCATTACGTATCTTATATGAGTTTTATTATTGTCTAGAATCTAGGTTAGAGTTCTACACGTATATTATGTACTAGCTGTGCCCGCGACTCCGTCCGCGTGGAACTCGGAAAACAACATTGTGTCGCACAAACTAAATAGTGTACATGTACCTATTCCATTTATTATAATAATTTTATTTTTTATTTTTCTTTATTCAGAAAACCAACAGCGATACTTATAAAACATTACAGTAATATAAAACAGTTTTGTAAGGCTAATAATAGGTTTCCCTATTTAACATAATAGACAAAGGTGTCCTACCAAGGCACTTATATCTTTTAAACCATTTCTTTAGGTAGAGTTTCAGCTCTTCTTGATTGACCGTAAAGGTTCATATAACCATAATACTAAAAACGCGTAGCTTATTTCCATACATTTCCTTGCTAAAATGGATTATAATTGAATATTGATATTTATTGTGATAAACGATGTGAAGAACTAAATCAAAATATTTTACGCAGTGCAGTCTATAAAATGATTTCATTCGAGGTGTGGAATAGGAAAGTACTTTAAATATAAAAAAATCACCTATAGAAGACTTCATTTTATTTTTATAAGATAAAAATAGGTACTGCTTTCAAAGATTTCAAAAAGTTTGATCTGGAAATCGAACCAACCCAAATGCGAAAAAATATCATCTGTATTTTTATTTCACCAATCGATAGGATCAATAATACGGATCAAATCGCTCCAATAAACATTGTGTCTGAAATTGATGGAAGACCATAAAACGAAAATTGACTAACTTAGGTACATTTAAATTCAAGCACTTATTAATTGTTGTTAAGTAGTTATTATTTTTTCCACTTCGTTCAATTTAAGACAGTGTGTTTGTTGGAAAGTTTTGATCCTGATTATTGACCATAAAGATATTATGAACAGGTTCCTTTGCAGATGGTATAGCTTTGTCAGTTTGATTCCCGGTTCAGGCAAAAAAATCAGTAAAGGCAATATTTCTTACTTTTAAAAATAAAATGAAGTCAGTTTTGAGTGAAATTTGCAATTTTTAATATTTAAAGTACTTTCCCTTCATGGCTATGTGTTTTGGGACATTACCTAAGGCTTAAATAAACTTAATAAAACGACGACGACAGGCTTTGAATAGTTCTGACAACAATGAACAAAATAAAATATATAAAAACATTCCAAAAAAATTACTAAAAGTGTATTTTTTAAAGTGAGGTTTTAACGCAGGACACTGAGCCAGCGACCGTTCACTGCAGCACTTACTTCTGTCTACAGCTTATACTACGCAGTATATGGAAATAATGTTCCGTTGCTCGGCATCTATGAGCAATAGCGTGATAGTTTATATACCAGCATAAGCGCAGGCCCATCAAAATCGATTCACGCGATTTTACGATCCGAATATTAAGCTTATACTTCGCAGTATGTGGAAATAATGTTCCGCTGCTCGGCTCCTATGAACAATAGCGTAACAGTATAAAAGCAAAATTGTCGCCCTTTATGCAACACATCAGCGAAAGTCCCATCAAAATCCATCCACGGGATTTTACGTGATGCCCGAACGGAAAGACAGACAGACAATAATTAAAAAAAAAATTTTTTGGTTTCTGTATTGATAGTATAGTACCCCCCAATCGTTTTTTTGTTAATATTTAATTACAGACAAAGTGCACTTTGAATTTTATTAATAGTAAATAGATTTATAAATACCTACGTATTTAAGTATTCATAATAAAATATATGAGTATTTCAAATTAATCTATCGTATTGCCTTGCACAATTAAAAATTTAGAATACCTACACTCGCTTATGAAATTGAATGTCTCTTCCACTGCCATTCAGATAGATAGGTAGGTACCTAATAATAAATTTTAAATAACATTATTTTCGTTTTTTTTATAAAAGCTTAGTTAGTACCTTCTTCGGATAGCATTTCAATAGACCTTTCGTAGACTGAGAATAGTAATATATTCGTTGATTATATTTCCTCACAACGTGATTTGATACACGTAACGCCATCTATTGAAAAGAAATGGTAAGTATACACAAATACATGCTAAGTTCTTCTAGAAAACTTAAAATTCGCATAACTTTTGATTGCGTGAACCGATTGCGATGAAACAAAAAACATATGTTACTTGGAGATAAGCACAATATTTATTTATAAAAGTCAACAACATTGGATCAGTTGTTTTTACGTGATGCTTGAACAAACAAACAGATAAACAGATAAACAGATAAACAGACAAACAGACAAACAGATAAACAGACAAACAGACAAACAGACAAAAATTCCAAAAATGTTAAAAATGGGTTCTATTGGTTATAGTTTAACATCCCAACCAGGTTTTTTCAAAATATTTGCTATGTACAGACACGCCATGTCTACAGATTTATTATATGTATAGATGACTGTTTGGTAAGGGTATCAGGACACTTGCGCGAAAGACATTTCCGCGAAAGACACTTGCGCGACTCCCTTTGCGCGACTAGACAAATGCGCGAATGGACTTTTGCGCGATTGGACATTCGCGCGACTAGACACTTGCGCGACTGGACGTTTCCGCGACTAGACTGTTGCGCGAACCCACTTGCGCGACCGACACTTGCGCGACTGACTTTTCCGCGAAAGACATTTGCGCGTATATACTTCCGCGATAGGACACTTGCGCGACATTTATTACGCAAAGGATTTAGGGCAAAATCCGAGAAATGAGATTCCATACCCCATCACGCCTGTATTCTCCGAGGGGTAGGACAGAGGTGTATACTAAGTGTGTGACTATATTATGAACCCATTTATTACTTTATCTAGATAAAATTTGAAATTTTACAAAATATGCGTCATGGGTGTCGCGTCCATAGTTTTCGGGGGTGCTGATGACGAAAATGAGGTCAAAGTCAAAATCCAAGATGGCGGCTTTGAAATTTTACAAAATATGCGTCATGGGTGTCGCGTCCATAGTTTTCGGGGGTGCTGATGACGAAAATGAGATCAACGTCAAAATTCAAGATGGCGGCTGTGAAATTTTACAAGATATGCGTCATGGGTGTCGTGTCCATGGTTTTCGGGGGTGCTGATGACGAAAATGAGGTCGATCTCAAAATCCAAGATGGCGGCTGTGAAAATTTACAAAATATGTGTCATGGGTGTCGTGTCCATAGTTTTTGGCGGTGCTGATGACGAAAATGAGGTCAAAGTCAAAATCCAAGATGACGTCTGCGAACTTTTACAAAATATAAGTAGGCGTCATAGGCAAAGTCTTACAGCCGCCATCTTGGATTTTGACGTTGACCTCATTTTCGTCATCAGCACCCCCGAAAACCATGGACTCGACATCCGTGACGCATATCTTGTAAAATTTCACAGCCGCCATCTTGGATTTTGACTTCGACCTCATTGTCGTCATCAGCACCCCCGAAACCCATGGACGCGACAACCATGACACATATTTTGTAAAATTTCACAGCCGCCATCTTGGATTTTGACTTCGACCTCATTTTCGTCATCAGCACCCCCGAAAACCATGGACTCGACATCCGTGACGCATATCTTGTAAAACTTCAAAGCCACCATCTTGGATTTTGACTTCGACCTCATTTTCGTCATCAGCGCCCCCGAAAACCATGGACACGACACCCATCACGCATATCTTGTAAAATTTCATAGCCGCCATCTTGGATTTTCACTTCGAGCGCATTTTCGTCATCAGCGCCGCCGAAAACTATGGACACGACACCCATGACGCATATTTTGTAAATTTTCATAGCCGCCATCTTGAATTTTGACTTCGACCGCAATTTCGTCATTAGCACCCTCGAAAACCATGGACACGAAACCCATGACGCATATTTTGTAAAATTTCACAGCCGCCATCTTGGATTTTGACTTCGACCTCATTTTTGTCATCAGCACCCCCGAAAACCATGGACGCGACACCCATGACGCATATTTTGTAAAATTTCAAAGCCGCCATCTTGGATTTTTACTTTGACCTCATTTTCGTCATCAGCACCCCCGAAAACTATGGACGCGACACCCATGACGCATATTTTGTAAAATTTCAAAGCCGCCATCTTGGATTTTGACTTCGACCTCATTTTCGTCATCAGCACCCCCGAAAACTATGGACGCGACACCAAGACGCATATTTTGTAAAATTTCACAGCCGCCATCTTGGATTTTGACTTCGACCTCATTTTCGTCATCAGCGCCCCCGAAAACAAGGACACGACACCCATGACGCATATCTTGTAAAATTTCACAGCCGCCATCTTGATTTTTATTTTGACCAACCCCTCCGTCTGGAGGGAAAACTTGTGAGATATTAAAACTTTAAACAACTTAAACTAGCCTTTATGAATTATAACTAGATAAAGGAATAAATGGGTTCATATAGTCACATACTTAGTATACACCTCTGTCCTACCCCTCGGAGAATACAGGCGTGATGGGGTATGGAATCTCATTTCTCGGATTTTGCCCTAAATCCTTTGCGTAATAAATGTCGCGCAAGTGTCCTATCGCGGAAGTATATACGCGCAAATGTCTTTCGCGGAAAAGTCAGTCGCGCAAGTGTCGGTCGCGCAAGTGGGTTCGCGCAACAGTCTAGTCGCGGAAACGTCCAGTCGCGCAAGTGTCTAGTCGCGCAAATGTCCAATCGCGCAAAAGTCCATTCGCGCATTTGTCTAGTCGCGCAAAGGGAGTCGCGCAAGTGTCTTTCGCGGAAATGTCTTTCGCGCAAATGTACCAGATCCTTTGGTAAGCAGTTACAAAACAGAATAACCTCGAATATTCCAGCTGTGTTCGCTGCACCGCCCACACGAATTCATGAATTGGAAAAACATATGATGTTTACGACAACATACTTGAGTGTCTACTAGGGTGGTAAGAATAGATTACATTACTTTCATTATCATTGCAAATTGATCAAAAGCGGAGACGTACCGTCATTAAGGGTATCACAGCAACACTTACCCGTGTGATGCATCAATTACACGCACTAATGCATGCCCTACCTTCGTTAGAATACAAAGAGCCCTATCGGATTGGTTTCATTGTGCGTACCAACGAATCACATTAGGCGTGATATTCTCCTGCATAATGACAACGCTTATTCCATTGTTTCGCATTACCAGTAATACCAGTGCTAGTTGATTAGCGTATTACCATATGTAATAACTTTTATTTATTCATTTCGAATGCGTCGTGTCTCATATCCTGTGATTGCTCAGTCCTTTGGTGTCTGTATAAAAGAAAGTTTTAGTAGTAGACTTCAATCTTTTTTTTTTGTATTTCGGCTAATATTCCATTTGGATTGCCAAGGCTTTATTATTTAACTTTTTTATAATTTAGTTAATTATAGGTATTATTTTTCTATTAAAATTTACTACAATAACCAGTATTTTATTTTTATTGCACCTAATTCCCATGAACGTAAAAGTTATTTATTATTCACTGTAATAATTTCATTAAAGCCTTATAATTAGTTCATTATTTCAGCTTTAACGACAAAACATTTATTCATTTCTATTGTTTACTGTCTGGCTAAAATTTTTGTCTCATTAGCACTTGAATTTTACGCCTACTTAAGAAGTTCTTAGAACGTAAACCATGACACCATTATTATTAATATTTATCCGCAAAGTAAACAGTGAACGAAAGCTGTGAACCGAGCGCCAGTGTTTGCACATTGAGGAATGAGGATAGCTGAAGGATAAATAATTTTTTTAATAGATTTCGAGCAACATTTTGTAACAACCCCACCTATAACAAAGTTTTCATAATAAGATACGCGCGTGGTTGTGAATCAGAATCGGAAAACCTAATGTTTACTACCGCGTTGCAAGCATGACTCATTTTGTAACAGAGATGATTGTCCAAATCGATATTCTGGGTTTGTATAATATTAGCGTAATTTACATTCATGTCTCGTACGTGGTATTGATGTTTTGTCAACAGATACAATGTGTGTTCAACAAACAAGGCGTCTGTGTGAATGTCCCTTATGTTTAATCGCGGTGAAATCGCTAACAATACGACATGAACGCGGCTGTTGTCGTCCTTGACTCGCGAGCGCTGGCGCCACCAACCGAGTGCCAACAATGCTTTCTGAGCCTGTACCACGAATTCTTAAACCTATTGCCTATTTTGTACCGAAAGAGAAAGGCTGCTGAGTAAGTGTACCGCCAGCCTACTCGCTCGCGAAAACCGCAAACATTCTGACGACCGTGGTACGAGCGCGCTGGTCCGCCATGCGCCACCTCTCTACTTATATTTAGAGCAATTTTCAAGCCTAACGCCAACTGTAATTTATAGTTTGCAAATCACCATGTAAAGGGTCACGATTAGTTGTTTCATTACTTATTTATATTGTCGTTTCATGAGCTGTTAACTAATCAATCTTCTGTATTTGTTAAAATTCCCAACACTTTCTCAACGATTTGTTACCAATTCGCTTAGATTAATCGTATGTTGATCTTTAATCGAATGTACGCGTGAACGTGTGAAGATTTCTATTCAAGCAGACTTTATATTATGAATATTTATTAAATTGCAAGTGTTAACATGAAATTTCAAAGGTGCCATTCATCATAGCGGGACTTTAACATAAACAAACCATAAATTAGAAGTGATAATGTATGCGTTCGTGTGCATAGCTGTACATGGGTATTCTTTTCCAGTGTATGAATTGGTCATCTGAAAGCATTTAGTTCTTTGTTTGTGCACTAACCGATTATTTCTTCTTTCTAAACAATAGTTTGGAATATAGCCCCATCGTGGTTAAACGGTAAATACAAGTCAATGACCACAAATGCAACATGTCACGAACCACGAATACCGTAATGACTGTCTTAATAGAGTCACGTTAGCAACGCCGAATTTAGGACAACCTTGTCAGCATATAAAGCAGATATATGCTTCAGTGATTAATAGCTATTTTAAGATAAAACAAGTTTTAACTTCACCGCTTAAATAAGCCATTGAAATACTTATTGTATTATGTATTGCCAAAAAAACAACAGCCTTAACTTAATCGATGCAAATTCGATCTTCAATACCATTTCCTGAGTGTCAAGGATAATTCCTTATTTTGTTTTAATCACTTGAATGCAAATAATTCTTTGGTTTAAAATATGGATCACGATTATTGCGTGCACAATGCACTTTGTTCGATTTTGTCCGATGCCGAAATGTTTCTCGTGACAACCTGCAATTAATCTCAATGTTCTCAAACTTAGAACGTTATTTCATAGTAGATTGTCAACTGAAACACCGATATCGAGTTTCTGGGGGATATTTCACAAAACGCTTTTCGAGTAATGGGTACAATTGACACGCACGGATCACGGTTAGAAATTTTGGCACATTTGGCGTTAAAGTCTAGTTCTAACGATCAATATTATACACATTACATAAACTGCTGTAGGCAAAAAGTTGTAGAGGTAAATTTTCCGATGTAGGAGTTGATTGGGGCGTATAAATAGCCGGGCGGCATCCGAGCCGAAGCCGGGACCGGCCGGCGTGGACAATGGATTCCGTAGACGAGACGCGTTCCATATGGATGAACTGCTAAAGGGCATACATGATCGCATTCTAAATGCTAGCTCACTCGTTCAATTGGAAATTCCTTACTATTTTAATTGTTCATTGTTATGAAGGAAGAAAGTAAACAAAATCCGACGGTCTTTGTCTCGATTTTCTAACGAGTTTTCTTGAATATATAATTCTAAATAGTTGATTGCATATAGTAACGTTCGAAAGACTAATCGCGAAGTTAATATATCACATTTTAACAAAGCTTGAAATTGATCGCTTCTCAAGAGTTAGTGGGAGAGTAAAAGTCGCTGTAGATCATTTTATCCATTAATAAAATGGAGTTCCGTGTGATTCGAAAAACGGTTTATTGGGGCTGACTTGAAAAAGTCAATCATTATTTTAGTACTTAAATATTTATTCTTTCCGCTCGGAAAGGAAGATAAAACAAGCATGTGTGAGAAATATAAAACGTATTGCCATTAAGATTAAGAATGATGACCTATAAATTAAGTCTGCCATATTCGTTAATAAAAAATAATATGAAGACATAAAAAGGGCATCAATCCAATGAAACGATATTTCACAAAAAGAAGACTCGTTTCACACGATATGTAGAACACAAATCTTATAAACAAATTAGAGTGGCAGATGGCGGTTGTTTTTATTGCGGTCACTTCCCAAAATTATGGAACAAAGTGCCAAGTTATGATAGGGCAGAGTGTTGAAGGGAGCTGTGAAATGGAGATATGCTAATAACCGGCTTGTGGTAGATATCGCGCCCAGACGTGTTATCTAGGCAGCGGCGTCGCCGGTCCTGGCAATGGCGTCGTTACGTGTTGGTAGTTGAACCACGTCGTGCATACGCTGGTTATAGCTAAGCATGGCTGAGCCAACACATTTAATATGCGCGCATTATAACTATGCTGCGCATGCAAAGTTAGCATTGCAAAAATAATTTGCAAACGACAAAATTACAACAAACTGTCGTGCTAAACTGCAAAAGTGTACAGGAAAAGGAAAAGAATGAGTTAATTTAACAGCCAATTGTTTGAAAATTATCGAATTGGTACATAGTTACAGACTAAATATTCATGACCGTGGAAATTACAAATTACAGTAGAAGAACTAAAACTAGAAGATTTGAATAGCATTATGAAAGAACAATCAAAAATACTCAAAAAACTACATTTTCCGTATGTATGAATTTCGCTAGCTCAAAGCGTACCTGCGTTATGAGAACTCGTAAACTTCAGTGGAGCTAAAATAAGAACATGGAATTCCACGATGCTCTCAACCTTGAAATGAAAGAGCGAACAGATTTAAAAGGCATCGCGGCCACGGCACCCTTTGAACACCAGTTTTCTTAGAATAAACTATCTGATTAAAATATTTAAAAAATAATAAGGATGAAGAAATAAAAGGAGTAGCATAAATACGAATGTACATTGCAGATAAGAATACTCTGGTCTGTTCTTGTATTCATAAATATGTGCACATATTAAACATTTTAATGTATGTGGTGTTAAAAAATTAACTCTTAAGAATTTATGGGGTTACTCGGTATCCGAAATTGATCAACTTTTGTAGAACAATTTATCAAAGTTCGCGAAATTTTTCCTTTTTTCCAAAGAATTTAAAAAAAGATTTTTATGGAAAGTAAAAAAAAAATACGCTAATTTAGAAAAGTTCTTCAATGAAAGTTGCAAAATTTTCAGAACAGAGTAATCCCACAACATTTTTAGAGAATTTTTTTAACACCGTGTATTTTATTTAAGCCTTAATTCAAGCAGATATCATTTTAAACAGAATTTCTACGAAAAGCTTCTTTATACGTCTATTTACTTGTACAATTTTTACTAGCGCGATTAGTATATCTACCGACTACACCTTAAAAGAGTTCAGACAATCGCATTTTCTTTAAAAAATATTAAATACAAAAGTACTTATACAATATAAAAATTGAATCATAGCTAATTCGTCGTATGGTATCGTGTAACAAACATTTTGTAACACAAGCCAGTGTAGTAGATAACCAGGAAATAATTAAGTCAAACTAGACCGTACGTTGGTATTTTATCGAATGTTTTTGCTTCACGTGTACTCGTCCGTGGTAAAAAAATCACGTTCGAAACTAACCAAAGTTTCATAATGTTAGAAACACAAATTTATACCATTTATACGTCTCTTGTCTATTAAGGTTTCTATGGTTGGCTAACATTGAGTGGCTCGAACCGATTCAACGGTAGTTTAGTATATGGTAGAAAGTCTATTTTCCAGTCATTTTCCTCCGTACGATAGATTGTATGACATACGTGTTACGCTTGCTGACTTAACGATTTTTATAGCTAAAGTAGTAAAGAGTTACATAACATCACGCCTCACGCCTTTTATCCCTAAAGGGTAGAGCAGAGGCGTATAGGACGCCCTCATTTCGTAATAGGGGGTGAATCTACTGCCATCAACCGGGCACAAATCCAGACTCCGGGCTGGTAGGTACTAAGAAATTCCACACGGAAAACCCAATAATACTTTGCTCAACTAAGGACCTCATGTTCAGCAGTTGCGCTTGCGACCCCTGGAGCAACGAGGCAGTCCTACGCGGTAGTAAGGAGTATTAGTGACTTATATGATTGGGATGCATGAAAAGAGCCACCACGAGTGGCGATACTTCAGTACGTCCGGCACCCTGGGCAGTCAGCCTCGCCTACCATCCTTGCTGACTGGCTAATCTTTTCACCAATTTCCACAGTGTGTTTGGATGTGGCATATTGTGAGATTGAAAATATATTATTTACCGTTAAAACCAGTTTTCAGTTAAAACGCGTTTTAACTACTGAAAAATAAGTTCTGACTGAATTGGTGAAAAAGTGGTTAAATTTAAATTATAGCTATAAATATAGAGCTATTCTTGTATAGCTCGTGCCGACACGATAGAAAAAGAAGCGACTTATTCACAGTCCAGTCAAGATTACTCATTTTATAGGATTTAATACCAAAATTGCGCTCTACAAAAGACTGGAGTTGTTCTGTAAAGCTATGTATCGTTTAATAACGACTTGTACTAATACCCATTATTCCACGATGCTTTCCAAAAGGAGAAAGAAATATTTTATAGTACATTATAGGCTAGCCGATAAATCAATCGCCATCCTTTAAAAACAGTATAACGTTAGGATTTATGATAATAGCGCGTTAGAATACGCTCGAAGCTGGAAACCAAGGCGTCGATATAATATAATGTCGATCGTTAACAACATTACGAGGGTTTAACCGAGAAGTTTCTCAGTAATTAGTAGTTAGCATGTAGGAGTAGGTTTCAAGGCGTTACTGTAAATCTTTTAATCGTTGGCTCTATTATCGAGTTGGATCAATTAACGAGTCGAGGAGACGACGGGCAACGCCTACGGGCTGAATTGCGTGTTAAAGGGTGATATTTCGTCGATCATTTCATACAAAATAATATTTTGCAATAAAATACCAATACATAATGTTTGGAATGGAATTAATTCGATTGGCTATTTATGAATTATCTCATATTTATCATTGATGTGAAATTGAATTGCAGACAAAAATCATTCATTAATTCAGAATTGTATCATGCATTAACTGTTAATTGTTCCTGAAATCACAATTTGCCATATTGATTGATTTCTATAATACACTTAATAGTGAATTATATTACTTTTATACTAAAAATGTGCAATTATTATTAGTATTTTGTATGCAGGTGCGACGAAATACGCCTAAAAGAACATGCTTGCTGCATGATTTCTAAAAGATCGTTATGTGACATTTTTGCAAATTTGAGTTTTATAAACTACGTAAAGCGCAACTTTTCTCTATCAACCAGTCTAGTCCGTATTTTTTTATCATTTGTCAGTTACAAGATCCAGGGAATTTAACAAAGACATTACCATATCATACCATACCATATTGTAGATGATTACATATCGATACAGAAAAGCATAATTAAAAAACAAAAACTTCAATTTAAAAAACAAAATTAGTCTTGTAAGTCATTAAAAGTTATACAATGAGCTTAGGGACAACATTTTCCACGTTTTTGCTCATAACTCAAAATTAGGTTTACTCACTTATCGGCATTTTAGAAATCAGACGGCAGCTTGTAAATTGTTGCAAAGAGAATACATTTAATTTAATTATAATGTACATGTATCAGATATTATCTCGTTTATCTATTGACTCTTGTTGTCTGCATCGATGCTATATTGAAGCGCGCTTTCATATTTCTCAACACCAATTTATCTTAGTTAACATGACACTGAAAGTGTGAACCAGTTTTTCGATCATCTACTAATATGATTCTAGTGGGAGTTTGATTGGTAGCTTCTAAAATAGATTGCTCTTTGAAGAGGCTTTTGTAAGACAAAGAGCGAATGATTGTATGTTTTCTGTCTCTATACAAACACCAAATATGTTACAAAACATTTCGTGATGTGGTTGTAAGTTGATTATTTGTTTAGGACAAAGGAAAACTATAAGTAAATTACGAGAAAGTACATAAACTACTTTAGGTTACAGCGTTATTTGATAAACATTTTGTATGCTCGCGGCTCATTTAAGTTTTTCCATCTGCTAAACACAGCCATTTTTAGGGTTTCAGTTATTCTAAGTCAATGGGTTTCGTACTAAATTGGTAAAAAATTAACCCTTATGCGACTTCGTCTATCTATCATAGCTGCTTATTTCAGGAACTAGTAAAGCTATCAACTTGGAATTTGGTATAGTTTTAAAAAATGCTTAACATATTTTTCACTTGCAAAATAGATGTACAGTCGAGTTCATTAATATATTGGCCCTTCCAGGCTTCAAAAGTATATGGACGTTAAAAAAGTTCATAATATTGTGACAACTCTAAGCATCATTAAATTGTGGTCAAGATTTAGATTCATTAATATGTGACTGTTTTTTTTCAGTAACATGTAAAGCCAAAGGCACAAGACTGAGAAAAAGCAGTCACATATTAATGAATCTAAATCTTGACCACAATTTAATGATGCTTAGAGTTGTCACAATATTATGAACTTTATTAACGTTCATACATTTTTGAAGGCTGGAAGGGCCAATATATTAATGAACTCGACTGTACAAGTAAGTCTATTTTGCAAGTGAAAGAATTGTAAATATATTTTTATTTTCATTGCAATAAGGACCCACCCAAGTGAGAGTTGAAACTTTAAAATGTTACTAGGCCAAACATGGTATCATATGAAAGGGTTACATTTGCACAGTATAAATATATTTTTATTTATACCGCATAGTTTTTGACTTATGATTAGTACCTAGTGATGAAAAATATCTGCAAAATTACCATTCCCTCACCCCTTATCTCCGACGTTTGCAAAGCGAAAAATATGGAATAAATCGAGTTGATAGACACTAATGTCAATATTACAGGAAAAACAAAACGATGTCTATAAATAGCAGTTTTTTTTAGAAATCATCAAAAAATCTTTTACAAACAAACTAAGTTGTACGGTTCCAAAAAAAGAACTTTCCAAGATACGGATCTCTCGGTGCGCGAGTCCAACTCGCACTTGGCCGATTTTTTTATTTGTATACATACTAGTCTGTCAATTAAGGCCGTAGAAGCGGCTTGACTTATGTGAGATAGCTATCTAAATGACGAACTTAAAATTGATCACGACTTCTACTCGTATTTTTTGCGTGTCTAAAAACTTATACGTAGTTTAAACCGCACTAATAGTAATTATGTACACATGTACACTATTATAATTACAGCCTATAATGGACACGGTCATAAACTTTTTGCATTTGCTGTAGATTCAAGATAGCTAAAAATCATGGGCCAATAAATTATATGTAACAATAAAAGATGTTACGTTCATATCCTATAAGAACTAACAACTGGTTCCAAGGAATGCAGAATCAGGATTTCACAGTGAATGTATAAGAGCCCCGTTTTTGCATGGCTCACACGTGGGCGGCGGGCGAGCCAGACTGCCGACTTTTACTATTTGTTTATCAAGGGGCGGTAATAAATTAAATTGATTCCAATTATGTGTATAATTGGCGAAAGCACAGACATTTGATATAACACTTATATTATACAATATGTTACAACATATTCTTTGCTGACTTTCAGGCCTTTTAATCGTAATTATAAACCTGTGTGTGGATTTATTTCAGCTTTTTTTTTTTACTGCATTTTATTAATTTATTTATCTATATGGTCACTTCATTTACAAACATTATATACATTTTTTAACCTAAACTAGTACAATATAAATCTAAACTAAATCTAAAGTAAAAACGTAGACTAAACTATCAATAAAAACTAAAAGATTGCATCAAAGTATTCCTCCGCCTCGGCCTCCACTGGTAACGTGCCCAGAAGGCTGGCAGCGTTGCCACGTTGTATGGCAACGCTAATTCTCTGGCCGAAAAACAAGCCAGCCCGCGGCTCGCTGCATGCCTACGCGTAGGTGCTCATTGTGTTGCTCCGCATCGGTGCCACTGCGGCGAAGCTGTCGACGGCCTCGGACACCATGGCCTGTCTTGCTGCAGGAGTGCAGGTCGCATAGCACGGCACGCGAACCTAAATGACTTAATCCGTCGCGCTCTTGTCACCGCCGGCGTGCCAGCTGTATTAGAACCTAATGGCTTGGTACGCGACGATGGCAAGAGACCTGACGGTATGTCGTTATTGCCATGGAAGATGGGTAGGCCTCTGGTGTGGGACGCGACTTGTGTCGACACCCTTGCTCCATCCCATCTTCCTAGCTCGGCGGGCTGTGCTGGCGCTGCCGCTGCGGCTGCGGAGACCCTCAAACGGCGCAAATATAGTAACATCATAGGAAATTATGACTTTGAGCCGTTTGGGGTGGAAACGCTCGGGTCATGGGGTCCGAGTGCGCGTCTTCTTTTTAAGGAAATAGGAAGACGACTGGTCGACACTTCACGTGACCAGAGGGCTGGCTTGTTTTTCAGCTTAGTTTTTCGTTCAATTGTTGGTAACTGCACTCAATTAATTGTGTATCTAAAGCCAAACGCACGAGCGAAAATGAATATCGAACACGAATTACTATGAACGTGTTCAACGAACACACTGGTGCCGATTCTGTTATGCACAAACTAAACTTAATTTAGGCTATTGCTTAATTTTCAATTTGATAAATAAGAAAGAGACATACGTAAATAAGAGCTGTCAAATTTAGTTGAACTAAAATTTCGATACAAATTTAGAAAACATCTCAAAACGTGTCGACTAAAAATACGGTGAAGTTCAAGGCGTAAAATTATTTGGACATTTCTAACTTAGTTCTTATCTATCACCGTCCTTTTTTCGCGCTGCTTGTTAGTAAAAGAGAGCAATTCTCTAATTTTAGTTTAGTTGGTGAACAAGAGAATCAGCACCACTGTTTGATATGTTCGCATATGCAAACAACATGTTCGATATTCGTGTTTGCGATGTTCTTATTCGTTCGTGCGTACACGGCTTAAGATTTATTAGTAGAACTTTGATGTGTTATTTTCTGATTTACACTCAATATAATATTAACGTAGACCTTTATAGCCGTTTAGACTGGAATCTGACCCAAACATAGATGGGAAAAGGCTAGGTAGAACATTATGGCCGTGAAGAACAAATCGAATGTATCTGAAGCCGAATTTAATAAATAACTAGAAGGCCTGCTATAGCCGTCTATTTATTGATTTACCGCGTTCAACTAGACCGAATCAAATAATCATAAACAGATTCGTAGTTCAGTGTCACAACAACTCGTATCTATTAAAATAATTGGTAAAATTACATTCAATATTGGTGTGCTAGTTTCAACAAGTCATTGAACATGTCCAGCGGCAGCGGTGGTCTAACAGTTATTAGATACGGCTACATAGACGTGGGTGATAGTTCTCGGTCCATCTTTCATACGCCTACTGCGCTATCATTTTAATAACTAGTCGTAAGTGAAACCTTAGTGTGCATTCCTTGGTGTATATTGATCGGATATTCAATATAGCTCGTAGAAATGTAAAATAAGAGTAGTCATCGGTATCGTAAAAGTGAAGTCGCGTTGTAGGCGTCGAGTACTTGTGCCTGGTTCCTATATCACAAAACATATCGTCTTGCCAATGATAGTACTTACAAACGTATAACATTCTTTTTATAAAGACTCGAAATTCTTTTTCGGATATTGTCGGATTTTATTCACAAGGATGGTCTTCTACGCGGTTTAGTCCCATCTCTTCCCCTGTGCATTTATAGGTAACTACAAAAAATTTCCATATCTAAGAAACGTAATAGGGGAAGAGATGGGACCATAGATATAAGAAAGAAGGATGGGACTAAACCTTCTACGCTACGCTTTGAAGACTTCGCTTCAGTATTGGAAGCATGACTCGTACAGTATGAGCTGATCTCGCATTGAATAGGCTTTCCGTACAATGAAAGGTCAGCTTAAACTGGATATGCATAGTTTGATATGTAGCCATGACATGTGTACGACGGCGACGACCAGTAAAGCTATAGAAAGCAGTAAAAGTCTTACTGAACATTTTGCATAACTATTTAGTAGTACGTATGTAATAAAGGACTGCCTCGTTCGTCTATTGGTCGCAAGCGGGACTGCTGAGTGTGAGGTCCTGGGTTCGATCTCCAGATTGGGCAAACTGTTATTGGGTTTTTTCGTGTGGGATTTCTCAGTAGCAGCCCGGTGTCTGGTTTTGTGCCCGGTTGATGGCAATAGGCTTGCCCCCTATTACATGGGACTTAAATGTAGCGGCGAAATGAGGGTGTACTATACACCTCTGCCCAACCCTTCGGGGAATACAGGCGTGATGTTATTTAATAAAGGCAGCCATAAAATGCAATCAACATAATATTATGTAATTAGTTTGTGGGTTCATTTTAGTATTATAGGCAAATATTGTCCTAACAAGTTTGTAGCTCAGCCGGCGCGAAGTCCCGACTAGTTAAAGCCACTTCTACAACTAATAAAGCCGCAATAGGGTTGGTGACAGCTTTCTTGCTAGAACTTTCCTCGCTCCGTATCGTTTAGTTAAGACTTCTTAAGCCAAAAGAGACATGTGTTGTGTCTAGTCTCTGGTAGAGCGAGTATTTATTGTAGATATACTTACTAGCTTGAATTAGGTAAGGAACTACTTGACTTACGTCTGATTATTAATGGCCGATTCCTATGATTTCCCGAGCATTATTGATTAAAATTATGACTCTTGCATCTTTACCAATAATTAAGCAAAAACCCCATAGTTTTACATTGTAGATTTTCCCATACTCTTTTCACCTTAAGATGAGTCTTAACAGCTCGGTAATTTCGTAAATTGTAGCAGTAAGGAGACTGCTATCGAAAAAACGTAAACGATGTCATCAAAAACTGTAAAGCTATTTTATCCACGTTTTGTTTTTTAAATATATTTGATATTCTTTGTATGGATAACGTTTTGTAGAGTAACATCAGGAATCAACTTACGGTGGAAAGGGTATACAAGGTGTAAATTAAATAACGCACAACCTCTTAAGGAGTCACTGTACTCATCATCATGAACAACTTTGACTATGGGACCAAATATGAAATCGCGAAAAAAAATCTGCTGTTCCTTACATTTATGTTCGCATAACTCGTCAAAATGTAGGGAACAGCTGATTTTTTTTTCGCGATTTCTTCTTTTGTCCCACAGTAAAAGTTGTTCATAATGATGAGTACGGTGACCCCTCAAGAGGTTGTGCGTTATTTAAGTTACACCTTGTATAGTTTGTATATATAGCACTTAAAATTAGCTTATGCGTTTATTTATATGGCAAGTTTGGCAATAAAAAATGGTACTAGGTAACTACTAATAGGTAAGCAAAACGATTGGTTTTTGGCCATAGGAACAGGGGATAAGTCAGTCCTTACACGGTTTCAGCGGAAAATTATAACGATAGACACGCGGTCTAATAAATCCTGCTAACGTCTAAATTAGCCTTTAGTCTTGCTTGTATAATGAGCACAACAGAATAATTTAAAACAAAATATTTACTGATTATTTAATTTTGCAGAATATTTTAATAGGTAATGAGTAGAGATAGGATAATCAGATGCATAATTACCTAAAGTTGAGGTGTTTGCTATTATGGAATGCACTTTTGTATCGAAAGAATCCCGCGATTGCGGGATCAACAAATTAAATTTTCTGATTATAGAATTGGATATGTATAACCTACGTTCGTTCAAGTGTTGGTTATTATGGAATGCACTATTGTATCCATCGTAAAAATCCCGCGTTTTCGGAATCGACTTTAGTGGTTTTTTTGTGACTATGGAATCAGATGCAATTTACCTACATAATGTAGTAAAGTAGGTAGTTACCAAACTGGCAAAGAAAACAACGACATTTTTCAAAAAAATAATGTTTTTTCTCCACTTCCATAATATTTCATAGCCAAAAATTTACTTTAGGTAAATATGCATCCGAATATCCTATCTTTAATAATGAACACAACGGAATAATTAAAACAAAATATTTACTTAATATTTAATTATGCAGAATATTTGAATAGGTAATGTAATGAATGAGGTACAAACTCAAAAGTCAAAATACTTCCTATAGAAATTGAATGTAATAACAGATGTGTTTATCAACTCACTGGCATCGGTTCGTGACTAATTAATGTGTCCAGTGAAACACGCCACAATTAATTTGTATAGCTAGGTACACTAAACATAACTAAACAAGTTTAATGAAATGGTGCATTGTGTTAAATAATGGTAACTTCTATAATTTACCTACTCACACAGACAAATATTTGTGGCTTTTGTAGGTTTGGTGGTGTTTGTTTATGACGTTAGTTTGGTTATGACTGTTATGAGTTTCCCCAAGTAAAAGTTTAGGAATATTTCAATATTGTGGCAAACAAAGTGTCTACACGTTGTCACGTTATGGTTCTATACGCTTTTCAACGTAATAACCGTAAAAGGGGTGCATGAAAAGAGCATCCACGAGTGACGATGCTTAAGTACGTCCAGCGCACCCTGGGCAGTCAGCCCCGCTACCAACCTTGCTGACTGGCTAATCTTTTCATCACAGCATGAGCTATTTTCGTATAGCTCGTGCTGACACGAGAGAAGAAAAAGAACATAAGTTGAGTCCTGGGGTTTTTCTACCAAACGTTACCATACGTAGAATATCAAATATTTTTAAATAAAAAACCGGCCAAGTGCGAGTCGGACTCGTGCACGAAGGGTTCCGTGCCATTATCTATTCTATTCTGTTTTTTAGTATTTGTTGTTATAGCGGCAACAGAAATACATAATCTGTGAAAATTTCAACTGTCTAACTATCACGGTTCGTGAGATACAGCCTGGTGACAGACGGACAGACGGACGGCGGACAGCGGAGTCTTAGTAACAGGGTCCTGTTTTACCCTTTGGGTACGGAATCCTAAAAACAAACCACTGATAATATAGCTACTTTACGGTTTTTAATGATGTCGTTTACGTTTTTTCGATAGCAGTCTCCTTACATTCACGGCTACAATTTACGTAATGACCGCTGTGTCAGGAGTGTCAGGACTCATCTTTCGTTGAACAGAGTATAACAACAACAAAAGTTTGTCTTCTACTGTAAATGCTTTTAACCGACTTCAAAAAGGAGGAGGTTGTCAATTCGATTCCTATCCATATGTAGGTACACCGATTTCTCCGAGATTTGTGGACCGATTTGAGTAATTATTATTTTATTTGGTGCGGAATACTTTGGGATACCTTATAAATTTCAATAAATGTGGGTTGAGTAGTATTTTATACAATATTATTATATACAATACTACTCTACTTAGAACAGTTTCATAAGTCGGTGCCTTCAATTTGTTTCAGCGTAAATTAGCATCGACTTCTGATACTGAAACTAAAACTAATTTAATAACATCTATTTTAACTAACCAGTTTTTTTTAAGGTTGGTTTTCATTTATTTTTTAGTTTTTTTATGTTAATTAAGGAAATCCATTGTTCATTTAGAGTCGAAACTCAGACAATTTTCTATAATTATGAACCTAAGTTTAAATTATCTGTCTCTTTTACTAACCTATTATACTTACATAACTCTACGGTATCATGAATCGCTAAGCCCAAGACATCGAACTTACCTGAAAGAAAGACACAAAATTAAATATTGCGTAAAACTTAACAAACTAAATCAGCCATTAAACCTGATTTAAATCTATCTGCATTCTAAGTTAATGAATTAAAATGATCAATATCAAATAAATAAAAAACATAATTTATCATGACGCTTACGCAATCGCGAAAGCGCAAGCGGTATTCTAAAGACATAAGACAGAGATATTACATAATTATTTGGCATCAAATATGTTAATCCAACCGATGTCGAATTGATAATGTCGTGAATATTCAGAATCATCGTCCGCACATGAGTAGGCTTCCGATTCTTAGATTATGTAATATCACTTTTGGACCTTGCATAATCGCTGACGACAGCTAAATTAGAACTTATAATAGCCAAATTAAATGATTGTTTTACGAGCACAATTTAAATCTATTATTTGATGTTTTAAGTATTAATCAACAGCTCTTTGAATGATATTATTCTCGTTATCAAGTATCGTTTAATTCAACACAAACAATGGCGATTAAAGTTGATATATTTATTTAACAAAATTAGGTACAAACACAGACTGATTACGTAAAGCTTAATCTGTTAATAATCTAAATTATGAAAACCAACTGTCTGAAACAAGTTTATATTCATGCGAAAAAAAAACACTAGTTTTAAAACAATTAGGCGTTTGTTTCGAGTAATTAATTTACTTTTTTTAACATTACTCGCTTATTATCCTTCATTAAAATCTGCGAAACAAATACTCACGTGGAAACGAAACGCGATTTGCTTTGAAGATATTTAAATTAGTTTCACTATTGAAAAACAGTATATAGCTTATTACTAAAATTGTAAATTAACTAAATTAGTGCACAGTTGTGTACAAAGTAGCACAAAACGAGGAAAAATTGAGTAATTAACATACAACCGCGGTGACAGTCCGGATGACGACTGAAATGAAAAGTCACCAAGCATATCCTTCCTCTGGAAACTACTAGCGTTGAAGGACACTCTCCTTTATGTTCTAGTTGCTCACCTCGCTCATACATCGCAAAAGAGACTCCTTGATATGCCATTATGAAACTAATTCCATCAAACATAAGGGCTGAAGTTGCGACTGGAATAATATGACGCAAGAAGATTCACTGAATGTGACCCGCAGCAGAGCGTGAACCATGTAAAGGTACTTAACTCAACACTAAAGACTAAGGAAATTTGTTTGTACTTGTTGCTATAATCAGGCTTTATAGTACCATGTCTTAATTCCTTTGTCCCTTATTTGATACGAGTATTGTTTACTCTCTGATACTTATCCAACGTGACGATCAAGCTGTTGATAAGAAATTTTGTAGTGTAAACAAAACAGATAACCTAACTTTACGTTGTTGTCGTTGTCCCAGTTTTGAAATTATTAATGAAAATAAGCCCAGAACTTGGCACAGATAATACAATATTTACACAGGGTCGTGTTAAACAAAATACGTAAGAACATCCAAGAAAAATAGAGGCTTTTTACTTCATCACAAAAAGTCGTGATTTTGCCTCTTAAAAAACGCTACGAGTATTTGTCTGCATTTTATTTTATCGTAACAATTTTGATGACTAGATAAATATCTAAAATATTAGAAGTACAAGAATGCCGGAAATAAACACAAATTGATGACATTATTTGCTTTGCGTGTTAACTACTATTTCGTATTCACACCATATAAAACTAACAGAAGCTTTTAAACTTTGGCCGTAAACGACAGCTGTTTAATACAAAAACATAGATGTTATCAATGGCAGTATTGATATAAGTAATTTAAGAGCAATTAAAAGGGCAGCGCATGCGTGATGCGGGCTGCAGAATAATAGGGGCTATTGATGCGTGCAGCGTGCGCTGGCGCCGAGGACGTTGTCGCCTCGCCACACAGTGGGCTGAAATTGAACTTTCATAGACATTTTCATTAATTTTTTTGAGTGGCTGTTTTTTTGCATGGATGTGCTTCGGAAGACTAAGTACATGCTTATAAACATCAAATTTACGGAAAAAGATTGCAAACAGCTCACAAAGATTTTTTTTTAGAAAATTTTGTATGGAGTTGACATTAAAATCGGCGATAACTCAGCTATCGCACGATTGCGCCTAATTTCCTCGTAGGTGTTTTTACTACTATTTATTTAGGATTTTTTGGTATACTACTTAACCCGGGCACGGGTGCGATTTTTTTTTTAAAATCCTTGAATATTTTATTTTTTTTATTTTTATTTTTGTACTATGTTTTGATCTTATGTAAAGGTTAACATAATATGAAGTACCTAAGTCACGTCTAGATTATAATTGTTCTAATTTACTGTTCACTCTCTGTGAAAGTAGGCCTGTGCCCCTTAATAATAAATTAGTTAGTATTATTGATAGAATTACGAGGACGACATGGTCACGTTTGTATTTATATACTAAGTTCTTATTTAAAATAAAGATTTAAATAAAGGCTGGTGGCGAATAGAAAGAATCTAACCATAGAAATGCTATCAAAAACTATAAACTGTTTGAATATATCATTAAATAAAAGTATATCTTGAATTTAAGATTTTATTATATTAAAATGAAAACAAAAATATAAACTATTTGAATATATCTTACAATAAAATTACGGTAATTATTATTGATAACGTAAAAATATCGATTAATGCAAGAAAAAATATTAATTATTTTTAAGTCGTTTAGTAATTTTATGGCATTAACTAATTGACGTCTTCAACTAGTTAAAGCCCGATTTCGTGGTTACCTTCGTTGTTACATACATGTTCACCGTATATAAGGTGACTGGTAATTAGTGACCGATACTTTAACACATGATTGTACTCATGTTAACAAGCAACTTTCCCCAAAAAAAATTTTTTTAATTTTATTTTTTTCATTTAAAATTTATTGGTAAACCTTTACGGAATGGATGCGACTCGTAATATGGAAATATTATTTTTTTGTTTCATAAATAATGTTTCTTAGGGAAAGTTGTTTGTTATCATGAGTACAATCATGTGCTAAAGTATCGGTCACTAATTACCAGTCACCCTATATATTTACATATTACTTAATTGAATAAATAATATCTTCAAAATATTTTATTTTAGGATGTATTCAAATAGTTTATATTTTTTGTTTCATTTTAATATAATAAAATCTTATATTGAAAATATAATTTTATTTTATGATATATTTAAACAGTGTATATTTTTGCTATTATGCATTTCAATAGTTAAGACTCTTACTATTCGGCGCAGCAGCTATAAAGTCCTTACTACAGGGGCACAGGCCTACTTTCACAGAGAGTGAACAGTAAATTAGAACAATTATAATCTAGACGTGACTTAGGTACTTCATATTATGTTAACCTTTACATAAGATCAAAACATAGTACAAAAATAAAAATAAAAAAATAAAAATATTCAAGGATTTTTAAAAAAAAAATCGCACCCGTGCCCGGGTTAAGTAGTATACCAAAAAATCCTAAATAAATAGTAGTAAAAACACCTACGAGGAAATTAGGCGCAATCGTGCGATAGCTAAGTTATCGCCGATTTTAATGTCAACTCCATACAAAATTTTCTATAAAAAAATCTTTCTGAGCCGTTTGCAATCTTTTTCCGTAAATTTTATGTTTATAAGCATGTACTTAGTCTTCCGAAGCACATCCATGCAAAAAAACAGCCACTCAAAAAATGTAATGAAAATGTCTATGAAAGTTCAATTTCAGCCCACTGTGCGCCATCTGGACAGACATTGTATGCAGCTTTATGCATTCACTGATACAGTCGTAGATACTAAGTCGGCATACTTAGTATTGCATGCTCAGAATCATGAAGTAAGAGATAGATTTGATCTTATCGGTCGTTTGTTTATCGTGAGACATACAAACATGTGATAAGTTCAAGATGATAAGGATAGAAATTATGCCACTAACATAAATCAGAATCAGGAATCGATACATCTTATAAAACCGTATCACGTTCAAATCGACCATAAAATAATGTTTTAAAGGATTGTATGGGAACATTAGGTATTATTGTTCTAAAGTGCAGCCATTATTACTGAAAAGAAGCTGATCTATTAGATGTTAGCTTTTTTGAATTTAGAAGTTAGTTAGAAGTCACGTGGTGATTCGCAGCCATGGTTAGAACGTTAGAACGAATCGAAAGTTGGTTGGTGACGTCATATACAAATTGTTTTGAATATTAGCATTGTAATAACTCGTGATTCGTGATGTGTTTACAAAATACTTACCTACAACCTTGGTAAACAACAATCATCAATGATATTATAAAGGAAAGATACGCTACATTCATACTGAGCGGCGTTCAGATATCGTTGAGTTAGTATTTTCAACTACGACTGCGACAGATAATACGGAACGTATGATACAGAAAGAGATAGCTATCTGAAGTGTGTTGCGTTTGGAAGTTTACACTAGTAAATCAAAGAGTATGCGGATTTGCCAACAGAAGAGACGTTGAATATAACAATAGGTATATTACACTGGTAATGATGTATTAAATAAAACAACAAAGAAAATTGTTATCTATTTATTTACAAACAAATCCTAACTAATATTATATACCTAAGTAAGTTTGTTTGTTTGTTGCTTTTTCACGCCTAAACCACTGAACCGATCATCCTGAATTTTTGCATATACGTTGTCAGTATATAAAACATAAATAAAACATAATGAGTAAAAAGTACGTTTTATCTAAGTACATTACATGATACATTCTAATTTTATTAATAAAATATCTAATAGCGCGCTATTACTAATCTCATTCTATATCATCTTAATTATAAAACGTTGAAAGCCAGAACTCATTATGATCATCATAATTATATTGTTAGAAAGACGCTCACTATCTAACAAGAAAACTCACGTTGCGCAATCAAGCGGCTAACGAAAACGAACGCTATGTATTGTGCCTACGATTTCGCTTCTGGTTGATTAATCTATGACACGCATGCTATTTGTCCTTGTCGCGCTGCAGTTGCTATCATATTCTCTATCCTTTTCGAACAACCATGTTAATAATCCAAAATTTATTTGTAAATGAGAAATAAAATCGTGAGAAAATAAAAATATGACATTTTATTTACATTATTTTATATACTTACGTATGGTATGAAAGTCCTTCACTCTTATTAATTTTTGAACCATAGTTTTTACACTTCGTATGACACAACTTGGCATTTTAGATTTCCTAATGTCACACCACTGACACAAGTTGTTTCGCTCGCTGCTATTGGCCGACTAAATCAAATTACAACAATTGTCTGAATTTGTCTGCAACAATTTTCGAGCGCTAATGCGATATCTACCTCTTTTTGTATATAATATCATTGACAATCATAGATCTATAAATAATTTTGTATATGATTGCAAAACTGATAATTATTCTAACAATCCTCTTCAAAAGTTGGAATAAGTCTTGACTTTAATTGTATGATATAACTTCTAAGTTCCTACTTATGTCAGATCATGTTGTTGAAATTGAAAATATTGAATAATTCTACACTCACCGGCATAATTAGCGGAACGTTTTAATTTTTTTATTATATGGTACTGCTATTGCTATGACGATTTTTTTATTCAAAAGAACCTTCAATTAGGACTTGCATGTTGAAGAAAAATTTGGTTTTCCTAAGCGATTAGAGGTAAATTAGGCCCAATTTTGATTTTACAGAGATTTTGCCCTTTTGTGTTTTTGATCGGAACTTTGTTTTATTTAAGTAGTGGTGATTTGGCCTTAGTGTATTCATTGCATTTGGAGAATAAACATTGGGTAGAGGCTGAAAGAAGTAATTTAACTATGACAAAAGCGACGAGGGATGTTACGGTAATCGATGAAAGTCAAACCTATCGTGCAGTAAGTTAAGCACTGGGTGTATCGATATTAGTCATTCCTCGCAATGTCCATCGGTACAAGCAGACAGGATGTTTCGTTAGAAGATGAGAATAATGCAGAAATCAAGGAAAAAGCGCCTCTGATGATTGGTCTATGACCGTTCAAACCAGTTAAGACTTTGAAAAATTGGCGCAATGCTGCTATTCGGACCTGTAGCATCCTGAAGGTGGTCTGTATTTTGCTTGTGAGTATGCGGAAAGAAAGACGACGTCTCATTGAAGGTAATCTGATGTCCAACGCGACTGCTGAATGTCCAAAACGTGCTGTACGTCATCGCGTAGTGAAATTAAGTTTTGCTCAATAACACCGGGATCGGACTAAGGAGTTAGAAAGAGATTTTTTCTCAGGGGCAAGCTGTTTTTTGATATAAATTTTTTGGATGGGAGGCATAGAATATGGATACGTCAAGAGAATCGCTTTGAACAGTCAAATTTTACAGGAATGTGCCTTATACTGGAGACTCCAGTAATGGTTTGGGATGTCATTTGTTTTGACTCGCACACGGAGCGAAGGCATTATTGAAGGAGGCTTACTGGCTGCTTATTTTTGCAGGATAGGCATCCCAAAACCTCATGCGATGCCACTTGACGAATTACCAGACAAGAAAAAAAAATATGCACGATTATGTGTGGCCGGACTGTATATTTGTGGTCCGCAATTTCATATAAGATGTTGTAATAACCCACCAAGGTGGGTCAATGTGGCCCCCGGGTATGAGTCCAATAGAATATGACTTAACCTTAACGGGAAATAGGGTTAGAGAAAAAAGTCCAGCCACCCGGAAACATTAAAGGATTAAAAAGTGTTTCATGGGAATATGGGGACAATTTGCCTTAAGAAAAGAAAATGGATTAAAAAATTGGATGGAAAAACATGTCATAATACTGATAAGGGCACTAGCAGTATAGAAACGGTGATAAAACAAGCAAAAAGTTAAATAAATAGCAAATTAATTATTCCAAAAAATATGCGCCGAAAGTTACAAAATGGATAATTTAGCAAATTAACACATAAATTGCCAAATTCAATTAAATGATTATTGGTTATTTGTCCTTTTAATGCATTTAACCCTAATTATAAAATATCTAAACAAAAACATTAATGTACAATACAAAATTATGGAAAAAACACGGTTTTTTGTTGCGTTCCGCTAATTATGCCGGTGAGTGTATATTATTACATTACGTATCTGCTGAATCCATTACAATAAAGTATCCTTCGATTGTGTATCAATGGTCGGTATAGTGCGACCATGCCTATCGGCACCTTCCTCGCACAATACTTGTCAATTCTAATGATCTGCAACAGCATTGTTCAACCCACATCGAGTCAGTTTCGACAATAGGCCGTTTTTGTACTATTGAGCAAGAATATCATGTGCGAAATATGATTGCAATAATAATGAACGGCTCATTTGCAATGCAATTAATTCGACAGTTATAATATCATTCCATACAATATACCTTGTGTTCCTAATAGAATTACAGACTTGTCTATTGCATACAATGACAACTTTATTAAAGGTCAAAACTTAAAGAAAACATTTAAAATACCTACTATGTATGATGCGAGGTTTACAAAGGATTATGAATTCAATGATGTGGGATCGCAAAGCGACGTAGTCTCGACCCACATAAAGTAGAAGATAAAAATCACAGACGATCTTGTATCCGAGCTCTATCGCGTCCTATGTAAATATCGACCCGGAGGCCTTTTGAAGGAAACTGCACACAAAAAGTTAACTTTCGCCTTGTCATAGGCTAGAGTAACTGTGACAGTAGGCACTTTCCACTGTGGGTGTCACTGGCCGCCCATTGTGTTCAGCGAAAGCCGAATAGAGACAAAAGGTTATTTCGTATAAGCACGTGTTACTTCGACCCCTATTAGAAATATGAGTTTCGAGGTTCAAGTTGGATAAAAGACGGAGTTTCTAGTAACATGTGACCCGATATGTATCACACAAGTACATATACTTGTTGAAAAGTAAGTAGTTCAGCTCGGATATGAATAGATGACCTAGACTTTAAAATACTCTCATTTTAATTGCCAGCTTGTATGTATTGCCGGAAATAGAAGTCATACATGTATTTGATATACAGAAAGAATTGTTATATTTAATGAATAGAAACCGCTTTCCCTGATAATTGAGGACATCGTTCAAGGTACAGTTAGTTACGTCAGCGTCCGGATAAATTTCTCGATGTTTTTTGCAAATAGCAAAACTTGTTTTTATGCGACCTACAAAAACTCGGAAACCCATGTTTAGATAGCGTTCAAACCCAAATGATTCTTTACTTTTTTTAGAATTGTATCTAAAGTAAATGGCGAAATTATTTCGAAATCGTGATTGCCATAGCTGCTGCCGTTGTGGTTATGATTAACTGCTTTATTATGGACTAGCGACGTGCAATTGCTATTGCATCAATGTCACTAGAAAGTCGTATGGATAACTTTTTATCTACACATCATGTCGATAGCTCGTAGGCTGGCTAGAACTAGACTTACGTTATCACCTGTCTCCCCTTATAGAATGCTCTTTGACGTGTCGCGTAGGCTAGCTCTCTCCTTTTAATGACTTTCCAAGAAAGACAGGTGGTTGGCTTATAGATCAATTTAATATTTTGTAATAAACATGTCTAAACTGTCGACTAATGATTAAGAAACAAAAACATTCAATATGAGATGTTTTCGTGTCGTTAAAAGATGTATTAATAACAGAGTGTCTTAACCTTGGCGCTTGATTTAATACTAGTCGCTTCGTCAAACCTGGGGCACATAGCCAAGTAGCGATTTCAAGATTCTGTTTATGATATCATAGTATGTAACATATACCTACGTAAGTAGGTACATCTATAATTCTTCTTCTATTACGGTATTTAAGTAGATCAAAACCGGTATTAGAAAAGTATGTTACCCAAACACAATAATTTATTCATTGCAAAGCCGAAAGCTTATCCAGTATTTCTCGTCTAAAAGTGAATATAAATACTGTAGTAGGGGTAGAGGATACGTAAGTTCATAACTAAACATGAAACTTTGCGAGGCGTGCATCCAAATCGATACGCCCCTCGGTCGAGTGCGGAATGACCGCGGTTCGGCTGCGGCCGGTCGCCGTACAAAAACACTCGGAAACAAACGCTTCATGGCCGCTCAGTTTTTGCCTCACGCGGCTACGGGCCTGAATGTTGTTCAAAAACTGCTCAATTGTTAGGTCACGGTAATAATCATTTCCAGACAAGCAAATATATATTGTTAGTATACAATTACCAGTGCGCTGTGGGAACCATCGTTGTTATACACATAAGAGAACAGTGTACGTAACATTAAGCCTGATTCTAAATCTTGAATTAGAATTATTAGAAAGTGCATAGTCTTAAGTTGTTGACATGATATTGAATCCTGTGTATTCGTTAGAGCACTAACACTAACCACTGACTAATCCATAACTTTACTTCTGCGCAAAATTAACATTATTGGCCTAGTTCTCGTGTATCATTATTTTGTTTCAATGCAGTAGTTTTAAATTTCTGCACGATCGTAGCCGTATCTTATATGTTTATTTAATATCTACCTATGCCAAAATACGATTAAGTAATGAAATGTTAATCTAGATAATATTAATACGTTTAATTTCAAGTCAGATACCATGAATCATAATATGGTTTACTGGCTTGGTTATAATTAGTAGGAAGTGTAAGTTCTTATTAGCTTCCTTATTTTATTTTCCTTGTATCTAACATTCACTGGTATTAGATAGATTGCCATGTAGAGTTTATGTCTTCATTCTGTTCGCACAATAATCATCATTATGACTGCGAGAACCGAACTTCATTATGACACAAGGTTCTCATAATGTCAATTTTATTTCCTTCATCAAGAAAAAGTCAAGAGCACTACGGACACGCCCAGGATAGGGGTTCGGAGCCTCTCTCGACTTTCAACTTTATGTTATGCTTTATAGGAGCTACTTTAATTCTACGAATTTCAAAATTCGCCATATTAGAACTGGCTAATCCTAAGCTGTACACGAATTTAATTTTTCTTCTAAATGTAATCATACCAATGTCTGTTATAATTTTTTATATCTAGGTCTATTTTTCTTGATGCGGTAACATCCTACAAATAGCTGTGCCAAATTTTAGCTACCTATAAAGATCAAAATAATTTCCGGGAAACACGGTTTGATCGTAGATGCGGACGGTGGAATAAAACGTTCCATTTTCACCAACTATGTATCTGTAATTTTTTACATTTACACAAGTTTAGTTTTAGTATTCACTAACATCAACCTAGTTTGTTCAGAATCACCAGGAGAATCGATTGACATAGTTTTTACATCATTTATATATTTTCCTTTTTTTTCATAAATTTCAGTTCTCTTTCAATAGGTTTCTACGCATAACAGTGGATGGGACCTTGAGGCTTCAGACGGTCCGCTCGGTCAGTTTCTGAGTATTAAACAACCCCTGCATAGCACATCTCAGGCATTTCACACTTTACTAGGGAACTCAACGCGACATAAACTAAGGTGTAACTTGGAGATTTATAAAAAAAAACACACATTCAGGCAGTTCTGATGAAAATCTTGTTGGGGTGTCTCGGTTTTTGTATGTATAACTAAAAATAAAGTTGTTTATTTGACTTTTAAGTAATCAGTTCTATTCAAGCTTTGAGTGACAAGTAATGTTGGGCGTTATAACATATAACAGCTAATATAATTCATTATACATTTCTAATATTCTAACCATTATTTATTTGCAACAAAGACTGTTATAATATATATTATTGTCTATAGGTAGTAGTCGCCCGCCACTCGCGTCGAGTCGTTAAATCGGCCGAAAGCGTCATACAATTATGAACTTTAACCCACAAATAACAAGAGCAAATTTTTACCACCGTTAAAATAACTTAAATATTTATATAATATTAGTGTGAACTTGTATCATATTACTGGCAAAAATAATATTGTCGTACTTTACATCGTATTAAAGCGTCACACAATTATGACCTTTAACTCACAACTACCAAGAGCAAATTTTTACTACCCTTAAAATAATTTTATATTATGTTAGTGTAAACTTAGTTTCATATTACTGCAAGTCTTCTGTTCTATTGATAATTAGTGTTCCTTCAATACAATACAATATAATATATATTACAACAGTTAAAAACAACAGTTTGAAAATTATAATATAATGTCTAATGCATTAGGAAAATATATCAGTTACGCCCAACGTTAGTGACAAGTAACTTTCTATTTAAAAAAAAAAAACATAAATCATCAATCTTATGATTCGACTGTATGTAATGTCTGATTTATATAGATACTCAACTATCGATTGACTCAAGTGGAAGTTACGTATATGAACGGCAAACATCCGATACGCGTTCTATAAAACTTTCTTTTGTTTGCCATTTGCCGAGCTGATAGAAAGAGACGAAGAATAAAACCAATAGCCAATCAAGACGTAGAACTAGGTTTAGAAACATATGTACCTACCACTTATATAAGGGTGAAGTAAAAACAGCGTAGAGATCAAGGTTTTGTTTCATGAGACACATCTGCTGCAGTTTCAAAGAGATGGAAAATCGTATCTGAAGGAAGTCAATACTGAAAATAAGTTGAAGAAAACGACTCTTATTTCGTTTCTGTCTTGTATAAAATTAACGTCGGTAGTACATCATGTATATTCTTATCTTACGGTTTAAGTTGTAAGTGTCAACGCCGAAAAATGGGTATAGTAAGTAATGTTGGGCGTTATAACATATAACAGCTAATATAATTCATTATACATTTCTAATATTCTAACCATTATTTATTTGCAACAAAGACTGTTATAATATATATTATTGTCTATAGGTAGTAGTCGCCCGCCACTCGCGTCGAGTCGTTAAATCGGCCGAAAGCGTCATACAATTATGAACTTTAACCCACAAATAACAAGAGCAAATTTTTACCACCGTTAAAATAACTTAAATATTTATATAATATTAGTGTGAACTTGTATCATATTACTGGCAAAAATAATATTGTCGTACTTTACATCGTATTAAAGCGTCACACAATTATGACCTTTAACTCACAACTACCAAGAGCAAATTTTTACTACCCTTAAAATAATTTTATATTATGTTAGTGTAAACTTAGTTTCATATTACTGCAAGTCTTCTGTTCTATTGATAATTAGTGTTCCTTCAATACAATACAATATAATATATATTACAACAGTTAAAAACAACAGTTTGAAAATTATAATATAATGTCTAATGCATTAGGAAAATATATCAGTTACGCCCAACGTTAATAGTAAGACAATACAATGATAAATGAAGTTTACCATACAAGGTTTAACAGGCGCCAATTTGTCTTGAATTTTTGTCTTGTTCATCTTTAAGAGGGTCAGTAGATTTATTTTATTTAGTGACGGAGCACTATTTAGAATAGAAGGTTGAAAATTTTTGAAACCACATTTTATAGCGACAGTTTGCTAGGCTTATTTGCCATCACAGATCCTTATTAGGGGGTTACCATTTGCGGAAATATTAGTAGCTGCTGCATTTAAAATTTTATTTTATTTTCAGAGTGGAAACAAAAGAACAAAATTGTGATCAAAAAGAAAGAAATAAATTCAAACGAAATACTTCCGGGTACGAATTTGGCTGACACTTAATCGATATCCAATGAACTCAAAGATATATAAGGAGGTAATAATACTGTTTTGGTGTCAATTAAAGTTCGTAAGTACAGTGTGCTGATGACGTCATTAATAGTGATTACACTGACACGGTTTGCAACGCGACGCCAAACAGACGGGGACCGGGAGAGTGTCGAAACACATCCATTAACAATAATTAAGCTTATTTTTTTACAACAAACGCTCAAAATGTCATCCGCTCACACGTTACCATTAATAGACAAGCTAAAGAGTGAAATTAGTAACAGAGTAAAAACAAAATAAATGCTGACGACAGTGATTTTCAACCTACTTCATCAATCAATCAATTATCACTTAAGCCTTCAAACTGTCCATATCCAGATTATATCTTACCGATCGATGTTGGATAAAACTAAGACTCATGCACCTATTCCGAAGAGATAGAGACTCCACTATCTAGATATGAGATAGATTCATTACGGTTGATTCCAAGTAATAACATTGCTAAGCAAAAAAAAAAAAACAATTTGGAAATAGTTTACCCTGTTCACCGTAAGTTGATTCCTGACCTTTTTCTACAAGACGTTACCATACGAAGAATATCAAAAAGTATTTTTTTTTAAAACATGGATTTTTCTATTTGTCAGAACTCATCTTTGGGTGAACAGAGTTTAACCTACGTATTTTTTACTATCATGGGGATGGGGATACATTTTATCCCACATGTTATTGTAAAGATTGAAATAAGAGGACCATAAAAAAAAACAAAACGCCAACAAGCTCACGAGAGCTACTTAATAATACAACATGTGTCGTTTTTGCTTCATTTTTCACTCAACACTGACTCATCCCGACTGATTTGACAACTCATTTATTGTCATTGGTGCAGATGGTGGAGCGAAGTGAAAAATACAGGCAGACGTTTTAAAAAGTTATATCATTATTCTTGTCTAAAACATTTTAGGTAAAGCTGTTGTTTTTTATTACCCGCAAAATTAATTAAACTGGCTTCTTTGAGAAAAAGGTGTTGTCTAATTCCCAGGATCTAACGGTGTCCTTGATAAGTACTTCATAAAAGCTGCGATATAATCTAGATATTCATAATTCTTGGCTAGTACGTTAATTACTCATCTCACAGGAATTTCTAACAACAATAAGGTTTTATCTCGAACGTTCAGTTGATAATACTAGGTGACTTGTAATACCTAGTCCATGTTCTAAGTACAATCAACCTGAACCGTATTCATAGCTAGATGACGTCATTTTGGTGATAAAGAAACTACCATTCAAGAAAATTTTCATGCCAGTTTATGTGCGTATTCTTGAATAGTGTTTACTTTCTTCAACCAAAGAACAAAATGCGTTCTGAATAAAACCTATGAATAAATGCAGCTATTTCTCGCTTTGAGAAAAAGAGAAATAAGTGGTTACGCATTATTGGGTTGTCTAAACGCATCGTGATATTGGAATTTTATTTGTAACAAACAGTGGTCTATTATTACCAATTACTATTACCAATTTGATTATTTATTTATTTATACTTTTATGCACTAAGGTGGTACATAAGGTGGACTTAATGCCATAAGGCATTCTCTACCAGTCATGCTTTGGGTTAAAAAGAAAAGCATCGAAATAGGTACAGGAAAATAAAAAACATGACAATTATGAACTGAATATCGTCAGTGAAGTTCTAACAGTGCGGAAATCAAAAATGGCTACTTTGCAAGTGAGTGAAAAAACTATTTAAAACGAACGTAACCTACGCTGAACGCAATATTGTTTCTAATTATCATTACAGATAAACTCTTTGATGATTTATTAAACCTTTGAAAATCCTAATAATCTTTTTCATTTCAAGTAATATTGTCACTTTCGCAGTGTCGCTGTCGTCTGTTTTTGTCACAAAATGACTTACGCACTGTTAGAACTTCACCGACGATATACTGAGTATTCGAATCACACCAAAAGGAATACTGGTGCTATTCAAATTGGTGCGCTATATGGAATACCTCTGAGTTGTAATATTGATGACATTTGAGATATTCAGACTCAGATCAACTTATCATATCGCAATCCATTGCTAGACACAGATCTCTTTAATTTAGAGGACTCCAATTTGGTTAGAATTTATTTAAAAGGCAAACCCTACATGTGTTGAATTTCTGATTTGATTAACAAAACATAATCTCAATAAGTCACATTGACATTAGGAATACAAGACATTAACATTTTGATATTGAAGAGCTGCGGGTCAATTCTACTGAAAAATATGAGACAAACTACAATCAAACCAAATTTTTGACAGAGTTTGTATACGAAATCTGTGAAAATGTTTGGCGTAGTTGCGATTTATCTGACTTTGGAAGTAGAACTGGCCCGCAAAGTTGTTGCTGAAAACGATGTATTAATTAGAAGTCTGCCTTGAACGCGAACTTCTAGTGCAATAGTAACTGACAAGTGGTAACTAATCCTATAAGGCAAAAGAAAGGAGTACCTACTCATAGAAAATCTTTTACTAGTCTAACGAGTATCTCTATACATGTAGCTAAAGACGTTGATTGAGTTATCCAGCTGGTTTCGAAAGCAATTTGTATTTCCGCTGCTATAATGTAAATTAAAGATTACAAACATAATGTTAATAAATTATTCATCGCTAGTAATTATACATGGAGATTTTAATATTATTAATGTAAGTAACTTTGTTGATTGAAATTTTATGATTAGTTACGGTTTTTAGTCACGTGCATTTTTCGGGATTGCCCGACTACATTTTAACTGACTTAAATTTGTTTACAATAACTAGATTTCAATATTGGATTAAAAACATTTTTTATTAGACCCAAAAACACTTACTGTTTTCATTCCTACGAGTATAAATTCAAAATAAGTAACGGGAGAGTAAAATATTTAAAAAAAATATGGCGGGTCTCCTGAGAATGTTTTCCTGTAGAACAACGGTTAAGGAAGCTGCGCTTACTGCCCCATCTCAAATTACCACCTTGTATCTCGTATCTACCTATTTGTTTCCCTCCGAAGATAGATTAGGATCGCCATTTTACTATCATATTAAAAGCGCAACCGCGTATTTATGTAATGCGTCGTACCAGGTACGGAAAAAGTGGTTTTTCCCTTGAAGTAATTAGTGCTGAGAGTGGTGTTAATAGTATCTGCTACCTACATGTACTTAAACCACTTGATCCAGCTCACTGCAGTAATCTACTTGGTTTAAGTACCTGCAATATCTACTGCATAAGTGAGATTAATAGCTCATCGCGCCTAAATGCTTATTATAAACATGGTAGCGGACTGTTAGCGGCTCGGGATTGTAAAATTAATGCACCAAAACATTCCTCACACTTTAAGTGCTTTTCGATAACAGAATTGAGTTATAATGGAGATTTGCTCGAACATACTCGTACTCGGACAAATATAAAATAGTGCGAAAATTTTGTTCCACCAAACTACACAGTTCCCAGTGACTGTGACATACTTATCTTCCCCTTCAACGCTTTGATTATAATCATGTTTACACTTAAGGAAATTGCCCTAAAAGTAAGTCTTAATTTATGATAAGTATGCGATTAGACACTGATCTCATTTCGGATGATTCAGCCGTCCGCTTATAGCGGCTGAATAACGTCCCCATCATAAATGGCATGTTCAACGTATTTATGACACGAAACATATGGTATATTAATAGAGGAGGTACATACATAGAATATATACTTGTTGTTAGTATAAAAACACAGTTTTGGACACACATTCCTCTGTCGGTCTGGAGTGCCAAATTTCTGTAAATTAAGTATATAAATAGAACAGCAGACTTATTTCACACGAGAATATTTTGGGAATTTGGTACAATGTTGTTAAGACTGAGAAGCGATGTAAAGGTACATGCGTGCGAAACACGTATGCATGTATTTAACAATCTTAAAGTTGTTTTAAATACATGCATGTTATTACAATGAAATAAATACATTAGGTACACATTCGAAACAATTATTTATAATTAAACCAACAAGTAATAACAATACAGAGATGTATTTACAATAAATCAACTATTACCACAAGTTATTCCCATATAGCCCATTCCAACGTATTTTCCCTAAACAACAACAATGCTTCTGTCACAGATCAACAAATATTGGGCAGCGATCACTATTGTGTGCTAAAATAAGCATGGCTCATTGGCGCCCCGCGGCGTCAGCCGTTGGCAGACCACCGGCCACCTCTTGGCATCCACTACTATTGTTTCAAACTACAAGGACCAGGTGGATTACGATACTCTTTGTAGTTTGTACTAGTGCATAGCATAGTGCCAATTCTAGGAAGTAGTAGTCAGAATTAATTTGATTGCTCTTCAAAATGGAATGCTTTGACAGTGATGCAATGATTGAAAAAACATGCAGTTGCAATTTCATCAACTGGTTTCAAGAACTGTGCTGGCACTAATTGAAACCCAGTTTAATCCGTCGGAAATAAATACCTACATCGCGATTTTATGTTTTAATGTCTTTAATTAAAACTTTAATATTTCTATTGCTAATATGCCTTGGCTTAATCTAAAGCGATCGACGACTCCGAGTCATTGCCGCGTTGCTCTTTGGCCAATGCCAAAAAATGTATAGCATTAAAGTAAATCAACTCGGAACGAAGTAATTGTTTTCTCTGAAGTCTTATTTGCTTATTACCATCCGTTTCCGCAATTTCCAACAATTTTAACATCCGCATCGATCGTATCTCATCCACTGTGTATAAACCCTGAACACTATTGTTCCTCTTATAATCCGCAGACAGGAAAATAAGTTAGGCTCGACGCACAGACAGCCGGCAGCGGTAGAGAAATCGCATCGAAACCGGAACTGATAGCTGCGACGGATATTTTATTATTGAAGAGACCTGTCACAGCGGTATACTTCTTCGGGTTTATTGAGGAAAGATGTGTTGCGATGGAAATAAATAATATAAGATGATTTTCTCCTTTATTTATGTCGACCGCCTTCGCTGATGATTGGTTTGAGAGTGGTCCGTAAGCGCTATTCAGATGCTGAGTGTCCGCTCTAAATACCAGGCGGCCGGAGTGCCTAGCCGTTAAATTTTGATAGGATTACCAGATGGCATTAAATAACTGTGTGTTCCTAAGTCTACTCTGTCTACTCTGTTTAACTCTCCGCCTAGTCCAGTAATAATTTGGAGATTACTTACAGGAGTAACGAGTACATTATAAGTCAATCAATCTGCCTAGCCTTTTCCCAACTATGTTGGGGTCGGCTTCCAGTCGAACCGGATGCAGCTGAATATCAGTATTTTACATGGAGCGACTGCCTATCAGACCTCCACAACCCAGTAACTGGGTAATACGATACCGAACGAGTACATTATAAGTATAGGATGATAAATAATTTACTCTAAGAATTTTGTGGGATTGCTCGGTATCGTTAATGAACAACTTTTCGAAATCCGCGTATTTTTTTTATGACTTTCCATACATATATAATATTATTTTATTTGATTTGTATGGAAACTAATTAAAAAAATAAGCGAATTTCGATAAGTTGTTCTACGTAGTGTTCAAATTCCGATATTGAGTAACCCCCAAAATTCTAAGAATATTTTTTTAAGATCCTCTTGGTATCTTCTATGAATTGAATTGTTTCAATTCCACTTGTTGCGAGTTATTGTAAATTAGCTTAGCATGTTATGTTCTCGTCCTGCTAATGTCCGTTGATGTATGAATCAATCTTTATTCGTTTGTCCGTCCCTGACACCGTATTAACAAACGTAGCCGTGACGTATCTCCTTATGGTAACTACATTTCAGATCTGCACCACGAGGAAAATTGTCTGTACTATGCGACAACTGTAATTGAAAACTAAGCCGATGAATCTAACCATACTTAGAGTGATGTATGTGTCATAAGTCTTACTACGTATAATACAGATATCATAAACATTAGCTAAATCTGTAATGACACATGACATCAAACATAATACAACAATTAAAATGTGATAACTACAGTCATCGTAGCCGTCACCACATCTCATTAATATTCATGTTGCTTTTATAGAAAAAAATCTTAATTATAGAAAATGAACGGTGAAGTGGTTTTCAAACTGCATTGCAAAGTGATGTCAAATTAAAAGTTGCTTTGCGGATTGCATGCTTCACAAATCACGCAGTATCATTACTGGATAGTTACACAACTCAGCCCGGTGGGCCTCTGGGCAACTTGTAGCTATGTATTTTTTGCTACTCGTATTACGGTTTCCGAACCCACTCAAGAGGTTCGCACCTAATAATAAGAGCTGTCAGACACTTAACACCACGACGATCTGTTTTCCATCATAACACTGAACCTGAACGCGCGGCATCGAATTCTCTCGCACTATTATTAGACGAGTACACTCGCGGAATAAATATAATTTTTGAATGTTCTCTAATATTTTTAGCAGTCACTGACTCGTATTTTTACAGTTACCTAAGTACTGGAATTCAATCGACATCGATTAACCTATAACTGTAAAGGCCACAGCGTTATAAGTTATAATCCAGTTAACTTACAATGAATTACTTTGTCTAAATCGCTGTAACTTAAGTAGATTAAAGTTTAGATCTGCAGCTATCATTATTTATCATACTTACTTTGATAATCCAAGCTAACTTAGAATATAATGCGAACTTTGTTGACAATAATTTCTAACTTAGATTTTGAACTACAAATGAAGTAGTAATCGTGAATACAGTTTATAATAAAGTCATTTACAAGGCATTGTGTTAACGCTTCAGTGCGCATTACGATGCAGAACGTTGACAATACAATGCCTTGGTTTTTACGAAGCAGCCAACTTATCAGACATCAGTATGAACTACGATCACTTTCCATATAGGTAAGTGCGTTCCCCGAAGGCATTAAGATTCAAGACTAATTAGTTACCACATTCACTTGTCTTCAGTTCTTCACATAATAAATTGTGTGGACATAAGTACGTTCGTATATTAATTAAGCCTTGCTCCACATTACCGCACATTTTAAAGGCTTTTGTAGTGGAAGCGAAGTAGGTCGTGAACTCGCGCGTTCAAATATTACTTCGGAAAATGAAGATTCTAACAAGTTTATCACGTAGAATGCGTTAAATATTCAATTTGAAGTTAGTAGGAAGTTTGAATATGAATACATATGCTAATTAGTTACTCTCACGGATGTTGCAAAGAAGTCATCCATCAAACGGGATTTGAATAGCTAATAGAAATGTTTTTTATTCCAACAACTTCAAAGGATCAGCTGAGGAAGAACTTACGACTCGTGTAAAGGACGAGTAAATCTCAGTTAGTGGTAGAAGCAATAAAACTGATAGGTTATTGCCATCTTCGTCTAGAATGCCGACTGCAAAATGTCCGTGTATCGAACCGGGCGAGCAGTAAAATTGCAAGGAAAAGTTGGCGACGCGCCAGCCGTGCGTACAGTGCGACGCGCCGCGCCAGCGTTCACGATTTATTGTTTGCAGAAAGGAAACTCTTATTTCTTATTCATGTGGACACAACACTTCGATTGAAAGTGATATGGGTCCCTCGTTGAGCCACGCTCGTATGTTAGTGTAAACATTATGCTTAACATTGTGGTGTTTCAATCTGCTAAGATAACATTGATAGCAGCTTGATGTACTTGATATACAGTAGAATGGAAAGTTGAAAATAACACCATCCGCTTCATTGGCTACATGTGTGTTTTGCAGTTTGTACACACAGTATCATGTTTATGGTTCTTTTAGAGGGTGAAATCCTATTTCCAAGCAGTTTACACCTTAAACTGAACTGGTTAGCTATTTCGTATTAAGAACTTGTTAAATCAGCTAGTCAGCGGTCACGTGACATTAGGCACTCTTCTGCCCGCAAAAGACGGCTTACTGATGGCCTACTTGTTTAAAAACAAGGAGTGATCGGCATTTTATTTTTTAACAGGTACTTTTTTGGGCATAGTCGTAAAAACTACACATGACATAACGCCTTTCCATATGGAGAAACAATATAAAATCACAACCACGAGATATAATTGCAATTCCTTACTATATTCTTCCAAAAAATCTACCCTATCGGTTAAATGTTAATAAAAAACTTAGTGAAAGTCATAAGTATCGTTGTACAAAATTTCCTCAAACGACGGGAGTTTCATATTCAAAAAGTGTAGTAATTCAACTTAATGCGTCATTACTTAGACATTTTAATGGGTGTAGGGAAGGGAATGGAATTAATTTTGCTGGCGCGGGCACGCACAGGCCCGTCTCGCCCCCGCGTTGATGTGACGGGCGCCTGCCCATCTCATCACTGAAGGGGCCTCCAATATTCTCGACAGCCGGTTTAAAATTTAATATGTCGTTCGTAATCATTTCAGAATGATATTTTAGGTCTGCATTTCTGTCGCACGAGCAATAAATGCAGTAAGTGAAATTTTAGTTTTTAGCAAATTAAACCTTATTAGTTTGGCCTATCGCATACAGTACATAACTAAAAAAAAAAAACACTTGCTGCATTTATTGCTCGTACGGCAGATTTTTGGGACGGAATATTCGTACTATATTCCCCGAAGCCAATTATTCTAACAAAATGGTTGGCAAACCGCAAACAAATCGTAACTGTTAGTTACTTTTCCTTTATGAAAATTTTTGGTTTTGTTTTTGTTGTTAAACAATTTGACAGTTAAGCGAAAACTTTCTGAATGAACGGATCGGCATCAGTAGGGTTGCGATTGATCAAAGTAGTTTGGCTCGCTGATCGTTATTTAAATAAAGAACAGCTTTAGGGAAAGTTAACTTTGCAAATTATTCTACCATCATTGAACATCTAGAGAGCAGCCGTAGCCATTTTATGGCTCTTCTGCAACGGTAGAAAGCTATAAAAATCGTTACATATTTTACATCGAAAAGTTTACTTCAGATATCGTATATCTACATGTATGTATATGTATAGATACGCTGCAGACGGCGAGGGTAAGAGGGGTCGTCGCACTGAACTACCCTCACCCCGACGAATTCCTGGAAAATCGGCGGCAAAACTAACATTTGGAAAATTTACTGCGTCTCTCTTCCAGTCTTCCCAGATAATCATGACTCACGGACTCACGTTAATAAATCAAAGCGCTTGGCCTTGGACGCTTGATGCCTTCCATTTACCTAACGATCATACCAGGCCGCATGGCTAAATAAGCATAGCCTTGAACTGTCGGTATAATGGTGAAAACAAGACCTAGCAGCACGCAACCTTTATATCGTAAAGAAATAAGCCGTGAAGGTGGACAACTTTGAAATTAGAAAAGATTTATGAAATTGGTTCTAAATCTAGATTGATCTTAAGTGGCAATAAAGGTCATGTCTAGAAATATGTGTCTATAAATAACTGACAGAAAAGCAATCCAATAATGTCCTAGCACAATATTATACGTCATGCCCCCAGGCCCCTTAGGCTGTTAATCCTTCGAGCCCGTAACTGAGTTTTTCCGGTAAAACACGCACTGCGTGATTCATCGACTGACTTTATGTTAGATGGGTCCATTCTAATATGAGGGAGACCATATTTGCAATATTATAATATTTTCCTTATGACCTCATTTTCTTGTAAACATTCTCATTGACCTCGTGGTAACAAGCTCGTCTTTGGAGCCAATCTCATTTCTAGAATCATGCGTGGGTTCTTTCGCGATTTGAGAAAGTGACTTTTTGTTAGAAGGGATTCTCGAAGCAGCTTACAATTCGTATTGCGTCCGATAAATGGCACTAGGCTCGCTTCTTATGTATTAGCCTCCGCAAACCCCAAAATGGATTCATGAGGAGGTCTACCTCATGAATCTATTTCGGGGTTTTCCATTCATAACAAGCATGATGATAAACGTTTCGGCCAGATGTAAAGTCATCTATAAAATAGATGTCGCAACTACCAATTAACTATCTATTTCTGATACAACCAATCTCACTTGTAAATGAGTACATAATGTTTTGTTTATGGTAAGCTAAGATTATAATTAGAACTCAGGATACGACAGAACCGGCATCTCGTCGTGATCAAAAATCACTTTAAATAAAATAATAAACAAAACATCTATCTACTGTAGATCTAGTTCCAAAGGTAAGACTCCGTGAGCATTTTGCTCACCAATTCCATTATGGCACTTACTTTGTTAGATTATGTGCAACATGCTTTCGTTCTTAATAAATAAAAACGCTCCATCTCGTGACTTAAGCCATTAGGGAGGTGAACATGTAAGTGACAAGAGGTGCTGAAGTTAAGGGGGACTTGAGTGCAGCAAAATTAAGTTCATTAGAGTTTTGAATGTAATATATGTAATATTTACGTGGACATAAACATTTGAAAAAGTATTTGGTTGTCAAAAGTAGTATTTTTGATAAAGAGTCTGGCAAAGCAAAGCATTCAAGAAATAATATATCAAATCGAAAATAATTGTATAATACGAACATGATACCTATTCAATAAAACCAGTTGTCAACATTTATGAGTAAACTCTTCTTAAGAGTCATAAAATTGCGTTTACATTTACATAATGTTTTGTTCCAACAGAACACAACATTGTTGGAAGCGTTTCGCCTAATGAAATCAGCTAATTTCAACTAAATGTGTGTACACATGAGCCGTTTATTTCAATTATTACGTTTACTTGAACAACAAGAATAGCATTACTGGTATGCATAATTGTTACACATTTTATACATTATATTAAAACAAATATTTCTGTCTCCAACTAAGGATCTTTTATACCTCTGCTTCTACATGACGTTATTAATTCAAGCTTTATATCTGACTTGTCTTTCACCTTTCATTTATCATTTAAAATCGATTCACATTCAATATATACAAGTTTAGTTTTAGTATACACTAAACCTGAAACTAGTTTGTTCAGAATCACCAGGAGAATCGATTGACATATATAGTTTTTACACCACATTATATTTTTCCTTTTTTTTTTAAATTTCTGTTCTTTTTCAATAGGTTTCTAAGCATAACAGTGGACACCTTGAGGCTTGAAACGGTCCGCTCGATCAGTTTCCGTGTATTAGACAACCCCTGCATAGCACATCTCAGGCATTTCACACTTTACTACGGAACTTAACGCGACATTATAAAAAAAACACACATTCAGGCAGTTCTGATAAAAATCTCGTTGGAGTGTCTCGGTTTTTGTATATGCTAAAAATAAAGTTGTATTATTTAAGCAAATACATTAATGAACCGTTAAAAAAAAGCTTTATATGTGACTAGTCTTTCACCTTTCATTTATCATTCAAAATCGATTCACAAGCATTTATGTCTGTCATGTCTGTAGAGTGTAAATGATTTACATCTTAACCGTATTTCATCAATGCATGACTGCCTAATGTATACAGAGAAATCCGATTTCAACGATTATCAAAACGGAATGAGTAAATTTGAATACTAATTCGATTTGGATTTTTAAATAATGCTTAAGAGGCGTAACTTAGATTACAATAAATAAAATCAAAGCAATGAGAATTTAAACGAAAATCTACCAGCGTGGCAATGTCATGAAAACCTTTTATTTTACTTGCAAACATTGTGAGGAAACATGGAAGAAGAAATTCAGACGCGTTGCCAAATGATTTACGAAGTGCAGTTTCGCTCTGTGATTTCAATGTAATAAAATAATCTCGTGTATTTAATTTCAATGAGTTAATAAATTAAACAAACACGGCAGATGCAATAATCGTATCATTTTTCACCTGGTTCCCAACGCACCTTGTATAAGGCTAAGGTAAATGCATCTCTTACGAAACCATTTTTGGAACTGGACACATTTCATGTTCGCCTTATCTTGATCCCTGACATTCATATGGTCAAGAATGCGTGTGATAATTTAATTACTATAATTATTTCTTGACTAGGTTTTTGTTGTTTGAAATGCTTCAAGAGTTATACGAATACTGCTAATTTTTGTTCGTAGTTACTCATTTAATCTGAAACTATTAATAGCGTTGGCAGAATTGGATAAGTTTATTTATTTATTTATCCATCGCAAAATACTGTAGCCACCTGTTAGTTTGACAGACAAGTGTTTGTAAATATCACCAAAATCCACAACTTCAGTGACATCTTTCAATCTTTTCGTAAAGGTTGAATTTTTTGCCATTGTATGGATCAGTTAGCATAGTCTTGCCAACCAATTATATCCACTCAGCCATACGATGTTGTACTTTATTCACGTGAACTTTTGGCTGAACTTCACCTTTAAAAGTCGGTAAGGTTCATAGCTACACAGATTCAAATAACGCGAAACCTGTGCGTCATTAAAGTCACACTAAATAAGGAAAGAACTGATGAAATTTATTTCACACACTGGAAAATAAATATGTTATTGGTTTGTAGCTCTTTTATATCTTTGTCTATCACGGAAATGAAATGTAATGATTTCATTAGAGGAAGTATTTTAATTCAACCATATTTAAAAGGCTTCTCGATAACTTTCAATTCTTTCCGACGTGGTGACAGGTTTGTTAGGAAGGAAGTCCTCGTACATACATACGCTACATATTTCAAGTTAAACATTTCCAGTATAAGCTGACCTCTCATTTTACGGAAAGCTTATAGAGTGCGAGATCAGCTATGGATGATAGATATGGATGTATAGTTTGATATATAGCCGTGTGTACAATGGACAGTATTAATAGACATGAGTTATTATAGCAAGGTATTCGGTCGTATTATTGCACTATCATAACATAAATTTAAATATTTCATGACATAAATTTCGTATATGGCAATGTTTACGTTACAACAGTAAAGTTCAAAAGTCCTTTTAACAAGGTGATAATAGCTCTGGCTAAACGCCGGTTCGTTTGAAGAACACACGTCTAGCTAACGTCTGCAAATGTACCTCAGAATAGATCATGTTCAAGTTAAATGGATGCACTAGACATAATAAGGAAACTAAAATTATTAATAAATTCACCAGCCCGCAACCGTGTGGTATGTAAAGGAGTTGCCGTGTACGGGAAACCAGAAATGAAATGTGTTGTTAGGTGTGCACCGGATTATATTTGCTCATGTCGTCTGAAAACATCTACATGTGTGTGAATATTTATTCATATTTATATTGGACTACTATGCAATATATTTGAATGTTTTTTGATAGCCTATTAAAATTATTAACAAATTATGAGCATAATTTTTTTATCGTTTTGTAATTTTACATTGCTTATTTAATAACAGAGGTATTTATCAGAAAACTCGATCAAACTATTTAGAATGCTAAACAGGAAAAGTTAGACGCAATGCAATTGTGATATTTTTGTAACCGATAATTTTACCTGGTACTTCAACACCACAGAGTACAGTTCAATATTGTTACCAACACTTACACAACGAAATACCATCGAATAACATCTAAAAGCACGTAATAAACAATAGACGATGACGTAACACAATAATGTGAGTGCAGATAGATAAAGTGAGCACTTTCGCCGGCAAATGTACATGCGTCTTCATTCTGGTGTATCACACGCAACTTGACGAGCTCGCTGCCATTTAGATGATTATCTCTACTCGATTGATGCGAAAATTTACGCACATGTACAGTATCGGGCCTACACGCGTCATTAGCGAGGGTTAAACGAGTTCAGACTCCAGATTCTTTTGTTAAAGCGCTCAGTTACGCCTCCGCCTATACATAATACCACAAAGATACGCGAACTGTCTGAAAATGCGATCTAAAATAAAGATCTCGGAGCTATCTATGGTAACATCACCTACATTTATTCTATTTCATTGAACATCGTTCTAGTTCTGAGACCGGAATCATGGATTCGTTCAATAGAAACGAATAAATTGTAACTTGAAACTGAACGTGTCGACCGACAATAGAATGCAGACATAACTTTTGGGATTTCGGCCCGACATCGAATTGATCACGCTACACAAGAAGTATGTCAAACACAATCGAAAAATGAGTGAGAATCCTAAGTTGAACCAAAATCCATCATAAGCGGGTGAAAAAATACAGATGACTTAAAAAACTCTATCTGTAGATAGAGATAAGTCTGCCAGCAGTTTATGATGGGGAGTCACCTGAGTCAATAGTTATTTGTGTCGCAGTAGACGGCGAGGGTGGATTGTGGAATCGATTGAATAAGGAAGCCTCTCCCCTGCGAGGGTGTCAAGGGTAGCTACGCAGACAGCCTCGAGTGGGCAAGAGACGTTCCTTATCTCAACCATCTTAATGAAGAATGTAAGGCTTATCGTTGATCAAATACTTGTCATTGCCGAGTACAATGAAAAATTATAATTTTCTTTGCCAAATCTCACGGTCGTGTATTATGGACAAGGTTAACAAAACATTAGGAAAATTTATGAAAATTTTTGTGTGCATGAACAGTTTCTTAACATCGCCATGTAGGACAAGTTGAAAATATTTGTTTTACTCAACCTTTAAACATAAGTCGTTTTATTCATATTTTTCTGCATTAAATGCTAATGTTTGAATAAAATGTGGGTGACACACGTTTTATTATCATCTTTTATTTACTAATCGACAATTTGCATAAGCGTTATGTTACTATTGTGAAAACTAGAATTAATTTTGCAACACAGTAGGAAATGTTTGTTTGCGTGCTTGTTACTTATTTAGAGCGATTGAAAGACTGTTTTAACTAGCCTGAAATACCCGTATAATTAAAGTTTACAAAAGATAATTATTGTAACAAACATGTAAACCATAACAATATAACGCCATAATGAACAGAATCGTGGTAACTGGCTGTTTAAAAGAACAATGGGAGGTTGTTGAACAAAGTGTAAAAAACCTTCGTCATAGTATATTATCAATATTGTTCGTGTAATGTTCACATTTCTGATGCTTTAATAACATACTCCGGGGTATCCATACATTATGAATCGTTTCTTGGTATTGTTGTCCTACACAATGTCAAGGCACAATTCGGTCTTTTTGTAATGTTAATATGGTTACGTACAAAAGGTATCTGAATACAAACTAGTACTGCTTCAGAATCATTCATACTTAGTTAGTTTAGTTCGCTAATGGCTACAGGTAACCCAATGAGATAGGGGACGAATCCTCCTAACCGTGAGATTATCGTAAATGCAGTTGGATTTTATATAAATCTATCTAGGAATGTGGATGCTTATAAGAGAAGACTAAAGAAACGATGGATGGATAGTGTATAAGATAATACGACTAGAAAGGGGGTGACTACTGAGATGACGGCTAATAGAGATATATGGAAGAAAAACACATGTTGAAACGACCCCAAATAAGCTAGGATAAGGGCAGGAGGATGATGGTGATGATAAATCTATCTAGGTTAAATAAAAATAACCATTGTACTTGCGATAGATGTGGAAGATTGTAAAATTAAAGAATTGTTACATTTAGAGATTATTTGTGAGAGAAACTCAAAGATTAGCACATATCTGAATTAAATGCAGTTGCAGTACATTTTGATTCTGTTTAGTGCGGACCATATTTAAGCATTTATATGCAAAGCAAATTTTGACGGAGAAGAACAATGCACTTAATTATACATGAAGGCCCTTTTAAGCGTCACAATAACAGGACAATAGCATTCATATTTCTGAAATAACAAACACTCTTTTCAAATAAATGTTATATGGACTTTGATCGTCGCGTCAGCAGTAATAATCCAGAAGGGAAATACTCGTAACATATGCATACAAAAGTCGTTGCATTCAAAATCTCATATGGTACATGTTTCGTCCCCCATAAGTCCTGCTATGCGCCATATGGAAGATGTTTTATTGTATGTATTTGTGTTCGTGATGAAACCGCGCCCGACCTCGTCCGACAATTGCGCCAACGAGAGGACAGGACAAGTCATCGTAATTTAAATCATTAGAACGTTTGAGTCTGAATTCTGAGCTATAATGCGACTCGTGTAATGACTGTGCTAATCTGAACACGTTTACAGCAAGCCGGCATTGTGTAGCTCTGCCTATGAGGCTATGACGTATGAAACTATGGCATGATATACATTTTCTTTTTCCTGTAGAAAGATTTCTTTTTCTGTACGTAGAATGGAAACCAGTGATCGTTATACAGATTTGTAGGGTGTTACATAAATTAACAATAATTAACATGGCACTTGTCCACAAATTCAAATCTTTATAAAGACTGTGCAATGTTGTTTTTGTCGAGTTTTCATCTACTTCCTGATTTAATATCTGTATGAAATTCTTTGCTAAAAGCAAATGTTGTGCGTGCGTTTCATTTTGAGATTTTTTTCGCATCCATTACCTTGTCTGCCACGTACTGCAATAACGTGCTGGTTGAAAGATCGCCACGGTGATAGCGGTGATAGCCTATCGCTTGCTGACTCGCGGGAAATGATTAGCAGCAGCTACTTTCTACTGCTCTCATGTGTATATTTCTTTTGATCCGAATCAGTATAATGCTTTGAGAAACGTTTATTTGTGAGTAAGCGAAGTATGGGTTATGAAAACGTTTGCGCTGTCTTGTTGTATTTATGTTTGTTAAGAGCCTTTAAGTGCATTACGTGTTCTTGGCGTTCCTTTTGGCATGCCGTTGATTTCCAAGATAAATACAAGAGTATGCTTTCCTACAGAATATATGGAAAAGTATTTACGTAACAAAAAGAAAAAGTATAAATATTGTGAAATAGCAAAGTTAAAAGACAATATAACAAATTACTATTTCACAGACGACAATTCGCTAAAGTTGACACATGTATAGAACAATTCTAACGAAAGTTACAAAGTTTTACATAAGAACAAACCGTAAGATAGTGAAATTTGACTTTCTCAGCTAATAACAATAGCGTGTTAGACCATTTTCATCACAATTATTAGCCGTGTCAAATGTGACTACATCAGCGACGAACGCTACGATTATCATTGTCTTACGAAATCTACCCGCATGCATTTATGCACTAATGCTTCAGTTTCATTCACAACATAAATTGTATCAAATAAGTTACATTCATATTATTTTAAATGATATTTAGATACCTACATACATTTTAAATCATCAAATACTAATAGGTGGGTCTATGTTAATGATTACCTATGTTTATTTTGCGTACCGTACTTAGACAAACAACAACGTAAATTCATTCATCAATTACGTTAATTGATTAATTGGTTGTAAATGGTGTCTCCTGTTACTATCTTAAGCTTGATGGATTAATTAAATTGATTGGAGGTCTCAATATTTACCATTCGGGCGAAAATCTGAGTGTGTCTTGATCCGCATTTTCTTTTCTCAATGTATCCTTTATGCAGTGTTCGAATAAGGTACACTATCGTAAATCAGGCACCTTCATCACTATACACTTCGACACATCGAGGGTAAAAACACCTCATATTTCGCGTCTACGATCGATTTTATTTTGCAAGTCAGAAAGGATACAAGTTACTTAGAAAAATATATTAACAACCACTTTTCACATTGTTTTTGCACGTGACAAACACAAGTAAAGACACTGCAAGTGAAATAAAAACATAATTAATTACAATACTATTGGTTACTACTAGGGTTGTGTTATGCCGCGTATCGCTTGATTTGACAGCTGCGAGCGCGCTATCCCGAATTCCCGGTCGGAATATTGGATGAATCGCGTGAATGAGCGCGGGGCGCGGGAACGAGACAGCAAATGTAGTGAACACAGCCACAAGTGACGGGGAACGTGTCGGGAACGGGACGGGATACAAATAGAACGGGATTAATTGGAGTATACTACGACCGACGAGTTTTTGCACTTGATCATTGAAACAAAATAGAAACAGGAAAATAATTGCTATAATGAAGGAATATATTAACATATCGCAAATATTCAATTTTTCTACACTTGCAATGAGTTATTGAAACTGTGGCTGATTACGCTACATTAATTTTGATAAGAAATGTATTTAATCCAGTGATAACGGTTTCGTATTAGACAGATCAAGCAGTACGATGCACATGTTAATGTAATAAACATAGTATTGTATATTAGAATAAAAATAAAACTGACGTTGTTAATCGGATCACGACTACAGCACCGCCGTGTAAAGCGTCAAACGCGCAGGCGCAGCGCCCGTAACTGACGTACGCATGCGCGCCAACTTCATTCCAAAGATACGTCACTATTCACGACCAGCCTCTCAAAAGGTAGTAGGGTGCATAACTAATCGAAGTAATGGTCAAACTAACTTTGTTATTGTGCTCTTGTTTATATAAAATTTAAGCAGATGTAACTTAGCTAGCAACGGCGCTTGTATGAAACGTTTAGTGAAAAGACATAAATTGTGGTTAATTAACTGGGTGCGTTATTTATTTACCTCTTGTAACGTGAGATATTATAATTATTAGACAGGTATCTTTCCTTTTTTTTGTATTTTCTTCCCTTTATTCACAAAATAATTAATAGTAGCTACAAACAGGTACATACCTACTTTTATTTTAGTACCTTTATAAATAATGAATTAATCATTAACAATGTCCACTGAAGAATTACATGAACCACGTTTTCAGGTTCTGAACGTGTTGTGCAAAAAGCCTAAGTTTAATTTTCAAGAAATAATTACAAATAGGTGTACAAAATATTTGTATCCTTGTTATCGTTTCGAGTGTTGTAAAGTTACTAAGGAGTTACAAAAAATATCTACTTACCTATTAAATCTAAAATCAACATCACAATCTAAGCCTTGAAAATTTCTACAAATAAGACATAAAATAAGGTAACTAAGTACCTACATAGTGTAGGCTTTTGTTTGTCTAAGTCAGAGTAACACCGGATGACTAAAAATGTAACGGTATGTTTGCCAAATCTGTCATAATACAGTATACAGAGCTAAGTGAATGACCTCACAAATCGAAACACTAATGCGGTTTGCGGGTTCCTCATTCCCATGCTTCGTCTACGATCATACATTATACGGTTAATTGTTAATAGAGCAGTGTCCGACGTTCATTCCACTGTGTTTCATATCATAAATAAGAAGACACTACGTGGTTATGGAAACCGGAATTAAATAAGTGCTTGATCAAGTATTTTTATTCATGCACACATAAAACTAGTAACAAAAACTTCTACAGATAATGAAACTTAAGAACATAAAAAATATTAGCTCGACAATCATGAAGATTTTGATGAAATTTCAGCGCTGCTTAAACATTGCGAATGACGTCAACTTGCAAATTTTCAAAACGACCCTGACAGGTTAGTGGCACTACAATTTTTCGCCTACACTTAGCTCTTTCGGTCAAGTATTCGTCATACGTCCTTTTTGTTACAGACAAAGGCATGAAAGCCGGACATTGCAAAATACATTGCGAAAGAGATTTGCACGTAGTCAAAAGAATAATAAAATCTTTAATTATACCGTCGTTCAACTTCCGCTGTCAAGTTAATTCTTGCGCACATATTAAAAGTTCATCATGCGTCGTTTTTTTGTAAGCGACAGAGAGCTAGTAGAATTTAAAACAACAATGTGAACTAATTGTTATTAAATTCTCTCCAGCAATCAGCGCCACCTAGCTGTAACAACGATACCGACTGTTTCATTAGCCATTTGCATTCGATCGATACTATTGTTGTAAGACTCTAGATCCATGCACTACTACTTAGTTACCATGCGATCACACAGATGTCGTTGAAAAGGATTTTCAATTTGTTTTGAAACTTGACACTGGTAGTGTCTTGGCATCCCACGTGTGGTTACATCATTTATAAACTAATGACCTTGGCTACTTGGAAACGTAAATAGTTCTAACATACAGGGTAACGAGGGCGTTTAGAATAAACAATACGTAAATGACAAGATTAAAAGTAATATTAACGCAACTATAACACCTAATGCCGATACTTTAAACAATAAACGTATCGATTAGGATTGAATTAAATAGATAACTGGAATAACACAAGTTTTGAAATAAGTAAACTATAAGTTGATTGTAGAAGAAGATCATTCTGTTAAAGAACGGGAAAACTTTACCTTTCCGTCTCCTCTTTTTTCGTAACCTTTTTCTACGCTTCCAAGTTTTCGCCTTCCTCGTTTCAATTTGTTCTAATTCACTATTACTGTAAGCACTTTTTGCCACTTCAATTATTTTACCAACCAAGAACAACACCAAGGCGATCATTTTGCACCGTTAATAAAAACTTCAGACTAGTTTATCTTTATCTACTACCTCTCTTAAATGTTATCTTAGAGGCACTGTTTTTTTCTTTCTCTTGTTAATCTTCAGTTCATGCACAAGATGTTTATTACTTTGCCGTTCACTGTTATTATTTCTTAAGACAAATTTTGATTTAATATTATACGCACTATTTCTTGAATTACACATAACCTTTGCTATTCGCGTCCTTAGCACTACACTAATGTTTATAGTTCTTGAAAACTCTCCAGGTTTATCTCTTGTGTGGGAGTAAAAATTCTTTATCGAGAGGTTATCACTGTTCTACAATGACAAGACACAAACATATGACTGTTTTGATGCAACTCGCGGCACTCCGGGAGCCTTGGCGTGATTTCTATATAAGGCTAAAAATACACGCCACACACGTTTAATCATTTTTAATCCGTTGTCGCTGAGTGCACTCTACAAAGTTGTTATTAGAAAAGAAAATACAAAAAGTATTGTTTCTAAAGTTCCATTATATTTGTACACAAGTATAGAAGTGCTTGGAACTTTTATTGCAGTAGAACGGTACTAGCTTGTTCTCTCGAAGGATTATTGTGAAATGCTTCTATGCACCAGGGTACCCGTGGCGTAGCGGTAATCACTGCATGCCATATAGCAACGTGCTTTCTATTCAGATGTGCTATGCGTATTCGATTACAATAAATATTGATATAACGGCATCAGCATGTAATTAAACGAAGTATTAAAACGATAGCATCTAGTAGAGTAGACCACGTTTTAGCAAAAAAGCTTTAGAGCTATTCAAAAGTATGAACCTACTACAAACGACTTAGGCTAAAATAGATTTCGTAATGTTCGTAATTCATATAAAAAAAAAAATTTTAGCTCTATCTTTCTGCGTACACTAACTAAGACACAAACTGAATACTTTTTGAAACATTTCTTGTTTAAATAAATAAGAAAATTTTCAGTTAAGTATGTGAAAACAATTTAGTCTTAAATATACAAGTTAAATACAGATAAAAATAATGGTTAAAAAATACATAATACGTAGCTGGCAACTTTACGAAGTTTACAAAGAATAAAATGTAGAAGATACAACTTTTGTCCGCGTGTAATGCATCTTTGACTTGAATTGTTTAGATTCAAATCAATCAAATCAAATCAAATCAAAAATTTTTATTTCACATAAACCAATACAGGCGCTTATGAAAAGTCGAATTTAGGTGCACGGTTCCAATTAGTCGTTTCCTATGGAGAAGAACCGGCAAGAAACTCCATGGTTACTCTTTTAAAAAAAAGGATATCTTTAACAACTTCAGTAAATACAGTAATATGATTTATGATAGTTAAGGGAGAACAATGTAGTCTTGACCACAGACCTGTGAGTAATGTAATACCAAGTCTTGGGTACAAAAATTAACCAAAAAGAAAAAAAATAACACAATATGAATAATAGTAATTTACACAATTATATGTATAGGCAAGTCCACGAAGTTCTCACATTTACAAAAGATAAAATGAAGCTAAACTATATAAAACAATTGACATGATTAAATGTCATCAAAACTTAGAGAAAAAATTATTGTAAGATAAGATAAAAGATATCTTGAGAGTAACGACAGCAATAAAAATAAAAAATAAAAATCATAATTGAGGATAGTTAATAGACATACACATACGTCGTTAATGAGGTACCAGGGAAGCCACATGTGCAGGGACTAATGCCAAACATCCTTGTCGTCAACGTAGTCCTTAGTCTTGTAGTATGCTTTTTGAGTGAGGACACGTTTAATAAGGGTTTTGAATTTTCCCTCGGTAAGATCTGTTACAGATTTCGGCAACTTGTTATAAAAACGTACGCCATTACCTAGAAATGACTTACTAGTCTTGCTTAATCTAAATTTAGGTATCACAATTTTATGTTTATCCCGTGTATTTTTATCATGAAAATCGCTCCTAACATTAAACAAATGCAAATTTTTTCGCACATATAAAATATTTTCTAAGATATAGAGTGATGGCAAAGTTAGTATTTTAATATCTTTAAACACGTTTCTAAGGGACTCGCGGGAACCCAGGTTATAAATTGCACGGAGTGCCCTCTTTTGTAGAATAAAAACCGAATCTACGTCAGCTGCTGAGCCCCACAACAGAATGCCGTAGGACATAATGCTGTGGAAATAAGCGAAATACACTAACCTAGCTGTAGCCACATCAGTCAACTGCCTAATTTTCCTAACTGCATACGCAGCAGAACTCAACCTAGCCGACAGGGCAGTAATGTGAGCACCCCACTGCAATTTAGAGTCGATAGTTATACCTAAAAATATTATCTTCGTTTCCATGAAATTGGCTATCAAAAGTGAGTGGTAATGATGTAAAGTGAATGGTATGAGTAAGTATTATAAATTTCATAAATCAGATGAAAATGCATTTTATAAAAAGGGAACTAACAGACATTTTCACGAATAGCTGTTATTAGGTAAAATAGTTTAACACAATTGTAGGAAACAATTAGGAATTATAGAAATTGTATATTTAACGTATTCATTATTGCTTTTGTCTGTCCTTTAATAAAGATGTTTTGTTGGTTTGCTTTGCAGGCGATGCCATATTGTGGTATTTTGAACTTCAAACTATAAAGCCTTCAAACTTCATAGCTCGTGGTACAGATTTCAATTTTTATCAATTAACTGCGTTTAATAGACCATTACGTCATTACACTAAAACTGAACCACTCAAGCAAGGAAACAGGCAAGTAAATCAATATCTGCAAACCAAATCGTTGATATTGTACAAATATTGAATAGACGAAGTTATCAATTGAACCTAAATTGAGGATTGATTAAAATTATACCTAGTCCGCAGCTACTTTGCCCGGAGATCAATTTCCTCTGATTCCCGGAGTGGTTAATTACATCAATTTTGCATTTTTGCCACTGCGAGCTAAATGGGCAGATTCAATTACGTCGAAATTGTGAGAACAATTTTTACACCAGCGGGACCCAAAAATGTGAAGTGTTCCTATTTTATAAAATACTAGCTTTTGCCCGCAGCTTCGCTTGCGTGAAATTTTGAACCAGTTAAGTGACGATTTTCTATACAAACTTTCATCCCCTATTTAACTCGCTTAGGGGTTGCATTTCAAAAAATCCTTCCTTATTCCTTGACTACATTATATAGGGAACCTCTATGCAAAATTTCAGCTTTCTAGGTCCAAGGGTTTGGGCTGCGCGTTGATGAGTCAGTCAGGACCATTCTTTTTATTCATGTAGGTAGATAGACCTGGAAGATTTGCAATTGCTGCGAAATGTAACAACAAATTTTTACAAAATCGTCTTTTTAAATCCTGATTTCGGGGAAATCAAACATCTAAACACTTTTGTCATGAAACAATAAAAGCAAAGCCATGGAAACAATTTTTTTCCAGTGAATAATAGTATGTACCCAACTAACAAACACTTATCACATAGCAGCCCATAGAACGTTTTTCAAAAACCACGTCTTGGTGTTACAGCATAATTAAATTAGCTTTTGCCCGCGGCTTCGCTCGCGTTAATTTAGAATTTGACAATCAAGTCTTAACACACTACTAAAGTTTCTATAATAATATATTTCAATCATGATTCGAAAGACACGTGGCGCCATCTATTATCATTAAGAAAGTTATTGTTGTTTTCCTCGGGAATAGTACTTTTTTTCGGGATGGAAGGTAGGTACCCTATGTCCGTTTCTGTACCTGACAACGTATATACAAAATTTCAGGATGATCGGTTCAGTGGTTTAGGCGTGAAAAGATAACAAACAAACAAACTTACTTTCGCATTTATAACATTAGTTAGGATTAGGATATTATAATAAACGGCCAAAGAAAGTTTACTTAACCGGGATTTGGCGCAGATATAGTGTAGTTTTATAGTGATAAGTGCTGAAATAGTATTCCTACAGTGGCTTCAGACAAGATATTTTTGACGTGTAAGATTGACATAACAGTGAGACAGAACACTAAATGGTGACGTGCCTCACTCTTAGCAAAAATATCCTGTCCAACCCAACAACAAACGGTCACCAATAATACTATGGTACAACTTTTACGGAATTTTCTTGAGTTATAAGCCTTTGTTATAAGTAGGATAATTTTGCTAGTTAGGTAGGTATACCTACTAAATAAATGTAAATGGTAATGGCGGCAATTACAGAAAGGCGAAAGCGATTTATAGCCACCAAGCCTCCAGGGTCGAATAGGAAAAATCCTATTTTTTTGTTTATTTTTGCAAAGTTTACGTACGTTTCTATTTGTATTGTGTATGTGAAGATGACCTTTAGGAAAAAAATACTACTATACTTTGTTCAACGAAAGATGAGTTCTGACATAGTGGTCATTTCGTAAATTGTACTGTAACTGCTATCGAAAAACCGTAAACGACATCATCAAAAACGGTAAAATAACTATATAATCCGTTTTGTTTTGAAAAATATTTGATAATCTTTGTATGGTAACGTTTTGTAAAAAAACCCCAGTCTCGCCTTACGTTGAAAAGGGTCTAATACTTTATGCTCATCTTAAATAATGAACTACGGTAAAAAGGTAAAACCAAAATGCATAATTATTTATTAATATAAAAAATAAACTTTAAAAAAAAGTAAAAACCGACTTCAAAGAAATACTAAAAGGAGTAAAATAATTACCATAATATAAAATTAACAGTTTCAGAAGTCGGTGGCTTCTATTTGCTTCAGTGTAGAGTTGCACCGACTTCTGAAGCTGTTAATTTTATATTATGGTAATTATTTTACTCCTTTTAGTATTTCTTTGAAGTCGGTTTTTACTTTTTTTTAAAGTTTATTTTTTATTTAAGTAATACGTTTTAGTGTCATAATTTTAACCCCCTCCTTCATAACCCTTCTTTTTGGCATTGACGTAGACGGGCATAAAAAGTCCTTTCAAATGATACCTTACACGATATAATGAAAACATTCCAAAGGGGGGGAGGGGGGGGACACGCACCCCCTCCTCTTTTCAAGTAGTCAGTTCCCAACAACAAATATAAACAAAGCAATACTAGTAATTTGAGAATTTTGCTTTGATCCGATGAGGAGTTCCGTTCCATATCTCTGAAGTTCATGGTCTAATCATAACAAAATTTAAATGGGACCAATCGGGAAGTATACCCTTTCGAACAAAAAAAGATTTTTTCAAATCTGTTCATAAATGACGGAGATATGAGGTAACATACATAAAAAATAAAAAAAAAATAAAAAAAAATACAACCGAATTGAGAACCTCCTCCTTTTTGAAGTCGGTTAAAAAGATCTTAGTTACTATGTTGTTGTTCAGTTACATACGGTATACAGTGCCCTAACTAACTTTTCGTGCGCCCGGTGTCATTTTCCGTTACTGCGCACTCTAAATGCTCTAACGCAAGAATGACCAACATTTCTGCATCGCTTAGGGCAGGTTTTTTGATCGCTAGTCGCTTAGATCGACCAATGGTTAAAAATTGCAACAAATGGTTAAATTTCTGAAAGGTCTTATAGTTTAACCATTCCTTGCAATTCTTAACCATTGGTCGAGTTAACTAGCAATCAAAAAACCGGCCCTTAGTGTCTCCACCCTGTACCGCAGCACCGCGCACCGGCCTAGTTACGCCACTTACGGTATAGGTACTCTACGTAACTAAAACGTTGCAGATCTTTTTACTATCTTTTATTTATCGACTGATCAGATAGCTTGCAGTGTTTGCTTTATAATTTATTGCAGTAGGAAGTCATTGGTCATCACAATACTCAAATATTAGAGAGTAAGAAGGAACATTTAAATGTAGTATAAAAATAGAAGCTGTACCGAAAAGTCTACCCACACGAAATACAAATATGTCATTGTATTGTGTACGAGTCACGATGAAAATTGTTCCAACACAACTCTCAAGTATCTTCCATTAAATAAACAAAAGTATGACTAATCTGGCTACGTTTTGGGAAACCAAGAAATCGACTTAAAACGCGTTATTCTGTTCACGATTCAAGGCGACAGCGACGCGGAAACGGTGTCCATGACATCCGCCTGGATATGCCTGCGACATTTTAAGTAGACTATATATCGATTAAAATTATAATGAGTGCTGTTTTACTTTAGGAAGAGACGTATCTCTTCTCTATACAGTATATATTTTACTAGAATCCTTTAAATTATTTGTGCTATTACGTGATCGTTAAGGAATTAAAACAATGCTGAACAAGAAAACAAGTCAAGTAAATGGCCAGTGGAAAAGTTGTGGAGAGATCTTTGGATCTCAACATGGGGACAGATTTTAACTTACAGAGCTATGAGTCACTGCCTGTTAAATATCTCAATAATTGACTGTTTATCGATGCAGTCAACTACGATTTATACATATACTTAATAATCTATAATCATACTTGCAAATTTGCCTTCAGAGTAAATCACATAGCTATTAGCGCATTTAGAACGATGTTAATGGATTGTGTGCACCTGTTATATCTATCTATACTAATATTGTGAACAAACTAGACTCACCCAGCATCCTATTGACTTCTCCCTTTTCAGTCATAATCGTCGTCCACGTCTTTCATGGCTTCGAACCTGTAAGTAGAAAATATTTTAAACCAAATACTTTAAAATAGTCTCTCTGCTACATCGTCTAAGATTTATTTGATGAATGTGTGAAAACCTACAACGAACGTAGATTTAGGAAATATTTTACACTTTTTTCAAAAGGATGGACACAATTCTCTGTGACGACTCTACAATTACAAAAGCACACAAATTCGCTAGAATCTTTACCTTAGTATCGAACTGCGTTCACCCCTTATAACACAGTACGTGAGCACAACAATTAACAATCACTGACACCAAACAAAACAATATAAACTCACAATTTAACAATATTTTACATCAACTTCATTTATACTATGTAATGATAACCACATTTTCACTTAAAACTTAATATTTTCGGGGAAACAGTAGGAAATATTGTAAAGATTTTTCAGATTGCGATGGAGGCATGTCGACGAGGGTTGGAAGGCGAATCTCACGGAAATGCACGAAAGTCTCCGATGGTACCCGAATGCAAATATTGTACAGGGAAGAATCTGAGCGGCACTGGCCCCTTTTAAAATTATAATTTAAAAAGAGAACAGAATGTTATATTTAAGGATATCTTGAACGTTCCAGTATCTCAAATCAATTCTATACTGTTTATGTTTATTGAGTTGCAAACTAATTAAGATTTCAAGTAATTAAAAATATTTTTACATGGGGGTGGCTCAGTTCGTGCCTGCATGGAACGGCAACTACCGCCCTGCAGAAAGGTCGTCGTCGCTTCGCCATATTTTCTACGCATGCGCCATGGCACCCCTAGGGGTAATCACTAAATACGGTATTACATATAACGCGTGTTGCCAGTAAGAAAAATAACATTTTCCGATTAAAGAGAGATATATTTTTAACATTTTATAATGTATTCAGGATTATTCAATAGTAAAATAATAATTCTGCAATTTACTGGTATATTAGAAAACTTATGACGTAGACTTATGGCGCATTGACAGAATAGGTACTTGCAGGCACTTAGATCAATAAGATGACGTCACACCATTGAGATGCTGGCTATATTATGGCAGTGCACTTTCAGCTACGGATATAGGCGTGTAATGGCTAAAAATAAGTACATCTATTACTGGTTTCATTTTCGTTTGACTATAGAGGCTTTTTCAGTTTTTTTTCCTTTAAGAATTTTATTAAAACGAAAGCTACGATAGGATAAGGATATATCGTACCATGAATCACGATTAAGTGCAACCTTTCGTAGAATTATCGAGAAAACGTCTAATTATACGTGTACCAAATTGTAATTAGTCTCCTAAGCTGGTTTTAATAACCTCTTTGTATTTGATGTGATTACAGCCATCTACATTCAATTATTTAGTTAGTTTATCAATTTAAGTTTTGTTAAAATGATACCATTCACATTTCCATTTACAGTCTAGTGCTTCCAAAGTCTGAACTTGGGGTCTATAACAAAACCTAAAACACTTATCTGAGAATTAAATGTTTTTGTGTAGGCGTCCAACAATACTCGATTCTCAGACTTACAAGACGTCTAATGGATGCGCGTTTCAATCGTTGAACATTGAAGGCTCCTCCAAGGTCGGCCAGACTCCGCATAAGGATTTCATCGGCATTCAATCAACTACAATCAACGCCACACTGGATCGGGATTCCAAACGATTGGCTCGGGAGAATTGAACTTTGTAGACATGATACTATGACGACATAGAAAAGAATGAATTATGGACCATACCTGTATTCGATATTACGCCTTATTTAGAATGTATTCTAGCCAAATGTTGACTTTGCTATGATTCAGTTGTGTCCAAAATAATTACGGGTAAATCTCTTACTAATATACAATTCTGGATTACTGTTATCGACGACCCAATTTAATTAGGTACTAATATTTGTATGACGAATACTACAGATAATTTTAGTACTCAGACTCAGATTTTTTAAATAATCATATTAAGTCGATAAACGTCCACTGCTGCAGTAGCTTGGTCGTTACTCGTTAATACAGGTTTATTCGAGCCCAGTAAAGTGACAGTACAGTAAGTCAGTCCAGCGCTGACTTGCAACTGGGCTCGTGTATACACTAGTTTCACCCCAGTCCATTGCTGACTTCGCACCCTCAAGTCAGTCTAGTTGACTAACCTATCCGTCGATTTTCGGGCCCAGCAGTAGCTTCCCCCGCCACGCGACGCAGTTCAGTCCAGTGCGTCTACATGAACCGTCACTGGATCAGTGATGTCAATCACTGGACTGGGTCCGAAATTCCGAGTATAAACCAGATTTTAGTTTGAAAACGAAACTGTTGTCTGTATAGGTCATCTGTTTTTCATGTTATTGGTTGATGACGGTACGACAGACGCTTTAAATATCCGCCCGAATCATGTTCCAAATTCTGGTTACTGTTGTCAATCAACTGGTCTACATAGTAACATTACATTATGTATTGTATTATACAAACCTTAAGATCCAAACATGTTGTTACCTACTCGTTATAAGATAAGATTTGTTAGACTGATTAACTTTGTCTAATAAAATTAATATCTAATCAGTCAGAACAAATTCAATTTCATGATTTCAATGTACCGTAATTGACCTATTTTAACTTAAAACATGTTGTTCCAACCACAGGTTGACCATGAAGTAGGAAAATCTGAGAAAAGGGACTGATATTGACACACTATCTGGTTGATTTTATTGGCTGTTCGATTAGATTACGAATGTTAAAGCAGACATTACAAAAAATATACTTTTGCATGAAGAAGATAAGTGAACTATTATCATAATATAAGATAATGTAGGTACTTATTTTGCTGATATCCAAATTTTTGGCTAAAATGCTTCCTTCTGTTCCAAATGTCTTATGTGGTATTTCGAGTATGACAATGCAAAATGCACATTAAGTCTTTGTTTTAATGCCACAAGTATTAAAAAACGCATACTCATCTACACAAAGCGAAACTGGGTGTTTCATTAAGAAATTACAATAACAGGTGAATGCACTTGCGATATGCAATTGTTATTTTCACGATTATTTAACGACTGTTCTAGTCACAACTGAAGCACCTCACAGTTACGTTCCACATAAATATAATACATAGTCTTTATGTAAACTTTTCAAAACTAATAGGTCCGTGTATAACAATGAACATTTCCAACCAACTGAATGATTAAGGACGTTTTGTAAGACTTTGAAATTACTTTACTTTCAAAGTAAAATGTTTCGTAACATCGTTCAGTTAAAAGTGGTTTTGCCTCAAACATTCGCTTCCGCCTGAAACGTAGGTGATTCCAAACTTGTTTAGCTGAATCAGATAGCATTTAATTAACACCGACTAGAATTTGTTAATTTACCAGACTTTGTACATTTGCCGATCAAATGCATTACTTTTTCCATTATGGGTACTCTCTGTTCTTTGAGTATTCTTCATTACAATACATCGTCCCTAATGCATATGATAACTTAACAATGAAGCAACAGCACAAATACATAATGTTTAGCACTTTCAATTTAAAAAGTGATTGTATTATAATTTTAATGTAGTGAGCTAGTTGTATGTATGCATATGCGTGGGTAACATAAAAATATTATCGATATCATCACAATAAACTGTTCTTTATGTTCTGAATTCCTAATGTTTATTAAATTTAAATGCCCTTCCAAGTAAATTAAAGTATTAGAAGTTCAGGGTACAATCAAATATTTGAAAAATAACACAGATTTTTTCATCCTCATTGGTGAAAGAATTCTAATAAGCAATAAAAGAGATTAACACACTATAAATCGGGACCACTTGGATTCATGCCACTCGAAATGAAAAACACAAAGCGTGAAGCTGTTGCTATCGTGGTTTATCTATGCGAATGCTTACGTTTTCTAGCACCTAGCGGAATTGACCTCCGGTCTATAATCGGTGATAATTGTGCACGTAACGATCGCGTAACTGCCCGCGGAACGCGTGCCGACCACCGAGCGAGATTCTCAACTGTTTTATTTTAAAGCTGGCTCCGCATACGATGGCCGTGAAAAATATTGCAAAGGTGTTGTAGCTCTGTACAAAACTGATGAGCAATAGACAATGTCGTTCATTGACTGTGAAACAAGAACGCTGTCTCGTACATTATTAATTGCCAAAGCTATTTATTTTTTTGAACAATCGAAGCATGAAATCGCTTTACACGGTACGTCTCCACTTGAGGCCGTTGGAAAATTATAATAATTCTCTCTAAAATAGAATATAGCTTGCACTCGCATCCTTACACGCTCAAATGCAACATGAACTCACGACACATTTTCCATTAACACCTTAAGACCCTTATCTAAAGTCATAATAAACAAAAAAATACTATGTGCAGCTAATTATGCATGTAATTTCAAAGCGTTTCCGTAGATTTAATTAACAAAGTTGCGTATGTGGACTCTATCACGTAGTTCACAAATTTAATGACATAAGGAAAGATACGAAAGATTATTTATATATACTGGCAAATTGTTGTAACGTGTGCAGATATACAATGCCTCCGTAAAGGCATGCACGTGGCCGTCGACAGTTTTGGTAGTTCGGCCCAACCTTGGGCTAATTTAGCAAAACGTAATCAAAAAGAAGAACTGTCATGAAATCATTAAATAAACATCTGATAAGTTCAGAGAAAACACTATAAAAGAAAATAAACAAACAGTAATTAATTATGAACACCAATATGTACAATATTGGCTAAAAACTGTAGCGTCTACCAATACTTTTGTTTTCTCCAACAATGGGCAAATTTCTTTATCGTGCTTATATTAAATTATTTTTAGTTAATGATATCCTTATCATTTTATAATGATTAGAAAAGTCAGAACTCATTACTATTAAAAGAAACATATGTACACAGACGAATTGAGAACTTCCTCCTTTTATGAAGTCGGTTAAAAAATAACGAAAATAAAAAACTTTTTATTAAAGATACTTTATTAGTTGGTGCAAAAATGAATACAAACTACCTGTATCAGTTCCAACACAGTTTTAGCGTTATCGTAAAATCGTAACCCTATTGGTATCAGAGAGAGCGCTGAGCCAATTGCTGTAATCGAACCAATTTGGTCTGAAACGAACCACACTGGTTACCCGCGCCGGTCGGTAGCCTCATCCAGTTAAACGTTCATTCTGTATTTACAATAATGCATCGCATCCAGTTCAGAAAGTTATCTTTCTATTTGACTAAGCACTTTGTTTCGAATTTGCAAACAGGCTGCTATCTTATCGGCTCGTATTAGTAGGAGTTGTACATCACGGGTACACGCGTCGTTGACTGTAGTTGAATACTAAAACTGTGATGTGAGCTCTCATTTGTGTTTGTGATATACTCTGTGATTTTTTTTTATTAGATCCTATCTGAGTGAATAACGTAGTGACAATGAATGAAGGCACCTCTGATGTTCACGGTGAATTGGAAAGATTAAGGTTTTGTTTTATTCATAATTATAATGTGTGACATCGTTTATCATTTATTTTAATTTAACAGTGCTCGTGTCTGTAATTATTTTATAAAACAGCTGGTAGTTATTTAGGAGTAACACTATACTTTTAGTATTGTTAGTAATATTATGATACTTTAATAAAAAGTGTGGTCAATCAGTAGAGTCTGAAATGCTTAAAATAATTTGAAACATTAATTCAACTGTATCTAAAATGTCTTTCCCATTATAAATTATTTTAAAATTGACTAACATACAATATCAATGTACAGTTAGTCAATCAATCAATTACAATTTGTCAAACGCAACCTTGTCCACTGTATTACAAACGTGCCACTAATTAGTTTCATATATGGACCAAGTACTTGCAATAGAAAGTATCATAAAAGTCACGTTGCTACTTTAAATTCAGCGAACATAACTTGACTTCAATCATTTCTCTTTGAATAGAGGGCCACAAGAAAAAGCAGAATGTCAAAAGTCACCGTCAAGCGGGGACCCCACCTCACCACAGAAATATCGCATTCTCCTCGAGCCAGCCCTCGTGGGTGCTATGATAGCCATCAATCTAGGTCAAACCTCCCTACAGAACTTCTATCTACAAACTGCCTGCACAATTGACCTAGGGATGGATTTGGAAGTCTGCGAAAAAGGAGAAATGGAGGTAATAATTACATTGGCTTTTTCATACACTTTTTACTGTTGTTTTTATTAATTCATCATTCATATCAGCGATGAGTTATCTATCGTTCTCAGACGTATTTATATACGTTCTCTCTCAAATAAAGAAATCTTTAACGTCATACTATAGATATGTTACGGTTAATGTTAGGTGGATGGATAAAGCTAACTTTATCCAGATAAACCTAGTTTTATTCAAGGCCTTTGGATAAAGTTCGAAATAATTCCGGACATTATCCAGCTATTATTGAATAATATTAACTTTATTCAGACGTAATTGGATAAAGTTAGCTTAATGTTTTGTCCACAACGTTTCCTACTGAGAGAATCAAATTATTGCCAGTCTCGTATACTTACTATACTTCTAAAATACCCTAATATTGGATTGAAACTTGAATACTAAGACTAGGGCAAACTTTATTGAAGTAACGACCGTGAATTTTATCAGACGTTAGATTAACTAACGCACATTTTAACAGATGTAAACAATACACACATAGAAGTGACCATCGATATCATATCAAATACAGTTTTAGAATTAGAGGTCATGATATTTCCTCACCTGTGAAATATACAAGTTTCTATGATGTTTTCACTCTAATATGAGTAAGACCGCTATCGGTCTTCTTCTTTTATCGTGCCGGTACGAGCTATACAAGAATATCTCATGCCGTGGTGAAAAGATTAGCCAGTCAGCAAGGTTGTAGCGGGACTGACTGCCCAGGGTGCATCGGACGTACTTAAGTATCGTCACTCGTGGAGGCTCTTTTCATGCAACCCCAATGACATAGCGGTCATTTCGTAAATTGTAGCCGTAAAAAGACTGCTATCTAAAAAACGTAAATGACATCATCAAAAACTGTAAAAAACTAATCATGGATATACAGCGTGTCCCAGAAAGTAGTGTCAAGCGGAAGTCCAGAGGTAGAACATCCTTTGAGGTATCCAAATCACCCCCATGTATGTTCCGCGATTTTTTGTAGTTTTCGAGTTATGAATGTTTTTCATGTTTTTTAATCAAACTCTGACTATAACGACATTTTTGATCATAGTGACGTGAATAGTTGAGATACCTGAGTAATTATTTTTTTTAAATTAGCTGATTAGTGACCCTTTCAAATGCATAAACATTTGTAACCATAGATGTAACGAATGCGTTACAAAAAAATATTGAATTCTCATAAAGTTGAAATCCTGCATGTTTCCTACATCTTTGTGGGTGATTTAAAAATAAATCTCCCTAAACTTTTTTCGTCAAATGTATTTTAAAAACTTATCCATTTTATCAGCTATTTATCCTGTAAATTTCATCGAGCTATCTCTACGACATCACAATAAAAATGTCATTCAAAGCATACAATATCGAAAATTCCAGTTGTAAAACGGTGAACGAAAAATTGATTAAAACCAACTAATAACTTCTTTTTCAGTAACCCTCGACGTAAAAAGATATGTGTATGTACGTGTTATAAGTTTAACGTGTGTGTCTGTTTGTCTGTCTGTGGCATCGTAGCTCCTAAATGGATTTTAATTTAGTTTTTTCTTTTGTTTGAAAGGTGACTTAATTGAGAGTGTTCTTAGCTATGATTCAAGAAAATCTGTTCAGCCGTTTGAAGATCATCAGCTCTTTTCTGGTTGTTGAAGGGATATGAGCAACTTCTACTGGTCTAATCGATTCGAAATTTACTATCCTGTGACTTCAATGATATTACAATAACATGGTAACCTTGACCTGATACTCAAGCATCATCTGAAACAGCATGATACCCAACTAACAGTAGAGGTATTGTGTGCCTATTGATTCTTTAAGTTTATGATAAGTTGTAATGACCTCCTTCTTGTCACATCAATATCATTAAAGTCACAGGATAGTAAATTTCGAAACGATCTGACCAGTAGAAGTTGCTCATATCCCTTCGACAACCAGAAAAGAGCTGATGATCTTCAAACGGCTGAACAAATTTTCTTGAATCATAACTAAGAACACTCTCGATAAAGTCACCTTTCAAACAAAAGAAAAAACTAAATCAAAATCCGTTTAGGAGCTACGATGCCACAGACAAACACACAGACACACACGTTAAACTTATAACACTCCTCTTTTTGCGTCGAGGGTTACTAAAAAAGAAGTTATTAGTTAGTTTTAATCAATTTTTCATTCACCCTGTTACAACTGGAATTTTCGATATTGTATGCTTTGAATGAAATTTTTATTATGATATCGTAGAGATAGCTCGATGAAATTTACAGGGTAAATAGCTGATAAAATAGATAAGTTTTTAAAATACATCTGACGAAAAAAGTTTAGGGAGATTTATTTTTAAATCACCAGCAAAGATGTAGGAAACATGCAGGATTTTAACTTTACGAGAATTCAATATTTTTTGGTAACACATTCGTTACATCTATGGTTACAAATGTTTATGCATTCAAAAGGGTCACTAATCAACTAATTTAGAAAAAAAATTACTCATGTATCTCAACTAATCACGCCACTATAATCAAAAATGTCGTTATAGTCAGAGTTTGATTAAAAAACATGAAAAACATTCATAACTCGAAAACTACAAAAAATCGCGGAACATACATGGGGGTGATTTGGGTACCTCAAAGGATGTTCTACCTCTGGACTTCCGCTTGACACTACTTTCTGGGACACGCTGTATATTATACCTACATGTTTTGTTTTTTAAAAATATTTAATATTACCTATTTGCATGGTAACGATTTGTAGAGAAACGTCAAGAATCAACATATGGTAAAAAGGGTATAATAACCTGAAAAAAATGTAATTAAAACAAAGAGAAATGAGAATGTGGTTCGGAAAACAGGTCACAACAATGATCCACACCAAGACCCTGAAACTAAATCAGTCAATGGTTCAGACAAAAAAGTTAAGACGGCAAAATTCACAGTGGTAATAATACGACATGACGATCAATGTTCAGAAGATTCCATATTCTAAATGTTTGCACCAGTATATTCCATGTTTAACAGTCAACTTAATCTGCCTGGCCAGAAAAACACATTAAGGCATCAACATAATATGCTTCCAGAGGTGAAAAGCATAAGACTAGGTTAGGTTGAACATAGACGGACTGTATTTAGACTGCAAGTAAAGAAAAAGTGTCCCATCTCATCTGCACTGTGACAAAACAGTCGCTCCAACTGCATGTTTATACTGCTAGCTTGTAGTCGGAATCCATATTCCATCCAATGATAATTATAATAATTTCATGGATTTGATCTGAGGTCACTCTAAAAGAGCTTTACCTATTCAGTTTGTTTATGAGATTAATAAGAGCGTAAGAATAAATAAGAGTACAATGACATTTGTCTGCTCTTATTTACTCGTTATTATTTACGTTAGCAACTGCCACTATCAGTGTTTGTGTAATTAAATTAATTACTTCAGATAATCCCAACGGGACTGTATTTTGGTAAAATATAATACTCTTTTACATATATTTCGACCATTTCAAAATTACTTTCTATCTACCTTCTTTATAATCATTGTGTTCTCGTTCATGATGTTGCGAAGATGCACAGAATATATCTCAAATTTTGAATGGGCAGAAAACAATATAGAAGCGGTCTTACAATGTTGCTTTTCAGCTTTTCTGCTTTTTCAGAACTCTTTTTCACAAGCATGACAATAAACTATTTCTTCTAGTAAAGGTCATGTTTTTCTATAAGTACCTCTTACACAACGTTATGCGATTTTACATTGTCATCATTAACTCCTGAATTATTTTCTAATACACGATTTTGTTTCAATTGCAGGCTCAGAGTCAAATGGTAGTATCAGGTGTAAACGTCAGTCGAAGTTTCATTGGATCTCTTATAGCTACCGTAGTCCTTCTGTTTGTGGGACCATGGAGCGATTGCAGTGGGCGTCGAAAACCATTGCTCATATTGCCGCTGGTCGGCATGAGTGTTATGACAACAGGGGTATTACTTATGTTGACCTTCCCTGGAGCATCGACAGTACAAGTACTGTATGCCGTACAGCTGCCTATGTCTTTGGGCGGCAACTTTGGACTGCTATTAGCAGCCGCATTCAGCCATATAGGTGACGTAAGTAAACAGTATGATTTGCTCACTTATTCTTAATTCATGTGTAATGTTGTTTTTATTTTGGAAGATTAGATTAAAATTGTATTTAACTAGAAAAGATATGAATACCTATTGAGTATACTTATCTAATAAAATAATCTATGATACAATATAATATGACTACAGTTTAACCTAGAACAATCCAAGATACACCAAGATTGTCCATGATTGATATTAAAAAACAGTAAAATAGATTTAATTATCATGTTTTGTAATAGTCATAGCTAACTAACTATTCATGAATTTAGATGGTACTCAGAATTGTTTCTGTTTTGCACTTTATGGTAGAGTTACTTATTGAGAAAAGATTATGACAATTACTCTCATCAAGATAGATCTTAAATGAATCGCAAGAAAAGCTAGCAATGGATTAGTATGAGCTGTGAACAATGATGATGATGAAAGTCCTAACGATTATAAATATAACGTATACGTTTATCCCAGATTTGTAAACAAATTAGGGAACTGCGAAAACGTAACTCATACACAAGACGCGCAGGGAGGTAATAATAATCCTGATGGCATCACAAGAAATTCACAAAATAATCCTACGTATGTAGTCAATCTTCCATTCGAAATAAGTTAAAACAAATTTAAATATACTTCTAATTAGAAAGAAGAATATCGATGAGTTTCATGGCATATTTTTTACGCAGATATAAATTGCAATTTTGGTAATATTAATTGTGATAATAAACAATTTACAAAATATTATTTACATCATCCACAAGGAATTAAAATGTAGTTTTTAGGAATATGTACGTATATATTAGTATAATTTAATAATAAATAAGTTAACATTTGTAGAGGAGTATACGAGATGTACCTGTTTGTAGTTAGATTACGATTGCGTTATGAAAGACAAATGCAAATACTATAAAATGGGGCCGTTGTACTACTGGTGAACATGATCTCGTTATCATTATCTAAATGGAAGAATGTTCACACGCATCTATTGAATAGGTACACGATTAATTTACTCATATTGCTAATTAATTATGGTCAGCTAAAAAATATCACAATCTGTCATCTCATGGTTGTTGTGAGAGTAAATGAAGGAAATACATAAGGTGGATGAATAGCAGCGACATCTACCGATACCATCGCATACACCTCATTACCTGGATCATGGATACAGAGTTATTGCTAGTAATTGCTTAAAAGTAGACGTTTGCGATATCAAAAGAAATATAAGTAAAACACGATTAGTAGCTTTAAACAAAACGAATTCCGGTAAAATCTTAAAATTCCCTAGAATCATGAAAAAAACATACCTATCTGTTGTGAAATAACCATAAATTGAATTAATTTAGCTGCTATATTAGACAAAAGTAAACTAGTAAAAGTACACTTCAATAGGTAAACTAAGTACAGACTCAAATTCCAGCTTTGTCCTTTTTTCTGCAACACGATAATGCCTGCAACATATTGGAAATGAAACTGGGTCAGATTAAACTAGTCTTTAGACCTCGGTTGGATGCCCCCATTGTTTACCCTGCAGAGCACCCACAGCATGGCATAAATGCAGAGTAAACATGTACATACGTAGGAACTTTATTAAAGATAGGTGGTATCTTTATAAAGCCTTATAAAAACAATGATGCCAATCTTTAGCTAGTAGATTGGCAGCTGAGATGCCTAGGCATTAAATGCTTGTGAAGGCTCTTATAGAATAGAAAAACTAGGCCCAAATTGTTTTTCTTAAGTCATAATTGTTAACTGCGGAGGATTCCTGCGAGATGCAAAGCATTGCGCGGCGCGTCTCAATAAATGTAGCAGGATTAATATCTAATTACCTAGCTCAATTAGTATGAAGATTACTTCGGTTAAGGGGAAGTACAAATAGTTCAGAAAATCCTAGAGTTTATTTTAGTTCAATACAATAAAAAATGTAGATTAGATTCAATGATAAACCACTGTTATTTCTCCAAAATCGGTCAATTTAGTGGTATATGAAGAACGGGAGTGGAAGGATAGCTAATAGGTAGGTACATCGATTCGTTGCCCTCCACCAAGCTACTCAGTGAACTTAGTTATAAGTCCACTGCGTTGTGAATATACTTTCCCTACATAGGATGTAATATTGTCCACCACCATGCTTGAAGATGGTTTCAAATTGGCCATTAAACTTCCACTGCTGAGTTGGAACTCCTAAGGAGAAGCAAAGCAGGGTAGACTTATTTGTAGGTTTATCAGACGACGAACATGATGAACTAAGTTGTATCACGAATCCTTATAAAATCTAGTGTCGAAATACTTGCAGGTATGCTTCGCGACAGGCCGTGACGTCACCCGCACCATGGGCACCCACCGGGCCGCCATACAAATAGCCCACGTGGTGGGCGCAGTGGGCGGCCCCCTGCTATACCGCTACCTTGGATTCTTCGGTGTGTTTCCACTTGTTTTATTTCTACAGGTATATAACTCCATCTATACGTTTACACACATAATTCCTTGTTCTGTGTACCCCTGCTTTGATAAAAGGGCTATAGCGGCTACAACCAAAACATGGGGTAAAAATAACGATGCAACGTTTTCACCAGACCCCTTTTTGAGAAATCTTAATAACACAAGTCAAACCAGGCGAATTTATCTTATTATTATCACACAGCGATAGTTTGGCGATTTTAGGTTATACAAGGTTAGTCGGAAAGGGGGTACTAATCCGAAAGGGTGGTAAAGTACTCATAATAATGAACAACTTTTGTTCTACAACTTTCCCCAAAAGTCAATAGTTAGGGAGAAATAGCTGTTCAAAGATCTCAAAAAAAAAAATGCTTAAAATCTATCTATCCCCAGTTATGATCAGCTGTGTTTACATTTTAGGTCATATTTAGGGTCATGAATCAGAAGCACCATTTTCTGAATTTGTAACTAATGCAGGGATAAAGATTTTTTGAAAAAACTAAAATAAAAATCATTTTGCATGAAAATAAAAATTTCCGAATTTTTAAATTTTAACACTTGCTTTAAGACAGCTATCAGTGATAATTTAAGTGGCCTGCGGATTAGTACCCCCTTTCTGACTAACCTTGTATACATAGGGAAAACGGAGCAGAACCCTTTTAAAAATTTATTATACTTTGGTGAATCCGAATCAAACCCCTAAACCCACAGCGTTTCTGCCAAATAGACCAATGAAACGCCAACCCAAACAGAAAAGTAGAGCGAAAAAAAAAACTGAAAAGGAAAGCTATCTTACATCTAGCTGTGCATGCAGGAATTTGCGGCCGACACTGCAAGCCAAACTACCGGGTCGATATCACGAACGAAAACATTTTCTTTGCATTTAGATCTGGCAACCTGTTTAAATACTTTATTCTTTTTAGTACCCAACCAGGCTTCACCCATAAAATTGAAAATTCGGAAGCTAATACAAACTAAGATAGCTGAGAAAACATCTACTAAATCTAAATCTAATCTAAACCAAAATCTAAGATTCGACCACTAAAATATTTCTCGTTGTTGTAATACTGATTGCTTAATCACTGCCAACTGGCTGAAAACCGCATATCACATTCATTCAAATTGACTGCTAAATTCTAGTTTGTTATTTATTGAATATATGTATACCATGAATGTATTCCCCAACAATGAAAGAAGAGGTGTATTTATAATTGTGCCAACTGAGTACATTTTACCAAAGCCAGTATGTTTCGTTTTCATTTTTAACTCTCCAACTTGATGCGCTACTTGCAATCGAACCTAATACTAAGTTTCCCTCCGTAATTTCCTAAAAATGAGCCTTTCAATCAACTCACCGTATCGCACATCGCAGTCTACTGCTGGGCATAGGTCTCTCCCAAGTTGCAAAATACCCAATCCTCCACAATCTGCGGTATAGTCCACCCCTAACTAAATAACTGTAATCTAAATAAATGTACTATAACGTTCCAGCTATCATCCCTGATATACGTCATATATGCTGTCAAAGACGTCAGTGTGAACCGGGAGAACAAAGTGTCTGTGTGTAACTGGAAGCTGCCGTTCAACGCAGTGCACTGTTTGATAAAACCCAGGGAAGGTCACAAGAGGATGATCATATTCCTTATGTTGGTCGTCACGTTAGGAGACAGGATGTTGTTGTCTGGTGCGTATAATAACTTTATTAATAGCAAGTGATAGATTTGTAAGGAAACTAGTTGAGCTAGTATAGATCAATACACAGGGTTAATTGAAAAACACATTCATATGCATACATGAAACAGATCATCCAAGCCTATACAGGGTTAATTGAAAAACACCAACAACCTCTTAACGGGTCATTGTACTCATCATTATGAACAACTTTTACTATGGGACAAAATCTGAAATCGTGAAAAAAAAATCAGCTGTTCCCTACATTTTAACGAGCTAAGCGAACATACCTTTATCAGTCCTTACCGGTAGTCAAAAGCCCGAAATCTGACAACCGGTCTAACTTTAGGATATCGGCATTGCCCAGTACCTAACTGAGTTGCGGAGGTCTGATGGCAGTCGCTCCGTGTAAAATATAGGTATTCAGCCGCATCTGGTTAGACTGGAAGCTTACCCGAACATAGTTGGGAAAAGGCTAGGCAGATAATATTGAACCTTAGTATCGGTTTATTTGCAAGGTACAATATTCTTCAATAAATAATTTTACTTACCGCATTTTAAACTCTACAAGCTTAGTTGGAAAGGGAGTACCCCTACTAATCCGCGGGCCACTTGAATTATCACTGATGATTGTTTTAAAGAAAGTGTTAAAAATAAAAAAATCGTTTCAAGTTAAAAATAAAGATGTTAATTTTGTTTTTTTTTTAAACTCTTCATCCCCGCTTTAGTTACGAATTCAGAAAATAGAGCTTCTAATCCATGATCCCAAAATGTAAGCACAGCTGATCATAGCTGAGGACAGATACATTTTAGCTTATTTTTATGAAATCTTTGAACAGCAATTTCTCCTAAACTATTGACTTTTGGGAAAATTGTAGAACAAAAGTTATTCATTATTATACTGTACCCTTCCAGATTAGTACCCCCTTCCGACTAACCTTGTATATGGCAGTGCTCATCATGAGCTTCCTCGTGGACCACTTAAGCTGACTGCAAATGGATTTGATCGCCATTTGTTTTAGCTACAAGCCATACACCAAATGGTAACGAAAGTTACAAAAAAAAAGTAAAAATGGACTTAAAAAAAAAAATTGAAGTAAAATAATTATCATAAAATTATTAGTTTCATAAGTCGGTGCATTCAATTTGTTTCAGCGTAGAATTGCACCGACTTTTGAAATTGATAATTTTATTATAATATAATAATTATTTTACTCCGTTAAATTTTTTTTATGAAGTCAGTTTTTACTTTTTTTTAAGTTTTTTTATTTAATACTTTTTAGTGCCACAAATTACAATTACAATAATGTACAAATTCTCGGACCAAAACTACAACTAGAACGTCGTCGATATACGATTTGTGTATATTTATTTAGTTTTTATTGATTTTTTCAAAAAGCGCTGAATCAATTTCGATAAAATTGATATGGGACCAAACGGAAAGTATTCTCAAACAAAACAAGATTTTTCGAACCGGTTCATAAATGATGGAGTTCTGAGGTAACAAACATAAAAAAACAACCGAATTGAGAACCTCCTCCTTTTTGAAGTCGGTTAAAAATAGCGATCAACTGTGTCTCAAGCAACATAGTAGCCCATGTACGTTCAACCTATACAGAGCAGGATTTTCTCTTCACCGGGTAGGACACGGCAATAAAGAATAAGTACCTCGTACGTACTTATTCCCTCGATGCATAAGGTGTGGTAAAGTCGGTCAAGTCCATCTGCACTCCATGTACTTACTTCAAGAAACTGTTGCTAGATGGCATTTCAGTACGGACCGAATTCATTTTTAGCCTATAAGTACTATGCTTTAGTTCAAAGTCTTAAATGATAATACTAGATGGCGCTTACAGACTTACTATAAGCCATAGTTATTAGATTTTTATTGGAACTAATTTCATAATAGGTATCTATAATAATGATAACATAATCATTTATCGTGGTCTATAATTTGAATGAAAGTTTACAAATGGTACCGACAACAAAAAAATGGTACCTACTTAAGGGTTTTATCGGTTCTTTTGAAAATCCTCTATTATTATTATTATCTACTTACTCCTTTTTGGTAGGACCTAACCTAAATTTCAAAGGCTAACTAATAGCAATTCACTGTTGCAGATATGCCTCCCCTAAGGTGGTCCACGTCTAAAAAGAGAAAACATCCAATTGAATTTCTCGGTTCAGGCAAGAGACAAAAAAAGAAAAAGAATGCAGTGTTAATTAATTTAAAAAAAAGATGTCTCGTGTAAATCAAATTTACTATTTTTAATATGCCCTGCATAACCACGTGGGCACATGGGCGCATCTCTTCCTTGTCTGCCGATAAGAAGAGACAATTCAGGGTTATACCTGATCGATAGAAAGCAGAACCATGTAATAACATCCTTTAAAAGCGAACATTATATTTATGCTTCCATAGATCGATGCCTCCCACGTAAGTTGTTGTAAGCCACAAATTGTATTTTTGTGTTTTTCACGTAAAAGTGTCTAATTTTATGTTTCAAATATAAAAATACCGAAAAACTGTGTATATTTTTGCTATTTTTATGTTTGGAACAGATGATAATACTTACATAAAATTAGACACTTTTACGTGAAAAACACAAAAATGCAATTTGTGGCTTACAAAAACTTACGTGGAAGGTATCGAAATAGGTATTTTCATTAGCGAAGGCACGTATAAGTATTTTCTTGGCACTACGACTGAAAAGGTATTATAAATAATTATTTATTGATTGTTACAGCGGAGGTATTGTTAGCCTACATGTACTTCAGATACAAGTTCCACTGGAATGACATCATGTTTGGTTCCTACCTCGCCTACAGAAACGTTGTCAGTTTTGTTGGTAAGTATACATTTAAATCTGTAAGTATACATTTTAAGCTGAATATTATAGTAATAGTATATTATGGTATTTACTTATTGCACCAATTTATTTGTATGAATAAAACGATTATAATGATTGTCGACCTTATATTAATAGTTACAAACATAACTTGGGACTTTGCTAGGGTCTATATTATGGATTCTAGCGCAGTCCCAATTTTTAACCCTCACGATGACATGTTCATGTTTAGTGAGGCAACAGAATATATGGAGTAGCCGACTACAATTAGTAACTAGACCTCGTGATTAGTAATCGATCAAGTTCGAAAACAGAATGTCGATAAGAACTCTAATAAAATGAGATAGCTGTACATTACAGAGTGCGGCTAAAGATGCTATTCCACCGGCGACTGCAACCGCAGACCGCAAGTCGCCATCGGAATAGCGCCTTTAAGGTGTGCACTTTAAAGGTGCTATTCTAACAGCGACTGAGCAACTGCAACCGCAGACCGCAGCCGCAGATCGCACCAAAAGCGATACTACTGTTGCAGTTTACGGTCTGCAGCCCGTCTCGGACTGGTACCTTTATAGAAAAACAGCTATCTATCGAAAAGTTGGCAAAGCTTTACAAAATTACACTTTATACTGTTTTTTTTTTATTATTTGAGTTGGTCGCGTTTGACCTTAGTCGCACCTGATGGTAAGCGCAGACAGTGTCTAAGAAACGAATCGAATTCAAGTAACAGAGATATAGAGGGATTCACCTTTACACATCTGGCTCTCACATACACATGACGGAACACAGTAAACTGCTTGGCTTTGACTTGGCGCAACAGTCTATTCGCGGAAACGTCCAGTCGCGCAAGTGTCTAGTCGCGCAAAAGTCCATTCGCGCATATGTCTAGTCGCGCAAAGGAAGTCGCGCAAGTGTCTTTCGCGGAAATGTCTTTCGCACATGTGTCCTGATACCCTTTGACTTTAATAGGTATGTGGTAGTAATGAACGTACTTTAGTGCTCGGTTCCTATGGCCGAAGACGATTCGTTTTGCTTACCAATGGTAGCATTTATTATTGCCAAGCTAGGTATACAGCGTGTCCCAAAAAGTTGTGACAAGTTCAGAGGTAAAGCACCTTTAAAGGTACCCGAATCACCACCACCTCATTCTCTATTCATCTAATTTAGAAAAAATAACTATTCACGTCACTATGATCAAAAATGTCATTAAAGACAGAGTTTGTTTAAAACATGAAAATAAATCTTAACTCGAAAACTACAAAATATCGCGGAACATACATGGGGGTGATTTGGGTACCTCTAAGGGTGCTCTACCTCTGGACTTCCGCTTGACACTATTTTTTCGGACACCTTGTATACATAGACTTGTAAGTTAATTTTCCTGTCTTCTAACGTATGGGAAGTTTTACTATGCAAAGCTATGGAAAGTTTTCTTCATTATTGTTAAAGATAGAACAACCTTAATTTTAACCAATAACGCCTGGTAGGTACCTCATATGAAACGGCCGGATATAAGTTTTTGATCATAATGGGCCGTTACGTGTATCTTCATGCAGAATTTTCATGTAAAAATATTTACTACTTATATAATTTCAGGTACGTTACTAATCCTCTCAGTGCTAAAGCGTCGGCTACGGTTGGCCGATGAGACAGTGGGTATGCTGAGCTGTATCTCCTACGTCCTTGCCACCTCAGGGCTTATTACTTCTACTATGACTTGGTGCGTGTTCATGGGTAAGTTTATGTATCAAGTTTATTAGCTATCAGCTTGTATATTTTAAAATTGTATAGTGGCTGTTCGTAAAACAAAAACGTTGACATTTTTTTATTCTCCCCTACAAACATTAAACCCTCTTTAGCCCCTTTTTAGGGGTGGTTTTAAAATCCAAAAAGTCTGCCTTCCATTATTTACTTTGAAGAGGGTTTGTTCCAAATTTCAAGTTATAACTCCAAGGAATAAGGATTTTCATACATACAGGGTGTAAAAAGACCCATCACATAGCCGAAATCTACGCACTCTGTACATCAAACTAAACTACATGGACCAAAAATAATTGCTGGGAAACGACTTTTATTTTTAGGCATAAAAAAACGCTGTTTTTTGTAGCGTGCAATGTAATGCACTGTAATGCACGTAACCGATTGTACTTGTGTGTGTTGTGTAGCGGCTACACAGCTGAGCCAAGGTGGTTATGTGCGTTTGATATTCATTGCGTTTTTGTAACTTCAAATGCGTAATTTGTTAGGAAAAATTGAAAATTTTGATAATGTTTGTTTGGAAGAAAGTTTAGTAATATCACCTAGAATTCGTTTTTGGAAAAATCTAAAAAAAAATGTATACTTTGACCTTCTATATCTCCAGAACCAATGATTTCCCAGGTATGGTCTGGAAGAAAAAAATGATCCCGATGATGGGTAAAATACGTGGTTTTCGTTATCGTTAAGGGTCTTTTTACACCCGATATGTTAACAACCCATTTCACCCCTTTAGGGTTCCCGACACTTATCGATGCGGGATCGGCTCGGCGCGGCCTTCCGAGCCGAGGGGAACGACGTCGGGCACACCCTTTAAGACCCGTAGACATAAACCTTTTCCGACCGGACCTAAGCCGATTCCGCGTTGATAAGTGTGGGGAGACCCTCAAGGTGGAATTATCAAAAACCCTTTTTAGTGGATGCCTACGTTATTAGAGGTACCTTGTGTCAAAATTACAAGTTCCTAAACCCAGCGGCTGCGCTTTGATAGATCAGTCAGATAGTCAGTTTCTCTTTTTATACACTGTGTCCCAGAAAGTAGTATCAAGCCGAATACCAGAGGTAGAGCACCCTTAGAGGTACTCAAATCACCCCTGTGTATGTTCCGCGATTTTTTGTAGTTTTCGAGTTGTGCTTTCTTTTAATGTTTTAACCAAACTCTGACTTTAACGACATTTTTGACCATAGTGAGTGAATAGTTATTTTTTCTAAATTAGGTGAATAAAACATGTGTCTCAACTATTCACTTACTATGATCTGTGATCAAAAATGTCATTAAAGAATTTGGTTAAAACATGAAAAGAAATCATAACCCGAAAACTACAAAAAATTGCATACATGGGGATGATTCGGGTACTTCTAAGGATGCTCTACCTCTGGACTTCCTCTTAACACTACTTTTTGGGACAACCTGTATACAAGGTTAGTCGGAAAGGGGGTACTAATCCGAAGCCCACTTATAGTATCGCTGATGACTGTTTGAAAGCAAGTGTTAAAATTTCAAAATTCGATATATTTTTTTTCCAAATAAAATGATTTTTATTTTCGTTTTTTCAAAAATTCTTCATCCCTGCTTTAGTTACAAATTCAGAAAATGGTGCTTGTAATTAATGACCCCAAAATATGACCTAAAATGTAAACACAGCTGATCATAACTGTGGATAGATAGATTTTAGAGCTTTTTTTTTTGAGATCTTTGATCACCTATTTCTCTTAAACTATTGACTTTTGGAAAAAGTTGTAGAACAAAAGTTATTCATTATCATGGGTACTTTAACCCCCTTTCGGATTAGTACCCCCTTTCTGACTAACCTTGTATACAGATAATAATCCAACTGTAATCGTGTGCAACTTGTATGTTGCACGACCTGCAGAAAGAGCAACAATTAGTATTCATCAAGTGTATTTTATTTTGAGGCCCTAGTCGAAGTTTAAGCCGATTAGTTATCAAGGGAGCAATAACGTCACTTTTGATCATTCATTATTACGTTGCATATTCGAAATCATAACTGCAAATGGATGCTTGTAAGTATTGCAGTATTTTAAGCAAAAGAGGCAATCATTTTAATTTCGTCTACTAGTTGTGCAGACAGCTATTTTGACCACGGGCCCCAAGAAAGAACCTTGTGGAACACCATGCTTAATTTTAAGTCGATTCTACTTTTTAACTGCAGAAAAGCCGACTTTCTAAGAATCCAGTAATATGAATGTGTGTACGGTAACGTTGGCATTGGGCTAATGTACTTAGTCTGTAGGCTAATTCATTTAACTAAATAAGTTCAGTTGTAGTGTAGTTGCAGTAAAGTTTTTTAGGTGCACGGTTCCAATTAGTCGTTTCCTATGGAAAAGAGCCAGCAAGAATCTCCATGGTTACTCTTTTAAAATCCATATCTTTAACAATTTGAGTGGTTACAGTTATGACTTAGAATAGTTATGAGAGAGCAAAGTAGACTTAAGAGCAGGAACCACACAAAAAAAAACAAAATGAAAAATATGGTTACAAATTAACTAGGTATCCAAGCATCTAGCAAGTTTACAAAGCTCTCACATTTACAAAAGGTAAAAGGACGCTAAACTATATAAAACAACTGACATGGTTAATTGTCATCAAAACACATTACAAAGAAAATCACTGTATAATAAGATAAAGATATATTCTCCTATATTCCTCTATATCCTATATTCTCTTAATACTTAGGCGATCGCTGTCAGATACGCTCGTGTGAACTCAACTGCAGCGTCACTGCAACTTGAATTAGCCTACTGGTCAGCAGTTCTACGCGTTTTGATAGATTTACATATCTAGGAAGACTGATAAGAAGTATATTGTTATTGTGTTTTCCTTATTTACCAAAACCTAACACAATACTATACTGGGTGGACCTATGTAATGACTCACTACAATTCATTTGATGACTCACAGTTAGCTGTCACTAATCCCTCTACAATATTCTGAAAAATAAGGGGGTTATCTATCTACATAGATAAAAAATGTAATAAATCATTGTTTGTTTTGTTTCTCAGTTTTGATTTTATCACATTTTAGTTTTATCACAACTAGGCAAAAGTGGAAGTTGATAAACATACCTACTATCTAGGTATGACTGCGAATTGTAACATGAAATTGTTAAGCGAAAAATATACGCTCAATATTTGTAGATATGCTAGAGGTCGCCAGCGGCTTCGCCCGCATGGATGTTGTTTATCGCGTATTCTGCGTTTTTCTCTGCTATAATATGCATGTATTATCCATAAACCTTCCTTTTGAATCACTCTATCTATTAAAAAAAACCGCATCAAAATCCGTTGCGTAGTTTTAAAGATCTAAACATACATAGGGACAGACAGCGGGAAGCGACTTTGTTTTATACTATGTAGTTATGTAGTGATTTGGATCGCGATCCTGTATCGTGATATTTATTGAACTTCTAATCAATCATTAAACTGATCTAATAAATATCACGATCGACGGGGCCTGCTCTGAAAATCAAACCAAGAAGTTTCGGCTGACGGATAGCACGTTTTCCAACCACGAAAGTGTTTCAGATCCAACAACAGATTCGATTCTCACGATTTGACATTTTGTCATTCGTTCACCCTACTCCCAAACGTTAGTTGACATTTAGCAGTTCGATTTTTGACAATACTTTGATAGTATATTTATATTTCGTTTCAGTGATACCCCACAAAGTGTAGTACGTTTTTTTTTACTGCCTTTTCTTTTACCTAGGCCGCCATTTTGTCTTTATAAAAACTAAAGCCTATAACCATCGCACGGCTTAGACGAATCGATAGATACCTCATACATTAAAATCCATCCAGCCGTTGGGATGCTTTGAGGGTATATAGAATCCCACATACGTAGATACATAGATACGCGTGAAAAACATAACCCTGTCTTTGCTGTCGCGCATCGGGTAAAAAATATTGACCGTATAGCATTCGCCTTAGGCGTGAATTACACAGAAGCGGCGTAAGGTGCAGACGCGGCGTAGGCGCGTCGCTTTCATAATTTTTTTGCGAAAAAGATATGAAGCGGCACGACAAAATGTATGAAAGCGACGCGCCTGCGCCGTGCGTGCGCCTTACGCCGTTTCTATGTAATTCACGCTATAGGGTTCCTACCCTACCCTACGATGTCCTTCTTCCGTACCTATAAACTATACATATAAAAGGAGAAGCTGACTGACTGACTGACTGATCTATCAACGCACAGCCTGAACCGCTGGGGTTAGAAAGTTGAAATTTTGACAGTAGGTTCCTTTTGTAACGTAGGCATCCACTAAGAAAGGATTTTTCGAAATTCAACCCCTAAGGGAGTTAAATAGGGGATGAAAGTTTGTATGGAAAATCGTCACTTAACGGGTTCAAAATTTCACGCAAGCGAAGCTGCGGGCGAAAGCTAGTACAGAATAAAAGCGTAAATGTATTTAAGGGCATAATGTAAGTGGCATTAAGAAAATAAAACGCCAGCTTGGCTGGGACCCGTGGAATGTGTTTATGGAATTTTGTATCAAAAAGAAGAACAGTAGCATTATTTTTCTGTGCAATAATGCACAAAATAAACTACTATTAGATTATTAATTCCAGTCAGTAAAATGACATTTCCAGTGTTGCAGGTTTTTAGTCCCAAATAAATAGTGATGTGGTAGAATCAAGTTTTTACAATTAAAAGTTAGTCGAGATTACATTTTTTTTATTCAATATCAAATTGCCTTTATATAAACAAAAATATGTAATTTACGGTAATTAAACAGAAGACATACACGGTAGGTAATTAAATATTGTGTAAGGAATATAAAGAAAAATAGTAAGGAGTGTTTTGAGGAATGGCTTAAAAGCATTTTGCCAAATTTAAAGCCAAATGCGGTGCTGGTATTAGATAACGCACCGTACCATTCAAGAAAAGTCGAGCGTATCCGCACTTCAAGCTGATATTATTCAGTGGTTGGATGAAAAACAAATTCAATATCAACCTACAATGATAAAGGCTCAATTAATAGAAATAGTAAAATTACAAAAATCTAATTACGAACGCTATGCTGTGGAAGAGTTGGCCGCTGAATACGGGCGGTGTCACAATCACTGTGAGCTCAACCCAATAGAGTTAGTTTGGGCTCAAGCAAAGGGGTACGTCGCCAGGAACAATAAAACTTTTAAAATAAAAGACGTAAAAAAATTATTTGAAGGCCTGAAGGAAGTGACGTTTGAAAATTGGAGACAGTGCATCAACCATGCCATAAAAGTCGAAGACAAAATGTGTCAACTCGACCACATCATAGATGAATATGTGGATTCATTCATTATAAATGTAACTGATTCCGATTCTGAATATACCGATTCAGAATCGGAGTCGGAATCAATAGCAACCGTAATGAATAAAAACGTATAAAATTACTTGCATTTTCCTGACTTTCTAGTGTTAATTCCTCTGAATCTCTTTATACATTTTTTCCCAGCTTTTGTAATAATGTTGTAGTGAGAAATTTTAATATGCTGGTGAGGTCCATATTTCTAAAATCGTATTATTTAATACAGTATGTATTAAATATTGTGAAATAATAAATCAAGCCACAAATTTATTTATTGGCCACGTGACCAAACTTCTCATTTTATAACTAAGCTACGGGAAAATGAGATAACCTCTAATAAACTAATTCGACTTTTTTACAACGCCAACTAAATTTTGGGGCACCCCGACACGGATAGGTTAGGTTCGAAGGGGATGACGGGGGGTAGAGTGAGCGAGCAAAGCGAGCGAACGAAGCCCCCGTCATCCCCTTCGTGTTAGGTTACTTTAAACCCTGCAGACAGAAATAGGAGCCGCGCGCAGCGGGGCTCCGTCGACTCTTTTTGTTTTTCATTTGTTTTTATTGTGAAAATGAAAGTGGGTGACGAACAGTGGCTTATATAGAAGATAACTAGTGGCTAAGATAGTATCATTCAGACGCTCGTTAATTGTGGCTGACTTAGTAATTTAGAAGCCAATGTAGATTTTTAGAGGCGAATAATGCTATTAAAAAGAAGTCTGTTTAATTAGCACCCTTAAATATTTACACTAAAAAAACGCAGATACCTAATAAAATAAAGCATGACTAAATGTCTAAGTCTATTGATTGCCGAACATCACTATTGTAGCGGGTCACCCTTTTTTGTATCAGTGACAGTTGCACTTGTCATTTTACTGACTGGAATTAATAATCGTACTTTAATCTAATTTACTTCATCAGCAATTCTCCTTCCTCTAATCAGCAGCCGACGAACACGAGCTCAACACAACAAAAAAAACTAAAATCATCGTTGTGTGCATATTTTATATTATCAATTTTCATTTTTACCATGTCTATCCAAACGGTTTCGGACATTAGATCGAACTGATTTAGTATTAATTAGTATTATCTAACCAATAGTAACTAGGCTTATCATAAGAATGATTAATCAATGAATGGAAAATATTACATGAGGTAATTGACAGAATTAGGAATATCTAACTTCGCTGGACTTATGATAACGTTGCTGACTTTGACGTCATATCATTAGTTGGATACAGTTCTTGGTTATTAAGATTATAGTGTACAAATTATAAGCAGGCCCATTTTCAGAAGTAGACGCGATCTTACAAATTTGAGGATCAGTTTAATACTTATGGGAAATCATAAGACTTTCTGGAGGTAAAATGTTATAAAAAGGACGAATGAATGGAGTCACCTGTCTCAGACAGTTGGGAAAAAAATAACACGGTAGCCAAGACAGGGCACAATTCTCCTAAAAGAAATCTTGATAAATCGCAATCGAACCAAGGCCAAACCGTTCATTCAGTTTTCAATTTCAAAAGTTGTCAAATTGATTGACACAAAAAACAAAATCAATCATTTTGATAGTTTTCGTAAAGAAAAACTGACTGACAGAGGTTACCCACTGCATCCGATCCGGATCCGAGATAATACGGATATACAAGCTTAGTTTTAGTATATACTAAACCTTAAACTAGTTGGTTCAGAATCACCAGGAGAATCGATTGACATATTTTTACACCACTTTTTTTTTTCATTTTCAATTTTGTTTCAGTAGTTTTCTACCCATAACAGTTGACGGGAATTGAGGCTTGAGACGGTCCTCTCGGTCAGTTTCCGTGTATTAGACAACCCCTGCATAGCACATCTCAAGCTTTCCACACTTTTTTAGGGAACTTAACGCGACATTAACTAAGGTGTAACTTGGAGATTTACTAAAAAAACATATTCAGGCAGTTCTGATGAAAATCTTTTTGGGGTGTTTCGGTTTTCGTATAAAGTAAAAATAAGGTTGTATAAAACTCGGACCGAATTCGGATATTACTTTTCGCACTGCATTCGATACGAATTCGTGAAAATACGGATCTAGAGTTTAAAAAACTCGGACCGAATTCAGATATCGCTTACGCACTAATCCGATCTCTGATCCAAATACAAGCAATTCAGTGGCCATCTTTGACATATGTCCGATTTGAATCCGAGGTAATGCGAAAGCGTTCATACAAATAGCACTACGGCTACTTCGATTCGTCAATATTTCTTCCGAATTGGAGACTCACGGATGAGGGAGAGATCGGATGACGGAAGTCGGATCTAGTGCGTAAACTACCATACAAATAGTTCTATGACTACTTCGGAACGTATTTTCACGGATTCGGATCAGATGCAGTGCGTATATAACCGCTCTGACGGTTGTGGTCCGTTTGCATTTGTCAAAAAATTTGTTAGTTGAATTGGCCCCAGATGTTTCGCCAGCCACCACCAACAAGTACGATAATGAACAGACGAACCCGTCTCTGGTCGATATGTGGGCCGGAGGCAGCATTCCACCTATTCATCTAATTTGATTATACTCATGAAGCTACTTCTTGGAGATTTTCACAATTTTGAATCATTTTGAACACTTAAAATTTCACAATACTTTACGTGTTGGTATGATATTAAAGATTAATCATTTCCAAAGAAGGATTATTTTTAATCCTGTTATATTCTGTTTTGTTATAAATAAACGTATGTTTTTGTTACAGTGCCCTTGGTCGGTATAATCTCACAAGGCTCACAGGTGGTACAAAGACCTATACTGAATAAACAGATACTACCTACTGAACAAGGTAACCTATATTCATTACATTGTTGTTTTGATTTTAATCTCTTGGCCACCAGTTCCGGTTGTCAGTTTCCTCTACTGATGATATATTTATGTTATTAATTCCAAAGCTACATTGGTTTTTATTTTGCCAAATTGTATAATTTTACTAACAAGCGTACACTCAAACATAGATAAAAATAAAACTATATTTTCTAAACCTATGATTTGGGTTTTGTGTACTTACAGCTGCATTTGTTGCCAAAATACCGTTGTTATCATAATCTACTAAAGTTACAGAAAATATGTATTGAAATTACTGTATCTGCAGTTTCGGCAATCTTCAATAATAATTGAAGTTATCGTACCTAATAATACAACGATCAATCTTTTTATCTTTAAGACAGACAACTGATTAGAATCTGTTTAAATTTGCAGGTAAAATCTACAGTGTGATGGGTTCGTTGGAATCAGCAATGCAAATGATGTCTTCACCCCTTTACTCCTTACTTTATACAAAGACTGTTTCGAATATGCCAGATGCTTGGTTACTTCCCGGAATTACTTTAGCTTTCATCCAGCTACTCTCATTTTTACTAGCAAGGAAACTAGGCCAGTCAACAGCACAAAAAAACAATGCAATGGATCTCTGTGAAGAAAAGAACGGTGAAAACAAAATACCCATGCAATCTAAAGACTCCGGCCAAAAAGCATAATTTATCAAATAGGTAGATGTTAGAAAATATAATAATACTTTGTGTACGAAAAGTTAACTTTATTTAAAGGAAATACATTTTTATAGAAAAAGGACTTGTTTGTTTTCTTTTTTACTACCTGCGTTGGAAATTAGTTACTAAAAATACTCATGACGTAGCGCATATACATACGTAAAAGACCAATCGCAATACTGATTAAAGTGTTCAAAATGAAAATAGGCGGAACATTCAATTTCCAATGTTCACTTATGAACGAGCTATTAGCACATAGCACATATTAGTTCATGAACACGCTTTGAAAGAGCGGCAACAGCTATTCTTATAGCTACCTGTTTATTTATATCCTGTGCTTCTACAGTATCGTTCAGCACATCTCTCACCAAAATAGACGTACTTGCCCATTTCTCTGAATATTGAAATCATTGGAATTCCGTGAGTTATATGTATCCTAATCTAGTCTTTAAACTTTATCACAGAGCAAAAACTAAATATTCCTCAAATGGGTAGAAAACGGTAGAGTAATAGCTCAAAGTTTAGTAAATGGATTCGTTTCATAATAGTTGATTGACACGATACAGAAGAAATAAGATAAGATCATCTTCTCGACTCGTGCCAATCGTAAAAGGCGACTGAGGTATTATGTTAAGCGCCATCACAAAATCCGTCTGCCAAACGTCAAGATTGCCACAATCATAATTTTATTAATGCAATCTAATATGATTCTCCGAACTTTTTAGTATGCCACGATCATGTAGAGACTTACGTCCAAGAAACAAAGATTACCAAGCAGTATCTGAAAAGAGACGACGTCACCAAGATAGGCCGAGGAAACAAAGATGTGTCTTTTGAAGTTAACTTTGAAATTAAAGATAGCTGAAGATTACCCACTTCAAAATCCAAACCATTACCATGCATTTTTTTTAAAATTTACAATAATGCCATCCGGTTGTCATCATCATCCTCTTTCTGCTCATATCCCAACTTATTTGGGACATTGTTTACATGTTTTTTCTTCCATACATCTCTATTAGCCGTCATTTCAGTAGTCACCCTCTTTCTATTCATATCATTTTTCTATCCACCCATCGTTTCTTTGGTCTTCCTCTACTCTTAGGCTGAGATCTATAGACCCAACTTGGACTTTGCTCAGACTTTACTTTAGACTTATGAGAAAGTCAGTATTTATAGAGCCATCTTTGAATTCATCTGAGTGCGTGCTTAGCAAAGTCTAAGTTCACAAAATCGACGACTTAGCAAATACTTAGGCTACAATTATCCTAACAAAAAATAAACTTAACTTTACCATCATTATATTTACACAACTTTTTAATTTTTTAGTATTATCAAGTGACCAGACTCAACTCAGTAATACCAGATTAGAAAAGATTTCCTTGATGTTGATAACTAATTCTGAATTAGTTAAGATAAAAACAATTAGGTATTATTACATCACATAAAAATGTTTTTCTAAGTTTCAAATGTATAAAAAGGAATTAAAAATTACTTTTTTTCGACAACTTTCCAACACTGAATGGACAGTTTTGTTTTGACACAAACAGCGGCCAGATTTCAAAACGATGCGATCCGTTTCAATGAATTTATTATTGAGTTCGTTTATAAAAACAAAAAACACTTATAAGCATGCCAATTTCTACTTATTCTTATAATAATAATACATAGAAGAAATATGAGCATAGTTCTAGATTATTTACATATTATTATTGGTAAACTTTTATGAAGAAAAATCAAGAATGTAATGCTTGAAACGAAACATTAAATTGTATTTTGACATCGACCGTCTTAGCGTATGCATAACCTAAGCTCAGCATAGTCTCAACGTGATACGTCTTTATATTCCAAATCTAAGATTATGCTAAGCATATACTTAGCAAAGTATTACGTAAGTAAAGTCTGAGCAAAGTCTAAGCTAAGTCCAAGTTGCATCTATAGATGTCAGCCTTATAACCATCCATGACAACCGGTTTCCACACAATTTCTCAGTCACCGGCGCCATTTTCAAACTTCCTCTTACATACTAATTTCTAATTCCGTTTGTATATATAAAAAACAAGAGTTTTGATATTATGTAGTTGTCAAAGCATCTAGCCTGTAAAATATCCAGGCGTGGCTTCTAGACATACATCTTTTAGGAGCACCATTACACTATTATACATCTTCCGCAGCTAGCTTCGATGCGGAATGGCTAGCAACTAATAGCATCCGGCCGGCTTGTTTGGAACATTTCACCAAAGACAATCGTGTGCAAAATCAATACATCTAATCAGAAACGTATGACTTGCAGTCACAAGATCCTTTCGCCTCGCCATTGCGCCATTTCACAACTATTTTAGATATTTTTAATCTTAATTCAATAACCTAATGAATCACTTTTATCGTCAACATGAGATCTTAAAAGACGACTGTATCGTTATGATAATCTTAATTCAGTTAGGTGTTCCATTGATTGCATAATCTTTATCAAAAATAGTTCTTTAATTAAAATTAAGATTCTTGTTTCAGAAGAGCGTATTGTGTTAACAATGTTCTTTCAATTTCAAGAAATTGATATCATCTTTTGTAAAGAGTTTACACATTTCCTACGATTAGATACTCCTTCCGCAACCGTTGTCTTTCACAACCAATGGATTTTTCGTGTGGATGGTCAGCAGTGTCATCGTATTAGGTAATAACAACAAATCCGTCTGCCAAACGTGGTGATTATGGTAATATCTCCTCTGACCGTTTATATTGTAGCGATTATTTGGAAGCCCATAACAGCAGTTGAAGTTTACAAGCTGATATTGTGATTATATATGAAGACACTCATTTAGCTTGAATACAGAAATTCTAATTATTAACTTGGTCGCGTTTGACCCTAGTCGCACCTGATGGTAAGGGCAGACAGGTTCTAAGATAGAGCACATCAATTCAAGTAGTTGCCTATACACACGACGGAACACAGTAACTGCTGCCAGTCGGACCGTAAAGATCCTACCACCAAGCAAAATACTTTGGCATCTCAAAATGTAGATACTTAAAATCAAGAGCAGCATTCTCTTGTGTGCTAGTAACCACAAACTGCGAAGATCAATCCGGATAACGGATTGATCTTCTTTCTTGATTGATATAATCACAAGATTATAGTCATATACTTAAGGTATATTACACACAACCATTAATTGTAGGGGCTCAATAAGAGCCTTAAGTTCAGCTTCAACATTTACGAACACGACATTAGCTGAAGCTAATGTGTTGCCGACCTAGGATAGGATAATTATCTCATGTTTTTAATGTTTTGCCCTTATCTTAGTAGCTATGGCTGTTGTTTATTAAGATTATTACGATAAGAAAAACGGAATCACCCCCTCCCCCCCTCCCAAGTTAAGCCTTAACGATTCTAAGTAGAGAAAAACAATCATGTTAAATCATCATGTTAAAAATAATAATTGGTGTATTATCTATAATAAATGTACCCCTTCAAGCATGAAGGTAGAAATTGTTAATGAAAAACTTTTGTTCAATTTTAGTAAAATGGCACGGATTTTTATCATGATAAGAATGTTTGTAGTAAGTTTTATGAAAAAACAGCGCAATTATTAATACAACATTAAAATAACTGACCATCGTGACAATTGTAGTATCACCTTCATAGTCATTCACCTACCGACTGGCCATTTTTATATTTTATACTTTTTTTGATAATGACAGATAGGAATTAAAATTAGACGGGACTCGAAAAGGAAGAACGAAAGGGTGCGGACGGTCTGCCGGACGGCGGAATTGCTAGGACTCCGCCGAGTGGACGATTACCGGGCCTCTGCCTCTTCTATGCTGCTTGCTGAACTACCAGCTCCCCGCCGAGTAGGCCATTGTTGGGCCTCCGGCATTGCTGCTTGCTGAACTGCCAGCTTCCCGCCGAGTGGGCCATTGCTGGGCCTCCGGCGCTGAGGCGCTGCTGCGCTACAGGCACTCCGTCTGGTTGACGGGCTACGTATTCACCACCCTTCACCTCATTTTTCGTGCTCGCTTTACCAACTGTAAACTTGATTGTGTGTTCCAATAGTTACAGTTCATTTACGTGTGACTCCCGGATTTACTGACTGTTTCTTTATTATCGTATTATAAAATTGTTGTGTGTTAAGTGTTTCCTTATTTGCCCGACTAGGGATAGATAGGTAGGATTCACTGATAACGTCACATTCCTTACAACTGGTGTGGCAGACGTGCTCTCAGGAGGTCCTAGGGCCGTCTGTTACATTACACAATACGAGTCCGTTAGTGACCAAGCATTTATTATAATTAGCGGATATTTATTGTAGCATATAAATATAACCGTCACTTCATAATTTACAACCCAAGCCACGGCTTTATGATTGCACCAATAAGCAATTGCACCAATAATCTAAAGCCCACGTTGTAATTACAACGTGGGCTTTAGATGAGGTATTATTAAACTTAATGACATTATCAAATTGTATGCTTCTTATTGTGTTTTCTATACTAATGATAGCTATTAAAGAGTTACTATGCCAACAGGACCAAAAGCATCATTACCAACTCAAGTCCCTAGTTCAGATAGTACCAGACTTTCTCTTACAATAGAAAGGATTGACACCTGACATGATTTTTCTGGAAAATAGATTTGAATGATAGCATTTTCACTACTTATCTGATTTTCAAAACAAGGTATTGTTTTTAAAAAAGCCGAGAAAATGGGCTGTCATCCGATATACATGAAACAAAGGAGCGATTGCCGTGATTTTAGGCGATAGCATAACTTTGACGGGTAATCCGATAAAAGAACGTATAAATGGATGTGGCCGCCCTATCTCGAGAACAGATTATAATATCAGTCGATACAACGACAAGTGAACAACTTTACTTACTTTGTGGAATTATAATAATATCATGTGAGTACAAACGCTGAAAAATCAAAACTATATCGTCAATTCAGTTATTCCCTGAAGGTGTTTCTTTTTTCGTTTTGTTTCTTCCGGAGTGTATAAACGTATCAGTTTTTCTATGACGTTTCTAAAATCCATGTTCTCAAAGTGAAAGTCGAGTAAGCAAAAGAAGTATGATCATTAATTTGGTAACATTTTTTCCAGAATGCAGCGCCCAGGCCCAGGATACAACCAAGGCTACCCCGGCCCCGGTGGAATGAACAACGGTATGCCGATGCAACCAGGCGCGCCCGGTGGCCCTCAGAGGTTCAACAACCCTGGAGGTCCAGTCTACGCTCCCGGTTACGGTCAACCCATGGGAGGGCCACAGCACCCACAGCAGAACTTCCAGCCTAATGCCGGCTGCTTCATGCCCGCTGCCGCTATCCGGAAGATCAGTAACACCACACCACCACAACGATTTGACCCCTCCTTCAACTAAAGCTGAATCTCTGCCTGTTAATTATTACGTAATGCTATCTTAAGTTATTGTTAAATTATAAATAAGTAATAAAATAAACTGTTGTGTAACAACATTTCAGGCATTTTCTTTTGAAGTGAGCGTTTTACAGAGATGGTTGTCAATTTTCCATTCTCATGTGATAATAATCATGTTCGGCAGATGAAGATATTGAGGATGTGTATCAAGGATGACCGCGTTCTTTGATCAGTACATGGGCGACGACGCGTTTGGTTGCTGAGCGATTAGTTTCTACGCTAGGTCACAGGTTTGATTCCCGCACGGAACAAATAGTTGTATGGCCTACAGATAGCTGTTCCGGGTTTGAGCGTTTGTGCTTCAGAGATTTGTGTTAGTAGACCCACCCACGGTACAAGAGAAATCCTAGTGTGGGGCAAAGTTTTTATGAAAACAAAACATAAGTAAAACAATTGTGTGAAAACCAGTTATCATGGTATGGGCATATGATGCGGAGGAATGAGGTACATGTCGTGACGAAAGTTTTGAGTATGAATGTGGATGGTTATAAGATTAGGGGAAGACCATGGAAACGATGGATGGATAATGTACTTAAAAGATGATAAGACTAGAAAGAGGGTGACTACTGAGATGACGACTAAGAGAGATGTATGGAAGAGAAATACATGCTAAGCCGACCGCAAATAAGCTGGGATAAGGGTAGGAGGATGATGATGAAATATAACATAATTGGTAATTGGTGCTTCATAAACTAATAATAAATAATAATAAAAAGAGTTTATTTCTCACCACAAACTTATCCAATATTCTCATTCTGTCAGTTAAATATTTGCTGCATTTCATCGGATTATGTTCGTTCATGTCTGGCCAGTAAATACGTCCGGTTCGCTTGTCTTTGAGTTCGCTAGACGTGAGGTCGAACACGTGGTATCATTGATTAGTATTGTGACTGATAAAATGGACAGTGTGATGGTTTATTACTATAAGACTTAAATTCTTTAAAGAAATAATATACAATAATATCAATATTATAAAATGTTACTGCTGATGTAACGGAAGAGATAATAGCTACGATATTAGATAAAGCTAAAATAAAGATAAAAACAGACAACATTTTTCAATAACATTATAAGTATAAAAACTTCTCGGTCTTCGCTATGCCTCACCCACATTTGGGATTTTCTATTCTTGATGTTCAGTTTCCATTCGGTAGGTACTTAAATTGTCATAAATTACGCCACATAATTTTAGTTGACAATTAAATCGTCACACGAAACGACACGCGTCAGAATGATTTTAGCATTGCAATGAATTGTATGACGGAGATGCACGCGGCGTCGCCCACGGCTGTCGCATAATAGACGCACGTTTCTATAACATGCACGCGGTAGTCATCGCTCCGACTTGGGTCACCGTGGGAGAACCGACCGTTACCTATGTAAAATCATGATAGATAGATAAATCAACACTAACCGGCAAAAACTGTTCAAATGGCAATTTTGGAAGTACCTATACATTGTGCAATATTTATGCACAATCTGTTTGGCAGATTTATGAGAAGCATTTGAGTAGGGTTATCACGCTTTATATTAGATATTGTCCAGGAGTACGCTAATACGCAATACGAAAATACAGTAATCACCGAAAACGTTACAAGAAGTACAACGCCATCTACACTTACAAGTGGTACTTTAGGTTTTCCAGTAACGACTATCTTATTGACGGCGCGGCGTCATCTTTTTAAATAAATACGCAAACGATAATTATTATCAATCTATCGATGTTGATATCTTCTACAGCGATTACAGCCAGAACTATACTACTATTCACATGTTTCCACATATTATTCGCTTTGTTAAGATTTACCACCCTTTCAGGTTTGCTACATCTGATTGACCGCCAACTTAGTCCAGCTTAGCGAGACTGGCTTATCTCGAAGCTAGTGACGCCAGTATACAAAAGCGGTTCGGCTCCTTTTATTTGATCCGAAGTCATGGGACTTAGGCCAGGACTAAATGGTGGCGGGTTTGATCCGGTGCTCATTCATTTTGAACCGAACTTCCATGATTTCTGTTCATTTTGTCCGGGAATCAGACTCGAACCACCGTACCGAGTTCGTCTACATTTACAAAAACTGGGCTTGCAGTCTAGCATGAGGGGCCTTTAGAAGTTGAGTTCTTACAGATGGCGCATTTAAACACCATTATTCGAGCTTTATGCTCAGGCACAGTAACAATATCTAAGTTAAGTCGGTCTACTCAAAGAAGGAGTACCCAGTTTTTCCTCTTTAAAATTCAAATATACAAAGTTGTTTTAATCAGTCTAAATGACAGATATCTAGAGTTTTGCTTCCCAACTACAATGTCCTTATTTCAAAATCTGCCCCACATTTTTGTTTTTGTTATTTATTTAATTACTTATCAAAGTATCAGATTACTTATCAATAGTCGCCAATGCGTATTCTTATTGATTAATTTGATTACTGACAATGCAAAGTGAGAAGCGTACAGGATCTATTTCTCTTAATATAAAACTTATCAGCACATGGTGCTACTACCAGCAGGTGACAAGGCAGATGACAGGCAGCAGCGTCACCAGAGCTAGATAGCTAAAATCATTTCGGTGGTGACTACATTTCGATCGGTCAGCAAGACAGAAGCCGCTTCAAAATGACTGATCGATCGATACTTGCCAAGATAAAAATGTAATAGGTACTGACAAGATTTTCTAGGTGACCGTAATTTTGGATGATGATTGAATGATGAATTAGACGACGGTATAGAATTCGGCAGACCGTATCCTTTCGTTTATCCTGTGTCTTATCTTAACACAAATATTGTTTTAAATGTACTTATGAATTAATTTGGTCTCATTTGATAAAATAATTAACAATTGGTTTATCACGAGTTTAACAACAAATGAGATAAAATAAAACATATCTTAGGTGTTCGTGCCTAGACCGGCTTAAATAATGAATAAGAATATATTCTGATAAATTGGTAATCCTAAGATAATATTTCGGGATCTTTCCAGTACTATTTAATTGGATTTGCTTAATATTGATGTCGAATTAAAAGTTGATTTTAATGAAGTTCATAAAAAGGTTAAACAAAGTATTACAACACTTATAATTTAATAGTAATGGGTCTAACGGTTACTTAAAGGGGTTCACAGATTGGACACCTACAGGTTTATGTTAGGAACCGTGATCCTCAGCAAGGAATGGCGTAAGTGGTTTTTAATGTAGATAGATTTGTGGCGGAAGGCACAGTGATAGTCATTTGCGCAAATTTGGAACACCATAAATAATATCTGGTTCTTTTATGAGTAAAACAATCAATGCGTTATAACCGACCAGTCCCAAACACAGTGTGAGTGCGGTGCCGCTTCGCAGGATATGTCTCACCTTCTTTCCTGCCCGTTATGCACGACCACTTGCACTGCGCAGGATTTAAATGAGGCAAACGACTGGTCCGTCCAGGGCGTTACATTTTGTACGAAGAAAATTTAAGTTGATTTATTGATACAAAAAGAAGATGAGTAAAAACTCGTTATACACACAACATATTGAGGCGTAAATACCTATTAACCGATACTTCTGATAAAACAAAATAGGGTTTTCCATTCTCCTATACATAGAAAGAAGGATATTGATTATATTATTACTCATTACTCGAAATTGATGATAAGATTAATTTGTATCTTCTTACCTGTCATGAATCTTCATACCCACTCATGTCTTTCGTAATCAAAATCAACTATGAGTAATCCTAACTTAGTAATTAGGCTTTTTAAGAACTTAATAAAAATAGTACCAATTTTAAAAACCGTTCATTCGTAAAACCGGAGGGAACATTAGACTAGTTTTCTACAACCCCATTATATAATAAAAAATGTGTCATGAAGTCTACTGAAAAGCTTACAAACCGCAGGGCAGCTTGTGGCGAGCTGTTGGTGAGTGGCGACACTGTGTACCTTATTGTCTCAGAGAGTCGGTCAGGGCCTCGTCTCCAGTTTGCCTTTATTAGCTGGCTGGAGTGGAACCCTAAGAGTGCCCGCAGGACTCTCAACTCTGGCTTGCCTTTATCGGCAGGCCAGGGGGGCCGCCAGAGCTATATGCTCGGTCTAATGGCGTAATAGCGGGGAAACCCACTCCGGGTCTTTTAGACCCACGACGGTGAAACAGGGGCCTCACCTCTCTACACCTCTAACCACTCACACGTTGCTGCCCCCTTCGCCTATGTACTGGCGGCTTTTAAGGGGGCCCAGCTAGTGAGCTGGTGAGTCACCGTCTGCCAACATAATTCATTTTTAAAATTGAAAGGCACACGCCGTTTTATTCCTGCAATAGAAGTTAATCAGTCCACTTAACACCCCTTCACATAGACTAGATATTTTTTACCAAATTTTACTATAGTATTGCACCCACCTGAGACGGCCCATAACTGTACTCCAATAGTGCAGCTGTGGATAGTCCCCGGTTGGTGCCTCACCCCATTTTAGATTAAAGTTCTCAAAGGGGCCACTGCGCGTTGGACCTGTGTCACCTGTATACCTTGCAAAGGACCGGACATCTTCCGCACGGAAGATGAGCCAAGAATATAAAAAGGTACCAATTCATATTTTATACGATACGTACAACGTATCGACGTGAGAGATGACAGTATATTTCATCAATTAATGATCATAATCATTTCTCTTCGCGTCTAACAAGCCGGTGTGTTCCGTTATAAAGCCGGAGTGGCTGGGATTTCTGCAAAGTCAGCGGGTGAAACCGCTGACTGATAAGTGGTAATACAGGATAGAAATTTGGGATGGAGCTGCAAGGGTCAGTTACAATCCATATCTTTTAAGACATACAGTTAGCGAAAAAAAGGTAACTCTCACTAAAAATAATTTTATGGGTTAAATAAAAGTCTTTTCGTTGATCTGAGGTTATAGTACCAGAAATCGTAGAAAAATTAATCAACTCCGATAAAACCGAAATTTAAGAAATTATAATATTCTGTACCCCAAGTGTGAGTTTTTTACGTTAAGTACTACTGTAGTTGCGACATGCCAAAAATATATGAAAATTTAGGCAGCGCCTCTAGCGGCGAATAGCGTGACGCAACTAGGTAGGTACAGTAGTAACGTAAAAAACTCACACTTCGTACTGGTAATCATTTTGAACCCAGAAGCGATAAATGAGAAGCAAGAAGCAATAAAAAAGTTATAAACAAGTCTGAGAGGCAGAACAGTTCCTTTTGCCATGATATGGCGAAATTCTGATCATACGAAGCAAATGCCTACTCAACTTGTACCCAAACCTAAGAGAAACCAGGTTTTGACCGCACGATGTTATCAGTGCACTGAATCGATGGCCCTATTTGATTATAAATGTGGTCGAACTTCACCAACGTTTATCTTGAAACTCATTTCTTTGTTGTTTTCAAAACAAACTTTTGAGGTGAAAAAATATTTGTCAATGCTACAACAGTCAACATTTGCGTTCTATTTGGTTAGATTCAAAAAGATTATTAATTATAACTAAAGATTCCTGTAATTGGGCCAGGGGCCCAATTCTCCTAAAATAAATTGTTGCCAAACGCAATCGAACCACAACCGTCAGTCAGTTTTTGTTTTCGAAAACATTCAAAATGATTGATTTTGTTTTTTGTGTCAAACAATTCGACAGCTTTTGAATTGAGAACTGTCTGAATGAACGGTTCGGCCTTGGTTCGGTTGTTATTTATCAAGATTTATCTTAGGAGAATTAGGCCCCAGGTTTGGCATTTGGACAACCATGGCTTCGACAAAATTACACTCACGAATTATTACACGAAACACTTTTGGTCAAACAAAAAACAAGTAGTGTTACTGAGAAGTTATACAAGGTGTCGCAAAGGTGGTACTAATCCGCAGACCACTTAAAGTATCACTGACAACCTGCGCCTGTGCTTCGGATCTTTACCCGTTTAATCGAGCGGGAATCCAACAATAATATATTATCTATCAATCAGGTAACGATATTTGTGATGTTCACTGTAATTATCGTGTGATATACAAGGTTAGTCGAAAAGGGGGTACTAATCCGAAAGGGTGCAAAGTACCCATAATAATGAATAACTTTTGTTCTACCACTTTCCACTAAAGTTTAAGAGAAATAGCTGTTAAAAAATTACAAAGAAAATACGTTAAAATCTATCTATCCTCAGATATCTGAGGATAGCTGTGTGTACATTTTAGGTCATATTTGGGGTTACGAATTAGAAGCTCCAATTTCTGAATTCGTAACAAAGTAGGGACAAAGAATTTTTGAAAAAACTAAAATAATATTTTTTTTTTACATGGAAATAAAAATGATAAAAAAAATTATAACACTGCTTTAAAACAGTCATCAGTGATAATTTAAGTGGCCTGCGGATTAGTATACGCTTTCCGACTAACCTTGTATAACTTCTATGTTTTCGTAAAACAGCAAACCATTTTTTTTAATTATAAAGTTTGGTAAATGATCGAACTCCTATTGATGTCGTTAATAATGTTATAAGACATTTTGAGACAATTTGAATTATAATCTTAAAATGTTCAACAAATTGTTCCTTATGCAAAACTTCATTAATTTGTTATTATTAGTTATTTTAATCGGGACAGCGGACAATTTTACATAATTATTTAATATAATATTCTTCTTCAGAGATATCTGTCACTGAATTGCTTTAAAAAATGCTAGGTACGTACTTATTAGCTTTGCAGTAATATAGGTACTACTAAAAATTGTCGGATCAGCTTTGCAGCCGTTACTTCTTCGAACTGGTTACCGGTCAACTAATGGTAATAACTGACGAGTCTAATGACTAATAATTACTAATTAATTAGCAGTAGTAATAAACATCCTAACAATGCGATAGTGATTCATAAAATATACTGTGTTGATTTTGATTTATGTTCAATTACACAATATTATCTAATTACGTACTGTAAAGATACAATATTTAATGATTTACTACACATACGTGATATACACGTACAATCAAGCTTTTATGACTAGTACAAAGGTAAATTATGTACCTACCCAAATAAGTCATTGATTCTGTTATCTTAGATACAGCGAATTTACGTCGTTACCAAACTTAGGTGTAGGGTTTCTAGGTATTACAATAAGGAGCTAAGATATTGACAATTAAGGAAAAATGAAACAGCTTTTCCTATGTATTGAAATGAAATCATCTGTAAAAATACTTAGCAATCGCGAGATATTGTAAGGCGGCTGGTTCCCGTAACTCGAAGGCTGGCTTATTTACTTTGGTCAAAGAATTAGCTTTGCCATACAACGTGCCAATGCTGCCAATCTTCTGGGCACGTTACCAGTCGACAGCGATGCGGAGGAATATTTAGATGCCCTATATTAGTTTATATTTTTATTAGGATATATTCTTCTTTATCTGTATATACTTTTATTTGTAATTATGTTAATACTGTTTGTGTAAATAAAGCTCATAATATTGCAATCGCGCAAATGTGTGAGAACATACAAAGATTTCAAAGGTGTAGGTACCAGTTTGAAAAATAAGCTTTTTTACACAGCTTAAACTAAGGTCCATTACAGACTATTTCTATAAAATGCCTAGGCAATGTATATAATGCCTGGGGCCTCCAGGCAATGTCTGAAATATTATGAATATTATTGTCCATTACATACTTTGCCGAGGTAATGTATACATTTCCTAGGGATTGTATAGAATACCTGCTGGTCCACCGGCAATGTGTGAAGTAAATAGATTTGGTCATTCATTTGGGGCACCCCGACACGGATAGGTTAGGTTCGAAGGGGATGACGGGGGCTAGATTGAGCGAGCGAAGCGAGCCATCGAAGCCTCCGTCATCCCCTTCGTGTTAGGTTACTTTAAACCCTGCAGACAGAAATAGGAGCCCCGCCCAGCGGGGCTCCGTCGACTCTCCTTTGGAAACCCAAACAACCTTCCAAACATCCCCTTATGTTTTTCATTTGTTTTTATTGTGCCTCGCGTGGACTTTACTGCCTGCTCGCACGTCTTCCCCTTCGCCGCTCTCGTCTTTTTCACACATTACCGGCTGCACATTCGGTATTGTATAGAATGCCTAGGCAAAATATAAAATAAATAATATTTCATACATTACCTGAACGTTTTAGGCATTCTATACATTGCCTAGGCATTGTATAGAATACCGGATTACACAGATTGCCGGTAACATATATACTCTATTTAAGAAAACATTAGAAAAAGAGGACTCATTTTAGCACGGAAATGTATAGAAATAAGCAACGTATTTTTGCTTCCAGCAAGGATTCGACACTGTATTGTGCTTTTATAAACTCATTCAATCAAGATGAAACTCTATTTGAAGAAATGGTTGGCCTTGGTGGGCCACTTTTATCAAATGTTATATGAAATGGATTATACGCGTGAGGGGAAATGCTTTTTGTCTAACTTGTGTATAAAATTTGACGACACGTTTGGTGCAGTGGCTAAGCGATTGGCTTCTGCGCCACGGGTCGTGGGTTCAACATACAAGAGAAATCTTAGTGTGGGGAAACGTTTAAATAAAAAAAAAAAAAAAAACAAACAGATCGAATGAGGGTTTCCCGAGCAAATTGGTAATATTGATTTTAAACATACTGAGGCTATTTTCCAAAAAAATAACACGTATAAAGTTAGCTATTACAGACACATTTAAATATAACATGTATAATTTTCAAAGCGATAGAAGTGTTTAATAAGTACCACGCTAGTCGTGTCTTGTCCCTGAATGCGATCAAACAACATGTTCCTAAATACATAACAGGAATCACTTCAGTTGCTCTTTGTCAGGGTAAACAGACAGTGAGCTACTGAATAGATCTTTTTAATGTGCAATGGTGCATCTCATTATATGTTCTTTCTGTATTCTGAGGTATATATCTAAGTGACCTATTCCACCTGAAACTGAATAATCGGATTATGGGAATTATCATTACGGTGATCAAAGTCAGAAACGTGATACAATCGTGATTTATTTGTTTTCAATAGGTAAATTATCTAGATACGTCAATTATTTTTATTTTTAGTAACAAATGATCGTATGATGCAATAAATAGCTAAATATAGTTACGTTATCAGATATTTAAAATAAAAATAAATCGATATGTTTTTTAGGAAATTCTATCTCTTTGATGATATAATTGACGCAAGTATCGAACTTTATGACCAGATAAGTGAATTCTTGTGACATAAACTTTATGATCGTATCATAATAAAACTAATCAAGGCTTTGCCAAAAATAGTTACTATTAACGAAATCGCCAGCTTTGTTCCTCGGAACAGTCCATTTATTGTGGCGAGGAGTGCTTATCTGCCGTACTATCGAAAGGAAAATAACTTGCACGCTACGAAACGTAGTAAAATTTACTGCGTCAATCTCCCAATTAGAAACAACCATGAAATAATCTGTATTTTTTGGCAAATAACTGACTCGAAGAGTCTAACATAGAAAATTCTGGTCGATCCAAGAAGTATTTTTAAATCACACCTTATCCTCGTACAAGTAATTGGATTGCCACAACAGTGGGTACACAGTAGCAAGAGCCGATATGAAATCTAATAACCTTACAACACGACCGTAATGAAGTCTTAATTGAAATAAACAAAGGTAGAAAAATGAAGAAACAATAAAAACATAACTGCAAGGCGGTCAATAGACATTTATTTTTAGAAACAACTAATTCAATGATACAATAAGTAAGTAAGTATAAATCCGTTTATCAACTGATACACAAATTAAAAATAGCTCAATTAGAATTCTGCGAAAATAGTGTTAATCTTTGTAAGGAAAAAACAACGTTTACGTGGTTCCCAATGCCGTTTCGTCATAAGGTCTACTACAATATTAGTAAACGTTTTTAATTAAATCCAGACGTGTCCAGTTTTGCTTTAAAGTTGGTCATCGCGTCACCATCCATAGGTACAGGACAGGGAGTGAAAAGTTTTCGGCCTATGAACAAACAATCTATCTTTTAATTTCTACTCAAAACAAATTTCCCACAAATTGAAAGAGCGTTTCCGGTTTTTGTCGTAAAAAGGATTCAGATTTCTTCATTCATTGCCCTATAACAAATAATAGTAACAAGGAAGAGTCATCAGGATCAGGAAAGCACGGAACCATAATAACAACCCCCAGTAGTGTCTTTATTTGACCGACATTTCCAATAGCATCAACACAATCACAAAGGAGGTCAGCGCATGCTTCAATCAGATAGTAATTGCGTGGTGAAAATAATCCGATAAAGTATGAAACATTCATATAAATACGCGCATTGGTTGGCTTAAGGCAATAACACATTCGAGTGATATAGACAAACAAGTCAACTTGAGGAGCTCAAGTGAAATATTAAAGTGATTTGAATTAAATATTTCTTCAAACCTTCATTAATGTAAGTATCCCTTATAATAACTAATACATTGTTTTCAGGAGACTACATTCACTAGGCAAAATCTGGTAGGATATAGGTCTGGATATCAACATTATAATCTGAGGAAGAATAGCAATGGACGCTGTAAGAATCATTTTAGGGTATCATTCCGTCTGAAATTGGTCGCAGTATAATTATACTATTCATCAACCAGTTTTAATCCCTTCATCAAATTTTCTTGCATCCAACGGAACATTGATGGGGTTCTATTCTGAGCCTGTATCACATGGATAATACTAAAGCTTTATTTTCTTTTTCAGAATGCAGCGCAACTCAGCCTTCTCCTCCGCCATGAATAACAGCTACCAGAACTATTGCATTTCACCTAGCCCCTGCGTTGGGCCACCCAGAAACCAGTACAATCCCAACGGAAGCTATGTCCCCCCGAGGCCACAACCTTTCCAGCCAAACACGTGCTTCATGCCTGCTTCAGTTATCCGGAAGATGAGTAACATCACACCTCAGAACGGGTTTGGCCGTAACTTCTAAAATGAAGGAAAGCTCAGGCATTATATCATGGAATCTCGAGTAGTAATTCATTCTGGTTACCGTTTACTGCTAGTTTAGTTTAAGTAATCTCACAATATTTATTTAGTAAGTTGAATAACATTAAGTGTATGCTTATTTATAGAATTGTTTACAAATTGTTAGTGAAATCAAGTATATTTGCAAGCTGGTTTACACACAACAGTGTATTATTATAAGTTTTACATGAATAAATTATTATAAGTAAATAACCTTTTGATTTTGAATCATCTTTCCAATAAAACACTGATCTTTTATAAAAACAAGTCTTTCGGGAGTCTTGGTAAACAATTGGATCACGTGACAAAAAAAGAAATAATACTTAAGCACTGCTAAGAAACTTCTCTTTTCTCATCATTAGGTACTTACAATCTGTTTTTCAGGAAACAGAACAGTTTCTAAGTCAGATAAAAACTGTAACACACATTCAACGCTGTCAGTTCATTATTTTTGTCAATTCCTGTACTCAGAACTATTTTTCTCTCATAACTACACTAAATCGTAACTAAATTTACTGAAATTAATAAAGAATAAGATGAGGTTTCTGATTGGTTCTTCTCGATGGGAAATGACAAATTGGAGCCATGCACCTAAATTCGTCTTTTCATAAGCGCCTGTAATTGTTAGTTTTTTATTTGATTTGATTAGCCAACTTTTGAGTATGAAAAAATTTGAAACGACTGCCGTCTTACCTCTCAAAATCTGGCTTCTGGCTTCCCGTTCCAACTACGAGTATCATAGGTATTTGCATGACAACAAGGACTGATGGCGTAAAGTGCTCTTCCTTCGTCACAAGGAGGTATTTTAATGCTTAATGAGGATCACCGAATTGCGGAGAGCGTGATTTAACCTCGTAGATCATTGCATAGTTATTGAGCCTGTTAATTTCTAGGTATTGTCTATATTTTAACATATAACACAACATCACGACTGTATTCCACGAAGGGTGGACAGAGGTGTAAAGTACACCCTCATTTCGCCGTTATGCTTAAGTCCCATGTAATATGGGGTGCGCCTATTGCCACCAACCGGGCACAAATCCAGAATCCGGGCTGCTACTGAGAAATTCAACACGGAAAACCCAATAACCCTTTGCCAGACCTGTGGATCGAACCCAGGACCTCGTGTTTGTGACCACTAGACCAACGACAGTCTATGTTTTAAATTAAACCTAATTTATTGAATATATACCTATCTTGTTTTTAGTGCCACGATCTAAATCTGCGGCATTGGATCGATTAATATTCGTCCTTAAAAGTTGACCTAGATGATAATATTGTCAAATCAAAGTAAAGTATATCTCATTGTCAAACAATGATTAATTTTACCGAGGTCATTCACATGAATAAGGCAGAGCGTAGGCCCCAGTCAGGCGTTATTTATTACCTATTCATCATCATCATCATTCAGCCGAAAGACGTCCACTGCTGGACATAAATAAGCCTTTCCCAAGGGGGGGGGGGGGGGGGGGGTGCCGTAATCGCCACGCTGGGCAGGCGGATTGGTGGTCGGGTACCGGTTACCTATTACTTTCGGAGAATTATACATCAATACGGCGGGAGCGTAACGAATTCTTGAAAATTGTCAACGCTCTCGTTGTCTTATTCCAATACTTTCTAGTACTTCCTCTGGTTGGGTGATTTATTTTCTCATTTCGGCGATGTCGCGTGTTTTGTTTAAGTAGCCGATGTCTTCAGCTCTAAATTAATTTGGTTTTACTATGGCAACTTTGCTTATAATTTAGAGTTATAAATTGATGTTGTTTATGTGAAGGTAATCTATTCATATTTTGTGAAGAATTACATTCAATTCAAATATTTTAGACAACCTTGTAATGTTTGTCATTACTTACGGTTTACTCACGTGCAGTTTTCAAGATTGCCCGACTAATTTCGAACCCAAACAGAGCCCTTAATCATGAGCGCACACGCGGTGAGGTCGCGAGTCGAACTAGAATAGAACTAATCGGGCAATCCCGAAAAATGCACGTGAGTGAACCGTAACTAATATAAAAGTAAATGTAATTTATATTTATCTTATGAATTCGTAGTATATGCAGTTCATATCGTCAACACATTTTTATTTTATTTTTTCCTGTACCTATTTCGATGCTTTTCTTTATAACCCAAAGGTTGACTGGTAGAGAATGCCATAAGGCATTAATTTCGCCTTATGTACCATCATAGCGCATGGAAGCGCATAAATAAATAAATAAGTAAAGATGTGTCATATGTGGAAAGTTATTACCTTATAATAACCAAAATTGGTCTGTAATTAGTATTGAATACGTCTTAATGGATAACCTAGTGGCTAGAAGTGCCTTTGAAAATATTTATAGACATGCAGTGAAAAAAAAGAGATTGCAGCTATATGTATAGAAGGCTGATATTCGATTGCTTTGATACTGTACACCTCTCCACAAGAGAGTATGGGAAAGTAGGGTAGAACCGGGACGATAAGACAAAAATTCAGTAAAACACAAGTTTGAAGAAAATTAAATCAATTTTTCATCCCATCTATTCGAAAAGGACGACTTGGTTCGCCTTTAAGTGCACCCAAAGATGACGTTTTCTATAAGAAACTTTTAGCGGGCAGTAATGAGTTTTTAATCTTCTTTATAAGTGCGCCGAAATTATTTTTGCCGCGCACTTTTTGGATTTGGAACATCTTAGTGTTCAGCGCCAAAGAAATCGAACGCAAATATCGCAAATATTGTTTGAATAAAGACTGGCTGGTACGACGGCCCAAAGTCGCGCCGCCGGCTGAATAAAAAAAAAAAGAAATCAAATTAAAAACGCGCAAACTACAAACCAAGTTTTCGTCAATTTTCACGGATTGTTAGAAATTCATGGTTTTGTTTTGAAAAATGAGTTCTTCAAGTGACAGTGAAAATATAGAATTAACTCCTGAAAGTATCAGAACTGACGCAAGAAATGTGATGGATTAAAATATGAGGCGCCTTTTATTTTCTCATAGTGGGTGATGAAAAGTAGTGTATCACTCGGGCGCATAAATTTTGGCTCGGGCGACGTACTTTGAATCCCTCGCTACGTTCAGGATTCTACCGAAGAATCCCTCACTTCACTCTGGATTCAAAAAAGCGCCCTCGCCGTAAAAATATTATTTTGCTCCCATATGATACAATCTACCTACTATTAATAGGCTTTATTTAGTTTAGTTTATAAATCACATATTTAGCACCTGAGATCACTTTATTCTTAATTCTAAATAACAAAAAATAATCAATATATTATAAAAGTTATGTTTTTACGGTTTTGCCCCAACCCTTGTCCAAAACCGGGTATACCCAAATCTTATACCCGATTTTGGCCCTTAACTGTGGCAGAAATGAAACTCATCAAGATCTTCGAGTTCCCAACCGGTACCGCCTTCATGGGCCCAGTTCTTACATTTAAGATATTGCACCATGCATCGCTATTCATCGTATTTGCGTCCGATACTTGCCTCCGATAGCCGGTTCCGATAGTCTGATCAGACTATCTGAAGGCCTCCGCGTCACATTTGTTTGAACACGAATTACACGTATTCGTGTTCAAACAAATATGACGCATCAGACTATTGGATCGGATGTCAGAATCGTAAGCATCGTCCGGGCGTCGTCGTCGTCCAGAAAAAATCGGACACGAGAATCGTACGTGTATTTCATAAATCTTATCAGATAGTCGGATCCGGCTCCCGAAAGCAACTATCGGACGTGTATTTTGACCAATCGTTTATTTGGGTTGGATGTCTGTACACTCCTTTCTTATTTAATATTATTTTCGTAGCCCCTTCATCGTCAGTGTTTGCAATCATTAAACGTGTCTTATAGAGTTCCTACTACCGTAGGTAATAGCTAGTAGGTATTTATTATTCTTTCTTTTATTTGTCTTACATAAAAACAAAGGCTAGATAAGGGCGGCTCTCGGGGGCGCAAATTAGGCCTCTCAATACATATTATGACTGAAAAAATCCGCTAAAATACGTGGGCCATACTGAAAGGTTCTGGAACGAGCCACGTGCGATAAAGATATTAAAAAAATAATTCCTATTTTTTAAAATATACCTCTTTGGCTGTAGAATACATTTTATTTTTACGTCTGTTATTTGTTTTTTCTTTGTGGTGCCAATTTGAAAATTAAGTGTTGACCTAAGAATTTATTTAAGTCGAGAAATTTTCGATGTATGATTTTTTTAAGATTTTTGCTCTAGTCAACATAAAAAGTTGCCAAGGACTTAAATTTGCGTTCGGTGATGAAGCTCCATCTCATAGCTCTGTGTACTTCTGGTATAATTAATTTAAACGTGGACGTATTCATCTCCAAGATGATCCTCGTGAAGGAAGGTGAATGGCGGTTACAGAAACTAACATTGATGCTACATGATAAGTAATTCAATAAGATAAAAAAAACAGTACATTCGTACATCATTGAACATTAATATGAGCTAAGTACAAAATATTTTGCACGTACAACCTAAACATTCGTAGGCTTTGTTCGAGATAGATACCTCATGAGTTAACAGAAGTCCATAAGTTACAGCAAGTAGAGTGATCTGATAAATTCCCAATGGTTTAAAAGAATAAAAAGGTGTATAAATTGTAAAGGAAAATACTTTGAAAAACAGGGACTACAAAATAAACATTAGAAGTGTTTTACGTTATCAGAATTCAGAAACTTTCAGTATGGCCTAAGCATGATGTTGATTTAAATGCAAATGAATTATGTCTAGAGATTGAGGGTTATGTCATTATTACTGGCTTAATTTTTAACAAAAATCTTAATTAAATACCTCTTTATTCAACGTGATTTTTTTGGGCCGCAAAATTTGATCCTTGCCTTGGGCGCCCATAACACTTGCTGCTTCTCTCTCCGTCCAAATTAAGCTTATTAACACACTGCATGGTGCATCTATGGCTCAAATTATGCAAAGATTAAATTAAATAACTCAATTTTATTGTAAAATGTATTCGTTTCTTAAAGAGATAAAATGTAATCTTTGTTTCTAAACAACGTGTTCCCTACGTGATATTGAAACTTAATACATCGATTGTCGCAGCATCGAAACCGGTACATCGAAGAGTCACATAATCGATGGTACGCTATATCGATGGTATGCCACATCGAAAGGTTACGATATCGATCGGTCAACATAGCGAATGTCTCCCTATCGAAAGGCTACGATATCGAGATTTCAACACAGCGAATAGCAAAACTTTTTTTTTGTTGAATTTTTATTTGTCATGAAAACTATTTGCTCTTCATTATTCTATATACTTACAGGTTATTGTAACATTAGGTAATATCAACTGAAACGCTTTCCTACGCCTACGTAAGTATAATGGAATGCAATGGCAAGAATGACTTTAACTACCCTCTCATTTATTGACTACCCCGCCGTTTTCAATCATATTATGAGATAAGATATATATCTTATACAACGATCTTTAGACGCAATAACCCATAGGTTGCAACCAGTCGATGATGCAACCAGTCGATTTTGTATACATTCGATACTGTAACCATTTGATTTCACGACATTCGATGTAGCGTAATAGCACGCTCCAAAACGTTCTCAGGACTTTTATAGTATCAAATTTTGTTACTTGGGGTACTATCGATTATGTGACCCTTCGATGTACCGTTTTCAATGCTGCGTCAATCGATGTATGGAGTTTTGATGTCACCTAGGGAACCCCTAAACGGGTTAACATATCACGTAAGATACTTACGTCCTGGGATTTTTCTATTGAACGTAAAAGAACAAAATATTAGGTAGGTCACGTCTATTGATATTGATGCTATCGTTATTTCGATTGTAGTATAGCTGTACCACTGCGAGTTTAGAAAATGACAACTATCTCAGCTGGAGGTAAAACAGACTTTTCTATATCAGTCCCTGAACATCCACTTCTAAGTCTATGACCACGACAATTATGGTCATTACAAGTGATGTTGCTTTAATCACCAAGTTTGGCATACGGATTGGTGATCGCAGTATATTGTTATTGCAGGAAAACGCTGCTTGCCATACTCATGATATGTTTTAAGTACGCCTTATTTTACTAGCTTTCGCCCGCAGCTTCGCTTGCGTGAAATTTTGAACCCGTTAAGTGACGATTTTCCATACAAACTTTCATCCCCTATTTAACTCCCTTAGGGGTTGAATTTCGAAAAATCCCTTCTTAGTGGATGCCTACGTTACAAAAGGAACCTACTGTCAAAATTTCAACTTTTTAACCCCAGCGGCTGTGCGTTGATATATCAGTCAGTCAGTCAGTCAGCTTCTCCTTTTATATGTATAGATAAAGCATGTTCAAACTGCGACACGTATAAATTTATTAATAAGGAAAACTGAAAAAAAAAATGATCTCATTCCCAATTACGTACGTCCCTTATAACTTTAAGTATACTTAAAACATTTTTTTTTTCAAAATCCTAATTCGGTTAAATTTGTAACATAGCATAACATCATCAGAGGTGTATATCAATGACCTGTGTACCATTTCACCCGATATGTTTAAATCCCATGGAGGCATATAATTAGTGAATAAAGTATTTATAAATGAGTTAGTCATGATATTTTACTTTATGATTCGTATTTTATTTTTCTTTAGTAACAGTTGCAGAATCAGAAACAAATCTTCTATCAATCAGTATCAGAAAATATACTGTCGCATCTCTAATACTTCCTTGGGTTTACCCACCTTGCACATACCTACTCGTATTTACCCAATAACTCACAGCTTAGCCTCTCATTGTGGTTATCAATGCTGTTGAGACAGATATTGATGCCACAAGTAGGTACTTTGTCGAACGATGTCTTCTGCTTCAGATAGATAGCTGTGACGAAATTATTCATAATATCACGCGATTCCGGTCTATGTATAGCTCTGATAAGGAAGTAGCATTGACACTTTGACCGAGTATCAAAATTAGAAAAGTGATGAACGGTGGTCTTCTTACGCCAAGTATTCTGCAATAGTGGGCTGAGATCTCCAAACCGCTTGACAAGCAAACGTATGACAGGCCAGGACAGTTCATTGTTGAGGCGACGGGCAAGAATATAAAACTTCTTCACCGCACGCTTGGAATAGACGCCTGTTGTAAGATTCACCAAACCCAGCACGCTTGGTGGTATGTTCCATACGGTCCGCTTGGCTAGCTACCACCCTCACATTAAAGTCCGGCGCCAAGCAGTTTTGTACCGTCATGTGTATGTGAGAGCCAGAGTTATGGGGGAATCTCTCTATATCTCTGTTACTTGGATTCGTGTGCTCTATATTAGACCCTGTCTGCGCTTACCATCAGGTGCGACTAGGATCAAGCGCGACTAAGTGAAATAACAAAAAAAAAGTTTTGTTTAGTCAAAAGACGTGTTTTTGTCTATTAACAAAAATACTTAATTAAAACTGCACAAGATACAAATACTGATATGCATATCTATATCTTAAAATATACTTGGGAGCAAATAAATCGAGCCACTTCTATTTTTCACGTAGGTAAAATTGTTATTATTTTAGGTATTATGGAACAGATCAATTGTAAACATATATCGCCTAAAGCGCCCCCGAGATGGTCAAACGGTTTGATTCAAACACGTAGATTTTAGTTTGACTCAAACCATTTTGATAGTTTACACGGGTAGTTTGAAAGGTTTGTCAAACATTGACGTGTTTGGAGCTTGTTTGATGAAATTACATATTTTGGCCCTGCGCAGACGACAGACTATCCGTGACGCACTTTTTAGTCTGTGAAAATAGAACCTATGCAATTATATGCAGTAACGCACACGACGCGCAAAAAGTCCGGCGCACAAAAAATCCGTGTAATTCGGGCAGACCGCACCGCGCCGCGGCGCGCCGCTCCGCACAAAAAGTGTGTGAAAAAAATTGAACGTTTGCTTCAACGCGCGCTAACGCAGACGGCGCACACTTTAGTCGGCAATCTGCATTTTGCTAGGGGTGGACGTAACGCACGCGATCTAGTATCATGGCGCCAGAGGTCGATGTAACTATGTTAATTCAAGAAATACAAAACATTAGTATGGAACTGTCCCTTCAGTAATCTTTCCGAAAGTATAGGATGTACCCAAAATTCTCTATTTCTTCTTCTTTTTCTGTACTTCATGTACAAAATAATACTTCGCGATCTCTGCACGATTTCCATAGCGTCTACGTCCCTACAGCTCTGCCGACAAAATGATCGAAGATGTGCGTCGTGTGCGTTGAGTCTGTGAAAAATCCGCGACCGACTTTTTGCGCGCCATGCAGACTTTTTGTGCGCCGCAGACTCGATCGCACAAAAAGTGTGCCGTCTGCGCAGGGCCTTTTGTTGTGTTTGACGCGTCGTTTGATCATCTTCCGACGCGTTTGAACAAACACGGCTCAGTTTGCACTGGATTTTGTAGTGTGAGATTGTGTGCGACGAAGATACTTACGACTTTTTATATTTTCAAAATCAAAATCAAAAGTTTTTATTTCACATAAACCATTACAGGCGCTTATGAAAAGTCGAATTTAGGTGCACGGTTCCAATTAGTCGTTTCCTATGGAGAAGAACCGGCAAGAAACTCCATGGTTACTCTTTTAAAATCCATATCTTTAACAATTTCAGTGGGTACAGTTATGACTTAGATATGAGAGAGCAAAGTAGACTTAAGAGCAGGAACCACACAAAAAAACAAAATGAAAAATATGGTTACAAATTAACTAGATATCCAGGCATCTAGCAAGTCTACAAAGCTCTCACATTTACAAAAGGTAAAAGGACGCTAAACTATATAAAACAACTGACATGGTTAATTGTCATCAAAACACATTACAAAGAAAATCACTGTATAAGATAAAGATATCTTGAGAGTAACGTTAGTAATAAAAAAAAATAAAGCTAATAGTAATGAGGTTAGTTAATAGACATAGGTACACATACGACGTTAATGAGGTACCAGGGAAGCCGCATGTGCAGAAGGAGTTATTGCCAAACACCTTTATCTTCAACGTAGTCCTTAGTCTTGTAATATGCTTTTTGAATAAGGACACGTTTAATATGGGCTTTAAACTTTCCCTCGGTAAGATCAGTTACAGATTTCGGTAGCTTATTATAAAAACGCACGCCATTTCCTAGAAATGACTTATTAGTTTTACTCAATCTAAATTTGGGAATCACAATTTTATGTTTATTACGTGTATTTTTATCATGAAAATCGCTTCTAACATTAAACATATGCAAATTTTTCCGAACATACATAATATTTTCAAAGATATAGTGTGACGGCAAGGTAAGTATATTAATATCTTTGAACACGTTTCTAAGGGACTCGTGGGAACCCATATTGTAGATTGCACGGATTGCTCTCTTTTGTAAAATAAAAACAGAATCTACGTCAGCTGCTGAGCCCCACAACAGAATGCCGTAGGACATAATGCTGTGGAAATATGCGAAGTATACTAACCTAGCTGTAGCTACATCAGTCAGCTGCCTAATTTTCCTAACTGCGTATGCAGCAGAACTTAACCTAGCCGACAGGGCAGTAATATGCGCACCCCACTGCAATTTTGAATCGAGAGTTATACCTAAAAATACGGTGTCATTAATTGTATTAAGATTATTGCCTTCGAGCATTACATTTAAACCTACTTGGGGAACATTTGGTAGTGAAAACTTAAGGCATTTTGTTTTGTTTGCATTAAGTAACATATTATTGGCTGCAAACCATTTAGAAAGAACAGTAAGGCTCTCGTTAACATGTAAAACGTCCCTGTCTTTTCTATCTATTTTAAAAATAAGGGAAGTGTCATCGGCAAATAAAATTATGTCTGATAAGTCGGTCATCATATAGGGTAGATCATTTATATAGGTTAGAAACAGAAAAGGTCCAAGAATTGAGCCTTGAGGCACGCCCATCTTAACCAGAGACCCCGAAGATATCGCACCGTTAGCACCAACTTTTTGCTGTCTATTAGATAAATAGGAGAAAACAAGGTCAGCAGCTCGGCCACGAATTTTTATGCAGGAGATTAATGTAATAAAAGCAAAGGAAATCGTGATCCTTGTTCGAGGGCATTTCACAATTTATATACGTCACAACACTGTTTACGGCGGCGTACAGAACCAAACTGCGCAGTCCCGTTTGATGAACCTTCAAACCTGCATCAAGCGATTTCATCAAACACGTAAGGTTTGAATCAAACCGTTTGACCGTCTCGGGGGCGCTTAAAAGGTTATTTGATAACCTTTACAATGAGGGTAGTTTTTTGTATTTTGAATTATAATTCATGAAACCAAAACTAATAACCAGGACACGTGAATAAAGGAGTGGCTCGATTTCTTTGCTCCCAAGTGTAGTTCCAATAGTTTTCTCCGAAATTACTATCGCCATGATCTGCGCTTGAACACAGTTCACTTACACAGAGTAGTAGAGCTCCTTGTGAAAGAGTCAGTCTGGGGAATTACTACCTCCATCTGCCGGTAAGCAGCATTCTATATTCTGGCTTGAAGGGTATGTATGGGTGCCGGTGAAATCAAAGGCACATGACACAATTTCCAACTTTGTCTCTAAGGTTGTCAAAGCATCAGCAATCCTCTTGGTTGTTGTAGGTATGCACAGGCGGCGGTAACCACTAACCTGGCTGACCTGACTGATGAGGTGGGCCGTGGACTTGTTCGCCAAACTACTAGGTACATAAAAAAGACTTAGCCGGATTATAGATGTATGTAGATATTTCCGGAGGCGGGGCGATTACGTAGCTATTAGTATTTAGGTAGGAGTGATGTTATCATGATGTATGTCTGGGAATTTTTTTCATCATATTATCTATAGATTTATCTTTAGTAAGAGGAATGTTTGCTCCAACGGATATCCCAATGGGAATTCCTTAAAAAGTAAGGGTTGCCCTAGAGATTAGAATTATAGTTTTCTAGAGTTACTGAGCGGGTTTTTAAATATCTGCTGATATCTGCTACTCTTAAGTAATTACTTTAAATACCGTACCGTATAACTTCAAAATTCTTTCTAAGCTATTTTCTTAAATCCCGGGGATACTAGCAAAAATTACTTATTTCAATATGTTCAAGAATTGATCCCAAATACACAAAACCTACGACGACACGAAGACGTTACAATTTCGGTTCAGGTAATGTGATGTATGGAAATTTGCCATTGTTCTTTAATAACAATACGAAGATTGCTATTCGATTTTCAACCTTAAGGGAAAGCATTAATAAACTCATTTATATGCGTTAGGGATAACATTACTAAGTACAAAATAAAACCCACAATTTAAATTAACAGCCATTAAACATTAAAGAAAAAACCTTTGTTTGTTAAAGCGCTTATTACACTAGGCTGAATTTAGTCTTCTAAATTCAGTTGATACTGAATTTACTCAAGTATAATCGCAATTAGCAAGCTAGCATCCTGAATTCAGAAACAAGGATGGTTTCTGACTGGCTGAACCATTTAGAAGCCTAATTAGAAACGCATTTAGGAAGGTGTAATCGCATTTAGTTACTGACTTCAGTCGCTGCATGAGGATGTATAGTTTTATTTTGTATTCCCGAATAAAAAAATGAAGTGCGGGTGTGGTGCGCAGCGTAGGTACATATGAAATGACGAAAGAAAAAGAAGTTATGTTCAATATTTGCTATATCTTTGGGACAAAAATGACAAAAAAATCCAGAACAAAAATGTACGAAATGAGGGCTTTCAAGTGCTACTGAGTTCATATAAAAATATAGACGAATCGGCAAGTCCGACTCCATCGCGCTTTACTGGTAATTGATTCAGTAACTAAATAAGGACAGTGTGATCAGAAGCTTCTAATTTGCTTTTAAACTTGCTTCTGAATTTAGAAGACTAAATTCAGCCAAGTGTAATATTATGCGCTTTAATTCTGAAATCACTTAAAATAGAAATTGTTTATCTATAAAAAGGTAGGCACTCACGGTAAATAAAAAAATATTTGACACAACCTGACCTTCATGGTATGCGATACATGTACTATCAGTTAAATTTTATTGGATTTTCCCACAATAGCAACTACTGTCAAATATTGCCATCAATAATCTGGAAAATGTTGTAGATATTAAAAAAATACTGATATTTTATAATTGCCAATAGATTATAAATTATTGTATGCACATTTGATGTTGAATACTTCGACTAAACCAGGCACAGGAAAATCAACGAAAAGTAAAAAAAAAAACCTTGTGTGCCAGTTGACAATTATGAAATGCTAAGGTGTTGCTAAAAGGATAAGTTAAAACTCGTTTAGAGACTTATTACACTTGGCTGAATTTAGTCGTCTTAATTCAGTCGATACTGAATTTAGTCAAGTATAATCGCAATTAGCAAGCTAATTTTGTTTTTTAGAATTTAGGATGCTAGCTTGCTAATTGCGATTATACTTGACTAAATTCAGTATCGACTGAATTAAGACGGCTAAATTCAGCCAAGTGTAATAAGCGCTTTTAGTCCCTTAACAATAGACAGCTCTCAATTGAAGGTTCTCTCTTAAGAGTAGATTTAACATGAATTAAGGAGGATCAATTTCCGTGTAGTGCCGAACGTAAAGAATAGCACTACCCCATCTCTTCCCATGGGTGCCGTAAAAGGCGACTAAGAGATTCACTAGAGGATGGGCAGCAGCGTTCTCTGAGTACTTTAACAACCATACTGCGATCGCCAACCCGCCTGCCAAGCGTGGTGATTATGGCAAACCCCCCCATCATGGCTTGGGAGAGGCCTATGTCCAGCAGTGGACGTCTTTCGGCTGAATGATGATGATGATAAAGGAGCATCAAAAAATTCTGTCAAATGTATTTAGTTCTACTTTATGGTAGATGCTGTTGGAAGATCTCTCAAATGAGAGCTGTATATTATACAGGCGTCAGATTCATCAACCGTTGTCAACTACGATTAACGGCCGTTTTCATTAAACTATCTGTCGGCGGTTTGCCCTGCTAGAGATTGTATTTTGTCATTGACGTTGTTACAAGGCATTGGTATTAATAATTAATTTTGGAATGAGAATTGAGCAGCTGAATAGTTACTATACCTTAAGGCGCTTCCTCCACCGAAGTGGCGCCACTTCAGAAAAAAAGCATTATTTCTGTCAACACACAACATATTGAAATTTCGTACGTACAACATTTTAGTCAACTGTTGTAGAAATTTTCGAACAGCAAAAAACAACACTTGACATCCTAGGTTAGAAGTTTTAGTAATTAATGCTAAAAACGGCCGTTTTCGGTACTTATCGCTAAAACTTCGAATCCACGAGCTCTAGTGTTGATATTTGGTGTTCGAAAATTTCAACAACACTTGCCTAAAATGTTGTACGTACGCAATATGTTGTGTGTTGATAGAAAAAATGTTTTTTTTCTGAAGTGGCGCCACTTTCGGTGGGGGAAGCGCCTTAATTCAGTGTTGTATATTGGGACCTACAAATCCAGAAGCTTATTAAAATCGCTCCATAAAAAGAGAAGTTATCATTGTTTTTTGTTTCAGTTGAAAATATTGAAATATTATTGTTTTGCAGTAAAAATACAAAGAGTCTCCATTATTATGATAACTGATCGAAATGAAGGATCCAGTTCAACGTATTATCCTTTTTTACTAAGAAATAATGCCCCACAAAGCTAAAAATCTATCAATACATTATTTTCATACCAAGTCTTAGTCTCCAAGTAAGAGTTTGAACTACTAATTACACTGACGGTGACGCTTCTGGAAAGGCATCTGAAATCACGTTGTCAACGCCACGACAATGTTTAATGTCAAAATTGAACGGTGATAAACGTACACCCCAACGAACTAAACGACCAATGGCTCGTTTTCTCCAACGGCTATTAGCCCTTTGACATTCATAAACAGCCCACTGCCACTTCAGCTTGCCGATTCTGCAAGATATTATGTCCGGTTCTTCTCCGGACAATCTCATAAAACTTTCTGTCTGGGTACCCTTTTGCAGAGGTTTGATTGAGGTCATGGATTCAATATCTAAATACAACAAAAGTGTTTTTATGTATTTCATATATAGCCTCCAATAGGGTTGCTAATTGACAAGAGCCATTTAAGCGCGCTATGGGCAGTGTAAACTGTAAATGGCTGACCATTTTCAATACAGCAACACCATTATTCGAGGGCAGTAACGACAGCTAATGTTTCGCATTCAGTGATGCTTTTATTTTCCTCAACCTATACTAGCTAGCTAGTTAGCTCAATGACTTATGGCCAAATACTCAAACGCTACTCAATTTTAAGTTACCATAATATCTGGTGCTGGCACTGTCTCTTTCAGACGAAATGGTAGTGACAGCACGAAATTAACGGCAACCTAAAATTTACTAGCGTTTGAGTATTTGGCTATTACTCTCATATGAGCAATTGGGTGTTCTTATTTATGGGTTTATCTATATTTTGAGTAAGCAGGTGTGCAGGCCACTTTCAGTTATGATTACGAACATGAAACAAAACATGATTCGCCAAATGTGCAGTTACTAGCCTTGTCCTACCGAAGTTTGCCGCATCAGAGGTAGTTACCCAAAATGCTGTGGATAACTTCTACAACTACAGCTGGGTTATTAATATTTCTTTATTAATGTGAACCCAGCTGTAGTTGTGTGTGCTTTGCGCGCTTTATTCGGTAAAAACCTTTTAACCTGGCCGCCATGTTCACCTGTCTTTCAGCCTGTCTCTGAAATGTTTCTGTGACGATATTCTAGATATGGTATTTATGGGAAGATAGTAAATACCTTTTAATATACACATAAATAATAACATAATGGCTTTAAGTAAAAACTTAAAATTTCACTAAGGTTAGTATAATTAAATCAGATTTGACAATATAGCTGCAACATAAACACAAAATATGATTCGTGATGCAACTTAAAGATGAGTAAAATCATTCAATCTAAGATATATGGAGATCAGGAAATTCCAATTGGAAGTAGCTGGTTCTACTGATAACTCTTTTAAGATAAAGTGCGAATTGGTGTTATCTAGCCATGCTGTATTTACCTGTATATAAACCACAAACATTCATCTGGGATTTAGTTACCAAATAACTGCTTAACGTGGAGTTTGCTTCAGAGAAGTAAAACATAACCAGGTAGGCAGATTTTGATACTTTAACGGTGCATGATTCCGAAACGTGTTATTTGAACAATTCGTATTATTAAAATCTCTATTATACTTGATGTTTTTTTACCTTTGATGGTTCCGGGTCTGTTTGGCATGCGAAAAGTGTGTCAACAGTTTGTTTAGGGTTCATTAATCAAAACAATCTCCAGCAAAGCGCTCAACATCTATTGAACGAAGAAAGTGTGCAAGCGCATCTAGTGTTTGTTTTGCATTCAGTCTGGTCAAGCTTACATTATAAGACTTGAAAGAGTTGGCTAAATTATTGAATCCTCAGATCACGAATTTAATTTACTACTTTTTTTATATAATAGACCGTTCAACTTCAATAATTTGAACAATATTTGACTGTTGATGCGACGGCATTATATTGCAATTTATTTGATTACTGAGCATTTCGGGATTTCGCCTCAATATACTTTTCATTGGATCCTACCAAAATACTTGCCTATATTTTAAGAGGTTCCAGAAAGTGTAAATAATTATGTTTTTTGAAAAAAATAATTAAAACATTTCATTGACCGTAGTGAAAACAAAAAGAAAAATAGTCGCTTTAAATTTTTCATGGTGTGTGATTTTTAACAGACATCACTATTAACACATTCTGACTTTATGTTTATTTATATGTACTTGCTTATTTTCTCCAAAAGTTTTTTTTTGGATTGGCTTGAAATAATGTTTGTTAGTAATCATTGCCAGCTAAAATCGGTTTGTTGAAATTCATCCATCAGTGGATTAAGTCGCAGCAAAAAGCTGCCTTTGATTTCTTTATTAGATACATTTTCAAAGCTTTTAATGCCTAACAAAGATTCCATGTCTTTAACAAACCACCACCATAACAAACATTAAAAAATAATTATTTAAGCCTTTATTTTTATTCTTGTTTCAGTTAATCATGTCTGGCTCAGGAGATAAGAGAGAACAGAAGCCGTATCGTCCTCCTCCATATGAAAAGCCTTACGGACCACCTGACAACCCTAAGGATCGACCACGAGTTTGAGAAGAAAGCTATTAATTTCAGCTACATGTTTGTTTAACTTTTTTATTGAAGTTGAAACAACTTAAATAAGTGATGAAAAAATTAAGTAGCATATGAACTGAAATACTAACCAAATCTATTGGATTATCCAACATGTCATTTGAATGCTACTATCGCTACTAGATCTGAGTAGCCAAGACAACAGATAAGAGTATTTTAATTTAACTCTTTCATTCGTTTGGCTCACTTCATTCGTTGGAAAACCCCAAAACATCATGTCAAATATTTTGGAAATACCTACCTAGCGAGATATATGCTGGAAGAGAAAATATTATTGTGATCAATTCATCAATCACATAATATAGATACAATAAACCAATGTGGCGTACTTGAAAATCTGAATTATGTTTGAGATATTTTTATATGTGTAATAGATGATGAGTGTATAAATTAATTAATGTGTAGTAATTTAAGATATCAATGTTTTGTTATGTCTAAATTGTAGAATCTCTAATAAATTAAGTTATTACCTAAATACGGTGTAATTAATTTCATTTCTAGTTTCAATTCATCTATTTTGTGGGGCACCCATCGTTCAAACTCAACCTTGCATGGGTGCGCATACTATGGATCGGTTACTTTAGGTGTCTTTAAGTGTTTTTCGAAGGGAAAACCTTTAAAAAAGGTCCTTAATTTTCTGGGTGGGAGAACGAGCAATGTGAGATTTTTACTCACTTGAACCCCTCCGATGGCCGTCTTCAGCACAAGCGAGGGAAACCTGGGATAAATAGGTTTTCTCGGAATTCGGAACGGGCATTACCCCAAAGGCCTTCCGCTAGTCACCGCAGCAATAAGCAGGGCGTGCAGCATGTCGCCCAAAAGACTGCACCAAGGTGACACTGAGCCGATCCCCGTGTCATCTTGTTGAGGTGGTTGTGATCTGGTTGGTGGTTAAGGACCTTATGATTTCGCAAAAGGAGACCACTGCGCCCACATTGACCGCCCCACCAGCCTACAACTGGCAGACGCAGATCTTGTTTGAACCTGTCAACCAAGACTTGCAGCTCGGTTTCTTCGTACCGTTAGTTATCGTACACGCTCACCTCTATTCAATCAGACTTCGACTACGCGCTTGTACGAAGCCTTTCGAGCGAGTGTCGTCGCTTCTGCCACCTCAGCACCTCGTTCTGCCCGCTTTCACATCCGCCAAGATGTCTAAATGTGGGGATCAGCGCTAGGGCAGATACCGCCTCTAAAATATCCGTTCGGCATCCTAGCTCGAAGGTTAAGCCTAAAATTAATAGATGATGACAGAATAACATCCTGTTATATATTTATGATTTTATTATTATATTCGGTTCCTGTGAATCAGCATAAACTTATGTAAATTACCTAGTTTACTTAAGTTAAACAATGTAATCATCAATTAACTAAAGAACTAAGTAAAAACGCCTGCTTAAAAAAAACTGACTCAGATTTTTAATAATTTTGCAATACTCATTTCTGAAGTGATGGCTTAGAAATTCTTTTGTGTGCATTAAATATGTATTTCATTCTCATTACCTACCGCATTATTTATAAGGTATAGGCCAGCTGCTGGGCGAGGCTCCTATTTCTGTCTGCAGGGTTTAAAGTAACCCAACACAAAGGGGATGCGTTTGTCTAGTTCTTTGAATGTTTCCACATTCAAAGAACTAGTCTGTAATGTCCGTCTTCCTTGACTGAACTGAAATTAATACAATTTGAATTTCTAATTTTTTGTTAGAACTACCTGCAAGTTCCATAATACATTTCGAAGTCATGAGAATAGAAATATCTTGTATATTCAGTAAAATTGTTCACCAAGGGTTTGTGACTGAGACATTCAAAAGGATAGGATGATATAGTTTAAAAAACAAAGTATTATTCGTAGCACTTGGTACACAGTAGGGTTTTCACATTCCCGGCCTATTTGAGTTCCCGGGAATCGGGAATTTTTTCTTTTAATTCCCGGGAATTCCCGGGTACCCGGGAATTTTCATGTTTTTTGTATAAATATAGTTTTTCTCGTATATTTCAACATTAAACTTGTGTAAGTACTTTAAACATGATAAACTGATAAATTGTCTAACATATCAATCGACTTATCTTATTAAAATAAATATCTTACACTTATTTAAAAAAATTAACAAAAGTTACAGTCATTTATTGTGCGACGTCGCAAGTTTCTTTAATGAAAAAATAGTCTTCTCTTCATATAATATGGGAAAATATTACGGAATAACAATGGGGTGATTGACTACCTATAAAGGGTGTTACCAAATTCGTGTAATACCTTAAAACCACATGATCTACTACTGGTCTAGAATGACCGAGCACGGGATTTAGCTTGATTAAAAGTAAAATAAAGTTTTTTTTCTTGCGGTAGCGATATGTGATCGAAACACAACCAGCTAATAAGGTACAAAATATAAAAATTGCTTCTTAGTTAAAATTTTATTCGTTGGAACATTTCGACGCCACTCATCAATGAATGAAAGCACGATGACACAGCTGGCTAGCACGACTAGCACAAAATCGTTCTTTGCAGTCGTTTAACTCGGGGCGCAAAAAGGGCTCGAAAACAGAACTTTTTTTTTTAAATAAACTATTTTTTATTTAAAATATAAACTATTTAGAGTGAATTTGTGACCAGTAAATCACGCTGTTTGAAGGACTTACACGAATTCGTTTACACCCTGTATATTTTCATTATAAATCTCAAAATTACACAAACGATAAGCATTGTGAATAGTTTCTACAAAGAAAACATTTACAAAAAAAATCAAGCGTTAAGAATTTGTTTACTAGACAGAGACAACAGTACCTACTGTGTGCTGACATCACGATACATTTACCCCATTCTAAGTTTACACCACGCAGTACAATGGTGCCGATTCTCCTGTGCACAAATTAAACTTAAGTTAGGCTATTGCCATCATTTTTACTCTGATAGAATAAGAAAGGGACAGACGTAAATAAGAGCCGTCAAATTTAGTTGAACTAAAATTTCCATACAAATTTAGACGACATCTAAAACGTGTCGACTAAAAAACACGGCGAAGTTCAAGGCGTAAACTAATTTGACATCTATAATCAATACCATTCTTTCTAAGGATTTTGTTGTATCTGATACGTTGTAAGCATACCTTCGTTAGTTTTGTTAGATTTAAACCATTGTAACAATCTTTTTTCTAATTGTGGAGGCTTGTAAATGGCTTGTCGTCGATTATTCCACTATTATATCTGTGTTGCTAGCTGTGAGCCACCCAAATAAAATAAAATAAAAATAAAATAACTTAGTTGTTATCTATCACCGTCCTTTTCTCGCGCTATCTGTTGGTAAAAGATAGCAATTCTCTAATTTTAGTTTAATTGGTGAACAAGAGAATCGGCACCAATGTCCGTTTCACGCGAGAGAGTCAGAAAATGCTCTAAAGTTTTCGGAAGCGTGCAGACCCTCCATTTTTCATCATCATTTCTTCATTTCAAATAATTCCCGGGTACCCGGGATTCCCGCCAAATAATTCCCGGGTCCTAAAATCCCCAAATTCCCGGGAATTCCCGGTTCCGGGTACCCGGGGCGAAAACCCTAGTACACAGCCGCGGTCTATTACAAACGCCGTAGGCCGCCTACAGCATCAAGCTGCGCCGGACGCGGCCTACGGCGCGGCGGCGTTTGCAACGGGCCACGGCACGGCCTAAAGTTTTATAAATTGCTTATTCATTTGTAATAACAGGTTTGTTACTATTTCCTTCTTTATGAAAATATAATTATAGGTATGCATATGAAATAAAAATCAATAAAAATATACAATGTGTGCGGTCATAGACTAGCGTTAATCTAGGTATTTATATAGCAATTATTCTAGTACACAAATACACTACACACTAGGGTCCAATCCACTTCCCCGTTATTTGGCAGCCATTTTGCTTTTTTGTTGAGATATTTTCTATCTTAAAGTTATGAAAATGCGAATCCATTGTATCGTAATGTAAACGATAGACAATATTGTTGCCCTCCAAATAAGCATACTTTTATCACAGTAGGACCAAAACATTGAGAGATATGTTTTTTATTTTTGTACATACGTACAGAATATCTCATCAAAAAATTGAAGTGAATTGGACCCTAGTGTATAGTGTATTTGTGTACTAGAATAGTTGTTATAAGTACCTATAATATCGCTAGTCCATGACCGGTCACACGGTATTTATGAACTTACCACATCTATAGTCTATCAAGCACTTGATAATGAGTGTAATAGTCTGGTCAACTTCCTTACTCAATTGGTCATTAATGTAACATCCGATGTAACACCAGAAGAAATGGCAAAATACTTTTAACAGTTACCAACCATCTATGTGAAGGCTAAAATAAAAAAAACATGAAATTAATCGAAATTACCCATCTCGTGATGAAACTTAAAGATGGACAATCATTCAATCTAAGACATGAAGATCAGGGAATTCCAATTGCAAGTAGCTGCTGGTTCTACTGATAACTCAGATAAAATGCGAATTGTTGTTATCTATCCATGCTGTATTTATCTGTATATAAACTATAAATATTCATCTGGGATTTAGTTACCAAACAACTGCATAACGTGAAGTTTGCTTCAGAGAAGTAAAGCATAACCAGGTAGCTTACTTAGATTGAAAATATTTTAATAAATAAAACGGTGCGTGATTTGGAAATGTGTTATTTGAATAATTAGTTCTGCTTTTATCTCGATAACATTCCACGTTTTTTGTTACCTTTGATGGTGCCGAGTCCGTTTGGCATAAAAAAGTGTGTAAAAAGTTTATTCATAGTTCACTAATTGAAACAATCTCCAGCAAAAAGCTCAAACTCGTTGAACGAAGTGTGCAAACGCAGCAAGTGTTTGTTCTTCATTTGGTGTGGTCAAGTTTTTATTATAAGGCTTGAAAGAGTTTGCAAAATGATTTAATCATCGGGTCACTTGATTACTTATAAATGATATATAATTATGTGACCTTTCAACAATTCGAACAACATTTAATTTTGACTGTTGATGCAACGCAAATACAGTGCATATTGCAATTTATTCGATTACTGAGCATTTCGGGATTTCGCCTCAATATACTTTTCATTGGGTCAAAGGTGATCGGTTCAAATTTTGGTTTTGATGAAGGTTCATTAACCTACCGCAAACAGCTATAGTATAAGAAATAGGTTTTTTTTTAAAGTCGCCCTCGATTGTTTACTGTATTAGTTTTTTAACAGATATCACCATTAATTACACATAGGTACTGAATATGTTTGTAGGACTATGCATTTATACTTGGTTATTTACTTCAATCGTTTTTTTTTGTGTTTACTTGTAATAGTGTTTGTTAGTAATCATTGTGACCTAAAATCATAGGGATTTGTTAAAATTCATCCATCAGTGGACAAAGTCGCAGCGGAATGCTACCTTTAATAATTTCTTTATAAGAGTACTTACATTTTTCTAGCTGACTAACATAATTATGTAGTTCCATGTCTTTAACAAACCACTATCATAACAAACATTAAAAAAATATTATTTAAGCCTTTATTTTTATTCTTGTTTCAGTTAATCATGTCTGGCTCAGGAGATAAGAGAGAACAGAAGCCGTATCATCCTCCTCCATATGAGAAGCCTTACGGACCACCTGACAACCCTAAGGATCGACCAAGAGTTTGAGAAGAAAGCTATAAACTTCAGCTACATGTTTGTTGAACTTTTTTATTGAAGTTGACATTACACTTAGTCCTCGATTATACCTAAAAGTGAAGAAAAAAGTATGAAACACCTAAAACAAATGATGAAAATATTTCGGAGCGAAAAGTGGTAGAGAATACATTTGTATCAATATTGTACCACATCTATTGGATTATTCAACATGTCGTTTGATGCTACTATCTCTACTAGATCTCAGTAGCCAAAACAACAGTTAAGAAGAGTATTTCAATTTAACTCTGTCATTCGTTTGAAAAACCCAAAACATCTTGTGAAATGTTTGGGAAATACCTACCTAGCGAGATAAGTGCGTGAAGAGAAATTGTTTATTGTGATCAGTTTATCAATCAGATATTACAGATACAATAAACCAATTCGTGTTATTGTGGTACTTCAAAATCTGAATTATGTTTGAGATATTTTTATGTGTGTATGTAATGATGAGTGTGAAAATTAATGAATGTATCATAATTTAAGATATCAATGTTTTGTTATATTTAAATTATAGAATCTCTAATAAATTAAGTTATTACCTAAATACGGTGTAATTAGTTTCATTTCTAGCTTCAATCCATCTTCTTCGTGGGGTATCTATCATTCAAACTCAACCTTGGATGGTTCCGCATATGGATCGCTTGCTAGGTATCTGTAGGTGTTGTACGTGGGGAAAATCTTTAAAAAGTCCTTAAATTCCTGGGTGGGAAAACGAACAATGTGAGATTTTTACTCACTTGAACCCCTCCGGTGGTCGTCTTCAGCACAAGAGGAGCTCCGGAATAAGCAGGTCTTCATGGAATCGTTCATTGTTAATGACACCACCAAATGATACCCCCAGGGGTGTGGTTGCCAAAAAGGATTTGTTAATGACATCACCGTAATGTTGTGATGCCACAATTAGTAATAATATAGTATGAGAGTTAGATGATACATACTTGTTGCTGCCCTGAAGGGCAACAACACTATTCGTTAATGGTGTCTTCAACAAATCCTTTTTGGCAACCACACCCCTGGGGGTATCATTTGGTGGTGTCATTAACAATGAACGCTTGGAATTCGGAACGGGCATTACCCTAAAGGCCTTCCGCCAGTCACTGCAGCGACAAGCTAGAGGTGCAGCATGTCGCTTAAGGGTTGGACCTCATCTGGCAGCACGGAATCGCCTTTTTCCGTCGCCCTTTCTCTTTCTGTCGCTTAGAACTACCATTGCCGCCATTGCATTTTGTCCGTGATGCCGATCGCCTCGAGGATTCCGCCGCGTGCTATCGCATTATGCTTTCCGTCTCGGTCTAGCAAATGGCAGTTTTAAGCGACAGAAAGAGAAAGGGCGACGGAAAAAGGCGATTCCGTGCTGCCAGATGAGGTCCAACCCTAAAAGGCTACACTAAGATGACACTGGGCCGATACTGCTTGAAGAAGGTGGTTGTGACCTGGTTGGTAGATAACGACCAATTGTTTCGCAGAAAGAGCCCACTGCGTTCCACACTGACCGCTCCACCAGCCAACGCTACAACTGGCAGAGGCAGATCTTGTCCGAACCTGTCAACAAGATTTTGCCGCTCGGAGTGTTTTCTACGAGTGCATACTATGCGGAATCCTGGTACCGAAGCAACCATGCCCGGTGGTGGTATGGTTACGTTACCGTACACGCTCACACCTATTCAGCCAGGTTTCATTCAAGCTTTTGTACTCATACTGCAACGCTTTGAGCGCATGTCGTCACTTCTGCCTCCTCCGCACTTCGCTCTTGGCACTTTCAAATCCGCCATGATGTCCAAGTGCGGGAATAGCGTTAGGGCAGTTGCCGCCTCAAAAAATAACTGTTCGGTATCTCGCTCGAATGTTAAACCCAAAATTAGTAGATGGTGACAGGGTAACATCCTGTTATGTTGACTAATTTATTATTATTCGGTTTCTTGAAATCATCATAAACTTATGTAAATTACCTAGTTTACTTAAGTTTAACATTCTAATCATTAGTTAACTAAAGCACTGAATAAAACGCTTGCAGAAAAATGCAATGCTCATTTCTGAAGTGATTGCTTAGAAATTATTCTGTGTGCATAAATTAAGTAGGTAGGTACCTACTTAATTTTCATCACCCACCGCATTATTTATAAGGTTCACGCCAGGTTACTTGGGTATATTTTTTAACTTTAGTGTAAAGGCAACATTATAACGTGTAATAGAAGATTATACAACAAGTGAAAAAAAGGGAATTTAATTCGAGGGACTAAGTTGGATCCCGAGAGCAGCGAAGGATTCTAGAGTAGAATTCCGAGCGTAGCGAGGTATTCTAGATTAGAATCCTGAGCGGAGCGAGGGATACAAGGACCGAGATGAATTATTTTTTTCACGAGTTGTGTACCTACTCTACTTTTTAACATTTTTTTTTATTTTTTAAAAACTTTGCCCCACACTAAGATTTCTCTTGTACCGTGGGTGCGTTTACAGTTACAGACACAAATCTCACAAACAAACACCCAGACCCGAAACAACCATCTGTAGGCCATACAAATTTTTGTTCCGTGTGGGAATCGAACCCACGACCCGTGACGCAGAAGCCAATCGCTTAGCCACTGCACCAAACGTGTCGTCACCATTGACTGCAAGAAAATAAATAGTAGTAGGTATCTATAGTATTTATCAAATTTTATTGTATAATCGGTAATAAGAGAACAAAGGATTAATTTATAAACATAAAAAATTAATAGTTAAGAATTACGGACTCTGAGAAGGAATGGCCGCCATTCGTGGTTTTCCAGTCGCAGAACAAATTGTATGATTTCAGATACAACTCCCGAGATTTTGGCGGCAACAAATTATCTACTATAATTGCTGCTTTATTTCGAAATGATTCCGGAGTCAGTGTCTCATTTTCGTCACTGGAAGAACTCATTTTATTATAAGTAATTTATGTTATTAGATTTTCCAATGACTTAAAACAGTATACGCCAGTAGAGGACGCCCTAGAAGGCCATACATTGATGTTAATGGTGATGTTCTTCAAAAAGGACAGGTGCGTGTAGGGTTGCCAACCCTACTATATAATATAGTATCCTACTATATTAGAGGCCCGCCTACTATATTTCTGAAAAAAGTATATAGTAGGCGAAACTACTATATTTTAAAGACATCAAACTAAAAGCAACAATATTCGTTTCAAAATGTGTAACCGTAAAACGAAACGTCATTAACTATTTCTGAACGATTCTGGTATGTCAAGTTGACAGTTACGTTGACTTTGACAGATTGGCAATTTTGATTTTCGCGCTCTTGAGTAACTATGTGTTTTGGTAACTACCTACTTTTGAAGTAAATTTATATAAAAAAAAAACTTGAGAAAAAGAAATAAAGTACCTATTCTGGAACCTACTATATTTTTTTCATCCTTTCGTTATCTACTATATTTTTGTGGGTAATAATTTTAGAACTACTATTTTTGACCGACAAAGAGTTGGCAACCCTAGGTGCGTGCGTAGTACTTTCAACCGGCGTGCGTGTATGACAAGATGTATGACCATGGACGAAGCGAAAGGAGTAAGTAAGGGACGTAGCGTGTGGCGTTCTACAGTTTCTACAAACCCCCATGGGAAAAAGGCGTGAATTTATGAGTTAAAACAACACGATAAAAAATGCTCTTTTTCGAGTGGCAATGGTAAAAAACGTATTTTAGGGCATTTTATTCATCGATAACAGTGAATAAAACTCTCTTTTAATCACTGAGTGAATAAAAACATTTTGAATTTGGAACAAGCACGAATATTCGAATTATGTACAAACATAAACAAAACGTGCTGAAAGTACGTACTAGCTGGCTAAATGGAGCTATTCCATAGAGCTATATAATTAAATTAAAAAAAAACCCGCCAATTTAGGTTCTTTTCTATCTGTTTTCGTGGTTGTTTTAAATCATTAGAAAATCGAATAACATAAATTATAATGAAATGAGTTCTTCCAGTGACGAAAATTAGACACTGACTCCGGAAAAATTTCGAAATAAAGCAGCAGTTATCGTAGATAATTTGTTGCCGCCAAAATCTCGGGAGTTGTACCTGAAAGCGCAAGCGTAAGCACCTGTAAGCGTGCCTACTGTTGACCCTTGGGCGCCACTATCTCCGGCGTGCCCTTCAACATCGAAAGGACAACCTTGTGGAACGACTACATTACAGTTTTCTCAGTAACAGCAACCACAAAATATGGCGACTTTGCCAAACACCTAAGTCTTATCTAATACGACCGTTTCAAAACCAAACAAGAACAGCACTGAATTTCGAAAACTGTTCTAATTTCACTATTAATTTTTAATGTTTATAAATTAATCCTTTGTTCTCTTATTACCGATTATAAAATAAAATTGATAAATACTATAGGTACCTACTACTATTTATTTTCTCGCAGTCAATGGTAAAAAGTAGAGTACACAACTCGTGAAAAAAATAATTCATCTCGGTCCTTGTATCCCTCGCTTCGCTCAGGATTCTAATCTAGAATAACTCGCTACGCTCGGGATTCTACTCTAGAATCCTTCGCTGCTCTCGGGATCCAACTTAGTCCCTCGAATTAAATTCCCTTTTTTTCACTTGTTGTATAATCTACTATATCTACTACACTCTCATAGTCATAATATCAATATAATAAAGTTCTAATTATGAATTCAAAAAGAGTACCATAATGACATACGCACGTGTACTATAATAAAAAAAAGTTTTATCAAAGTACAGTTTTCTTAACAAAATAATGCTTTAATAGTAGATTGTTGCATCGAGCGCAAAGTGAGTTATTAATGCACGAGTGTTATGTTGGTACCCGAGCGCAAGCGAGGGCACTAAACTAGCACGAGTGCATTAATTACTCACTTAAGCAAGGTGCGTAATCTACTTTTTCTTTCAACTACGTAGTAATGTTATCATTAATCGCTACAAAACCGATCACAAAATACGTATTTTCTGCTTAGAAGCAAAACAGTGCAGAAAAGTTGTATGAAATCTCATTACTGCATTGCAAACAGTGCAGAAATGTTGTATGAAATTTCATTACTGCACTGTTTTTCATTAGTGCAGTTTTTTAATTTTTTATTTAGATATAAATTTACCACAGAGGTTTAATGTCTCCCGTTAAGTTTAATATTAAATGTATGCAAAAAGATACTGGCTGAAAATAAAAATCGGCTGAATAAAACCGAATTGGTGAAAAAAAAAACAAATGGCGCGCATTTTGTACCATTGTAAGACTTTGATACTTCGTAGTTAGCAAGAAAAGTTTTAAAAAATGGAAATAGATAGCGATATGAATTCAAGTCCAGAAAGTATAAAAACAGCTGCAAATGAAATTGTTAATAACCTTTTGCCGCAAAAGTCGCAGGATAACCTTGTTTTCATTAACTTGAGTTTTTATTTTGAGTAGGTATATTTTATCACAGTAGGTAAATTGGTAGTTGAAAGAAAAGTAGATTACGCACCTTGCTGAAGTGAGTGATTAATGCACTCGTGCTAATTTAGTGCCCTCGCTTGCGCTCGGGCACCAACATAACACTCGTGCATTAATGACTCACTTTGCGCTCGGTGCAACAATCTACTATTCTTTCAACTACCAATCTACATAGGTACCGTGATAAAATATCCATAAAACATTTTTTTAAACTTTTCTTGATAAATATGAAGTACCAAAGTTTTACAATGGTACAAAATGCGCGCCATTTGTTTTTTTTTTCACCTAGTCGGTTTTATTTAGCTGATTTTTATTTTCAGCCAGTATCTTTTTGATCTAATGCATACATTTCATATTTTCATATTGAACTTAATGGGAGACATTAAACCTCTGTGGTAAATTTATCTCAATAAAAAATAAAAAACAGTGCATTAATGAAAAACAGTGCAACAATGAACACATTTCTGTACTGTTTTGGTTCTAAGCAAAAAATACGTCCTTTGTGATCGGTTTTGTAGTGATTAATGATAACATTACTACGTAGTTGAAAGAAAAATAGCTTTTTTTCTATTAAAGTACATTTCGGACAGACCAAGGAGTTTTAAATTCAATATAATTATGCGGCTGTAAATTGTGCATCGTGAAGCGCGCCAGGGCGCATGCGCGCGCAAACAGGAGCATGCGCGGTGGGCTGCAGGATTTGGGCGCCATAATAATTTGGTCTGATAATTAAAGTAGGTAGGTAGGTATCTACCTATTGCATGAGTTTAGATAAAGTAGTGTATGAAACTGCACATAAGTAAGTTATATTTAGAAAACTTTGCTAAACGTTAGCTTTCGATAATGATCTAAAAACTTGTTGACTAGAAATCAATTGATTGATTTGTTTTTTACTCTACAACTGGATTAAAATTATACTATAGGTATAGGACATTAAGTAAAGATTAAATAATTAAAGGTGCCAAGTAACATTGCGTAACTTAAATTAAACAAACTGCACGCTGTGGATTGAATACGATCACTGCTGACTAGTTCTTTGAATGTTTCCAAAGTAGGCTTTCTAGACTGAACTGAAATTAATACAATTTGAAATTGTAAATATTTTGTTAGAACTTCCTACAAGTTCCATAATACATTTTGAAGTCATGTGCGAATAGAAAAGATAACAAAAATATTTTGTATTTGCAGTAAACATTTTCACACGCTTTTGTGACCGACATACTTCAAAATTATGGGATGATTTAATTTAAAAACCCCAGGTAGCATAGCACTAGGTACACTAAGGCCGTGGTCTATTACGAACGCCGGTCTATTACGCCGTAGGCCACCTACAGCATCACACCGTCAAACGTCAAACGGCAAACTGACACGGCGTAAGGCCTTATAAATTACTTATTTATTTGTAATACCAGCTTTTTTATTCTTTCTTTCTTTATGAAACTACAATTATATGTGCACCTATGAAATAAAAATCAATTAATTTTATTGGTATGAACTTACCACATCTACAGTCTAACAAGCACTTTATAATGAGTGTAATAGTCTGATCAACTTCCTTACTCACTAAGTCATTACATTAATGTAACATCCGATGTAACACCAGAAGAATGGCAAAACACTTTTAACAGTTACCAACCATTTAAGTGAAGGCTAAAATAAAAAGCATGAAATTAGTCGAAATTACCCATCTCGTGATGAAACTTAAAGATGGACAATCATTCAATCTAAGACATGAAGATCAGGGAATTCCAATTGCAAGTAGCTGCTGGTTCTACTGATAACTCAGATAAAATGCGAATTGTTGTTATCTAGCCATGCTGTATTTATCTGTATATAAACTACAAATATTCACCTGGGATTTAGTTACCAAACAACTGCTTAACGTGAAGTTTGCTGCAGAGAAGTAAAGCATAACCAGGTATGCAGCTTACTCAGATATAATAAGATTTTGATATTTATAACGGTGCGTGATTCCGAAACGTGTTATATGCATAATTCATATTTTTTTATGTCAATTATATTCTTTGTTTGTTTTACCTTTCATGGTAACATGCATAAAGTGTGAATAGTATGTATGTTTAGTTTAGAATTCACTAGTCGAAACAATCTCCAGCAAAGAGCTCAAACTTATTGAACAAAGAAAGTGTGCAAACGCAGCAAGTGTTTGTTTTGCATTCGGTGTTGTCAAGCTCGAGCGAGTTAGCTATGAATCCTTGGGTCACGAATATAATGTACTACATATATGAAATAAATATGTGACCGTTCGACTTAAACAATTCGAACAACATTTAATTTTTACTGTTGATGCGACGGCACTATATTTAAATTTAATTTGATTACTGAGCATTTCGGGATTTCGTCTCAATATACGTTTCATTGGGTCCTGCCAACATAGTTACCTAAATTTTACGGGGTTCAAGAATATGTAAATAATGGTGCCTTTTAAAACACATATCGCAAAAAACAAAAACATTTTAGTGACTTCAGTAACGATAGTTTTTTTTACAACCATGTTCATGACATGTCAAGTGATCGTTTGAGGTTTTGGTTTTGATGAAAATTCATTAACCTCACGTAATTACCGCAAACAGCTACATTAGTAGTAAGTAATACCTAATACGTATTTTATTTTATAAAGTCGCGTTGTTTTACTGTGTTTGTTTTTAACAGACATCATTATTAACACATTCTGAATAAGGCAGATACTTTTGTAGGACCGTATATTTATACTTGCTTATTTTCAGTAAGAGAAAACAACAATATAAAGTTTGTTAGTATTCATAGTCAGATAAAATCGTAGAGATTTATTGAAATCAGTGGACTAAGTCGCAGCGAAAAGCTGCCTTTGATTTCTTTATTAGGTACAATTTTATAGCTGCCGAATGCCTAACGTAAATTCCATGTCTTTAACAAACCATAACGAACATTAACGATCAAAAATTATTATTTAAGCTTTTATTTATTCTTGTTTCAGTTAATTATGTCTGGCTCAGGAGATAAGAGAGAACAGAAGCCGTATCGTCCTCCTCCATATGAGAAGCCTTACGGACCACCTGACAACCCTAAGGATCGACCAAGAATTTGAGAAGAAAGCTATTACCTTAAGCTACATGTTTGTTTAACTTTTTTATTCAAGTTGACATTACATTTTGTCTTTGTTTAGAAACGTGGAGTAGACAAGCATAAAACACCTAAAACAAGTGATGAAAAAATTACGTAGCAAAGAGCTTTGGTGGATAAATGCAAGTCTATTGGATTATCCAAAATTTAATTTGATGCTACTATCGCTACTGGATCTGAGTGGCCAAGACAACAGCTAAGAGTATTTTAAATCTTTCATTTGTCTGGCACACTTCATTCGTTGGAAAACCCCAATACATCATGTCAAATATTTGGGAAAATACGAGTACCTAAAGAGATAAAAGTGCCTGAAGAGAAAATATTATTGTGATCAGTTCATCAATCAGATAATATAGATACAATAAACCAATGCGTGTTAATGTCGTGCTTGAAAATCTGAATTATGTTTCAGATATTTTTGTATGTGTAAGATGATGAATAAAATGGGTGTATAAATTAATCAATGTATAATAATTTAGGATATAATTTTTTTGTTACGTTTAAACTGTAGAATCTCTAATAAATTAAGTTATTACCTAAATACGGTGTAATTAATTTTATTTCTAGTTTCAATCCATCTACTTCGTGGGGCACCCTTATTACATAATCATCGTTGAATGGGTGCGATCATAAGGATCGCTTGGTGACTGTATGTGTTTTTCGAGGGTACAAAGAAAGATAAATGTATATACTTAATCTTAGTTTAGTTTACAACACAAAGGTTAAATCTATTTATTGATAAATAAAAAAAAGTGATTTGACACAAAGAATACAACTTCAAGAAAATTAAAGACATCAGTGCTAGACGTACACTTTTTTGTGATTGAAAACATTTTACTACATTTCAATTGACTGATTTGTCTGACTCTAAAACAACTGGATTAAAATTATGCTATAGGTAATGACATTAAGTAAAGTGCCAAGTAACATTGCGTAACTTAAATTAAACAGACTGCAGGCTGTGAATTGAAGACGATCATTGCTGACTAGTTCTTTGAACGTTTCCAAAGTAGGCTTCCTTGACTGAACTGAAATGAATACAGTTTCAACGTTAACATTTTGTTAGAACTTCCGTAAAGTTCCATAATACAGTTTGAAGTCATGAGAATAGAAAAGATAATAAAAATATCTTGTATTTGCAGTAAAAAAAATCACACGCTTTTGTGACCGAGGAAGTTACTCACAAAGATAGGACGATTTAGTTTAAACATTACGGCCTTACAAATTACTTATTTATTTGTAGCTTTGTTATTATTTCTTTCTTTATAAACTACAAGATATACCGTGAAACCGGGCATCATTGCCCGCAATTTTAATTATTTTTGAGATTTTGCAAAAAATATTCAGCAAAACGTGTAATAAAGTTAATTATGGTAGCAATTACTATTTAAGGCTTTAAATTACAAAATGTGGTGCTTCTAGCTTTAACAGAATCTTAGAAAAAGGCGCTTAAATAGCCGGGCAAAATTATACGCACAACCGTCCAACATTGCTCAACCTTAATTTCTCTGAAACTATCAGTTCTATGGCTTTAGCAATAAGGTATGTTATAATGAATTATGCAAAGGTGTATCTTTCGTGATCAATGTGTCAAAAACATTGCTTTTATTTATTTTACTGCTGTGGGCAATGTTACACTACACACCAGCTATTTTTTCATACAAACTAAAACGGTGGGTTAGGGTTGATGCCACATAATGTGATAAATAATAATCTTTTGAAATATTAGAACTTTCCTCGTAACATGTTTCTCATTCCTCTGCATTACATGCCCAATAAATGACAACCGCTTTCCAATAAATAAATTTAAATATTTAAAAAAATATTATTTTAATTATGGTTACCAACCCTAACACTATTTTTGCAGTGGGCAATGTTGTCACTCCTATGTTCAAGGAAGTTCAGGAATCATTGCCCACTCCATTATCTTGAAGTTTTTATGTTATAAAGGTCTCAAACTAGCATAGATATGAAGCGTGATACTTATCATAACTCTAGTTTTGAAATAAGTTGCCTGAGAGATGTCGTACGCTGACCGTGTGTAAAAACGTAAAACAAGATTTTGGCACCACCTCACACTTGTTCTACTTTCAACATGTCTGGCGGGCAACTGGGTGAACTTAGCAACGTAACGAACATTTCATTTTGTCAGAAAAACATTCAAGTTTACCCCAAAGGTTAAAAAATGTTGTCAGCTATAAAAGTTTATTTGCAATTCAAGATTTTAGTTATTTTTCGTGTTAGGGCAAAGATATCCGCTAAGGGCAATGCTGGCCGGTTTTACCGGTACCAAGAAGGCCTCTGATTTTAGACATGAAATAAAAATCAATAAAATTATATGAACTTACCACATCTATAGTCTATCAAGCACTTGATAATGAGTGTAATAGTCTGGTCAACTTCCTTACTCAATTGGTCATTAATGTAACATCCGATGTAACACCAGAAGAATGGCAAAACGCTTTTAACAATCACCAACCATTTAAGAGACGGCTAAAATCAAAAACATGAAATTATTAAAACTATCCTTCTTGCTTTACCTACATTTGAACATCGTCATCATATTAAAAACAAAATGTTTCTATCATCAATGTTGTAATATCGTTTTATTAAAATCTTTACAAAAAAAGACATGGCCAAGATTTGCAGACTAATTCAGGTATTTTTTAAAGCAGGTAACCTCCTTGATCGCTGCAGTTTTCTGTAATCATACAGTTTTCATTTGTGAAAACGGTTAAAATGTTTGGTTTTGTTTTTATTGTCAATTATTTTGACAGTTTTTGTAAATGAAAACTGTACTATCAACGCCGCGTATTTGCGGCGGCTTCCATTATTTATCTATGTTTCCGGTGATTGATCAAAAGAACCGGCAGAATACGCGTACGTTTCCTGCTTCAAAAAGATACTGGACATACGGACAGATATTTTTATCGAGTTATAAGATCAGCTATAGAGGTACACGTCTTCGTTTTGTAGCCTTTTTGAAGGTTTCGTATTATAGTGACTGCACTTAATAACAAGCTTCGTCAGTTATCATGTAGCAAGTATAATGTCCTTAAGCATTAAACTGCTTAGAATTTTTAACTAAAACATCTTTGTATTATAGTAATAGTGTACAGACGTCTTTTATCTGTTCTGTGGTACAGACTATTTAATAGCCCATCTTTTGTTGAATATTTACCCTTCTTCGAATATGGTTTTCGTGGAACCTTTGGACCAACAAAGTCACAGGACTTACCTCCAGTTTGGTTCGTTTCAAATTCATAAGTGTGTTAACAATACCTGATTGCACACGATCACTGTAACGCCGACGACTGCACTCATAAACATTAACCATATCGATAAGAAGATCTGTAATCAAAATGGTGATGGGTATGATTATCATCGAAGCTTAGACTTCAATTATCGAAGATGGACCTCCATGGACACAGCTAAAATGGTATTGACTGAATATTGCTATAATAGGCTAGGCAACTTTGGAACTTATGGCACCACTTTCGATTGTACCAATGTGCTCTTATTGGTCACAATGTATTTTTTATTATTGTTCATATCAACCTGATGGTTCTGATCGGTTGAAATAACTAAATACTAGGTGATCACAGTATATTGCGATCGTGCTATTTCCCCTCTCTTGATACAATTACGATACCTATAGGAAATGACGAACAGCTGTTTTGCCAGAAATTTCCACGATTAGTAAAGCGAAATCTTCAGTAAGATGCCCTGTGAATACTATAAGAGCTATCAGTACTACGTGCTGTCTTTCTGGCTCATGTTTTAGGAGCAGGCGTAGATTGTTAAAAAGATTTAGTGATAGAGATATTTCGCAGTTAACTATTTTTAATAACTCTACGCTTTCTAGGACTTTGTATTATATTTTTATTTTATCAAGGAAATCCTAATTTTGTTTCAGTTGGTAATGAATGGGTAAAAAATATTAACAACAATCAAATCAAACAAATATTTTAATACTATTATGATGTTTTTTTTAAACTTGATAACATACTGATATTTGTGGTTCGTACTGAAAAATAAAGCATAATTTAATGTGGTAGTTACTTACCTACAGATAGTATGTTTTTGGAAAAATCAATCGGTCGAAACTTACCTGTAAACCGTAACATTTTTCCAAGAGATGAATACATGTGCTCAAATTATCATAGATTTTACAAAGTAATTTCAAATCAAAGTGTATTAGATCGTCTACTTCAATAAATTTTATACTAGGATTGAGAACATATTTTACAATGTACCATATTCCCATGTTTTCATTGGAAAGCATTTTAGGTATTTTTTCAGTATATATTAATGTTTTAGATAATTGATGATTGATCACTTTCAGAAGCGCTAATATTAAGTACATATGCAATATTAAATGCATAATTGATAAAAACGTTGGCATTCTTATCAAGAGAATATACGGTGGATATTTGAGCATAAATTCCATAATAATTAAGATTATAAATATAATTATCATTGTAGAAAACCAGAAGTACATTTTGAAAGCAAATAACTTTAGAATTTTGATGTCAAAATTTAAGTCTTTGAAAATAGCATCAAACGTTTCGTGTATGCTAATACATATTTCTTCACTGTTAATAAGGTTAATTATGATAATAATAATATTTGCAACTAAATCGTTAATATCGGGTACTACTTCCAAGTTATTTTTCAAATCCAATCCAATTTGTCTATCTATTGAAAATAGGTAGCTACTGATTAGACCTACAACTACTAGCAAGGACCAGAGCTTAAGCCACAAATTGATCTTAATTGGTTTTCCTTTAGCGGTTATAATGGGTTTAAGGAAGCCAAATATATTGCAAATATAGTTAAATAGACGAAAATAACCGTAAAACATTTTAATGTCACAAGTAAATCAAGACACCAATACTGTACAACGGTTAACAGTAATATGATAGAAAGCTTTTTACGCACAATACTTCAAAAGACAGCTGCTATTAAAATGAAATCAATGCGATTGTATCATTTTGGGTAATTTAAGTAATTTTAGTTGTTGGGCTTAACTTATTGACAATATTGACACGACTGTTCACTTATCTCTTATTAATATTTTAATTAATAATATGAACTTCCAAATTTTAGAACTTCACTGTAAAACCTACATTTGAATACGTAGTTTTTTTTTTCTTGTTTTATTTTTTTATGCCTTAACCCGCTCTTGGATTCCTCCTGTATCGTGTTTGCGTTTATAGACGCAAATCTTCACAGACACCCAGACTCGAAACAAATAAAGGAAGACCATCAAAAAAAAATGCGGGACTCGAACTCGTGACCCATAGCCCAGAAAGCCAATCGCCCAACCACTAACCAAATGTCGACTAACACTGTCGACAAAAATATTTGTGATGAGATTAAAAATGTTACAACTTTTTCCCTGTACACAAAATCGTCATTATCTTAAATATTTTGCAATCCTATCGGGCATTACATGTGATAAAAAAATATTAAAATACACGCCTAACCTGATAGATGGCGCCATAGAAAACAAACCGTTTTGTCCTTCGATCAACCATTTATTTATACATTTGAATGAGTTTCGTTTCTTCCTTTGAATGAGGCATTACAGATTGCTAGGATTCAAGCAATTTAAATATGTCATGTATAATAAGCGTCTTTATTGCTAAAAGATACTTGTAGCAAAAAATGCCAAGCTTTAAACCTACAAAGATTCCAGACAATAGACGAACCAACCAGGCATTATGTTATTAAGTGCAATGTTGTGTATCTGGTTAAACATCCGTTTACCCAAAATTCCAGTGCATTTTTCTAATAAACAATTATTTAACCAGAGTTGTATTTATGTTAGTGAACACCAGCCTAAGTTAGTAAGGATTAAATACATAAGAATACAAAGCAGCCTCCGTGTGAGACGGGCTTGAATATAAATTCTCCTCAACGCACGCAGGGAATAGGCGCATGTTACATAAAATTCAACAAAACCCAGCACACTTGTTGGTAGGTTCTAAACCAGACCGGCTGAAGCTACCACGCTCTCATTAAAGTCCGACGTCAAGCAGCTTACTGTGTTCCGTCCTGTGTATGTGAGAACCAGAGGGGTATAGGAATCCCTCGATCTATATCTCTGCTACTTGAATTTGTGTGCTCCATTTTAGACCCTGTCTGCGTTTACCATCAGGTGCGAATAGAGTCAAACGCGTACAATACAAAAAAAAAGAAACAACGACATAATGACAGCTTTTATCCTAATTTGCTAGAGACTAGAAAAAACCCAACAATAAAACATGCGTTTTGTATTGCATTAGGACAAGGAGAGCCGACCTCAGATAATGAGACAAAGCAAAGGAAGAAGATGAAAAAGAGAACAAGATGACGCAAATCGACTTTTTATCACACAATAATGTGTCAACATGTATTTCTCTTTATTTACATTTGCAATATCCGGTTAATTGCAATAAAACATTATTTTCAATTCAATATTGTATTGAAGCACACTTTATCTAATCATGAAATGCGTCGAATTTCAAACCGATATGATAAGGACATGAATCAGATGATAGGTACAAATAAATGATAAACAACTTGAATATCCAGTAAAGTTTCAATCACCTGTGAAACAAATAGTTCTGTATTTTGTTTATTTTTAATCCAAAATTAATTCAAATCATGTCTCGTAAGTATTTTTATAATTTTCATATCTAAAAGTTCATCTCCGTGATAGTACGGTATATATTATTGTAAATTAAAAAACAGTACTTTTAAATCATCTGTTTACACCCTTTTTCGCCAAATAAATACAAATAAGTATTTCACCACTTGCACTTGCTCGTAGTATTAATTGATTAAGAAACAAAGAGGTGCGTTTCAAAAATGGTGCGTATCTTTTTTATAGGAATTGCCAACCAACCTCATCATCACCATCATCAAACTCGTAAAGTAGAAAAGAAGTTTAGTTTTTTTTTTTATTCCAGATCCACCCCATGGTCCACCTCCCCCGTACTACGGCTATCCGGTGCCGGGCTCGCACCCGCCTCCGCCGGCACCCGGTGCTTATACGTACGTCCCAACCCCGGTGATGATGCCGGTATACCAACCCCAACCCCCGCCGCCGCCGCCTGAACCGGTGCAGCCGCCGCAGCCCACCTACGTCACCAATTACATCTACCAGCAGCCACCTCAGCCGCAGCCTGTTCTTGTGGAAGGTACCGTACATCATTCCTGTCAAGAAACTTCTAATAACGTTTATTTACTTTCTTGAGCGTTTAAATCGATTTAGGGCTGAATTTCGCAACATCGGATAATTTTCATCTTAGGAATAAGTATGCATAAGCATTTACGTCAAGTAAATGGTTAAGTAAACTTATTTTGATAGAATTTCTATCGATAAATCTGTCAAAACGACAAATTCTACGAAGTTAGTAAAATCGGACTTAATTTAATGACTATTAGTATTGGGTTTATTACTCCAACAGGATTTCCTGCGGCATGGGTATCATGAAACGTATACTTCAAAGTCGAATGATCACATGCCAAATACCCAGCCATGTAATCCTAAATAACAGAAAGTAATCCTAATATGGGAAGGTAACCAATATAGCTACACATAATAATATCTTGTGACAATCTAAGGACCTAATTGGTGAAACAATTTATTTCAGTCAAATTAACACAGGATTTTTTAAAGCACCACTCTGAATTTCATAGTATATCAATCAAAAGATTAGAAGATGTGTTATAAACCTGGTATCTAAATAATACTATTTTCCCGTAAGTACTTAATGTTTGAGGCGTTGTGCTTAATTGATTTAAAGATTATCTTACCGCTTATCAGCATTTCCAATAACATAACTATCAGTTGTTTGCCCTACTATTAATAGAAATTTTACATTACTTCTATGGAGCTTATGTCATATTTAATAGGTGAAACCGTCAATAGATAGGTTATTTAAAACGGCCGTTAGTCCATAACCACTAAGCCTATAAAATGTGTAGGAAAACAGTGTAAATATCTCTGATTTCTTCAAATGTAACTTAGGGGTCCCACAGGGTAATACGTTCGGTCCCTTATTTATATTAGGCTATGTAAGACGTATTCAGACAGCAAGGTGCTCCTTATATTTGCAGAAGTCACAGTTGTTCATCAACCCCCACCACCTAATCCTATGGATAACCTATTAACGAGTGCTGGGAAGGGATTGGCGACAGTTGGAAAAGGGTTGGCCTGGCTCGAAAATAGTCTTCAATCTAGGAATAATAGTAAGAACCTATGTATGCTTCAGTGTCGTACTAAATTCAAGTAGCTGACAAAAAATCATTAATCTTGTATTACCTACTAACCCCATCACATACCTAGTTCACGAACTATATCGGCTTGTTTCATAATCGTTGGTTAGCACTTAGCTGAGAGATAAATATGGCGGTTTAACAGTTTTTCTTTAGAAAATCTGGCAAATCGCTTTTATGACCCAGACAAGAGTTATCCGACGATTGTGAAACGGGCAGTAAGCAGAATAATAATGCCATAGAAAAAACATCTAATCCGGGAATCTCATTCAATTAATGTTTCGATTTTAATACAATTTCTTTAGTCAATGCTTAATAAATCAACTACTGTATTTGTAAAATAAGACTATATCTTCGTTTTAATAATTGAAAATCTGCATTTTTCACGGAACCACTAGATCGGCAGGAAGGCGGCGTTCACGTGACGCACCACCAATCATTGCGCTACGATCATAGTACGAGTATGTATAATTATTGCCTATTAGCACTTTACCAAACTCCATAAATTTTGACTTATTACTAGACTTTCTTCCGTTTATTGGAAGCGTTAACAATTAACTATAATATCAGTAAGTAGTACACGATCCGAGCACAGAAAGCCAATCTTATATAGAATCTGTCTCCTAAAATGCGTACAACAACTGACAACAAAATAGAACATCGCGCTAAGCCGTTATTAAACAAATATTTAAATCAATTTGACAAGCAAAATATAGGTAGCCAATATTCTAAAGGTCTAGGTGCAGTAACAAGGGGTACAAGTTTTCTGCATCAATCCCCTAGGGCTATGAAAACGTTACATGTTGTTACTGAGACGTCTAAGTTAGGACCCAGCGATTTCGAGAGTCTCTAACGTTGTTAACATGCCAACAATCTCGTGTCAAAGTCTCTTAATTTTATTTAATACAATAAAGTCACTTAAGATTCATATGTTTACCTCCATTTGTCATTCCAGATTTGATTGACTGGGTACCAGCCACAACATCGGACGTTTCTTCATTAGCACACAGAGCGTTCGTTGCGGGCAGAGAAGGTTGGGACGGCAGTCCCCTCTGTGTGATTAGAGCACATCACAGCGGAGAGTTCATTCCAGGAAAACTGGCCATCAAACATCGCAGCGCTTATGTGCCACATGGAGGAAAAGAAGTCCCTGTCCATAACTTCGAGGTATGTTTTCTTTATCTCTGAAATATTTATATCTTTTTCTTTTTATTGCTGAAACGGATATGACCAAAATCTCAGAAGACATTTCTAGAACAGAACTGTCAAGAACTGTAATAGATCATGTTGATCCATTTATCAAATCGATACATATTGAATCATTCAAATTAGTGGAAATGGCCTTGCGTAGGCAGACTTGTGAATTATCATTCCTTATTAGTAATTAGTGATTCGGATTTGAACCAATAATGTTTGATGCAAAAATGAAGGGAAATAATATCAATTGAGTTTTAATTAGTGTCCCCTTGTTTCGCATCCCCTTCTTGTTAGGTTACTTTAAGCCCTGCAGACAGAAATAGCGACCTTGGCCCCAGTTTTTTTTTGGTGTAGATATTTGGTTGGTAGTGTGTCACTCGATAAAATGTTTTTCTTGGTAATAAGTTTCATAATAAATAAACAATATAAGGATACAGAATATTTGATTTGTTATTCTATGATATGATTATTCTAACATTAAACTTATGTGAAACAAAAATCTATGATTTAGAAATCTTCAAAGTAAGTATTCTGCGTATTGATTATTCTATGAAACAAAAATGTGAGTAAAATTTTATGTGAAACGAAATTCTATAAAACTATTAGCTATAAAACAACGTACAGCCGTTTTAATTATGTCTCATGACGTGGTACCGATTACAACCACTCGGTGGCCATCCTCAGCATAGCATATAGGAAAGTCGGTTTATAAATAGATATCTTTTAAACATGTATTGACAAAATCTCCAGGTGCTGTGTGCTCCGGCTCACGCGGTTCGTTGGCTGCCATCTAGCAACGGCCAGGTTCCAGTAGGAGCCATCGCAGCAGGCAACACCCACACCGCTGAACCGCTCTACATCGCAAGGGTTAAGCACATGCGATCTATTACTCCTGGCAAAGTAAGTTTTTGTACATGTACCACATCAAAAAAAGTTTGCGATCACTAGCATTAGCTGATATAATTTTTTAAATTGAACTTTATCAAGAAAAAATCTTTATTGTGTGTTTTCTTTAAATATAAATACCCAGTTTGAAATTAAAAAATAAAACTATTTCTTTTTTTATAAAAACGTAACAAAAAAGATTTCGATTTTTCAAAGTGATCGCAAACTTTTTTTATATGTGGATGTAGTTCCTACATATTTTTGGAGTGACTTGATAAAAGTTATGGTAGATCCGCTCATCAATATCACAGTTTGTACTGCTATTACTGTTTAAGGTCGGCCACACATTATAAGAAAAATTCTATCAGAAAAATTCTGACGCGCGCTGGCAGCACACTGCTCTTACATTTTGAACTAGAACCCGCAACTGCTATAATTTGCCGAATCAGGCAGCCTGCTGGCGTCAGAAATTTCTTAAAATGTGCCGTGACTACAATCGATTATGAAAATAAGACAAAAAAACCTTTCCAAACAAAGTTCTCGAACAGCTTGTTGTGTTTGTGTAGGAAGATGATTTTGAAACACATATTAAACACATATTCTAATGACATTTCAATGAAATAGATAGGTACTAAAGTAGGTACCTTTTACTGTAATTATGTAACATAATATGATTATGTTCATAGTTCATAGGTACATATCGTAGATCCTTCATAAATCGAGTTTATCATGGATCTTTGCAAACATAATCCTGATATCTGCAGGTTTGCTTTACAGGGTGAAATTGTAAACAATCGACAAACTGAAATGGGAGATTGTACTCATCACTATGAACAACTTTTATTATGAGAACAAACATGAATCGCGAAAAAAAAAAGCTGTTCCCTAGATTTATGTTCGCATAACTCGTCAAAATGTAGGGAACAGCAGATTTTTTTTTCGCGGTTTCAGATTAGTTCTCATAGTAAAAGTTGTTCATAGTGATGAGTACAATCTCACATTTCGGTTTGTCGACTGTTTACAATTTCACCCTGTATAAGTAGTTTACAAAGAAATGCGTAATACAATACCTAATATACATATATATAATTGGTTTTCAATTAATAGTCGTCATCGTTGTATCATCAAAACAAAGTTGTGTTTTCTTAATTGGAAACGGCACTAGCTGTAAAACCATAGCTAACTACCATCAATTTTAGTTAAAATAACTTAAATATAACAAAATGTATTAAATTACGCATATTTAATTTCAGGTGCACCCCAGTCACGGATGCTGCTACATTTCCTTCGGCGGATCCGAAATTCAATACAAAAATTACGAAGTCCTGTGCAAAATTGTTGGTTGAAGTATCAAAGTGGAAATAAAGTTTTAAATATTTTCTAAGCAAATCAGGATAATTTTTTGTCACTCACTATTTACAGATAAGAAAATTATATGGAAAATGGTGTTAGCGATATAAGATAGTACTTGATAACTATACTCTATAGTCTCTATCTGTATACCCCTAAGATATACTCCCAAGTTTCGATATTTGTTTTATTTTGATGATATAAATATCCTAAATCCATTTATCGCCTTTTTTTTTGTTTGGAATAGTTATACCCATTTAAACATACCTAAATCCTACAAGGATATATTTTCACAAAAAGGTTCGATGTTGAGCCCTTGGATACGAAAAATCTGCATCTGAACTGCATGCCCTCCGCATCTCCGCACCTTGACTCTTATTGACGAGGGTTTGACGAAGAACAGACGAAAGGACACCAGTCTAAAGAAGTATGACAAAAAAAACGGTCAAGCGCAAGTCGGACTCAGGCACCGAGAGTTCCGTACAATATAATGTTTTTTTTAAATCTTCGGGTCCTGCAAAGCTGCGAAACTGGCTTGACTTGGGTTGCAAACTTCGATAAGGAGGGAATAGTATTGTTGCACGTTTTCAAGTGTAAATTAAAAACAAACGCGACAAAAATAAATTGAATCTTTCAAATTATATCCCACGCATAACAAAATTTTGTGATTGGTTTTTTTCAAATAGGTACGGTTAAATAAAAAATTAATAATAATAATAGTTTATTTTCTCCACAATGTTACTCTTAATTGTTACCTTATTTCTACGGTGACATAAAGGAGGGGCATTACATTGTGGGAGACTGGTGCCACCGCGGTACATCGAACTAGGCTCAAGGCCTGTGTTTCAGGTCACCAGGACTCCTCCATTTAAATTTAACAAATTATGTTATGTACTCGTACAAACGGTATGCAGATAGGACATGTTAACATTTTTTTTTTAAATCTTATTGTATATACTTGGAATTTGTTTAGTTAGTATGGTTAGTATCAGGGTGGGAGTGAGATTGAGTGTGTACTGCGTGTATGTGTAGTTTGTGTAGTTAGAGAAGTGTGTGCAGCGGTCGTGTTGTGTGTATGGGGGGGTTGTGTGTGTGTGTGACTGTGAGTATTTTTTTTTTGATCCTACCATATTTGTATAAATTAAGGTTGAATAAATATGAAAATAAAAATTCACCCTTAATAGGTGTCGGCAAATCGCTTCTGCATCAACTCGATAATAATAACAGTCACTTTGATAAACGACCGTGATATACAGACGGACGGATACCGAAGCCAACCAGAAAAACATAATCAATTAGAAAGCGACGTATGGGAAACTGTTGACTGAAAATTGTGTTTGACGCTACATAAATTGGTAAGCCCTAAAGTATGGAGTATAGAAGTTATAGACCATTATGTCTGTTACACTTGCACACATCCAATTGGTACAGCTTTTTGTAATTTTAAAACGCAATTATTCGTGACCTCATATTCTGCAAGGTCAGCTATGTCATTATCTCGCCGGGACCAAGCAGTAAAATACTACAGAATAGATAGTGTTGCGATTTTTAGCGCGTTACGTGAGATTGCATGGATTTCAATGATAACTTCAATCATCATCGCATCATCGTCTCACTTAAAATCTAAGTCATGGTAAATCGAGGCATTCCATTTAGTGCACCAATTTTAAGAGCGCCAATTCAAATTGCACCAATAGTAATAGGAATAATAATTCTGGTGGTGCTATTCGAATTAGTGCTCTCAAATTGGTACGCTAAATGGAATGCCTCGATTTACCATGACTTAGATTTTAAGTGAGACGTAAATCTAGGTCTATTGATCATCAGTTGAATAGACCCTGAGGTACGTTTTGATAGAATGTAGTCGCATATTTTACTGAGTAAGGTTCTAGTTGCGGCAATATGTCGTTTTCCGGCTTTCATGTCTAGGAAACCTGGGGGCCTATTTGATGTAACAACTCTGCAAGTCTGCACACCATATTTTGGAACTATTCAGCTGAATTTATATACCAAAGTTTGGAGTGCAGACTTGTAGAGTAGTTACATCAAATATGCCCCTGGTGGGATTGTCACGTTTCACGAATTAGTTACTAGTAACAAAAATGTTGTACTTTTCTTGAATAGAATTGTTGTAAAAAAAGATGCACTCCCTCTATGTTAATACTTTTGTCTATCAACATTATTCGGTATTCTCCTGTTAGACTATTTCAACGACAAAGGACGTAAGTACACTCAGTTATAAATTCTAAACAAATCCTGTCCAATATTGATTACTGTCAATAAATATTTTACTTTTAATTAATTTAGTTTCTATGAAAACTTTAAAAGATAATAAACTTAAACTATTCTCTCTGAAACAAAATAGTAAAATAAAACCATAATTGTAGGTAATTCAATCAAATACATTTATTATCATATAAATAACAATCAGAATGAAAAACCAAGCGCGGTCATTATAACCATTTCCTCGTTGACCGTTAATTATAGCGGTCATGAGGGGCCCATGTTAAGTAGTGGACGTTTACGGGCAAATATAATGATGACGAAATAACCTACATAGCGTAATAAAACAAAATTAAGAGTATGAGGGTCATCTATACATCGAACTTGGATCGTCGCCCATCTCCACGTGGACGCCAGGGGGTGGTTGGTGGAATCCTCCGTCGTTACTGTAAGCGTTATCAACAACGGTCACTGTTTGGGCTTCATCTTCACAACAACAGGAAAAGCATAAACCCATGTTTGAAACCTGGAACATTTATTAACATTTTTAATAACCAGCCGTAGCTACTAGCTTGTGTAGAAGAGAAAGATAATAATGAAAAAGTAAAGATTTTGTTAATCGACGTCAGAAGAGCTAATTTTAAACGTATCACTGCTAATGATAAGGCAACATCCTCCGTAACATGCTATTCATTCCTGCGCATCAGTTGTCATGTCATTTCTATACCAAACCATATAATCTATACAAATAACATAACGAAGCAAAATTTATCATCTATTGATTCTTTAAAACGGAAATTAGACTCTGCATATTTAGTTTAAAGTCCGTTCTTCAATATCGGAGACTAAATTGTCAAACTAACTAAGACTAAGTTGTACAAATGTAAAACTTAAAAAGGACAATGGGACAAAACGTCCCCACCCCCCAACAGATCTGAAATGTATCTCAGTTGAAACATCTTAGTAGGGTGATAAATTTTTCCTATGGCGACATTCCTCAAACGTGCGGGATATTCCGGGAAAAACGCATTTTTGTTATTATTATTTTATTTAAATGAATATTCGCATCATACATCCGATTGAGTTGAAACTTTGTACTGTTGTTGTTGGCACTCACGCAAAAGTTTCTGACATAGTACCATCAACGAACAATAGGTGGCGCGCGAGTCATATCGGATAATTGTAAATAAAAATTCGCATGGTTCATCCGATTGAGTTGAAACTAAGTACAGTTATTGTTAGCACTTGCGCGAGAGTTTCTGACATAGTACCATCAACGTGCAATAGGTGGCGCGCGATTCGTATCGGATAATTGTTAATAAAAATTCGCATGGTTCATTTGATTGAGTTGAAACTAAGTACAGTTGTTGTTGCCACTTACGTGACAGTTTCTGACATAGTACCATCAACGTACAATAGGTGGCGCTCGAGTCGTATCGGATAATTGTTACTAAAAATTCACACGGTTCATCCGATTGAGTTGAAACTTTTTACAGTTGTTGTTGCCATTCACGTGAAAGGTCATATCGTCCTCCACAATTACATTAATAAATTGTCTGCATAACCCCTGAAAGACGATGCCTACCAAATCCTAAATACTACACTAGGAAACAATAACAACCACACATATGTCATTAGATAGGTATTGCAGTATACTGCAATAATTGCTATCGTGGCTCATTTAAAATCGCTGTGTGAAAAAAGTTATGGCGATGTTTCGTAGGTTAGGTTAGGTTACGTCAGGTTAGGTAATTTCACATATCACCTATTTATTAGATGTGATTTTGAATGACGACATATAATAATAACACTGTTTACTCACTCTACTAGCATTTTTTGCTATTACCGAACAATTTATAAGAAAAAAAAACACCTAACCTAACCTACGAAAAAACGCCCTAACTTTTTTCATACAGCGATTTGAAATGAGCCGCCATAGTAGTTACGGCAGTATATTAAAATACCTATCTAATGACATATGTGTGGTTGTTATTGGTTCCTATTGTGGTATTTAGGATTTGGTAGGCATCGTCCTTTCAGGGGTTCTGCAGACAATTTACAATGTGATTGTGGATGACGGTACATAATTATAGCACTGTTTACTCAATCTGATTGTTTTTTATTACATAACACTATACAAGAAAAAAACTACCTAACCTGACCTAACATAACCTAACCTACAAAACATCGCCATAACTTTTTTCACACAGCGATTTGAAATGAGCCGCCATAGTAATTATTGCAGTATATTGCAATACCTATCAAATGACATATGTGTTGTTGTTATTGGTTATGTTGACCATTTTTTCCGGTCTTCCTTTACCACCCTGTATTTACCAAACCCCATCGATTTTGAAGTTAAAACTGGTTGCTAGTCTTTTCATAGATCCTTATGGAACTACTGACACATCAAAAAAATCTGTTGGAAGGGGTGGGGACAGGTCTCATACAATTTTGCCCATCGTCCTTTTAGGAACATTATTTATTTTTCAAGTGTGACGTTTGTGCCTATGAATTCAATAACGGAGATTAAAAAACGAACTGTACTTATTTACTTTTATTTATTTTAACATCTTTACCAAAATTACCCATATACCGTGGCAAACAAGGTCGAGCATCGGTTGAACAGTCTTCTAAATAACACCAAATTACGCTTCTATTGGTTATTCTTTATCGTCTTATTAGATTATGCAATGATGAACTGCTAAAAGAAGCTAAATCAAAGCGCGCAATAGTCTTAGTTATATCAACATTTCTCAAGGACACATTTTTTAGAATAGGTGCGTTATAAGTTGAAGTGCACCCATTCCAAAAATGATATCTCTGCTTCAACACTATTCATAATGCGTTTGGTATTCTCATTAGAAAGCTTTGATAATGGACATGGACAATATAAAAATTAACTTACTTTTTTTAGATTATCCGAACGTTGATCCACCACAGATTTCAAAATGTTTTGTATTTTACCAAGCGACTTATTATGTAGCCTACTTGCTAACTAAAGTGACGCTAGTATCCATGAGATAAGATAATTTATCGATAATTCTTTGCCGACGAAATATTGGTAACACGAATTCATATGAATCACATACGGCATTTTTCGTATTTTGTTAAGCATGATAACACAGTTCCCAAGGAAAATGGCGGGATTATTTTAAAGCAAAACAATTTAATAATTAGCATGCCTTTGTTATCGATTTCGTAAAAACCGAATTAATATCTATTTATCAATCCTTTTTCAAACATATCAAACTCTTAGATAATATTTTAGTAATTTGTAGGTACATGTATAGTAATTAGGTTCCGCCTTTAGCTGCTACTGTATGTTTCTAAAAATAGTTCACCGCTTATTACGTATTATTACGTAATGCCGAACAATGTAAAATAACAAAGATAAAATATGGCGTTTAACTTTTTGTAAGACCCATTTATAAAAAATATATACAAGGTTAGTCAGAAAGGGGGTACTAATCCGAAGCCCACTTATAGTATCACTGATGACTGTTTGAAAGCAAGTGTTAAAATTTCAAAATTCGATATATTTTTTTTCCAAATAAAATGATTTTTATTTTAGTTTTTTCAAAAATTCTTCGTCCCTGCTTTAGTTACAAATTCAGAAAATGGTGCTTCTAATTCATGACCCCAAATATGACCTACAATGTAAACACAGCTGATCATGACTGGGGATGGATAGATTTTAGAGATTTTATTTTGAGATTTTTGAACAACTTTTTCTCTTAAATTATTGACTTTTGGGAAAAGTTGTAGAACAAAAGTTATTCATTATTATGTGTACTTTAACACCCTTTCGGATTAGTACCCCCTTTCTGACTAACCTTGTATTGAAATAGTATAAAATTATATGAACAAATAAATTGAGGAAGTCTTTTGAAAATTCCTTGTTGTATTTTAACTTTTAACGCAGTTTTAAATAACAGTAACTTAAAATTAAATATAAACGACATTGACTTTTATTGACCGTCTTTGAATAAGCATATTATTCTTCACTCGTTTCAGCTCGAGCTATACAAGAATAGCTCATGCCATGGTGAAAAGATTAGCCAGTCAGCAAGGTTGGTAGCGGGGGCCGGGGCAGACTGTCTAGGTTGCGCCGAACGAACTTATCGTCACTTGTGGACGCACATAATTAAGATTAAAATTTGAATACTGCATGACTAATAGACATAATGAATTCACCAACTTCCGAAGGTCTTAAACATCAACCCAACACCTGTTCACATCCCACTAAAAATCAATAAGTTGACCAACCCAGAGACAAGTGACCTAGCTCCGCGGGATAACCATCTAACTTAACTTACTGATCGAAATACAGTAGATACAGGGAGACTGTGTTCACTCAGACATTTTTGTGTGTTTGTTTGAGGAAAAATACAGAGACAATTTCTAGTCAAAGAATCATGTAGTAACTAAAATAATAATATAGTTTAGTGTTTTTGTAGTAATTATATTTAGTAAAAATATAAAATCAACACAGTATACATCTGCAACAATAAAATCAAAAAGTATTCCTTGAATAATATAAAAATAGGATAAAACACAATTTAAAAAAAATACAATTTCATTACTCAAGATTCCGAAAGCAGTCTTTGATAACATTATATTAATATTTTAAAAATATTTGTTTGTAATGAGAATAATTTTCATTAACAGGGAGATCTTTTATTCTTTAGTTTTATCGTTGAAGATTCACCAGCGGCCGTGATGGCCACCCGGGCCCCCGTGATGGCCGTGATGGCCCCCGTGGTGGCCATGGTGACCACCATGGTGATGTGGCCCATGATGATGTAGTGGTCCATTATGATGTGGTGGTCCGTGATGATGTGGTGGTCCAATATCATGTGGTGGTCCATGATGATGTTGTGGTCCATGATGTGGTGGTCCGTGATGTGGAAGTCCATGTTGATGCAGTGGTCCATGGTGATGTGGGGGTCCATGATGCGGTGGTCCGTGATGATAAGGTGGACCGCAGCATGGACACAGTAAGGACAGCAAGAGACCCATATTCACTGAAAAATCATTAGATTTTATTATATTTCAAAATATAATAAAACCTAGATAATATTTTATTGATATAATATAGTAAACTTGTCATTAGCCAAAGACTCTTTCGATCGGTTTTTTGAACCACTGGGTAGAGGTATTCTCATAGCATTAAGTTCATTAAGTGGCTCCCATGTCTACATTCAGTCCGTTTGTATCGATGATGATATGCCTATCATTAACTTGGCATATTGTCGGATAAATGTGTTCACATGAAGGTAAGAGTATACGAAAATCTTAAAATCCCGATTTGGCATCTCGGTTGGTTGTCTTTGACTGTTGTGTACGACGATCGTTATTGATGATACTTCTTATAATTTAATAATCAGCATCTAATACTAATATATCAATGTTAGATGTTATAGACATAAAACATCTTTTTATTTCGTAAGAGAGTACGGTAACAAAAATCCTGCTAGACCCGAAAGGAGCATATGAAAACTCCGATGGAAACAGTACTTCATCGTACTATTTATTTTCTTAGTGTGGCTATAAATAGATTTCAAAGTCCCTTTTATTTTTCCCTGTAAACACATTGGGGTGCATGAAAAGAGCCTCCACGAGTGACGATACTTAAGTACGTCCGGCACACCCTGGGCAGTCAGCCCCGCTACCAACCTTGCTGACTGGCTAATCTTTTCACCACAGCATGAGCTATTTTCGTATAGCTCGTGCTGACACGAGAGAAGAAGATGTGAACACTTTTATCCGACGGACTTATAGGTGCTTAGACTGAGGCATGTATGCCAGCCGCCAATATTAGGATGCTTCAAGCTCTAAAAAACATTGCCCATGCTTTGCTCATACTTTGGAAATACAACACAAACACAAATATTGTAATAACATCCGCATCACGACATCAACATACAAAGTTAGGAAAAAGTTGTGTTTTTCTACGTCTTATAAAATTTTCACAAACAGCACTACTGATTGATAGGTACCATGACATGATAAAATTAATGATAAGGACTTAATTATCTTCTTAAAAAAATCGATACTGATAAACGTACCTATCTTTGGCAATTACTAGTAACCCTACGTCACGTGTCTCTGATTATGATTATTTTTGCAAAATGAAATGAAAAGCTTACCAAAGAAATTCTCGGAACTAGTGTACATGTAACATTCAAGATGTTGAATCTTCGTCAAACGATAGGTTTCACTCAATTGTAACAAGGAACTGATAAGCATTCCTAGAACACTATTTGTTATAAATATTGATAGCAGACGATATCGATCGTATTATGCGAATCTAAGGTAAATACGCTATTAGTCATTACTGCATACGTTTTAAGTTTATTATGCCTACGTCGTTAGTTTTAGCGGGCACTCCTGTTAGTCACCTGCAGTTACTCAACCTTTGTTGTAATGTAGGAGGCACTAATCAGATCGAGTATTATTTTGTTATCAGGAGATAATCTCGTGTATACAGGGTTAGTCTGAAAGGGTTTACTAATCCGAAAGGTTGTTAAAGTGCCTATGATAATGATAATGCCTTTGTTCTACAACTTTTCCCAAAAGTCAATAGTTTAAGAGAAATAGCTGTTCATAGATTTCATAAAACATACGCTAAAATCTATATATCCACAGCTGTGATCAGCTGTGTTTACATTTGTATACAAACCTTGTACCAAAATAATGCCGTGGTGGCCCGGAGGTTACAGACCTGCTTGTTAAGCACCGGATTGCAGGTTCAAACCCAGGCAGGTACCAATGTGACTTCTTCAATGTCATTTATTTGTACTTTCTGAGCTGTTAATCTAAGACGGCGGCGTCTTAGCATACGGTGAAGGAAAACATCGTGAGGAAACCTGGACGTAATGGTCTGATATCGCCAATAATATATCGCCGCAATGAGCAAGCGTGGTGATCAATGCTGGTTCCTTCTCTGCATGAGAAGAGGCCTTTGCCCTGCAGTGGGACACTTATAAACTAAACTGCCTCGTTGGTCTAGCGACTGCAAACGCGACTGCTGAGTGTGAGGTCCTGGATTCGATTCCCAGATCGGAGAAAGTGTTATTGTTTTTTTCCATGTGGAATTTTTCAGTAGTAGCCCAGAGTCTAGAATTGTGCCCGGTCGATGGCAATAGACTCGCCCCCTTCCCATGTAATAACATGGGACGTAAACATAAACAGCGAAATGTGGGTGTACTATACACCTCTGCCAACCCTTCGGGCAATACAGGCGTGAGTTTATGTTTATAATCGCCTGAGATGTTTTGCAAAATAATATTGACAGATCAGTACAATAGTAGTATTTAGTAGGTAGTAGTAGTAGTAGAACTCCTTGTCGAAGAGTTTGACTAGGGTAATACTACCACCACACATCGTACCTATAACTACCGCCAAGCAGCGTTGCTGTGTTCCGGTTTAAAGGGTATGAATAGCTGGTGAAATTACAGGCACATGAGGCTTTTCAACTTTGTCTGTAATTTACCGACATATAATGCAACGCCACTACTTCCTCCATTTTGAATAACAGCATACGTCTCGAGCTCGACGCACAACAGAGAACAACACAATCCGGCACGATGAATCTTCGCCCGCCTAATGTAGACGAGAACATCGCGTATGCCTAGGGTTTCTGCTCGAGAATTCTCGAGGCGAGAAATGTCGAGAAATCATGCCAACTTCGAGACGAGAAAAAATACCTCGAGAATTCGAGAACTCGAGAAATCAAAGATTTTCTTTTATTATTGTAAAATTGGCTTAAAAGTTACGTAATCTTTGCATTCTGGCTTGTGATCATTCTCCTTACGAGGCACGAGTAAGCGAGGCAAGTGAACAGACACATAATATACCTAAAACTCCAAGTACTCTTATTATAATGTGACATAAAACTCAAATAAAAATTAACTGTAAAATAAACCCCGTTCATCTATTGTTGGGTGTCTGAATACAAAATCGACGACTAGATAACTATCCAAACAATAAGTAAGTTTGTAAATTGACCAGTAGATGCGGTCTCTTTTTAAAGCCCAGCTAAATATACTTTTGTCGCCTTAAACTTAGCATCTTTTTGCAGTTATGCACAAGTTTAAATAAAAATCTCCTCTGGTACCTATGTATATGCAATGATTATAAAACGAACCATTACATACATAAAATATAAAATTTAAACCACAATATTTTCTCTTTGTTAATTTTAATCATAGCAACAACACAATAAAGCTATTAAACCAAATTTTTTTGTTGTTCTTCATAATATTGGGCAGTAAAGTATATCTACATCTGAAAAAAGAAATCTAGGCTAACGTACCTATTTGTGGTGTAAATGAATGGGTTCTAGGGCAGGATTGGTTATTTCATATAGGTATGAATCATAGTGCCCTTGTTAAAATGATATCTCATGTTAAACTCTTCATCCGTGAACCTTTTTAGTGGTACTAATATATTTGAAATAGCCTCCAGCACTTCCAAATCAGACTCTGATGAACTACTCGAGTCCATTTCGCTGGGAGTCCAAAACTCACCATCCAAAATAAAATACTAATAATAAAACTCTAAATACACGTGTTATAATATATTATGATATAAAACGACAAATAAAGTTCTGGAACCGATTAACGCCCCAAATTGGTCAGTCAAGTTAACTGAAGTCTGAATGAAGTAGGATCATCTTCTGACTGGGGTATCCAGAAACGCAGTGAGTCAGTTTACCGAAATTATAGCGCTATCGAACAGATAAACTACGTTTAAGAGTACCTCAGAAAACGGGCGTATGCTGATCTTTTAAGGTTTTTAAAAATTTCTCGAAAGACCCGAGAAACCCGAGAAATCGGGCTCGAGAATTCTCGAGACCCGAGAAAAAAAATATGTCGAGAAAACAGAAACCCTACGTATGCCCTACACGATGTTTTAGTGCGCTAACGCGACACAAATCTTCGCCCGCTAATGTAGCCCCAGCATAACAGCTGACATAAATATGGTGGATGGGAGCGTGTGGGACAGATGGCCATCCAACTAGCAAGCCTGGATACTCTGAGCCAGTGACAGCATCGTAGGTAGTGCGAGGGGTCTGGGCGTTGGCTCTATGATATCCTGTTGTTAATCTATACTAATATTATAAAGAGGTGTTTGTATGTATGTAGGAGGTAATCTCCGAAACTACTCATCCGATTTCAAAAATTCTTTCACCAATAGGAAGCTACGTTATCCCTGAGTGCTATAGGCTATAAATTTTTCATATACGTTGTCAGTTATACAGAAACGGACATAGGGTACCTACTAGGGTTTTCGCGTTCCCGGCCTATTTGAATTCCCGGGAATCGGGAATTTTTTCTTTTAATTCCCGGGAATTCCCGGGTACCCGGGAATTTCATGTTTTTTGTATAAATATAGTTTTTGTCGTATATTTCAACATTAAAATTGTGTAAGTACTTTAAACATGATTAACTGTCTAACATACCAATCGACTTTTCTTATTAAAATAAAAAATCTTACACTTATTTAAAAAATTGAACTACGAACAGTTACAGTCATTTATTGTGCGACGTCGCGAGTTTCTTTGATGAAAAAAAGTCTTCTCTTCATATAATATGGCAAAATATTACGGAATAACAATAGGGTGAATGACTATAAAGGGTGTTACCAAATTCGTGTAATTACCTTAAAACGACATGATCTACTACTCGTGTAAAATGACCAAGCACGGGATTTAGCTTGATTAAAAATAAAAATAAAGTTTTTTTTTCTAGCGGTAGCGATATGTGATCGAAACAACCAGCTAATAAGGTATAAATAAAAAAATAAAAGTTGCTAAATGAAAAATTTATTCGTTGGAACATTTCGACGCCACTCATCAATGAATGAAACCACGGTGACACAGCTGGCTAGCACGACTTGCACGAAATCGTTCTTTGCAGTCGGTTAACTCGGGGCGCAAAAAGGGCTCGAATATAGAACTTTTTGTTTTGAAAAAACTATTTTGTATTTAAAATAAAAACCATTTAGGGTTATTCTGTGAGTAGATCACGCTGTTTGAAGGAATTACACGAATTCGTTTACACCCTGTATATTTCCATTATAAGTCGCGAAATTACACAAAAGATAAGTATTGTGAATAGTTTCTACAAATGAAACATTTACAAAAAAAAAACAAGTGTTTAGAATTTGTTTACTAGACAGAGACAACACTATAGTGTGCTGACATCACGATACATTTACCACATTCTAAGTTCACACCACGCTGTACAATATCCCAAACAAGAAAGAGAGACAGAAAATGCTCTAAAATCTTCGGAAGCGTGCAGACCCTTCATTTTTCATCATCATTTCTTCATTTCAAATAATTCCCGGGTACCCGGGATTCCCGCCAAATAATTCCCGGGTCCTAAAATCCCCAAATTCCCGGGAATTCCCGGTTCCGGGTACCCGGGGCGAAAACCCTAGTACCTACCAATCATTCCGAAAAAAAGTACTTAAAAATAACGATAATAGATGGCTCCACGTGTCTTACGAATCATGACTGAATTATATTATTAAAGAAACTTTAGTAGTGTGTTAGGAGTTTTTTTTATTATAAATTAACGCGAGCGAAGCCGCGGGCAAAAGCTAGTGTATGAATAAAGTTAAGTTCTCAAAAATTAGGACTCATAAAGATAAACCTACCTATTCGTAAAATGTATATTATAATAAAATAACTATAAACTGAATATTGCGTCATTTTACTATCCCGCCACACCGCACATTTTTACACGACTGCCCAAAAAAAGGAGTGTTACATTTTCGGTGTTCATGATTGTATGTGTGTTTCTTTATTCCACCATAACTTATAAACGCCTGAACCGATTAAGATGTACGTTGTAGTGTTAGAATCCTTGAATTACTCCAAGTAATAAAGGCTTCTAAAAACCTTAAAAATATTGATATACAAATAAATTATGTTTTCTAAAAAAAATGTCCCCAGACTGCATTTGAATTTCTGTGTTATGCTGAACGGTTCAACAAAACCTTTTTTTTTACTTTTTAGTGTAATTTTTTAGTCACAGTCTGTATCTCTGTTTGCCAGTTACGAAATCGCAGCGCCCGATCTTTTAGAAAGTAACAATATGTACGTATGATAAGAGAATACGTCGATAAGATGCACCAGTATCGTTATTCGTCCTTTTATCCTTATACAACTTACTGCAACCAATCCATTTGCGTAAAGCGGAGATAATAGCTATTAGTGGCACTTTTATGATAACAGATTAGGACATGTTCGACAAGCGATAGGCTGAAATAATGATGAGGAATATGTATGTAAAAACCTATTGCGTACCTACAAAATGGGATTCAAAATGTCGGAGGATCCACACAATAGGCGCGCTGTGTTCAATTCCATTCTATATCGCACCTCCTCCGGTGCAACACTGTCACTTATGCAATATTTGGAAAAATGAGCTTAGTAGTATTATGGCCTAAAGTACCTCTGCACTTAGTGCGATAATGTCACTGGTTTGGAACGTATCTATAGTTTACGTAGGTAAGTGTCGATGTGAAAAATCAGGAAGTGTCATCATTTTATACGATATGAAAGTCTTTAAATGCTTCTCCTGAAAAAATGCTTTTTTGCAAAAGTGACAGTGTAGCACCGGGGGTGCGTTATGTAATCCGGTTGTACGCACGGCTACATAGCCTACATATCATCCTATACTCGTCCAGTATGAGCCGATCTCGCATTATAAAGGCTTTCCATATAATGGGAGGTCAGCTTATACTGGAAATGTATAGCTTGACATTTGGCCGTGTGTACCAAAAGCTGTACAAATCGTTTAAAAATCAAAAATACCGATAACTTCATATTCCGCTAAATTATATTTTCACACACAAACATCGACAATGATATGAACAGCTCGGTAACCGTGTATCGGAATTTGTAATAAATAAGTATACAATACCTACTACAACTAAGGGCCGATTTTTCAACCGTCAGATAAATTTTATTCAAGGAATAAATATGATGGTTTGACTTATTTTCTTTAAAAAAACTGTCAAAACGTCAAACTTATTCGCCAGATAAAAGTTATCTGACGATTGAAAAATCAGCCCTAAGTATTTTATATACAAGGTGTAACATAAATAACGCACAAACTCTTAAGGGGTCACTGAACTCATCATTATGAACAACTTTTACTATGGGACCAAACCTGAAATCGCATAATGAAAAAAAGTATGCGAACATTATTGTAGGGAACAGCTGATTTTTTTATCGCGATTTCAGGTTTGGTCTTTAATAAAAGTTGTTCATAATGATGAGTACTGTGACTTCTTAAGAGGTTGTGCGTTATTTATTTTACACCTTGTATACAAAACGACTGCTAAGTAGTGACAAGGATTTTGCATGACAAACCGTGTAGAGTGTAGGTCAGAGTCGGGTTTAAAGATTTGGAGGCCCTGGGGCAACGAAGCAGAGGATGCCCGTTGAAATGTTTTTTCATTACTCATACTCGGAAAGTAGGTCTGAAGTTGCCTGAGGAGCGGGTTGAAAGTAATACTTTTCAGCCCTAGGGAATCGTTTTGAACTGACAGCTGTCAAATTATTTAAAAAAAACTAGCTCTATATTCACATTTCTATTGAACCAAGTTCCAACTTTCTATACAGCCACTCAATTACAGCGCGATGTAAAATTGTAATAACATAAAGTTAAGTATTAATTAAAGAATATGTATTTTTTAAATAACTTTATTATAATTTAGTTTCAACTATTTCTTTAAAATAACATAGATTTGGGCAAAATAATTACCATTTTTTTAATGATGAAAATGAAAAATAATGGCTGAATATATAGATGGCCATCATCATCATTTTTACTTTCCTTGTATTCGTAACGAAAAGCACAGCGTTTACCACGGGTTAAAGACTTATTTAGTCCCTCGAACTATTGGCGTCCTTGCTTCCTGTCTCGGGAATAAATAAGTTATTTTCACCCCTATTTGGTACCCACCAATGTACTATTAAAAAGTTCATCGTTAATGAGAACTTTTTTCTCTTTATCAGAATGGGTGTCATTTTTTCTAATCTAAATAAAAACAAATGCTCATATTGTGAAGGAGGCCCGGGGACTAAAGCCACTGTTGCCCTCCCCAAAATTCGGCCCTGGTAGACATCCAAAAAACTTATTTCTGAACAGCGTCTGTAGACAAATGACAATCGATGTTCGCTAGCGAATAGAAACGACAATGAGATGTAGCTACTGTGTGTGCTAGGCCTGCACGAATATTTTGACGTATAGTAACGTAAACGTAACGTTAATGTGAGTGAATTTTGAATCGAAAATACAACTATTCCATAGCATTTTAGTTTAAATTTATGCGACAGCCACAATTTGTATCATACGTAGATATGAATAAAGTTTTCAATTCAATTAAATATTATGTGCGAAACGAGTATTTCTAATTCAAAATTCACTCGCGTTAACGTTACGTTTACGTTACCATACGTCACAACATTCGTGCTAGGCCTACTGTTGTGTAATTTCCATATATTTAAGTGGCGTATCTATTCTTTATCGATCATCGATTGCCATTTGTCTACAGGGGCTGTACCCCTAGTACGAGTTTTCAAATTACGAAAACGGCATACTTTCCGTCGGCTCGCTAAACTGAATAACATATTTGTCTCTTTTTCTTTAGGGTATGGAAGGGAAATAGAGTTAAGCTAGTTAGACGAAAACTGTTGCCGTTTTGGTAATTTGTGTAACCGTACAAGGAGTACTACTGGTTGTTAAGATACAGCGACTGTCCCATTTCAAAAACTAATAAGGGACACTTTTTACAAAAATCGTTTTATTGCATAATCTTGCTAACCTAGAAAGTCTCTACCAAATACAAAAACACCAGCGCTGAAAACTCACTTAATAAGCAGATATATTTAAGCATCGATACCTAGTAAGTGCCATTCGCTGCCTCTGATCATTTTAGAACCTAGTAAGTCACTATAACCACGTAGTTTTACATAACATAAATACTTTTACAAAGGCTGGCCGATTTAACGTTTATTCTCCTGTAAAATTTCGTTTTAAGCCCTTACTAGGTTTTGAAATGGGACAGCCGACAGACACGCAGTCTACTAAAAAATAGAGGTGAGTGCATGAATGTAAATAATAACCCTTTAGGGATCGTGGGTTAACGATATCTCTAGAAAAATTCTCGCACAGGTGCACATGTCAGTGTAAATTTTGTAACAAGCATTTGATTATTAATAGAATATTCCAACAGCAATAAAATTAGTTGGCATTGTAATCTTTGTAAACATTGTTGGAAAATTCAATCAAATAACCGGTATTATTTTTACAAGGGTTCTTGTCAACACACTCGTTAGAAGGAATATATTTTATTGCATATTTATGCGTAGTAATAAAAAAAACAATGGTACATTAATGGAAGTTTAATCTAAAGTAAATACAAAATGTAATAAGTACATACATATCTAACTAAATACCTAATCCTGATGGAGCTCCTATAAAAACAATTAGGATTTTCCCTGTACATATTATAAATATTTATACTTGTAGGTTACATCATTATTGTGCGTCCCTTTTAACGACGTCTATGGACGTCAAACTTTTGAACTGTAAATGAAACTGAACTGAAAAAGTGGTGTTTTCGACGTCGGAGGCGTCGTGAGCATGTTTTAATTTGACGTTCATAGACGTCCGTGGCGGCCAAAAGGTTAATTAGCCTTAAAAATATTTTTCAATAAGTTCGCAATACTGGAACAGAATAACCAATCATATTATCAAATTAATCAAGGTGACATTATAAAAGGTTAGTCGGAAAGGGTACTAATGCGAAAGGGTACTAAAGTACCCATACTAATGAATAACTTTTGATGTACAACTTTCCTCAAAAGTAAATAATAGTTTTAGAGAAATAGCTGTTCAAAGTTTTCATAAAATATATAGAATTTTGTTTTATCACTAGTCTTCCTGTTAAACAGTCATCAGTGATACTTTAATGACCCACCGACTAGAAACTACCCCTTTCTGACTAACCAACATACGCTTAATTCTTGTGATTTACCTAATTTATTAATCCTGCGAGGAGTATTGATTCTAACATTCTGTTCTTGCGTACCTATTGCAATAACTATTGATATTATTATATTGCAAACAGTTATTTATCTGAATTATTGAGTCAATCAATTTTATTAGTGCCAGGATTCTATGCCTCTGACCCAATGTCTAATTCACTATAAATTAAAAAATATCTTACAAGGGAATTAAAAGTAAAGCAAACATAAATGTATGTACATGTACACTGACTTTACATTATTATGTATGTATGCAACATTAATAGTTATGTAACATTTCAATAGGATTGTTATTAAATATGTATTTACAACCGAGGTAAAACAGGTAGGTATTTGAAATACCAACATTATCATAATTGATATCTCCTACCTATCTCGACTTAAAACATAAGGAAGAACCAAGAATTGAACAACAATAGGCGTACTCACGTGCTCTTCAACACTAAATTAAAGATAACACTATTATAGGTATTTTATTTACATTTTCTAAAAGGAGAAAGAAAAAGAAGAAGAAAAGGCGCAAGAAGAATACAATAAAAGAAAAATGTAAGAGCTCCTAAAGGCTCATTTACACGGAGATAGTTTCTCGAAGCGAGTCTCATGCTATCTCTGTTTACATCGTAGAGAAAAACAAAGACAGAACGAGTCTCGCTTCGAGAAACTATCTCCATCTAAATGAGCCTTTATAAACATCACGTGATTTTTAACAAGCCGTTCATGGTAGGTAAAGCAAGAATTATTTCCTTCCAATTTATCTTATCGTTATTTATGTGTGATTAATTCAGAGGTTGGAATAGGTAGGTACAGTACGAGTAAAATAACTTTGCTGCTCTGAAACCAGGTTTTCAGCGTTGTTTCTCACTTCAAAGGAGCAAAGTTATTTTACGCATCGCAGTACGCGTAAAATAACTATGCTATTTTAAATCAGTAACTGAAATGTTATGTCAATATGGACATCCCACCGCGGCTTTAAATAATAAAGCTCTTTACTATACTTTATCAAGAAAATATGTTAAAGAGGCTTATCAATGCCCGGTTGCTGTGTTTAGCAATTATTTCCCTTTTTGCTATTTTAAAATAGCGAAAAGTGATATAATTGCATCGTCTTTTACCCCACAATAATGTTTTGCAACGAGCTGTTTTGTAACAAAAACTATGTTCTTTGAATTGGGTAATATTGTCTTACAAAGAATCATAGAATCGTGGGATCTCTTGATAACAGAAAATGAATCATACTAACTATTCGCACTTTAATTTCTTAAAATACTAATGGGTACCCAGTCCGACCACCTGGTACGGTACCTAATTATCTAAAAAGTTGTTATTATAATTGGTATTTTTAAATTTTATGAAAGGAAATGCGACATTCATTGAAACGTTCTTACAATATTGACTGTTTTTTTCTAAATAAATAGAAAATCTATTTATTTAACTTAAAACTACGTAATATGTGCTTAATTAATTAATATTTTATTTATAACAAACAAATAAATATTAACATTTCATGTGTGGTTACTACTACCGCAAACCCTGTTTATTAATATTAATGCAAAAGTACATGCTTCGATATTATAAAGCCTTAACAGCAATTTTTAAAACAGTTTTAGAATTATGTTATGAAAATGTATGATTGATGTAAAATTAAATATCAAAGAGAACATTATGTTCATATTATTTGTTAAGAAAAGAAGACAAGACAATAAGGGCCAATTTTTCAATCGTCAAATAACTTTTAAGAAAGGAATAATTTTGATTATTTCATAGCTTTTCTATAAGAATTATTTATTCCTCCCATAAAAAATCTGAAGATTAAAAAATCGATAACTTTACAAAAAGATAAACAGTCCAACTTTTCACTTTTATATAACAATATTGTATTTGGAAAGCATATTTTGAAAAAAAGGACTATCAGTTTCGCAGTATTCCTAATTTCATGTTAACAATAACGAAAACAGAACAGCAATTTTCTATGTTTTACTATCTACATATTAATTTTAATCAATTTAGTTCCGAAACCGTAAAAAAATGTTTTCCTAAAGTTTTTCTGATCAAGGTTGATGTATAACAATTTATTTTTAAATTTTGTCTGTTTTATACAGACTGCAAATATAGCACCAATATTAATGCCAATTAATGTAATAATTTACGGTTTTGTGACTCTGTTTTACTATGACTAATGATTTAATCAAATTCACGGGTATTTGATCGAGTAGGAAACGAATTCCAAAACTAACTTAGAAAAAGGCAAGTAAAAAGGTGATAGTGATATCGAATCATTGTGTACTAATATTTATACGGTGGTGGTGCTCCCATATGGGGTGCATTAGACTGTCCCGGGGGTTGTACGATGACTTGATGGGACACGTGGTGGACCACGGTGCGCTGTGGAGGGTTACTGCAACATTCGCAGCAACAGCCGGGTATGCAGCAGCAGCAACACGGACGACACGAAAAATTACAACCCATCCTGAAACATAACGTTGGCAAATTAATTTTGAAGAAAAGTAAAAAAAAAATTACGCGTGGTTTCGGGCCAAGATTATGCCCCTCCACTACCACTCGTGGAAGGCGGAAAAAGTGACTGAATGTTTATCGCAAGATCACCAAACGATCACAAAAGATATCCCCCACGACCGCTTATTGTAACGTCTTAAGATCCTCTCGATCAGAGCTACACGCTCAACGCTCATATGCCCGTATTAATAAACAGCTCTAATTTAAGAGATCCCACTTAAGTATAGTGTAAAACGAGGAGACGTATAAAAAAAATGTTGTCAAATGTATGGAATTCTACTTTATGTAAGCTGCTGTTGGAAGATCTCTAAAATTAGCTCTGTCTATTAACACGGGCCCCAGAATCCGAGATGGCTGTGGAGAGAAATAAAATTTTTGGTAGTTTCCAAAATATCATTTCTATAACATGTTATGCACACAATAAACACAACTACTTTCTACTTAAGTTTAAATTAACCATTTGTTTCTGTTTATCTTATTTAACTACAGTTTATGCAAACCTTGTGATGAAAAAGACTGGACCTCACGACACAGGGTATCCTAGTGTGTGGTCCATAAATTATTATTATTTTATCCATTTTCATGGTTTCATTCCAGACCGCGATTGCACACCACAATTCGCCAGTCAAAGAAAGGCATCCGCCCTTAGGTATCCACCTATGTAGATACGCTTACATGTACATTTAATAACATATATTAGATACGAGTACGATAATTAGTTTCAGCTGTTATGAGTCACAAATATATTTTAGAGAAATATCTACTATTGCAATGCGATGCTAATTAGAATTGAGGGTTTCTTATAAGCTTTCTGTGTTGTTTTCTGCCAATTCTTTCTTGCGTTTCGATGTCGGTCAGTTAATATCGTATTGGTGTCAATTATATTAGCAATACTTGTACAGGATGCTCAGTAATATCTTGGTAGTTTACGGAGGCGCAGCTTGTCAACAATTTGTGTTAAATTCAGTACATTTAAATTTGGTTTCTTATTTCACTGCCTGCCATAATATACATAAATATGGACATGCCAAGGTAAATTATCAAGACCATGTTAACGTTACATTTCGTCACTGAATATTATAAAGTAGGTACTACGATTAATTAAATGGACAATGAACGATTCGATGCGAGCAGCACAGGACCGGTCGATGGGGATGCTTGGGGGAGGCTTATGTCCAGCTGTAGACAAATTTCTGCTGAATGATGATGATGATAAACGATTCAAATTAAGTTATATTTCTAATAAGTTTAATTAACCTTTTAGTCGTAGTTGTATTTAGCGAATAAAAAAACTATCCTTCCCAGCTGGTTCCCGTCGCGTCTCTACGAGTAGGTGTTATCGCTTCAATGCAACGTGACTTTTTAAAACCTATTTCAGGTAATATAACAATTAGGAATCTATTGACGACCTGATAGTAGGTAACGGTTTAATATCCACCACCAAGGAATTAAGATATCGATAACTTATCGATAATTCTTGTTATCAAATGTTTGTATTAACTAATATCAAATACCTATAACCTTCTATTCATAGCATGCATACTAGTAAATCTACAAAAGCATTAAGGGATTAGGCATAGACACTAAGCAATGGAAAAGGTCGTCCACTATTCTTACCTTGACTAAAAGCTTTTCATCTGTACATTGGCTGAGGTTCTGGGTAAGGGTATCCTTGCTGGGGAGGAGGGTATCCTGGGTAGCCGCCGGGTGGTGGGTATGCCCCTGGGGGTGGTGGGTACGGGTAGGGCTGAGGTGGTTGCTCGTAGACCGTCGTCGGCGGATGTTGCACCACGGTCACCTGCTGAGGAGGAGGCTGCTGCTGTCCACACGCGTTCGGACACAGGCAGGGCACCAAGCAGCACGCACTCAGCGCCAGACAACAAGGATTGCAGCAGACATCACAGTCGCCACAGTCGAACGAAAGACATAAACCCATCCTCACGCACTGATGTTTTAACTAAAACCGATAGCAATCAATTACTTATAGTCGTTTTACACCTCCGCAAATTCAAGATAATAGAGTAATATATGTACAAAAAAAGTAATCTAAGTTTTAAACAAAGTGGAATAAGTACCAGAGTCCTTATTGTTGAATGACAAAATGGCGGAGTGTTATCATTGCCAAGACTCTTATCATTCGGTGTTATCTATTGATAACAGCAGGTAACGATTACTCATAACATGTATGAGGAAAATGGCTGCCAAGTCTCCGAAATACAAAAGGATACGTGAAGGAATACGATTATTACAGTATTGAGTCACCTGACAAACATGTTTTATTGGTCAGACAGTGTGACTAATTATTGGTACATAAATACTGGTATTATCTTAACCATGTTTAATATACATATAATCATTTATCGTCACTAGGAAAACGTTCAATAAAAAGTAAATCGTTCTTTTCTGAAATTGATTTTGTTTGCTAGAATCGATTGTGTTATCTCAAGTGATCTGCGTGTTATCTTAAATATTTATAAAACTTTTCAGATGTCCCTCCCTTCTGAGAACTTAATTGATTGCACAAAAAAATACAAAGCACAGTTAGGTTAGAACATATAAATAAAAAAAAAAACTAGATGCATTTTTCTAAATAAAAATGACTTTGACTGCCTCGTTGGTCTAGTGGTCGCAAGCGCGACTGCTGAGCATGAGGTCCTGGGTTCGATCCCCAGGTCGGACAAAGTGTTATTGGGTTTTTCCGTGTGGAATTTCTCAGTAGCAGCCCGCGGAGTCTGAATTTGTGCCCGCTTGATGGCAATAGGCTCGCCCCCTATTACATGAAACTTTAACATAACAGCGAAATGTGGGTGGACTATATATACACCTCTGCCGAACCCTTCGGGGAACACAGACGTGATGTTATGTTTTGTTTTTTCTAAAAAATCATCTAATATTCATTTGTATTGGACAATTTTAACTCCATGATGGAAGAAGAACACGAGAAAAATTATAGGATGTTTTATGTCTGTATCGGACACAAATCACACATGCACAATTGCACGAATATCCAGATTTTGAATAAAATTAAATAATACCTATCTTTGCTAACCATACAATGTCTATAATTAAAAGCAAGCATACTATATCTACTGCGACATACATTCTTGCGACATACATTCAATGAATTATAATGAAAACATTGAATTATGAAGATTTGTTACTTTACAAATGAATTACACACTATTGTCCTAAATTTCAAACATAAGAATATTAGAAGGAAAAACATATTATACGAGCTGATGCCCATGGTTTCACTCGCATCCTAGGGGACCTACTTTATGTACATGGATAAAAAGTACCTATATTATGTCCTAATCCAGGTCAGGGTCTACCTGAGTGCTACATTTCATCCAAATCCATTCAGCCGATATGGCGTGATTGATTAACAAACATCCAAATTCACAAACTAACAAACATCAAAACTTTAAAAATATTTAAATTAGATTAGATTATTTTCTATCCCTACTATATTGATCTATATTATTACTTCTTATTATAAAATTCTTATTATAAAACTATAAAGTATGTTATAAGTTTCTTTATAGTACCTACCTATCTTATCGTTTATATCTTTATACTTTGTGAGGCAACTAAACAAGTAGGTATTTATTATTTTTAGAATTTCTATCTGTCTCTCTTTTTGTTACCAGCTGATCACCTAAAGCGTGAATGACATAGAGACGGCGTAAGGTGTTTTGTCGTGCCGCTTCAAATCTTTTTCGCACAAAATGTATGAAAGCGACGCGCCTGCGCCGCGTCTTCACCTTACGCCGCTTCTATGTAATTCACGCCTAAGAAAAGCTGAATGGGTTTTGGACGTTACTCTACTGTTATAGTTTATTTTTTCTATTGGACTTCTTATAGTCTTTCCTTACGGACCGTTTCTATGTAAATGGGCAATTATTGGCGAGACCTGCAGGGTCTCCAGCCAATGGGGGGGAAGTAAAATACTTAACCTAAGCTAACTACTTGTACTACACTAGCATCATGACTACCTGCAACAACAGCACTAAGGGCGACCCCTAGTGGGACTCGGACCTCGGCTTAGGGCGTTGCTGGCGTGGACTTAGGGGGGGAGACAGCTTGATGAGGGCTGAATTATCGGTGTGAGGGGTCTCCAGCCAATATGAGAAAGTAATATACTTAACCTAAGCCAACCACTTATACTACACTAACATCGTGACTACTACAACAACAGCAGTAAGGACGACCCCTAGTGGCACTCGCACCTCGGCTTAGGACGTTGCTGGCCGGGGATTGGGGGGGAGACAGCTTGATGAGGGCTGAATGATCGGTGTGAACGGTTATAGAGGTGATAGCCTATAACTTAGAACCTAACGTATGTGTCATCTCGGTCGGTTGAGTGGTACCGGGCGTACAACTTGAACTCAACGAGCCAATTTTTTTCCCTTTTTTTTGCCAGCAGCGTTTTTGGTTGACTGGTTGCTGCGAGATGACGTCGTTTTCCGACTTCTTCATGAGGAAATCCGCACGAAAACGCTACCATACTACAATCTCAACAAAAAAAGATTAAACCGACTACTTAGAATACGCTTTTAATTATCAAAATCGATCAACGTCTTCATTGATGTACAAAGTACAAACTCGTTCACGACTATCTTGACTACATCTTTTATATTTTATGACAAATAACAAACGGTTTAAAAAATTTGAACAAGTCGAACAGGCTACTGTTGAAATCCATTCAATTGATTGGGGTGCCTCCTGGTCAACAAGGATGTTCCTAGCCTTCCTTAGTCCCTTCCTTAGCCTTAGTCCTAGCCTAATCCCAACTATGTTGGGGTCAGCTTCCAGTCCAACCATGCGGCTGAATACCAGTATTTTACACGAAGCGATTGCCACTACCTAGACCTTCTTAACCCAGTTACTGGGCAATGCCGATATCCTAACGTTAGACCAGTTGTCAAACTATTCGGGCTTCTGACTACTCGTAACGACTGTCATAGGTATTCGTATGAAGTTACTGGGCAATGCCGATATCCTAAGGTTTGACCGGTTGTCAAACTATTCGGACTTCTGACTACTCGTAACGACTGTCATAGGTATTCGTATGAAGTTACTGGGCAATGCCGATATCCTAAGTTTTGACCGGTTGTCGGACTTTCGGGCTTCTAACTACCCGTTATCACTGTCTGTTCGTATGACACCCGGGACCGACGGCTTAACATGCTCTCTGGGGCACAGAGGGGTCTCGTTCTGTGGGGAATGGTCACCCATCCACTGACTGACACAGCACAGCTTAACCTTAGAAATCGTATGATTCGTGCGGTGCTCAACTATCCACGAGCCCGCGTGTCAACAAGGATACACGCTTCAAATTGAAATCTTGCGTCGGTTTTCTTTTGAAATCGATTAAAAATAAAAAGGGGATTTTTTTTATTTGTGATATAATTAGCCTAAGTATTTAATGATAATATGATACCTACCTGCACAATAAAGATGGTTTTTCCCAACTACAGTATTGAATTTTGATAACGTTATAAACACGAACGACACAAAGGTATGCTGTTGATAAAGACGCTTGTGTTGCCGTGTTAATTTGAATAATACTCATACCCATTAGTCTAATTGCTAATAAAGTAGATATATTAATTACACTAAAAGTTTCACTGTAGATACTTTAAAACGTTAGGAAAACACGAAAGGCTATAAATTAAACAAAATTACTTATGTGGAAAACCGTATGGTTCTAGACAAAGAATAGGCCACCCCCTTTTCACACGTGGGTGTAGTAAAAGACGGCTAAGGGGATGAGGATGGGCAGCAGCGTCCTTATTTTTACTCACATGAGACTTGGTCACTAATCCGTTAACCGAACCTAGTGATTATGGCAACAGGTCTCCCCAAGACCAATCAATCAAACGATCATTGGTAGGCCTACGCCAGCAATTGACGTCTAGCGTCTAATGCGATGTGATGTTTGTAAAATGTAATAGCACATTTAAACATTCACAATTAAAGTTCTGAATAAGGTTAACAGGGTAATGAAACTTAAATTTGGCTAAATTCATTTCATTTCTAGCCTGCGTCATCCCACGGCTGGGCAAAGGCCTCTCCCCATAACTTCCAGTTTCTTCGATCTTGGCTATATAAGTCAACGAATGAAAAATAAAGTTTTTCCTCGTCACTACATAGTATAAAATCGCTTCCCGTTGTCTGTCTGTCCCTATGTATGCTTAGATCTTTAAAACTACGCAACGGATTTTGATGCGGTTTTTTTTAATAAATAGAGTGGTTCAAGAGGAAGGTTTATAATTATGTATAATAGGTACATTGCACCCGAGCGAAGCCGGGGCGGGTCGCTAGTAATGCATAAATTAGCTAATTTAATTCTAACACTATCTGTCTTACCACGGAGGGTTCGTGGCTAATTAACAAAAACGCGGATCAAATGATTTTCAAGGTTAAGCTGGCATCGTGATCAGTTCGTGCATGAGTGACCATTCGTTGTACATCGAAAGTTCGAGACCCCTCCATGCCTCGAAGAGCACGTTAAACCGTCGGTCCCGGGTGATATTCGAATACCTATGACAATCGTTATATGGGTAGTCGAACCCCGAAAGTCTGACAACCGATCTTAGGGTATCGGCATTGCCCAGTAACTGACTTGCGGAGGTCTGGGGCCCAATTCTCCTAAAAGAAATCTTGATAAATCGCAACCGAACCAAGGCCAAATCGTTCAGACAGTTTTCAAATTCAAAAGCTGTCAAATTGTTTGACACAACAAACAAAATAAATCATCTTGGCAGTTTTCGTAAACAAAAACTGACTGACGGTCGTGGTACACACGGCTACACTTCAAGCTATGAAAACCAGTATAAGCTGACCGTTACTTGTGCGAAAAGGTTATACAAAGCGACGCCAAGATAAACTGGTTTTGTATAGCTTGATGTGTAGCCGTGTGTACGTTTGTGTTTGGCAACAATTTTGTTAGTCGAATTGGCGCCCTGATGGCAGTCGCTCCGCGTAAGACAGGTACTGATATTCGGCCGCATCTGGTTACACTGGAAGCTGACCCCGACAATTGGGAAAGGTTAGGCAGAACATAGGTGTATTATATAGGTGAATTTTCTATTCTATCTATAAATAATTGATTTTCTACAAATACATACAATATGGCCAACGTATCTTGGCGAGTCTGGGGACCTACTCCCTAAGTCCATCAAAGAAGTTAGTCGCCCGTCCGAAAGTAGCCTGAAACGTAGGAGTGAACAAAACTAGTGTCAAGTTCAACTTTTCGGACGGGCAAAAACACATCGGTAGTAGGGACAACTGTCAAATCCTGTTGTCATTAATTCTTAGTTCGGGCCCCGAAATAATCGTATGTCCGTAGGTGATAGGGAATAGGAAACGCTCGTAACTAAGGCCGAAAACACGGACTTCGTGCTTAGGGAGTAGACCTCCTGGTTACACTGGAAGCTGACCCCGACAATTGGGAAGGTTAGGCAGAGCATAGGTGTATTATAGGTGAATTTTCTATTCTATATATAAATAATTGTTTCTCTACAAACACATACATTTTTATTGTATGACTAAGTATTTAGGTACTAACAAGCACGTTAGTGTAACGTCACGGTTAAATAAATCGTTTAAAGTTAAATTAGTATAATATTTTAGCCAATTAAGAAATAATTAAAATGGATCGGAACGTGTTTAACCAATTGTAAATTCCATTTTCCGTCAACTCAAATTTATTCAAAAATGAACGACCGAAATGTTTTACATTAATTAAAGAAATAAATTATTTCCACACAAAAGCTGTAAGTAAACAATACGAATATTATCACATGACTGAAGCAGCTGATAAAATATTTATTTTAAAAGTTAGTGGACGACCAATGTTACAATTTTGTTAGTAAATTAATAGCTCAGAACCAGGTTTATTAGTCAATTACATAAATACGTAATTAAAAATCTTACCTGATGTTTTTTTATTCAATTTAAATAACAACACTATCCCTTTCTAAACTGCACGACAACACAACGTTACAGAAACAAAAGAGAATGAATCAGTTGTTCGTGGTTTGCAGTTCGTCATACTGCCGAGGGAAACAGTGCGATGACGCGAACGCCTGCGCACTACGCTCTGAAGTAAATACAATGCTCCGTCTCTCTCGCTCTAACATGAAAAACGGTATGGAGAAAGAAGACAACAGATCGAGAACTACAGTTTTGATATCAGTTGTGAAAATGAGAGCAATGCCGATTCAACCTTGTCGTGTTGCACGTAGAGAAACCGAACCTACATTTACGTGCAGGAAAAACCTTACGACGTATTTGTCATATACTCGGGTGGTAAGGTGCATGCCCCTACATTGCAAGGCAAACACGATAAGCCGAGGATCGATATAAGAATACAAAAAAAGAATCCTTCATGCAATGCTGACTCTATACAACATTGCAATAATTCAAACTACTCATATAACCTCCAAGGTGTCCAAGGTCAAAAGAGGAGAGTGTTTTTAGTGGTATTTTGGTACTATTTATTTATTTATTAAGGATCTCCGACAAAGGATATACACATCCATTCACATATTAAGGAACACATTCGGCAATTTACAAGTGTACTCCCTCAATTACAGGTGACCACAGCATGCACAAGATAGCAACTAAGCCAACATAATAAAAAAGATGTGTGTGACCCAATTAGTATGATTCTGTTGCTGATCAAAATCATGATTCCGGAGGGAAGTCAGATCGATGGCTCTGAGAAAACCGGAGTCTCATTGTCAAATCTCATTATTTCAAGTAATGTGAAGAAACTCTTCGTGCACTGATTAATTATGTCACAACCGGAAGCAGGCGAATTTGAGCAATGGCAATATTCTCTCACGGCCGTTCTTGGTTTCTAGCACTAGGACAATGTTCAGTACTTAAAGAATGGGATTGAAATTGTCGGCTTATTGTTGTCGTTATTTGCCTTTCGCTCACGCACGTTTTGTGTGAGCGAAAGGTTAATCGTGGATCCGCCATTCTAATCCCATTCTTTAAGTAATCGGAGTTTACCTAGATATCTGATGAATACAATCTTATGTTCGGTGTCAGTAGGACTTCGTCCGCCGGCATTAAAATGCACGGCAATACTTGCAAGGCCGCCTTAGGCCATGCAGGGGCCCTTGAGTACACAGAATTTGGAACCCGCTTAAAAAGCAATTTGTCTTAAATTAAAGGAAATTTCTGCTGAGACAACTTTTGCTGACCAACCCTGATTATCTGAGTGCTTGAACTAAGAATCCAACGTATTTTTTTAAATTGATTTATTGAATGAAAAATACGTAGACACTAGGTTTCGGCATTTCGCAGCCCCCATCAGGCTGGAGGCCCTAAGCTTGGGCCCCACGTGTTAAGGTAAAGACGGCACTGAATACATGTGAATTGTGAAGTCAACGTTTGGAGAAACTGATGAAATAGGAATACACACAGAAAGAAGAATAAGAAAATCAAACACAACATTATCAGCCCATTACTATCCCACTGCTGGGCAAGGGCCTCTTCTAAGAATGAGCAGAGTTTTAGGCCTTCGTCCTAACAAAAATAAAAAAACATATTTATTTCTTCGGTAAAGTTCCGTGGATCTCGGCAAATAATAGGCCAACCGCGGGTGCCGAAAATAGTGACTAAGGTGGTGTGCCCACGGTGACGCATGACGGACCGACTAAATCCGTGTGCGTAGGTACTATAATACAGTAACGCGCGTCAATGGGTCAGCCATGGACGCTGCGCCGTGCGACTCCATACAATTCAGCGCGATGCTAAAATCGTTCTGACGCATACATGCTGCTAAAATCGTTCTGACGCATGCATACTGCTGAAATCGTTCTGACGCATGCATGATGCTAAAATCTTTCTGACGCATGCATGCTGCTAAAATCGCGTCAAGAGGATAGGCGATCACCAATCTGCCTGTCAAGCGTGGTGATCATGGAAATTTCACATTTGACTCTTATAGCGGTCATAAGGAGGATGTGTATGTTTAACAGTACTTAAACGTTTACGAACTACGTGATAATACTTTAATAAACTCACCTTAATTACTGTTGTTCTCATTCACATCTCAATTTCTACCCGTTTCTTTCGTTACCAACGTGTAAGTTTAATTGATAGAGCTACCTACTACAATTGATTTATCTAGCCTAGCTAATTCAGCCTTCGTCTTAACTATTTCATTGACAGAATACCGTAAAACTATACTGCTTATTAGTTGCCTCTAACGACCATGAATTTTAATGGTCCTTATTACCTATAAATTACTTATCTATGGTATCACTACCCTAGAGTGTGACTGAAGTAATAATTATGATAAGATTATTGTACTAACAAATATAGCTACACTAGAAAAAAACGAGGCATGTCATTATTATTACGTAATCAGTTTGCATTTCTAATGAAAATGATTTTATTTGTGTTTTACATGTATAGAGTATGTTAATTGAGTATTTTAACACATCGTCGCGATTTTAATTTGTACCTACATATAGCAGGAGAGCTGTGTTCATCCTTGCTTTTATGACATAGAAATAACATTACACCTGTATTCCCCGAAGGGTTCGGCAGAGATGCATAGTACACCATCATTTCACCAAGTCCCATGTAATAGGGGGCGAGCCTATTGCCATCAACCAGGCTCAGCCTGCGGGCTAATACTGAGAAATTCCACACGGAAAAACCCAATAACACTTTGGCCGACCTGGGGATCGAACCTAGGACCTCCCCAGCTGTCCCATTTCAAAACCTAGTAAGGGACACTTTTTACAAAAATCGTTTTAACCTAGAAAGTATCTACCAAATACAAAAACACCAGCGCTGAAAACTCATATAATAAGCAGATATATTTAAGCATCGATACCTAGTAAGCGCCATTCACTGCCGCTGATCATTTTGAAAACCTAGTAAGTCACTTTAATCACATGGTTTTACGTAACATAAATACTTCTCAAAGGCTGACCGATTTAACGTTTATGCGCTCTCCTGTAAGCCCTTACTAGGTTTTGAAATGGGACAGCTGTCACACTCAGCAGTCGCGCTTGCGACTACTAGATATAAATATGTTATAGTCAATATTATTTGTCAAGATACAGTGGATCGATCAAGTTTAAAACTGTTCTCGTGGCGGAAGAGTTAGTAGCCTCACGGTTACTGAACACAAGGTTACAGTTTTGTTTATTTTTTGCAGTGCCTTGTGTTTGTCAGCCTTTCGGCTTTCAAAGACAGTGACTTCCATAGTACAGTATCCACGGTTTAGTTACTACTGCTAAGATATTCTATGATTGTTATTGTACCGAAAAAACTCAAATAACCGGCCAAGTGCGAGTCGGACTCTCGCACGAAGGGTTCCGTACCATTATCTATAAAACGGCAAAAAAATCAAGTTTGTTGTATGGGGGCCCCCTTAAATATCTATTTTATTCTGTTTTTTAGTATTTATTGATATAGCGGCAACAGAAATACATCATCTGTGAAAATTTGAACTGTCTAACTATCACGGTTCATGAGATACAGCCTGGTGACAGACGGACGGATGGACAGTGCAGTCTTAGTAATAGGGTCCCGTTTTACCCTTTGGGTACGGAACCCTGGCTTTGTGTTATATTTATTATACCTAATACGAAGAAAACCGTAACGGAAACGTAATTAACAACTGCGCGGATCGTACGATTTGCAAGGTTAAACTGCGCTTGCCGAGGTCAGTCCGTGGATGGGTGACCGTTCGTTATACATTGTGACCTCTCCGTGCCTCGGAGGACACGTTAAGCTGTCGGTCCCGGGTGTCATACGAACACCTACGGCAGTCATTACGGGTAGTCAGAAGCCCGAAAGTCTGACAGCAGATCTAACCTTAGGATATCGGCGTTGCCTTGTAACTGGGTTGCGGAGGTTTGATAGCAGTCGCTCCGTGTAAAATACTAGTATTCAGCCGCATCTGGTTAGACGAGAAGCTGACCCCAACATAGGTAGTTGGAAAAAGGTTAGGTAGAACAATTAAAAAAAACCTGTTCATCAATAAATTTTCTACGAGATTTTTACAGCGTATAATCACTCGCACAATCACTATAAACCTAAGTCGCTGTAATCACAGTAATCTAGATAATCTTATCACTCGACTGCGTCACACTCAATCAATGCCAAAAATTTAGACAGGAGCTCACTCTACTCTGATAAGCGAACAAAGTATATACAAAATGTGAAAAATAAAACAAAATAGTGATGTCTGATGAAGACATATCTGTGATCGCACCGGCGGAAACAACAAGAAATTACGTTAAATCTGTAAAACTTGATGAAACCAAACACAGGAAGAATAAATACAGCAAACGAACGACGAAGGAGGATGAAAAACAAAAGAAGACTCTGCTCCGAAGATTGCCGAACATTCAAACAGCGCTAGTCCCCGCATTCGGCAGGTTTCGCAACAGCTTCCGAAAATTGAATTGTTTCAAGACTCAGAACGAAGATGAGGTACCTATGGTGGAAATACCACGACACAAGAGTATAGATATTGGTGTAGGACTGGCGCGACGTGTTTCACTTTTCCTATTCACAAAGAGAACAGTGTGCGTACATCCTTATCATCCTTACACACCGGAGCAAACTACAAGGAAAATCTACGTTTTTACTGAAGACAAATAACTACCTCTTAATGTGAAGTAACTCACGATGTTAAAGAATACTGTAAAACTATTTCTAGCGATTGTTATGATATCATGGTCATCATTGTGACAGACGTTATCGTTCGGAGCTACAGTGAAGATAAAACAACTATTTAATTAACGTTAGTTGTTAGCTGTTTACGTTGTAATTTAAGTAATTTTAAGATTTAATATAAAATACTTTAATGAACTTGTATCATGAATAGCCGGAATCAAATTATGGATGCGACAGACGATGTGTTTTTACAAAAATGTTATTGAAATACCAACAGCTATGCTAAAATGTTTTAACAATGTGAACCAAGGACAATATTATAATAGATATTTTAGTAACAGTACGACTTGACATGAAATTATTATTAAAATTAAAACTAGTGTTTATATAAGATTAAAATATTTTATTTCCTTAAACGTAAGCTCTCCTTCGCTGCATTTACGTTTATAGATACAATAATAAATAAAAGCTTTAAATAGTGGAGATGTCTACCTGCATACTTAATTACTAAATTATGTTGATTGTAACAGAAATACGTCACCGAGTACAGTCATGTCTCTATTATCTATTCTGCCTCTACTACTTATATAGTAATTTACCTTCTATACGTTTCTCCCTCATCCTACTCTTACCTATCGTTTCCATCAACAAAAACATCCGGCTTCAAAAAAACCACTGAATTAGTTTAATACAACTAATGTAAAGCGCTCTTTGCAATATTATTAAGAGCATCAACTGAAATATGTCTTAAATGTAGAGTAATATAAAGACAAGAAATCCTGTTGAGCAAAGACCTTACTTAAAATTGCCACCAGCCAATACAGTCTTAAAAGTGACACTTAAGAAGTTGCAATGTATGAAGATGACTTCAATTTATACTGTCGAGAAATAGAGATATTAGCATTGGACTTCCCAGATAAAAATAAAGATACAATAGAACATACGCCATTCAAAATTACCTGAAAAGCTTTATGGCAACAGGATAATGAAAATCTTAATGTATCATCCTTTTTAGAATTAACGCTTTTTCATCGAGTGTAGATCGCCTCTCATGAAGAGATCCCCCAAGAGGCACAACCACATCCAGTTTGAATCTCCATATGAAATTGTGTGAAACTAGACATATTTTTAGGACGTGAAAAATAAAAACAATCGAATAATTGTAATATAAATAACAGGCAATGACGATGAAATACAATTTATCCCAAAAAAAACCGTCACTTGAGAATAAGGAAGAGTTCACGGAAAATCTGATTGTTTTAATGTTTTGATCGATAATTGTGCACCAAGAAAAAAATAGACTTCTTTTATTATAAAATTATGTCTACTTTCACTCAATTTCATATCTTTGTGGAGACTTGGGTACAATGTAGATAGTAAAATTCTATACGGTTATCAACTTTTTTTTATTCATCTCATTTCCAAACGACACTTAAGAGAGATCTCTCTGACTTTTTATTAATAACTCATCATCCTCCAGCGTTTATACCAACTTATTTGGGGTCGGCGCAGCATGTATTTTTCTTCCATAAATCTCTATTAGCCGTCATCTCAGTAGTCTCAGTCTTTCTAGTCATGTCATCTTTTACATTAACCATCCATCGTTTCTTTGGTCTTTTCTCTACTCTTACAATCATCCACATTCATACTCAATACTTTCCTCACGACATATTCATCATTCCTCCGCATCACATGCCCATACCATGATAACCGATTTCTACACAATTTATCAGTCACCGGCGCCACTTTCAGACTTCTTCTTACATACTCATTTCTAATTCTATCCATTCGCGTAACACCACACAAACCTCTTAGCATTCTCATCTCAACTGCATGCAATTGCCTTTCATTCGTCCCTTTTTTGGCCTAACATTCTGATCCACACAAGACAGCAGGTCTAACCATTGTTTTATAGATCTTCCCCTTAGGTTTAATGGGAATGCGGGAGTCGCAGATTGTTCCCGTGACCTGCCGCCATTTCATATTTTTATACATAACTACGGGCCTTAAATCAGCATTGCACAGCTTTAAGCTCAAACCGAAGAACAAAATAATAATACCATACCTACCTACTAAATGACACGTAAAACCACTGAACTCGTTTTCATGGGGTTTTACCATCAATAACCACTTATTAGTTACTTATTGGATTTTTGTAATAAGGGCAGCTTTTCCTATGAGACACATAGGGATAAACGGTAAATACAATACAATATATAAACGTACTCTAAATACTTTCTCCCATAAGTGAAGCACACAGCTGGTACTTTCGTCGTCATTACCAGTTAATTTTTTTGCCCGTTCTGATAAACTTCAACAGGTTTTGCCAATCAATTAGTCGTTTGCCTCATCTGTTTTATAAAAACTCAGAATATTGTTACCCTTGACACGCAATAATTGGTTAACTCTGCTTAATTCTTGAAGAGTCAAAGAACCGAAATGACGCGAGCCATTCCATTTATTGTCATTTTATGTTTTATATCAAATTCTTTTGGTAAAACCTTCTCAGAATGTGATTTGGTCAGGGAACTAAGGAGGCAAGGATTTCCGCAGGATCAGCTAAGAGATTGTAAGTACTCACATCAATCTATTTATTTTGTTTATACGCTATTACTCTTCTATTCTAAAAAAAAACATTTAAATGCGCTTCTTATTTAAAAAATATTTATTCATCAAAACAACGTTCGAGTTTAACACATCCTTATTCGTTTGAATTTTTTCCACTAAAAATTTTACAGTATGACACGAAGTTTTAAAAAAGTGATTGCAAATATGCAACTCAATATGTCCACTTAGTAAGGTCCATTTTTTCTCCACAACCCCTACACATCTCAAAATATTGTGAGAAAGTTCGTCGATAAAAAAATGAGCAATATTAAAACCGACTTCAAAGAAAAACTAAAATAATTACCATAATATGAAATTAACAGTTTCAGAAGTCGGTGGCTTCTATTTGTTTCAGTGTAGAGTTGCACCGACTTCTGAAACTGTTAATTTCATATAATGGTAATTATTTATAGTTTTTCTTTGAATTCGGTTTTTACTTTTTTTTAAAGTTTATTTTTAGTGCCATAAATTTGACCCCCTCCTCTTCATAACCCTTCTTTTTGGCTTTGACGAAGTCGGGTACAAAAAGCCCTTTCGAATGATACCTTACACGATATAATGAAAACATTCCAAAGGGGGGGGGGGGGGGACGCATCCCCTCCTCTTTTCCAGTAGTCAGTTCCCAACAACAAATATAAACAAAGCAATATTAGTAATTTGACAATTTTGCTTTGATCCGATGAGGAGTTCCGTTCCATATCTCTGAAGTTCATGGTCTAATCATAACAATATTTATATGGGACCAATCGGGAAGTATATCCTTTCGAACAAAAAAATTTTTTTTCAAATCGGTTAATAAATGACGGAGATATGAGGTAACAAATATAAAAAAAAAAAAATACAACCGAATTGAGAACCTCCTCCTTTTTGAAGTCGGTTAAAAATAGATTAATGTTATTTCAGGGATGTGCCTGATTGAGGCGGAGAGTTCAAGACGGACCCATGTAGTTGGTAAAGGTAATTCAGATGGATCCCACGACTACGGATTGTTTCAAATAAATGATCGTTATTGGTGCAATACTGATGGCAAACCTGGCAAGGGCTGCAACGTGCGCTGCAAAGGTAAATGAAACATAACTTATTTCCCCCTCCCTTTTGTGCTGAAGATAGCAACCGGGGTAGTGGGTTTTAACATAACATCGCAACTGTACATATTCACTGTACACCCTCAATTCGCAGTTATGTTTAAGTCCCATGTAATAGGGGGCGAGCCTGTTACCATCAACCGGGCTCAAGTCCAGACTCCCTCAGACTCAGATCTCGGGGTAGTGGGTTTCAGTGCAATAAAAATCCCACATTCCTTAGTAGGCCCGCAGCATTTTGAACGTTTGCCCATCGAAAAAATAAGCAAAGAGAAAGGTACTGCCCATCTTCGTAAAATAATCCTTGCAGTCTTTTATGAACTGCAAACTTAGAGCAACACGGTGGACGACTCCCGAGTCAGCGGTGGTCGCGTTACTCTATGCCTTGTTCTACCTATTTGTTGCCGTAAACATCCAACTATTATAGCTTATTTGCCAGTAACTTAATATTAGTTTTAATTGCTTTGTATAATTTTTGCATGCTGTGGTCTCTCACAATTGAAGGAGTACACTGGCTATATAATCTAAGCGAATTATTACCATTATCTTTTTGTGTATGTCCTTTGTCAGCAAAGAGAATAAAACGCTTCCCATGCAGGAGGGTCCGCGTTCGAGCCCGGCACGCACCTCTGAGGTTTCCAATTCATGTTTGGATCAGAATTTAATTAACACTTGCGATTAACGGTAAAGTGAAAATATCGTAAGGAAACCTGCACACCTGAGAGGGCTCCATAAATTTATTGTGTGATGTTATGCTATAATTATGACTCCTTTATTCATGTAACTTCTTATTCATTACATTTTTAAATAATAACAACTAGAAAAACATAAAATAAAAAAATATGATATACATTTAAAAATATAAAAAATAGGGGTCCACCGGCATCGGGAGCAGGGTCCAAGCTACCGGTGGTTAGGGCTCCAGAGACAGGAACCTCCTCAAGGTTATGCCTACGCAAGTATTCGCCGTTAGCAAGACGAGAAATTATGTCTTATTTTTATTTGTTTTAGATCTCCTGCTGGATGACATAACAGTAGCTTCACAGTGCACTAAGAAAATTTTTGCTGTCCATGGATTCAACGCATGGGTAGGATGGGTTAATAAATGTAAAGGGAAAAATCTTCCAAATTTAAAGTGTTGAGTCTGTACGACGCATTCTTTATTAACCGACTTCGAAAAAGAAGGAGGTTGTTATTTTTTTTGTATGTATGCTCACCGATTTCTCAGAGATTTGTGGACCGATTTACTTGATTCTTAATGTGTTTGCAAGATACTCGTGAGATGGTCCCTTATAAATTTTATTTTAATGTAAATAAGCGTTTCGAAGATAGAGAATAGGTATAATTAATTCCTCAACGACGGTTAGCACACCTATCGTGATTGGGTTATTTAATTTTTTATTAAAACTGAAGACCACAATCAAATCATTTTCGATCAACGTTGGTTCTGACTTCAGCAAATGTTTTTTTTTTTTTTTTTGTTATAATATGTCCATCATTTGATGCTTTTTAGTTTACTAAATAAAAGATCGTTATGTACATTGTTTTGTTTTTTATTGGTCCTATGTTTTAACTGGCAAACAACCTAGATCAACAGACTATTTGTGGGAACCGCAATACTTTTTTTGACCTAAAATAATATTTTATTCGAAGCACCCCGTGGGGTCATATACCTACCTACTGACTGCAATTATATTTTTATAACGTAGGTATATGAGAGGTATTTTAAGGTTCTAATATCATCATCACCCACTGCTACTCAAGGGCGGATCCAGGGGGGGGGGGGGGGGGGCTCATGGGGTCATGACCCCCCCCCCCCCCTGGGTTGGGTCTACGCCGACTACTGATATTTTTTTCTAATCTCGTTGATGAATTTAATAAAATAAAATATTTTGTATGGTGACTAACACAAATGCGAAGGATCGCATATTACGACTACCTACGTGATGTTATTAAAATTATATGATGCACCAGATCGTTTATTATGAATTAATTATAATTCGCATAATTTCAAGTTTGATTTTGACGCACATCGCGGTCGATCATCCGTACCCTAAGTGCGAGTTTTTTTCGTTAACTACTGTAGTTGCGTCATGCCAAAAATGTATGAAAATTTAGGCTGCGTCTCTAGGCGCACCGTTCAATTAACGCGCGAATATTAGTTAGTGAACGGTGCGCCTAGAGGCGCAGTCTAAATTTTCATACATTTTTGTCGTGACGCAACTACAGTAGTTAACGAAAAAAACTCACACTTGGGGTACTGATGTGCCGGTAATTCGATTCCGTTTATTTCACAACTTATCTTTAACATTTTTGAATATTTAAAATAAAAATATAAAAAACATTAAAAAATATGAAAATAGTAGCCCACCGGGGCATCGGAAACAAGGTCCAAGCTACCGGCGGTCAGGGCTCCAAAAAGAGGAAGTTCCTAATAATACGCACCGAGTCAAGAAGTACCTAGTACCTACCTACCGCTTTCTGAATCAAACCCTTGATCCAGCTGTATAACGAGAGCCACATCAGATGTTGGTCGAGGCTATTGGCTATTAAGCCATTGGCTGTAACGACTATCGGGCACAATGACTGCTGTGTTATCATCCCACTTAGATAAATGTATTTATGTGACATGCTAAGTACAAGGTTAGTCAGAAAGGGGGTACTAATCCGAACGGGGGTTAAAGTACCCATGATAATGAATAACTTTTGTTCTACAACTTTTTCCAAAAGTCAATAGTTTAAGAGAAATAGGTGATCAAAGATCTCAAAAAAAACGCTCTAAAATTTATCTATACCCAGTTATGATCAGCTGTGTTTACATTTTAGGTCATATTTGGGGTCATGAATTAGAAGCACCATTTTCTCAATTTGTAACTAAAGCAGAGATGAAGAATTTTTGAAAAAACTAAAATAAAAATCATTTTGCATTGCATTTTTTTTTACCGAATTTTGAAATTTTAACACTTGCTTTAAGACAATCATCAGTGATACTTTAAGTGGTCTGCGGATTAGTACCACCTTTCCGACTAACCTTGTATATTAAAAAATAAATGAATTCTGATTCAACATCCCACATGTCAACAACCTCGTGAGCCAAATCAAGATATTTGTTTTTTTTATCATTTTCGGCTTTCACGAGATTCTCGTCAGTGATATCAACAATCATCGTGCGGCTTTCTAATTGATCTATCACCACGATGTCAGGATTGGCAACAATAGTCCTATCGGTGATGATAGATCAATCCCAGTAGGTACAGTGTGACATGACTGTTCTCAAGAACTGGGTCGGGTTCATACTTGTAGTATGGTACTTCTGTGTCCACAAGGTTATATTTCAGCTGCTTTGCTGGTGGATAATCCATACTCACCTTTAGCAAGACGAGAACAATCAGAGATAATATTTTATGTTGGATAGATTCATCGGGACAATGGCATGCCCGACAGATGTCAACTGTGCCGTCACTCACAATATATTTTCTATAATTTATTGTTCGTCATCGTTACTTCGTCCATAATTGCAGAAACAAAACCTTCGGTTTCCCCGAAGAGGTCACCATTGGGTGTAGCCAGGTTACGTACGCTAGAAAATCTACGTCGGGCCCATGAAGGGCCCGGCAAAATCGTCCGTGAAGGTTGTTGCTCTAGGTATTTCTGTATTCTAAGTAGGTACCATATCTCCCTGCGGCCATTAGCATCAAGTATTAAAGGCTTGTGCCAGTTCTCTTTAGCCAAGGAGAGCGTAGTAAGTCCCTTGTTCAATGCGACTACATCTCGATGCATCCCCACATCGGCTTGGGAGAAGTACTCCCTGAGACTGCACACCTCACGATTGTGGAGGTTCTTAGCATTTAAAAAGCCTCGACCCCCACACTTCCACGGGATGTACAGCCTCATCACCGATGAGCGAGGGTGATGCATTCGATTTGCAGTTAGCAGCGTACGGACCCTTTTATCCAGGGCGTCAAACCGCCGTTCCGCCTGACAAAAGGCTTTCAGGCGGCCTAAGAAGCGGTTCATAATTGTTGGGTTCCACGGTACTACCTGATTTATAGTGCAGGTGGGTTACTCCTGTCGTCAAGAACGATGGTAACGACCCAGATTCCACCCATGACTGGTATTATGAGGCCAAACGAGCATGCGAACTGCGCAACCAGTTTATCCAAAAGTTGTGCAGTCCAGACCAACATCAGTCCCAGAGAATGCTCGCCTCACAAAACACATCACTCTTGGCCGTCTATTGCTCTCCCTGAAGCAGGTGAGCTTACCGATGAGCACCCTGGTCTCGTCCATACGACGCTCAATCCTGCACTGCCAATCGGTGGATTTCGGTCGTGTAGCTCTGTTATCATTTGGAAATTTGACATGAGCTACACGACACGCCGCAACAGCTGCACAATACAGAATTGAGTGTGTATCACCGAGATCTTCGCTGCTCTCAAGAACATTTGACAGCAGCGAATCCAGGACACACATCAGCTCGATTAGATATATTATTGTAATCGAATTGGAGCCTGTTCTGACTAGACCTCGACTATATGACCCCCCTGACTTGAAAGCTGGATCCACCCTTGCTGGTACTGAGGTACATGTATGGGCTTAGTACCTACGCCACTCTTTACGATCCTGCGCTCTGCGCATCTACATTTTTCCATACACTCTTTTGTTGTGACGTCTGAACACCAGGTCACCACTAAGTAAACTGTGTGGACATAATAAAAACAAAACAACTGGATAACTTACAAATGTACCTATTTCTTCTACCTAATACATGAAATACGCCATGTTTTCTACCGTTTTTAACTAGAAAGGTTAAAGGTCACAGCTCATTAGAGCCACAGGGCGCCCGACCCGCATCGCCTCGCCGCTCTGCGTCCACTCGTTGTCAGCAGGTGGTTCACGGGTGGACGTCGCATCATCACCAGTAAATGTCGCGTGGTCAACCAGAGGAGTCGTTGGAGGAGTCCACTCGATGGTAGCGCGCGGTTCATTCGGGACTTGTGCGTTGGCAATGCGCACCAACGCAAGGCAAGCATTCGCGCAGCGAGTTGTCACCGAGTGGTCAACTCGTCGTCCGCGCGTGGACGGCATACGCCCGAGGCGATCCGGTGACGCTACGGAGTTCATGTAGTGAACATCCATACAAGTTCATATAAAGAATACGACATATAAAGAATAACCGTACGAGGCGAGGCGATGCGGGTCGGATGCCGGGTGGCTCTAATGAGCTGTGACCTTAAATCTTGTATCGCGGTATTAGGTCACGCTTAGTAGGAAGAAACGCGTTGAGAACTACCACTATAATTATGTTTCTCGAGCCATATTATAGAAAGAGCTAGGGAGCTAAAACAACAAGTTCCACATATTCCTTGAATATAATCCTTCTACTAGTACCAGTGATTAACTTTTTTGTAACTTTGCTAAATAAATAATACCAAAAATTCAGATTCCTTCCTAAACACTGATTCCAATGTGTTCTTGGAAATGTCTGTCTCCAAGCTACTTATGGTACCTATACAATGTACCTGACTATTGTTCCATGTTGATATTTCTGTGTGCGCAGAGCCATTACGCAGTTGCCGACGACTGTAAAATATTTGGATTTCATTCATATTTGAAAGCATTTTCGCACCCGGTCGCCGTCAACCTCTTCGGGAGAAGTAACCCACAAGGACACCCACAGGTGGGGAAGACTCTTCATGTCATAAAAAGCGACTAAGTATTTACCTCCAGAGGATGTGCAGCAGTATCCTCCTCTCTTACAATATTATAATCACAATCTTTCGCTCACCCCAAATTTCTATAGGCGTAGTTAGGTTAGAGGAGGGGGAGGAGGTCTTTCCCCCTGGCTACGCTAGCGCACTCTTGCCCGGCCCCTTACATACCCTTAAAACTCATACTTTCTAAATACGTAGGTACTTATGACATTCTTCTTTACTTTTGAAATTACGGCTAACTGTCTAAGTCTGTATCGTCTTGTATCGACTAGTACAGAATTTAACCAGATTCGAGACAATGTACCACGGACGTAGCTAGAGGCTCTGGGACCCAAGGCCAGCAAGTGATCGAATCGACTCTTATCGAGGCTCTTTCTTTCCTTGGTCAGAGGTGACTAGGCTCCGGTGCGGCGGCCCTAATTGTAGCTACGGCCCTTCAATAAAAATCATTTATTCTTTCACCTCATAATCAACGTTTTCTTAAATAAAAACCATTGTACAGACGCCAGCACATAAAGCTACCTACTACAATCTCTTTAAATAGATTTTCATCTTTATCGCAAAATCATAAGGTTCAAGGTTGATTGGGAAAATTTGACAGTTTTGGGTAGCTTGATGTGCTGGCGTCTGTACCAATTAATGGCTTTTAATTTAACACTAGCTTTTGCCCGCAGCTTCGCTTGCGTGAAATTTTGAACCCGTTAAGTAACGATTTTCCATACAAACTTTCATCCCCTATTTAACTCCCTTACGGTTGAATTTCGAAAAATTTTTGCTTATTCCTTGTCTACATTATAAAAGGAAACTCAGTGCAAAATTTCAGCTTTCTAGGTCCAAGGGTTTGTGCTGGGCGTTGATGAGTCAGTCAGGACTTTTTTTTATATACATAGATAGATAAAACAACTATTTAATTGTAGAGTTACTCAAATGCTTTTGGGCGATAACATGTATAAGTATATATATCTTCTATAATATAAAAATGAATCGCAAAATGTGTTGGTAAGCGCATAACTCAACAACGCCTGGACCGATTTCGCTAATTTTTTTTTTGTTTTGTTCGTAATTGACAGGAGAAGGTTCTTATGAAAGAAAATTTTGATATTTAAAAAAAAAAAATTATATCAGTATATCCATATTCTTAATCTGTTTAGGTAGTAGGTAGTAGGTAGGTAGTAGGTAGGTAGTAGGTAGGTAGGTAGTAGGTAGGTAGGTAGTAGGTAGGTAGGTAGTAGGTAGGTAGGTAGTAGGTAGGTAGGTAGTAGGTAGGTAGGTAGTAGGTAGGTAGGTAGTAGGTAGGTAGGTAGTAGGTAGGTAGGTAGTAGGTAGGTAGGTAGTAGGTAGGTAGGTAGTAGGTAGGTAGGTAGTAGGTAGGTAGGTAGTAGGTAGGTAGGTAGTAGGTAGGTAGGTAGTAGGTAGGTAGGTAGTAGGTAGGTAGGTAGTAGGTAGGTAGGTAGTAGGTAGGTAGGTAGTAGGTAGGTAGGTAGTAGGTAGGTAGTAGGTAGGTAGGTAGTAGGTAGGTAGGTAGTAGGTAGGTAGGTAGTAGGTAGGTAGGTAGTAGGTAGGTAGGTAGTAGGTAGGTAGGTAGGTAGTAGGTAGGTAGGTAGGTAGTAGGTAGGTAGGTAGGTAGTAGGTAGGTAGGTAGTAGGTAGGTAGGTAGTAGGTAGGTAGGTAGTAGGTAGGTAGGTAGTAGGTAGGTAGGTAGTAGGTAGGTAGGTAGTAGGTAGGTAGGTAGTAGGTAGGTAGGTAGTAGGTAGGTAGGTAGTAGGTAGGTAGGTAGTAGGTAGGTAGGTAGTAGGTAGGTAGGTAGTAGGTAGGTAGGTAGTAGGTAGGTAGGTAGTAGGTAGGTAGGTAGTAGGTAGGTAGGTAGTAGGTAGGTAGGTAGTAGGTAGGTAGGTAGTAGGTAGGTAGGTAGTAGGTAGGTAGGTAGTAGGTAGGTAGGTAGTAGGTAGGTAGGTAGTAGGTAGGTAGGTAGTAGGTAGGTAGGTAGTAGGTAGGTAGGTAGTAGGTAGGTAGGTAGTAGGTAGGTAGGTAGTAGGTAGGTAGGTAGTAGGTAGGTAGGTAGTAGGTAGGTAGGTAGTAGGTAGGTAGGTAGTAGGTAGGTAGGTAGTAGGTAGGTAGGTAGTAGGTAGGTAGGTAGTAGGTAGGTAGGTAGTAGGTAGGTAGGTAGTAGGTAGGTAGGTAGGTAGGTAGGTAGGTAGGTAGGTAGTAGGTAGGTAGGTAGTAGGTAGGTAGGTAGTAGGTAGGTAGGTAGTAGGTAGGTAGGTAGGTAGGTAGGTAGGTAGGTAGTAGGTAGGTAGGTAGTAGGTAGGTAGGTAGTAGGTAGGTAGGTAGTAGGTAGGTAGGTAGTAGGTAGGTAGGTAGTAGGTAGGTAGTAGGTAGGTAGTAGGTAGGTAGTAGGTAGGTAGTAGGTAGGTAGTAGGTAGGTAGTAGGTAGGTAGTAGGTAGGTAGTAGGTAGGTAGTAGGTAGGTAGTAGGTTAGGTAGTAGGTAGGTAGTAGGTAGGTAGTAGGTAGGTAGTAGGTAGGTAGTAGGTAGGAAGTAGGTAGGTAGTAGGTAGTAAGTAGGTAGGTAGTAGGTAGTAAGTAGGTAGGTAGTAGGTAGGTAGTAGGTAGGTAGTAGGTAGGTAGTAGGTAGGTAGTAGGTAGGTAGTAGGTAGGTAGTAGGTAGGTAGTAGGTAGGTAGTAGGTAGGTAGTAGGTAGGTAGTAGGTAGGTAGTAGGTAGGTAGTAGGTAGGTAGTAGGTAGGTAGTAGGTAGGTAGTAGGTAGGAGTAGGTAGGTAGTAGGTAGGTAGTAGGTAGGTAGTAGGTAGGTAGTAGGTAGGTAGTAGGTAGGTAGTAGGTAGGTAGTAGGTAGGTAGTAGGTAGGTAGTAGGTAGGTAGTAGGTAGGTAGTAGGTAGGTAGTAGGTAGGTAGTAGGTAGGTAGTAGGTAGGTAGGTAGGTAGGTAGGTAGTAGGTAGGTAGTAGGTAGGTAGTAGGTAGGTAGTAGGTAGGTAGTAGGTAGGTAGTAGGTAGGTAGTAGGTAGGTAGTAGGTAGGTAGTAGGTAGGTAGTAGGTAGGTAGTAGGTAGGTAGTAGGTAGTAGGTAGGTAGTAGGTAGGTAGTAGGTAGGTAGTAGGTAGGTAGTAGGTAGGTAGTAGGTAGGTAGTAGGTAGGTAGTAGGTAGGCAGTAGGTAGGAAAAAGAGCATTGCAACGCATGCTGGGTACAGCTAGTATATATATAAACTCACTGCATCTAAAAGTTTTTGCTACACCAAGCATGCATGCATGTCTCAGAATCTATACTAGAAAAGAATAGGGAACATTTTGAAATAAAATAAAGCATTATTAGGATTAAGTCGTTTATTCCAACTACACATCTACATTGTGCTAGGTACTTACTAATTTTTGGACGTGTTAACATAAGCTATAATATAGGCCATTAGTAATATGCAATGTCAAACATTGTTAAGAAAATAAAAATACTTTTAAATACTCATTCAGGTATTATCTCTTACTTATTGTATGTATAAGCTATTTAGATCAGATCTATTTCAAAACAAAAAATATAAGACATCACAAAAAAACCGGCCAAGTGCGTGTAGGCCTACGCGGAGTGTAGGGTTCCGTAGTCTACGGCTACAGACGTTGTAAAGAAGGATTACTCTTATTTTTTCTTTATTTCATGCTTATGTATGGTAAACAATTCAGGTTGTGTATGGTAAAATTTCAGACATAAATAATTAATTATACATTTTCAAATTCAACGTTATATAAGCAGTTGTTTTTAATCATTTGTATGGAGGTTCTATGAACTTTTTACGGACCTGATGGAATATAAGTTGGAATGCAAACTATATAGATAATAAGTGTATATAATAGTGTCACTCTCGAAAAAATGATGAACTGTCAATGATGTGCTTCTCACTTTTAATATATTACGTTAAATAATTGTCTAGTGTTTCAATGTTTATTTCAACAGGTTACGGGCCCAGGCCGCCTGTGTAAAGTTATTCAATAAAAATAACTAGTGATTAAAGTAATAAGTTGACCAAGAAGACATGTCCTCAAAAAGTTACACACGGATTTTGATTATTATAGTTTTTGATTTTTCAGCAATTGTTTAAAATGTCGGCGCTCAATTCGTTGTTTTCTATTCAAAAACTTGCTGGCCGAGATAACTGGTTGAGTTGGAGTTTTGCCTTAAAAGCATACTTACAACATGAGGAATTATAGGAGGTCGTGGAACGACCCGCTGATCCAAAGAAAGATTTGAAAGCTAAATCCAAGTTGATGTTATTGGTGGATCCAATAATATATGTTCACGTACAAGACGCCAAACCGGCAAGAGGTATGGGCTCATCTATCACGCGCATTCCAGGATTCAGGTCTTCTCCGGAAGGTTGGCATATTAAAAGATTTGATCAATACAACACTAGAAACGTCCAGTACTGTTGAAGATAATGACATCAGCACATAAATTAAGAAATAAATCATTTAACGTGGATGATGGGTGGCTCGGGACATCGATGTTGGCGGGCTTACCCGATGAATATAAGCACATGATTATGGCAATCGAGAGTTCGGGTGTAAAATTAGTGCAGATCTGATCAAGACAAAACTCTTACAAGAAGTAAAAGTATCTGACACTACCGCATTTTACAAAAGCTCAAAAAATAATAAGCCAAAAACCAATCAGTCAAAAGACCCCCGTTGTTTTCATTGTAATAAGTATGGACGTTTGAGCAAAAATTGTTGGCGCAAAAAAAAAAACTGAACATAAAACAATAATAATGGTTTTATAGCTGCTTTTTCAGCCATGTATTTCAATGATTCAGTGAATTGGTACGTGGATTCTGGTACATTTACTCACGTGACCATGGACAAGGAATGGTTGGAAGATGAGACTACTGCGCCTGTTCACAGCTTTTTGCTGACCACAAAGTGCTGCACGTTCAAAGGTGTGGTAACGTAACACTATGGGTACCAAATGAGAATGGCAGTAGTAATGCAATTAGAAATGTATTATTTGTACCAGAATGATCGACAAACTTATTGTCAGTTAGTAAAATAATAAAAGGTGGCTGCAAAGTGGACTTTGATAAGACTGGATGTTCAGTATACAATCAAAATGGGAAGAAAGTTGCTTGTGCAAGTCTTATTAATGATACCCATAGACTAAATTTCAACAATTGTAAAATTAGAGCAATGACAGCTACTACAGAGGCAGATACCTACTTGTGGCATCAACGTATGAGACATCTGAACTTCAATGATGTCAATAAAATACCAAACTGCTATAGGTGTAAAATGGTCTCCGCAGACAGAAAGTTGCTCCCGAACAAAGGAATTGCTAGAGCTGGTGTACACGGACGTATGTGGACCTATGCAAACTACGTTAATTGGAGGTGCAAGGTTATGGCGCACTTACCAAAGGAGAAACGAAAAAAACTGGATACAAAATCAATGTTTCAGACACCTCAAGTTCAAGTCAAGTACATATGATGATCCCATAGACGAGACATACGTACCAAACGAAAGCGACGACGACTCCACACCGACATTCCAGAGAAATTCAAGATCATGCCGAAGGCGACGACCTGAATTATATGATAGAAGGCCCACATCATATGAATGCTGAGTCAACACCAAGCTTGCTTTACAGTGATCCACCAGTTCACCAAAGCCATGGGTTTGCATTCAGTAGAGGATATTGGAATATAAGTTGGAATGCAAACTATTTATATAATACTTTGTCAATATAGTTTTGTTTGTATCTGTCACTCTCGGAAAAATTCTATACTGTCAATGATGTGCTCCTCACTTATAATATACTATATTAAATAATTTTCTAGTGTTTCAATTTATTTCAACTACAAACTAACAAAAATACCACGATAACTTTAAAGCTCAATATTTAAGTTAACGGACCCCTGTTTCTAAAAAGTCACCACGACTCGCTATTTGAGTTAAATATGCAAATACAATACTTATCTAGCTTTAATTCCGCTGAACAATTTTTGTTCAGCGGAATTAAAGCTAGATTTTGTATTTGCATATTTGTATGTCATGGATTTCCGCAAAGTAACCCCTGATTCCGTAATTTATCGGTAGTACCCGGCACGACCGGGGGTATCCCCGATATTTTTGAAAGACGATACCTTATAGAGCCTAGTGAAGGGTTCGCGACTAAAAAAACTAACCCAAGCATGAAAATGGTAAATAAAAAAAAATTAAGACTATAGTATAACAATGCAACCGTTATAAATAATTATGTATAACCATGCCATATTTCAGCTTTCTAGTACTTAGTACACACGGCTACAGTTCAAGCTATGCAAAACCAGTATAAGCTGACCGTTACTTGTGCGAAAAGATTATACAAAGCGACGCCAAGATAAACTGGTTTTGTATAGCTTGATGTGTAGCCGTGTGTACCTAATAGTTTGCGGGTAAAACGGGTCTGACACTATAAGGATTTTTACTTTGGACTACGGAACCCCAAAAACGAACGCACTTGAAGCCCTATTTTATAAGGAATAGTACTGGGGTAGCATAATAAATTATAATACATATTTCCGAAGTCGAGTTTGCGTCTTATCCTGCTTGTCGCATTCGTGACAGATATCCCAAGAATAAATAAATAAATGTTTATGAAAAGTTTTACAGTACAAATCATGCTACAGAGTTACTGGGACGTACTAATCAGTTGTAATCACAACAATCCAAATATCATTTTGAAGTTACCTTCCTTTTTCTTCTCGGCTGGCTTTTCACAATAACAATATCAAAAAAGCATTAACATACATTTGATTTCATCAGCGAGTGAGAGAATTGAGATTCAATTTAGTGTAACTTATTACAAATTAATATTCCTTAGCATTTTTAATTAAGAGAGCAGATTAAATCTGAATATTACTTTCCAAGTTCCTTATTTCTTATAGTTGACGCTTCAATTGCGTTGATCAATGAAGCTCTGAAACAAAAGGTAATGAAATTGTTATTAACACCTTTCTAATGGCATTTTGGAAAATAAATGGCAGCAGATTATGTTACCATGGGGTGCATGAAAAGAGGCCCCACGAGTGACGATACATAAGTATGTCCTGCGCACCCTGGGCAGTCAGCCCCGCTACCAACCTTGCTGACTGGCTAATCTTCTCACCACGGCATGAGCTATTCTCGTATAGCTCGTACCGACACGATAGAAGAAGATGTTACCATATATCCCGTAAAGTGCTGAACACGGGCGTCATGGAAACGTTTGGCACAGCAGCTTTGGCTTCCTGAGCTACGGGATGCGAGTTCGAGACCCAGGAGTTACAAAAATGTGTATGGCCTAGAGATAATTAATTGCATGTGAGATTTGGGTCTGTAAACGCACCCACGAAACAGAAACAACTCTCTAGATTTTATCTTAAAATCTCACGCGCTTAGCAAAGTGGTTTATGGTTGTAATATGTTGTTATTAGCGCAAAAATAGATTCTGTAGACCATTATTTCGATGACATAACAGCAACACATGTATCTATGCGTGCGTTCTAAGACCGTATATTTACACAATAAATATGTTATTTTTAAGCATCTTTTTGTTGCACGATTTTTATATTCATTCAGTCCTCTGGAGTAAGGGGCATCGAAGTGGAAATTGATGTCAGCTATATCTGTTCTACAAGTGCAAATAAAAAAAACATTTTCACACAGCAAACATGACACAGACTTATTAAAGTCACAAGTACAAGTACTGTAATTATAGACAATAGATAAACAATGGCACTGACGAACCGGTTCGTCGGTCGGGCCTCTAGCGGTTAAAACTTCACATAAAGATATGTATGTGTATGTGAGTATGTGTAAAATTAATAAATGGTAAGAAAGATCCTGAGACTAAACTATTGAATGCACTTGATCTTTTTTTTTGGTATGGTCATAGAACGCATCATAGAGTACATGGTAACATTTATTGACGTCACGTCATCCCCAGTTTGTATCCGCTAACAAATACTAAACCTGGCCGCACATTTCAGAAACTGACAGAAAATTTCTGACGCGACTTTGCTCATACATTTTGTACAAGACCCAGCACACTCTCAGAATTTGTCGGTTCCGCAGCCTGCTGGCTCTAGTACCTACAAAATGTGTGCGCAGAAGGTATTTGCGCACGAAAGAAATTTCTTTTCATTTCTTTTTCCGCAGAAATTTCTTACAATGTTCGGCCGAACTTAACATTAACTAGTGTTTAGTTTCCTATTTAAGTAGTAAATTCGGGCCCATGGTTGTTTATCTGTTCTAAGTTGCATTAAATTCGAATATATCTGGCGATATGAACACTGTATACAGATTATAGGTATACTATATGGTAGGTACCAGCGGCGAAGGCTCCATACAACTCGATTCCTATCGGCTTCCCTTTCGAAACGAGTAGTTACTGGAATTCACGCATCACACTTGAGCAAGGTAAGCATTTTTTGGTCCAGCTTCCCTTTTAAGAAAATTCATCCTTCGCCACTGATACCTACTATAGTAGAATGTTTGCTTCATCTGTGATCCAACAAAACGGTGGATTATAAGTGCATAGACAAATGGGTCTGCCCGAAGGAATAGAATAGAATATACTTTATTGTACACCAAAATTAAGTAAGTAAGTATTATTCAGTTAATTAGTTATGTCTAATAATCTATGTGTTTACTGTTTTACCTTATTTTACCATTTTCAAGTGCGGTGATACCACATATAGTCGAGCCACCAGGGGAACAGACTTCATCCTTTAGCAAACCTGGGTGCTTCCCTGACTGCAGCACCATTTGCCCACTGCCGATCACCATCTGCGACGCGTGACGGAGGGCCATTGCTCTTGGTACACCTTGCTTCACTGCTCCATCAGCCAATGCCTCAATCACCAAGTACATCTGTAATTTTATTTAAATATGCTGTAATTAAAACAACAAAAACATAAATGTAGACAATCTTAGTATGTATAATATTGCACTTGCTTGATAGCTATTCACCAACCATGTAATTATAAGGGGAACCCGAAGGTAACACCACCTTGTCTTACATATTGGAAAAATGAAAATTAGCTTGGGCTTACGAAGAACATTTGTCTTTTCATGTACAACTGTGAACTACAGCTACATACAGATTATTGGCTGCCAAAATGAAGAGCAACCCTTCTCTCACACGCCAATGTTGTGCCATAATTTATTACAGTAGGTAATTATATCAGACTGAAACAAATTCTAATGAAATACATCAGGTGAGTAATACTTTTTTTTTCTAATTGATTGTTTATCTTTAAATTCTTTTCCTATTTACGAAATTCAAACTGCCGCCTTGTTTTGGCAGGCTTAAGGCTGCAGTCTTTCAAAATTTAATCTTGTCAAATAATTCGCGGAAGTTAGCAATTTAATAATAAAATAAGTAAGGATACGAATTCAAATATTTTTATTGCGAATGAATATATGTAATCTTAATACTAGGTACGTATTTTTTTTACGTTCATTTAGATGGTTTATGGTAGGTAAATCAGGCGTTAAATACAGCTCTCTCGCGCCCAACACCATTTCGAGTTATGTTTGTGCACGTACTACATGGATTTTCAATGATAAATTACAATATTTGTGCAGCACATAAATAGCTTAACATTGTTGTCTTCAAAATGTGCTGATTTGTTTTGTCTAAATATTTATAATTTTCTTAATTAGAAGGTCACAATATCGTGAAATTTCCCTGTTTTTGGTCTCAAAACAAACTGTTTTTCTCTTAATAACAAGTTAATATATTTATCTAATCATTTAAATATTTTAAAGACCAGTGTTGAATGACACAATAAACAAAAAAAAAACAAGTACTTAGTTCATAAATAATTTTTATAATTATTTCAAGAGACATGGTTTATATAAGAAAACTGCAAGGGACATTCATTAGTGACCGTCGACCGGTCGTAGCGTCCAGACGTGTCCTCTATGTCAATTTAAATTCGAACCTCTCGCTCTAAATTTTGCTCTCGCTCTAACCTTGTTTTTGCAGTATCGCGTATTAAAAGTTGCTCTACTTCATTATATTTGAAATTATTTTTAGTGTTTTGTAAATATTTGATTTTGATATGGAACACAAAAGGAAAAAATATGCTTGCACAAGAAGAAAAAAATTGAATTCTAATGTACAATTAATGAAAAGAAATAGAATTCAAAGGTGAGTAACATCGTTTTCACTTATAACTGTGATAAGGTTGTTTAATTTTTTGAGGGCAAAAAAAATTATTGCAATTTGAATTTGGGATAAGGGCAAGAGAATGATGAACCTAATGCCAATGTTATAAAAGTTACATGACCAGTCTTCGTGAAATGAAACAACCCCCCTAGAAAAAAGTTAAAAGCATGCGTGTGCGTGTGTGCGCGCACGCGCTTTTGTGTGTGAAATCTATTTTTACAAGCTTTTATTGAGCTAACAGATAAGGTAAGGTAAGAAATACAGTACGTTGCACACGGAAGAAATACAGTACATACCTACATAATTATGCATAGTAGGCTAACATAATTATGAACGCAAATCTTGCATGAATATTAAACCAGGCCTCCCAACCGATTGAGCTGAAATTTTGCACACAACTTTAGTTCTGGTGACAATACAATATAGTATACTCAATTTGTAGATGGTAACCGTCGCTATTATACAAAGGCTGCTGACGTTTCCTTACTAAAACTCGCCTATAAAGAAAAGCCTCTTTAAATTTTAGTTTTCGCCAACCTTTACTATTCTGCATTTCGTTACTAGCAAGGTTTACAGAGTCGAACCACATTCGAGTGGTTCGATTTAAATGCGGATTTCTTACCCTACCTTAACTATTAAGTATTACTTTTATAAATACACTAGCTGACCCGGCAAACGTTGTTTTGCCATATAAATAATTAGAAATTAAAAATTTTGTCTAAAAAATAAAAAAAAAATTAGGGGTGGACTACCCCTAACATTTAGGGGGATGAAAAATAGATGTTGGCCGATTCTCATAGATACCGGATAAGCACAAAAAATTTCATCAAAATCGGTCAAGCCGTTTCGGAGGAGTATGGCAACGAAAACTGTGACACGAGAATTTTATATATTAGATAAATATGATATGATAATAGGATCATGATGATATTTCAAATATTTAAAAAAAATGTATAAATGAGTTATTTGTATTTCTCATGTTTTAACAGACCCACTACTGGATTTCGCCAACCATTATCAGATGTGAGCAACAATATTGAAACTGAAGAACATCGTTTGTCACAACATGACCAAAATGTAGAAGTACAAGAAGATGCCGAAAATCTAAAAAATGTTGACACTATCTGTTCTGCTGCAGTAGGTGTTGAAAACTCGGATAATATGGACCCTGTAACAAACCTTGCTTGTAACGAAATGCAGAATAAAAAAGGTAGGCGAAAACGAAAATTTGAAGATGCTTTTCCGTATAGGCGAATTGTAGTAAGGAAACGTCAGCAGCTCATGAATAATAGCGATGGTTACCAGCTACAAATTGAAAAAGATATGACCAACAATGGAGGCGAACCTTTTTGTCTAGAAGGACGAAGAATAGTATCAATCAAGTATTTTTTAGAAATTTTAGCCAAGATTGCTGATCATAAAGCTACATCTTTTGGATGCAGATTTGGAAATCTGAAATGTATCGGTGAGCAACGTAAAGGTTTTATTTCAAAATTACATTTCAAGTGTGAAGTCTGTAATTCTGAATTTGACATCAGCACTGAAGATCCTGCTTACACTTGCGATGCAAATCACGGCATAGTTGCAGGTATCATTAGTATTGGCTGTGGATTGGCAAACTTAAATGAATTATCAGGTAATATCGATATACCTGGTATGACAAAGAGTATGTACGCCATTACAAGTAAAAAAGTCTACGAATGGTTCCATAAAACGGCTGTAGAAGAAATGCGTAAAGCTGGCGTAGAGGAGGCAGAACATGCAAAAGAAATTGGAAGTGTAGACAGTGAAGGCACAGCAATGATTGATGTGATCGCTGACGGGTGTTGGTCCAAAAGATCGTTCCGTAACAATTATTCAGCTTCATCAGGTGCAGCAGCAATAATCGGCGCATACACGGGTAAACTACTCTATCTCGGTGTGAAAAATAAATACTGTAGTATATGCGCAAAAGCTGAAAACAAAAATATTGAACCATTAAACCATACATGTTACAAAAACTTTTCTGGCAGCTCTTCCAGCATGGAGTCAACATCACTCGTTGAGGGTTTTAATTGCTCTCTTGAAACTCACGGTCTAATATACGCTAGACTAATATCAGATGGTGATTCAAGTACTCATAAAAAAATATTAGATAGCAATCCTTATTCAAACTGCAAAGTCCAGAAGATTGAGTGTCGCAACCACCTTTTAAGAAATCTGTGTAACAAACTGAGAGCACTTATTAAAGATACACACATTCCAATCCAAATGAGGAAACTCCTGACGGACTTTAAAATCATGAAGTTACGCAGATACACAGTGCGGGCTATAAAGCAAAGGAAACATGAAAACGTTTCGAATACCCAGAAAATTGTCAAACTTCGTGAGGATATTTTGAATGCATTACACCATGCTTTTGGTAGCCACACTAATTGCGATAGTGTTATATGCCCTACAACTGACAAAACTGACAGGAACACGGCACTCGATTTAGCGAACACAGTTCTGTGGAGAAGGATGAGTCAAATAGTTTCATTTCTAGCTTCAAACGCTAAAAGTCTTGTTTTTGACGTTGACAGCAATCCTGCTGAAACATTCAATTCAGTGATTGCTAAATATGTAGGCGGGAAGAGAATAAATTATACGCAAAGAAATTCGTATCAGGAGAGGTGTTCAGCTGCAGCAATTTCTTTCAACACCAAAAGACCACTCTATGCAATCCACAAATGCGTATTTAGTAAACCTACTGGTAAATACACAAACGTTTATGAGACACGAAAAGCACAGAGGAAAATGTATAAAAGAGCATTTCGAAAAAAAATCCGTAAAAATGTGAATGATCCAGATTATGGTCAGAAAGCTCAGAGGCCAGACATGGCTGATGAAGATTTTCAGATGTCAAAAGAAGAATTTATTAAACAAATGGAACTTTCTGACCAACAAAGAGATGATATTCAGAAACGAACAATCGATCAAAGTTCCAGTCAAGAGTGGATAGAAAATAGAAAAAACAGATTAACCGCGTCTATATTTGGCAAGATATGTAAAAGGAAAGAAAACATTAGTTGCGCTTGTTAGATTATTCCAATAATTTAACTTTATTTATTACACTAATTCACGTCTTATTCTTTAATTAATCGTAAAGAGATAAACATCACTATAATAGTTTAGTCATATTCTTACTTATTTAACTGTTTTACAGAAATAACGAGACTTGTTTACTAATTAAGCCATTGTAAGACCAAGTATGTAATGTAACTAATTAATATCAACATTATTTACTTTATTTTTATATAATTTTATGAATCTGTATTAAAATCGTACGATGTGACGTCACTTGTTTACTACCGGTGATATTAGCCGTTGCTCCGCCGTACTCGGCACATTCGCTCCGCAGTAGTCACACCGAACGGACCTAAGTTAAGTACCCTTGTCTTGTTGATGGGTTTTTATGTGTATTTATGTGTATTTCTTAGTAAATATTCTACTGAATATTTACTAATATATTTTAATGTATAATATGTGTATTTCGCTTGATATTGCTATGATCTGGTTTATTAGTATCTGACTAGCTTATCCTTCTTATTTTCTATTCTTATGAATTATTATATTGCGAATATCATGTAACTAACAACTAACCCAAATATAAGTACTCTCAGTGGTGGAGAGTCTATGTTGGTTTCATTTACCCTATCCGCTTTGCTTCTGCTATGTAGATGTTGGTCTTAGCTGTAATGCTATGCTCACTATAACCATGTCTGACGAGATTATTGCTATTCCTAATATCTACATTGATAGTGCTAAATTATTAAAGTTATTAGTATAAAGATATTTGTGGTTTACATAATAAACTATTCATGGTATATAATTCTGGTTTTTATATTATTTTACCCTTTCTCTCATTACACTTTTATATACCTACAGTTTATGATTATATTTATATACTAAATCTAACATCAGAAGTGGGATCAATATACCTATTCTAATACAAATGTCTGTAAGTTTCAGAACGGATGCTGTCTCAACACCATCTCAAATCGACGATGACATCGCACTGCCGATTTTTGGTCCCGAGAAAAACTATTCCGGAACTGAGAGCTGGTGCACGAGCAACTACACTCTTGGAAAGAAATTCAAATGGAGCATCATCAAGACTGTGACTAAAGTCGGTAAGGCCCTTAGGGGCTCTGGATATTTATTTAACCGATGCAATTATTAATGTACCCTCCTGATAAAACTTTATAGTATAATAAAATAAATAAATGCTTAATTTATAAATCTATTACAAATAAATTGCAAGTCTGGCCTGATTGATAGATTTGAATATCGAACGTTATAATGGTCCCATCTCGCTGATCACATCTAGTTGCGTCTTGATCCGTATAAAATTAAAAATATCTGATAATTATTTAGTAATACCCACATGTTACAAATATGAAAAAAATATTCTTACGAATAATTTTTGACCGTCAATTGTAATTAATTGTATTATTTGAAAATCTTGAAATATTGCCTTTTATTTTTAATTAGTCCACGATTTATTGTTTATAGTAACTGGATTGCTTAGTGATTTGTGCTAGTGAAGCGTTGTTGGCCGACAAGTTAAGTATGTATTTCTTATGTAAGTGAATGATAATAATATGTAATCCTTATTAGAAATAAAGTGATAAATATTTCATTAATTAAAAGGAAGTCAGACAGTATTTCGTGTAAAATAAATATGGTATCTATATTTGTTTGTGTAAATAAATGCGTTGCAGTTGTATTAGAGTTTGTGGTGAAATGCAACCAGGGTTGACCTGAGGCAACGCCCGGCAAACTGGGGTTGACCAAAAGGCAACGCCCGGAAAAACCGGGGTTGGTCAAAGGCAACGCCTGGCAAACCGGGGTTGGCCAAAGGCAACACCTGGAAAAAGCTGAAACCCTAACATGACGAAGCAATTGTTGTAGGGCTGGAACCCAGGCGGGTGATGCCATGATAAATGGCTATATCCAAGGCGGGTGATGCCATGTTGATAAAGCAGGATCCCGGGCGGGTGATGCCAAATGAGTTGGCTAGATCCAAGGCGGGTGATGCGATAAATTGATAAATGAAAATGCAGAAAAAAATGAATGTCTTGAAAATATTGATACCTATTTGTTTTTATTGTTTTTCCGCTGGTCGGCCGTTTACTTGGTGCTTTTCTATCCCACCGGCAGCGGGTGGACGGGACTAGCATGTCTAGGTAAACTGGTCATTATACGCTGGTGTCTTGAGCATATGATAGTTATTCCGCTGGCCGACCATTTGCTTGGTGCTTTTCTTTCTCACTTGCAGCGGGTGAACGGGACTAGCATGTCTAGGTAAATCGGTAAATGACTGTCTTGCTCAGGACAGACTAACGGTTAGATTTGGTCTACTATGTCTGCGCAAATGATAACTTATTCATTGATCGATATGAAACTAGCATGTCTAGGTGATCGATCAAAATTATCTTTTGTTTTGGTGCAAGCCTATCTCACGATGGAGAGAAAGCTGAAACCTATGGGCGACATTACATAACATAAATAAATAAGGACCGCTGTCAGAGTAACGATAGGCTAGTAATTAATAAAAATACATTGAATATTTTGTAGCAAGTACTTCGAGAGCGAAATACTTGTCAGTATGGCAGTGTTAGATTAACTATTCACTATTTGTAACGTCATTAAGTCATTATAGGTTACAATATTCATATCTGTATTAATATAAAATTAGAATGTATTTGGTTTATTGTAGTTCTGAATAATAACACGAATTATTATACGTATGCAGATTAAAATCCAATGTAGATATTTATTGTTGACTGTTGTTATAATATTGACTGAAAATATAATAACTCTATAAATTCTATTGTTACTATATAACATGTTGAAATGTTATGTTTACAGCGTCATGTTAGTTTCGTAATTAATTGAGATATTTAGGTACCTACCTAATCATGAAATATTTTAAGAGATTAATTGCAAAAAAATAAATTAAAAAAAATGGTACCTTTAATAAATTTACAAAGGAATCGTAGACAAGGTACTGTTCTATGATAAAGATTATGTTATTTGAAATAAGGACATCTAGTGTTCTGAGAGAAATAACTATCAACCATTTGATACGATTATGATAGATGGCGTTGTAATCAATAAACAATCTTGAAGTAATATTATTTCGAAAATATTGTTGGTCACAATGATGTTCCTAAATGAGTGTGCTAAGTATATGATGCAATTTATAATGAGTATTATAAATTGAATTGTGGTGTGAATCGACGAAAACTTGATATTAAAACATGAATGTTATTCGAATTAGAAACATGACATTATTTATTATGTACTTATATGTTTAAAAGTCTTTTGTTTCACTTCTAACAAGGAAGCAACTGACCGTTGTCAGAAAGACAATGCATTATTTGTAATAAGCTAAAAGTATATTTAGGAGTAAATACTTCAGGGACAAAGTTTATGTCAGTATGACCGAGACGGAGTACGAATTATTATAAATAACTAATAAGATTTTTTGTTTTAGTAAGCAGATACTTCAGGGACAAAGTAAATGTCAATATGGCTATGTCAGAGTATGTAGAATTGTAATAATAAAAGCTTTATACTTGATATTACTGCTGGTCGGTCACTGCCCTGATATCAGTCTGAAATTCATTCGCAGCAGGTGATAGGACTGGTATCTCAAGGCCAGAGGCTATTGTATGAATTGCTGGTCAGTCACTTCCCTGATATTAGTTTGAAATTCATGTGCAGCAAATGATAGAACTAATATCTCAAGGCCAGAGACTTCTTGAAAACAAATATAATTGGTTGGGTACTTCGAGAGCGAAGTACAGGTCAGTCTGGCCGTGTTAGATTATTCCAATAATTTAACTTTATTTATTACACTAATTCACGTCTTATTCTTTAATTAATCGTAAAGAGATAAACATCACTATAATAGTTTAGTCATATTCTTACTTATTTAACTGTTTTACAGAAATAACGAGACTTGTTTACTAATTAAGCCATTGTAAGACCAAGTATGTAATGTAACTAATTAATATCAACATTATTTACTTTATTTTTATATAATTTTATGAATCTGTATTAAAATCGTACGATGTGACGTCACTTGTTTACTACCGGTGATATTAGCCGTTGCTCCGCCGTACTCGGCACATTCGCTCCGCAGTAGTCACACCGAACGGACCTAAGTTAAGTACCCTTGTCTTGTTGATGGGTTTTTATGTGTATTTATGTGTATTTCTTAGTAAATATTCTACTGAATATTTACTAATATATTTTAATGTATAATATGTGTATTTCGCTTGATATTGCTATGATCTGGTTTATTAGTATCTGACTAGCTTATCCTTCTTATTTTCTATTCTTATGAATTATTATATTGCGAATATCATGTAACTAACAACTAACCCAAATATAAGTACTCTCAGTGGTGGAGAGTCTATGTTGGTTTCATTTACCCTATCCGCTTTGCTTCTGCTATGTAGATGTTGGTCTTAGCTGTAATGCTATGCTCACTATAACCATGTCTGACGAGATTATTGCTATTCCTAATATCTACATTGATAGTGCTAAATTATTAAAGTTATTAGTATAAAGATATTTGTGGTTTACATAATAAACTATTCATGGTATATAATTCTGGTTTTTATATTATTTTACCCTTTCTCTCATTACACTTTTATATACCTACAGTTTATGATTATATTTATATACTAAATCTAACACGCTCCTTTAGTAAAATCGATTGTAAAACCGCAAAAATTATCTAAAATTCCATCAGTTGCTTATGGTAGAGCTAATGAACCAACAGCATTGACTCAGTTATCTCTGCAGGAAAACATCACAATTGTCCGGTGCGGACTATATATACACAAAACCCTTCAATATTTAGGAGCCAGTCCCGATGGTGTTTACCATGACAAAGAGGGAAAAACGGGACTAGTAGAAATAAAATGTCCATTTTCTGCAAAAAAAATGAAACCGGAGGACGCAATAAAAGAAAAAAAGATTAAATTTTGGAAATACAGTGCTAAAAAGAACACGTTTTTAATTGATAAAAACAATGACTACTATTTTCAAATTCAGGGACAATTAAACATTACGGAGATAAATATGTGCTTATTTGCCGTATGGACTGGAGAGGAGCATTCGCTAAAAGTAGAATATATAACAAGGGATATTGCGTTTTGGCAGAACAAAATGGTAGGCCCACTGTCAAAATTTTATTTAAATTGTTTGCTTCCTGAATTAATCGATTCCCGACTTGAACGCTCGATGCCAATCAAAGACCCCCCATATATCATTCAAGCAATTGAAAATAAGGCTAATAATTCAAAAGTAAAACCCGTACCCGCGTCGCTGCCACAGACGCTGTTGTATAAGTGATTTTTACAGACGTGTCTATGAAAAATTAACACTTTTTTTAACATACATACATTTATTTTATTCATCACCTTACTCCCTTTTTATGGTTCCGGACGTCGGAATGTAAAATTAACAAATGAAAAAATCTGACAAAAAAAAACTGCTATTCTACAAATCCATACAAAATAATCAAGTTGAAATAAAGAAATAAAGTCATAATGATGAGGATTCCTTTCGGGTGAGTAGGTACCTTCTTTTCAATTTATCTTGTTTATTATACCAGATGTTACCCACGGTATACACATCTGTTAAGCAGATAAAATAAAAAAAATATAAGTAACAAAGTAGAGCAACTTTCACTTCATAGTCTTTTATATTTTCGTAGCGCAGGATGACACGGGGGCGCTCTCCGCGCGCACAACCGTTACACTCAATTCGTTTGTTTTGCACTGATAGACTAGGCCCTTAAGGCCTCGTTTACGGAGACGCGGGGAGACGCGCGTCGCGTGCGGCGTGGCGACTCGTGGCGCGTCATACGTGTTTTCAGTTTACAGACAGGCGGCGCGTGCAGCGGCCCGCATCATCACACGCGGAAACACAAACATATGGCAATGTACGATGGTGTTTATGAAGATGCGGGGCGTGCGACGCCACGGGCCCCGCCGCGGTTGACGCTGCGTTTTACAGTGAACGGAGAATTGCAGGAATAGCTGGTCTTCAACGCTGCGTGCGCCGCCGCGATATACGTCGCGTGTGACGGGGCGATGCAGTCCGCGGGCTCCTCCGCCTGCATTTCAAGCAAACGCGTGTAAAATCGCTTCTCCGTAAACGCTCTCATACAACGCCATATGTTTGAATTTAGTGCGGGCAGCGTCGCCCCGCGTCTCCGTAAATGAGGCTTAAGTCATGTAACGTGACGTCAATAAACGCAATTTCTACGCTCTGTATTTACAGTTGTTGTGTACTGTGACATCACAACTGTGTTGGACCTTAGAATGAAGGCGCACTGGTGTGCCCACGACCATGACTCGGATGGCTGCATGCGGCCCAGTAATTTGAATTCAGTATAGAAACGCGGAGAGCGGCATGCATGGGGACTCTGCTGCCAGCTGGTGGTTGCGATTATTTATACAGGTTGGAATGGTTGCAGCTCGTTATCTATATATTTATATAGGTAGATGCGCACTTGTCTTTGTCTACCCAATTGGAACCCGTAACTAGAGTGGAGGCTGCACCGTCACAATGCGGCCTGTGTACGGCTAGCCGGACAGCTGGTCGCAGATAAAAACAATAACCTTGATAACCCATCCAGTCGCGGCTGTAGCCGTGGTCGCATCAGTACCTACGTGTTGCTCGAAGTGTTTGTCGTGCGCTTGAGTGTCAACTTACTTATAAAAAAATAGTTTTTAGATTATTAAATAAATGTATATATATATTTCTAAACTAAAAAATAAATATAATATACATATAAGCAGCGTAGATTGTAAAAAAAAACGGATCATACACAATTATTCCCTATTCAGAATATACTTACATAGGCTGGTCCACAAGCAGTCAATGCGCCCAAGGAATCCATTAAATATTCAGGAACTTTCTCACAAAGTGCAGAACTGCTTAATAGTTTTTCTAATACTGAACATTGCTGATCTGTCACTTTGGGTTCTGGAGTGTATAAACAAATGCCTGCTCCCACAGTCATTGGAGTGTTGGGCATTACCCGTATCACACTTATACCAGCGTCAACATCAAATCCACGAGATTTAAAAGCCTGAAAAGGTTTAAAAAGACATGATTATTATTTCATGAGAGCTTGAATTAACTCACCATGTTAGGAGCTACGCACACTAAACGCGGTGCGCCGCTTTGCTGTGCAATGCGTACTATAGGGGCTGTGGGATGGACTCTAACCACACCCGCCGCAATGCTCCGCATTTGGTGTACAGAGCTCTTTAGTAAGTTTAGGTCAAATCTTGCAAGTCAATTTTGAGGCAGTTCCTGTTATGAAAAAACTGAATTTTACATGCACGTGTAGTTCTGATGACAATACAATAATACTTTTTGCTATTTAATTTGTTTCAGTTGATTACTAAAAAGTAATAATAAATAAATATATGGACTGCCTCGTTGGTCTAGTGGTCGCAAGCGCGACTGCTGAGCGCGAGGTCCTGGGTTCGATCCCCAGGTTGGGCAGTGTTATTGGGTTTTTCCGTGTGGAATTTCTCAGTAGCAGCCCGGAGTCTAGATTTGTGCCCGGTCGATGGCAATAGGCTCGCCCCCTATTACATAGGACGTAAACATTTTGGCGAAATGTGGGTGTACTATACACCTCTGCCAACCCTTCGTGGGAATACAGGTGTGAGTTTTAAAATGTACATGAAAATATAACACATGCATGCCATGCAATTTCCTTTAACATGCGATTCCTTTGTAGGATTTGTTCCTTATCAGCAACAATGTCAATTAGTGCATTATAAAAGATGGTATTCTTTTAAATTAAAATTTCAGATCTTGTTCTTCAAAATCAGCTCACAAATAACTACTTTGATGAATTTTCTCAGATTTAATTTTCATTTCAAAAACTCAGCCTGTATTCCTACTAATTACTGGGCAGAGTCAAGTCACAGAGGAGGAAGCAGGGGGTCCAGGAGTAGTAGTAGTTGGGTGCAGTGTTACTTTATTTCACAAAAACAATAACTTACGGCTTGAAGTTTTGCAATTTGAATCCCAGCTAACATAGAGACAAACAACACCTGTTTGTTTTTTTGTCTTGAATTTTTTTTAATACCATCGATCGCTTCATCCAATTTGTTAACTTTTACCCCCAAGAATATCATATCACAGTTTTCAAATACTTCTCCATTGTCTGATGTAACATGAGCTCCCAAATCACTCCAGTGCTTAAGGTTTTCTATGTGAGGACCTGATACCCAAATCTTTGATGAAGAATGAGCACCTGAAACAGTTAATTCAGAAAAGTCTTGATTAAAGTAGTAAAGGCATTGCCAGAACAGCTTCACTATTATTAAATAAAAAACTAGTTAAATGACCCTGAATTTTATACTAACATTAAAGTTCCCGTTTGGAATTTACCTGGCTCAAAGATATGATTAGATGGAGGTATTTTAGTTTCAGTGATCTTGACGGTTTGATAGATAAAGTAAATACTATTCTTTTAAATTTTATTAAATAACTATAAAATGAATGCTGGCTACATACCGTTTTTTATTATTCCTTTAACAATTGCTGTAGACATATTACCACCACCGATAAATCCTAAATTAAATTCCATAGTGTTAGACAAATAATATCATTTACTGGAAAAAAGACCAGGATTAGAGGAGAGAGTTATTTGAAAGAGAAGTAAAATTATTCTAAATTTAAATAAAAGTGCGTATTTCTGTTTTTCCTTCCTCTGTCAGTCAGACTAGGCTTGTGGAAAAATATCGATGGAACTGTATATCGATATTTTTTGTACGCGTTATTTTTTTTTCTTTCTTTATCTGTTATTTTGATACATCGGTATAACATATCAAGTATCGAAAATGTATCAAATTCGATATATTTCACATAAAGATTTGAATCTTCTATGCCTTAAAATATTTCGTGTATGAATAGATGGACCATAATATATCGATACTTTTTGGAATCCCTAGTCAAGTCAACTGTCAATCGAATGTACCTAACAGTGTTGCCAGGGTCCTTGAGTCAAAATTTTCGTTCCGGTATCTGACAAGTTTCATTTTTAATGCAAAAGTAAAAATTTTAACAAAAAAAAAACCCTTCTTAAAATTGTACAGACGCCAGCACATCAAGATACCCAAAGCAAATAAAGATGACAGTTTGTAGTAGCTCTATTTGCTAGCGTCTGTAAGTTAGCATTCTACTGGTAGGTAGGTACTAGATGGTTAATGTATTTTAATTTATACCAAATTAAATAAAATATAAAAAATATACCGGTCATTGTGTACGTATATGCTCTAAGACTTGTACGCACTATAGTATGGAGTCAAGCAAGCTACATAATGATTCTTTTTTCTTCTCTTTAATAACTGGGTTACTATTTCATGCAATAAAAGCAGATGTTTACGAAATACTGAGTTAGACGGAAGAATTAATTAATTCATAAATAATGTGGAAAGCATTATTTTTGAAGTGTACCTTATACATTTTTTGTTGTATTTTAATCAATTTTAAAGTGCTTTTAAATAAATCCCGTATCTAGGTCCCATAATAAACCGCTTAGTTACCGCAGTAACAAGTAAGTAATCTCCCGATTCAGAACCTTTTCGATAAGCAGTTGTTGACCGATTCAGTTTGTTATCTGGTTCCGTTTACCATTATCGTAATGAGAGAAAAAGAGATGCATAGATAGCTTACTGAATCGTTCGACAACTGACTATTACGAATCGTTCTGACTTCTCACACGGAGTGACGGCATAAACGCAATCTAACTGGTTGGTAACGGGCGATGCCAACTTCATACTGCGATGCGGTGCAATCAATGTCTCACACGGCGCAGCGGCGCGTCTCAAGTCGTAATAGCGATTTCTCAGTAACAAAGAGTAAAGTAATCTCGTTCCCTGTGGGCACACGTACATACGTCTCCCGACTACTTGGATTTACTTTTCAGCCTCCTGAACGAATTTAATAAATTAATGTGTTTAGCATAGTGAAATTTGGCGCCAGTTATACAAAAAATTGCGTCGGCAAAGTGCAGGCTATCAGCATTGCGAGCCGCGCTGCACGAGACTGGTTGCGTTGGCGACTCCGTTGAAAACTACACACATCAAAAGTGTCTAGGGATCAACATATATTTTTGCAATAACTTTTCTCCTGATTGATATTAATTAAAATTTTCTTTAAGGATTCATCAAATAAAGTGTTTTCGTTTGTCACAGTAACGATAAACCAAGTCACCTTTGCATTAATAAAGAAATTTGCCATTTTCCTAATAAAGGGATTTTTGACATTTGAACCACTAACACAAAAGTTCGAAAAAAAGACTGAAATAACAGTTTTCTTTAAAATTTTATTGGGTAACTTAAACAATTAATAATCCGTGTTTCTACCGCGAACACTAACAACACAAGAACATCGGTTTGGCATACTCAAAATGAGTTCATCCAAATCACGCTGTGGAATGGCCGCCCATGTTCGTTGCAACAACAAAAAAAGGTCTTCTTGCGACTGGATACCCTCCATATTCGGCAGAGCTCTTCTCTGTAGCATATCCCATGCATGCTCAATCGGGTTCAAGTCTGGCGACTGAGCAGGCCAGGGCAGGACATTGATGTTAGCTGCGGCGAGAGTCTGTCTTACAACTCTTGCGGTGTGCGGTCGTGCATTATCATGCATTAACTGAAATAAGGGACCGATTTGCGCTTGTAGAGGAACGATGACGTCTGATACAATCGTCTCAGCATAAATTTGAGCGTTGAGGTTGCCTCTGATCCAAATCAACTCAGTTCTTCCGCCGATCCAAATACCCGCCCATACCATGATGGTTCCACCACTATAAGGATGGACTTCCTGGCAGGATTTTAATCGCTGTTGGCGTCCAGGGGTTCTCCAGTGTCGTATACGTCTTGTATCCGGTCTCATACCAAAACGAGACTCATCAGAAAAGCACACGAAACGCCATTGTTCTTCTGCCCAATTTCTGTGTCCAAGAGCCCATTGATATCGAATCCTACGATTGTGCATTGCTATAGGTGGTACCCGTAGCGGTCTTCGGGAATGAAGGTTCACTTCATGCAAGCGGTTTCTGACTGTTTGGTCGCTAATTAAGTTCCCTGAAGAGTGATGAAGCCTCACGGCTAACATCATGGCGGTTATTGTTGGAGCTCTTCGAGTTAAGATTTGAATGTATCGGTCTTGTCTCCGTGTGGTGCAGCGATACCGTCCTCCATGGCGCTCAGCCACGGTACCAGTGCTTCGGTAACGTGTCCAAAGTCGACTGATAACACTCTGACTTGTATTCAGAGCTAAAGCCACAGTACGTTGCCGGGAACCAGCTTCTATCATTCCCACGGCTCTGAGCATTTCTTCCCTGCTTAAATGACGTCGCCGCTCCATAATAACGTTGGTTTTAATCAGTAGTAGGGAAACAGTAGCACTAATAATGTCTTCAATGCGTTGTATGTTTTTATAGGGAAAATATTGACAGCTGATTTTCATCTTTTACTCGAATTTGATTCACAGTTCCTGATTCAAATTATGAAATGCACCAAAAAGGATCCATATAAATTTATAAAATCATAAATTTATTACAAAGCCACATCTCAATCTCAAGAAATCCGCATAAAAATGCTTGATCCCTAGACACTTTTGATGTGTGTAGTTTTCGACAAGTTGCGCCGCGCCGCGCCGTGTGATCGAAGTGCCTAGATGCCTGCGCGAATTCTTCTCACACACATAATTGCAAACTTGTACAGGTCTAAACTTGTGCAAAGAAATATAAAATCTGTGAAACCAAGCGAAGCTCCTGCCTGTGTGGCTTGGACCTAAGGCCCAAACCAAGCACCTGCCTGTAAGGCTTGGGAACTTAGATTATACAAATTGTATACTCTAAGCTTGGGAACAACGCAATGCCACATGTTTGTGGGAGCGCCAATGGCAGGGCTACGCGTTTATCATTATTTTTATTGGTGTGTTAGGCTGGGTGTTGATATTTACACGCAGTTCATTTATGTAGTTGTGGGACAGATAGTGGGAAAATCAGTAAAAAAAAATTAACCTCTTTCTAAAATTCCGCACAGGGTCTAGGCACTCTAGGCTAATATGGAGGTGTCTAAGTGAGTATAATTCACACAGACACCGGCTGGAATTTCGCGCTTAAAATCATAATCACGAAGCAAATATGTTTCCATTCTTCTTTCGAAATATATTTTGTTCATCCTCGGCCGCCAGACCTGTCTTATCGCGCCCCCAGGCTTCAAGGGTAAATCAGATCCTGATTCCGAGGTGTGGGACCTTAGAGCATATACCTATGGAGGTAGCAATGAGCAAGTTCCGGCATACCGTCCTTCCGGCATACCGTCCTCGCCGACGAGGCCCGTCGCGACGTCCCACCGCCGCCGGTCACGATCCACCGAGCTCTCCCGTCGTAGAGCCGGTCGTCTCTTCAGACTCCGCAGTCACACCGATAATTCAGCCCTCATCAAGCTGTCTCCCCCCCCCCCCTATGTCCACGCCAGCAACGCCCTAAGCCGAGGTCCGAGTCCCACTAGGGGTCGCCCTTAGTGTTGTTGTTGCAGGTAGTCATGATGTTAGTGTAGTACAAGTAGTTAGCTTAGGTTAAGTATTTTACTTCCCCCCCATTGGCTGGAGACCCTTCAGGTCTCGCCAATAACTGCCCGGTTACGTAGAAACCGTCCCCTAGGACGACCTACAGCAGTCCAATAGAAAAAAAAAAAAAGCAATGAGCAAGTTCCCCAAACATTTTATTCTGCCAAATTGTGGGGGGGACGTGGTAAACACGTACAGCACACATTTACAGCTTAACACATATAAATATCGTGTAGCTATGAACTCACACTAAAATAAAAGCCGGAACACAAACAAAAAACACGCACACTAACAATAACTTCGTCCTATTTATTTATGTTGACGTTTAACGCAAACGCAAAATATAGTGATGTGGTATGATAAAAGACCTATAAACTGAGTGATAAAGGAATGAACAAATAAAATATATAATTTCTTCTCGTGGAAAACAATTTGTATGTAATTATTGTTCTTAAAATTAAAATAAAACAATTGTAATAAGAATAACAATAATTTATTTTTAAAAAGGGCTATGGAGCGCAATATACTTGGTGTTAAATTAACTGATCGAGTTCAAAACACAATACTGCGCTCCAAAACTCAAATTGTCGACGTGGCTGAAAAGGCCGCCCAGCTGAAGTGGGACTGGGCAGGGCATGTCTGCCGTATGCCAAATGAGCTGTGGGCCCGTATAGCACAAGAATGGAGCCCTGAGACAGCGAGACGGCGTCGCGGCAGACCGCGGAGAAGATGGCGGGACGAGTTGGGTGTCTCTCTTGAGGTTTGGCATGAAGCTGCACAGAATCGCGACCAGTGGAAGGAATGGAGGGAGGCCATTGCCCAGCAGTGGGACAGTACAGGCTAATAATAATAATAATAATCCCCCTCTGGGAAAGGCGTTACCTCGTCATGAGATTAACGTAAAACCGGAGGGAACATTAGACTAGCTTTCTACAATCCCATAATATAATAAAAAATGTGTCATGGGGTCTACTGAAAAGCTTACAAACCGCAGGGCAGCTTGTGGCGAGCTGTTGGTGAGTGGCGACACTGCGTACCTTATTGCCTCAGAGAGTCGGTCAGGGCTTCGTCTTCAGTTTGCCTTTATTGACTGGCTGGAGTGGAACCCCAAGAGTGCCCGCAGGACTCTCAAATCTGGCTTGCCTTTATTGGCCGTCCAGAGGGGGCCACCAGAGCTATATGCTCGGAGGTGGAAGTGTCTAATGGCGTAATAGCGGGGAAACCCACTCCGGGTCTTTTAGACCCGCGACGGCGAAACCGGGGCCACACTTCTCTACACCTCTAGCCGCTCACACGTTTGTTGCTCCCTTCGCCAATATACTGGCGGCATTTCAGGGGGCCCAGCTAGTGAGCTGGCGAGTCACCGTCTGCCAACACAATTTAATTTTAAATTTGAAAGGTGTTTTCTGCCGGCAATAGAAGTTATCCAATCCACTTAACACCCCTTCCCATAGACCAGATATTTTTCACCATATTTTACAATTGTCTTGCACCCACTTGGGACGGTCCATGACTGTACTCCAACAGTGCAGCCGTGGATAGTCCCCGGTTGGTGCCCCACCCCATTTTAGATTAAAGTTCTCAAAGGGGCCTCTGCGCGTTGGACCTGTGTCCCCGTGTATGCCTTCCAAAAGACCGGACATCTTCCGCACGGAAGATGAGCCGTGACTACAGAGGGATATAATAATAAAAATGAGTCTTATATTATTTTCGCTAAAGTTAGGTACCATTAACAAATATAAAAAAAAACAACACTTAACTAAAATAATAACTAAATAATAAATATTTTAAAATCACGGCAATCAACTTCCGCAATTTAACTTACAAGTGGATAAGAACTACAGTGTTTTCATGTTTTTTTAATAAAATAAAGAATAGTCACAGAGACTACGGCAGAAACAAAAAGTTAAATAGGTACCGGGTGAAAATAAATATTAAGTACTATCGCGGTATCGCTACGCGTGGTCTGTCAATTCGGGGAGCTTAAATGCCTCACGTTAAGAACACCCGTGCGTGGCTGCCTCGTTAACATGGTCATCACACCTGTATTCCCTTAAGGGTAGGGCAGAGGTGTATAGTATACCCTCATTTGGCCGTTATGTTTAGTTCCTTTCCCTTGTAATAGGGGGCGAGTCTATTGCCATCAACTAGGCACAAATCCAGACTCTGGGCTGCTACTAAGAAATTCCACACGGAATAATCTAATAACACTTTGCCCGACCTGGGGCAAAGTGTTTTTGAGAAAAATTTCAAAATTCGATCAGTTTTATTTCCATGCAAAACGATTAATATTTTGTTTTTTTTTTAATTCTTCATTTCTGCTTTAGATATGAGTTCAGAAAATGGAGCTTTTAAACAGTGACCTCAAAATATGACCTAAAAGATAAACAGCTGATCATAGCTGGTGATACATAGATTTTAGCGTTTTTTTCATGAAATGTTTGAACAGCTATTTCTATATAAAGTATTGACTTTTCGGGAAAGTTGTATAGAACAAAAGTTATTCACTATTATGGGTTCTTTAATAATAACACCTACTCGATAAGATTTATCCATTATATCGACTTTTGACAGTTCTTATTGGTAAATTTCTCGAATTATCTCGAATCGTTGTCGTCTTTCAAAAGTTGGTCGATAAAGATTTACTCGATAAGATTTATCCATTATATCGACTTTTGACAGTTCTTATTGGTAAATTTCTCGAATTATCTCGAATCGTTGTCGTCTTTCAAAAGTTGGTCGATAAAGATTTTTTGAAGCAAAAAAATGGATTTTGGTGAAATCATCTTGTTAATGTTGAAAGCAGAGCGCGTCGGGACGTGGAAAGGATCCACAGCGGAGTAATTTTTTATTATTTTGTGGTTATTTTTTAATTGCTTAGATTATTTAATAGTATTTATTGTAAATATTTTAGTAATAGTATTTGTGTATCTGCATATTTCTGGTGTTGCTATTTGTAAAGTTGATAAGCTGTCGAGAAAACATAGCCGTCGACAAGGCTCGATAAAGTTCCCGAAGCAAGTTCCGTGCTACCGACCCTCGATAAAATTCGGTATGTTTAAATTCTTATCGACTCGAGATCTTATCGAGTCGATTCGAGAAATTTATCAATTCTAAACGTCAAATTTGACTTAAGATATAGATATAACGACAAGAGCTGTCGTTTTAGAGTGCGCGCAAGATAAGTCTGCGCGCGGCCGAAATCGGAACTAATCATGGTCCACCAAAGTGTGTGCCGTTTCATCAATTTTGATAGTAGAACTACCTGATGGTAGGAATATTTAACGGGAAAATAATGTTTAGCGATAAAAAAGTTAAGCTTAAAAAGCGGTAATTTGAACTTTTGCGATCACGGCAACGTTTAGCACGCCCTCAGTCGCGCGCAGAGTTATCTTGCGCGCACTCTATCCATATCTTAAGTCAAGTTTGACGTTTATAATAGATAAATTTCTCGACTCGACTCGATAAGAAGAACCGTGCTCGCACTGCTGTGATTGCAATGAATGTATTAGATTTTATAAAGAAGTTAGTACTACGACACGACGCAACGGTACGCGCCATGCGTGTTTAGTAGGTTTAGTGCTCATTGAAGAAATTAATGAAAGAAATTACGGAGTAAAAAAAAGAAGGAATGCTGAACAATTGGAGGTCAATTTAGAATTACCTAAATTAATCTATTGCAAAATTATTTTGACTCGATGTTTTCTATGATGTTGCCACAGAGAAAAAAAAAGATAATGCATACGACTAGACTAGAGTAAAGTATGGCAACACTGACAGTTTGTGGCTTCATTTTGTAGGGTGAGGTGTAAGTTGTGTTTTTTGGATTATTTTGATATCGTTATCAATTTTACAATGCTGAAATAGTGTTACAATCTTGAAAAGTGCTCAAATATGTGTTGTTCTAGTGAATCATTCAATTATAGTTTGTATGAAGTGTAGTGTTCAACATGTTTCGATGTATACCTTTGTTCAAATGTAATCGCCAAGTGGAATGTGTAGACAAGCGGCATTGCTCGTTGCCAACAATACCCGAAGACATTTTGCGATATTCCAGGAGTTTAGAGGAACTCTTTTTGGATGCCAACCATATAAGAGATCTGCCGAAGGTGAGTTAATTTGTAACCTAAATAATAGAATCATTTCACTCGTGGGCGTTTACCTTATCACTGAATAGGTGTAAATAACATACATGCGTCTTATGTTGTGTTATTGGTACATATTCTGTATCAATTCTCACGCTTTAGAATATAATATGTATATGCATATGTATGGCTTTTTAAATTGTGATTTTCTTGAAAATAATATCTTGGATATAGTTAGACACAGTCATGTCCCTGAATGCATACAGAATTGTTTGACTTTTACAGATTCATAAACATTCGGTTGAGCTTCAAACATTACACAATACACAAACATCAGACTCACTGATGGGTGATACAAATTCCTTACATTTACTTAGTTTTAATAATATTTATAATATTTGAGGTGTTTCCTCCCTGATAATATAAAATGAATTATACTTATAAACTTCAGGTAAGAGATGATAGATATTTTTTTGTTTTTTAGTAGGTATTAGCTTTATCTTCATACAAAGGAAAGTAACATCCATAATAGTTCACATTTACAATAATCAGTGAATCACACACATAATCACTATAGGTCACTAAGCATTTCTCATTACAAGAGGAGTTAGTTAATGGAATGTTAAGTCCTTGTTAATTATTAAATTCCTTGAAGCCTTTGCACTGAAATCAGTGTTATGCCTGACAAATAGGTTTTATTATGATTTTGGTTCAGTAGTTAATTTTATTCCAAAATCTGATAAATCTAAATTCTAACAAATTTTAATGTGAATCTACCTGTCCGTACAATAAATTAACTAACTCAACTGAATACAGGGATAGATTTATTCATAGAAAAGTCTTACCCGAACTAGAACTGATAAAAAGGCAAATAATCTCTTGACAATTTACTTATTTACAAAAAAAAAAATACAACAGAACTGTAGAATACACTGCAAAATTTTGATTTGAACTAAGTAATACTTTTCAATAGCAGTTTCTTATATAAATACTCTAAAAGATTGTTTACCTTTTTTTTCAAATTGGTTTGTGCCAGACTACCTCTTATCGGGTAATTTTATATACCATTGTTTAAATTCTTGGTCCTAGCTAGTTATTGTTTTATTGCAGCATGTTATTAATCATAATACCCCTTGGACACAAGGAAAGTGAGCAAGGCAAAACAAATGTGTTTGTGACTAATTAGCCATATCATCAAGCTTACTACATTGTATCACATGGTTCACTGCAGATACTTACTTTTGGGTAATAAATATTCTTCTCAAAATTACCATTTCAAGTTGCAATACAGTAGCCGCTTTTATAACTTTACTGGCTAAAAAAATATGCAGATGAACATTCTATACTTTATTTTTATTTATCAAAATTTACATACTTATTTGATTTATGTTGCGTTTAAGCAATAATAATATGTTATTCAGTATTATAACTGTGTGATAATAGCTACTTTTGTCATTATCAGCTGCTTATATTTTACTTGGAAGTGAGTTTGGTTGTTTGCATGTTGCATTCTCGTGGCTTAATTACTCTAAGTGTAATTGGCAGAGAGTAAGCTAGAAACTCATAAAAGGATGTAGGTTTCATCTAGACAAAATAAAAAACTAACATTTGGGTGAAGCTATGCTATGTCTAATGCAGATGCATGTTTTCTATTTATTTTTACTGAAACAGTTGTCTGTATTGTCTCTGAAAAAATAAATAAAGCTATGTTATGTACTTACTTTTAATTTGTGTTTTTTTAATGTCAATACTTTAGTTATCAATCTAAGGTTGATATAATTGCATTGTACCAATGACACACTGTTTCTATTTACAAATTACCTAAATCATAATAATATGTACTTGTTGTGGTGGCCCGGAGCTTACAGACCTGCTTGTTAAGCACCGGGTTGCAGGTTCAAACCCAAGCATGTACCAATGTGACTTTTTCAATGTTATTATGTACTTTCTTAGTTTATCTAAGACGCCACTGACATATGGTGAAGCAAAACATTGTGAGGAAACCTGGACTTAATGGTCTCAAATCGCCAACCTGCAGTGGGCAAGCGTTTTGATCAATGCTGGTTCCTTCTCTGTATCAGAAGAGGCCTTTGCCCTGCAATGGGACAGTTACAGGCTAATATTTTATTTATTTTATGTACTTAAATTGCTCCTTGATCTTAAAAGGCTGTTCAATCTGAAACTTTGTATAATTTTGTTACAGAATTTCTTCAGACTTCATAGACTAAGAAGATTAGGCCTCAGCGATAATGAAATCCACAAACTTCCATCAGATATACAAAATTTTGAAAATTTAGTCGAGCTAGATGTATCTCGAAATGGTAAGTTTTTAGTATGTACTTATAAAAATTTATAAAAAAACCGCCCAAGTGCGAGTCCGACTCGCGCACGAAGGGTTCCGTACCATTATCTATAAAAACGGCAAAAAAAATCACGTTTGTTGTATGGGAGCCCTCTGTTTTTTAGTATTTGTTGTTATAGCAGCAACAGAAATACATCATCTGTGAAAATTTCATTTGTTTAACTATCACGGTTCATGAGATACAGCCTGGTGACAGACGGACGGACGGACGGACAGCGGAGTCTTAGTAATAGGGTCCAGTTTTACTCTTTGGATATGGAAGCCTAAAATGAATTTTAACACCTTAAATTATGACAATTATTAAATTCAGGAAGATTATAATTTTATAATGGTGCGTACGTTTGTCAAAGCTAATTTTGTTGAATGACGGAGCCTATGCAAGGCTCCTATTCTGACTGGTATGGTTACAAGATAAACCACTCGAAGGTGACCCATCGAACCTGAACCATAGCGTCGGGGTGCTACAAGTCCCAAGCTCGCTTCGTTCGCTCTTATACTAACCAGTCAGAGATGAATACCCGAGTACATGTCTCCGAATGATATTTTACCGATTTATACGTTCTCAAAAAACTTTATGCTTTAATTAGTCGAACGAATTAGCGATAAGTGAACGTTGATCGACTCAACGCTTTGCGTGGGTAAAGAAAAAGTTATCGCATACATTAAGTACATACAGTCATTGGCGTACTAAAAGGCAATTGGTGACAGACTAGTGAGATGATGCCATTATTTTGCCACAAGTCAAACGTTCACGTACTACCTACTCTGTTCAACGAAAGATGAGTCCTGCCTGACATAGCGGTCATTTCGTAAATTGTAGCTGGAGACTGCTATCGAAAAAACGTAAAAGACATCATCAAAAACCTTTTTTATTCCAATTTCTTTTGATAAAAAAATATTTGAAATTCTTTGTATTTTGTTGAAAAACGTCTCTACTCATTTTACTGTAAAAAGGGTAGGTATTACATATAAATGCTTTTAAGTTTTTTGACAACGTGTATTTCGGTAAAATGTGTTTCGACTGACAATAATCCGAAAAAAACGGAAGATTACCTACAATTATCCTAAAATCTTGATTGTGTCGATGATTGTGGTTTACTTCGCCGAATGACAATAGTATATGTATAGTTATAATCTTTCTAGGATTCGATATCGATTCAATTTTTGTAAAAACTGTCCTAGGACATACATAATACAAAAAATAATTACATCTCAACCTAGGTGCTACCTGGCACAACCAAAGATATTTCATGGTGAACTGACCACAACCGATAACAAAGTTCTTTATCGTTTTTTGTTCAAAAATAAAGCGTTTCAATCGATTACACTTTCATCGTTCAAAGAAAGGAAGTTTTTAATGCTTTTGAACCAGATTACGTCACGTTCTTGATCATGAGACTGTTCAATTTACCTTTGAGAAAGTCGAACATTTAAGACTACCTCTTATGTTGGCCGCATTCTGCGTTTTACAATGCTTTTCGTTAATTCTTGAAACTCGTAATTAGTAGGTACGTTTTGGAATTATGGGACGTTCGAAAGTGTAATTAAAATATACATGGTTACTTCCAATTAACTGGTAAAACTTGACAGGGTTACTAGGTAAGTATAAATAGAACACATTCTAATAAATAAAATTACTCGTTATAAAACGATTTCAAAATTGAAAAGAGTAAAATAATTACCATATTATAAAATTAACAGTTTCAGAAGTCAGTGTGTATAAACTGTAAATTTTATAAAATTATGGTAATTATTTTCTTTTTTTAAGTCGTTTTTATTTTAAATTTTGAGTCGAAATAAACAATACATAAACATGCGATTACAGCAATCGCGAGTGATTTGCTGTTATCCATTGAAGAGTTCCATTGTCTATTTTCGAAGGTCTTCTGCTTCAGATCTTCACCAAATTTAAATGGGGCCGGCTCAGTAGAACACTCTTTCAAACAGAAAAAGAATCATTAAAATCGGTTCAGAATTGGCGACGATATCGCTGAACATACATACAAAAAAATACACGTCGAATTGAAACCTCCTCCTTTTTTTGGAAGTTGGTTAAATAGCAATCCATGCTGTAAATATTAATGTTCCTACCTTCCCTGTTATCTATCAGTATGCACGATGCGTGCTTGTCCATCAAGCGCATAACTTCACGTACAAGCCAGGTGCAAAAATATTTGTGAATGAAATATAATAAATAAAACACAAATTATCTACTATAGCAACGTCATGCGTTTTAAGACAACGGAGAATATCAGGACAAGTTACTTAAAAATGTAATTAGGTACAATACGACTCAACTGAGAATTCGCATCGGCAACCTTCGTAAAACCGATTGCTTCCGAACTTAGTGTGATGTTTATAATACTTCAGTAACAATATTTCTTTAAGCTGACCCAATAACTGATTGGCGCGAAAATGAGCTACTGCTATTTAGTTGTTCGATCAGGTACATCGATCTAACTTCTTAGTTGTGTTGTACTATAGTACGATGAAAATTCCTGATGAAAATGCTGTGAAATGATATAAGCTGTAACTATTAGCAAAATGGTCGATCATTACGTAATTGGAGACCCATTACTAGAGTTATGACCGTTATTAGATGGTCGTTCTTGTAATAGGCAGTAAATTTCTTGTTTAGCTAACATTAAGTTAATTCGCGATGATTCAGCACGTTTATAATTAAGCTAGTAAGTGCTGTTGAAAAGTTCTTGGTTGGTCAAAGTGTTACAGAAATGGTATAGAAGATCCCAATAACATACTTAGGTGGGTTGAAATGTGGGAAGATTAAATAATGTTAATATGTAAATAAACCAAAATTAAGTTGAAATTATAAATAATAAGTTTATAGAAAAATTATCCAGGATAAATCGTTTAATAAATCATTATACCTAATATGGAACAATTAGAGAGCAGAAATCCAATCCACGCAAAAATAAGTATGATATTTAATTTCGATAAATTCACCACTGACTGGTAACTAACCTGTTGATAAAGTTCAAGCAAAAATATGGTCAAATCATAGCAGCCTAGGTTGATAATAATAAACAGTTCGCGCTAACTTGCTCACATGAGGTTTCCAGTGACCTGGCCTTGCACAAATGCCGCGCGCGGCTGCAAATCTCCACTAAGCGTCTTTTCCTATTGTATATTCAATGGGAAAATATATATTCTTGCGTTGTACTGTATCAGGCGGGGATTTCTAACTTAATTCCTAACTTAAGTATTTGCAACGAAGGTCGTAAGCTAGCACGAATAAGCTGTAAACTTTATGCGGCTATATCCGTCTGAGGTTATATTAATCGTGTCTCATGTCAAATGTTCAAATCATAATACAACTAATAAAAAGTTAGAACATTCATGAAATAGACAAAGTTCACTTACCGCTGGTTTGTATGACTAGCCATAGAAAAGCAAAAAGTTTTTTGACAAAGCGACGTGTAAATCGGTAAAATATATAGGTATTTTGAATATATAAACGGGACTTCATCCTATTAATGCTGCAATTCACATTTCAGGCTCAAATCAAAAATTATCAGCCATAAATTTCTGATGTGCGACTCTGCTCGTACGTTTTGTACTAAGCTCCGCACATTGTCAGAATTTGGCTCTAGTACAAAATGGATGAGCGCGCCCGCATACAATCAGATAATTCTGTCGGAAAAAAACTGATAAAGTTCGGTCGGTCGGACTAAAGGTTGTTGTGATTATTATATTCAGGTTTGGCTGTACAACAACTGGGATATAAAGCCTGTCTACATCTTGACCTCTTCTCATTTCGTAAGCTCAGCCAAGTCGTCTCGAAATCTCCTTTGTAGTTAAAGTCAACTCCAGATCATAAGGCTCCAGGCCATAATAATACGTTCGTTGGCCTGTAAGCTTAACTTAGTATTAAGTAAGTTATACATTTTAGAACAATTTTGCATGCATGGTATGGTATGGAACATTTTTATATATAAAAACGCTCTTCCTCTCTCCTACTAAAATATGCATGCTATGCCCAACAGGGTCTTAATAATTGATCCCATAGTCTTAAACCTGCCACCTGTTAAAATTACATTATGGAATTCAATAAAGAATTGAGTATTGGAAGGATACCATTTCGCCCAAATAAATGTTTTCTGGACGTATTATTGCATATACAGTATATGCAATAATACGTCCAGAAAACAACTCCCAGTTTATTTGTAATTTTACAACGTGTTGTTTTAGACTTAAAAGAAATCGCTTTAGCGAAGCTACAGTGGCGAAATGAAGTTAGGGAAGTTTGCAACGCTGTGATGAGTTTTACTATTATTCAAAGTTTGAAGAGTTCTTGTGTGAAAGTTTTAACAAGTCAGCAAATTCATAAACAGAGACTGTTTCTTCTCTCCCGACAGAGAGCTATACTAGAATAGTTCATACCATGTTATAAAGATTTGCCAGTCAGCAAGGTAGACGAGTGTGGCAGATGTGTTTAAGTATCGTCACTCGTGGAGGCTCTTTTATTGCACTAGAAGTAACTATTTCTATAAAACGAGGTTAAGAAAATAATTTCAATTCTTTTAAACAATCCGGTTTGCAGTTCGAGTGTTGCTAAAATAAATCTACCATGAATTTTGTATAATGTAACGAAGCCCTAGCATGCCTAATTATTTTCATGGTAATGCACAGTGTATCGACAATACAACAGACTACGCGATACCGTTTTGTTTGACGGACATTGGTACGTTATAGGTCCCTACCGTACGACCTAGTAGGGCTCTGAACGACCAATCATTCTAAAATTTTCTTCCAACACGTGCTTTGCACACATGGCCACTATTAGCCGTAATAATATCGTAATAAATGAAGAAATGACTTGCAACAAGAACTTGAACGTCTTCAAACGTTATTTTTATGCATCTTACTAACTAACTTTAACTTCTGTATCACATTTGCATCAAATTGACACCAATCTCGTTTAACTTAAGGCGATGGTTAAAGCTGTGCCATTATAAAATGTTTACGGTACGGATACCGTTTCAATGCTGACGGCGAGGTCTCTCAAACGGGGCTGGTCCAAGCACGTAATAATGGGCAGTGCTTAATATGATAATTAAACCAAAAATAAAAGTTAGTCATATTGCTCACATGCACAAGAGAATTTGGCTTGGTAAAAAAGAAAGTGCTATTTTAAATTTGACTAAAATTAAATGGAAACCGGGTGAAGTGTCGCAATTTGGAACGGCCTGTATTCAGTTGGCTGCTGAATGCAGTCTTATCCTACAGGTCCAAACTCCAGCTGCTGGATATGCTTGCGAGTGTTTAAGGTCAAGTGCTTACAAAATTTTCCCAACATTTACCTCATAGCTTTAATTAATTTATTTTTCTTAAGAGAACAATGTTATGCTGTGCATTATCAGTAACGCAAATAGAAATTCTTTATCTAGTGTCAGTGATCATGGTAAATATTGAGACCTTTTTGTTATTTACCTGTTTTATTAGATGTAACGTATAGTTTCCTTATGTTGTTTTCCCTGCAGTTCGGAGTTACTATACCTAAACTTATTGCAAAAGCACCTGTACAGCATAGTCACATAGTCGGAATTGAAATAACAGGCTAGGGTGGCATGAACTGATGTATGTAGGCCAAGTTAAGTATAATTAATTACAGGATAGCGCATACCGTTATGTAGTGTTGTACAAATAAAACATCATTGAATGTTTGTTAAACTTTCTGGTCATAATATAATTTTGGATTTGCCATTGATTGGCTATTTACTTCTAAAATTCAACCCATAAGCATTGACTTATGGATTTGCTCTCGCAAGTCTAGCATGTATGAGTAAATATTTATTACGTAATAAAGTACCAATGATATTGGGACAACAGGTAAGTTCATTATATCATTTGCCAACTACAACCGACCTTCTCCGCTCTACGTTACAAATTAAACCACACAACTATTATTTTTACCGCTAACTGACGTCACCAAGTATTGAGGCTTTGTTATTAAACAATTGCGTTCCCACATTAAACGAACACCAAGAATTTGCCATTAGCGAACTAGTTAATAAACTCGGTAATTTACATGTAATCATTAAACGTCATGTTACTTTCTGTATTGTGTTGGCAATTTTCTTTTGTCAGGTGGCTAATCTTCTATCATCGATATCATCGTTCATTTGACAAAGATAACCTTAATTTTGTATCAGTTGATTTTGAATCCACTTGTATTCTGGCCAAAGTATTGCGTTGCATACATTGAATGAAATATTATAAGGTTTACTTTTAATAGTACACAATTCTGAATGAGGAGGAATTTTAAGCCTCTTGCATTGCTCACAGTTACGGGTCAGCTAAGATGAACATTAATCTTTTGAAGCTTAGTGGCGTGTGACTGTTATCCACACAGAAAACTGTTTCTTGCTGTTAGAGTGTGTCAAGACTCAAGAGAGGTTTTGTTCACAAGAATTATATTAGAAACGGTAACGGTTCGTTTGATTGCAGCCAAGATTTCCCGATAAATAAATTCAGCACAACTGTGGAGCATGAGAACTTAATACTACTAGGAATTAACCAAAACCTAGTTTTGGCATGTATTACTGTGATATTCATAATATTGGATCAATCGAATCCTTAGTGATCTAGATAACTTTACCTAGGGTTAGGGATTTTTTTTAATCAACGTAGTTTTTTGCCTTGATGAGAGCTGTAGTGAATGGTGCCGCGCCCGAAATAAAAATCAAGTTGAAAAATTACTGCAACGTGTTTCCATTTACTAGAACAGTATCTTGTCCAAATTTTGACCCGGCAGCGGTTTAAATGTGATGTTAGCCCTTCGTGTTTCACTTCATTAACTTATTTGACGAGGGTCGGCTCACTTCTTTGTTGTGCAACATAGTGGTACCTTAGGGCCTACGGCAACCTGTATTATTTGGCTTTGCGGAGTTAATTATCATTTTAATTTGTCATTTACTTGTTTGTGTAGATGTAAATCTGGAATCAGCAAAGTCGAAAGGTTTAATGGTCTAAACCAGGGGTGAACAAATTACGGCCCGCGGGCCAACTCCAGCCCACGAAGGGTTTTAATCTGGCCCGCCAACTCTCCCTTTTAGAGCAAGAGTGTATGGCCATTACAAATAGTCGTAATTTTGGAGGCAAAAATGTTAGTTTCGGCAAATACTTAGTGCATTTTTTTTAAATTCTGGCCCTCTTCATATTTTGTTGCGTTTTCTGGCCCCCGATGAAAAAAGTTTGCCCACTCCTACTCTAAACAGTTAACAAACTGCTTCAGGCTGCGTTACTTTGTATGAATGTATTTTACCAACATGTACATAGATATGGCAGGTTCGCGGTGGGTGATTCGAGTACGTTTCCAACGACCCGTGTAGATGAACTAGATTTCCTGTTAAACTCGCCATCAAGCGGTTAGTGCTATGTTTTATACTAACTTATGTGCGTTATTCACAGTTAACTGCTCCGCTCTAAATTTAAACAATGCAAGTATTGCAACTTTATGTTGTAGGGAAGCATATCACAAAATGTATGCACATTTCCAACATCACAAATAATTAGGGTACAAAACGTTGCTAGGCTTAATTTAACAATCTATTACTTATTGTAAATTTACCCGTGTTATTTAATGTCCTCGTGAATCTGGGTACTTAATTAAGTCAATCCTGTCAGTTGTAATTAAATTACCTTTGTAGTGATAACATTAATCAGACCAGTAATTACTTTAGTGAGGTGCTTAATTTCGAGTTTAATAATAAACCTGATGTTTAACATTCTGTCAGAATAAACAGCGAATTTTCGTTTAAATGTACTGTAAAGTTTATGTAAAATCCAGAGGATTTTAAAACAAGGTATTAAAATTTAAATGCTGCACGAGCCTTCGATCGAACTCTATAATAAACCATGAACAGTTTTGCGAGAACATTTCCATAACATCATGATTGGCGAACCGATAGTTGATCATACTATTGTCAGATTGCTTAGGTACTACGTCACTCTGGTGTTATTTGCACTGGATTTGTAGATAATAGATAGAATTTACAACATCCATCGTCGACCACGGGGTTAAAGGTACTATTATTTTTTGGGAAAATACACTTACTGCCTTTTTCTAGAAGTACTTAGGTACACGAACTATGTTTCACAGCATCTAAAGGTACGTTGACGAAATTATATTTGAATTTATTGACGAAAAATGCAAATCTGTTTGAGTTATTTCTTCAAGTCTACTTTGCATAAAATATGCCTTCCTGAGTGCCGAGGTTCCTCGCTAGCACTATCTTTATTCAATCTTAGCATGACTTAACAACTACGTGATGTAGATGCTTCACTATATTTTCCAGTAGAACTGGATAAACACTTAATCTAGAATTGTTGGAAACTCATGACTACCGTGCAGGAATTCTCTCGCTATATGGTGCATTCGCAAAGTAAATATTTTATAAGAACAAAATTGTATTACTTGTACCCTGTTCCCCGTAAAATGAGTCCTGACAGCTCGGTCATTTCGTAAATTGTAGCCGTAAGGAGACTGCTATCGAAAAAACGTAAACGACATCATCAAAAACCGTAAAATTTCTATATTATAACAGTTTTTTTTTAATATTTGATATTTATTGTATGGTAACGTTTTGTAGAGAAACTTCTGGAATCACCTTACGGTGAAAAAGGTATTAATATAGCATTCCCAATATCTTAATGTATAGTTGTAGTAAAAACTTGTTATTTTCAAGAATAAAAACGATAATTGATGACGAGAATAGCAATTACGATTGAACGCTGCAATCTTTTGCTTTTGAATGTCATAAATTGCCTAATACGTGTAACTGGTCTGGTGGAAGGATAGGAATCAAATACAGAATTCCTATATTATCGTAATTAGTTCCATCGCCAGGTAAGCGAGTCGTAGGTATGAGGCGACGGACCTGGCACCATAATTGTGCTGAAAAATGGCAATAGACTCGCTAACTATTAAATGGGACTAAATACAAGAGGTGAAACGTGGGTTTATATCATCATTGTCATCATCATTCAGCCGAAAGACGTCCACTGCTGGACATAGGCCTCCCCCAAGCATCTCCACATCCACCAGTTCTGTGCTCCACGTTTTAGGGGTTTGCCATAATCGCCACGCTTGGCAGGCGGGTTGGCGTGTGCAGTATGGTTGTTAAAGTACTCAGAGAACGCTGCCGCCCATCCTCTAGTGAATCCCTTAGTCGCCTTTTACGACACCCCTGGGAAGAGATGGGGTAGTGCTATTCTTTATGTCCGGCACCACACGGCACGTGGGTTTATATACTCTTGCTATATAAGAAAACCTCTGCTTACCCCTTCCGGGCTTATAGGCGTGGGTATAATAATGTATGTATGTATCGTAGTTTGATGTTATCAATTCAAGCATTACCCACCCATATAAACAATTCAAATTCTCCAGGGGTTCATTAACGTTGCTCGTTTTAAGCTGATTACGCTCTACTTAGAAATAATGAATTCCATTTTAATTGCCAATTAGGTATTGGTTTGAGGTCAAAAGTATGATATTTATGATATGATAATATTATGAAATGAATACCATTAAACATTCCTAAATTTCCATTTGCAATACAATCGAATTCATCTTTATTGTTATGTTTATGACTTATAGAACAAGTTGCATGTAATCCTCAGATTGTTTTAGTTATGAGGTTCGCTTGCATACTATTGCGTTACCTAACCACACATCTCGTCTAGACATTTGTTTTAGTGGAGAGGGTTAGAGGTGGAGCCAGTGTTTCGGTGAGTGCTCATGGGGCTGTTGAACTGGCAGAGCGTGCTGCCGAACATCGTATTGTCTTCGGTACTCCCACGCATTTGCGCCTGCGCCCACCCGGTTGTCTGCCCCATAATAATCGTTACACATCGCTCTCCCATATCACAAATTCCTCTAGAGATTATGAGAACCATTTAAATGTCGTTTTTAATGTCTGTCACTTATAACCATATACCCTATATGCTGCTTATCACGCAAAGCGGGTTTTCGTTATTCAAGTATTGGATCACCACTATTAACTACAGTGAGGTCACTTTTGAACCGGTTTGGTTACAATAAATTGAGTAATATGTTATTGGTTGAGAATTTTATGGGATATGCCGTCGTTTTTGTTTAACTAAACAATCATAACCTTGAATCAGAGATAAACACAGCTAGAAATGTAAGTTTGCTTTAATAATACCATTGTATTCTTAGGAAAAGATATTTTCTTAGAGATAACACAATAAAATTTCAAGCTTTGTTAAAGTCCCATGACACACATTCATTTTACATAGACAATAGTGAGCTTGATAAAACAAAATTCAGTTCAATAGTGTCGTAAAACATATCCGCAAGGCACTTGGTCAAAAACTTCCATATGTGGAACATCGTTTATGAGCAATAAACTACTTCTCAAAAATGTAACTTTACACTTGTCGTTACATAAAATTTCAACTGTAGAGTCATAAAATCAAAGCGTCAGGAAGTATCCAAGCTGGGAGCAATGGCACGTTTACTGTCGCAGGTGTGACTAATTCTTGCGTGCGAGCAAGTACTCAGAACGAGATGTTTGATATTATGATACGTTTAAAATAATTAAAATGTGCATGTTAAATGTATACTATTGTGTTATGATGAATATTACGTACCTAACATATTCATTCCCACGTTCTTAATTCGGTGGGATCGTTTATAGACCGAAGCCACATGCAGCAGTCTGTTTTGAATCATATCACAACAGTTCATAACAGTGACATGTTATAAGATAAGATATTTTCCTTTAATTTATAACTTGGAAACGACTTAACTGTGTTCGCAAACACATTAAACTGTTTGGGAAATGTTGCTTTGCACGTTCCCTTGCATGTTGTGTTGCACATAATTTGTACGTGCCTTAATAGAAAGTAAAATATAGGTAATCCTGTGTAATCCTGTACGCTATGTGTGCATTGTCCTAAGTCTAAATGTATAAAAGCGAAAGGTCACTCACTCACTGATCACGAAATATCGAAAACCGCTAGACGTATGAAGATGAAATTTGGCAGGGAGGTAGTTTATAGTTAGTAGACGTCCGCTAAGAAAGGATTTTTGGAAATTCTAACCCTAAGGGGATGAAAGTTTGTATGGAAAATCGTCACTTAACGGGTTCAAAATTTCACGCAAGCGAAGCTGCGGGCAAAAGCTAGTTATTTAATAAAATCATTTAAGCGTTAATTTTCATCACTGTTACCCAGAAACAAAATTCATATATCATTCTGCTTTGTTTATAGGGGATGAGTGGTTAACATCTTTACCCAGTTTCCAATGTTTCTCTTAGAAACTGCTTGCAAAAGATAGTTTATAATAATTATTAATATTTGACTTAAAAATGTGTGCGTTGGGTTGCTCACGCATTGCGAACAATCCATCGTCTGTGTTTATCCAAACCGCTTAGAAACGTAACGATTTTTATCTTACCTTTGAAAACAGATTACGAAAGCCAAAATATCTTATGAACCGTCTCTTACCTAACTAGTTAACAACTGATTGTGAGTTGATAATTGCAGTATCGTCGGATAACCAGCTATTCGAAAAATGATTACCGAATAATACTAAGTATACTATAGAAACATACAAAGATAAACAAAAGAGCCAAAGAAAAAGTTTATACTTTGTATTTGTTGTGTCATTTCAAAAACTGTACGGGGCACATAATTATTGTATGTTATGATTTTTTTTGGTCAAATAAGTAAAATCACACATAAGAATTATGTCTGTTGCTACTGAAGTTTTCCTTTCATAATTCCTCAGAAATGCTTAATACTTCTAAATATCCCTGTCGTTAAAGTACCACTTTTCCTCATAATAGGATACGTAAGTAATAACTGCCTACGTGTAGTACAATATTAATTTCAGCGTTTGACAGACCCGTTGGTGCTAGCCGCACATATTATAGATAGGCTTTTTGCCCTGAGGGTGTCTATTGTGTCCCACTGGTTGAACCGACGTCCATGATTAGTGAGCGTTGGGTCGGTATAGGCAACTCATTCGTTGCTTTGTATAACGAACAACTCAATAACGTTCTAATGGGATTCCAGTAGTGGTAAGCCACGCGAGACCGCCACTCGACCGGCGACTATAACTTTTACTGTTCATTTATCGAACCTGTATTGTTTATGCAGACTCGCGACCTATAAAACAACGTATGTTTGTTTTATCTTTTGTATAAAGGTAATATTGTGAGGTCAGCTGACATTTGTGGCATGCGGATCAAACATCTGCTAACCAAACTATGCGGGATGAGAAACGGGCGCGTTCGAGACCCAATGGAAATCTGTGGTTGTCTGCCGAACACTTGTTACATCATCTCTTAAAAATAAATTGGTTGGTTGTTCAATTAATACACTGGAGCTTGTACGTTTTTAACAGGAAGGTTAACGAGAATAATTACGTTGATTTTTGTTAACAACCTAATGTGTTTTTTTCTATGAGACCAAATGTTTAAAGTCCCATTAAGCCTCCAATTTATTATTTCGGACCGTCTCCAGTTACTGATTACAATTAATTGACGTAGTCATTAAGATAATGGCCTAATAAGTTGTCATGAATGCTTTCTAGTCTGTAAATCGGGAGCACAGTAGTGTCCCTGCCAAAGTTGAGCAAGCACGGCCATTTTCACCCTTTTCTCGAAGTAACTCAAGGGGCTTTTAAGCCCCCTCGGTATATGTTTGCTACAGAGGCAAGAGCCTGAAATTATATTACAGATAATAATGTATTTAACCAACTTTCCAAAATACAAATTCTAACTTGTATTTTGGAAAACTGCTGTTTAGTTTACAAAATGTCTGCCATCAAAGTGGTCTTATTTCATCACACACTCACTCAACGATCATGATTTTTTTTACGGTAAAAGAGTCGCGACGCGAGTCTTAGCTTTTTTATATAAATTTATACTGTTTTCCAATGACTTAAACCTATAAAAAACTGATTAGTTCAACTGTTTCGTCTTTTTACGCTCACCTCAAAGCGTTTCACGACGACACATGCATGTTATCTTGAAAACAATGCGCAAATAGAATTCAAAATGAGCATGATTCATTGATCACCTGCTTACTTATTTGACGTGACATGTTTTTGTTTCTATTTTGTAACGTCTTTATCGAATTTGTACGGCGTATCGAAAGTGCCATCTCTTTGAAATACTTAAGCATTTTGTTATTCTAATAAATTCCTAAAATGTATTAGCAACAGTAAAGGTTTTAGATGCGACTATGCAATGCTAGTTGTTGCTAGTTGTTCGTATGATATAAGACAATCATAGAGATTCCGCCGCAAGATGAAGACTAATTTCCTTCCAGTCGCCGTCCGTTTGTAAGTCCCCCATTCGATTCACCGTTGATTTGTGTTCTGCAACGGATATTACACGATCCCGGCCATATGCCACTTGTACTCTACATCTGTCAATCATCTTCGTTTTTAATACTCAAAGAAAAAAGAGGGGTGTTTTAAAGTTTGAAGCCTACGTCTGGTCTATCTGTGGCATCGTAACACCAAAACTGATGAACCGAATTCAATACGGGTTTTTTTGTTTGAAAGCTGGTTTAATCGAGATGTTTAAAGGCTATGTTTAAAGGAAATCAGTTCAGCCGTTTCAAAATGATCAGTTCTTTTGACAGTTGGTGTAGGGATTTCAGCTAAACAATGGGTATTTATTTCACTTCCTTTCGTAGTTCGTCGTACGATTGATTTGAAATTCCCAACATATGTGCAAACCTAGTGACAATACAATATTAGGGTACCATAGAGCTGATCCTATTCAGGGGTTTAGATCAGAAGATTGTTAACACTACTTACTTCAAGCTAATAATCATGCAGACCCATCGATTTTGTCTCATGTCTTATTTTGACAAGAAGGACTGAAGGTGGCTCAGTGTGGTGATCGGCATTCCACAATAACTAGTTGTAGACCTATCGTGTTCCCTAACACTTTCTCACCACATTAATAATAATCGCTAACAAGGATCGACAGCCCCATTACAATACCGGGGTTTTTTTTAAGAGTTGTTTTGTGGTGGTTTGCTTAATAACTTCCTAGTATAAAATTACATAAATAAATAATTAACATGCGTGAAATGGAAAGTTCTTCCAGTAAGTTTCGATTAAGAATAAATAATAATAAATATAAATAGCATAATTCAAAGGAGATCGGACGGGTGTGGCCCAAGTGGCGTCGGAGCATGGCGTATATTTTATTTGAAAGTTCATAACCTAAGCTTACTTTTTTTGTATGGGTACAAAAAAATCTATCCAGGGAGAAAAAAGTTATAGTGCATGTTAAAATACTCATCTATCGAGCTATTTTCAACTATTTAATCAATTAAATCTATTTCTTTTAACTTAATATGGTATGTTTGCTGTTGTCTAACATCTATGATGACTCAGGTGCATGGTACTTTTTGCGCCAACATTAGAAAGAGACAAAAATGATACAAAGGCAAAGAAAACGCAACGCGGGCGCAGCGGTAGTGCGTTTCCCTTCCCTCCGCTCCATGATCAGGATGACGGGATCAGCTCAAGTCACTGGCAGTCACTCTCTCCGCTCGCTGCTGTTCGATGTGATTGTTTCAACTGCGTTACCTATTCTGAAATTCGTCCAATGTTTACCGGCTGTATTTGATTACTTTCTGACGAACTTGGCGTGTTTACTTGAACTGTCCGATTTCATCTGGATTGTCCATTTTTTTTATTTAATGATTTGAAATCATCAAATGACTTCTTCCGCTCTGGGCGGAGCGGAAGAGAGTGTCAGACTCTTACTGACTAAAACCCATCCGTGTAAGGGCATTAGGAGGACCTAAAGCCCTTTGCGTTCCAGGGCTGCGGTAACTCTTTCGAACATTTTCCGCAACCCTGGCAGGCACTGGCCTTAGCGGGCTCCATCTACTTTGCTGACATATTTTTGAGGTGCGCGTGGAACACAACGCTTGTCGACCCGGGCCTGGTTCTGATTGGACGGCGAGCCAGTCACACCAGCACTCGGTCGTATCATGTTACAAAAGTAACAAATCCAAAACAGGTAAGAAGAATCAGTCCATTTAAAACACGTCAGGATAATCGAAAAGAAATCGGATAGTTCAAATAAACACGCGAATGTCGTCAGAAAGCAATCAAACACAGCCGGTAAACAGTGGACGAATAACAGAATCGGTAACGCAGTTGAAACAATCACATCGAACAGCAGCGAGCGGAGAGAGTGACTGCCAGTGACTTGAGCTGATCCCGTCATCCTGATCATGGAGCGGAGGGAAGGGAAACGCACTACCGCTGCGCCCGCGTTGCGTTTTCTTTGCCTTTGTATCATTTTTGTCTCTTTCTAATGTTGGCGCAAAAAGTATCATGCACCTGAGTCATCCTAGATGTTAGAAAACAGCAAACATGCCATATTAAGTTAAAAGAAATAGATTTAATTGATTAAATAGTTGAAAATAGCTCGATAGATGAGTATATTAATATGCACTATAACTTTTTTCTCCCTGGATAGATTTTTTTGTACCCATACAAAAAAAGTAAGCTTAGGTAATGAACTTTCAAATAAAATATACGCCATGCTCCGACGCCACTTGGGCCAGAGCCCAAACAAAAATGTCCGATCTCCTTTAAGAAATGTTTTCAATATTATAACAATACCTTTACGTAAAAACAATCGTTGGCTCATAGAAGTTGCCGAATAAAATGATGCTGCTTAAATTAAACGCCACCACTTCGTTAGCCGTTTATTATTTGTCTTGTTATACTTTCCATTTGACCTACTCTTAGAATAGCTGCTAATTTAACCGTTGTCTTAGTTTAAAATGATTAAAAGCTAACAATATCATACAAAATCGTTCTTTGAGCTTGTTGCATTTGATTGAAGTGAAATTTTAACCAATCGGGAGCATTAACATGCGGGAACACTCGAGAGCTAGTACCACATAAATAAACATTTTAAGAACAGTTTTCGAAGCACAGCGGAAGTGCCATTACCGTAGGCCTACACTGAACATCTTCCCGCACCCTTCAGATAAACAAAGCGGCGCACTTAGAATCCAAATAGTAACACACTCATATACCTTTCTTAAAATAGCTTCACTCACATTAAAAAGCGCCAACATTTCTCTGCCTCCCTTTACAAAATGTTACACTTAAACATTATCAATGAATGATTTATAACCGCTTTGAACACCTGTTACATAAATTGATTAATTTTAAGACACAACGGAAGTTTGCTGACTTGACTTAACTAAACTGGCAGTATAATATCGGTTTATCGGCAAGTACGTATAGCACGAGATGGATTGCAGGAAATAATTGTCTATCAGAACTCCAACTCAAAGTTTGAAATATCGTACGATTACGTGAAAGGTTGCTAACGAAAATTATGCTATGCTAGTGATAACTTCTCTTCCCAATATTTCATAAATAATATTTCTTAAATCTCTGTATACTCGTACAAGCTTAGTTTTAGTATACACTAAACCTGAAACTATTATGTTCAGAATTACTAGGAAGGAGAATCGATTGACATATTTTTTATACCACTTTTTTTTTTCATAAATTTCAGTTTTGTTTCAGTAGTTTTCTACCCATAACAGTTGACGGGAATAGACACCTTGAGGCTTGAGACAATCCTCTCGGTTAGTTTCCGTGTAAGACAACCCCTGCATAGCACATCTCGGGCATTTCACACTTTTTTAGGGAACTTAACGCGACATAAACTAAGGTGTTACTTGGAGATTTATTAAAAAAAAACACATATTCAGGCAGTTCTGATGAAAATCTTGTTGGGGTTTCTCGGTTTTCGTATAAAGTAAAAATAAGGTTGTAGGTATATAAATAGTATTATTTCCGTTCAAATTTTTATGGGGAATACTAATTTGTACGGACAAAAAGAAAAAAAAAACAGCTGACATTTTATGAGCCAAATAGGTTTTAACAACTCCCTTTAGCGTCATTTATGGTACAGTCTGTATTTAAATACCTACAGTTTTCTGGATAAAAGTTACTGACCTGTGTTATCGTTCGGGTTCATCCATACAACACTGTCCGTGGCTTGACAAATAATTGATGACGACACGCCCGTCGGAATGCCCGCCCGCAAACCGGAAACCGGGGCGCACTACCGTTAACATCATGAAATTAGAAAACCAGTTTGGAACTGCCTTCGTAATGGTGTTTATTTTGCTAAATAAAAATCTATTGTAACTGTTGAATTTTAATAATCTCTTTTTAAGTCTTCGGCTTATATTAACATCAAAAAGACGGTGATTGATGTATTGATTTATCTCCGAGTTTATCCAGTAAAGACTGCCTCGTTGGTCTAGCGGTCACAAGTGCGACTGCTGAGCATGAGATCCTGGGTTCGATCCCCAGGTCGAGCAAAGTGTTATTGGGTTTTTTCGTGTAGAATTTCTCAGTAGCAGCCAGGAGTCTGGATTTGCGCCCGGTTGATGGCAATAGGCTCGTTCCCTATAACATGGGCCTTAACGGTGAAACGAGGGTGTACTATACACCTCTGCCAACTCTTCGGGGAATACAAGCGTGATGTTATGTTTATCCAGTAGTTTTAAGTAGAAACAAAACGTCATTTCATTATACAATATTCTGATGATGTTGTAATAGAAATGCTGGAAAGTTACAGTTCTGTTATAAACTCTCGATATGCATATCAGTTGTGCACGCTACCCGCTACCTACGAGTACATTAGAATCCGTCGGTCGATTGACTACGAGCTACGGGACTGTTACATTACCTGCTCTACTAAACACGTTTTGTAGATACTTTGTTTAATATAATGTAGTACTATAAATGTTCAACTTTCTTGATAATGTTGCATTCTGATTTAAAGTGAGCTGAACAAGGGTTAACAAGATCCGTTGTAGAGACTAGTTTTATTTTCTTCTATATCTATGTGTCTAAACACACACACTATGCCGAAGATACGCGACCGAAGTTCAGCATGATTACGCCTGCAATGCTTTTTAAATTACCCGCGACACACCAGGCTGAAATTACGTCTCGTTTTACCCATATAAAAAACATAGACGCCGAAATTCGGTCGCGTAATTTCGGCACGGTGTGGCGCCACACTATGGTAGAAACAAATTTTCTGTACATTTTAAACTTCCGTAACGTATAGATGTTATTGTGTTATCTTCAGTTTATTTGTTTTATTCAGCACGAGGATCACTGTGACGTAAGATACCTTGTTAATTTTTTAAACAAATCTGTTCAGCGTTGAACATGTAGTCTAGTATACCTATATCCTTATGCTGCGTGTTTGCCAAGTTCGAAAAGTCCTTACTTCTCTACATATTATAAAAGAATCACTACATAGTATAAATCAAAGTCGCTTCCCGCTGTCTGTCTGTCCCCATGTATGCTTAGATCTTTAAAACTACGCAACGGATTTTGATGCGGTTTTTTTTGATAGAATGATTCAAGAGGAAGGTTATGTATAATACATGCATATTATAGTAAAGAAAAACGCGGAATACGCGAAAAACGACAGACGCGGGGGAAGCCGCTGAGTAATACATATTATAAATGCGAAAGTAACTCTGTCTGTCTGTTACCTCATCACGACTAAACTATTGAACTGATATTGATGAAACTTTTTACGGAGATAGTCTGGAACCCGGAGAAGGATATAGGATACTTTTACCCCGAAAACACGGAATACGCGATAAACAACATCCACGCGGGCGAAGCCGCGAGCAACATCTAGTATCTTTATAAATGAAATGCCAGACTTGGCTCTACACTGAGACTGAGAACGACTCTTGCCGAAAATACGGCAAAAGAGTCGTGATCGTGAAGCGTAGTTTTTTGACATAAATATTTTTGATGGGATTTGTTTTATTCTTAATATTTGTTTTTGTTTTATTCAGCATGAAGACTAAATACTAAAATGATTTTTTACCAAATATTGTTAATGTCAAACTGATGTTCCAATCTCTTGAACTTGCTCGTTCCAAGAGCATTGAGACAGTTGAATTATTCTGACTTACAATATGATGCGCTCAGAACAGCAGATTAATCCTAACTTACTCGTTAACTCCTTTGAACTAAAGGTTGAATAAGTAAATATTCTTTGTGGTTAGAAATGGATTTCAAAATACAAGTTCCAGTTGCATTAATTCATCATCATTATCACCATCGACCGGCTATAAAACTGTTATTTGATACACACAATCTAAATCAAAATTATATTAGGTACTTACATTTAAGATGTAACTGATCACTCCTAACATGAAATAATAAAACATTTAACACATGAGTGACGCACGGTTTGTCTAACAGTTTTATTTTTGTCTTCGACATGGTGCTTTCAATTGATGCCAATAAAATGTAATCAGTTCGACCAATTTTTTATCAATATGTACCTACAGATTTTGTCCTATTTCTTTAAATTGAAGGGGAAGGAAGAGAGCTTTTAAACGATACAATTTAATGCACTAAGTCCCTTCACATAACTCTAAGTCAGCTAGCTACCCTAAGTTACGAATGCACTGCGGAATTTAAACCTTCCATTATGACGCTGAACCGTTAAACCTCATTTGGAAATCATTGTGATTATACCCTTTTCACTGTAAGTCGATTCCTGGCATTTCTCTACAAAACGTTACCATACAATACATATCAAATATCTTAAAAAACAAAGCATGGGTAATATAGCTATTTAACAGTTTTTGATGATGTCGTTAACGTTTTTTCGATAGCAGTCTCCTTATGGCTACAATTTACGAAATGACCGAGCTGTCAGGACTCATATTAGGGTGAGAAGAGTATTAAAAAGTGTAGTGATATGGATTCTATACAAGGTGTTAAAAATCAACGCTAAAAATTTTATGGGGTTACTCGGTATCGGAAATTGAACAACTTTTGTTCTACAACTTTTCGAAATTCGCCTATTTTTTTTATAATTTTCCATACAAATCAAAACAATATTTTAATTGATTTGTACGGACAGGCATAAAAAAATTGGCGAATTTCGAAAAGTTGTAGAACGATAGTTGTTCAATTTTAGATACCGAGATTACCGAGTAACCCCACAAAATTCTTAAGAGTTGATTTTTTAACACCATCATAACTTTAATGGAACGAACAACTCACTCTATTACAGTGTAAAGATTTTCAACCCATGTTGATTCTCTTATGTAAAGACGTCGAACAATGAATGTCTGGGCCTCGGGGGCTGCAATTACTTTAGAAGCAACAAGCTCTTCAAAGTTTCTCAGTTAGCGTGTTACGTAGAGATTAAATTGAAAGTGAAATCAAACAACTATTACGTAACTTCAACATCCTAGGTAATTTGCCTTGTCTCTTGTTGCTAGTAAAATTACTAAAATTTTCTTTAATTAGGAAACTAGATACTGGATACAGCAGTGATGCAAAAAATTTTTGTTTCGATCGTATTTAAAATTTTTCGTTCGACCTTGTCTCGACCGTCGTTTACAATGTTTTGTTTAGCGTCTGGAAACGTAGAACAATCGCAAATTATTTTGATGACCGCAATGTTTATGTCCATGTGCCAATTACTCTCATGTCGACCTTCGACGGCCCTTAGCTTCACTGAATGCGTGCGATGCAATAGGTCCTTGTGTGGCGTTAACTGTGCCATATTATGCCGAAACTGCGATGCGATGCCAGTGCCGTATTTGGATGTTCAATGTTGCAATAACCTACAAGAAGTGCTTTCATGAAAGGTTATCGAACATATACCTACATAAATATACAATTATATGGATGACCTGGTGGTTTTAAACCATTTTATTGTTTAATAATCAGTTACTTGCTGTAAGTTTTTCGTTTTATCAATGACTTGACTTAATTTTGTTGCATTCATATTTCTTACCCAAATTGCAAGTTTTGGATGAGAACGTACCTATCTACCCTTTGTTAGATTACAATTACATTACTTAAAAGTATTTCTTCTTTCATTTTTGCGCAACTACGTAAATCATTATTATTTACTAAATACGCACGCCAGCATACATGTTTTATTAACCCGGTTATATTTTTACATAGCACCGGCGTTACATAACCTGAATTCGGAAAACAGCTGGGTACCATACAATACATACAGCCACCTGAGTAAACTCCAGTGTGTAAACTGTTAATTACAAAATGTAATATTATATATACTTTGCAGACATTCCCGACATCCCGGAGGATATCAAGAAGCTGCGGGCGCTGCAGATCGCGGACTTTAGCAGCAACCCGATCCCGCGGTTGCCGGCCGGCTTCAGCCAGCTGCGGGCGCTCACCGTGCTCGGCCTTAATGACATGTCGCTCACCAGCCTGCCCAGCGACTTTGGCAGGTGAGACATACACGCGCCTTAATACAAATTACCGAACGAGCAACATTCTTATCCGACGTCAAATTGGTTGTTTCTCGCGTTATCTTCAGAAAGAACTATTCACAACGACATGCCGTTCTATAATAATATTATGCTTCCTCCGTGACACGCTGTTTCAGAGTTCCGTTCAAAGGCATATTTATTTCCAATTGTACACAATCATATTTTGGTACTTAAGTAGGTTTTTTTGACAGTTTGATACAACGTTTCAATTTGAATAATGTTTGTAGTCATTGACATCCGTTGTACACGTAACATACAAAAATATCTGATAATATCTGCGAAAAAGCAATATTTGATTTAACTATTCATTACCTCCGGCAAAGAATAATAAATAGTACTTACCTACGTATCTCCGGCAAAATTTTGCTGTGAGCGACGAGGCTATACGTTGGAAAAGTAACTAAAGATTTCTATTTGAATGCAAAATAGACTGTTGTCACGACATAAAAACCTATTATATTATGTTTTCATGTGACAATCCACTCTATGTATGAGTTCATGCACACGATAAGTAGAATATCATTAAATTCAGGCGGTAGATAAAGTACTTACTACAGTTTGTAGTGCAGTCGCTACAGTAAGTAGCGGGGCTTTGATAAGAATAAAGAATTTCTTTCGTTACTTAGTTATCTGTTAAGTTATCAGAGAAAGTAGCTAGCTTGAGTTTATATAGGAGAATTTATTTAGGGTGTAATCTGTCTTCGGACTTTGTTGATTTTGTAGAACTCTATAAAACACGAGTAACCTTTTTATTTCCTAAATTTTGTACGACGAAGGTCTGTCCCAGGGTTTATACTATAGCACAGACACCTTCGTTAACTCTATCTTTGAAAGATTTTTATACAACAATTTTACATTGTTTGATTAAGATCCAGAATTGTACCCGTATCTGGAGATAATAAAGATTTATTATTTTTTCATTATTTTTTGGTACTGTGATTTATTATAGGGGTCGCTCGCGTCTTCGTCCGCGTGGATGTCGTTTATCGCATATTCCGCGTTTTTCGGGGTAAAAGTAACCTATATCCTTGTCCGGGTTCCAGACTATCTCTCTACCAAGTTTCATAAAAATCGGTTCAGTAGTTTAGTCGTGATGAGGTAACAAACAGACAGACAGTTATTTTCGCATTTATAATATTAGTAAGGATAGTAAGGATTGTGCTAACATCAGCATGATATAATCTGCACCATTGTACCTCGGAACACGGAATCCCATTTCACTATATGCTGATGGCTCTCTAACTGCACCAGACATAGGGAAAATATACTGATAATAATTGCCAGCACTGTTAATGATAGAGGAATTATTTTTTCAATATAGCTTAATACATAACTTGATTACTTTTGCTTCTGCTCGATTTGGCAGTAATTTCCTGCGGGAAATTGATTTTTGTTCGACATTGATCAGACGCCTTTTGTGTACGGACCCCGGCTAATCCATTGCTTTCTAATAGTGATTGACAGTCAAAATTAATTAAGGAAAATAGGCTACAATTCTCTATAGTTTACGAACTATCCCTTGTCGTTTAGTTATATTTGCGTTAAATAGGTGTTTAGTAAGTAAATCATATTAAGATTTCTCAACACGTCAGTCAAGTTTAAATGCGAGTCTTTTATTTTACAGGACATTAAAAGGTAACTGTTTTAACATTCATAAGGTAGGGAATAGTCTACTTAAATAATTTAGTAGATTTACGCAGTCTGTCTCGCTTCGCAAAAATGGACTAAATACATTTAATATTCTTGTCAGTCTCTCTTTGTAGTTCGAGTTACATACTGTTTTTATTCCACAAAATTATTTTCTAACAGGTTTGGAATAGAACTTACGCCATCGGTCTGCAATAGAATCCAATATAGGACCTAATTACATTTGCATGTAGATCAAAGATTAAGTTTCTTTTATTTTATCAGTTCTGTTGTAGCCGTGAAAGTTAATAAATTGATGGTAGGAGTCACGAGTCTAGTTACTGTTGTACTAACAAATTGTATGACCAAGCTTTGTTTGAGCTCAAGGCGAAAGCGAAAGTTGAACTCGAAAGCTATGGTCCGCTCTCAGAATAACCTCCTATTGAGGTCCATACAAACAAATAATACGTTTGTTAAACTTGTTTCAATTCTTTCTTCTCTCTAAAGTACCTTCTATTGTGTAACGCTTATGCCATTGTACGGAGATTACCGAAGAGAAATGCTTTACTGATGCTTGTTTTTATGTATCACGTAAAATTGTTTGTCTGGTAAATATGACATATTACTGTACTGATGAACATAACATACACAGCCAGACAGCTAATATGCTTCGTAAACTAAGTTTATAAGCAAATACATATAATTTATGACATGTTTAATATCTAACTACGTACTATAAATCAGATCAGAGGATCTGCAGCATGAAGTTTAACTTTATACTTGTTCGCGTATGTAAGTTGACACCTACGGGTATTAGCTGTAGGATTAATATGACCGTCATCGTCCAGTGACTGTACCGTACGCGTGATGTTGATGACTAATACCTTGACAGTGGATTCTACTTGTATATGCAGTTAGCATGATGTTTCAATTATGCCGACATCGGGTAACAAGAACAAGTAACTTGTATTGATTGATATTCAATAACATCAATTAGCACGTAAGCCGTGAGCAGATATTTACGGATTCTTAATTGAACGTTAAATATATTTACAAGCCGATGGTTTATCAAAATCAATTTTCGCCGCGTAAAGTGAATTACTTTACCAAGGACTCAATTTTCGGGCGTATGAGCTCAAATCACTTTATCGTTCGATTTATTGAGTTTTTCCGCATCCCTTCATTTGAATATGAATGAAGGATGATTATTCTGAATACATACACTCCTGAGTATTTTAAGGTTTTTAAGTTGCACTTTTTTATGCCTTAAACAGAAAATTCAATCGTATTAATCATCCACGGCTTGACCGAAATATCTTATCAAGAAGTAAATATTTATATCTAGCTATCTAGAGAGCAATAACGTGTGTTACTCAAAATGCCCGTAAAATTTAAACATTGTACTCATGATTTATTAAACTTGAAGTATTCGTTAACGATCCACGTTGTGAAACTAAGAATATGCCATTAAATATTCGAGCATCATCAAATTTGCAGAGCCGTTAGAGGCGTGTACGGTGCGTTGTACACGTCGTCGTTGCTATAACCTGTAGCTTTTATTACACACTGATTAATGTTTTCCTTTACGATTTAATTTGGCACAATATTACGTCTTCTTTAAGTCAGGAGCTGTCTTTAAGACGACTTGCTTTTATTATTATAATAAACCTAATTTTCAGACGCCATTAAACATTTTTGTGATTGTTGCGGTTTAACATAGCATAATTAACAAGAACAACTTTATTAACTTGCTATTTCTGGATTTGGGTCACGAACATCGTACCATGCTTGCTGGAAAACGTACATAGGTATGATGTTTACTCCATATACTAATTATTTGAGAACATAAACGGGCTTAGAGTGAGTCAGGGCCTGATGGCTGCTGTACAAAACCAACGCTAAGTACTTTGACATCGACTATGGAATGCGGCCTCAAGGCTCTAAACAAACATGACGTGTGTTCACTATCAGTAAACAATAGGGTTTTTTTCTTAATAGCGTAACTTCAGACAATTGCCTAATCTTAGCCAAGAATTATGAAGGAAGTTAACTGACGTTGAAATACTCAGACTTAGAGATATTTAATATCCAAACATGACGAAATTAAATTCTTTACTTTTATGCGAACGTTTATTTCCCACAATGATGTATGTCGTGTCGGCAACGTCAACGCAACAGTTTTCTGGGAATCCATGACGAAACAAGTAAAGTAAAATTTTATATGTTGGTCGTGTACACACGGCTACACTTCAAGCTATGCATAACCAGTATAAGCTGACCGTTAACTGTGCGAAAAGATTATACAAAGCGACGCCAAGATAAACTGGTTTTGTATAGCTTGATGTGTAGCCGTGTGTACGATTCAATGTAGAAGGATAATGGATAGTGGCACAGTTTTTTATTGAGTTTTTCCAGAAAGTTGTGGTTTTTGAAGTTCGCCTTAAGGAATTCATCAGAAGAACATAATATCACGCCTGTATTCCCCTATGGGTTGGGCAGAGGTGTATAGTACACCCTCATTTCGCCGTTATGTTTAAGTCCCATGTAATAGGGGGCGAGCCTATTGCCATCAACAAGGCACAAATCCAGAATCCGGGCTGCTACTGACAAATTAAACACGGAAAAACCCAATAACACTGCCCGACCCGGGGTTCGAACCCAGGACCTCACGCTCAGCAGTCGCGCTTGCGACCAATACCAAACGAGGGAGTCTAATTCACCAGAAGAAATATTTGTAAAAACAACTTTTTTGTTAAGGCGAGCTGAACCCTGGCGCGGTAATCGGGTAAGCGACGGCAATCGGGTAAGCGACGACGCGCGGGCCGAAAATCACTTTAAAAAAATCGATAAAAAATATATACCTAAATGTAATAAAAAAAAAACGATCGGGTAGAATCGATTCCAAAATTAATTACCTATAAATTAATATTAATTATAAAAATAGAGTATTATAGTAAGTAGGTACTTGTTTAAAATGAAATTTTGCTTGTAAAAAAACTGCAAATCGAAGTAACTTCAGTATTTTTTCCTATCGAGAAAACTATATTGCATCGTGTATTGAACGGGTACATGGTATAGAGAAGGAATGTATCCTAAAATATAAATTTATTTTGGGTTCTAAATGTTTTAATTTGCCTATCAAAAATGAGTTCTAAAACAAGCAAAACCTACCGCGCCAGGGTTCAGCTCGCCTTAAGTTGTTAAACGGCTCATAGTATAATCATTTACTCCTAAGTCTCTACAGCCTCTCCAGTAAAGAGATAACTCTATAAATGCTAAAAGTTGTTTTTGTTTACTTATTCACTTTAAACGAGCGCAATATCATCGGTTTATATGTAATTTAAAACCTGTTTCAAACTTAATAACATGTCACTTCGCAAAAGGGTTTCTTCCACATTCCTAACAGGATAATTTTCTGTCGGTTGGCGAGACTTGAACTTAAAAACGTATTGGTTAAATGCTTTGAAACCGGCTAGACTTATCTCCTTAACTCGTACGTGTCTAGTCAGTTACTCTGTCGCGGCTCTACGTGCCGCCTCGCCTCCGATATGAATTCCGTTTCTTTGACTATCTTACGTGCATGTCTAACTTGTTTTTGTTTGCAGTCAACTTCGTTTGCGTGAAACTAAAATCTGATATTGTGCCCACATGTAATAATATTTTGGCATTTGAGCCAGCATTCTGTCTTTTATTCACTGCAGCGTTATCATTTTAGTCAGTATTTAGTAATAAAAAAATTGGGGGTGCATGAAAAAAGCCTCCACGAGTGACGATACTTAAGTACGTCTGGAGCACCCTGGGCAGTCAGTCCCGCTACCAACCTTGCTGACTGGCTAATCTTTTCACCACAGCATGAGCTATTTTCGTATAGCTCATGCTGACACGAGAGAAAAAACGGAAAATTCCGTGAAAGACTGAAAAAACTAATAATTTATTCAGAGTAGACTCGTCAGTACTGTTGTACCGTCCAGCATCCTTCAATCGTCTTCACGTGAAAAACCTGCCGATATTCACAAGTCATTATGACCCTCGCTACTATTGTAAACTATGCCAATTTAGGTGTAAGTTAACGAATGGATATTTCTCATCCACAAAAACTGAGATCGAATCACGCAAGCGCCACCGTGGGAACAGCTAGTATTAGGTAAATAATTCGCTCAACAATGAGCTGAAAATAGGACTTTTCATAAATTCTCAATTCCAAGTTCTGACTCCGGCAAACATTGAGAGTCTTCATTTCATTACATTTTTATTATGCAAAGACTTTTGGCGAGAAACTTAATTTCATTTTTCTGTGATGTAAGAAATCCTTGTACGGATACCTATTACAGAATACTTATTAAGTACTTCCTTACCGTAATGTAATCTTGTTATGCAAACAATTTTAGTTCCCGACATAACATTTTTGGATGTATCATTAATCAATATCATGCAATCTATCGAGATACTTTAATTTAAATCATATTAATATTAAACAGGGCAACGTTTCGTTTGTTTCTTGGATGTTAATGCCAAAAACGGTTGATCCCATTATTACGATCCAGATTTTCATAGTGTCAAATACAAAATCCAAGAAAACGAAGTCCTTAATGCTTTATTGTAAATCAGATAAGATTTCCGAAGATGTGTTAGTTGTTTTTCCTTGAAATCCTTGAAAACATTCTCCTAACTGAAAATATTTGTTCCTATAGTCTGGATACGAATAAGACTAAAATCTTATCCGTATCCAGACTATCGGGAGGGGATGGAGTCTGGGAGTCATGTCTGAGTGATTTCTTAGTTGTTTTGTCTAAGAATATAATATTAGTGTTAAATTAACCTTGCAACGATGCAGTGGGAGTCGTTGACGTTGTTACTGTGATAGTAGTTCTATTGTGTTTCCACCTCGCTGAATTGTCTCATCAAATTATTATGTCACAATTGCTGGGTTGTGAAGGTTACATGTTATTAAATTAATGCCATACCTTTTATCTGCTCTCTATGCGTTTTAAAATAAACCTTTTCCATCTTTCCAGTTTGATCTCACTTCAGTCGCTAGAGCTGAGAGAAAATTTATTGAAGTCTCTGCCAGAGTCATTGAAAAATCTTACCAGATTACAAAGGCTGGATCTTGGCGACAATGACATCGAGGAACTGGTAAGTTATTCATCGATTTTGTTATACAACCTCGTACATATTACGCCCGTTTAAAAATTAAAGTGACTATGTTCTGATTTCAATTTCAGCCAGGTTTCATCGGTGAGCTGCCCGCGCTGGAGGAATTATGGTTGGACCACAATAAGCTTCAGTATTTGCCGCCAGAAATCGGCAATTTAAAGGCACTAATATGTCTAGATGTGAGTGAGAATAAATTAGAGAAAATTCCTGAAGAAATCGGAGGCCTGTGCTCCTTAACCGACTTACATCTCTCCCAAAACATGCTGGAAACTGTACCTGATGGTACCGGAGATTTATCCAAGTTAGCTATACTGAAGTTGGACCAAAATAGATTACATACATTAAACGAAAATGTAGGAAGGTTAGTATATCGCGCTGTTTAAGATATATTTCATTTTGTTAGTTTATCTTGAGCTATTTATAACGCTAATGATTCCGTATTTCTCTTCCAGGTGTACAAATCTACAAGAGCTTATATTAACGGAGAATTTTTTATTGGAGCTGCCTAAGTCGATAGGGAATCTTAATGAGCTGACTGTACTGAATGTAGATAGGAATACTTTGGCTGAAATACCGTTAGAGATCGGTAATATGACATTACTTGGTGTATTGTGCTTAAGAGACAACAAACTTACAAGACTACCAAACGAGCTGGGAAATTGTAAATCGCTACATGTTTTGGATGTCAGCGGGAATAGGTGAGCGATATCACTTCGATAAAACATGCATATATTATTGATAAGCTAAATTAGGTTTTACATGTCGATGATTTGTAACAAACATTTTTGTAAAATCATGAATTATTTTTTGTTGTTGATAATTGACCTTTAATTGTATAGGTACTTAACATACGTTATATTATTATACAACATGATTAATTACAATAAATATTAATCATAATAGTACTAATAATATGTTACGTAAAATTTAACTTTCGTATCTGCATTGCATTTTATGCGACCTACTTTTTGTCACGATTCTACTAAGTTGATTGTGATGGAGACTAAAAAAAATATAAATATAATGTTCCAGGTTACAGTACTTACCCTACACGCTAGTGAACTTGGAACTCAAAGCGGTGTGGCTATCAGAGAATCAGGCGCAGCCGCTGTTGACCTTCCAAACAGACAGGGACGAAACTACAGGGGAGAATGTTCTTACTTGCTTCTTGCTACCTCAGCTTAGTTATACACAACAACCAGGTATGAATGTGCCTTTATATAATAGTATTGCTTTTGGTGTCCTGCTCGTAGAAATACTCTTACACCCTTATTCATAAACGATGGTTAGAGATTGTTCTACTAAAATGGTTCTTAAGTCTATTGCCATCTCTCTTCATTGGCATACAAATGACACGGACAGGTGTAGTGTTTAAAAATGACGATTTTTTATGAATAAGGCTATTAATATTTAGGTGGTTCATTATTATTTCATCTTTGCCTATCACCACTGGTTATTGTCAATGTCATAAGCTTGCGATTCATTTGATTTATTAGAAGTCGGCTGAAAGTTAAAACTATTTACTTTGCACATTACTTAAATGTGTTTTGATTTACAAATTCATAGTAGTTTGTTTAATTTTTACCTTTCCATAGTTTGTTTGTTATTTTTATCTTGATTTTATTATAGTTTATAGTGATAAGGAAATCGCATTGTCACGCAAATGTAATATTAATAAATATCCATATAGCATAGTAAAGAATATTATTGCCATTGTACGTTTGCTTTTATGTGAGCATTTTGGTACGTACGTTAATGTCGTCTTTGCCTATGCTTTTCGTGCTTTTATTTAATTATGCAAAATCAGTGGCAGTTCACAAAACTACGTCTTGGATTGAAACTGCTAGGCCGAAATTGTTAGTCTTATCCAAATGACTCAAAAGTTTCACTCTACCTGTAGTATTTAAATTTTCACTGAGTATTTAATACACTATCTAACACCTAAGGAGTTCCGAGGTGGAGACAAGCAAGCTGAAAAATAAGGCGGCGGTCATCACCTTTTGTTTTTTTTTCTATCATTGCCTTTTCGAACATGACCAATCTGGGTCTACTGTGGCCAGCCCATATACCAATACCAAATAATCAGTTTTCAATCAATATAATGGGCCATTGATAACGAAACGGTGCCCATCCTATTATGCAATACGAAAATATTGAATCGTGTATCGAATTGCGAATTTATTGCTTAATTCTTAGCCATAATTGAATGATTCATGATTGCATTCCGTTTTAAAATCAACGTAGCAATTTTTAGGTAATAAAAAGTATTGTGAACTGTCTCTGTGCTGTTCTTGTTTTGTTTTTGCTGTGTAAATATACTAAATGCACTTGTCACACACGAATAGAGCTGGAACACACGTCAGAGGTCGGCAGTGGACACTGGTACAGGGATCACAGATTTAATTCACAATCGCAAGAGCTAGATAGAAGAGGTAAGGTTCACAAAAGTATCACTTTAAAGTACAATTACGAATAGGTATATTACGATATCTGCTATGTAAAATATATGCTCGTCCATTTGATGATAAAATGTGAGTTTAAGTTGATGTAAATGCCCTTTCCGTAAATTATAAAGAAAGGCTTAGTAATATCAAAAGCAACGGTATTATATTGACGACGCAAAGTCTATGTGAATATCTGAATAAAAAAAATATGAAGACTTTAAATAAATGCTTTACTTAAATAAATAACCGTGTTGAGAGATGTTTACCGTACTGAACAAATAAAATCCTCGCGCTAGTTTTTACTATCAGATGGACGCGCGACTTTATCAAGGTTGAAATGAAGATACTCTATTATTATGACTATTTCGCACTGTTATTATTTTTTACGACACAACGCAATTCATGGTCATCATGCTGTAGCACTGCACTGAATAGAACTTTAATGTTATGTAGTAGCTATTAACTGTTGTACCTTTTTTATATCTTTTTTTTTAGTATAAACGCCAATCTTAGGTCTTTTTTACACTACCAGATTCTTAGGGCCCGGTTGAAAGAGTCCCGAAGAGACTGGGCACCATCTACCTACTTAACACATTTTCTCGCTGCAGACGGTTTCATAAATCATGTTTTGTTGTTTGTAAATCATGTTTTATTGTTTGTTTTGTTCACGCTTTTTATTGCCGCACCTGCATCGAGAAACTGTGTTTAGTATAAATGTTATAATACTACACTGGGACTCTAAAAATCGGGTAATGTAAATAAGCCCTTTCCAATGAACACTTATGATACAATCACTAATACGATTTTACACAACCAATGATAATGTTATATCATTTTAGCTTTCAATGTTTGTTTTGTTTGTGACGTATCGCTGCTGCTGTGTTGTGAGGGTCCTTAGTCATTTGTGTTACGGGGTTACTAAGCGGGAACATTATTCCCTTTCAGCGGAATCATATTCCATTTAAATGTGAACCTACGAGGAATATTCACGTCATCGCTAGTGATATTAACTATCTATAAGTTTTTATTATTTAATCTTGAAATATAAAATGGTATGGGTGTCGATTCTTTTGTGAACAAACTAAACTTAATTTAAGCTATTGCCATCTTCTTCACTCTGGTAAAGTAAGGAAGAGACTGGCATAAGACCGGACAAATTTTAGTTTAACTGTTTAGTTAGGTTAACTAAAATTTGCATAAAAATTTAGACGACACGTCAGAACGTGTCGACTAAAAACACGGTGAAGTTCAAGGTATTAACTAGTTTGACATGTCCAACTTAGTTTTTATCTATCACCGTTCCTTTCTCGCGCTATCTGTTAGTAAAAGATGGCAATTTTTTAATTTTGGTTTAGTTGGTGAACAAGAGAATCGGCACCAATATTAACTCATGATTTGCAACTGTCTTCTAACTAAATTGGTTCCACAGAATCGAGTATGTCTCGCGACCGAGACTCAGACGACGAGAATTGGGAACAGAAGGAGAATTCTCGTACGCACTCGGTCAAGTTCACCGAAGATATGCCTGAAGTTAAAGAGGTGAGCCTTTGCTGTTGTAACTTGTTCAACACTACTAGGGGAAGGTATTCACATAAACGGAAAGCCAACTATAACACTGGGTACGCTTACAAACACATACGGTATGACGTATCTACATGCTTCCACAATGCTGGTTTCGCACTTAGAGAGAGGTGGAGGATAATAGGCTCTTGGTTCAGAATACACGTACGCGAAACTTGCTCAAGGCACAGAGCTTATCTAGCGCTGAGTTCGATTCTTGTAGCTTTAGAATAATCTCAATATTGAAGGAAACACTATTACTTGTAATTATATCATTAACGCTTATATTTAGCATGTTTTTGTTATTTGTATAATACAAAAATTGCAATTCTCGACTTGTATAGAGGTAGGAGTATTCCTAAAGAAAGGTTCGTGGTGATAAAAGATCTTTATTTTTTATTTTAGTTGGTTTATAAACTTCAGTATTATTTAGTTTAAGCTGATACTAACATTTCTCATGTTTATTTATGCAATAAACTTTTAATTTCCATTATGTTTATTTTATTTGCATGTTTTATTTTGTCCTACGTCTGATATTCAATTAAAATACGTCGGAAACTACGAGTAAAATAATTGGCTATAAAATCAACATATCTTTTAAATGGAATGACGAGCCGTTTCTTTTTATTTCATTATCTGTACAGTTTTTTTTACTGGTTATACGTTCCACAATTATATCTAACGTCAGATCTGTCGGTCAGGTAGCTTAGAATATTGTGTTTAATGAGTATCAACGTTTTTATATCTTGAGATCGGACCCTAATTATCATTTTTTTACTTTCTAGCATTTATAACATACGTAAAACTGTACAACTTCGACAACTGTTAAGTTACAATTTGTTTTAATAAGTTTTCTATTTATTTTCCTTGTTTTTGATTACTTTTCAATCATGTAAAAAAAGAGAAATACATTTCTTATTAATGACTTTGATTCTAATAGCTCTAAAATACTAGGCTATACTCCTATGTTCTAAACGACCTATTAATTAATAGGCTAAAATAAATATAGCCATGTGTTATGGTGCATAACATATTGTATTGTTTTATATGTAAGTAATATATAAATAAGTATAATAGGAAAAGTAAATGGTATACACTGTGTAAATGAATATTTTTATTGAATTGTATAAAAAATATTTAATCATATTAAATACATGGGTATGATGTAACAAAGACAACAGCAACGTAGATAATTTCCTTGTACGTAGAACCTCATTGGTGGTGAAGTGTTCCTGGAACATAAATTTTAATTTTAAGGTTCCATCGATTCAGGAGGAAAATGAGGATGGGACGCCTTCTGATTCGTTCTTCACACAACAGTCGATGCTTGCCTTCCGGCGGCCTATAAACGTAGTTCGCAAGCTAGTCACTACACAACGGAGGAGTTCCCTGCAACGACTCTCCTCCTCTATAACTAACCTCGCGGAGGTATGCGGCATAGCGTTTCGCGGGGTGCATTCACAAATAACAATCCCAACAACATTTCAACTCTCTTAATTATTACATTATTAATACACAGTTAGTCGAGTGTTATATTGAGTTTTACGATGTTTTTTTACATAATATGCACATTTACATTCATTCTGATGACAAAATAGTTTGCTTTGAACTCGTAATCGATTGATAATTGAATTAGAGAAGTTTGAATATAATTTTCACTTTCACAAACCAATGTATTTTTAGTCTGAAAGTCCTTTCATATCTATAGTATACATATATGTATGCTTCTAAATACACAAGTATTAATTATCACTTTGTTAAAACCCGCAGTGGAACCTGCAACAAAATACACTCAAAAATTGTTACAAATATTGTGAATGCACTACCATCGAGTTGAGTATGCGCTGTCCGCCACTAAGCCTCTTGCTCTATCAGTATTTAGATAATAGTTTGTTTTCTTTGGAAGTAGACTAATGCATAGATAAATTAGTGTTGTTTTTACTTGCAAATGCATTGGTATTGTCTATTTTTTCTGCGTTCTAGAACTTCACACATAATTGGCAATTCAACACTGTTACGTAACACTAACTAACCACACCTTTCGCCCTAGCACGGAATTACACTTAAAAAAACATAATTTGAAATTCCAAGTCACTCTCCAAATTGAATCTTATTCACTTTATATTTAAAACTATACAACCTGTTCTAAAATGTTCCTCCAACTAATTCCATATTGCGCACAATATTTGAACTGAACTTAAAGTAGATTACCTTTATACCAGTAACAGACGTCGTAGTGTCACGAAAGAGAGACTACGTGTGATATCATATCCTGTGAATCATTTCGTTTCGTCTCACATATTGCGACATTATGCGGTTAATAGGTTAAGTGACAATTATAATATTTTCGGTACTTCGGACATGCTTCTTAGTATAACTGGGATAATCCTTCGAGTGTCTACACGTCATGTATAGATATAAATCATATGTATTGACAATGTTATTGTAACACAATTGATTTATGCAAGATTGTATAAGGTAAACGGCCCAGTAACCGTGAAGTTTTGAACTTCACTGACTTTGCAGGTCTGCTGTGCTAAAACTAGTAGATTTACAAAAACAAATTTTACATGACTAGATAGATAATTTAATCTAGTTTTAGTGTAATATCCTCTTTTTAAATAAGTATAAATGTTCATTAACAATAATACAAAAAAATAAAATAAAGGGCTATTTGTACCAGTACCCGGTAGATTTGTACTAGTAAACGTTAAATTGTCCCCGAATCCGGTAATTTTCACCGCGAATTTGAACTCTTTTGCTTTACGTTAAAGTTCACAGAAATACGATATTTGCATTTCTGTGTAATAAATAAAAAGGGGCTTATCCAAAGAAAAGACATCAGTTATGAAAAAAAATATGTATTTTATACAAATTATAGGTTAACATCAGTTATTAGTTTAAACTTAAGTTTTTAAACCGAATATAATAAGTAGTATCATGATGAATCACTTTTTTTTAAAGTAGGTAGGTACCTACTCTGAGGAATATTTTGGTTTCACCTTTTGGTAAGTATAAGTAACCCTTAAACTTTGGTAACAAAAATATCACTAGCACACATTCAAAACGCTAAAATCTACATAAAAACACATAAATTCCTACGAAATACTTAAAACAACACAAATCTATTGTTTCACCTACAAATTCGTTTTTATCTCTTAGAGAAAATATAAAAAAGTAGGTACTTATCTAAGTCTTAACTAAAACAATTGAAAAATAGAACTAGGTAACTAGTCAGTCATTATAAACAGGTAAAATCAGGTACCTATGGTACTTATGGCTTTCAATTATCACAATTTATGCTCTTTAATCTATATGCTTAACAAATTCTACATTTGGATAGGTTTACCTTCCTACCGAGGAAAACACGAGCAGTCTTATTAAAATTTACCAGTCTTACAAAGAAAATACAAATCTGGTCACTCCTTAATAAGTCTTACTATAAAAAGTGTTTGTATTAAAATTACACAATAACCATAACACATTTAAACATTTGGAAGAATTCAATGAGATCAATAGGATAAAATGAGATGAATTTACCTCGTGTCAACTTGAAATGTTCAATAAAATCTACACAATATAACGTAATTAAAAACGAGCAACACTAAATTATAATAAAAGTTATCAGTCTAGAAATTAATTATAATAATAATGGATAATAGGATCACAGTTAAACAATGTTGAAAATATTGTTTAATAATGAATGAGAAAACTTAGCGCTTTGTGATTGTCTGTATCATGTTTACAGAAAATTGACGAGGCAGTCAAACCCAAAGCTTTACATCACTTATTCATCAAACGAAACGTTACAATATATACAAGTAAACGTTATTTCATTTGGCGAAACTTCTGCACATATAGTGTGATACCAGGTCTTACAAGTCACACATTGTATCATGTCTATTTTCGTGCTTCTTTGGCATAACCGACAAAACCAATCTTCATTTGTGATGTCCATTGTCCCAGTATCTATTGATCTCTTCTTAGGATTCTTGTTACCAACTCCAAGCTTAGATTTTTTCTTTTTTTTTTCTCTTGCTTTAACTTTATTCTCCTCTTTTTTTGTCTTTACTTCTAGCTTTTCCTGTGCAAAGATTTGCCACCTATCAGATGTTATAACGCTAGGTATTTTAACTTTACTTTTTGTGCTGCTACTAGGAGTTTCTGGCCAAAACAAAGCGTCCTTAAATGGTGTCGGTACAACTAAATCACCATAATATTTAGTTTTAGGTTGATTGCGGTTGTCATCTTCAGGTAATGTTTGTACTACAGGTGTATGTGGCGGTGTCTTCATATTTTTGGATGTTTTAATTCTGCTCTGTGTATAATCAGGAGTTGTATTATCAGCTATTATCGATGCCGGTTTGGTGTTTGTTATAGTATTTTTGCGAGAAGTAAGATATATAGGGTTGGAGCCTACTGTTCGGATCACTTGACCTGATAAATGGTGTGTGTTTTGGCTTTCATTTTCAGGAAGAGTTTGGTCTTCTTCCATAAAATTTGTCAGTGAAGGCTTATTAGTTGGGATTTCCACGTCCATGATTTTCATCAGCACCCCGTCAACATTTTCATACACTTCCATCTTTCCTCCATGGCTCTCATTTTCAGTCATTAAATCACTGAACTCATTTGAGTTCAAATTTGAGTCCAAAATGTCAGTCAGACCTGTGAAGTTTCCAATATCTCCGTACGATAGCAATTCGTTGATATCAGAGGTTTCTTGAGTACGTGAGTGTGTCAAAGTCGAAGAGCCATTATTGAATCTGTCTGAAGGTAAATTATTTTGAATATGCATTTGCCTCCAGACATTGAATAATCCTTCTAAGGATTTATCCCCTTTCCAAGTTGGACTTCTGGTGCCGTAAAAAGCTTCTAGGTTTTCAGGACTTATTTGTGATTCAAAGAATTTGAAATGGCTAACGGTATCTGGTTGTATTTGGTTAACATTATCTGGTTTAGGCTCTTGTTTTTTGGGGTGACTTGTTACACACTTGGAATAATCGACGCCGTTTGCATCAAAAGGTGACAACCCGCATTTTCGAAATCCATTTTTGATCGAATTGGGGTCCAATTGTATAAGAGATTTATGTAGCAGCGGGCAGAAATTTTCTTTGCGTAGTTTCACGAAGTGGTTTTCATTTCGCCAGTCATAAACTGATCTCTTCCATATCATCTTAAGAGGTCGAAAAACAGCCACATCCATCGGTTGGATTAGATGAGTCGCATTAGGATATAGGGCGATCAGTTGGATGTTTTTTTCCCGACAGAAATTGCTTAGTGGCAGCGTCGTGTGTGAGCAATGTCCATCTAAGAAAAAAATTATTGGGAATTCAATATTCGTTTTTACAATCCAGGGATAGAAGACATTTGCCATGTACTCATAAAATGACTCTCCTGTCATCCAACCCTTTGGCGTAAATCCTAATCCCCAGTCTTTCGGTGCAGTTTTTGAAATTTTGTGTGGTATCGATTTCAGCTTGAACAACACCATCGGAGGTGCCAATTCACCTGCTGCGTTTGCCGTAACCAAGACGGTCACGCACTCTTTTTCACCGCTGGGAATAACGTTGTAAACGTTTTTTGCGCCTCGTTTTGCCAAAACTCTGTTATCAGACGGTGACAAAAAGAAAGCGCTTTCATCGCAATTAAAAATCCTACGTGGATCTCTAGTTGCTTCTTCAAGATGTGTCATTATAAAATAATCTCCCACTTCTTTAAACCATGCTCTTAAATTGCTTTCTTTGACTAAAGCACGGGTTTGCGTCAAATTTTGGGCCACTCGTTGACCTACTTCAGGGTGTCGCTTTATGAAAGATTCAAACCAGTGACGACCTGGTCTGTCATTTTGAAATGGGTTATCTCGTTTCATCTTTTTTACCAGTAAACTCACGCTATCCAATAACTGCGCCTTAGTTACGGGAAATCCACTATCTGCCATAAAAATAATCCAGTTTCTTAAATGTTCTTCTTCTTCTTTCGTCAAAACTGTAGCCGGTCCCTTGGAGCATTCGACAGAATAGCGCCCGCGTATTTTGTCATCCAACGTCGATCGTGGGATACCGAACTGCCTGGCAGCAGCTGAAATTGAAGCCCCTTTTTCGACTGCCTCCATGGCCTTTAATATGGCCTTCTGCCTATCAGTCATGGCTAGCTGAAAAAAAAACACAGCATGCAACACACAAAATAACAGAGCAGTAACGCGAAATGTGCAAAAATTCTAAATTGGGAAATCATACAGAAAAACTAAAAAAAACAATCAAAGCCACGTGTTTAAACACAAACAAGGAACATAGTAACTACATTCTATTAAGTCAAAGGAAAATAAGACTTAACTCGAGGTAATAAGAACGATGTCGGAATTAAATGCAACTGTTAATGCATGTCCCAATATCCGGTAGAAAATTATACAAGTTTTAAAGGAAAATGAGACTTATTTCAAGGCAATAAGTATACAATAACGGGTTTCGGTGCAACGTGTATTACCGGGTTGATCGTGTACCAATATCCGGTAAAAAAAATAAGATTTTAACGGGTACTGGGCCAAGTAGGGGTTTGTGAGTACCAATAGATGTGACATGCAAAAATATTTACTTTTCAATTAGATTCACCTCAATTTATAGGTTATATAGCTAAATAATATATTCAAATATTTTAGAAAATTAACACTCTTACCTTAACGTTATCCGTCGCAGTGTGGCTAGCTGATCAATGCGACGTGGTGGTTTGGTAGTTCACTGGCAGAACTTTGAATTTTCATAAAATTTTAAGATAGCAAACTTTTCGATCGCACATTTTTGACGCCATTAAACTTTTTGGTCAATGTTGCCATTAAAATTGTACCAAATATTACCAGGAATGTATTGCCATTCGCAAACTTTAATTTATTATTGGTAGAAAAGTGTAATGACACAAAATTAACTTGTTACCGGATACTGGGACACTAACGGGAATACGTACTTCTACCTTAACTAAAATGTCTCATTTCATTAGGTACAATTTTATTCTGAAGATTCTTTATCTTTAGTATAATTAACATACTACATATGATTACACACTTGCTTGCTTTGTAGCCACTTGTATTTTATCATTAGCACATTAATACATGCACTATTGCAAGTATTGAAATAATATTTATAGCATTATTCGAATACTTTTTAAAATAAGCACAAAAAAATATTTTGCTACTTTTTGTGAAAATTATCATATTTATTTTTTCTTTAAATATATTCACTTTTTTATTATGACCTCACAAAGAATCGATATTGTTACAAGCTTTTATTCAACTTGTTTATTAAACACTAAGCATGCGCATGTTTATTTCAATAATTTCTGACGCTGTAATGCAGTAAGTGATATTTGTCAAACGAAACTGACCTTTGTTGCCCTGTCTAACTTATTGAAATTTTCGCAGACTCCATTTGTTCGTCAAAATACACCTCACCCGAAGGACTTAAAGGCGAAGGCACAGAAGCTCCTTGCGGGACGATCACCTGAAGCTGCAATACTCCAGGCAGCAAAACAAGAGCCACCGACAACCAACGGGATAACCATGTCACCACCTGAACACATTCATGTGCCAGTGGAAACTATTGAAGTAAGTTAATGACTAATTCATTTACTGATCCTATTAGGATATACAAGGTTAGTCGGAAAGGGGGTATTAATCTGCAGGCCACTTAAAGTATAACTAATGACTGTTTTAAAGCAAGTGTTAAAATTTCAAAATTCGACCATTTTTATTTCCGTGCGAAATTATAATTATTTTAGTTTTTCCAGAAGTTCTTCGTCTCCGCTTTAGTTACAAAATCAGAAAATAGGGCGTCTATTCCGTGACCCCAAATATGACCTAAAATGCAAACAGCTGCTCATAGCTGAAGATAGATAGATTTTAGCGTATTTTTTATGAAATTTTTGAACAGCTATTTCTCTTTAATTATTGATTTTTGAGGAAAGTTGTAGAACAAAAGTTATTCATTATTATGTGTACTTTAACACCCTTTCGGATTAGTACCCCCTTTCCGACTAACCTTGTGTATGGATTATGAACCACAGAAATACAGAGAAAAGGAGACGTTTCAACCTGTCCGCCATTGCATGTTTCGGTTTCCCTGAACACATACTTAAGATTTTCATGTGAATCGTTCAGTCTGGCCTTATTGGCGTTTTTCCACTGGCGTATCGGCACGGCGACCGCCCGGCACCCGGAAAAGCAAAAATGTATCAAAATATATGGCCCGTCTTTCCACTGGACGGCGACGGCTTTTCATACATTTTGCCGGGCCGTTAAATGATATTTATTTCTGTAAATAAATCTGTTACAGACACTTTTACAAGTCAATGTAATGTTTTTTATTGAGACTAGATGGCGTCGGCATTTCCTATCTGACTAGCTCTGAGAAGAAAAGCCGAAACAAACTCAGAGGTCAACGTCTCTTTTAAAGTCCAGACATTGTGGTATAAAACTATGCGAGTGTAACAATGTAGGGCAACGTTTGGAATGGCCTTTTGAGGAAAGAGCCATAGCAGGTTTGAGTTGAGCTGTCCCAACTGACGGCACGCATGCATCAATCATCGTGTAGCTCAACCTTATTTTAGGGAGCTCAACAACCCGACGCACGACGCCACCAATCAGCCGGATATTTGCGTAGGTCACAAAAAAAAATACTCAAACGTTGCCGTGGTGTTGCCGGTGTCGACCAGTGAAAAAACGCCCATTCGCGAGCGAGTAGCTGATTTTGACACCTAGATTATACTGAAATCATTTATTGGTCCTATCTGAAAATCAGCACTCCCAATATTAGTGTTGCAGCAGATGCTGACACAGGGACCTTGTTTGGCCTCGTACAACATTATCATGTAATGTTTTTGTTCTTCTTTTTAAACTGGTGAAAAAAATGTCTTTCTTTCTTGATAATACGGCAATCTAAAGTTTGCCATCGATAAAATTTTACCTTTGACGGCATTCACGAACTTTTGTTTTCTACCTTTCTCTATTTTGCGTTATATCCCATGGACCCCATTAAACGAGGAAGTTATGTCTTGCGATAAAGTATGTTTTAAACATGCATTACCTGTTCTTAATTGCGACAGCTTATAACGGTTCCTTTGCGGAACAGAGTACGTGTTATTTCCAATTAATGACTTCCTCGGGATGACATGGAGTTATTACAGTTTATGATCTTCTTACATTTATGCTAACTTAGAAATACAGGAACTTAATCTGTGAAGAACATAATTTTCTACTTCAGACACTTTCACATGTTTAAAGTTTATGGGCAGCAAAAACTTACTAAGTAAGCTTTTGGTGTTAAACTAGCGAAAAATATACAAAGTAACATGCAAACACCACTGATATTATGCTTAAAAAGTAAAGTAGAGTTTCAAGTACATACTCCTACAACACTTTGTTATAAGTTAGATACCCATGACAGTGCTTAGTAAACAAAATCTACTCAACTCCAGCCGATTTTTATGATTTGGATGATCAGCACCATCTGATTTCATGTAACTATAGTAAAGCGTCATAATTTTTTTTATATCGAACTAGCTCTGCATTCGCGCAGTTTGTCAGAAACCTTCGCGCAATTATTGCCAACAACAACTATTCAAAGTTTCAATTCAATCGGATGAACGATGCGCGAACGCATAGAAGACGAACAGACAGAGAATCCCTTAGTCGCCTTTTACGACACCCACGGGAAGAGATGGGGTAGTGTTATTCTTTAAGTCTGGCTCTACATGAGACCTACATATTTGCTTATATAAGTTCTGTTTACAGCCGGTACACACACCGCAGCCTATTCCCGAAATGACGAAAGAAGAAGATAGCGACACCCAGACGGCTGCAGATCGAGAATCGTCTGAAGGTGAAAACGACGAGAATGAAGATTCTGACGAACTAGAGGTAAGACTATCTGTTAACTATCTTGATAATGTACGCAGCGTAAAAAGGTACATTTGAGATTTTAGCGAGCGATTCGTTTCTATTTCTCCGGTAACCTATACTCGATACACGCTCGATAGGAACCGCTCTCTGAAACCTCGCCTACCTACTACCTACTTTTTATAGTCGGACCATTAATTCGATGCAGTAACTTGACAGTTGGAGGGATACTAGTTTTTGACAAAAAAAAGGTAGTGAGGTGAAAAAAAGACTGAACGAAATCGAATGAACTTAATAATGTACTTGTATGCAAACTTTTATTGAATTTAATACATCGAGGATCAAAACACGTATCACTATTAAAAATAGTCGTTAACCACTAGTAACTACTGATACGACGTTTTTGATGCGACAAGTAACTGAAATAAGGTTATTTATACAATTTGTAACAAAAATCCTGTCCGATCTAATAAAGGCGTATTCCTGGTTCAACAAACGTACTAGATTTTTTTTATAAAAATGTTACGAATATAAACCAAAAGTTTTTTTTTATAATCCATGCGAAAAACACTGAATATGGCAAATTTTCATAAGTTGACAACACTCCACCCGCCGGCAACTTTAACTAGTCGCCGACTCTTTGATGTCGCCGACTGTTTGCCGAGCGATCAGTGTTGCCTTTGATCAGTTTTTATTTTAATTTAATTATATTCACTGGGGAAAAATAATAATCTCAAATCCATTACTCTTAAGGATCGGACAGGGTTTTTGTTACGGGCAATATAATCATGTATGTATATACTTCAATGCACAATTGTGGTACATAATGCGGACTTAATGCTATAAGACATTCTCCATCAGTTAACCAAAAAAATGTTACATGACATTCAGGTAACAATAACAAACATTCCAATCTTTGCAGATACAGAAAGTCTAGAATATAAATAAATAAGTTAATTTATGTCAGGCGTTAAAGGCCGTAAAAAATACCTTAAGAGCGTGTACGCCGTTCGACATTTCATACAAATTTTCAAGTCCTTATTTTTCGATATGACTGAACCGATTTTAATGAAACTTCGTAGCCATCAGCAGCATACATAGGACTAAAAAGTTAGCAGAAAACATTTTCGAAAAATAGTGTTACAGTTAAATTAGACCGATTTAAAATTTTCCATACAAACAGAAATTTCCAATTATCTTTTTTTAAGTGAGACATTTCGTAAATGTTTTCTACTAACTTTTTAAAACTAAGTATCTTGCTTCTGTGTGTGAAGTTTCATCAAAATCGGTTCAATCATACGAAAAACAAAGACTTGAAAATTTGTATGAAATGCCGTACGGCGTACACGCTCTTAACATTAAACACAAATATATTAAGTAAACATCACCAAGCACAATAAACTTGGGATTCGGCTTTGGATCAAATCATCTTGTAACAACACATATAAATACTCGTTAATTATTTCATTTTATTATTTTAAACTTAAATACAGATAGTATTTATGTTCCTCCTCGTTTTTATTTTCATATTGCAAACGAATTTGTAGAGATTTGTTAAATTGAACAATTTTTCGTATTCGTTCTTTTCGTAAAATCGTTCACTGCCCCAACACTTAGTTTTAGTCTGGTATCATTATTTAGCTTTGAACTGCCAAGTCACAGCATTGAATTAATGGTCCAACTATAAATCCTGTTTCGGGTTATAGAAATTAAATCTCAAAAAAAAAAACTAATTACACCTCACTTACAATGAGAAAGACTTAAATATTCTTTTAAAGGTGTCTATAGATTTTCTCTACTTTCTTGATCGATTTTGAGCTGTTTATCAAAGTCTATGGGTAAAGTACTTGTTAGTACCCTACACATTTACTTGATTATTGCCGACTGCACATGTCAATTGAAAAAAATCGTGCTTTGTAGACACCTTAACATAGACTATCTTGATGGAGCCATAAAAAATAAATTTGAATTGAATTAAATAGACCATCTTTTCGACTATGACATTATGTTACCAAGTATCTTTTTACAAGCGTTAATAGAGAAATTAGTCATGTTTGGGCTTAAAATAAACGAAAGAGGTCAGTTTTCAGTATACGCTTCTAAAAAGTTACTATTTATATAAAATTATAAATTCTATTTGGGGCAAAATATAACTTCTGCTGCTTGGGATTAACATATTACAAAGTAGACGTTAACTATCCATATTTCTGCTTCTAAGTACATGAATGACTCTTTAATGACCTAGAATTTCAACTAACATAGGAAAGGAAACCCATTTATTAACATTATTTAAAATAACAAAATAACAATTTAGAATTTTGGTAGACATTATCAATTATGGATTTAGAAAACACTCTTTTATATTATGATAATAATTAAAACCATGAAAATATGCTAATGAAAAATAATTGTGCTTGTTTAAATATTGTTTAAATTAATATTTTAGTCTCAAAAAACTAATATAAAATATTGTGACAAACAAACACATTGATTTTTGTAAGCAGTATTTTCATATTCCCTCACATTTATACCGGAAAGGACTCTGATATTCGTACAGTCATACCTCGAAACACAAAGTCTATTCACGTAAAGAAGTTCACATAGTCTGATTACGATGAAAACGCAATTTCTCAAATGAAGGCAATGGGGGGGGTGAAAGTGATGATAGAAATTGCATAAAGGTTTTACCAAAGCCAGACGACGATCGTCGATGTCGATCTTCACGTGTTACCTACTAAATCATCTGCCAGATCGTTTTGAACACTAGAATATTAATCGGTCAACGATTGTTATGGCACCAATCGAGGAACATAAGATTCAGGGCCGTATTTAAGCATAGGCTACATTGCCTGCAGAAAAGAGGAGGCAAGAAAAAAATAATAGCTAGGTTGGACTGGATGCGGAAGGCGGACGGTGGACTGAGTAGTGTGGCGCAACTTGGGAGGCCTACGTCCATTTGACTGCGACAGCCTTTGAATTAGAAAAATGCTCGATAAATGTATTTTGCAGGATAATTTAACCCCCCTTCCGTAAGTAGGGCCCGCACCACAAGTTAACCTAGCGGTCTACAGATCTTAAATGCGGTTCTGATAAGATTTATTTGATTTTGGCCGAACGCGTACGTGTGTGTACCTTTACCTATTTTACTCTTACATTAGGTTACTGTTGACTTATTTATGATCGATGCGTATTCGAGCCGTGTCCGCCCTCTATCGCCTAGAGCATTTGCATCTAAGCATCGATTAAAAATGATACGTCGTTAGTCGTGTGGCTCTGGTAAAACTGGAACTTCGTCTAAGCAGGAAAAGGGAAGTAATCAATCATTGAGAAAGTTCATAATATTTATTCCGTGAAGCTCGAGATATGACTGTATGGTATATGTATACACGGGTGTGTGTCGGTGGTGGTGCGGGTAGCGTCCCCGGCGGGTGGCGTGGCGTGCTACGGTGGAGGAGCGGGGCGCCCCCGTGCAGGCCGGCCGGCTGCACCGGCGTGACACCCCCCACCACCTCAAGAACAAACGCGTCAATCAGATCGACGCCAGGCGTGCGCGAGACCTTATTGCGCAGGTGCTGCTACCGTCTTCCTAATGCATTGTGTTATATGTACTTACAGCCTGTTAACTCTGTTTGTAGTCTTGCTTAGTTGGATGGTGCTAGGTACATTCATAAATCCGGGTGGGACATTTACAAAGCCTGAAATAACACCTGTGAGCATAAACTTGCAATTTACTTATAAATCATTATTTATCATGAAACTGTGTACGCGGGTAAAAGGTGGATAGATGCATACGCAGTTTCTCTGTTCTATGAGCAAGTTGTTGGTTGATGCAGACGGGTGTGAAAAGGCCAGAATATGGAATAAAAAAAATGGGAGATATTTTGCTAAAAAAAATGATTTTACATGTTTCCATCGGATTTAAGACTTAATTTCTTCTTCCTAATTGTATTTATAATCCCATATACCTACAGTTTATAATTACTTAATACCATTTTTGAAGTCCAGTGTCTCTTGCATAACAGTTACTAACATTTTAAATATGTAATCTATAACTATACTATAAACCACTTAAATTTTCTATTTGCATGTTAACTAATATTTTTATTAACTTTTGATTTATCGGGACTAACAATCTTGTAATGGAATTATTTACCTATCGTGTGTACTGTGTATTTTCAATCATAATGGTATGTCTACACCCGTGCGGTTTCATGTTCATCTTGCGCTTTCAACTTTCAATTCCTCTTGCGTCAAGCGCATGCAATATTGATTGCCGTAAGACTCGAACTAGTATTAGGGCAAGCGCTATTGCATGCGCTATGGCGCTTTAGGCATGCGTCAGACGAAAACGCAAGATGAACATGAAAGCGCACTGGTGTAGACATACCATAATTACTTCTTTTTTGACGCACTATACAGGATGTCTCAAAAAGTAGTGTCAAGCGGAAGTACAGAGGTAGAGCACCTTAAGAGGTACTAAGTACTAAATTCTGACTTTAATGACATTTTTGATCATAGTGTCATGAATAGTTGAGACAAATGCGTGTTTTTTTAAATTAGATTCTCTTTTCGTCTAATTTAGAAAAAATAACTGTTAACGTCACTATGATCAAAACTTTCATTAAAGACAGCGTTTGGTTAAAACATGAAAAGAAATCATAACTCGAAAACTACAAACAATCACGGAACATACAGTCGCGTCGCGGACTTGAAATGTTTACCACCCTAAAGTCTATAATTGCTTGCACATTACTTTTTCATAAGGTCGACATAACATAAGTTGATATGACATCTTAAACCTTATTGCGCACAGTGTGAGAAGGAATCGACTTTGAAATCTGATAAACATTTAGAGTCCGTGACCATACATGGGGGTGATTTGGGTACCTCTGAGGGTGCTCTACCTCTAGACTTCCGACTGACAATACTTTTTGGGATATTGTATAACTATGTAGTTGATGGTACTATGTCCTTAACGTGTATAGTTGTTATTATTAGAACCTTGCTTCATTTCGTAGCATTTGTATTGATGTTTGATCATCTTCGACCTTCGTTCTAATTAGTATCACAAAGCTGTGTAAATTCATTCATTCATGCATGTTTACTATATTTCAGTATAAACCGTATTCGTGAATGTTGTATTTCATTTTGTAAGTTTACCTGTTCCTTCGTATGTTTAGTATGGAAGTGAGTAAGATCGTTCAGGAAGAAAGTTTGTGTTGATTGTACGACTATTAACGAAACTATGAAAAAAGAGGTAATTGGGAAAAGGATAAATAGAGGAGATAGGATGGTTTAGATGAAATAAAAAAATGCATTTTTTGAGAAACTTTGTTTACCGAGGCATATACATGGGTTTAAATAACACCCGGTGCAATAAGACCACTTCATTGTTTCCGCAGTCTGCTGCAGCTTCATCCTATCAGTTATTGCAAATAGACATGATAGCTCACTGCTAGGGGTAAATTATCCCAGGAACAAAATTTGTATTTCGTATCGTGTACTAAATGAAGTTAAAATATTTTTGTAAACACTTGAACCGTTAAAAACTTCGTGAAATTATTTATTTAATTTGGCTGGGAATCAATTCAGTTCCTAAACAGCACAAAATGATAACTAAACTATGATTCATTCGTTGGGATTACTTCCTTCTTGCATTATCAATTTTATTTTATCTGACAGATGTGTTCAATGATAATAATTTTATAAAATAATGTAAGTGAAAGCCTTGATAAATAAAATATTTGAGTATAGTTTGGATAACCTATCTATTCGTTATGCTTCTCTACATAAACACGAATCTGTTAGCGTGTGATGTTATTTTTTGTAGCCGGTGTATCTTAGACATCATCGTTCATCAATTAAATACACTGCTATCGTGCAATCGTGCTGCGCATCACAATGGCATCTAAATTGCGGACTATACAATAACGCGAAAGGGTAAAAGCTGACGCACGGTCCGCATCGAAATTTCTTGTTCACCAGAGAATAGCAGAAACAATAGCGTCGTGAGATCTCTTTCGCATCGCACCCGTACTCTGTGAACATATTACCATAAAACGATCATCGGGGCAAGTATTAACACTTCCCTCACATTTTATAAGTACTCAAAAATGTTTTCTAAAAACTAGTTCAAAAATCTACTTTAAATTCTTGTGTAAGATTCTGATAATTTCGCAATAAGTGTGTAAATAAGTAATAAATCTGCCGGTGAATCGCTCCGTTTCTGTAAGCACGACCCAACCGTGGGTAATTGTTGGAATACCGCGGCTGTTACGGGCTGATGCGCGCGGGCCCTCGACCACAACGCTCTCGGTAGACCCTCCGCGAGGCTCGCAGAAATGAGTGCCTTCCACCGCGCCGCTTGTAACAATGCTTCGTGTACCGCGATTAATCGATAAGTGAAGTGCCGCTTTCTCAATACAAGTGTAGTGTTAAATAAATCACCAACAAACACCGGGCAATTTCCAAAGTGTTCCTTATCGGTATATATTAAAATGAGGTGCTTGAAAGCGGCAGGAGGATGGCTCGCCCGGGTGAGATGCGTATGCAAGATAGAAAGACATTTAGCGAAAGATTTCAATTTAGATTCGACTGCATTTTGTTTGGCTTGCTTCGCTTGTGTATTGTCGTGTCACGATCATACCATTTCACTGGCATGTAGTGTTATGCGACATCTAAGTAACTTCCTTACTAGCTGTAATCAGTGTGGCTTTTGTCTTATGTTATTGCCTCTTTGACTTCTCCCGTAATAGTAAATAGAGAATAAATTCTCGAGTATTAAGAATGTGTTCTTTTGCAGGCAATTAAAAAACGAGAGCAACAAGAAGAGCCGAAGACTGATGATGAAGAGGCCGCTGAAGATGTCCACGACGGTGAGTTGCACTTAAAATACGTTTTTATTTTTACCAGCAAATTAAGCTGTTCATTAGGTGATATTACGATCCACGATGCACGATCTTCCTGTGAGATATTCGATAGTTGCGACATTATTTCACACGTTCGTGACCATAGTCTGTCGTCTTGCGATCACGAACATGAACCGAGCGGAGCCCGTCTGTCACTCTCGCGTCACACACAAACGCACCGTCTCGCCTTTATTTTTATGTGGGAAACATCTAACTATGTCTAATAACTTTCCAACGTGAAAACATAAAAACGTGTTCACTAATAATTGTCATTTAACTCTAACTAGAGTTATCATGCGAATATGCAGGCTCGAAACAATATATCTAAACTAGGTAATAAGCGTGACTCTTGATTAGGGATATTACTTACCACGATATCCGAAAGGCTGATAGATATAATCTGCTGTCAAATCTTTGTCAACGAATGTGATTGGTGTATCAGTATGCTAATAACCAATCACATCCCTTGACATGAGATTTGATAGATGTTTATAGTCATGTTTACGTTGATCAGCGTTTCAGTAACCGGGGGTTAATGTATACGTGCTCTTCCTTTAAGTACAATGAATGAAGCAACATGGCTGTAGACTGTAATACGCAATGTTAGCGTGGTATAAAATCGGTATCGCTACGTTATCAGCTTATCTCCTACACTCGGCGTGCCATTTCGTTCCGTTGAACGAAGCCCCGCAGTGTTTCGCTTACCTGTGCCGAGTTTGCAGCTAATTCCACCTCCTTCTTCAGTGAAAATTAATAACAGTGTTCTAGTCGCGTGACACACTTCTAACCAACGATACAGAATTTGTGATCTGTGCCGAATTCGTGTGATACCTGCATTAGGCATTGTATGACTCAGAATTTGGCACGTAAAACTGTTTGCGTTGACGCAATCTTCCTTCATATCCCAGTTCCTTACTATGTGGTATTAAGTTAAAATATTCAGTGCTGGTCTAGTGTTTTGGTGATAACGTAATTAAAGAACTGTGTTCGTTAATGGTTTAACATGATAGTTATTGATTTGATCATGAGTAATATTATCTATTGTTATGCACGTATGTATGATATTCTAGAAACTTGTGTTCAAGCAATGTATGAAGGTCAAGCTCGGTTATTGTTACATCGTTACATATAAACGCGTCACTTACCTACTCCATGTTTCTCTGTTTTTGTTTCGAAAATATCACAATGTTGTACGGAACTTCGCGGTAATACGCTTTGCTCCATTTACTTCAAAATTGCGGGCTATATACCCTGCACTTACGTGCACAGTTACACACGTACCCACTTTCCCTGTGTCATACCACAGCTAGCAAACCACTTTATTCTTTATTGCTTTGCTCCTCTAGAAACACCATTAATGAATGGTATTCACGAAACAGGTTAATTCTAATATGTTCTCACAGTAATTGATCCTTAATTTTGTTGGTCCTAAGTAAACAATTAACAAGTTGTTAACTTAAGCACGGCCGTGCACCGGGTGTTGGCGTAGATTATAGTAGTCTGTTTACTTTACAAACGTTTACATTACACGCTCATCTAATACGCTACACGCCAAATATAGTTAAAGGTGTTGTTTTTGCTATTAAACGCTATTTTTTACCAGTAAGGTACACTTTCACATCGTACTCTAAGTCCTTTCTTTAAATCATTTCATGATATTATACAATAATTAAAACTGTAAGTGCCTTTTTATTATACAAACGGTTGTATGTTTAATAATGGGCATGGTATCAAATTAAAACACATATTCGATGTACCGAAGACAATGCTTAAGAGAGCAGCTGTAACCTTGACCTAGTGTACGTATTTTCCGTAACTGCACGTCAAGGTAGAACTTCCCGCTTCAAGTACTAGTAAGTGTACTTCACATGTTTCACGTGGCCGGCATACCAAGTTGATAAAAAATACTCTTTACATATTAGCAAACAATAACTTGGTTAAGGTTGCATGGAAGGTGTTATGTGCCTCTAGGGTATTATATGTATGCATGTTTGTTGATACGAGTTATTGAACTGACGACATTATCTTATCAGCTATAATAATAAATTACTCGATCCAAACTCATTGTCAGTCGTAGCTGAACATTGCACTCTAGCAGAAGGAAGTCGTACATTGTGATATAATAATATTGATATTATTTTCTTTGTTAAAATCATCAAATCAGGTCTAATAAATAGTTGACATGATTCTTCCTTAATTGGTTACGTTTCGTTAGTGTCTTATCGTTACATGAAAACGTTTTCCTGGAAATTTTATGGACTCCGTGTGCACGGATATTGCATGTCAAGAAGTTGTTTATCAAGCAACATCGTTGTTGGTAAAATAGCAAATTTATACTTCCAATAGTAGTTGTGTATTTGTTGAATGATTTTGTTTTAACTATCCTCTTGTTGTAAACGTGTGGATGGACGAATGCATTTAGAATTCCACTTAGAAAAATTTATTCTATTAAATACCTATTGTATTGTGTTGTCTTATAATATCGTGTGTAGTGTATAATTGTGACAAAAGAGTTATATCCTAGTAGCTGAAGGTCGATGATTGATAGGGTAATTGTTAACTAATCATTAAATGTATCTATAAATTTTCTCTTTACATTTTTTTTATTGTTCTCCTCTGTCTATACGTCAAATTGCCTGCCATGGAATTGACAGTTCCTTTGTCCGAAAGTCGTGTCGATGTTTCGTCCAAACTATTTTAACCTCAATTAACTTCAACAACGGCGGTCTTGTTCTCGGGCTTGTGGTCATTTACTTATACATCGACGATCATCATTACTCATCGTTCATGATGTACACCGTTGTAAATGCAATTTACTTTCTTCAGCATGATATGTTACTTCGTTGAATAACACCGTAAACTATAATTAATTCGTTATTATGTCGGACAACGTTTCTAATTTGAACACATTAAGTAACAAATCGTGATACTAAGGGTGTTCCCACGAGAGTGTAAAAAGAGGACATAATGAAAGATAAAAAGAGACTGGAAGTGACGTTAAGTGTTCGTGGTGACGGTTCACTGAGTCGGAACAACCTCAGGAGTAGTGCCAGGAGTAACCGCAGCAATGCAAGTAATAATAGCAGCGGACTGCCCGTTAGCGAGATATTCGCCACCGATCGTTTCTCCGCACCTTACAACAGATCCTTTGATATACTCGACAAGTACCGCAGGCAACCGAATCAATATGGATATCCAGCACAAAGCTTGCAAGCGTTAAATCATTACGAACAATCCAGGAATGATGGATACGGTACTAGGGAGAGAAACAACCCGTATATTGATTACACAGACTCGACGAAGCCATATTACTACCAGCCACAACAGCTGCATAATGTGGGTCAATATCAGCCTGTGTATAATGATCCATCAATTCGACTGCACGGAACATTACCCCGGTCTGTCAGTCGACAAGATCAGCAAAGGTCGGTGTATGATGAGGAATCCTTTCGTTCAACGTTGCCTCGGTCAGTGAATCGCCAAGATCAACAAAGGGATAATATTTATAATAATAATGAGTCAAATCGACTACATGGATCGTTGCCTCGATCAGTAAGCCGTAATGATCAGCAAAGGAACAATCCGATGTACAGTGTTGAGACAACACAACTTCATGGATCGTTACCACGATCAGTAAGCCGCCAAGATCAACAGAGGGGCAATCCGATGTATAGTGATCCCTCAGTTCAATTGCATGGAACTTTACCTCGATCATCCAGACATCATGATCAGCAAAGGGACATTCCAATCTATCCTAATAATGCCTATACGTTGCCTGCAAAATACGGACCAAGACGAGTACGGATAAGCGAATTGGAACCAATAGTACACGGATATGGTACGTATAATTCAAGCTTGTCAATTTTATGTATCTGTTTCGACTAAAAGGCAAAACGCGTTAGACCTAAGTTAAGCTATGTAATCGAAGAGCGCCAGCAGCTAGTTAGAATTCGGTGCTGCCAAGCGCTCATCCTGAAATGCACAATCACGTTTTTTTCTTGGTTTGAATGGTTTTCGGGGATCTATCGGTCCATCATTTTATTAGGAGTCTAACTAATACTTATCCGACTAAGGGTGTACGGGCCAATCACCACAGTCTGTTGAATATTTTTTTCATAATGTCGTAAGGACTCGCTGCACACCTGTGGCCCGTGGCAGCCACTCGAAATCTTTGGAAACAGATTATGTTCCGCCACTTGTGGCTGTGGCGAGTGTCCTGTTTACCTGTGGTGGCCTTAAGCTAGGTGTAGTCTTATGCATTGAACTCGTAGCGTACATATCTAAAGTATTAAAGACAGACGCTCGCGTCGTATTCCGATGAATGCTGTGGGAAGATGACAAGCTTGAGCAATATCTTTAATATGGGGCGACTACACCATAATGTTATTATTTTTTATGGTATAGCTGATGATTGACCGTTTAATGATCGACGATGACATACAGTATTTCTTTGAAATAAAATGACTACAACCAAAGATGGACATTAAGCGTTTAGCGTTAGTTGAGGGAATTATTTCTTTTTATATTAAAATTTTGTTTCTAGAAATATTTTATTGGTAACTAAAATACACTTCGTACAGTTCAGTCTGGAGAGAAATCCACGGTAGAAAGTCGTTTTGAATAGAAACTAATCTAGTCGTTAACCTGCAATATATCACGTTGTATCAAGGTATAACTACCATAAAATATTCTGCTTTCAGCTTAACCACCGTACTGTTTTGAATACTTAGTATCGATATTCTAACTACCCATTAAGCGCACTGCAAACCTGTTTATCTTAACTAGTTCGCAACAATTAAATTCAGCGTGCTTATTTATAACTTGCTACAGATTTCTACCAATCGATTAAAATTTACTGTAAAATGAAGAAACTCCACTGTGAAAATACATATAATTATTATATTATGTCTGCATTTGGAGTGACAGTTTTGTTATGAATTTGTATTGTTATAGCTAAATGTCAAACAATATTTCTCGACACTTCTATATATAAACAAAAGGTTTATTATGCGTGTGTGCGTAAATGGGACGACATCTGGGCCAACCCTCCCGAGGGACGGACAACAATAGCTGCAGCAGGGCACTCTCCCCGCGTTTACTGGTGCGCTCTAATGAGCCAGACCGTTGTGTTAGCTGCCTCTCTCAGTACTTCATATGCCTCTACGATAAGTACTCATATTGAAATTCAGTGGTGTTTAGTTATTTTGCAAAAGTAAATAAGTTGCAATGGCTGTCACAAAGTCTGCGGTTCGTGGCATTATGTGTTCCCTTATGGAGTTTACGTTTAAAGCAAGTAAGATGTCTGTATTGTTAATCATTGATTCATCATCAAGCCGAAAGACGTCCACTGCTGGAAATCGGTCTCGCCAATCATCGCCACATCGTTGATTAGCCGGACTTATTACATCGTATTCCAATAATATGCATTCTTATTAAGATTAAAAAGTTAATCCCATTATTATTCACATTTTAATAAATTTTGCATACAATTTTGATGATGAAGAGATTATGTTAAATATTGTTTTTTGGATTTCCTTTAATCTTGATCATGTCTATAGAATAACAGCCGGTGCCGTTATAATCGGTACGTTTTGATATTCGCGTGTCACCGTTTTAGCATTTGCACAAAAGGAGCACTGGCTCGGTTAGGAGGTCGACCACTATTTATTGTCCTTTATGTTTTATTAGAGTTATACCAAATAGAGCTCTGGAAATGCGTTTCTAATTTTTATACAATAAGAGAACACAAAGAATAAGATTAGTTGCTGTATTATCTTCTCATTATACATCTTGGGACTTTCAAAGCTTCATTTATGTTTTCTAAGTTCATGTACGATAGCCTTATTTGAAAGTTCACATTCGAACCTTGCGTTTTTTTGTGTAGTTCATTTTGATACGGAGTTTATGTAATAGACAGTTACAGTTTAAAAGTTAATAACAAATGGTTCGTAAACCATAATCTATATCTCAGAGTTGTGTAATGGTTGGCGATATCGGATAGAAAGTACAATACAGGCAGTGTATAAAGTTGGAGGTTATTTGACCCTAACAAATAATAACGGATGAGCTTTCGTTGCGAAGCGAACACAGTAGAGGAGGCGGTGTGGTGCCAGGCAGGGTGCGCGTGCCTGAGCCGAGTTCGTGCACCGATGCCTGATAGAAAAGGAGACGAGCACGATTGACACTCGTGAACTCACAGCTTCACTCAAATAACATCGCATTTCGATTTTACTAGTTCTACTAGTCAAACTGTTAGTTTTGCTTATAAAGTAAAATAAATAGCAATAGAATCATAATATAATTGATTGATCGTTAAATCTTTCATGACGTCTCTTATCATGAACCTTGAATCAAAAACAAAGAAAATACCGGTATAAAGATTAACACCGGATGTAAATAAACAGTGAGTAAGTCTCGAATGATAGTTTGGTTTGGAATAATACTTCGGAATGATAATTTGGATAAGAATCTTGGAATGTGATTGAATAATGAAGAAAATATATTATTACTATGCTAGGGATCTATCCGTCACGTCACGCGGACGTAAATTACCGTGTTTTACTTTCGAAACTTAATAAATAAATGTCATAGATTGTAATTTGGTACATGTTATTATAATGTTGGATACAAAACGCCTTTCTCTGTAGCAGTAATTACTATAGGTAGTGCACTCATGTTTTTCTTTTGCATTATCAATCTTCGTGCATCCGCGTCTTATTCAACGCCGTGAAAGTCCTTGTTATTGTGTATTCTGGCCCCGTGAACTTATTAATTGTTATTGTTGTTACAATGGCGTTTAGCAGAGATACGTAACCTTTTTCGATTTCTTTTACCATTAATATCGTGCATGAAAGATGACGTTTGCCATCGCCACTTGACGCTGGAATTTTATCGGAGTACGTCAATCTTATCTTTTATATTTAAGGTCGTCTGTTTGAATGGATGTGCGCGTGAATACATCAAATTTTATATCTGCTGTAGTTTCTCTAATGTTGCACATTTGACCGCAGTGTATAAGATACCTGTTGGGTAGAATCAGCAATGTCTACAAGAAACCGTGCGTTGCGGTTTACATCCGTGCTGCGGGCAGATCTCGAAAGTGAACCTGTGAAATGAGTTATTGAAGCGCATCAATAACATGATACCCTGAGAACATGATCCCCTATCATTAATACTCAATACTCAATACTCAATACTTTATTGCGTTCCATAGTGTAACATTAGGTCTTATAAATAAAAATATAGCAGAATCACTATGGACCCTGTCGGGCACAGCAGAGGTAGTAGGAGAGAGGAAGAGGGCTTGGTATACAATTTCGGTAAATGGTCTATAATCAAGTATTTTTGTATAATTATAATTGTATAATATAAGTATTGTATATATTTTTATATTATATTTTATTGTACTGCTAATATTTTATATATTATTATAAACTATTATTTCATTATTTTATATTATTACTTTATATGTTATTAATTTATCTATTATTATTAACTCTGTTATATTATATTTTATTTTTATATTTATTTATAAAATATGTATTATTTTTATATTATTAATTATTGTCTCGGTACTCAATAATTATATTATATACATATTTCGTTTGAGATAGATTTTAATGAGTGTATTTAGTTTTGTCATGTACTGTCTTATTTTGTTAGTGTTTAGATAAGTTAAGAAATCTTTTATTGTGTAATAACATTTAGGTTCCCGAAAAAGAAATTTTTGTATAATTATATAATATAAGTATTGTATATATTTTTTAATTATATTTTATTGTATTGTAGTATTTTATATATTATTATAAATTATTATTTTATATATTAATGATTTACATATTATTATTAACTCTGTTATATTATATTTTATTTTTATATTTATTTATGTATTATTTTTATATTATTAGTTTTTGTGTCGGTACTTAATAATTATATAATAGTATTTACTTTGCGCTTTCGTCTGAGATGTTGCTATTCAATTAACGTGTGCATCCTTTTGTTTGTGACGACTTTCATCATGAGAATTAACAAAGAGTGCAAAATTCTAGTTTACTGGTATGATGAATGATAAAAGCAAATTATAAGTTAAAATAAACTTAATATTCTTATTCATGCAACAAAATTTTAAAATTCTAAGGATAGGTTGGTGCAATACTTTTCACGGATTAACACATTTTATTGTGAACTCCACCTACAGAGAAACAGTATCAAATTCTTACAGAGCTATGTCACCATGACCGTTACTCGAAACGTAGAAACATAAACGTTGGTGAGAAGAAGTGTCCTTTCGAGAACGAGTTTGTTAGTGCTATATTAAGTAGGTCTGAACGTCCATTACATCTGTGACGCGTGCCGTATCTAATTGGCATCCTTGCATACATTAATCACCCTGCAAGGCGTGCATTGCCTGTATGTAGATCACCGGTTGGACTGCTTTTCGAAAGCTGAAGTCCTGTTCAATAATCTACGGTTAACTGAAAGCCATATCCCGGCTGCTACGCGATTTCTAATTTTCTCCGATAGCTGGTAATATTATATCGTTTCGTAGTGTAATTAACTGTCATCTTAACATATTTTATGTATTAAATTAATATTGAAAGCTGTTTGCAGTTTACTTTAATTATTATTTTTCTATCGATGTTCATTCATACCCATGACTCATGGTGCTAAATTATATTCTTCACCTTGATTTTGTAATTCAATGTTATATTGATTGCCCGATTCGGTATTTTATTTATTTTAACCACAATGTAAAGTAATCATTCACAACTATTTACAAGCATTCGTCCCATGAAATTAATACCTACTCTTGGTGTAAGTTTACTCTGGTTCGTATTTAGGATACATTTGCTCTTTGCTCATGCTATATGCTAGTGTTCCTAATTCCTGTAATATTTTCACTACAAGTTAAATTATATTCAATTTACTACTTTTATAATAATATGTATTTAGTATACTGTCTATGTGTCTGGTTAGAGAATGTACATACGAAAACTATGAACGCTGCTTATCATTATGTACAACTTTTTCTACGAGACAAATTATGAATTCTTGAAAAAAAAATCTGCTCTTTCATACATTTTGGTGATCAACATTGATTATATTGTATGCAATAGCTGATATTTTTTTCACGAATTTGGAGTTTGTCCCATAACACAAGTTGTACAGAATGATGAGCAGAGTTCATGGTTTTCATATGTACAGTCTCTAACCAGACACTGTATACGTACCCTTTTGATACCACCATTTGAAATAAAATCTACTGTTGTTTTGTTAATGTTTTAAAGACACTTTACTTGTGAAACTTTTAAATTAGAATTGATTCATAGACATCCTAAATACAGAAGTGATAATAGCAATAATAAATGGGTATAGTATAATCGATCACATCGATATACTTACTCATAAAGAATCGAAAGTGTCGGTAACGAGATCGGATGTAGATGCGATCGATCGGTGCAGATAATGGGTAGGTAACGCTAGGGTAAAAATAAAGGAATCGGTATGCGCCAGGTTGAGACTTTCTATTTTTAATCGGGCGGAGAGGTCGCGGGCGCGGGCGCCGGCGCCACAGCCTCCGCCACATCTCGTGGTGCCTGGTGGTTGCGCGCGCATTCCGTCACCGCATGCGCCCCGGGCTGCGCGCACTACACGCGTTATTATACCTAGTTTGGTGTTCACGACTTGTTTGTTTTGATTTGCCGTACCAAATCCGTAGCCGGTTACGCTTATTGCATCTATAAACAACATTTACTACACATTTAAGATAAACTTAACAGCTCATAAAATTACGTACAATTTATTTTATAATCAAATTGGACAATGACCTAGTCGGAATGCATTAGGGCGAATAGCCGGCCGGTGCTTCAGTTTGATTGACGTACGATACTAACCAGATAGTATCGTAACGAGAGCCGGTAAATCAACCTCCGCCTACGGACATAGCCGCCCATATTCAGGAAGTACCCAGGACTAGTTTGAGACTAGGAAATGGGTGTGATCAGGAGAAAAAAGCGTGAGTTCACTTTCTCTTCGATTGTATAACTAGTAGACTGAAAATTAATGAAAACGCTTCACGAGTTGGCCATTATAATTTGATTTTGCATATCCATATAAAACAAATTGTTCGTTAGTATTTTTTAAATTAACATAATTTAAGTCAGCTTTCGATTAGGTGGTAACACAATATTATGCATTTTATTGTATTTTTTTTGTTTGTATTTAATTGCGAAACTTTCAATGAAACCTCTGTTGTAATGCGCCCAAATTAACATTTCGTATTGTTGAATGCGATGTTTTGAACAAAAATAGCAGTCGGCAACAAAATTCTATAGACTGTTAACTTTGTTATGGTTATGGAAATAGTGTTGGGGAACGGATATCGTGCTCTATAACTCTATAATATTCTGCGACAAGCGAGTCAAGGTTCATTATTGTTTTTTTCTATAAAATTACATTCACATTCTATGGGAACTTTTTTATAAAATTTCACATTCTGTAGCAATAACGTCAACATTTTCACTAATTATAATCTAAGTGTTTTATGTGGGAGATGCTTCAGTGGCTTTTGATTTCGCTGTTACAATAAATTGTTAACACCTAATTAGTTCGTGTATTCTTGTAATAATCGTAACTGTAAGTTTATTTTTTATTATACTCATCTTAAAACTAATTAACGTATTTATAGGTCTCGGATAAGGACTTACCATATTTGTTAGTCTTTTTCTAACCAATATCGATATAATGAATCCTAGACTCTGTTTGTATGAATATTAATCTAAACAATGTTTATTTTATGAACAAAGAGTGAATTAGAACGTAAATAAAATATTGTTACATGTATATCAGATTTTAATTAAGATCCGCTACGGAAAGTAATTGGATAGTAACTCTACACGCATTTTATACGTAACCTAGAGGAAAACATTGTTTTATTAACAAATGTTAGTAGTCCAATTTTACGGCATGTTTCTTTAAGGTTTATGTTTTGTAACAGTTGATTTCTAATCTTTTCTTCTCATACGATATTTTTTTATTCGAATTCCGACACGAATAGGTCATCATCGTTAATAAAATGGCATTGATCGAAACAAAACTATTTAATAATAATAATCTGTGCAAAATGTTCATCTTCACGTACATAAATGCACATGATCCTCGCCGATACCGACCGCAAAACAATGCACATATTATTACGGCGCACTTGCACTCAATAACATTTAATCGCCTACCGCTTCTGTTCAATAGGCCATACGTAACATATTTTACGCGCTTTGTAAATACCCTAGTGTGAAGGTGAAACAGCAGTAATGGTTACGTTATGCGGTCATCGCTCACGTATTCGGGTGGGTCCTAAGTTACACTCGCCATTGTACCTTTATTTCGTAAGTGCGTAGTAGGAAATCTTCAAAGATGTTTTGGATACTACTCATAGACGAAGTATCTGTTGACATTGGTTTATTTTGTTAATGGGTCGCCCTTTATGTACCATGATGACCTTTAACTTTGTCATCTTCTAAAATAGCTTGTTTTATAATAACAGAATTTGTGTTTGGTTAAATCGATTATACCTTCTATAGCTACATTTTAGTTCATGCAGTCCCTTGATGACCTTTAACTTTGTCATCTTCGAAAATAGCTTGTTTTATAATAACAGAATTTGTGTTTGGTTAAATCGATTACACCTTCTAGCTACATTTTAGTTCATGCAGTCCCTTCTAATCCACGAAACATTTCTGTTCTCTTTACTTTCATAAAGCTTTTACACCGTGATTACGTGTTTTTCGTGTAAATTGCTAGCCTCCGTTGAAATTATCTTTCATAACTGTGATTAGTGCTTGCAGCTCGTACTCGAAACGTGCAAAGAGTACCGTATAGTCTGTACACAGCAAACAACTTGCAGAACTAGATCACCCTTACTACATCCATTCCCTTCTGTGAATTTACTCTCATTTTTGAAAACATTAACATTGACTTTCATGTTTTATTATTCTCCAGCAAAATTTTTACTGTTTACCTTTTAAATTTAATAACATATCTGAGGAAATAAAACTGCTAGGCTTCCCGTAACATATTTGTCTACAGGTTCCAAAAATATACAGGGTCTCCCAAAAAGTAGTGTCAAGCGGAAGTCCAGAGATAGAGTATCCTTAGAGGTACCCGAATCCATGTATGTATCCCCCATGTATGTTCCACGATTTTTAAGATTCCGTACACAAAGGGTAAAACGGGACCCTTTTACTAAGACTCCGCTGTCCGTCTGTCTGTCCGTCTGTCACCAGGCTCTATCTCATGAATCGTGATAGTTATGACAGTTGAAATTTTCACAGATGATGTATTTCTGTTGCCGCTATAACAATAGATACTAAAAAACAGAAAAAAATAAATATTTAAGGGGGCTCCCATATAACAGACATTATTTTTAGCCGTTTTTATAATGGTACGGAACCTTTCGTGCGCGAGTCCGACTCGCACTTGGCCGGTTTTTCGTAGTTTTCGAGTTATGTTTTTTTTGCATGTTTTAACCAAACTGACTTCAATGACATTTTTGATCGTACTATCATGACTAGTTGAGACAAACGCGTGTTTTTTTAAAATTAGATTCTTTATTCATCTTATTTAGAAAAAATAACTATTCACGTCAATTTGATCACAAATGTCACTAAAGTTAGACTTAAATTAAATATGAAAATAAATCATGATTCGAAAACTACAAACAATCGCGGAACATACATGGGGGTGATTCAGGTACCTACAAGGGTGCTCAACGTCTGGACTTCCGCTTGAAACTAGGTACGTTTTGGGACACCTTGTATACAATATCTTTGAGAGAGTTTTCCGATCTTACTACCAAGAAGGAATGTACATTGATACTCGTTCCCAGCTCAATTTCATTTTGATTAATTTCGTTGCAGACGAAATTACCTAGCATTTCGACACAAACTGAGGTGAGTCGGAGTTTTCGGTGGGACTATAGATCATTCTCTCTCTCATCTTATTATTCATTCAGTAATTGTAGTTGTTTCTCGAAATAACTTTAGAAAGCAGACAGCTTTGACATGAAATCTATAAAGTTTTGCTAAATATATGCACGTTGCATTATGTATATTTATGATAGTATAGAGAAAAATGGAAATTTTATTTTATGCATAAATAAATGCAAAAATCGACAGTAAAATATAAGAAAGTACAAGTAGTATAGGGAATATCCATAAATGTATGAACAATATTTAACATAATAGTGCTGTACCGTTGTAAATGATGAATGTATGAAGTCATACGTTTAGTAGATTTACGGCGTAATGATCGCGAGGCCGCACCGGTGGCACAGGCAGCAGACACTAGACATTTACGTGTTTACACCCATTACGCGAACATAGCCCACTACCGCCATTAAATCAAATTGCCACTCTTAATTTAACATTAACGGACCGCTATGAAGCTCAGGATTTATTCCTGTCATCAAAGCTGCAATTTCTTACATTGCTTCTAAGTTTTTACTCTGTGTTTAAGCGCACTTCCAACAAAAACTGCATTCGCTACATACACAAGATGAAAATTGCTTCGCTGCTTTTACTTAAATTACTTTCATAAAGTACCTACAGCAATTATTTATTAGTTACATGCTTTTTCGTTAAATTACTTACAGAATCATTTCACAACATTGACTTTCACCTGTCCGTTACATTTAGATTGGAACTAAATTACCATCATTCCTAGAAAAGAGCATTTTCCAATAAGACTACTGTAAAATGAGAGTCACGAATCCCTCTGTAAACTATCACGACTCGTTCTAGGGTACAATAGTTGTGTAGTTATTCTATTAAGCTTATCCGGGGGTGAAAGTATCGCAACTGATTGGCTATTGTAATGCAGAAGACAGGACGCGGGCCCGACCATTCTGGATCATGATTTCACTGTGGTCCATTCATCTCGACATGTTGATTGTCGTGCGAACGTTACAGAATGACGCGCGATCATTTGTTATTCAATTCCGTACTGTTTGCATTGAAGATCTGTGGAATTAGAAACCCGGTTGCTTAGAAACGTATCATCAATAATTGTCGCTGCGCGTCGTTTGTTATTGGACTCCGGAACAAAGCGTTTCTCCTAGCGGTATCAGACTTAACATTTTGTAACTGATAGTTCACAATCGTGCCGACCGCGAGTACGGGTAATACGTCATATAATGTCTTCGTGACGGGTTATTTTTGCGCTCATGATCATTACAGCGTTGACCTTGCAAACATATGCACCACATTGCATAGCAGCGCATTGTCCCTATTCACGGGAGGGTCAATAATTAGTTCAGTGTCGGCAGTTCTATCCAATTAACTCAAAGAAGACCTTGTTAAAACAATTTGTTTTCCGTGTGGAAGTCCCCTACTCATCTTAACATGTAATTGTAATTACTGGAACCTGACAAGCTTAATTAGTCTATGCACATTACGTGGTATTGTTCTCACAAATATCCATTTTCATATTAATGCTTGACCTTACACTTCTGTTGACTATAGATACATGTGAGTATTGCGCAAGTGGCGGAAGTCAGTAGTCCGAAACAATACACTTTACATAATGAATGGTTATAGATAACAAACATGTATTTAGTCTGTACGGACTAATTAATATTGAATAATATTTGTCATTGCGCTGAATGTTCATATTACCTTATCATGTCTAAATTCAACAATGACATAAAAGTGCAGATAATTATAAAAAAGGCTTAACAAAGATAATGTTTTTGATATATGTAGGGCTGCCGTCACCGGACAATGATTTCAAAAACCCCGGAGATTTGGTCGAAATCGGGATTTTTTCCCGGATGCCCTTCACAATATAAAGAAATTTTCATTTTTATGTGATAATAGGTATAGCCAACATTTTTAAGATTGAATTTTTTATTAGTTAGCTAAACAATGCTCAGACACAAATAAATTAACACCTTAAATAACTCGAACAACACAATTAAATTATATCTGTCGTACGTACTCTACTGAAGAAATTAAGGAACAAAAATAATAAAATTAGGAAGTCCTCTCTTTTTTTTGCATTAAATTATAAAATAAAATCATCTCGGCACTTTAGGCTCGGTAGTATTATGATATTGTAAGTTCTAAAGATCAAAACATTACTAATTGCTGGAATACCTAGAAACTGCCAACGTGACTGGCATCCGAGTCTCACCCTCACACTTTTTGAGAGCCCCACCGGAAGCACATGAACGCCCTCCCAAACTAGGACAAATGGGGGAAACCCAAACGGATGGCAGCCCTAGAAAGATGACATAATGAATACAATTATTGTAGGAAATGTGTTTTAAACGATAATTTTTGTAAACATATACAAGGTTTTATATTATGGATTATGCTTTCAGTAGATATGAAAGCATAATCTATAAAACCTTGTAATGTAATAGGGGAATAGGGTGTGGTAAGAGCGAGTACCCAAGGGTGTTATCAGTAGCACCTGTGAACTGATAACAACATACTACGATCGTTATTGCAATCTGTCTACTCGAGCGGTATACAGAGCAATCAGATGCGCATAAAGTGGATCATATGATCATGATGTTTACTTTAAATACTATTTCGTTTTATCACAGGTGAATCCGTATCGGAACGAGCGGAGAGTGAAGCGCGGGTAGTCAGCGATCAGCGATGCATCGAAGTCCGTATCGCGCGCACTGCGGGCGGTCTGGGTTTGAGCATAGCCGGCGGACGCGGTTCCACGCCGTACGTCGGCGACGATGACGGCATCTTCATCTCTCGAGTCACACAAAACGGACCCGCTTATTTGGCTGGGCTTAGGGTAAGTGTGCTATAAAATTTATTGACAAAGTTACACGGAGTTTATTGACACATGAATCACTGCTGCACTTCTTGGTGTCATTGTTGTTATCTGCAATTGCATTGTTGACCTTTAAGTAATAAAATTGTAATAACTTTCCTTACTATTGAAATATACATCATGAAAAGTAATTTGGGACTCATGAGGCAAGTTTTGAGATTAAGATAAAAGTAATAAGAAGCTTGTAATTTTCTTTTTTATTGTTTAAGGTTGGTGACAAGGTGCTCTCAGTGAACGGTACGTCTGTCGTAGAAGTGGATCATTATTATGCAGTGGAAGTACTTAAAGCAAGCGGGGCCACGCTCACACTTGTCGTGACCAGAGATTCACCCAATTCGACTAGGTAAATGCCGTTTGTTCCTTATCTTAATGTTTCATCACCACTGTTGCAATACAGATTGCGAGAACCTAAATTATTTAGAACAAATCATGGAAGTTTGAGTTGAGTTACTTCAGACTTTGTTAAGTGTTTCTGTGCAATACTTGTAGTAATTTAAATGAATAAAAATTGTTTAGTCACATAAAGGATCTAGAGTTCGCAAAAGAGGCCAAAGTCCCCGTCTTTCATTGGGTTTAATACTATTATCTGTGTACTTATCTACTTTTGTTGTACAAAATATTACCTCCGCCTACCCCTTCGGAGAATACAGGTATGATTATAATAAATAAATAATTCTATTCAGAACTCACAGCCGAGCGCCGAGCGGAGCGAGCCATCATTCCATATCAAGCACTACCGATACAGTATCCACATTAGAAAATGGACAGGTAACATCTCATTCAATATTCACGCTACAATGTATGTATTATGTAAATCACAGAGCGAACATACGCAACGTAAATCGTAATGTTTTTATTGCAACAACTGTATAAAGTATCGATAAACACGCGAGTCATTCTGTGAACAGGTTCCGACCGGACGCGGTATACCGAATAAGCCGCTTATTATCAGCAACCAGTATGCGCAAGAGTTCGAGCCGGAGTACAAGGAGCAGGCGGTGAACCAGACAATGCCGACGGTGGTTACTACAGTAACGAGCTATAGTCCGTCTCCCACGGGTCAGGTTACTACGGATACTTACCAGCGGCTGCAAGCTTCACCCCCACCTCCGGCTACTGAGCCATACATACCTCCCGGTAAGTTAACGAAACTAAAAAAATAACCAACTAAACCATGAAACTAGGTTGAAATTGAGAAAAGAATTCCCCTATGTCTATCCCTATCCCCTAGTCTAGTGAAGAATGTAGTCCAAACTCAACTACCGGCGAGGGGCTAATTGGATTTCACGCAGATTATTCATCTTAAACAATGAATCGAGACATTTCAGTTCATCAGAGAGCGATCTGTTAATCCTGGTTGTCATACGAATTTCTTTGAAAGTCGACACAGGCAATCAAAAGGCCTAATAAAATCTGATTGCCGGCCTAACCTTTAGAAACCGGTATGTCCCCTGTTAGGTTGCAGAGGTCGAATGTCAGTTCCTCCGTCTGACATATGGATATTCTATCTTATCGCTTCGGGTTAGACTGGAAGCTGAACCCAATGTATGTGAGAAAGGGCTAGGGTTATGTACACACGAGGTTAATAATATTTAAATTAGGAGGATTAAGTTACTTTGCGACTTCAAATATGCCATAAAGGAATCTTGCAAGACGAACAGGTTACAGCGTTGAAAATAATCTTTACGTAGATTTTTGATTTATGGTTCAATTAAAGAAAATATAATGTTGGGTTCTAAATGAGAATTTTGATAAACCGAAATGAGTTCAGCTTGACAGAAAAGTATATAAGCGGAACTAATATTTAATCATTGGACTGTGTCAGTCTGTTTTATCAGGCGATAAATATGTATTAAAAGGCTCAAATTGATTTAAAATTAATAAGATTATGCAAAGTTCTACCAAAAAAAAAGTTAGTTTTATAATGCGCCCCCATTTCACGTACTCTTTTTTGCAGAGCTGTATTTGATAAAAAAATAGTCATATCAGCCTGCTAACGTTCACTGCTGAACCACTCCTAAAGCGGCAAAACCAGCAAGTTATGTAGCGCAAGTTGACTTGTGCAACCGACTTTTAAGCTATGGACACGCCCGTAGCGAGTCGACTGCTGCATGTTTTACAAACTGAGCGAGCAATGGATTGCGATAACTTGGGCAACAAAGGTTGCTAGTGGATTTGACGCTAAACAAAGAGCAATCGTGGTGAATATTACCATAGTCACATCACTTGGCAAACAGATCGGTGATAGCAGTACAGTTTCTGACTATCAATATAATAATCCCACCCCTAAAAAGTATGACTAATCATTCTTTGTTCCACTCTCAAAACTAAACCATTTTCCCATGTCTTTTCTAGTGTATCAACAAAAGGTGCTAGTCCATACAACGCTGATCCGCGACGGTGCGGGTCTCGGGTTCAGCATAGCCGGCGGGAAGGGATCTCCACCGTACCGGGATGACAGCGACGCTATCTACATCTCCCGGATCTCGCCACAAGGTGCTGCTGCTAAGGATGGCAAGATGCTGGTCGGCGACAAAGTTGTCTCCGTAAGTTCTAACTAAAATTACCCATACTTATTATATAGACAGAAAGAAATAGTTTTTTTTCATACACGTGACGACCCACAAGAAAAAAATACAGTAAAAACTTCAAAAAGCTGAGAAACACTTAAAATATGAAAAGAGAGATAAATAAATTAACAGAGAACAAACACTTGCCAAAAGAGTTAGCAGGTCATCCTTATACGATAACGCAGTTTTTTCTTAATTTTATTTTACGATTTGAGAAAATACTGTCTGGTTACCCTAGAAGAGAAATCTAGTGATTAAAATAATAAAGTAATCACGATGAAACATAAACTCAGGCTATTACAATTTATTTTTGACCTACGTCAAGATAGTACACTAGCAAGAAGCTATTTTACAAGAGAAAGGAATTTGTTGTCATTAATTATCGCAGTATAGATACATCGTAAACATTTTACTACGAAAGCCACTAGCTAACCGTAGTGAAAGACTTAATATAGATTTATTTCCTTAGATAAACGGCGTAGATATGGAGAGCGCTCCTCACGAAGCAGCCGTATCCCTTCTCACCGGGCACGAGAGATTTGTAAGGCTCGTTCTACAGCGGACCATCACAACCGAACAGGGTAAATATACTGTAAAACTACCTGTTACTATGTAGGCTACCTTGTAAGCTTGCCAAATCAATTGCTTTTGTATTGGCATTTTTCTTCCGCATAAAGTAAATGATGCTACTTTACATATACAATGTGTCCGGTTATGGACTAGCGATATTCTAGGTACTTATATAGCAACTATTCTAGTACACAAATATACTACACACTAGGCTCTAATCCACTTCCCCGCTATTTGGCAGCCATTTTGCTTTTTTGTTGAAATATTCTCTATCTTAAAGTTATGAAAATGTGGACATATTGTATCGTAATGTAAACGATAGACAATATGGTTGTCGTCCGAATAAGCCTACTTTTATCTCAGTGGGACCAAAACTTTGAGAGATACGATTTTTTTTGTACACATGTACAGAATATCTCAACAAAAAAATCGAAGTGAATTGGACCCTAGTCTATAGAGTATTTGAGTACTAGAATAGTTGTTATATAAGTACCTAGAATATCGCTAGTCCATGACCGGACACATTGTATATATTTCTGGACAAGTACTATTTTTCATATCGTAAAGGGACTGACCGTAGCATAGAAAACCGCTTGGCTTAAATCTCGTTCATTAAAATATTATTTTTCCCTCGTATAGGCGAGTTGATCCCGCGGAAGTCGACATCAGACGAAGTGAGAGAACACAAGACGAGCCTGCAGAATGTGAACGTCACTCCACCACAGAAACCCACCACGAATCACATAAGCGCACCTATTGGCAATCACACCAACACACACACCGCACCGCGCGTATCCACACAGGTGGCACCTCCCACACACACACACGCACCGTCGCCGCAGCCGCCCGTACAGAAGCAGGCCACTTTCGCACCCACCAGTACCGTCCCACCGCAACCTGCACCGCGAAAACTGAGTCAACCGAACGGACAGGTGAGGCTTAGTGATCGCTTTCTATGGACTTCTCGGTTTAGAATACATTTTGGGAACGTAGAATTAATATAGTCGTAGTCAATTAGTTTAATTTACTTCCAGTTTTGCACATTAGTTATACAACTATAACATTTAGATGAAAATATAAAAATACTGTCGTTTTATTTCGACTACTAACGTTATGTTAAAATTTAAATATACCGACAGGACGCTTCAAGAAAAGTTTGTCAATTTGCTTTTTGTTCCCACACTAGCAATGCAAATAAATTCAAAATTAAAACTCGTTCACTCCAGGCCAAACCGACAACTAACAGTACGAGCACGCCCCTAACTCCCGGCGCCAATAACGTGCACGGATCTAACGACGACGTCTTCGATGATATACAGGTAAGATTCACTTAGTAATTTATTAACGTACCCAGATTCGCAGGTGATGGTATTGGTTTAACACGTTCACATCCGAGCTTTTACGTCATAGCTTTACCACCATTGTGTGCGACGCCTTATCTGTTTCACTCCACTATGTAGATTAGTTGAAAGTTGGCGATGACATTTAGCCCCCAATAGTTGCGAAAGGTATTATGTCTGATGCATTCTGAAATATAGAGCTCATATTTCGTGATGTTTGGATGTAATATCGGTCACAACTATTTATTTTCGACTAAATGTGATCTTCATACTTTTATTGACATTTATCTGCTTCATTGTCCTATAAAATTTCCAACATCCTCAGACCTTATACTGTAATTAAAACCACATAAGTAAAAATCATATTAATTATTAAAATCTGGTTCAAATGATTGTAAGTTCAAAAATACATGCTAACGTATCATTACATTTATTCTAAAATCGTACGGTGTATTAATATCATTATGTATTGTAGTAACTACGCACTTTATATTACTATTTAATTGTATTCACTAGTATGAGCATTTTAAAAGCTTCAGCTTTACCTTGTATAATTGCACTATCGCCGATAAACATTGTCGACGCAACATTGTTTATAACTTTGCCATATTACACGATTATTAACTATTTATTGTTATCATATAAATTATAAGAAGTCAATATAAAAATATGTATGTAACACACGTATGTATATTATGTATGTAGGAATCCAAAGCTAGAGACAGATATACCTATGTATTGCTAATGAAAATGGAGTTGTCCAAATATCATCTATATTTGGAAAATATTTTGAGTTCAATAAAGTAACCAATGAACTAAGGTAGCAGGTAGATTTTTCGTAGACTTCTCACAAAGCACAATTTTTTAATTTTTCAGATTTTTAAAGCTGGAAAGCTACGTGGGTATAGCAATTAAATTTAACAATCTGTAAAACATTTTAGTTATATTTCGCTATACATCAAATAGTATGTCGGTCAAAGAATTACAAGCCTGTTTAGTTCCTATATTTAACGCATCGCCACGGGCCTGATTCACCTAACTAAATAAGTTCAGTTGAAGTGTAGTTGCAATTAAGTTTCGATAAAAACAACGCTTTTCGTATTCTCTTAATAGGCGATCGCTGTCAGATACGCTCGCTTGAACTAAAGTGCAACGTCACTGCAACTTGATCGGCGCGTCATGAAATTACGTGAATTAGCTTAAACGTATAATATTGAAAAAGTTGCTTAGCCTTGACGGATTTTATAGGCTAAGGACAATGGGACCGAATAACCGCGGAGATCGTCCTATCTGCGAGGTTATTGAGTTGTCTCGTTAAGAGGAAATGCGGGCGGTGTTTAGTCAAAACAAACTTATTCCTCTGTTTTCTGCCTGGATGATGACACTAAAGCATTTTTTTTACGATACGTTCTATATCTACTACTGCCATGTTCCGTTTTTTTCCCATATATGGATTATTTTATGAGATCTAAGAATTTTCTAAAATTTTCCTGTTTTACCGCCGTTATCAGGCATCCAGCAAACAAATTTAACGAATATAAAAAATAAAAGAAAGACATACAGAAGACATAGCCAAAATCCTTTTTAGATCTTGCAAAAAATATTATAATAAGTCCAATTTTGGAGGAGGAAACAGGGGAATACGAGATGATGATCTGATCAATTACTTAGGTATAATCAGCTCGAGCTACAGTTGTCTCTCTGGCTCTGAAGACGGGAAGATTTGAGGGGCGAAAGCAATAAATCTGTTAAAATTCTAATGTCTTGCCGCCCGCATTTCCTGGATTTCATTTGGAAGGTTTGCTCTAAATTTTATTTCAAGCAGACCCTTCTGTGGTTCGAGCACATTAACTCGTTGACGATGGTTTTTGTTGGCAAATGAAAGAACCTATGACAGTCGTGATAGGTACTGACAAGCAATCAAGCCAGCCACGACTACAATGTTAAGGCCCGAACTCCACCAAAGCGGAGATGTGCGGAGATGTCCGAAGCGGAGACGAGAAGAGATGTTTTTCAGCTAGGGTGTATCCACCAAAACTGTGCGGAGATGTGTACTAGCTAGACTGTAGCGGAAGGTAGCGGAGATGTGTGCTGGCCGCACAGTTTAGTGCGATCTGACACGAAAGGTAGACGTCTGTCATGTCGCTATACAATTTGACATGAGAAGTGTGACACCGCTCACTGTACGCCGCACACATCTCGTCTCCGCTGCGCGCCGTCGTCAGCTTGTGAGGCAAAGCTCACATCTCCGCCTTGTACCGCGGCCCAGCTCAATCTCAGCGAGGAACAGCTCACATCTCCGCTTCCATCGCGCCATACAAATATGATACATCTCCGCTCAGTGGTATCCACTTAAGCTGAGTGGAGACGAGATGTGTGAATAACGAAATTCTATTGGTTTTTGAAAACACGTCTCCGCTCCGCTCGTCTCGTCTCCGCTCCGCTCGTCTCGTCTCCGCTTTGGTGGAGTCCGGGCCTAAGATAGGAATCCGCTATGGTTATTTTTGATATCATAGGTATCGTATCACAACAATGCTGTTCAGTGCACCTACCATGTTTTGTCTCTGCATCACCCTAAGGTCGACTGGTAGAAAATGCCTAAGGCTTAAAACGCACTAGCGGCCAGTCGCAATACGGCGTGCCGCTTGCGGTAGGCCGCACATCGATTTTTACATGAAACCGCATGATCTCAACGCACTGGCGCACGACGCGACGGCTGGCCGGAATACAGTGCGTTGAGATCATGCGGTTTCATGTAAAAATCGATGTGTGGCCAACCGCAAGCGGCACGCCGTATTGCGGCTGGCCGCTAGTGCGTTTTAGTATTAGGCCCGGACTCCACTAAAGCGGAGATGTGTGGAGATGTCCGAAGCGGAGACGAGAAGAGATGTTTTTCAGCTAGGGTGTATCCACCGAAACTATGCGGAGATGCGTACTGGCTAGACTGTAGCGGAGATGTGTGCTGGCTAGGGTGGAGATGTGCGCTGACTAGAGCGGAATTGAGCTGCGTGCGGCGAGCTTTGGATGTGGACGTACAGTTTAGTGCGATCTGACACGAAACCGCTCACAGCACGCCGCACACATCTCGTCTCCGCTGCGCGCCGTCGTCAGCTTGCGAGGCAAAGCTCACATCTCCGCCTTGTACCGCAGCCCAGCTCAATCTCAGCGAGCAACAGCTTACATCTCCGCTTCCATCGCGCCATACAAATATGATACATCTCCGCTCAGTGGTATCCACTTAAGCTGAGTGGAGACGAGATGTGTGAATAACGAAATTCTATTGGTTTTTTAAAACACATCTCCGCTCCGTTCGTCTCGTCTCCGCTTTGGTGGAGTCCGGGCCTTAAGGCCGTCTCTGTACTAATTTTATGAATAAAGAATTAATACTTAAATAAATTTAAAAAAAAAAACTGTTCAGACTAAGAGCGGTTACGCACTGTATCCGATCTGGATCCGAGAAAATAAGGATATAAAAAACTCTAACCGAATTCGGATATTGCTGTTTGCACTGCATCCGATCCGAATTAGTGAAAATACGGATCTAAAGTCTAAAAAACTCGGACCGAATTCGTATACTGCTTACGCACTAATCCGATCTCTTATCCAAGTCCAAGCAATTCAGGGGCCATCTTTGGCATATGTCCGATTTGAATCCGAGATAATGCGAAAGAATTCATACAAACATTACTTCGGCTACTTTGGTCCGTCAATATTTTGAAGACTCACGGATGACGGAGAGAAATCGGAAGACGGAAGTCGGATCTTGTGCGTAAATTACCATACAAATAGTTCTATGACTACTTCGGAACGTATTTTCACGGATCCGGATTGGATGCAGTGCATAACCGTTCTAAAAGCCAATCCCAATTTACCGGGATTAACCGGGCCAATTTACCAATTTATAGGAAAACAGTTATTCTATTCGAAATATCATACATTTTCATAAATAGGACGTACGTTTCTGAAAAACGTTTCAAACCATAAATATTAGATTTTGAGGAAATTGAGCAGAAATTTCAACCCACTATTTCTTCACTGACAGTATCCTTTTGCGAATTAATTTTGTCTACATAGTAACCTTGAATCACGTGATCAATTTCGTTATGTTAACTCCATATTGATCTGCATCCTAATTGCGCAACACACTCGTCATCGCTATGGCTTTGATTTTGACAATGCAACAATATTCATTGCGTGGTACATAATTGTGGAGAAGTCGGATTGTTAATACATACGGTCCACGAGGCCTAAGCTGAGCTTTGCATTTGTGTGAGAATGAATGCAGACGCGTCCTTTGCTTGGTTTAAACCGGCTTATACAGTTTTTTTTTTTTTTCAATCGATTCTATGTGCACTCACACCAATGCAAAGCTCAGCTTAGGCCTCGCGGACTGTACGTTGCTATGGAAATTGTGACCTTTCAAAATCAAAGCCATAGCGATTACGAGTTTGTTGTGCAATTAGAATGCAGCTTGTTGAATGGAACATTTTTCAGAAATCACGTCCAATTATAGCTATGTTACTTCGAACGGCTATTGGGAAATCAGGCTATAATTTCCAAGTCTTGTAAGTTGTGATATGGTATAATCAATATAGGTAAGCATAGCAATGCTGTCACTTCGTCACTACAACTGGGTCGCGATATAGTCGGGCGCTACACTGAATGTTTAAGCTTACTTGAGTAAAGTAAAACATACATTTATTTTTCTTTATCGCTCATATAACCAGCATAGTTAGCTGATGAAACAAAGCGAGATTTTACGTCAGGCTTTTTGCTGTACAGTTTTACATTGACAGAAACACCTCGTTGCCTCTAAAAATATCAGCTTTTGATTTTTAAGCATAAATATGAACAATAAGCAATAATATATTTAAAGGACAGATTATTGTTTTTAAACTTAAACGGAATAAGAAATCATTTTAAACATTAATTGAAAATAAATACCGGTGGTAAACGAATTCGTGTAATACCTTAAAATCACGTGATCTGTTACTGGTATAGATTAAACCCGCACGTAATTTAGCTTGTTTAAAAATAAATATGTATATAAAATCTTCTTTTTTTCTTGTGCTAGCTGTAAGTGATCGTATCTGAAACACCCACTAAGGATTCAATAAAAAAATAAGTTAAATATTTTTTTGCTGAAAAATAGTTTTATGTGATAGAACATTCCAATGCCACGCATAAACGAATGAAAGCACGGCGACATAGCTGGCAGGCACCACTAGTACGATATCGCTCCGTGCAGTCAGTTAACTCGGGGCGCTAAAATGAGTCAGAAACAGAAACCCGGTTTCCGGATTATGTTCGTGATTGCGTTAAAAATAGTATTTTTTAAAATATGAACTTAAGGCTTGTATTACTTTGCTCACATATTGTTTTCAAAATTTATGTAGGCTTCTGGTAATTAGTAATCGGGGTCATAATGATACGCTACCATGGCCGAATCAACTCTAGGTCGCCCTTTTCCTGCACTAATCCATTTAGACTGATTCGATGTGAACGTGTTAAACGCGCAGCCGTCGCGGCCGATTACCAACGAGGAGTTCCAAGCGATGATCCCGGCACACTTCCTGGGCGGGGCGCGCGCGCGACCCACCAGCGAGCCGCCGGAGCGCGGCGTGCGCGTGACGGTGGAGCGCGCGCCCGCCGTGGTGCTGCCGCCGCCGCCCGCCGCGCTGGGCCGCGTCACCGAGACCATCACCAAGTCCACCTTCACCGAGACCACGGTCACCCGAATCACCGACAATCAACTCGTCGAGCCGCTCATCATCGAAGTAAGAACGCCGACCGACGACGTTTCAACTACTTGACAAACACTATGAGGCTACGGTTTCGCAATGACGATATTTTTAAATTCCGAACTATTGAGGTTTTGCGAAGTCGATGCTCTCTAGAGAAGTGGTGGCAAGCACCATCACTTTTCATTTTAAAGTATCAAGTATATTAGAAACAGGTGAAAGGTAATATGCACGTTTTTAACGTAAAATGGTTAAAGATTATTTAGTTGTTTTAACTGAAAATTAAGTAACGTTGGTGACGATACTCGGTTTTCAACCTGGATTAAAATCTTATAATATTGACGTTATTCCAAAAACTTTTTTGTATCTACATTATCAGTTATTTTCCACTAAGTCCTGTCCCATTTTTGTCAAAATTCTTTATTTATAATCCAACCTGCCTTTATCTTCGAAATTCATTGACCTGCAAAAAGGAATACGCATGTAATACTTTGAACGCCGTTTGTTCATGCTACACACTGATAAGTTCTAGACTGGACAATCAGTGAGCATTGTAACTGAACTTAGCCGAAATCAGGGCCGACTAATTTAAGTTTGAAGCTATTAAAACAGCATCGAAATTTGACAAGATTTAGGCATGAAAGTCTGTGAAGAAAGAGTGTATTTCGAGTATGAATGTATCTGCAAGGATATAGAGCCGAAACCAAACTAAGTTGATATCAGTTCAATTTTGTTTTATTGTTTTAGCTACATTGGCAACAGAAAAGTTGCGGTATGGTATCTGTATCGAGTGAAGCATTAAAGAAACAAATGAAAATAAATAGAGGCAATACATTCGTCGTTCAATATGTTAAAATAAGTGTCAACATGCGATTGAGATATCTACTACTTATCATTTATCTGAAAAGTATGTTTACAAGAGATAGTAAGATATGAATGATGAGCTACCTATGAGAAAAGGTGCGTGAATGTGGAAAAAAAGTGAATGTTGCTCTAACGCTGTCCTTAAACACTAAACATTTTTTGCTGAAAAGGTCCGGCTGCCTGCTCGCAATGGTGCGCTGGCGTAGTCAACAAAAGAGTATAGTAGCTTCAAATAGTTTAATCCACGAAGACGCGCCCCACTCTTTGTCTAAATCGACACAGTGTGAAAGTGTGCATTATGTGTCTATTGTGTTGGTTCTATTGCCATACAATACAATAGTTAGCCTTAAAACGCACTAGCGGCCAGCCGCAATACGGCGTGCCGCTTGCGGTTGGCCGCACATCGATTTTTATATGAAACCGCATGATCTCAACGCACTGGCGCACGACGGCTGGCCGGAAATCAGTGCGTTGAGATCATGCGGTTTCATATAAAAATCGATGTGCGGCCTGCCGCAAGCGGGACGCCATATTGCGGCTAGACGCTAGTGCGTTTTAAGCCTTAGATGTGTTCATACGCACACTAATATAAGATAATAATGACAGATGTGTGCATACGCATCACGCAACCACCGACCGCAAATAGTAGTGGGGCGCGTCTTCGTGGAATGAACGCACTGTATACGAGCATACAAAATGAATCATTGTTCATATTATTCAACCTCAAAAATCGTTTCTTCAAAATAGACTAGAATTACTTGGTTCTTTTTGAACGTCAATTTTACATCAGACAGCCCCCAAAAACGCCCAACCTTCACTTCAATAACTTTTTATACACAAGACACGCTCAAACAAGCGATGGTGATAAAGACTCATAACCGGTTTTCGAGTTGAGAATTCTAAGATAGAAGAAGATCTTATGTAGCACTTGAACATAAATTTTACAAAAAATGGTTTCTGGTTTGAGCAAATCGATGCTAAAATTGTACTCAAGTTTTGCTTATTTTAGAACTTTTAACTCTGAAACCGATTGCTAGTCACTGAAATCACGCATAACTGTGTTACAAAATGAACGTAACTAGTTTCTGAATACTTATCTCTTTTGTCCACCATACCTATAATACCTATATTAATGAACGGAAGTGAATCACAGTATGGCAGAAGAGGCATATGGCCAAATACTTAAACGCTACTCAATTTTAAGTTGCCGGTAAGTCTCTTTCTGTCACTTTCACTTTAAGGCAAAGTGACAGTGATAGCAAGAAATTAGCGGCAACTTAAAATTACGTTTGAGTATTTGACCACTAGGTGTTCAAAAGAATGTGACTTTTAATGGCGAATGAATAAGACATATCATACGACTAAAGTAGAGAGCAAAACGCTTCGATAGTTTGATAATGTGGAGATGCATGAAAGCTGTGAATAAAAAGGAATGTGTGGGGATTAATAAAAGCCCTTTTGTGATGGCCTTTAAAAATTTACCACTTACGGGAAGTGGTAAGAATTATTGGAAAAAGTCATGGTATTACATCGAAAAAAAAAAAACAAGCATTACATGCTTATTTCTTATCGCAGAAAGTAAACAGCTGAATCATTTCGCTAAGTTGTGCATTCAAAATTGGGCGAACACTGCATGAATTATGTCATTGCATACCACCTTTCAATCTCCGTAGTTAGCACACAATACAAGCGCAGTACTGCATATTATGACTGATCAACATTCGGGAAAACAGGCGTTCTACATTTCGTCTTATGTATATTACTATACTACATTATCTGCAGGCCAGAAATCGCTATGGAAGTCCAACAATAATATAACATTCCAATTTGATTAGTAATAGAATCTCAACAAACATAACTTCTCGGATAGAGAGCTACTATCCGGCGAAGTTATTTTGTTTCGTATACACATTATGTCATACGAGGAGCTCGTGGCTAAATAATTACAGCCGCATAGACCGATCTTCCGGGTTAAGCCACGCTTGCCGAGGTTGGTCTGTGGATGGGTGACCATTTACCATAGCGAGTTTCCTCCGTGCCTCGGAAAGCACGTAAAGCCGTTGGTCCCGGCTGTCATTTGTAGATCTTTGACAGTCGTTACTGTTGGTCAGAAGCCAGAAAGTCTGACAACCAGTCTTACCAAGAGTATCGTATTACCCAGTTACTGGGTTGTGGAGGTCTGATAGGCAGTCGCTCCATATAAAATACTGATATTCAGCTGCATCCGGTTCGACTGGAAGCCGACCCCAACATAGTTGGGAAAAGGCTAGGCAGATGATGACACATTATGTCATACGTCTTGAAGTCAACGGTTTGGAATGTTATCTAAAGAAATAGAAAATCAGTAATTAAGTGATATAAACAGAAAGATTGAATGCAACTGAATCGAAAGGATTAAAATTTGCTTTCTTTTTGTTACAGGAAGTGATTTTACTCAAGGAAGGCGGATCCCTTGGTTTCAGTATTATCGGCGGCACCGATCACTCCTGTGTGCCCTTCGGTGGAAAAGAACCCGGAATATTTATATCGCACGTACGTATTTAACTTATCGGACGTTTTTATTTTGGTCTCAATATATATGGCAGTTCATTATTGGTTATAGGTTCCAAGTTGTGACGCTACACTGTTAGCTGGGGGCGTCCCTTTTATCTCTTCTGCTTTCTAAAACAAATATGACTTGAAACAGGTGGTGCCTGGCGGAGTTGCGGCTCGTTCTGGCAAGTTGCGCATGGGCGACCGTTTATTGAAAGTGAACGGCGTTGAACTGACGGGTGCAACGCATCGCGACGCAGTGCAACTGTTGCTGCAACCCGGCACAACGCTCACGCTCACCGTGCGACATGACCCATTGCCGAACGGATTCCAGGTTTGTGACGTCACCACACTATACAAGCGTATTGTGACACGGGATTGATTAATTTAGATCCAATTATTGTTAATTTAAAAATTATAAAATACAACAAGTTCATTGAGACACATGAGATGACTTTATTAATAAATTTTGCTCTCTATCTCTCTCTTGTGTACAGAGAATATGTTTTATTACATTTTAAAGGTTACGAAATTGATTTGATTAAAAGTGTTATTTTGAATATAATGTTTGAAATAGTGCAACATTTAATACAAAATAGAACATAACATAAAATAGTATATGGTGATAGTCTACACAGTCGAGCGTCTGTCATAAGTTTTTGTACAATCCTGTGTCACACAATATTTGAAATGAAATCAAAGTGATGATAATTAATCGTTTAATGGGTGATAAATGCTTTTAATTCGACAAAAAACAGTCCCCACCATTGGGTATGTCTTGTAATGAATTTTCGTAATTTGTATGTTTACATACACTTACGTAAGCCGCGCAATGTTTTGCATGTTATGCAAGTAACCGAATTTGTGGATTATCATGGTGAGACGTTGAAAGCATATAATGTGAACTCACAAGTAGAATGATTGAGTTATGTCGCTTACAGTAGTCATTTGGCGGTATACAATAATAAAAAGTATGCATAACGCTTATGCATTGATGCACATGATTGTTCAACATTTATACTGACAAAAGCAACTAGTATCTCTTTGCTGCGAATTCTGTCGCTTACCTACTAGCGTGTTTCTTATTCAATGACAAAGCTTTTGAGTCTTGAACAACGCATTGATACGAGTTTGATTTATTTTGTCGTTATAAAACGCTTATATATACGTTATAAAATTGTTTTGTTCCACACGTTCGCAACACGGCCACCGCCACACGTTCAGGGTCTCATACAAGTTGAGATTGTTGACGCAACTGTAAGTGTGAACGTCGCTCGACGATCTCGAACTTATGTGTGTTACTTTACCAAATATATATGTCAGTCTCCAACCCCTCATCCAGTCAGTCCGTGTGCCCAGCTATCGTCGTATTCGGAATGGTTATTTCGTAATACAGCTTTTCCTATTTAGAACGCGACTTTTCATCTTAAATAAGGAACCTTTTTGCTTATAGCTCTTTCTACTGTCATGCCAATTACACTGAAACTTACACCCTTTACAAGTTTGTCTGTCATGTGCTAGGTTTTTTTATTATCTAGATTGTTTTTGTAAATATTTAGTATGAACGCTTCTGTTACCTTGAATGCATGACGTATTGTGTTGTGGCTTAGCATGTTACAAGTCTTTGTGAATGTAGTTATTCAAGTTGTGCGATTTGTATGGTAAAATTTCTATATCAGGTACTCTATTTTTACCTTTTATAGTTTGAAAATGAAATGCCTATAGTATTTTTTTTGCTGAATTTCTGTTCTGGGTTTTCAACAATGTATAATTCTCCAGGATCTAACGATAATCAAACAAGAGGGCGAGAAGCTGGGTATGCACATAAAGGGTGGTTTGAACGGTCAACGTGGCAACCCTAACGATCCTAACGACGAAGGAGTCTTCATATCGAAGATAAATAGCGGGGGTGCCGCGAGGAGAGACGGCAGACTGAAGGTAAGAAGTACCTTTAAATCATGATATTTTGTTTACAGACATACTGAGATGACGGCTAATAGAGGAATAACGGAGAGATGTATGGAAGAAAACCACATGCTGCGCCGACTCCAAATAAGTTGGGGTTGGGATAAGGCCAGGAGGATGATGATTTTATTTACAGGGGGTCTACTCCCTAAGCACGAAGTCCGTGGTTTCGGCCTTAGTTACGAGCGTTTCCTACTCCCTATTATTATTTCGGGGCCCGAACTAAGAATGAATGGCAACACAATTTGACAGTTGTCCCTACTACCGATGTGTTTTTGCCCGTCCGAAAAGTTGAACTTGACACTAGTTTTGTTCACTCCTACGTTTCGGGCTACTTTCGAACGGGCGACTAACTTCGTTGACGGACTTAGGGAGTAGGCCCCCAGAAACAGAGGGCATTAATGCAACTACACATCTTTCGATTACATTATTAAAGAACGCAAGTTTAGAGGACCACTTCTTTGAAGCAAACCGGTCTTTGTAGTCGATAACATAATATATTTATCTCTTGACAGGTTGGCATGCGTCTATTAGAAGTGAACGGTGTGTCGCTGCTAGGCGCGACGCACAACGAAGCTGTGAACGCATTGCGCTCAGCCACTAATGCACCACTGCACCTCGTCGTATGTTACGGATACACCAGGCCGGAGAAAATCACCGTAAGATCATGATTAAGAACTTGGTGGAAATATTTGAGGACTTGTCTTTCGATCGAAGCAGCCAATCTACAGATCTGGGCGTGTGAAAATCGATGACTTGCAAGCCGCTAGCAAATATTTCCACGGAGTATTAATTATACAATTGAACTTCATAGTGTAACAAACACACCAGAAACCAGAACCAGTAATTTATTTATGAAATGAATAGGAAGAAGTTTTTTCTCTTATTAAAATGTCAATGCTTGTTTTAACGCTTCCTTTAAGTTCACGCTTTTACAATATTCACTTTTTTTAACCGCTGTCATTTCATTTGGCACGCTCCTGAGTGCGTTTTACTTTCACACCCAAATTTTGCTCGAGTCCATTTTGGCGAGCGCTTGTTAGAAAGAGATAGACATAGCAAATGTTTGCACAGACCGGTAGCGAGAGCGGGACGGCGGATACGGGCGGCTCTCTGTCTCACTCAACGTCAAGCCTGGACAGAGATGAACCGTTGCACCAACATCAACAGGTCAGTATAATAACCGCTTTCAAATATTCGTCTTATTAAATTCGAAATTATTTGCATGTTTTTCCCTTTTTATTTATTCAGCTCAAACGCAAGCTTCCATCCTAAGCTTTGAATCTTAAGAACGCAAATACTTCTCTCAATATTAAAATATTTTTTAGTTTTATTTAAATCCAGGCATTGGTACACCAATGTGAATTTTTCAATGTCATTATGTAGTTTCTTAGTTAATCTAAGGCGCCAATGACATACGGCGACGCAAAACATCGTGAGGAAACCTGGACTTAATGGTTTGAAATCACCAACCCGTAGTGAAGAAACGTGGTGATCAATGCTCTCCTTTCTTCTCTGTTTGAGAAGTTGAGAAAAGGCCATTGTCCTGCAGTGACAGTCACAGGCTAATACAGGGTGTAAACGAATTCTTGTAGTTCCTTCAAACCACATGATCTATTAAGGCTAAGTTCATGTGATCGTGCGGTACCGCGCGGAACCTATGAACTTACTAACCGCGCAGTGCAAAATCTTGCGTACGGGACGGAGCGCGCCGCGCTGTGCCGCGCGTTAATGTAGACGATAAACACTATTTAGCTTGATCTTGTAACGCGCGGTTTGTATCACACCGATAATTCAGCCCTCATCAAGCTGTCTCCCCCCCCCTATGTCCACGCCAGCAACGCCCTAAGCCGAGGTCCGAGTCCCACTAGGGGTCGCCCTTAGTGCTGTTGTTGCAGGTAGTCATGATGTTAGTGTAGTACAAGTAGTTAGCTTAGGTTAAGTATTTTATTTCCCCCCCATTGGCTGGAGACCCTTCAGGTCTCGCCAATAACTGCCCGGTTACGTAGAAATCGTCCCCTAGGACGACCTACAGCAGTCAAATAGAAAAAAAAAAAAAGCGCGGTTTGTAGTTCCACGCGGTACCGCGCGGTCATATGAACTTAGCCTAATGGTATAGATTAACCCCGCGCAGGATTAAGATCGATTAAAAATAAAAAAAAACTTGTTTTTTTTTTCAATAAAAATTGCATTTGATAGAAAATGTCGATGCTATGCATAAATGAATGAAGGCACGACGACACAGCTGACGGGCACGACAAGCGCAATATCGCTCCACGCAGTCAGTTAACTCGGGACGCTAAAATTACTCAGATACAAAATACCATGGTTCATTTAATTAAAACTTTTTTTTGTTGATTCTTTAAAAAAACCTCTGCAGGGTCAATTAGTGTCACCAGTAGATCACGCGGTTTGAAGGAATTACACGAATTCGTTTACACCCTGTATTTATTTATATTATTCACTGTAGAATTTATGACCTTGTAATTTTCGACATAGAAGATAGGCCGCCCATTTTTCCCGTAGGTGTCTTAAAAAGCGACTAACCGAAATTATGTAAAGAGAATAGAAAACCGAAATTACGAATCCGTTTAGATTCTAAAGAACATGTCCAACAATAGATGAAAAAATGTGGAATGGAGTTTCGAAAGGTTGACAAATTAAGGTTGTGTTTTGTTTACTACAGGAGCAACAATACCAACAGGACCTTGTTGAGTTTGAACACGAGAAACAAGTCGCAGAAATGAGAGAAAAGTCGACACCCGAAAAGGCAAGTTTACCTTTTTCCTGTTATTGCGTACTCTGTACGAGTCTGCGACTGTACGGTCGTGGACTCGAAATGTTTATCTGATTTCAAATTCGATTCCTTCTCACGCTGTGCGCAATAAGGTTTAAGATGTCATATCAACTTATGTCATATCGACCTTATGAAAAAGTAATGTGCAAGCAATTATAGACCTTAGTGTGGGAAACGTTTCAAGTCCCCGACTGTACATACTCAAGAATGATAATAGTGGTAATGTTTTCGTGCATATCTGTTTTTTTTATCTTACCGTCGAAGCAGCTCGTTAAACATGGCTTAAGTCCTAGATCGTGGCAGGATATGCAATGGTGCAAATGAATCTGACTTGGTGTCAGTTGAAAATACTGCATTTTTGTGGATTCCAATTTGCTTAAACTGTCGTATTTACATATTTTATAGCACTCAATATTGGTTTTGTGCCTTTAGGAAATATGCATGTTACTTCCAGGGCTCATGTCTTTCTTTATTTTTTTCTAGGTGCTAGATATCGTTCACGCCGTAGAGAGCATGGCTCTAGAGCCCGCGCCACCGATATCACCCGAACTGCAACACAAGACGACCACCGTCGTAATGTCCAAACACACACTTCAACCTCAGGTTAGTGCATGACTGTACAGATTATATAAAATAAATATTGACTTCCTTTTTCAAATAGAAGCTAGACAATTACATTACTTTGCTTTTTCAAAAAAGCTAGAACATCTAAAGATAATAATTGCTCTTTCTATAAACTGTAACAAGTAATACGAAGAAGCTACTAAAGAATTTATATAATGGCTTTTTTAATATGCTCGATACCCCTGAGAATTAAGCGACTACTGTTAATAAAGATAATCCAGAATACTCTTAAAGGGTACCACTGATTAAAATCAGATTAAAATTATGTGTTTTACAATGTGTTCGCATTGTTCTCAGAAAATCCCCTGAATAAATTTAAATCCTCACAGCAGACCACAGAATAAGTTAGACATCAATGAAGTAATATAATTAAAACAATAATTTCAAATTCATATGATGCTATACGATACGTGACAATTTCTTTGACTAGTTCTGTGTTCAACTGTACATAACTTTAATTAGTCCCTACGCATGTAGTTTATACTGTATTTTCCAATTTGATATTAACAATAATTTATATCTTGTAATTTTTAGCTTTATATTTCGATATAATTGGAAACTTTATTTTCCAGCATGATAAATGAAATATAGCTTTGTATTATATTATGATTAACTTGATCGTATTATAAAGGCCGAAACAACTCTGCTGTATAACTTTTGCACGGTTGCATCTTCCTGACTCTGATATTTATAGCATGCACTATGTATATTTTGTAGTATAAAATATTGCTTGCATGAAAATATACGTAAACATCTGCATTGAGTACTTTAAGTATACTATTCGTATGTTTAACTCCTTGTCTTCCAAAATAAATGTTGTTTAGTATATCTACATGAGCCTTTAATATGTAGCTGGTTTGTGATGAAATGAAAGGGTTGGCACTTTACAGAAAACTTCAGTACACCTATCTCTTAACGGCGATCTTTCTGTCTTATGTCTGTAAATGTAACAACTATTACAGCATTGATATTGACTATTAAGGACTGTTTTGCATGTATCCTCAATTTCTTTAAGTTCTCTCTGTTGGGACATCTAAATAATAATTGAAATGTAATAGAACTTCTAAATGTACCCTAGTACTATTAGTATAAACCTTATAGCAAGACGATGTTGTTCAGTTCTTATTTTAATTTAATGTAGCTTAGTTCAATGTCGTCATGTGTTAGCTTGTATACGGGTTCTGCCTAGAGGACAACCCTTACTGGTGCAGTTGATAAAATAAATTAATTACAAAGCGTATTACGTCCATTGCAGAATGCAAACCCTGAGGAAAAGGAGGAAAACACATAGTACGGCAATGTTAAGTTCTGTCCAAATTATCTGTAAATAGTTAATGTTCAATAAACTTAACGGATACATTATAACATGTCCAGTAATATTACTTTTATCTGTGTTGAATTATTTGTGAACTATGATTGACCGAAAAAGTCTATATGAAATACAATAATTACGCATTTATATTTTTTGCTGACCGATTAATTGATTAGTGTTATAAAATAAATTAATGTTTTTAATTCCGGATAGCTTTATGTAGCAATGCAATGCCATTTAGTTGCATTGATGATCGTTTATGTACGTAGGTTCACAATGATGTTTTGAGTATAACTATCCAAACTTACTTTTCTTATGTCGTTATGGCTTCGCGCTGTTTAACACTAAGTAATCAACTACATGTGAAACATAAAAATGTTCATTATAAATTACGTTATTTTATAAATGAAGTGGTAAATGTATATAATAACAAAATTTATCATTGTATTTAGTAAGTAAGGAGAAGGGTATATGTAGTTAAGATAACAAGATATACGTGTCAAACAATATTTTGGTTTGAACTACTGAATTAAGTAATTTCTCAATTTGAGTGTAGTACCTAACAAGTGGATGTTTCTGTGTTATCTTAAAATAGTTTGTGAGATTACCTACCTATCGCCTTTGCATATTTTCCATCATATTATACAACCCACTTAAAATGTTAGCTTCAATCCAAGTGTTTTCATAAAATGTCTAGAATTTGGCAAATCCGTAATATGTATTAATTCCAATATAATTACCAATACAACTATGTCATTAATAAACAGTCCGATACGACCAATTAATATCGTAGTAAAATATTTAGTCTACAACAACATATAGCTTAACCTAAATACTCATATATTTGTAACACGTTGTATTCTATGTATTGTAATAATCTTCAATCCAAAAGACCAATTTTATATACCTGTTTATCCCTGTTTGTCTAAAACAATTCTATTAATATACATAAACATATATGAATATGAAATATGGACACGACAAAATTATGTCGAACTAAACTTTTGAAATGTTTATTGAATACTTAAATTAGCTTCCAACTTTTTTACAGTGTTTATAAATCAATTTTTGTTTATAAACTGTACTTATGTTGAGTAGGTATCATGCATTTGTTGAAATATTTTCAATTATTTTAAATTTATATAAGACTAACATTAAGATGTTTGGCCAAATTACTATTCTCAACTGCCAATTATTTTACATTTGATAAAAAACTATTGTTCGTATAACTTTATTTACTTTTTAATGTACAAAATTGTTCTAATTGACGTTATGTTTAGTGTTGCATTAAAATACATGATGTTTCAGATGACGTTTTCTTTTGTTTTTATGTTAGCATGTTTTCAATGACATTTATTTTGGAAGATTTTTGTTCGTCGCTGAAGTAAGCTTTTGTGTTTTATGCTAAATAATGATATTGGTTACTTTTTCATAATTTTCGTGCAAGTATTTCGCTATTGTTCGATGTATGAAATAGCGTCGATAATTAAATTTGGCTCAATTTGTGATTACGCTCGAATATCTAGCACTTTGTTTTGGTCTTTCTTTTAGCCGTATTTAGCAAAAGTAATGAGTTGCGTTAGTACCGAGAGGTACAGTATATTTTGTTGGTTTGGTTAGTCGTCTAGTTCGCAAGCGGCGCCCCCCTCGCCGCTCGCGGTGTTCACCCAGCAGAAAGCGAGGACGCCGCCCCCCTCCGCACCGACCCCTCCGCCCACGCCCGCCGCAGAAGGCTCGCCCGCGCCGCTGTCGGTGCTGCAGCGACCCAACAGACCGCCACCCGCGCCCCCTGCCCTACACAAACCTCAAGTGCCTCGCAAACCGCAAACGAAGCGAGTTAGTTTCACTCAAGAGCCGATGGATGAACCCGAACATTATCCCTTGTCGACGAACGATACGAATACGAGTTTTCGACCCTCATTGCATGACGTGCATGATGACGAACAAACGGGGCCCATGATCATTGACACTAACGATGCATGCGAGGGGTTTAGCTCCTTACTAATCCGAAACCAAACGTCTACTGAATTGGAAGTCTCGAGACCGGTCCCTAAAGCAAGTCGAGTACTTCACGCCGACCTCATCATCCCTCCTCCGCCTTTGTTCGACACTTACGTAAGTGATAGTGAATTAATTGACGATGAAGATTACGAAGCAAGTCTACCACCTATCACCATTATTCCTGACCGGATTGTGCTGCCTGAGCCTGCGGTGGCTGAAACATCCATGCAGTCCTCAAATTCCACCAATTCTCCTGAAACCGAAGTCCCTCCTATCGTAAATTACGAAGCCTACCCACATTTGGTCTCGGGGCCGGTCGTTCCTGACGCAACATTGCGCTCGGTTGTAATATCAGTAGCGCCTCCACATCAAGTCTTCCGTACGCCAGAACTTCCTGTAGCCAATGATGAATATTACAATGAACTTTCTGCCAGCCCTAGTGGCGAACCCGGTCCTCCTGCATTGCTACACGCACAATATAAAACTCTACCTACAGTCTCACACGTCCCTAATTCTCCATGTAGCTTACATCCAGATCAAACTTACATTGATCAGCGAACAACTCACGTACCTGTTCACCGTTCATTACGTGATTTGAGGACAGATAATATGACATCTGGTATGGTTCATTCTAACACATACCCACCAATCAATCCTTACCCGTCTCTAACGACTGTAGCTGGAACGTACAACCCATACACCTGCACAGTCCCTGTATGTTCTTCCAATCAAACTGGTTATTTCAATCACAAACCACAGACCGCTCTAGTCAGTACTTTAGGACAAGATATAAATGCAAACTTCGCTTCACCTGTCCCCACTAATAACGATGATGCGCCTAAAAGTGTTCAATCAGAGAGAAGAGTTCGTTTCGGTGAGGTGACTACGGTGCCCGAAACCGATAGAATGTCGAACAGTTCGGATCCCTTGAGGGAAGGGAGCCCTACGCCCGCATCTGCCTTGAAACCCGCATGGAGCAGCAAAATCAAAGCCTTCGCCATCGGCGAGGTAAACATCAATGTACGGCATCTTATCCTCGCACATACACACACTCAGCTTCTTTTGATTGTGTTCGTCGACAACCCAACCTGGATTCTTGACTAAAACCACATAGTCTGTCATCCCTCCATATCCCATTTTGTTACTTACCTCCATTGAATTATTGTTTTTAACTTGCAATTACTTATATTTTGCATGTTTAATTTACTAACCGCAATAACCTTATTTAATTATTATTGTTTATTAAAACACTGACTGCATGGGTGTGAAGCCTGGAGAAGGGAATTTCATAGCTTGTAAATATCATAAGCTTTTTAACTCATTATTTATTTACTGTACATGTCAAATTGTTAGTAAGTTTAGCTAATCAAACCGAATGTCCTCAGGCTTCCCCACCTCATTCTGGTAATTTTGTGAAGGCGTCTGTCAGCGATAAGAAAAGGTTCTTCGAAAATGCAATGGAAGAAAGTCATAAACCATCGCCGAAACCAGGTGAATATTAATTTGAACAGTTCTATGTTAATACTTTTTTTATATGATATAATATGACTTTCACTAACTACTTTCACGAGAATACAGGAGGAGTATATGGTGTGCTTACCGTCCCTCGCGCGCTCTAAAACTCGATTTTGTATTTACTTAACTATCTGTTTATATGAAGCTAAATTGTAAAATCTTTTTATGCTCGAAACAGTTTCAAGTGTTGCTTTTAACACTCGTTGTCTTTCTTCACCAGTTAACGCATAAGGATTTTTACTTATGTTTTCAGAAAAAGTTTTCACATTCCTATCAGCGGATGAGGTGGAGAAATTGAAGCAAGAAGAGGAAAGGAAGATGGCATCTCTGTCGCGATCAGAGCTCGGCTCGTGGTCCCCAGGCGAGGACCGACAGAGTGGATATAGCTCGCATTCCGACGACGAACCTTATGAGAATGGCCATAGGTATGTCAAAATTCTCTCGAAACTTTTCTATAGACTAGACCAGGGGTGGGAAAACTTTTCTTATCAAGGGCCAAAATAATCGAGTCAATCTTATGGGGCCCAAAATTTCTATACATTGATTTATGTCGACGCAAACACAACCCGGGTGTCTACTTTTTATTCTAGATTATTTGAAAGGTTCCTACAACTACGGGTGTTGGCGGGCCGGATCAAAGCGTTTCGAGGGCCGGAGCAGGCCCGCGGGCCGTACTTTGCCCATCACTGGACTAGACTATAATCAAAATAGTTTCAAGAGATGTTCGGTCACCTTTAGATAAAAAAAGTTCTCATATCCGTTCATATGTCACAATCTTATAACTCTGCATCTGTGTCTCGATTCTGATGTAATTTCTCATGTTATGTAAATGATTTTTGCTGCACCCACATAAACTAAAAACGAAACAGAAAAAAAAACTTGTGCTAAAAATTAAACAATATTCTCTTAGTGTGTCTGGAGGCGTGAGTCCGTCAGCGAAATCTCAACGAAGACGCGCCGGGCGCGACGGTGAAGTTGAGGACGCGGCCACGCGAGCCGCACGACGCGCTGCCTGGCGAGCCGCGAGGCTGCGCTCGCTCGAACAGGTCAGGAAACTAGTAGACATCGTCTCAACTATAATAACGCGTTTCTCCAACAATCGTATCATCCATCATTATTTGAATCCTTTACAGATGATTGAGGGAACATAATATCTGAAATAAATATATCTCAAACCTGATATTAAAAACAGCAGGTCTTGTTGTGGCTCCAATGCGAGTACAGTACCGCATTTATGCTCGAGTGTACATATAAAGTGTGTGTAAATACAGTAGAAGGGTGCGTCATGTGAGTTCAACCCACTTACTGTGGTTTATCGCTTTTCTATGATAGCTTAGGCAGCTTCGTACATAACTGTACAATTTAACTTTCGTGCATATGTAGGGGATTCAAATAACATATCCTCGGAGCTCTGCACTTAAACTTCCTATGACTTTAGACTTCCGTCGAGTCCGAAAATATTGAGCATCCCGGTTTACGCGTGAGTAGTAGGTCCTCAAAGGTTTTGGTCAATTTCCTTAACATGAGTTAGCTAACATTGGAAGATTTTGGCCATCGACTTGATGGAAAAGGTTGGGATACTCAGACGTCGAGTTTTTCAGTACTTTGACAGAATGTATTATAAACTTGTATGGTTTATTTAGGAGGCGCTTGAATCACAGAAAGTAATAAAAAGCATGGTGGGGCCAGCGAACGATATTTTAGAAGATCCACCGAGGGAAAATTCTCCGTCCGAGGTAAATACAAAAATTTTACGTACTTGATGTCTTGATAAATAAGTTGAATGTTGTCCAAATTAAAATACTAAAGCAACCGATTCTGTAAATGGAAAAAAGAACATAAAGAACTTTGTCGAAATCTAATTTCGTGCAACAAATAACTGTTTGTCATTCAGAGATCTAATGTCGTCTTTTTCCCATTTCAGATTTAGAATGTTTTGTCATGGTCATAATCCAATAATATTAAATGTATTCATTTGTTTGTCTGTAACTGTTAACATTGTGATTAACACTGATAGAGTATTATAATATCTTTGTCCAGTAAGCAATTATTAAATCTACTATAGTTCTGTCTATATTCAATTGGAATATTTAAATTGATACCTTCAATATCTTGTTGCAAGTACGTTTATCAGTACATAAACTGATTTAAACTTTAACTAACACATTGTGGTAATGTCTTATCATGGGTGGGGATCAATGTTGCTTGGCTGGCATATGATTGGCCGTCCATAATGGGCTGCGAATGTCAAAATTGGCTTTACAAATTATAGAAATGGCCCCTACCACGTATCGCGTTACGTACAAAACCGGGCCCTATACTGGCCGTCAAGGAGAAAGAAAAATTGTTAAACGAGCGCATTACCCTCCGCACCGAGGAGTTCGTGTGCCCGGCCACCGGCGAGACTAAAGTGCGAACCGTCGAGTACATTGAGAAAGTCATTGAAAAAGAGGTACGCGTATAACGCCGCGACTTGTACATTGAGCTACGTAAGACGCTGTACACAAGCAATGCCGTATCGTGTGTGGTTTTTATTATCTTTTTGTATATCTTTAAAACTACGCTTAGCTTTCAACGTGCAACTATTATGACAGACAATAGAAATGAAGACTTTACTGTAGACTGACGAAATGAACGAACTAGTTATACGTTATTATGTGTCACGACAAAGAAACGATCGACTGACAAAGATCAATTACGTGTATGAACACTAAAATGTTTAACGGGGCCTTCTTAAGTGCACATAACGATATACACTATTTAGCACAACACAAACGTGAAACACCACAATTGCAGTAGATTATCGTAGGAAAATTGATAAATCAGTTATGATACCTGTTTTCTAGTTAAAGCGCTATCCACACATTTCCGGGTCAGGGCTATCCGTGTTCCGAGTAGATCGTTTCAGTGTTCCCGTCAGGGACGTGCCATCCGTCACCCGTGTTCACACATATCAGGGAAATCGGTATCAGTTCTGTTTCGTTAGCTGATACGCACACAACACGATGTCTTTGTTTAACCAAGAAGAGTTGGCAATGATTGCAATAGCGCTAGATGAAAAAGAAGCAGATGACCAAGAACACTATCAGCAGGAAATAAAACGTATTTGGGTATTTTTCTTCTTAGAATTCAAATAATGTGGATTACGAAGATCGTAAAGTATAGCATTCTGCCGTACAAGTTCTATCAACCCCTCTGTATTCATGTTGCACTTGCAGATAAATCATTAACTTTAACAAAAATCGGATAGCACTGTCAGAGCGTCCGTGCGACCGAGCGTGCTCCGGGACACTGACGCCTGCCTGACACGGAGCTGTGTGAACCAGTTCATACAATTTGTACGTAACCGATTTTTTCCCCGTCCCTGACGGAACACGGCAGGGACGATTTCCCGGAAATGTGTGGATAGCGCTTTACTGACCAAACTCTACAGGGAAGAAAATTCGTTTAACATTTTACTGAAATTTATTATTGAATTTATTGGCACATATCGCTGATGATATATTTTTATCTTGCTTCTTCTGAAAGAGCAACGCTTATTATTGGAGCGCATCCGACTGGGATACGAAAATTAGAGGTAACCAATAGTCTATCGGATAAATGAGTTTACATGGGAAAATATAAGAGACTTTGAAATCCATAGTTCAATAACGAAATAAAATTATTATTTTTAAGATACAGAGATTTCAAGTTGAATGTTGGAATTACCTTAACTTTTTTTAACAAATCATTGTTCTCTTGGGTTGTTAACATTATAGTCGTTTCAGATTGTTTTTATTATTGTCTTATTGTTACACGACAGTGGTATAGTAAGTTTTTATTATCATAATTGGAGATTTAAACATCTGCATTCTTAACTTTGGGATGATGATATTGACATTCTTAATTTTCGTTAATGTTTTTTTAAATATTCACCCATCAACCATAATAATTGCCCAACTCAACAGTCTTAATTAACAAACAACCGTTGTTTGAATGCCAGGCTCCCCAAACAGCACACCTGGAGCTTGGCATTCAAACAACCGTATTGCCAGATCGCGATTGTACGGTTTTATTAGGCAATCTCCAAGTAAACATATTTAATCGATAGACTATACTTATTCTGGTTTAAATATAGTTTCCCTGTGCAACTATAAGTATCATCAATAAATTATCTATCTTGTTGAATTTGAGAAAATAACTGGAAATAAGATCAAATAACTGATTATGCTATTTTTCTGTGACCGATATAAAATGTAGATAATCACGTAGTACCTTACACTCACGGTAATATAGAACTAAAATTGACGTGGCAATAACAAGACTTATGTTATAACTATTGTTATAAATCCCAAGTTATATACAATTTATTTGCCTCAATTGACAGTATCCCGAATCCCAAGGTTTTTCCTTTTATTTCTTCTTATCTATTTAATGTTATCACGAGTGTTGCATGATATTTTGGCATGGCATGCTAACTTAATTTATTGTGTAATTTGTCAGACGATACCTGGATTCTAGACACGGCAAGCTTCAACGAAAACAATGGTTTGTTGCGTTTATTACTCTTCAGAAATATATATACTAAAGCTTATTTCATTGCTTTAGCAGCAGAAGCGAAACTAATTCACTAACGCCTATGTATATTAGAACAATAACAGTATTTAGTGCATGTAATTTTTCATAGGTAACCAACGTTACACATACTATTTATCAACAGTTGCTCAAAATTGTGATTTTGTTGTTGTTTGCTTTTGTATTGGATGTTGTTTTAATTAATTTGTCACACTTTTGAGCACAATATTCGATGACATTAATTTTATTCTACATTCATAAGATCCCGTTCTGAAACAAATACTTAAAGAACATCATGCATTTATACAACTTATTAAATTTTCTGAAGCCAGCAGATTGAAGATTAAATTTACAGTCATTTCTCATTTTTTTGGCGAAAAGTCATGAAAATAGCCTATGATTTTGGTATTAATTGTATTTATCCATACAGGTGGAAACGACGCAAGAAAAAATAATATCTCTGGAATTAACGACTAGCCCGAGTAGCGAAACAGCACCTACTGACCTCGAGGAGGCCGGTATTAGCTTAGGAGAGGGAGAGACAGAAGGCGGGGACAACTCGCTGCAACCCGACATCGTGCAGGTGGTCAACCCTCTGCTGGACGGCGGCGCCGGCCGCGTCACCGCCATCCCCGTGGGGCCCACGCACCGGGTCACCGCGTACACAGAACAACCACAGTAGACCACACACTCACTTTAGATCTCTATCCCAACACGCTTCAATCTCCGCTCCCTTACCTTACCTGAAGATAATCCCATGACAACACATCGGCTATAACCACAGTTGTAATAGACATGACTCGACCGTCGACGCGTTGTCGAGAATAGAACTCGATTGTAGATTTCTTCAACGAAACGAACGTTCGTGAAACGAGTTTCCATCTTAATTTTGTATTGTAACTGTGATAATAAATTTAGATTCCACCGACTTGTTATGTTACTTAAAGGCGCTTGAAGAAATCCACTAGCGAGATGCGTTATGTGGCATTTTATTTTGATCACAATTTTTATTTTTTTATTTTAGTTTTGCGACGGAGATTTTAGATTAATGATAGGTGTTACTATATATTTTTGGAAATATTAATAGTTATTATTCTTTGAATACTTTACGTATTTAATTTTAAATAATTTTCATTCCGTGCATGTTTTTATTTTTGACTGAATGTCGATGCTGTACCTGCTGAGGAATGTGACTGGTTAATCAACCAGGATTTGAATGTGGGCCGAGTGTAAGATGATATTAAAGGTGTACATACCATCAACAAGAAATGGAATGCGACGCAAGTGTACGAAAGTGGCATCGCATTTGACGATATAAGATAATTATTATTATCAAACTATGCTTGCATTATACAATTACTTAGTTTATTTGCGAATTGTTGTTTCATCCAGTATTTTGTGTTTGCTGATGTATTAATATTTTAATTTAATATAATATTAATTTAATTATATGTGGTGCCTTGATTTCTTGAAATCAATTTTATATAATGACATGATTTTATCATTCAAACTTCATAATGTTTTAATTTTATTATTCTTGTAATTTGGTTTCGTAAAATAATTGTACATTAGGTTATAATATAAAGATTGTAATCTTACAGAAGGTGATGAATTATGCATTTGCATTACAGTATGACCATAGTGTTTATTATTAAGAGTTTCTGTAAATGTTCCGATGTATTTCAGATATAACAACAAAGTGTACATTTCCGACTGTATGAAATGTATTATTTGAGTTAGATATTTAAATAAATATGTATCACGGTAAATACATTGAAGTGTTGAATGGAAGAATGTGTGTCCTTTATACCTTTCTAGTGATATGTGCATTGTAAACTATTGAAAACATTGTATGTTTGTCCCAATTAAATGTTTTAATATATATTTTAATAAAATTATTATGTTGTTTAATTCAAAAACACATTAGATTAATATTTTTTATTCAATTTTTATAATTATAATATATCTGAGGAACACAATTTAAACGTTTAAAATCTAATAAGACCAACAAAAACATCTTAAAAATAACTAACGAATAATACAACACTGTTACTTCTTCGGTGCAATAATGCCTTCCAGTTGTGCCTGAAAACAGATTTTCGCACTTAGAAAATTGTAAATACTGAAAGGCTGTATTTGTTTGAAATATTACAAAAGAAGAAATATGTTAAATGAATAAGTGAGTCGACAACGATCTATCATCATATTCAAACAATAAGGCAGTTTGAACTGGTTCAAATAAGGGTCGAAAATAATTTTTAATAAAACTACAGTATATTTATGATTAATTACGGTTTACTCACGTGCATTTTTCGGGATTGCCCGACTAGTTTCGGACCCAAACGGAACGGTTAAGGGCTCCGTTTGGGTCCGAAACTAGTCTGGCAATCCTGAAAAATGCACGTGAGTAAACCGTAATTAATCATAAATATGAATGTATCTCACGAAAGTTATAATACAAAAATAACTAAAGTAGTTCGAGAAAAAGCTGTTGTCACCTTGAGCTGAGCGTTGGTCTTCTTCAAAGCGAGTAGCTCTTCTTGGTGGCGTTTTTCTTCGGCAGCCCGAAGCTCCGCCGCGCGCCTCTCGAGTTGCTCAGTCTTTTGTTTCAGTTCCAAACCAGTTTTCTCCAAGGCAGAACGTTCCGCTTCCAGCTTTGCTACTTGATCCATCAAATCTGATTTCCCTTGCTCTGACTGAGAATCAAATTATTTAATACTTTCCTGCAACAATTTTTAATTTGAAAGATTTTGTGACTACAGACCTGTAAAGCTTTCCTCATACCGAAAGCGATGGAACTACAGTAGAGCGTTTGGTAAGCTTCCATCGTGATCCTCGCTTCATCGCGCACTCTTAGTAATAACAGGCCTCTTTCCCCGCAGTTTATTGTTACCTGTAGAAGTTTTAGCAGTGAATACATTGCACTACAGTGGTGGACATATAATTAGAAACACCTAATATGTCTTATTTTTAGTACAAGTTAACTTGATAATTAATGTTTTACGTATCATAGAGGGCTAATACCTATTTATCTGTAATGTATCCCCGTCATAAAATATTATTATGTCTAGGAAATATCATACAACCGTTTAAATAAAAATTTATACCTATATTTTATAAAATAAAATGAAGCAGGACATCGTACTAAGGTGGACAACTAATTAGAAACAGAAAAAATATTAACATAAATATGAAAAAAAATATCGAAACCATAAATAATGTAGTTAAATGGTGCAAATATTTCAATAATAAACAATTAATATTTGGTTGGGAAGTCTCGGCTATTATAGCTACCGCAGTATATTGCAATATAAATAAACACAGAAAGGAGCTGCTGGCCCTGCGGAAGGAAGATCAGGGAACCCTGTTCGCACATGGAGGCGAGTAAAGCAGAGCGCGCTAAAGGCAGCTTTGTTGTTGCAAGCCCAAGTCAACTGCACTAGAAAGGTGGCGTGGAAGAAAGTTGTAAGGCACTTAGCGCTCGTGAGGGCATACAAAATCAACAATTACCTCTTTATTGATAGGTAAAAGATCAGATACGGCGTTCCTAAAAGCTGGTATCTGGTAACGGACGAGGCTCTGACGGTCAACAGCAACAGATTGCTAGTAACTGACTTGCCAGTTATAAGTACCTTTTAGCTGCTACAAATCCTCGACAGATTGGTTCTGATGCTGGGTAGGTATACATATTTTTGAAAAGAATGTGTTAAGCGATACAGGTGTTGTTGCGTGTAAGTACCTATTCTTCATGTTTGGATCAATCTTAAATTTCTGAACCTGTCTTATAAGCTCATCGAAGCACTGAGTGTAGAGTTGTCTGCGCACGGGACAAATTCCGGTTTCCCTGGCTTGTCTCTGTTGCAAGCGCGTGTCAAGCATTTCTTGTAGGTTTATCACATCCAGTCGAGTTGCAGGAGTCGATGATATCTAAACAATAACGTCAAATCATAATAATTCTTGCTAAATTACGTAAGTTTATCATACAACAACTCAGGGAGGGGACTATACAGGGTGTAAACCTAAACCACCATACAAGGTTTCAACAAAAAAAAAGCATCAAAAATTTTTTTCGATGCCTCGTTTCATTAAATGAAAGCACGGCGACACAGCTGGTGAGGACGACTAGCGCTATATTGCTCTTTGTAGTGAGTTAACCCAGGGCTCTAGAATAACTCAGAAATAGAAAATCTAGTTATTTTTTATTGATTTTCAATAAAACCCCTTTTAAGTTAATCTGTGTCACTAGTAGATCACGCGGTTTGAGGGAATTATATGAATTCGTTTACACTCTGTATAGGTATGACGGTGTCACATAGGCTTCCAAAGATCCTACCTATTTCTCTTGATACGATATGAAATACTTCAGGCAAATAAGAATTTCAAATTAAGTTTAACCGATTCGGTTCGATATCTCATTCCATTTATGATTCCCGTAACGCAAACGAGATAGTTTACCGAATCGTTCGACAACTGACTACTCGAATCGTTCTGAGTCAGGGTGCTGAACCGGTGTGCGTTCGCGCAGCGGAATGTTGTTGAATTTAAAGATTTTAATTATGCAGTTATTTAGTGTATGACGTCGTATAATTGTGTATGGTAAAAAAAAATTTGTGCACGCAGCCATTATGGAGAAATTCACCAAAAACTGATTCCGCTGGGCGAACGTTGTCCTGGCGGAACTTTTTTTAATCCATAGACTTTAGAAGAAAGGAGATGTGTCCAAAAATTAGTGTGTATTTGTGTGTAATTGTGTATGTATGAATAAAATTTGTGCATGCATAAACTTCGGAGAAATTCAAGTTTCCGCTACGCGAACGTTTGGCCATTAGCTAGTTTTCATATAAAGCGCTTACATAGAGAGCTGTAGATTTTTACATACGTTGTTTTGAATTTGTTTATATTTGTTTAAAAAACAGATTTAGAAAAAAATCGTAGGGCTTAAAAGATAAAAATATAAACGTAAAATACGCTTATTAGGTCTTAGTTCTTAAAGTATGCACTTTGGGGTCTAGATTTTCACGTTTATACAAACCTTGTAAGTGTCTGCAACATGTTGTCAAGTATCAATGATGTTCCGTTAGTAATTAAAGAGTTATAGGACAATTTACCATGAATAGATCACTGTTTACGAAGCAGTCAAATATCACGACGTTCTAAAGGAATTGCATGGTAAAATGTATGCCAATAATTAGTGTATTCATTCAACTATTCACATGCAAAATTTCATGTCATTAAATTCAGTAATTAAAGAAAAACAATTATAATACTGACGAAGCATCGAAAACCTACATAACCCGACCAAGTTCGGATAGCTACAAAAAAGCGGCCGTGCAATATATTTAGGTAACATCCCAAAATTTACAGTATAATAGCGGTATTGAATTGGTATAGGTGATAACACAATTGTTGTTCCGATATAATTTATAGGTCATTTATTTTTGTACACCTACTTTTTTAAATGTATTTGACTATGACAGAAAGTAGGTACTATTTACGTAGGTACTTTATTTAAGTATGCGCTTGAGACTTGAGATATAATCTAGATATAATATTTAAGACAAATAAAATTCATACAGCTAATTTCTATTGAAGATTTCACGGATCAGGATTCTAACTATAGACCCTAATACATTTTAATATAACTAAAACCCTATAGTTAGAATCCTGATCCGTGAAATCTTCAATAGAAATTAGCTGTATGAATTTTATTTGTCTTAAATATTATATCTACTTTATATCTCAAGTCTCAAGCGCATACTTAAATAAAGTACCTACGTAAATAGTACCTACTTTCTGTCATAGTCAAATACATTTAAAAAAGTAGGTGTACAAAAATAAATGACCTACAAATTATATCGAAACAACAATTGTGTTATCACCTATACCAATTCAATACCGCTATTATACTGTAAATTTTGGGATGTTACCTAAATATATTGCACGGCCGCTTTTTTGTAGCTATCCGAACTTGGTCGGGTTATGTAGGTTTTCGATGCTTCGTCAGTATTATAATTGTTTTTCTTTAATTACTGAATTTAATGACATGAAATTTTGCATGTGAATAGTTGAATGAATACACTAATTATTGGCATACATTTTACCATGCAATTCCTTTAGAACGTCGTGATATTTGACTGCTTTGTAAACAGTGATCTGTTCATGGTAAATTGTCCTATAACTCTTTAATTACTAACGGAACATCATTGATACTTGGCAACATGTTGCAGACACTTACAAGGTTTGTATAAACGTGAAAATCTAGACCCCAAAGTGCATACTTTAAGAACTAAGACCTAATAAGCGTATTTTACGTTTATATTTTTATCTTTTAAGCCCTACGATTTTTTCTAAATCTGTTTTTTAAACAAATATAAACAAATTCAAAACAACGTATGTAAAAATCTACAGCTCTCTATGTAAGCGCTTTATATGAAAACTAGCTAATGGCCAAACGTTCGCGTAGCGGAAACTTGAATTTCTCCGAAGTTTATGCATGCACAAATTTTATTCATACATACACAATTACACACAAATAATACACACTAATTTTTGGACACATCTCCTTTCTTCTAAAGTCTATGGATTAAAAAAAGTTCCGCCAGGACAACGTTCGCCCAGCGGAATCAGTTTTTGGTGAATTTCTCCATAATGGCTGCGTGCACAAATTTTTTTTTACCATACACAATTATACGACGTCATACACTAAATAACTGCATAATTAAAATCTTTAAATTCAACAACATTCCGCTGCGCGAACGCACACGCTGAACCGGGCAGTGATGTGAAAAGACACTACTGCACCTTTTGAGTCCATATCTGGCCATCTTCTTCCCATTCCTTGGGTGGTAGGATGGCGTTCAAAATCTCTTCCGTTTCCTTTTTGGCTTCTGTCGGTACACATGGTTGTACGGAAGAACCAGCAATAGGCGCTACCTGCAATAATTGGTAAACACAAAGCATGAACCTCTGGCTGGTTTTCAAATTAAACTCATTCAAGAAAAAATACTAATAAAAAAAAACTTACGACTTTTTCAGGCTTTTTAGTAACTAGTACAGGATTGTCATAACGAACTAAGGTTTCTTCTGAAGACGCGGGAGCCCTCTCACCCATTTCTAAAACTATTTATGTATCTTAGCTATTTATATTCTAATATATTAATTGAAATAACAATGACGACCAAAGATACGTCGTGGATTGTACACAAAGTTTCATTTCCATAGTAACTGCTTGTTGCACAGTTGCATAGCAATCACAGATTGCAACCTATTCCGCGAAAGCTATGGAGCTGTGCAAAAAGTATTTATTTATAGGGTATTAGAGGAGTCGCTGCTGGCGGGTGACGCACAGAATACCTTTTGTATAATGGGGGAAGGGTAGCTGCAAATATAGGACCTGAGATTTATCAATGAATCAACTGAGTCGATCATAGTCTCTAGTGTGACTACTTAATTGTCAAATAAACTATCAAGGCGTGATTGAGTTACGAAAATAGGTACATCCAAACGTCCTCAATTTTACAATACGAATCATGTCTCGTCTATAGCGATCGTCTACGCAGTGGAGTGCACGCCTGCACGAATACGTAACGCTGAAAACGTAACATAAGGTGTGACAAAGTTTTCAGACGGACAAAGTATGAGAATGATACCATTTGCGAACTAGAAGCATCATATTTGTACGTACAAACATTCGATCATTATATTTACGTCTATGGCTACGTTTACACGACAACACGAGTGGCGCGAGTAGCGTAGCGTTGTGGAGGAGTGCTCATACATTTTTAATTGAATGCCCTGCTGCAAACGCGTAGTTGTGACTAGCAATCAATGAAATGACGCGATAGTGGACTTTCATAGATTAATCTGAGGTGAGGGGCGGCGGCTTTATTGCAAGATATGTAGAGAGCAGTTCTAATCCCGGATATTGAACTAACACCGCACAAGATGTATAAACGAGACGCTAGTATCTTTTATCTTTAACCTATGACACTACAACCTATTCTATATTATATCCTACAGTGAAATTAAATAATATCAATAGGAATAACAACTTTGGTAGGTATACCTAAAGTCTTGTACGGTCAGCAACAAAAGTAGCTGAACATTTGAGTTTTTAAACTTGGCATTAATTAGAAAACTAATTATTTTAAAAGAAAAACTTTAATAGATACCTAGTGCTTCTAGATACAGCTCTAGGTATGTCTTAAAGTTTTTGTTCTCTATCAATTCATTATCTAATTAATGCAAAGTTTAAAAACTCAAATGTTCAGCTACTTTTGTTGCTGACCGTACCTAACCTACTACAAATAAAACAGATATTTGAAATAATGAGTTTGAATACTATTTTAATCAGCATGTTATGTCTAAAATAATAGTACATAAATTACATTATAGATTATATAGAACAGTCTTTTAATCTGATATTGCAATGTCCAACAAAAATCATTCTTCACAGTTCTTTCCACATAGATTCAACATAGACCTTCACATAATTATCAGGATGTTTCATTGTGTTTCAAACACTTTTTTTTCCTTATTCATTGAGAATCACTGCTTGAACTCGAACTCGAGTCGGTGGACATAACTTCTACGTCTTCCTGGTTTGGTGCGTCTTTGCCACGGCCGTCGATGGCGACGGAGTTCCCGCCTCCGACCGACATGTGTAGCTCGCCAGATGGATGCCAGGTAAATTGGTTGGTTGCCGATGCTGGCACTACAAAAAACATAAAAACATTAAATACATAATGGACACATGCTACATCTCCTCAATCTTTAATTTCACTGTTGGGAGTATTGTAGGCCTCTTTTCAAATGGGCTATAATGATTTTAATTGTTTTTTTTTGTTTATTTAAACATATCAGAATTAGAGTCATTACACACTGGTAACTTAGTCGTCGGCGACCCAGCCGTTGGGCGACCAAAATTGGGCAACTTCACTGAAGTGCAAGTTGAACAACTTTTAAACAAGACTCCATGCTCTCTTTTTTACTTGTTTGCTGTTGATACAAATGCATGCACCTGACTGGTTGCCTGACCTGCTAAGTGTATTGTTGCAGCCACATAGACTCATTGGTCTCTCAGGAGTCTGCGATACAGTGACCAAGTGCAAGTTGAGTAGGTTCTCAATTATGAATGAAATTGGATAATTTTATAGTCACTCTAGTTGATAGTGCATAATGGCTCTTAATCCTCAATAATTGACTCTGTCAGAATCTATCATTACTTTGATGATTCAAGAGTAACTTGCCTATGATTTATGACAACTCAAGGAAGTGCAATACTTAAACAATAAAACTTATTCAAGCATGGAAATACCCATAATTACTTTATAGAAACTTTTAATGTACAAATGAGATAGCATAGAATACATTTCTGAGGAAATTTATGAGTTAAATGACTCACCTCCGCCTGTCGTCATTCTGTGTAGTTCATTCAGTGTAGATGGTGTGTGACCATTGAGTGGCAAGTCACAGAGCCGGCCAAGCATTCCTAACCTCATCTCAAGATCTGTGGGGTATGGTCGGCGTGGATCGCCTGGCTGCCATGACAGAGGCGCACTGACTGCGTTTGAAGCACTGATTCTGTGGATTTATTATTTTCATCATAGTAAGACAATAACAGTAAGTACTTATTACAAAACATTAAGTTAGTTTGAGTTAAAATTAAAACTATGGACTAATTATACTAATTGTACATGTATACTTAATAGATATGAAACTGACACAAAGTGAAAACACAGTGAGAACCTGTTAAACACAGTGATGTTAGTTTTGAGATATTGAGGCCCATTAAATTGTTAAGCCTTGTATCGACTAAGCGTTCCAATGTACACGTCACCAAGGCATGTTGAATACGCGTACAGGCTAATTGAGTGTTCACGTGCCGTTTGAGTATGTGTTGCTGCAGGTAAGGACTAAGCGTTCCTGTGTACACTTAACCGACTATGTGTACATTGAAACGCTTAGTCCGTATAGGGCTTTATATTTTTGAGTTCTTTATATTATACTTAGAAACTGTCTCATGAAACATGTTGAACAAGTTGTTTAGGTATATCATTTTTGACACCATTGTAGTAAAATGTATTGTTTCAAAAGGTAAACAAATACACATCAATGCAATACAATATTTTCTCTGCAACAATAAAAAAGTTACATCTTAAGACTCAATATCGCAAACTAACTTCACTGCATTTAACAGGTTTTCACAGTAAACCCTCGCACTTATGTCTATTTGCAACACTTGCCTGTGCGCAAACTTGATCAATTCTTCTGATGGTACTGGCCGTTTCCTCGACTTGACTATTGATGCGAGCTTCTGTCTAGCTTGATATAATGATGTTGCAAGGATTTGCTCCGCGTCTTTGAGTTGTCTTTGTAAATGAAAGATGTCTTGATCCTACATGAACATTATTATGATGTTAGTAGTACATAGCAGTACTAAATATTACTACCTACTCAAAACAAATGTTTGAGAGTATAGATTTCAATTGACAAGTAAAAATTAAATGAAAAGTTATTTCACCTTATTTTCAACTTCAGCTTTCAAGTCATTCATTTTCTGTTGAATGTTAGCTTGTTCATCAGCTAATTCCAAAGTTTTCTTTAATTCTGAGTCTTTGGAGAGCAGCAAGTCTGTAAGCTGTGCGTGGTCTGCCGCAGAAAGTTTCTGTGGTTTCGGCGCTATCGACACTTCTATCATTTCTCTGCAATATATAGTAAAAGTATAAACTTTATAAAACTTATTTTATTTGTATGTATTTTGACCATTGACACACATAAACAATTTTACTCACTTTGAAATTAACTCGATGTCGTCAATCAATGCTAGCAGCCGGTCTTTAGTACTCAAATGAGACGCCATAGTATCTCACTTAATTTAAAACAAGACTGGGATAGTTGTGTTATGTTTCGCAAGATAAACTGGAAAAGTTATTCAGATTTAGTTTAGATTATAATGAAATGAATCGCTTGCTTAGTTTTTTGACACTTGACACTTTTGTTTGACACTTTTGACAGCAATGTGCAATGACAGCAAAATGCTTTGACATCGAGTTGAATTTTCATGATTTGATTTTGACATTAAACCAAGTGCTGTCAGCACGAAGCAATAAAATTACCATTCCTTTTGCATTTTACATCGTTATGTGTCGGCTTTCGGGGCTGACATGATGATGTAATGTGTACTCTGATGTAATATAATTACATTTTATTTTATAAATAATAATATTAAACAATATCATAATTTGCTTGCTGAGTAGTTACAACATAATTATTGTTACTATATTATTGGACTTTTTTATGTCTAGCAATATGCATGTTTACTCCCTCTCACTCACTCTTATTGAATTTCTATCTCTGTTTTGCCTAACATTGTCGTTAGTTTACGTTAGTTGTTTAGAATTGTAATAAATTACATGAATGTTTTTTTTTTGTTTTGCTCTAAGATCAAGTACTTTGTCTAAGGTTTTGCTAACTACACCGTGCATAGACTATGTTTACTTAGGGCGAATGCGAACAAAAACAGACGGGACGCGAAATGTAGTAGGTACCTATTATTTCTATGGGGTACTATTACACTCTTGCTCGCTTAGTTTGCCAACCGTTTTTTTTTTTTTTTTTTCTTGGGAAAATCCTCATCGATGCCCTTCGCCCGGGGAAGGCGGAGGGGTATGCCGGACTCTTACCGGCTAAAAACCCATGGTGTTCCTTCTCCTGACCCTTGGCCGAGGTCGCGAGATTCGCAGCTGCATGCACCGCGACCCCGGCAGGCCTCGGTACGCCAACCCCTGGCGGACCTCTTCTTCTGTGGGGCCTAGCCCCACGTCCTCCTGAGAGGCGCGCACGGAACACAGCGCGCCGCCTTCTCGGGCCTGTTACTGGTCGGGCGACGGGTCCCCTAACCCGCCGCCCGCAGGCCACACACTACGGTGGCCGGAGATCGTCGCGCGCCCTCCGGCGCCCGGTGCGTCTTGCGCGGGAAGGGAGAGTGGCAGCTGCCTCTCTCTCCCTCTCCGCTCCCTCCTTGGTCGCCATCACCTCCTCGCAGAAGGAGGCGACGGCCCACGCAGGACATGACTGCAGCGTGTGCAGCGCCGTGTCCTCGGGGCAGTTGACGCAGTGGTGACAACCGGGCGTCTGCTCCCGGCCTATGCGACACAGGTACTTCCCGAAACAACCATGTCCCGAGAATACCTGCGTCAGCCGGAAACTGAGGGCGCCGTGACGCCTCTCCAGCCAATCCTCCATTATGGGCCTTACAGCCGCTATTGCGGCGTGCCCAGTTTGCCAACCCTGCAGCAACTGTCAACTTGCAGAGGGTGTGTCCACAGCTTGAGAGTAGAGTTTGAAAGTCGGTTACAGAAGTCAGCTTGCGCAGTAAAACTTGCTACTTAACTTAGAGTTGCCAACCGTCCTGTTTTCCCAGGATATGTCCTGGTTTTTTGTAGTGTCCTGGATAGTTTTTGAGCAGCGTCCTGATTTTTTAAAGCGCCCTGGTAATGTCATGTATTTTAAAATTCACGCGCCTGTTTTGCAATCCTTACGTTACGGGTGCCTTACGGAGTCACGGCTCACGAGTGTTCGCGCTGGCCGTGCTGTTTAAAAAAAAAAGACTCAACGTGCTACTCTTCATGTCATTTTCACTTCATAATAATTATTTTAGTATTGCTACTTACTCTATTAATGCGTCCTGTTTTTAAACTGAATTGTCCTAGTATTTCCACTTCAAACCTTGGTTTTTGAAATTTGGGGTGGGCGGAGGGGTCTGTCAGACCCTTACTGACTAAAACCACCCCGGTGTTCCATCTCACACCTGCGCCTGGGGTTGCGGGATCTTACGATACTTCCGCAACCCCCGGCTGGTGCCGGCCCGCCACGGCGGGCTTCCTCGGGTTAACGGGGGGAGTGAGGTGTTAGACTCCCCCCGTGCCGTCTAAGAGGGGCGCACTTGGAATACTTCGCGCCGCCGCCTCAGGTCCTGATGTGTGGGGGGCGTCCCCAAGTCTGTCGCTCCTGGACCCATTTAGGGGGGCTGGAAGAGGGCGTTGTCCGCCCTCCGCCGACGCCCGGTGCGTTTGCTGCGGGCCGGGTGAGTGGAGGTGATCTCCCTCTCCCTTTCCGCATCTTCCTCCATTCCGCGACATGACCGTGTCGCAGAAGGACACCACCGCGTCTCAGGACTCCTCGCTGTCGACCATGGACTCGATCACGGCCGACAGCGACAGGTCACCGCCTACACCTGAGATGAGGGCACGGCGCGGCTCCTCCCAAGCGGCACACTCTGCCAGCGTGTGCCACGCCGTGTCCTCCCGGCAATCGCTGCAGTGGTGACACCGGGCGTCCGGCTCCCTGTTTATGCGACACAGGTACTTCCCGAAGCAACCGTGCCCCGAGAGCACCTGCGTCGCCCGAAACGACAGGGAGCCGTGCCTCCTCCCGAGCCAGCGCTCGAGCAGCGGCCGGACCGCCCCGACGGTGGCGAGGCCGGCGGTAGGGCGTGAAAGCCTGTCCTGCCACTCCGCCACCAGGGCCTCGTGCAGCTGCGACCGACGCAGCTCCAACTGTCGCTGCATCGGCCGCTCGCCCCGCGTTCTCGCTTCCTCGCGCCACCGATATAGTGACGCGAGTACTAACGCCTCGGGGGTTGGCAACCCTTTTTTTTTTTTTTCCGTGGTGGAAATCCTCATGGATGTCCTCCGCCCTGGGGTGGGCGGAGGGGTCTGTCAGACTCTTACTGACTAAAACCACCCCGGTGTTCCATCTCACACCTGCGCCGAGGGTCGCGGGAACTTACGACACTTCCGCAACCCCCGGCTGGTGCCGGCCCGCCGCAGCGGGCCTCCTCGAACGGGTTGGCAACCCTAACTTAACTTGCCGGTATATATCGTGTAACGACTGTCTTAGGTATTCGTATGATAATAATGATACCCAGGACCGACTGTTTAACGTGCTCTCCGAGGTACGGAGGGGTCTCGATGTGTAACAAACGGCCACCGATCCATGGAATGACCGTGCTAAGCGCAGCTCAACGCTCTGATCGCGTTTGACTCTAGTTGCCCCTGATGGTAAGCGCAGAGAGGGTCTAAAATGGTCCACACAAATCGAAGTGGGAAAATAGAGGGACTATAGGTACAGCCTACAGGTGCCCTTTGGCTCTTACATACATACGAGGAAACAGTAAACAGCTTGGCACCGGACTATAATGTGAGGGTGGTACCTAGCTAGCCAGTCAGACCGCAAAGATCCTACCACCAAGCGTGTTGGGTTTTTTTGAACCTAACAACACGCGTCTTATGCGTCCCAACGTATGGTGAAGAAGTCTTATATTCTAGCTAGGGTTGCCAACCCCAAATTTCAAAAACCAGGATTTGAAGTGTAATAGGACAATTCAGTTTCAAAACAGGACGCAGTAATAGAGTAGCAATACTAAAATAATTAATATGTACTGAAAATTACGTGAAGAGTAGTACGTTGAGTCTTTTTAGGGTTCCGTACGAAAAGGGTAAAACGGGACCCTATTACTAAGGAGGCTCCGCTGTCCGTCCGTCCGTCTGTCACCAGGCTGTATCTCATGAACCGTGATAGTTCGACAGTTGAAATTTTCACAGATGATGTATTTCTGTTGCCGCTATAACAACAAATACTAAAAAACAGAATAAAATTAATATTTAAGGGGGCTCCCTTAAAACAAACGTGATTTTTTTGCCGTTTTTAAAGACGGTTCGGAACGTACGGAACCCCGCGTGCGCGAGTCCGACTCGCACTTGGCCGGTTTTTTTTTATTTGATAGGTATTCTTTGTATGGTATTTTGTAGAGAAACGTTAGGACTCACCTTACGATGTAAAGGTGAGTCCTAACAAAAAACCTCAACAAATTAAAAATATCTTAAAAGCCTATTTTACTGTGGGGAAGTATGGAATGGAGGATGTCAGCGTGTAGGTTCTCAGCCTGTAACATAAGTGAGCAACTGTAAAATAAGCTTATAGCGCACATAATCTTATTGTAACTAGATTAAGCGCTATTTTTATGTACAAATATAATGAAAATTTGCATGAAATAAACAGTTTTAAATTTAAAAATTTAAATTTATTTAGGTAAGTATAGTTAACGATGAAAATAAAATAACCTCAGTCTCTCAATGTATTTTTATTTTGATTTCATAATTTAATTAAGTAGGTACTACACACGACACTTAAAAAAATTATTTATCAAAGAAATCTCTTCTAGCAGACCTGCGAGAGAAAAATCTATTTGGTTAAAGTTTTAAAATACCTACTTAATCAGAATGCTTTATTAACTCAATCCTTACTTACGTGCAAATGCATTAATACATTGCTTACATAGCGAATCATGTTCGTGCAAAGGTAAACGTTACTTACATACCTACCTTGGTTTTGTTTGTATACATAGTCATACTGCGGTTCACGCGAACCGGCTTTGTGCACGCTGTTACTGCGTGATCAGCTGATGGCGAGGGGAATGTGGGCTCCGGGGTGGGCTGGGAGGTACGGAGAGGGGGAGGGGCGACCACGCTCTGAACATGCGCACTCCACGTGCTCAAGAGACTTTATTACTGTGCGTCACCTAAAATAAATTAAATCCATGTTAATGTTCATGAGGTTTTTCATTGTAAATACTTCTAAGATTTAAATTATAAATCAATAAATCACATGATTCAATTAGTACCTATGTGAGTGACGATGTTAATATTTCGTTCAGGTTCCTTTTCAAGCGTGTTAGATCTAGAAACTTGTTTGAAATTCTATTTATTAAACTCTGTTTGAAAATTTGAGTTTTTTAATAGGCAAGCCATCATTTCAAATAATTTCAATGAAATAGATAATCTCTTTTTAAGTCTTTTGAGTTAAAACCACAAATTATATTTAAAATGTTGTATCCGCACGCTAATAAAGGCAACAACACCACAGTCTAATTAAATCAGTTCATCAAAGGTATCTGCTTTGTTTAATTTCATTACTTAAAAGTAATATAAAGTAAAATTAGAAACCTTTTTGGCTGTCCTCCCTTATAATAACTTACTACAAAAAAACTAAATAATTTTGATGCTCAGGGCAACAAAATAATTTATTTGATATAACAAAACCAATGAATTGTTAGATATAATTCTTTAGGCTGTGGCGAAGGTTTCTTTTATGACATCAGCACGGCAGGGGTGAGGGGAGGGAGCTAACATTTGTTGATTCGATCGGGCGCCCGTTGGCTTGCTTCAAGTTTACCACTGTTCCAGTACGAGCTTGGCAGTAGAGGTGAAATTGGCTCCTCTGCCAATCTAATGGAAAATCGCTTCTTCGAGAAAGTGTCATCAGCAATTGTGTTAAACAAATCAAACATTCGCCATAAACGCGACAACTGTCGTAAACAACAAATCCTACTGTTACTATTATGTTGTTTAAACGGATCATTGAAGGAAAGTCCATGTTGAATGCCGATGCCAAGAATATTTCGCCCGAGAAATGTTCTAGAAGGAGGTCGGAATGCGATGGATGTAGTGAACATTTCACGTAAGTCGAGATCCTAAAAACTATCCATACTACTCCCAGCTTGATGCTTGTTTAATTAAGTACCTACCTATCTAAGCATTTACTATGAAACTGGTGATGGCGCTTTGACAACACTATTGATAGATAACGCTAAACCAAACATTTCAAAACGCAACAATAATAGAATAAACAGATGTTTATTTTTAACGGCAGTTAAAAAACGGCAGCTCCAATACCATGAATGTGCATTCTCGACCGACTTTTACCAACTGTCTGAGGTAAAACAGCGCTGCCGAATAATATCTTATGTTTGTTTACATAATAATAAATTGGCGGTCAAAAAGGATCATCGTCTTTCATATGGGGTCAGAAGAGATCAATGACCTTAAACTAAACAAAAGATGTTTCTAATGCGGATAAATAAGTGAGTATTATTTGGCACCCGCAAGCTAATGAAATACCTATTTATTGAACAAATAATAGGTATTTTTTAATAATTGACAAAGGATCACATTCAAAACAAACCACGAATACCTATACCTACCTATTATTTTCCTCACATAATTTCGGAATCATTGTGGTAGGTAAGTTTTGTATTGAACCGGTTATCAACATGTGGTATTTTTTTAGGCAGATGATCAACATTCAAGTCATTGATGGTTTTCAAGCATTATATTAAAATAAAAATTCGATTTTGGAGTACTTAGTTATGTTTTTTTTTTCGAAAGTAGAAAGATATTAATAAGTTTTTTGAGATCAACGACTTCTACGGCATCTGTATCGTAAATTAATTTGATTGCCAAGACTTGCATGTTGTAATCACGAAGTTATTTAATGATTGCACCTGCAATTATTCATTTCACCTAAGTATGGTTAAAAAGCAGAATAAAGTTGTTATAATGACTTAGTTAAACTCTAAGCTATAAAGCTTATAATAACTTTATTCTCTGTCCCTATTAGGCGAATTATGTCATATAAGTTGACAACATTAATCTATGGGATATCGTACTTACTTTTTTTTTCTCTTTATTTTTTTTAGAGGCTAAAAATTCGTACTTACTTTCGCAGTAGAGTATTATATTATAACAGCAAAAGTTGACTTGAAGGACTTTTTTGAAACATTGAATTAAATTTTCACTAAGTACCTATCCTCTCCTAACCGTACCTAACCTATCTAATCATTATTTGAAAAATTTAATAATACCTACTAGTATTTCGGGATGTCTATTCTGTTATTTTGTACTTAATACAAAACAATATTAATAAAAACAAGTTTACCTACATTCATAAAACGCCTTTGAAACTTTGTACAATCATCATTTAGTTTTGGTGTTGACTGTACCTACATTAGGATTGAGGAGTCACTCCTGCTATTCAAAAATGCTTCCGTATATATTTAGCAGTAAAAAACAATGGTTAAAATGTATGAAGGTCGTTTTATCTCAATATACATGAAATTACCGTCATTTGATAGGTCTTATCATTTATTATCAAAAGAACATTAAAGTTTTATTCTTAAACCCGCACAAATAGTTACTCTCGAAAGTAAAATCTCTGAAGTCAATAGTAAAACATACTTATTTATCAATATTCTAAAATTACCCCTAAAACAGGGTGCAACGGGGTACAACGGGTTGCTAAAGTTTGTGTGGAAGAATCTTATTATGCGGCGCGATTAACGCGATTTTTTTTTAAATTATGTGTTTTTCGAAAAACAAAGCGATATGATTTTATTAAAACTTGATTACTCTTTTCCATTGTTAAAAGTTAATTTCTCACAAAGGTTTACCACAACGCGTCTGTATAAAAAAATGTTTACTTCGATTTTTATTGACTTAATTTTTCTGAATGTTTGTTTTTACAATTTTTACAAAGTTAAATCAATTTCAATGTTTTTTTTAAAATTTACCTCTAGTTCCAGCTCATCCTAAAATTTTAACTCGAATAAAATAAGTTACTAAATCTTAAAACAATTAACTCGAATAAATTATATAACTAGGTACAAAATTTTAACTTCGTACGTTCAGTAGTTTCTGAGTTAAGAAGTAGCTCCTCAATCCATACAAGAAACCTTCGATCAATAATATTGATCGAAGCAAGTAACGGTTTTTTTTTGATTTTGACGTATTCTAGTGATAGGTTTGCATTTTTTTGCAAAATGTATAAAAAAGTAATACATAATTTCTAGCTGTAATATTTATTGAGACGTTTACAACGCAAATACACTTGAAAAAAAAATGATGCAACGGAAAACTGACCGTCTAGCGACTAACTGTAATTTTGAACTATGAAAGTTGTTCTTATGACCCGCATTTTATAGACCGATATTATTTTATCATTAGATAGGTATTTATGTAGACTAAATAGTGTTTGTCTTGGTAGCATTTATTATGTAAATAATTAATAATTTAATCAGTTGGTAAATATGTTTTCTACACACTAATTAACTTCCCAATTAGCTCGTGCTCGTGCAAGTCATAATATTCCGTATAAAATTCAAGGACAGATGAATGCAGTTTTATTTTAAATAGGTATGTATTTTCGTTGTTAATTTTAAAAGTAACCTCAGTTAAGGTTACTTTTATAATTAACACATTCGTCATATTAAATGCACTTAAAACAGCAAAGAGACAGCCTTTTAATGGCTTCTAACTCGTCTCCGGTAATAATTTTCAAAGTATTAAACCAAAGGATTTTTTTCTAATTATAATTACTAATATTTGCCCACCGTCCCCTTGAAAAGCGTTTACTTAGCGTTTAAGGACGTAGTTAACATATAACTATAGACTGAACAGAAGCAACGCTGACTGAAACGTGAAATTCCGGTTTCGGCCGGATGCCGCCATTGCCATTGACTCTAAAAACGGATGTTGTCTGAATTAGTGGGGTACCTTTACATAAGCTTAAAAGCCCGGCTCGCCCTATACAAACTACTTTTATAAGCCCAAAAACTAGGCTCGTCCTATACATACTACCTTTCAAAAGTCCAAAAGCCCGGCTCGCCCTATACATACAGAGTCAGAATATGGGCGAAAATTTTAAAAAAAAAATGCCGTCCCTCATGGGACGATGAGGAGCACTCCCCTTGGTGGTGCACTCCCCTTGCACCCCCTTGCACTTGTCTTGGAAGAAAATACATAGAATAACTGAAGAAATAAACATTTTATTATTTGAATTTGACATTAATTTACTAGACCTGACGCAGATCCCGGGTCCGCAGCGCCAATTTTCTAACATGTTATTGTGTTTTTGCGAACAAAACTGTTAGGCCACGCCCCTATTCGATTAGCAAACAACGTTAAGCCGGGTCCGCAACGCCAATTTTGCTAACAAAACTGTTAGGTCACGCCCCTATTGGTTAGCAAACAATGTTATCCTGTTTGCAAACACGAAAACACGGCGCAGCGGACCCGGCTTAATTTTACACTAATTATAAGGATGCACTTAATAGATAATTGTAAAATGTATAGATGCACCTCCCTGAAAATAATCCTGACGGCGCCCATGCCGTCTGTCGTACAAACGATGATACTGATATAAATATTATGTGTCTTTTCATGTTAAAGTGAGTTTGAACAAAAATAAGAGTTTAATTACTGCGATTATTTCATTGGAGCCGATATTACAGTGAAGATTATGTAAACTAAAATGGCTAGAGATGGGCAAATTGATGAATATTCGTGAATCCATTTGCCCATTTCTAAGATGACGCGCCCCTATTTCGCGATGCAGTATAAAACTCAGTAAAAATACGGGGTTTTTTCCGAGATTACCGAGATAATTTTGTCGATGCATTATCTGGCTAATGTATGGCTTATCTCGTCTCGGCACGAGATAATGCGTTGCAGATAATTCGACGACAAAATTGTCTACCCGCTGCGCATGCTAGTTAGGTTAGCTGGTGAAGAGTTGATTTCCATTTTAACTTGATGAAGGCCTACAGGAACGTCATAACACAATAAATAAATAAATATTACAATCTTTGATGTCTTGACATTTATGTGATTTAATTTTGGTAATGACTTAAACTTTCTCTTTAGAAGGACACTTTTTTAGAGGTACAGTATAGTACAAGCACAGTTTAACAATACATTAAACTGTGGTAGTAGTTAGTTTGGCTGTGCAATGAATTTTTTAGGAACAAAATTGTCTACTGCGCAGCTAATCAGCTAACTTCAGACTCGCCAAGATACGTCGGTCGTATTGTAATTATATTGTTAAAATACTGATAGAGTACCTACAATTGTACAAACTAGTAATATTATTTTAGAACAACCATTGGTTTCTACGATTTAATTTTGTTTAATTAAACAAACTACTACCCTCCTTTCGAGTAACTCCTTGTTAGTATACTTAGATAAAATAGTGGCAAATAATTTTATAGTAGGTAGGTAATAATAGGTTTAACTTTTATTTGTTTACGTAAACAAATGGGGTAGTTTCCAATTTTTTCTCGAGTAAAAATGACAATACTGGCTGTGAAAATTCGCTTTTAACAACTACCCACGTCTATCATACATATGCCAGCTGAGTGTGACGCTAGGTTTTTAGTTACACTATAATTAATTTCAGTACACAGCTGTGTTTCGTGACCTCAAGTAAGGTATTAAGTGAAATTACTTGGAAACTTATATAATATATAATTATTAATGTGAATAAAATTTGATATTAAGGTTTGACATCTGCGTAGAAGGTATGTGCGTAATTAAAAGAAACAATGTATTTAGATTACTTTACAATCAATATTCAAGACCAAACATTGATTCGTCACTTGTTTATGTTTCATAACACGGATTCTCTGACTAGAAATACTTGGTACAATTAATTATACAATTAATAATAATACAATTAAGTTTATCTTTAAGCGGAACTGTTTACTTTTGTGAAAGATTATTTATCTCCTAGTTCAGGGGGCTCGTCTTCATTAATGTATACTTGCTAAAAAGGAAAGATAAGTGACGAAACAAACATATCAACACCATATGCAGGGTCGGGTTATCTAAGGTCATAATGATACCCTTCTCGTAAATAGGTCTTCATAAAACTGTTTATCCACCCATTTGTTCATCAGTTGGACTCCAAACGTCTCAGATATCAGAACAAAGTATGTTGATAGTTAAAATTTGTCATCGGTTGGTCTCTTGAAATTTAAATAGTGTTATTATTCATATGGTGACGCGATGACACAACTGTTGGTTTCTTTTGATACAGTATATTGGAAGAAATGACGAAGATGGTGCTACTTGGTGTGGTGCTCTGGGCGGGAGTCACCTTTGGGAGCCTCGTTGCTCCATACCCGCTAAATCTAATATTACAAACGGGTAAGTTTCTACTTCATTTCCATTCAATAACACTTGTTTGTAGGGGAATAAGATCTTAATGGTTTCTTCCTTTGTAGATATAACGCATCCACCGCCTATGTACGATTTTCCGTTTCCGAGTGCTGAAATGTTGAGGAAGTTGCCGCCTGTCACGACGTTACAAACGAACAGGTCGCTACAGATTAGCAAGTTGGAAGTGTCGATGTTGGATAGATTGGAAAGGAACTTGCAGTCTGCTGGGATTACGCCTATAGCTGGATCAGTGGCGCGTGGACTCGCGATAGACGGCTACGTCTCTGACAACGCTATGCATTACGAGAAGTCTTCGATGACCATAACGAAGGCGTCCCAGAATCTAGTCTACACGAGGTGCCGAAGGTATGTCGTTAAATTCTTTGTTTTTTTTTTATAGAAACTCCTCCGGTCCGAAGGTTAGTGTTTAATATCTGTTTTGTTTGTCCAAATTTAGATATGGCTTGCCTAATGATGAGTGTGCGAGTTTCATCAGCACGTTGAATTTGCGTGAGAGTGAGTTTGGTGGGGAGTGTGCGGCTCTAGAACATTTTACGTGTCGTTCCAATAAGATGTCGACTAAATACCGTACTTTTGACGGCTCCTGCAACAATCCAGTGCGTTCTTCTTGGGGTCAGGCTCTTACCGGATACAAACGTCTTCTGCATCCCAGATACGCTGATGGCATCGAAGAGGTTTGTTTTATAATATTGTGGATTCTTGTTTATTCTCTTCCATATTCGTTATTAAACTGAATTTATGAAGAGCTGTTTTATAAACAACAGGCTTATCTTCATCAGGTCAATGGTTCAAAATCAACCAGACCTTGATAGTTTTTTAAAGCTAACTTATTCATCGAGTAACAGTTTCGTTTACGAAACAGAGATTCTAGGTTTGGGATACATGTTTTAATTCTGTTTATTTCTTGCAGCCCCGACGCGCTGTAAGCCACAAAGCACTTCCATCAGCCCGTGTTGTCAGCAACAAACTTACTAACAACCTGGACGTGCCTAATAATGACAAAACCATTGCTCTAGCTGTCTGGAGTCAATTCATTTATCATGATCTGGTTCACACTCCTGTTCGGAAATCAAGTAAGTTTTTGATTTGGTTTTGTCTGAAAGTATGATAAACTTAATAAACCTAAACATTGATGGCTCCTATTTTTAAGAGCCAAAGAAGCTATTCTGTAATTTAAATGACAAAAATGCTACTTTTGCCCTTACACGAGTCATGAATGAATATATTGATAAAATAACCAAAAGCGTGTAAGCCTTTGACTTCACTATGTGATTCACGTTAATTTGCAATTGAAATTTAAAGTTGCATATCGCAAAACGAATATCCAATTTGCTTTACAAATGCTCTACAAACACCGCAAGGCCATTTCGCAGTAACTAACATGCGTATTATTCAACAGTTCACACGAACCAGGCCATCCGGTGCTGCGAAAACGATGGCTTCCCCCTGTCGCCGAGGTACATCCACCCGAGCTGCATGCCCATTGCCGTGCCCAATGACGATCCTTTCTACAAGGACAAGTACGTCACCTGCATGGAATACACCCGGTCCGTCACTACTTACAGAGGAGACTGCACGTTCGGAGCTTCTGAACAGGTGAGGGACTACCTTCCTGCTTTCCGTATATTTAAGCTTGAATAATCATAAGTCCAGAAACGGATTAAAATACAATTCCCTTCTGCCTGCGCAAACAAACGAGTCGTAAGAGTCGATGAATCTGGCGATAATTGTGACGGAAAAACCGCAATAGGTTACGCGAACCTATTACTTAGGACTTACGCAAGAGGCGAAACGTGAGTGAACAGACTCCTGAAATAGGATAACTCCTATCCTTACCCTTCCGGGGATAACAAGCGTGAGGATAATAATATGTATGTATGAAACATAATTTTGATTTGTTTTGTTCACTAAGTTAGGGGCTCAGTACGATGTTTTCCAACTTTTTAAACTAATAGTGGTCAACAATAATCCGCTTGCTTGGAGTGGTGACTTCGGGCAATGTACGCCTTTGGGTCAGGCGAATAATCAGCTGTTTAGTTCGGCGGAATGTTTATATGTATGTTCGGCTCCATTTAGACGTACAGTCATGAAGATTAACACGTATCACACCGCAACTACACTGCAACGCCTAAAATATGGGCGACCACGAATATGTGCGAAAAACGTGGCGTTGACTGCAAACTGTGGTTCGTGAGACTGGAATGTGTTGTTGTATTTCGATACATATTTGCGGTCGCCCATAGTTTTGCCGATGCGATGTGGTACGTCAAGACGTGGTTTTGAGTAGTGTTCATAACAATACTCAGTCCCTATGAGTCCAAATCAAATTCATATCAAATCAAGCTGAACAAGTTCCGTGACACAATATACGATCTCATGTTTAAAGAATTTGTTTGTGCCTACAACGTCGCGTCAACAATCATGCATCGATTTCGTGGTGGTCGGCCGTGGTCGGGGAGACTTAATTTGGACGTATTCCACATTGGGCACCCGCTTTTACGGCACCCAAGTTAATGGCACCTGAGGTATTCCATATTCGGCACCTATCGGTATTTTTCGCAGGTGCCATTAGTGGAACAGTTTATTATTTAAAATTTTATTCCACTTTCGGCACTTACGAACCAGTAGGTACTAGTGATGGGACGTTTACTTTTTATAGGACGTTAAAATTAAAAATTCGATTAAAATCAGTAGAGTTTAATAACATGATAAAAATATAACTACTTTATGTATTTTAATATCACAATCGGTTTCCTTAATCACATATATTGCAAAATCAGCCTTGAGTTACAATAGTTTTTTTTTTTTTTAATGTTTTGAGGCTTTTTATCAAACATGATCATGCCAGCCTCATCGTACACAATAGAATTAAAAAACAAATACTTTTTAGGTTTACATACAATTATTTCTCTTCTTGATTAACTTTGTAATTAAAATTCAACTGTCTTTATTTATTAAAACTACCAGGAAAGCAGAAATGAACTGGAACTAGGTGCTTAAGCGACTTAACATACATATAGCTCAATAATGGTAAAAATACAGGTTTTGAAATTGAATCATTTGTTGTTTTGAAAAGTACCAGGGCGACAGAAATGAACAGAAAATAGGCGCTTAAACGATATCACTAAGTGACAGTTATAGGTAAGATATAGGACAGTTTTAAAACTTTTATCGATATAGTGAATAATAAGGAATACTTTATATTCCTTTTTGTGTTTAATCATTGGTGCACATCTTAGTGACATCGTTTAGGTTGTCACCCTGGTACTTTTCAAAACAACAATTGATTCAATTTCAAAACTTATAAGTAATTTTAGCATTATTAAGCTAAGTAGTAAAGTCGCTTAAGCACTTAGTTCCAGATCATTTCTGCTTTCCTGGTAGTTTTAATAAATAAAGACAGTTGAATTTTAATTACAAAGTTAATCAAGAAGAGAAATAATTGTATGTAAACCTAAAAAGTATTTGTTTTTAAATTCTATTGTGTACGATGAGGCTGGCATGATCATGTTTGATAAAAAGCCACAAAACATTAAAAAAAAAATTGCTATTGTAACTCAAGGCAGATTTTGCAATATATGTGATTAAGGAAACCGATTGTGATATTAAAATACATAAAGAAGTTATATTTTTATCATGTTATTAAACTCTACTGATTTTAATCGAATTTTTAATTTTAACGTCCTATAAAAAGTAAACGTCCCATCACTAGTACCTACTGGTTCGTAGGTGCCGAAAGTGGAATAAAATTTTAAATAATAAACTGTTCCACTAATGGCACCTGCGAAAAATACCGATAGGTGCCGAATATGGAATACCTCAGGTGCCATTAACTTGGGTGCCGTAAAAGCGGGTGCCCAATGTGGAATACGTCTTAATTTGGTGTCTTTGTTATTTATTAATAAGAGCTATGTATTTTTAACCACAACTTGTAGTTACATACATAGCTCGTATTAATGTGGTCCACAAGATGGTAAAAACAAGCAAAGTAATTCTAATTAATATAAAATCTGTTCATGTTAGGATTTTCGAACATTTCCTTTTTAGCGTTTCTTTGAATCATTCATCATCAATGGCTTATTTTAATAGCGATTGTTTTTTTTTGTAAAATGTGATTTAGTCTCACTAATCAAACTAGAATATCCAGTATGTAAAACAAAGCGCTTCATTCAAGATAAATAGATAGATACCTAATACAAAAACTTGTTGTTTGTTTTGAATACCTACTAAAACTAAACTACCTAAGTTTAATCGGAAATCGGAACTTCCACGTAATATGAATCGTGTCAACAATATCCAGTTTTTATTGCAAAACTTTGACGTCAACAAAAATATTATGAAATGCTAAGATTATTTGTTGTGATTTTGAGAAATTAATGTTTTAACTACAAAAATGTTCATATAGCACAGTAACAATTTTGTTCTACAAATTCGTTCAACTTTTGTTACTATGTATGTAGAGACCACAGAAATATAATTAGAGACGAATCTCGAAGTATATTACAGCAACGATTTCAATTCACCGTTAAGTTTTTTGTCATCTACAATTAAAGTGTGTAGAGTGACAATAAACTTCATTTAAAAGGCTGATGGTGCCATCTTGTACAGGTTCAAAAGTCCAAATATTTGCAATGTTAATAGATTCGCCTTATCGATTTGTACTTGAGTACTAAATGGGTTCAATTGATAGCAATACAGACTAATAGTCGACACGAGCCATACAGTGGGGCTGTGGAACTAAGAATAGTCTAGTCTAGGTGCTTCTATTGACAACGTACTCTTACATAAGGGAGTGTTTGCGTAATGCACTTCGTGTCATATGAGTAACGGTCAGATTAATTGGTCTCAGGGCCAACTGTGCAGTTGATAAGAACTGACGCGACTGTGCAATCCAGGCAATAACATGTTTTTGTGTGGCTCTTATATACATAAGTTTATTGAAACTGGATGTTATTATGATTTATGGATTTGATAAATAATTGCAGTTCGTTCGCCTTGTAATGCGACCCTGATAAAATATGTATGTAGTTTGCTGATGATTGTTTTTAAAAGAATCTAGGTTGGTACATACTTATTGTTTTTATAAACATTGCGAAACTGATTTTTAAACGTTATAATATTTTTGTATCAATAAAATTATTTCAAGCCACGTAAAATGTTCTCGCAAACTCGCTTACGAATTGCAGTCATAATTTATTGTGAGTCACCTCGAAACTACTTGAAACTTACCGAAAATAACGTACCACTGAAGACTTTATTTTCGTAGGTATTGTTTTTTCCTTTAAATAGCTAATTTGTTGTTACTAAGTACTGATTTCTAGAATTACACATGACTTTCCTGTTACTTTCAAATAAATTAGTATAAGTATGAGTGCAGTTTGAAATGTTTACATAAATTTGAGTTAAATTATCTACGGTTCTCTAGTAAGCGTAGGCAGTTCATATCATTGTGTTGAAATACGGATAAGTGGCTCTTGCCTTGTTTATAGAATTGTCATGGAAAATCTCACAGCAGAAACTATGCAAGCATTGTTTTATCTGAAACGAGGAGATATTTATATCCACTTCACATCTACCTAAGTGTACACATTCTACGTGCACTTATTTTCATTTCACGAATGCAAAGTGACACTTGCCTCGTTTTTGTATTCCGCTGTTATGAAATCTATACATATAAAGGCATTTGGTTATCCTTATCAAAAGCAGCCACCGTACTATGCGTGGGTTTGCGGGCGAGGAGAAGCAAATTAAAGTCTTTGATATCAATTACAAGTCGTACTTTGACAAACACAAATAAAATGATGCACAAAGATAGACGACGTTCCACCGAGTACGTGGGGCGCGAGCGGACATGCATCCAATCCCAATCACTTTTGTTATCTTCATAATGATCACCATTAATAATCAACACCGGGGTTTTGCTCGATAGCTCTGACGTCTCAGATTATAAAACAGAAGGCAGATAGAGTGACAGGAACAACGTGAGTGCGGCCAAAAAAGCAAATACAAATTCAAAAGCGAATACAATCTCGAGTCAGTATGACACGAAGCGCCGCATTGTTAAGACGTCATCGATAATTTTAATATTTATGATAGTAATGCCATCTTGCGTATATAAACATTGCAAAAACTGTTCCTAAAAACAAAATAAAGAAGATGGAGTATCTTTTCATAGGTTTTATTGATTATTTATCTATTTGGATATTATTTTACGTGATTATTATTAGTGACATCTTGGAACACAAAACCTTAACAAAGATCATTCGGTGTTGCTTGTTTATATTGAAACCATTTACCCCCTAAGTTAGGAAATAAGTAAAGAATACAGGAATAACGATTTACAAAAATATTTATTTCGATTAAAGGGTTTTATTTATCGCGTTTTTTGGTTGGTATGTTTGTAGGTATGTGTGTCCGTTTGTATGTGTCTTCGTAACTAAAACTACTTAATGTATTGTCTGTCTCTAATAATAATCATGTACGTCAGTCGATTTGCCAACATAAAGTAAATATAGCTATCAAAAACATAATTACAACCATTCACGACTATACTAAATGACTGCCATAAATCCACAAAATATTTCTATTTATCATCTTCTGTTTTGTAATCTGAGATAAGTAAATTTCTAAAGTAGGTACTTGCATTAAAATACAATCTGACTCAACGGCAGAGATTCACTTTATATACATATGTATAACTCTGTATGTATCTGCATTTTTCGGAGACAGTAAATTGTTTATTTAATATAATGAAATATTATGGGAATTTTGTCATTATCATGGCAACCGTACACGCACAAAGAGGCAACGTGTTCTTATAGTGCTGTCACGCACACATGTCTACAGACGTGCCTCACATTATGGTTCAGTACAGTCTATCTGCCTTTTGTTTTATAATCTGAGTCTGACGTTATCTGTCTAGCTTTTTGCGGGCCGCCTCCCCAGTCCTCGGTGTTACGTCAAATCGACATTGACCGCTGTCATCTGGTAGATGTCATTCGTCCAGGAATCAATTAAGTTTGGCGTCGTCAAGCCAATTCTCTCGACGCGCCGTCACGGCCACCCTGACTATCGCACGTCCTCGTGCGCTTGGTCGTCCTGATATTGCCCATCTGAAGGTCCACAGGAAACAACATTTCATTACAGTCAGCTCGTCCATTCCTGACATGCAGGAGTAACGTTTAAAATTTAGAGATCCCTCGCGATGCACTACATTGTGGCTCAGTTTGGGCTGGGCGTACTAGGTTTCATTGCCCAGCCACAAAATCACTGCGCGGCGTAGACCGGGCATTCGAGGCCTCTACGACTAGCCACCGACTCATAACATTACCACAACCACTTACTGTGTGATGTGGGCCGTGCGTCCTAGGCCTCTTCGACCAATCACTAACTCACCATGCGGCCTAGACCGGGCGTACTGGGCCCTTCCGACCAGCCACCATCTCAACATGCGGCGTGGACCGGGCGTACTGGGCCTCTTCGACCAGCCACCGTCTCACCATACGATGTGGACCGGGCGTACTGGGCCCCTTCATCCAACTTACTATGCGGTGTGGACCGGGCGCACTGGGCCCCTTCGACCAACCACCAACTCACCATGCGGTGTGGACCGGGCGCACTGGGCCCCTTCGACCAACCACCAACTCACCATGCGGTGTGGACCGGGCGCACTGGGCCCCTTCGACCCACCACCAACTCACCATGCGGTGTGGACCGGGCGCACTGGGCCCCTTCGACCAACCACCAACTCACCATGCGGTGTGGACCGGGCGCACTGGGCCCCTTCAACCAACCACCAACTCACCATGCGGTGTGGACCGGGCGCACTGGGCCCCTTCGACCAACGCTTAGCAATTCCTGTTATCATGAGTAATTATCTAAAATGGAACTGGCGAAGGGTGAAGAGCTTTCGCGAATGATGCCAGCATCTAAAAGAGTCTGCACTTTATCTGTGACGATTTCTTTTTCAGCAGGCGATAACCGATAAGGGCGCCTCTGAACAGTTTTACATGGGTCTATAAGATCAATTTTTAACTCACCTGTGGTCTACTGTTTACAATTATTTCAGTCATTCTGCACCAATGTGTTAGTGCTCATCAACATCAGTAAGCTCATTAACACGTTCAACACTGACGGACAATGGTGGTGACACTACAAAAACATTGATTTTGCCAAATTTCATCGATTACTATAAACTCCTCTGATTTGCGGTCACCCGTGGGCGACGCGGCCAAAGTGTTGAACAGACAAATGCTTCCAATTTTATTCGCGCTCGGCTTCGCCTGACCATGACTGATCGTGCGCTCCAAGTATATTCAATTTCTTTTTCAAGAAATCAAGCCTCTCAAATAATTGCCTTTACGCGCCCAACACATATTAAACACACATATTACGGATTAGAGGATATCTCGTCCGCGTCCTTCAAAATTACACACAATCATGATCTACCTCACTACAAGTTAAAATCATCATAAGAGGGATCAGAAGAATTAGGTACAAATGGTTCAATCTTACCAGGGTTATGACATTGGTTGCAATCATAAGCTTGTCCGTTACCTCGCTCGCACTTCAGTACCTGACGGCAATACACACGGTGGCATGACGCAATCACATTTGTAGCACATCATGTCTCACTGGGCAGCACCACCGAAGAGTCCATGCGACGTTTGACGTGTTGCAACAGGTCGGCAGATCCTCTGTCCCGTGTTGAGAGTCGTAGAATCAACTTTCAACCCATTTACAGTAACAATTACGATTAGACAGATTGGTAAACAGGAGGAACGTTCACAATTATTTTTTTTTTTTTTTTATTGTACTGCGTAAGTAGGTACTCGTATTTTTTTTTTTTTAAAATAGCAATAGCGATTTATCAAGAAACAACTTGTATACGTATATGTATGTCTACAAATAAACATAGAAAATAAGATAGGCGATGGAGCCTATCCCACTTCTGATAAAGGCATTTGGTTATCCTTATCAAAAGCAGCCACCGTACTATGCGTGGGTTTGCGGGCGAGGAGAAGCAAATTAAAGTCTTTGATATCAATTACAAGTCGTACTTTGACAAACACAAATAAAATGATGCACAAAGATAGACGACGTTCCACCGAGTACGTGGGGCGCGAGCGGACATGCATCCAATCCCAATCACTTTTGTTATCTTCATAATGATCACCATTAATAATCAACACCGGGGTTTTGCTCGATAGCTCTGACGTTATCTGTCTAGCTTTTTGCGGGCCGCCTCCCCAGTCCTCGGTGTTACGTCAAATCGACATTGACCGCTGTCATCTGGTAGATGTCATTCGTCCAGGAATCAATTAAGTTTGGCGTCGTCAAGCCAATTCTCTCGACGCGCCGTCACATATAATAAATCTGTAGACATGGCGTGTCTGTACATAGCAAATATTTTGAAAAAACCTGGTTGGGATGTTAAACTATAACCAATAGAACCCATTTTTAACATTTTTGGAATTTTAGTCTGTTTATCTGTTTGTCTGTTTGTCTGTTTATCTGTTTATCTGTTTGTTTGTTCAAGCATCACGTAAAAACAACTGATCCAATGTTGTTGACTTTTATAAATAAATATTGTGCTTATCTCCAAGTAACATATGTTTTTTGTTTCATCGCAATCGGTTCACGCAATCAAAAGTTATGCGAATTTTAAGTTTTCTAGAAGAACTTAGCATGTATTTGTGTATACTTACCATTTCTTTTCAATAGATGGCGTTACGTGTATCAAATCACGTTGTGAGGAAATATAATCAACGAATATATTACTATTCTCAGTCTACGAAAGGTCTATTGAAATGCTATCCGAAGAAGGTACTAACTAAGCTTTTATAAAAAAAACGAAGGTAATGTTATTTAAAATTTATTAGGTACCTACCTATCTATCTGAATGGCAGTGGAAGAGAAATACATTCAATTTCATAAGCAAGTGTAGGTATTTAAAAATTTTAATTGTGCAAGGCAATACGATAGATTAATTTGAAATACTCATATATTTTATTATGAATACTTAAATATGTATTTATAAATCTATTTACTATTAATAAAATTCAAAGTGCACTTTGTCTGTAATTAAATATTTTTCCAAAATTTCGATTCTTTTTTCTTTTCTTTTTTTAAAAAACGTTGCCCCACACTAAGATTTCTCTTGTATCGTGGGTGCGTTTACAGACACAAATCTCACAAACAAATGCCCAGACCCGAAACAACCATTTGTAGGCCATACAAATTTTTGTTCCGTGTGGGAATCGAACCCACGACCCGTAGCGCAGCAGCCAATCGCTTAGCCACTGCACCAAACGTGTCGTCAATTCGGTAAATTCGGTGGTACCACAGAACTTATAATAAGAGGGTGGTACCTACTATACTATCGATACAGAAACCATAACATTTTTTTTTAGAATTATTGTGTCTTTTTGTCTTTCCGTCCGGACCTCACGTAAAATCCCGTGAATGGATTTTGATGGGACTTTCGCTGATGTATTGCGTAAAGAGCGGCAATTTTGCTGCTACATATATCATCACGCTATTGTTCATAGGAGCCGAGCAGTGGAACATTATTTCCACATACTACGAAGTTTAAGCTTAATATTCGGATCGTAAAATCGCGTGAATCGATTTTGATGGGCCTGCGCTTATGCTGGTATATAAACTATCACGCTATTGCTCATAGATGCCGAGCAACGGAACATTATTTCCATATACTGCGTAGTATAAGCTGTAGACAGAAGTAAGTGCTGCAGTGAACGGTCGCTGGCTCAGTGTCTTGCGTTAAAACCTCACTTTAGAAAAATACACTTTTTGTAATTTTTTTGGAATGTTTTTATATATTTTATTTTGTTCATTGTTGTCAGAACTATTCAAAGCCTGTCGTAGCCGTTTTATTAAGTTTATTTAAGCTTTAGATAATGTCCCAAAACACATAGCCATGAAGGGAAAGTACTTTAAATATTAAAAATTGCAAATTTCACTCAAAGGTGACTTCATTTTATTTTTAAAAGTAAGAAATATTGCCTTTACTGATTTTTTTGCCTGAACCGGGAATCAAACTGACAAAGCTATACCATCTGCAAAGGAACCTGTTCATAATATCTTTATGGTCAATAATCAGGATCAAAACTTTCCAACAAACACACTGTCTTAAATTGAACTAAGTGGAAAAAATAAGAACTACTTAACAACAATTAATAAGTGCTTGAATTTAAATGTACATAAGTTAGTCAATTTTCGTTTTATGGTCTTCCATCAATTTTAGACACAATGTTTATTGGAGCGATTTGATCCGTATTATTGATCCTATCGATTGGTGAAATAAAAATACAGATGATATTTTTTCGCATTTGGGTTGGTTCGATTTCCAGATCAAACTTTTTGAAATCTTTGAGAGCAGTACCTATTTCTAACTTATAAAATTAAATGAAGTCTTCTATAGGTGAATGTTTTATATATTTAAAGTACTTTCCTATTCCACACCTCGAATGAAATCATTTTATAGACTGCACTGCGTAAAATATTTTGATTTAGTTCGCCGATTGTGATTAGATGGCGTTGTAGCCATAATTGTATCGCCATAAGGTTTCGTTACATTATCACAATAAATATCAATATTCAATTATAATCCATTTTAGCAAGGAAATGTATGGAAATAAGCAACGAGTTTTTAGTATTATGGTCATATGAACCTTTACGGTCAATCAAGAAGAGCTGAAACTCTACCTAAAGAAATGGTTTAAAAGATATAAGTGCCTTGCCTTGGGGGACACCTTTGTCTATTATTATTATAAATGGAATACATGTACCTACACTATTTAGTTGCTACGACACAATGTTGTATTCCGAGTTCCACGCGGACGGAGTCGCGGGCACAGCTAGTAATGGAATAAAGTAATATCTCGTTCACTGTTAACTGAAATAACCATGAGTTTATTGGATTCTGGTGTAGCCTCGACCTTCGTTGTACCGGTTATTACTTAATATACTTTGCAGGTTTCATTGTCATGTTTAATTTCCTGGGTTGGTATTTTATTTTGATATTATTGATCGGATTTTCGTTCGTGTGGAAATAGGTATAGTAACAGATATTTCTCAATTTTAAATTGAATTGTCCTATTACCAGCACTGGTAGCTTGATTGGAAGGGTGAAATGAAATATTATTGGAAACATTCGTGGTTTTCGTAGTGTAGAATAAGTAGTGTGTTAATATTGTTTCTCAATTCAAGAATTAACACAATACATAGCAAGGTTTAATAAAGTAACATCATCAAAATAGGAATTTACATTACAGACTGTTGAAAATATTTTTCTTTCTTCTCAGATGAACCAAGCGACACACTTCTTGGACGGCTCCAACATCTATGGTGCTAACAGCAGGGATGCTGCGGCTTTACGCGAGAAGACTGGAGGTCTACTGAAGACTGCCAGTATTGAAGATGAGGAACACATGACTATGGTAGCCAACCCTACTGAGAAATGCCTTGTGGACAGTAGCTCTGGCATTTGCTTTAATGCGGGTAAGTCTCTTACCGCATTTATTTTTTACAATATAAGCCAAGAGTTCGATAAATGGTCTTATGAATTCATCATTGTTAATAGAGTTTAACATAGATGGGAAATATATTTAGGCGGTGTCAAGATATTACACAACTAAGTTAAGTTTAGGTAGCTACTTATTTCCTACCCAAGGGGAAAGTCAAAGGAGTTATTATGGTACGATCTCATCTTCTTATTCATATGATCTCATTAGAATATGCAGACTTTTTTGGATATTTGATGCAGTATTTACGTATTTACTCATATTCGCAAATATAAAAGTCAATTTCAAAGGAGGTACTAATGAGTGCATTCACTTTGAAGATCCTTATAAGGATCCTCCTAATATCCTTGTAAATGTATTCCAAGGTGTGATAAATATTTAAGTATACACAAGAACTATAGGTATTAAACAATTATTTACAAACTTTATACGTAGTGTGGCAATACGATGGCTCTGATAGTAGAAGAGATACTGAAGATAACAAGATCATGTTATTAAGATATCAGTTAATTTGATGGTTGTGTCATTAGATAAGATAAACACTAGGTCTGTAGGTATACATTAATTTTGTCACGTATTGTTAGACAGAAATGTTCTGAATCTTTGTTTTGAATCTGAAGGAAATTGTTAAAATCTTAACAATTTTGAGGATAAATTTGCGACTCATCGTGTTCCTTTTATTTTAATTTTAGATATTATGTAGTATTTTGTTTGATTTCTCGCCGTATTTTCGTTTCTAACTGTTAATCAAAAAAAATTCATTATGCTTGTCATAACACAAGCAGAATTAAAACAATTGTAGCAATTCACGGAACAAAAACCTAGTTTCAGAGGCCATTCAACATTAATTCAAGGGCACGTTAACCACAGTAGGAATTGAAGACACCTACCGCATTCATTTCGTTGGATTTGATAGCACTTTCAATTTCAGTTGCATTGACCTCTTTGCCACATTTAGAACAGATTCTATTAATTGCTTTTGGCTCGCGATTTCCTTTGACTTCCTCTTTTATAACACAATTCGATGCGTATGACACCAAGTGCGATATAACAAAAACAAGGTTCAATCGTTTCAACGTTCTAGAAAATGCTTGATTTGATGGCCTAGATCTGATTCATCATTAATATTAAGATAAGTAAACTGGGTAAACCAAATTCTTGGAAATGATTGATAACTGATAACAACGGTAGACGACAGAAAAACAAAACAAAAAAGACGCATGCATCAAGATAATCATTTTTTTTACTTCTTTTGACATTGAGACTATATATTTTTAGTTTTATTTTTGCCTAGGGACTCAATAATGATTCTCTAAAGTGTGATCTTACTACAAGGCAAAAGTTCTAAAATTATTTTACTTGTGTGTACAGGAGATGCCCGTGCCAACACACACCCCTGGATGGCGAGCATGTACTCCGTGTGGGTGAGAGAACACAACCGCGTGGCTCGTGCGCTTGCGGCTCTCAACCCTGGCTGGAACTCCGACCGACTGTACCATGAGGCTAGGAGGATTGTTGTTGCTGAACTTCAGCATATTACCTACAAGAACTGGCTTCCTGCTCTGACTGGTAAGATCTATGAATTTTATTAGATTTGTTAGATAGATTTTTCGTTATTCCAAAAGACTGGTAAATACCAAACGATCTAGATATAGACCAAAAGCCGATCGATGTTTTTAAACTATGTGCCTACTTAGGAAACAAAACTACTTACATTATGTAAAGGCTAGTAGCAAACAAACAATATTATGTATTGTAGGTACACGTGTTCTTCAATATACCTATTATGTTTATTGAACAATAGTTATTAACACAAGGATGGCTTATATTCAGTGATTTGTTTAAATCACAATAGGCTTTACGTAGGTATTAAAAATTAAATAAATAAGGTTGTGTGAAACACAATTATTTGAAGAATAGTCCGGTTCTAACAACTGGCTACGTAAAAAGGTCTTTGATACTTAGGGTTACTTGTTATTGTCAACAGGACTGGCATTCGGTGAGCTTTACGAGAGTTACGACACTGGCTACAACTCTGACATTGACCCCACTATCACTAACTCCTTCGCAACCGCCGGCTTCCACTTCGTCAACAGTCTCCTGGACCAAGACATCGAGCTGATCGACGAAAGCAACAACATGACGCCACATCGACTCTTGAACACCTACTTCAAGCCAGAGATTGTCTCGCAGAAGGGAGGATTGGAAAAGATCTTGCGAGGAATGGTCAGCCAGAAGAGCCAGGCATTGGACTTCAACTATGATGATGACGTAAGTTTCGTTAAGATTAATGATAAGTTAAAGTATAAAAAGGAAGAAAAAAGGGCTAAAGCAATAGAAGTGCGAGTACTAATCGAACTTGGTGCCTTTAAATCGATGGTAGAAGGAAAGTAGACATCCCATTCCCATACCCTGTTCAGAGCTGTAGTGTCGTAGATTCAAATAATTTGATGGCGAATGATAGGTAGATCGCAAACGAAGAAGGAACAGTTAAAACTTTATAAAAATAATGCTGTGCTCATAAATGTCAAGGGTTAAAAGAACGTAATAGTGACGTCAGCACTCGATAATCGATAGGCTGAAGTAATTATAGAATCGAGTCAATGTCAAATAACATCTGAATGTCGAAATGTCAATAGTGTAGAATATTCTCCTTTATTGGGATTCCCAAGTGTACGTCCAAAAAATACGCTTGATATGGGAACACTTATACGGTTTATGGGATACTTCACACATTTATGCTAATATTTCTTGTACCTGACGATCTCACTGATCAAAATATTTACTTTTCCTAACCACTTATTGGCAGAGGTCTTATCAACGTACTTTGATGTATTTCTTACAACGTTCGCGTAACGATAAAATGACAATTTATGGTTCGGACATTCATTTTATAAAATGACTTCCGTGATGTATGAGTCAAATGTCGTTGAGAATATTCAACAAAGCGAGGAGGAATTGCTATGAATTTATATTGAACGTTTGTTCTTGCCTTGAACAATGGTTGAATGTCACATTGAACGTGTTTGCCTTAGGTACATGTGTAATACAAACTGCATAAACGCAGACGTTATATTTGTTTGCATCATGTGTTGTGGCTACGTGCACACTTATTAATATACCATGCGCTTATGATAGGGCTGAGCAGAGTTACAATGAGGGGTTAACCTTTCAATAAAACAATGGTTTTCAAAATCCTATATCTGAAAACAAATCGTTCAACTTAGGTATCTACCTATTCAATTTGCAATGTCTAAAGCCAAACTGTTTCTATAAAGAAACTATTTTCTCGGGGAATGCTACTAACTGTCGATTTTAAATATGTACGTACTGGTTGATACAATTCTTATGGCACGCTATTGTTACCATTCTTCGCTCATTTATTATGTAAACAATAACGTCTTCTGTCATTGTTTTTACGGCTAGAGCGAGACGAAAAGTATCTGATCTACTCTTGTTCTTATCATCCATTTCCTTATCTACTAGTGTAAGAATCAACTGGTTATAAGAAGTTTTTACTGGCACCACATAAGTGTTTATGAGTTCTTACCACGGAACAGTATATTAATTATGTTCTGAGTTTAGGTACTCATTAAAACTAATTCATTGTATTTTAGAATCACTTGACTTGTTAGAAGACAAATTGCTTTTGTTTACTCAAAGACATAGAATTACTTTGTAACATTGACAATGAATGCTTGGAATAAATTACGCATTTAGGTAATTTCTTGAAAACCTGTTTTAGATGGATCGAGAAATAAACTTGTAGTAATAACAACCTTGTTATCAAAGACGTTCCTTTAGCTTATTAGCTTGAATTAGTCATGTAAACGTGCAAGTAGGTACAGTCGGTAAACTCAATACTTGTCTATAATTTATTTTTAGACTTGTGAAGCATGAATTACTCGGATAATGAGGCAATACATGTTAATTGAAGCAGTAGTTCCCCACATTAAAAACTGCGGTAACTAGCAGCTTGTCATGCTAATGAAGCTGCTCTTTATAAAAATTCATTAGATTGTAGGTTTTAATACCTAAGTGCTAAATTTAAATTCTCTTTAACAGCTGCGTAATTTATAATCATTACTTCTTTTCTGACGAGCACAGTGTTGGATAGAGACGTAGAACATAACTCTTTCTCTTAGTTTTTAGATTTTAAGTCCTATCACAAAAGTGCTAAAGTGTAATCTCTTTCAAAAGCTTCGTCAGCATTGGCTGGGCGGTCTGGACGTGTTAGCAGTGGATGTTCAGCGTGGTCGCGACCACGGTCTACCTGGATACACTCAGTACCGCTCGCTCTGCGGTTTGCCTGTTGTTAACACCTTCCATCAACTCTCCGATGTTATGCCAGAAGAGGTATGTACCTACTTATTTCAAAATTATAATTACGAATAACACCATGATTTGATTTTGAAGTCCTCGAGGAATATTATATGAGTTTTGTTAACAATTAACTTTTGTTAACAGATAATTGACAAGCTTTCGCATCTGTACGAGGAACCCGGTGACATTGACCTGGTGATCGGTCTGATGGCGGAGACAGCCACCCCCGGCTCGTTGATTGGACCAACCGCTATTTGTCTTATAAGTGAGTAACTATACAATGATTATTAAATCTATCCTTGTATATTAATCAGAAAGCTAATAAATATATGTAAAGTGCCAAATATTACTTTTCATTCCTCATACTCGGAAAGTAGATCTGAAGTTGCCTGAGGAGCTGGTTGGAAGTAATACTTTTCAGCCCTAATGTACTATTTATATTGAAGAAACATTGTCAGTAACAAAGCTCAGTCTGCTGTCAGATACAGACATCTCCCAAAGATACCAAGAAAAGTAAATCATGTAGAATTTGCGGGTTGATAATCGCGGCACCAAACCTAATGTCCAATGACAATATTTCCTATTATTTTAAATAGACATTTTTGTTTACACATGACCCGTTGAATACTAAAATAATGATGAAGTGAAAACGTAACTTAATAATATTTCTTCTTTCTTTCCTCAGAGGAACAACTGTGGCGCACAAAGTCAGGCGACAGATACTTCTACAGCCACCAAGATGAAGCCGGCAAGTTCACCAAGAGGCAGCTAGCAGAACTAAAGCGCACCTCTCTCGCGAGACTGCTGTGTGACAACACGCCATTCGATAGAATACAGAAGGACGTATTCCAGCCAGCTTCTGACAGGTAAATTGAAGCAACAGTACTTTTTACCATCGTAGCAATAACTAACAGCGCGTCTAATCCAATCTTCGCTTTGTAAGCAAGCATATACATAGGTTCAATAAACAAAGTGAGATTTTTCTGAAGGATGCAAAGCACTGCTTTAAAATGCGTCACTACGCAATGTTTTGTACTTCCCTAGCAAGACAAAAGTTTTGCACTTCCCTATTTCTGAAAAGCACTTTTGTATATTGGAGTAAGCAGACAAAGGCATGCTGCAAGGTATAATCTTGGGTCACAATGCCCTAACAGATTAGTAACAATAGTATGAGGTTATTAGTTCACGAAAATGCTGATCCCAAACAACCAGTAGCACCTGCCGAAGGTGGTTTATTCTTAGGAGACGGCAATTTTTGTTTTAAAGATTCAATTCCTGATGGAAAGTAGGATGCAGATGGAATAGGATCATTACAGAAAAAAAACGACCTTCATCACGATGCTTCCTGCTTCGCTTATTTATTTGTAAATATTTTCATCATCACTGTGTTGAAAGTGGTTTTCCTTCTCATCGTGACATTTGCCGTCATTAATGGCTGTTTCATTTCAATATTGTTGACTTATTTTGTTTTATCTTTTCAGAAATCCTATCGTTTCTTGCGAGGAAATCAAGAAGGTGAATCTGGAGGCATGGCAGGACCCTGCAGAACAGCCTGACATTCTGACTCGCACTAACAAGTGGCTCAAGAATAAAGTCGGCACCTCGGGAAACTCCACCAAGTAGATTCTCGCATTAGCTTAAGTATATAAACGTTTTATTTATCTGCAGTGCAAGTTAGGCCAATATAATTAGTTTTTAGTGTTAGTTATTTTATCGTTTGGACCATCGAGTACTTAAAAGAAAAGTCGGTGTTTGGAACACGGTTGTAGTTATAATACTATAAAGTTCCAAGAATGAAACTGAGCATCTACGTAGTTACGGTTAAAGAGAATGTATTAAGACTGTGCCAGCTTGCATTGTAGACCTTAAGTATATTGTAGTCGAGCGATTCAGTATTTTGTTTGATTGTGACAGTGTGCTTATTTAGTTAGTCTTAGTTAAAACCACGTTCCTCGATGCGAAAGCAAAAGAGAACTTTAAGTCATACGAATTTAGTGTGTAGACCATTCGAATGTCTTCTTAGAATTTGAGATTTATATCCGATGAAGACGGGTTTGGTCGTATCTGCCTGTCGTGTGGTTGTACCGTGTCGTACAGTGGCTGTGATATGTGGACGTTAAGTCCGCTGCATTGAGAGCAAAGTCTCGAAGCGGGACGTGAGTTTATGATTCTTGTGATCCATATGTTAAAAGATCCAAGAGTTATTTTCAATAACGAAAAACAACATCTAAATGACACGATATTTCGAAGAAAGTTGATACGTGTTAAATATATTTCGTACTTAGACTATAAAACTAAGTCAGGGTACTTTCCTAAATAATGCAGTCTGTGAAAAAAAATGTAACATCAGAATTAATTCTTAAATCAATAGAGTCTACCCTGGCAAAAGGTTGTGAATTGTGGTTATGTTAATGACATTACAGTTTTAACTGTGCTTGCTATAAACATCGTTGAGCTTGTCAACTCTACTGATGAGGAAATACTCGCGGGGGTGACAAGAGATTTCTTTTGCGTGACGCACGATGCGATCCAAATAGGGATTCTGGCTTTTGGTGACATTACGAGGCTAACCAGTTTTCACTGAGATTTATGATATCTTGAGCAACATTATCATTATTTTGATCGTTATCGTGCGTTGTAAGTTGTGGTGCATTCGGTTGAGAAATGACCAGATTTAGAAACTCAAATATATTTCTCCCAGTATTTTTGCATATCAGCGCTTTCTTTCCATTGTTTTCTGTTGTTATCTCGTCTTGTTTTCGAGTTCTTTCTTTTCTCTTATGAATTACTTATGTTGATAGTTTTAAGGCATGTATTGTTCCAAATACTTTTATTTACAACGAAATTTAGAAGCGATGGCGTACAAGTGTGTGCTTTCAATGCCAAAGAATGGAAACTAAATTTGTTTTATTTGTTATGTCGACAATACCTAAATTTTGCTTAATTTGATTTTATAACTGTTAACGTTTTGGGAATGTTAATGTGTGATGCAAAAACGTCAATTAATGTTAAAATGTTCAGAATATATTAATTTGATTACACTGTCTTGATTATTTCTCGAAAACATTATGCCTTAGATATAAATCTGCTGATTTCTGCTACATCTATTTAAAATATATTTTCGTTGAGACGCTCCTTATCCCAGCTGAAGCTATTACAAGATCGAATTATTGAATTTATGTATTTACATCGTTTAATGAATATTTTTTTATAAAAACTATGGCACATACTGAACTAGCACAAAGTTTTTGGCATTTGCGTCAAGATATAAAAGGTAGCTTTATTATTGTGTTCTTGTCACAAAATACTGAAAAAAAGACCCTATTTATAAAAACTCTGAAATGAATATCATGAAATACATACTTTGCCATTTTAAATTTATTTATTCCATGTCATTATATTATAGAATTGTTAATTAATTGTCTATTGCGAACAAAATGATTGTATTGAAATACATTTTATATTCAGATCAGTTATTCTTATCCTTAGCGCTTTTTATACGCCAATAAAATTATTTTCTATGTATCTATGACTTTCATTTGATGATTATTCGCCAATATACACCGGAAGAGTACAGCAGTAGGTACTGCAGCACTGCAGTACTGCACATAATATATTCTATAAGACATGGATGTGAAGTAAAGGGCTTCAAAAGAGTTTAAAACCTGAAGCACCATCCGTGCATTAGGTGGACATGGAGTTCAAGGGTATTGGGATCCAATGGAGGTTTCCTATGGTGGTTACTAAAATATTATAAAATCCTAACTAAGTAATAAAATATCAAATGCGAAAGTAAGTTTGTTTGTTTGTTACCTTTTCACGTCTAAACCACTGAACCAATCATCCTGGAATTTTGCATATATGGTGTAAGGTGTACAGAAACGGACATAGGCTACATTTCCTCCCGAAAAAAGTGCTGTTCCCGAGGAAAACAACAATAACGATAATAGATGGCGCCACGTGTCTTTCGAATCATGATTGAATTATATTATTATTATAGAAACTTTAGTAGTGTGTTAAGTGTTTTCTAGTCCTATATAATTTTGTGATGGTAGTTTTAGAAAATAAATCTAAAAATAGAGGAGCTCGTGGCTAATTAACAACCACGCGGATCATATGTTTTTGAAAGGTAAGCTGCGCTTGCTGTGGTCAGTCCGTGGATGGGTGACCGTTCGTTGCACATCGAGACCCCTCTGTGCCTCGGAGAATACGTTAAACCTTTGGTCCTGGGTACCATACGGATACCTATGACAGTTGATACGGGTGGTAGTCAGACCCCACCCCAAAGTCTGACGGTCAGTCTAACCTTAGGATATCGGCATTGCCCAGTATCTCGGTTGCGGAGGTCTGATGGCAGTCTTATGTAAATGAGAGCAGTGATTCTTTGAGTTGCATCGCAAACAAATTTGATATCGACAAGTTTATCCTTTACCGACACACCACAAAAAATTATATACACATTGCCTCACAGGATTTTATTTCTTTACTGTCCATTCATTTTTGAAGCCCCACTATACAATAATAAAAGTTGATTTTGACAACCCCTAGCGTTTTATCTCTATTCACCCCTTTTTCGTATCTTTTGACCCCAGATTCCGGGTAAATAGAAACTGCCTACATTTTCCTGATTTACAAATAATTGACATACTTTTACGTACTTTAATCATTTGTAATGAGCTATGAGTAAATTGTAACGCGACATATTACACAATCTTTTATTAACATCGTCCACTCAAAATATGTTAGAAATGCAGTGTTGAAGTTGAAAGTTGTGTCTATTCACCCCGTTTTACTATACTAATTTATTCTTGTTATGGGAGATAGCCAAAACCGCAGCTAAGATGAATGGATAGAAGTAGGTAAGGAAGTCGTGCGTCTTCATACTTTTGGAGAAAGCTAGTTTATTAAGGCAATTAACTCTGTACCTCAGTCATTGCAAAAAATATACTAGCCTGAATTTTACATCTGCAATATTTGGCTGTAAGCATTCAAAACGCAAAAGTAGGTAATAGAAAAGGGGCCAAGGGCCATTCAGTTATTAAGCTTTTAAATAAATAGTATTTATAGATTTTAAAAAAGCCACTCAGACAGCGACGGTGCCCCACTCTCCCCCGTGAAGGGGAGTGAACGATCATCGAGGGCTGATGGTAGAACTACCACCGCCCGCCTCACGCTCAGGGTACCGCGCCACATCTCATCAACGTGACTTGTGAGGACTCACATAGTGTGAAAGTCTCGAGAAGAGCTTACTATAGAAATGATCCTATGAAGTAAGGTCTTAATCTGAAATCAGGGAATCGAGTCGGGTCATTCAACCGCGGAGAATCTTAACACCGCCATGTAAAAAGTGACGTCACATGCACAGCGCCATCTAGCCATACTTTTTAGAAACTTGTCAAGTACACAAATAGATATTGATCATTGAGTGAATATGGATAAAATTTCAAACTCAGTTCGTAATATTTACAACATGTACCACAATTTTATACTCTTTATTGTATACACCAGGTTAACAAACAAGGAAAAACTATTTAAATACAAAAATTCACAATGGGCGGTCTTATCGCGCACGGCGATCTCTTCCAGATAACCTTTGGATGGACTGGAAGAATGGAAAGAGAAAAACGGGTAGTCTAGGTATACATTACGTAGGTAGGTACATGTTATTACTAACATACTACATACCATAGTTGAGAAAAGGCTAGGTCTAGTAGGAAGAAGAAGTAGTAGAAACTAAATATTATGAAGGTACACACGGCTACACATGAAGCTATACAAATCCAGTTTATCTTGGCGTCGCTTTGTATAATCTTTTCGCACAAGTAACGGTCAGCTTATACTGGTTTTGCATAGCTTGAAGTGTAGCCGTGTTTACTACCTTATTACCTACAGTAATTTTGTAATGTAACCTCCACGGGAACAGTGCACCCGCTCTCTTTACACCTAACCGTACCTAACCTTTTCATTTTTTTTTGCAAACAAGGAAAACGTGTGTTAATGTCAACATAAAGTTAATATTTTTCACACTTAGTACTTAATTGTAAATTATACCTGCTCGGGTTTGTAATGAAAAAGAAGGGCATTTATGTTTTTCATCAACGATGTCGGAACGAATTAAATAAACAATAACGTAAACATGTGGAATTTAAATAAATTATTTAATGCCATATTTGGTTGGACAGGATGTACTTTATCAAGTAATAAATCAAGGTTTGCAAGCATCTTGACTGCAGTTTTATCAAAATTTAACATCTTAGGTGTAATTTGGACAGGTAATAATTCTTTGTAAACAAGTTTTTCTGTTTTATTAATTGCTCAGACCAAGTTTGTTGTTTGAAAAATTACTGACCTAAAGCACAGGTTCTGTTAAGGCTCATTTACGTTTATCTCTTTGGATGTTCATCTTTTAGGAATTATCCAACTGGAACGCAAAGGGCATTAGGAGGAACACGGATAGGTTTTAGTCAGTAAGAATCTGACACTCCCTTTCCCGCCTAGAGCGGAAGGAGTCTAAGGCCCGGCGCCCACTATCGGCATCGGCACGGCAAGGGATTTATTAAATTCAAATAATTTTAAACCTTATTTTAATATCTTTAGCACTTGTATTTGCTTAGCGTACCGCGGGATGCTTCGTCGTGCCGCGGCATGCTGAAGCATACCGTGGTAGCCGGCAATAACGAGTTCTAAAGGCTATAAATAAGGTTCAACATTGTTTGAGCTTAAAAAATCCCTTGCCGTGCCGATGCCGATAGTGGGCGCCGGGCCTTATGATGATATCCCACTCATAAAAAAAGAACAAAAAAACAAAAGGAATCATCCAAAGTTTAGATTGCCTTTCATTTTTTTTTCATCCAAAGACTAAAGTTGAACGATGAAACATATTGACCCCTAACTAACTTTTTGTGAAAGAGTCGTTCCTCGGACCGATGATTCATCCAGATCTTAGGTGAACACGCAGTGAAAAATGAAAAAAAACGCCATCCGTTCATTTCACTCCAAGTCACAATTTAGTTCATTATTTGAAATCAGATTTTTAAGTAATTTCTATTTTTATTATTGCAACTTTTGTAAAGAAAGCACCACTACGTATCACTGCCGTAGGGGTGCTCGTGTTTTTGCCGAATTATTTTATATCGAATTTCATTACGCCGACAAAGATTCGCCGGCGTAATCTTTGCCGAATAAAGATAAAAAAAAAGTTAAAAACAGCTATCCAACTATGGTAAATTCATTTTGATTGGACATGGGTACCAAAACGCCCATCATCCTTTTATCCATATTCACTCAATGATCAATATCTATTTGTGTACTTGACAAGTTTCTAAAAAGTATGGCTAGATGGCGCTGTGCATGTGACGTCACTTTTTACATGGCGGTGTTAAGATTCTCCGCGGTTGAATGACCCGACTCGATTCCCTGATTTCAGATTAAGACCTTACTTCATAGGATCATTTCTATAGTAAGCTCTTCTCGAGACTTTCACACTATGTGAGTCCTCACAAGTCACGTTGATGAGATGTGGCGCGGTACCCTGAGCGTGAGGCGGGCGGTGGTAGTTCTACCATCAGCCCTCGATGATCGTTCACTCCCCTTCACGGGGGAGAGTGGGGCACTGTCGCTGTGTGAGTGGCTTTTTTATAACTATAAATACTATTTAACCGCTTAATATAACTGAATGGCCCTTGGCCCCTTTTCTATTACCTACTTTTGCGTTTTGAATGCTTACAGCCAAATATTGCAGATGTAAAATTCAGTCTAGTATATTTTTTGCAATGACTGAGGTACAGAGTTAATTGCCTTAATAAACTAGCTTTCTCCAAAAGTATGAAGACGCACGACTTCCTTACCTACTTCTATCCATTCATCTTAGCTGCGGTTTTGGCTATCTCCCTTAACAAGAATAAATTAGTATAGTAAAACGGGGTGAATAGACACAACTTTCAACTTCAACACTGCATTTCTAACATATTTTGAGTGGACGATGTTAATAAAAGATGTGTAATAAGTCGCGTTACAATTTACTCATTAGCTCATTACAAATGATTAAAGTACGTAAAAGTATGTCAATTATTTGTAAATCAGGAAAATGTAGACAGTTTCTATTTACCCGGAATCTGGGGTCAAAAGATACGAAAAAGGGGTGAATAGAGATAAAACGCTAGGGGTTGTCAAAATCAACTTTTATTATTGTTTAGTGGGTCTTCAAAAATGAATGGACAGTAAAGAAATAAAATCCTGTGAAGCAATGTACATCATTTTTTATGGTGTGTCGGTAAAGGATAAACTTGTCGATATCAAATTTGTTTGCGATGCAACTCAAAGAATCACTGCTCTCATTTACATAAGACTGCCATCAGACCTCCGCAACCCAGTTACTGGGCAATGCCGATATCCTAAGGTTAGACTGACTGTCAGACTTTGGGGTGGGGTCTGACTACCACCCGTATCAACTGTCATAGGTATCCGTATGGCACCCAAGACCGACGGTTTAATAACGTGCTCTCCGAGGCACAGAGGGGTCTCGATGTGCAACGAACGGTCACCCATCCACGGACTGACCACAGCAAGCGCAGCTTACCTTTCAAAAACATATGATCCGCGTGATTGTTAATTAGCCACGAGCTCCTCTATTTTTAGATTTATTTTCTAAAACTACCATCATTAAATTAATAATAATAACCGCTTACACGTTTGCTACCCCCTTCGCCTATGTACTGGCGGCTTTTCAGGGGGCCCATCTAGTGAGCTGGCGAGTCACCGTCTGCCAACACTTTTCAATTTTAAATGTTGAAAGGAAGACGCCGGCGCCGTTTTCTTCCGGCAATAGAAGTTATCCAGTCCACCTTACACCCGTTCCCATAGACCAGATGTTTTTTACCACATTTTACAATAGTCTTGCACCCACCTGGGACGGTCCATGACTTATTGCAAAGAAGGTTCACCATAGCAATCCAGATATATGAAACTTTCGTTCCTTGGCTTTGACATCATGATGGTTTGTATATTTATCTAAGAGGAAACTTTGGTTAGATCCAAGTCAAGCAATCTTGCCTTGCAGTGGAATAACAGACCAATTTTTGTTTACTTCGGCGTACCTACTTCCTATAAGAAATTAAATCAATGCAAACAACAGCGGCGAGTTTGGTAATAAATGGTGTAAATAAATATTTTATTTCATCATATTTTATGCGAAATATGAAAAAGGTCATTCAAGGTACCTACTGCACCTATGCGATTTTTCCTGTAACTTGTAAAAGGAAGAACGAAGAAATATTTAAAAAAAAAACTACAACGACATTTACACTGTTTACAGCAAATAAATTTGAATAATAATAATATTAAGATTTTTTTGACAAGTTATTTGTTATTAGACCAGGGGGGTTACCATGATCTGTTAGAGCAGGAATGTTTTAATATTATTCCGAGAATGGGAAAGTGACAGTGCTAGACAGCTCTCTAGCGCCATCTCTTACCCACTCTCGTAATCATATTAAAACATTCCTTCTCTAAGCCTAAGAACGCACTAGCGGCCAGCCGCAATACGGCGTGCCGCTTGCGGCTGGCCGCACATCGATTTTTACACGAAACCGCATGATCTCAACGCACTGATTTCCGGCCAGTCGTCGTGCGCCAGTGCGTTGAGATCATGCGGTTTCATGTAAAAATCGATGTGCGGCCAGCCGCAAGCGGCACGCCGTATTGCGGCTGGACCTAGTGCGTTTTAACGCTAAGAGATCATGGCAACCTCCTTGGTCGCGTTTAACCCTCGTCACACTGATGGTAAGCGCACACGGGGACTAACTAATATTATAAATGCGAAAGTAAGTTTGTTTGTTTGTTACCTTTTCACGCCTAAACCACTGAACTGATCATCCTGAAATTTTGCATATACGTTGTCAGGTGTACAGAAACTTACATAGGGTACCTTTCATCTCTAAAAAAAGTACTGTTCCCGAGGAAAACAACAATAACGATAATAGATGGCGCCACGTGTCTTTCGAATCCTGATTCTATGATATTATTACATAAACTTTAGTTGTGTGTTAAGTGTTGATTGTCAAATTCTAAATTAACGCGATCGAAGCCTCGGGCAAAAGATAGTACGAGTATATAATACATGGATTGTTATGATGGGTGGTTAGTTTATAAATGAATGGGAAGTTCTGAATTATGTAGCATAATAGAATGTGTGTTCCATTAGCAGTAGAGTGTGTGTTTAGCTTAACCTACCATTACTATACAGGGTGGTAATTTAAGATGGGGCATGAAGGGCAGCTACCTTTATCGTTTTAGATACAGGAAAACGTTCTTACAAGATCACCCTTAACTTTTGGAATAATTTCTATCTACATTCACAGATTTTGAAAAAAAATTACAGTCAGCGAGGAAAAGGGCAGTTTTCACAAAACATTTTTATGATGACAATCAATCCTATTTCCCATACGGATTAAAAGACTTTTCCGTAGCAACTGAGGTTGGAGTACTAGAAACGTTAGAAATCACACTAAACTTATTTGGGATGGGCGTTTCTTAAGAACGTTTTTCTGTAGCTACAGTGGTTAAGGTAGCTTCCCTTCACGCCTCATGTCAAATTACCATCCTGTATATAGAAATAACCCGCGTAAGGAGTCGAAATATAAGGATTTAAGTATGATTAGTATCTAATATGCAAATTAAGGGTACATTTTCTCAACCGTTAATCTAGGACGGCATGATTCAGACAACATCAATATTTCACATAAATTCGCACAAAAGTTTCATTGAATTCTTAAATATCTATTTTTAGGGCGGTACAATATTTTTACCTATTATTATCGAAGAAGGTTCGCCTTAGACTTTCAATGTCACCGTTGGGTTATTTAATTATCTTTGTAAAAACCCAGGTAGGACTTGAGAATTTATTTCAGTGCCTAAAAAAAGATAATGGAAAATCGACTTAGTTGGTAAGTTAAAGGCCTTAGGAATACAGTAATAGCATTAGGTATCTATTGAAATACTGAAAAGTTGGTGTTTTTTTTCAATTACCTTTTAAAACTTAGACGCTGTTGCCATCCAGGCTTCGAAATGTAGATTATCTGACTGATAAAACATCAATAAATTAATAGTAAACTTTGAGACTTTCTTGCAATAATCACGCGTTTCGAAATCTCACAGTATTTTTCGTACGTTAACCTACGCACTTGTTTCAATAAATTGGTTTACTTACGCAATTTAGTAAGTCCAAGGTAAGTTCGCTCTCCGAACCAATACACGAAGTGTTCAAGGCAAGCCTTTATGGCGAGCCGAATCGTGCCGAAACAAAAGAATTTATAAAACAAAACACCATAGAGTTGGACATTAATGTAGGTATATTTTAATGGTATGGCACGACTTCCGTTTCTACAGTTTTATAAGTGTTACATTGAACTGATGGATCATTTGATAAAGGCAACAAGTTGGTGATTGGTTCCTGTGATTCAATCAATATTAAATCATTCTACGGCGGGACCGGGGCGCTGACCTATTATACTGAAACAGCAAGCCGTTAGCTGTAGATTGTAGCATGTAGCTTACTTAGCATGTACTTAGATGTACTTACTATTATGGGAGCAAGCTGAAGTGGCAGTGGGTTGGCTATGTCTGTCAAAACACGTGCCCTTAAGTGAAGACCACGAATCGTTTTTTTTCTCTTGGACTCTAGGTATATGTGGTCTTTCGGGACCATTTCTACGTAACTGGGGCAGTTTATTGGCGAGACCTGAAGGATGTCTAGCCAATGGGGGGGAGTAGCCTAAGCTAACTACTTGTACTACACTAACAGCATGACTTAGGGCGTTGCTGGCGGGGGCTTGGGGGGGGGGGGGGAGACAGCTTGATGAGGGCTGAATTATCGGTGTGACTGCGGAGTCTGAAGAGACAACCGGCTCTACAACGGGAGAGCTTGGTGGATCGTGACTGGCGGCGGTGGGACGTCGCGACGGACCTCGTCGGCGAGGATGATATGCCGGACGGCGGCGGACGCTGTGTATTGTGCTGGTCGATTTACTCGCCTCCTGGAGGAGGGTAATTTCGAATCGATTCCCAGCCTATTTCTATTTATAGGTAAGCAAGCCGGCTAGCGATCCTCCTGATGGTATGTGGTTACCGCCACCTATACAAGTTTAGTTTTAGTATACACGAAACCTGAAACTAGTTTGTTCAGAATCACTAGGAGAATGGACTGGTATAGTTTTTATACCACGTTAAATCTTGCATTTTTTTTTTCATAAATTTCAGTTTTGTGTCAATAGGTTTCTATGCATAATAGTGGACGGGAATGAGGCTTGTGGCTTGAGACGGTCCGCTCGGTCAGTTTCCATGTATTAGACAACCCCTGCATAGCACATCTCACACATTTCACACTCTACTGGGGAACTTAACGCAACATAAACTAAGGTGTAACTTGGAGATCTATTAAAAAAAATACATACTCCGGTAATTCTGATTAAAATCTTGTTGGGGTGTCTCGGTTTTTGTGTAATCCTAAAAATAGTGTTGTATACACTTACAACCCCAAGAGGGTTGCTGATGCGTTGTCAATCATATAGACCAAATTGAAAAGTCTCATGTGACGGTAATTTCACTGGCACCCTTTAATATCGTAATCATGGAGTACGTACGCCAAAATGCCAAGTCCTTGGTGAGAGTGCAGCTGCTGGAATCGCGCCGTAACGCCAACTTCAAGGCGTTTGTGGTGCGAGTACCAAAGTGTCTTCTGCACCTCGTTATGGAGGAGAACTTTTGGCCCGAGGGAGTGGTGTTCTGTCGCTTCCGAGGACAAGTGCCACACGATCGCACAACGACGGTGCTTCAGTGAAGTTTTACTAACATAGGCTTACGTTTCTATACTAATACAAATGTATTATTATAATATATATGATAGTTTGTAAGGTATATATCTATAGGCCTAAGTAGCCTGATAATAAAGAATTTATTATTAATCCGTAGCACCCTCTGCAGTACTTCTTGGCGGTAGAAATGGTACGATGGCAGTGTCAGTGGAACAATGTCACAATAGCTTTAGTAATATCAAAACACAGACATCAGTATTTTAAGAATAAACATTTAACCCGCTGTACACCACTTCTGGCGATTTAGTTTGGCGATGACAGTAACTGTAGAGGACAACCAGTCAAACAGTAACTTCGTTGAAAGGCACTTGCCGTATTTATTCAATTAAAACATAATATTTACACTAAAAACTTTTGCACTCATTCTATATGAATCTACGAGACGTTCTTCTAGCTTCAAGGCTTCAGGGCTTCAGCTTCCTGGAGCGTAGAATGACTGCCGACCAAAATGCCGGCGGATGCACCTGCTTAAGTACCATTTAGGGTGGCACAAGTTGCGTATAGTGTATCCCCTTAGTAATGTTCAATTTATCTGTATATTTTCTAATACCGTTCGCTCGACTGTAGCTAGCCGTAGCTGTATGGCTAACTGTCTATAGCTAGTGGTCATGTTGTGCTATACAATGTGACCTATTTTATGACCTTGTTTACTTCATAGTTGAAGTTAGGCTTGCCGTTCGCAACAGTAACTATAGTTATTTCATGTATTGTTTTACAGTATATTCAGTTGCTTCTATAATAGTAGACACCAGATAGACATGCGTAAGCAAGACAAATTAACTTTACAATTATTAATTAATTTACACAGATGTGATGGCTAATAATATCACGTAATGAAATCTTTACCATTCTTTTAACCAAACACTGAATCGATTGCTGAAAAACAACATAATATTATTGAGATATGACGATCTGTAGGGTTACTCTTGAAAATAATGCCGATTTTATTCTAATTCATAATATAAACATCAATCACGCCTGTATTCTGCGAAGGAGTGGGCAGATGTGTATATTGCACCCTCATTTCGCTGTTATGTTTAAGTCCCAAGTAATGTAATAAGGGCCGACCCTATTGCCATCAACCGGGCACAAATCCAGACTCTGGGCTGCTACTGAGAAATTCCACACGGAAAACCCCAATAACACTTTGGCCGACCTGGGGATCGAACCCAGGACCTCACGCTCAGCAGTCGCGACCACTAGACCAACACGGCAGTGAAATCTTAACCTTCCTATTCCTATTTCACAAAATGCCAAGAACCGATGCGTGCTCATGAATAATAATTAAAAATTTAATAAAAAACCGCCATCGCAAATAACAAAACATCTCATAACCCTGAAACGGCTGAACCGATTTTGATAAAACATGTCTGAGAACCACCGCTAAATAATCAGCTTTTAAATAAAAAAAACCGCACCTAAATCGGTTCACCTGTTTAAGAGCTATGGTGCCACAGACAGACACACAGACACACATAGCGGTCAAACTTATAACACCCCTCTTTTTGCGTCGGGGGTTAAAAATACACAATTTCAATTCAAGTTTTGATTAAATCATTCAATAAACGTTTAATACGACGCAAATTTTGCATTCAAAAGTAGGAAGTAACATAATGGGTAGGGGTAATCGTTAGATGGAAGCGGCCCAGAACTGATCGCCGTGGATATCTATGGAGATGACATTTTGTCTTAGTTTTGTGGTGATTGCAGCAATGATTTAGGTGTATGGATATTACGCAGATTGCTTCTGAGATTTTCCTTAATCTCTTAGTCACAACGTCTTGTGATATGGGAATATGAGGATATTCCGTTTACCTATTAAAATAGGTAAACGGAAATCACAATGCATGTAATACCTATCAGTGCACGGAGCTGTTGACTTAACGTTTCTAAATGCGAAAGGATAAGTAAGTAACTCTAATTTCTTATCTATTCAAAGTTAGAGTGAACAGGCTTATTTTGGGTAAGCTCACTCCATTGTAGACTTTGTTTCTGTCACCTCTGACCTTGACCAGAGGCAAGAGCAAACGTAATACAAAAAAAAGAAACAATCTTCTCCCAAAAAGCGAGGTGATGGCAGGCCTCTCTTTCACTCCGGGGTTTAGGTATGAAACACACGCGCCGCTGCATCTCCGGAGTAGAAGACTAAAGAAAAACGAACCGAATGTTAATGAGTAACCGAACCGAAATGTGTTAAGAGAGAAATGGGAAATCTCCCGCCTATGCTCAATGAGCGGAGCTTAGTATTGAAGGTATTTCATGATTTAGTTCGGAAATGAGTTTTCTGTACGTACACACTGCTACATATCCAGCTATTCATTTCCAGTATAATCTGACCTCTCATTGTACGGAAAGCCTATACAATGTGAGATCAACTTATACTGGCCGTGCATTCTGTGGTAATAGTAATGTCTGTAGTCACCACGCTGTTTTGAAGGAAACGTTCCGGGCCTGGAATATTTGTCCTAGATAATTGGTTATTCCACCGCCTGTTAAGTAATAACCTGAGCGTCGTCATTCAGGGACAAGGTTCACTAGATCCAAATGACGTCAACGTTTGGGAAAGTTGGATGTTGTGCAATAACTTATTTTCCTCACATTTCTTCAAACCTTGACACGTCACTAATGAGTCTACCTAGTAGGTTATGAAGTACACAATGTAGGCGTAAAAAAATTAACTACCATTTTGAATCTGGACCATTGGTAAAAAAAAAACCAGTGCTAACATAGCTGTTGAATGCTTCAACCGCTTCGCTGCGTTCAATCGCGGTACGTACCTCAAACTAAGTATATGAATTTATGTTCGAATCAGAATTTGATGATCACTTGCGTTAACGGTGAAGGAAAACATCATAAGAAATACTGCACTCCAGAAAAAAAACACGATGGTTTGTGCAGTCTGCCAACCCGAGCCAGGCCATGGGGATCTAAGGCCTGAACCCTTCTTATTCTGAGAGAAGGTCCGTGCCCAGTAGGGGAAGGAATGGGCTTATATGCTTAAGTGTGTAAGTCGTTGATAGTAAGTCGACTAATATCTTAATATCTTGAAGGATGCTACTGTTAACATAGGTACAATATTCCTCAGTTGGGCAAAGCCATAGCATTCAGGCAGGAGATCATGAATTCAAGGTTACGCTCCAGAACACGTGTGCCCCATTTTCTTTAGCTTTGTCCAGCTCGCCTCTCATGAATTAATCACGAAGACAAACAAAGATATTCATCTTCCTACACTAAACATGTTTATCTCGACTAGACAGCTACATTATTATTTGCACTCCTAATCTCACATTGCATTAGAACAATTGCGAGTAGATCATTACTCTTTGACTGCACATACTAGGAGGCACTTAATGTTAATAACGTGTCTTACACTGCTTACGAGTCATTGTTCTGTGAAGAGGATCTACGCTTCGAGACCATAATTGCCTCACGAGTGTCGCCATATTGGCAGAAATTCGAACTGACGACTAGCGACGACCTGTCGTCACCTTAATTAAATTGTAGCAAAGCCGTCGATAGGGAAAAGGATGGGGAACAGTTGGATATTAATTTGTATAGATTTTGCATAATTGCGGACACAACGCCGAAAATACGTAACCTAAATTCAGCATTCGGTTTGCTATCGCGTTTTCTCTCCGTAAGAGAATCGTTGAAAAACAAGATTTATTTAATTTCAGCATTGCCAACGAATAATACATAACATAAATTATTTTAACCATACAAAAACGACCACAATACTGTGCATACGCACATCCAATTATAGGCAACCCGCAATTTACACATTTAAATCGAGCAAACGTGATAAAGTAATAGTAACAATCAAAATTAATTAATATTAAATGAAATAAAATATACATTCAAAATTAATAAAATCAGTTATAGCAGAGATAGCAAACTACATCAGTCGACAACTGATTTATCGAAGCGTTCTAAATCAGGGGACAAGCTGAAATTGTTACGTCACGTCTTGTCGATATAAGAAACATTGCAGGCAAAATCACGCCAACCTTCGGCTGCATGGAAGATGACCATCTACGATTAATGAGTAAACGTTAATGAAATGTATATGGAATGACACACCGTTATGATTAGGTAACTCCTTGTTAAAATACCCAGCAAGTAACGACGGATTTGAGCATTCGATCGTAATATAACATTCGGAGCGATCTTGTTACGTGACTCGATAAAATCTGCGTAAAAGTGGGTACTGACCGTGGTGTTACGGGCCGTAATGTACCATTCGCAGCGAGCATGTTACGTTACGCTGTGTTCTAATTCGTGTATCATGCTCGTTGCGAACTCTTTGCTCGCCCGTGCTCCAGATTCGTTGCCACTCGTAGTCAAGATGTCGGACGACGAAGTTGTGTTGGGATCTTTGAGTTTACTCAATTATTGCATAATTCAAATTAAAAAAAAAAGAAACGTTATTGGATATCAAACTTGTTTAAAAACAGAAACGTATCTGGTGGTTTGTCGTTCATAACAATGCGCTCGTGACGACTCGCTGCGACGTACGGACTGAAGCGCGTAACACTCAAAGGATTCGCCAAAAAACCGACACCGGGGTGGAGCATTCCCAGCGAGCAACGAGCCGCACGTTGCTTGTTACGAGCGCCTTGTTTCCCCCTACTGACTGCACGAACGCTCGCTTTGTAACACGTTACATTACGCCCCGTAACGCCGGTCAGTACCCAGCTTAATATGTTCGTTCCAATATAACGTAACATGTTACATTGCACTGAACTGATACAGGTCAGTCACCGCCTCTGGTAAAGTCTTGCCCGAACCAATATGAGCAGAGGTAAAACGATCTTTTTGAGTCATTTTATCTAAAACTGTTATTAAAATTAAGGTAGGGTCAAGTGCTGTACCTATGGACGGCTTTACCTATGGACACTACCAATATTTCAAAAACTAAAAGGCGTAAATTCATTATTTGAACGCATTCGTAAACTTTTTTTGACAAATGGCAACACTGACTAACTGTCATTGTGCTGTCAGTGATAAATCTGTTGTGATGTGCTGTTGAAGATTTTTATTTCAAAAAGTAATTTTTTTTGTACATTTTCAAGGTGCTTTTCTGTGAGATAATTTAAAGTAGAAGTATGACTGTAAATGCATTACAGAACTTAGTTGTTTTTCATTGAAATAAGGATCATTCTACGATTCTATTTAATGCTCTGTAGAAAGATTCAACCCTTTCTAGCTTAGGTCTTAATATTTGTACCTGTGGACGGGGGAATGAATGTACTTGTGGACTGTCCATAGGTACATAATATCGGTCGTATCTGTGGACAGTATTTACACAGACAAATTATTACATTTGTATTGTTTTTTTTTTCAGTGCCACGTAGTTAAACCAAAGTGAAACGGGATAAAATATGTCCAGACACTCTCCGAAGCAGTTAGAGGTTAAAAGTGGATCTTCATTTCGTATGGTATCTTGTCAAAATCTACCATTTTTAAATATTTTCAACTCAATAAAGATAATGATCTCAATGAAAAATTCATTGAGTTATTGAAGAATGACGTAGAAAATGCGTTTCAAGAACATTAAGAAATTGTTTTACGTGAATATTTAGAAAAAGCAGCCTACATGCATTGGGTCTACATTTCAAACAAGTCCGGGAACTAGCTTAGCAGTTTTCAGTGGCAAAAAATAAAGAAAATACTCCTAAAAGCTGGCATCAATACAAAATGGCTGGTATAGGATGGTTTCGATGTTATTGACAACGTTTTCCAGAATAATCGCTACGAAAACCTGAATTTTATGCAATGTTAAATGCTTGTCTATAGGTACATTACCGTCCATAAGTACATTTGTGCTGTCCATAGGTACATTTGTACGTTGTACCTAGGGACGAAATAAGGGTTTTTGAAGATCTTTAATTTTCGAAGCAATTGTTTATGCCATCGTATTTGAGACTGATAATTATTACGAGTTGATTAGTTACTAAGCCGTACAATAAATAATTTCATGATAAAAGAATGAGGTTCTTTTTTAAAAAATACTTTTGTTTCAAATTCTGGAAATCGTCCACGGGTATAGCATATGCCCCTATTGTTTAAATCAAATCGAATTTATTCCCAAATGAATTCTACGTTTGTAGTTTTTTCGTCCAAACACTTTATTGTTTTTAAATTAATCACCAAAAGATTTTTTATATTTATTTCAAATCGATTCGTGCCAGACTAGAGCTCCATTTAGGTGTATTGACCTAGACGTATTCATTGCTAAATAATTTCATTACCTACTTACATAAAAATATAATTTATAGACCGTCAAATTAATAAGTTATAATGGTTTTGATATCAAACAATATCCCTGAGGTATTTTAAGGTCAGGCCATTATGAGATTTGATTACTCCTATAAAGTATTATAAAAGTCATAAATTCTACTAATATGAGATATTTAAGCCAATGAAATGGTCTCATGTGTTTCTCTCTCTAGGGTCGGTCCCTCATGTCTGAGGATCGTGGTCAGCACGAGGGTTGCATCTGGAGCGGATGATCTGCTTCCACCGGTTTCTGTCCAGCGCGTCTCTTACAACCGTGTAGAATTTGGATGACGACGAGTCTTTTATTTGATCGGTCCATCTTGTTGGTGAACGACCGCGCGATCTTTTGCCTTCGGTGTTCCCAACCACAATCGATTTTGCCAAATTTTCGTCACCTCTGCGCACTGTGTGGCCAACGTATGAAAGAATACGTTGTCGGCATAAAATGGACAAGCGAGTTTTTATTCGGAGCTGAGTCAGGATCGATGCATTTGTGCGTTTCGCAGTCCAACGTATTCTCAGCATTCGTCTCCAACACCACATCTCGAATGCATCAATCCTTTGTCTTTCTTGGCCCAAGATTGTCCACGTTTCTACTCCATACAGGAAGAGGGAATACCAGGGCTCGTATCAATGTGATCTTGGTTTTGATACCAATTCCTCTTTTCTTCCAGATGTTGTTTAGTCGGGACATAGAATCTTTTGCCATCCCGATCCTCCTTTTTATCTCGGGGACACAGCTGCCGTCATTGTTAATTTGGGACCCCAAGTATATATAGTGATCAACGTTATTAATGCCAGGAATGTTGCAGTTGACATTTGATAGTTTTCCGGCTCGATCAACTATCATCACTTTAGTTTTTGCTCTGTTCACTGCTAGACCGATCGCGATGTTGCCACTTTCTGACTCGAGTCTTTGGAACAGTTCATTCATATCTTCTATGGATGTCGTCAGGAGAATGGTGTCGTCGGCATACCGGAGAGCTACCTAGGAGAGTACCTCATGTGTTTAATACATTTAAAATGATTAAAATGTACCAAGCCATGGTTTGAGATACGAAAGCTTTTTAACTAATTTTCATCACACTTCTGTACTAATTAGGTTATAGGTACTCATCGTACTATACTCTTTCACCCTAAGAGCTAGCGCGCACTGCGGTGCGACGATTGGTGGTGCGTTTTTCACCGCAACGAAAAGAGAAAAATATAAGTAAATCCGTACGCAGCGAATTATTCGCGTTGTGCGCGAATAAAATTCGCGCATATTTTATTACCTGAGATTGAATTTTATATAAATAGATGAGTCTTGACAGCTCTGTCATTTTGTAAATCGTAGCAGTAAGGCCGGGCGTTCATTGTGATTTTTTGTCACGGTGACTTTTTGTTACCAAGTCGAATTCTAAAGAAAATTCGTCACTGTAATGTCACGTCACCATAGTGAGCGCACTCCCATATATCTTCATAGCATTCGACTTGGGTAACAAAAAGTCACCGTGACAAAAAATCACAATCAGGGGCGGGCCTAAGGAGACTGCTATTGAAAAAATGTAAACGACATCATCAAAAACCGTAAGCTATATTATCCATGTTTTTTTTAAATATTTGATATTCTTTGTATAGTCATGCTTTGTATAGAAGCGTCAGGAATCAACTTACGGTGGAAAGTATCAGCGAAAATTATCAAAGCAATGTCGTGTAGTTACCTACAGGATCATAAATGTGTTCCGGCTGACGCAGGTACTCTCGGGACATGGTTGTTTCGGGAAGTACCTGTGTCGCATAGGCCGGGAGCAGACGTCCGGTTGTCACCACTGCCCCGAAGACACGTCGCTGCACACGCTGCAGGCGTGCCCTGCGTGGGCGACGCGGCGCCGCGCACTAGTCGCGGCGGTCGGTGGTGACCTCTCGCTTCCGGCCGTGGTTCTGTCCATGGTCGGGAGCGAGAGTGCGTGGGAAGCCGTCGCCTCCTTCTGCGAGGAGGTGATGGCGACCAAGGAGGGAGCGGAGAGGGAGAGAGAGGCATCTGCCACTTTCCGTTCCCGCGCAAGACGCACCGGGCACCGGAGGGCGCGCGACGATCTCCGGCCACCGTAGTGTGTGGCCTGCGGGCGGCGGGTTAGGAGACCCGTCGCCCGACCAGTAACAGGCCCGAGAAGGCGGCGCGCTGTGTTCCGTGCGCGCCTCTCAGGAGGACGTGGGGCAATGCCCCACAGAGGAAGAGGTCTGCCAGGGGCTGGTGGACCGAGGCCTGTCGGGGTTGCGGTGCATGCAGCTGCGAATCCCGCGACTTCGGCCAAGGGTCAGGAGAAGGAACACCGTGGGTTTTTAGCCGGTAAGAGTCCGGCGTACCCCTTCGCCTTCCCGGGGCGAAGGGCAACCATGAGGATTTTGCCACGAAAAAAAAAAGGATCATAAATGTGCGCACTATTAACAACAAACTGTAACTTTATAATTACAAAGTACGAAACCTCGTGTAAAGGTTAAAGATCCTTCTGTTAGAATGCCAGTAAACTTAAGTACTACTGCTTACCTAGAGAAGAAAATGAGAAAGGTTCATAGTCAATATACAAGGTTAGTCGGAAAGGGGGTATCTACTAATCCGCGGGCAACTTACTGTATCACTGATGACTGTTTTAACGTAGGTGATAAAATAAAAAAAATATATATAATTATAAACATTAATTTCGCAAAATTATTTTTATTTTCGTTTCTAATCCGTGACCCCAAATATGACCTAAAATGTAACCACAGCTGATCATAGCTGAGGATAGATAGATTTTAACGTGTTTTTTATGAAATCTTTTTAACAGCTATTTTCTCTTAAATTTTTGACTGTTTGGAAAAGTTGCAGAACAAAACTTACTCGTTATTATGGATACTTTAACACCCATTTAGATGAGTACCCCTATTCCGACTAACCTTGTATAAGTAGAGAAAAAAATTAGAAAGGTCAAAAAGCCGATACCTAGGCACTTAGGCAAAGTTGTAGTATAAGTTAGTTAAAGTAAAACCTTCCAATAGCGGGAAGATTCACAACTCGATCCTGCCTAATAGAAACGGAAATTTTATTTCTTTGCCCAAGATGTAATCTTCTAGAAATGTAGAAGCGATAAAACCCAATTTCCAAATCAACATCTAGAAAATGGATTTCCAAAAAAATATAATTAAACATCAAGTTACCTACCTACTTCCATGGATTTCATTCGACAAGTTTTTTTACTATTTAAAAATGGTAGAGCCGTAGTCGCACCCACTGTATACTATACATACCATGTATGTTTAATGGAGATGTTCCTGGCACTCACATAATCATAGTATGTATACAGTAAGTGCGACCACGGCTCTACGTTGACCATTGTTGTACCTATGCATTTCTGGATTTCTATTTGAATTAATTTCTGGTTTCATCCTTTTTAGACCCCTTTTTTTACGTAGTCGGGTTATAGTTTTTTAACTTTATTTTTTATTTATCACTAGTATTGCAATCAAATTCGTACAGTTACAAAAACAAAATTACGAGTAGGAAACATAATGTAGGTCTTTAAAACAAGTAGAACACAGATTTTATACATTTCCATTAAATGTTAAAAACAAGGAACTACGAAAACTTTCACGAAGTTGACAACTTGTATCACAACTTATTTTTCGGTGTAGACGAGTGGTAAGAAAGACGTATTTACTCGAAAATTCCGTTACAATTTTTAAAATGTTAAAGTTGCTCGAACATTTATTCGCGGCGACAGATCACGAGTGTCGTACATCTTGCAATAACACCTTGGTAACGTTTTCTCAGCTAACTCGCAATTTGCTCAGAAGATAAGTGGTTGGTACACTTAACGGGTATTTTACGTTTCCTTCCTAACATTTCTACAAACAAATGTCCTGAACCGTGAAAAGGTTGTGTAAGCGATTTACTTAATGTAATACTAACTTAACTAAGTTTTAGTTTACAATATCTTTCTTTAGTCACAATTTATTTGACGTTAGGATATGGAAGAGTTAATTGAAAGTTGTAGTTTTTTACAGATGAGTTTGAGGTTTGGTCAAAGTTTTATTTTTAACTATCTTAGTGGCTTTTAGCAGCTTTGCTTACGTATAAAATAAATACTTAAAGTTACACCGAGAGTAAAAGTGAGTTCATGTAGAGGTGACATCCGCACCGAAATGCAGAATCCTTTTTGAAGTTCAGAGCACAATTATTGTTTCATATTATAAACATAATAGAGGAAGAGGGAGGCCAAAGAAAAGATGGATGGATTGTGTGAAGAATGATATGAAAGAGAAGGGAGTCAGTAATATCATGACGGTTGACAGGACGGAATGGAAGAAGAAAACATGTTGCGCCGACCCCAAGTAACATGGGATAGGGGCAGGAAGATGATGATGATTATAAAAACATAATAATACCTACTTCAAGGAACTGTGCTATTTTATAGTACCTAAGTGTACAGGGTTTTAACGAATTCGTGTAATTCCTTCAAACCGCGTGATCTACTGGTGACACAGATTAACCATAAAAGGGAACTTTCGAAAATGAACTGAAAAAAATATTAAAAATAAAATCTTATTTTTCTATTTCTGAGTCATTTTAGAGCCCCGAGTTAACTTACTGCAAAGAACGATATCGCGTTAGTCGTGCCCGCCAGGCTCGTCGCCATGCTTTCATTCATTTATGCGTGGCGTTGAAATGTTCACTCACATAAAATGATTAGTTTGCAAAAAAAAAATTCTTATTTTTTTACTGAATCCTTATAAGGTGGTTTAGATACGACCATTTACCACTACCGCATGAAAAAAAAGTTTTTATTTTTAATGAGGTTAAATCCCGTGCGGGGCCAATCTACACCAGTAGTTGTGGTTTTAAGGAATTACACGAATTCGTTTATACTCTGTTTATTAAGCACCTCAACTACCTAACCTTACTAATATTTATGATAGGTAAGACTTTATGTCAAGATTTACGATAGTCACAACTCAACTTTATTGACTTGTTTGATTAGACACGCCTCATCTCGAAATGTATCATAAACTAAGTACTTATTTCGCCTCTCTACTAATTTGAACACTATCGGGTATTTTAGTGAATACGGCTGCCTTCAGCCACCAGTCATTCAAAGTCACGTATGTTTTCGCACAAAGTATTGACAGCAGAACGTCAGCGCAAGCTGATAGGACAACGTGGGAAACCAGTGGATGGATGAAATGCTGAACAGTAGCTAGCGGATTTAGTGGGTGATGACTAGGTTTGCCAACCGTCCCGCGAGAGCCGGGATGTCCCGTTTCTACAGCTTTAGAGGATGCGTCCCGCGAAAACGTGTGCGGGACGCCAATTGTCCCGTTTTATCCCGGGCAGAAGTCGGAATTTAGTGAACGCACGTTTCGTTTATTTAGAAGAGTGGTGATCGCGAACGCGAGTCTAACGTCGAACGAACGAAAAAATAATTTCTAATTGTATTTTTCGCCTTCCTATACTTTGACAGTTGGGTCCCGCTTTTTTTTGCCACGTCCCGCATTTTGATTGCCAAGTCCCGGTAAATTCATACATAAAGGTTGGCTAGCCTAGCGATGACCCTTAGGCTGTCTTGTAGAACTGTGCGTAATCTGTATTGAGGGGCTCATGGCTAATTATCAGATCGCAGATCATACGATTTGCAAGGTTAAGCTGTGCTTGCCGCGGTCAGTCCGTGGATGGGTGACCGTTCGTTACACGTCGAGACTCCTTCGTGCTTCGGAGAGCACTTTAAACAATCGGTCCCAGGTTTCATACGAATACCTATGACAGTTGTTACGGGTAGCCAGAAGCCCGAAAGTCTGACAACCGTTCTAACTTTAGGATATCGGTAATGCCCAGCAGTGGCGAAGGCTCCATACAACTCGATTCCTATCGGCTTCCCTTTCGAAACGAGTAGTTACTGGAATTCAAGCATCACACTTGAGCAAGGTAAGCATTTTTTGGTCCGGCTTCCCTTTTAAGAAAATTCACCCATCGCCACTGTTACCCAGTAACTGGGTTACGGTAGTCTGATCTGTGCCTGTAGACAAATGGCAATCGATGATCGCTAGAGAATAGAAAGATGGTACTGGAACATAAGCTTTCGACCGGTCAAGCGATTTGTTATGTCATTTCCATACATTTAATTAGCGTTTCTATTTTATTCTCTAGCGATCATCGTTTGCCATTTGTCTACAGGCACTGTAGGCCTAGCACGAATGTTGTGACGTATGGTAACGTAAACGTAACGTTAACGCGAGTGAATTTTGAATTGGAAATACTCGTTTCACACATAATATTTAATCGAATTGAAAACTTTATTCATATCTATGTATGATACAAATTATGGCTGTCGCATATTTTTAAACTTAAATGCTATAGAATAGTTGTGTTTTCGATTTAAAATTTACTCACATTAACGTTACGTTTACGTTACTATACGTCAAAATATTCGTGCTAGGCCTACAGATCCTGTTTTTTTTTTAATAATTTTGGACTGCTGTACTTTTTTCCTGCGGACCGTTTCTACGTAACCGTGCAGTTATTGGCGAGACCTGAAGGGTCTCTAGCCAATGAGCTCTGATGGCAGTCGCTCCGAGTAAAATACTGGTATTTGGTCGAATCTGGTTAGACTGGAAGCTGATTCTAACATAGTTGGAAAAAGGCTGGTACAGAATGTGCGTAATAAAACAATCTATATACATTGTTCAAGTAGGTACGATGCGGGCAATTCGTAGAGATTGACAATAATAAAAACGTACCTAATATTCAGTACATTTAATACGATACCAAAATGAGAACTAAGACGTTCTAAATAATTATTGTCGCATAAAACGTACTACTATAAAAAGGTTATTTCCTGTCTTTGGCAACATAGATATAAATCATAACATGCAAGTTTACAAAGACGAATTGTTGAGCAAATGCACTTAATAACATCCTCTCACTGTAGATACCAAATTCTTAGAACATGTTACTACGTTATAAATTTTACCTTTTTTAATAATAATAATAAGGTTTACTTCCAAATCTTGTACACTTTTCAATAAAAGTCACACAGGGGCCTCCTTTTAAGTAAAGAATATACCTGTGCTAGGAGGCCCCGTTCTTAAATATGAAATTACAAAGTGTACCAAAAGAAGAAGAAGAAGATAGAATTTAAACAAGAAACAAAACAAATATAAAATTAACAAGAAAAGAAAAAAACTTAGAGATATTATCTAAATTAGTGTGTGTTAAATACCTTACCTTAATTAAATACTGTAGTTTGGGCCCGCCCTAAAGTTTAAAAACGCAAATTATTGATGTGACGGCTTGTATATGCGGAAGAGATTCTACATTTTAACGACCTCACATTCATATTTCCAAACCATCACTTGAAAATAGACAAGATCGACACAAAAAGTCCACGAAGTGCTTGAAACCTTTTCTCTCCACATTTATGAGAGAAAATCCAAAAATTGTGATGTATGTTGTTAGTTTATTCTTTATCTAGTGAAACGTTGACTAGTTTATATTTAAATCAATGAATGCTGCTGTGCAAAAATATATTGCAAGTAGTTTTTAACTTATTTACTTAAATTCTATTAAGCTAATTTAATGAGATATCAATTTTCTTATTTCAAAATATTCCGTTAGTGACTTGATTAATAATTTATTATAATACAATAATATATAAAAAATTGGCTGCAAAAAGTAAGATCGCTCGCAGCACTCAGGATGTGTGGATAATTATGTCATTTTCCATGTTGATATTTTTTTTGGTTCGGTTCTGTCCTTAAAACTTAATTCAATTACGCTAGAGTTAGCAAAAATAACGCAATAATATATACCTTTCTCATTGTTGACTTGCTATGTTACATTTACTTTTCTGTACACTCCTCATACGTTTGAAATGAAAACGATGCGTTTTGCGTGCTGTAAAAGCTCCAAATTATGATTGTTGATGTAGATATCTACGATTTATCAACATATTTCTAAGTTATGTCTCTGGTTTTATTTTTTATTTATTCTTTTAAAAGTAATCTTTGGAGGAGCATCATTGCAATGATTATAGTAATATCGTATAAGGAGCTCTATCTTGATATTGAAATATTAACGTAGAAATTAATTTCCTTTAGTTAATAGCTTGTGCAGTTGGATTGTGATCAGGTAAATGGTATTTGTATTGGTGAAGCGAAAATCGCTTGATATTTACAAAGTTAGTCGCGAATGGGATACTAATCCGAAAGGGTGTAAAAGTACCCATAATAATGAATAAGCTTTGTCCTACGACTTTCCCCAAAAGTCAATAGTTTAAGAGAAATTACCGTTCAAATATTTCATAAAAACACACTAAAATCTATATAAAATATCCTCAGCTGTAATCAGCTGTGTTTATATTTAGGTCATATTTGGGGTCACGGGTTAGAAACTCCAATTTCTAAAGTCAAAGTTTTTTATTTCAAATAGACCAGATTACAGGTACTTTTAAAACGTCAAAACTAGGTGCACGCTTCCAAAAGGTAGGTTGCATGGAGAAGAGCTGGCAAGAAACTCCAAGAATACTCTTTTCAAAATAGTACTTCAGGATAATTCCATTTCAGTAGTGTGAGAAATAGGATGAGAATAATACAGGTTAATGTAAGAAATAAACTCACATAAGAGTAACAAGTAGAAAAATATGCCTTCTAGGATTGCCATAGCAGTTAAGGGCTGACCAGTCCCGACAGACAGCACCCGTTCACGAGCATGACGTGCACATCCTTCTGAATTCGTAATTAGAGCATGAGGAAGAAATAAAAAAAACTAAAATAAAAATCATTTACATAGAAATAAAAATTATCGAATTTTGTTTAACACTTGCATTAAAACAGTCATCACTGATACTTTAAGTGGCCCGCGGATTAGTACCCCCTTTCGGACTAAACTCGTATGTGAGTGGTACATTAGAGCCAAAACACCGCTCTACTGGCGCGACGACGGTTTCGTATCAACTGTATGTTTTATATCACTTATAAGATGTATCAAATCATCTATACAGGGTGTAAACGAATTCGTGTAATTCCTTCAAACCACATGATCTATTAATGGTATAGATTAACCCCGCACTGGATTTATATTGATGAAATAAAAAATAAACTTTATTTTTCTAAATATTTTTTTGTGGTAGAAAATTTCGATGCCATGCATAAATGAATTGAATTGAAGACACGGCGACACAGCTGGCGGGCACGACTAGCGCGATATAGCTCCACGCAGTCAGCTAACTAGAGATGCTAAAATTACTCAGATACAGAATACCATGGTTAATTTTTTGAAAACTTTTTATTATTATTCTGAAAAAACCTATGCAGGGTTAATCAGTGTCACCAGTAGTTCACGCGGTTTGAAGGAATTACACGAATTCGTTTACATCCTGTATACATAAAAGGAGAAGCTGACTGACTGACTGACTGATCTATCAACGCACAGCCTAAACCGCTGGGGTTAGAAACTTGACATTTTCACCGTAGGTTCCTTTTGTGATGTAGGCATCCGCTAAGAAGGGATTTTCTGAAATTCAACCTCTAAGGGGGTGAAATAGAGTATTTAAGTTAGTATGTAAGTCCGTAATTTTAGGAGTAAGAAGCGTGAAATTAAATACTAAGGTTTCTGATTAGAAATAAATGAAAAGGTGTTTTAGTGTTTTTGGAAATTCTACCCCTAAGGGGGTGAAATCAGTGTTGAAAATTTGTTTGAGAAATCAGGTACTTTTGAAGTAAGAAGCATGGAATTAAATATCTAGACTTCTGGTTAGAAATAAACATACACGTGTTTGAGCGTTTTTGGAAATTGCACCCCTAAACGGGTGAAATGAGTTGTTAACGTTTGTATGAAAATCCTTATTCCAGGGGTTTTTTGGATTTTACAACTAAAAATACCTGAAAAAGGGTAAACGCGGGTTTAAAATTTCACGCAAGCGAAGCTGCGGGCAAAAGCTATGATAAATAAGGATGCACAGCGAGACCGTCAACTATCTATATTCGTTCGGATGAACACCGCTCGAGACGCAACCGTTCGCCGATCGAGCTGTGCTTCAGGCCTAAGGAAGTCTTTTTTTCTTCTTTTTCATCATCATCCTCATACGTCATTTCACCGTCTTTCTTCAAAGTAGTATCACTTGCGGTGCGATCTGCGGCTGCGGTCTGCGGTTGCAGTTTTGCAGTCGCTGTCGGAATAGCACCTTTAAAGTGCACATCTTAAAGGCGCTATTCCGATGGCGACTTGCGGTCTGCGGTTGCAGTCTGCAGTTTGCAGCCCGTCTCGGACTTATACCTACCTTTAAACTTTTTTTTACTTGTTGCCTCTCTAATGACCGCAAAAGAATTTTCCTTTTTTCTTTTTCGAGTGCTTTTCTAATTTTGAATATAAGAATCAAAAATGATGTGGCCTGTATGATGATAGATACAGCCGTCCAAAGTAGTGTTATAGAACCGCTATAGTGCAATTTGGTGAGAACAGAGGATTGCGGGCTGTGGGCTGAGTTATCTCAATAAATATTTTTAAATCAATTTCAATGACTCTTTTTTCTTTTCAGCATCGTATTTAACGGGCTGGAACACCGAAAAAATATACAGTCCCAGAGGATGGGTCGCTACTCAGTTACTTGATTCTCTGATACGGTTGATCCAATCAGTTAACTCATATCAAATTCTTAGTTTATTTTAGGTACGTTATTTCATAGTTTCTAGCGCGTAGAAAAGAAAAAACCGAACTCTCAGACTTAAGTTGTGTGTATAGTCATAAAAATTGTATCAAAATGTACCGCACTGCTTCCTTTAATGTCCGGCCTATCTCGTAAATTTTTGTTTTTCATATTTTATAGGGTATTAAAAAGTTATCTTCACAACTCTTCTTTGAGGATGATGGTTTTGGAGGTGTTTTTATGTATTCTTGGAGGAATATTCAACTGAAACTACGGCCGTTTTAAATTTCAAAATATCTAACCGCTAAATAGTACGCTAGTGTTACGCACTGATTAATTCAGAATGTATTAATTTAATTAGCGTTTAGCTTAATTGACACTCTATGTAATGTGTAAGTATTATATGATAATACACATTAGGGCTCATTCACACGGGTTGCGTCATTGACGATTCATCATAAAACACGCTACGTCATGACGGATGGACGTTCACATTGCATACGGAATCGTGTTTTATCACGATTCGACAAAATATCCGAATTGATGTTCACATTCGTTTCGTGATTCTTAGTCTTGGATGAACTATCGAACACGATGGATCCGTCACAAAAAAATCACGATTCGTGTTTTTTGTCGAACGTGTTTTTTAAAAGACGATACGTGATTTAAGACGTGTCCGACATTTTTCACGATTCGTGATGCGTGTGAACACGGGCATTTAAAAAGAATAGCAGCCGTCAAAAAAAAGCGAATCGTGAAAAAAGACGATTCGTCAAAAACAAAAGAATCGTCTTCGTGTGAATGAGCACTTACATAGAGAGACGACATAATGAAAATATAAAAGCAAAATTAAAAAAAAAAAATAGTAAGCACCTTTCATTGACCTACCAATTTCATATAAAAACATGTCTAGTTTCGTTCTGGCAAACATATCTAACAAACAAACTAAATTGCTTCGTTCTGACTCATGAAATGAAAAGGATTGAAATTTAGAACTTAGGTTTTTAAATAAATAATTTATCAGGTCATAACTTGCTTTAAACATTATATTGCAAAAAAGAGAAATTAGAAAAAACGGGGATGATTTTAATTGAAGCAACAAACCAAGACAATTTAATTTGTATAAGTACATTTTTAAAAACAATTAGCATTGCAATTTAAAGTGACCATTTTATTTGCATCTTAATCTCTTAACTACCATAATCCGTGGGAAGGCTATTCAAAATCATGAGGATATAACGTTTCGTAATATTCGTTGGCTGGCCACCGCTTACCATGCTAAAACAATGTGGCGTTAGCCTGACCTATAAAAGCTAGTGATATATTGTCTCTAAGCCTAAGCCGTGGAATTTAGGTACATAAAGTAGATACTTTGCATGGGAATTTTAATTAGTTGTACTTATATCTAAGCTAATACCACTCGCAGTTGTGGATTGAGATTACCGGTGGCCAACACTGATCCTCTTTCGAAATTTTAACATAAAGCTGTTTACTTTCCAAGTATTAGATGGTGTAAAACCCCTTGTAAATAATAATAATTGTATTTATTTGTGTAAAAGATGGTACATTGTTACATAATTATGCTTAATAGTATACAAGGCTAGGTATCAAGCTATGAATGCCCAGTATGAACTGATCTCGCATTGTATAGGCTTTCCGTACAATGACAGGTCAGCTTATACTGGTATATTATCTTGATATGTTGCCGTGTGTACGCATTTCAAAATGCAATTATGACACACAAACATTAATTGACAAGGAAATGTAATTTGTTTGCAAATACACATAATTATTTAGAACTAAATTAGATATAGTAAAATTAATGTGCACTAAATTATAATGCGCAGTAAATTATGTGCTTTAAGTACAAAATACAAACGAGTAAAGCATTATTAAAACTCATAATGATGTCATTATGAGCTTACAATGCATTCTTGTAATGATAAGACTGACACAAACATTAAAAAAAAAGTTGTTTTTTTATAGGAAACTGATTTCGTCCAGGAAATCGTAGAAAAAGGCTCCAGACTTGTGAGTTGTGCTGACCAGCTAAATATGAGCTCCTAGAAAAAATAAATTTGGGTATTTAGATGTAACTACTTATGCTAAAATGTTTTTTGCTTCTATCATATCAGCATAACATGATAGTCCTCTCTCAAGTTACACCACAACAACCGTTTTCTACTTAAAGCTATGCTGTGTACAGAGTCTACAGCCATTTAGATTTTGAATAAAAGACAAGCAAATCTTTGATCGTGAAAATAATTCAGTTTCCTATAAGAATCCATTCAACCTACACTTTTTTTTAATCTTTTTCTAAATTCTTAATACTTTTTTATTATTTAGTTTTTTTAATAATTTGTAGGTTTAATCACAACCGCCCAAGTGTACCGAAAACGGTACGGCCGCCATTGTTTATCTATTGTGTCTATAATTACAGTACTACACAAGTTAAAGGGATGACACTAAATGTTTTTAACGATCAGAGGTTTGTTTACCTTTGATACAAAATTTTAATGGCTAGACTATAAAATGAAATGCTAGTATTGGACATCAATTAAGGTTAGTTCTTCTTCTGCAATAAAAATAGTGTACAGTAATAAAGTCGTTTAAATTTAGTAGGACCTAGCTTGCCTAACTCTATTGAGACAAAATCAGCTGTATTAAGATTTCTGAATAGGATACTACAGTCCGCGAGGCCCAAGCTGAGCTTTGCATTTGTGTGAGAATGAATGCAGACGCGTCTTTTACTTTGTTTAAACCAGTTTATACTGCTTTTTGGCAATCGATTCTATGTGCACTCACACAGATGCAAAGCTCAGCTTACACCTCGCCAGTTGTACAAGGCTCTTCTCATATCGCATAGTGATCATTGAACCTTTTTAAAATAATCCAAATATTGTTTTGCTATCTCAGGGGGTTTAAATCCATTACACCAATGAGGTGATTTGCCATCGTTACTTTAAAAGAATTTTGAACTCTAAAGAAATCAGCTGTATACTTTAGAAACTACTCAGGTTAAAAGCTAATAAAACATTTCTTATCTTTGTTTATAGGGTGCATTGTACCTTGAAACTGTAGTGCGTGGTGTATATTGTTCAGGTGTGGTAAGAACTTAGACACTTGATTAAGTTACTGCAGTATTTTAAGCTCTGTGCTGAGTAAAATTATTTTCATTCAACCAAAATGTTCGTTGAGGCTGGTTTTCGTACTAAAAAGGTATGTTAGCAAACAGCGTTAAGAAAACAGCTTTTAAAATTAGTAGGTTTTAAATATAAAAGAAAAGAAGTGACTCTAGGTAGTTGTCTTGCGAAAGAATTAAAAAACCCGGAACGAACGGCAGGAACTAGGAACTTTTAAGCCACAGTCGTTGCTTTTAGTAGAGCTAGTGCAATTTATGTCTTCCCCTACATATACTTTCCTTGTTACAATAAAGATAGATTAACGAGTCTACTTTTCACAGTCTCTTGTTCAACAAAGTTTTACTAAAAACTTTCAACTTAGTGTGAGAGGAACTGGAATATCGAGGGTTCCTAAAATTTTTTTTTAATAGACTTTCCACGTATCTCTTTATAACGTAAATCATTTTATCAGATTTTATGGCGAGCAGAGTTTTAATAATGATAATGAAAGTGGGAGTGATTTTGCAGAGCATTTTGACAAGAAGAATGTTTTATAACAAGAAGAAGTTATACAGGGTGAAATTGTAAACAGTCGACAAACCGAAATGGGAGATTGTACTCATCACTGTGAACAACTTTTACTATGGGACCAAAAGTGAAATCGCGAAAAAAAAAACAGCTGTTCCCTACGGAACAGCTGTTTTTTGTGTTCGCATAACTCGTCAAAATGTAGGGAACAGCAGATTTTTTTTTGCGATGTCTCACATTTTCTCATAGTAAAAGTTGTTCATAGTGATGAGTACAATCTCCCATTTCGGTTTGTCGACTGTTTACAATTTCACCCTGTATATGTATAAAGTATTTAAGAAAAATGCGTAGTTTAAGAAATAAATAGCTTCAAAACGCAGGCAGACATCGAAGAATCACTTCGGGGTCCCGTGTTGCCCTTACGAAGTTTTTGGTACGGATCTCTGAATAGAACTCCGTTACAGGCGCTTCTATAAAATTTATTGTAATTGCCATGCGGTTTTCAGCGTAGGATAGTCCCAACCCGGTCCCGTAGGAGTTGTTAGAGGTGACGAAGCTCAAGGTTAAGAGCGCGTTGTGTTCTAATTAACAACAACAGACTGTGACCACGAATTTTGTATTAGATACGTGTACTGTAATCATTTATATTGTATTGTATAATGTTGTATTTAATATTCTAGAACAGAAGCGAGTAAGTGTGGTTTGCCAAACTGGTTCGTTTGTGATTTTCAGTATCGGAATAATGAAACAATCATATTCAATCTTCATGTTGGGTATTAACGGTCGTCTCAAGTCTAGTAGTAGATGTTTGCGGGCTGAAATGATGCAAGTAGGTATAATTTAATAAATACCTTAGAAGGAAAAATAATTAAGTGGACTCTGAGTCGCTGAGAATAGAATAGGTAACACTTGAATAAATAAATATGCCATGACTAACACTAATCGTAGTGACACTTAGTACTCACCAAGATTTGTATTAGTCATTGTTAGATTCTTAAATTCTAATAAAATATTTAGTTTATGAAGGCTAAACTGTAAATACTGCATAATGTGATGATATGACTACAATATGTCTAATTTCATGTACCTTAACATAATAAAACTTTAGGGTTAGTACTTGGTAGGTAATATTTAGTGTCAAAAGTATTTGTTAAGAAGGTGCTTAGGCGTAGACTTTTACGTTTTCGACTGAACGTAAAAAGTTATGCCAAAATCTCCTACTCTTTGAGTAATTTAAAAAATATCCTTGGCAGTCAATACATCGGTCAAGATATCAATGCTTGCTTCAGCAGATTCTTTTAACCCTTTACCATCAGAAAAGTTTTGTAGAATAGATGTAAGTAACTTTCATTGCTTTGTAAATTATTTATATATCTTTAGTTAAACTTATAAATAACATTGCTTTATTTATATAGCCTCTTTCTTGAGATTACGTTGTGTTGTCATTAACCAAATCCTCGGAATCAAGGAGTATTCCGATTATTCACAATTTGATGGGAGCTTCTCAAAACAAGCCCTTTCTTAATGAGATGTTAAACATTGATGTTTATATTCTTGGATCGTTTTATGTCTAATTGATTATATCACTGTTTAATTACAAGTCTTCGATCGGATATCTGTTAAGGAAAATGCTTGAATCGCATATTACATAAACGAGAATGACCGAGATAAGATAACTCTATTTGTTTAAACGTGTGTGCATACAAAAGCATCTAAGGTAAATAATAACAGCGTCCAACCATGTTTAAGCCTCTTGTGGCGTACAAATATTTAAAAGACGAATATTACCATTAAAGCTAATAACGACCTAAAGTTATAACTATAGGTAGGTAGGAACTTCCATAAACAATTACCACAGCGAACAAATTTGATAGTTTTTACTTTGAGAAAATAGTGAAATCCTATTTTTTGTACCTATTTCGATGATTTTCTCTTTAACCTAGAAGTTGACTGGTAGATAATGCCTTAAGGCATTAAGTCCACGTTACGTACCACCATAGTACATAGAAGTATAAATAAACAATGAGTAATTTAGTATAATAATTAAAGGATCCTTTCTTCCAAAAACTGTAATGCCATAATAAGCTTTTTTATCTAAAAAAAATCTTTAATTGATTTTTGAATGCATTCATGTTCAACTCATAACAAAGTTTGGGAAGTTCAAGTAAAAAAAAAAAAATGTTATCTATATTTTTTGTTCTCTGTCTGTGTCTATCTGTTACTTTTACGCATAAGTGCAGTTTTGGCATTGTGTAAACAGGCTTTACTTATTATCTCGTCGGTTTCGCGAAATTACATCTTCCAGGCGAGAAAATAAGGAAGGGGTCGATCTGACAAACATTGCGACCTCCAAAATGTATGCATGGCAGTGTTAGTATATTTTGTACTTTTGGAAATAAAGTTTTTAGTCTAAACAGAGCTAATGCAACATTTTGGGTCTTAAGTGCTATTCCATCATCTGTCGCGTTCCTCCAAAAGATAATGCCGTATCTTAGCCGTGATGCAACTAGATCGTGGTAGGACGTTATCAAGGCCTGTATTGACTATAGTAGACAACCAATGGAAGACATGAGTAGAACTGCAGGTCTTCTATCTTAATCTGCGATTTTCAATAGCTTTGGAATCTACACGGTGTAAACGAATTCGTGTAATTCCTTCAAACCGCGTGATCTACTGATGACACAGATTGACACCGTATAGGATTTTTTCAGATTCAACAAAAAACGATTTTCAAAAAGAAAGAATGGTTTTTTTTACTGATTTCGTATTTATTAGCTATGTCATTATTATCACAGGAAATTGTCATAGTACTTTCATCTGCAAAAAGCGTCATAGGATGTGGTGTAGCATTTGGCAAGTCGTTAATGTACAGTGCGAAGAGTAACGGTCCAAGTACACTGCCTTGAGGTACGCCATAAACAACATTACGTTCTTCCGATAGATATATCTCTTCCCTTGTAGTAGTTGTATTTATTCTGGTAGTCTCTTCCCGTTGTTTTCTGTTATCTAGATAAGATTAAATTAAATTAAGTAAATTGCCCTTAACACCATTTGCGTCAAGGTTTTTAATAACAACAACATGTCAAAGTCAAAGTCAGTCTGCATATTTCGAGTGCTATGGCTTTTAGTACTTTGGTAGATATACCATTATACCCAACACTTCCTATTGTTTAAGGTCAATAAGATTTTTAATATGTCTCGAGGTAGACTACGAGCCATGAACATGGAGTTTTTTTTGTGTGACACATGTAACGCAATTTTATTACCTATCTGTGTTAGCTATAAGTTGAATTTTATCAATAAAATAATGATTTAACTCATTAGCTGTCTCTTTGGGTTTGTGATGGCCAGCACGTGCCAGTATTGATATTAATTTAATTGATATAATTTTTTGGAACGTTAAATTATGCTCGATTTTGTAGTAATTTTGTGAACGTTGAGTCGGTGTCATATTTTTTTTTAAATATCCTTTAGTAATTTTTATAACGTGTTTTATCAAAAAGGTTTGGTTGCAACTGGTGCATCCAAAGAAGTTGTCTTTTTTTCTTATTACAACTTTTGATTTCCCTTGAAAGCCACTTATGTTTTTTTTTGTTACATTTACAGATAACACTTATCATAGATTTAGGAAAACATAAGTTATAAAACAGTGTAAAATCCTAACTAATATTATAAATGCGAAAGTAGGTTTGTTTGTTTGTTACCTTATTACGCCTAAACCATTGAACCGATCATCCTGCAAGTAGTGTGTTAAGAGGTTTTTTTAATTATAAATTAACGCGAGCGAAGCCACGGGCAAAAGCTAGTTATCTATAAATTCGTTGTTGGCTACATTCGGGTTATTGGTTTTATACATTTCAGAGACACTTACTAAGTACTACTTATTACTACAGTGTCTTCAAGTAGTTTACATTTAGATAAGTTTGCTCTGTTATAATTGAGTTTAATTGTACAGTACTTAGCAATAACATAGTTTTTACGGGACATAGGCAGCTAGGCTATATCGGATAGGGCAAATTCCAAAACTTCTGTTTTGCAAGGTTTGTTAAAATTATGCGCAAAATTATCGATAAATGTCTGGCTCACAATTATAGTTGGTTGTTTTATTGCTAGTTTTAGGTTAAAGTTTAAACAGCAGGCACTCAAATTACATTGATTATATTATCAATATAATATAATCATGAATGGAATTTCGTTCGATTTTAGCATGTCAATATTAAAATCTCCAGCTGTGACTATGTTTATTGCTTAATTAATTAGAATGAATAATAGAATACGTAATTTTAATGTTGATTTGTATTGTGTAATTATTTTTAATTTAATTTGATTCAATTGAATTTAATTTCATCATCATCATATCATCATTCAGCCGAAAGACGTCCACTGCCAGACACAGGCCATGTTGGGGCGGGGGGGGGGGGGGGGTTGCTCTAGTGAATCCCTTAGTCGCCTTTTACGCCACCCATGAAGAGATGATTTAATCTTTACATTTTATTTCTTGTAATTTTGTGTGCAGTGTGGATTAATACCTGAAATAAATTAATTTTATTTACTAATTTTTATTACGCTTCGATGCTAACTTTTTTATGTTTTTCTGCCTAGCCTTTTCCCAACTATGTTGGGGTCAGGTCAGGTTCCAGTCTAACCAGATGCGGCTGAATGCCAGTATTATGTACGGAGCGACTGCCATCAGACCTCCGCAACCCAGTTATGCCGACATACTAATTACTCTTGTATAATTTATTTAAAAAAAACTTTTTACTATTGCTTATGTTACAACTATTACATTCTTACGGTAGGGACGGACGCGGAGTTTGAATGTTTATATTTTATTATACCGTCAAATATTAATAATAATAATAAAATCATTTATTTGCCTGAAATATGGTGGGTACACGAGATCTTAAATTAAGTTATAGCACAGGACATATTTCACCCTCATTACGGGCATGCAAAATTATAGTTAATTTACAACAATTATTTGAGTAAAATTACAATTATTAGAACTATTTGAATTATAATTATTACAAAAATTAAAATTATTTGAATTACAGTGATTACAGTTACTTAAATTATTGAAATATTATTATAGACTAGGTCACAGGAAATAAAAGGAAAATCTTAGTTGGCACCAAATCGACATGTGCTTTTATTCAAAAAATCTTTAAGGGTATGGAAACTCTCCCGGATTAACCATTTTCGCAAAGGACAACAGAACCTTTTATATGGCAGGTCAGTCATTCCTTTGGGCAAAGAGTTATATATTAGAGGTGCCATTTAGGCACAGTTATTTCTAAACAGTTCTAACTTAGGCACAGGCATCTTTAAGGGCAGGTGGTTAATTTTACGTTTAAATGTATTGTCGTGGGTGGTAAAAAGATGACTGTGGTATTTAACAAATTTAGCTACTTCGTAAATGTTTATACAGGGAACTGTTAGTAGATTTTTGGATTTAAAGATCGTTACATGATTCCGATCAATCCATGCCGTACAGTGCCCGAATGCATTTCTTCTGTGCTATGAACACCCTCATGATGTCACAGGAATTTCCCCAGACAACTATGCCATACCGTATAATGGAGCATACATAAGCATGATATGCAATAATAGAGGTATGTCTGCTCGTCACGTCTTTTACCTTTCGAAGTGCAAAAACAAACTTGTTTATTTATTTTTATTTATTGTTCACATGTATTTGAAGTTTTCGCACTACACTAATTGTTTTTAAATATAACTGTAAAGACGAACACTGATATTAAATGTAAACAAAACAAAAACTTTACAGCGTTTTATTGAAAATGGTTTTATGCATGTTTTTTCCAAAATAAAAGTAAGGTAACACTACTACTTGATTATTGGGCTATTATATTATATACTTTATTGATTATTTGCTGTTAAGTTGTGTTATATGTAAAACAATTAAAATTCGTGGAGCTAATGTTATAACTGGCACTAGCGCCAGCTATCTGCCAATCCAATGCCTACATAATATTCTTCAAAAAATCACAGATTAGGTACACATATACAAGGTGTAACATAAATATGTCACAACCTCTTAAGGGGTCACATTTTGACGAGTTATGCTAACATAAATGTAGGGAACAGCAATTTTATTTTTCGCGATTTCATCTTTTGTCCCATAGTAAAAGTTGTTCATAATGATGAGTACAGTGACCCCTTAAGAGGTTGTACGTTATTTATGTTACACCTTGCAGTGGCGAAGGGTGATTGTTCTTAAAAGGGAAGCCGGACCAAAAAATGCTTACCTTGCTCAAGTGTGATGCGTGAATTCCAGTAACTACTCGTGTCGAAAGGGAAGCCGATAGGAATCGAGTTGTATGGAGCCTTCGCCACTGACACCTTGTATATACAGAATTGATTGGAATGAGACGTATGCCCAATTTTTGGCTATATTTAGTTGTTATGCCCAAAACTATTGGGTATAAAAGTAACTGACTGTTAAAAGGTAAATGTGTGTACCGTACACAAAAAATCAGTTACTTCTAAGCACATTTTTTGTCGCATGATTTTTCAATTTCACTCATTCATATAGATGAAGGGACGTTGAAGTGGAAAATTATGTTAACTATATCTATCCTACACGTGTAAATAAAGATAATTTTGGTTTAAACAGGTCATAAATTTACGTAACTTCGCGTAGAGATCTTGATATTCGTAAAATTATTAAATTGTACGAAAATTCCTGTGACTAAACTATTGAATGTACATGATTGATTATTTGTGTTCGGTCGTAAAACCCTTCATAGAATACATGGTATCATTTAATGTTGTATCGTAATCGCCACTTTGTATAATAGCTAATTCAATTAAGTTAAGCAATTCTGGGATTTTAGTCATTCTCCTTTGATAAATTATACGTGATTAGAAATCGCAAGAATTATCATCATCATCATAACATGAGCCAGTTAGATGATTACCCTGTCAGATGAATATGGGCTTCGTAATGACCGCTAACATGAACACTCAATCTCTTAGGCTGATGTTCAATCAACATGAAGTCTCTGGTTAAGCAACGTTTATACAGGCTGTCCCAAAAAATAGTGTCAAGCGAAAGTCCAGAGGTAGAGCTCCCTTATGTACGATTTCCACGAACCGGGCCACGCAGGAGCGCAGCACAGCGGATGCTCGAGCACGCGCCAGTAGCCGACCGCGTCCGCCCGACGGCTACAATCTGCTGGAACCCGGGCGCATGCGCGTGCGTTTTCGTGTATCCGCTATCGCAGTCAGTGTCTACCTGCGGTGTGGCCGAGCGGAGCCGACCGGACGCGACGACAGCCGAGCGCCGCCGTCCACGTACGCGAGGAGCCGACCGGCTACCGCGGCGTCCGAGCGCAGCCGACTGGCTGCCGCGGCATACGCGCGGATCTAAACGAGTTCCAAGCAGTGTAAATTCAACGCAAACATGAAATTTAGCTAACTAAAACAAACAAAACAAACATTTCCTTTAGCACAGTGTGAAATGCGCTCCGGTGCGGCCCGTTTGGTGAAAATCGTACATTAGAGAGACCATATGATAAAAATGTCATTAAACTCAGAGTTTGATTAAAACATGAAATGAAATCATAACTCGAAAACTACAAAAAATCGCGGAACATAAATGGGGGTGATTTGGGTACCTCAGGGTGCTCTACCTCTGCACTTCCGCTTAACACTGCTTTCTGGGACACGGTGTATAAAGTTCTGGTTCGTTTTTCGAGTAAACTGTTGTTTAACCTGAGAATGTTGATGAACACCAGCTCTAGAACAGCAAGTACAGACACCAGCAGGTCAAGCTACCCCAAATCAAATTTCCCCAAACCAAGTCAAATTTTCCCAATCAACCTTGAACCTAATGCTTTCGCGATAAAGATGAAAATCTATTGAAGAAATACGACAGATTGTAGTAGCTTGATGTGCTGGCGTCTGTACCTACCTAAATATACAGCATGACTGGTTAGTCACTTTACAACTTTTACTATGGGATAAACGGAATTCGTGAAAAAAAAAACAGTTTTTCCTTACAAAATAATCAAAATAATCAATGTTACTTAACAAAATGTATGGATTTTTTTAAATTTAAATTTTATCCCGTTGTAAAAGTTTTACAGGATCATGAGCAGTGTTCACGGTTTTCGGATGTAAAGTGAAAGTCATGCTGTATTGGGAAGTCTTTCTTCTGGGTTTTCGAGCTTACAGTCTGGGTCAACATGCCAAGAAGGCATTTTTAAGTTATAAAGAACACCGGTCTTTTCATTGTAATCTTCATAAGGTTTATACAACATGAAATGGGTTGCTTTTGAGTCCAAGTCCGCGACATAAAAGTAAATGTACACCAAATGTTATTAAAATAAGTATTTAGAGTAATCAAAAGTTTATAAGGTAACGACATTTTTTCTGTCAGTCTACATTTTAAGAGAATACTAATTATGATTGAAATTTTCTAGTTTTTCCGTCTCATATTTTCACGAAATCCGAATGACTTCTGGTCTAGTTTAGGTTTAAATATACATTTAGTACCTATACATTATAATTTTAGTATGGCTAACTGGTCATCAACATTTATCATTTGAAAAATCTTCCAAGAGGCTTCTCTGACCTCTCTACCGTACAGCAGGATTCCGTACCTACATTTAACTTTTTTTATTCATCTCAATGCATGTTAAAACGACACATAAGAGGTATGTATATTTCAAATTAACACTGTTTATTGCGGTTCTTTATTAATGTTTAAGTGTCAATTTATTGATTTACCGCCTTATTTGAACATGGGTAATGCATCATATTTAGCTGAACAAACCGCACTGTTCATTTTCAAGTAAACTCCACTATTTTAAGATTTCAATATGATTTTAATGTATCCCCGCTTGTTGACTGTATAAATTTACAAGTGCGCCCTTCCCGCGGCTTAGTTGTTTGAGGTTGGCGCGTGGCAGCACTGTTCACTGCCTGCGCAAGAGCACGCGCGAAAGAGTTTAACGTTCGGAAAGCAGTTACAATTAAATTGTAAGTGAAAAGTGGAGTGATTTCAAGATACACGTTGATTTTTGTAAATAGGTAAGTTTTTACAAATTAATCATAAAATAAATATATGGAGGAAATAAAAAATAATTAATGTTGTTTAACAGCCTCTGGTAGTTAATTAAAAACAACGTTTATTTTACAAACTTAATTAGTACATTTAACTCAATCATTTGACTAACAATAAGTGAGAAATAAGAGGATATCTCTTACACATAATTACTGCATGGTATAATTAATTCTCTAAAAGTGTTGTCTGAGATATGTATCTCACTGTGGGAAAGGTAAGTAAATGTGTGAGATATTGCATAATTGCAGTTTGTTTGTGATTATAATTTCTTATATCTCGTTTTGATTGATCAGTTATTTAGGGTGGTGGAAAAAAACTGATAATTAATATACGATATATCGTTTAAATAATTATCAGTTTTTTTTTAATGTCACACTTTTTATAATATAGTTGTATAATTACATCATCACAAGGATTTAATTGCCCAGAATTGTATCGAGATGCAATTTTATTTATAAAAATAAGACAATATGCCTGAGTTATTTATCAGATTTTACTGAGAACAACTAATAAATTAATGAGTAAATTACAGAGGAAAACTTCGTCCATAATATTGCTTTATAGGTTTTGATCCACTTCCCAACTCAAATCGGAAATTGTAACACCATACTAACACCATAATTAACATATTACAAAACAAATGTTGTAAGGACAGGTCCACACTGCGCTAGTTTCTAAAGGTACTTGCGTTGCGTACCAAACAATAAAGCGGAAATCTGAATGTAATAATAGCGCGCAAAATTATACGCCCAATTATTGGCAGGCGGCGAAATAAATAAATTTTAAAAGTACTGAATGTGAATTACTTTAATATTTTTTATAGATACTATATGATAAACGACTATGTTGACGATAGAGACGTGAGGCGCTAGTTCTTTTCTGCACATGTGGCTTCCCTGGTAACCAATAGTTTTTATGTGTAGGTTTTTAAATGTATCTGTATTAGTTAGATACGATTATGATGTATCTCAATTCATACAGAATTTGATTTATATATTATTTTTTTAAATTTGTAATTAATACGTTTACTTTATTTGCATAATTTTATTATTGTAAATAATGTTATGATTTTCTTTGTATAGACTCAGTTAATTTATTCAGCTGACAGACAGAACTGTGTTGCTGGGGAGTTTGTTGTGCCATTTCTTCTTCACAGCATAAACATTAGGAAGCGGTGAAGGGAGGGCATTTTTGGGGGATGTCTACTGTATTTGACGTTCAAAAAGAACTAAGTAATACTAGTCTATTTCGAATAAATGAGTTTTGAGTTTGAGTTTTTAAACAAATCATGCTCCTCCCGCTCATACCACATATATCATGGGTGTGTTAACAACCGCAAAGTTCACATAAAACCCGGAACACCCAGATCCAGAACAACTATCCTTTGGTCACACAAATATTTGTTCCGTGCGGGAATCGAACGCGTATTTGCAAGCAGCGCTGCCATAAACTAGAGAGATATATACAAGGTTAGTCGGAAAGGGGGTACTAATCCGCAGACCACTTAAATTATCACTGATGACGGTTTTAAAACAAGTGTTAAAATTTCAAAATTCGATATTTTTTATTTCCATGTAAAATAATTTAAATTTTTTCAAAACTCTTCGTCCCTACTTTTGTTACGAATTTAGAAAATAGAGCATCTAATTCGTGACCCCAAATATGACCTAAAATGTAAACACAGCTGCTCGTAGCTAGCACAGATCGATTTTAGCTTATTTTTTAAAAAATTTTGAACAGCTATTTCTCTTTAACTACTGACTTTCGGGGAAAGTGGTAGAACAAAATTTACTCATTATTATGGGTACTTTAACACCCTTTCGGATTAGTTCCCCCTTTCTGACTAACCTTGTATACTGGCGACTGTGTAATAATTAAATTGATCGCTGTAAATATTCAATTTGCTCACTACCGACAACTACAATGTCATTAAGATACCTCTATTATTGCTGGTCACAATGACTTATTATTTTTCTCTCTCGCACGTTTTTCCTCGACACGGTTACGGTTTAAAACAACTAAGAGTTGTGAAAGACGTGAGATCTACTGGTTCGATTTTAATCGATTAAAGGTATGATTGTAGAATATACAACGTGCAGATATGAAAATCAACTGTATTCGAGGTCACGTAGGAAAATTGCCAATTAAGTTTATTCTAGATTAAAAGATTTAATTAACAGCATTGAAGGTCATGCAGTTCGTAATCCATTAACAAAAGAAAATACCATTTATTAAGCGGCGTTAACGTGTTGCTTGTATATACTTACCGAGTAAAGAATACTAGTTCTATTTTAATTTTTATAAGTACCGTTAACAATATTACGTAAACAGGACAAAGTGTGACAAAAGGCAAATTATTCTCTTGCAAAACAACATAAATCTAAAGCTCGTCAAAGTAATAAGTGCGTATTATATTAATTTACACAGAATTGCAATAACCGTGCACATTCAGATACATATTTACATTCAATTAATTAAATCACATATTATCTACGACGATTTTAGTTTTTTGAAGTAACTAAGTTTCTTCGAAGTCATGTGCGGATAAGATTTTGATTATGCACTTGCGTTAACGGTGAAGGGTAACATCGTGAGAAAACCTGCACAGCTGAAAAGGCTCCATAAAGTTCTCGATGGTATGTAGAGGCCGTCAACTCGAACCAAGCCAGCGTATTGGACTAAGACCTTAATCCTTCTCATTCTGAGAAGAGCCCCGTAATGGAGCGGTAATAGGCCGATATGCTAAGTACTAAATTACGTTTTATTAATGTTAATTTATTCGAACTGTGCATAACTATCTTAGTGAAATTTTATATCATAAAGTTTTAAATTGCCTAAACATGCAATCTCGTTATAATCTTATGTAGTGATTGTTTCTGTTACATAAAGTTAAATCAACAGTGAAATACGTTCGGTACTTGATAGTCTATTTTATAAATAAGTGATTTAAGATTAGTTCTTAACGTCTTGATAATTTTCTTATGAGGATAAAGATTCTTTAAACGTAAATGATGTTCATTAAAGTGATTTAAGTAGCCATCATTTTATTTTATTACATTTGTCATAAGTATTGTAAATTAAATTGCATGTTTCACCTTTTTAGTACTTTGCGATAATAACGTATAAATTACGCAATAAAACGATATTATTTCCGCTTTTCTATTGGATAATAAGCAATATCACTAACGGGATATCAAAATAAAATGATGCCTATTTATTTTCTTATTTCTTTGTATCTGACTTACTTTGACGTCTCATAAACATTTTTCTACTTTTCCTGTAGATAAATACAATAATATGTGCTTGTTTATTTCTGCAATTTTGAGCCTGTTCACGCTTCAAGTCTCGGGTGATGGATGTGGTTGAAATTCATCGAGATTCTTTGTAGGTAAGTGAGGAAGTTTATCCTATAAAATATGATTCTGATGAAAGACGACGTTCATTGTTTTAAGTGGCAGGCAAAGGCGTCGTTCATAATTTTAAAATGATGTAGGTTCGTTTCAGAGAGCATATATAAAGCATTGCTAAATAAAATATCATAGCAATAGCAATACGCAAGTTTGATTTTTCCCACGATTTTGCACGTGGAGTATGTTCATAAATTTAATCAGACAGCTAGGTCGTAAAATTCTTCATGCAAATTGTGTGAAACATCACAAGAAACTTCTTCACTTACCTATAAGATCGTTTGCTCAAGAGAAATGCGACGCATGTGACATCTTTGATTATATCTTTCTAAAGTAGATTTAATGGTTCATTTTTTAGTAACACTTGGGTATTTTCCTCTCGTACCAATTGTAATTACATGCTCTGTTTTTTTTTTACACCCCATACTTATTATTCGATGTAGTAAAATTATAGTTATAAAAACAAATTACAAATTCTATCTCTCAGTTCACCGGCTCTTAGATTGATGCATAAATTACGTACGGAATTAGGGGCACGCGATGTTAACAAGTCGTGCATAAATCGCGCGTTTTTTCTGCGAAGTGAAAAGGAAATAACCGTATGTATCTCGGGATTATGGCTACCATTTTTGGCGGTGACACCGACCATTGAGCACAGAGCACTCGCTTAACGATTATCTCCCGTTTTTATAACATTTCCTTTGAGAGTGAGTGTTGGTTAATATATGTTTTTACTGTTTCCTTCCAAAGGTGTGGAACTCGACGACACTCCATTTATTAAATAATGAAAAAATAACGAACCGTTGTATTACGTAGTTATAAGGAAATTAGGCAAAGTATACGTGTAAGCATTTAAGTATTTACTGTACCTACTTATGTAAGTATACTTACTTATTCTCTTACATAATTTTACAATATCTAGTTCATATTATTCTACAACAGGCAAACAGATTTCACCAACCAAAAAAACTGGTCGGTTATACTGTTGTAAGTTACTCCCAGCTCCAATTAAAGCGGTAACCATAGTCAGCAATTAATCCCAGGTTACCTGAGTGAATAAAAAACGCAAAAGACAAACTGCGACCGGTCTCTATTTTTGATAAAAATATACAAAAGCAGTTTTGAAAAATAATAAATTAATTAAATCTGCGGAACAATGTGCAATCGACTTTTCTTTGCATTTATAACGTCACTCATACTCTCGCCTATAAAGTATTGAGTGTTACACTTTTTGACGCATTAGAGATGCTTTATTTGTCATGCAACAACCTAGTCATGCAAAACAATGCAATCTATTGCAGGGACGAATTTCACTCATCTCATGTGAAGCACGCCTTACAATATTAATTTATATCTCTACCTTAACGGTCTATTTCATCGTGTTATACTTTATATTATGGTATGATATTGTTATGTGAGTAATATTATTTATGTTACGATAAATACTTGAGTACGTTTATGGCTATAAGGTATTGTTAACAGTTCCGCCGGGTGGTCAGAAAGATACCCGTGATTTACAGTAGTCATTTACGGAAATCCGTTATGACAATAAAGATTAATGGAAGATAATAAGACCAGCGAAGTTTCTTTTACAGAAAAAGTAAATAAACAAAATACGCAGTAAAGTATAGGTAGGTTAATCGAGATCGAAGAAATCAAATATTATTATGATTGTTTTAAACAGTACGACACCGACGACGTTATGAATTGCTTTGTGTATGTGTAACGAGTACGACACACACACACCTCACGCATCATGCCGAAATACGCAGTTAAAATTGGGCGTAATTACGCTTGCAATTTTTTTCAAATTACATTTCTTGACGTAATTTCGGCTTGGTATGTCGCGGTTAATTTAAAGCTGGGACTAAGTAACCCGTTTTTTTTAAATACGGTATTCGTCATACCGACTCATACCCCTAAATTCTGGTTACCTCATTAATACGATACACAAATATATTTCGGTACCGAAAAGTAATCTGAAAATGCGCAACTGTATATTTCTCGGTATCGGTGCCTAAACGTTTATAAGTAAGGTTTTTCTTTGATGAACCGCCGCGTCACCTTGTCCTTAGCTATAAGGTCCCAGATAGCATCAATGATTCATTAGTATTATTCCTTCATCACTCGATGTTTTTGGTATCGAAATCGTAAAAAGTCCGGTCGCGTAACTACGCCATGGTGAGTCACTCAGGTGTGTATGATTGCCTGTTAAAAAACTACTTTTGCATTTACATATTCTTGATTAAAATTCGTACCCACTTGATAATGATTGACAATCCAATTTGTATAATAAAAAGTTGAAATTCACCAACGACTGAATGGAATAGATAGTGCTGCACCAATCAATCAAGCGAGTCGTGTCTATTTGTTCAGTTTCGCAATTGCATAAGCAATTTTTGAGGCAATTTATTTTGCATGATCTTTCTGCATGGGACATGATGATACATGAAGATGAATTTGATGAAAGGCAATAAGCATCTACACTGATTGCTTAAAATTTAAAGGGGTCTATTACGAGTATCTTCATCTAGTTAATTAAATAGTTTTCTTACGTGCATTCTAATCTAAAGGTGAATTATAACGTAGGTAATGTTTTTAACGTCATCCTTACAAGATAAGACCCCATTGAGTGAATCTGCCGCATGGTGGGCACTTTTTTATGTACTTTCATGAGACACATTCATATTACCTATGATTAGTTACGTTTTACTCACGGTGCATATTTTGGGATTGCCTACCTCGTGACCTCGGGCTCCGTTTGGGTCCGAAACTAGTCGAGTAATCCCGAAAAATTCACGTGTGTATATGAACCTTAACTAATCATAAATACCCATAGCCATTGTTTAACAACTTAAACTGTTTATGGATTATAAACCTCAACGTTATTGTTTTATATAGCTTCAAGCGTTACGATCTGAGTTGATGGTTTAAATCTATTATAACCACTAAGCGCCCCGTGGAGTACCGGCTCAAAATTTGCAGGCATCATTTACCATATCATATCATTTACGCTCGTATTAATCTACTGCTGAGTATTTGATTCTAAGCCAACAACAAACTCTAAACACATAAATCAATTCAATTGGATTTTATGTGCTACATTTTATATTCAATCGATATTATAAATAATATATCTAAATATAAATCAATTCGATATTATAAATTAAATTTACCTACTCATTAGTCATACGATGAAAAATCAATCCATAGCGTGAAGCTGGATCCGAGCACATGATTTAACATTAAAGTCTTAAACATTGTAATATCTGAATTGATTTCTTCATTTCATTCAAGTTACATATTCACAGTTATACACGTAGGTATGATATTAATAACAATTAAACAAGATAACTGCGTCACTCCATTTTGCAATTCGCTTTCAGAAATCAACAATTCTTGGAGCGGGCCAAGGCTTTTGTCACTGACATGACAAAAATATAATTATATATTTCTGTTCCCGGTGAATTGACGAAATCAAGACTCGTTAACGATTTGAGTGATATTTTTTTATTTTATTGTTTTGAATTTAGAACGAGACAATGACGAAGATAAGACGAATAAGATGCTGAATGCTCAGTTTTTTGCTGAATTATCGCGCAATGACACTTGATGATACCCGAATTGGGGCTGTTTGCCCCAATTCGGGTATCCAAATTACTTTGACTTTATCCGAATTCGGGCAATACCATAGGCATCGGAATTTTGGTAAACGACCACGTGTGATTCCGCCCTTAGTAAATAACCGTTTTTTATGTGGTGAAGATTTATTTTAATAAATCAAACTTGATCTGGATTATGTTTAAACATAAGTGAATTTTTTAATCAACTTTCCAAGAAAGATGCAATGAGAATGTGAAATGCATTTGTATTAATGTATGAAATTATGTACTTTCAATCATACTGTATTTCTGATTCAAATCTATTATTACCATATGAATCGAGTTTGCTCATAATTTCATTGATACGGTTTTATATCGAATTCTCGGTAATCGTAGAGTCACAAAGTTTAAATATCTTGGGCATTTTCTTACCGACGACCTCAGTGACCATGGTGACATTGAGAGGGAGCGTAGGGCTCTAGCGGTCAGGGGTAATATGTTGGCACGAAGATTTAGATAAATTTAGAAGATTTAGGTGTACTGACCAAGTAAAGATTACTCTTTTTAAAGCTTATTGTCAGAGTTTTACACCGGTAATCTTTGGGTCACCTACTCGAAAAGGTCGCTGAATGTTTTACGCGTCCAATATAGGTACTTACCTAATAATGTTTTTAGGATGCTGTTGCGACTACCTCGTTTTTGCAGTGCCTCAGAAATGTTCGCGGTAACTCATACCGATGGATTTCATGCCATCATCCGCAAAAAAACGGCCTCACTCCTGAGCAGAATAAGAGGCAGCCATAATAGCATCCTGAAGGCTGTGGCGACAGATGCTTCCTCCGTCATAATAAGGCAATTTGTGCGAAGACTTGTTCCATAGTTTCTGGGTGTCTAGCTGTTGAGTGGTATTCGCATTCATTCGTCTTTAGTTTAAGTTACTAACAACAGTATTTTAAGTGCAAAATTGTTACTACTCGTAACAATTTATGGATCTCGTAGTTGTCCGAAATAAAATGATTTTATTTATCTGTACTGCTTATTATCTGCTAGGTAGGTACTGAGGAAATTAAAAACGTGACTAGCTGTACCTACCTGCTGTGATATGAAAGTTCAATAAAACTTTGTATTACAAGATACTTGATCAATTGTTGCTCTGGATAAAAGCTGAAAGCCTTATTTTCTTGGCTTCATTGCTACCTGGATTTCACTGGATACTTTTATGTATAAATCTTACATAAATACATTAACTCACGCCTATATTCACCGAAGAGTTGGCAGAGGTGTATAGTACACCAACATTTCGCCGTTATGTTTTAGGTCGCATGTAATAGGGGGCGAGCCTATTGCCATCGACCGGGCACAAATCCAGACTCCGGGCTGCTACTAAGATATTCCACACGGAAAAACCCATAACACTTTGTTCGACCTGAGAATCGAACCCAGGAAGGACCTCAGGCTCGGCAGTCGCTTGCGATAGCTAGACTATCGAGGCTGTCTTGTATGAATCTTCTGCTGTAAAAAAACCGAAGGCATGCGTTACACATAGTCTTTGTGTATAAGACGTGATTTATTTACCTAGAACTCTATTCGGAAATCGTAAACTAAAAGAGCTATGGGAAAATTTTCTTTACAGATATTTGCTCATTTTCTATACATATAATATAATCGTGTTAACTAATAAATCGCACGGTAACGAAACCATAGCGCGATCTAATTCGACGCCAACGCCATCTAGGGAAGTAAAGATTAAACATATGTTTGCATGTTTATGCAAGCATCACGTAAAAAGAGCTGACCCAATGCTGTTGACTTTTATAAACAAATATTGTGCTTATCTCAAAGTAAATTATTTTTTTTGTTTCATCACAATCGGTTCACGCTATCAAAAGATATGCAAATAATCAATATCTTGTATACATATCTATATTCATATAATGAAACAGTAAAAAAACTGTGTCTGTACATTAAATATATTAAAAAAAAAAAATGAGGGAGGTTTAGAAACAGTAATAGAGCACGAATCCAAAAAAAAAAATTGTCTGTTTGTCTGTTTGTTTGTACACGCTAATCTTCGGAACTACTGGACGGAATTGAATGATTTTTTTTTGTTGCATAGTTCTTAAGTCTGGGCAACATATAGGCTATATTTTATCTTGGAAACTTGAACACTTGATGCAAAACCGCAACAGACCAGCTAAACTATAAGAGATACAAAAATGGAACCATAGCAAAAATTGTTCCACGTGATGAGCATTTTCTGTTGAGAGAATAAATTTGAAGATTTGGAACACCTAATGTGGAACTCCACGAGCCCAGCTACACTGTAACATATATAGGAATGACGTCTTAGCAAGAGTTGTTCAGCCTGATGAGCACTCTCTGTTGACGTATAAAAATTTAAGATCTGGAACACCTGTTGTGGAATTCCAAGCGCCCAGCTACGCTATAACTTATATAGGAATGACGTTTTAGCAAAAGTTGTTCAATATGATGAGCACTCTCTGTTGATTTATAAAAATCGAAGATCTGGAACACCTGTTGTGCAACTGCAAGAGCCCAGCTACACCATAACACATATAGGAATGACGTTTTAGCAAAAGTTGTTCGGTCTGATGGGCATTTCCTATTGACTGATAAAAATCGAAGATCAGAAACATCTGATGTGGAAATCAAAGCTATCACTAATTTCACTGTATAATTATAATAACATAAGCTGGGAGTACCTCCACGCGGTGAAGGCGGTAACAGTTTAGGACTGATTTTCGATGACGATGGTATATCATTGAAAATTTGACTCTACTGGCCAAAACTCCCATTTATTTTTTTATTTTATCGAATAAATATGTCTTCGGGCTTATTTTATTTGAGTGTTTAATTTCCTTTTCCGTTTATCTTCGTGACACGGTAGCCTACCCGGTAACGCAGGGGAGCAGTCACTTAGATTTTAATTGATCAGGTATCTTCACAATAAAACTATAAGCATGCCTAGAAAGAGGTCAAATCTTTCCCAATGTTCCAAAGGAGCTAAAAGATTGAGGATCATAAGCTCCCAAGAATGTACCGAAGAGCGTCCGGAGAGACTTTATGCTGTTCGAGAACATCAGGCTGCAACTCGCTCCGTGGAAACCTCTTCGGATCGCGAAGCACGCCTTCGTTCTCAGCGTATTTACGCATCTACACCAGGTCTCTAGAGACCAGTGAAGAATATGATGCGCGACTGACCGCTGATCGAATCTACGCATCGACTTCTTGGTCTCTAGAGACAAGTGGGGAACGTGATGCGCGACTGACCGCTGATCGTGAACGTCACGCATTGTCTCGCGAGTCGGAGACGTTCACGGATAGAGAGTTGCGCTTGAGTTCCAAGCATATCTACGCATCGACTTCTAGGTCTCTAGAGACAAGTGGGGAACATGATGCGCGACTGATCGCTGATCGTGAACGTCACGCATTGTCTCGCGAGTCGGAGACGTTCACGGATAGAGAATTGCGCTTGAGTTCCAAGCGTATCTACGCATCGACTTCTAGGTTTCTAGAGACAAGTGGGGAACGTGATGCATGACTGACCGCTGATCGTGAACGTCACACATTGTCTCGCGAGTCGGAGACGTTCATGGATAGGGAATTGCGCTTGAGTTCCAAGCGTATCTACGCATCTGCTTCTAGGTCTCTAGAGACATCAGACGTTTCAGATCTTCGATTTTGATGACCCCGTTGTCGTTGGCATAAGCAACAGGATCCGCGTACGAAGTCGCGGGCAGAAGCTAGTTCACAATAAATATCAATATACAATTATATTTAATCCATTTTAGCAAAGAAATGTATTAAAGTTATAGGTTTTATGAATCTTAACGGTCAATCAAAATGAGCTGAAACTCTACTTGAAGAAATGGTTCAAAAGATATTAGTGCCTTGGTGGGCCACGTTTGTCTATTATTGTTTTATTGTAATAAATTGGGTACATATACATGTTGTTTTCCGACTTCCACGCGGACGAAGTCGCGGGCACAGCTAGTCTATAATAAAATATTGGCATGTACAATTTTTTTGTCAAGCGTGAACTTTCCACATATTTATTTTAATAAAGTTAGTAGAGCGATTGGCTTCTGTGCAGTTGGTCATTGGTTCGATTCCCGCACGGAACAGATATTTGTATGGGCTACAGATAGTAACAGTTGTTCCGGGTCTGGCCGTTTGTGCATGTGAATTGTGTTTGTAAACGCACCCACGAAACAGGGGAAATCCTAGTGTGGGGCAACGTTATTTAAAAAAGAAAAGAAAAAAAGACAAATTCGTTGGAATGGAGAAAAAAACCTGAGCAGCAGAAATTGGTCAAACACTTTCCATTATATTAACCGCTAGCGGTCCGACCGACGAACCGGTTCGTCAGTGCCATTGTTTATCTATTGTGTCTATAATTACAGTACTTGAGACTTTAAACTATAAGCCCGCGTGATAGTCCGCATGGTAGTCCAAAAACAACCAAATAATTCCATTCAATAATGAAAGTAAACAAGTCCAACCTGAAATGAGTTTTAATATTATGACACGATATCTTTTATTTACTTTTATTAATATTGAAATAAACAGGGCCTTATGTGAACCACAGCTTTGTACTAAAATGCGGTCAGTTATGCAACGATTCGATTAACTCAAATAAGCACAACTTAAGGTACTTGCAGACTGCGGCTTCCGTTCACATATAAACAACAAACACGTTTTCGTGTAACAATTAATTAATTTTCATTTGTCATAATCGTCATCATAGTCGCCCGTAAAATGCCCACTAATGAAAACGGGCATTTTTATTGACTGACCGATCTTGATGTTGCCATTGCCATAAAATGAACACGCTTGTCAAACTGTTAAGTGATTTCTGTGTTTTTATTTACGATAAACAAAGATATCGGAGGAACCTACTGCTTATCTTCTTGGTTGCCTTTAGTGGCAACACCCGGGACAAGAGAAAGGGTGGCCTATGTTGAGCTTAATGTAGTTGCCACATCGTAACATAATATGAACATCGTAATTATAAAGTTTGAAGAGAAAGTAGTTACCTAAATTGAACGCCGAATACACGTATTCATTCATAATAACATCTGATATTCGGTATTAACGCGATTTCATGTTTTAGTTCAGGTTATTTAATCAAAATTCATAACAGGTATTTTGTTTCCAATTATAATTTCAATTAGGGGAAGTATTTTATAATAAAGTGCATAGTATTTTATCTATTCAAATACATAACAATATTGTACAACATAGTCTCAAAGAATGCACTAAAGCCTCTACAAAAAATGTAATAAAAATACTATGTATGTAAAAATATTTCCAATTAGGGGAGACTGGGTACAGTTGAAACAATTTTGCTTTGAACGCTCGTAGCACGGCCATTTTGAAACATAACAAACAACAAAACACATAAAATGAGAGAATAGACTTTTGTCTTCAAATACATCTCAGAATTAGAGGCTCAACTGCCATATTTACTAGTTAGGAAGAGTTTAATAAAATGATGTGCCACTGTTTCAACCGTACCCATACCAGGGGCGGTTGAAACAGTGATGGGTGTCAGTTGAAACATAAACAAATAAGTAATAAAAATCAGTTTCTTTATTCATAATCAACAAGAAATGGTTAAATTCTAGTATGGCACCATTTCTATCAGTCTTAATAATTGTTTCGAACATAAAAAGAGCTCTTCTGCTCCGGTTTAAACTAATAAACTAACACGAATAAACAAAAATAACTAAAAAATCAACAATCAGTCTCAATAATTAATAATATAAGATTTCCATATCTCAAATTATCTGTAGGAACAAAAACAAGCTGAACAGCAGCTCGCTGCTGTATCGCAGAAGAGAAGAATGGTGAACTCCGTACATCTCTGCAGCTTTTCGTAAAGAAGTCCCTTTTTTGACTTCTTCATACGCATTTTCGTACTGAGTTATATCACACTCGCCTCTTGAAGTTTTTTTTATACGTTGTCTGGGCATCTAGAACGAAAAAAGCAACGGTTATCATTGTTTCAATCGTACCCACAATAATTGCTTCATCCGTCCCCATACCCCTCAACCGCTAATAAAACAAACATAGCGTCGAAACAAAACAACATAAACAAAAACGAATCACGGTTTTCGAACCTTCAAAATCTAACGATAAAACAGAAAATCACTCAAAATGCAAATGCTAATATCAACAAAGTAATTTGAAAAAGAAAACAATAGAAAATACTTACTTTTTGTCGAAAAAATATAATAGGGTCCCCTGGAAACGTACAGAGCGCGCGAAGTGCAACGCGTCACTGTGATTCATGTCCGGACTCGCCGGCCGCGTCTCTCTCCCCTTGTACCCCTCACCACACCGCTAATAGTTTACGAGTTATTAGCGATGGTTTAACCGTACCCTGCTGCAACCGTACCCAGTCTCCCCTACTCTTTTATGTACAGTAAATATCTATTAGAATTATGAAATGTTGCACACATAGTTTCTACAAATACATACGAGTTATGGTTTCGAATATTTCTTTATTACAATCTATAAAAGAAATCTGCTTTTCAAGTTCGCTATGTGTATACATATTATTATTCCCATAATCACTTAAAGACATAAAATTACATTTTTAAATATTTCCATAGAAAAAAAAAACAGAAACATTTAAAAATATAGTAGCCCACCGGCATCGGGAACAGGGTCTAAGCTACCGGTGGTCAGGGCCTCAGAGGTATACATATTATTATTACACGTGCCTGTACCTACCTACGTGTTGTTCCGTTCCTATTAATTAGCTGTCAAACTTTATTACCTACCAGGGTTGCATAAAGTGTAGGCGTTTACAAACAAAACATTAGTACCCGGCCTTGTGCTTCGAAACTGACCTGAGGCAAGTTAAGAGTAGTAGGTGAGGGCTCTTAGTCACATGCGTGCCTTTCTTTGACCGCACTTTACCTTGGCACCACATGTTCAGTCACGTGTTTTAAATCGTACGTACCTACTCCAAATAATACATAACTATGTGTTTGTCCTTGTTAACATTCTACTATGCACTTTTAGGCCTACCTACTGGTAGTTGTCAGAAACGGGATGAAGTATTATTTAAGACAACAGAGTATAAAACCCATGGATTGGATTGTTTGAGAAAAAAAGACCGTTCAATCTGATAATTAGGGATTATTCGGATGCATATTTACCTAAAGTTAATTTTTATTACTAGCGGCTTCTTAAAATATATTTTTTGTAAGACAAAACCCGGGATGCCAGGAACACCGGGAATGCATAACTAGTCGGGTGTATAATATGGAAGCGACATCAAAAAATGGTTTATTAAAAAAAACGAGATTCTTGGATTGCATAATTATTTAAAATTAATGTTTAACCCCCGATGCAAATATGTGTGTATGTAGAGTGTAAGAAGAAGAATGGTGTGTGTTAGATAAACCAAAAAAAAACAAATTACAATAATTGTCCCGGAACCGCGGGATTTTCCGATACAAAAGCGCGTTCCATATTAACCAACATCCAAGTTTAGGTGAATATGCATCCGAATATCCGATCTCAATTGTTATTTGATGATAATGCTCGATCTCATTCTAGTTATTTTTATAGCCTCATCTGCCTAGCCTTTTCCCAACTATGTTGGGGTCGGCTTCCAGTCGAACCGGATGCAGCTGAATATCAGTATTTTACATGGAGCGACTGCCTATCAGACCTCCACAACCCAGTAACTGGGTAATACGATACTCTTGGTAAGACTGGTTGTCAAGACTTTCTGGCTTCTGACCAACAGTAACGACTGTCAAAGATCTACTAATGACAGCCGGGACCAACGGCTTTACGTGCTTTCCGAGGCATAGTTATTTTTATAGCCTATTACAAGTTATTGTTATTAGCAGATAGGTACTATTCTGATGGTTTGTAAAATACCATAGGCCGCTTAATAGCCACATATGGTTAGACCCGAAGGTGATCCTAATGCAATTCGGAAAAAGCTAGGCTGACGATAAAGATCCATGTAAGATACTGTTATGTCTGCATGGTGAATGTAGTCAAGTAGACTTTCCTCTATCCTTTTAGGGAATCAGGTTAAACGATTTAACTTTTATTATTCTTGCTAAAAACAATCAGTTTTTTTTACGACCATGTGTATTTAACGCAGTTCAAGTTGTGTAATAGCTTGTGGAAAGTCGCGTTTTGTAATATGTGCATACAAATTGTATTACGCACTAGGATACTTTACAATTTCCGTTCCAACTATCTATTGGTTGAAGTTTTTAAGGAAATTGTATTGCACATTGTAACGCTCGTAAATATACGATGTCTTTTTATTGGTCTCTTACAGACTGTTGACTCAATATCGGGAACATATTGTATTGTTTAAAGCAATAAATAAATACTGCTAACATATCAGTTTCTAACATTCACTTTGCTAGAACCAATAACGTGCACGTGCCATTTTCTACTACTACTTCGTACATTATTTTTTACTAAGAATGCGTCCTGTGAATTTTTAACTGTAGGATAATTCAGCCTCTGAAGCAGCCACGTGCAGGGAGTGTGCAAGTTTCTTTATTCGTGTCAAAATGTTTGGTTTTATTTTTGTTATGAAACTATTTGACAGTTTTTGTAAATGAAAACTCGGCTGTCCCATTTCAAAACCTAGTAAGGGCTTAAAACGAACTTTTACAGAAAAACGCATAAACGTTACATCGGTCAGCCTTTGAAAAGTATTTATGATAGGCAAAACCATGTGGTTAAAGTGACTTACTAGGTTTTAAAATGATCAGAGGCAGGTATCGATGCTTAAATATATCTGATTATTACGTGACTTTGCAACGCTGGTGTTTTTGTATTTGGTAGAGACTTTCTAGGTTAGCAAGATTATGCAATAAAACGATTTTTGTAAAAAGTGTTCCTTCCCAAGTAACAAAAGCTTCTATAACCAGGGTGTTATAACACCAAATAGTGATATAGTAGGCCTATAGTGGTAACCATTGTGCCCGCTTGTACTATAAAGGTTTTTAAAAGAGCGTTTTGGTTCTATAAGATTAAAGAGCATTTAAGTTCTATAATTTAGCTCTTAGAACGTTTACAGGACCATAAAAAAGAATCTTTAAAGTGTTGCACTGTAATAGATATGAAAAAAGCGATTATGGTACTATTTAGTACTATAGACGACCTTTCTGACACTTTTATGTATCTATTTTGCACTAATAATGCGTAAAAATAACTTTTACAGTACTAGTATTGTAGAAGTATCGAAAACATTATTACAGTATCAATCTGCACTATAAAAGTACCTTGCACAACCATTACGTCACCTTTTAGCTCCTTAAAAGCTCCCTCAACATCGCTATGGCGCTAGTTCTGTAAAAGTCATGAAAACTCTTGTATAGTACTAAATAGCTCTATAAGTGAATTTGTGTTACTACTACGGTACTAAATCGTGACATAAAAGCACTAAAATTAATAATTAATGGACTAATTCGTTTTCGGTGAAATATGGCTGCTGTTTTCTGCCATGATAGCACATTAGCAGCACGGCTGGAGCCAATGTGTACTATAGCAGCCATAGTTGGGACAAGTCCTCATTTTATTAATTAAAATTTAATTAAAACACGAAAATTATGAGGGCGCATTGTCAAATTTGAAATCAGCATAATTATTTTATCGATACAATTATTTTCGCAAGTGCAAGTTATGGCAGAATTACGATCCATGCATGTTTTGAAGTTGTCCTTTTTATTACATGTTACGTTAAGCAACTATTACCGATATATTTTCACAACACGAACAAAATGTGTGATAAAAAGATCACTGGAATCGTTTACGGTGCAAAATAGCACTATAAAGATGTTTTGGTTACTTTTATAGTGCAAATTTGTGACATAAACGATGCAGAAACACTATTTTAGTACTAAAAAGCGTTTCTCGACACTTTTACTTTTCAACTATAGAGCTGATTTATCACCGTGAGAGCCTGTATGTAATGTTTATAGAATAAATCAGTGATAAAACTAGGGCCTATTTGGGGTTCTGTAAACGTTTACAACACCATTATAGTACTAATCATAAACACTAAATAGCACGCTCCAAAACGTTCTCAGGACTTTTATAGTATCAAATTTTGTTACTTGAGTTACTAGGTTTTGAAATGGGACAACCGAACTGTACTTAAGTACTATTAAATAACCAGCGCGCTTTCTGCACGTTTCCTACTTCAAAACAACTTGAATTAGCCTTTACTGAACGTAATCGTACGATGAAAGTCAAATATCCAATAAAACGCAGTTTTTTTTTATTTTACGTTTATCGGTAAAGGTATTTATAATCGAGCGATATATATGTCAAATGTAAACAAACCTTTGATTCAGAAAAACATTGTTTTTCTTTATGAATCACTTAAAAAAGAACACATTTGTTGTTTTTTTTTCAGTAATATATTTTTCTAAAAAATCTCAGTTTAATGGATACTGAAAGCAAACTGAATATTTCAGAATCAAAGGTTTGTTTACCTTTTACACAAAATTTTAATGGCCAGCTTTTTCGATTTCACTAACCTAACATTTGATTATGAATTGTAAACTGTAAATTGTACTCATCGAACCCTACGTGAAATAGAAAGAGCGCTTAATTTTTATCTTCTAAGGCCTTCCAAGGCTTTTTAAATTTTAAAGCCAAGTTTAAATAATGGTTTTCCCAGAAGGGAGCGAAAATTAATGGCTCGGCAGTGAATCATGAACCTGCTTCGTTCAATCGGCAGCTGATTGAACAAAAGTTAGCTCCAACTTTTATTTTTATTTCTCAGCTAAAAGGCTTAATGGAAGAATTAGTATTTCCGCGTTTAAGGGCAAATATAAACTGACATTTTTTAAAGTTAATAACGTTCCTATTGTAGATACATACATATTAAAAGTACAAATGAGAATGAATTCCAATGAAATAATTGTAAAACTGTTATTTATGCAAGTGTTATTAACTTAAACTGTACGTACTGTTCATACGAATGAACTGAGGTTAACGTTTTAATTTTAACCTCCGTTCATTTGAGTTCACCACATATTTTAATCATAATGCGTAGTAATTAATAATTATGTTGGGTTTTACACACTTGTTCATATAGACAAGTCAATGAGGAAAAGGTGTGTGTCATGGATTCATGCATGAGTGTTTGAGTAGTCATGTAGCAAATTTTTAGGGTTTCGCCCGACCAGTAACAGGCCCGAGAAGGCGGCGCGCATGTGTTCCGTGCGCGCCTCTCAGGAGGACGTGGGGCAAGGCCCCACAGAAGGAGAGGTCTGCCAGGGGCTGGCGGACCGAGGCCTGCCGGGGTTGCGGTGCATGCAGCTGCGAATCCCGTGACCCTGGCCAAGGGTCAGGAGTAGGAACACCGTGGGTTTTTAGCCGGCAAGAGTCCGGCATAACCCTTCACCTTCCCGGGGCGAAGGGTATCCATGAGGATTTTCACAAGACAAAAAAAAAAAAAAAAAAAGGGGTTCCCTCCCCAAACGACGATTTATTGAACAATTATCAATTAATGTGACATATTATCATTACATCTATGCTATTTGACAATCTGACATTACCCTGATTAATTAATTGAATTGGTAGTTTATTAACTTAATTTAATGTAACTAGCTGTAATTTCATGGTACTATTACCAAAATTTCACATGCCTATCTAAGACAAAATGGGCTGAACAGTGTATTACCTTAAGACCATAATGTACCCTATTTTATCTATACATATAAAAGAAGAAGCTGACTGACTGACTGACTGATCTATCAAAGCACAGCCTAAACCGCTGGGGCTACAAACTTGAAATTTTGACAGTAGGTTCCTTTTGTAACGTAGACATCCACTAAGAAGGGATTTTTCGAAATTCAACCCCTAAGAGAGATAAATAGGGGATGAAAGTTTGTATGGAAAATCGTCACTTAACGGGTTCAAAATTTCACGCAAGCGAAGCTGCGGGCGAAAGCTAGTGTGAAATATATGAATTGAATTGAATTGAACAATGCCACCGGAACCCTATTACTAAGTCTACGCCGCGGCGCGCCGTCCGTCTGTCTGTCACAGGGCTGTATATTTTTAAACGTAATAGGTAGCCAGTTAAGTTGTTTACACAGAATATGTGTTACAACAGCCTCTATTACGACATATAGATTTCACTGCTATATCGGACCAACTTAACCAAATCGACTGGCAGTACGAGTTGAATAGCAGACCGTTAGAGGATGCCACAACGTTCTTCTATGAAACCATTAACAGATTACGTAACACCTACATACCAGTCAAAAGTGTTGTTCCGTGCAATAAATATCCTATATGGTATAAACAGCCTTTAATTAAAATTCTAAAAGAGAAAACGAAATTTCATAATAAATTCAAAAAATATGGGAACCTGTCAGACTACCAATCTTTTGCATTGCTACGTCAGCGAGCAAAGGAACTTGAAAAGGATATGTTTAACGTCTATATCTCTAAAATTGAAGAAGACATTTCAAAATCTCCAAAAGCGTTTTGGTCATACGTCAAATCAAAAAATCAAAGCAATTCATATCCTTCCTTACTTAAATATGGACATATTTCTTCCAGCGACGGAGAGGATATTTGCAATATGTTTGGGGACTACTTTTATTCTAACTTTCTGGATCGTTCAGTTACTGACGCGAGGATTTCCGCGGACTGTGCGCAGGGTATCGACAATCATTGTTGGGATGTTGCTTCAGACATAAGCTCGATTGAGTTCGATGAAGATGAAGTGTATAAATTGCTTAAGGGGGTTGACCTAAACAAATCCGCAGGGCCAGACAATATTCCTCCTGTTTTAATATTAAACTGTGCCAAGAGTCTCACAATACCCGTTACACTTTTATTTAAACAGTCACTTACTATTGGTGTAGTGCCTAAAATTTGGAAGTCGGCATTTATTACTCCTATCCACAAAAAGGGACACAAAGACCTAGTAGAAAATTATAGGCCCATATCCAAACTTTGTCTGTTCGCCAAATTTTTGGAGAAAATTGTTTATAGGCAACTGTACGCTTCTCTCAAACCTATTATTAGTGACAGACAACATGGATTCGTAAAAGGGCGATCTACCGTGACCAATCTTATTCTTTGTAGTGACTACCTTACTCAATTCATGTCCCAACGTGCACAAGTGGATGTCATTTATACTGACTACAGTAAAGCTTTTGATCGTTTGGATCACGCAATATTATTAAGAAAATTACTTAACATAGGCATCAGAGGAAACCTTTATAGGTGGTTCTCATCTTATGTTGAAAACAGGTGTCAAACTATTGTCCTTAATGGTTTTTCATCCAGGGCTATGTGTATTCCTTCAGGAATACCACAGGGATCGCTTTTGGGACCTTTGCTGTTCAATATATTTATTAATGATATCTCCTCGTGTTTCGTCAACTCTAAAATCCTTCTGTTTGCAGATGACATGAAAATATTTAGTCAAATTAAAACCAGCGATGACGCAATTCGTCTCCAGAGTGATCTCAATCGTTTTCATAATTATTGTGTCGTTAATAAGCTTGACTTGAATATCTCCAAATGCTACACTTGTTCCTTTACTCGCAAACCTAATCCTATTCTTTTTGATTATAAGCTTGAAAATGCCTCGATAGCCAAAGTTAACACTATCAGAGACTTGGGCATCACCTTTGATTCTAAACTTCTTTTCGATTCACATATAGATATTATTGTCAAAAAAGCTTCCAAAGCACTAGGCTTTATCTTAAGATTATCTGTTGAATTTAAAAATATCAAAACTCTTAAAATTCTCTATTGTGCTTTTGTTCGCAGTCACCTGGAATATTGTTCACAGGTTTGGAATCCGAATTATAACATTTATATAGATCGCATCGAAAACATTCAAAAGAAGTTTATGAGGTACATACAATATAGATCCAAAACTTATTTACCCAATTATTTCAGCCGCTGCAAGAAATTTCATATTCTTCCACTATGTGAGCGCAGGAAAATAGCGGATTTAGTATTTTTGTTTAGTTTAGTAAATGGTTCAACCGACTGTTCCGAGCTATTGAACAGTATTGGGCTACGCGTACCATCTGCGTTGTTACGTAAACATAATCTTTTACATATTCCTGTGGTACGATGCACTTATAGGCAAAACTCCTATATGATAAGGGCGAGCAGAACTTACAACGCAACGTGTCAAAGCGTGGAAACTGATCTTTTCTACACTAGTATTCCGAAATTAAAAAAGGCAATGTGTGAACATTTCTTTGATGCTAATTAAGAGATCAATAGATAAATGAAAAAAAACCTGTGTAATTAACTGTGTTCAAAGTTTCTTTTTTGTGTCTATCTGTTCTACTCTCGTTCTTAACCGTGAAAACTTGTTATTGGCCATCATGTAATACTGTGTGTGATAATTTTGTTCTAGCTGTAAGTTTTCTAGAGAAATAAAATAAAAATAAAAAATAGATCATAAAAAGTTTAAATCCAAAGGGTGAGCCCCATACGAGAAACCTAAAAAAAGCATTCTGTTAGCGTTTTTTGATAATACTCTATCTTATATATGGTAATACATACAGACGTAAAACTTGTTAAAATTGTAGTGTAGACTCTACAGAGTCTACACTACAATTTTAACAAGTTTTTAACAAGTTTTCAAGTCAAACGACAAACAATATTATAAACAGTTATTTCACAAACATGTATAATCATTTGTGCAACGGAACCCTTAGGGTTGGACCTCATCTGGCAGCACGGAATCGCCTTTTTCCGTCGCCCTTTCTCTTTCTGTCGCTTAGAACTGCCATTTGCTAGACCGAGACAGAAAGAATAATGCGATAGCACGCGGCGGAATCATCGAGGCGATCGGCATCACGGACAAAATGCAATGGTCGGCAATGGCAGTTCTAAGCGACAGAAAGAGAAAGGGCGACGGAAAAAGGCGCTTCCGTGCTGCCAGATGAGGTCCTACCCCTAGGGCGCGAGTCCGACTCGCACTTGGCCGGTTTTGTAATATTAGGTACTAGCTGAGCCCGCGGCTCTACATGTGTGCAATGTTTTTTGTTTTTGAATCTAACTTACTGTACGATCCAGGGATTCCAGGATACTCTAACTCCAAATCAAATATCCAAATTCTTTCCGACGGTAGGAGGTGATTATGTAACCAAACCTACATCAAAACTACTAAAACTAACAACGGCTTAGTTAGGTTTAAATATGTAAAATCTAATTAGGCTTTCGGCTTCAGTTTTCTGTCACGAACACAAGTGTGATTCATGCATACTTTACTCGCAAACTTTTTAATTAGGATCATCATGCTACTCCAAAAACATACAACATTCTGGTCTAGTTAATTAGGAAAATGTCGGGATCCCTTAACTTTACGTTGCTGCTGAGTTAGCGTGAAGAATCTGAGGCATTCCATTAAGCGCACCAATTTGTAGAGCACCAATTTTGAATTACACCGATAGTAATAGGAATACTATCTAAGTGATTCGAAGTTAGTGCACCAATTTGAAGAGCACCGAATTGGTGTTTTCGAATTGGTGCTCTTAAAATGGTGCGCTAAATAGAATGCCTCAAGAATCTTTAACTTATTAGTAAAGTATTATTATATTATGAATAAAGCATTCACGCTGATAGTATAAGGAAAGATATAAGGTATAACGGGCTGGTGTCCGCAAATTCACGTCTAAGCGCGTATTTTCCGTGATGGGTGGTAAGTATAGTTACTCGATCCACCCTAACTCCTCGAAAAAGGCCAGCACACCCTTGATGTTGCTGGTGATTTCTCGGAGAGTTCCTGGGGTTCCCAAGTACTTGGCCCTGTATGTGGCGACCTCAGGGCAATTTAGTAGCACGCTGATAGAACACAGTTCCGGTTTTGGACAATAGTTATGAATGTTCCAAAATAACTTCTTTTGCTCTCGTGTCAGCACGAGCTTTACGAAAATAGCAGACGCTGTGGTTAAAAGATTAGCCAGCGAGGTTTTTTGCGGGACCCTGAGGATGCGCCGGACGTACTTTAAGTAATTAAGTATCGTCACTCGTGGTTGCTCTTTTAATTATCCTCCTACCCTTATTCCAATTTGTTTGGAGTCGACTCAGCATGTCTTTTGTTCCATACATCTATCTCTATAAATTTGGCTTCCCACGGTGCGTGGTAGCACGCACCGCCTGTGCGTGGTATCATCCGTAAAATCAAGCATCGTGGGAAGCCACATTATGAGGGTGTGTGATGTGGATACGGACGAGTCTCTTCCCATGGTGCGTCGGTGCGAGCTCGTGTGTCGCGGTGCGCGCTATCACGCACCGTGGGAAGCCGGTATTAGCCGTCATCTCAGTAGTCACCTCCTTTCTTGCCATATTATCTTTTATACTATCCTTCCATAGTTAATTTGGTCTTCCTCTACTCTATTAACCATCCACATTCATTCTCAAAACTTTCCTCACGACATGTTCCTCATTCCTCCGCATCGCATATCCATACTTGGAGGCTCTTTTAATACACCCACTAAAATAACTAAAAATCTTGGAGAAAGATCCAGTCTGTATTGTTGATTTTGAGCACGATCCAAGACTACACCATCTAAAACATCATTAAATATTACCGTGTGTAAAATGCTTTTCATTGTACATTATAATTTCCAAGATTACTTTATTTCACAGGCACGTACGTCATTTAATATCAACGTAAATAAGGCGGAGCACATATTGTCTGCCGGAATTACCATCACATTTTGAAAAGACAATCAGGCAACCGTCAAATCGATAAAGTTTTAGCCTAACAAGGTCATTATGGCCTGTTGAAACTGGCTCGTTAAGCAAAGCTATCATCATGTCTGACAGATAATAGGCACGAAACATTACAATGGCTTATTGTTATGTCACGTGTCAAATAATATGTTATAGTACAGTGATTAATGGCCATCATGAAAAAGAATGATTATCGTAATTATTATCAGCTTAACACGTATATTAGGGTAGACTACCCAATCAGATGGCCTGACGACATAGCGAGGATTGCAGAATGGATAAGACTGGCTCATGACTGAATAAATTGGGGTAAAGCAGAGGAGGCCTATACTCCGCAGTGAATAGATATACAACCGAATATAAATATAATGCCGGAAAATATAATACCGGATGACATTTTTAATGCCTGGAAAAAAAAATGGGTATGATAGGTGAAAGGATTAGACACCATGGCATTTTTTTTTAATTGCCTGTTATTAAATTTATTTATAAATAAATACTGTGTACTAATTTGAATTAAATTTTCATAGTGAATCAATAAAATATAGAAATTTTGAAGTATCAATTTCATAATAACTTAACGAAAAAAAAAGAAAAGATTATGCCAAAGCCTTAACTTCGTTCACCATACATATTTTTTTTCCAGACGGTAAAAAAATGTCATCCAGTATAGACATAATAGAAATAGAAACACTTGTTATTGCCCGCGGTTTCGCTCGCAGTCTAGCAGAAAATCTTCAAGTAGGTACCCGAAAAGTCTATGTAAAAGCACAAGAAAATTTCCGGCGACGCGCGCCGGTAGGCACTCTGCTCATACATTTTGTACTAGACTCCGCACACTGTCAGAATTCGCACAAATAGAATATAAATAAGATGACTTTCCAAATAGACGGCTACACAGAGCAAGAAATATTGTCCTAATTACCATTATAACGAATTACTGATCGCAATACTTATATTTATGAGGCCCGGTTTCCACCAAAGCGGAGAGGAGATGAGAGGAGATGTGTTTTGAAAAACCAATCAGATTTCGTTATTTCCATATCTCCTCTCCGCTTAGTTTCGGTGGAAATGGACCAAGCGGATAGGAGAGGAAATGTCTCATTTTTGTATAGAATTTTGTGCCGCGCCGTGAGCGAGCATGTGGCGCGGTAGAGCGGAGATGTGTGCAGTCGGGCGGCTGGGCGGCGCCCGCTATCGCGCCCCTTTCTCCGCTGCCTTGTCCCCGCGCCTCGCACACCCGAACTGACTGATTTCGAGTTGTCACAGCTCACATCTCCGCTACGCACAGCTCACATCTCTTCTCCGCTACGCATCTCCTCTCCGCTTTGGTGGAAATAACCTGCCAGCTTCGCAGCACATCTCCTCTCGTCTCCTCTCCTCTCCGCTTTGGTGGATACCGCGCCTTACTAGAGGTCGTTCGCAGCTTCGCCCGCGTGGATGGCGTTTATCGCGTATTCCGTATTTTTCGGGCTAAAAGTAGTCTATGTCCTTTTCCAGGTTCCAGACTATCTCTGTACTAAGTTTCATCAAAATCGGTTCAGCGGTTTAGGCGTTAAAGCGTAAAGCCCCGTATTCATTGTCAACATTTGTTGCACAACAGTTGCTCAACACCAAAGTTTCTCAACATCAAAGTTTCTGGCAACAATGTTTACAGCCATACTTCCCGTCCACACGATCGTTTGCGTCAAAATGTTGCCCGAGGAAGTAGTGCTGTTGTGTTCTGCGTATTTAATATTGTATCTTTCTAAAAATAATAATCATCATCATTATCATTGCTCCACACTACTGCCATGTTTAAAACTTATTTACAAACACGTCCACACACGTCAACATTAATTGCTAAACTGATGTTGACGCTCGCCGAGCGGCAACTCTTCAACATGGCGTGATCAACTCCGCAACACAAATGTTGACTGCAACATGTTGACAGCAACATGTTTATGCAACCATGTTTATAAACAAATGTTTACAATGAATACTGGCCTTAACAGACAAACAGAGTAGTTTCGCATTTATAATATTAGTAGGGATAAGCGAACAGAAGGAGGCTGCTGGCCACCCTGTTGGCTATTATGTATTATATATATCATGCTGACTACGATAGCACCAATTTTGTGGTAGGCACCTTAGAAAACAAAATTACATGACTATGACTTTTAAACATGATCCTTTTATTTTACACAGACGGATATAGCAACGTTCTGCTTAATTTCAGCTCACACGCGTTAATCCCACTGGGAATCAGCTAACAAATTAATCACGCGGCTTATTAATATTCGTAATTAATTTTTATGTGTGTGCGCGAGTTATGAGGTACAAAGAACGTCAGGTATTCGACCCGACCGACATACCCACTTAAAAATATGTGTAGGTTAGGTTGCATGTATATGTTACGGTTAAAGATAGTTGTGAATATAAACTTAAGATTAGCCGGTAAATGTTAAGTTTAGATTTAATGGTTGGCTAATGTTGTTATATCTCATCTTTAACCGGATAAATTCGGTTAAACTTAAGTCTAGCCGTAGCTAATGGCTAAAAATGTAAAAGCAAATTATAATAAGGGAAAAAAAATTCGTGACAAAAACTTTCGTTTATTAAAACAATTTTTACTGAAAAGCATTATTCCCCTCCGCACATCGCATGAATTCTTTGATTTATCTAATACATATGTTACGGGTAAAGCCCGAATGGCGGGTACACCTAAGTTTAGGGTAGAGCCAGTACTAATTAAGTAAGTATAAGTAGTTTATTTATACTTTAATCATTTAATTTATATTTCGAGAAATAGCTGCAATAGGGAATTGTCTAATTTGTGCCCAAGGGAGTTACAGAAATAAATAGAATTGTTGATCGAAATTGTATCGTCAAGTCGCGTTTTCTTTCTAGAAAGATTAGTAGCGTTAAGGAATACAAAAACAAGTTTATGTCGTAATAGTTTTATGATAAAAATAGTGATGGTTTGACTTCCATTGTTACTCAAGGTAAATCATTTTTAAAAGCGTGCTTTGTGCGTGGTACTAATTTTGCAGGTCAATTTTGAGCCCGTTTCTAATATACGAACAGGCTGAAATGTAGTTGTGTATGCAAAATTTCAACCAGTCGGTTCTGACAACAATAGAATCGTACTACATTTCAGCTTTTTTATATTGATTAGGTAGGTACTGAAAAATAAAATAAAACAAATCTTCCATAAAGAAAAGTACTACCTATGGTAAAATGTAGTTTGGAACTTCTGGTAACTTATTTTGGTTAGAGATCCTTCAGGTCTCGCCAATTACTACCCGGTTACGTAGAAATGGTCCACGGAACCTCCACAAGCAGTCCATTAGAAAAAAAAACCTAGAATCTATTAGCTATGGCGGGGGTCAATTAATCTAAGTGCAGTTATTTTGATCAATTGACTCTCGCCATAGCTAATAGTTTCTTGAACATTACACAGTTTATTGCGCAGTTGCAGTAGTGTTTAATTATTCTTTATTTTTGTTCAACACCTTACATAAAAACACGAAGTAAATTGGATGGGTAACACTTTTTTGTATCAGCATACTTTTTAAATTGAAGTGTGTTCACCTGTGCTAACCTGAATTAATTAAAACCGGCCAATTTCGAGTCTGTAGCCTTGGCCGTGTCCCGGCCGGCGTATGAAAGACCAGCCTCTCTCTTTCCGCGCGTGTCGGAATGTCGACACGCATAACGCGTATAATTTCAGGAGCAGTCGCACCAGCATCCGTCTGTGTGTTAATTACAACGAAATGATTATGCAGAGTCAGTGTTGATTATCGAAGATTATATACAATATGAACGATACGGGCTTTTAGTTAATTATCGGTCAACCCTGTCCCACGCTCCGCCTTCCGTTTGTGGTCGTCCTTGAAAAACCTTTTTATCCCAATGGTTCATGGTTCTGCGAGCTGTGTGACCTACCTTAGTCTTTGTAACTTCTTTATTTATTTGATAGGTAACGAGTTTCGTCAAGGGTTCACTTGAAAAGCTTTTATTTTTCGTTGAAAGTAACTCGTTTGTTCTAATTCAGGATACGTACTACCTCTGTAACTTACTTAGCTCTTATGCCGGGGATCACCGACAAACACACATCCAATAATTCTAACAGACAACATTCAATCCGTTTCATCTGAAAAAAAAACCCCTACTGAAATAAAATTTTCTGGGAACACAAGGGACAACAAAGCAGACTGTTTAGTTCGTTAAAACTTAATTTACGATCTGGCTTAATGAAATGAGAAACACATGATTGGAATCCTTAAAGCCTACTATGTACATGGCAAGAAATCGTAATGATTCAACCGTGCAAAGAGATTTGTTGCAGTTCCATCGAACGTGGAGTTGGGAGAAAGCAACAACCTAATCTTAGCCACCGTTCGATGAATTCTAACAGATTAGTTCACGCGATTCAGTCGTGTTGGTTTATTGTAATTTGTACTGAGTTTTCGCATTCGAGAACCAGTTCATTACTTGTGCGTGATAATTACATCGAGTTCTCGATCTGAGGTTATAAATCGTGTGGGAGGATCTGAACGATTCTCTGAGACACACTCGTTGTCACATACCTCTAAGTTCGAACGTGTGATCACGTGCCTTTCGACATTTTTTTCCATTCACTTAGTTTTTTATGGTTGCTTTTATTTTAAGATTAGAGGGCTATATGGAGTTATAGCTTTAAAAACTTAGATTTATAATAATAAAGGGTTGAATGATGCCTTACGCGAACTTTATTCATTGGGCCGCCAGAGCTAATGCTCGGGGGTGGAAGTGTCTAATGGCGTAATAGCGGGGAAACCCACTCCGGGTCTTTTAGACCCGCGACGGCGAAACCGGGCCACACCTCTAGCCGCTCACATGTTGTTGCCCCCTTCGCCTATGTACTGGCGGCTTTTCAGGGGGCCCATCTAGTGAGCTGGCGAGTCACCGTCTGCCAACACAATTCAATATTAAACTTGAAAGGCAGACAGTGTTTTCTTCCGGCAATAGAAGTTAACCATTCCACTTAACACCCCTTTCCATAGACCAGACTTTTTTAACCATATTTTACAATAGTCTTGCACCCACCTGGGACGGTTCATGACTGTACTCCAATATTGCAGAGGTGGATAGTTCCTGGTTGGTGAACCTTTCCATTTTAGATTTAGATTAAAGTTCTCTGGGCCTCAGCGCGTTGGACCTGTGTCCCCCGTATGCTTTCCAAAGGAGTTACAGCTTTAAAAACTTAGATTTAAAATAATAAAGGAAATAATAAAGGGTTGAATTATGCTCTATGCGAACTTTATTGTTAACCTCGTTATTATTACATTTTGCTTAATTATGTTATGTTAGGGAAAAAGGCAATTCATTAAGGTTGTTTTATGATAGACAGATACAAGTAGAGAACTACATAATCAGATTCTTCTTACACTCAACTGCGAGCGTTTCCAATAAATGTAAAATAATCGATACCTATCAAGATAAATATCCTATGAAACCGAAACCGATATAAACTTATTTTCACAATAATTGGAATCATCTTTGTATTAAAGTTCGTTTCGAAATTGAATACGCTGCACAAAGAAAAATAAAATTTAATAAATATAATTTTCTTTGGCTTAGCTCATAAATGTGTCTAGTAATATCAAAGCTACCAGGATTGTTTTTGAAAACAGATATGGTTTGCTATGGCAATAATATTAATACTGCAATTAGTATTTTCCAATAACGATAGGCACTCGTTTCCGATCGATAAAAGTAGCTATTGGGTCAGTTTTATGCAATTAGTCGGCGGTATGCATTTTATTGACGGCCCTCCGCCACCGCAAACTGTAACGCGTCATCCTACGTGAGCGATCTACAAGCGACGCGAAGCGGCGCGGCGCGACGCGAAAACAACAAACAGTCGATACCTATTGAAGTGGCCTACGTAACCAAACGCACGTGGAGTGCGGTGCGGCGCGGCGCGGCGCGAAGCGAACGCTATCAGTTGGCTTGATATTTTCACGCGAACTGGATGCGGTGCTGTACAGTGCTACTGAATGACAGCGGCGCGCGGCGAGCGGTCCACGCGAGCACGTAGGAAAAAGCCGCCGATTCGCACCGCATCGCGTGTCACCGCATCGTATCGCTTCGCAATTCGCGTCGCTTTAAATCGCCTACGTAAGACGTCGCGTAATATTTGTCTATCCATTAAACTTCCTTTTATGAATCACAGGAATAAACCTTTTTTACAAAGGCTGTTTTTAATACCTACAGTTTGTGTGCGCGCACTGTGAACAGTGGGCTGAAAAAATATGCACGAAATTGAATGCAAAGGGCGAGAGGCGATTTTATTTACAGTAAACTAGAATATTGTAGATTGTTCTACAAACAACGTCAAAAAGCACTCAATTCTATTTTTAGACTTGTTTTTATTTAACTAGCTGGCTTGCACTTTCTGAAGTACCTATTTACAAAAAAACTGCTAAATGTAATATAAGCTGTTCTGCTGTACATTTTCCTATCAATCTGTGAAACTTAGCCAGATGTTATGGTAAGCTACGGATACACCACTACTTTATCAAAAAAGGTGGATAAAACATTTGTTTTTGACAATTTATAATTCAATAATATGAGGCATTCCATTTAGCGCACCAATTCGAATCAGACTAATAGTATTCCTATTATTATAGCTGTGAAACGAAATGGTGCTCTTTTAATTGGTGCGCTAAATGAAATGCCTCAATTTTCCGTACCTCACGTAGGTACCGTATTCTCACGAAAATAACGAAAACGGGATGAGTTTCAGTACATATCCCTAAAGAGTTCAAATGGTATGTCTACACCAGTGCATTTTCTTATTCATCTTGCGCTTTCGTCTGATGCATGCCTGAAGCGCCATAGCGCATGCAATAGCGCGTGCCTTAATACTAGTTCGAGTCTTATGGCAATCAATATTGCATGTGCTTGACGCAAGAGGAATTGAAAGTTGAGAGCGCAAGATGAACATGAAAGCGCACGGGTGTAGACATACCGATAGGTTTAGGTACAATACAATTAGTTAACAGACATATTTAACTTTAAAAGGCCGAGAAAAAAAAAGAGTGAAAAGCGCAAGAGAAAAAAAAAGATTTTTTTACACTCATAAAAGCAAGCATCGGGCTTCAATAAAACACGTGTGTCCTAAGTGAGGTCAGGGCTTAGGTCAATCCGATACAATATTGATTCTTAGTCCCTCGGAAGGTTACAAGTTAACAGCTTAATAAAATTATGTTTGAAGTACCTATGATTGTTTGACATCGATATCATAAGGCGATTAACACACGTCACCGCGCATCGCCGCGGTAGGCGGTGAAGCGGATCTCTAGTCGCATTGGTCTCTAAGAAATCCGTTGATGTCTAAGTTAGGCAGCTTAACACACGTACACAGACAGCCCGACCGCGCGGTCGGGCTGTGTACTCGTACGTGTGTTAGGTTAGTTAGATACCAATGCGACTAGAGATCAGGGGCCTAATTCTCCTAAAATAAATCTTGATAAATCACAACCGAACCAAGGCCGAACCTTTCATTCAGACAGTTCTCAATTTCAAAAGCTGTCGAATTGTTTGACACAAAAAACAAAATCAATCATTTTGAAAGTTTTCGAAAACAAAAACTGACTGACGGTTGTGGTTCGATTGCGTTTGGCAAGAATTTATTTTAGGAGAATTGGGCCCATGCTTCACCGCCTACCGCGGCGGTGCGCGGTGCCGTGTGTTAATCGCCTTAGTTTCGTAGTAGATACGATAGCATAAGCGCAGTAACACGAATAAAGTTGGAAAAAAAAACTCACTAAAAAGTACATATAAATAAAAGTATTAACTTACGTGTGCGTATATTTTACCAGTATCAGAATTTAGAAATTCATTCGGTCTGAATGACAAAATGGCCAAATCTTAATCAAACTTTCCCTTGTAGGTACGATTACAATTATTCAGAATCGAATGGTCTGAATTAGTCTAGGACATACATTTTCATTTATGCGCTGAAAATACCTAATGTTAGCGTTTTGAAACTATATGTATAGTAGAACAGGCCAATGATTTATAAGATTTATTGATTTATAGAATAAGTTTTATGTGGAAGTTTAATATGGGTGCTGATGAAATTACAGGCTCATGAGATTTTCCAACTTTCTCTCTAAAGCGTGAATTACACAGAAGCGGCGTAAGATGCAGGCGCTCCGCAGGCGCATCGCATGCGTGTTACACGCCTAAGTATACGGGTAAGGCACGGATGCGATTAAAATTATACAGAAGAGGCAAAGATATGCCGAGGTGCGTCATTATACAGGCCGACTTTGTTGCGATAGCATGTCTTCCTCTTCAGAAGACGAAGATGCGCTTGCTTTGCTGCAACTCATTCATGTGGACAAGATACAAGGTACAAGATATTGGGTGCATCCTGTATGGAAATTGTCACAAGAGCATATAATTCTATCATTTAAGTTTTAAAATCCCTATTGGTACATTAAAATGTTTATACTTGTCGCTAGTGGAACCTATACTTGGTTATGCTCTTGATTGCTATGGTCTTACGTTTAAATCCTATATAGATAAGTTAGAAACAATTCAAATTAGATTCTTAAAATTACTGGTTAATAAAAAAATTAAAGCGCAATGTCAAAGCGATTATACTAAATTATTCAAAATATGTAAAATCTTACCTGTCAGTTTAAAACACAAGTATTTGCTAGCGGTAAATAACCATGGCGATCAAAAGCATAACCTAACATTGGTTTGTAACACGCACAATACTCGCTCGATGGCCACCGGCAGCTACGTGGTACCTAGAATATTTAATTATTTTGGTGATAGAACATTAAAAAAACGTTTGCCATATCTGTTAAATAGCCTGCCGGAGGATATTCGACGCGAAGATATTAAACGCATTTTTAAGCGTAAGCTTAAAAAATATTACCTAACTATTTGTTAGCTGTGAGTTAGTTATTTTATATAGTTTGATTAATGTACGGAGACTCGATCCCACAGTCAAACCGATAACACGGTTTTGTGGGGCAAATGTATGTAATCTAAGTATGTAATTGAACAATAAATAAAATAAATAAATAAATAATAATAATAGGTATTTTAAGATAATGGAAAAAATGTTTATTATTTATATCCTGATCGTTTTCCTATGATTCTATTACTGTACTCGGGCTTAGTATAATCGTAGAGAGCAGGATACTGCTCAACTATTTCGCAGAATTGTATATTGTATTCAATATCGTCACGCATTTTTCGTGTTGTTAAATACTGCTCGTACTGTCAAGCGACGCGCTCCTTGTGCGTCGCTCCATTTGCGACTGCTAGCGACGAGGCGCAGGCACCGACGCGGCCTGCCTGCGCCGCACCGCTTGTGTATAATTCACAACGCGTCGCTTTCATACATTTCGTACGAAAAAGTTTTAAAGCGGCACTGTGCGGCGGCGCGCCTGAGACGCGCCTGCACCTTATGCCTTTTCTGTGTAATTCACGCTTAAGGTTGGCAATGTATTAGCAATGCTCTTGGTGCTGTAGGTGTATTGAGGCGGCGGTAACCACTTTTTATCAGACGGGCCGTCGGCTTGTTTGCTAACCTATTCCATAAAAATAAAAACAAGATTCTGCCTGAATATGGAAGAAAATGTGTTCAGTAATTTAGTGAGAATAAATGTGAACAAAAAGTAAACCTATTAGGAATCGGACACTATCCTATCAGATTATTCCAGTTAGACTAATTCAATCAAATACTAAGAACTACCATTCATATGAGTTAAGCTTGACATAACCAAATAAACATGTAATTGATCAATAAATCAGCATGTTAATTATATATTGACAGATAAAATGTCTTGGACATGTAGTGTAGCTACGATCAATTTGGATTAATAGTAGCCAAATATAGCGTGTCATTGCGCCGATTCAATTGAATAGGTAAATACCCAATTAATTAGTACTGTTTTATTAATAAGCTTTGTAAAGAAGTCGCTTAACATTTTTTGTTTGTTAGTTGATGGTGAAGGAAAACATTGTAAGGACACCAGCACTCCTGAGAGGATTATTCAATATTTATTTATTCAAGTAACCATGACTCATTTCTTAGTAAAAAACTTATCCTATGTTAGTAATTAAGACAATTTTATCTTACATCCTAAACAAATTCCTGTACATACAATATACACAGCGGCAGTACTGTCCGACGCATTACCGCGACTGCACCATTCCATGGGGAATGGCGCTGCAGCGATTCACGTACGGACAGTCCAGCCTGCTCGAAATCAGAGACAGGATACTGTTGTCGCTGCCCCACACCCCAAGCACCAGGGACGCACAGTGCTTACGCATTGTGGCAACGAAACAATCCACATGGACGCACATGTGGATTGTTTCGTTGCCACAATGCGTTCGCATGTGCGTCCGCAAACATCCTGATGCGCTGCAGTAGCGGGGCAGCCCCAACAGCACCCTGAATGCGTTATGACATGTTATGACTCATCATCTGCCTAGCCTTTTCCCAACTATGTTGGGGTCGGCTTCCAGTCGAACTGGATGCAGCTGAATATCAGTATTTTACATGGAGCGACTGCCTATCAGACCTCCACAACCCAGTAACTGGGTAATACGATACTCTTGGTAAGACCGGTTGTCAGACTTTCTGGCTTCTGACCAAAAGTAACGACTGTCAAAGATTTACAAATGACAGCCGGGACCAACGGCTTTACGTGCTTTCCGAGGCACGGAGGAAACTCGCTATGGTAAATGGTCACCCATCCACAGACCAACCTCGGCAAGCGTGGCTAAACCCGGAAGATCGGTCTATGCGGCTGTAATTATTTAGCGACGAGCTCCTCACATGATGATGAGATGAGATGAGATGACATGTTATGACTATGACAGGATAAAGTTCTCGATAGTGTCTGTAGTTCGCCAACCCGCACCAGGCCAGCGTGGTGGACTAAGGCCTAAAACCCTTCTCAGATCCGTGCCCAGCAGTGGGACAGTAATGGGCTGATGTATGTTAATTGTAATATTTTTTTTATTGCGTTCCTTTAGATGGTCTTCGGGACCCCTTCTACGTAACCGGGCAGTTATTGGCGAGACCTGTAGGGTCTCCAGCCAATGGGGGGAAGTAAAATACTTAACCTAAGCTAACTACTTGTAATAAGTTAATTCTTTTGCAACTTGTAGTTTAGTAATACAGATATTTGATGTTTATCAGTTTGTATTTTTTACACTGTGCTGGTTTTTTTGTTGCGAATTATATCAGAAGTATGTGAGCGTCCACCTGTCCTCTAAAAATAACAACTCACTGCGATCACCTATCCATCAGCCATACGTGGTGATTATGGAAAACTAGCCTGTGGGAGTACCATGATGATCTATTTACGGGCCGATGTAATCTTAATATTAACAAAAAAATATGTTGTATGAACTATTCAAATTAACTTTATTACGCGCATAGTTTCACGACGGAGTTGCGCAAATATGTGCAGTATTTTTATGAGAGCACCGTGTGATCCCCGTAAAGGCACGGGCGGGTGACACAGCGCTGTACTCGCCTGTACGCCACTTCACTTCCGACAACGCATTCATACTATTTTCCACAAAGACCGAAATATACTAGATGAGCCTCTAAACATTTTCATCTCGTTAAGGTATTTTAGTTTTGATAGCTAAGTAAGTGACGTGAAAAAAATTATAGTGCTTTTAATAAAGTTACAATGCAGATATTTTAGGTTTTATTCAATATTTGACCTTTACAAAAATTGCATTTTTTATCGAAACAGTTGATGTTGAACCTGTTCATTAAGTAATAAAATAAACTTGTGAATAACTGAAAACTTTCTCACATACCTAATTATGTCAATGACAATTTAGCAGTTAAACTGGTCTGCATGAATTATTACCAAAAAAGCAACCTTTTATAAAAATGCTGTCAAAAAACTTGACATTGTTAAATAACTTTCTGAAACCGTATTACGTTTATCACTATACTCTTTTCAACGTAAGGTGAGTCCTGACGTGTGACTACAAAACGTTACCATACAGCTACAATTACCCCAATTACAATTAGCCCCTTGCGGCTACACTTTATGACATGACCGCTATGTCAGGAGGACTCATTTTAGAGTGAACAGAGTACAAAATGCGATGGTTTTTCACAGAGATTTAATAGAGTTTTTAGCCAGCACTAACTACCGTATCTTGCTACTCAATGTGATGTCAGTTTTCGCCACCTATTTCACCATACACACTCTAGACTGGTTTTAAATTGCTCCTTTCTAGTACCACTACATCAACGTAAATATGATTTTTCACTTGGCATCCGCTTAATTAGCCACTTGCACTAAACAAGATTCAGTGAAAGTAGAGTGCGTATAAACATCTCTTATAATTAATAAGTTTTACCTCTAAAGTACAGACTTTTTTAGAAAACTAACACCCGGTACTGACCGGGTGTTAGTTTTCAACTTTACTGCACCTAGAAATTTTACACTTTTCAACTTTCACTTATAAATGACGAGGATGAATAAAAATATGTAAAGATTTTTGTAGCATACTTATTGCTTTAATTTTTAAATTATTTTAAAAATCATTCTAAAATACAAAAACTAGTTGTGCCCTCGCGGCTCCGACCGCGAAATAAGTTTTTTTATATTTTTCATCATATCAGAAAGAAACAATCGCGCAAAAATCTACCAAAAACAACTGTACAAAATAATAATTAATCCATCGACTACTTTTCGAGTTTTGCGGACACAAAAATTAGGAAGCTGAATTATTATATTTATACAAAGATAGTCATCTACCGACATCGTGAACAAGTTCCAAGCAACCGGTGGTTCGGCTCCAGGGAGAGGAACCTCTTCAAAATATTTGCCGTGTCAAGGAGTACCGCTTTCTGTATCAAACACTTGATCCAATCGCCTAACGAGAGCCTCTTGAGGTGTCTAGAGGCTCTTAGAGCCTACTGGGCAGTACCTAACAACTATCTGCACAATGACTGCTAAATCGACTACCTCGTGTGCTAATTTATCAAGACGATAATAATTATTGAAAATCCGTGTACCCATTGCACTTTTTGAAACGTGCCGTTTGGTCCATGGTAAAAAAACCTTCACCTCTTTTTCTTTACCAAGGGTATAGTTTAAGGCGACGCGAATTTGTCATGAGGAGTCACTCCCACACACTCCGCGACGGCATATTCATCAAGTTGGTGTTTTAAAAATTGTAAACGAGCTTTCTTTGTAGCTGTTATCGGTTGACAGGATGAGACTATTTTTAATATTATCGGAATCGTTTTAACGTATATGAAGATGCACTCACATACTCTTAAGACTATCAATTCTTTAAATATTCTTAGCGTAGTCGTTTTTTGTTAGGTTAACGGGCTGTGGAGGACTGATATCCCCATAACGTAAATAAAAAGGGATCTACGTATTCTTATCTGGTGTGTAATAAAAAGTATTTCATGAATCTTCCTGCTTAATACAATAAAGAATATAAATGAGCAAAACGTGTAAAGAGATAATAAATTCATACTTGAATCTCAAGCTTTTGTTTTATACCTCTACAGAAGAATATTTTTTTAAATCTCTACTCGTCAAAAAGTGCTTTGTTTCCGTTGCTTCCTGTTAAAATCCCTTTGTTGGAATATTTCATTAAGTGTGTCCGTTTAACATGACTCCCGAAAGCGTCCATTATCTCTTGTTTAAAGGATCATGTCAGGTCAAAGTATTTGTACACAAGAGTTTGTGGAGCTATCTTATCAGTGGAGTTGAATGTATGTTCTTATGAGAACTGCTAGAGAATGAAATTATTATGGAGTCAGTATGTCGAAGAATAGGCAAAACACTTTTTTTTATTCTTATTTATGTCCAGTCTTCACAATTTTCCCTTCCTTTTACTTTGGTATACTTGAAGTTTTATTTGTAGTCATTTTAGACGAGAATATGAATGAAAAAAAAAATGATTGCAACTCCGTAACCTTATCAATGAAACGAATGGTTAAGGATACATGGCAACAACTGAACATTTATTTTAAAACAAAAGAACACAGCAATAGAATAGAAAGCAGCTAGTCACTTTATCCATGGATTATTTTGTTAGACTTGACAATAACTTATCACATCTTCGTGCATGATTTCACAGTTAAATTCAATTTCACAGGATCATTTTAGAATAAAATACTTTTACATTTATACTTGTCTCTTCAGTACACAAACCGCGTATGGACAAAGAACTTGGAATGAAATATCAATAGACCTTAGAGTGAAGCCACAATGCTCCGGACCAATCTATAGATTCCAAATCTAGCGCTGCGACGCTAATGGTACCTACATACAGCTTAGTACTTGTAGTACTTAAGGAATATTGTGAAGTTATAAAAGGAATGATAAAACAAACTTGGTCTAGACTATACCAACTTTGATACTTATTGATAAAATTACTTGATCGTTGAAGCAAAACTTCGGTCGTAGGAGTCTTTATTAAATTTACTTATGCCTAAGCCTCGACCCTTATAATGGCTCCATGATAACGCAAATAAAATAAATTAGTAAGAAGATTCAAAGTCACTTTATTTATAGAAATGTTCTTAATTAAGTCATTCAGTAAGATTTTCTTGATAATGGTTATCTCTTTAGGAGTATTTTCGTTCGAAGACATTCAAATTTGTTAATTTCCTAATCAGGAAATCTAAATTGAAGGGTACAGGGGCAAAACAAGGAATGTCACTAAAACGGGATTTTGTGTAATTAACATTATAATTTTTGAAAGTTTATTACTTTGTCTTACATAATTATCAATTGTTGAAGATTCAATATGAAGGACTATGATCGTTTTTATGATTTTTAGGGTTCCGTACCCAAAGGGTAAAACGGGACCCTATTACTAAGACTCCGCTGTCCGTCTGTCCGTCTGTCTGTCCGTCTGTCACCAGGCTGTATCTCATGAACCGCGATAGTTAGACAGTTGAAATTTTCACAGATGATGTATTTCTGTTGCCGCTATAACAACAAATACTAAAAAATAGGATAAAATAAATATTTAAGAGGGCTCTCATACAACAAACGTGTTTTTTTTTGCCTTTTTTATAGATAATGGTACGGAACCCTTCGTGCGCGAGTCCGACTCGCACTTGGCCGGTTTTTACATAATGCTACACAAAAATACGTGCGAAAACCTAAGTGTTGCCATATTATTTCATTTATATTTGAATTTGTTCTGACATTCCTTTTTTACCCCTGTACCCTTCAATTTAGATTCCCTGGTTAGGAAATTAACAAACTTGAATGTATTCGAACGAAAATACTCCTAGTTTGACAAATAATCGGTATCCTTTCAATTTGCGACAGTGGTTAAGGTAATTAGTATGGTATTTATGTCAACAAATCGAGCATTGAGTAAACCTGTTTCCCGACTAGTTTATTGGGTATCTGAGTAACATCTAGCAAAAGTTATTTCATTTCCCTCGTGTGACTCAACATAGTTCATGAAACAAAAAATACTGTTAGACTGTATATCTATTATATGTATTTACCTACATGGGAATCTGAGTATTTTAAGTGCCTGAAAAAGACTTGCATAATAATATCATCGCCATAGAGTGAAAATCATAATACTGCGGCGGCATCAACCTTTTATTTTATTAATGTTGTTTGTTTTTGTGTACAATAAAGAGCATTTGTTGTTGCTGTTATTTTAAAACATGTTATCCGAAATGATAAATTAATTAAAAGTTTCCATAAACAGCATTAGAGTTAATTTATGTCTAAAGTTAATGAATTATTCAGGGCATTTCTATTCTAGAAATTTTTCATATTGTTTTACTTAACTAACCGACAATAATCCATACATGTTTGTCTATGTTCGAATTTCGCTACACGCGTAGGCAACATTTGTACCTAAGCTTGTTTAATACCGTACACAAATAATGAATTGTATTATTGATTTAGCATAATTATGTACACAAACAGGCTTGATTGCCGTTGAAATTTGAAGTTTCATGTACGGTTTGGAAATCAAAATAGTGTTGTGTCAGTTTCAAATTTAGTTTCATTGTTGAACATCGTCGTGGTGGCCCGGAGGTTACAGATCCGCTTGCTAAGCAACGGCTTATGGATTCAAACCCAGGCATGTACCAATATGACTTTTTCAATTTCATATGTACTGTCTTAATTAATCTAAGACGCCACTGACATACGGTGAAGGAAAACATCGTGAGGAAACCTGGACTTTAACGGTCTGAAATCGCCAACCCGCAATGAGCAAGCGTGGCGATCAATGCTCGTTCCTTCTCTGTACGAGAAGAGGCCTTTGCCCAGCAGTGGGACAGTTACAGGCTAATATTTATTTTATTTATTTGTTGAACATGGGCTAGCCTACGTCATGCTGATATAATGCGTGGAAAAAAGAAGAAAAAAAAAAACTTTTTTTTCTCTCTAATCAAATCAATTAACTTGCTTATTTAACAAAATTAACGTTTATTATGTATTATTTTACCGTTACCTAATACCGGACGGAGTGCAGCCTAGCGAGCCATGAATAATCAGTCAGTAACGTTTATTGAGTAGATAAACAGTAACATCGGAAGAGGAAGTCAAAGAGATCGCACGATACATTCTCACGCTTGTATACGTGCAAGCACATGTTATTAATAAATGCTGTAATATTGTACAGCGTCAGTTACGTGTTATTACTTTCAGCGTTATGTTGCACCTCATGTTTGCAACAGGTAGGTACGTAAAGGCAACTACATAATGTTTCATTGTGGCGTACTATGCCGTATTGTATTGAGTAGCCAGTATACAGTCTTTGGTATTGAGCTCCGTATCTATAGTTGAATTTTTAATTCGATTCATTAACTTGACAGTTGGAGGGAAAACAGTTTTTGAACAAAAAAAGGTAGTGAGGTAAAAAAAGAATGAACGAAATTAAATTAACTTAATAATGTACTTATATGCAAACTTTTTATTGAATTTAATAACTCGACGATCAAATCACGATATAAAACTATTAAAAATACTCTAAGCCACTAATGAATACTGATTTGATGTTTAATGTTTGCAATTTTTCAGCTTCGGATTAAATTATCTTATACTAACACGTATAGAAATAATGTAAATTCGTTTTATTATTTTTAACATTAATACCCTCCTCCTCCTTTATTCCTATATTGTAAACGAATTTGTAGAGATTTATTGAAATACGATAATAATTTGTTCTCATTCGTTCTTTTCGCAAAATCGTTCACTACCCCTACACTATTAGTTTTAGTATGGTATCATTATTTTGCTTTGAATTGTCAAGTTACTGCATCGAATTAAAAGTCCAACTATTGTTGTGGATGCTTTCTCGTAACAAAAGCCGACCACGAGATAGAATGCGCCGTATCAGAGCGGCGGCGCGGCGGCGTATCGAGATTGCGTGTCATGACCGCGTATCGTTATCCATTCACGCTACCTAAGGAGCTCTGAAGGCGCTAAAGAGTTCTGAAACATAAATTATATATTTTTGTATTATAACTTTCGTGAAACACATTCATATTTATGATTAGTTACGGTTTACTCACGTGCATTTTTCGCGATTGCTCGACTGACTGAGTTCGACTCGCGACCTCATCGCGTTTTCAGCTCAAGATTAAACGCTCCGTTTGGGTCGGGTAATCCCGAAAAATGCATGTTTGTAAACCGTAACTAATCATAAATATAAATTATAATAAGCTAAGTAATTGGAAAAAATAAGCAACTACGTATTGCTGAATACGTTTCTTTTCTTATTTATAACGAGATTTTATGAAAAAAGTGAAATATTAAACCTAGCCTGTGTATAAAGCTGGTGTATTTTAGGGGTCTTGAAGCGAAATCTGCAACATTTACATAAATCACAGTGGCCAGGCAGTCTTAGTGTAGATAGACGTCTTAGGATCCTCTTCGCTTGATTTATGGATCTTACAGTTTAGCACCAAAAAGGAATATTCTTTTATATTATGATGTAAGGTAGCTAGCGTTATTAACAAGATATAAAAATATTGTGGGACAACTACGATTAAGACTTTGTTGTCAGTACAAAGCCCAAAAAAGCCGAAAGATGTCCACTGCTGGACATAGGCCTCCCCCAAGCATCGCCACATCGACCGGCCCTGGTCTTTTCCGCATTCAGCGGATTCCCGCGACCTTCACCAGGTCATCGGTCCACCTTGTGGGGCCTACCTACGCTTAAAATTATATTTAAAGCATAAATTCCAATCCTTTCTTTATAGGGCTTCCTTACACCTACACAGAAAAGTCTTAATTTAATGCAGTTCACGTCAATATTAGTACATTTCAACCCACAAGTTTCTCTAAAGCGATTTCAGCGCTGCACTTTAATTTCATCTTTCTACTTCACCCGAGCTTTGAAGTCTAACTTTAAAAACGATTCCATCAGATGAATCGAAATATAAAACTGTTTTAATAAATCAGTAGGAACATTATTGAGAGAGAGGGATCTTGACTAATTATCAACGAGATTTGAAAGGTTAACCTCCGGTTTCTGAATTGAGAATTCTAGGATAAGCAGTACCTACTTAAGTAACATTTGAGTACGGAGTTGTCAAAAAAATGACGGATTTTAAAGCATGTTTTTAACAATTCCGTACTCAAATACTACTTAAGTATTGCTTATCTTGAATTCTCAATTCAAAATCGGAGGTAAGCTGCGCTTGCCGTGGTCTGATGGCAGTCACTCCGTGTAAAATACTGGTATTCAGCCGCATCTGCGTCTGTTGACAAATGGCAATCGACGATCGCCAGAGAATAGACACGCCAATTAAATGTATGGAAATGACATAACAGGAGCCCAATTCTACTAACAGAAACTTTTATCAATTGCAACTTAATCGTTTATTCAGACAGTTTTCGTTTACAAAAACTATCAAATTGTTTGACAACAAAAACAAAACCAAACATTTTGACAGTTTACGTCAACGAAAACTGCCTGAATGAATGATTCAATTGCCATTGATAAAAGTTTCTGTTAGTAGAATTGGCACCCAGATCGCTTGAACGGTCGAAAGCTCCATCCAGTACATCTCATTGTCGTTTCTATTCTCTAGCGGATCATCGACTGCCATTTGTCTACAGACGCAGGCTAGACTGGAAGCTGACCCCAACATAGTTGGAAAAGAACTAGGAGGAAGAAGTAGGAAAATTACTATTAAAGTCATATTTACATATTAATTAACTTTTCCATGACTGGTAAAGTCCTTGTAATTGCATTATTTTTCCTGTTTATTGTTCGTAAAATATAGGTATTTTATGGTATTGTTATAATTAGCGTGCCATAGTACGTTGTTAGACAGTATTTCAACCATAGGACCTTCATCACTAGTTTTAATACTCAAGATATAATTATCGCCGAAAACTAAAAACATAAATAAATAAAAACAACACACCTGTAGTCCCCAGAGTTGGGCAGAGATAGTACACCCCTCATTGCGCCGTTAAATTTTAATCCCATGTAATAGGGGGCGAGCCTATTGTCATCAACCGGTCACAAATCCAAACTCCGGGCTGCTACTGAGAAATTCCACACGGAAAAACCCAATAATACTTTGTCCGACCTGGGGATCGAACCCAAGACCTCACGCTCAGCAGTTGCGCTTGCGACCACTAGACCAACGAGGCAGTCATTTCCCTGTTTACTGTTTGTAAAATATAGGTATTGTTATGATTTGCGTGCCATAGTACGTTGTTAGACAGTATTTCAACCATAGGACCTTCATATCTAGTGTTTGAATCCTCTTGAAACAAAAAGATAAAAAAAAAAAAACAAAGAAGCAATATAGAGAAATTGTATTTATGGGTACATAAATCAGGGCAATAATCATTTACGTCGGTGTTTAATTATGTGAACGACCCTACTGACAATTTACAGCTTAAACAAGAATTCAATTACAATTGACCTATATTATACAAATTACAAGGTTTGTCAGAAAGTTGGGGTACCTACTAATACAAGGACCACTTACACTGATGGTTACATGTATTCAAATTAAAAATTCGATAATTTTTATTTCCATGAAAAATGACATTAATATTAGTTTTTTTTTTTAAAACTTCATCCTTGCTTTAGTTTTAAATTTAGAAAATGGAGCTTCTAATCCATGATCCCAAATATGACCTAAAATATAAACTTAGCTGATCGTAGCTGAGGATAAATAGATTTAAGCGTATTTTTTATGAAATCTTTGTGATTTCTCTTGTAGGTACAATTGATTTTTGGGGAAAGTTGTAGAAAAAAACTTATTCATTTTTATGGGTACTTTAACACCCTTTCGGATTAGTGCCCCCTTTCCTTTTTATTAGTCTTTGCAATAGACAAAATATTTAGGTAGGCCCGTAGACACTGTGATTTATTCCATCGAGACGTTTTATTAAAGTTCTAGAAATTAGACACAGCTCAGATACTGAAGTTGGTTAATAGCAGGAAAAACAGGAACAAAACTAAAAATGTCTAATATATTCCATTGAATCACGTTGCCTCACTGCGGCCTCGTATTAAACATAACAATGGCACAAAAACTAGGCGTAAGGTGGTACAGTGGAAATGATTTGTGTCTTAGTATTTGGTTGAAAAAGTTATCCAGCAAGATGCCACGCCTCGCCGACTGGTCATGTGTGACGAAACGGCCTCGTTGAAGAGGATCGGAATGAATAGAATTTGCAAAAATCGCTGTTAAACTGTTGTGCTTAGTGGTAAACGCCATTGCGGATTTTGAGGTTCTGAGTGAGGCCTCGTTTATAGAGATGCGGGATCTGCCGCACCCTCCGCTGCGTTTTCAGGGCGAGATTCACAGATCGCACTTAGACTACTTTGCTAACTAAGCGTTTCATACGAATATCATTTTGACGACACGTTTGGTGCGGTGGCTGAGCGATTGGCTTCTGCGCTACGGGTCGTGGATTCGATTCCCACACGGAACAAAAATGTGTATGGCCTACAGATAGTTGTTTCTGGTCTGGGCGTTTGTGTATGTGAGATTTGTATTTGTAAACGCACCCACGATACAGGAGAAATCCTAGAAAGGGGCAACGTTATTAACAAAAAATATATGATCATTATTCCTAAAAAAATAAAGTTCATATTCATATGAAACGTTTATTTAGCAAATTAAAATCTAAGCGCTCGGCTAAGGTGCGGGCGGAAGCGTGCAGTGTTCAAATCAAATTCATCAAGCGTTTACCTACATTTATAAGGAAGACGCTGTTTTGTATCCTTACACAGACCAGCGGTGCGAGCACGGATCTTTTTATCGAGTCGATTCGAGAAATTTACCTATTCTAAACGTCAAATTTGACCTACGATATAGATTAAATGACAGCAGTTGTCATTTTATCCACATCTTATGCAAATTTGACGTTTAGAATAGATACATTTCTCGATTCGACTCGATAAAAAGATCCGTGCTCGCACCGCAGAGCATACGTCGTCATAATTATGTTTGAATTGGATGCTTTACTGACCGCATCATACCTACCGCGCTATGCTCCGCGTTTCCATTAAGAAGGCCTTATACAATACTGGTTGTGAGTAAACATTTCATTTATCACAAAGCTTCGCAAACGGATTGTTTTCATCATTTTATCATAGACGCACTGGACGACGCTACTGTCTGTCCTATTGGCATAATTCCTTATTCATATAACAAAACCCCCACAGGAAAAGAAAAGTTAGATATTTGCCTTGCAATGCCTGCAAAATAATTTCGAATGTTTCCGACTTCTGTGTTACTTAAGAATGTTTGCATGTTAATCACTTTCTGAATATTCATTATTATGTGAACGACTGATCGAACGTTCCAATATAATAGTTTGCTGGAAATAGCTACATGCTATCTCTCATCTCACCTGCCCTGGTTGATTTAAAACCTTTTTGATAAGTCAGCTGTAGACTGGTTTTTAATATCGTTTTTGTTCACAAAATGGGTAACAAACTGAATCGGCAACAACTGATTGAAGCCGACCGTATACACCGTGTCCCAGAAGGTAGTGTCAAGCGGAAGTCCAGAGGTAGAGCACCCTTAGAGGTACCCGAAATACCCCCATGTGTGTTCCGCGATTTTTTGTAGTTTTCGAGTTATGATTTCTTTTCACGTTTTTAGTGACAAACAACAAAACATATTTTAACCGGTAGCGTACCGCCTGTCGTCCCAGGACGACACTTAATTGTCTTATTTATTGTGTCTATAATTACCGTGCTTGAGGCTTTAATGACATTTTTGATCATAGTGACGTGAATAGTTACTTTTTCCGAACGAGATGAACAGAACACGCATTTTTATCATGTGTTCATGACACTGTGATAAAAATGACATTAAAATCAGAGTTTTATTTTTTGTCACTAAAGATATGAAAAGAAATCATAACTCGAACACTACAAAAAATCGCGGAACATACATGGGGATATTTCGGGTACCTATAGGGGTGCTCTATCTCTGGACTTCCGCTTGACACTACTTTCTGGTACACGGTGTATTTAAGAAATTTTCTGTCGGACGGCCTTACCGAAAAGGGTTCTGGGCCTACTCCGAAAACTGTACTACTAAGTTTCAGCTGACGGATCGCACGTTTTCCAACCACAAAAGTTTTAAGGATCGGACGATCTCGATTCGATTTTCGCCATTTGTAATTTTGTCTTTCGATTACCCTACTAGCAAATGTTAATTCACATGTAGTTCGCTATTTCACAATACTTTGATCTACAAGGTTAGTCGGAAAGGGGGCACAAACCCGGGGGCCACTTAAAGTATCACTGATGACGGTTTTAAAGCAAGTGTTAAAATTTCAAAATTCGATCATTTTTATTTCCGTGTAAAATAATTTTTATTTTAGTTTTTTCCGAATAGCAGAATATGGAGCTTCTAATTCGTGACCCCAATTATGACCTAAAATGTAAACACGCTGATCATAGCTGAGAATAGATGGATTTTTTGCATATTTTTATGTAATTTTTGAAGACCTATTTCTTTTTAACTATTGATTTTTGGGGAAAGTGGTAGAACAAAAGTTACTCATTATTATGGGTACTTTAACACCCTTTTGGATTAGTACCCCCTTTCTGACTAAACTTGTATTTATAAGTTCGATGTTCGTCGTTGTTTCGTTTCAGTCTTCGATCGGTGTTCGTTTTTCGGAGTAGGCCCCCTGACTCGTGGGCTCGTATACATAATAATGTGTTCAGCCTTGGACGATTATGGGTTGAGGAATAAATGACACATATCTATTATTTTTTACATGTCCATTTGGGGCGAAAAAATAAATACTTTTTCTTTCTTTTCTTTCATTTGCTTTTCTTGTGTCTATTGCATACGTTGTAAATATGTGCATTATTTATAATACATAAATAAGCAACACTACTCTTAGATACTACTTCATCATTATTACTAGTCCGTACACGTCCACCACAATGATGTACTTTACTGGAATGTCATATTAATTCTATTAACATCGGCAATAAACAAGAAAATCAATAAAGAAAAATATCCTTTTATTGAAACAATTATCGCACTACACGTGTCGCTAAGCTTATTTAAGACGACTTTCATAAAAGCTACCTACATTTATATAAATTACATTTACAGGAGAATCACGTTTAAATCAAAAGGCAGAATAATCAAAGTTTTCCATTACTTATAATTAACACCTGGAAGAGAGTAACGTAAACCCACCAAATACCGACCTCCTAAGGACCATCATTTTTGTTTTATTCAGACATAGCGACTGATAAGGGAAACTCTGGTGCTGTAGGTCTAATATTAAAGTAAAATTCATATATTTATTAAATCTAGCAAGGAATATAAAATTCACATTTAATTCGTTTTGATATGAAGTAAAAAGTGACAAGTAGTTTCAAATGTGTTGCCCGCCTTAATTCCGTCCGGGAAACAACTGTCAGCCGTAATCCGACCACTGACATACCTAATACCGTCCACCTTATTTGCCCTTTGCAAACTTGCTGAAACCAGGGTTTTACCTCTCGATCTCGATACCCTTAACAGCTCACAGTGGTGTTGCCCCCTTTTGCCTGTTCTGGCGGTTTTCCAGGGGGCCCAGCTAGCGAGTTAGTGGGCCACCGTCTGTCAAACCAATTTTCTACCAGAAAAAGAAGTTGGACTTATCCATTAAACACCCGTATCAATAGACCAATAATTTAAAGTTCTATATATTGCAATACTCATTCTTGTGCCCTCTTGTCTTTCATCACCCGGGGACAGTCCTTGACTGCACTCTCGTAGAGCACCAGTGGGCAGTCCCCGGTTGATGCCCCATTCGGTAGAAGTTCACTTCGACTTTCTACCAGAGCGCTTATTGTTAGTGGCACCCCCATTTTTCGTACTCTTTTTTGGAGAGCTTTAGATACCTTGTAGGTCTATGTAAACAACTAACTTCATGGTGTCATATAGAAAAGAGATTTTATTTTATATAGTACAAAAACGTTGCATTAATTAAGATCAATGCCCCACAAAACCATTTCCACGGTTTGTCTGTAGGAACGGAATATAAATAAATAAATAAAAATCAACGTTTAAACAGAGTCGTTATCCGCGGCATCCCCAAGGAGATTGACTCCGACGCCATCCTCAGCGACCTTAAGTCGCAAAACATTCCTGTCTTGGAAGTCCACCGCATGCACCGCGGCCGCGGTGGCACCCCCTACGACATGGTCCTCGCAGTATGCGAGCCTTCAGACGAGTCTAAGACCGTCTATAATATTAAGACCTTGTGCCACCTGTCTGGCATAAGCGTCGAGCGCCCCAATAAGTCCGGTCCGCCTGGTCAATGTCACCGTTGCCAGCTTTACGGCCATTCACAGCGTAATTGTTACGCGAAACCCAGGTGTGTCAAGTGCCTGGGCGACCACGGCACTAGCGACTGTGAACGTCCTAAAGATAGGTCCCTATGTCTCGAGCCTCCCAGCTGCGTTTTATGCGGCGAGTCTGGTCACCCTGCGAATTATCGCGGGTGCGCTAAAGCGCCAAAACAGCGCAACCCTAACCTTGCTAAACGCTCAGCCGCCCGTCATCAAAGAGAGAGTCCTTCCACGGCTCCCCCTCTTTCTTCCCAACTCCCCGCCCGCCTCAGTCCCCAAAGGCCGTCCCCATGGAACGCGCTGAACCATCAGCAGTCGTTCCCCGCCTTAAGGCCCAGTACCCAGTTGCCCCAGCAACAGCAACGAACCACAAGTCCCCCAATCTCAGCTATCCCCGGCCTGATGAGCTCCACTATCCCCGCTCCCACTATAGTGCCAGCTGCTTCACAGGCTGCACGTAGTCCCCCAACATCACAGTCTGCCCCCACACCCACCCCCGCACCCGCCTCCGCACTCGCTCCCAGGCCAGCGCCGACAGCGGTTGCTCCCTCCACTTCCCTCTCGTCCACTAAAGTGCTCCTTAGGGACACGATCCCCAGCCTCATCCAAACCCTCTCCTCCTGCAATACGCAGTGGGCGAAAAACATAGTCTCCGCTTGGAACGCCTCTCAAGGCGATCCAATCGCTCGCATCAATGTCCTCTGCGAACTAGATGACATAGTCATTTTCCTCATCCAATAAATTCCAATGGATACAGAAAGCTGTAGAATTAAGCCCCGATCCCTTAAATTAGGCTTCTTCAACGCTAACAGCGTTAACGGTCAACGAGATGAGATCGCAATCTTTTTGCGTGATCATCAAATTGACATCTTCCTAGTGCAGGAAACGTTTCTCAAGCCCCACAACAGGAACCCTGGAATTGCAAACTATAAATTAGTTCGCAACGACAGGACCCGTAGTAGGGGCGGTGGTACTCTCATCTACTACAAACGTTCCCTGTACTGCACTCCCTTAGACCCTCCCCCTGGTCTCCAATTCCTGGAAACTTCCATATGCAGACTAGGCATGACAGGACACCAGCCGATCACAATCGTCTCGGTGTATAATCCTCCCTCCAGTAATAAGATCCAACTCCGGAGCGATCTTAAAGCCCTCTTTGACCTCGGCGGAGGTTCCGTTATCATAGCGGGCGACCTCAATGCCAAACATCTCTCGTGGAGCTGCAACTCCAACAACCACGCGGGTCGTAACCTCGAACAGTTGAGCCCGGAGCTCGAATTCGACGTTATCGCCCCGATGTGTCCTACTCACTACCCCCATAACCCTAACCATCAGCCTGATGTCCTTGACATAGCGCTTCTAAAGAATGTAAACCTCGGTCTACGCTCTATAGAGACGCATGAAGAGCTAGACTCCGATCACCGCCCCGTAGTCCTTCACCTAGGTCCCCGGGGTGGTCCCCCGGATCCTGGTCAACCCGCCCCGACCAAAACTGTCACGGACTGGGGAAAACTAGAGGAGCGCATCAAGTCTTCCTCATCCGTTCACTTAGATTCCATCCCCGACGATATCGTTACGATCGCCGACACGCTGGGCGCGATCGACTCCCTCACCAGTCACGTACAGTCCGTGGTGAACGAATGTTCACGGCAGGTTCCAGCGGTGGACGAACACCGCTGGAAGCTGCCGGACGATGTGCGTGAACTGCTGACGGAGAAGAACGCGTCCATCCGTGCCTACGACTCTTTTCCCTGCGAAGCTAACCGCGCCCATATGCGTTCTCTACAGCGTGCTGTAAAGAAACGTGTACGGGAGGTTCGGGAAGCCCGCTGGGACAAGATGTTGAGCGACTTAGAGCCATCCCATCTGGCCTTCTGGCAATTACAACGAAATCTAAAATCCGATTGTGTAGCTTCAACTCCCCCTCTCAATCGTCCAAACCAAAGGCCGGCCTTTGAAGACGACGAAAAGTCCGAATGTCTAGCCGACAGTCTAGAAGCCCAATGTACTCCCAGCACCCAACCCGTAGACCCGGTCCATCTTTCCAAGGTGGATCGCGAGGTCGAACGTAGGGCCACCCTCCCTCCCGATGAAGACCCTGACGACCCCTTACCCCCCATCACCGTAGACGAGGTCCACACGATAGTGAGGAAACTCAAACCTAGGAAAGCCCCCGGCTCAGACGGTATCACCAATAAGGTGATCAAACACTTTTCCGCCCCGCTCATAGTCCTCATGACCGCCATCTTCAATGGCGCTCTGAGTAATAACATCTTTCCGCAAGCTTGGAAACAAGCCACCGTTATCGGTATCCCCAAACCCGGCAAACCCAAGAGTGAGCCCACTAGTTACCGCCCCATCAGCCTTCTCAATGTATTTGGGAAAATCTATGAGCGTCTCATTTATATCCGTTTAAAAGATTTCGCTGACTCCCGTAAACTCATCCCCGACGAACAGTTCGGTTTTCGAACCCAGCACTGTTGCATTCGACAATTGCACCGCATAGTCGAACACATTAGCTCCCGTTTTATGCGCTCGTACAAAACGGGCATGCTCTTCTTCGACGTAGCGAAAGCCTTCGACAAGGTCTGGCACAACGGTTTATTATACAAACTGTACCAATTCAACGTGCCGGACCGTCTCGTGCTCATCATTCGAGACTTTCTGTCGGATCGCTCCTTCCGCTATCGCCTAGAAGGCACCCTCTCGTCCCCTCACCCCATTCGCGCCGGCGTCCCTCAGGGCTCCGTGCTATCGCCCCTTCTGTTCACGCTGTACACCAGCGACATTCCCAAACGTGGCTTGGCCAAGTTGGCTCTCTTCGCCGACGACACGGCTATCTACTATTCCGGTAGGAGTCTCGATAGCATCTCTCGAACCCTTCAAACCGCAGCCAACACCCTCGGGGTCTGGTTCCGGAAATGGAGAATAGAGGTGAATCCCGAAAAGAGCGCAGCCGTTCTTTTCGAGAGACACGGTGATTCCCACACCCACATCCGTCCTGTCCTCATGTTCGGCAAACAGATCCCTTGGGAGATGAAAGCCAAATACCTGGGGGTTATCCTCGACCACCATCTGAGTTTCCGAGACCATATCAAAGCGGTGCGCGCTCGCGCCGCTTTCGCTGTCGGTCGCCTCCACCCCATCCTTAGAGCGCGCAGTAAATTGTCACTTAGAAATAAGCTGAGAATCTACGTGACGTGCATCCGCCCCATCTTGACTTACGCTAGCGTCGTATTCGCACACGTTAAGCCTTGTCGCTTCAATTCCTTCCAAACCCTCCAGAATCGAGTGTTGCGCAGAGCCGCGGCTGCCCCGTGGTTCATGCGTAACGTCCAACTCCATCTCGATCTAAAAATGCCAACCATCAGGCAATACCTCAAACGCATTTCCAAGCGTTACTTCGACAATGCCCCCCGCCATCCGAACCCCCTAGTCGCCGCAGCGGCCGACTACAGTCCCTCTCTCATAAGTAAAGTTCGCCGTCCCAGGCACACACTTTTAGAACCCGACGACGAAATAACCCTCCTCCAGGAGGCGAGTAAATCGACCAGCACACTACACAACGTCCGCTGCCGTCCGGCATACCGTCCTCGCCGACGAGGCCCGTCGCGACGTCCCACCGCCGCCGGTCACGATCCACCGAGCTCTCCCGTCGTAGAGCCGGTCGTCTCTTCAGACTCCGCAGTCACACCGATAATTCAGCCCTCATCAAGTTGTCTCCCCCCCCCCTATGTCCACGCCAGCAACGCCCTAAGCCGAGGTCCGAGTCCCACTAGGGGTCGCCCTTAGTGCTGTTGTTGCAGGTAGTCATGATGTTAGTGTAGTACAAGTAGTTAGCTTAGGTTAAGTATTTTACTTCCCCCCCATTGGCTGGAGACCCTTCAGGTCTCGCCAATAACTGCCCGGTTACGTAGAAACCGTCCCCTAGGACGACCTACAGCAGTCCAATAGAAAAAAAAAAAAAAAAAAAAAAACAACGTTTAAACCTTTTTCGTGACGGTGTGCGCGCGCTGCTCCCTTAGAGCTGATACCGCTGGTCCCAATTTTACTCGCAATCTCAACCTCGCCAAAAGATGTTAAACTACTGAAGTTATATTAAATAATTTACCTTTTTTTTTGATTACTTTAATCTAGTTGTAACAAATGCGTTTATTGTAACAAAACTCTTATTTGCATGGGTTATTTGGGTGCCCATGCCAAAAAATTGGTCGAATTCGGAATACAAGATGACGGTAATACAAAATTACTGATTATACGTCATGGGTGTCAATTCCATGGTTTTCGGGCCTGCTGATGCCGAAAATGTGGGCAAAACCAAAATCCAAGATGGCGGATTTAAAAATTGTAAATTATTCATCATGGGTGTCAATTCCATGGTTTTCGGGGCTGCTGATGCCAAAAATGTAGGCAAAACCAAAATCCAAAATGGCGGCTATAAAAACTTAAGAGTTAGTCGTCATGGTGTCAATTCCATGGCATTCGGGTGTGCTGATGAAGAAAACGAGGGCAATTTCAAAATCCAAGATGGTCGCCATAAAAATTTGGAAATGATTCGTCAATGATTCGTCATGACCCATGACGAATCATGAAATGATTCGTCAATGATTCGGTCATGACCCATGACGAATCATGAAATTATTTGTCATGGGTCATGACGAATCACCCCAAATTCGATGGTTTTCGGGCCTGCTGATGCCGAAAATGTGGGCAAAACCAAAATCCAAGGTGGCGGATGTAAAATTAAAAATTATTAATTACGGGTGTCAATTCCATGGTTTTTGGGGCTGCTGATGCCAAAAATTTGGGCATAACCAAAATTCAAAATGGCGGCTATAAAAATTGTAAATTATTCATCATGGGTGTCAATTCCATGGTTTTCGGGGCTGATGATACCAAAATTGTGGAAAAACCCAGAGTCCAAGATGGCAGCCATGAAAATTTAAGAGTTAGTCGTCATGGTGTTAATTCCATGGCATTCGGGTGTGCTGATGAAGAAAACGAGGGCAACTTCAAATCCAAGATGGTCGCCATAAAAATTTGGAAATGATTCGTTATGTCAATTCCATAATTTTCGGCGGTGCTGATGCCGAGGATGAGTCAAAATTCAAAAAGTTATTTTCATGAGTATGGTTTTTTTATGGTTTCTTGTCTATGATTTTTGGGTATGATGATTCTGGAAATGAGGTCGGAATCCAAATACAACATGACTGTCACAGAAAAAATCCATCTACTCCACAATGTATTAATGTAAGCCCTTCGAGTTGTTTTGTTTTATCAATGGTTTCAGCTCGTTCGATTTGTCTCAATGGGCACTCTTTTCCTAGTTGATTGATATCCAAGATCAGATAAAGGAGCCGAGAGGTGCTAACATAAAGCCTACAATGTAGTCATATAATCTTTAAGTTTCAGCTAAAAAGTTTAAGCTCTTCGAAATGAGTACAAATCACAATAAGCTTTGAGGGTGGACGGTATTATGAAATGATGTAAAACGCTTACCTAACAACCGACCGCTTTTCAACTACTTCAATTATTGAAAAATTTAATATTTTTAGAGAAATAAATAATGTCGATAGATAGTAAACATTTTTTAGAAATAAATTATATTAGAATAAAACCAATAACAAGTACAGTTAACTGAAAATCATGGAAGTATTATACTGCTTTTCTCCATAAACGACAGTGCTAATAATGAATTTTCATGAAATTAAAATACAGTTATCGAAATAAATAAACAATTTATAGTAGGTCGTATTTCGGTCACAAGATTCTTTATCAAATAGGTAAATAATAAAAATTATTTCTAGGTTTGACTTATTATAACCCCAATGAAATTTTATCAGTTAAAGTGAACACGGTAATTGCCCCTATAGCGACCTCCGGTCGGTATTCGATCAGTACTGTAGTGTTACTAGCTATAACACCGTCCACTTTATTTTGATAAGTTTTGCATACTAATTATAAACTAAATCATCTATTATCTACTCGTAACTCAAGTCTATCGATTATACTATACCACATAAACTTTAAACTTACTAAATTCAGTTTAAATCTTTACAGAACTCTCTAATGGTCCCATGTCTGGTTTTGACGTTTTGACTATTAAAAACGCGCTTAGTGCACCGTTTCGTTATGAATTGTAATATTATCGTGAAACAAAACAAATATCTATAAAATCTCTTTTAGTGGTAAACAAAGTTAAAAGTGTAGTTTCAAATTCCAATAAGACCTAGCTTAATAATACACTGTGTTAATAAAAAAATGCAGTAACAATTAGTGGTCGGATTATGGTGGGCGGACCAATTTGGGTAGGTTTACGTTACTAAGAATTTTACCGTTTGTACCGCTCATCATCACAGGAAATGTAATTATTAAAAAGTAGCTTTTGCCCACGGCTTCACTCGCGTTAATTGAGCCAAAAAAAACTCTTAACACACTACTAAAGTTTCTATAATAATATAATTCAATCGTGATTCGAAAGACACGTGGCGCCATCTATTACCGTTATTGTTGTTTTCTTCGGGAACAGTACTTTTTTCCGGGATGAAAAGTACCCTATGTTCGTTTAGGTACACCTGAAAACGTATACATTACAAAATTTCAGGATGATCGGTTCCGTGGTTCAGGCGTGAAAAGGTAACAAACAAACAAACTTACTTTCGCATTTATATTATTAGTTAGGATTTCTGCCTGAGAGCCTGAGATTTTTCACGGAAAATTTAATGACAAAATGTCAGCTGTGCTGCATGTAGTTTCATTTAAGATCCACCGTAAGAAAATCTCAGAGTAGCAGCAATAAACTTCGTTCAACATTGGAACATTGTTGAATTTATTATTTGGTTTACCTTTTGAATTTCTTTTAGCCTAGAGACGTAGAGTTCAGTCTAAAAAAATGGTTTATATTACAGATCGTAAACTGTGATTTGATATTACAGATTGTAATGAAGCGTAATAAATCTGGAGGTAAAATTGGCTCATAAATATAGAAACAGTTTGGCATTTCAGTCAAACCGAATACTACACACTACTACACACAACATGATCCTTCGGAGGGCAGGCATTATCAATATTATGTTATGATGAATGAGATTAATAATTAAGGGATATTAAGATTATGTACTAATCTGAATGTTCCCGTGGCTACATATATCTATACCTAGATACTATTTATTACTTACTATATATTTGTTTTTTAATCTTATTTACATGTCACAATTGTAATGACATATTGAAACCTTCCACTAAATACTTATTTATACTCGTATATAATTTAAATCCTACTATAATTTTCATTCAACCTAGTTTCGAATGTATGGCAATCCTGAGTCGCAGCTGAAAATTTGCGTTAGGTAGTAAGTAATTGTACTACTAGATCTAACAAAATACTGAGCTGATGGTCCTTCGTTTGGCACTTGCATTTTTTTTTTGTCCAATGAATCTATCTTTCTTGCTTTCTATTTCTAGTCAGCAAAAACAATAAATCGCAGTCGTATGTTGCCATTTCTACTGTTCGTACTTCTTCTTTTATTTCTTTTACTGTACAATAAAGTATATCTGTCTATCTATCTATGGTTGTTGTCAGGACCATTATTTAGGGAGAGCGTAGATACGACAGATGTTTGTGGCTCGCTATTAAATTCTTTATCGTCAAACCGGCACGTCATGTCTTCGTTGCTAGGTAAATCCCTAATATTTGAATCCGGAATATTTGGGATGAGGACACAATGACGAGGGTCCTGTGATTACAAAAATCTGAATCAAGTCACGTGCCATGAGAATCATTCGCCTGCAAAATATCTACCTAGCTACTGGATTTTTTATTACGATCGTAAGGTGTCTGTGATACTGTGACGGGACGTGGTAATTTTACTTGGAATCATAAAAAACTAGCTGTACCCGCATGCGTTGCAATGCACTTTTTCCTACTTACTACCTACCTACTACCTACCTACTACCTACCTACTACCTACCTACTACCTACCTACTACCTACCTACTACCTACCTACTACCTACCTACTACCTACCTACTACCTACCTACTACCTACCTACTACCTACCTACTACCTACCTACTACCTACCTACTACCTACCTACTACCTACCTACTACCTACCTACTACCTACCTACTACCTACCTACTACCTACCTACTACCTACCTACTACCTACCTACTACCTACCTACTACCTACCTACTACCTACCTACTACCTACCTACTACCTACCTACTACCTACCTACTACCTACCTACTACCTACCTACTACCTACCTACTACCTACCTACTACCTACCTACTACCTACCTACTACCTACCTACTACCTACCTACTACCTACCTACTACCTACCTACTACCTACCTACTACCTACCTACTACCTACCTACTACCTACCTACTACCTACCTACTACCTACCTACTACCTACCTACTACCTACCTACTACCTACCTACTACCTACCTACTACCTACCTACTACCTACCTACTACCTACCTACTACCTACCTACTACCTACCTACTACCTACCTACTACCTACCTACTACCTACCTACTACCTACCTACTACCTACCTACTACCTACCTACTACCTACCTACTACCTACCTACTACCTACCTACTACCTACCTACTACCTACCTACTACCTACCTACTACCTACCTACTACCTACCTACTACCTACCTACTACCTACCTACTACCTACCTACTACCTACCTACTACCTACCTACTACCTACCTACTACCTACCTACTACCTACCTACTACCTACCTACTACCTACCTACTACCTACCTACTACCTACCTACTACCTACCTACTACCTACCTACTACCTACCTACTACCTACCTACATGATGTCGAACGGGATAAAAAGTATCCTATGTCCTTCTCCTGGCTCTAAACTACCTCCCTGCCAATTTTCAGCTAAATCGGTTCAGCCGTTCTTGAGTTATAAGTGAAGTAACTAACACGACTTTCTTTTATATATATAGATATGAGTCACAGTAGCAGAAAAAAGTAATTTAGCCTGTATTTTTGCTAAATAAAATAACAAACATTTGGAGTGAGTGATAAAGTTGTTAGTCCTGAAAACAACAAAACGGCAAGGTCATTGAACGTTATTTTATCTCTGTGGTCTGACTATCGTAAAGGTTAAGTAGCACATTGTCAGGGGGATTTCTTTAAGATTTCTTAAATAAGGAAATAAAAAACTGAGACAAGGTAAATTTGATAAAAAATGGAGATGAATGAATAATAAAATGGCTAACACCAGAAACATAAACTTTTTATGATTGTTTTATTTACTATTGTTTTCAAGCGGTTTCAACCTTTATTATCAACCTGATGAAAATTTGAAAATCCCTAGAGTTCCAAGTTTGTACTTTTTCTTTTAATATTATAATGTTTAAAACTAATTTGAATAAGTTAGAAAGTTGAGATTAAATGGAAATAGTCTAAAGTCTAGACCATGTTTTCAAATATTTTTGCAAATGACGTAGCTAATGTTTCCATCGGGAAAATCCAATGTTTCTTTTGGGATATTAAGAAAAGTAAGTTAAAGTGCCTATCTACTGTGGTTTCACGCGATTCTTAGATGGTTTTTATAAAGATTTTTCTAAAAAAAAAATGATCTAAGTACATCACATCTTATATTATTTAATTGGGAAATATTGAGGTATTGTGAGACGTGAAAATATTGAAAAATTAACAGTAGCAGTAATTTAAAAAAGACGTTTCTTTCTACTTTTTTGGCCCTTTCAACCACTTTAAATTACAAGTCATAAAAAAATACACTCAAACAAAATTGCACCCATTTTTCGAATGGGAATAATGCCGTGTCCATGATTACGTTCACGGGCGAGAGGAGTTTAAGGCTCTGTCAGACAAGCGGGATGCAAGTAGTTTAAGGCCAAAAGGGAGGGCGGGGCCTTGGCTTGGGCCATTAGTTCTCCCGTGCATGATCCGACAACAGCTGCGAAGTGCAGATAAAGAGAAAGTAGCTCTACTTGTTATTGGGATGTTGAAAATGTTGGAGGTGCAGGCTTACGTTTTTAATAGCTTCTTGTTTGTAGAGTATTCTTGCGATACGTACGTAAAGGTAAATAAAGATGCTTGTTAGTGTTGTTGAATAATTGCTTTTGCGGCGTATAGTGGGTAATTGATTGATGCTTATGTCTTATGATTGAATAACCATTGTGTTTGATAAGTACATATATTTCATAACGTGATTATTAATTTAATTAGTTACTTGATTGATTAATTATTTTAAATTACCTCAGTGAAGGAACAATTTATTTTGATTAACTGTTTAATCGAATTATACATCCATTTTTAGGAGGAAGTAATGTATTACGTAATGTATCCATCTCGAAAGTAAAAACGTGTAATTTATGCACGGTAACGTGTTGTACCGAACGAAAAAATAAAGCTTTTCAGTTTTTCTTCTTTTTCTTTCTTCGATATGCTTCATTCATTAATGCATCTTATTTGGCTAGCACGTGAGCTAAAATTGATAATACACATTACTGAGCCAAGTTTATCAGTTTTAACGTATCTAATTACAATTGAAAACAACCCCTTAAAGGCACTCGTTCACATCCATTCAATAATTTCTTTCATTCATTCAGCCGAAATATGTCCACTGCTGGACATAGGCCTCCACAAACCATCGCCACATCGACCGGTTCATGAAAAGAGCCTCCACGAGTGTCGATACTTAAGTATGTCCGGCAAACCCTGGGCATTCAGCCCCGCTACCAACCTTGCTGACTGGTTAATCTTTTCACCACAGCTTGAGCTGTTTTCGTATAGCTCTTGCTGACACGAGAGAAGAAGAAGAAGATCGACCGGTCCTATGCTTCTCGCATCCAGCGAATTCTCGCGACCTTCACCAGGTCATCGGTCTCGTTCACATAGAAAATCAAATACTTCTGAACGATTGAAAATCTAATAATCCCTTATCAACGTAAGGACCTTGTTAGTGGCAGGGAGCCGAATGGCGGAATACTCAAAAGCTACTCAATTTGAAGTTGCTGTTAAGTCTCGTCCTGTCACTTCAAGGGTAAGTGACAGTGAGAGCACGAAATTAACGGCAACTTAATATTTAGTACCGTTTGAGTATTTGGCTATAAGTATCGTACCTACTTAAAACAAATTGTTAGTAGACCGTTGAAATGCAAACTTTGTCAATTTGCCATTAAATACCTATAGTTTTATAAAAATTCAAATAAACGTTTTCTGTAATAAGGCACTTGTCCCACCGCCGACGATGAGCGAGAAGCGAGTAGAACTAGAAACGAGTTGACGAGCAGCTAGAAGCGAGTGTGTATAGTGCGCGCAAGATAACTCTGCGCACGACTGAGGGCGTCCTCAACGTTGCAATCATCGCAAAAGTTCAAATTACCGCTTTTTAAGCTTATCTTTTTTATCGCTAAACATATTTTTCCTGTTAAAAATTCCTACAATCATGTAGTTCTACTATCAAAATTAATAAAACGGCAGACACTTTGGTGGACCATGATTAGTTCCGATTTCGGCCGCGCGCAGACTTATCTTGCGCGGACTCTAGTTCCGATAGTTTTGTCGCTGGGCTATAAGCGAGCGCTATTTATTCTGTGGCGTGAGTGCGCGTGCGACGGGCGTTTACTCGCACCACTCGCAAATGACCGCTGGTTGGTCTCTCAGCGTGAGGTCTGACGGCCAAGCGAGTATCACTGAGCAAGTATCGCTGAGCGAGTATTATCTTTGATATCTCTTGTCGCTCAGCGACAAACTAGTGGAGCGAGTCCTCGCTGGCAGTGTGAACAGTCAGCGATTAACTATTAATATATGCATCTCTTTTGTTTACACGGAATGTATATCTATTTGTACGTTTCTTGAGCGAGAAAATGATCGATAGTTAGTCGCTTCCTCGCCAGCGGTGGGACAACTACCTAAGAGAGACTGCATGTAGAAACGATTCGACTATCAGTTCATATCTAATAGATATGACTATTATTAATATTAAAAGGCAATAAAGGTTTCGTTATGTTTACAAATACGTTCTGATTCTGAATCTAATAACGAACTGAGCTTCAATATCTACATTATACAAACAAAGAGATTGTAAATACTTGTCCTTATAAACAAAGCGTAGGTTTAAGCATTAATCTAATTTATTACATAAAATTTATTGTATTCTAACACCATCAGTAATCACCCTTCATTATGCCATATTTATTATAATAAAGGAACTTACCTTCATTACAATTCATATTACAGTTATGTTGCATGAATTATCTCATTATAGCGTCGATTAGTAGCAATAGCAATCATGCTTGCAATGTCGTAACGAGTCGCGTGCGCAGATCTGCGTAATGCAAATTTTGAGCGTAACTGCTGCGGCAAGAGTAATTGTGACGTGAGCAAGGCCATGTTGATTGTTGTTGTGACATTGATAATGATAATGTGATTTATTGGAATTATTTACGATTTTCCTTTTTTGTTTTTTTGCTAAATGACTAAGTATAAATATTTTCACAGACCAGTGCCTAGACAAATGGCAATCGATGATCGCTAGAGAATAGATACGCCAATTAAAGGTATGGAAATGATATAACAGATCGCATAACCGGTCGAAAGCGTTTGTACATTTCATTGACGTTTCTATTCTCTAGCGATCATCGATTGCCATTTGTCTACAGGAACAGTACCCCAAGTGTGAGTTTTTTTCGTTAACTACTGTAGTTGCGTCACGCCTAAAATGTATGAAAATTTAGGCAGAGCCTCTAGCGGCGAATAGCGTGACTAAAAATTGTTTTGACACTCATCATGGTAAACTATTTGTTACGGAAACGTGTAATAAACTACCCAACTCACACTTGGGGTGCAGGGGCTGTTTCACCTAACTAAAGAAGTTCAGTTGCGGTGCAGTTGCAGTTACTCGTAAGTTTCGATCAAAACAACGCTTTTCGTATTCTCTTAATAAGCGACCGCTGTTGAACTTAACTGCAGCGTCACTTTTGATAGGCGCGTCATGAAATTACGAGAATTAGCCTACAGACCGAAGTGGAGGCTTACTCAGCAGGGGGAGGTATATGACGGCCAATGATGATGAAGTAGATACTCTTTGCGATTTCATATTCACGGTAGTGAAAATATCCATCTTTTGCGCCGAAATTATACTTCATTATAAACTTTTTTGATCAAAAATGAGTCAGATTTTTTTCTTACGATTTAATAATTTTACAAAGAAATCAAGATCTCTACGCAAAGTAAGTCTGTGACCGGTTCAAAATAAAATGGTTTTTATTTACACGTGTCGAAAAAGTTTCTACTTCGGCGTTCCCAAGATAGAGGAATGAGTGAAATTGAAAAGTTATGCGAAAAAGTAAATAAAATAACAGATTCTTTGTGTACGTTCCTAGAGTGCATTTTAGAGTACGTTTAATGTCATTAAGTCATCCCTACTTTGTATAGGGTTATTTAAAATTCAATGACACGTTTGGTGCAGTGGCTGACCGATTGACTTATGCGCTACGGGTCGTAGGTCCGATTTCCGCATTATACAAATATTTTTATGGTCTACAGACAGTTGTTCCGGGACTGGGTGTTTGTGCACGTGAAGATTTGTGTCTGTAAACGCACGCACGATACAGAAGAAATCATAAAGTGGGGCATCATTTTCGAAAAAGAAATAAACTGGCTACACAATATACACGCTGGCCGGCTATCGATAACAGAACTCGATACGAAAATTTTATAAAATATTTAAGTATTTTATAATTTCGTGGTGGCCCGGAGGTTACAGACCCGCTTGTAAAACACCGGGTTGCGGGTTCAAACCCAGGCATGTACCTATGTGACTTTTTCAATTTCATATGTACATTCTTAGTTAATCTAAGACGCCACTGACATAAGGTGAAGGAAAACATCGTGAGGAAACCTGGACTTTAATGGTCTGAAATCGCCAACCCGCAATTAGCAAGCGTGGCGATCAATGCTCTTTCCTTCTCTACCTATACGAGAAGAGGCCTTTGCCCAGCAGAGGGACAGTTACAGGCTAATATTTATTTTATTTATTTATTATTTATTTTATTTTTGTATCAACAATTACCTACCGAATCCGATAGTACCTGCGCTATGTACACACGGCTACACATCAAGCTATACATAACCAGTTTATCTTGGCGTCGCTTTGTATAATCTTTTCGCCCAAGTAACGGTCAGCTTATACTGGTTTTGCGTAGCTTGAAGTGTAGCCGTGTGTACATACAAAGTAACGATTCTAGCGACTAGCATAAACATTTATTTCTATTTGTAATGGTGTTCTATCAACGATACCCAGTAAGCCTGTGAAGTTAGGCCAGATGATTTGAAGTAACCTTATGTGGGAAAATTGCATTTGTACAAAAATTGGTTGCGCAAGAGAATATGCAAAATGCTCTGACGCATAATTAGGGCTTCATAACGAATGAACTCATATGATCATTTTAATACTTACTTCATGTAGTCTTCCCTTTATACGGATGGTATAATTTTGAAGCTGATTTGAGAACAAAAACGTTTTTGTCATAGCGATAGCTTTTGAACGAGTATCTTGCTTGATGTCAAGCGATAAATTATTATTAGTAAACAGTTTTTCTGTTTATTTTTTTTAATATATGTTAAGATACGTACGTTTTGCATGATGGTGATGATTCAGCCAAAAGACGTCCACTGCTGGACATAGGCCACCCCCAATAGGGAGTTTTCATAATCGCCACGCTTGGAAGGTGGGTTGGCGATCGCAGTATAGTTGTTAAAGTACTCAGAGAACGCTGCTGCCCATCCTCTAGTGAATCGCTTAGTTGCTTTTTACGACACCCATAGGAAGAGATAGGGTAGTGCTATTCTTTACGTCCGGCACCATATGGAACGTTTTTCATAATGATTTTAAAAACAATAATGTGATAAAAATTAAAAGAAATCGTACTGAAAATTTTGTAATGGTGCTAATTAGTAGACGCTAAGTTTGCAGAACTTGACATCATAGTAACGATTTATTGATACCCAATTTCTTCAAATCATTTCAAACGGAATCTTTTAGACATTTTACACGTCATTAAAATCTCGATTATTGAAAATTCGCAACTTTTCCTCCAATTATGATTGTGATCATTAAATCTGGCTCCTATTAACAAGCTGCCAGATAATCCGCTTAATGAAGGAATACTCTGATGATGGTATTAAAAATATTAAAGTAACATCGGGTTACATTCCTGACAAAGACTATTTCTCTTTGATTCCTGACATACATTGCGTAGGAAACTTTGAACAATGTTTCCGAACTTTTTAAATAGGGTCTCGCGCTATTTTTTAACAGCCAGTACGTGTGGACATATTAAAACAAGCCAAGGTCAATATCTAAAGTGCTTACATTTCCTTTTGTAAGCTTTATATAATTATACATAGCTTGACGATCAATAACGTCGTCTACATTTAGGAATTAAGACACAATAACTCATTCACATCGATTGTCGTTGATTTATTATTAAGATGGTGACTGACTTGAGTATTCGATCGTAATGTAACATTCGGAGCGAGCTTTTTACGTAGTGGGTACTGACCGGCGTTACGGGGCGTATTGTAACGTGTTACACAACGAGCATTCGTGCAGTCATTACGGGGAAACAAAGCGCTCGTAACGAGCAACGAGAGGCTCTTACACAGAGTTTAGAACACGGCGTGACGTAAAATGCTCGCTGCGAATGGTACATTACGGCCTGTAACACCAGTCAGTACTCACCTTTCCGCTTCCTCACGGGGAGCATTCGCGTGTAATGTAACAATGCAAGATTCGATTTTGAGCATTATCGCCAAGTAGTAATGCTTAAAATGTAATCTTGCATTGTACACGCGTATGCTCTTGGTGAGGGAGCGCCTTTATGTCGGATATTGTAATCGGCGTAATAGCCTCGTTCCGAACTCTTTGCTCGCTGTACTGGCTGTCGTAATGCTCGCTTTGTAACATGATACACGAATATGATGGTCAGTCGCCTCCTTAAGAGGATTTACGAGCGCTTCTTTTAAAAACTGTATCAGAGACAGGTGATTATAAAAGCCGCTGGCAGGTATTATAACATCCCGATATTTTTCGTTGCATTCTATGGTATTGTCATTATTAAAGGCAACACGTGTGACAAATCACATAATGACCGCTGCGAAACCGCATTAGCCAATTTCCGTCAGATGATGACTTGCATAAGACAACACACTACTTCTTCATTCATTTTGTAAGTGATTAACCTGAATTATTCAAGTAATGAGTAGGCTTCGTTTTATTGTAGCTATAATTAGGTAGCAGAAAAACAAACATTAGGTATAATTCTTAATGAAATTTGAGTCAAACTTATTGAACAATCACCTAATAAAAACGAACGGTCTAGAGCGTCCTAAAAAAGGTACCGTGAAATTGGTTCATTCAATAGTTCGGTCAAGTCTTTTTTGAACGAAGTACACAAAGGCCGCAACGAATTGAACGGCTTCCCGTCTGACCTGAAGGTTGATGTTTGTAAACAATACTGCTTTGTACCTAGACGTTGGGTCACGTGAATTAATTATTATTAGTGTACCTATTGAAGCATCGAGCGACACATTTATTGGGTCAAAGATGATTGTATTTTTCAACGTTATTAAAATTGAAGTCGATTACGTGTAATATGTTGTTACGTTTTCGGCAATATTAATTAAATTGTAAATACTTAAATTTTGTCGAAGGGGGAACACAATATAATTATTTACGGTTATGTAGGACTAATTTTACATTAAAGAACAAACTGAAACTTGAACATGAAACTTAATATTGAATTATCGGTTAGACAAAAAAAAATATTCTCCCATTCAGCTATGCGTATTTAAAGAACTTGCTTTTAATGTTTACAAACACTAATTGAAATAGTATTCTACGTCAATTTGAAATACAATTCTTTTAGAATTTTAATAAGATTCTGTAAAAATTCATGATTACTTTTACCAATCAAAAAGATACTAGGTTTTCATTGTAATTCACCAAAATAAAAGTACACACCTACGCCAAATTGCCACAGTGTTATTTTTTACATTACACATTCTTTTCAAAGAAACGTCTAAACGTCATGTCCGTAAAAACCCTTTGATGTAAAAAATATTGTTTTTAAGTACTGTTTAAAAGTTAATTAGGCGGTATTTATTCGTTAATTAAAAGTGAGACAGTTGTTTAAAGTTTTTAGGTAGATTATGGCGTAACAAAGCTTTTGGTTAGGTATGTACGAAGGGTTCAGTGAGCGGTGACCTTTGTTCGTCATGACAGCGATCCGGCACGCCCTGCCTTATGAGCGACAGAATTATGTATGGTCTCTCAATTATAAAACAATTAATTATTTATTTACATACCGAAGTAACAAGTAAGGGCTACGTACCTAATGGTAACGTAACTAATGGGTGTTGTGTTAAATTACATATAAAAGCACTATTACGAAGGTACGTTATGTTTTAATTCGTTGAAAAAATATGTTACCTTTTAACTCTGCATAATTATTCTTCCACAAATACATTTTTCACATACTGTTTACATTATGCCTGGGTTCACAGGTCGCAACTGAGACAAGCGGGTCAAATCAACTATCAGAAATGTTGATCAATCGCGATCGAATCGAAGCCGAACCGTTATTCAGACAGTATTCGTTTAAAACAGTAGCCAAGTTTTTTGATAGCAAAAACATAACCAAACTTTTTGAAAGTTTTCTTAAACAGAAACTGTCTGAATAAACACTTGGTTGGGTAACGATGGATAAACCTTTGGTAGATATGACTGGTCTCAGTGCCGTGTGCAATGCTGCTAAAAACTGTGGGTCAACAGTATGCTTGTGCGACGAATGTTAGTGCGAAAGAACGTTTGTGATAACTACTTCTGCGAGGGTTCATTGTGTGAAGGAACGATACTACCTTTAAAATTTTACGATTTACAGTTAAAATACAAAACTACGAAATTGTACTAAGTATACAATTGACTTCTGCCGTCAGTTGCTAACGTCAACGTCGCGATCAATCTCACAAGCATTCTGTCGGTTTTTAGCATGAACGTTCTTTCACAGTAACGTTCATCGCACAATCGTACTTCGATCTTAAGTTATACATCCCGTTTGTGGTTTAACAACAATTTAGTTAATATTATTGGGCTCCAGACAGCTACGAAATACTACAACGAATTCATGCATACTTTCAAGATTTACGATCATAAAAATAAGGTTTATTTGCAGTTCTTTATTTGTTATCATTCTATCGAAGGATATGCTTTCAAAATGTTTCGTTATTCCCACCGTATTATACCTATAAAAGAAACCTTTTGTTCGTCGACTTTATTGTCCATTACTTCCTCATATTCGTTGGTGAGAAAATATTTTTTTATCCTTTTTAAAACATAAAGAGTGAAAGCCATGTATGGTGACGCTGGATTTCCATGGTGACCAAATGTTTTCTTTTTATAGTAGTTGTTTAGTGACGTACTCGTTCACCAATCGTTGGCGAGTTTTAGTTGAACTTGCAAACTATGGAAAAAGGCCTCTGAAGTCATTGATGTAGAAACAAATATCCGAATCCGAACCGAATGTAAACTAAAACGCGAGAATGAATCAAATCTTCGTATGGTTTAAAGTCAAATTAGACACTGAAAGGACGACGTAGGCATTAAATTCATTTGTTGATATTTCTAAGTTTACCTATATGGCGGTGTGTCTTGGCGCACGCTCTAGTGGTGTATGTAAACACAGGACACTTTTTTCGTGGATTTTGTACTAGACCCTTGGCCCATATGTTTTACTTCAATGACTAAAGTGAAGGAAAAATAACTCATATTAAAGGTAAATAGAATAGAAATATCCACACATTTTAAACTGAACAATTTTGTTCTTACGACCTCAAGAATCAATATTCAAAGGATCTGAGAAATAGAAAACAAAAGTTAGTAACTACTTATCGTAAATGTTTTCTTCTCCTTTTTATGAAAGATTTTTAGTATATTAAAATTTCAGAATATATTTACAAACTTTTGTCTTAATTTAAAAGTCCGAATAAATAACGTAGCTGAAGTCCGTGGAAATTTTTTCTATCGCGTTTCTCCGATTTATATTCAAAAGATTTCTTATTGTGTTTGAAACAAAAAAATATGGTAACAACACCTTAACTAAAAGTTTCTTGCTTGTAGTCGAGGAATGATTGATTGCATTCTATTTTATTTACTCATATCGAAAATAATATCTAGTGGCAGGTATAATTTATTACTCACTAACCTTGCTTTTCTTTGTTTTATTTCTGAGTTATAAAAGTTCTGAGCTTTACCACTTACCATTATTTTACTTATGGCATTATAATAAGAGCCCTCTACACATTGGAACAAGTGAGCCACTCTAAAATGATTGTTCGACAATGTTCGATTCCCACTTCAACATTAGCCATGAAAAAGAAAACAATAATAAAAATACTTTCTTTTTTCAGCGAGTGTAAACTCTTCGTAATAACACTAAAAAGAGAAAAAATATTTGTTCCCTAAATGGATTTTTTATACTCTGTGTGACAGTAAAGAGGAGTGGCTGGACATGTTTCTTGTAACTTAACAGCTTCAGTTAAACCTCTAATTCTTCAGACAGGTTATGTACCTACCGTTTTATACCAGGTGTAAGGGACGGTGTACCGAAAACTGAAACAGTGAATTCAGCCTATTATTAAATATTATTCTGAATTGAAAATAAGTGGAAATTTTGCTCGGAAAATTCCGACTTTTCCGATTTTTCTTTTCACAAATTTTACATTTCTCTGCTGTAAAATAAGCAATCCTTTTAGGATACACAGAACGTTGCAAAAATAAAATGTATTTTTTTATAACACGGAAAATTCGAAAGATTTCGTTGATATTTTCCAAGGATTTTCAATTCAAAATAAGGAACTGAATTCACTATGTCAATTTTTGGTAACCTGTCCTTTACACTCAGTTTTTTTACTCGCCAAAACACTTATTGTAATACAATAAAACATAGGCAAATTAGCAATTTCCAGTAAATTCGGAAAATTCCGAGAGATAACATCACTTATTTTCGTTTCAGAATAATAGGCTAAATTCACTATTTCAGTTTTCGGTACACCGTCCCTTACACCCAGTATGGCTAGCAGTTTTGTATTGTAAAAGGACTGTTATTTTCTTTTGCCCTTTTTTTGGTACGCACATCTACTTTATATTTCCAGTATGAGCTGATCTTGTATTGTATAGGCTTTCCGTACAACGAGAGGTCAGCTTTTACCGTCACAAATGTAGGTATAGCTTGTTATGTAACCGTGTGTACCTACTGGGGGTCAATTCAATTGTTGCCAAACGCAAACGAAACACAACCGTCAGTCAATTTTTGTTTACGAAAACTGTCAAAATTATTGGTTTTGTTTTTTGTGTCAAACAATTTGACAGCTTTTGGAAACGCAAACTGCCGAATGAATGGTTCGGTCGCGATTTATCAAGATTTAATTTTCTTTTAGGAGAATTGGGTCCCTATTTCCCTTCATACTGCATACTTCAAACCTACTGATATTTTTTTCGCATCTTAGATCCTATGCACACCACGTCTTTTTAACGCGCTGTCGACGCGCGTTTCCGTCAAACTCTATACACAAATTCACAATGACATTTTTAAAGTATGAAGTATGACAGAAACGCGGTTCGACGGCGCGTTAAAAAGACGTGGTGTGTATGGGCCCTTTTCAGTGGATTCCGGAAGAAATCATATATTTAAAAAACAATTCTTTTTTTTCCCTTTTACCCTTTTGCCATAAAATTAGTTAAGAATGGCTTGTAATATCACGTACGCAATCAAATATTTATCTGACAATACTACACTACAATATCGCTTTAATTAAAATTACTAGAAATAACAGCCATACTGAAAATGAAATTAACAATTAAATTAGGTGAAACCTTTTAATCGACTCTAATTATTTGAATGATTGGAATATAATTTCATTAACTTCATGAATCCTGTGTCACTTAAAAGGCTGGAATAAGAATTATTTGCTCTCATTTAAATTAAATTTCACGAGTTATTAACATAATTACTTTTACTAGTTGACAAGCTATTAATAATTTAGTTGACGAATAGAAATTTCTATGAAATAAATTGATTGGTTCGAAATTGTTGACAACAGCTGTGTCGTACATTATTTACAGAGCGGTCACCGAAAGAAGTCCCTTCTGCGTTATGTTGGCACCACTGACTTTTCGTTGTTTCGAACGCTTTTAATATACAAGTCTGAGACGGGCTGCAAACTGCAGACTGCAACCGAGTCGCCATCAGAATAGCGCCTTTAAGGTGTGCACTTTAAAGGTGCTATTCCGACAGCGACTGCAAAACTGCAACCGCAGACCGCAGCCGCAGATCGCACCGCAAGCGATACTACTTTAGCAGTTTGCGGTCTGCAGCCCGTCTCGGACTTGTTGTACTTTTATACTGAAAAGTCAGTGGTGCCAACATAGTGCCGAAGAGACTTCTTTCGGTGAACGCACTGTAGAGCAATGTGCAACACTTTTGAGTTAATTGACTATAATATATTCTATTATTTAACATATTTTCTACACAAAATCTGTCAAAACGTCAAAATTATTCCTCAGCTAAAAGTTATCCGACGATTGAAAAATTGCTCCTAAATGTAGCAAAGACAAAATAAAAGATCAGTGATAGATAACTGGCATGCTTAATAAATGTAAAGAAAAGTTGTATATCAAATCTTCGTCAAACAACGATTATGCAAATGATATTTCACAGTCAGTAGTCGATTTAAATTGTTATGTGATATCTAATTTACCGATAATTGAGAACTGGTGCACATCATTTCACTACATAATACAATCAATCGATTATGTTCATCATCATGCATAGTGGTGTAACGCGTGTAATTGTTCTGTGTTGTAGCTATTGTGCTGCATTACGCTTAAACAGTCTCAGTGTTTATCGTGCCTTATTATTGTAAAGATCTTGCATAATATTTGGACCAATCGCAAAAGTACAGTCGGCAGAAAAAGTGTTCTACTTAGCCTTTTCCCCAACTATGTTGGGATCAGCTTCTAGTCTAACCAGATGCGGCAGAAAAGTTGAAAAAAGTTATTATTTTTAACAGTTACGTATTGTTAATATATGCATTTGGAGTCCTAGAGACCTCTTTGATGTCATCACATAAATCTTTATTATTATTGGTGATAAATAAATGAATCTTTAAATAATCTTTTCATATTCAAAAGACTAAAGAACTTTTGGTAAGTTTGGAAGTTGGAACGTCATGTACTTTTGGCGTTGACTGTATGTACTTTACTCAATAGATCAGTTAGAAAGTGAATGTAAGTCAAAATTAAAATACCGATATACTACCAGGAAGCGTGGGTATAATCAAGGTAATGATGGATAAATGATTTTTTTATTACTATAACAGTACCTATAGATATAAGAACAAAATTATAATTAAGTGCTATAAAATAAAATTACCCACTAGATTTTTCTGTATGATTAGATTTCTCTCTGACTTTTAACACTGAATTAGCACTTGTGTTAGCAGTGAAGGAAAAAATCGTGCAGAATCCTGCACATCTGTGAGGGCTCTAGAAAGTTCTCGATGGTGTGTGTAGTCTGCTAAAGCTGGCTTCCCACGGTGCGAGGTAGCGCGCACCAGCTATGCGTGGTATCATCCGTAAATCCGTAAAATAACGCACCGTGCGAAGCCACATTATGAGGGTGCGTGATTCGAAGCTATTTTTACTTTCCAAAATACGAAGTGAAAGAGAATTCGCACCGCACCTTTGCATTTACCGACTCGCGGCGGATATGGCGCACCGCTCCGCACGCGTTCGCGTTACCACGGACGAGTCTCTTCCTATGGTGCGTCGATGTCGGTGCGAGCTCGTGTGTCGCGGTGCGCGATATCACGCACCGTTGAAAACAAGCATAAGGCGCACAGATCGGATAAGGTCACCACGCTGATGACCTTAACCGATCTGTCTGAGCCCACTTAAGCCCATGCCCAGCAGTGGGACAGTAATGGGCTGATTATGCTTTATCCATTAGTGGATTGATATTATTATGTATAAGTTAAGTTAATCGAGTCACAAAAAAACAAAAGCTGGAGATACTTATCTTTTTCCAACTGTCAATTTAGCATAAAAAGTTTAAAATAAAACGAAAGATAAAAGATATTTATGGCCACATTTTCCGCACCATTAACTCGAAATTAAAGACTTATCGTTTCTTTTCACTTAGAATATTTCGACCGTCTATCGATTTATCACTAAGTTCCTTACGTATTCCATAATGTACATACAAATACATATGTATTTATCCATTATGGAAGTTACAGAGAAGTTACATTATGTATAAGATACTCGTTACTATGTGACAAGATGAATGAAACTTAAGAGAGAATGGTTCAAGCGTATCCATTCTAATGGCTTCACTGAAGACTGTGGTTTTTGTTATAATTAATTATAGCAAGCCATTGAATATAACACCCACTTTTTGTCTTTAAAGGTTCTTAAGAATCCTTATTACCTAAGATTTCACAATGTGAAATTAAATTTTCTAAAATATCCAGCTTACTGTTTCAATTAGTGACGTTAACACCCATTTTTAGTTATAGAAAGAGTAAATTAAATTCTAAATGTCTTCAGAGATCATCAATCCATTTCTTATAAATTCATCTAAATTGAATATAACTCTTAAAGCGTTGAAATGGCTTCATTAATCATTGTTTTTATCTTCAATGCTGTCTTTCGGTTTTTAGCGATGTATTTTTTATCAGAATTATGTTTTATAGATAATAATATTAACGTTTTTACTTTTGAATAAAAACAGTGAATGTTTTAGAGAATCCTTGATCTTAATTTTGTTAAAATACTTTAGATTAAAACGATTGTTGATTGTTACGATACGACCATCAGATGTTCATCAACATAAAAATAAAAGATTGTTTTAATTATTATTTCGTGTGAATCATTAACATGTCATGATTAACTAACGGCCTAAACGTGCACACATAGAAAATATTATTTATAACAACACTTAATAACCAAGTGGTCTGAATTTTAAATGACCGTAATTACATTTGAGGTTATAGTATTTTAGTAGTGCTACATATAAGGTTTAGTCAATCATTTTGACCTTTCATGAACTGTGGGAAATATCGCAGTGACATATTGACCTGTAGACCTGTAATTTATAGACATAGCGACAGATAAATGTGACTTACAATTAGATTAAGTTCAAGGAGACTGTCTTGCAACAGGCAATTGAGATTTTCTTTTTCTTAGAATGAGACGGTTTTACCGCTGGCCTGGCATCGATAACTTTATAGGGCCTTCTCAGGTGCGAAGGTGTCCTCAGGATGTTTCCTTTCATCTTTTATGTAAGTGATAATCAAATGCTGATCTGCTCATGAATTCGATGTTCAACCGCTAGGGGATATCACTGTTACAAAATTTGAAACCTTAAATCATCATCATCATCATTCAACCGAAAGACATTCATTGCTTTACATAGCTTAGCTTAGAATAGCGTCTCGCACCCAGCGGATTCCCGCGACCTTCACCTTAAATACCATCACCTAATTGAAACTAAATATTATCAAGAATGTAACATCTTTGTATGACTGAATATCAAAATGAAATACGAGTATTAAAGTAAAACACAAATAAGTACCTTAAAATTATTCCTAAGGGAAATCAAAGCGCGAAAATAGAGAAGGATTAAGTCAGGCTCAACTTCAATGTAGCTTAAGCTAACTTTTGATGAATTTTAACCTCTTTAAAACTTTTCTAAAGCTAAAGCTAAATGTCTAAAGCGTAGTAAGCCTCGTGAAAGAGTTTTTCCGGGGAAGTACTACCTCCATACCTATTTTTGCCGCTAAGCAGCATTGCTGTTCTGGTTTGAAGAGTATCGGTGCCGTTGGAATTACAGGCATAAGGTATAAGGTATAACGGGCTGGTGTCCGCAACTCCACGTCTAAGCGCGTATTTTGCGTGATGAGTGGTAAGTATAGTTACTCGATCCACCCTAACTCCTCGAAAAGGCCAGCAGAACCTTGATGTTGCTGGTGATCTCTCGGAGAGTTCCTGGGTTTCCGAAGTTCTTGGCCCTGTATGTGGCGACCTCAGGGCAGTTTAGTAGCACGTGGGCTGCCGTCTCGTCCTTCTCCATGCATGCTCTGCACGGTGGGCTGTCTGTAACTCCAATGACAAAGAGGTGTTTGTTAAATGAACATTTATGCAAACTACTGGCATATGAAATTATGAAACTTTGTCTCTAAGTTTTGGCAACGCATCAGGAATGCTCTTGGTGTTGCAGCGGTAACCACTTACCATCAAGTGGGCCGTCGCGTAGGCTTGTTCGTCAACATATTACCTATATAAAAAAAGCTACATTTAAATATTTAAATTTACCGTCGACGAAACATCGATCAACGCTCACTATGGTTAGAAAAAAAATGTGGTAGCCCAGCATTTTACCAACTGGGTTGGGGTTCGATTACAATTTAATAAGATGCGTCTAAATAAATGTATTTAAGTTACACGGAACCTCGATCTGGATTTCCACAACTGAAATCCTAACGCCAGACTGGCTTATACACTGTCGAGCTTCTGACTATCCCAACCAATTTTCAAAAATAAGTATTCGTATGTTTAATAATGGAACGAATAGCTTAATGTATTCTCTCAGGCACAGGAAAAATACTGTCATCTATCCAAAGTTTAACCGCACCGACCACGGCGTTCCACCTCATTAACCAGGGAATTAATGTTGGTGAAATCCAGCCTTAGAGTGGTTACGCACTGCATCCGATCCGGATCCGTGAAAATACGGATATAAAAAACTCGAACCAAATTCGATATTGGCTTTCGCACTGCATCCGATCCGAATTCGTGAAAATACCGATCTAGAGTCTAACAATCTCGGACAGAATTCGGATATTGCTTACGCACTAATCCGATCTCTGATCCAAATCTAAGCAATTCAGGGGCCATCTTTGGCTTAAGTCCGATTTGAATCCGAGGTAATGCGAAAGCGTTCATACAAACAGTACATACTACGGCTACTTCGGTCCGTCAATATTTCTTCCAAATTGGAGACTCACGGATGACGGAGAGAAATCGGATGACGGAAGTCGGATCTAGTGCGTAAACTACCTTATAAATAGTTCTATGACTACTTCGGAACGTATTTTCACGGATTCGGATCGGATGCAGTGCGTAACCGCTCTTAGGCTGGTTTAACATAATCTACCGTTTAACTAAATACATTTTTCGAGAATAATCTGACAGCTAATCGACCTGCGTGCAAATAAAAGTATTTCTGTTTTAACATCAAATGTTAAAGCACTTTTAAACGAGCGCTCACTTGATTGTGCTTCGCTAATTGATCTTGGATGTACGGTTCAATGGTTCTTACTTCTAATGTGTTTTCTTCGGGAGTACGGTTATCGAAGGTTGTAGTTTATGCTGTTACAATTTCATTTATATCAAGGACGTGCCCTATATTTAATGGGTGAACATTTGGGTTTTCGAAATTTTATATTTTAAGGGTAAAGTAATCCGGTGGCGATCTCGACACTTGACCGTCCCAACTGTGAAAAGGTTTCAAATTCGTATATTACGTCGATTCAAAATACCGCATGCTCTGGTAGATCTGTTGTAGGATAATAATCAGACTGAGAGAGTTGGTTGGGATATTTTCTCAATCACTCGGAATCTGAATACACAAATACAATCCTACTTACATAATATTTGTTGTAACAAAGCCCTGGTTTTATATTAAAAATCAAATCATGTTTTATACAATAAAAATAGCGTAGACATTATAACAACGCTAAAGATAAAATGATATTGCAAGTGTATTATTAATATTGCAGGACTTAATTAATTTTGGAGTTACATTTTGCTTAACATTATTTTATTTAGCCTTAAAATAGTTGGGGAAGGGCTCGGCTGATGACGATGATTTTATACTGAGCAGTTTTAAATGTTGGATGTTGTGAAAATGAAGGATGAAATAAGGGCCAAAAATAAGGGTTATTTTTGTGCAAACGGCCATTAGATGTAGATTATTCACCAAGGGGATTAAGCAGCTGAGTGCAGCGAGAGATTCAAGTTCACCCGAGACGAAGACACCTTTATCCCCGAGGAGATTAAAAGTTATGTTTTTATTGGGTACATTTATTGAAGTTGAGGTCGATTTGCAATATGTATTCGCGCCGTTTTTTCTTTTTTGTGTTCTACTCGTGATTGCCAGTTCGATTTTCGAACAAGTTCTTTTTGGTTCCTCACTTTAATAAAAGTTTTCATCCGAATTTTTAGTTGAGATTCGAAATTCAAATCACAATACATGGTCATTACCAGCGGGTTATTACAAATTCAAATTCAGTACAATATTATTGACCGGCTATATCCTAGGTCCTAGGGATGACTTATTTAAGGTTAGGTTTGCATGTCGTATAATTGGAGATTGGTGCCGATTCTGTTGTGCACAAACTAAACTTAGTTTAGGCTATTGCCAACTTTTTCATAGAAATAAAATAAGAAATAGATGGGCGTAAATAAAAGCTGTCAAATTTAGTTGAACTAAAATTTCCATACAAGGCTACACGTCAGAACGTGTCGACTAAAAACAAGGCGAAGTCCAAGGCATACACTAATTTGACATCTCTAACTTTGTCATTATTTGTCACCGTCCTTTTCTCGCGCTGTCTGTTAATAAAAGATAGCTTTTAGTTTAGTTGGTGAGGTGATCATGAGAATCGGCATCAATGTCGAGCAGGTGCTGTAAAAAAATATTTAAAAGGAAACCTTATTTAACGCCGCACTTTCAAACAGAGCATAGTTTTTGTATCGTAATAGAATTGATCATTGACTATAATGTCGCTTATGCCTCCAGTTTCATAACACGTGAATTAACTGTTAAGCAAACTTGGAATATTGCACCAATAAATATAAATGCATAAAACTCAACTATGTTGTTCAAGTATGCAATCTAATGATAGCATTCCAGTGTTGTGCTGGCTAAAATTGTTTGCACATAGGTATGATGAACGACCCACGGGAACGACCAAAAGTTTTAAGCGGTTCAGAAACTCTGTTCCGTGTTATTGTCATTCCATGAATTTATACTATTTTCAAATGACGACATGTTTGGTGCAGTGGCTAAGCGATTGGCTTCTGCACTACGGGTCGTGGGTTCGATTCCCACACGGAACAAAAATTTGTATGGCCTACAGATGGTTGTTTCGGGTCTGGGCGTTTGTTTGTGAGATTTGTGTCTGTAAACGCACCCACGATACAAGAGAAATCTTAGTGTGGGGTTACGTATTCATTAGAAAAAAAAAATGTAGGTACCCATCATTCCCTCATCGTAAGTACCTAATAAGGTAAAAATTTGAAAGTACCTAATGCTTATCGAATTAATAATTATAAGGTAATAGGTAATTGATAAAATTGATCGAGTGTGGGTCGAAATCAAGAAAACTTTCATAATACAACCTAGTTATTTCTAAAGCCCATTCTTCTCATTCTGAGAAGAGGCCTGTGTCCAGCAGTTGGGCAATAAAAAAAAACGCTTATAATTTAAAAAAGGGCTTATAATTTAAAAAAAAGGGCTTATAATTTAAAAAAGGGCTTATAATTTAAAAAAGGGCTTATAATTTGAAAAAAGGGCTTATAATATAAGATTATTTTATAATTTAATATAGGCTTTATAATTAATAACTGATTAAATCAATATCATTTATTAACCAATTATACTTCATTAGTTCTGAAAATGTTTTTGCGGCACTCTTTAGCAATACCCGACTTGTCAGCGCCGACGCAGTTTGCAATACAAGTTTAACCGAGATACGAATCTATTGACCGTGTTCCCTTTCGCGAGGAACCATATATTATGCAAATCGTGAACTCGTCGGACCACATTGGCGAATCTTTCCGATAATATTTTATTGGAAAAGGTATTAAAGTGTCAATGCTGTCGAAAATGAACATACAAGGTTAGTCAGAAAGGGGGTACTTATCCGAAAGGGGGTTAAAGTAGGTAGGTAATAATGAATAACTTTTGTTCTACAACTTTTCCCAAAAGTCAATAGTTTAAGAGAAACAGTTGTTCAAAAATCTCAAAAAAAAGTCTCTAAAATCTATCTATCCCCAGTTCAGCTGTGTTTACATTTTAGGTCATATTTGGGGTCATGAATTAGAAGCACAATTTTCTGAATTTGTAATTAAAGCCCTGCTTTAGTTACAAATTCAGAAAATTGTGAATTTGTAACTAAAGCAGAAATGAAGGATTTTTGAAAAAACTAAAATTAAAATCTTCTTATATTGAAAAAAATCATATCGAATTTTGAAATTTTAACACTTGCTTTCAAACAGTCATCAGCGATACTATAAGTGGGCTTCGGATTAATACCCCCTTTCTGACTAACCTTGTATTTATCGAAAATTGGAGAGAGGCAGTTTGAGTGCGATTTCAAGTTTCATTGCATCACAATTCACATGTAATTTAATATTTTTAATGCTTGCTCCACATAGGAGGGCTAATCATCAGCTACATCAGCAGATCACACGATTTACGAGGTTAAGCTGCGCTTGCCACGATCATTTCTTGGATGGGTAACCATTCGTTACACGTCGATACGCCTCCGTGCCTTGGAGAGCACGCTTAACAGTCGTTATGGGTAGTCAGAAGCTCGAAAGTCTGTAAACAGATATAACCTGTTTGCACAGTAGGTAACTGGTTGGGTCTGCAGGCAATCACTCCGTGTAAAATACTGGTATTCAGTCGCATCTGGTTTGAGTGGTAGCTGACCCCAACATAGTTGGGAAAAAGCTAGACAGAACGATACTTGTATGTCGAAGTCATCGGCAAATGTAGCATGAGGCACACTGGTCGCACCAGAGCCAGATGGACTGACGACCAGTACCACAAGTGTGAGTTTTTTCCGTTACGCGGCATCTTACGTAGGTGAATTGCGAAGCGATCCGATGCAGTGACACGTGAATTAAATGCGATGAGGTGCAAAGCGGCGGCTTTGTCCTACGAGCTCGCGAACCGCCCGCCGCGCGCCGTCCTCATTCAGTAGCACTGTACGGCACCGGATCCAGTTCGCGCGAAAATATCAAGCCAACTGATCGCGTTCGTTTCGCTTCGCGCCGCGCCGCACCGCACTCCACGTGCGTTTGGTCACGTAGGGTATCGACTATTTGTTATTTTCGCGACGCGTAACGCCGCTTCGCGTCGCTTCTAGATCGCTCACGTAGGATGCTGCGTCAACTACTGTAGTTGCGTCACGCCAAAAATGTATGAAAATTTAGACAGCGCCTCTAGCGGCGCATAGCGTGACTTAAAAAGGCGAGTGCAAGTCGTTTGACAATTTATTATCATGGTAAACTATTCGTTACGGAAACGTGTAGTAAACTACGCAACTCACACTTGGGGTACAGAAAATAGCAGCTAGGACTGGTGTAGACTGGATATGCAATGTCCAAGCCTGTTGTGGTACTATTTTTGATTACCTATTTCCATTACTAGACAGCTATAAGATGAATGGATTGCGTGTTGACAGGTCTCCACGTTTTTTCAACACTATCATCCCATAAGTTTCGAGATAAATATCTTTCAGGCCCGCTTGCACAATGACTGGGTAATTACTTTTGGTGCGAAACATTTTTAAATGTCATTCTATAAACTTGAAACAATTGAATGAAATAGAATGACATTTTAAATACAGTTTAGTATTAAATTTATTTAGCAAGTCGTTGTACAAGCGGCCCTTGATCTTGACGGTTTATACGACGACGACGGCTTGCTGTAAATATACAGAGTAGTATAAAAGTTCTAGAGATTCACCGATATTTATCACCGATAATATGAACAAAGTACCTTTACCTTTTTACCGTAAGTTGATTCCTGACGTTTCTCTACAAAACGTTACTACGCAAAGAAAATCAAATATTAAAAATAACAAAACATGCATATGCATATAGCTATTTTACGGTTTTTGATGATGTCTTTTACGTTTTTTCGATAGCAGTTTCCTAACGGCTACAATTTACGAAATGACCGAGCTGTTAGTACTCATCTTAGGGTGAAAAGAGTATAGTAGTTAGTGTGGTCTAAAAGTAAGAAATATAGATTCAGAGCTCTTATGAAAGCTATATTACACGTAAAGAAATAGTTATACGAGCGTAAAATGATGAAAAGTGATCAACACTGGTAAAACAATTTCGCTTGTCAAGTTTTTTTACAAACTAGAGCAATAAAATTTGCGATTACCTTTCCCTATTCTAAGAATTGTGCAAAAAACCTTTGAAGTGAACTTATTAGGTTCTTATGTTTATCAGAAGACTCTTACGTATATTTTACGATTGAATAAATAGCCAAAGCAGGTTGAAATGGGAACTAAAAGAACGTTTCGTTATAATTTTAATCATTTCAGTGTAACGTCCATAAGCTCATTTATTTAATTTGTATGAGTTTATTTAGACGGTAGGTACGTACAAATTCGTAGAAAAGGGAAAATGACAAGAAAAAGAGGACTTGAAACCTCAAATTACTTTTTGTATGATACTTATTACGAAAACTTTTTCGGGAGCTTCAATCTTTCTATCTTGTTATATTTTTATAAGAATTTCTCTCGGATGAAACAATGTGTTCGTCTTTTATCAAAATGTGGGTATATTAAGTAATAGGAAAATTATTATTTCATCTTCCTTATACGTTTATATATTACGTACTTATTAACAATGAATTCAATATTGAATACTCCTTATCTTGTCGTCATGTCGCTTTTTAAAAAGACAGCTGAATCGCTATGGGAAATTTTCTCCCATTATTATGGAACGTTTCGAAAAAGATTTATAAGACGGATGTTTTGACGTAAAGCATAATAATAATATATGTATAGGTTTACTTCAACTTTTTTATTATTTAGCCGTGATCATCCCACTGCAGTGCAAAGGCCTCCCTACCCTCCTTCCACTCCTCTCGATTTAATGATTTCTGGGGTCAATCCTTCCAATAAGTGTCTAACTCATCCCGCCATCTCCTTCTGGGCCTACCGCGACGTCGTCTAACGACATGTGGGCTCCACTCAGTGGTGAGTTTTGCCCACAGCTCGTCCGACATGCGGCTCACGTGACCAGCCCAGTTCCATTTTAAACTTGCGGCTTTCTGACCAACGTAGGCGATCTGAGTTTTGGAGCGCAGTACACTATTCCTTAAGCGGTCTGATAACCGGAATCCTAAGATACTGCGCTCCATGCTAGCTGGCAAACCCCGAGTGCGGACTTCTGATGTTTTGTCAAAGACCAAGTCTGAGTTACTTCTTAACTTTAGTTAATTAGATAACATAACATACCTATTACGTGCGCGCTCTAAGCTACTGTATAAGTTTTTTTTACTGTATTAATTAGGTATCTTGTTATCTTATAAAAATACAGATTCGGGTCTAGTCGCGTAGAAACTTAGAAGGCACTAAATACCTTTTTTATCCCGACGTTTCGGCCGAATTACACCGGCCGTGGTCACGGGTAGACTGAAGTTGCGGAGCAGTTGTCATCTTCGTGAAGCAAAAGTATTTTCATCTACCCTCACTCTCCTCTCCTCTTGTTATCTTGCTCGTAACTAATTATCAACCGCGCAGAACATACGACTTGCGAAGTTAAGCTGTGCTTATCGCGGTCAGTTCGTGTGTGGGTGACCGTTGGTTACACGTCGAGACTACTCCGAGCCGCGGAGAGCAAGTTAAACAGTCGCCTAGTCGGTCTCGGGTGTCATACGAACGTATGACAGTCGTTACGCCAACCGTTACGGAATCGCGCCGTAACGCCAACTTCAAGGCGTTCGTGGAGCGAGTACCAAAGTGTCTTCTGCACCTCGTCATGGAAGAGAACTTTTGGCCGAAGGGAGTGGTTTCCGTCGCTTCCGCGGACAAGTGCATATGACCGCACAATGACATAGTGCTCAAGTGAAGTTTTACTAACATAGGCTTAAGTTTCTATACTAATACAAATGTATTATTACAATTTATACGTTAGTTTGTAAGGTATAAGTATATCTATGGGCCTAAGTAGCCTGATAATAAAGAATTTATTATTATATTATGTTAAAGTCTGACAACTGTTCTAATCTTAGGATATCGGCTCGGCAGTCACTCCGTGTAAATTACTGGTATTCAGCCGCCACTGGGGGCCTACTCCCTAAGTCCGTCAACGAAGTTAGTCGCCCCTCCGAAAGGAGCCCGAAACGTAGTAGTGAACAAAACAAGTGTCAAGTTCAACTTTTCGGACAGGCAAAAACACATCGGTAGTAGGGACAACTGTCAAATCGTGTTGTCATTCGTTCTTAGTTCGGGCCCCGAAATAATCGTATGTCCGTAGGTGATGAGTGTGATGAGTAGGAAACGCTCGTAACTAAGGCCGAAACCACGGACTTCGTACTTACGGAGTAGATCCCCTGGTTAGATTAGAAGCTGACCCTAATATAGTTGGGAAAAGTGTAAACAGAACGATCTAGATATCTTGTTATCTAATTAACAAAAGTTTAAGCTCAGTTTTAGCGACTAACTATAACCATAAACCTTGTGACGGTGCAGCGGTGGCGACTAGCGGGGTGCGCCTATAAAAGGGCCGGCACGCTGCACTTCGTCCTCTCTCGCGCCTCAGCAGCCGCCCAGTTAAGTTACTGTCTACCTACACCTGAAGACCCTGGACTCCTCGTATCGTACTGTGTAAAGAACGACGCCCTGTAAACTAAACTAATTTGTAACTATTATTAAAATATATTATTGTGTGGTTAAAAGTGTTTTCCTTAATATTCTTATATTCTGATTTTATGTGCACCTGCTCGTTAAGGGTTGACTCCTCAAGCCACCCTTAACCCGCTAAGCGTGACAACCTTACCAAAATTTCTGTCAAATCAGTAAAAGATTTACATAAATACGGTAAGGCTATGGTTATAGTTAATTGGTGCAACCGAGACTTAGGTATTTTTTATTTGAATATGTTTTATTAAAGTTACCTAGTAACCAGTGAATATGGTCTAGTGGTCACAAGCCCTTGTTATCTTTTTTCTCCAGTCTAGTGAAAAATCTAAACAAGGATGCCAATTAGGAAAATCTCAGATCTACTCTGGTTGGAATGAGGAACAAAGAATATACAGTAACAACTTACAGCCACCCGCAAAGGGCAAATGTACAAACGATAGTAAGTAATAGGTACTCTAGTACACCTGTTGCATACCCTTTGGGAATCATTTGGTTACGGAATAGCGAGATGTGAGATATATTTTTCCCTTGAAACACAATACTGAGATAATTTTGATTCGTTCGTACTAGTGGTGTAACGAATATTAGCATTCGAATTCGCGAATATTCGAGTCTTTTTTAATATTCGCATTCGTAATAGATTACCTATGCGATTTTTTTGCGAATGTATTTGGCGATGAAAAGTGAAAATAATTAAAAAAATGACAATGCAACTGATTAGATTTACAATATTTTTATTTTAGTTACAACAAAACATGAATATGAAAAAATGAATTTATTTACTTAACCTCAAAAGTAATTGACGAGATAACTATTACCAGCTAACTTCAGTCAATAACCGAGCAATCACGGGTTTTTTACTTTGTGCAGTATATCGGCTACTTTCGGTTTCAATATGGCCGGTCGTAAACGCACGATCAAAATGTAAGATAGTAATTTTGCATATTTTTGACGCCATATTTAAAATTCGATATTCGCATTCGTATTCGCGAATGTTGGATTTGAATATTCGCATTCGCATACGCGAATGTGGGATAACGAACATTTGTTAAACCACTAGTTCGTTCATATACGTAATATGCACTTGCGCTTTAATACTCGTGTACTTAATAAGTACTTTTATTTTAGCGACACAGTTTTTATTGGTGTGCGTGAACTTGTTTATATGTGTTAGGCAACATACCGACTATAAGGTTACAAGCCTGGTTAATTACATTGCGAACAATTATTTTGTGTGAAAATCGAAGTGTGGATTGCAAAGAACAGTAGTCGTGGGAATTTGAGAACGAGTACTCGGTGACACATTGCATGGGCTTTAAGCGGCGTGTATACAGCGTGAAACGAATCATTCTTTAATCTATTGAAATGTCAATTAATTGGAGAAATTTAGACGTTTGTTAATCTAGGCAGATCAACGTTATCAGGCGATTCAGCTTAATTCATAGGATTAAATGTGTGTGGGAAATTGTTTTCGTATGTGGTAGCGTTGATTTTATTCTGCAGCACAAGGTAGAAAGCGACAGGCGAAAGTGGCTGAGCGATTGGCTTTCTGCGCTACAGATTGCGGGTTCGATTCCCGCACGGAACAAATATATGTATGGCCTACCGATAGTTGTTCCGGGTCTGCGTGTATGCCCCACGAGAAGATTACCCACAAGATTAGTCGTTGATCGTAACATAATAATATAGGTATAACTAAGATAATTAATTAAGAGTATTAACGTGCCTAACCACGTAAAGGTACATAGGTATTTTCTTGGAACGTCGCCGTCGGTCACACATGCCATGCATATCAAATCCATAGCTTGTTAAACTTTGATATATTGAAGGTATGTCAATAAAGGGTTATTCAACCAGTTAACCTTTATACTGCAAGGTGACTAATAGTAACTTATTCGTATGTTTAAAGTCAACATATTCATGATTATCGAGAAAAGCTCACTCGAGACAATAAAATATTCTTTAAACGTGGTTTTTATTCGTATCAAAAAGCTGTTTCGAAATTCCAAACCCTTAAAGTGTCACGTGATCGTATTCATATGAACAACGCCGAACTCTCAGAGCATTCGCTTACAAAACAAGCACCAGATCTTTAACGAGGTCATACAACGAGAATATCGGGGAATGTTCGTTATACAACACTTAAAAGGATTTCGTCGAAACCTTTCCGGCTATCGGGCGGCGATCTGTAATTAAGACTTGGTACTAAATGTTCGGAATCTTGAACAACATTATTCGAACGTTTAGTACACATAGTCAACATATACTACATTCTTGGGCCTGTATTAATCAACAGCTCTCATTTGACAGGTTTCTCTTAAGCGTCGTTTTTACAGGAAACGAGTGAACAAAAAATATATTGGTAAATGTATGTTTTACTTTATGGTGGCTCCTCTTGGGAGATATCTCAAATGAAAGCTGTTTATTTATACAAGGTGTAACATAAATAACGCACAACATCATAAGGGGTCACTGTACTCATCATTATGAACAACTTTTACGATGGGACCAAATCTGGAATCGCGAAAAGAAATCAGCTGTGCCCTCCATTTATGTTCGCATAACTCGTCAAAATGTAGGGAACAGCTGATTTTTTTTTCGCGATTTCCAAGAAAGCTTTCATTAGTGTTACACCTATTTTTAAATATGTTTCCTTTAAGTTTGCTATCATCAATATTTAAGGTACTTTTTCTCTAGACTGGCTTTTTCCACACTGTATATGTGTTGAGAGACTTCTCAGAGCTTCTGCAGACAATCAATTGTATCACTAACTAGGTGCAATTGTTTACTGTCATAATTAATGGTCAATATCAATAACTTTTAACAAGCCTAATCGTTTAGTCAGTCAGATGCACAGACTTACGAATATTAAGTCATTTTGTGGCATCGCACCGTTGGTTGTACGGTCAGATGACAACCGACGTAAACGTTCAATTTATTACTGTACCCTGTGCTTAAAAGTCAGCAGTCGATCAAACGTTTGGCCGCGTGCAGACCAGTAAGCGATTGATACAACTATTTTGTAGGGGAGGGCCGCAATCGTTGCCGATTAAAAATTCAGTTGGTATAGTGTCTCAGAGCTAGCGCGCTCTACGAGCTTTTCGTAGACCAATTAGTCAGATAATCATTATGAAGCGGTGTTAGTGCACGAATTCAATGAAATCGGGCGATCAAACCATTCTTAAAACAGCATTTAACGATACCGATCAAACTATAGACCGCCTCAAAGTCTGCAGAGCGAGCTAGCTTTTAAAGATTTTAATTACGACTAAACTGTTGTGTAGGTGGATGATTGGCCGTCTGTGGGATACGCCAGTGCTCCCAGATCTACTGTAATTAACTAATTACAGTTGAATTTTGGCTTTTGTATTAATTACCGTAAAAATAAAAAAAAACCAATACAATACCAACAGGCATTCACTGTATTTCATTCCATAGAAATCATATTCAATGTACAAACTTTTTTTGTTCTTGCAAATTATAATTCATCCAAAAGTTGTCTGGCACAAATCGCCTAGTGCGATAAGACCGCCCATTGTACATCTCTATTTTTATAGTAATGTTTCTTGTTTATTTTGTTTACAATAGAGAGTATTGTATTTTCTTTCTTGCTTTCTTCTTTCTATTGTAAAGTCTGTAAGTAATTTTTACTTCGTAAAACTGGTATATTTTGTTTCGCAATTTGGAAGCTGCCTTACACACATATAATATGTTTGTAGGTATGTATGTGTTTGTTACGAGACTCCTTACTTTACTTTACGACTTCCGCGATCCAAGTTCGGAAACAACAATAAATACAAAAGTTCACATTTAACAAGTAGGTACAGTCAATTTCCTTTCGATTACCAAGTCGCTACTTAAAGTTCAGTTGTTCTTACGCGTAAAAGTAAATGTTACTTAGGTATATTAGATGTGTATTTACTGCCTTTTTGGTCTCAGCACACACATAATTGTTTCCTGCGAATAGTGTGATCGTTTGTTTGTAGCGTAAACAACTTTATTTTTATACCTAGTATACGCAAAAACCGAAACACCCCAAGAAGATTATATTAAAAATATTTAACCACTTTTTAGGGTTCTGTACCCAAAGGGTAAAACGGGACCCTATTACTAAAACTCCGCTGTCCGTCCGTCTGTCACCAGGTTGTATCTCATGAACCGTGATAGTTAGACAGTTGAAATTTTCACAGATGATGTATTTCTGTTGCCGCTATAACAACAAATACTAAACAACAGAATAAAATAAACATTTAAGGGGGATCCATACAACAAACGTGATTATTTTGCCGTTTTTATAGATAATGTTACGGAACCCACAGTGCGCGAGCCCGACTCGCACTTGGCCGGTTTTTTTACTAATCTCCAAAGGAGAATGACAATAGTAATTATTTTCATAATTTTTTACCACATTACGCGTCGGGGATTTGGTTTTTGAACAGGGAATTTAATTAAACTAAAAAAGTGTTGATATTGTTTTATTCCCTTTACATGACGTTCCGTTTGACACGATTTATGATTACTATAACCTTGAATTTTGAAAGTGTCATGATCACATATTTCAAAAAACATGTAAAAAAAATATTTTGCCGATTCTACATTAATTTAATACAATTAGAATAGATTATGTAGAATTTTTATTTAATCGATTATCATTTTTTTATCTATGGTTAATTGGCCGTTCACAGCCGGTCATAGAGATGTAGAATGCAATAGATGCGGATTACTGTTTTTTAGAGCAATAATAAATCGTGTATGACATGTCCACATTGTCAAGTTATTTAGATTATTTCTAAAATCTCCGAAACTCCCGTTTTGTTTACAAAAAGAACTTTTGTAGGAGTTAATATGATAAGTGTAGTCTATAAAAAACAAAGTTTGACTTTGATGTAGCATGGTACGGGACTCCATACATCCATGAGCATTGTCCTTTCATGCTCTTTGTTTTTCTGGTAGTTCCAACGGAAACTCGTCCAGCCGATCTTGTTAGGCTTGAACAATGGGCTTGAAGGACTTCTTCCCATTCCCTTAATATTCTGTTTTTTGTCAAAGTATACAAATGTGGGTAGATGTGTTGACGCTTGGGGTAGGCCTATGTCCAGCAGTGGGCGTATTTCGGCTGATTGATGATGATGATACAAATATGTTACAATATCTATTTATTGTCATTCCGCCAAAACATTCATCAAGCTCGGATGCAGTATGTGGTATCGCCCTCCCGCCTGCAAATATATGCATGCATATGGAGAAGTCATCATCTGCCTAGCCTTTTTCCCAACTATGTTGGGGTCGACTTCCAGTCGAACCGGATGCAGCTGAATATCAGTACTTTACATGGAGCGACTGCCTATCAGACCTCCACAACCCAGTAACTGGGTAATACGATACTCTTGGTAAGACTGGTTGTCAGACTTTCTGGCTTCTGACCAACAGTAACGACTGTCAAAGATCTACAAATGACAGCCGGGACCAACGGCTTTACGTGCTTTCCGAGGCACGGAGGAAACTCGCTATGGTAAATGGTCACCCATCCACAGACCAACCTCGGCAAGCGTGGCTTAACCCGGAAGATCGGTCTATGCGGCTGTAATTGTTTAGCCACGAGCTCCTCTGCTATGCATAATATGCTATCCATATTATGGAGAAGTGTGATTAATTATTATAATGCAACATGCAACCCAAACCGCTATGACACGTGTTTCGTTCCTCCACGTGTCTTCCTCAGGAGATGTTGACACATCCAACACTAATTATTGGAATTGTATCTATTTATAATGTCATGGATTTCCGCAGAGTAACGTCTGATTACATTATTTATCTTAGTCATAGTAGTTATACTTTAATTTGAATGTCTTTTTGTAATGAAATGTAACATGGTATAAAAAAACCGGCCAAGTGCGAGTCGGAGTCGCGCACGAAGGGTTGCGTACCATTATCTATTGTTTTTTAGTATTTGTTGTTATAGCGGCAACAGAAATATATCATCTGTGAAAATTTCAACTGTCTAACTATCACGGTTCATGAGATACAGCTTGGTGACAGACGGACAGCGGAGTCTTAGTAATAGGGTCCCGTTTTACTCTTTGGGTACGGAGCCCTAAAAACTATGCCAATGCTTCCAAATAATGTTGTACACACGGCTACAGATCAAGCTGTACAATTCCAGTATAAGTTGATCTCGTATTGTATAGGATTTCCGTACAATGAGAGGTCAGTTTAAACTGGAAATGTATAGCTTGATGTGTAGCCGTGTGCACCTATAATGTAGCTGATCGTATCGGCAAACTGATACTTTGAATGGAAAACAGCTTATCAGTCATCTGCCCTAATTCTTAAGTAACAATTGTATGTATTTTTTTGTCATTTTCACTTAATTAAGTACATGATTAACACATATATTTCACCATGTATTGTTATCACACCAACGTTCTTGTTATTATAACAATAGATATATTTCGAGGTACCTATTTCACATTGAAATTCCATTAATAAATTCTGCAGGTTTCGTGTCACAATAGTGTATTTTATAACAGTATACTGCACTATTTCTGTTTGTTTGTAGAGTAATTGTGCTGTGACAAAACTTCAAGGCCGTTCTAAATAGTTTCATGCCCTACTGGCTCTGTTGTCACTGCAGAAAAGAGTGTTAAAGGCAGCGTTTTAAACGACCAAACGGCCCGTCATTAAATGCACGTTTATTGATTGTACGTGGAACTACTCAACAGTTTACTAACTGCTCTCTATTATATTTCGCTTTTGTATGCATTTGAGTATCGCTAAATTCTATTTAGGTATAATAGTTCTCCCCCCCCCCTCCCTTTCTATCCGCTTATGTACCCAACCCTCTTTGCAATAGGAATGGTTGGTTACTGTAGGTTGGAGGGTAGACGAAACTTCGCTCTAGCTAAGTATATATTTCTTGTGTACCATGGTAAACTTAATAACCCACAAATACAAGGATCGTTGAGGATACCAGGCTGCGGCAGGGGCCGAGGGGAAGGCCGTTTGAGGTCCCAGTAGCCCGTACGAATATACCTACTTGAATTCTCAGCGGCTGTTCGAACAGTAGGGATACTCAACAGTCTCACAAAGGATTCATATTTTTACTTGTTCTTTGGCGGAATTCCAGACGGGGCATTTAATTATTTGTCATTATGTGACTACATTCTTATACTGGGTAAAAAGCCTGTAATAACAATTATAAATAAGCATGTGGGATTTGGACTCAGCAGTCATTGTTCCGATAGTCGTTACGGCGAGTGGCCTAATAGCCAAGAGCCTCGATCAACACCTTATGAGGCTCTCGATGGCGGTTGGATCAAGGGCTTGATAAAGAAAGCGGTACTCTTTGACGCAACCAGTTCCCGATCCGGAATTCAGTATATTTTTTATATTTCGAATGTTTTTTGCTATGATTGGTTGCGCGCAATGTTTAGTTTTAATTTTATAATTATGTCATCTGCCGGCGACGGCGCACACTGTTCTACAACCCAAATATTGGGGAATTCGGCGTTGCAGTAAAATGCCAATAGATGGCGCTAAATCACAGTCTCATCCTTTTTACCTACCACGCGCCCTGTGATTGGCCGCACGCGTGTGTAATATGCATCGTCGAAAATTGTCGGTGCAACAGTTTAAATAGAAGACAATTTTAATATTTTTAATCCGCCATAAAGCTTTCTACTGCACTCATGAAGAGACCTTTTTTTTCTTTTGTGTGATAGTGCATAGACACCCAGGAGTGCAGTTTTCCGGAGACTGGTGAGTTCAGTGTTGTGTTGACATAATTTTAATATTTAAGCTATACATTGCCGCACCGCACCGCCACCAAGTACTGTTCTTTCTCAGTCTCAAATCCTTCCTTCGGCTGGAGCTATTTACAAGGTCCACCAATGATTGTATTTAAAAATGTAAATAATAAGACTAAGTGGGTATTTCACCAACCAATCATTAACTGTTCATTAAGCTAATTCGTTCTCCAAGCTTTTCAATAGCTAACATTAGCATTTCACCACCATATCAATAGGGATAGTGACAAGATTATTGAACACATTAATGTCATATTATAGGTCACATTTAGCTTATTATGGTGAATAGTTACGGACTACTTATTGATAGGTTGGTGAAATTGCCCCTTAAAGTCTATATAGGAATTGTAAGAAGTGAAATAAATGAATAAATCTTTATCATAACATATTTGAGCACTCAAAATGATAAATCTAGATTACCGTCAAATGCTGTTCCACAGAAAAACAAATGACAAACATCGCAAACATCGAAGAAAAACAGTATAGGTCATAGATTGATATCCAATAACTGACGACACCGACATTGTCTGACATTTAGGAGCATGTATTCGAGTTATAGTGTATTATGAAAAATTGAAAGTGACGAGGGTCGAGGGTGCATTGAGTACAATGGCGGCGTTAACGAAATGATGGCAAAAGGGTGGCGGGAACAATGAGCCTTTCTAAAAGGAAAATATTATAGGCAGGCTTTTCATATAATATGTGCGTGACAACCATACAATATAGCTTTGAGACCGTAGCTGTTGCATCGTGGACTTGGAATATAAGTGAATTGATAGAAGCTACTTGTGGAATTTACGAGCAAACGTCTTTGTTGTCGTCAATACACCTACGTTTTTTTTATTATTTGCGTTGCTCCCTTTTTACCCTCGTCACACTGGATGGTGTAAGTGCAAATAGGGTCTAAGATGGAGCACACGAATCCAAGTAACAGAGGTATAGAGGAATTGCCCTATACCCCTCTGACACTCGCATACACACGACGGAACTGTTGACGAAACTGCTTGACGGCGGACTTTGATATGACGGTGGTAGCTGGCCAGGCGGACCGTATAGATCCTACAACCAAGCGTGCTGGGTTTTGTTCAATCTTACAACACGAGTCTATATCCAGTATGCGGTGAGCCGCACATGGAGGACGTCATAAGTCATATTTTATGTTACAAATATTAGGGAGGGTTGTTGAAAATCATCAACTTTCACAATAAGTATCTTCTAAACACTAACATAAAACAAAAACAGAGCATAGATAGAGGCATTAAAAGTACCTTTGTTAGCGTAAAATTAACAAACATCTAAAAGGAAAATACTAACGGCAGGCTCTTTACGATGTGTTTGACAACCATACAATATGGCCTTAACTGTTGCATCGTAGGGTTGAACTATAAGTGGATTTATGGAAGTTAATGTATGGCAGGTTGTTTGTGACATTTACGAGCAAATGTCTTTGTTGTCGTCAATAACTTACGTTAGCGCGTATACACGTAGAAAGCGGGTTGCCGGCGCCGATCTGTCAGCGCTTGTCGGTTTTGGTCCGCGCAGTTAGTCGGCGCAGGTAGTCTCTATACTGTGTGGCGAACCAGCGCCGACAAGCTCCGAACTGCGCCGACAAATTCCGACCTGCTCCGATCAGCGCTGGTAGACAGCCATTTGTTGCTGTATTTGCAAGGGAATAACGCGTATTTTTGTTAAAAAATGCCAGCCCCTGCTTCCTTTATGTAGCGGTTACCTGCACGCACCAGTACCGACAAGCGCTGGCAGGTCGGCGCCGGTCACCCGCTTCCTTTAAGTATACGCCCTAATATACGATAGCAGTGATTGTTTAGCGGTTGAACGCTTGCCTTCCATGCAGAAGGGCCTGGTGGCCTACTCCCTAAGTCCGTCAACGAAGTTAATCGCCCGTCCGAAAGTAGCCCGAAACGTAGGAGTGAACAAAACAAGTGCCAAGTTCAACTTTTCGGACGGGCAAAAACACATAGGTACTAGGGACAACTGTCAAATCGTGTTGTCATTCATTCTTAGTTGGGGCCCCGAAATAATCGTATCTCCGTAGGTGATAGGGAGTAGGAAACGCTCGTAACTAAGGCCGAAACCACGTACCTACTTCTTGCTTAAGGAGTAGGCCACCTGATTTCGATCCCGGCTGTTACCTGTTTTCGAATTCAAGTGCAGATCAGAATTTGATTATGACTTGCATTAACGGTGAAGGAAAATATCGGAAGCACACCTGAGAGGGCTCCGAAATGTTCCCCATGGTGTGTGTGTGTAGTCCGCCAACCAGGCCAGCGTAGTGGACTGAGGCCTAAACCCTTATCATTCTGAGAAGAGGCCCGTGCCCAGCAGTGGGACAGTAATGGGCTAATTATGTTATTATGTATAAATAATAAATTGGGAATGGGTTGCTTTAAACTTTAAAGTATGTCTTCATAACTTACGTTTGTTATAGTATTACAGTTAAAAGGGGAACGCCCATAAAATGCCTGAAATGGACAGAAAATACGAATAGTCCTTAATTCTAATTAGAATTAAATATGCATAATGAATAATTCTCAAGTTTGTAAACGTAGGAGGAAAATATAACGATCTTTAAAATATTTCGCTTGATATCCGTCTAATTCATTCTTATTTTTTAATGGACAACTGTGTTTAATCTGACATGTGTAATCGACATTCAGCCAAACAAGAATTTTCAAATAATTTATCGAAGTATTTTATAGAATTATTGCACAGTTATCGTTCATTTAGAATAATTCGACCTAATTATAACGTTTATCTAATGAAAGTAATATTATATGCATGTCAATATTAATTAAAATAAAATTATTTTCAAATAAGAAAAAGTATCGTAGGCTGCATGGATAACATGTCCTTTGCCTTACTGACAGTTTGATATTGATTACTGCATTTCATTTTTCCGTTGAATTGTGGTTTTGAATTGATCGATTCACATTTTGCGTTTGCGACTTGAGTATAACTTAATAGGATATAATAACGACGACTTTGGCCATTTTTAAGGATTTTGATTTTACTTCTGCACACGTTACCCCTTTTCGAACTCGACTTAGATTGAACCCGCCTTGACGACGACTCGGCTTTTTGACGACGGACCTGGACCTGCTTTTTATACGACTCTGCTATTGTTTTGGACTCTTACACCGTGTACATTTAAAAATGGATGGAAACGTACACTGTGTTAATTGCTATCTCGATCTTACAGCGATGAGACGTAATGTCGTATCAGAGCAAAATGATGAAGTACGTCGTTTAATACAGGCATGGATAACACCATTAGCTGTAAGTATATTCATTCCATAGTTTTTGTGAATAATTATATTGAACTGAACGCACTGACATTGAACAATTAGTACATTGTTTTTTGTTCTTTCTCACAGGTTGAACCAGGTAGTGTTGTTTGTGATGCATGTCTTAGATTAGCGGTTCACACTATCACCGAGACACCTGGAACCAGCCGGCCAGGTAGACAAGTAGGCCACCAACATGTGTGCGTTTGCTGTGGACAGTCTGTTCTACGACAACGATCACATGTTGTAAGAAATAGCAGTGATCGTGAGAGGCACATAATGAATGTAGTAGCACACAGAATCCAACCACGCCAGGTAAGTTCATTCCTCTGCCCTAATTCTGTGTAATTCCCTCTTATCCCGTGCAAATAACGTCACTATCATGTCTTTTAAAAACTTATCACAGAGTACTTTTTTATGCATAGGTTTTCGTTCATCGAGCTTGAAGTAAAACAAAACCAACTTTTACTTTTCATTTTGCTTGCAGCTACGTTCTTCGGATTTGATCTGCCACCCATGTTGGCAACGATGCAGCCGGGCTACCTCACCCCCTACTACTCCTTCACCAAGCCCGAGTCCGGTACCCAGTCAGGCAGGTAGTTTGAATATACCTCTACATGAAGAACCTCCTCAAATAAGATCCAGCGTACTGTTACCTAATTACGGAAGAGCAGTTGATACTCAAAGTCATTGTTTCTATCCAGGATGTAATATGATTGATAGACATGTGGTACCACTTTCATTAAGGGTGTGGCTCTTCAAGGACTACAAGTTTTATATACCAAAGAATTCAAAAATATGTAGTCATCATTTGAATAGTGACTTTTGGCATGAACTCCCTGCTTTGGAAGATATGAATCATGAATTCACTGTGGACCACATTGAAGACTTTGCATCATTTGTGAATTATGAATGTCGTGCTTTGGACTTCGAAAATATACACTTAATGGAAGAACATATGGTGTGGTACTTTTTAGGAATGAGTAGAAATAGTTTTGGTACTCTAATGGGAGAGGTGCCCCGATTGGCGCAAATGCATAGAGGTTCTACTGCCCTTGGAGCTTACCTGATGAAATTGAGAACTGGAGATTCTGATGAAAGATTATCATCTCTTCTACAAATACCGAGAAGTACTCTGGAACGTCTAATGGCTAAAGCAAGGGAAAAACTGCATCAAGATTTTGTTCCTATGAACCTTGGAATTGGACATATAACAAGAGAACAAATAGCAGCAAGAAACCTTGTTCTACCAAATGGGCTGTTTGGCGAAGTCGACGGAATAAGGAAGCCTGTCGTAATTATTGATGGAACATATATCTATGTACAAAAAAGCTCCAACTATTTGTACCAAAAAGAGACATATTCTCTTCACAAATATCGAAACCTTGTGAAGCCATTTTTGCTTGTTTGCTCCGATGGCTATATAATCGATGTGTTAGGCCCTTATCCAGCAACAACTTCCGATGCTCAGATAATGATTAGTGAATTTGATGAACCCAGTAAGCCATTGAGACAATATTTTCAGGATGGTGACGTATTCATTCTTGATAGAGGGTTCAGGGATTCCATTCCACTTTTGCAATCTTGCAATTATAGTGTTCACATGCCATCAACACTGCAAGTAAATGAAATTCAATTATCCACTCTGGAAGCTAATAAAAGCCGAAGAGTTACTATTTGCCGCTGGGTTGTGGAAGCCGTAAATGGAATATTCAAGCAGCAATTCAAATTATTTCGCCAAGATTTTTTTAATAGAGCTTCGAGACATTTAATGGTAGATTTCTCTATAGCAGCAGCATTAATTAATAGGTTTTATACTAGAATAGTTGACAGGCCAGATGCTGTTGATATTTTGCAAATAATACATCAGAATATGTATACAGAAAATATACTAGCTGATTATGTGATCACAAATAATTTGAATCGTCGCAGAGCGCAATTCCAAAGCATTAATATAAATCCTAACAATGTTGCTGATTTCCCACAACTGACATACAGCGAAATGGTTTTGTTGGCATGTGGTACGTACCAAATAAAACAGGCTCGCTCATACTATGGCGAGCACACACGAGCGAATGGTATTTATAAGATTGAAATATGTAGGGAACTGGATAACGAATTAGTTGAGCATTTATCTCTTCCGGGTAATTGCTTTTTACTTCGAGGAAAAATACAAAGCAGACATATTTCTCAAAAAATATATTTTGTTTATATAATAATTAACAATTCCTTATCAGGGATAAGGGCTTTACAGCATCGCTATTGTAACTGCCTCGTGGGACGGCGAACAGTTGGTACCTGTGCCCATACTATGTCAATAATATGGTACTTAGCATGGGCCCGGTACCAACCCAATATCAATCCTCCTGCACAGTTTCTTGATGATGTGTTAGTGGTTTTTAATGATGATTAAAACATTTAAATGCAGTTTTGTTTATTAATTATTGCGTAATAATCTTAAACCTTGACTTAACCTATATTTTAGAAAAAGATGTTTGGAACAAGTTTTGCCGAGTTTTTTTGTAATTATTGAAAATGATATGGGTTCCCTACGACTTATAGTGCAATTTGGCGTATATTTCATTGTTGTTCATTTCAGGCATTTTTTTATGTGGCTGATGGGCATTCCCCTTTTCTCGGGAAAACAGTTGATCAATTCTTGTGCATTGGCGCTTATGATTTCTATTTTTAAATGCAAGGTAATTCAACCCGCAAAATACCCTGTGGGTTATAATACTATCTAACGGGTTTTCTTGTACATACTTAGGTATTAAAACAATACAAAAATATCAATGTTAGGTACATACAACAAAACAAGGATTTGAATACTGTTTTCTATTTGTTTGTCCGTTATCTCTTGTCTTAAGTTTTGAATTCCTTCTAGGAAGTTCTGGAAGTAGTTTTTCTTTTGATGTTTTTTTGTCCGGCTAAAGTTCTTTACGATGTACAAACCACTAAAAACGGAGTTTTTACATAAAACGCATTATTCATTCTTCATTTATTCTTAGTAAAAGATTGTTGGCAACATTGCTTGTAGTCAACAATTGCCGACGATCTTTCAGCCAATGTTGCTTTCTATATTCTGTAGGACACTCGCCACAGCCATGCCAACGTGGCCGGCAACTTGTGGGCGTAGCTTTGGTCTTATTTTGTAAATAAACATGGTCTTTAATCAGTTTTATTTTAGGTTTTTTTAGCCCATAGTTGTTTTGATTTATAAATTACTAGCGACTTGCCCCGGCTTCGTACGGGTGCAATTTATACACATAAACCTTCCTCTTGAATCACTTTATCTATTAAAACAACCGCATCAAAATCCGTTGCGTAGTTTTAAAGATCTAAGCATATACAGGGACAGACAAACAGCGGGAAGCGACTTTGTTTTTATACTAAGTAGTGATGAACGCTTCATTGTTCTAGGGGTCTGGCCGTGAACGTGAGGTCTTGACGCTAATTGCCTGGATGGGCTAAGTGTTGATGACGTTTTCCGTGAGAAAACTCTAAGTAGCAACCCGCATTTGATTTTTCTTTAGCTCGCCCCTTTTATTAAGCTCGCCCCCATTACGAGAGGCTGAATACAGTCATAGGTGAAATGTGGGTGAACATTAGTACACCTGTACCTATCCCGGGAAATACAATACCCCAAGTGTGAGTTGGATAGTTTACTACACGTTTCCGTAACGAAAAATTTACCATGATAAGTGTCAAACAAATTTTTAGTCACGCTATTCGCCGCTAGAGGCTCTGCCAAAATTAACGCAACTACAATAGTAACGTAAAACACTCACACTTGGGGTACAGCTGTGATGTAACACGTGTCACCCGACTGTGTACATGTAGCAGAGATTGCCATGTGCCTGACACAAGTGGAGCGATTAGTAAATACTAGTGCCGCCGTTTATTTGTCGCGGCACACGATCTCGATAGTGTTTGTATACGGAAGTAGGTCGCGCGACATTTATAATATTATTGTAACTTGCGCCCAAATAAGTATAAGTCGACCAACATGTGCCAAGCTGCCGCACATGTATCGCGCCTTGTGCCCGTTGTGTACGTGGCTTTACTGCTTTACAATCGTTCACAAAGCACTTTTCTTGTTTCTATATAAAAATATCCGTCACCAAGGTTATTGTTGACAATTAAGCACACCTGGTGCCTAGACTTATGAAATTTCTTGTTAGCTCGACGCTATTTTGGTGTGAACTTTATGCTAAACGACATACCTATGGGTGAATAACATTTGACGTGTAATATTTCGAAGGGCGACGAAGTAATTTCAATTCAATAGTACGACGTCTGAGGTCGTTGAGGTGTGGAACACAATAGATTAGGGTTTAAATATGTTAATTAACTTTTAAGCTAACTACTTGTAAACGTTTTTGAGTTTAACTTTAAAATAAAAATAAATTCGTTCTGCCTAGTTTTTTCCCAATTGTGTTGGAGTCAGCTTCCAGTTTAACTAGATGCGGCTGACACTTTATGCGGCTGACTATCAGTATTTTACACGAAGTGACTGCCATCAGACCCAACCCAGTTACTGGGCAATGCCGATATCCTAAGGCGGAAATTACGCACGCTTGGTGATAGGATCTATACGGTCCGCCTTAGGCGTGAATTACATAGAAGCGGCGTAAGGCGCATTGGCGGCGCAGGCGCGTCGCTTTCATACATTTTTTACGAAAAAGATTTGAAGCGGCACGACAAAACGTATGAAAGCCACGCGCCTGCGCCGCACCTGGGGGTCTACTCCCTAATCACGAAGTCCGTGGTTTCGGCCTTAGTTACGAGTGTTTCCTACTCCCTATCACCTACGGACATACGATTTGGGCCCTGTACTAAGAATGAATGACAACACGATTTGACAGTTGTCCCTACTACCGATGTGTTTTTGCCCGTCCGAAAAGTTCAACTTGACACTTGTTTTGTTCACTCCCACGTTTCGGGCTACTTTCGGACGGGCGACTAACTTCGTTGACGGGCTTAGGGAGTAGGCCCCCTGCACCTTACGTCGTTTCTATGTAATTCACGCCTTATAGTCCGGCGCCAACAAGCAAGCTTAGGCGTGAATTACATAGAAGCGGCGTAAGGCGCAGCCACGACGCAGGCGCGTCGTTTTCATACATTTTGTACGAAAAAGATTTGAAGCGGCACGACAAAACGTATGAAAGCTTCGCGCCTGCGCCGCGCCTGCACCTTACGCCGTTTCTATGTAATTCACGCTTAAGGTTAGACCAATTGTCAGACTTTCGGGCTTTTGACTACGCGTAACGACTGTCATAGGTATTCGTATGACGGCCGGGACTGACGGTTTAATGTACCTACTCTCTGAGGCATGGAGGGGTCTCGATGTGTAAAGAACGGTCACCCTTATATTTCCAATTTTCCTTATATCCAATATAATAATTCAATATTTAAAATTAAAATAAGCGTATGAAGAAAAATCGCACGCAAAATGCTACACTAAATTATATCTGCTACAATAAGTTTATAACACGTTCCTCGTTCGGCAGTTTTTTAATCCCTGACTTTTATCATCTCATCTTAGGAAATGTTAGCAAGATCTTAAAGGACTAAAAAGGTCTCTAGATTATTCTATTTACACTTATCTGGTCGTTAAAATATAGACTGAAATCTCTGAAAACTTTCTCCGTCGTCTATAAAAAAACTATTACCATTAAACGACAAAATGAAATGCTCGTCGTAAAAATACCTAAGTGTTTCCTTCAAGTTCATAAATAAGTACTTTACGCATTGCGGTGTGAGAAAAAATACGTATTAATTATTTTATCATTGAATATTAGAAATGGGAAGATTTTAAACTTGCGATCATTTAGTTTTCATTAAAGAAAGAAGTAGTTGCCGTCTTGCTAATGAATCGAACAAGAGCAATGTGAGAAGGAAAATTATAGAATGAAAAAGTTTTCAGTCTCATTGTCGATGGATAGCGCAAAATTGTTATAATGACCATCGATGTCCATCGATTTAATGGTAATGGTACTCATGTTTGCACAGAAGTGTAAATGTAAATCCCTTGATAATCCGTAACAAACTTTTTCAAGTACACTTGGGGGCAAATAAATCGAGCCACTCCTTTTTCACGTGTCCTAGTTATTAGTTAATTAGTAAATAACTAAGCGCAATAAACGTGCAATCTTAATATTTAAATAGATAAATAAATAATTACTATAAAATATAAACAGGGTAAATATAGTAATAAATAGTATAATACAGTATAAATTAATTAAGTAAACCTTCATACATAGTGCAAGTTTCATTGTTATTCCGAATTAATAAAAAACAAAAGAATATAAATATATAATTTAATTAATATTTAAATGATAAAATATAATAACTTCGTTGTAAGGAAATTCAATTCGATAGATATATTGACATTTATATTAATAATTTGTACAATAAGCTTCCTCTCTCCTACTATGTTTGCTGTGCCCGACAGAGTCCATAATGATCTCATTTTTTTTTTAAGTTACCACCTATGTATACATTGTGGAATGTAATAAACTTATTGAGTAGTTTTGGTTTCATGGATTATATACTAAGTTGACAAAACACTACCCTCGTTGTAAAGGTTATCAAATAACCTTTTAGGCGATATATGTTTCGAATTGATCTGTTCCATAATACCAAAAATAATAACAATTATACGTGAAAAATGGAAGTGGTTCGATTTATTTGCTCCCAAGTATATTTAAAAACCTCGTAGCCACAACGTTTACAACACCTTTTTCTTTTCAACTTTTGTCGAATGTCACAAGGAAGTAACCACCGTAGTACCTACTTATTATTTGTATGGTAACAGCACTAATGTATGTGTTTACAAGAATACAAGTAAAACACAAAAGTAAAAACAAGTAAAAATCAATGCTAGTAAATAATAGTGACGGATGTCTAGAGCTTTTTTGTGTCTAAGAAAAGAAAAACACGCCGTGTCACATTATCTACTTATACGAAGAAAAATAGGTTTTCACGGATGCCTACTTACTAATACACGAACCGCCTTCGTACTCGTGAGTTATGTATGCCAGTTCAGACAACAGTGAAGGTTTCCAAGAAATTGGTTGTTATTTGTGTTAAAAGCAAGGTTCAAAAATGTATTTAAATGCTTACACGCCTCCAAAATACCATTCATAGGTTACCGAAACATTAAAAGCAATTCAGTTACTGTTCTTATTTATCTATTTCATACTTTAATGCACAATGGTGGTTATTGCCTTAAGGCATTCTCTACCAGTCAACCTTTGGGTCAAAGAGAAAAGCATCGAAGGAGGTACAAATAGAAAATATATAAAAAGGTTAGGATCGTATTCCGTATTTTATTACAAGGGGTGAGAATTTATTGAGAATCCCGAGATTGTCTATGACCCAATTGTGGGTCGTGGTAAAGCATAATGCGTTATGTAACTACCGCCTCTAGTTTCTCGTTTATGAAGCCATTAAGCATGTTTTAAGTAGGCGTTAACTGAATTTGAAAAAGTAATTTTAGTGGTAAAAAAAACTTTTTAAAAACAAGCTTTTATTTAATTGATCTAAAAAGAAGAAAATAAACTTTAAATTAAATCAAACCAATCAATTTAGTACATGTAATACACAATTTATTAAATGATATAAAAGCTTGTCGCGAGATTTGAATATTTTAAAGGAAACATTTTATTTCATGGAATTACTTATAATAAGTATGTCAAGCAAGACTAGTTAGTGCACAGGTAAATCTAGTAGTTAAAAGCATACTTGAAGAACCAATGACAGAAAAATTTAAACTCTTTTTAAAAATTAAAAATGAGTTTCTAAAATGAAACCGACAGAGTTCCAAGTACGAAACTCAAGAATCTCGAACTTTCCACAACTATCACAGTTCTTTGCGAGTACTCGAGCGCAAATTAAAAAACTTGAGAGAATTTTTAAAAATAAATATTTTTTATTAAGAATATAGATTCCAGTCATGAGAAGGTTTTTTCTTGTACGATATGCAAAATATACTAAATAAATAACGTCTCATTTACTTCATACTGGTTCGGTCCCTACCGTTTTCCAGACCATTTCTTGATGCATCATGTTTGAATTACCTTTGTCGCTGAATTGCGTTCGATGGCTCCTTTAGATACCTTTGCTAAAGGAAAAGAAATATAAATAACCTTATTTATATTTTAGCTACATACATCTTCCGGCTTATCAGTTATCTATTTTATTTCTACGTGGCCTCGACTAGGATATAAACTTCTCGATCGTGTCGCAAAATGTGAGGGAGGGGATGCTGAGTTATTGATGACGTAGTTTTATTTAGTACAAATTACTGTGATCACCGATCCAGGGGGCCTACTCCGAAAATCGAACTATGAAGTTTCGGCTGACGGATCGCACGTTTTCCAACCACGAAAGTGTTTTGGTATGTCTAAACCAGTGCGCTTTTATGTTCATCTTGCGCTTTCAACTTTCAATTCCTCTTGCGTCAAGTGCATGCAATATTGATTGCTATAAGACGCATGCAGCTTATCGTCTACACCGGTACGCCTTGGTGAGTCGTCAAGATGGACGCGTGGGAATCTGTGTGGTATATTTAGACTGATTAGCGTGCGCTAGGGGCATGCGCTTTTGTCGAACTAGTATTTAGGCATGCGCTATGGCGCTTCACGCATGCTTCAGACGAAGACGCAAGATGAACATGAAAGCGCACTGGTGTAGATATAGCTTTTCGGGTCCGACATTGGATGCGATTTGACATTTTGTCTTTCATTCACCCTACTTCCAATGTTAATTGACATCTAGTAGTTCGTTGTTTGACAATACTTTGATCGTATATTTTAAGGTCGATGTTCGTCGTTGTTTCGTTTCGATTCGAAATTTCGGCGTTCGTTTTTCGGAGTACGTCCCCAGCTATTAACGACTTACCTTTGGGAGTCTTAGTCGTACCGGACGTTCAAAAGTTTATACTTAATTGTAATTGTAGGCTGACTAATAACTTTGATGAAGTATGAATGCAGCCTTTAAATTGTATTGAGATCAGCATTAAATAAAAATTAACCGCAACAATATTTTTTACTTTTCACAAGGCCGTAATACAAACTCGTCCTATTGCTCACAGTTCTGCAAATTGCAAATGTAATAACAACATCCTGCTCCATTATTTCTGTAACCGACCGTTATTTTGACATGTGTGATGTTTGACAGGTAGCCGATAAAATTTAAAACGTGTTAAATGCTCTAAATCAACGTCTTTACACGTTATCTATCAATTTGATTCCAATTGCTAAACCTATCATTAAGGTATTCTTGCAGTTAATCAACTTGTTTGCTGAAAAACCAGCCGTTTGTTATCGAAATAGCAATGAATACCGATTTCATAATTCGAATTCCGAAATTGCATTCAGCATGAAATTCTTTTGTGCGTTACGAGTTTTTTTTAAATTGTTAACCTAATATGTAATGGCACCACAGTACATAATTTTGTTTTTTTTTTTTGTTTTTGGCAGGAGTGTGAAATCCTCATGGACACTCAAGCCACCTCACGGATGAGATGGCTTGAGTAGTGTCGGACTCTTACCCACTAAAACCACACTCCTACCTTACAATATGACCTCCGATTTGGGGATTGGGGACTTTGCTCAGCTTAACACTGTTGGACATCATTTTCCTACATTGCTATCTTGGCTCACATTGGGGCCAGGGATACAGCTTACAGTACATAATATTAGATATGGTATAGGTACATATTCTATGGGTAATCTAGATAGTTCTTGTAATGCGGCCTAAGGTAAGGTTAGTCGGAAAGGGGGTACTAATCCGCAGGCCTCTTAAAGTATCACTGATGACTGTTCTATAGCAAGTGTTAAAACAAACTTCGATCATTTTTATTTCCATGCAAAATTATTTTTGTTTTAGTTTTTTCAAATTGCTTATCCCTGCTTTAGTTACGAATTAAAAAGTGGAGGAATTGTATACAATTTAAAATTCGTAATAAGTATCGTTTTAACATTACCGTGGTTTAGCTATTTGTCTATGGACTCGAATAACACGTCAAACTTAATAATGTGTCTACTGTATCATTTGGATAGTCACGCACGGTTCATGGTAGTGAGCAATTATTAAGATAATTATTACAGATAAGTGTAGGTTTAAGTCTTACAACAACCTAAATGTGGGTAAGTCCCTTTAATAACGTGGGAAAAAAGGGGGGACGGGGGAGTAAATTTAGCAAGTGGATTGACAAAAAATATGACTATAGTAAAAGTTTTGATGTTACAAAGCCTTTCTATAAAAATAAAATTACTTTAAAAATAAAAGAAAAACCGACTTCAAAAAAACTAAAAAAAGAGTAAATAATTACCATATTATAAAATTAACAGTTTCAGAAGTCACGGTGCCTTCAATTTGGTTCAGCGTGGATTAGCACCGACTTCTGAAACTGTTAATTTTATAATATGGTAATTATTTACCCTTTTTTATTTTTTTTGAAGTCTATTTTTCTTTTATTTTTCTATTTTAAATGGCATTTCAATACATAAACATGCAATTACAGCAATTGCGGGTAATTTGCTGTTATCCATTGAAAAGTTCCATTGTCAATATCCAAGGGTCGTCATCAGATCTTCACCAAACTTAGATGGGGCCACCTCGGGAGAATAGTCTTTCACAAAAAAATCGCTTCAAGTGTGCCTATAAAATTTGAAAGTTCCCTCGATTTCTCCAGGATCCCATTATCAGATCCTGACCTGATGACTATGGGACCACTTGGGAAGTATACCCTTTCAAACGAAAAAAGAAGTTTCCAAATCGGTCCAGGCGTCTTTGAGTAATCGGGGAACATACAAAAAAAAAGATTCCGACGAATTGATAACCTCCTCCATTTTGTGACGTCGGTTAAAAATAATAATTACTACATAGACGTGAGAAAATCAAAACATTAATATTTTATAGTTCAAGAGTGTTGAAATAAATGTCAAAATTCTGCACATTATAATCGCCTTTATATTTTGATAGTGAACCATCAATCAAGTGTTATAATGTATCTCATTATCGCGTCAATCATACACTTAACACATAGTTAAATTGCTGAAGTAATTATGAAGTATCAACCATCAACGTAGTTTGTTAAGCGACTATGTACCGTGAAATATTTTATTACCTACATCGCGTGTGAAATAAGTATAGTTAACATCAAAAGTAAGTGATGATTGCTCATAATTTCTGTTTTTTTTTATAAACGAAAACTAGCCTGTTATTATTTTTGTTTACCAATAACGATAGTCAGACTCGTTTTGTAAAGGAGAGTGGGAAACAAATGTATGGGGTCTGGGCCCATCCTTCAATAGTAACATTTGATATACCGTTGGATAGGGCTTTTTAAGCGAAACATTATTTACTAACAAAACTATGGTCAAATGTTAGTACTTTCCGAGATACGACATCTTAAAGTCGTCTCAGTGTAACATATTCTTTATGGATATTCATAAGGTAGAATAGTAATAAATAATAATACATGTATTTCACTTTAAAATAAAAATAAAAACATATTCGTCCTGGACATCAATTAGGTACATCCTTTAAAAAACCCATTCACCCATAGCATAAAAATACCTATTCATTCATGAGTATCTTATTTCTATTGAGAGGTGGGTCCACCATTACTCATTGTCCTTTAGATAAACAATCAGCTCTTGAAATAATTCATTTTAAAATTTCGACATATTCATCGACTGTGACACATGTAACGCCAATAGTTCCCAAAAGGGACTGTGGTATACTACTAGTCGTCGGTTACGGTATTTTAGTCCTATTTTGTAGGCGTCATCATCATCAGTCTATAGCAGCATCGTCATCATCGGTCTATAGTCTATAGCAGCGGTCCACAGCTGGAAATACCTAGGCCTCTCCAATATCTCGCTACTGAGCACCTATCGTTATTTATCGAGCCCAATTGCAAACCCAGAACCAGGACAGAGCCAAACAGGGCTACTGAACATTTTCTAAAAGATATAACTACTTCAACTTGTGAGTCGAACCCCTGAACTTCACGCTTGACGGCCAAGTTAGCGATCATTAGACCGTGAGGCGGGTACCATGAATACTTTATTACCTCGCGTGATAAGTACCAGTCATTTTTCTTATTATAATATAATGGCTGAACAAAATAGCCTAACATAAACCTAATCTGAATATTGAACCTAACTTTAAATTTTATGAATGCAAATTACTAATCAACGTTAATTTTAATACCAAACTTTCATCAGAGAGTAAACAACAACAAGAGCTTTTACACAATATATTATGCTTAATTTTATGGAATACAATACATTGAAAATATTCCAAAGATGTACTGCAAGCAAAAATTGGTGACATATCAGGGCCTGCATAAATACAACATAATACAATACAATACCATTTCATAAAATGGTCGGCCACATCATGAAGTGATCAATTCTATGATCTGGCCGCGACATCTATACCACTAAATACATGATTAACACGAAATTAATTTTCGTAACCTTCACGCAAACATTTCCAACAAATTAGGTGCTCTATTTCACCTTAATGCCGAATGTAAGACGGTCATGCGTAATACATATTGTTATTAAATAGATATGAAGTTCCGAGTACCTTATTAAAATATTTAGTATGTATATCTATAAAATTCACTAAAGATGTAATATATATTATAAACTAGCAGTCATTTGCGGCTTCGCCAGGGTGGATGTCGTTTATCGCGTATTCCATGTTTTTCGGGATAAAAGTAGCTTATGGCTTTCTCTGGGGTCCAGACTGTCTCTGTACCAAGTTTCAACAAAATCGGTTCTGTAGTTTAGTCGTGATGAGATAACAGACAGATAGACAGAGTTAATTTTGCATTTATACTATAATAATCGAGGTTTGTGGTTTTAATTAGCAGTAGTAATACTTGATATATCCTCGAGTTATTTAATAGTATTTTATTACTGCAAAATATATTATCTCAAATAAGGTAAATAATTGTCAAACGATCGTAATAATTTATACGCAGAAGTCAATAAACGCGTTTATTTCTTCCTTTTGCTTATTACGCCACGAAATATTAATTGCAAATCAGTACAAATATTTTATTACAAATATTAATTTTATCTCTTCCTACATTTCACACATAAAACGTGTAATTGATCCATCTTCTGAAGCAACAATTTATGCTTATTAACACTCTACTACAGTCGGCAAATAAGATTTTTTAAATTAAACAACATAATTATGCTGCTATGAAATAACGTATTATTTGTAGTGCAATAAGTAGGTATATTGTCGAATGCCTGCTTAGATATTAAAACGCTTAATAACATTTCTAACCCGGGATCCCTTCTTTTCGCATATTGTTCTTTGTCCTAATATACTTCGGCATAACGATTTTGGCACAATTTTTTTTGGCATAATAATACTTCGGCATAATTTTTTTAGGCATACATTTTATGTTGGCATAATCATCTTAATGACTAATTTGTTTTGGCATAAATTTGATTCGCATAACGTAAGTAGGCCTAATGACTATTAGCATAACGTTAGTTATGGTAATCAGAAATGTTTTTACCATTGTCTAATAATCTAGTCGCAGGCGCACCCCGACACGGATAGGTTAGGTTCGAAGGGGATGATGGGGGCTAGAGTGAGCGTGCGAAGCGAGCGAACGAAGCCCCCGTCATCCCCTTCGTGTTAGGTTACTTTAAACCCTGCAGACAGAAATAGGAGCCCCGCGCAGCGGGGCTCCGTCGACTCTGCTTTGCAGCCTCAACCTTACAAACATCCCCTTAAGTTTTTATTGTGAAAATGAAAGTAGGTGACGAATAATCGTCTACCGTATAGGTACCTATAAAAATATGTTTTAATATCATTATGCGTAAATAAATTTATGCTTTCGGATATTATGCTTAAAAAAGTTATGCTTTAGAACTTTATGCTTAATCATTATTATGGTTAGAGAAATTATGCTTAAAAAAATTATGCGTAAGCTGTTATGCGTAATTATATTATGCGAAAATATAATTATGCCAAACAAAATTATGCTAAGTTATATTAGGTCTTAAAATTTTATGCAAATGGATAGGGAACCTTCTAACCCTACCTATTTTTCACAACATTGACAATGCAAGTTTATCTCGATAAAAACAGTCTTAATTAAATCATATTTTAGAAAACGTTAGGTAGTGTACGAAATCTCATCAATTTATAAAAAAACGGTTAAGTAAATTGTTATTGTAATGTGAGAATAGGTAAAAAAATTGAATAGATAATTCGTGTACTTTTACAGATATTTTATAACATAAGAGTTTGTTGTTTTTTTCGTATTTTCCAAGACTTGCTGAGATGGTTCACTTGTAAAAATATAACAATAACTTTTGTTAAAACAAGTGCCTGACAAGCAAGTAGTTGCAATATGTCTCATATCGCACATTGTGAAATGCAATACAAGAACAAACAGATAGTATCAAATCAAACAGAGAATATCAAGGCATGCAATTAAAAAATAACCCTAGAACAATATTTGCTGATCGTCGCGTCTTGTCTTTTTATTTAGATAGCTTTTCTACAATTATGTTCTAGATTCTTCTCCAGAACATAAAGAAGGAACACTGACAGTATCTGTGTAGCTCTTAATACAAGAAAAGTGCTATTTCAACTGGAATTCCAGACCACAGTGAGAAAAAAATAAGGAACTTGTTTGATTGTTATCACGTGCATTGTTAAAAGTTGTGACAGTCACAATCTTTTGTAATCCCATCATATTATTGCAACCCAGAAATTGTCCTATTGTGTCGAAATCAGCATCTCGTCCAATAATAATGATTTTAGGTCATCGATATTCGTAAGGGCTCTTGGCATCTGAATGCTTCTTTGTGCTCGCTTCATTTAGTCGAATGGGATTTCGGGACTTGAATGATCGGATTTAGCCTAATCCATAATATAGAGAAACAAAAATACGAGTACTTCCCGGCGAAAATCGAACGAGTGTCGAGATTTATCCAAATCTCTTTGGACAAATAACATCATGCTGTGCTATGATAAACAATCCGCTTATTAGTTTATAGAGAAGGGTTATGTTTAGTATATCCTAACTTCCTAACTAATCCTAACTAACATTATAAATGCGAAAGTAAGTTTGTTTGTTACCTTTTCACGCCTAAACCACTGAACCGATCATGCTGAAATTTTTCATATTATACGTTGTCAGGTGTACAGAAACGGACCTATGTCCGTTTCTGTACTTTTTTTCGGGATGAAAGGTACCCTATGGTACCTTTCATCCCGAAAAAAAGTACTGTTCCCGAGGAAAACAACAATAACGACAATAGATGGCGCCACGTGTCTTTCGAATCATGATTGAATTATATTATTAAATAAACTTTAATAATGTTAAGAGTTTTTTTTTACAAATTAACGCGAGCGAAGCCGCGGGCAAAAACTAGTACGATATAACTATAACCACAAATTTTATGAAAGGTACTTTAGCAGATTTTTCACCGTGTGAACATTCTTAGATCTAATGGTTCCGCTACTCGGTTCGACGAAAGATGAGTTTCGACATAGCGGCGATTTCGTAACATCATCAAAAATAACTATACTAACTATGATTTGATTTTTAATCACATTTGATATATGCTTTGTACAGCAATGTTTTGTAGAAAAACTTCAGAACTCCCCTTACGTTGAAAATGTTGAATCCAAGTAGCACCATGAGTACCATGTCTGTGTTGCTCATAGGGAGTTATTAAATAGATAGGAACTTATGCAATTTTCTTTCTTCGCAGATACAATGGCTACGGCGACAATATACCTGACGCTGGCATTGTGTTGTGCCATAGAGGGCATTCAACTCAACTTCCGAACGAACCCATCGCATCTGTTCTTTGAGAGTAATCCAAGTTTGCATATATCTGGACCTGGTGCCGCTTTCGCAAGAGTTGCAGCGTTCAACCCTATACCTGCTAGATTGCCTGTTAATGGATTTGGGTGAGACAACAAAAATAAGCAGTAAAAAATATAAAAGTATTCATTAAAATTCCGACAGTAAATTTGATTTGTTACAGCCTGCGTAGTTTAGTTTAAGAATCTGTAAAGGTACCAGTGTTATTTCGGTATTCTTGTAACTAACTTCTACAAGCACACTTGCTAGTAAAATTCCACCGTGTTTCTCTTAAATAAACGATTTGAATGTTGCTTTTGTAGCACAGAACTTGAAACGTGAAATGTCTTAAATTATTTTCTTGTAAAACGTAATTGAAATTCACTGTTTGAATTATGTGTTCTACGAAAATGCGGAGCGTGAATTTATGATTTCCATTTAAGAATATGTCGTGGTATTTCTGCAGTGGTGTTTGCTATCTGGACAGCTTATTAAGCAAGCAGAAGCGATATTTTTTCTTTTATTTTTTCGTTCTTTGCCAATCATAAGAGATTGAAGTTTAAAATTGACAACGTAAAATTTTTACACATGTTTGTTATGAAATTAGGTCCAAAATTAAGGTAACTACTACTATTATTTTTTTGGAAATGTGGTCGTTCTTGTATAAAATTTTTACTTTGAAATTTGTACTATTCTAAACAGACCTAAGCGCGAAATGACGTCAAGTATACTTATACGGTCGAATGGCGATATACTTTTGCCTTTGTCAGTTGTCAAAGTTGTCAATCTGGCGTCTAGGTTATATTTTTTTTTAAATGATATTTTTGACGTTAACGCTACATGAATTCATGACAGGACATTAATATCATCTCAAAACAATGATAAGCTCAGGCAAAGATATCTTACTTATTCAGCCGTTTATGTCATGTAACACAACGTTTTCAGTTTTTGTTATTTTTCGTCGAAATGAAACAATAATTAAAAAACGGATTCAGGATAGGAAAATAAAGAATTAGAATATTTTTTGTAGTACTTTATTAATTTTGAAATGTTGTCAGTATTGCGACACCAGTTTCATAATTCCAACCTCGCTTTTATTTTCTTTCATTCAGAAATATGCAACAAGTTTTGAAACAACACTGTAGAAATGAGACGACAGGTTGTGAAATGAAAATCATAAACTCATACTCCGCATTTTCGTTGAGTACATATTTATTCAGAACAGTGAATTTTAATTAGATTTTTATAATTCCCGGTTATGGTATTGCAATATAGGGTTATTTGTGAAATACTGGCAAGCACGCTACAAGGCTTTTAATAAAACATTTGAAAATACGGATGAAAAAACATCTTTCCATATAATATAATGTATTTGGCGTGTTTGTTTGGGAAGATGTTTTTTTTCTTAAGTGAATCCTTACCTCACGTTTACACCAAGCTATAAAACATGTATTCTACATATCTTTGAATTTTTACGAAAAAATACTTGTGGCAAAAATGCATGCAAAACTTTGTTTTATTTATTAAAGCACTTGTTCTAAATATTTTATGCATGTTCATTACGCATTAAAAACAAATAACTACTTTAAAAAAAAACTTTTAGAAAAGACCTTTAAATAATTTGTTTACAACTTTTATCACAACTTGTTTTTACGTGTAAACGAGGGGTTAGTCTTAAAACAAAAGCTGTTAGTTTAATGGTAATTTAATGAATTATAAAAGTCAGTTCGCTCAAATAATGGCGACTAGAAAACTGCATGCAGGAATTTAATATAATAAAAATAGGTGTTTATTAAATATAAAATTAATATGGCTCTCACTATTCTTCATGACTAGAAGTGTCGTCGGAATCACAACGTGTGTTTATAAAAAGAAAAACAGCAGTGCGAGAGCAGCGCCACTATTCAAGCGAACGAACCTTACTGAGAACTTGCCGGTATTTTTTCAATAACCCTATATGACATAACAAAGGATCTACCTACTGATAATGCTTCGTATATTTCTAGAAGCCTGTACCCCTAGTATAATTCAGTTTTGCAAGCTTACGAAAACGAAAAGGACATCGGCAGTTTTGGGCCCACGCCGTTACAGAAATGAAAACATATCAAAATAACTTAAATAAAAAAGAACAAAATTAGTAGTCTTTTGGTCTCACATTCTCGCCTCACTTCCTAAAAAACGAGGATTTCTCCATTACCTCGTTAGCAAATAAAATAAACTTAATTCTAATTGAATGCATATGAAATGCTCCGTGCCATCATACTACTTTCATATCTGTAACAAGTGTTACAGCGGTTACGCACTGCATCCGATCCGAATCCGTGAAAATACGTTCCGAAGTAGCCATAGAACTATTTGTATGGTAGTTTACGCACTACATCCGGCATCCGTCATCCGATTTCTACCCGTCATCCGTGAGTCTCCAATTCGGAAGAAATATTGACGGACCGAAGTAGCCGTAGGTAGTAATGTTTGTATGTACGCTTTCGCACTACCTCGGATTCAAATCGGACGCCAAATGGATATGCCAAAGATGGCCCCTGAATTGTTTGAATTTGGAGCAGAGATCGGAATAGTGCGTAAGCAACATCCGAATTCGATCCGAGATTTTTACGGATTCGGATCGGATGCAGTGCGTAAAGCAATACCAGAATTCAGTCCGAGTTTTTTTTATCCGTATTTTCACGGATTCGGATCGGATGCAGTGCGTAATCGCTCTTAGGCCTAGCCTTGGTGCAGCGTTGTTAAGGTAAGGATACACGGCGACACATTACACTCGACACCCAGTGTCGACACCGACTGTCGTAGTGTGTACATCGCCGTTACACTGAGTTGCGCATTGGCTCGGGTTTAATTTAAGTGTCACAATTGCATTGTGGCGAATGTCAGTGTCGCCGTGTATACGTAACCTTAGGACGTCTGCCATCCTCCTTTAAAAACTCGTACTAGGGGTACAGTAATCGTCTGCACTGAATGTACAGTACGCGCAAAATAAGTTTGCCTCTCTGAAACCAGCTTTTGAGCATTCTGTTCCTCACTTCAGAGGGGCAACGTTTTTTGGTACGGTTCAAATAACTTTGCAGGCTTTAAGCGTTCTGTACCTCACTTCAGAGAGGCAAAGGACATCTGACAAAATGGACCAAAAATTAAAGTAGCCGGCCAAAGGAAATTATGCATATATTATGATAGTACATGAATACCTAAACAGTTTTTAATATGACGTCATTTCTCTAGGTCTGATATCTGAGTCACTACATAAGGTTAAAATATTCCATTTCAGTCAGACTAAAAAGAATTTGTATGTGAAAAACATGTGCCAAACGGTACTTGTAATAACAAGTACCATTTGGCACATGTTGCATTTTAGAGGTAGGTAGCCATCGAACAACAAGTTATTTACATTCTAAATAAAACGTTAAAAAAATCTTTAATTTTTTTCACTAAGATCGTAGATTTTAACCTTATGTAGTGACTCAGATAACAGACCTAGAGGAATGCCGTAGTAATAAAAAATGTTTAGGTAGTCATGTACTATCATAATATGAATATACTTTTCGTTGGCCGGCTACTTTGGATTTTGGTCCAAAAGTGTATGAAGCTTGTCAGGTCTCCTTTATTTTACGCGTTCTGTAGTAGTCTAATTGTGAATAATTTTCACTCTACTGTTACGAACAGTAACACGCCCAAATTCTGTACAATAAATAGCCCACACGGTGTATGTTGTGTGTTGCTAATTAAATGTTTGTGTTGCACATACCTGTTGTAAAATGCACCGATTCTGTCTACAGCCCGACGACTGACCCAGGCTTCAGCGGACCAACTATAAGGTTACTAGTTCTTTTTGTGATTGACTAACAAAACTAATTAATTAACGATTAACAGTTTGATAAGTTTAATTCTTGTTAATAAAACTAACAATTAACGAAACTAATAACGTAGTATAAATATTTGTACTAATTACTAATACAGCGTTTTTTAAAGTAATGCCAGTGAATTAGGAGCTTAAGAAAGTTAACTCTGATAAATTGTTGATATTTATCTAGTCTAGTTAGCTAGCTCGATTGATTAGAATAAATTTAGAGAAATATTGAATTTAAGCTAGAAAATTAATTACCTCATTTTAGTTTTGACATCTTACTCTATTTTCTCCTTTGTAAGAATTAGGTAAAGCAGCAATGATAGCCTAGCGGTTGAACGCTTGCCTTCAATACAAGAGGGTCTGAGTTCGATCCCAGCACCTCTGACTTTTCGAGTTTATGTGCGGATCGTTATTTGGTTATCACTTGCGTTCTCTTCTTCTCTCGTGTCAACACGAGCTATACAAAAATAGCTCATGCTGTGGTGAAAAGATTAGCCAGTCAGCAAGGTTGGTAGCGGGGCTGACTGCCCAGGGTGCACCGGACGTACTTAAGTATCGTCTCTCGTTGAGGCTCTTTCATGCACCCTTTCACTTGCGTTAACGGTGAAGGTAAACACCGTGAGGAAACCTGTATACATGAGAGGGCTCCAATTCCAATTCTCCAGTTCGCGATGATGTGTATAGTCCGCCAACCCGCATTAGGCCAGCGTGATGGACTAAGGACTAAACCCTTCTCATTCTGAGAAGAGGCCCGTACCCAGCAGTGGGGTAGTAATACGGTTAAAGATATTTATTTTCTCAAAAGATTACAGAATCACTTACAGAGAAAATAACAGTATTATTTACAAAAATATTAAGCCGATAAGCGTACTTGTTAGTAAGTATGTAATATTTGTAAAGTAGGGTAGCCGCGTAAAAGTGTTCATCCAATTTTTATTATAGTACCGCATATAGTGACTGCAGGTAAAATAACGAGTATGAACGGATACAATGTTTATTAAGGCCTAGCACACAGTGATTGTTGAGTTAGAATGCATGTTTTTACTTTGTTAACAGATAATGTTAGGTTAATACTACGATGACTGCTTTAGTGACTAATGCATTATAGCGTGTAATGTTTAATGTATATATGTATATATACTTATTATGTGTATTTTAGTAATAATATAGGTACATATATATAAATATACATTTTTTTTTAAATTTATATTAACAATTTTATATAAAACTGCCTTAATTAAAATTGCCTGTTTTTAATTTATATTAACAATAAAATAAATAATGTAAGTAGTATAGCTGTTTGCTGTATTAGATATTTAAGTATATGTCTTTTTCTTTTTATGTTTTGTAACTATTTAGTTACATTTATTTACATATTGTTAAGTTTGAGTGTGTAGATCAAGATAAGTAAACATTTTGTAATTACATTAAGTAAGGTGTTACAGTTAATTAAGCTCAATAAAAAGTAAGTGGGAATAGTGTAGATTAGTTATTTTACAGTCGATTACATATCATTAATCCATTCAGTATATCAATGAAAAATCCTTTAAAATGTGGCTTTTCAACAGCTTTTTAAAAGTAAATAGGGTTTTAGCATCCTTTATATCTTTTGGCAATTTATTGTAGTGTTGGGCACCTTCATATAGAATACTCTTCTTCCCGTAATTTGTCCTCGGTGTTGTTAAGCAAATGTTATTTGCCTGTCTAGTCATACGTTTGTGGTGTTCTATCCTTTTTGTGAAAGTAATTTGTGAGTGTGTATCTTTAGTTAAGATCTTTCTTACTAGAATGCAGATATTATATTTATGTGTTTGAGCAAGGTTCATTAGTTTTGTTTCTGTATAGATTTTGATTGTGGGTGTTAAGTAATGATATTGGAATAGGGTTTTAATAAGTTTATTTTGTGCTACTTGTAATTTATTTAAGTTAGTTTTAGCTGCTGATCCCCATACTTCAATTAAATAATCTAAACGAGACTTTACCAAAGAGTTATATATGGTATACCGCACATACTTCGGGAGGCATCGTACTATACCTTTGAGTGCACCTGTAAGTGAAGATAGTTTGTTACGGACTTTTTCGAGATGTGGTTTCCAAGTGAGTTGACTGTCAAGAACTAGGCCTAAATATTTTTCTTCGTTAACTTTGTTTATTGCTTGACCGTTAATTGTGAGAGGACTAAAATTGCCGATTTTTTTGTTTTTGGCACTAAAAATAATAAAATTAGTTTTAGAAACATTAATTGTCAGTAGGTTAGACTGTAGCCAGACATGTAAGATGTCTAAATCACGTTGTGCTTGGCTTATTACCGTTTCCATCGTGTGCCCAAAGTAAAATAAGCTAGTGTCGTCAGCGTACAAAGTTATATCTCCCCTTAGCCCAATCTCATGGATGTTATTTATGTAGATTAGGAATAATAAAGGCCCTAAAATTGAGCCTTGAGGCACGCCACAAGTAACTGCTTGAGGAGCGCTTTGGTGACCATTTATTTTAACAACCTGCCGCCTATTTGTTAAATATGATTTGAAAATGTCATGTGCTGTATCCGTTACACCAATGTTCTCTAGCTTCATTAGGAGTATTTCGTGGCTCACGGTGTCGAACGCCTTTTTCAAATCAATGAAAATCCCTAGCGCAACTTTTCTCTGGTCAATATTAACTCTTATATTTGTTACTAGGTCAGCAGTTGCGGAAACAGTGTTAGACTTGGGTCGGAAACCGTATTGTTTTTTAAATAGGAAGTTAGTGGAAGTCAAAAATTGACTAATCCGACCATGTATTATTCTTTCAAACACTTTTGACAGCACTGGTAGTACCGATATTGGTCGATAGTTATTGGGATCCATTTTGCTCCCTGATTTGAAGATAGGAGTAACTTTTGCAATTTTTAGAGAATCAGGAAAATAACCTTCACTTAAGCATTTATTGATGCAATTTGTTAGATTTTCCGCTAGTACACCTTTGACACATTTAATAACTTTCGTGCTAATCCCATCTATTCCAGAACTTGTGTTTGTATTTAAGCTATTTATTATTTTTAATACCTCTCGTGTAGATGTTGGTTTTAACTTTGATAATTTTTCGTTGTTACTTTTAGATTTAGTGCATGTCAATGTGTATGTACGGTTAGTGTGAAATCTTTTAGGGATTTTGTTTGCAAGTTCAGAGCCGATGGTGGAGAAAAAGGAGTTAAAGCACTCACAAATTTCCATAGTATCTGCAGTTTGTCCCAAGAGGGTATTAATTTTTGACGGTGCATAATGGGCTGATGATGATGATGATGACGAGTTAGGTGCATTAATAACTTATATTGCTAAGCCCCAAAATTCCGCTGACCTGTTACCTAGTTAGGAAATGATTACCACCGAGAAAATGTTGTGTACAGACGCCAGCACATAAAGCTACTACATTTAATAGATTTTCATCTTTATCGCAAAAGCATTAGGTTCAAGGTTGATTGGGGAAATTTGACAGTTTCGGGTAGCTTGATGTGATGGCTTCTGTACATACATCACCTGTTTTAGCAAACCCTTTTTACCTTCGCACTATTTTCATCTCATAAATATTTAATACGAATGAATACTTTTACAGAGTGTGAATACCTATTTTGTATACAGGATATATCGGAGTTTGTGTAATTCCTTCAAACCTCGTGGTTTTTAGTAGTTTATTTGCTTCTCAAAACACAACAACAACAGATTGACATTGCTTGGGATTATTTTGTATTCTACAAGTAACTAATTTCAACAAGAAATATATTTTTTTTAACGTGAAGCATTTTAGTGCCTTGATTTCATTAACTGCACCGAGCGATACCGTGGTAGTAGTACCGGCCAGATATCTCGCCAGAATTCCATTCATTTATGCAAGACACTGAATTAAATATCAAAAAAAAAAAAATTGCATTTTTTTTCTTTTCTCTTAATTTAACCTCATCAGGTGGCTTAGATAGGATCACTATCCACTATCACAAGACAACAAATATATAAGTATATTATTTTTAATCAACCTTATATCCCGTGCAGGGTTAATCAATACCAGTAATAGATCGTGTCATCATCATCATTCACGCGAAAAACGTCCACTGTTGGATATACCTAAGCCTCTCCCAAGCATCGCCACATCGACCATGTTGGGGGGGTTTGCCATAATCACCACGCTGGGTCATTCCCAGTTGCCCCCACCGACAACGCCACCACTGGCGGCAAATGGGATTTTTTATATTAAAATGTATACAAAAATCCCATTTGCCACCAGTGTCGGCCGTTGTCGGTGGGCGCAACTGGGAATGACCCGCCACGCTTGGCAGGCGGGTTGGCGATCGCAGTATGGTTGTTAAAATATTCAGAAAACGCTGCTGCCCATGCTCTAGTGAATCCCTTAGTCGTCTTTTAAGAGATGGGGTAGTACTATTTTTACGTCCGGCACCACACGGATGATAGATCATGTGGTTTTAAGGAATTACACGAATTCGTTTACAGCCTGTAGAACTAATACTCGAATCAGTCCAAGTACCTAATGTAAATTGTGACATTTCATACTATATTCACGCCATGATAAATACTTACGTTATTCAGAATTCGCTCTCGGAAAGCGAAAGAATAAAGAGCAGTATTTTTCAGCGTCATGTAGGACCATTTACAAATACTTATATTAAAAGTCAGACTGAATAATAGATGGCTAGGATGTAAAACTCTGAATAATATATCTCTAGAAAGTGTTACGTTTCAGTATTATTTGTAGAGACACTTCGATTCTGCTTCTGCCTGCCCTAATTCCAAGTTACTTGGGTTGGCGCAATTTTTTTTTTCTTCCATTCTTCCCTATAAGACGTCCCGCTATCATTTGCTCCCTTTTCATTCATATCATCTCTTACATAATCCATCCATCTTTTCTTTGGTCTCTCTCTCCCCTCCATCCATCAAAATTATATTCATCACTCTCTTAGTCACATGCTTTTCGTCCCTCTTCATCACAGAGAGATTATTTTGTAGAGACATTTCGATATTCTAGTAAATTATGAAAATGCTATAATAATTTGTTGAAATGACGTCGAATTACTCGGCGTCTTACGTAGGCGGTTCAAAGCGAACGCGAATTGCGAAGCGATGCGATGCGGTGACACGCGAATTCAATGCGATGTGGTGTGAAGCGGCAGCTTCGTCCTACGAGGTCGCGAACCGCCCGCCGCGCGTTGCCGCCATTCAGTAGCACTGTACGGTACCGCTAGTGTTGCCCGATGTCCCGATTTGCGCGGGACGTCCCGATTTTCAGGGGTCTGGGGACGCGTCCCGATTTTTACCTGATCGGGACGCTAAATGTCCCGATTAATCAAAAACTGAAAAAAAAAATCATAAAAAAAAGTACATTTACGCTACGTAATTTTTTTAACACGGAACGCCATCTGTTGGCTTTGGAGTACGATTTTATTTTATAATTTCTACTAGTCTAGCAAGATTGATTACTTGTTATGTAAGATTAAATAGACTTAAAACCCCTTGTTTTTTTTTGTTTAATGTCCCGATCTGCAACCCTAAATCCCGATTTTTTTGACCTCATGTACCGATTTACAACAAATCGGACCTGGCAACACTAGGTACCGCATCCAGTTCGCGCGAAAATATCAAGCCAACTGATCGCGTTCGCTTCGCTTCGCGCCGCGCCTCACCGCACTCCACGTGCGTTTGGTCACGTAGGCCACTTCAATAATTAATCAATAATAAACATAACCTTTATAGCAAATAGTCTAGGCAGGATATATTGCTCTCGAAATCAATTGTTGTTTCCAACACGTGTTACAACCGCAGGTAATGCTAGAGCTGAGATTCTCAAGAGATGCTCGCCTGAGCGATTTTAGAGTTGTAAATGAACAAACTTGACTTCGAGTGAATTTGCTTTTGCACTCCCAGTGGGCACAAGTAAGGTTGCCTCGCACAATTTCCTGGTAAAGCGAAGGTGGAAATATACAACATTTCATTGAAGGCTCTTCAATGCATGGTAAACATTGTAGTGACTTTTACATGTTATAAATAGAAATGCTATATGCTTGGCTGTATGAAACCTTACTAGGATTTAATAGTGTATTATTATAGGGGTATTCGATCTTCGCAATTAAATTATTATGTAGTTCAATTATTTATTTATTTCTCCATGTCTATTACTAAACTTAAAATACCTACTAAAGTAATATAAAATCTGTGTTTACATTTGTCTCTGATGATACATGTAAAATTCATTTCTAATATTTTCTTTATTGAAATAGTTTCAGCAACCCACCTCCTCCATTAGGATCAGCGCAGGACCCAGCCACGCAGACATGTGGTTTATCGCCGCCATTCTGCGCCAAGTCCCGCTATAGAGCCATCGATGGCTCGTGCAATAATCTTCAGAGGCCGGCCTGGGGCATGCCCCAGACGCCTTACGGACGGTTGGCTCCTTATAACTATGCTGATGGTAAGTAGTTATTTTCGGCTCAGAAGATTAATAAATATCGTATTGTCTGTTACCATATCCTAAAATCCTTATACAGGGTGTTAACGAATTCGTGTAATTCCTTAAAACTACATGATCTACTACTGATGTAGATTGGCCCCGCACGGGAATTAGCCTGATGAAAACTGAAAAAATAAAAATCCTTTTTTTCATGCGGTAGGGGTAAGTGATCGAATCTGAATCACCTAATAAGGATTCAGTAAAAAAATTAGAAATTTTATTTTGCAAAAAAATTTTTACATGCGCTTGTACATTTCGATGCCACGCATACATGAATGAAAGCACGGCGACACGGCTGGCGGGCACGACTAACGCGATATCGCTCTTTGCAGTAAGTTAACTCGGGGCTCTAAAATGACTTACAAATAGAAAACTAAGATTTTTTTTTCAATTTTTTTTTCAGTTGGTTTTCAAAAATTCCCTTTTAGGGTTAATCTGTGTCACCAGTAGGTCACGCGGTTTGAAGGAATTACACGAATTGGTTAACACCCTGTAGAACGCTGCAAGGAATAAGCACAATGTTTGGAAAGACAATTATCCATCGCAATATTTTGGTATTTGAGTAAAAAATTACTGCAATCCCTCCACTTGACATCACATTCATTGCTAGAGTATACCTACTTAAGATTCGGAAAGTAGGGGCTTATCCCCAAGTGCGGTCAACAATTTCGCTCTTTGACCATAAAGGTGGTGACTGACCTAAGCACCCGATCGTAATGTAACAGCGTGTGGAGCGAGCTTGTCAAGTTCGCGTAATGTGCTCGTTCCGGAATTTATGCTCGCTGTTCTGACTGTCTAATGCTTGCTTTGAAAGATTTTAAATTTCACAAATATGATACAAGTTAGTCGCCGCCTTTATGTTGTCCCTATTACACTCACACAATCAACAACTCAGGTGAAAGAGACGGCGTGATTTGGAAGGATCCGATTGAGAAGTTGTTGACGGAGCGCTAACGAACAGATACCAAGCTCGTGATGTAAGACACCGAATATTTGCAGTAAACCAAATAGCAATTAATGATACGTTTAATTCAATGTTCATCCAAATAAATATTGTAACGCTTCAAAATAGGCTTACTACAAGGATAAATTCTATTGTCAGCTCAACTTAGGGAATGACTTACGAATGTACGAAAACGAGATCCAGTTTGGCTTATGCAAATGTCTCAAATGGCCCGCGTATTTGAGACATTTGCATGTCATTTCACTCGTCACTGACGCAGATGCATTATTGATGTTCACCTACTTAATCTACCAAATTGAGCGCGGAGCAATTTTGAGAGGAGAATTGAATTATTTGCGATTTGGAAGACATCTCTATACATATATAAAAAATAAACTTTAAAAAAAGTAAAAACCGACTTCAAAGAAAAACTAAAAGGAGTAAAATAATTACCATAATATAAAATTAACAGTTTCAGAAGTCGGTGGCTTCTATTTGTTTCAGTGTAGAATTGCACCGACTTTTGAAACTGTTAATTTTATATTATGGTAATTATTTTACTCCTTTTAGTTTTTCTTTGAAGTCGGTTTTTACTTTTTTTAAAGTTTACGTTTTATTAAATACGTTTTAGTGCCATAATTTTAACCCCCTCCTTCATAACCCTTCTTTTTGGCTTTGACGTAGTCGGGCATAAAAAGTCCTTTCAAATGATACCTTACACGATATAATGAAAACATTCCAAATGTGGGGGGGGACACGCACCCCCTCCTCTTTTCCAGTAGTCAGTTCCCAACAACAAATATAAACAAAGCAATATTAGTAATTTGACAACTTTGCTTTGATCCAATGAGGAGTTCCGTTCCATATCTCTGAAGTTCATTATCTAATCATAACAAAATTTATATGGGACCAATCGGGAAGTATACCCACCCTATCGAACAAAAAAAGAATTTTTCAAATCGGTTCATAAATGACGGAGATATGAGGTAACAACTTAGAGCATATACCTATGGAGGGAGCAAGAATACGCTTACCCCTCTGACGTACCCCCGTGACGTTGGCCATAGACGATTATAAAAACTAGTTCTCTCGCGATATCTGGCCATTTCATATCGTACCGTGTCACGACACACACCTCGTAAAAATGGTTAATTCTTGGGTATTTTCGTGCAAAAAGCGGTCTGCTTCCTCAAACATGGAGTTTTCTGTCACTAATAAGCATTATTTCGGCAAACATGTATACATTTTGCATTATTTTCAAAAATATAATACACGTCTTAGCTGTCATCTTTTGTGACAGAAATTGACAGAAATATTTTAAAACGAGAGGCAGTGACGGGACAATGTGAATATAATTGAATGAACGAAAATTACAAAGAGGTTTACCGCTTCTCATAATGTTCTCTGTTATTGATTTTATTTCATTTTGCCTTGTTGATACTATTTAAAAAAAAAAAAGGTTTTTTTGCCTCCAACAACAATGATAGAACTAAGTTTCAATCAAGAAATTTAACTTTAATTAATATTTAAACCCTATTACGTGTGCAGCGAACACAATCGACTGAATCGTGGTTAAAATGTTCTCTAATACATCTATACAAGATTAGTCGGAAAGGGGGTACTAATCTGAAGAGGTGTTATTGTTAAAGAACCCATAATAGTGAACTTTTGATCTACAACTTTCCCGAAAAGTCAATATTTTATAAAGAAATAGCTGTTCAAAGATTTCATGGAAAATACGCTAAAATCTATGTATCACCAGCTATGATCAGCTGTTTATCTTTTAGGTCATATTTTGGGGTCACTGTTTAAAAGCTCCATTTTCTGAACTCATAACTAAAGCAGAAATGAAGAATTAAAAAAAAAACAAAATATTAATCGTTTTGCATGGAAATAAAACTGATCGAATTTTGAAATTTTTCTCAATAACACTTTGCCCCAGGTCGAGCAAAGTGTTATTGGATTATTCCGTGTGGAATTTCTTAGTAGCAGCCCAGAGTCTGGCTTTGTGCCTGGTTGATGGCAATAGACTCGCCCCCTATTACAAGGAAAAGGAACTAAACATAACGGCAAAATGAGGGTTTACTATACACCTCTGCCCCACCCTTCAGGGAATACAGGTGTGATGACCATGTTAACGAGGCAGTCACGCACGGGTGTTCTTAACGTGAGGCATTTAAGCTCCTCGAATTGACAGACCACGCGTAGCGATACCGCGATAGTACTTAATATTTATTTTCACCCGGTACCTATTTAACTTTTTGTTTCTGCCGTAGTCTCTGTGACTATTCTTTATTTTATTAAAAAAAATATGAAAACACTGTAGTTCTTATCCACTTGTAAGTTAAATTGCGGAAGTTGATTGCCGTGATTTTAAAATATTTATTATTTAGTTATTATTTTAGTTGAGTGTTGATTTTTTTTTAATATTTGTTAATGGTACGGTACCTAACTTTAGCGAAAATAATATAAGACTCATTTTTATTATTATATCCCTCTGTAGTCACGGATCATCTTCCGTGCGGAAGATGTCCGGTCCTTTGGAAGGCGGACACAGGTCCAACGCGCAGAGGCCCCTTTGAGAACTTTAATCTAAAATGGGGTGGGGCACCAACCGGGGACTATCCACGGCTGCACTATTGGAGTACAGTCAAGGACCGTCCCAGGTGGGTGCAAGACTATTGTAAAATATGGTGAAAAATATCTGGTCTATGGGAAGGGGTGTTAGGTGGACTAGATAACTTCTATTGCCGGAAAAAACGGCGTCTGCTTTTCAAGTTTAAATTTGAAATGCGTTGGCAGACGGTGACTCGCCAGCTCACTAGCTGGGCCCCCTGAAATGCCGCCAGTATATGTATAGGCGAAGGGGGCAACAAACGTGTGAGCGGCTAGAGGTGTAGAGAAGTGTGGCCCCGGTTTCGCCGTCGCGGGTCTAAAAGACCCGGAGTGGGTTTCCCCGCTATTACGCCATTAGACACTTCCACCTCCGAGCATATGGCTCTGGTGGCCTCCCTCTTGACGGCCGATAAAGGCAAGCCAGAGTTGAGAGTCCTGCGGGCACTCTTGGGGTTCCACTCCAGCCAGCCAATATAGGCAAACTGAAGACGAGGCCCTGACCGACTGTCTGAGGCAATAAGGTACGCAGTGTCGCCACTCACCAACAGCTCGCCACAAGCTGCCCTGCGGTTTGTAAGCTTTTCAGTAGACCTCATGACACATTTTTTACTATATTATGGGGTTGTAGAAAGCTAGTCTAATGTTCCCTCCGGTTTTACGTTAATCCCACGGTGAGGTAACGCCTTTCCCAGAGGGGGTTTATTATTATTAGCCTGTACTGTCCCACTGCTGGGCAAAGGCCTCCCTCCATTCCTTCCACTTGTCGCGATTCTGTGCAGCTTCATGCCAAACCTCAAGAAAGGCATCCAACTCGTCCCGCCATCTTCTGCGCGGTCTGCCGCGACCCCGTCTCGCTGTCTCAGGGCTCCATTCTTGTGCTATACGGGCCCACAGCTAGTTTGGCATACGGCAGACATGTCCTGCCCAGTCCCACTTCAGCTGGGCGGCCTTTTCAGCCACGTCGACATTTTGAGTTTTGGAGCGCAGTATTGTGTTTCGAACTCGATCAGTTAATTTAACACCAAGTATACTGCGTTCCATATCTCTTTTTTAAAATAAATTATTGTTATTCTTCTTACAATTGTTTTATTTTAATTTTAAGAACAATAATTATACACAAATTGTTTTCCACGAGATGAAATTATATATTTTATTTGTTCATTCCTTTATCATTCAGTTTATCGGTCTTTTATCATACCACATCACTATATTTTGCGTTTGTGTTAAACGTCAACATAAATAAATACGACGAAGTTATTGTTAGTGTGCGTGTTTTTTGTTTGTATTCCGGCTTTTATTTTAGTGTGAGTTCATAGCTACACGATATTTATATGTGTTAAGCTGTAAATGTGTGCTGTACGTGTTTACCGCGTCCCCCCCAAAATTTGGCAGAATAAAATGTTTGGGAACTTGCGCATTGCTACCTCCATAGGTATATGCTCTAAGGGTAACAAACATAAAAAAATAAAATAAAAAAAAACATACAGCCGAATTGAGAACCTCCTCCTTTTTGAAGTCGGTTAAAAAGGAGAAGCTGACTGACTGACTGACTGATCTATCAACGCACAGCCTAAACCGCTGGGTTAAGAAAGTTGAAATTTTGACAGTAGGTTCCTTTTGTAACGTAGGCATCCATTAAGAAGGGATTTTTTGAAATTCAACCCCTAAGGGAGTTAAATAGGGGATGAAAGTTTGTATGGAAAATCGTCACTTAACGGGTTCAAAATTTCACGGAACCGAAGCTGCGGGCGAAAGCTAGTGTCTCATATTGGAGATTAAAATGTGCTAGCAAGTTCTTCAACCTTTGCACTGTCTGGATCAATTTATTAGGACATAGATAATTTATAGGAAATTTTATTCGCAATCGTTTAGCACACTTCAATTTTGTTTCTTATCACTGTCCCGATCTGTTGCTGTGTTCATTAATTTTAAATGAGAGTGCATTTAAAAATAGTTATTGGCTGTGTTGTTCATGATATCCCAAGTTTACTGAATATTTTCTTACGTATATCGCGAAGAAAACAAGTAATAACAACAGTAAATGATATGTTCGTGTAAATATTCAGAACTGAGTTAATTAGAGATAATACTATACCTACAATTGTTAGAGTAACAACGATTCGACATAACAATAGCTGTTACGAACTGTTGGTAGTTCAATATATGCAACGCTGAATTAAATTAATTATTTCTTTGAAATACTTATGCATTATACTTACCTGTACATACGTAAATATTAAGGTCGTCAAAAAAAATCTGCGCTGTTGGTGTTGCATGTTGGGAAAATTAGTGTAATAATGTAAAAACAGTACCAATGCTGCCACACCACAGCATTATGTTGAGTGCTTAGAATACAGAAAGGTTGAGTGATGACCCATTCACATGCGAATGTGACGCATTTCTGTATTTTTACTCTACTAATAGATTAAATCGTAATAAACACGGTGCTTGTTAAGTATTTTAATTTAGGTAACTGATGCACTTTTTGGCATCATCATCTGCCTAGCCTTTTCCCAACTATGTTGGGGTCGGCTTCCAGTCGAACCGGATGCAGCTGAATATCAGTATTTTACATGGAGCCACTGCCTATCAGACCTCCACAACCCAGTAACTGGGTAATACGATACTCTTGGTAAGACTGGTTGTCAGACTTTCTGGCTTCTGACCAACAGTAACGACTGTCAAAGATCTACAAATGACAGCCGGGACCAACGGCTTTACGTGCTTTCCGAGGCACGGAGGAAACTCGCTATGGTAAATGGTCACCCATCCACAGACCAACCTCGGCAAGCGTGGCTTAACCCGGAAGATCGGTCTATGCGGCTGTAATTATTTAGCCACGAGCTCCTCAACTGATGCACTTTTTGGCATTATGATAAATATGTATAGTGTGTCGATTTACATGCTGAATAAATAGATTTTCTTTATATTTGAATTATACGAAGTTCGCAGTGAAACCAATATGAGCGCGTGTCAATAGTGCAATAATACGCGCGTTTTCAAATTATACGTGGATGATACGCCCGTAGACAAGGAATATACTTGGAGCGCCTCGTAGCTCGTAGCAACTAATTTAAGCGTATGTCTTTATCCACTTATGTAGCACGCGCGTATACAAATAATCCGTGCATCGCGCATAATACGCGTAGCAATTGGCTTACGTGTAGCTCGTGGCAACTTAGCGAGTGTAAATAGGTAGTCAACACGTGCGTTCCATGTGCCATCATGACAACGTTTTTGGTATATGACTCAGTATATAGGGAAAGTTTCTGTGCAGCAATATTCCATCTCGTTCAACTTATAAAATAATTCACAAATTAACAATTCCCAAGACATTACAATACGACAATACTATTGATATCAAATTGTTTTTACTTCGTATTTATCATTGTATTAAAGGACTCTTCCGCAACTGGGCATAATCAATCATTTCCGCTGGGTCCATTTCTGATAAGATAACTTCCTTCTATTTATTATTTACTTTCAGTAGGAAGGGATTGGCGCCTTTTCTCTTAGTTGACGACGTTTTGATGAATGATTATAATGCTCAGGAATTAATGTAATGCGCACATATATTGCGCGTATAGATAGAGGTATGTTAATTTTGCCCTAATGGCGCAGGATGCGAACACGGTAAAGGGATGTGGGAATTTATGAGGGTGAAATATTCCCATAAGGTAGCGAGTGATAGCGGGATGGATTATCTTAGTAGGTATGTGCATTTGTGTCGCTTTTCCAGAAACAAAATGTAAGGGAATACAAATCAATGACAATAAGTTTGTGCCCCTGTAGTTCTTAGCAAACTAGATCAACCTGTTTTTTCTGTAGGTGTCTTAAAATAGAATTTAGCAAGAAAATGAGCAACAGCGCCTCTGCTGCGCTGATAATAACATACTGAAATGTGCTAAACATCGGGGCCTTGACATAATCCCTTTTTCTTAACCGTTAACACCTGTGGAAATATCAAATTGTATGGAAATGGAATGTGTAAATGACACTTGCTTGTGCTCGAGCAAATGTTATTTCCAAACAATTCTACAAGGTGTAACTTAAATAACGCACAACCTTTTAAGGGGTCACTGTACTCATCATTATGAACAACTTTTACTATGGGACCATCACTGAAATCGCGAAAAAAACAGCTGTTCCCTACATTTATGTTCGCATAACTCGTCAAAATGTAGGGAACAGCAGATTGTTTTTTCGCAATTTCATATTTGGTCCCATAGTAAAAGTTGTTCGTAATGATGAGTACAGTGAGCCCTTAAGAGGTTGTGCGTTATTTAAGTTACACCTTGTATATTTCCGCAGCCGTTGTTAACGTTTAGGGAAAAGGATTTTTTTCAATAAGGGCTGGTGATCGTAGCATTTTGTAGCGCTCTTAGGAGTTGAATAACCCAATGCTGTAGCTGTTTAAAGGCTTCGCCAAACAAAGCGACGTAGATCAGATACGTCACGCTCTTAAAGCTCTCTGTGTGATAGTCATGTACTGGGGCCCAATTCTCCTAAAATAAATTGTTGCCAAACGCAATCGAACCACAACCGTCAGTCAGTTTTTGTTTTCGGAAACTTTCAAAATGATTGATTTTGTTTTTTTGTGTCAAACAATTTGATAGCTTTTGAAATTGAGAACTGTCTGAATGAACGGTTCGGCCTTGGTTCGGTTGTGATTTATCAAGATTTGTTTTAGGGGAATTAGGCCCCTGTTAAGGTGTGTACGGACTAAGCGTTCCAATGTACGCGTAGTCGGTTACGCTTACACAAGAACGCTTAGTTATAGTATGGAGGTGCCTGTCTTAAGCCTTGTAAGCGTTCCTGCGTACGCGTAACCGACTACGCGTACCAAAGTACGCGCTGTCCGTACATACACACCTTCATACTACAATACAACGCGGTGGTATTATGATGTAAGGACTTTCACAGAGTCAAGATAGGACACTACAAACGCGCGGTAGGAACGCTTTCTGTTTGCCCAAGCCTCAAGACTGATACGAGTATCACTGAAAAATAATAATTATTAAACAGTAAGCGCCACACAGATTGTCGTGAAACTTCAATTGTCTTTCTATTCCAGGTGTAAGTGCCATGCCAAGGTCGACCTCCGGTCGTCCTTTGCCGAACCCTCGAGACATCAGTCTTCGACTCTTCCCGGACCGACAACTGATCGACCCTATATGGAACCTCAACACGCAACAGTGGGGACAAATTATAACCCACGATATGTCACTCACAGCCGGTGTAGTCCAGTCCCGTAAGTTTTCTTACTATAATTCTTTTTTCGTTGTAACAAGAAGTTTGTTTGTTAGCTATTGCTACATTAGGGGAATGTACAAAGCGGGTTGGTGTAGATTTACGGTGGGATTATCGGATTTCGTTCAAACAATGTTTCGTTTCGTGAACTTTGTGACATTACTAGAATGTTTCAGAGAGGATAATAAACGGTATCAAATATATACGATGTTGTTTTGTAGTTTTTTTTTTTATATTTGTGGCGAAAGAATCTTAGAAGCTTGTTTATCGAAGTAACTTTGAACAAAATTTTATTTCACGTTTATCTAGAATGCTAAAGGTCAACAAACTCTATAATACAAGGTTAGTCGGATAGAGGATACTAATCCGCGGGCCACTTATATTATCAATGATGCCTGTATAAAAGCAAGCGTTAAAAAAATTCGATAATTTTTCTTATGACATTTTAGTTTTTTCAAAAATTCTTCATCCCTGCTTTATTTACGAACTAGCTTTCGCCCGCAGCTTCGCTTGCGTGAAATTTTGAACCCGTTAAGTGACGATTTTCCATACAAACTTTCATCCCCTATTTAACTCCCTTTGGGGTTGAATTGCGAAAAATCCCTTCTTAGTGAATGCCTACGTTACAAAAGGAACCTACTGTCAAAATTTCAACTTTCTAACCCCAGCGGTTTAGGCTGTGCGTTGATAGATCAGTCAGTCAGTCAGTCAGCTTCTCCTTTTATCCGCAACAGTATCCTGAACGCTTTTGCGGAACGTTTCGACTGTCAGTACGTGAACCACTGCTGCATGGTTCACGTACTGACAAATGTTAAAATATTATTTTGATTTTAATGTTATTATTTGATTTTGATTTTAATTGTGATTTGAATTTTTATTGATTTTGGTTTTAGCTTTGATTGTGATTTAAATTTTGATTTTAATTTTTGATTCTTGATTTTAATTCTTGATTTTAATTTTGATTTTAATGTGGATCATAATTTTTATTTTAACTATGTAATGTGATTTAATTTTAATTTAATTTATGTAATAATTATGTAATAATTTATATGGGTACAATACCTGAAATAAACGATTATTATTATTATTATTTATATGTATAGATTTAGAAAATTGAGCTTCTAATCCGTGATCCTAAATTTGACCTAAAACGTAAACACTCATTATAGCTAGATAGATATAGGGTATTTTTATGAAATCTTTGAACAGCTATTTCTCCGTAACGATTGACTTTTGGGGAAAGTAGTAAAACAAAAGTTATTCATTATTATGGGTACTTTAGCACCCTTTCGAATTAGTACCCCCTTTCTGACTACTCATGTATGTGTTTGTTAAAAAAATAATTATAATTGTTTTTCTACAGTAAATTCGACAACAACCGACAGTAAGTTTGTGTGTGTATGTGTGTCACTAAAACGTGTGCTTTATAATAATAATCATTTATTTCAGGAAATTATTCCCATAAGCATAAGCACTACAAATAACAAACAAATATACATAGGATTCATTAAAACATTAACAAACATAAACAATAATTACTTAATAAATGATGACGAACTGGCATGCAGGTGCATCCACCTCTTCAACATCGCCGTGTGACTTATTTCAATTTCATCATTCTAAATAACTCTATGTTTGTCATATTTTCACATAACTAGGTAAAATCATTTATGCTATACTTACATTCATTAATCATCATTATACATTACAAAAGGTTTTTTTAAGTAGATTTTTTGAAAATATTTGTTTCAATTATTTTATACTCGCTGTACCATGCATGCATTTTCTACTTACTACATACTACTACTTACCTACTATCTACCTTCATAAACAAAATCAAAAATAGTAACAAAAAGTTAAAACCATTTTCATGCATGCGCTAAACAAATGAAGAATATGGACATACTGAGATAATGTCGCTTTTTTAAATACCAAAATTATGTTTCTTAAGAACCTTGTCATGACGATAACGAACACAACAAAACAAAATAGCGAAATCTGTCCAGTTGCTTACGCGTGATGCCGTGACCAAGGGAAATAGGGATTCATTTTTATATACTCGTATATAAAAATTAAATAAATGGATGTAGATTATTTTGTTTTGGAGTTCATAACATTCCACTAACAAAATATTTTATGATGTTGTTAATGGAATTTGTGGAGAAAGAAGTTGAACGTTAACGTCGAACGTTTTTGTTAAATAGGTACAAGTCTTGTTCTATGGACGGTGCAAGTTTTCACCTGATTTTAAAGATTTATCGTAACAAAACTCAAATTTTCCAATGATTTGAACAAGAATATTACCTACGAGAAAAAGAAAAATATTTTCTGCGATATTAGCAAAGGAAAAAAAACCTATCGTTTTTACACCTACCAAGATCAAGAGAATGAACCTGCAAAGAAAAACCTAGAACCTACTTGCTTCAATGTTTATTGAATCTCAAAGTACCATTTACAGAATCATTATAAACGGTGTATGGTTGAGAAATGAAGACCGAACAATGTTCTATTTTTAGTACTACTTTCTACAGCTGAATAAAAAATAAAGCTGATGAAAATATCGTTGAAAACGTCTGGACCTTTCATCAATTTGAAGAAACAATTTTCTGTATCACTTAAAGCGCGTCTTTTACGATTGATTGCTCGACTCAACGATGTTGACAACGATAGACGCGAGTTAATAAAACCTTATCTATTGTAGAGAATACGGATCAGCAATATCCGGAAAGGAAAATGTTCTTCCACAAAAAATTTGGACAATTTCCTTGTTCGATGGCGTCGCAAGTTAGTTGACGGGAATTTTCTGGCAATTTATATATCTAAAGCTTTACTTTGTCGTTTATATAGGAACTGATATATTATATCTACATTTATATAATGTTTTTGATGTTCTTATCGAAAGCGATAGATACATCTCATTATTATATTGTATCGATAGCATCGGACGTGAGTTGAGTGAAGCGCAAAATTTTAGGAAAATGAGCTTACAAATTATTGAGATATTCAAGACGGATTTTAATAACAGTTGTATGATTTACTTACAGCCCTTATTTGCATTACAATTATTTTCACATTTTAATCCATCCATCATTTTTATTAGACAAGGACTTGGTGACATGCTGCGATGACAACGGCCAACTGGTTCCTGACTCCGCAACCAACCCCGCGTGCGCGCCTTTGCTGATCCCTCCCAATGATCCCGTCCACTCCCCTCAAGGAACCCAGTGCATGAACTTCGTGAGGACAGGCACCACTAGAGACAGAGGCTGCACAGCGCCTAATGCTCCTGCTGAACCGGTAAAATATTAAACTTCCTAGAATTTTTGACAACTTAATTTGACGCATCCTAGGTTAAAATTCCTAATAGAGCAAAATTTTTTGGGTTTTTTTATTACTAAATTTCAATGTTACTCATTCCCTCTGGATTTGAAAATAGGCCTGATAAATATCAAAAGACTCAGCCCGGTATTATATTACCTGAACACCGTCACGTTATCAGCAAAAATATGGGTATACCACAACAACAGTATAATTTCGCCCATCCTAAGGGGAATTCAAGCGTTATATTAAACTTTCTACTACGTACTGTTTATTTTTCTCCATTCCGACGATTTCTTGGTCCATTGAAACTATTGACGTTACAATAGTTTCCTTCGTGCTTGATTTGAAAAGTCTTTGATTCTACTCGAAGCTACTGTTTTCTGAGCTCAACAAACTTTAGGAAACCTTTTCACAATGTGATTTTATTGAAATACGATATAGACGTTGCTAGCTTACAACGGGAAAAATGGCGTTTTCTTAGCTGAGGACCAGACGGCAAATATTAGCCCTCTATTATAAAGACAAAGAATAAAATTCGCTTTGTAGTATTCTCGTTAAATTGGGTGTGTCTATATCTTTTATCATATGCAAAATCTGTATATTTCATTTTAAATCTATATAAATAAAAAGAAAAGTCCTGACTGATTGACTGACTCATCAACACCCAGCCCAAACCCTTGGACCTAGAAAGCTGAAATTTTGCACAGAGGTTTCCTTTATAATGTAGACAAGGAATAAGGAAGGATGTTTTGAAATTCAACCCCTAAGAGAGTTAAATAGGGGATGGGAAGTTTGCATGGAAAATCGTCACTTAACGGGTTCAAAATTTCACGCAACCGGAGCTGCGGGCAGAAGCTAGTTACAAATGTTATTATTCAAATTTAATAATGTATGCCTATTTAAATTCATTACAAATTATTCGAAAATAATAACGCGCCTTTTTATATAAAACAATGGGCCGTATTTGTTAAATAAAAGTACGAAATTATTGTTCTGCCTCCACTTTACGGAGGCATAAAAATCATCATCATCATCTGCCTAGCCTTTTCCCAACTATGTTGGGGTCGGCTTCCAGTCGAACCGGATGCAGCTGAATATCAGTATTTTACATGGAGCGACTGCCTATCAGACCTCCACAACCCAGTAACTGGGTAATACGATACTCTTGGTAAGACTGGTTGTCAGACTTTCTGGCTTCTGACCAACAGTAACGACTGTCAAAGATCTACAAATGACAGCCGGGACCAACGGCTTTACGTGCTTTCCGAGGCACGGAGGAAACTCGCTATGGTAAATGGTCACCCATCCACAGACCAACCTCGGCAAGCGTGGCTTAACCCGGAAGATCGGTCTATGCGACTGTAATTATTTAGCCACGAGCTTACGGAGGCATAACAATAATTTCGTTTATTTTTGTCTATTTGGGAACCACACAGGATATGTGTCACGATATTTTCCCCAGAGGAGAATGAACAGTAAACAGATTTGCTCAATTCCGGAAGCCAAAGCTTCAGTGGAAAAATAATGTGAAACATACGAGAATCTCGAAATTATTTAGCCAGCGTTCCTCTTTGTTAGAAAATGCAAAAATGAATCTAGTAGAAAAAAAAAGTTATACTAGTACTATGCTCGTCGTTTTGACAGCCGCCTGAAAAGTTGTTAGTTTTCCGGTCTGAAAAGTACACTGACCTATGGTGTTCAAATTACATTAACCTCTGGTTTCCGAATTGAGAATTCGAAAAATTACGGATTTTAAAGCATTTTTTTGACAACTCCGTACTCAAATACTACTTAGGTAGTATCTCGAATACTCAATTCAGAAACCGGAGGTATGACAAATTAGATAAAGATTAATACATTGACAGCAAAATTATTCAAATTAATATCACTACATATTATAAAACAAAGTCGCTTCCCGCTATCTGTCCCTATGTATGCTAAGATCTTTAAAACTACGCAACGGATTTTGTTGCGGTTTTTTTTAATAGATAGAGTGATTCAAGCGGAAGGTTTATATGTATAAATTGCACCCGTGCAAAGCCGGGGCGGGTCGCTAGTTTATAATATTTGTGACAAACCCAGCGTCGCTCCTGTATTTTTTCAAAGGTTCCCAAGAGATGTCTATGAGACACCTCCAATGACGGTGTAAGGTTTCAAAGTAAGGAGAGCAAGTCAATAAACTCGCTCCATCCAATTGGCAATAGTCAATACCTCTTGCCCGTAGGCCTAGCACGAATGTTGTGACGTATGGTAACGTAAACGTAACGTTAGCGCGAGTGAATTTTGAATTGGAAATACTCGTTTCGCACATAGTATTTAATTGAATTGAAAACTTTATTCATGTCTATGTATGATACAAATTGTGGCTGTCGCATAAATTTAAAATGCTATAGAATAATTGTATTTTCGATTCAAAATTCACTCAGATTAACGTTACGTTACTATACTTCAAAACATTCGTCAAACAGGCCTACTGCAAACGTTACCTGCCAAATAACCAAGTTCGACATTGTTCGACTTTGTGCCAGAGGTTTGGAAATGCTAATTAACAATTTTATTACCAGATAACAACAGTAACAGCCTTCATGGATCTATCGTTGGTGTACGGAAGCAGCCTTGGTCAGGCCAATCCCATCCGAGCTGGACAAGGTGGACGTCTTCTAACAGCCGTGAGGGGAGGTCGGGAATGGCCTCCGCAGGACCCTAATGTCACCATAACCTGCGAGTCTGCACAGTCGCCCACTGAACCTTGCTACTTGACTGGTAAGCTCAATTTCTAATTGGAAAAGTTTTGTCTCGCTGCTTGCTGTTCTACGCTCCTATATCGAAAAAATACGAATGCCTGCACGTGATGGGAGGTAGACATTTCGTTGTTTATGGACGCATGTTCCAGCTATTAATATTATTGAGTACACAATTAAACTGTTCAGTTATGAAAAGTCAAAATTAGTTAATATGTTAATATTTGCAAAGTTCGAAATTAGACGGCCAGCTTTGCACTATACGTAAGTACAGTTACGAGCATCAACATGTAGGTATACATGTGACAAAATTCGATTTATTGTCTCCTTAATTGTCGATTTAATTTTTGAAATATTTTACAGGCCATGTATTCGTACGTGTTCTTAGATACTATGCAAACAATGTTTCTTTTCCATTAAGTACAACTTCTTCGTTAATGTATTTTATAATTTCGCTACGTAGTTCGAAATTAGACCGCCAGCTTTGCACTATAAGTACATTAAATTTAAAATGTCACTTACGGGATATCTTCCGTGACTATTTATTTGTTTGAGTTCCCGATATTTACATCAAAGCTGTCAAAAACAATGATGAGCAAAAATCTGCCATAGCTGAACATCTGCTGCAGTCAGGGCCCAATCACTGGATTGAATTTCACAAGCCAAGTATTTTGTCCACGGACAGACATTACATACCAAGGCTGACAAGAGAAGCAATTGAAATAAGAAAACACAAGAATTTCAATCGAGAGGATGGCTTCAAATTGTCAAGTACGTGGAATCCAGTTATGAACATGCTCATAAATGGCAGCCGGCATCGTTATAAAGACTCCAAAAAACGTGTTGATACTGTGAGTGTGTTTTGCCGTGATTTAGTGTCGAGTTCCAGTAGTGCGCGTAGCAAAAGACAAAGAAAGAGGGTAGACAGATTTGTCTGCTCCTAACAATTTATTTTCATCCACCCGCAATCTTCAGTCAACCCGCGATCATGGCGCTTGCAACAGCGTCGAAATATCGGGAACTCAAACAAATAAATAATCACGGAAGATATCCCGTAAGTGACATTTTAAATTTAGAGACAAACCGTGAAAGCTTAAAACAGTGTATAAGTACATTGTTTTGAACAGAGCGTCTTTTACTATTATTTGGCTGGAGATCCTTCAGGTCTCGCCTATAACTGCCAAGTGATGTAGAAACGATCTGCAAGAACCATTTACAAACAGTCTAATAGAAAAAAAAAAAACCGGCCAAGTGCAAATCGGACTCGCGCACTGAGGGTACCGTACCATTATCTATAAAAACGACAAAAAAAAACATGTCTGTTGTATGGGAGCCCCTTTTTAGTATTAGTTGTTATATAGGCAATAGAAATACATCATCTGTGAAAATTTCAACTGTCTAACTATCACGGTTCATGAGATACAGCCTGGTGACAGACGGACGGACAGCGGAGTCTCAGTAATAGGGTCCCGTTTTATCTGCTTGGTACGGAACCCTAAAAAAGAGCGTCTATTACGTAGTACCAAAAGGATATACATACGTCGTTTAATGTGAAAATAAGGACTAGAAAGCTTAACCAATATTCGTTCAGGCTTAAACAGACTTAGGATGAATATTGGCTAGCTAAGAGGATTCGCAATAATCCACTTAGACATATTGACAGAGTTTGAGGCTGTAAAGGAAACAGATGATTTGAAGCGAGTGCTTACATAGCCATAAGCCGTTTGAATACTGATGGGTAAATCCACTTGATCTTTGCTTATAACCCCCTTGAGGCAATTTGCGACTCGAGTGGCACTGTAGAGGCTAGTCCAATTAAAGTTGGGTTCCTATAAATAAACTATCAGCCATAAGTTTGCAATATAAGTAGGGAAAATAATGTTGTTCGCGTTTGCTTTCAAATTGTCTCGCACGTGTAGAACTTTTAATACAGTTTGCATTCTAGCTTTACAGTGTGTTTGCGGGATGGATTGTTGCGAAAACATTTAAACATAAAACAGTTTGATATATTCTTAGTTATAAGAAGCAGTTTAAGAATAGAATAGAATACCTTTATTTGCACAAAATGTAGGTTACATAAAGATGGATAATTTAACAATCAGTGCCAGATACATTTTATCGCTTACATGATGCTAATATTAAAACAATAATTCAGTACATCTTGGATATCAGCAACATAGTTATAATAGGGTATTTGACTGAAAAAATCTAATTAGTCCGTCAGTTATACAGGGCGTAAAAAGACCCATCACATAGCCGAAATCTACGCACTCTGTACATCAAACTAAACTACATTAACCAAAAATAATTCCTGGGAAACGACTTTTATTTTTTGGCATAAATAAAACGCTTTTTTTTTGTAGCACGCAATGTGTGGTTGTGGCGATGCCGCGCGTTTGCATGCGTGCAGTGGCCACACAGCTGAGCCAAGGCGGTCGTGTGCGTTTGATATTCGTTGCGTTTTTGTAACTTCAAATGCGTAATTTGTGAGGAAAAATTGAAAATTTTGATAAGGTTGTTTGGAAGAAAGTTTAGTATTATCACTTAAAATACGTTTTTGGAAAAAACTAAAACAAAAATGTACACTTTGACCTACAATATCTCCAAAACCAATGGTTTCCCAGGTATGGTCTGGTAGAAAAAAATGATCCCAATGATGGGTAGAATATGTGGTTTTCGTTATCGTTAAGGGTCTTTTTACACCCGATATTATTAAAAAATATTTGACCCGTATTTTTTCTTTTGTTGCGTAAACCAAAATTGACGTCTTCGCGAAAAATACATAAGAGTTATTCGTTTACCTCTAAGGTTGCTCTACCTCTGGACTTCCGCGTGACACTACTTTTTGGGACACCCTGTATGTAGGGTGTAAACGAATTCGTGTAATTCCTTCAAACCGCGTGATCTACTGGTGACACTGATTGACCCTGCATAGGTTTTTTTCAGAATCAATAAAAAAAAGTTTTCATTCAACGGTATTCTGTGTCTGCGTAATTTTAGCATCTCGAGTTAACTGACTGCGTGGAGCGATATCGCGCTAGCTGTTCCCGTCAGTTGTGTCGCCGTACTTTGATTCATTTATGCATGGCATCGAAATTTTCAATCACATAAAAAAAATGGGAAACATTTTTTATTTTTAATCAATCTAAATTCCGTGCGGGGTTAATCTATTATACCATTAATAGATCGAGTGGTTTGAAGGAATTACACGAAAACGTTTTTATACCCTGTATACGTAACTAAATTTAATGATATCTTATTAAAAATCCGTGAAGATGCAAAACAATGGGTGTCATACGAATACCTATGACGGTCTTCACCGGCAGTCAGTAGCCCCTAAAGTCTGACAACTCAAAAGTTCTACCTTAGGATATCGGCATTGCCTAGTAACTAGATTACGGATGTCTGATGGCACTTGCTCCGTGTAAAATATTGGTATTCAGCCGCGTCTGGGTAGACTGGACGCTGACATCCAAACATAGTTGAGGAAAAGCTAGGTGGAACAGAAAGATGCAAAACAAATAGATACACCTTTTTTTTTAAAACTGCTTTGCCCCACTTTATGATTTCTCTTGTATCGTGGGTGCGTTTACAGCCACAAATCTTTACATGCATAAACACCCAGACCCGGAACAACTATCTGTAGGCCATACAAATATATCGATGCGTCACACGTAAGTTGTTGTAAGCCACAAATTGCATTTTTGTGTTTTTCACACAAAAGTGTCTAATTTTATGTATTATTGTCTGTTCCAAATTTAAAAATAGCAAAAATATATATCGTTTTTCGCTAGTTTTATATTTGGAACAGATAATATACATAAAATTAGACACTTTTACATGAAAAACACAAAAATGCAATTTGTGGCTTACAACAACTTACGTGGGAGGCATCGATTTGTTCGGTGCGGGAATCGAACCCACGACCCGTGGCGCTGAAGCCAATCGCTTAGCCACTGCACCAAGCGTGTCGTCATATTTTTTATAGTGACAGCACATATTAAATTTACTCTTTTCTTCCACAGGTGACATCCGTGTGAACCAAAACCCTCAACTGACAGTTCTCCAAGTAGTTCTGATGCGTGAACATAATCGTATCGCCGACATCCTGGCTCAGGTCAACCCACACTGGAATGACGAGACTATCTACCAAGAAGCGAGACGCATTCACATCGCTGAGATACAACACATCAACTATTATGAATATCTTCCTATTCTACTCGGTAAGAATCCTAACTAATATTATAAATGCGAAAGTAACTTTGTTTGTTTGTTACCTTTTCACGCGTAAACCACGAAACCGATCATCCTGAAATTTTGCATATACGTTGTCAGGTGTACAAAAACGGACATAGGGCACCTTTCATCCGGAAAAAAAGTACTGTTCCCGAGGAAAACAACAATAACTATAATAGATGGTGCCACGTGTCTTTCGAATCATGATTGAATTATTAAGTATAGAAACTTTAGTAGTGTGTTAAGAGTTTTTTAACGCAAGCAAAGCCGCGGGCATAAGCTAGTTTTTAAATGCAATGTTTTTTTTTTATTTTTTTTTGCATTCTATTTTTATGTATCTACTTAGTCGCAAGAAATTTCTACGAGGTTCCTTAGAATTGACTTGTGAATTTCCACAGGGCTACTTATCAGGAGAACAATTCTACTAGCAGAAACTTTTATCAATTGCAACTTAATCGTTTATTCAGACAGTTTTCGCTACAAAAACTATCAAATTGTTTGACAACGAAAACAAAACCAAATATTTTGACAGTTTTCGTAAATAAAAACTGTCTGAATGAACGATTCAATTGTAATTGATAAAAGTTTCTGTTAGTAGAATTGGGCTCCAGGTATCACTTAGGTAGCTGTGAAGTTTCACCAGGTTATTTGAATAGCCTACTAGTAGTGCTTCTGCGTCTTTGCTCACGTAAAAAGTTGTAACATGCTTCATTGCACCTTATTTTAGAGCATTCGTGCCAAATACCCAGGTACAAAGTTTTTTCATGATTATAAACATTTCCATTCTTCCAATCATCAAGGATCAAGATTCAAGGGATGATTTAAAAAAATCAAAAATAAAAATCCTTTAAAATTTAAAAGATATCGTAAAGAAACTTCTGAACCTTGACCGACTTTTTTGTAATAGATAGCGATTCAGAAGATTTTTCCTGTACAAATATTTTCAAGTTCATACATTTTAGTCGGACGTCCGTGTAGCGCCGGACGTAAAGAATAGCACCACCCCATCTCTTCCCATGGGTGTCGTAAAAGGCGACTAAGGGATTCACTAGAGGATGGGCAGCAGCGTTCTCTGAATACTCTAACAACCATACTGCGTGGCGATTTTGGCAAACTCCCCCAACATGGATAGTGGCGATGATTGAGGAGGCCTATGTTCAGCAGTGGACATAGGCCTCCTGCTGAATGATGATGATGACACTTCAGTCAAGTTTGGTTGGATTATTCCTGTAAGAAAAGAAATATCCTTAAAATAGATAAATCCTAGATTAAAAATAAATCTAGATAAATAAAGTTACTTATAAGCCTTCCTTAATAGCAAACGGAGGGCAATTAATAAACATTTTGTTCAATGAGTTTGTACTTGACTCACTTTTCTATAAATGTAACATAACAATCACGCCTGTAGTCCGCGAAGAGTTGGGCAGAGGTGCATAATACACCCTCATTTCGCCGTTATGTTTAAGACCCATGTAAAATACGGCCGACGTATCTTGGCGTACTGTATGGATCGGAATGTTGGGCCGTGAAGAAGACGGATGAAAAAAGATTGCATGTAGCGGAGATGAGAATGTTGAGATGGATGTGTGGAGTGACCAGAATGGATAAGGTCAGGAATGAGTATATTAGAGGAAGTTTGAAAGTAGCGCCAGTGACAGAGAAGTTGAAAGGGAACCGTTTGTCTTGGTATGGGCATGTGAAGAGGAGGGATGAAACGCATGTGACCAAAAGAGTTGTGAGTATAAATGTGGATGGATGGAAAGGAAGAGGGAGGCCGAAGAAAAGATGGATGGATTGTGTGAAGAATGATATGAAAGAGAAGGGAGTCAGTGATATCATGACGGGTGACAGGACGGAATGGAAGAAGAAAACGTGTTGCGCCGACCCCAAGTAACATGGGATAAGGGCAGGAAGAAGAAGTATCTTGGTGAGTCTGAAGTTAGCTGATTAGCTGCGCAGTAGACAATTTCGTTTCGAAAAGATTCATTGCGCAGCCAAACAACTAACTTCAGACTCGCCAATATACGTCGGCCGTATTGAAATAGAGGGCGAGCCTATTGCCATATCAACCGGGCACAAATCCAGACTCCGGGCTGCTACTGAGAAATTCCACACGGACAAACCCAATAACACTTTGCCCGACCTGGGGATCAAGAACAGGACCTCACGCTCAGCAGTCGCTTGCGACCACTATACCAACGAGGCAGTCAAATTCAATCAAAATAAATGGCCTATTTATTTCAAACCAAAGCTTAACCACATATCGGAAAATACGTGTAAAGTTTAATGCAATAGGTACGTGTTGTTTTAATAATGCTTGTGCAGCCGACATTTCGGTTAACCGCCATCCATCAGTAAATGAATTTTAAATAAACCTATTTACAATACAACACAATATAATACACTTTATTGTACACAAAACAAATAAGAAACATTAGAGTAAAAATAGAGATAAACATACAATGGGCGGTCTTATCGTACAAGGCGATTTTTGCACGACAACGGTTGGATGGACATGATTTGCAAGAAAAAAGAGAGGGTAGTTCGCGGTGTAACAATAAGATATAAGGAGACATTAAATTAAGTACTCTAAATAGCCCGAAAAACACAAATAAATATTATACAAGGTAAGTCAGAAAGGGGGTACTAATCCGAAAGGGTGTTAAAGTACCCATAATAGTGAGTAACTTTTGTTCTACAACTTTCCCCAAAAGTCAATAGGATATGAGAAATAGCTGTTTAAAAATTACAAAAAAAAATACGCAAAAATCTATCTATCCTCAGTTATGATCAGCTGTGTTTACATTTTAGGTCATATTTGGGGTCACGAATTAGAAGCTCCATTTTTTGAATTCGTAACTGAAGTAGGGACGAAGAATTTTTGAAAAAACTAAAATGAAATTAATTTTTAATGGAAATAAAAATTATCGAATTTTGAAATTTTAACACTTGCTTTTAAATCGTCATAGTGATACTTTAAGTGGTCTGCGGATTAGTACCCCCTTTCCGACTAACCTTGTATACAATATACATATTATATATAAAGTACTACATGCTACTTATCTAATACCTAACTTTTGTAGGTGACAATCACATAAACGGACTCCGCTTGAGTTTAGAACTTATTGGTCAACCTCGAAACAACTGCGTAAGATAAGCCGTCTGCCGTAATAAATCTCGTTAGTAAAAATGAGAAGTTATTAAATGATTCGCAAAATTAATATTTTGGTCCGCAAGAAAAAATCTGCCGACTCAGTTATGTCAGGTTCGAAATTGGTAATTTATTTTAACAACGCAGAGAAGCTTATTATTGAAAGTCTCTTTGCTTGTATCTTAAATATAAAGAGACTGGTACTGACTGACATTTCATTCATCAACGCAGAGCCTAAACCACTAATGCTGGAAATATGAAATTTGGACAGTAGGTTCCTTACGTGACGAAAACATCCACTAAGAACGGATTTTTCGAAATTCAACCCCTAAGGGGGTGAAAAGGGTGATTAACGTTTGTATGCAAGTCCGTCATTTTTGAAGTAAGAAGCATGAAATTAAGTATTAAGGTTTCTGGTTAGGAGTAAAGGTACACGTGTTTGAGCGATTTTGGAAATTCAACCCCTAAGGGGGTGAAATAAGTGTTGTAAGTTTGTATGAGAAATCTGGTACTTTTGAAGTAAGAAGCATGAAATTCAATATTTAGACTTTTGAAGAGAAATAATTATACACGTGTTTGAGGGTTTTTGGAAATTCTACCACTAAGGGGTGAAATACGGGCTGAAAGATTTATGTACTGAAGTTAAAAAGAGCATGCATTAAAATAATAGAGTTTCTGCTGGGAAATAAACATACACGTGTTTGATGTTTTTTGGAAATTCTATATATGAGGGTGAAATAATAAGTGTTGAAAGTTTGTTTGAGAAATGTGCTACCTTTGAAGTAAGAAGCATGGAATTAATTATTTAGGCTTCTGGTTATAAGTAAACATACATGTTTGAGGGTTTTTGGACATTCTGCCCCTAAGGGATAAAATCAGTGATGAAAGTTTTTTCGTAGTTAAAAGCATGATACCAAATAATTGGGTTTCTGGTTAGAAATAAATGTACATAAATGTTTGAGCGTTTTTACCAATTCAACCTTTAAGGAGGATAAGGGTTGCAAGTTTTCATGAAAAATCTGGTACTTTTGAAGTAACAAAGGGAGAAACTGACTGAAAGATCTATCAACGCAAAGCCTAACCCGCTGGGGTTAGAAACTTGAAATGTTCAAAGTAGGTGTACCTCTAATAACGTTGGCATTTACTTAGGAAAGGTTTTTGGAAATTCCACCCCTTATGTGGTGAAATGGATGTTGACGTTTGTATGAAAACCCTTATTCCATGGGTAACCACATAAACTTAAAATTTGCACAAACACTGTTTAAAATAAATATAAAAGACGGACTTTTTTTATTTAAAACCTACATTTAAAAAGGGGCTTAAAGAGGGTTTAAAATTACACGCAAGCGAAGCTGCGGGCAACAGCTAGTTGTAATTATATTTTTACTGACTAAAACCTCAATATTTTACTAACCGTTTAAATGGTATCCAATAATTAAAAATAATATACAACAGCATCCGAATTGCGTACGAGTATCACATTCGTAATTTTAATAGCTTTCATTTTGGCAATACAACATATTAATTACGTGGAAGAAATATATAGATAGAAATAATAAGCGTGGTACTTACATAGTTGTGGAGAAGTCGGATTGTTAATACATACGTAGCTATGGAAATTGTTGACTGTCAAAATCAAAGCCATAGCGATTCCAAGTGTTTCGCGCAATTAGGATGCAGATTTGCATGACTTGAATTTTCAACAGTTTTCGCAGGTTTCGATATTTTAGTCCCGCACTCGGTGTTCGGTATGTAAAAATTATCGAAATAGTAGTTTTATTATTCCCCCTCAACCCTCAGCTCAGCAAATCCCTTTGTTAGTCAATGTTTGGTAATTTTGACAATTTGATCTGGCAACTCTGATTCTCGGCCTTATAGGTAGCTAACGCTACTATTGTTTGTTCTCTATAAACGAATAGGGATACTGCAAAAGCTGTATTAGACTAGGTACTCTGATTTTGTATGATCGTACTATAGTTGGAAAGTACTGAAGAAATTTCGGTTTGTACTTGTGTAGTATAATTTCTATGGGTGGAACGTCGTTCGCGAGGTGCTAGTATCGAAAAAAGAGGTTTCAATGTTCTCATTTTAATCAAATAAAGGTCATGCTCAGATATTCCCGATTTAGGCAGTACATGCAATACTGTGCGTGTATCAGACATATAGGTAATTTCAGACTACTTTAGGAGTAAGGGTAGTCCATTTCCGGCAATGGGGACGGTTATATGCCGATATATTGAAGGCTACCTTAAGGTTACCGGCCAGCGTACGGTCCATGGCCCTTTACGGGCGAACACCCTGACGGCCCGCAACGTCGTTATCTTGCGGAGACCGCAGCGTGCGATGGCCATCAGGGTGATAAGGGGATACCGTACGATCTCCTTCGAGGCGGCGAGCCTCTTAGCCGGATCCGTGCCCTGGGATCTGGAGGCGAGGGCCCTCGCGCTGAGATATCGTCAGCGCGAGGAGGCGCCTGAGCGGAGCGAGCTCCGCCAGATCCTAGTGGCCGAATGGAAGGAGCGACTTGCGCAACCCAGCGCAGGGCACGCCGCGACAGCGGCGGTAAGGCTCGTAATAGAGGAGTGGCTAGAGAGGCGTCATGGCGCCCTCAGCTTCCGGTTGACGTAGGTACTCTCGGGACATGGTTGTTTCAGGAAGTACCTGTGTCGCATAGGCCGGGAGCAGACACCCGGTTGTCGCCACTGCGTCGACTGCTCCGAGGACACAGCGCTGCACACGCTGCAGGCGTGTCCTGCGTGGACAACGCAGTGCCGCGAACTAGTCGCGGCGGTCGGTGGTGACCTCTCGCTTCCGGCCGTGGTTCTGTCCATGGTCGGGAGCGAGAGTGCGTGGGAAGCCGTCTCCTCCTGCGAGGAGGTGATGGCGACCAAAGAGGAAGCGGAGAGGGAGAGAGAGGCAGCTGCCACTCTTCCTTCCCGCGCCAGACGCACCGGGCGCCGAAGGGCGCGCGACGATCTCCGGCCACCGTAGTGTGTGGCCTGCGGGCGACGGGTTAGGGGACCCGTCGCCCGATCAGTAACAGGCCCGAGAAGGCGGCGCGCAGTGTTCCGTGCGCGCATCTCAGGACGTGGGGCTAAGCCCCACAGAGGAAGACGTCCGCCGGGAGCTGGCGGACCGAGGCCTGCCGGGGTTGCGGTGCATACAGCTGCGAATCCCGCGACCCCGGTCAAGGGCCAGGAGCAGGAACACCGTGGGTTTTTAGCTGGTAAGAGTCCGGCATACCCCTTCGCCTTCCCCAGGTGAAGGGCATGCAAGAGGTTTTACGACGAAAAAAAAAATGGTTACCGGCTGGACGCCAGCCACTTAATTTTAACTACTTTATTTTACCTCTAGGGTTTGAGAACATGGTGAAGAACAAGCTGATATACCCGGGGGCTCACGGCTACGTGAACGACTACAATCCGGGAGTGGACCCTTCGGTACTTGACGAGCACGCCACAGCTGCCTTCAGACACTTCCACACATTGATCCGAGGTTACTTGAAGTATGTAAACCGTCTTTTATTCAGTTTCGTTTCTTAGCTTTAGCTATTTCTTACGGGGTGTCCTGCGTAAGCAACAAACGCGATGCTGCGAACGCGAAGAACGCGATCAAAACAATGGCATTCTCTGCTGGCAGTATACAGGGTGTAAACGAAGTCGTGTAATTCCTTCAAACCGCGTGACCTACTAATGACACTGATTGACCCCGTATAGGTTTTTCAGAATCAACAAAAGAAAGTTTTCTAATAATGAACCATAGTATTCTGTATCTGAGTAATTTTAGCATCCCATGTTAACTGACTGTATAGAGCGATATAAAACTAATCGTGCCCGTCAGCTGTGTCGCCGTTCCTTCTTTTACTTATGCATGGCAACAAATTTTCTATCACATAAAAAAAATATTTGGGAAAAAAGAAACTTTTTTTTATTTTTAATCAATCTAAATCCCGTGCGGGGTTAATTTATACCATTAATAGATCATGTGGTTTGAAGGAATTACACAAATTCGTTAACACCCTGTATAGCAGTCTGCGGCGAGACGCGACGTTACGTGTATTTTCATCGCGTCGTGTCACCTGGCGTCGCGTCGCGTCGCGTTTGTCACTTACGTAGGACACCGCGTTATATTGCTTTACTGTAAGATGATTCAAATGTCAAACAAGAGTCGCTTAAGATGTGACTAATGACGATTTAACTATAGCTTATGTTAAGAGCCTTTCTCTAGCTAGATAATAATTGTCAAACCCAGGTGTATAAAAAAATCTTCAGTTTTGTGCTAACGGACTGTCAGCTAACGCTACTATTGTGTTAGTTCTCTATAAATGAATAGGGATTAACAAAGTCTACAGGGTGTAAAAGAATTCGTGTAATTCCTTCAAACCGCGTGATCTACTAGTGACACTGATTGACCGTGCATAGGTTTTTTTTCAGAATCAAAAAAACAAGTTTTCATAAAACGAAACATGGTATTCTGTATCTGAGTAATTTTAGCGTCCTGAGTTAACTGACTGCGTGGAGCGATATCGCGCTAGTCGTGCCCGTCAGCTGTGTCTTCGTGCTTACATTAATTTATGTATGTCATCGAAATTTTCTATCACAAAAAAAAAAAAATATAAAAAAAAAGTTTATATTTATTTTGAATTAATCTAAATCCCGTGCGGGGTTAATCTATACCATTAATAGATCATGTGTGTTCTGGTGCGAATGATCGGTTTTACAATGCAATGGTGTGTACCATTTGCATTTTAAAATGGCTCATTTATCAAAGTCACTTATCAACAAATGTTCTCTTTTAACAATTTTGATGCCTACAATATGTCAAGAGCCTGTGCTTTATATCTGTTTTGTATTATCTTTTTGCTAAATTGGTTCTAGTGCAATCATGACATATATTTATTGACTATTAATATTTATGAGCTGGGAAATTGCAATACCTATCTAGGCTTGTTATGCACACAGAATAACATTTCTACAATCAACCTTAGATTATATAGGGTGACTGGTAATTAGTGACCGATACTTTAACACATGATTGTACTCATGAGGACAAACAACTTTCCCAAAAAAACATTATTGCTATTTTATTTTTCATTTCAAATTTAAACCGTTACGGAATGGACGCGGCTCGTGATATGTTTTTTGTTTTGTTTTATAAGTAATGTTTCTTAGGGAAAGTTGTTTGTTATCATGAGTACAATCATGTGTTAAAGTATCGGTCACTAATTAACAATCACCCTATATACATGTGTTCAACATTTCCGTTTGTTTGTATGTGGGTGTCTTCTGTTATTTATGTTTTGTGTTAAAATAATTCGACAAGACGACACGTTTGGTGCAGTGGCTGAGCGATTGGCTTCTGCGTTACGGGTCGTGGGTTCGATTCCCACACGGAACAAAAAATTGTATGGCCTACAGATAGTTGTTTCGGGTCTGGGCATTTGTGTATGTAAACGCACCCACGATACAGGAGAAATCAAAGTGCCGGTTACGTGAAAAAAAAATCGGTTGCATATTTTGTAACAATACCGCAAAAAGATACAATATATACCAGGGGCCAGACTATTAGAGAACGAACTTGAGAAAAAAGATCAATTCTTTTATACCTTTTCACAGACTTATAGCGGAGAGCCGTCGTTTAGTCGGGACAGTGCGTATGAGTGACTGGTTCAACAGACCGCTGCTGCTCGAACTTGATAACGCCTTTGATCACTTGGCAAGAGGACTCACAGCGCAGGCACAAGACTTCAGCGACCAGTTCTGGGATTCGGAAATAACCCAATTCCTTTTCAAGTAAGTCATTCCTACTTTTGAATTTAATAAAAACTTTTCGCTCAATACTAATGCAACTGAGGACTTCGACGTTCAATATCGAATGAACGTCACATTCGAAGCAGAAGACAAAATTGCTAGGGGAACTTTTGAATAACCTTTGAACAACGCGGCTACCGGTCGTCGGTAGCCGCGATACTCTAACAGCCATTTTCAATAACCTATCTATCTGCGTTTTGCCTTACTAGAGATAGTAATTTGACATCACTTCTGTGGAGCTTATGTCAAATTTCTATCTCTAGTAGGGCAAACTGACGATGGATAGGTTATTGAAAATGGCGGTAAGTCAGGGATGCACAGACTTATTAGGACTAGGGGTGACTCGTGCAGACTATGAGCAAAAGGCGGGCCACCACAAATAAAAACAATAAAAAAAAGTTGCCTTAAAAAATACATAAGTAGTATGGGCATTTAATAAAATTCAAAGACATTATTTATTAACGGCCATTTTCAATAACCTATCTATCGTCTGTTTGCCCTACTAGAGATAGAAATTTGACATAAGCTCCGTAGAAATAATGTTAAATTACTATCTCTAGTAAGGCAAAACGCGGATAGATAGGTTATTGAAAACGGCTGTTAGAGATCTTAAGCTGGCCCCTATTGTTAAAATATTGCAGTGTTTTCATGTAAACGCTTATAAGAGTTTAATTCGCATGGCAGGCCGCATGTATATTGACGGAGGGCCACATGCAACCCGCGGGCCGCGGTCTTTGCATCCCTACTCTCAAGTGAATATTCAAATATTTAAAATAAGCTTCTAGTTCTGCCTAGCCTTTTGCCAAATATGTTGGGGTCAGCTCCCAGTCTATACAGATGCGGCTGAATACCAGTATTTTACAAGGAGCGACCGCCATTAGACGTCCGCAACCCAGTTACTGGGCAATGCCGATATCCTAAGGTTACACCGGTAGTCAGACTTTCAGGCTTCTGACTACCCGTAACGACTGTCATAAGTAATTTGTATGACACCCGTCACCCGGGTCTCGATGTGTGACGAATGGTCGTACATCCACGGACTGACCGGGACAAGCGCGGCTTAACCTTGCAAATCATTTGATCCGAGCCGTTGTTAATTAGCCACGAGCCCTTTTTTATTATTAAGAGTTTCAAAATAAGCTTCTGTAGCCAGAGAATAAGGGTTAACGGTCGTCAGTAAATGCCTTTGATTTACGACAAAAACTGTCGGGAAAATTGTGCTGAAGTTACTGTATAGAAGATACGAGCGAAATTTATTGCCTTATTAATATTAATACCAATCTGGGCTGATATTGCGACCTCAAATTGAAATGTCTATAAGACGCTAGGCTCTATTCTGAAATTTCTCTATCACGGAAGAATTGTCAAGGACGTATTTGAATAATGCCTAGTTTTGCAATCAATTTATTATGATGTCACATCAAAGGAAGTTCAGTTCGTGTTCCTGGCAATAATTTGCTCACATGTGATTGAATTACAGATGTTTAAGTGATATCAAAGTTTCTATTGTGATGTCTTTGATGTCACGATTCTTCGAAATAGAATCGTAGTAACTACACGTAATTTTGTGTTGATTTCGTTCAACTAATATTTTGTGTAGTGTACGGTAATTCTAAACAAAATATGTGTGTGTGTTTTGTTTGTTAGTATTATCATAGGTCAATGTTGTGATAATTAATTAATGGTTAATCAAAATGTTACAGTTATTCGACCTCAACCAGTTTACGTCTTGCCCGCATGAATTATTCGCTTGGATTAATTTTATAAAAGCTGTTATTTTGTACATTTATCGCTATAGAATCGCGAAGGGTGCGCGCCTTACATGCACGTAACTACGCGTGAAATTACTTCCCAATAGATTTATGGATTTCACAAAGGATTTAGTCGGTATCCTCGATTATCTAGCGAACAACAAAACAAATTTGTTCCTCCTAAAACAGTTGACTCGATAGCAAATTTCATAAGCCTAAAAGTTTTAGTAAAGTCCTTAGTAATTATAACTTCTTGGAAATAGTTTCGCCCAGTTAAACGTCAAATCCGTCGATAGGTTTAGCTTCCATTATTTATCCTAAATCTAGTTAACCTAGTTCACTGTTTGTATTACAAGATTAATAAGAAAACTGAGACAACATTTCAATTTATTTTCATTGTTTAACTTGCTAAGAGCGTACATCTCTTAAATACAACAGGTTGCTGAGATTATCTTTTGGAAGTTAAAACTGATTACTGATAACCTTTATAGTTACTCATTCACTTCTAAAAACAGTGTTATAGACATTGTCGAGTCAAAATATAATGTAAAACGTGAAACAGTTTTTGTGGGATGAAGTAATCGTAATATTTTATGTCTAAGTCTGTATCATGGGTTTCGCTTCTCCAATTAGGCAACAAAATGCTCTAAAACAAAACGAAAAAAAAAACAAAACTACTTGTTAGCCTATCTAAAACATGCATCCAAATACAAAGCTTATAGTTAAAGCTTTCATTGTTATATTATCGCAGTAACATAACCAAGGGATATGTAGATAAATCTCTAATGCTTTTGAGGTCGCGGGTACTCATAGTGGGCGTTTACTAAGTGACCACAGGAATGATGGCGCGACGCGGCACGTTTTGGTCACATATCGTCGCTCGGGAGTGAAAACCTCAGGAATGCAATTTGGTAATTTTTATTTTATTACGACGTATAGGGACTATATCTTATAAGAGAGCCACTCTATGTGAAATTAGTTTGTAGGCACTGAAATTAGACTTTATTGGGTAAATAATAATCGTAACAAATATCATTGACTAGCTTTTTCCCGCGATTTCTTCCGCGTGAAAGCCCACAGGAACCGTGCAATGACCAAATGCATTCCCGAGGTTTTCACTCCCGAGCGACGATATGTGACCAAAACCGCATCGCGCCGCGTCGCGCCATTATTCCTGTGGTCACTTAGTAAACGCCCACTATGAGTACCCGCGACCTCAAAAGCATTAGAGATTTATCTACATATCCCTTGGTTATCTTACTGCGATAATATAACAATGAAAGCTTTAACTATAAGCTTTGTATTTGGATGCATATTTTAGGTAGGCCAACAAGTAGTTTTGTTTTTGTTTTTTTTACAGCATTTTGTTGCCTAATTGGAGAAGCGAAACCCAAGATACAGACTTAGACATAAAATATTACGATTACTTCATTCCACAAAAACTGCTTCACGTTTTACATTATATTTTGACACGACAATGTCTATAACACTGTTTCTAGAAGTGATTGAGTAACTTTATAGGTAATCTATAATCAGTTTTAACTTCCAAGAGATAATCTCAGCAACCTTTTGTATTTAAGTGATGTACGCTCTTAGCAAGTTAAACAATGAAAATAAATTGGAATGTTGTCTCAGTTTTCTTATTAAACTTGTAATACAAACAGTCAACTAGGTTAACTAGATTTAGGATAAATAATGGAAGCTAAACCTATCGACGGATTTGACGTTTAACTGGGCGAAACTATTTCCAAGAAGTTATAATTACTAAGGACTTTACTAAAACTTTTAGGCTTATGAAATTTGCTATCGAGTCAACTGTTTTAGGAGGAACAAATTTGTTTTGTTGTTCGCTAGATAATCGAGGATACCGAATAAATCCGTTGTGAAATCCATAAATCTATTGGGAAGTAATTTCACGCGTAGTTACGTGCATGTAAGGCGCGCACCCTTCGCGATTCTATAGCGATAAATGTACAAAATAACAGCTTTTATAAAATTAATCCAAGCGAATAATTCATGAATATGCGGGCATGACGTAAACTGGTTAAGGTCGAATAACTGTAACATTTTGATTAACAATTAATTAATTATCACAACATTGACCTATGATAATACTAACAAACAAAACACCCACACATATTTTGTTTAGAATTACCGTACACTACACAAAATATTAGTTGAACGAAATCAACACAAAATTACGTGTAGTTACTACGATTCTATTTCGAAGAATCGTGACATCAAAGACATCACAATAGAAACTTTGATATCACTTAAACATATGTAATTCAGTCGCATGTGAGCAAATTACTGCCAGGAACACGAACTGAACTCCCTTTGATGTGACATCATAATAAATTGATTGCAAAACTAGGCATTATTCAAATACGTCCTTGATAATTCTTCCGTGATAGAGAAATTTCAGAATAGAGCCTAGCGTCTTATAGACATTTCAATTTGAGGTCGCAATATCAGCCCAGATTGGTATTAATATTAATAAGGCAATAAATTTCGCTCGTATCTTCCATACAGTAACTTCAGCACAATTTTCCCGACAGTTTTTGTCGTAAATCAAAGGCATTTACTGACGACCGTTAACCCTTATTCTCTGGCTACAGAAGCTTATTTTGAAACTCTTAATAATAAAAAAGGGCTCGTGGCTAATTAACAACGGCTCGGATCAAATGATTTGCAAGGTTAAGCCGCGCTTGTCCCGGTCAGTCCGTGGATGGACGACCATTCGTCACACATCGAGACCCGGGTGACGGGTGTCATACGAATACCTCATCATCCTCCCCGCTAACTGTCGTAACTAGCAGTTGATAATTTTTCAGAGACATTCTCAGAGAGTGACGTATCTGCTTCAAATGAATAGAAATAAATAAATAGATACCTTAGGGCTTTAGGGCAACTACTAACTTAAAAGTGGTAATAACTTTTTTATATTGCTCTTGGTTTCCTGCCAAGAGCAATATAAAAAGTTATTAATTCATTAAAATAAAGCCACAGCTAACGCAACTACGGAAAATTATCAATTGCTAGTTACCACAGTTAGCGGGGAGGGTGACGACATATGGGGTGTATGAAAAGAGCCTCCACGAGCGACGATACCTAATAGCCCGTGAGCCAGCAACAGTTTTGCCGGACCAATTTCCTCTCAAGCGATAACTCGTGGAATGCTTCAGAGAGTTATATTATGCAGCATGGTGAACGTCAGCTGCCGCTCCGTGGGTGGGTTGGGCAAAGGCAGCCCATCAAACATGTAAAAAAAAAAAAAGTTTTCAGTCATTTCCTCCCGACTGAAAATTTGTTAAATGATAGTTAACGCAATTATTTGAAGATAAAAAAAAAGTCAGCTGGCCGTACCGTGGTGGATTATACGTCAGCTGGTCACATGAACATGCAAAAAAATTTTTTTCGTTCAGTGATTTCCTCTCACTTGAAAATTTGTCAGATGATAGTTTACATGCTATTTTGAATAAATAAAAACGTCAGCTGGCTCTATGTTGGTGGAAAGGTCGTCAGCTGATGCAGTGAAAGGTGGAGCATGGGAACCAGACGTGAGCGCCGATCGCTTATTTAAATACGTCAGCTGACGGGTTTTCCACCAACATAGAGCCAGCTGACGTTTTTATTTATTCAAAATAGCATTTAAACTATCATCTGACACATTTTCAAGTGAGAGGAAATGACATAACTACAGTTATTCGCAATAGCTTTTTCACTCCCGAGCGACGATATGGCGGTGTGTGGATCACACCGCGAAGGTATAGTAGGAGACAAATCAGTCTCCGAAACCGGCTCCGGAAGTGCATAATTTAGTCCCGGTTCCCCATTGTGCTGAAGATGCACACACAGCACAATCGGGGTGCTAAAGATGGTCACGGTCACGGGGGAGTTTAGTGCGGTAAAAATCCTACGCTCCCCGGTCTTCCTAATGACAGTATACAACGGGTAAATCCCTAATAACAACTTATTACTATCGTATTTGTCGTAAGGGGACAGATTAAAAATAGAATTCGCCTCTGTCGTCGGTCAGGCGAGTCGTAAGAGGTGACGAACCTGGGGGCCTTCTCCCTAAGTCCGTCAACGAAGTTAGTCGCCCGTCCGAAAGTAGCCCGAAACGTAGGAGTGAACAAAACACGTGTCAAGTTCAACTTTTCGGACGGGCAAAAACACATCGGTAATAGTGACAACTGTCAAATCGTGTTGTCATTCATTCTTAGTTCGGGCCCCGAAATAATCGTATGTCCATAGGTGATAGGGAGTAGGAAACGCTCGTAACTAAAGCCAAAACCACGGACTTCGTGCTTAAGGAGTAGCACCATCATTTTGTACCCCGGAATTGAAATAGGCTCGCCATCGGACTTAATACAACAGGCGAAACGGGGTTGTACATACTCATGTAATAGGAGAACACGTCTGCTTATTATCCCTTTGGGGATTACACGCATGAGTGGCATGAGTGTATGTTTAAGTGTATTTGTATTACTACAGGCGCAAGAGACTGCCTCGTTGGTCTAGGGTTGCAAGCGCGACTGCTGAGCATGACGTCCTGGGTTCGATCCCCCGGTCGGGCAATGTGTTATTAGGTTTTTCTGTGAGGAATTTCTCAGTAGCAGCCCGGAGCCTGGATTTGTGGCCGGTTCATTACTATAGATTCGCCGCCTATTACATGGGACTTAAACATAACGGTGAAATGAGGATGTTTTATATACCTATACCTCTGCCCAACCCTACGGCGAATACAGGCGTAATGTTATGATATGTTACAGGCGCAACAACACCTTCGGGGGTGACCTGCGAGCTACTGACATCCAAAGAGGTCGCGACCACGGCCTTGGTTCGTATGCGGCCACGAGAGCGGCATGCGGCCTATCCGTGCCCAAAACCTTCCACGAAATGCTCGACTTCATTTCACCAGAGGTAAGTCTAACCATTGTAATAATTTAGGGGACGACTCAAAATTGGTCCTGACCACGGCTTCCACTCTACAGTATGATATGTGTGGAGGCGAGGCAAGGCCTGATGAAGGGTTTGAAGCACAACAGTGCGCGACCAAAAACCTTTCGAAGAGACGTATGTTTAGTTAACTTGTTAAAGACATACCGCATGACTGGTTAGGGCTCATGCACACGGGTTCCGTCGTGTTTTATCACGATTTGGCAAAATATCCGAATTGATGTTCACATTCGTTTCGTGATTCTTAGTCTTGGACGAACCATCGAACACGTCACAAAAAATCACGATTCGTGTTTTTTAACGAACGTGTTTTTTAAAAGACGATACTTGATTTAAGACGTGTCCGACATTTTTCACGATTCGTGATGCGTGTGAACACGGGCATTAAAATAGAATAACCGCCGTCAAAAAAAAAACGAATCGTGAAAAAAGACGATTAGTCAAAAAAAACGAATCGACTTCCTGTGAATGAGCACTTAGTCACTTTATATCCGAAAACCATGAACTCTGCTGAAAAAACTGTTCTTCCATACAAAATAATCAATGTTACTTAACAAAATGTATAGGAGAGCTGTTTTTTTTCACGAATTCAATGTTTGTCCTAAAGTAAAAGTTGTACAGATAAAATGATTAATCTATCATGCTGTATAAAGATTCGATAGTGGGACACTCTACCGAGAACTTAGCACCTACAGTGAAACGCTTGCATCCCTCTGTGCCCGAAGCCTTCAAAGACACGCTTGACTTTTTAACGAAGAGTGCAATCAAGTGTAGTCTAACTATAGCAGCAATTTAAGCGGAAACCTGCGAGCGAAACCGATTCCCAGAACTCGTGATCGTTCTTTATAGAGAAGCTGCTTTATTGAAGAATTTATCTTAGTTCCAAGTATCCTTCAAAATATCTTCCACCTACAATTAACTTTTTTAACTTTGCTTTAATTTAATTTATTGCGACCACGAATTAGTTAGCTACACATGTTATATGACGAATTACTACGTACTGCCAGCTGGCACCAACAACTTTTATCAAACTGTATTCTCCATGCCCTGAATTCTCATATCTAGACAAGTACGAACAACTAGAAACAACAATAACTTACGTGTTGTAATATTAATATGACAAGTTGGACGTGTTCTAAACTTTTGTCTAACTTTTGATGTCGTATCCGGTAATATCAAAAGCCTGATATCAAAATTATTATCTCTTAGAAGAAAGATTATGATGTTTATGACTTATTTACACGACAGTTGACTCTTTATTCGTCTTGACACGTGATCTGTTTCGCGGAAAGGAAAATATTTTACAGTGAAGAGTCGAGTTTATATTTACTTGATGTGTTAAGCATTATGCATGAAATAAAAATAAAGTTGTTTTGTACCTTTATTGAATTATATCAAAGCTCAAAGCTATCTTTAGAGCATTAGGGGGGCTAATAACGTCAATCACATTTATTCATATCAGAAAAATAGATTTGTAAAGGCCCAGACAGATAGACTGCATTTCGACCGCAACTGCAACTGCCAAATGCAGTTTGAAGGCAACTGAGATGTAGTCAGTGCAACTGCGTGATAACTGCCGACTGGATGTGCAGTCCACTTGTCAAACAATGAAATATGATTAACCAATTGTAACATTATAAGCCCTCTGATCTATTAGTGTGCGTCCTGAGTAACGGCGCACCGCGCAGGCGGAATGAACGGCGCATTAAATAAATGTTCGAAACGTTTAAATTTTGATATCGACATTATTAAAACCAAAGTAAAATAAACGAAACACTAAACACGCGCGTACGCGTCAGCTTTCCCGCGTGTACTAAGGATAGGTATCGACGGTAAAACCGTTCCGCAATACGCCCGTGCGTCGTCACTCAGGATCAGGACGTACACTTAAAGCAATATACAGCATGTAAGGGTAAACACCGTTATCACTCAAACCATGGGTAGTTGACGTGAACACAAAAACATAGGAAAGAGTAAAAAAAAATATAGTATACACGCGCGAGAAATGAGCGGCGCGGCGGCGCTACGACGCGGCGTACACACACTCGCTAGCGAGATAGCTGACTGACTGGAGTAGCGAACTGTGCGGGACCGTGCGTCGGGCCACGCGGCGAGTTCCCCGCGCCCCCTCCCGTAGCTTGTTGCCCCCGCGCGTAGGGTGAAATGCTTTCGAGGAAAAACGAAAGCTTTACAAAAAAAAAAAAAATTAGTTAGTTATTTTTCATGGATTTTTACGTTCCATAGATGAAACCAAACCACTGGTTTCAAGGATAACGGTGTTTACCCTTACAGCCTGTATGTATTATGTAGCGGTGATTTGAACGAGTTACGTTTTTATTATCTGACTTGGTCGCGTTTGTCCTGATGGTAGCCCTGATAGTAAGCGCAGATAGGGTCTAAGATGGAGCACACGAATCCAAGTAACAGAGATAATAGAGAGATTCCACTATACCCCTCTGGCTCTTACATACACACGACGAAACACAGCGAACTGCTTGGTACCGGACTTCAATGTGAGGGTGGTAGATAGCCAGCGGGGCCGTATAGATCCAACCACCAAGCGTGCTGGGTTTTGTTGAATCTTATAACACACGTCTATTCCCAGCGTGCGGTCATATAGTTTTATATTCTAGCCCGTCCCCCACGGGGATAAAGAGAGAGATGAAGGAGTTTCAAAGTTTGTAAAAGTTTATGTATTTGCCGTAGTTTGTCTATAGTGCTATACCTATATAGATGCTTTTGATTCTTAATATCTTGTCTTTACCAAGTTTTTGCTACAGAGGTAGCTAATCCCGGATATTATCGCCCGGCAGCGATGGTGTCAACTATCGATTAACGTGATTTCATTAATACTGCAATATTTCTTGTTATGAAACAAATGAAACACTGAAACCTGAGTTATATCCTGCACTTGAATCGTTTGTTGTCCGGATTGTTTGAGAAAATAACTAAATAGATAATAAGGTGTAACTTTGGTAACAATTTTTGTATATATCTGTGGAGGCTTGTAATTAGCAATTTAGTTACATATTATTATATTGTTATTAGTCTGTAAGCCTTCCAAAAATAAAGAAAATAAAAATAAATAAAAATATTATTATAAATATTATTTATTATTATTAAAGCGGAAATGTGCGGAGATGTCCGAAGCAGAGACGAGAAGAGATGTTTTTCAGCTAGGGTGTATCCACCGAAACTGTGCGGAGATGCGTACTGGCTAGACTGTAGCGGAGATGTGTGCTGGCTAGGGTGGAGATGTGCGATGACTAGAGCGTAACTGAGCTGCGTGCGGCGAGCGTTGGATGTGAATGCACGTCACTAAACCGCTCATTGCACGCCGCACACATCTCCGCCTTGTACCGCAGCCCAGCTCAATATCAGCGAGGAACAGCTCACATCTCCGCTTCCATCACGCCATACAAATATGATACATCTTTGCTCAGTGGTATCCACTTAAGCTGAGTGGAGACGAGATGTGTGAATAACGAAATTCTATTGGTTTTTGAAAACACATCTCCGCTCCGCTTGTCTCGTATCCGCTCTGGTTGGAGTCCGGGCCTTAAGCGCATGCTACACGTTCAATATTTGTCATGATCGCGCTCATGGATAGTTATATTTTATCACAAAAGGTACCAAATTGGAAAAAACCCGGGAAACGCATCATCAAAATCCAATAGTTGATCCCGCCATTTTGACGTTAACCGATATTTCTATACCATGGAAATAATAAGTAGGTACTAGTTATACATAATAATGTCCTTGTTCTATGCGTACAGTGAAAGAAAAAAGAAAAAAAAAACATTTAATCACGCGTCTTATTGCAACGTCATGTTGCATTACGCCAATGATTTTAGTACGTGCTACACAATCCTTTACCCACAAATCGCAGAGTCGCTTGGATCTAATGAGTTTCTGTTCGTGGAATAAGAGGCCTGGCTATTCTTAGAATTGTCTGCCTTTATAGAAAAGTCAGTTTCACACCGAGGCAACATAGTGCTACAGAGTACCATGCCACATAACTGTGGCATGGGTCTTCTGCGTGTGCTCGCTAAAACCGTCAACATCATCGACGGATAGCTAGCGGCAGTTTCATTTAAAACAAAGCAACAGAATTTGTTCCACAAATTACAAGGTTTGTTTATTATAATTTCTTGAAGTTCAATAATATTATTGTCGTAAACATAACGGTGAAATGAGGGTGTACAATACACCTCTGCCCAACTCTTCAAGGAATACAAGCGTGATGTTATGTTGTTATTGTCTTACAAAGAATCGTAAAACCGTGTCATTGCTTGATAACAGGCAATTTCCATACTAACTTGTCGCATAAAGGTTCGCGCACATTATGTCGGGCCGCAGCGGGGCGGAGCGGGCCGCAGCGCAGCGCATAATGCTTACTTAGCACATTAGTGACGGGCGGGGTCGCAGCGCATTGACGGATTTTGAGTACCGTGTACAGTTGTATTTATGAATCAAATTAATCAAAAGCTCTTCATCCATTCTTGTGAACACCACAGGAGCACGCAAATACCAAAAAAACGCAAATATCGTAAAATGAACACGTGCGCGCATGCACTCCAATCCGCTTACTATAGGACACTGTGTCGGGGCGCAGAGGAGCGGGGCGGGCCGCATCGCACGCAAAGAAATCTGCGGCGGAATAAGTGGCCCGCTGCGCCCCGGCATAGTGTGCGATAGTTCATTTTAAATACATACGAGCGATTTGAGCGGATTTTTACGCTGTGACCCGACCCGCTGTGGCCCGACACAATATGCGCGAACCTTATCAGTGCTATCTATTTGCACATGACGTACGGTGTTCTATGTCACACGATTCGACATTTTCTGTCATTGTAGCATGAAGCATTGTTACATGCCACAGTGTTGCTAGATCTTTAAGCTCGCTCTGTATAAAACCCGCTTAATAGTAGATATATATATATACCTATCTATAATAGTTAGTTATGACCCGGTAGCGATGGTGTCACAAAGATTAACGTCGTGAACTTGTCAACTGTTATCTGCTATTATAAATACAGTTTACAGAGGCTCATAATTAAGGTCACAGTTTATGGGCTTTCCAGAAGCTATTAAAAGGGGTTTTTGACGGTTTATTCCACTTTGTTCACCTGGGTGATATCACCTGGGTGAACAAAGTGGAATTTTTAGTGTCTTCAATTCACCTCGGATTTATTTCACCTGACAATATCACCCAGGTGAATTAGTGCGACATATTTGGTCTCCTTTGTTCACCTTGGAATTAAATCACCCAGGTGAACAGTTGCGACTTTTTTTATTAATGTTGTGGACTTTATTCACCCACATACAACATGCTAGAAAAAATCAAATCAAAGCCAACTTAATATTTAAATAAGTGTAATGTAAAAATAAACAAAAACAAAATGCAAAAAATATTGTTAGTGTTGATTAAATTGTGTAAAAATTTGTCAACTTGAAAAATGGTTGGAATAATTAAAGCATAAGAAGATAATGTATGTCAATTATTAAACACAAATATGAAAAGTTATTTAAAATGACGGGTCATCGTAACTTTTCGAGAAAATGGCCAATCGAAATGCGTCCGTCTACTAGTGCCATTTGGCACTCTTCTATGATATTATTGCGAACTACTGCAGGGGTCAGATTGGATGAGGACGAACACTCACCGAGATTAATGTTTATTCTTTGTTTTAAAAGCAACATGTAAAATGATGCGTCTTTGCTCAACGCATCTATTAAATGTATAATATTATTTTTACGACGATGTACAGAAGAATTTAGCCTATGGTGCCACCCTTCCAAAAAATTTGTCGTTCGTTGTAAGTTGGCTTTGATTTGATTTTTTCTAGCATGTTGTATATGGGTGAATAAAGTCCACAACATTAATAAAAAAAGTCGCAGCTGTTCACCTGGGTGATTTAATTCCAAGGTGAACAAAGGACACCAAATGTATCGCACTAATTCACCTGGGTGATATTGTCAGGTGAAATAAATCCGAGGTGAATTGAAGACACTAAAAATTCCACTTTGTTCACCCAGGTGATATCACCCAGGTGAACAAAGTGGAATAAACCGTCAAAAACCCCTTTTAATAGCTTCTGGAAAGCCCATAAACTGTGATCTTAATTAGTAGGTAAAGCCCTCTTAGTCCGTATTATTGTGCAACAACGGAACCCTATTACTGTGCGTGGCTCGACACGCACTTATTTTATGAAGAAATTGGTCTACTCCTATATCTCCGAACACCCCTATCCTCACAGACATACCTAGTTATCGGTCAGGTACAAGATTTTCTTAGTACTAACATTTTATTACCGCTTCATTCTTAATAATTTATAAAAATATGTTTCTCATAAACGTAAACCAAACAAGAAAACAACCGCCACAAGCTGCATTCTGGTGATAGCCTTTTTGCATAATTATTCTAATAAGTTACCTTTCAACATTTTCAGAATACAGAGGAAAATTTCTTGTAGCAAAAACTCTTAAAGTTATGACGTTAAGCAGTGTGCAGCGGGTTTCTTATTTTGCTCTCTATTTTAAAATACATTTCGAAAATATTTAACGAACTATGTGTACAGTAGACAAAAAAAGCAGTTAAAAAAGTGTTTGTAGACCGGCCTTCGTTCGTCTGTATTATGTTACAAGTTATCGCGTACACAATAATAACGACAGTACCTAGCAAGTGGATAGGTACGTAAGTGTAAATTCATTGTTCGCCTGCATACTTATTTCCTTTGCCCAGCGTACCTATTACAAGATTTTAAGAGAATGTTAAAATATATGTTTAATGAACACCTGCATTACTGGGCAGGCCAAAAATCAAAATAGCTGACATTCGGGGGAAGGAGTTGGTATTACAAAAGGGGGTTGTTATTACAAAAGAGGGTATTTTCGTCTACAAAATAGGTTGCCCTTAAATTTTCGGTAGCTCAATACCTAACACATTTCCTACATCCTAAGTACTGCACGATAATAACAATCCAATCACCAATCCGTGGACAATATAATAATTTGAATAATATTCCCGTAGGTATCACTTGAGCCTCATGTTAATGGTTAGAAGTTTGCATCCTATGGGTTTAACGAACCCTATAAAGCAATTTAGAATGTTAATCAAGTTATCAGTACTGTTTGTAGTACTAGTACTTCCTGGGATAATAGCAAGTTTTGTAATAACAATCCGTTGCTTACCTTTGCGTAGAAACACTTGTGCCTAAAATAACTACTAACATAGACTGGGCTATTAACCATAACAAGAACCTAAATTAAGATTGAGCTACACGATGGTTGATGCATGCGTACCGTCAATTGCGACAGGTCAACTCAAAGCGATTCCAGACATTGCCCTAAATTGTTACATTCGCATAGTTTTTATACCACAATTTCTGGATTTTATAAGAGATCTTGTCCTTTGAGTTTGTTTCGGCATTTCTTCTCAGAGATGGTCAAACAGGAAATGACACCGACATCTAGTCTTAAAAAAACATGAAATTGCAGTGTAAAATTGTCTGTTGTGGATTTCTGGCCTTCGTAACCGCTCCGAGTCGCATTAAATCAAAAAAATAATACTAGAATTTATGTTGTGATTTATACGCTATACGTTACAGTTTACTCTCTAGCTATTTAAACACTAGCCGCTAGTGCATTGTGTTATTACTTTTGCATGTTATATTCGGGCTACAAATGAATTAACTACCTACAATTTATGATGGTAATATTTCTGTCATAATATCAGTCGATGACACTCGACAACGTCTATTTAATAGTTGACAATGTTAACAACCCTAGATAATTCTACGTCATACTTAAGCAAGTAAAATCAAACCTCAAATCTACAACAATGACTTCATAAACCTTTCTATCTTCACCAGAACGTCGCCGTCCTTCAAAGTTTGTACGAAACGCCTCTAGACGTGGAGCTGGTGGTAGCAGGCTCACTGGAGCGAAACGTGCCAGGAGCGCAGGCCGGACCCACCTACCTTTGCATCCTCACGGAACAATTCTACAGGACCAGAGTCGGTGACAGATACTTCTATGAAAATGGAGCTGATCCTGAAATTGCATTTACGCCTAGTAAGTATATGTTATTTCACTGATCACAGTAATGTTTTCTTCCTTCTGTAATAATCATTGAGATATCAGGCCGTAGTTTATTATAGAGTTGCGGGAAAATTGCAATCGAATAGACTCGACACGTTTTATATGGGGCTTATCAATGAAATGTGAGTGAACAATAGCGACAACAGTATACCTCTATGGCAACCGCAGGCACAGAGAGTAATTAGTAGTGTTCATTTATTAGTAACATGATAACGCTTTTTCCTAGTTTATCATTCACCAAAATCAACTGAATGTCCACTATACCTACCAGTTAAGCGCTAAAATAGTTTTAGGGAATGTGTTCGGATATTTGTCGTAATTTTTATGTATTTATTTATGTTGTGTCATTCCTATAAACAACCAAAAAGGAAGACGAGTAATATATTCTAGACAGAAAAGTTCTCCAGAATATATAGGGTGACTGGTAATTAGTGACCGATACTTTAACACATGATTGTACTCGTGATAACAAACAACTTTCCCAAAGAAACATTATTTAAATTTTATTTTTTTCATTTAAAATTTATTAGTAAACCGTTACGGAATGGACGCGGCTCGTATTAAGGAAATATTTTTTTTGTTTTATAAATAACGTTTCTCTGGGAAAGTTGTTTGTTATCATGAGTACAATCATGTGTTAAAGTATCGGTCACTAATTACCAGTCACCCTATATAAGTACCTACTAGTTTTATTCTCTTTGACAATACAGACGAAATAGTGTTTCTGGCGGTTGATAGATAGATTGATGTTAATCAGGCATTCAGGCAAATTCAGGCCAATTGTTGTACATCTGAATTCCTGACAAACAAAAGTTTCATTGGCATTTATTTACAGCCTATATAAATAAAAGACAATTGTTTTATCTCTCATTCATCGTGTAAAATGATCAATGTTTGTTTGAACCAAAATTCGGATAATATACGTAATGTGGAAATACGTGATTGTTAGTAATTTTTTCAACAGTGGCATTTAAATTCTGTGAATCCATGTCCAACCTTTATTATTTTATGTCTCTCTCAAATAATAGCATTTCCGTGTATAAATAACATTTCACCGTCGTATTTTTCAGCAAAGCACGCAATAAAGTGGGGATAAGGGCAATTATTCACCAGACTCGGAGCACGTGGCTCGAGGATATCAAAACATTCTTGTCGTATACGTATAAGCCCTCGTTTTATTGTTTTCCTCAATAAATCTTGATATTCTGTAAATGCTTAGTGCAGCAGAAAACACATCGCAGAAACAACGTTAGATGTAATCCAAACAAGATTATCTTTAGTTGAAGGAGATGCAAAATCTCACAAGAATTTTCCTCGACGACTGAGATTCAGTTGTTGAGTTATCTTTTTTCTACAACCACAAGTGTTTTTGATTAAAGAGATATATTATTCTCATTGCAAGAAGTTGTGTTCACCTAATCGTAGGTCTTCTTCTTTTTTTTCTTCTACTGCTTACCCTTATCCCAAGTCACTTGGGGTTGCCGCAAAATGTTTTCTTCTGCCATTCCCGCTATCATTTACTCCCTTTTTATTCATATCATCTCTCACACAATCCATCCATCTTTTCTTTGGTCTCCCTTTTCCCCTCCATCCATCATTATTTATATTCATTACTCTCATATTCGTCCCTAATCACCACATGATCATAACAAGATAACCGGTTCCCCTTCAACTTTTGTGTCACAGGCTCCACTTTCAAACTTCGTATACAAGGCGGAAATTTATAACTCTAGTAACGATACTAACATGATACTGACACGCTTCCCATTGTTCCCTGCGAGTGCCGGGACATATTTGGTCTGGAGTGTTGTAATTATTGCCTCATTTCTAACTTTATTCATTCGCGTCACTCCACACATCCACCTCAACATTGTCATTCAATCTTAGGTGATACAAAATAATTCAACGTAACAAAACAAACCCACCAGACCAAAACAAAATATAGTCCCCAAGCCAAAACCTTATATGTAGTACAATAGAAAAAGAAAACTATCTTTGAGTGTATTATATAAGTGCTTAAATAAACAGGTCAGCTGGAGGCGATACGTAAGGGAGCATCCATGGCGCGTCTACTCTGCGATAACAGTGACGGAATACGAGTCATGCAGCCTAGAGCTTTCCAGCTGATATCGCACGGGTAAGTACCACCATTACTTACAGCACCGCCTTCTATAGTGATATAACGTATCTAGAGATACGGAGCATGGAGTATCTGCCCATCAAATTATACTTCGAAAATGAGGAGTTATTGTAATAATGTATTCAGTGTTCGGTGACGGAAATCAGGATTGAAATTGAGGATTTATTCGACTTCCTTATATTGGAAATAAGAAGAATTTACGCATAAAACTGCAGAACCCATACGGAGTTTTGCTACCAAATTACTACTTTCAGAGTCAGTTTTTTTATGTTATTTTGGAGTTCTATCATTTGCAGTTTTAAGAAGGTTCCAATAACCATTGTTGTGTATTTAATAAGAAATTGAATCGACCAAAACCATGAAATCCATTATATCTATTAAAGTCAAAACTCTTACCCGTTCAAATGTATTTTTAACTGCAGGCTTAAGTCAAAAGTAGTTTTGATCGACATTTCACTCAAAAATATTTTAGACTAACGTCTTTTTTCAAAAGTACTTTTGACTAATTTGCAGTTAAAAGTACTTTTGAACAGCTAAGAGTTTTGACTGTGATATAATATCCAATCCACGCAAAACGATGGTTGTTATAAGTTTGAACCATTTTTGTGTCTGTCGTTGTGGCACCGTAGCTCCCAAACGGATGAACGGATTTTAATACGTTTTTTTTGTTTAAATCTGTTCGAATCGATATGGTTTTTATGCTTGATGATAATTCCATCAGCCATTTCAATATTGGGTATTTTTAACCCCCGACGCAAAAAGAGGGATGTTATACGTTTGACCGCTATGTGTGTCTGTATGTCTGTGGCACCATAGCTCTTAAACGGGTGAACCGATTTAGGTGCGGTTTTTTTTATTTAAAAGCTGGTTTTCTAGAGGTGGTTCTTAGATACAAAATCGGTTCAGCCGTTTCAGGGTCATCAGCTGTTTTTTAATTTGCGTTGGGGGTTTTTTAAATTTTTAATTAATCTTCAATTTTAGTTTACTAACTATTTAATTTTTTTACAGGAACAAGGTGGTACCGTGTGACCAACTGCCATTTGTTGACCTAACTTTATGGCAAGATGCAAGAGGCCATTTCTAATACAAATAAAAAACTAGTAATATAAGTTTATAAAAACAAAAATGTTGCCACCAACTATCAACAGGTTAATATTTGTAAGAAAACTTAAAATATCATTAAAATCTCGAGAAATAAAGGAAATAAAAGTTCAAAGACTTTTTTCGATGAATTTATGGAAATAGTTTTGCTACGTGTCATAATCTTAACAAAGCTATGTAAGTTACCAGTATTTTCAATTTCCTTGAATGAATCAAACTTAATGTAAAAAACTATCTGTTGAACCATCTATCTTTTTTTTAATCTGTTCTGTTCACTGTAAGTTCGTTGTTAAAATTGTGAGGAAACTTTTTTCTATTTATTTGTACAGATTATGGTACTAAGTTGTAAATGTGTGATCATGGCCATTATATAAATGTTTGTATGAATTTTATATATTTAGAAATTACGTAAGTTTTTGTTTTGATAATGCTGCATATTTTGCGATTGTATAAATAAACCTTTTACATACTTTATTTGAATGCTATGCGAGAAAGTTGAGTGTTTGTAAGTAAAAGTAATAAAGTATTTGTTCATAATTATCCTTTTTTTTTAACCCGGAATGTAAATTAAACAGAATTCCAAAAATATCGTTATATCTTCGCTCCACTTTTGGGTTTAGTTTGTATATCAATATAAATAAAAAAAATCAAAGGATCAAAGGCTAAAATATAAATCTTTGACGGAAGATAAATATAAATACCCAATCTCTGGACAAAAATAAATCTTGCTATTTTCTACTTGAATAAAACTCATCTGCTGCGAGTATCGCAGTGCTTAAAGACAAACTAAAAATAGTTCGTTACCTCAATAAAATAGTATATGCATATACAAGGTAAGAAAATACTGACATAATTTATGAAACCCATCCTTCCGTAAAGAAGGCTTCTGCAAAAAGTTGTTACTAAAGCAGATCTAGACCCTTGTCTCAACAATGCTGTTAGCCGAGATCCAATCCCTAAGTGCCCCTTAGCTGTAGTTGCTTATATTTTAAGTTTGGCCAAGAGCCATCTGAGCTTGCCGTTGCCCAACAATAAAGCGTAGTTCAGACTACGCTATACTACTTCGCTATACAGGGTGTAAACGAATTCGTGTAATTCCTTCAAACCGCGTGATTTACTGGTGACACAGATTAACCCTAAATGGGTATTTCGGAAAATCAACTGAAAAAAACATTCTAAAAAAGACTTGGTTTTCCATTTCTGAGTTATTTTGGTTTGTTCCCACTAGTTCTACTGAACAGTTCCACGGTAGAACTAATGGGAATCTTTTTTCTCACTAGTTCTACGATATTAGGTGTAACAAAATAGTAGAACTATTGGGATTCTCTATTCCCACTTGTTCTACTGAACAGTTCTACGGTAGAACTAATTTGTAGAGCCCCGAATTAACTAACTGCAAAGAGTGATATTGCATTAGTCGTACCCGCCAGCTGTGTCGCTGTGCTTTCATTCATTTATGCGTGGTATCGAAATGTTCACAGAGATAAAAAAACTTGTTTTTTTTACTGAATCCTTTTATGGTGGTTTAGATACGACCACTTAAGTCAACCGTATGAAAAAAATAATTAATTTTTAATCAAGGTTATTTTATTACCGTGCGGGGCCAATCTACACCAATAGTAGATCATGTGGTTTTAAGGAATTACACGAATTCGTTTACACCCTGTATGGTAAAGCGTATTGCGTCATAAGCTATAACTATATAGCATGACGTTCATACTATACGCTAAATTGCAAGCCGTTCTACTATGTGTAGCAACTTCTTTGACGGCGATCCGGCGCCGACGGGTAGATGCGAGGCGGGGCGGGGACCGGAGAATCATGCGATACAACTCTGAGAATTGCTCAAGTTTATCGCGTACAGCAAGCCAATACTTTATAGTATAGCGTTGTGTGGACGTGTCCATATAAAATTTATGCTGAGCGATATCGTTGTGCTATACAATATTTGCTAAATGCGATACAAGGTTAGTTAGAAAGGGGGTATTAATCCGAAAGGGTGTTAAAGTACCCGTAATAATGAATAACTTTTGTTCTACAACTTTCCCCAAAAGTCAACAGTTTCAGAGAAATAGCCCTTTAAAGATCTCACAACAAATAAGCTAAAATCTTGAGCTGTGATAACATTTTAGGTCATATTTGGGGTGACGGATTAGAAACTGAATTTTCTGAATTCGTAACTAAAGCAGGGATAAATTAAATATTTTTTGAAAAAACTACAGTAAAAATCATTTACATGTTTTTTTTTTCATCGAATTGAATTTTGAAATTTTAACACTTGCAGTAAAACAGTCATCAGTGATACATTAAGTGGCCTGCGGATTACGAGTTTCCGACTAACCTTGTATACAGTGTGTCGGTTCATGGACTAGCGATATTCTAGGTACTTATATAGCAACTATTCTAGTAGGTACACAAATACACTAGGTACACACTAGGGTCCAACCCACTTCCACTTTTTTGTTGAGATATTCTGTACGTGTGTACAAAAAAAGTCATTCTCAAAGTTTTGGTCCTACTGAAATAAAAGTAGGCTTATTTGGAGGGCAACAATATTGTCTATCGTTTACATTACGATACAATGGGTTCACATTTTCATTACTTTAAGATAGAGAATATCTCAACAAAAACTTTAAAAAAGTAAAAACCGACTTCAAAGAAAAACTAAAAGGAGTGAAATAATTACCATAATATAAAATTAACAGTTTCAGAAGTTGGTGGCTTCTATTTGTTTCAGTGTAGAGTTGCACCGACTTCTGAAACTGTTAATTTTATATTATGGTAATTATTTCACTCCTTTTAGTTTTTCTTTGAAGTCGGTTTTTACTTTTTTAAAGTTTATTTTTTATTAAATACGTTTTAGTGCCATAAATTTAACCCCCTCCTCTTCATAACCCTTCTTTTTGGCTTTGACGTAGTCGGGCATAAAAAGCCCTTTCAAATGATACCTTACACGATATAATGAAAACATTCCAAAGGGGGAGGGGGGGGACATGCACCCCCTCCTCTTTTCCAGTAGTCAGTTCCCAACAACAAATATAAACAAAGCAATATTAGTAATTTGAGAATTTTGCTTTGATCCGATGAAGAGTTCCGTTCCAAATCTCTGAAGTTCATAGTCTAATCGTAACAAAATTTATATGGGACCAATCGGGAAGTATACCCTTTCGAACAAAGAAAGAATTTTTCAAATCGGTTCATAAATGACGGAGATATGAGGTAACAAACATAAAAAAAAAAATAAAAAAAAAAAAATAAAAAAAAAATACAACCGAATTGAGAACCTCCTCCTTTTTGAAGTCGGTTAAAAAAGCAAAATGGCTGCCAAATATTGCAGAAATGGATTGGACCCTAGTGTGTAGTGTATTTGTGTACTAGAATAGTTGCTTTTTATGTACCTAGAATATCGCTAGTCCACGACCGGACACATTGTATTAAAGCGTAGTCTGAACTACGCCTAAAGGGCAGCAGAAACTAACTTAAAGGACGCATAGTTAAGTGGCCACTTACAAGAGTTATGACAATTGACAGGATTTAAGGGGATGTTTATTCATAGTCGGAACTATACGGTGCTGTTGATATACAACAGTTTAATATGACTTGTCACTTCCACGTGCCTGCGGGTTGTGGCATGTCTACCGTGTCGTGTTACATGTCATTTAAATATGTAGGAACTATGCATAATAATGCTGAATGTATTACTGAGCAGTTTTAAAATGATGCATTTAGGATGTGTGATCAGAATATGGGTAAAACATAAATACAAGACAATACAAATACTACTGTATAAGTCATCATCTGCTTAGCCTTCTCCCAACTATGTTGGGGTCGGCTTCCAGTCGAACCGGATGCAGCTGAATATCAGTGTTTTACATGGAGCGACTGCCTATCAGACCTCCACAACCCAGTAACTGGGTAATACGATACTCTTGGTAAGACTGGTTGTCAGACTTTCTGGCTTCTGACCAACAGTAACGACTGTCAAAGATCTACAAATGACAGCCGGGACCAACGGCTTTACGTGCTTTCCGAGGCACGGAGGAAACTCGCTATGGTAAATGGCCACCCATCCACAGACCAACCTCGGCAAGCGTGGCTTAACCCGGAAGATCGGTCTAAGCGGCTGTAATTGTTTAGCCACGAGCTCCTCCTACTACTGTATAAGTATGGGAATAAAAAATACCAAAATGTTCTGCCTAGCCTTTTTCCAATTATGTTGGGATCAGTTTCTAGTCTACCTAGATGCGGCTGAATACCAGTATTTTACACAGAGCGATTGCCATCAGGCCTCCGCAACCCAATTACTGGGCCATGCCGATGTCTTAAAAGCTACACACCAAAGCCACCGGCGCCGGCGCCTTTACCCGGCGGATTACGACGCCGGGCTTGTTTTGCGTCATGTTCGCTCGCTTAGTTCGCGTTAGTTGGCCGCAATGCAAGGCTTTGGGGTGTAGAGGCCTTAAACTTATGCCGGTTGTCAGACTTTCGCGCTTCTAACTATTCGTAACGACTGTCATAGGTATTCTTATGTCAGTCGGGACCGATGGCTTGACGTGCTCTCCAAGGCACGGAAGGGTCTCGATGTGTTACGAACGGTCACCCATCCACGGACTAACCGCGGCAAGCGCGGGGGTCGTACGATTTGCAAGGTTAACCTTGCAAATCGTACGACCCCCACGGTTGTTAATGAGCCCTCTAGCCCCTCCTAGAAAATAAATTTACTGTTTCGGCCTGTCCACATCTCCACGTTACGACGTCGTCAACGTGGAACGGTGCGGTAGCGCGGCACGGTACTTTGACGTAACGTGCAAATTTACGTTACCGTATCTTAACATGTTCTGCCTCTAGCCGCAAGCGCACACGTATATGCGTTCCACCCGCGCTCTCCACGCCCGCGAGTTAGTCGCCGTCTATGTGCTCTGATGCTTTAAACCCATACCTTACTGTTTCTCGTATTAAAATTCAGGATCTACATGGTCAACGATAAATCTAACAATGATCCTGACGTGCATTTTTACGATACGGTAACGTAAATTTACACGTTACGTCAACGCACCGTGCCATGTTACCGCACCGTTCCACGTTCACGAGGTCGTGACGTGGAGATGTGGACACGCTCTAACTGGTAGAATCGGGTGACCAAATCTAATCAGAGATCACATTTTATTGAATCGATATTTATGAAAATTATTGTGGCGACCATCTTCTGAAGCTAAATGTTTTTATCATCATCATTCAGCCGTAAGACGTCCACTGCTCGATATAGGCCCCAAGCATCACCACATCAACCGATCCTGTGCTTCTTAGCAGCCCATGCGCCGCTGTTACCTAGGCCGCTACCGTGACCAGGGCTAGCAGAGCCGCCGAGGACTAGCGGCCGTTTCTTCTTTGTGTTATCCATTTTGGGGGGGTTTGCCATAATCGCCACGCTTGGCAGGCGGTTTGGCGATCGCAGTATGGCTGTTTAAGTACCCAGAGGACGCTGCTGCCCATCCTCTAGTGCTATTCTTTACGTCCGGCACCACACGGACGGACACGGACCAAATGTTTTATACAAAGCAAACTTTTCTCGTAATTCTCTACCTATGTAGTAGAATTTGTCACGCTGTTAGTATTTTGTTAGAAAAACACTACAGCGGCTCGTCTTTTAACAAAGCTTAGCAAAATATTGTACTTGGCAATAAAGTTTTTATACAATAGAAAAGTTACACAATGTGATGACCCTCGGTAACAGTGGAAACTTTATCGTTTGTTTAGTTTTAGTCAAAAGCGCAAAAATAACGGACGGAATTCCTCTGCTATTTGGTAAATTAAATTCTTTTGAGTCTTTATATTTTTTTATAGAAAGCTGTTCAAAAACTTCCGACTTTTTATGTGTACAGATATTTTAAATTCTTTTTAATTTTTTATCCAGCTCTTGGCTTTTTGTCTCACGTTTAAGAATTTACACAGAATATCCTGAGCCGTGGGTGGAGCTTTTTTTTCTTCAAGACAATTATTGTCGATGCTTTAGTGTAATCTTGGTTACTATATTAAAATACATTACAAATATTTTATAATTAACTAAAAATAATATTAAGTAGTGAAATTAGTTGTCTACGATAACTTAAAAATGCGTATTTTAAACATTTATAGATTGCTATTGAATTTTTAGGTGGAGATTATTTGATGTCTAATTTGATCATTAGGTACCTATAAACTAGTTGTAACAAAGGTGTTCAATTAGAACAGATTTTCACTAATTAAAACGCGTTTAACCTGAAAACCACTTTTAACGGTAACATCTGTACTGGCATAATTATTATACAATATTTCTCTGATATCGGCATAAATATGGCTTTCTACCAATAGGTGAAGGTGATATACCTACTAATATTTTAAAATCTATTGGTTGTTTCATGACATATAGGGTTACTTACTCTTGAAAATTATTCCGATCGATCGACATTGGAATTACTACTGTTCGTTCTTTTGAATGCAAATTGGCGCTAAATTGGTTTACGACCAAGCGTTTTTATTCCCAAAATACGCATTTGTTCTTGGCTTTTTTGAAGTCGAAATTGGATTCAGATCGGAATTATTTTCTAAAGTAACCCTACTACTTTTATTCTAAATGCTAAAAACTAAGATTTCTCTGCAAGAACTGCAACATCAAACCGGGTATTTCAGGTAACTTTATGAACAGTCCTGTACCACAGAGTATGTGGGCGGTGTTTCTTAGACTTATGATGTGAAGGACAACTATACAATATTATAGTGTAATTTAGGGCATCAACATCTGCAAATGAAGAGAACAGGAGCAAAACAAGGAATGACAGATTTAAGGGTCCCGTCGGAAAAAAAGCGTGCAGATGAAGCAACTTTTCGTCGGCATTTATAAAGAAAATATTTCTGAAAAAATAGATAGTAATTACAGGATATGATACGTAACTTGGATTTGCCAGATTTTTTCTATCGGCATCACATAATAAGAAAAAAAGCCACCAAATCACCTCCAAATCGTTGAGATGAAACCATTTTACTCCTACATTTTTTATCAAAAGACTATAAAAAAAATCTTCTGCTTTGCAATACAAAGGGCAATAACTTGGACTTGTTACTTTTTTTAAATATGTATTAGTTTCATTATACATATTAAATTAAAAATGCGTCAAATTACAGATTGCGTCGATGTCACATACGCACTCGTCCCTCTCTCTCTCGTCGACTCGTCGTAAGTTAGTACGGTACCAAATGCTCAAGGTCGTTGGCGTGAATACAAGCCTTAATGAAAAGAACAAACGAAATATTAAGATAAAATTTAAAAGCAATATTTAGGTACTATTTATTTCCCGCGAGACTGCCTCGTTGGTCACTAGATCAACGAGGCAGTCTAACCATCAGACCAACGACCACTAGGTCGCAGGCGCGGCTGCTGAGCGTGAGGTCCTGGGTCCGATCCCCAGGTCGGGCAAAGTGTTATTGGGTTCTTCCATGTGGAATTTCTCAGTAGCAGCCCGGACTCTGGATTAGTGGCCGTTTGATGGCAATAAGCTTGCCCCTTAATACATGGGACTTAAACATGACGGCGAAATGAAAGTGTACTATTACACCTCTGTATTCCCTAAAGGATTGGGTCCTTTGGGGAATACAGGTGTCAAATGTTTAAAATAGCAATACTTAGGTACTATTTCCCGCATATTTTTACATGTACTCAACAAAGTGTCAAAACTGGAAATCACCTGTACCCTTTCAAATGATCTTCATGCACTACAGAATTCAATACAAGGAGAAAAATAGCGTAATACACGCAATGAGCACGTACTTAATTTTCGTAATATCCGTCTTACGTATTTTCTTTTTTATGCCTCGAAACGTGCGCAATTAGTTTCCGCATAAGTATCGACGTGTAATTAACTTTTTCTGTTGCATAAGAAGAAATTTCACGCTAATTGGACCCAGAATAGCGGAAAACAGTAATTTATAAGTCTTTAAATTGAAAGTAGCGCTAATGCTCAATAGCGTATAATTGCAAAAATAGGCTACATTATCGATAGGGTTTCCGGGAATTCAAAATATTTTATTCGAGATGTGATAAAGACTATGCAACAATTCTTTCACCACCATGTAGGTACTTACTCTGTTTGATGTTCAATAGTTTTCGAGATATTGCAATAGAAAATCTCTCTTGGAACCCTAATTCAAAAATTATGTAGATGATTTTACGAAGGTGTTTTTGTATTCATATTTATACAAGGTGTCTCAAAAGAAAGTTTATATTTATTTAGCTTACTGCGTGAACGCAACGAATCCGAGGGGCGCGGTGGTTATGTTGATCGGTAGCCTGGCTCTTGGGAATTCAGTCTCTATGAAGCGTTCCTCGGGAGCAGATCGAGAGTCGTGCGTGGGAGAGTTTTACAAAAACGGTCATTCGGCGACCAGTATTCGAGGTTTTCGCCACTTAAATGATGCGCCAAGCATTCCTCTTATTCGAAAATGGATCAAAAAGTTTGAAGAGACCGGTACAATGCTGGAAAAACCAAAATCCGTGCGACCAAGGTCATCAAGAACGGTACAAAACCTGGAGAGTGTTAATCAGTCTGTTCGTGATGACCCGAACCTTTCAATTCGGAAGCGCGCAAGTGCTTTAAATGTGCATAGATCATCATTACACCGCATTTTCCACAAAGACCTAAAGCTGAACCCCTACAAAATTCAATTGGTGCAAGAATTAAAACCTGCCGAGCCGTCATAAATAATATTGTTACTATTCGATTAAATGAGTGCCGCGAACGCGAGGGTCTACATTTGGACGATATTATTTTTATGAAATAAATTCCCAAATTGTGTACTTTAATAATTAATAAACTTTTTTTCGATACACGGCTTACTTTTTTTTTAATCGATCCACTAAATATAAACGTTCTTTTGAGACACCTTGTATAATTAATCAGAGGGGCTTGTGGCTAATTAACAATCGCCGACTATACGATTTGCAAGGTTAAGCAACGCTTGCCACAGTCAATCCGTAGATGGGGGACCGTTCGTTACACATCGAGACCCCTTCCGTGCCTCGGAGACGACGTTAAGCCGTCGCCGTCGGTCCCGGGTGTCATAAGAATACCTATGACAATCGTTACGGGTAGTCAGAAGCCCGTAAGTCTGACAACTGGTCTAACCTTGGCACTGGCCCTTAGCTGGGTTGCGGAGGTGTGATAGCAGTCGCTCCGTGTAAAATACTGGTATTCAGCCGCATCTGGTTAGACTGGACGCTGACCCCAACATAGGTGGGAAAAGGCTAGGAGGAAGAAAACTTATATGTTTTATCATATCGCACAAAATTAAAAGTGCATAATAGTGCAAAAAAATAATTAATTAATGTATTATTATTACTTATACAAGGTTAGTCGGAAAGGGGGTACTAATCCGAAGCCCACTTATAGTATCGCTGATGACTGTTTGAAAGCAAGTGTTAAAATTTCAAAATTCGATATTTTTTTCCAAGTAAAATGATTTTTATTTTAGTTTTTTCAAAAATTCTTCATCCCTGCTTTAGTTACAAATTCAGAAAATGGTGTTTCTAATTCGTGACCTCAAATATGACCTAAAATGTAAACACAACTGATCATATCTGGGGATAGATAGATTTTAGAGTTTTTTTTTTGAGATTTTTGATCATCTGTTTTTCTTAAACTATTGAATTTTGGAAAAACTTGTAGAACAAAAGTTATTCATTATTATGTGTACTTTAACACCTTTTCGGATTAGTAGCCCCTTTCTGACTAACCTTGTATATAATAGGGAATATTCTAATATAGCATAATACTTATTTGGTAACACAAAGCATAAGGCTCAATTTACACCACCGCGGAATGGAATGGAAGCGACGAAATTGTACATAGCATAATGAACTTTATGTCAATTGTATAAATTACAAACTACACGAGCCAAAAAAGGTCGCGAGAATTCCCCGGAAGACGCTATGTACAATTTCGTCGCTTCCATTCCATTCCGGGGCGGTGTAAATTGAACCTAATACTCCACTGCGGTCAACGTTCCATTTTACAATGCCAGTGCAGTGTACACTGTCGTCTTTGATGTCACAACATTGACACAGCACTTGTATCATACATAACTAAATTTACAGAAGCACAAATGTATTGTTATACCACAGTGTACCTACTTACTACATACAGTGAGTCAACGCCCATACATTTGACAGGTCCTATGAAATGTCAAAATTATGTAAAGTCCCCGTCGCGAGAAGCTATAAATTTTGTAAACACACATTTAGGGGTTCGCAACCTTTGGAACAAATAAAAAAAACAGTTTTGTAATGATTTTTATTTTTATATAATGGTTTTTATTTTATTTATATAATAATAAATAATAATCTACGAAAACAACACAAACAAACTGAAACGCATTCAAAACTCAAATGACAGCATTGACAGCGTCAGTGTGAACTTACTTCAAAATGGCGGGTCAAATGTTGACGTTCCATGAGTCAGACACGTTCCGGTACCACAAAACATTAGACGATAGCGCTTTATATCGCTAAAATATAACCCGACTAAGTGAAATTGCTCGTTAGTTTCGTATTACACGTATGTAACTTTGAGTTGATTGAATTTGGGATTATTTGTTGTTGATTGAATTGTCGCTACGTAACTTTGTAGAAGTTCTTTATTTACAAAATTTATAGCTTCTCGTGACGGGGACTTTAGGGGCGGAGGTTATGTCCCAAGTATGCAGTATGGCTACTCGGGACATAATCTCCGCCCCTTCACCCCGCAACCCCCCGCATGATTGCTCTGCGACAATGTTCTACGTGGACCGACTGTAAGGAATATGATATACTCTTAGATAGACTGCGGTTATACTGAGATCCTTCGGAGATTTGGTGATATTGAAACCTGGTGGCGACTGTCGAATTTAGATTAAAGCTATGGGTAGAGTTTCCAGAACCGTTTTTCCAAATAAGCGGGACTGGGACAAAAAATCGGGACGAAAAACCACGCGTCAGCCGCCCATCATCCACCGCCCGTTTGCCTCGTGCACTTTTTCCTTGGCTGATTCTTTTTAAATTATCGGTCTACGGGTTTTATATGACAATACGACAATAAATGATACCACGTGTTCTATGATGTGTTCTGGTTTCTGGTACACAAAAAATCACTTCAAAGCACATTTTTTTCACATGATTTTTCAATTTCACTCATTCATGTAGATGAAGGGACGTTGAAGTGAAAACTTATGTTAACTATATAGTTATCCTATCCTATCCTATCCTATATAGTTATCGGATATCCGATACGTGTAAATAAATATACTTTTGGTTTAAACGGGTCATAGATTTACATAACTTCGCGTAAAGATTTCGATATTCGTAAAATTATTAAATCGTACGAAAATTCCTGTGACTAAACTATTGAATGTACATGATTGATTATTGGTGTCCGGTCTTAAAACCCATCATAGAATACTAATCATACGCAACTATGCGTAAGCGCGCCGCGTCCTTGATGCGCAGAGTACGGGCCAGCTCCAACACCGTGTTGGCGATGATTGGGGGAAGACTGGATTGTCCTTTCATCCGGCATTGTTCCGGCAGACATGTGGCTGTACCAATGCCGGGACGAATATTTTAATGTACAGGTAGTATTAAGTAATATTGTAATTTTATTTCATTTTATTGTTTGATTTTATTTGTGATTAATATGTCGTGGCCATATCGTAGAATTGATCACTTCATGATGTGGCCGGCCATTTCATGAAATGGTCGTATTTCATGAAATGGCCATCCACGTTTGGCCATATCATTAATGTAGGGTTTCCATGATATCAAAGGTTTAATAAAAAAATCCAAATAAAGGAAGCACGTACCATGCAAGCAAAGGAGTAGACTACGGAATTTCGACCCACAAAATATCGATGCACGTTACCGCGAAAGTTTAATAGCTTGATTCACCAACAATTAAGGGGATCTGGCGCTCGGCGGCCGCTGCCGCGGCACGCTCGCTTCGCTCGCTCGCCTTCGCGCGTTATTGGTCACTGTTCTAACCTAACCTAACCCAAATGATTCAATATACTAAATAGTAAATGTTTGCAGTAACGTGCATCGATATTTTGTGCTGTAGTTTCACATGTTAACCAGATAAATAATCGAACAAATAAAATTCTATGAAAAGTTCACCCGCAGTTACCATGAAGTCATATTTTGAAATCCAATAATAGTCCATTAATTTTCGTTGCGTGGTCACCCTACTTTACTTATTATTATTAGCTTTTTTGTCAGAATAATTGTCCGCCGCCATGATGCATCACAAAAACAAAACGATATCAGCGCCTCTAACGGTGAATAATGTAACTATTTTACGATATGATCACTAATGTTTGGCCATATCATGAAGTGGCCGTGCGTTTAGCTGATCATATCGTTAAACGCTGATTATTCATTGATCTGGCCAGGCCATATCATGAAATGGCCAACGGGTATTGGCCATTTCATGAAATGCAACCATTTCATGAAATGGCTGGCCACATCATGAAGTGATCAATTCTATGATCTGGCCACGACAAATACATACACAGGGTGTAAATTACCTGAATAAATGAAATTATTATATTATTATATAGAATACGTGGTATCATTTATTGTCATATTATCATATCCACCCGGTATAATAATTACCGAATATGATGGAATAGCGGGGTTTTCAACGTCCCGCTCAAAGTACTGGCGGGACACATTCTGAGAGGTCTGAAAAACGGGACTTCTGACAACACTGGCTATTGGTATTAGTTCAAGCTCGATGTATTTGTGTATTTCATCAACAAAATGGAAATGCCCACAGGTTGCAGATTATCCCAAACATACTCACGTATTGCCACTGGTGGGGGCTCTTTTAATACATTAAAAGGATACGGAAACGGAAAATGATTATCCCTGCTTAGGTTAGCTTAATCGCGTTTACGCTTAAGTTAACGTGCTAAATCCTTTCAAATTAAGTAGCGAGCGAGTGCCAAACAAAATGCTTGTTCTATTTTATAAGAGAGCTGTTATATAAGGCCTGGGATATACTGATGCTTATTCTTGTATCATCGAATAGTTGTTAAATCAACTTTTCTTGTAAATTAAAAATACACTGCTCAACATAGTGCACCACTTGTAAATGACACACTCGAAAATATAAAGCTCAATCTCCAAAATAAAAATTGATCGCTTTGGTAAGTATCTAAAATTGCAAAAATAAAAATTTCATATTTCCAAAACTGCTTGGTTTAAGTTGAGGACAATATAAAAATTGGCATAACGAAACAAAAATACGGAACTCAATATATAAAATACACCAGAGAGGCCAAAACAAATGCGCTGATTTTGGAAACAGGTATTGTAGTACACTCAAATGAAACTGAAGTAATAAGCCAAGAAACAAATAAATGCGTTTAGTTTCCAATTCGGTAATATTTAAAACTTTTTTTGAACATTGTAGTAACTTGAGCAAAGACAATCTATTTAAATGAAGAGTACCTATTACAACTTTCATGATAATTAGTAGGTTAGGCTAAAACGCCGTTATTACTAGCAAACTATAACACGTATTACAAAATTCGAACCCGATACTTATTTAATCGATGTTACCTTGTGGATATGTCGCAGTTACATGGTAATAGCCCTTATTCATATTCCTAGCGATAAGATCATATACCGGATTAGATGGTTAAAAGAAAGTGTTTATGTGAATCTGATCATAACGCTAGTAATAGAATCAATTAACATCACGCCTATATTCTCCGAAGGGTTAGGCAAAAGTGTACAGTTCACCCTTGTTTTGGTTACTGCTTCGTGGGTCTAGTGGTCACAAGCGTAAGGTCCTAGGTTCGATCCCCAGGTCGGGCAATGAGTTATTGGGTTTTCCGTGTGGAATTTCTCAGTAGCAGCCCGGAGTCTGGATTTGTGTCCGGCGGATGGCCATAGGCTCGCCCACTATTACATAGTACTTGAACATAACAGAACACATAGATAAATAATGGAATTAGGCGTTACTTTGCGAAAACTAACTAGTTTTGTGGAGTTAACACTATTATAGTTGCGTATATTTGTAAAATCACATAGACCAATATAGTGAAATACTTATAAATCATTCGATGGATGTCGTCGTATGATTTGAAAGTTTTTATTACTACTTTCCGATGTGATCAATGTTACTAGTGTTCTGATTATATTCCAAGGGAGTTGCTTATGATACCTACGCTTTCTTATAAGCATATTCCGGTATACGATCAGATCGCTAGGAATATGACCATATGACGGCTATAATCATGTTACTGGGACAAATACATGACATGTCGGTATTAAACGTGTCACTATAACGCGTGAAAGCGAACAAGCCTTCACCGGATTTGTAATTGATGGTTTATAAATGACTAGCTGTTGCCCGCAGCTTCGCTTGCGTGAAATTTTACATGATAGAATACATACATTATAGAATTCCTGACCAGTAACCTAAATATTGAATTCCATGTTTCTTACTTCAAAAGTACCAGATTTCTCATACAATCTTACAACACTTATTTCACCTCCTTAAGGGTTGAATTTCCAAAAACCCTGAAACACCTGTACGTTTATTTCTGACCAGTAACCTAAATATTGAATTCTATGCTTCTTACTTCAAAATTACCAGATTTCTCATATAAACTTACAACACTTATTTCACCCCCTTAGGGGTTGAATTTCCAAAAACGCTCAAACACGTGTACATTTACTCCTAACCAGAAACCTTAATACTTAATTTCATGCTTCTTACTTCAAAAATGACGGACTTGCATACAAACGTTAATCACCCTTTTCACCCTCTTAGGGGTTGAATTTCGGGAAATCCCTTCTTAGTGGATGTTTTCGTCACGTAAGGAACCTAGTGTCCAAATTTCATATTTCTAGCTTTAGTGGTTTAGGCTCTGCGTTGATGAATCAAAAGTCAGTCAGTACCAGTCTCTTTATATATAAGAAGATTAATAATGTATTGGTCGATTACTTAGTTGATTAAGTTGAGAGCTAAATGGTATACGTATTTACTTTAACTGACAAAGTTCAAAAGTTCTCTGATTTTCCTGAGGGTAGAAACAGATTTAGACAATATCCCCGTTATTACAAAAGATGAAAGAAAGTGATGGGTATATTTTAAACCTGGGTTTACCTTAGTCTCAGTTTAAACCATCTTTTGTAATAAGGGGGTATGAGTTTTGCGCAACATTAATGTTTTTGATCTTAATATTTTTATTAAACCAGTGTCTTACTTTTTGTTGTGAATAAACATGTTAGCCGACTTGAATCTTAACCACTATTTAATTATGAAGTTGCTATATTTGCCTTTGTGTTACTATAACGTAATAAACACAGTGTGCAGAGCGAAAACGTAACATGCCCCAGGCAGGCAGGACTAGCGGCGAACAATATGGTTGACAGCGCATTTGACAAGCAAAGGCAAAGCATATCAGTTAGACCATTGAAGCAGTCCTTTATATGCAGTCAGCACATGGGCCACTAAGGTCCGTATAGAAGGTAACTCAAGCGTCTATTTCAAACTAGTTTTGATTTGAGTTGAATTTTAGAACGTTACTCAAGCATAAATTCATTGATCATAGTTCAGCTGAGTTTCGTTTTTAACCCAAGCGATTTGAACTGTAATCACGCAAGCGTGGTGTCAACCACGCTGAGCACAGAGAGCCTTGTCAATTTACGTCAGCTTGACTTTTGACAGATCGCTACCCTGCTTGTGGCTCGATTTGAGTCTCGATTCAGCTGTGTAGTTCAATTACCGTGCTAGAATAAGGACGATGCTCTAGTACTGATTCTATACATCAGATTGGAGTTCAATCTAGACCTGAGAAACGTTCTGTAATTCGCCCTTAGTTACTCTAGACACATTATTTGATAGCCATTTGTTTTTCAGCTGCAGTCAACCGACACAGTAACCGACTTGTTTTAAATGGGTGCCCTCTATCTGGTAGAAACTTGATACTCCGAAACCTTTTTGGCATAAATCACTTGGCATAAACTTCTTTAAACGAACATTTTTAAGGCATAAAAAATGTTTAATATAATTTATTGTTGGCCGAATTTTTATATGTCCGAATTTACACTGGCATACTTTTAAGATGGCAGAATTTTATTTGGCATAATTACCTTTGGCAAAGTTAACATTCCGCATAATTTCATTTAGCATAACTTTTATTTGGTACAGTTTCACTTGGCATACTGGATTTTTGCCCAAACACTATTACTTGATTTCCAACTGACTACTTAATTTCAAGAGCGATTTTTATGGATATGAAATTTATGCCTAAAGATGATTCTGACTTACAAAATTATGGATTTCAGTGTATGCTAAATGAGTGTATGCCAAAAGATTTTTTGCGAAAAGAGGTTTATGCTATCAGTTGTTATGCAAAACAAAATTATGACGTAAAAAGTTCTGCTATAAAGCGTGTGCCCGTTTTAAATACAACTTACACTTTGTGATTTTACCGTGGAACTACCCAGTGCTCAATTCCTAAGAACAATAGCGTAAATTACAAAAAATATAACTACCTTTACAATACAACATTGAAGAGGTAAAATGCAACATTTAAACACCCCAATTAGAATAAATATTCAGTTATAATCATAATACTAACACCGTTTTTTTTTATTTTATGTACTTAAATATTGTTTATTTAAGAAAATACAATTACTTTTTCACTGTTAACTGCATTTAAAATTCAGTCTTATAGCCTCAATTGCAAAAGGCTCAATTTTTTACCAAATTATAATATTCGAACGCAGAACACGTAGGGCCACCGATCTCTCACTACAGCACTCTGCCACGCTGTTTTCTGACAATTTTTTTGTTTGATGATATTCTTAGGAAACATCTGGTCAGTCCCTATTGTAAGTAGGGTGATACTACATATCTCTCGTATTAAGCTTATTCGTGAATATACTTATCCGACGTATTAAGCTTATACGTCGCAGTATGTGAACAAAATGTTTTGCTGCTCGGCTTCTATGAATAATATCGTAATGGTACCTATATCGGGTGTAAAAAGACCCTTAACGATAACCACATATTCTACCCATCATTGGGATCATTTTTTTCTTGTAGACCATACCTGGGAAATCATTGGTTTTGGAGATATTGAAGCTCAAAGTACCTATACATTTTTTTTTTGTTTTTTCCAATAACGAATTCCACGTCATAATACTAAACTTTCTTCCAAACAAATATTATCAAAAATTTCAATAATTCCAAAAAAATGTTGTCTTCTGTATCGATAGTTTAGTGCCCCCAATCGAAATTATGGAAAATATTTAATGTTCAGACAAAGTGCACTGTGAGTTTTATTAATAGTACAGAGTATAGACAAAGTTACGAAGTTCTATAGTTATAGAAGCCCAGCTGTTTGCTACGAAAGATCAAGTTTTGACGACTTATGATAAAGTTGTTGAAACACATTGTAACAACACTACTTGATATTCTACCTCTGCTATTTACTTAGGATAGTTAACATAATCTAGCTACCTTACTTTCTTGTCATGAGTAATTCACTGTGAAATAACAATAGTAGCCTCGGCTTTAAAATATAATATCTCTCTTTTTGGTCGAGGGTTACAAAATAGGATTAAATCTTCTTTAGTTTTTATTTCATTTTTGATTGAATTATCTCGATAATACCAAACAGTTTGCAGTCCTTTTCCAGTTAGTAAAGATGGGCTGTAATTAAGTGTGTAAACACATAATACTACGAATAAGTATTTAAGTAGTAATTTCTCTTTATTCAGCCGTGATCTGCCTACTGCAGGGCAAAGGCCTCCTTAAACTCTTTCCACTCCTCAAATCATTAAGTAAAAAAGAGTAACTACCTATGTATTAACAAAGAGAAAATTTAACTTGATATAACCATGATAATTCGTTTTATTAAGTTAGACTTATTTTAAATTTTTCTATTATTTTGGTTATCGATTCAAATGTTATCGCTAGCGGGTAACACTGGGCAATGTTGACAAAGGAAGGTAGTCGTCAATATGGATCAACGCACCCGATGTTATAAAGGCGGTGGTCATTCGACGAAGCGGAGCATTATGTGTTAATCAGCTGAAGAAGTCTCACCTTTTGTATCTGACTTACTTGTTCTTATTTTCTGATCTTGTACACTTGTGTAAATTAATATACTTAATTGTGATCTAGTTTATGTTACTAACACTCAAGCTTGCGAAAAAAAGCAATGATATAAACACCCTTAGGTTACGTATACACGGTGACACAGACATTCGACACAATGCAATTGCGACACTGAAATTAAACCCGAGCTAATGCGCAACTCAGTGTAACGGCGATGTGCACACTACGACAGTCGGTGTCGACACTGGGTATCGAGTGTAATGTGTCGCCGTGTATACGTGACCTAAGGTTGTTTCTATCATTGCTTTTTTTGCAAGCTTGAAGTGTAACCTTTACATGATTATATTGTGTCTTTTACACAAATCAATTCTTTACTTCGTCTACTAAAATTATAACCGTTGTAATAAATAAGAAATGCATTCTCAACGTCTGCTCATTCTGGATTGATGTTGGTTTTTGATATTACTTCTATTGAATTTCTGTCAAAAACCTACATCAGTCAAATAAGAGATGGATTGAGATCGGTTATTGGCTCCAGCCGTAAATCAACCCTCTCTATTTAAATGTTGAAAGAAAAAAAAGAAAAAAACTTTTTTTACTTTATTCAGTTTTTTTAAGTTTTTTATTTCATACTTTTTAGTGCTACAAAATACTTCACAAGTTTGTACACAATAGTGTACAAACTTGTGGACCACTTCACTACAACTAGAACGTCGTCTACATACGTACCTAATTCATTTTCAAACTACTAATAATATTGTATAATAAATTATTATATGTATACTAAAACCTCCCTGAAAGTATGTAGAGTACGTTAGGGAAACAATCATCAAAATTGATTCAGTATTTTTTGAGAGAGTTCAGTGTGGTGCCGGACATAAAGGCACTACCCTATTTCTTCCCATGGGTGTCGTAAACCCGCCTGCCAAGCGTGGCGATTAGGGCAACCCCCCCCTCCCAACATGGCTTGGAGGAGGCCTATCTCTAGCAGTGGACGTCTTTCGGCTGAATGACGATGATTTTTTGAGAACATCGCGGACATACAAACATACATTCATTGTATACGGGTCGAATACTGACCCTCCTTTTTTGTCGGTTAAAAATCAGTCGTGCTTTATCAGTGCCGAGTGCGGACGAAGTACGTACGCAGTATTTCAGACACCTGTGGCTTAGTAAACAGAATAATTTATAATTGTGTATTCATGTTAAGCAGAACCGCAAAACGAACAGATTTACGAGTAAAGTATAAACAATTGTTAATTGTGAACGTCAAAACGTTTAATTTTAACAATACTGTCAGAAAACGTTTCACTTGTTGCTTTAATTTATTTATTAACATTAAATAAAATTTCAGGTTTCAGTGCTACTTAGAACCACAGTCTATCCGACGCCGGTAGGTGATATTATTTCCGACAGAGAAGGTTACAATTCCGTGAACTCCCCGGCTCAGTCTGAAGTTCGGGTATTATAAACTTCCAATTGAGGGCTACAAACAAATAATTCCGAGAATCATACCGAAATGAGAAAAGTAACTAACGTTATGAAGTAGTTCGTACTTGTGGGAAACATCAATTATAATTATTCGCTCGTAAACGGTTACGGCTGAACAATCAAGTCCGTGAACGGTCAAAGGGGTAATTGCCAAAATCAGCAGACGGATTAGTGATCGAAGTTTGTTATTATTAGCAGACAAGAGGACGTTAACGAAGACAAAACTCGGGCTCTTTCAATTTAGCGGTTTGCTGTCGTCCTGCTGCGGTGCGGCAGCGGCGCGTTAGTCGCACCGCGCACGGACGATCGTTTTTTGTCATACAAAGCGCTCGGTGCGACAACAGCGCGGCGCCGGCACCGCGAACGCTCGGCAACAGGACGGCAACGTCGAAAACACCACGTGTTCATTTCGCTGTTGAATAGTGCGGTGAATAGACGACAGAGCTAATTTCATAAAATTTTCATTACTTGTTTGCTTTTATCACCTCTCTCAAACACAAGCAAGCTGTGTTTATTATGGAACACAATAAAAGTGTATTTTTAAATTACTTATTAAATTCATATTATTTTCTGAGCCCATTGATTACATTTTTCAAAACTGCATCTTTTCATTTAACATTCTTAAAAATATGTTCTGTTCGAGAGAGGTGATAAAATGTGATAGCCCTCTTAATATTATCCTTTTTACTAAGGGCTCTTTCAATTTAGACGTTTCGTGTCGGACCGCTGCCGCACGTTTACCGTGCCGCTGGTTATTACCCGCTGCCGGGCCGCTGCAGTACGGTTGCAGTCCGACACGAAACGTCTAAATTGAAAGCGTATCTGACTGCCGTGCGTTTGTATGCTAGTGATGTTTTAAATATATTTGACATCAGTTACGCCATGGACTCTGACGAAGAAACATTACTGTTAGTGCTCTTGTTGAAAAACATCAAACAGAAACAAAACCGACGCCCCCGTAAAAGAGCATCACCGATGTTTTCGTTAACATGTAATTTTGGTGATTTACATAATCTTTACCCTAGGTTAAAACAAGATCCAAGCATTTTTTTTTAATTACCTAGGAATGCTACAGAATGTTTCCACGAATTACTTGAATTAGATAAAAGTAAAATTCTGCCGCAAAAAACTATTTTATTTCCGTGCGATTACTGTATTTGTCGCTTTTGGAGTTCCTTAAAGTAGGACGTATTTAAATTTCATTTATAAATTCTTCCACGTTTATATCATCCATTTTAAGCAAAAAAATAAATGAAAATTCGATGAAATTAGCTCTCACGTCTATTCAATTCACCGCACTATTCAACAGCGAAAAGAACACGTGGAGTTTGCGATGTTGCCGTCCTGTTGTCGAGCGTTCGCGGTGCCGACGCCGCACTGTTGCCGTACCGCGCGCTTTGTATGAAAACAAGCGACCGTCCGTGCGCAATACGACAAACGCACCGCTTCGGCACGGCAGCGGTCCGACACGAAACGTCTAAATTGAAAGAGCCCTAAAAGTTTGTATAAAAAATAACCAATGAAAATAATTGTAGAAATAAATAATATCACAAATATGTTGTTTACTTTACTCACCTCAATGTTATCAGCAGTCTTTCTTCAGCTGATATAGTATGTTTGAAAACAGGTTTCTTACCGCTGAATTTTACTTTTAACTAATTCAAGTAATTCGTAGAAACATTCTCTAGACATTTTTTTTTTTAAAAAACATTGCTTCACACTAAGATTTCTCTTGTATCGTGGGTGCGTTTACAGACACAAATCTCACAAACAAACGCCCAGACCCGAAACAACCATCTGTAGGCCATACAAATTTTTGTTCCGTGTGGGAATCGAACCCACGACCCGTGGCGCAGAAGCCAATCGCTTAGCCACTGCACCAAACCTGTCGTCAGGTTCACATTCTTAGATAATGAAAAAATTTGCTTGGATCTTGTTTTAACCTAGGATAAAGATTATGGAAATCACCAGAATTACATGTTAATGAAAACATTGGTGCTGCTCCTTTACAGGGGCGTCGTTTTTGTTTTTGTTTCTGTTTTATAATTTTCAACAAGAGCACTAACAGTAATGTTTCTTCGTCAGAATCCATGGCTTGACTGATGTCACATCACTAGCATACAAACGCACGGCAGTCAGATAGGCTTTCAATTTAGGCGTTTGGTGTCGGACGGCTACCGTACTGCAGCGGTCCGTCAGCGGGTTATAACCAGCGGCACGGTAAACGTGCGGCAGCGGTCCGACACGCAACGTCTAAATTGAAAGCGCCCTAAGTAGTAGAAAAACATTTATCCTCAAATTCATGTTTATGGTTTAGTTAAATTTATTGGTTTTTCAGGGGCTCGTGGTTAATTAAAAACCAACCAGATCATATGATTTGCAAGGTCTGCTGTGCTCACCGCGGTCAGTCCGTGGATGGGTGACCATTCATTACACATCTAGATCCCTCGATGCCTCGAGGATCACGCTAAACCGTCGGGCCTGGGTGTCATACGAATACATAATGATAGTCGTTACGGGTAGCCAGAAGCCCGAATATCTCACAACCGGTCTCCTTAGGATATTGGCACTGTCCAGTAACTGGTTTGCGGAGGTCTGATGGCAGTCGCTCCGCGTAAAATACTGGTATTCAGTCGCATCTGGTTAGACTGGAAGCTGACCTCCAACCCCCCAACATAGTTAGGAAAAGGCTAGGCAGAAGAGAAATGATACATAAACAAGAACAGAGACAAAAGTTACCGTGGTTGGCAGTTATTGCCAGTGAGGACACTAGAGTTCTAACTACGGACAAAATGACCGTTGAGTGCGTTGAGTCCATGCCGAATGTAGCAAACGGGCAACAACTACCAGACACGGTCATTCTTGCCCGCGGCAGTCCGCCGGACAAAAAGTCTGTCGTCTACTCAGGGTCTAAACGCTGACAATTGACCAATTTGTAATTTCGATTTCTTTATACTTTGTGATAAACAAGAACAGAGAAAAAAAATACCGTGGTTGGCAGTTATTGCCAGTGAGGACACTAGAGTTCTAACTACAACTACGGACAAAATGACCGTCGTGTGCGTTGAGTCCGTGCCGAATGTCGCAACGGGCAACAACTACCAGACACGATCATTCTTGCCTGTGGCAGTCCGCCAAACAAAAAGTCTGTCGTCTACTCAGGGTCTAAACGCTGACAATTGACCAAATTGAAATTTAGATTTCTTTAAACCGTTCGTGAAATCCGTCTTTTAACTTTTTTAAACATGTGTATAATAAAAAAAAGCTTCAACATTGGAAACAAAGCTTCTCACAAAAATGAGTCAGATAGTGGCTCATAGGCTGGGCAAACGATTTGGTGACCGCATATTATCTAGCCCTCTCGAATCAGGGACACTAGTGCTGTTATCGAATCAAGCAATTTTGGCACGCCTGAAATATTATACCTACATTAAAATGTTGAACATTCAGTCTTCTTTTATACGAGTATTCTATCTAAATTTGATATCATTAACCCGACCCGGGTTTAAATTCTATTAGGTGCTCACTAATGATGGACCCAAATATGTCCATATTTTAGTCTAGAGAGTTTAAGCTCATTTCCGTATCGTTCTCGTTGTAATTTTGCTTGATTGTTAAAGAACAATGGCAAAATCATTGCTGAGATTTAAATAAGCGTCTAATGTTATGAGGTATATTAAAAAAAGCCTAATTTTTTTCTAGATATTCTTGTAGCTTTAACATGTAAAAACGAACTCTCTGAAAAAAATATATTACATTTCAAAGTTTTACTGATATTCCCGTTAATTCGAATAATTTTTATTTGTTCTCCATGCTTCTTTAATTTTGCAACACTTTGAGAGATGCCCTTATAATTAATTTCGAAGATTTTTTGCCAGCTATGTTAATACATTTAATGCTTAATTATTTTATTAGATGTTTTATTTCGGTTAATGAATTATTATTCAATAATTCGTGAAACAAATAAGACAATAAAGACAGCAAAGCTTGGCGTATATTAGGAAAGAAATAGATTTTCTATAATCCTGTTTACCTAATAGAAGTATATGAAAAAATAAGTATAGCAACACAAACATGACAATGTTTTCTTTCAAAAACTGTCACTGTCAATCCTAGAGTTGTCAAATATCAGTATATTATTATGCCCCTAGTAGACGAGATCGAGGCGCCGGGTGAACCCCGGCCAAACTCGTAGATGATATGGTTTGTAGTTGTACCCGCTAGCTAGCCGGGTTAAGTGCCACTTATGTAGGATGCGCCGTGCGTACAACCGGCCTCCGCAAGGAGTGCACATAGGCCACCGTACCAGTTTGAGCACAGGGTAGCCACGTCGTAACCGATCACGGCGCCAAGCTGGGCCATCGTTAGCAACGGTGTCGTCAAAATAGCTCCATACTGTCCCATGCATATCCGACATCCAGACTTACTACGGTTTGAAACTGTGCGTAGCCGGTAGCCACGGTCCTAAAAACAGTGTTGTCAGCAAGGGGCCTAACTTTACTGCTTACACGGCTACGCTTTGTCGTTGGACATAATTATTATAATTATATTATATTCGGTGATAGTGCTCCGGCTTCTGACAAATATTTAAAACTTCTACGTTGCGTTAACGTTACGTTGTACTACTCATTAACGGACTACGATTTCACTCCTCGATTTGGAGTTGAGAAGTGAAAAGTGGCGCATGGATTTTGTGGATTTTTCTGTGTAGTGATTGACCAAGTGAATTTCTCTGAGTAGGTATAGTCTCAGAGGGAGTGGAAATACTTCTTTAGTAAGAGGGAGAATAAAATCATGGTACGTGAACCCGTGTCATCATGGAGGAAGTAACTTACTAAAATGTTCATTGTCATGACATTGGTGTGTTACAAAGGAACCAAGGCATCAAAGAAATAAAGCAGCACCATCAGAATTGTTGTGTTACTCATTAAGAAGAGCAAAAGACAAATAAATATAATAACACGAAATCTTTTATTTATACCCTACATCTTACAAAGTAGATTTTTTAATTTTTACTGAACTCGTACACCTATGTTCATACAAAACTATAACCGAGGGATGTGTTCGCTAATTATTGCATAGGCCAGGGTGTTTATATGGATTTCATTGAATTCACAACATTTTTTAGAATGATGTTTTGTTGGTTAGGGCATCAGGCATGCTAGACGGCTAGACTACCAAAGTGATATTCATGGGATTTTTTTTAGAGAGATCTGCTGCACTGATGAAAGATAGAATGAAATTACCTACTTAATAAAAAATATAATTTGTTTCGTACGAGTATATTCATAAAAATATTCTAACCTAAATATACTTCTTTATGAGCTATTTTCTCTAATCCTAGGGACAAGTGGCGAATCGCTCATTTCATCAGAAACGGCTCAGTTCATTAAGAATTAAAAAAATAATTGCGAATACACAAAGCCTACGATGACACGAAGACGTTACAATTTATTTATACAGATAAAGTGATGTATCAAAGTTCGCCATTGTTCTTTCTATTTCTAGTTAAGCAAAACTTCAAACTAGAATATCTTGAATTCGAGAGTCTCTATAATAGTAAGCCTGAAGACAAATCTGTTCAGGAATTCAAGCTCTATACTTTTACATATGTTTCAATAGCAGACGCAAAAGATTATTTCAACAATAGTTTGTTTGGGAGTTTGCCGTTGTTCTTTAAGTTGGACCATCAATTCTGTATTAATGGAATACGTCACAGCTGTGCTTTAATATTTCCGTATTTTGATTTATGGACTTTAATTAGCTTTCTGTTTTGTCCTTGTTTTAATATTTACGTAGGTACGTTATGTTCTGTGTTAGATGATTTTTTCAATGCTGCAGTTATTTGTGTTTTAGGGCAATACACATAAAGAGTATTTACAATCATCGAGCTAATTATAATTTAGATAACTTTTCACAAAATTGTTATGAAATTTGCGGTGTTTTATTCTTGTAATTTTAATTTAAGTGAATTGAAAGTTGTTCGATCTATATTTCTTTACATAAACAACATTCATGCCACGTTTATAGATGATTTAGTTCTTCGAATGGTTTTCAAAGCAAGGCATTGGTGTCCAGTTGTATCTACTCTGATATTCAATACTTCAGAGTTCTTTTTCGTATTTTCCTTCTTGTAATCTAGCCCGATGTTGTCTCATTTGGGTTGGGCGGTACTTCTCTTATTTCATTCCTTAATTAAGTTTCAGATATTTGACACACTGAATGGGTTTCCTTAACTTGAATTTTTGCTTTTGAAATCTTTTTATTACGTTATTTGTTATGAGTAAGTTGGCTGATGATGAATAATAAATTAGATTTTAAGATTCGACCAAGTAAATAACAAAAGTCAACATTTGTAACGAAAGCTTCGTTACAATCGTTAAATCGGCTCGGATCTGAGATTCTGAATGAATTTTCTTGTTTGAAATAAATAATTGTAAATAACGCCCGCTTGCACGCCGACTTGCTAAATAGGTACATTTAGTGCTAAACATAATTATTAGCCAAGTCGCCAGGTAGTTTTACCTTGCAAAGTAATTCCTGAATTTTGGATTTGTGTTAAGTTTAGGTGTTCTTATGAAAATTTCAAATTCTCGACTTTGGTATTTTTGGGTTCTTTAATTCAAGATGGCGGAGAGCGCCGAGGTCAATTATGATCGAAATTTAGAAATTTTCATAAAAACACCTAATAGGTTTATATTGGTTTATACAAATCCAAAATTTAGGACTAACTGACTTTTGCAAGGACCTTTTTTGGCGACCTTGCGATTTAGGACTAACTGACTTTTGCAAAGAACTTTTTTGGCGACCTAGCGAGTGGGCTATATTTAAAATGCCATTGTATTTCACTCAATGCTAATTGTATTTAGTGAGTTCACGTGCAAGTGAGCCTTACTCTATTATGCCCTCCATATTTATCTATTTAGTCAGTATCAGTAATTCTATGTATGTACAACAAGACTAGCGAATCGGTCCAACTGGGGTAGGTCTCTTAGTTGAACTTCACAAACTATTTCCTGAAATCAATTCTAGTCTAACTTAGACAGCTTGGGGTTAAGTCTCATGGTCAAACATAATTCTCCAGAGACCGGCGTTTGACGTCCAATTGATTTTACACTGCATCTGCTCACGAAAGTTAGTAGTGCTTTCCTATCAAATACAGCGTGTCCCAGAAAGTAGTGTCAAGCGGAAGTCCAGAGGTAGAACATCCTTTGAGGTACCCAAATCACCCCCATGTATGTTCCGCGATTTTTTGTAGTTTTCGAGTTATGAATGTTTTTCATGTTTTTTAATCAAACTCTGACTATAACGACATTTTTGATCATAGTGACGTGAATAGTTGATATACATGAGTAATTTTTTTTTCTAAATTATCTGATTAGTGATCCTATCGAATGCAAAAACATTTGTAACCATAGATGTAACGAATGCGTTATAAAAAAATATTGAATTGTCATAAAGTTAAAATCTTGCATGTTTCCTAAGTCTTTGTGGGTGATTTAAAAATAAATCTCCCTAAACTTTTTTTGTCAGATGTATTTTAAAAACTTATCCATTTTATCAGCTATTTACCCTGTAAATTTCATCGAGCTATCTCAACGACATCACAATAAAAATTTCATTCAAAGCATACAATATCGAGAATTCAAGTTGTAAAAGGGTGAATGAAAAATTGATTAAAACTAACCAATAACGTCTTTTTAGTAACCCTCGACGCAAAAAGAGGGGTGTTTTTAAGTTTCACGTGTGTGTCTGTGTGTCTGTTTGTGGTATCGTAGCTCCTAAACGGATTTTGATTTAGTTTTTTATTTTGTTTGAATGGTGACTTTATCGAGAGTGTTCTTAGGTATGAATCAAGAAAATCTATTCAGCCGTTTGAAGATCATCAGCTCTTTTCTGGTTGTTGAAGGGATATGAGCAACTTCTACTGGTCTGATCGTTTCGAAATTTACTATCCTGTGACTTCAATGATATTGATGACATTTGACAAGAAGAAGGTCATTACAGCTTATCATAAACTTAAAGAATCAATAGGCACACAATACCTCTACTGTAAGTTGGGTATCATGCTGTTTCAGATGATGCTTGAATATCAGGTCAAGGTTACCATGTTATTTTAATATTATTGAAGTCACAGGATAGTAAATTTTAAATCGATCAGACCAGTAGAAGTTGCTCATATCCCTTCAACAACCAGAAAAGAGCTGATGATCTTAAAACGGCTGAACAGATTTTCTTGATTCATAGCTAAGAACACTCTCGATAAAGTCACCTTTCAAACAAAAGAAAAAACTAAATCAAAATCCGTTTAGGAGCTACGATGCCACAAACAGACACACAGACACACACGTTAAACTTAAAAACACCCCTCTTTTTGCGTCGAGGGTTACTAAAAAGACGTTATTAGTTAGTTTTAATCAATTTTTCATTCACCCTTTTACAACTTGAATTATCGATATTGTATGCTTTGAATGAAATTTTTATTGTGATGTCGTTGAGATAGCTCGATGAAATTTACAGGGTAAATAGCTGATAAAATGGATAAGTTTTTAAAATACATCTGACAAAAAAAGTTTAGGGAGATTTATTTTTAAATCACCCACAAAGACTTAGGAAACATGCAAGATTTTAACTTTATGACAATTCAATATTTTTTTGTAACGCATTCGTTACATCTATGGTTACAAATGTTTATGCATTCGAAAGGGTCACTAATCAGCTAATTTAGAAGAAAAAAATTACTCATGTATCTCAACTATTCACGTCACTACGATCAAAAACGTCGTTATAGTCCGAGTTTGATTAAAAAACATGAAAAACATTCATAACTCGAAAACTACAAAAAATCGCGGAACATACATGGGGGTGATTTGGGTACCTCAAAGGAGGTTCTACCTCTGGACTTCCGCTTGACACTACTTTCTGGGACACTCTGTATATTGTTTACAGGTTAAAGTATTACAAAAATTGGTATATTTTGATGTGCAGTTAGTATATTTGATGCGCCATCATTATTTTAGGATATGGAAACAGTATTTCTAGTCGTTAGTAGATTTTTTATGTGAATAAGGAAAATAAATAAATAATCTTGATTCGTTTTTTTTTTAACTTTAGTGATATACAAGTTAAAAAAAAAAATTGTATGGTAACGTTTTGTGGAAAAGTCCCAGGACTCACCTTACGTTGATCATTATTTTTTGAAATTCGATCATCATTTTACCAGCCTTAACAAAAAAAAAATTAACAACACTTTTTTTTTCTTTAGATTATTGTTAATTTCATACCCCTCCTTTTATAACAAATACTAAAAATGAAGTATAGATTATTGTTAATTTCATACCCCTCCTTTTATAACAAATACTAAAAATGAAGTATGACAACTTTCAATCTCCACGTATTAATAATGATATCTTATCAATCAGAACTAAAATGCCGCAGTGTGATAATAACATAATGATCATTTACTTAAAGAAGCGTATGGTTCATTGGACCAAAACCAGGGTTGACCTTACATAGTGTACAGCGTCATCAGTTACAATAAATCGGAGTTGGTTACAGCAGTTTTTTGATAGAGACGTAATCTGCAATCTCTTCTTTAAAAAAGTAAAATAAAGAGTGAATTTCCTTAGTTGCATCATTGGTAGTTTTGTTACTTATATCTGTCGCAGGGAAATAATGAAACTAGGGATTTCCCGGAATCTCTAGGCATACCTAGACATCGTGCGGGATTAATGGTAAACCTAGGGATTATGCAAAATCGTTGGTTTCGTCATTTTCCCCGCGATATTTCTTATTTAGAAGAGAAATATAACGAGCTCAGAATTAGGATTTAGTACCTTTTCTGTAATATAAAATTATATTTATACGTCGCAAAATGCAAACGTTTTATAACGTTACCCTTACAAAAGGACCCAAAAGGACGATTATCAAAACTCGTTTTAAAATTTTAACCACTTGAGAATTTATTACAAAATCGTGGGTCGTTTTGGCAATATCTTTTATGCAAATAAAACGAATTCTATAAGATGGAACACCCGAAAAGTCAATAAAAGCATTATCTGATGTTCAAGTCAATGACATTCTGTGGATTTACGTCAGACCTTATTTTTCTACTTGTTTGACCCAGTTTTGATGAGATTATTTTTTTATCTTTATTACTCCTTCCATTGTTGTGGTACGGTTCAAAGCACAAGAAAAGGCTACCCGTTCTCTCCCATCTTTTCGTTTCGTAAAAGTCGATTAAGGTGTTTTATCAATAGAACGAGCAGGAGCATACATATCTTAAACATCATAATCAGCCCATTACTGAACACAGGTCTCTTCTTGGAATGAGAAGCGTTCAGGGGGCTTCTTATGACCTCTTAAAGCAGGACAGAAGCTGGCTGGAAATTGAACTGCCCTGCTTTTTTGTACTATGACATCGTTAGGGCAGGCCTGTTATGTTGACGTTGACGAAATCCGTTCACTTTTTTTTGTATAGACTTTTCGTACCATGAAAGAGCAAAGCATTACCGTTCAACTTGGTTCATTAGTCGTTCACCTTTAGTACTATCATGGTACGATTTTTAGCGATTCCGAAGCAGGCGTGCTTTTGAACGGAAGTTGACTGGCTGGCATTTGAACGTTTTCATAAGAGTTCATAGTAAGCCCCCAGGCCTTAGTCTACTACGCTGGCCTGTTGCGGTTTGGCAGAATACACACCATCGAGAACTTTATAGAACCCTCTCAGGTGTGCTGGTTTCCTCACTATCCTTCACCGTTAACATATTCGGGTCTACCATACTTTTCATAGAGCTCATACGCCATGCCGCCATACATATTGCTAGTGGACCGTTCAGGAGGGTCCTCGGCATTACGCTTGCGCTAAGAGTGAACTCTCGAGACAGGCCACGCCCGGGATTTAGCTTGATTAAAAATAAAAAAAAATGTTTTTTTATTTTTTCATGCGGCTTTGTTACCGATCGTATCTAAACCACCTAATAAGGATTCAGTAAAAAAATAAGAATTTATTTTTTTGCAAAAAACATGATTTATTTGTGTGAACATTTCGTTCCTACTCATAAATTAATGAAAGCACGGCGACACGGCTGGCAGGCACGACTAACGCGACATCGCTCTTTGCAGTCAGATAACTCAAGGCTCTAAAATGACTCAGAAACAGAAAACCAAGTTTTTTTTTTGTTTTTTTTTTTTAGTTGATTTTCAAAAATTCTCATTTGTGTTAATCTGTGTCACCAGTAGATCACGTGGTTTGAAGGAATTACACGAATTCGTTAACACCCTGTATAATTTATTTAAGTTAATTTTATTTTCATTGTTAAAAACAATGTTAGATTCATAAAATCGTATATTATTTGAATTATAATAAAAACACAAATCATCATCATCATCATCATTCAGCCGAAATTACGTCTACTGCTGGACATAGGCCTCCGCCAAGAAGGGGGTTTGCCATAATCTCTACGTTTGGCAGACGGGTTGGCGATCGCAGTATGGTTGTTAAGGTACTCAGAGAACTCTGCTGCCCATCCTCTAGTGAATGCCTTAGTCGCCTTTTACGACACCCATGGGAAGAGATGGGGTAGTGCTATTCTTTCCGTCCGGCACCACACGGGACAACAAAAACGAAAATACAAATAAAAAAAAAGAAATAAATTTTAGGCTAAATAATGGTTTTAAATATTTCGTTTGAGGCAAAACTTGTTAAAACATACTGTGACCACGAATCCGTTTACCATAATATTAACTGTGAGTTTTGATTATAGTGATCTTCCAGGTGGTTCATATTAAGTTGTGGATGCAGACGCGGATACAGCCTTCAAATTAGGTTATGGTCACATTACCAGTCAAGAGATACTGTCAGTTAAGGGGTAAATTAAATAAAAAAACCGTACGGAACAAAAAAAGCGATTTGCATATTTATTGAATACACATGCGCCACATAGAGCATATGCGACAAACGTACAATACGGCCGACGTATCTTGGCAAGTCTGAAGTTAGCTGATTAGCTGCGCAGTAGACAATTTCGTTTCTAAAAGATTCATTGTGCAGCCAAACAACTAACTTCAGACTCGCCAATATACGTCAGCCGTATTATAGCTGGTGCTCACGGCTTTATTTTTTTTGTATAGTAAAAGCACACATTTAAAGTAAGATTGCGGTTCGTTCATGGAGTTTATTTTATTTTACGCAGCGCTTTTTAATAGTGAAACACCCTTCTTAAAATAATTTAACTTTGTAAAACTAAACTTGGGATGATAAAATAGGGACTTGCCCGATTTTTCGATTGTTGACCAACGTGATGATCTCCGTGAAGGTTATGGTCATGACTATACGAACCATATTCGTGTATCCGCCATTGAGTGTATTTCTATCGGCTGATACGATGGGTCCTTCCATTTATAGTCTCTTGGTAAGTACTTATGCGTTCACATGCTTAAGCATGATGGTACTACATTTCATTTTCTAGGCGTCATAAAATACGTTGATGATTTTTTTACCGATACTCGACCTGACCGATACCCGCCCGGTTCCATCGGCTTTGATTGTGCCTATAACCACGAAGAAAATACCTAAGTTGTTTGCTACTTAGTAGAGAAAGGAGGTGGCCAACTTTTTAAGGGACCGTTACCCCACCATCGAAATACATGTACACAAAAAATAATTACTTCGTTTCAAAGCGTTTGACCTCAAGACTTACAATATGGAAACAAAAAGCGCCTAGAGGTCCTGTATTTTTTTTAAGGGCAGTTTTTCTTACTCTACTATAACTTAAATGTCAGGTGTTATTTATTGTTAACATTGAAATTAATATTGTTTAAAAACCTTCAGAAAACGTATTATACCTATGTTCCAAGTTATCCCGATTAGTTTTTAGTCGTTTTGATACTAAACTGCTACTTAATACCAACTACTACCTACCATATATCTGCTGAAATTAAATTAAAGGATTTTTATATCACCTGTATTTCACAATTGTTATCCCGACGCTCAGAATTCCATGATATTACAATTTGCAATAATCGGCTAAATTATTATTAATTTAATTTTAATTTTAAGTAGGCACTCAACACGTTTGATAAATATATAATGCATGTTGTGCTTACCTGTAAGAAATTGGTACACTAGTCTGTAAGTCCATTGAATGTATCTCATATCTTTGTACCTATTAGTGTATTCAATTGTTGGTGAGCCAAATAAATAAAATAAAAAAACATATTTCTCATCGAACCTACGAGTAGCTAAAGCACAATTGACACAATTCAAAATTATTTAGTCCATATTGAAAGCTGTGAAAATCAGTTTTCAATTCAAATTATATCTAACGTTAAAGAAAATGAGGAATAGATACACACAGATGACACAGATAAAAAATATAAAAATAACAGGTATTTAAAATACCAGATAACATTTGTTCCTTACAGTAACTGTTATCTGTTAGTATAAATAACATTCACGACGCGGTTGACACAACGCCCTGTTAAATAACGATGTTTTTGTCTCATTCTTACTGACGACATATAACCTTGCTAAAAAGATGTACCTAAATAGTCTAAAAATATATACAGGGTGGTAATTTGAGATGGGGCATGAAGCGCAGCTACCTTAACCATTGTAGCTACAAGAAAACGTTCTTATGAGACCACCCCTAACTTTTGCAATAATTTCTATTTGCATTCACAGATTTTGAAAAAGATGTACAGTCAGCGAGAAAAGGGGCAGTTTTCAGAAAACATTTTTATGATGCCAATCGATCCTATTTCCCTTAAGGATCAAAACACTCTTCCGGACCATTTGAGGTTGGAGTACTAGAAACGTCAGAAATATTTGGAAGTGCATTCATAGATATGGGTTTTATTTCGGTATGAATGTAACTTTGATGATGATGATTTCTGACGTTCTAGTACTCTAATATCAGTGAGTCCGGAAGAGTATTTTGATCTTTCTAAGAAAATTGATCGATTGGCACCATAAAAACATTTTGTGAGAACTGACAATTTATTTGCTGACTGTACCAATATTTTTTTTTTTCAATAACTTTGAATGCAGTTCGAAATAATGTCAAAAATTATGGACAGTCTCCTATCAACATTTTCCTGTAGCCACAACGATTAAGGTAGCTGCCCTTATAACTACCCTATCTCAAATAGTTTTTTTTTTGCGATTTCTGACATTTCTTGTACTCCAACCTCAATTGCTCCGGAAGAGTCTTTTGATCCTTACGAAAGATAGGATCGATTGGCATCATAAAAATGTTTTCTGAAAACTGCCCCTTTTCTCGCTGACTGTACATATTTTTCAAAATCTGTGAATGCTGATAATAATTATTCTAAAAGTTAAGGGTGGTCTCCTAAGAACGTTTTCCTATAGCTACAATGGTTAAGGTAGCTGCCCTTCATGCCCCATCTCAAATTATCACCCTGTATAACCTACCAAGGTTCATAAGAAGCAATATGTATAAAAATGTATGTCTCCTTTATTTGGTCACGTAATCTGTGTCACGCTTATTTATTCGGATACATTGATACCATTTTTCAAAATAAACGTTTAAAGATTCAGTAAATAAGAAAAAATACATCACAGTAGTTCACAAATTAATAGAATATCGTAATTGTAATAAAATACGAATGTTGTATGATTAAAAGTTTTAAAATATTCATCCATATTATAAAATGATCAGACTATAACTTGTCACCTTGTCAGTGGTACTAATCGGTAGCTAGTACAAAAATACTAGGCTAAACAGATATTATTTTAGTACTGTTTTTTATTTATCAGAGATAACAAGTATTATTGAACTGTTATTACAACCAACCTTTAAGTCAGCCCGCCGAAATCATGCTGGCCATTTACATTTTTTTTCTTTTTTTAAAGCTTTTTTATTCTTATGACATTTTCACTGTCAGAAGGTAATTATTAGTGCTGGGCTCGCCCGGTCGCAAACGTGTAAATCGATTGTTCTATTTAATTAATTGATTAATTAATAATAACGATAATTGTTTAATTTTTCTATTACAAGTTACAAAGTAGGTACCGTTGCAGTTTTCATAAACTTATTTTTATATTCTAATACAAGTCACTAGTTATTTTATCCTTAAAGGTTTTGTCAGTAGTTCCCAAACTAAGCAAAACTGTAGCTTGAGAACCTGGGTAAGTAGTGGCATCTTGAATAGTTGTTTGTGTTCCTTTCGATAAAGTCTATTTATGAGAGAAAAAAATAATGGTGTGGTTGGCGCAGCGGGTTTGATTATTTGATTCCCGGACTGATCAAACATCTGTATGGTCTACAGACACATAATGGTTTCCGAGTTTGGTGTTTTTGCAAATGACTATTTGTGTTTGTTAACGCGCTCACGATAAATATCGTATTTAATTAAAAAGCTTGTCATCCTAAGTAATTTTTGATAGAAAAAAATAAACTAATCTTAAACTGTGAAAAATTAAATGACATTGAATGTACTTAATAATCCTGAGTTATTAGGTAGGTACTTAAATTATTATTTGTCAATTTAATTAATAACAAAATACGAAAATATTAATAATAATAGGTACATTAAGGGCTGATTTTTCAATCGACAGATAACTTTTATCTGGGGAATAAGTTTGACGTTATGACAGCTTTTGTATAGAAAATATGTCAGACCATCATATTTATTCCTTGGATAAAATTTATCTGACGATTGAAAAATCGGCCCTTAATGGCTTATTTACGTTTATTTGAATGTTATCGATCCATGTGAATTGTACTATAGGCATAACGATTTTTTTACTGAAATCGATTATCTTAAAATGAACAGCCCTTAGAGTTAAAAGAAATTCAAATGTCATCCATCAATAATGCATAATGGCCGACGGGCGGAAAATATCAATATACTATCTTATTATCTTCATCATAATTTCCAGGACCTGTACAGAAAAAATGAAAAATAGGTCTTACAATAATATGTAAAGAACGTTTTATCATTGATTACTTTACTTTGTACAAGTTCAGTTTCAAATAAAAGTGTGTTATCGACTATCTGGGGCAGATGTTGGCCACCTCCTTTCTGGGTGAACACAGTTATAAGTCGCGCGCAGAAGGTTTGCCGATGACTGCCCCTCCCACTACACCGACCGCTACCCGCGCTCGTCTGGCATTAGTAGGTAGGCCAGACGAGCGCGGGTAGCGGTCGGTGTAGTGGGAGGGGCAGTCATCGGCAAACCTTCTGCGCGCGACTTGTACATAACTTTATTATGACGGATGCTGCTGTTTGTCCTAGCTATATAATCTCAGTCACTTTTAACGACACCCACGGGACACTGTAGCAGGTTGAATTGATGGGCAAGACAAAAAGGACGGCTTCGTGTAACAGTAACCTATAAACTAGATACTAAGAAATAATCAACTTTTCTTCTTGAAATAAACTACTCTTTATTTTGTTTACAGAATTTACAGTGGTCGTCTATAGAGTTGGAGTGAGGCGTATTTATCGTAACAGCTATTTAAAACAGGTATCTTACGATAACAGACTGTAACAAACTGAAAAATCAGTTCCTGTTCCACGAGCTAACAAAATCCCCTATATGACAGTCACAAGCTTTTCTCTATTCATACTTATGACAGTTACCTTAGTTAGAATAAGATAAAAAATGTTACTGTTACTCTGTGACACCCTGTTACAGCCGTCACAAGCTCTTTTCTTTTCTCGCAAAGGTTTAATAACACCTTAGAAAGAGAAGTCCTGCTGTTACAGTAAACAGGTTAAACGTTGCTATCTGTGGTAACAGAGAACACACAATAGTGTGTTCCCACATAGTATGAAATAACAGACTGTTATTTTGTACTTAACAGGTTTTTGGAACTGCTATTTAAGTGTAACAGGAACAGGCGAAACAGATACTTGATTTTACCTGTTACAACCCACTCCTACTATAGAGTTTACATTGTCTACAAAAGTTTTTTTGCAAAAGCATTTAGCCTTACAAAACAAAGGTTCTTTAAAAAAGACGTCACAAAGCTTAAGAAAAGCGTTATTCACAATAATGTTTCGTCTTATTGCTCTTTCGTTCCATCCATCCGTTTAAATAAAAACGAATTAATATCCGAGTCATTGGCCAAGATCAAAGAGATTTTCTCGAAACTCGATTTTATTACAAACTCCGATTCCTTTTGGTTTTAATCTCGTCAATATTTAAACTGTTATAAAGTCGTGTTGGCTCTCCGGCATCAATTAAAATAATATTCTAAAGGGAATCGATTTATGAGAGAAATTGTAAATTATTGTTAACTTTATTCTAAAGCATGTTTCAGAATAAAATTATGTAATTTTAACAACTGTTATTCTAAAAGGGGTCCGATATTTTGGGCCTGGTGTTAACAAGTTGAATTATGGTTTAAAGAGGGTTAATATACTATTATAAATTGTAAACAATCAGCCCAATCCACAATTAGCCCATTCGCCAGGTAGTTTTACCCAGTACAAGGTCGGTCAGTCCTGAATTTTGGATGTGTTATGTTTAGGTGTTCTTACGAAAATTTCAAATTTTCTGTCTTGTGCGACCTCGGCGCGCCTCACCATCTTGGATTAAAGGCCCAAAAAACGTTTTTATTATATAACTCCTTATCTATGGGTTTAACGCCAAAATAGTTCCGACCAATTTCGTAGAGAATTAAATTCCCTATAATTATTGTCGTAAGCATTTTTTTTCTATAGCTACTAGTTTACGACATATTGCACTTTATAGTAGACAGAAATCACAATTATTGAGCATTTCTTATTTTTAATTCCCGACTCAAAAAGAGAGGCCTGAAAATGGGACCTAGAGATCACGCGTGACATGCACCTATAGTCACTAGAGTTCACTACACCATTAAGTCAGTTGACAAATTATTAATTGGATATTCCGACAATGAAAGTTATGTAATAATATAGTTCTAAGAAGGCATTATTACAACAGGGTTGCCCTGACCCGTGAACTATTGGTGCGGTTATTAAAATAGTTCATAGTGGCCAGTCTCTGTGTTGACGATCAAAACTTGAACTTCCTGCTCCCCAGTAGACCAACCAGCTGTTACGTATCATTTGACTTTCACCTTCAAGTCGGCAAACTTTTGGCTTTTATGGGTTTGAACGAGTAGCAGAACGAGAGAACTTCAAAATCACAGAACAGATAAAAGACGTCGACAGGTAAAAGACGACCTCTTTTATCTGTTCTGTGTTCAAAATGAATTATTTTTACGTGTTATGAACAAGGTACTCTAAAATACTTATGCCAATCTTGATATGATGTTAACATATCGCTCATGTATATTTTTAAGGTAATGACAGATTATCGATCCACATAAACATAACATCACGCCTATATTACCCAAAAGGTTGGGCAGAGGTGTACATACACACTCATTTCGCCGTTATGTTTAAGTCCCATGTAATAGGGGGCGAGCCAAATGCCATCAATCGGGCACAAATCCAGATCGGGGCTGGTACTGAGAAATTCCACACGGAAAAACCCAATAACACTGCCCGACTTGGGGATCGAACCCAGGAACTCACACTTAGCAGTCGTGCTTGTGACCACTAGATCAACGAGGCAGTCTTATCGATCCATTCCAATCTATACTTAATACCTGTGACACAATAATTCAAAATGAAGGATAGTCTTGTTTCCATAAATTACGCATAGAATTTGGCTAGAGTCTCACTCATTGCATCGAGTTTTGGCTAATTTGGCTGAATTAGGTACTGCTCTAGTCTGAAATTATGTTAGGCAAAGCAAAGAACTGACAAAACAAATCCAATTCTCATTTGTGGAACGATATTCTACGCTCATTCTAAAAGGTACTTTTTATTCAATTTAATACCTCTCGACATAGGATGTTTATGGATGTCATGATATAATATGCCACCCACAGACAAGGAAACAGTTCATAAAAAAAGGAATAATAAACTCTTTGAGAAGAAGCTGGTGTTGTTGTTATTTCCGACACGTAGCGACCGAGTTTCTTAACCTCAAAGATCCCTAGTGTCCTGCAACATAATTATAGGAAGTTCGTTCGTAGGACTTTCAGCAGTTCCGTATTACCTACGACGAGTATTATGATAACTCGTAACTTTATTCGTGTTTTCTTTTATATGGAAAACAGGCCACAACTACCACCTGCTAAAGTTTACGGTTTACTGTCCGTGCCGCTTATACTCGTATACACGTACAACACCTAGCAAGAGGATTGCTGATGCGTTACTATCCTCATAAAAAATATGGTCTTCTCATGTGTCTGTCTAATTTCACCGGCACTCAAACCCTTTAAACCGGGACACGGCTTGCTTCTTAGCGGTGGAAATAAGAACGGTGGTAGTATTTCTCTGGCCGAACTCTTAATAGGAACTTTACTAGTGTTAAACTGACGAAACATAAATGTTACAATTTTATTCTGAAGATTCTTTATCTTTAGCATTTTTTTTTAAACTGTGCCCCACACTTTGATTTCTCTTGTATCGTGGGTGCGTTTATAGACACAAATCTCACAAACAAACGCCCAGATCCGAAACAACCATTTGTAGGCTTGTTCCGTGTGGGAATCGAACCCACGACCCGTAGCGCAGAAGCCAATCGCTTAGCCACTGCACCAAACGTGTCGTCACAGTATAATTATAATGATTACACACTTGCTTGCTTTGTAACCACTTGTATTTTATCATTAACACATTAATACATGCACTATTGCAAGTATTGAAATAATATTTATAGCATTATTCAAATACTTTTTATAATTTGCACAAAAAATATTTTGCTACTTTTTGTGAAAATTATCAAAATACTAGTTGATTGAAAAAATGCTACTATTGTAAATTGTAACTGCCTCGTTGGTCTGGCGGTCGCAAGCGCGACTGCTGAGCGTGAGGTCCTGGGTTCGATCCCCAGGTCGGGCAAAGTGTTATTGGGTTTTTCCCTGAGGAATTTCTCAGTAGCAGCCTGGAGTCTGGATTTGTGCCCGGTCGATGGCAATAGGCTCGCCCCCTATAACATGGGACGTAAACATAAACGGCGAAATGTGGGTGTATTATACACCTTTGCCAACCCTTCGGGGAATACAGTCGTGAGTTTGTTATGTACAAAAAATGTTATTCTCTACGCCGTGCTTCCTACCACGTAAACAACCATTTGAAAAGTTTTCATTAAAAAAATTGGCCTCCATTATGAAACACAATTAAAGAGACACTTTCTGCTCAATCATTGTCTAAAGATAACGATACTATAAACTCAGCTATTCAAGTCTTAAGTGAAGAGAATAAACCACAGAATAAACCTAGCAAGGAATATAAAGTTTATTTCACCGTTTTTATTCTAGGTCATCAGAACAAAAGTTGTAACAAATGTCCACAGGCTATGACGGAATGAATATTTCATAACATAGGCTGAACGAAATCGCTATGCGGATCTCTAAAGAAACTTCAACATTATTTTTTCAAGAATGAAAAGCTAAAAGAAAACATCAAAATAAGAATGAGATAAAAACCGTAAAATAGCGGAGGCAAAAGTTGAATAGCTAAATACTGGACTAAACGTTGTATGAATAATAATATCTTGATTACTTGATGTTACTTTTCTAAGAATTTGTGTTAATTGTACTAATTAATCCTAATTCGGGCTGGCGTGCTTATTTTTTTCGTAATTATGTGACGGGTCAGGGTTAATGTGGTTCTCGCATCTGTTAAGCATGGCTTTTATTAATCGACCAGCATCCTAACTGCGCAAAACACTCGTAATCGCTATGGATTTCAATTTTACAGGTCAACAATTTCCATAGCAACGTACGCATTAACAATCCGAATTCTCCATAACTATGTACCACGCAATGAATATTGTTGTATTGTCAAAATGAAAGCTATTGAAATTACGAATGTGATACGCAATTCGGATGCTGTTTTTGTTAAAGGCTTTAGGGCTTTAGCTTTTATAATAATATCGTCGCCCGGCAGTGAAAACCTCGGTTATTTTTATTTTATCACGATACATAGGTACTGTATCTTATAAGAGAGCCGCTTTATATGAAATTAGTTTGTAGGCACTGAAACTAGCCTTTACTGGGTATACAGGGTGTAAAAAGACCCATCACATAGCCGAAATCTACGCACTCTGTACATCAAACTAAATTACATTGACCAAAAACAATTGCTGGGAAACGACTTTTATTTTTTGGCATGAAAAAAAAGGCTTTTTTTTGTAGCGCGCAAATTATGGTTGTGGTGATGCCGCGCGTTTGCTTGCGTGCAGCGGCCACACAGGCGAGCCAAGGCGGTCGTGTGCGTTTGATATTCATTGCGTTTTTGTAACTTCAAATGCGTAATTTTTTAGGAAAAATAAAATATTTAGTAGTTTTAGTTTGATAATGTTTGTATGGAAGAAAGTTTAGTATTATGACTAAAAAAGTGTACTTTGACCTTCAATATCTCCAAAACCAATGATTTCCCAGGTATGGTTTGATCGAAAAAAATTATCCCAATGATGGGTAGAATACGTGGTTTTCGTTATCGTTAAGGGTCTTTGTACACCCGATATAAAATTCGTAATAAATGTAATTGACTAGCTTTTGCCCGCGACTTATTCCGCGTGAAATCCCATAGGAACCGTGCAATGACCAAATGCATTCCCGAGGTTTTCATTCCCGAGCGACGATATGCATGTATTTTTGTACGCCATTGTTGCTATATAATTTCCAAGTGACTCTTTTCCATCATAAGGTTGCCTAGAAGAAATCGAGGCCGCCCATTGTACCCATTTTTAAGACCATTACTGTATTTGCATATTTCTTTTGGTGAACAATAAGAGTATAATAAATAAGTAGGGCGTGAAAGAGCGTAATTGAATATTACCATTCGCATCACGCCTTTATTGAGGTAGGCAGGGATTTTCAATTTCTTGTTTACCCACATTCCACTGGTGACGATATTCAGTCCATTGTAAAAGGGCGATCCTATTAGAAACTAATCATATTAGTCATCATAAATTCGTAAAACCGGTTTTGGATACACTTGAAATATTTCGATCGTGTACGTGTGCATTATTTTCTATGAGTGAAATGCGAATTGATGCTGATTAGTGCCGTTGCTCGAGAGGAATGGCTATATACAGGATGAACAACGCCATTCCTCTCGCGCAACGGGACAATAATAGACAAGTGATAGTCTGCACAATACAGGGTGTAAAAAGACCCATCACATAGCCGCAATCTACGCACTCTGTACATCAAACTAAACTAAGTACATTGACCAAAAATAATTGCTGGGAAACGACTTTTATTTTTTGGCATTAAAAAAAAAGCTTTTTTTTGTAGCGCGCAATGTGTGATTGTGGCGATGCCGCGCGTTTGCATGCGTGCAGCGGCCACACAGCTGAGCCAAGGCGGTCGTGTGCGTTTGATATTCGTTGCGTTTTTGTAACTTCAAATGCGTAATTTGTGAAGAAAAATTGAAAATTTTGATAAGGTTGTTTGGAAGAAAGTTTAGTATTATCACTTAGAATACGTTATTGGAAAAAACTAAAAAAAAAATGTGTGCTTTGACCTTCAATATCTCCAAAATCAATGGTTTCCCAGGTATGGTCTGGTAGAAAAAAATGATCCCAATGATGGGTAGAATATGTGGTTTTCGTTATCGTTAAGGGTCTTTTTACACCCGATATAATACGGACCATGACCATTTTTTTATCGAATACAATAATTTAAAACTGCGGACTGCTACTGAGAACTTTCTTACGGAAAAACCAAACTCTTAGTTCGACACGGGAATCGTACCCAGCGTACTTCACGCGCGACCTCTAGGCCAATAACTTGTGATATATAAATGATAAAATATTTTTTATTTCTGTAAATAAATCTGATACAAACAGTTTTACAAGTCAATGTAATGTTTTTTTTTTAAACTGAGAGAGACTAAAAGATTGCAGCTATTTTCCTTAATTTAGCAGGATAGATAACACTATAAAGCCGCTTCGCAATCCGCAATACGCCCGTGCGCCGTCACTCAGGACGCACACTTAGTAGCGACGCAAACTGCGACACATTGTCACCCTCCCCGCTAACTGTCGTAACTAGCAATTGATAATTTTTCAGTATTTGCGTTAGCTTTGGCTTTATTTAATAACTTTTTTATATTGCTCTTGGCTTCCTCTTTTAAGTTAGTAGTTGTCCTAAGCTTTAAAGCCCTAAGGTATCTATTTATTTATTTCTATTCATTTGAAGCAGATACGTCACTCAGGACGCACACTAAGGGTTGCATGCACAACGACTCAATAAACACAGTTAATTTAAAATCAATTTGTCTCTATCAATTTCAAACGATGTGACAGAAATAAAACGATAATTAATTACATTATTTTTAGCACTAAATTAAATACCTATAAAGCACCCTAAGAACCTATAATGGTAGTATCAATTACGAAAAGATATGCGAGTTTGTAAACCCAGAAATTTATGTTAGTAATCCATCACTTGTCTCAATTTCCCGATACACATATCTTTGGAGTGTATAAATGTGTATCCTCTGTATCCTTCTGGGTTTATGAAATAGATTACACTCGTATCTAAAGAGGAAAGTAGTATAAGGAACTGATCAACCGAGTACCGCAATTTCCTTTGCCATTGATATTAAAATGCTTTGTTATATCGTTAGATACGAGTATGTAGTGAAAAAGAACGTATATTTCCCATGGAATTTCGAGGATCTCAAGTTGCCTTTGTTATTTTAATCACTATATTTTCTTTGTTGAGTCTTTTATTGTGGTATATATAGCAGTTAATCTTTAAAGCTATTCTCAATTTCAACTTTCTGTAGTTTTTCATTTTTATTTCAAACAATATTTTTATTACTAAACGAGGTTATGAAAACCTTCGTGTTTTTTAAACTTTAAACAAGGAATAGCGGAAAGTTCCAAGCAACACAAAAACTTAGCCGCTTCATGACTCTGCATCCTTATTATTCTCCAGAAGACTTAAATAGATTCAGTAAGGGTAGCTTTTAAAAAATATCAAGTGACATAAAGTTAATGTACTGAAAAACGATGTGAGGCTGTAAACGACCCTTTTCCAAATAGCTGTTCAGATGAATCAATCGTTTTATATAGCGTCGCCTTGGTCACTGTCAGCCGTAATAATTTACCGGTCTCCAGAGTAGCAGAAATAAGTCCCCTATGGGTTATATTTCGTTGAATGATTATTCGATATTAGCTTCATATTTTTCGGCGAGTATTTATTTGTGTTTTAGGTCGTTGACACTGAGGCTGTCTCTTATAAAAGTAGAAGGACAAATAAAACTTCGATTAATTCTGAATAAAATATCTGTAAATGATTTATCCCCATTTTCTGAAAGGCTGACCAATTTAATATGTTGTCAAATCTCTTGTTATCGAATGTGATTGGTCAACCGAAATACTAACAACCAAATGCATCATTTTTGTATTGATCAGTCTTTTAGAAACTTTAACCTTTACGAACCTTAAGGGATCTTTCAAAATAAAGACAAAGTCAAAGCATTTATTTCAATTAGACCATTTACGGACACTTTGTCTTGTCAAAAAAAAGAAGTTACTGTCGCGTTCCTAAGTGTAGATTCCTATGGAGAAGAACGGACAATATAATCCAAGGTTACTCTTTACTCTTTTTCATCAAATATTTACAAAAAGTTGGTTGCATTGTTAATAAGAAAAATAAAATATGATGTGAGAACAATATAAGATATGCTATGCTAATAAAAGTACCTACAATTCATTTGCCATGGAAGATTAGAGATGACCAGTCCCAACTGACGGCGTCCGTTCACAAACACGATGCATGCATCAGCATCGCTCAGCTCAACCATTTTGTAGGGAACCGAACTATCCAACACACATGCCAACCATCAGCGGGAGATTTGAGTGAGCATGACATACTCTAACTGCCAGACACTAACACTAAAAACAAAACATTTTATTTCACTCATTACAGGCGCTTATGAAAAGACGAATTTATGTGCACGGTTCTAATTTATCGTTTCGTATGGAGGTGAGCCGGCAAGAAACTATATGGTACGCATGGTCCATAGCGGTGACTCCTTTTGTACAAATGTGTGATATAATCCGTATTATTAATTTGGCTGAAGACCCTTCAGGTCTCGCCAATAACTGCCTGGTTACGTAGAAACGGTCAGCAAGGATCATAATTATACAACAGCCCAAAAGAAAATCAGAAATAAAAAACATTATTTAAATTCCTAAACGGATAGTATGAATCTATGTTGAAAGCGTAAAATAACACGCTTTCAAATAGTAAAATATTTGTTTTACTAGTTGTTTTAAAATTATATTGTTGCAAAGAATGTACAAATAAAATAGGGAGTGTCTCCGCTGCCGGCGCCGGTTGCCATTACGAGTGCCAGCGCCGGCTTCCAAACTGGCTGCCGGCGCCGCGCCGACTACATACACTGTTTTTTTTACAACTTCAAGTCCTCTTCAAACTCTTCATGTCACGATTATTCGTCACCCACTTTCATTTTCACAATAAAAACAAATGAAAAACTTAAGGGGATGTTTGTAAGGTTGTTTGGGTTTCCATAGCAGAGTCGACGGAGCCCCGCTGGGCGGGGCTCCTATTTCTGTCTGCAGGGTTTAAAGTAACCTAACACGAAACCTCTTCTAAACTAACCTGTCCGTGTCGGGGTGCCCTAAATAAACGAGCTCGCTTCGCTCGCTCTTGAAATTAGTCAGTTGAAAGACAAGTTACAGTGCTTGGCCGAAAATCTAACCTACCTACCAACTTATTACCGCCGCCGGTATCCATTTTGGGTGCCGGCAGCCGAAGTTTTTAATCTCGGCTGCCAGCAGTAATGTACCGCCGATTCCCAATGGCGTTAATTTTGTGTGCCGGCGCCGGCAGCGGAGGCACTCTCAATAAAATAATGGTCTTTGACGATGCGGTATGCAGTGTCAATATAATGTCAAAAATTATTAATGTTTTTATTAAAAAATCAGCCAGTTCAATTTAACTGGAATGAAATGGAACGAATACGGGAAGAGAGACAATGAACGAGTAGGAAAATATCGGAAAAAAATATATTCAAAGCGATAAAAATGTTGTTGACTTGTTCTACTTGTAGCTAAATGACAACACTTTTTTGTTACTGACAAAATTAATTGATCTCGTTAGTTAAAAACTTTAAACACATAAATCAAATCCTATCCGTTTGTATCAATACATACGAGTATATCGTAAAATTCGTAAATCACAAACCTAAAAGCCGATTTGTTACTTTTAATTGTTATCTCTCAATAAAATGATATTCGAGTTTCATTTTTCAATGAAAAGGTTCAAAACGACCTTTTTCACAAAAAGTACTCTTATTATATACTTCAAAGTTTTTTAGGTTTTTCGTTGCCCTCATGTTGATGGACAAAAATCTCGAGTTCCTAACCTCAAAGTTTATATTTTCTCTTTTAAAAACGTTTCACATTTATTTTAGTGGCCAAGCTTTGTGCTTAAAGTGGCCAAACAACGAGATCTTATTGTGCTTGAAATAAAGGCCGGAATTAAGTAAAAAATGTAAGTAACATGGTGCGGGCAACGTCCACAGTTACGTTGAATGTTCTTTTGTTCAAATGCTTAATGTTTGTAGTGACCACATAACAACTTTTATGAGAGGATACTGTATTACACTCTGTAGAGTGTCCCGAAACTGAACGTCAAGCTAGGAACAAATCATAGAGTTTATCATATGCTCACACGCAGGTTCGCACGATGCACGAGAGAAGTGAAGGTTACGCTTTTCAAAGCTTATTGCCAGTCCTTCTACTCGAGCGGCCTGTGGGTGAGATATACGCAGCGAGCCTACAGAGCCCTGCGCACTCAGTACAATAATGCGTTCAGGATGTTGTTGGGTCTGCCGTGGCGGTGCAGCGCGTCTGGGATGTTTGCTGAAGCGCGCACTGATGGTTTCTAGGCCATCATGCGCAAAAAAGCAGCTTCCTGCTGGCTCGTATACGGGGGAGCAACAACGGCATTCTGAACGCAATAGCTGTACATTTTGACTGTCCTTTTCGGAATCAGTAGTGGGTCAGGTCTTGTGTAGGTGTGGCGAGTCATGGCAAATATAAATGTAAATAAATGTGTATTAACCCTTCAAGCGTGGCGCGCGTTTCGCGCGATGATAGGTGTTGGTGTCTTTTAATTCGCGGTTTGATTCGCGGATTAATTCGCGTAATTAAAACGTCGATATCTCTTATGCTACGATAGCTAGCTCTCTACAAGTTACGTCGTTGGAATCGTTATTAAATTACCTATCCGATGATATATGTATTAGTATAATTAGACATACAATGTATTAGCAATTTTCGTGTATTTTTCCGTTTAATGCAAAGCTCAGCTTACACCTCGCCATTTGTAACGTTTTGTAGGAAAACGTCAGGACTCACATTACGTTGAAAAGGGTTAATGGTATTTAAGATTATGTAATTATTACGCAATAGTTTATTATCCTGAAGACTCAGAAATAAAATAATGAACGGACGCTCGCCAGAATAATTAAGAATTAAATTAGTTTTTTGCCTAGTCTGAACTTTTTGCGTCAGTCTGAACGTTCTAGAATGAGTGTAACAGTTGCTCGTAATAGTTCACTGCGGTGAATTGTGGTCTGTGGCAAGGTTCATAAAGTAACCATTTAATTTTTTTTCTTGGCTTGTTCGCTTTTGACCCTCGTCGCACCTGATGGTAAGCGCAAACAGGGTCTAAGATGGAGCACACGAATCCAAGTAACAGAGATATAGGGATTCCCCTATACCCCTCTGGCTCTGACATGCACACGACGGAACACAGTAAAATGCTTGGCGCCGGACTTTAATGTGAGGGTGGTAGCTAGCCGGGCGAACCGTAAAGATCCTACCACCAAGCGTGCTACGTTTTGTTGAATGTTACAACACGCGTCTATTCCCAGCGTGTGGTGAGGAAATTTTAGGCTTAAAACGCACTAGCGGTTTGCGGCAGGCCGCACATCGATTTTTACATGGAACCGCATGATATCGATGCACTGATTTGCGGCCAACTGTCAACCGCTCCGGTTGTTCTGGGGCTGTGGCGCGGCACGTCGCATTGCGGCTGGCCGCTAGTACGTTTTAAGCGTTATATTCTAGCCCCACACTGGAAAAAAAATGTACATTGTTACAAATTATAGTATTTTTAAAACAAATTAAACATTGAACTCACGTAAACTTGAATTAAGTGATTCTGTGTGAGCTTCAAAACAAAAAAGATTTTCCAAGTAGGGATTATTAAGTAAGAAAGTTTTAGTAGAAAACTATTTTAAAATCACCTTTAAGTTCACTTATCTTTTTTAAATCTTATTAACCCACTCAAATCTGTAGACAATCCTTTAAGGTAAGCGTACACAGGGAGCCTACTCCGAAAAACGAACATCGTAGTTATGGATCGAAACGGAATAACGAACTTATAATTACGATCGAAGTACTGTCAAAAAACGAACTACTAGATGTCAATTAACATTTGGGAGTTGGGTTAACGATAGGCAAAATTTCAAATTGCGAAAATCGAATCAATCTTCGGATCCGAAACAGTTTCGTGGTTGGAAAACGCGCGATCCGTCAGCCGAAACTTTCTATCGTATGTATCGAGCGGAAAGTATTAAGCGTGAATTACACAGAAAATGCATAAGGCGCGCGGCACAGGCGCGTCGCTTTCATACGTTTTGTCGTGCCGCTTGAAATCTTTTTCGCAAAAAATGTATGAAAGCGATGCGCCTGTGCCGTATTTGCACCTTATGCCTTTTCTGTGTAATTCACGCTTTAGGCTGCGTTCACATTTGCGTGATTTTTTTCGGAGCGGAACCGCTCGTGCTTCACTTACGAGTCGCTCCTTCCTCAGAAACTTTGGAATTTAATAGTTAGTCTCTTGTCTTGTCGTACATTTTTTATCGATGTAAAGTACACGCGCACGCTCAGCGCCCGAACAGCTATCGCGTAGTACACACGTCGCAATCGCGCAGCGCCCGCGCGGCCTCCACCCTCCCGGCTAGGATGGCAAATGCAATTTGAGATCTATTGATGTGTCATAAGACTTAAATTATATTCAACAAATTTCAAAGCGAGTTAGACGTGGGTGCTGATGCGCTTGGCGTGCGCTTAGTGGGCGCGTGTCATCTAAACGCGCCCTTAAACGGATTATAAGTAGGTAGTCTTTGTTTGGTTACTGCTACAAGTGCGCTCCTTAATCCGGAATGGAAGGGTCGCAGGCATTGGATGATCAGCAATGCTGGCCGGAATTCCTCGATGGGCAACTTATATGACGCGTGCCGACGACGTCATTCAGATTGCCGATCAGTAGACGCAGTCCAGCTCCAAGGTTGCGGCGGGAAATTGGATGAAACCAGTACAGGATAGTGACGGTTGGCGTCAACAAAAGAAGGCTTATACCTAACAGTGGGCAAACTGTACATGATGATGATGAGATGCACTCTCGCTTCTGCAGAGGCCGTCTTGTACACGTTTCCGTCCCGCGCTCAGCCATCATTCAGCCTTTACCCCGCACACGTGATCGCTCTGTATTTTTGTTTGTATAGCAACGGCTCTTCAGCCAGCAAATGAACCGCCAGCGCCATAGCAAGGTCTTCATCAATTTTCATGGCCATACACAATGTCTGCTCCCTACGAAAATCCGAATGCTGATATAGAAAATCTGATTGCACATAGGAATCGCACTATATCTGTGATATGATCCGCACCTGTGAACGCTTTTGACACTTCCCTGTAGAGTATAAATTATGTAGAATTCAGTAGAATCTTGTTGCAATCCTTGAGCTGAGCTTTATGTTTCAGATTTGGTATCAAGATGGGGCGTTCAGCGGCCATGAATGAATCGCTTAACCTTCTTTATGCTCGGGAATCATCTGAGCGTAGTTTTATCTATTTTAAATAACATCACGCCTTTATTCCCCGAAGGGCTGGGCAGAGGTGTATAGTACACCCTCATTTCGCCGTTATATTTAAGTCCCATGAAATAGGGGGCGAGCCTATTGCCATCAACCGGGCACAAACCCAGACTCCAGGATGCTACTGAGAAATTCCACTCGGAAAACCTAATAACACTTTGTACGACCTAGGCATCGAACCCAGGACCTCACGCTCAGCAGAAGTACTTGCAACCACTAGAAAAACGAGACAGTCTTTATTTTGCGAACGTTGTTGTATATTTATTGATAAAAGAAACAACATTACTTGTTTGTTAGTCGTTTTCACAAGCATGAATTCCGAGGAAACACAAAATTTATTCGACCTGGGAATTCATTAAAACCTCACAGTTAGAGATGCGCCTACTAGTCGGCCAAGCCGATCACGGTTTCGGGGGTATTTTCCGTGACGCTTTGTTTACAGCAAATTCGCGCGAAACCGTGTTTTGATTAAGTCACATTGTTTCTCGATTTTTGCTTTTTCACGGGTCCGAGAGGTGTTTTTGTAAAAAAAAAGACAATACTCGGATTGTTCATTAAAGTGAAAGAGCTCAATTACAAATTAATCATGTCAAACAGAAAGTCTCGTGTATGTTTTTTTTGACCAATTGATTGATGCAATGATTCCCGTGAAGTCATGTAAGAAGTCGGATAGTCGGCGCTCTTTGCCGAATAATCGCCGTCTACGAAAGTGGGCGAATAGTCGGCACATCACTACTCACAGGTGTTCATTAAGACCTCACTGTTGTTAAAACCTCACTGTTCATCCACCAGTCGGCCAGTGTCATTGGGTTTTTCCGTTACGCAATATTTTCTAGCATCCTGAGGCTTCAAATTGTGTCCGATATGCATATTGTTCTCACTGCAAAACTTCACTTTCCCCGATATTTTTGAATGCATAGAGAACCTACCGTAATTGGGATTGAAGTGCAAATACGCTCACTATTAAAGCGGTCACGTGTAATGTTTGGAAAATAACAAGCGTACAGAAATACAAGCCCACTTCGCTTGGAAAACGTGCTATTTTGAAGTCTAACTACCTTCAGCTTTCTAGAACTACTATTGATGTGTACTCCAAATGCTATAGAATAATCACAGTTCCAGTCATTTTGTACTAAGCCCTGCTTTAAACTGAATTTCCCCATTACGTACATCTACATAATTATGTCCAGCAGTGGACGTCGGTAATTTGTTGATAATGGGTTGAAAGTTGATAAAGTACACAATTAACCGATTCATGAAAATGCAAAGATAAATATGTATCCTGTACATACAAATTACTGTATTTGTTACCGTACGACTCTTTTGCTATTCACAAGTGTATAAAGTTAATGGAACAAAATTAGCAAGTCGCAGTCTCAAGATTCGAACTTCCAAACATTGTTACGCTTCGAAATATTGTTCGAACATAAATCAAGCGCGATTAAATACGAGAAACTAAGCCCGTATTTTATATTAGGACTCAAAGGGATCATGAAACGTCTTTGAGAATTTGTTTTAAAGAACTTATTGATAGGTATTAAGTACCGTTTGCCAAAGGAATGTAATCTAAAAAGAAAGTTACTTATGGAATCTTTGCGTAGGTGCGAAACCTTTTTCGAAGAATGTGCAAAGATAATAAAAAGCGTCAGATAAATAATTATGTTTGGTGTTTTGGAAGTCGCAAAAGTGGAACATTTAATATGCAATATTAGAGGCGAAATATTAATATTAAAAGTAATTTTCTTACCTGTCTAGACGTCTTATTGTGCAGACAATTTATTGTACTGGTAATAGTCTGTTTAACAAAGGCAATTTAAAGTTAGTTTTGAATGAACAATGGTGTCATTAGAAACGGTTCATATTTGACATTAAGCCTAAGGGTTACTTAATTATTAATATTTTTAAATACCACTTTAAGATATTTATTATCTTTTATTAATGTACGTCATATTATACAATCTGCCTTGAAAGCTAGATACTTAGAAGAAAAACTGTGAATAAGTATATATATGTCAGTCTCCACGACAAATCTCTTCAACGTCAATTTTAGAGTTCACTCAATATTGCTGACGCGGCGCAAATCCCTCCATGTCACGATTTTTTACATTACCTTACCTTCCATATGTCGTACCCACAATCCTTAATCGCACATTCCGACATGTCAATTTTGGACGCACTTTTACGATAGATTCTAAAAAGTAATGGAACCGTCATGTTTATGTGCCTCATTCGCGGTAATCTACGTATATTTATATCAGTAGGTACTTTTGCTATCTAATAATAAGTAGTGCGTTTCTCAAAAAACTCATCTTAATGACGAGGGTCAACTCGACTTTGAAAATGTTACACTACTAGAAGCGCGTACGTACGGAGAATAGACAGCTTAACTAATGTGATAGCGTGTAGCGTGTTGTATCAATTTTGTAATTTATAGTAGGTTAATACTTAGGAAGGGAAGAAAAATTTTTGAAAAACTAAAAAGAAACATTTTGCATGGAAATATCAATTACCATTTTTTTTAATTTTAACACTTGCTTTATAAAAGTCATCAGTGATACTTTAAATGGCTAAATGGCTCACGGATTAGTACCCCCATTCCGATTAACTTTGTATAGTTCGTATTCATAATATAATAGAATAAAGTTGGTATACTTATGGGGTGTAAACCAATTCCTGTAATTCCTTAAAACCACATGATCTTACTACTGGTGTAGATTAGCCACGCACGGAATTTAGCTTGAGAAAAATAAAAAAATCAAAATCTGTTTCTTATGCGGTAGCGGTAATTGTACGTATCTAAACGACTTAATAAGGATTCAGTAAAAATGTAGATTTTTTTTATTGCACGTCAATAATTTTATTTTGCTGAACATTTCGATGCTACGTATGAATGACTGAAAGCACGACGACACGTTTGACGAGCACGGCTAACGCGATATCGCTCTTTGCAGTCAGTTAACACGGGGCTCTACAATGACTCAGAAAAAGAAAACCAATAAAAAAAATGATTTTCTTTATTTCCATAATTTCCCATTTAGGGTTAATCTGTGTCAGCAGTAGATTATGCGGTTTGAAGGAATTACACGAATTCGTTTAAGGTAAAGGCACCCAATTCCGAGGGGTTCTAAAAATGGCACCTTATTCCGATGTATTTAGAATAACGGCGTTTTCAAGCAATTTACAAGTTCTTTTTGTCTGCAAGATACATTAATCAATTAATAATTTATCTGTTTATGTTTATATGAGCAAAAGAGTGCTTTGGTGCTTTAACGTTTTAAAATAAACAGTAAGTTTGACGCTAGCAGCTGACTCGAATGCGCGCTTCATACATTTCGGACCTTATGCACGTGATTAATACGATTTGCTAAATAGTGTTTTAAATGATAATTTTATACTGTGTGATTTTGGTTTAGGTTGAAATATTGGAAGGGTTATATTTCTTATTGAAAACAGTTAACATTTTAATATTATCTATACAAATTGAGGAGAAAATACGTGTTTAAAATACCGCGGCATTAGGTGCCAAATATTTTAGTTGGTTCCTAAATACCGATGTATACCACGGAAATACAATTTAATAGACGTAGAGTTTTTTTCAAATTTTGAAGGCAGTTTTATGATTACGAACTTAATATTTTAGCTCTGATTACTTAAATAACCAATAGATATACAAATCTATTTCCGAGGTACACTATGGCGTCGCATTTACTAATTATAGCAGGTCAAAGATTGCCTGTTTAGGTACTTTATTAATTCGTTGTATGGAAAAGCTAAGTACAGAAAATTAAGTTATTAATGTGTTCTGATATAATCCTGAGTGAGGTTTGTGTATTTTTTCAAAGATATCGCAATTGAACATTAATTTATTTGTTTAATATTAAAAAATCTTTTACTTTTTATTACTCGGAATTAGAAACCTTGATTTAGTATTATAAAACGCTATTCCGATGTATTTAAGTCGGAATAAGGTTATATTAGTACCTAATGCCGTGGTATTGGCACACGTTAAATACAGAGTGTTCATTATCTTACGCAGCTTGTTCAAAACTTTTGTAGGTATGATTTTAGTAACTGTAAGAATATAAATTTGCCCTTCAAAATAACTTTCATATTTCTATATACTCAGATATAGTTATATTTTTACATTATAGACTATTAATAAATTGTTTTATTATTATAATTGTTTTATTGTAGGAAAATAAAGCCAAGAAAAAAGTACACGGAAGAGGATCTCCAAAATGCTATTAAAACAATTCATAATGGCAGTAGTGTTTATAAAGTTTCTCGACAGTATAATATTCCCGAATTCCTATCTAAGTAAATTACATATTGTGGTGCCATATTAATAATCATGTAAAACAGAGTCTGAGACTGATCCAAAGACTATATATATAAATAGACTTGATTTTTTGAACATCATGTATCATTATCCCCACCTCCTTTCCTTTGTATTTTGTACACTCGGAATTAGGAACCAAATGCATCAGAATTAGGATTTTTAAATCGGAATTAGGTGCCTCGGACTTCTTCGTATTTTTAAATAATTTGACATTTTTAATAAACTTTTATTGTCAAACTGTGATTATATTTCAAAAATAAGATATATAATACTTCTTATAAAAATAGCCAATTCTACAGAAAGGTATATTAAATACTTAATTTTTAATGTTCTTTCAAGTTATGGTGAAAATACCGCGGAATTAGGTGCCTTTACCTTATACCCTGTATAGTTCACTTGTTGAGACTAGTGTGAACACCAACAGTTATGTATGCAATAACCTATTTGTAAAAATCTGTAACTGGCTTCCAGTTGCTATTGCTAACTCTATGTTTAGATGTAGATTTTCCCAATAAATATAGGTGACGAGTACTCGTGCGATGTTGATTGGCAACACACGGTACCTATGCAGGTGACGTGCGTCCCCTCTCTCTTGCCACTCTCGTGTCAGACGAGCCCGACATGTACTCAAAGCAGTATCGTATCATATAGGTGTACGTCCATGTACACTCGATATTTGGTGCATAAATGGTGACAAAATAAACACTGCTATTATGTCTCATATTCGAGCCATCGAATCTTTATTTTGTAGGACACACTTCAAGCATTGATATTTAACTCCGTACTTAAAAACTTTAAAGCAAAAAAAAAAACACCATACTTAATTCCCGACAGAATAACAATGTGTGCTAGAGTAGTAGGTACATTGAACTATGGCTGCATAAATCGATTTCATCTTTTGGGGGGATACCTATTACATTATCGTATATATATAGGATCATATCTCTTATATGACCTCTAGAGTCATATCTACATATGGGGGATATTACACTATCATAATTATATCTAGGATCATAGATATAATATATGACAATATCATCATCATAGATAAGATATAAATGACAATGTAATATAGACATATAAATAATTTCTTCATACAGAGATATGACTCTAGAGGTCATATAAGAGATATGATCCTATATGATCCTAAATATATGATAGTGTAATAGCCCCCTATGGAAAAACGATTTATACAAGGTTAGTCGGGAAGGGGGGACTAATCCGAAATGGTGTTAAGGTACACATAATAATGTTAACTTTTGTTCTACAACTTTCCTAAAAAGTCAATAGTTTAAGAGAAATTGCTGTTCAAAAATGTCATAAAAGATACGCTAAAATCTCCTAAAACTTCAGCTATGAGCAGCTGTGTTTACATTTTAGGTCATATTTGAGGTCACGGATTATACGCTCCATTTTCTGATTTCGTAACTAAAGCAGGGACGAAGAAAATTTTTCAAAAAACTAAAACGAATTTAATTTTGCATGGAAAAAAAAAGATCGAATTTTGAAATTTTAACACTTGCTTTAGAGCAGTCACCACATAAAGTATCACTGATACTTTATGTGGCCTACGGATCCCTTTCCGGCTTACCTTGTTTATATACAAGGTTAGTCGGAAAGGGGGTACTAATCCGAAAGGTGAACTGATACTTAAAAGAGCAAAACCTCTCCATTTTTAAAGTATTTTTAAGTAATCATATTTTTATAGGAGAAGAGATTTCCTCTCAGAGGCATTTGATCAAGTAGGCCAGCAAATCCTCTCGAGAATGATTAATATCAGATTGATCACCACGTTTACTCCCTGTGTGTTGGCGATTTCAGACCATTAAGTCCAGGGGGCCTACCATGACCTCTTATGAAAACGTTCAAATGCCAGCCAGTCAACTTCCGTTCAAAAGCAGGCCTGCTTCTGAATCGCCAAAAATCGTACCATGACAGTACTAAAGGTGAAAGAGTATTGAACCAAGTTGAACGGTAATGCTTCTTCGTGATACGAAAAGTCTATACAAACAAAAAAAAAGGTGAACGGATTTCATAAACTTCAACGTAGCAGGTCTGCCGTAGTCCTGCTCTAACGATGTCATAGTCTTAAGAGAATGTTCCATGCAATAAAGCTGTTATTGTCATTTGTTATAAAGGAAAATTAATAAAAAAAACTGAAAAAAATAATATCAAATAACATTAAAAAGGGCGTAACCGGCGCTTACCGCTTTATTGCCCGGGGCCAGCGATATATAATTTTATATGTAAGTATTATGTCTATGTATTGTGTGTAGTATATATTTTGCAGCAGTACACCACGGACTACCCCCCTATCTTATTCATTGTCTTCCTGTTCATTTAAAGGTTGTCTGGTAGATATCGCTATCAGCGATAAGACCGCCATTCCACCCTTCAATGTATGATATTTTATAAGAGCTCTTTTACAATTTTGGTGTACAATAAAGTATGTTCTATTCTATTCTATTCTAATAGTTAAGACGGTTGTAATAGGCAGTCAGAAGCCCTAAACTCTAAATTCCTGCGTATCTCAGCAGCTCGGTGCGACTGGCCGGCCCTAGCATAACTGGGAAGCGGCTACGATTATGATTTTTAGGCATCACGGTATTTTTTTTTCCATTACTTTTTTTTTTTTAAAAAAAACGTTGCCCCACACAATAAGATTTCTCTTGTATCGTGGGTGCGTTTACAGACACAAATCTCACAAATAAACGCCCAGACCCGAAACAACCATCTGTAGGCCATACAAATTTTTGCTCCGTGTGGGAATCGAACCCACGACCCGTAGCGCAGAAGCCAATCGCTTAGCCACTGCACCAAACGTGTCGTCATATACTTTTATTTTATCTATTTCTACAAATAACTTAGACTTCGTATGATTATTTCGCAATGCGTTCCTACCAAGACCGCCACACCCAGAGTGTCGACGCAATCATAAAGGAAATGTTGGGCATTCTATGTGGCAATTATAACGATAGAGAGAACATTGTAACGTTTGTACTGCGGCGAAACTATTTCGGGAATAATTATTGCCATTTCCACAATAGTAGGGGACGACGAGAAATGGCTGTATTGGCATGTAACTACAATGTACCTACAACAACCTATCTACAGTGTGTTTGGTGTTGCAGTAGGTAACGAAAATTTAACGAATAGCAAATAAAATAAAAATGGAACCCATACTACTTCTACATCCACAGACATTACATTTTTAATGAACTCATACATTACGGAAAAGGTCAAAAATCAAAATAGCTGCCATTCGAAAGAGAATATTTGTGATAAAATTAGGTGTGGAACACTCGCTTTTTCGGTAGTGCAACACCAAACACTCTGTCTACTTATTTATACATGCTTTCAAGTGTCATTCGATTTTTCTGTCAGGAAATACTCAGCTGCGGCCCGTTGTTTTGAAATCTTGGAATTATGCTGATTGGCAATTACTTTGGACTTAAGGTCGCTCTCGTCCGGCCGCGAAATTCTATTTTTGTCGTTTTTTTATGTATTACGTAAAATGTGATTATCTTTCAGTCGTAGTTTTATAATTACCTCTTAATGAATTGTATTTTGCCTAAAACTAATAAACTGGATTAAACGACTGTTGACTGTTGATGAGTGGTTATATCTACTTATGAAAAACATAACATCACGCATTTATTCCCCGAAGGGCTGGGCAGAGGTGTACAGTACACCCTCATTTCGCGGTAATGTTTAAGTCCCATGCAATAGGGGCGAGCCTATTGCCATCAACCGGGCACATATCCAGACTCCGGGCTGCTACTGAGAAATTCCACACGTAAAAAGCCAATAATACTTTGCCCGAACTAGGGATCGAATCTGCTCACGCTCAGCAGTCGCGCTTGCGGCCACTAGACCAACGAGGCAGTCCTAGTTATGAAAAAAGTGTTAAAAACATAAAAGCTTGTTTTGTTTCTTATTCACATAAATAATATAAATATTAGCCAGAAACTGTTCCACTGCAGTGCAATAGCCTCATCTCATACAAAGAAGAAACGAGCATTGATCACCACGCTTGCTCACTGCGGGTTGGCGATTTCAGACTATTGAGGTTTTCCCACGATGTTTTCCTTCAGCGTATGTCAGTGACGTCTTAAGCTGGCTTCCCACGGTGGTCGGTAGCGCGCACCGGCTGTGCGTCGTATCATCCGTAAAATCACGCACCGTGGGAAGCCACATTATGAGGGTGCATGATGTGGATACGGCGCACCGCACCGCACCGCACGCATTCGCGTTACCACGGACGAGTCTGTTTCCTAGGTGTGCCGGTGCGAGCTCATGTGTCGCAGTGCGCGCTATCACGGACCGTGGGAAGCCGGTATTAGATTAACTAAGAAAATACATATAACATAAAAAAAATCACATTGGTACATGCCTGGGTTTGAGCCCGCAAATCGCCGCTTAACAAGCGGGTCTGTAACCTCCGGGCCCCCACGACATTTCATTACAAGATGTTAAATTACATCAATATTCACATAATGATCCAACAAATCTTGAAAATTCGCCTAAACCCTTAATCATGATTTACTGTTATTATAAAGTTCTTTGCTGTTATCGAAAATTTTCACCGAACTTGCAGTTTTTGCCAACTCAAATGCAGCCGGCAGAAACCGTTAATCATACTGCTGTAATAAATATGGCAGATTTATTTAGTTGTTATTTTTTAAGTACCTAAACGCCGAAATTGCTCTTTCTTTTAAGTACTCTTGTTCGCAAGTTTAAGTGAGAAACATGGTTAGTAATTTATGAAAGATGTTGGAAAAATACCTATACTATATTTGCAGAGTAGGTCTTCATCTTCTCTCGTGCGTACTATAAGTTGTTCGGTATCGAAAATTTTACAACTTTTGTTCCACAACTTTTCGAAATTCGATTTTTTTATGCCTGTCCATACAAATCAATTAAAATATTTTTTTGATTTGTATGGAAAGTTATAAATAAATACGCGAATTTCGAAAAGTTGTAGAACATTAGTTGTTCAATTTCCGATACTGAGTAACCCCATATAATTCTGAGACCCAATTTCACCATACAATGTTAGTTGTTAATGTCTTGTTAAACATTATAACAGACTGTTTAACAGTACATTGAAATTGACATTGACTGCTTAACAGAACATTAACAACTAACATTGTATGGTGAAATTGGGTCTTAGAGTTGATTTTTTAACACCTTGTATACTCTGTTCAACGAAAGATGAGTACGGAGGTAGCAGTCGTTTCATACATTGTAGCCGTAAGGAGACTGCTATCGAAAAAACGTGAACGACATCATTAAAAACCATACAATAGCTATATTATCCATTTTTGTATTATAACTTTCGTGAGAAACATTTATATTTATGATTGGTTACGGTTTACTCACGTGCATTTTTCGGGATTGCCCGACTTGTTTCGACTCGCAACCTCACCGCGTGTTCAACTCATGAATAAGTGCTCCGTTTGGGTCCGAAACTAGTCGGGCAATCTCGAAAAATACACGTGAGTAAACCGTAACTAATCATAAATGTTATCCATGTTTTGTTTTTTTTTTCATATTTGTTATTCTTTGTCTGGTCACGTTTTGAAGAGAAACATCAGAACAAAGACAGGTGAAAAGAGTATTGTTATAAAATAGCTCATGCCGTGATCGAAAGATTAGCCAGCCAACAAGGTTGGTAGCGAGGCTGACTGCTCTGGGTGCGCCGGACGTACTTAAGTATTGTTACGCCCGAGTAGCTTCCAGCATTAATACGATATTATGGCGTAACTACTTCCTTTCTGTGGGTGTCGGAAAATATGACCATGTTATGTGAAAATCAATAAATAATTGTATAGAGGGGTTCGTGCCAAACTAACAACCGCGTGGATTGTAATATCCGCGAGGTTGTTAAGGCTGATTTTCCACCAGAGCTGTGCCAGGAAGCGGAGCGGTGAGAGAGGAAAACATCTACCAATAGGATTGCTTCATTTTCCTAGCCTCGCACAGTTTATTCTTATTGGTGGTGTTTTTCCTCGCTTACCGCTCCGCTTCCTAGCACAGCTCTGGTGGAAAACTAGCCCAAACTGGGCTTGTCTCGTTAAGATCTGTGCCGTGCGGTCACCCAGCCACGGAGCGGCCGCGGGAACGCCCAGTTCAACCTTTTAGTTCGTTCATTTCGCGCGGTTGTGATTTCACGAGCCCCTACACGAGCGCCTACACGAGTTTACGAACAATTTCCTTGATACTTCAGCCCTCCAATGTACATCATTATACACATTTCCTAATACAAAGTTTGCATCCCAAGACACTCGCGTGTTTTGTTTACATTAATTACAAACTTTGATGACGTGAGCAACTGTTTACGTAAACAACCTTGTTTTGGCGATAATAATTAGGTACCTACGCTACGTAATATTTGTTACCTAATAATTTGGTCAAATCCAAAAGTTTATTCATATCACCGTATATTCTGTCTCAAAAACACCCGGAAATTCTCATTTGAGAATTCCGCGCTAGAGATATCTCAAAAACTCTGTTTGCGTTACGTAGATATGATTATTATTGACATGTGGTAAAAAAAATCTAAACTCTGTCGAATATTTTGGGAGTAATTAACATTTGTGTGAAACAACTTTTGTGGTCGCGTCGTTTTTTATTATACAACAACGTAGAATAGTCGTACACGACGCCGTACACGGATCGTGCGCGGCGCCGCACCGTAGACATGGGGCCACGGCCTAATTGTAACTTTTGGCCAAACATTCAACGAACATCGCTCCACAAGCACCTTATTCACTAGATATGGAACCATGAGACTTTTTTCTATTTCCTAAATTTAAATTGCCGGTTTGCGGAAAGCATTTCGAGACTATAGAGGCGGTGAAAGAACATACGACGAAGGTGCTGAAGGCGTAAAGTGTTTCGAGGACTGATAGAAGTGCAGGCGAGATGGAATTATTATGAAGGGGACAAAATAAATTTGGATGATTTAAATAACCCTTTATGTTTTATTTACTATTTCCGGGTACTTTTGGGACACAGTAGTATACATACGTCAATATTGTACTGTTAATCATCACTATACTCTATTCAACGAAATATGAGTTCTGACAAAGCGGTCATTCGTTAATTGTAGCCGTAAGCAGACTGCTATCGAAAAAACGTAAACGATATCATCGAAAACCGTAAAACAGCTACATTAGACATTTTTTACATTTGACTTTTTTATGGTAAAGTTTTGTAGAGAAACGTCAGGATTTACTCTACCTTACGATAAAAAGGGTATAAATAAACCCGCGTACAGACTTTTTTTCTTTCATATCGTTATCTCGCTCTAGGAATAGTCCTCTATCGTGGATACGTTTAAACACAATCTTATACATACATAAGCACTCAGACCCGGAACAATTCCCTCCAGGAAGCGAGTAAATCGACCAGCACAATACACAGCGTCCGCCGCCGTCCGGCTTACCGTCCTTGCCGACGAGGCCCGTCGCGACGTCCCACCGCCGCCGGTCACGATCCACCGAGCTCTCCTGTCGTAGAGCCGGTCGTCTCTTCAGACTCCGCAGTCACACTGATATTTCAGCCCTCATCAAGCTGTCTCTCTCCCCCTAAAGCCCTCGCCGGCATCGCCCTAAGCCGAGGTCCGAGTCCCACTAGGGGTCGCCCTTAGTGCTGTTGTTGCAGGTAGTCATGATGTTAGTGTAGTACAAGTAGTTAGCGTAGGTTAAGTATTTTATTTCCCCCCCATTGGCTAGAGACCCTTCAGGTCTCGCAAGGCTTTTAGCGTTCTGTTCCTCACTTCAAAGGGGCAAAGTTATTTTATTCGTACTGTAGTGACTTGTGGAAAGGGTGGAAAGAGGGCGTTCGTTTTTTTGTTGGGCATAACACAGCTGCATCTAATAGATAACATCGATTTTATTCAGTATAGAACAAGTCAGTCTAAAAATACTCATGTCAGACAGATACCATCTGTTTGTAGAGATTAAATAAACATCATGTCATCTGGGAATAAAAGAAAAACAGAGCATTAAACTACCAGTGGTTTTATCTACACAATGGCCGCAAAATGAAAGAGTGCGCCTACGCTTACTTTGGGCTCTTGTTCGCGGACTATTTGCTTTGTTGATATATAATTCTTAATACCTTCATCGTCAAGCATAATTGCCCATTTCATACTTTTTTCAGCTATCTTGTGACGGTGGAGTGGTGGCGACACTTCGTCCTCTCTCGCGCCTCAGCAGCAGCCAGTTAAGTCAACCTACACCTATACCTGAAGACCCTGGACTCCTCGTATCGTTGTCGAACCACGCCCTGTAAACTAACACTGTAATTTTAGTAAAATACCTATATATTGTATGATTTACAAGTGTTTTCCTTATTATTCAGTAAGTACCCACTTTTCTGCTAAACTGCTTCTGCTTCTTGCTAGATTCTGATTTGGGTTGACTCCTCAAGCCACCCTTAACCCGCTAAGCGTGACGTGTCGTACCACAAATCCAAAAACACCAAAAGATTCGCGCAGGCCAGAACTTTTTTCTCCATATAAAAAGTATGAAAACCGTGTGCATTAGCGATACACTACGCCTTGAACGCAATGAAATGTATCATTTTTGATTCACATCGTATTAACATGCGTGTGCAAAAATGATATACTAGCGGTGAAGGTATAAAGTTATAAGGAGACGCGATTAATTATGTGCTCTTACGTCCATGAATTTGCCTTGTACTCGTATTAAGAGCGTTTACACCGTTCGGCATTTCATACAAAGTTTCAAGTCCGTTAATTTTTCGATATGACAATCGATTTTAATTAAACTTCATACCCATCAGCAGGATACATAGGACTAAAAAGTTAGTAGAAAACATTTTCGAAAAATAGTGTTACAGTTAAATTAGACCGATTTTAAATTTTCCATACAAACAGAAATTTCCAACTATCTTTTTTTAAGTAAGACATTTCGAAAATGTTTTCTACTAACTTTTTAGACCTAAGTATCTTGCTTATCTGTGTGAAGTTTCATCAAAATCGGTTCAGTCATTACGAAAACAAAGTCTTGAAAATTTGTATGAAATGCCGTACGGCGTACATGCTCTTAAGTCGTTTCAATCATCATCCTTTTGTCTCCATTGTCTTACTAGCACATCCATTTTTACCCGACTACGGCAGAGAGGAGTTTGTGTCCTCGCACAACTACTGAACCAATTTCAAAGAAGTAGGTAAACTGGTGTACGGGTTATAGCCGTGGTCACATGCCGTCGTTATCACTTAAGTTGGCACCCACAGGTCATAGCGGCATATAATCCGGCTATAACCCGTACGCCATTGTATATTGTTTCACGCTTTTCAGTTGTCTTTTTTCCGTAGTCGGGTTTTATTTTTTTAGTAAAAGGTGTGTAAAGTCAGATACAACTGGCGAGGCGTAAGCTGAGCATTGCTTTTGTGTGAGTGTACATAGAATCGATTGCCAAAAAGCAGTATAAACCGGTTTAAACCAAGTAAAGGATGCGTCTGCATTCATTCTCACACAAATGCAAAGTTCAGCTTAGGTCTCGCGGATGGTACCCACTGTCGGCTATAGAAACTTTCATTTAGGGCCTTTTTACTGTCATGCGGGTTCGTGCCCGCGTGCGTGCGTCACCCGCATGCGTGGCGCTCGCAGTTCACCTTTTTCTAATACAGTATGAAAAGGTGAAATTCAGGCGCCACGGGTGCGGGTGACGCATGCATGCAGGCACAAGGTACAAAATTCTGCATGACCCTAAATTTTCAAAATATCCCCACACAAGTCTTCAAATAAAGCTTTTGGCGACGTTCCACTGAGACTTTGCCAATCCTAGAAGGAATCAGGTTCTTGAATATTCTCGCAAATCCTCGCTACCGTAAAACTCAGGCGACGAAAGAATTACGACATATACGAGTACATGTATCAGCGATACAACATATCAAAAATATAGAGTAGCTGTCCATCACATGCATAATAGCTAACATTGAGCCCAGCGGTATCGACGCCCAAGATCTTTCGCGAATACGTGAGAAATAAGAAATGTTCGGCAAGTTTGAGTGATGATATTGTACGTAGGGTTATACACAACAAGCTATACTACATTCCCAGTATCAGGTAGTCTCGCATTGTGTAATCATTCCGTACAACGAGAGGTCAGCTTATAGTAGAAATATATGTATATCGTGATATGTAACCGTATGAATCATTTTAGATATCCACTGCATGAAAAACTTTGGAATACGGGGAGATCATAATAATGATGCAGATATAAGCTGTCACTAATACTTAGTAATTATATACAGAGTGTGTCGTAAATAGTGGTCCAACGTTAAGGGATCGATACGCGATATATTCGGCTATCACATATCACACTTAGATACTTTTTTTTAATTATGTTTTTTTCGAAAAAAATAACTATAAATTACTTGCATATGATAGCAATGTATTCAGCAGTTATAAACAAAAAACAAAACAGAAAAGTAATGTATTGGGTTGAAATTACAGCTAAATTAGTAAAACGAAGAGTTAATTTTAATAAAAATTAAAAATTGTGAGACCTATATGGTAAAAAATGGTTCAAATTCTGGTATATGATAGCTGAATACACGGTGTGTCGACCCCTTAACGTTGAACCACTATTTACGACACACCTTGTATTTTTAAACTTTATCTTATTTACAGGGTGTCAAAGCCTACCCGAAACACCCCTATGTGTGTATGTTCTTCGATTTTCTGTGGTTTAGAAGTTAAAGCGGTTTTTGTATGCTTTTTAGGGGCAACTCGAAAGTGAAGAACAAATAGTAAGAGTTGTCTCATAATCCTCCTTTCTATTCTTTTCATAAGGTATGTATTTTATATGTATATAGGTATATATTTTTATATGTTTTATGTATAGGATTTTATATAAGTAGTAAATTATTCATATATAAGTATTGAGAATTTTAATTATATTGTACTTGTGTACATTTAAATCTATTTGTGTAATTGCTTTGAGTTCTTTTTTTTTTAATCTCAATTGTTCTCGTTTTACTGTCGTACAATAATTTGCACCTGCCTTGATATCTCTTCACCACCTTTGGTTGACTGGTAGAGAATGCCTAAGGCATTAAGTCCGCCTTTGTACTTTTTTGTTGCATAAAGTTTAAATAAATAAATAAGAACTTGAAAGCAACTTTTTCTGGTAAATCACTTGGAGTAGCGCGATGAAATTTACGGGATGTGTAGTTTGATTTTAAAAAAGTTTTTGAATTTATTAGCGAGAAAAAATATATTATGGTTTTTCAGCAAATCACCATAAAACTGTTTTGTCGACTTTGGCTGTCGATTTGTTGCTGACCGTTAGTGGATAAAGGAATAATAGATACAGGAATCTTTAAAAACAGTGTGCAATATGAATACCTAATTTAAAAAAAAAAAATGTTGGTAATATTATCATAATTACAGTATTAAATAAATTAAATGTACATAAATCAGTAGGTACCTATTTAATCTAAATAACTAAGCGCAATAAACGTGCAATCTTAATATTTAAATAGAGAAATATATAATTACTCTAAAACATAAACAGGGTAAATATAGTACAAAATTGTATATAGTATAAATAAATTAAGTAACTAAATATCTACCTTCATACATAGTGCAAGTTTCATTGTTATTCCGAATTAATAAAAAACAAAATAATATTAATATATAATTTAATTAATATTTAAAGGATAAATTATAATATAAACTTTTTAAAATGCTAAACTTCCTTGTAAGGAAATTAAATTAGATAGATAGGTATATTGATAATTAATAATTTGTATATTATATTAAGCTTCCTCTCTCCTAATATTTTTGCTGTGCACGACAGGGTCCATAATGATCTCATTTTTTTAAGTTACCACCTAAGTCTACATTGTGGAATGCAATAAACTTATTGAGTATTGAGTATAGTATTGATAGGTAGATAATAGCGCTCTGCATTAGATAGCGATCAAAAAGGAACAGAATATCTCATAATTACCACATCTGAAAGTTAGCAAGCAAGTGATTATAATTATTAGAAGTTTGTTGTTATGTCTTTTTGTTCTCATGTATTTAATTTGAAGTGGTTATGCTTTAATGAAATGAAATGCGCTCCAAGTTAACTAAAATTGTATTTTGCAATTAGTCTTCTTAGTTAATCTTAGTATAATGTAAAAACTAAATTAAACTATTGCATACAAATTATATTATTATGTGTTGTAAATATAGTAAATGTTGTGAATATGATTTTGTTAATAGCGTTAAGTTATGGATAAATAGATAATGTGTTCTGTGAGTTTATTGTTTTATGGTGTAATGTAAAATGTGGGAAAATAAACATGATGCTTGTAATTGTGGAGTGTTTTACAATGAATACATTTAGGTAACAAAATTATATTAAGTACATGGTGGATATGAAACAAAGTGTATAACCGCCACAAATTAAACACTATTGATGGACCTGTAGGTTATTATGTATACAATGACATACTTAAGTCCCCTCGCCCACGGCGACTTTTTGTAGCGATGCAGTCGCGCGTTTAGCAAACGCGCGACAGCATCACTTCTAACGCGTGTTAGTCGCATTTGCAACGCGCTACTGCATCGCGATTGTATCGATACAAACGCGCGACCGCGTCGCGCTACTAACGCGCTACTGCATCGCGATTGTATCGATACAAAAGTAATCTCTGGGTATTAAATGGATGCATCCAATATTGACGCTGCTTCCGTTGCCTACGCTTCGGCTGCTTACGTAAAAGCAGCACCAAAGACAACGTGACTAATATTGCCTCAACGGAGTCCATCTTGCAACTGTACTGATCCAAGGTATTTTTGTATCGTAACTGCATCGCGACCGAATCGCGTTTGCATCGCGACCGAATCGCCTTTGCATCGCCACCGAATCGCGTTTGCATCGCGACTGAAAATGGTCCCGTGGGCGCGGGCACACAGCTAGCGACTGCTTCGCGCCTGTATCGATGCTACGCGCGAGAGCATCGCGACGGCATCGCTACAAAAAGTCGCCCGTGGGCGAGGGCCCTAAAAGTCATCAGTGACTGACTGATATGAAATAGCAAGTCTATATTATAACAATGCGTGCAGTGGCCCTTGATTCTCATGACAGTAAAAAAAAACACGCAAATAATGTGACCGCGGTATAATTGCATATCTTTGCAGTAACCATAACGCATTTTTCTAAACATTTCCCCAGATTAGCATTTTTTTTATATATTGTGGGTGCGTTTAAAGACACAAATCTTCACACATGCACGAACGCCTAGGCCTAGACCAGAAATAAAAGAAATAAAAGGTCTTTTCTAAATTCTAAATGGCTAAATTCAACAAATAAATTCTACGCAATGCTGAAAGGTTGTGCGTGTATACATGAAAAGCGTCGTAACTTTTTCTAATAATTATAATTCATAATATTTAACATAAATATATAATTAATAATTATTGTAGCAGATGTATCTAAATCGTGTAGCTAATTGACTGATTTGCGTAAGAAACAATATTTTTTATCAAATCAAATATATTTTTTTACTCAACTGGGTTTACGAACATTGACTCGACCTCGAGTACTCGTATTCATCAGAGTAAGAACTCATCTCTATTAAAATTTATGGATAGTAAATGTTAAAGAGGTAATTACAATTGTTTAATGAAACATAATTATATTTCGTTAGTTAGGTACATACATCGTAATAATTCAATTTCATGGTTTTCATTTAACGATGTTTTCATACTTTTTCATAATATAAATGTAGTAGATAAGTATTTCACGTGTTATTTCTAATTTATTCAAGAATATGAAACTCCATTTGTGTTTTACTGGTAAGTAACTAAATTAATACAAATAATGAAATCAAATGATATTTATGGTTAATGTATTGCAAGGAAAATGTTATTTTCAGTGGGCTTATTAACCTCGTTAGAATCAAGCGTTAAGACTGTAAACATACAGATAGATCCTGATGACATAATAAAAATAATGAATGGCGTGATAAACTCAGAAATGTTTAAACAATTTGCAAGGGAAATTGTTCATAGGGTTGAAGTGAAAGGTATTGATTATAAAAACCCCTATCACCCAGAGGATGAGCTAATGACCTCATTTGCTGACGTTGTTGAAAAAAAAGAAGGATATCTCCAAAAGAGTCCTAAATACATTTTCCCACAAATTATCCCAGATTCATTAGACAAAGAAAATGAAAAATTCTTAAATAGAAATGACGTCGCAAACGAACCTGATGTCTTAACCGATGAAATTGGAAATCCAATATTACAAGTATTAAATGATACTAAAAAAATAATGGATGCAGTTGCCTCTAAACAAACATTAACTAGAAAAGATGGTAACCAGGAACATAAAGATGATCGAATCAGCTTTAACCCTCCACAAACAAGATACGAACTAAAAGATTCTGACGACAAAAAGATATAAGCCTTTGCATTTATTAAGGTTTATTTTTGACATAAATATGACACTTATGAGAAAGCAAGTATACATCGTGGGCCCGAGGTAAACGAAAGATTTTAACCACGCCTTTCTGATGGTAATAAGAGTCAAATGTTATATCAACAAAAGTCCAATGAAGAGTTTTTTTTTCTGAACGTAATGTATCAAACTTTAGGTTGAAATGGCAACATTTATAAATTATCGTGTGAATGGATAAGAAACTTCTCAGTTCACAACCCTCCCCGACAAATAAGACATACGTCGGGTGGGGTATGGTATCACTAAAGTCGCAACGTCGCGTTCATAGGACTTGTTACCATATACATTTTTCGAGTTGTCAATTTCCGTAAATAATGAATATTTCGAAAATTAAGCTTTATTCAACAAACTATATCCTAGCTTTTCTTCTCCAAGTAGGCATCCGAATCGATGGTTAAAATTTTTCGGGTACCTCGGGCCCACTGTGTATATAAATATAAATGTATTACTATAAAAAAGATTTTAATGTAATGTTTTAAATAAAAAAAAAACCTGTTCTGTTCGCGTGAGGTTATAAGATTAATAAGAATCCTTGATAATGGAGGATTTTTAAAATAATAACAATTAATAACAGTAGCAGTCTTCGTAATAGTAGAGGACCTTGTGAACAAGTTTGTCCGGGGCAGTACTACCAATATTCTTATTTTGATTTGAAGGGTGAAATTGCAGGCACATGAGCCTGTCCAACTTTGCTCTAAGGTTTGGTTCGCATCGGCAATTCTCTTTGTGTTGTAATTAGGCGTCACTTTCTATCTGGTGGGTAGTCGGCCTGTTTGCTTAGAAGCATCCAATGACATGTCCATAGGCTGGGCTTCTGGTACGTATTACAAAACTGGTATAAGATTGATTCTTTTGTTTATTAAAAGTCACAAAATTATTAACACACAATCTTTTATTTCCAATTTTGGTAGAACCAAGGAAAATTGTGCAACTTTTGGATAAATTCATAATGGTCTTTATTTTTTCGTTGCTTTTATAAAAAGTTGGTAAAATCAGCATCAGCATCCGCTGATGTCAATGGTATCATTCATCATCATCATCATCAATCAGCATCAACAAAAAAATGTGCATTAGCAACAACTCTGCTCCAAACCATCACGGCACACAGTGGGCCCATACTGAAAATTAGTGGACATAGGCAACAAAGTTCCAATATCGATGCGATTTTTTTTTATGTGACGTGTTATGATATTCCTGACAACTTTTGTTCTTACAATTTCTTCTAAAGTTGATAGTTTGTCTTGAAAAAAATGAATTAGATTTTTTTGTATAGAGCGAATCACGTTTAATTTTTTTTCTTCAATTGTACGAATATGTTGGGTGTGTGGCGTGAGTATATGATAGCTAGGGTCATTCTCTATCCACGAAAAAAAAATCAGCGCCGGCCATCTGCGGCAGCGCGAGTAATCATTCGGCAAAAAAAAATGTTTAATAAGAATTTTTTTGCCATTTAAAATAAATTGAAAGTATGTTTTTTGTCTCATTTGGATTTTTTGACCTTCTTTTTAGTTAAATATATAGTTTTAACAGCGCATAGGTACTTATAGTAGTACTAGTAATTCTGGTAGAGATTTAGTTATTATTGCATGTTATCGGTAGCACCTGCATTGTGATTGATGACTCATTTGTTTGTGCGCTCGGCTAAGCGCATTACAAACGCATTCATATCTAATAAAATCCTCTCCACAGTGTGGTCCAATATCGCTTGCAATTTAATGTAAGCTCCTTTTTCGGTTATCTCCATACTCTCTTGTAGTGGGTAACATCGTTTCTTGGTATTTACAAGCTTTGGATAAGATGGAAAGGCAGCACAGTTTTCTTCTTTCAGAAATTGTCGAAGAGCTAAGTACTTCCATTTCGAGAGCGCAACTGATGTATAAAGAGCTAAACACTTATCTTCAGAGACAGTACTTAAGCTCTGCTTTTTGAATAGTCGCTCGTCTACTTCGGATAGCGCATCTGGATTACTGGAAAGGTATTCGACCACTTTTGCTAGATTTGTTTTGCCGTTGTCTTTCAATTTTGTTATGTACGAGTGCTGCAACTCTTCCTCGGAATTTTTTTCTACTATGGAAGTAGAACGTCTTTTTTTTTGCTTATCACTTAACTCTTCGAATGGTTTTCTGTGCTCCTTTTCTGTAGATGTTCCCGCTTCCGCAGTACATACTGCAAGAGTAGGAACATGGGAATCTATATCCACAGGCTCAGATAAGGCTGCGTCCGAAAAGCCCATCTCACTTCTCAAGTCAACAGCAACACTGTTACAAACATGCCAGTTGATGTTTTTTTCCAACCACTTGCGATTACTTACACGATTCATAAAATTTTCTTGATTTCTACTTGAGTCTATCCACTTTTTATTTAGATTTACACAAAAAAGTCGACAGAACTCCTTGATTCGGTTCTTGTCTTCTTCAGAAACTTCGGTAGTCAAGACAGAAATGATACTTTCATATAGAAACATATGATTTTTCAGATCACCGCCACTTCTTAATTTCACAAAAAGATCTAGTTTGGTACAAAATCTAGCCATAGTTCTAATGTCAATATAAAAATAAAAGTATTTCACTGTTTTCACAAATAAGGGACAAGAGCGAAACTAGATGGACTTATTTTTTTTTCTATTGGCCTGCTTTAGGTCGTCCTAGGGGACCATTTCTACGAAACCGGGCAGTTATTGGCGAGATCTGAAGGGTCTCTAGCCAATGGGGGGGGGGGGGGGAGTAAAATACTTAACCTAAGCTAACTACTTGTACTACACTAACATCATGACTACCTGCAACAACAGCACTAAGGGCGACCCCCAGTGGGACTCGGACCTCCGCTTAGGGCGTTGCTGGCGGGGACTTAGGGGGGGGGGGGCAGCTTGATGAGGGCTGAATTATCGGTGTGATAGATGGACTCAATGAATGACTTTATATTTATAGTCAGTGTTAATTACTCAAGTAGTGGACATAACAGTGAGTGAAAATTATTCAGCCAATCAGAGACGAGCATTTTTCGATGACTCATTAGTTATGCGCTTAGCCGAGCGCACAAACAAATGAGTCATCAATCACAATGCAGGTGCTACCGATAACATGCAATAATAACTAAATCTCTACCAGAACTACTAGTACTACTATAAGTACCTATGCGCTATTAAAACTATATTTTTAACTAAAAAAAGGGTCAAAACAGCCAAATGAGACAAAAAATATACTTTCAATTTATTTTAAATGGCAAAAAAATTCTTATTAAATATTTTTTTTTACCGAATGATTACTCGCGCTGCCGCAGATGGCCGGCGCTGATTTTTTTTTCGTGGATAGAGAATGACCCTAGCTATCATATACTCACGCCACACACCCAACATTTTCGTACAATTGAAGAAAAAAAATTAAACGTGATTCGCTCCATACAAAAAAATCTAATTCATTTTTTTCAAGACAAACTATCAACTTTAGAAGAAATTGTAAGAACAAAAGTTGTCAGGAATATCATAACACGTCACATAAAAAAAAATCGCATCGATATTGGAACTTTGTTGCCTATGTCCACTAATTTTCAGTATGGGCCCACTGTGCGGCATTTTTACGACGCCTAGGTACGGTCGGGGACTTGAAATGTTTACCACCCTAAGGTCTAAAATTGCTTGCACATTACATTTTCACAAGGTCGCTCTGTCACTCGCAAAGAAATGACGAATTAAAGGTAAAGTTTTTTTTTTCTTAATTTACCAAGAAAGGTTCATTCAAAGAGGCTAATACGAGGCAGCATAAAAAAAGAAATGAACCTATTTAGTAAATTCAACCAAGTTCGCTTTAAAGCATAGAAGTAATAAGTACTTCTATATAAAGTCCTTGCTTTAAAGATACAACTTTTGACTAGACATATAACTAAAAAGGAGTTCATAACATCAAAAAGTGGTTAACAGCCTTTTTGCTAGAATCGACGCTTCATAATTTTAAAACTAACACTTATATGTATAAGTTGATATGACATCTTAAACTTTATTACGCAGTGTGATAAGGAATCGAATTTGAAATCTGAGAAACATTTCGAGTCTGCGACCGTATACCACTAATGGCATAACCCTTGGATATTGTTTATCACAAAAATGGTGCTTACACGTCCTTATTGAAGCTATAAACGTTTAGTACATAACATAAATTGTTCAATAAGGTGTAAACGACTCCGTGGGTCTGTATGGAGAAGATATTTTAGTGTAATACACTCTCAAAATTTATGGTAATCATTTTGATGTTATCGTGCGGTGAATGTGTTCCATTTGGATTTCCAGAACATTCTTTATCGATGGAAAATTTATATGCCTTCGAAATTTTTATAGTTAGGTGTTATAAGGAATTGAATGAGTGAAAAGTTGTTTCATACGATAATATAAATTGGTACTTATTTACTTTCAACTGCGCAGATAATACGATATGAGAGATTAAGCTGCGCATGCCGCGGTTAGTCCGTGGATGGGTTGAAGGTGGTAGAGGAAGGTGAAAATAACTGTAATAAGTCGATCTGCTTATGTTTTTCCCAAGTATATTGTGGTCAGCTTCCAGTCTAACCAGATGCGGCTGAATACCAATATACGGAGCGACTGCCATCAGACCTCCGCTACCCACTTACTGGGCAATGACGATATCCTAAGGATAGGGAGAAGCCAGACGATGCGGTGCAGCGCCGGTGCGGCGCCTGAGCGATGCCATTGCGGCTTAATACATACAAAGGATGAGGGGCACAAATGTATGGAGTCTGTTACTGGCTCCAATCGGAATGATTGATACACCGTTGGAAAGGTATTTTTGTGTAGATTAAGAATAACCATAGCGCTAGTCCAATCGAAGTAATCGCTTGAAAGTTATTTATTTTTGTTACATCCTATTAAGTACACATACTTTTATTGTCATTTTTCTCCATTTTGGCATGGCATTACAATAATAATTACCTATTAATATTTTTCATTATCTAGGTAAATAAAACAAGTTCGAAGTAAGTTTCATCATTTATTGTATGTAAGTATAAAGTGTATAAAAAGACCCGCATAGCCGAAATTTACGCACTCTGTACATCAAACTAAATTACATTGACCAAAAATAATTGCTGGGAAACGACTTTTATTTTTAGGCATAAAAAAACGCGTCCGATTTTTTAAATAGATAGATCACCCTTAACTGAAAAAATACTAAACCGATTTTGTTGTGATTTTCAACCGTTAACTGAATTTTATTTAGCTCAAAATCTGTGCAAATATCATCAAAATCGGTCAAGCGAAACCGGCGATACGATTTTTTAAAATTCTATTTCGTACTGAATATCCAGTATCTTCTGAAGACTATATTTCAAAACGGACAATTGATACGGGTTTGTTGCCATAGTAGTTTTTTGTACTCTTGAAAAGAGCTATCTAACGATGGTAAATTCATTATGATTGGGCATGAGTACCAAAACGCCCATCCTCCTTTCCATGCCTACCACACGCTTGCCGGACCAAGACGAGGGGGGAGGGTGTATGCGCCGGAGCGGCACCGCTCCGGCTTCGCAGACCGCAGATGTGTTGACAGAGAGCCGTTTCACACAGCCGCACCGCGTGGCTCTTGCAACGCCGCAAACTACGTGTGCACGCTGATGAGGCAAAATGGTCGCCGTGCGGCGGCGCACCGCACCGCACCGTGTGGCTTCTCCCCTAGACCGGTTGTCAGACTTTCGGGGTTCTAACTACCCGAAAATTGTCATAGGTATTCGTATGACACCCGAGACCGACGGTTTAACGTGCTTTCCGAGGCACGGAGGGGTCCGTTTTACGAATCACCCATCGGTGGCAAGTACAGCTTGAAAATGATATCCGTGCGTTTGATAGTTAGACACGCGCCCCTCTAGGAGTATAAACAAACAAACAAACAATTTGTCTATCTCAATTCGTTCTGTCTTAAACATCTGTAAACACATAAAGTACACCACTACACCGGATAAACAAGGCTTTTAAACTCAGACAACAGCAAAGATGTCTGAGTTTAGAACAGCTGCAGATGATTCTTTATTTAATTTGACTTGTTTTATGTAGTCTCTTTCAGTCGTGAACTAAAAGGTTCGTGGTATATCTAATATTTTCATTTTATGTGCACCAAGAAGCTTTAGTTGATACAGTGTGTAAAAGAATTCGTGTAATGCCTTCAGACCGCGTGGTCTACTAGTGACATTGACTGAAAGTGCATGGGTTTTTAAAGAAAATAAAAAGTAGTTTTTCTGTTTTTGAGTTATTTTAGTGCCTCGAGTTAACTGACTGCGCGGAGCGATATCGCGATAGTCGTACCACCAGCTGTGTCGCAGTGCTTTCATTTATTTATGCGTCGAAATGTTCTATCACAAAAAAATACTTTTCAACATATTTTTTTCTTACTTATTTTCTTTAAAACCCTGGTTGGCTTTGATACGATCATTACTGCAAGACAAAAAAAAAGAATTTGTTTTTTTTTTATCATGCAAAATCCCATGCTCTATTAATCTATACTAACAAAATTGATCATGTGGTTTTAAGAAATAACACGAATTCGTATACACCAGATACTAGATAGAATAAGACAGCTACAGTACGTACATATTATACACTGTTTACAAGTTAGACGATAGCTCAACAACCCTTTGATGAGGTACTGTATATGTATAATATTGTTTACTGGCGCGCATTTTTTTAGTAGTCTGGCTGATTTCAATTAATGTAATTTCAAAGCGATTCAATGCCCTCAAAGCAAACTGCCAACGCAGTTTTTCTGCAAAGGCATTTTACACACCTACTCATTAAATTAAAATTCCTAATTTTATATTCATTGAATGAATGATGAGCATGCTACCAAGTATATGAATGTAAACTAAACATTTGATGTTACAAATATTTGATTAATCGTATTGAAATACAGATTAGGTACCTTAAGTAAATAAAATTACAAACGAATGAAATTTGCAAATATTTAAGATCCCGTCTGTTTGTGTTAAAGGCACAGACGTAAAACTCTGTAAAATTGCCTTAATAAACATCGTACAAATCCCACGAACTGAGGGAACGACGCCCTCTGAAATTGTTTCACCTCTCTGTGTGCAAATAAGTCCATACGTAATGATCTTTTCACTTGCTTATATTAAAATGTGAATGAAAATGTGGCTGAAATTCACCAAACGCGGTTTAATCTTATAAGTGTCTAAACACACTATGCCGAAGGTTCTCGACCGAAGTTCGGCATGATTACGCCTGCAATGCTATTTGAATTACTGATGACACATTACCTATGCCGAAATTACGTTGCGTTATAGCGTACAGCCGAACTTCGGTTGGGCGTAAGTTCAGTGACAATTCGGCGGCAACGTATTCTGTAGAGCACACATTATACGCGACCGAAGTTCGATTCGATTGCCGACGAAGATCAGGGGCGGGGAGCAGCGGGAGGCAGGCAGGCCCGCGCCTCGCGTGTCCGCCCACAAGTTTGCGCAACTGAATTTCTGCCGCGTAAGTTCAGCACTTATGATGTGTCATATCAACGGAATACGTCGGAACGTAAAATCAGCTGCGAAACTTCGGTCGCGTAACTTCGGCATTGTGTGTTTGGACACTAAAACGTAAAGGGCGTTAATTGAGTATTATAATAATATCACTATAACTGTATAGAATCTGTAGGTATGAAGTCCCATGTAGTAAGGGCTTAATTGGGGCTAGGCTAATAAACCCATTATCAGTTGTTGGGCTTAATTTCAAACCCAACCCAAAGGCTACTTTTCAAAATATTACTTTGTCCGATCTGATAACCAAACTCTCATCCTACGATCTGGAGCCATATTTTCGAGCACGAAAACGTAAAAGATATTTAAATTTATTGAATACAAAAATAGGAAAAACTCCACAGTAGGGTCCAAAACGAATTGAGAATATTCGTACGTTCTATTCTAGTTTTCGCTTTCTGGAAATAAATTGTAATCCAATTTAAAAGTGCTCTTGTAATTTACCACTCACTATAAACAACACAGTTTATTATTTTAACATAGGTATAGTCAACATCAAAAATAAGTGAAGATTGCTAAAAGTTTCATTATAATTTATGAATGAAAACCTGCCAATTATTATTTTTGTTAACAAATAACTATTGAATAGTGAGTTCTTTAAAGAATAGTAACATAACTTGACATCACACCTATCCACAAAGAGTTTGGCAGTGGTGTATAGTACACCCTCATTTCGCGGTTAAGTTTAAGTCCCATGTAACAGGGAGCGAGCCTATTGCCATCAACCGGGCAGAAATCCAGACTCCGGGCTGCAACTGAGAAATTCTTCACGAAAAAACCCAATAACACTTTATCTGGACCTCACGCTCAGCAGTAGCGCTTGTGACTACTAGACCAACGAGGAAGTAGTTAAAGAAAAGTATTAACCCTAGAAGCCTAATCTATTTTGGACGTCCACAAAGCCTTAATATACGTCTCAGAGGCGTACACATATAAATTACGATCTGTATGCAAAAATAGCCCTATTTTTGAAATATTATGTAGCGAAAATTTAAATTTGGAATATAAACTACAAAATAAAACAACACTGTTATGAATTATAACTATAATCACAGTTATTTATTACAACGAAAAAACAATATGCATAAATTGTAACAAAAAAATTAACTCCTTCAAAATCAACTGAAACATAATTTTTTTTTAGAAAATCATTTTTTTTTTACCGCTAATTAGATCATCTTCGCTTTGAACGTCGTCGATAATCTGGTCATCCTCAACTTCGGAATCTGAATCTACCAAAGAAGGACTATCTTCCTCGTTTAAGATTGCTAAAATATCGTCTTCGTCTAATCTTTCAGACCATGACATATTTATACCTGAAACAACGCCGAAAATACACATAAAATATACGAAAAACAAATAAAAGTAAAATCACACAAACCTAGCTGAAAGCCTAAACATACGTCTCGCAGGCGTGCTATACTTCAATAAATCAAAAATGGTAGGACTTACCTTAATGACATGGACACCGTCCGCTAGCTCCCGTCGGCCACTGAGTTGGCTAAAAAGCACGACGCGCTAGCTTCAACCGTTAGAAAGATACAAACGATATTCGAATGCGTGTACGCCTCGCAGACGTAGATTAGGCTTCTAGGGTTAAGAGAACCCTAATACGTGCCCAATATGAGAATTTATTGTGTTCAAACAAGTGCAAAACTGCTATATTGAAAAAGAGTTTCTTTGGTATTGCTCCAAATATTTATAATAAAATATCTGATATTAATAAATGTATGCCTCTAATCAAATTTAAAAAGTCCTTTCACTACTTACTAGAGAAGTGCTTGCTATTACAGAATTCTGGATGTGCATACTAATTTGTTTTTATTGTGTGTCTTCAAATTGAATTTAAATTTTGACATTGTGATTTTGAATTGAGTTTAAATTTTGATATGTATTGTAATTGTATTAAAATTTTGACATAGTGTTTTTTTTGCATTGTTTTCTTATTGCGACTAATTTTGTACGCCTTAAATGGCAAAACATGTAGCTACCTCATACATATACCAAAGACCTTTATACCATAGTCATGTTTTATAAAATAAATATATGTTATCTTATCTTAAGTATTATGATAAATTAAGACTCATTAATTAACTTTTACTTTTTCTTCACGTTGAGGATTTTTATCGAGATTATTTATATGTACATGTGTGTAGACCAGAACTTGGCAACGTCGACAGCATTATTGGTGGCCTCGCACAGGTTCTTCACTCCATATTAACTCCTGAGAGAATAACAATGAAAACTTTAAAATATTCATCTACTTTTGCTATAGACTGTACCCGTATCGTTCTCACTTAAGGAGCCAGTGAACTCATGCGGACTAAATTGAAAACAATTTACCCTACGTGAACTTACAGGCAAGCCTTAACAAGAGGAAAACGTGACGAAAAATTCAAGTGCAATCGAAGAAATGAGTCTTTGTACGTTTTCAGTGCGGGTGGCGAAATTGTCTATTGTATAAACGCTCCGTTTTATGTTAATAAAGATTTTGCAAAAGTAGCTAGAAACGGAACAAACCATTATTATATACAGACAATGATGAACAACTTCTTAATTGGTGCCTACAACTAATGTAACAAACACCAGTCAAAGCACGAAAAGTGCTCGTAGAACAAGCTAGTCGTCGCATCTTGTTACAGGGCCTGTTCAACAAAAATATACAGCTATCAGTCAATCTAGGAAAGACGAATTGCATTTTTTTGTGATTTATTAGTGAATATTTTTTTTATTTACTTAACAAGTTTTTTCTATACAAATACACGCACAAATTATTATGTAGGTACTTGACTATGTCACACGCCCAACCAGTCATCTATTATATGAAAATTAATATTCGTTTGGTTGTGTGTTCGTCTTCTATGCGTTTCGTATCTGATTGAGTTGAAACTTTGTATAGTTGTTGCTGGCACTTGCGCAGAGGTTTCTAACATCGCGCGCAAGTCGCATCAGGTGATATGCACGAGGAAACATTTATTCGGGGAAATCTTCACACGCAGGCGGAGCCACGAGGGCACAGCTAGTACTGTATATATTATTTAATAATAACTTGCTACTTTTTAGAACCACTTTAAATAATGAAATGGCCGCACGTTCCACCATCCTGACGTCACGATGGCAGGTTATTTGTGAAACTAAATATTAGTACCTAGATATTAAAATAAAATATATGAAGGTACTATTTATGGCGGAAAATAAGCAGTAAAAGTTTATGTTATTCTTCATTCCAATCCTTGAAGTTGTCCGCCGGTTATGACACTCACCTACATTCTGTTAAGCCTCGTTTATGGAAACGCAGGATCCGCCGCGCACTTCTTGGTTGTCTGGTAGATATTAATAACAGCGATAAGACCGCCATTGTACCCTTCAATGTATGATACTGTATAAGAGCTGTATTACAATTCTGGTGTGCAATAAAGTATATTCTATTCTATTCGCCGCGCTATCTGCCACGCATTTCGCTGCGTTATCCACCACGCACTCCGCCGCGTCATCCACCACGCACTGCGCCGCGTTATCCACCACGCCCTCCGCCGCGTTATCTACCACGCACTTCGCCGCGTTTTCCGCCGTGACCTACTGTCATTACCAGTGATTGGAAAAAGGTGAGCTAATTTACCTGAACTTCAAAGAACAGAGACAAAAACTGGAGACTTCCTCGCGACAATTTTTTTTCGTGAAAATTATTCCGGGTTTCGGGACATCACTAAAGTATATTTAATATTAATAGTACAGAAAACCATTAAATTCGTTTCCTATTTTCAACCGACTTCAAAAAGGAGGAGGTTCTCAATTCGTCTGAATGTTTTTTTTTTTTTTTGTATGTTTGTTACGCGATATCTCCCCCAATTATGAATAGATTTTGATGATTCTTTTTTTGTTTGGTAGCCCATACTTCAGAGGTGGTCCCATATAAATTTTATTGAAATTGGTGCAGCACTTTTTGGAAAAATCAACAAAAACAAAAAAAAAAAACACAAATCGTATGTAGACGACTTTCTAGTTGTAGTGCTGGTCCGAGAATTTGTACACTATTTTAATTGTAATTTGTGGCACTAAAAAGTATAAAATAAAAAACTTTAAAAAAGTAAAAACCGACTTCAAAAAAAAAAACTAAACGGAGTAAAATAATTATCATTTAATAAAAGTACCAGTTTCAGAAGTCGGTGCATTCAATTTGTTTCAGCGTAGAACACCGACTTCTGAAACTGGTACTTTTATTAAATGATAATTATTTTACTCCGTTTAGTTTTTTTTTTTGAAGTCGGTTTTTACTTTTTTAAAGTTTTTTTATTGTTTGCCAAAATTGTCACAAAACCAGATGACATATTTTTCATTGTTTTTAAAAAAGAGATTGTTTATTGTTTTCAAAAAAGGAGATTGTCTTTTATTTTTTGAAAACAAATGAAAGATAATCTCCGAGAAAATTCTCCCGAAAAAAAAAGTTGTCGTAAGGAAGTCTCCAGTTTTTGTCTCTGTTCTTTGAAGTTTAGGTAAATTAGCTCACCCTTTTCCGATCACTGGTTATTACAAACGAAAAATCGCCTCTCCATAAACGTTCTCATACATCATCATAATATTTATCTATTATCTTCTTTTTTTTGAGAAACTGACTGACTGATCTATCAACGCATAGCCTGACCCGCTGGAGTTATAAACTTGAAATTTTGACAATGAGTTACCTTATACATCGTAGTCGTCCACTAAGGGATGATGTTTGGAAATTCCATTTAAACGTAACGGGGCGGGGGGTTAAAGTTTATAGGAGAGAAATAAAAAAAGGTCTTCGTTTTTGGTTTACGAAAAACCATTTCACAATTATTCTAATATCACACAAGTGCCGCTGTGGGCGCAAGCTAGTGTTTGAATATTCCACTTTACGCCCCGAATTACGCTCCGCGCTAAGCTCCGTGTTTTCACAAACGGGACCTTGAGTTTCATAGTACCGTTCGCAATGTGTCCTACTAGTAGTACAAATGTGCAGGTGAACTTTCAGGAAAAACTGATATTACAATTCACCCTTATTTTAAATTCAAAATCATTACGCAAATGCGCATTGGATACCTATCATGTAACAAACCTTGTTATTGCAGTAAACATTAAATTTTGTAGCAGAAACTGAAGCCTAGGTAAAGCTAAAACTCACTCTCCAAGTTAAGGAAGTTTACCTATTCTTGTGAACTGGCACTTATGCTAACGCTGTATTAAGTCCGCCTATTTCCGCGATACAATAGCGTATTTGACCTTATGACCGAACTTTTCATGTCTTTTCATATAAGTTCATAATTCGTACTTATGTAGGTATACCGTTATACTTGTAAATGAGGTGGAAATGTTACTTTAACAAAATATTTGTTAACCTAATTTATTTTCGGGTGAGAACCTAATTCTACCATAAATATAGGACTAAATGTTTCATTACATGTCTTAGACCTACTTGCATGACATTGTTTAGCCCAAGGTTCAAGCATCTAGCGATAGCATAGAGGAGTTTGTATGGCTGTGACGGAGATTTATTTAGTTAGCCCTGGACTAATGATGCTGCTCAAATCGAAATTAATTACTTTGAAATATACCTAATTATTCTGATACGCTCTTACACCTGGGTACCTACTTCTATGTATAATCACCATAAAACAATATTTAATTTAATTAAGTTTACTTTTATTATTACAAGACAAAAATTTACAATGTACACAACATGAAATTAAAACAGTAAAATAAAATTGACGCTTCAATTACGTACGGATTTCGGAATGACAACGTAAAAGCTAAAGGAAAAACCATTTAGACTCGATGAAATTACGATTCGGATGCAAATATTTGACGGTGTTTAATATAAATTTTCCTTTCGATACCAGCGATGCAGATAATTGGAATTTAAAATTATCGCTTTTAGGAAACTCCAACGGCTTGTTCTAGAATATAATCGAATACAGAAAACTTTGTTGACAATAAATGATAAAGATGTTGTGGTAATTTAAGTGGAAATAGTGTGTATTTTTCTTTCAATTAGGTATCTCTATCAGGTAGAAAGAAAATACTTTTATACGTTACTAGAGGTCGCTCGCGGCCTCGCCCGCGTGGATGCCGTTTTATAGTCATTAACAGGGATAAGTTAAACTTATTTCTGAACTAAGAATTATGGCCGGACGGTGTTACGTGTCAGTGCTTTAGACCCTAGAACAACCGAGGCAATCGGCAAATAAACTTAATTTTTACTAATACCTACCTGTAGATCGATTTTGTAATGATCTGAAATAAAGAATTTATTATTATTATCTGTATCTCTTTTGAATCTGAAGATGTCCGGTCCTTTGGAAGGCATACGGGGGACACAGGTCCAACGCGCAGAGGCCCCTTTGAGAACTTTAATCTAAAATGATGCAAGTGCAAGTGGAGTACAGTCATGGACCGTCCCAGGTGGGTGGCCGACTATTGTAAAATATGGTGAAAAATATTTGGTCTATGGGAAGGGATGTTAGGTGGACTGGACAACTTCTATTGCCGGAAGAAAACGGCGTCTGCCTTTCAACATTTAAAATTGAAAAGTGTTTGCAGACGGTGACTCGCCAGCTCACTAGCTGGCCCCCCTGAAAAGCCGCCAGTACATAGGCGAAGGGGGCAACAAACGTGTAAGCGTTATTATTATTATCGCGTTTTCCGTATTTTTCGGGATAAAATTAGCCTATGTCCTTTTCCAGTTTCCAGACTATCTCTATACCAAGTTTCATCAAAATCGGTTCAAGCAGTTTAGGCGTGAAAACGTCACAGATAGACAGAGTTACTTTCGCATTTGATAACCGTGTTCTAACGAATAGAAAAATGTGTGTTAAACGTGACTGGTGCTGGGCCCTAAACTATCGGCGTATCGTGGACACATGGAGTGCAAAACAAACATCCTCATTTTTGTAACTCAATCGGATATCCCTTACTTGCTCTTGAAGCCGCCTTTATCAGCTCCACTTCCTTTCAATACCTTTTTCGATGAGACAGTATATTTGACCGCAGGTTACCTTCACTACTACTTCCTTGGGCAACTTATCTAAAATCGTAATAAACCTCATCTTCTTTTACGAAATGAAAAACGTAGTTCCATCTTTTCTGAAAGCAGTATTGGTTTCAAAAGAATCCTTAGACTTGTAGTGTACATGTAATTTCCTAGCTACTGAGACCAATAACTTGGATAGAATCCTGATTCAATTTACTTGAGCTAATCGATATGGTAGCGAAGAAGACATTCTATAACATCGCCTTAGAGTGAAAACCTCGAACCTCGGGAATCCAATTTCGTCATTTTTATTTTATCACGACTAGGTACTACAAATTATAAGAGAGCCGCTCAATTCGAAATTACTTTGTAGACTTTGAAATTAGGCCTTTATTGGGTACTAGCTGTATCCCGGCATGCGTTGCAATGCACTTTTTCCTACTACTACAAAATCAAAATAGTAAAAATAAGTTAAAACCATTTTCATGCATGCGGTAAACAAATGAAGATTATGGACATACTGAGATAATTTCGTTTTTTTTAAATATCAAAATTTTCTTTCATAAGAACCTTCTCCTGAAAATTACGAAAAAAAACAAAAAAAAATTGCGAAATCGGTCCAGCCGCTCACGCGTGATGCCGCCAAGGGAAATAGAGATTCATTTTTATATACATAGATATAAAATTCGTAATAAATATAATTGACTAGCTTTTGCCCGCGACTTCTTCCGCGTGAAAGTCCACTGGAACCGTGCAATGACCAAGAGGTCTCGAGGTTTTCACGATAAGAACATTCAATCTGCTTATGAATAAGTAGTAGGAATTAGAACCGAACAACATAAATGCAGGATTTGAAATAATGATTAATATTTATGATTAGTTACGGTTTACTCACGTGCATGTTTCGGGATTGCCCGACTAGTTTCGGACCCAATCGGAGTCCTTAATCATGAGCTGATCACGCGGCGAGGTCGCGAGTCGAACTAGCGCTGCACCGCGCCGCATAGCGTTGCGCCCGCAACGAGAGGGGCGCGCTCTGTGTCGGTATTGCTCGTGTATCTTCGTCACTTGTCGTGTCCGTGTTGTTGTTATACTGAGTGCCGGTACATACCGCGCTTACTGTGTCGCACTCCAGATTTGACTCACTTTTATATGACGTAGACTTCAGAGCTGGTCTCCAGGCAGGTGGCCGTGTCCAACCACCGTCTCTATTGAAATTCGGATGACGGCTGATTTCGATAGCTTCACGTACTTTTCGCGGCACGAAATATTTCTCCTTCGCTAGTACGGAAGCCTTATCAAAACGCATGACGTGAGCCGTACCCGAGTTACAGACGTGTTCAGCCACCGCCGACCTAGTGCTGTCCATGCTCTTCATACTCCGTATGTGTTCATTAAGTCTGGTTGCAATATTGCGGCGAGTTTCCCCTATATAACTCAGGCCGGGCAATCCCGAAAAATGCACGTGAGTAAACCGTAACTAATCATAAATATGAATGTGTCTCACGAAAGTTATAATAATAAAATGATTAAGATGTAGATATTATTATAAACCAGAATATGTGTGTTAAACTATATTTCAGGTGAGTCAATCGTGATTGCTATGGAATTGGAAACTGCTTTTGAATAGCATTGGATTCATAACGTATTACAGTGTTCCACGAAAAACCGATTAAAGTATCGTTGTACGAGTGGGTGTATCCAAATGTATATTGACAACAAAAATAGAAAAATCATTTTCAGCGTGTTGTTCCCGATTTGGAAATCTGTGTGTTGAAATGATTGGAACAATCAATTTGCCTTTGAGTGACGGTTAAAAATTGAGATATGATCAGTAAAATATGTACTTAACGAAAATGGAAGAAAAACAAAATACGCCCATCGAAAAAGATGGATTTGTATAAATCAATTTGATTGGTTTCTGTTACTATTTATGCACTTAAAAGAAAATGGGAACTGAGGAAACTTTATTTCATGGAAAGTCAAAATTCGCCATGGGAATCGAACCCATTTTAAGCGAAGCGAAATAAACCTATTATGTGGGTAGATTATTTGTAGGAAATTAATTAAAATCTCATAATGTATTAACTGTTATTTATTTACAACCAATCTTTAGGAATTTAGAACATCACTTCAATCACAATACTTAATATTTAATGCTTTAAATTATTTTCACAAATACCTACACAGGTTTACCTTCAATAAGAATATAGTTTTACCTATGATAAATTTTACACAGAAATTACATATAGAAATTACTATTCATATTCATATGAAAATATCAGGCACATAAAACAACATAAAAAAGTGAATACTTAACTTTTTATAATTTGAACAGGGCTTCCGCCTCACAGAATACTAATTTTCTAGCGAGTCTCCTTGTTGGTGCCACTTTTTAGCAACTTAATATATACGGCCATGGGACACCAGTAGGGTCTGTACCGTTCGACAGTTGCTTAAAAAGTAGCCCGGTTTGTGGATTACTCGTCTATAAATAGTAGTCTACCTGACACAATATGAAGAGTCAAAACATTACTTACTATTAATATCAAGCTTAGAAATTACATTGTAATATTGATAAATCATATTGTTTTCTTTACATTTTAATTTTGTATTATTTAATATGATTAGGTTGATATTTAGTTATACATTATAATATTCTAAAACGGAAATGTACTTTTAAACAATACTACATCTTTTGTACTAAAAATTGTTAGAAACAAACCATTATTAATGTTATTTCTTTTTGATACTATGTTTAGTGATTTTTGGTTTAAAAATTGTGACAATAAGAATTTCTCAAATTCATTTTGTTACAACGGAAGTTGTCACAACAAAACCATAAATAAAAATACATGTCTGTCTACTGAATGTTTATGGTAATGCAAATTAAATTTTAAATAACCTTTTACTTACACAAAATAAAAACAATTTAAGTTTCATAATATTTGAATAATCTAACACACTCATTTTTATTGAATACATTCAGATTTCTTTATTCAATTTGCTCTTACATTTTAAATTTAACTAATAACTCTATTAACATATTTTAAAGATGTATAAATGTGTTATAACTAAGCTGATTATTATAAAGCTGCAAGCGGTGACACTGCTTGAATTTGTAAGTTCCATAGCAAAGAAACTTGCGTTTTATGCATACTTAGTTATGCGCGAATATTTTCTGTGTATAATAGAGTGACTGGTAATTAGTGACCGATACTTTAACACATGATTGTACTCATGATAACAAACAACTTTCCCAAATAAACATTATTTTAATTTTATTTTTTTCATTTAATTTATTGATAAATGATAAATGATAAATGATAAATGATAAATGATAAATGAAATAAATAGGCATGTTTACAGCATCAATAAATTGCAAAACTAATTAGTCCGCCAGTTAGAGTTTTGAAAAATAATGAAGACGTATTTTTTCTTTTGATCAACCTATGTACATTTGGAACGATAAAACGCATCAAAACTTGAGAGTGGGGGCTTGTGACGTCAGAAACAAGTAAAAATTGTACTTGCTTGTGACGTTTTGCCAATTTTAAAAGTGTCGTATCTTCGTCAATTTTGGTTTACGTAACAAAAGAAAAAATACGGGTCAAATATTTTTTGATAATCTAACTGACGGGCTAATTAGATTTTTTCAGTCAAATACCCTATTGTTGTTATATCAAAATCTTTGTTGTAAGTATTGTAGTGTTTTTCAATTAACAAGGAAGAGTTAGACAATAGGGGCTAGTGGCTAATTAGCAACCGCGCCGATCATATGATTCGCAAGGTTAAGCTGCGCTTGCCGCGGTCAGTCCGTGGATGGGTGACCATTCGTTACACATCGAAAGCCCTCCGTGCCTCTGAGAGCACGTTAAATCGTCGGTCCCGGGTGTTATATGAATATCTTTGACGACACGTTTTGTGCAGTGGCTAAGCGATTGGCTTCTGCGCTACGGGTCGTGGGTTCGATTCCCACACGGAACAAAAATTTGTATGGCCTACAGGTGGTTGTTCCGGGTCTGGGCGTTTGTTTTTGAGATTTGTGTCTGTAAACGCTCCCACGATACAAGAGAAATCTTAGTGTGGGGCAACGTTTTATAAAAAAAAAAAAAAAAACTATGACAGTCGTTGCGGGTAGTCAGAAGCCGGAAAGTCAACCGGTCTAACCTTAGGGCGTACACATAAAGGAAGCGGGTAGAAGCAGGGGCTGGCATTTTTTAACAAAAATACGCCTTATTCTCTTGCAAATACAGCAACAAATGACGGCCTACCAGCGCTGATCGGACCAGCATGCTTATTCTCAACCATCGGAAACTGCCCTTTCCGAATCCGATCGGAAAGTATCCGACAGTGCCCTCTAAACTCTATTCACAAATCCGAAATCGAAAACTTTTGACAGTTCTATTCGGAATGAAGACGCCAATTCACGGAAACTAATCCGAGAGGTGTTTGTTGTCGGAAAGCACTCGATTTTAAATAAAACAATACAATTTCTGCTGGGATGAATTAAAAACTGTTTAATAACTATATTATATGGAATGTTAATCATTTTAAGCCATATTTGAGCTAAGTTTACCTATTTTATAACAAGTTTTAAGAATGTTTTGGCCGCCGCTTTTAAATGCTCGATGTATCAAAGTATACTTAATTTTAGGTGGTTACTTAGACACACGTAAGTAATAATGAGTTTGTGTTAACCCATTTCTACAAAATCGAATTATACTCAACTACGTTTTACATATCAAAAAATTTAATAACAAGAAATTATACGACACTGATAACATTTTTACATTCATTTTTCTGGACCATCACACGCTAGAATTTTGTTCGGTGATCACACTGAACTTCACACGTTTTCGGTTGATAATTTGATTGAATATTTATCAATAATTAAATGAATAAGGCATTTTTGTTTATTTACATTGTCTATTTCCCCGTTTGGTTTGACAGATTATAAATGTTGTTTTTTACAAAGCATGTTTTGAAATAAGGAAACGATCGCATAAATTAGACATTATTTTATAAAAAAAATGATGAAATTTATGTATTAATGTATATTGTATAGTTGCACATAAGATTATTTGCGAAATACATAATAATAGTATTATATTTACTACGTTTACATTTTCTACCACAGTAATCTATTTTCTACCATTGCGTAGCATACACCGTAAACACACCTTCCAAAAACCATTCACGGATTCGGAAACTCCCTTCCGATAGGAACTGTGAATAAAGTTTTGTAATCCATCGGATCGGGAATCAATCCGTCGGATACTTTCCGTTCGGATACGGAAACTCATCCGATGGTTGAGAATAAGCATGCAGGTCGGAACTTGTTGATGCAGTTCGGAGCTTATGGGCGCTGGTTCGCCACACAGTATAGAGACTACCTGCGCCAACTAACTGCGCGGACCAGCACCGACAAGCGCTGGCAGATCGGCGCTGGCAACCCGCTTTCTACGTGTATACGCACTTAGGATATCGACATTGCCCAATAACTGTGTTAGGGCTCATTCACACGCGTTCCGTCTTTGACGATTCGTCATAAAACACAATATGTCATGACGGATTGACGTTCACATTGCATACGGAATCGTGTTTTATCACGATTCGGCAAAATATCCGAATTAATGTTCACATTCGTTTCGTGATTACTCTTGGATGAGCTATCGAAATCGATGGATCCGTCACAAAAATATCAATCCGTGTTTTTTGACGAACGTGTTTTTTAAAAGACACGTGTCCGACATTTTTCACGATTCGTGATGCGTGTGAACAAGGGCATTTAAAAAGAATAGCCGCCGTCAAAAAAAAAACGAATCGTGAAAAAAGACGATACGTCAAAAACACGAATCGTCTTCGTGTGAATGAGCACTTACGGAGGTCTGATGGTAGTCGCTCCGTGGTTAAAATACTGGTATTCAGCCGTAACTGGTTAGACTAAAAGTTGACCCCAACATACATAGTTTGGAAACGGCTACACAGAACTGAGCTAGAAAACATTCTAAATTCGATAGTGTATTCAGTTAGGACCTATCATTATTATCATAATGCCTTGTTTATATCAAACAAGCTACAACCATTTTAAAAACATGGGTAGAAGCAAAATACAATTATTGGATTGAATTCTAGCTAGTCAAGCAGAAAGCAATTTGGGACATCACTCTAAGCGTCGATAAAATTCGTGAACTCGTGTTTTTTAAGTAGGTTACTTAATTTAGGTGAATCGTCATTGACATCATTTTAAGCCTGCTTATGTAACAGAGCTATGGGACACTCAACAATACCCGAAATTATTAATACCCATTGGGATGTGCCAGATTTCTACGTATACAGGGTGTTAACGAATTCGTGTAATTCCTTCAAACCATGTGATCTACTAGTGACACTGATTGACCCTGCATAGGTTTTTTTTCAGAATCAACAAAAAAAAAATTCAAAAAATGAGCCATGGTATTCCGTATCTAAGTAATTTTAACGTCCCAAGTTAACTGACTGCGTGGAGCGATATCGCGCTAGTCGTGCCTATCAGCTGTCGTCGTGCCTTCATTAATTTATGCATGGCATCGAAATTTTCTATCAAATAAAAAAAAATTGGGAAAAAAAAAGTTTATTTTGATTTTTAATCAATCTAAATCCCGTGCAGGGTTAATCTATGCCATTAATAGATCATGTGGTTTGAAGGAATTACACGAATTCGTTAACACCCTGTATAGGTCTGAATATGTCTACTTGAACTGTTTTTCAACTATATTGTCCCAAAGGAAAACTAGAAAAGAAATCAAATGTTTTATTCACCAAATGCTACGGCAGTTTATAAAAGAAATCTTTCCACGTTTTATCTACTTTTCTACATTTAGTACACGCGTACCGAATCTTGTTCCTTCACATCATAACTCGTTATTGGTTCACGTTTGCATAAATCATTATTGAGTTATTAGATAGTGGATAACATGTCCTACTATTCAGCCACGGGATCGTGACCAATAACCAATTACCCGTGAATAATGATGATGGGGAGCCTGCGTTTTGACAAAATTTCACTACCCAAACGCATTTTAGCAACCTTTTTTATACCAATGTAATATTTGGAACGATTTTATTACGCACTTTTTCATTTGGTAAAATTTTTACTCGGCGGTATATTACCAAGGCAATCTTTAAGGCATTGTCTTTAATCAAATGATTTATTACAGCAAACAATCTTTAAACATTTAGTCAAATTATTGTAACACGCCTATATATTTTTTAAATCGAAACAGCTTGGTTAGGTTAGAACTGTGACCACACAACGACCAGAAACATATTTTTGAATGTTAAACCAAAAACTTCTACCAGAATAGTTAAGACGGTACTAACTATTTGGCTTATTTTATTTTGCGTAAAATATGTTATACCAACTGAAATATTTGACTACATTAAAATTGATAAAAGTAGGTACTAGTTGGTAAGCAAGTTATTGTTTAAACGTTCACTTGCCAAACTTTAGGTTTGCGTTTCAATTATTTGTGAAAAGTTTATTTGCTAAGTAGTAATTTGGCAAATGAAATTATGCGGAAACTTGTTTGGGAAATGACAATTTGTCAATTTTTTTTCGATAAAACTGTGGATACCTACTACCCATGATGATGTTATAAAATTCACGGTAACACAATGCTAAAGAGTGACTCGTGGTTTATAAATTGAATGAACCAGGTTTGCGTTTAACAAAACGCACATTAGGTCTTTTCTTTTGTGGCGGGGGTGGAACAAAAAGTAAGTTCAAAGCTTCCTCCAAGTTTTAATTACTTTAGGAATTTACGTTATGTAGGCGTTCTGACTTTGAGACGTGAATAGGTTTAGGGAATTAAGGTTTTTGGTAGGATTCACAAATGAATATCTAAACTCGCGATCTCTTTGATTTCGATTCATACTTTTTCTTCCGTGTCTTCGCGAGTTTTTTTTTTTTTTTATCAAGGTAGTATAAAATTTTACGTCGTCGAGGTTTTTCTGAACAGGTTTTTGGAAACTGGCTTTATTTCTTGTGTTGTTTAATTTAGTTAAGAAAAAAAAATGCGGAGAAGCGAGTTTTTTTTTTATTCTTCTAATAAGTTTTGTGTTAGGTTTTTTAGGTTACGAATAAACCTTATACTATCAGTATTTTTTTAGGTTTATTAATTTTTTTAAACTGTCCTAAAATTAAAGGTTACATTTAAAGATGAAGAATATTAACTACAAATCAAAACTTTTTACTTCCACTTCCAGAACTTTTACCATTAAGCGTTCTGTTACTAACATAAGATAAGTGCTCTATCTTATTGCTTAATTAGTCAACTAATTAGATTTCTTAGACTCAATTTAAGAGATCACAGAATTATAGTCCTAAAATGATAAAACTTTATGTTTCGGCGTCGTTACGTCCGTGGATAAACGAAGAATCCATTTCGAGAACCACTATAAACTGTTCGCTTTACTCAAGTGCTGCTGTGAAATATTTGTATAACGAGAAACTATTATAAATTCCTTAGGAAACGTTCGTAGAAATCACGGTTTAAAATGAGGAAGGTGTATGTATTACCATAAATTTCTTTGTCGACGCGAAACTCGTGCAAATCTAGCGCTGGTGCATAGAAAATGGAACAAAACACTATAAACCACATCCGAAGACTAATCCGTAATAATCCGTATTCATTCGACTTCCTTTTGTACAACTTCGCTTCGACGCGAATACGCGGGTACGCGCCGCGAACTTTCCGTGTCGTTGAATATTATACAAGTTGAAAGTTCGCGTTTGTTTATGTGTAATGAATTTTCCGTGTGAATTCCTTTATCAAGTTTGTTTTGTGTCTTGGAAACCACCTCTCTTGAAAGCGGCAGTGAACACGCCACTAGCTGATATACAATAACAGTGGTGAAACCACTCACCACTTGGAAGAGCCAAATAGCCGATAGATCCCATTGAAGAGTGGTGAACATGTTTTGAAATCATAAAAATAAGGCGTTATTCGTTGTTCGCACAACTAAGGAGTGGAATTCCCTGCCGGAGTCTGTGTTTCCTGATAGCTACAACCTTGGGGTCTTTAAGTCAAGAGTGAATAGTGACCACATCATCGCTTACCATCAGGCGAGATAGTGGCCAAACACGAGACTATCGCTAAACGAAAAAAAAAAAAAGTTATGCAGAAATTGTCGATGATGTGCCTTGGAAACCACCTCTCTTGAAAGCGGCAGAGAACACGCCACTAGCCGATATACAATAACAATGGTGAATCCACCCACCACTTGGAAGAGTCAAATAGCCGATAGATCCCACTGACGAGTGGTGAACATGTTTTGAAATCATAAAATAAGGCGTTATACAAAAATTGTCGATGTTGTGCTTTGGAAACCACCTGTCTTGAAAGCGGCAGAGAACACGCCACTAGCTGATATACAATAACAGTAGTGAAACCACTCACCACTTGGAAAAGCCAAATAGTCGAGTGAAGAATGGTAAACACATTTATTGAGACGTAAAAAACTGTTTAACACCACGTCAGCGAAGTCATAAATGATCGGCTGCCTACGATGTTCACCGCGACCGCGATAAGGGTGCCTATCCATCAGAGACGTGCTATGCAACGTTGATATGGATGCGTTATCCACCAATCATATCCATTGGTCCACATAGACCATTGTACTGTAATGCATTGCACTGGTGGAAACTGATTCAACTAAGCTACGTTTTTTATATGGAAGGATGCGTGCTGTGGATGGTCGCGATTGATGTAGCTATGTGCAGAGCAGTGTACCTACAGTAGGCGCGCATTTGTCACCGAACACATCTTACTCGCTCCGCTACATAGCTTAGCATCAGCGGAAACGGTAACATAGTTTCGTAGCTTAGCTTTTACATTCTCGATGCATAGCACATCTCTGATGGAAAGGCACCCTAAACGTTGCATTACAATGGCATGTTTTCTACGCCACCCTTTTTATCCCACTGCTGGGCAGAGGTCTCCCACAAGTTCTTCCAGGTACGGTACGCGTCCAAGTCATCTCGCCACCTCTTTCTGAGCCGGACTCGGCAGCACCATCCATCTTCAGGCACCCATTGTGTGGAGACTTGTCCAGCGGTCTCATTAATTAATCTGGCAGCCTTTACCGTTCGCGAGGCCTAAGCTGAGCTTTGCATTTGTGTGAAAATGAATGCAGACGCTTCCTTTTCTTGGTTGAAACCGGTTTATACTGCTTTTTGACAATCGATTCTATGTGCACTCAAACAAATGCAAAGCTCAGCTTACGCCTCGCCAGTTGTACCTACGTCTACTATCCACGGTTTTGGAGCGCAATGTCACTTATTGGGTAAATCGTATGTGCTTTAACAAAAGTGCCCGGTTTCGGTTAATCAATAAATCAATATTTAGAGGCAAAGCGGACCACTAAATATAAATTCGGAATTGTTGGTATATACTGCTAATATCAAGCTATGCATTTCCTGTGTGAGCTGATCTCATATTGTATATCCTCTAAATTCTAAAATATTTCCGCGAATTTCATAGTTTGGACATCCATTACCTCCAAACCCTTTTTATTCCTGGTATCCTTATGGATACCCTTCACCCGGGGAAGGCGATTGGTTATGCCGGACTCTTACCGGCCTAAAACCCACGGTGTTCCTTCTCCTGACCCTTGGCCGGGATCGAGGGATTCGCAGCTGCATGCACCGCAACCCCGGCAGGCCTCGGTCCGCCAGCCCCTGGCGGACCTCTCCTACTGTAGGGCCCCACGTCTTCCTGAGAGGCGCGCACGGAACACTGCGCGCCGCATTCTCGGGCCTGTTACTGGTCGGGCGACGGGTTCCCCTCCTGGTTAGGAGGGGAACCAGTAAGTCCTTTAACATTTATTTGTCTTTCCAGAGATATTCTGCTGCATTCTGGTGAGACTACGTTCTCTACTCTACGTTTCATCTTAGAGGTTTTCTGTGCAATGAGAGGTCAGCTGATGCTGGAAACTATAGTTTGATATGCAGCCATGTTTACGTAGTCGCGGACTTGAAATATTTATCAGAATTCAAATTCGATTCCTTCTCACACTGTGCGCAATAAGGTTTAAGATGTCATATCAACTTACATAAGTTTTAGTTTATACTAAAATTTATGTAGGTCCAGTTTTTAAAATTGTGAAGCAGCGATTCGAGCAAAATGGGTATTAACCGCTTTTTGATGTTATGAACTCCTTTTTGGATACGTGTGTCTAGTCAAAAGTTGTATAGAGCGAATTTGATTGAGTTTACTAAATAGATTAATTTCTTTTTCTATGCTACCTAGTAATTAAGTAATTAAGGCTGTAAGGGTAAACACCGTTATCCTTGAAACCAGTGGTTTGGTTTCATTTATAGAACGTAAAATCAATGAAAAATAACAAACTCAAAATAACTAACTCGAAATTTCACCCTACGCGCGGAAGCAACAAGCTACGGGAGGGGGCGCGGGGAACTCGCCGACGGCCCGACGCACGGCCCCGCACAGTTCGCTACCCCAGTCAGTCAGCTGTCTCGCTACGCTAGTGAGTGCGTGTACGCCGCGTCGTAGCGCGGCCGCGCCGCTCATTTCTCGCGCGTGTATACAATTTTTTTTTCACTCTTTCCTATGTTTTTGTGTTCACGTCAACTATCCATGGTTTGAGTGATAACGGTGTTTACCCTTACATGCTGTATATCCTCTTTAAATTAACTTTTTTATGTCTATTAAGAAAAAGAGGAGGAGGAGCTCGTGGCTAAATAATTACAGCCGCATAGACCGATCTTCCGGGTTAAGCCACGCTTGCCGAGGTTGGTCTGTGGATGGGTGACCATTTACCACAGCGAGTTTTCTCCGTGCCTCGGAAAGCACGTAAAGCCGTTGGTCCCGGCTGTCATTTGTAGATCTTTGACAGTCGTTACTGTTGGTCAGAAGCCAGAAAGTCTGACAACCAGTCTTACCAAGAGTATCGTATTACCCAGTTACTAGGTTGTGAAGGTCTGATAGGCAGTCGCTCCATGTAAAATATTGATATTCAGCTGCATCCGGTTCGACTGGAAGCCGACCCCAACATAGTTGGGAAAAGGCTAGGCAGATGATGATGATGTCTATTAAGAAAAAATATCTTAGCGAGCGACCTTATGAAAAAGTAATGTGCAAGCAAATAAAGACCATAGGGTGGTAAACATTTCAATTCCGCGACTGTACATATCAAAATTATTAGGTACTTATTTTTGTGGTGTGCCAAACGTGTCATTTTCGTAGGCGTTGAGTTCATTTTTCTGATTATTAAAGTTTGTGTAAATCCAATATGTCTGTGAATACACTTTAAGGGGAAATTTACATTTTCTACTACAGTAGATTTCTAATGTGAGACGTAGGTATGTGTACTGATAGCTCAAGGGAGTTAATATAATTTCACAGTCGAATTAATCCAAACTTTATGGCATATCGTCAGTCGTTTGAAACAACTATCACACGTATCGATCGTAGTATGTTATTTTGTTTGTGTGGCTTTTTAGGGCTTGCTCAGACGAGGGACAATGGTGGACAAAATGTTCGCGGTGCGCTCTTATTAGTAGGTACTACTATAAAGTTGCACTTCGTCTGCGCAATACCCCATGTAGCCTGGCGGTATACGCGGACAAAGTGCAACCTAATGATAGTCATAATAAGAGCGCACCGCGGACATTTTGTCCGCCATTGTCCCTCGTCTGCGTAAGCTCTTATGGTCTTCAAAGTCCCTTTTATTTACCCATGTAAAGACATTTATTCGACAGGCTATACCTCCAAAAAAAACATAAAATAACTAGTTATCGTTTAATTTTTCTATTTGAGTCTATCTAAATATTCTGCAGATTTGTGAGCGGCTGATTCTTTCTTTGGAAAAGGTTGATTGGGAGCGACATAGATGTCTCTGTTGTAGGAGTCCCATACTGATGGAATTGTATAGCGGTAACGTGATGTCGCTACTTAAAGAGGTACCTATGAGGCGTCCAAAGTAAAGAAAGAGAAGGAACAGGTAAAAAAAAAATACTATCCAGAAAAGACATTGCCACCCCTTCTCGTTCCAGGCAACAGCATGCTCCTGTCCACTAATGGCGATTCCAATGATTTACCAAGCGTTAAGCTTAGATAATAATCTCTCCTATGTATCAATAATGAAGCAAAGACACTTTACAAAGTAGAACCTCTCAAAAATTTGTAGCTATCACAAGTAAAATTGGCTTCCGAGACCATTTATGTGCCTACTTTGGCAATAAAAAAAACGCTGGCATTGGTAAACAGAATGATTAGTTTTTTTAGCCATAGGAACCTGGAATATACTGCGATAACTAATCCGATTGCCCATTTTGATGATTATGGTGAAACTGCCGTAAACCCAAATTGACAACAGGTCATAAATCGATGGATGAGTAATCAACTTTTTATACATAAAATGCGATATCATGTATTTTATCTGAAATTGAACACTTGTGTACCACTCAACCATAAATGTGTAACGCCGAAAAAAACGATTACAGCTAAATGGTATGGTATTGTGTCAAAAATCTAATCTTTAACCTTGTTTTCATGCTTAAAGCTATTTCAGTGAAAATTTTGTGTTCATTATTATCATATTACGAGAATTAAATAAATCAGCGTTACCATTCAGCAGAAAGACGTCCAATGCTGGACAGAGGCTTCCCCCTTGCATCACCACATCAATCGGTCCTATGCTTCTCGCATCCAACGGATTCCCGCGACTTCCACCAGGTTATCGGTCCACCTTAGGGTGTTACCACACCAATCGATCGATCGTCGATCGATGCCATCGATCGATGGTAGAATGAATTAGTCGACGTCGATCGATAGTTTCTACCACACCAATCGATCGATAGCCGATAGATGCCATCGGTCGATGGTAGAATGGATTGGTCGACGTCGATCGATAGTTTCTACTAGACCTATCGATCGATAGTCGATCGACGATCGATCGATGGTAGAATGGATTGGTCGTCCTCTTGTGAATACATTTCGAAAGAAACTGATGGTATATAGCCGGGGTTAATCGATCTACGTCGACCGATGCCATTGACCGGCAATCGATCGATTGGTTAGCCGACCGGTATCCGTCGACCGATGCCATCGACCGGCAATCGATCGATTGGTTAGCCGACCGGTATCCGTCGATCAATTAAAGCTACCACACCAATCGATCAACGTCGACCGATGTCGATCGATGCCATCGACCGGCAATCGATCGATTGGTTAGCCGACCGGTATCCGTCGATCAATTAAAGCTACCACACCAATCGATCAACGTCGACCGATGTCGATCGATGGCATCGATCGACTATCGATCGACTGGTGTGGTAACACCCTTATAAAAATACCAACACAACTATACAATTTTGTTACAAGCTAACATAGTGAGATGGGACTTGTCTCTTTTTCAATCACCGTCATAACACCAGCATGTCGTTTTCCCAAACAGAGAACTACCAACAAAAATGTTATCTACGTATTTTCCGTCAATCTAAAACGGCCCAGCTTTTTATACATCACTTGGCAGACTATTCCATCGGCATTTTACATTTCAGCGCCAAAAATACGTACCATTTACCAGGTTTCTACAAAGAGGCATTTTTCTTTTTATCTTCCATGGAATACTTTTGAATCTGTTTATTACAGGCGTATTCGTTATAACTTTTCCTACTGTACTATGGGCCAACTTTGCAGTAGAACGGCTCTCAGTACAATGTGCTTATTCTGTTGGCTAAATAACAGAATAAGCATTTTGTACTGACAGCCGTTCAAAGCTGAATGGCAACTGCTTTCCCATCAGTGAGCTTTGGAAAAAGAGACTGTGCACAAATTCGCTCTATAAGTGGCACAAATGCAGTTTCAAGGGGCCGAACCTACGGCTGACATCATACGCCACGTGCAAGCGGTTTTAGCCTTATTGGTGGTCGACCGCCAAGTTTGCTGATGGTTTAATATTTAAAATTTCTCTCTAGTGAATCATTTATCCGACAGACTGAAGACTTAAATATTTTAGGCCTCGACAATTGGTCTTCTGGGAAATTAAAGGTCAATATTTTACTTTTCTAGACTATTTTATTAATTATAAATACAACATTTACATACATTGCTGGGGGCTTAGACAAAGTAATAATTTAAAAACGATAACGAAGTTCGAAAAGACTAAAATGTATGGGATTGACATAAGCCGCGTTATGTCACGTGGTCATTCGACATCGTTATCGCAAGTTGGTAGACAATGTTATAATTCGTAACGAAACTATAAAGAAACGATTTGTTTATGGGAACTATATTTTTTGTCAGCAAAGTTTATATTTGTCATCAACTTGCATCATCTAATTAATAGATTTATCGCCACGAAATATTTTCATTCTCAGATAAATTAAAGTGTCGCCAGTTATGAATTACCAAATTAATGTCAATATGTATCTAACTTATGAGATGGGTTATCAATAAAATCGTAGTTCATTCCTTGGATAAAAATTTTGTTCTCAAAATAATAGGTTTATCCCTTAAATAATAGCTTCGTACTCAGAATGGTATATCTGTCGCCAAATAAATCGATGATCATCCCCAGATTGCGACTTGTTTTTATTTGTTATTTTGTCACCAGTGCAGTAGTTACATTTTATTTCGTTCAGTTATCAAAATAATACTATTCGTTACTAATTAAATAGTTCTGTTTATAAATTTAATGAAAAATTTATCAAAGGGTCGGAGCCAAATTGGCGCGCTATGACATTATTATTTTAAGGGAGTGCCTCCGACCTCGGTAATTTGGGACACCCCGACGCGGATAGGTTAGGTTTGAAGGGGATGACGGGGGCTGGAGTGAGCGAGCAAAGCGAGCGAGCGAAGCCCCCGTCATCCCCTTCGTGTTAGGTTACTTTAAACCCTGCAGACAGAAGTAGGAGCCCCGGCTTCGTCGACTCTGCTTTGGAAACCCAAACAACCTTACAAACATCCCCTTAAGTTTTTCATTTGCAAATATGATGCGACTACTTTTGGGACTTTTATGAATTTTTGAAGTGCTATATAAATTTTTTTTAATGATCGTTTTGAATAAATTGATTATACAGTTATCAGGACAAACTTATTATAATAAATCGAAATCTGTTTATTTGATACTTGATAGTATATCCCGATGATTATATGTGATTTATTATAGAATTGTTTTTATATTGTTTGGCAACTACATTTTGGCGACAGATCTACTATTTTGCCGACAAACCCTATTATTTAAGAAATTCAAAACCAATTAAATTGACGACAGCTTAAATCATACCCTTTGTTTATCGTGGTTATCCCGTACAAATGCGTAGACAAGCAGCGCTTTCAGTGTTCGCCTTCGCTTCGTTTGTTATCGCCAAAAAAGATAACGAAACGAATGTTAAAACGTTTTTCGTTTCTTAACGAATTAACAATTCGACACAACGATCGCGACAATAGAGACGATGACGAATTTAGATATCGTTTCGCTACGAAGCGATGTTACTTTGTCTAAGGACCCTGTTTATTTTAATAGTGAGATATGTATGGAAAGTAAACACGGCTCATTCAGCACAGTTGGTATTAATGAAAACCAAAACAAATAAAATATTTACATTTACGTGCTGTAATATGGCGAAGAATTAAATATTGCTGATTGGATGCTTGTTGGGCACCCTCGCATTTCATATTTTAAGCAAAAATGATTTATTTATCAGCAGGAAAGCATAAAATTACAAAGAGCTTCAATAAAAGTAAAAACGCGTGTTAAAATTCGATAAAATGCAATACGTAGCGACGTACCAACACATATTATTTACGACATACATAAACGCACGCCTTTTACCTAAGGGGGTAGGCAGAAAATGTAGAACGCCACATACTACGATCCTTACATACTCCTTTCTCTTCGTCCACGGTCATACATCTTGTCATACACGCACGCCGGTTGAAAGTACTACGCACCTGTTATTTTTGAAGAACGTCACCAATAACATCGATGTATGTCCTTCTAGGGCGTCCTCTACTGCCGTTTCAATTGATATCTGCCTTATAAATTCCTTTTGTTAATCGCCGCTCACTCATTCTTTCAACATGGCCAAACCACCTAAGCATACTCTTTTCGATTGTCACTACATTATCTTTTAAAACGCAACTTTGTCTTATCACATCATTCATTAGTCTATCTTTCAAAGTTACACCGCACATACGAACGCATTTCCACGGCATTTATTCTACTTCCATAACTCTTCTGCTACTACCAACATTCACTTCCATATACAAGCTTAGTTTTAGTATAATTATACTAAACCCGAAACTAGTTTGCTCAGAATCACTAGGAGAATCGATTGACATATTTTATACTTACACCACTTTTTTTTTATATTTTTTTCATAAATTTCAATTTGTTTCAATAGGTTTCTACCCATAACAGTTGACGGGAATAGACACCTTGAGGCTTGAGATGGTCCGCTCGGTCAGTTTCCGTGTATTAGACAACCCCTGCATAGCACATCTCAGGCATTTTATACTTTTTTAGGGAACTTAACGCGACATAAACTACGGTGTAACTTGGAGATTTATTAAAAAAAAAAACACATATTCAGGCAGTTCTGATGAAAATCTTGTTGGAGTGTCTCGGTTTTTGTATATACTAAAAATAACGTTGTATAAGCGTTGGTACTCTTGGTAGTTGGTACCAGCACACCATTATGAACAGCCAGCAGTGTTTTTTTAGACATCGACTGGTTAGCCACAATTGCATGCATAGCACCGTTCACTTTATTTCCCGCATTTGTTCTCCTTTCCACATCTTCATCAATCTTACCATCTCTTGTAAACACACTTCCCAAATAAGCAAACTCACTGTTTACTAGTAGATACCTATAGCATACTATTGGTACTAGAAAATACCCACCATTTTCTTGAGTAGACTTTAATCGGTAGACACCATGATCAGCATATTATAAGACCATTTCCCATATTCTAAAAACCTAATGGATGTTTACTTACCTACGCTATAAACAACTTTTTATGTTCGAAGTTGCTTTTGTATTGTTCAAAAGAATTATTTGCTGTGGATATTTTTTTATCTCCTCCGCTTTTATAACGTGTCTTCAGGGCTCGCTTACAGGCTAAGTGTTTCTGAACTGAGAATTCTAAAGTAAGCAATCCTTGTAGCATTTGAAGGTGGATTTTAGAGCAACTACACGCAAAAATACTACATAGTTAAGTTCTGCTTAGCATTGAATTTTCAATACAGAAACCGGCTGTAAGATTAGTAGGTACATGTTTTTTGGAATTTACTTAATATAATTTCATGTGCAGACGGTACGTTGCATATCTTACCATGTTATGTGAAATTGAAAACCTATTGTAGGCGATACACATAAAACTGAAAACAGTATAAACTTATGCAAGGCTATATTAGTTTTCCGAGATTTTTCTTCTGATCTGGCTTTATTCCAATAGAAACAAGCTTCTATATTCATATAAACAGGTTATGGTATGTTTTGACACACTTTAGACTAACTTATTATATTTAATCCCAAGATGCCAAGTTTGGTGCATTGAAAGTGTTTTGTTCTTTTGTAAATTGTGTTACAAAGACAAACCGACTTAAAAAAAAAGTATACTCACTATCTTATAGAAATTCGTAATTTTTTAAATAATTACCCATTTCTATTTTTTAGTTAACAGACTATACTTTTTAAGTCTTGTGAGTAACTCGATTTGATATATTTTGGATTATGCCGCTTTTGTTCTCGGAGTGTTACATTACTCGATAGCAACACCGACTTATCTTTGTTTTTTAAGAGCTATCTACATTTTAATAATAAAAATAGCAACAGTTTTTTATCATTTTCAATCTTGAGTAAATTGTTATGAGCCTGTTGTGTAAAATAGATCCTTTTCAACAATCAAACATCTCGGATTTATTTGACGATTGATTACGTGCTCTTGGTGACAATAACGTTCTTATCATGAATTTAAGTATACATAAAAAAAGTAAAAACCGACTTCAAAGAAATACTAAAAGGAGTAAAATAATTACCATAATATAAAATTAACAGTTACAGAAGTCGGTGGCTTCTATTTGCTTCAGTGTAGAGTTGCACCGACTTCTGAAACTGTTAATTTTATATTATGGTAATTATTTTACTCCTTTTAGTATTTCTTTGAAGTCGGTTTTTACTTTTTTTAAAGTTTATTTTTTATTAAATACGTTTTAGTGTCATAATTTTAACCCCCTCCTTTATAACCCTTCTTTTTGGCTTTGACGTAGTCGGGCATAAAAAGTCCTTTCAAATGATACCTTACACGATATAATGAAAACATTCCAAAGGGGGGGAGGGGGGGCACACGCACCCCCTTCTCTTTTCCAGTAGTCAGTTCCCAACAACAAATATAAACAAAGCAATATTAGTAATTTGAGAATTTTGCTTTGATCCGATGAGGAGTTCCGTTCCATATCTCTGAAGTTCATGGTCTAATCATAACAAAATTTATATGGGACCAATCGGAAAGTATACCCTTTCGAACAAAAAAAGATTTTTTCAAATCGGTTCATAAATGACGGAGATATGAGGTAATAAACATAAAATAAAAAAATACAACCGAATTGAGAACCTCCTCCTTTTTGAAGTCGGTTAAAAAGTCAGAATTTGATTATAATTTGCGTTATGCCAGGCCATCGTGGTGGACTAAGGCTTAAACCCTTCTCATTCTGAGAAAAGGCCCATGCCCAGCAGTGGGATAGTAATGAGCTGATTATGTTATGTAAACAAAAGTACACTGTGCGCATTTTCAGTGGTAATACGACTCATTTGGCAGTAAATTTGACACATTTCTAGCTGATTGAAAGCTATACATAATGACTGGTGAGACACTAACGATATCTTAAGGGGTCATTGTACTCATCATTATGAATAACTTTTACTTTGGGACCAAACCAGAAATCACGAAAAAAAAAATCTGCTGTTCCTTACATTTATGAGAATATTCCGATCTGTCCCCCTGATCTGTCCTCTTCGGGGGGCCAATGAGGAATAAAAAATCGATCTGTTCCGCTGTCACCAAGACGAACGGACAGATCTAAATTATTTCTGGTCTGTCCCCTGCTGTTCTTTAAATAGAAATAAAAAGTTTCGATCTGTTCCCCTGTTACCAACGAGGGGACAGATCAGGGGGACAGCTGGGAATATTCCCATTTATGTCCGTGTTACTCGTCAAAATGTAGGGATTTCAGGTTTGGTCCCATAGTAAAAGTTGTTCATAATGATAAGTACAATGACCCCATAAAATATCATTATTGTCTCACCAGTCATTCTTTATAAATTGCTGTACATATATCTACAAAAACGCTAGGTCAAGGACGGTACAAAAAAAGACAGAATAAAATTAATCTTGTTGGGTTAGTGGTATTTACTTCCCTAAGAATTTAATCTAGGACTTTTCACGTCTTGATCAAGAAGGTAGATAGGTATATGTATAGGTACCGCTCTGCTTTAATGTGGTTTACGGGTGTCCCAATTATCCCGTGTAATTGCTACAAACTGTGGCCTAACGAAAGGAGGAAAATTCCTGCCGGCCTTGCGTGTCTCCGTCAACATTACCTTTTTTCTTTATCGTGTATTTCAATTATGTTCCTGCTTTTGTATGCAAAGACTACGTGATTTGTACGAGTTATATTTTATGACTTCACAGAATTGAATAACGATTCTTTTCGATCAGAGATAGCATTTTAAATTTAAAAGATAAAAATATCTACGTTGCAGTGTGTGTCAATAATATTTCCTAGATTGGAAAATACACTGAATCACGAACTTTGATGGAAATCGCACTAATAGACATATCGATTTGAATTTTAAATAAAATGTCAGTGTAGGTAAAAATCCTTGTGGAAATTCATCTGTTTTTTGGTTTATGGAAATAAAAGTAAGATAATAAACAACAACATTTTTATTGAAATTAAAATGAAAGTCTTAATACTACAACTCTTAAACATATATCAATATGTTTTTCAATGACAAACAAAATATATTTACAGGGTATAAACGAATTCGTGTAATTCTTTAAAACCACATGATCTGTTACTGGTATAGATTAATCCAGCACGAGATTTAGCTTGATTAAAAATAAAAATATTAGATTCGAAGTAATTACGATAAGGGTAAATGATCGTACCTAAACCACCTGTCAAGGTTAAAAAATATGAAAAAATAAGTAAATTGCAAAATAAATATTTTATGTGAACATTTCGATGCCACGCATAAATGAATTATGGCGACACAGCTGGCGAGCACGACTAGCGCGATATCGCTCCGCACAGACAATTAAGTCGGGGCGCTAAATTGACTCACGTTGAGAACACAATGTTTTTTTTTTCTAAAAACGTCCTCGCTTCATCAATCTGTGTCACCAGTAATCACAAGATTTTAAGGAATTACACGAACTCGGATACACCCTGTATTAACAAAAATATTATACAGTAACTATTGTCTTCAATGTATGAATCTTTGGTATCAAAATAAATGACGTTTTTAAGGGCACAGGTTACATTGACTTATTTATATGAGCATCGGTAATGGTTTTCTAGCAAAACACTATACAAGTAGGTACGTTAAATTTATTCTATAATAAATTGACCTTATCTGAAATGAGGTTTCATGAATGACCCTGACCTGTTTCAAAGTTTTTTCAAAGATAAGGAATCTGTTGCATTTTATATCGTTAATAACGGAAATACAATACAAAATAATTAGAAAATTATGTTAATCACGGTTATGGGGCAAACTTTAAAATGGCTTGCCATGTAGATAAATCAGAAGCCATGTTTTTTCCGCGATTCGTATACTTATAGAAAGAGAGGTAAAACTTCATTTAACAATATACAGATAAGCAATTAAGATTAGCAAATATTAGAAATAGAGAGTTTAATTAAAAATATGATATACAGCGTGGCGCTACAATGGCGAAATTAATTTAACACCTACCCGTGTGTACGGTGTGTATTACTTACTTTATTTTTAAATTTTAATTTTTCAATTTACGAACCATTTTCTTTTATTATTATTTTTAAGATAACACTAGCCGTGTGTTATATTAATGTCGCCATTTTACCGCCACGCTGTATACGCATAGAGTATATATTTATAATATACGCAACAAAAATAGTTTACCACATTATGACAGGCAACACGTATTTTTAAAATGTCTCCAAACTCAGCGTGTTTTAATTAAAATTAACAACAAACAAAAAAAAGTATATAATGGAACTTTTTCGTAGAAAAACATTCTAGAAACTCCACAGAAACCAACACACAAATGGGTTTCAAAGAATGTTAATTTCGATGTATCGATTACAGCGCTGAATTGAGATTCTATATCATAATAAAAATGACAAAACGTGATCATGATCACTTCTACATCAAGTTTTAATATAAAATCTAGCATTTTTACGAAATTCATGTAATTACTATCTACGAGATCATTTTTCTATTTAAATATATTACAATTTGAGTTTTTGTAGAAAACTATTCTAATATTTACACTTATTCTATAACTTGTCGTCACACAAATGGAAGTGTCTTTCATCAGGGTCACCCCTCGGATTCATTCGCACTGCGTTGCCGTTCGTTATCAGTTCTGTAGCATTCGAGTGATCTGTCAACAAAGAGGAAGTCGATTAACATCGTTATGCATCTCGGACACAGATAGCAATCTCCATCGGTCCAGTTCACGGGCCCTTTGTTTGAAAATCATTTACCTATAGCTTGTGTAGTGAGGATACGATGGCCAGGTTATCGATTGAAGCGCAGTTCATTCTACGCTGTACTATTTCGCTATATAGTAAAGCATATTGCGTCATAAGCTATAACAATATAGCATGACGTTCACACTATACGCTATACCGCAAAACGGCCTACTAAGTTATTTGACGGCGATCCGTCGGGTGACGGACGGGAGTGAGGCGAGGCGGGGACCGGAGAATCGTACGACATAACTCTGAAAATCGCTCAAGTTTATCGCGTACAGCAAGCCAATACCTAATAAGCATAGCGTTGTGTGAACGTGTCCATATAAAATCTATGCTGAGAGATATTGTTGTGCTATACAATATGCTATATATTATAGCGTAGTCAGAACTACGCTTTATGCTTATGTCAATATACTTTACCAATTTCGTCGTCACGAAGTTTATTAATAAACAGATTACGAATTTAGAATTAAAATTGAAAAGCATTGTTTTAATAAGCTCTAATATTTTGTAAGGACTAATTTAACAATGGCTGTGGTAAAAGCTCTCGGGGCTTTAAGAACTTTCTCGTAGTTTTAAATAAAAGAGATTGTTGTGATCTACATCTCGCTTAAAATTAGTAGAAAGTCATTAATTTCAATTTGCAGTAAGTACTTTTAATTATTTTTTAATTCACAAAAGAAAACTAGAATTCTTTGTTTTCGTAATTCTTGGACAAAGGAATATAAAATACTTCTTTGTTTGCTGCTTTTAATTTGATAAGCCTATTTAGTCTGAGGTTAACGAGATAAGACTGTAGTTTTTTAGGTAGCTACTTATTATCTATCTTTTTGAAGACTGTAACCTCATTCAGAAAATAAGAATAAAGTAGGCTCGTTAAAATTCGGCATAACTTTAAAATCTAAGGAAGAAAAGTCGAGTTGCTAAATTTAAATAAAATAATAAATAAATATTTTAAATAAATAAATATTTGGGTCATTTTTTACACAGCACCATCCAGTCCCAAACTAAGCAGAGCTTGTACTATAGGTACTAGATAGTGGATATAATACTAATATACCTTTTTTTTGTAAATACGTACTTATAATACATAAGAGACACCCAGACCAACAAAAACAATTACGTTCATCACATAAATATTTGTGTCTTGTGGGAATCAAACCCACGACCTCGTGATCAGCAGTCCGACACTCGAACCACTAGACCACAGACGTCGTCAATTTAGCAAATCTATATAAATATTCATTCTTTCGGTGTAGGTACCTACACATGACAAACTTTTGTATATTTAAGAGCTCCAAATATGTGGTATTTTTTGGTACCACCAGGAACAATACATAATAAATATATGTTTATACCTATAAATAAAAATAACGAAAAATCAAAACTAAGTATAACACGTGGCTGCTGGTGGCTCTGCCCGTCAATCATTACTGAATATTGCTAATGGGAATAAGGTTGAACTTTGCACTTCAAACTATGAAAAGCGAGAAAGTTAATTTTATTAGCACGCAGCACACCACATTGTACGTGTCATAAATTCAGGGACTTTTCATAAAGTAAGTCTTTGTATTAATAAATTGTATCGTATAAATTGTTTTAGTAAATTGAGTATAATATTAAATAATAATAATATTTATTTTGTTTCTCAAAATGCAGTACCTACATATCTTTACAAAAAATCGGTTAGGCTAAAAAAGACTTTATATAGGTAATAATGATTGCATCTGCATTCGAACTAATTAAGTAGCACCCTGTATTTTGGCGAATAGCGCCAATTCTGTTATCAATCGAATACTGTGCACTAATTTGCATACCTGCCTACTAACAAAATTGTTGCCAAACTGCAACTGCAACTAAACGAATCAAAACCGTCCGTCAGTTTTCGTTTACGAAAACTATCATTTGGCATTGTTTGTAGTCAAATAATTTGTCCGTTTTTGTAAACGAAAACTGTCTGAATAAACGGTACAGATAGATCCATCCACGAAGACGCGCCTCACTCTTTATCTAAATCGCTGTACTGCAAAAGTGTGCATTACAATTTGCTATTGTGTTAGTTCTATCGCCATACAATAGTTATACAAGGTTAGTTTTAGTATATGCGAAACCTGAAACAAGTTTGTTCAGAACCACTAGGAGAATCGATTGACATATTTTTTACACCACTTTTTTTTTTTTTTTCATAAATTCAATTTTGTTTCAGTAGGTTTCTACCCATAACAATTGACTGGAATAGACACCTTGAGGCTTGAAATGGTCCGCTCGGTCAGTTTCCGTGTATTAGACAACTCCTGCATAGCACATCTCAGGCATTTCACACTTTTTTAGCGAACTTAACGCGACATAAACTAAGGTGTAACTTGGAGATTTACTAAAAAAAAAACACATATTCAGGCAGTTCTGATGAAAATCTTGTTGGGGTGTCTCGGTTTTCGCATAAAGTAAAAATAACGTTGTATGTGTGTATACCCACACTAATATAAGATAATAATAAGATATGTGTGCATATGTACCACGCGGCTACCTCGCACAAAAGGGAGTGGGGCGCGCCTTCGTGCATGGAACGCACTATAGCTTCGGTTAGCACTGAGAATAACATTTTAAAGTGAATCGTAAACGTCGTACAAGTTTAATATGTATAATGTATTAAGTAGAGCTTAAATAATAGGATCGTAAATAAGCATCACTGAAGGATGGTTAGGTACTAAATTGACTTGCAAATTCAGATAACCAAGTAAGTTAGTAACCCAATCATGATCTGCCCCAGCCATAGCCGTAGTCTGGGCCTTTGTTATGTACCAACACTAAACAATATGGAAAAATACTGAAATGGATGTTCCAGGCTTGATAAAAGGTTTCCTTCTTTTTATATTTAAATTCTAATAAACGTGAAAAGCAAGATTGATTGTGTTCACGCGTAGATACGAATAAAAAAGGAGTAGAGTAATATAAGCAACAAGAGGCCTTTACCTGCGATCTTCAATCTTGTGATTTAATAAAAATATGGAAAAAAAAACGATTGATTCTATGCAATAGTTTTTGTTTGGTACCCTTTCAAACATGGAAAGTGAAAAGCTGCATTTTCGGCATATCTTACTTTTTTACTATAGATAGGTAAAAATGCTGTTCAAGCAAGAAATTTTTTTTCCGATACGTAATAAAGAAGATGTATTAACAGAATGCCAGTGCCAAAACTGGCTTGCGAAATATCGATCGGGCCATTTTGATGTTAAAGATGCACCACGTTATGGAAGGCCAGTTGAATCTGATGAAGGCACCATAATATAAAGGGATTAATTGATGCAAACCTGCAAATTTATCGAATTCGACCGTTCATGATCATTTGAAACGCTTAAGTGCAAGCAAAGCTCGACATAAAATCTAATTAAAACGAAATGACTTTCCGAACGATCTAATACAATATCTAGCTTTAATTCCGTCAAACAAGATTACTAGTTTGGATGCAGTATGGAGCACCAACCTCCCGCCCACAACATGCAACTGAACCAATACACAAAAAATTGTATTGATTCGGTTGCATGTTGCATTATTTTTTACCCGACTACGGCGAAGCAAAACAGAGGGTATATGATTTTGACCGGTATGTATGTATGTTCATCTGTTCTCTACTAACTTCGAAAGTCCTCATCATAATTTGACAAATGAAGTATCGTTGGAAGCGTCTTGATCGTCCGCTGGTTATAGGATATGTGACGTCACATTACATTGAATATGGCGCCCTCTAGAGTGCATAAAGTCGTGAAGTAAAAAAAAAATGTTTTGCATACGACCACGGCTAACAATTTCAGATGATAACATTTTCTTGTTTCATTCATTTTTCAGTAGTCGGGTTTGTAATGTAACAGACGGCCCCAGGATCTCCTGAGAGCACGTCTGCTACACCAGTTGTAAAGAATGTGTAGGGCATTCAATACCTAGTACATAAATAACAATAAATAAGTGCTTATACGAGTAAGAGTCAGCATAGCTTTACGTCCCTTGCAGTAGTCAGCGAGTCCCTTCTTGTATTCACAGCGTTCGTCGATGGCCCACACAGCCATCTGATGGAAACCGGCGGCAGCAAACAGACCGGCTGTAGCATTTAGTCGTAGTCATAGTAGTAGACGTAGACGACAGCAGGTCCGATCGCCGATCTCACAAGTGTAGGTAGGGCAGGAGACGAAGTGAAAAGAAGGGAGAAGGGGTTACCGACGGGCACAGCTTCTTTATCTGGCTTCCCAGTTGGATAACATGCCACAGCTGTTAATAACACCAAGGGAAACACGTAGAAACTCCACAAATGCTTTTATTTAACTTGATACGCTTCATTTCAGTATAATATCAAAAACTGTTCTGCCATAGAGTTTATAACATATATCAATATAAATTATCCAGAAAATATTTTGTATCAAAAAAAACATCACCATGGTGTAAAACATTCCAAAGTCAAGTCCTATTTCGAATAAAAAAAAGTATAAAATATAAAAATGGCCAGTCGGTGAAGATGACTATCATGAAGGTGATACTACAGGTTTCAGTTTTTGAACTTACTTTTTATTCACTCTTTCTGCATGTGCATATACTTGTGGGCGGGAGGGTGGTGCTGCATTCTGTATCCAAACTAGCGATTTTGTTTGGCGGAAATAAAGCTAGATATTGTATTTGCATATTTGTATGTTATGGATTTCCGCAAAGTAACGCCCGATTCAATCATTCAAGCAAGTTTTGACTTGCACGTTATAAATATTGTCACGTGGGTTGATTTTAAAATAAACCCTGACTATTTATAAAAGCTGACAAAGAGGCTGCTTTCAAAATATTAAAGTTGGTATGGCTTTTGCGTCGGTGGATTTCAACAGATTTTCAGGTGGGTGAATGAAATATTGTACAGAGTTAATCATGCGCAAAACTGTAAAAGCGGTTTCAGCTCGATTTAATCCATTGTGAAGGTGGTAATTATTTAAACTCAGGCATTTAGCACCAAGCTTGATTTTCAGGCCACCTGGGACCATCTGGGAAATAATCCTAAAGACTTTAGGGTGTCGAATATGTATGCCTGTTTTGTTAGGGCTGTTCCTAGTCTAAACAAAAATTTAAATTACAATTTTAATACTTTCTGGCTTAACTTTTGTAATACATAATGTGACCTTGACACATCAACAAGGTATGCCCATTATTCCTGTACTACTTTGACGGACTACCTGAACGTACACGGTAAGCTAATGGAAGTTATTCTCCAGAGGTTCACTAACACTAGCCGGCTAATGTTTCTAGGAAGAAGAATAAAAATAAAGTTTGTTACTAAGTACCGGAAGTAAACGAATTCGTGTAGTTCCTTAAACCACGTGATCTATCTATACTAATATTATAAAGAGGTAGAATTTGTTTGCTTGTTTGTATGTAGGAGGTAATCTCCGAAACTACTCATCCGATTTCAAAAATTCTTTCACCAATAGGAAGCTACATTATCTCTGAGTGCTATAGGCTATATTTTAGTATCAAAAAATTAGGGATCCTTAAATAAATTACAATAATGTAACCCAACGTATCAAAAATTGGCTTATCTATGCTTCAATTAAAAGAGGTAGAATTTGTTTGTTTGTATGTAGGAAGTAATCTTAACGCGAGCGAAGCCGTGGGCAAAAGCTAGTTACTAATATAATTAAACTTGCAAGAGATTTAGGAAGACAAAAAAATGCAATCAGTATTAAATTATGTTGGAACAGGTTAGAACATTTCAATGCTACGCATAAATGAATCATGAAGAAGCCTGGTGATACATCTGGCGGGCACGACTAGCTCAATAACGCTCTGCGCAGTCAGCTAACTCGGGGTGCTACACTGACTCACATTAAGAACTTTTTTTTTTGTTTTGTCCTGACATAATCCTTGCACCCGTCTATCTGCGTCACCAGTAAATTACGTGGTTTCAACGAATTACACGAATTCGTTTACACCCTATATAATATACCTCACACACATTTTCAAACTCAATTTGAATCTTATTTTTATTTTATTTATTGGGGAAAACAAACAGTGACACATTACAGTAACATATATGATAAAATATCAACAAATATGAGCAAATGAAAATCTTAAATCACTATCCTACCAAAGTTAAGGAACAGTAAAAGTTCTGTTAACAAGTTCTTCTTAGCAAAACGATTCCTGGCAAAATGTCAAGAAAATAAAGGACCAAGAACATACTAAAAATAAATAGCACTCCATTCTATTTCTCTTAACTTAGATTATTTTCTAAATAAAGAAAATTACTCAGAATACGAACCATTAAACTTTGGAGTTTCAATACTTACAACATTTCTTTTTTTTCTTTTTAATCTTACAGTATCTACATGAATATTATTTAGCTCATATCCGCTCAATTCATCGCAGTCCTTTGAATACCTACCCATAGCATCAATAAGCGATTCAAATAACAACACCACCACAAATAAACTTATGTGTTAGCCGGATAACATAAATAAATATTTCATTTTGCCCAAATCTCGTATCCCCCACATTGCATTTGACAAATCACTTCAAGCTGGCGTCACGGAAAATTATTTAATAAGAACAAAAAGAAAATATCGCTCTCTGAACTTATTGGTTCGTGTGACAACTGACAATATGTTTGACAAAGTGGTCATTAAGATAACAACCATCTGACTGAACGAGGTCAATTAGGATAGCCACAATAACTGTCGCAAAATAATCGCTCTCCATTCGTTTAACGATGGTTATAAAAGACTGTTTAATGTATTCATATGGAAAGTTTCCTACGAGTTTACTTCGAAAAGAATTCGTTCGCTTACTGTGGGTAGAAAAAGATAATAAAACGAGAATTAACTTTTATTTTACGCAAAGTAATCAATACTTATTAAAGACCTTCTACGTAATTGGCGTTCTTATCCTAATTGACGATATCTTTTGATAGGGTAAAATGTTGTGAAAGGGATAAGGGGTATTCTTAGATATATGTAAGACAGGTGGTAATTATACAGTAGGTACATTCAGTAACGAAGGTCGGGAAAGGCTTGTGGAGATCTATTTTGAAATAAATGTTTGCTTTTGATAGAAATAGGACTCTTAATAAAAGTTAAATACCTTTGTAGGGATCTTCGTAACTATGCCATGTTCCCTACTGCATTGAGTTTTTTTGTATTAACTTATGTAATGTTCCACTGGTTTCATTGCTGAGCAATTGTCTCACCGTTTGCCTTTCAAACCTCTCTATTTTGTTTAGATATAATACAAAACTACGCAGAAATACGGTAAACAGACGCGCCATTTTAGTATCAACGTTTCCTACTTCAGTACAATCAAAATACGAAGTACATGAAAATTTTAATAGGATGTAGACCAGAGTAAGTATTTGCTGCCTAAAGGCTGATTTCTACGATTTAGCGAGCATTATTGGTTAAAATTAAAACTCTAGTATCTTTAGCTTTAGCATTATTGGTAATGAAGCAAAGACCAAATATCATAGTTAGACCATGCTATAATAATATGTTTCACTGGTATTCTCTTCCCGTGACAGCTAGGTCACGTCAGGCCTAAGACTACGTCATCAGCTGGGAGTGCTTCCACTATGTATAAATAAATTTTCCTACCAAGATGCGTTTTTTCACATATTTGCTTCTTTAAAGAAACAATTTTGAACTAGTAATTTTATACAGTTTAGGTACTTTTTAACTAAATAGATGAATAACACGAAATAGAAAATAGTTAGGCTAGTTAGCAATTTATTTAATATTTATTATGAATTAAAAATCTCCTTTATTGTATTGGAGATGTTAATCAATGGCAGCACTGATCGTGACATTCATGACGTAGTCTTAGGCTATTGCGGGAAGAGAACACCAGTCGTAGCTTATTATTATACCATGAGTTAGACCGTTCCATACGTTAGTAGCTATTACAGGTAGAATTACCTTACAAGTTCATTTATATGCCCAATTTGATAATAAAAGTGCTACCACTGGTAAGCTAAACGAGTCGTTTTTGGCCATAGTAACTAGGAGTGAATGAAAAGTTTTATGAATGTATAAAATAACGTACCATGCTGCGGCGTCGAGCGCGAAGTGTTGCTCCGTCTCTTTGAATGTCATGCTCTGCTAAAAGACGATATGTCTCGATAGTTTCTCTGGCTGACTGCAAGAGATACATAGGAAAAATACTTTGTTAATAGTATGTTTGTCATAATAAACACTTAAGTAGTCTGGTTTGTAAAATGTTTAATTGTAGTGCAATAGATCCAGGCGAAGACGGAGGTACGGAGGACGGTACTCTAGAGAAGAAGCGAAAGAGGAAGAAATACAAAAAATATACAACGTGTTACAAAACTACCCCTAAAGTCGAAACGGGATTAAAAGGGCCCTTGTAAAGAGTCTATTGGCAATATATTAAAACAAAAGTAAGACCCAAAAAAAATTGGACAAATCATAAAATAAAATCATCACTGAAACGCAACCCTGAAAACATAAAAGTAAAGAGTAGTCTACCCAGAAAGTTATTTACATTCTTACCCAATTTCCTCTGAGAGGTAAATGACAAGAACCATAAAAGAATACTTCATTAACATTTTCTTTTTTAAGGGGAATTATGTAACATGTTGTATAGAAAGAAATATTAATTATAATAAAGAGAATAGAAAGCTAAAAGCGTGTGCTATGCGTGAAAGGCTTTTGCTGGTACCCTTTCGGAGTACCGAAAGGGCACTAATCGGAACGGGTGTGAAAGTACCTATATGCAATATTGATTAACTTTAGTACTATATTTTTCCCCAAAAGATTTAGAGAAAAAGCGGTTGAAAGATTTCTTTAAAAATATGGTAAAATCTATCTACCATTAGTGATCATGAGCTATGGTAACATTTGAGGTCATATTCTGGGGTCACGGAAGCTACATTTTTTGAATTCGTAGATATTTTCCAACGCTGGGTCAAGAAAATGCACGTTTAAAATTATGCTGGCCGACAGCATAATTTTAAAGGCCGACAGGGTGAAATTGTAAACACTCAACAAACCGATATGGGAGATTTTACCCATCACTATGAACAACTTTTACTATGAGAACAAAATTGAAATCGCGAAAAAAAAATCTGCTGTTCCCTACATTTTGAGGAGTTATGCGAACATAAATGTAGGGAACAGCTGTTTTTTTTCGCGATTTCAGGTTTGGTCCCATAGTAAAAGTTGTTTATAATGATGAGTACCATCTCCCATTTCGGTTTGTCGAGTGTTTACAATTTCAGCTTGTATTTTATGGCTTTCATAGGAGGTGACTAAAGGACAGCAACGTTAATATAGATCTGTATTCTAAGAACATCATACTCCGACCATCTGAACGTGCCATAAGCACTTGGGCAGATGTTTGCAAAGTGTCTATTGTATTCAGTCGTGAACGTTACCGGCTGACAGTGACGTTGAATTATGTATAATTCATAACGTCATGTCCGTGATCCTTTAAAGGTTGGGTAGAGTTTATAATCATTTCCGTACACTCGAAAATTTTGGTCCCATTTGTTAGGTCGAACCTTTTATCGGGCAGTTAAAACGGGACAAGAATAAGGTGTTTGAATTATAAATGTAAAAGGAATTAATGTTATTTTAAGGAACGTATGGAAAGAGGTCGTGGTGGCCCGGAGGTTACCTACCCGCTTGTTAAACACCGGGTTGCGGATTCAAACCCAGGCATGTACCAATGTGACTTTTTCAATTTCATATGTACTTTCTTAGTTCATCTAAGACGCCACTGACATACGGTGAAGGAAAACATCGTGAGGAAACCTGGACTTTAATGGTTTGAAATCGCCAACCCGCAATGAGCAAGCGTGGCGATCAATGCTCGTTCCTTCTCTGTACGAGAAGAGGCCTGTAACTGTCCCATTGCTGGGCAAACCCAGCAATGGGACAGTTACAGGCTAATAATTATTATTTTTATTATGGAAAGAGGACAATAAAAATTAAAAAAAAAAAACTATACTAAGATGAAAAAGCTTCCATGCTTTCGAAGATTTTGGAGGAGGCATTTTTTGTCCTTGTCGCCCAAAATGGACGTTGTACAGAATAATGTCAATTTAGAGTGAAGCAACACTGCTCCGTTGCGTTGCGTTGCGACGTCGCAGCGCTAGATTTGAACAAATCTATAGATTCCAAATGTAGCGCTGCGACGTCTCATACGTCCAAATCTAGCGGTGCGACGCGACGGCGACGTCGCAACGCAACGCAACAGAGCAGTGCGGCTTCGCGTTTAGGGTTATTGTTGTTAGTTTTTTACTAATGTCCAAATCAGAAAGGGTATTCCCGTTAAAGGTGAGTACAGAAACGCCAATTAACTCTCACTAATACTCGTACATATTGTTCCAGACACAAATTACAAGTATTCTTTACGACACGAGGCAGACTACCGTACGGAGGAAAACGTCGCAGTTAGCTTGTAATGTCAGTTACGTGTCCTGCCCATAAAGGGGACAATTTTAAAACGCTTATAATTTATTATTAGACATTTTTTTTAAATATTTAATTAGTTGTTAATTATTTAATCGTTGCCAGAGAACACGAATATAGTTAAGTACGTAAGTTATAACAGTTTCGTTTTGAATCGCAAAAAAATTGTTAGAAGTAAAGTTCAACGTACCAATTTACATTATTTTTTGGAGCATATGCTATAAATGAGAGTGATTAACATTTTGTTTCTAGAGTTTCAGTGCGAACTTAGCTTTGAAACTATTTTAATCACCGGAAAAATGGTGGGGTGCATGAAAAGAGCCTACACGAGTGACGATACGTAAGTATGTCCGGCGCACCCTGGGCAGTCAGCCCCGCTACCAACCTTCCTGACTGGCTAATCTTTTCACCACGGCATGAGCTATTCTTGTAGTTCGTGCCAACACGATAGAAGAAGAAGACCGGAAAAATAATAAGCTTGGTTATTGGAGTTCTTAAATTTGTATTAACTTAATGGAAAATAACATTTTAATTATACTTATTCTGATGTATAAGGAGACTCCATTGAGAATAAAGAAGATTGATGATAAATATTCAATATTGCTACAAAATATTGTAGCTAGATTGAAGGTTCCGTAACAAAATTATACGGCGATCATTATTACGAAAAGCGTTGCTTAGACTGTACACAAATAAAGTCCGAAGCGATTCAAAGAGAAACTCTAGATAAACATGAACGTAGTTTTTTAGTCTTTTAGTTTTTAGTATTTTAGATTACAGTGGCAGAAGACCTAAAACATAAACCTGTTATTGTTTCAATGTTTTAGGAATTAAAAAGCCTTTAAAATAAAAGAGTAGAGAAAAAGGTAGATTAATATACTGTTGAGGCAAAAACCACAACACATGTAAACAATATGAAAGAAAACAAATATTTTCTTTTAGACAAAAAATAAATGCGTTTGGACTTCTCGACAAAAACCACTCCAAAGAGTAATATAAAGCAGAAATGGAACCATCAGAATAAAACAAACACTGACCGGGTTTGTTACTTAACAAAAACCTAACTGGACCTAACGTTCCATATTATCATATTACGAAACTTTACTAAGAGGATAAACACACAACAGTAATAACAAGGGACCTACAAAAAAGGCATGTGGTTTATGTACTCTTCACAGGGTTGACGACTAACAATGCAAACCCAGAATAGATTCTGAATACCGGCCGTATATGTAGGTAATATGGGCCGCGCCGGAGCGCATTGCACACTGTGCTAAAGGAAATTCAGGCTTCTTTATAATAGTTAAGTTTCATGTTTGCGTGGAATTTACACTGCTTGGAACTCGATTAGATCCGCGCGTATGCCGCGGCAGCCGGTCGGATGCGCTCGGACGCCGCCGCAGCCGATCGGCTCCTCGCGTACGTGGACGGCGGCGCTCGGCTGTCGTCGCGTCCGATCGCAGGTAGAAACTGACTGCGATAGCGGATATACGAGCACGCGCGCGCATGCGCCCGGGTTCCAGCAGATTGTAGCCGTCGGGCGGACGCGGTCGGCTACTGGCGCGTGCTTGAGCATCCGCTGCAATGCGCTGCGCTACGCTCCTGCGTGACCCGGTTGGTGGAAATCGTACATAAAGAAAGTTAAAGATTAATTGCTATTTCAATACAAACAATGGGCAAGATTTTAGGCCAAGTGTTATAGAATGAATAAGATAGTTAATGACAGAACAATTTAGTAGTCTGCAAACAGGCTGCTTTTCTAACTTCTTGAAGGACTCAAAGAAGACGGCCGGTATTAGGAGATATAATCAGAATTGGCTTACTAATGAAATATAGACAAACTTTAATCGAATATTATTTTGCAATGTTTTAGATAATATTTCCGACAATTTAGATTACCGAATATTTATTTCACAAACTTACAATTCACATATTTTGTTTTATTAGAATTTTGATATGGTCGCTAACTACTCGTAATTTCAGACCAAAAAATCATCGTTTCTAAGTACTTACCCATCTTTTTCTATTAACATTTTATCTAGAATAACATTTCGATATGGTTTGTTTCACACTCATTACCCTACGTTATTGCTTTATGCGTCATGCAAGAATGCATCATGCAAGCAAAAATGCAAGTTTTTCTGAGTATGCTCCGTCAAAAGACTCGCGTTGCCGCCCCTTCGCTTCGCTCGTACACTCGACCACCGCTACGCTCAGCCTCGTGCACTCTTTCCATTCATGATCTCCTTCGCGAACTTCTGGCTGCACGCTTCTAAATAACACTCTAGAGATACGACAGTCTGACGACGTATAGTCAGGATTCGCCGAGTCGCATTAACATTATATTCGACCTATTTTAATTAATGTCGTGTCATTTTATTTCTTTAATATTATTTATGTTGCAAATTGAAAATTCAAGAATTTGTTAATTTACAAATCGTATAAATATAAAACCTTTCAAATGAATGCGTCGACCAAGTAAGTTTTGATGATATTTGTATTGTAATGTGACAGGTTAACCAGATAAATAATCGAACGAACTAAATTCTACGAAAAAAATGTCTAGTTACCAAGTTTAAGTCAAGTGAATAAGCTACCAATCAAAATTTATATAAATAAAAGTATTTCAAGTGAAATATGTACAAATCGTTGACTGTAAAATGATATTCGATCAAAAGTTTGTCGAAAAAACAGCAAGATTCCAATCAGTATTATTTTGTCAAGTTATTTCGCAGTTGTGTGATTTCTTAGTAGCTTAATTCACTATAAATTACGTTAAGAGCATCTATATACTTAGCTACTTTTTACCCGACAGTTTAATTTATTATTTTCTTACAGCGTTGATTTTTTCCTTTCGTTTTTATATTCAATACTTATTTGATATCTGCAGCAAAAGGTAAATCTGAATACATGTTATTTTTACCCGGGTATTGAAAATAAACTGGAATATTGGATATTCCAGTTTATTTTCGTTCACTCGCTTCGCTCGCTCACTCTAGCCCCCGTCATCCCCTTCGAACCTAACCTATCCGTGTCGGGGTAAGGAAATTTTCGCCCAAGTTAGTATTTAATTCAGACACTTGGAATTTTAGTTGCTAGCTTAGATTAACTGTTTCCCACTGCTAGTAGCTCATTTTAGGAATTTTAATCATTCATAGTTATCGCCAGTTTAGTAAATTTTTCGCAAATATATTTTAATGCCGCTCGGTTTAGTATTAAAGTATCTCATTAACAGTCTTCCGTATATTAATTATTCGCCCGATTAATAATTCCCCGTTGTTAAAGTACTCAGAGAACCTGTGCAGAGAACGCTGCTGCCCATCCTCTAGTGAATCGCTTAGTTGCCTTTTACGACACCCGTGGGAAGAGATGGGGTAGTGCTATTCTTTACGTACACACGGAATGACGAAACATTGATTATATTGTCACGTCACGAATACCATCAATTGTTGCAAAAAGGTTAAATAAACACGTTCTGTTTCATCTGCAATTACGAATCCTCCCGAATGACAACATCATTCGAATTAACTTTTAATCAATGAGGGTCGAGGGATTTGTTCTCAATCCCCTAAAGTGATAAAATCGCGGAAGCTCTCAATTTATTGGAAACGTTCGAGTTTCACGGATCGTATTTTGATTGTGAGTGTCGTACGCGTTTAATGAATGATCGGTGATATTGGTGTTATTTGGGTAGGTAGGTACTCTGCAAGGTAAAATATTTGGTAGGTACAGTTGCTAACTGTGTGTTTTAAACTAAAGCATTAATTACATTTGCTGTTTATTTTACTTTTGTTTTGGTAATTATCATGAGACTACACCTGCGCTCTTTTGCACATGCTTATTGAGAAACTAAAAACATTCAATTAATGACACTGTATTTTTAGGTATAACTCTCGATTCAAAATTGCAGTGGGGTGCGCATATCACTGCCCTGTCGGCTAGGTTAAGTTCTGCTGCATACGCAGTTAGGAAAATTAGGCAGCTGACTGATGTAGCTACAGCTAGGTTAGTATACTTCGCATATTTCCACAGCATTATGTCCTACGGCATTCTGTTGTGGGGCTCAGCAGCTGACGTAGATTCTGTTTTTATTTTACAAAAGAGAGCAATCCGTGCAATCTACAATATGGGTTCCCGCGAATCCCTTAGAAACGTGTTCAAAGATATTAATATACTTACCTTGTCGTCACACTATATCTTTGAAAATATTATGTATGTTCGGAAAAATTTGCATACGTTTAATGTTAGAAGCGATTTTCATGATAAAAATACACGTAATAAACATAAAATTGTGATTCCAAAATTTAGATTGAGTAAAACTAATAAGTCATTTTTAGGAAATGGCGTGCGTTTTTATAATAAGCTACCGAAATCTGTAACTGATCTTACCGAGGGGAAGTTTAAAGCCCATATTAAACGTGTCCTTATTCAAAAAGCATATTACAAGACTAAGGACTACGTTGACGACAAAGGTGTTTGGAAATAACTCCTTCTGCACATGTGGCTTCCCTGGTACCTCATTAACGTCGTATGTGTAGGTATGTCTATTAACTAACCTCATTACGATTAGCTTTTTTTGTTTTTTTTTTTTTATTACTTACGTTACTCTCAAGATATCTTTATCTTACTATACAGTGATTTTCTTTGTAATGTGTTTTGATGACAATTAACAATGTCAGTTGTTTTATATAGTTTAGCGTCCTTTTACCTTTTGTAAATGTGAGAGCTTTGTAGACTTGCTAGATGCCTGGATACCTAGTTAATTTTTGACCATATTTTTCATTTTGTTTTTTTGTGTGGTTCCTGCTCTTAAGTCTACTTTGCTCTCTCATATCTAAGTCATAACTGTACCCACTCAAATTGTTAAAGATATGGATTTTAAAAGAGTAACCATGGAGTTTCTTGCCGGCTCTTCTCCATAGGAAACGACTAATTGGAACCGTGCACCTAAATTCGACTTTTCATAAGCGCCTGTAATGGTTTATGTGAAATAAAAACTTTTGATTTTGATTTTGATTCATTAAATTAATTTTCTTTACGTTACAATTAAATTAGTAAGTTTCTTTTTACGTTAAATATGATTTTATAATATTTGAAAAGCTGAAATCTGAAACAAAATTTAATCTATCTTCTTATAAAACTTTATTAATCAGTATACCAATTTAACATAACATAACATCACGCATTATTCCCCGAATGGTTTGAGAATGGTTGTAGAGGTGTATACTACACCCTCATTTCGTCGTTATGTTTAAGTCCCATGTAATAGGTGGCGACCCTATTGCCATCAACCGGGCACAAATCTAGACTCCGGGCTACCGAGAAATGCTACACGGAAAACCCAATGACACTTTGCCGCTTAAGGTACAATTCCGTGCATCGCGGCCGATGAAGCCGCGCGTGATCGATCGCGTGCGGCAGACGCGCGCGGTTTATGCGACAATAGTCAGACTATGAGAATGTATGGCACGTCCCGCCGTACGTCTGTCGTTAGCTGCACGCGTCTGATGCAGACTTCGGAAGCGGTGCCATACATTTCCATACTCTGACTATTGTCGCAAAGCCGCGCGCGGCTGCGATCGGCCACAATGCACGGAATTATACCTGCTTGCGACCACTACACCAACGAGACAGTTCATACAAATACAGCTCATTTCAATATTGAAAACAAGACTACTTCTAAAGGCGCTCTCAACAATCAGATCTAGAGAAAGACAATACATACTATACGGAAACAGCCGCTGTCATTTGCAGTAAGAAAAAAAAAACAAAGCATTGTGTAATATAAAACAAAGGAAAGCAGATACAAACAACGTGCATATGAAAAGAGAAAATGAGTTCCTTTATGTCTCCAGATTGTCGTGTTAAGTAAAAGCCGTCTTTGAAATACTCTGCTTCAAATCCACTCGCGCATTCAACCCAACTTAATGGTAAGAAACTAATTATACCGTAATCATTATACACTTATGTGTTCTGTGGTTTTGTGTTCTTGACAAAACCGAGGCAGCGTCGGCAAAATTAATTCTGCTCTCTCTAATTACTTTCTACACAGTCGTTATTAGTATGCTGAAGATTTTAACAAAAAGAAATACGGTCTTACCAGAAAACGATTTGTTCATTTCTAGCTTCTTCAGATCGGTTGATGTTGCTGCTTTCGGTGTCCAACACCAACACAACACCATTCGGAAGTAGATCCGAAATCTGCAAACAAATATGAAATTAATATTTATTGTAATAGATCACAAACTGCCTCGTTTGTGTAGTGGTTGCAAGTGCGACTGCTGAGCGTGAGGCCCTGGGTTTGATCTCCAGGTCAGGCAGTGTTATAGAGTTTTTCTGTGTGGAATTTCTCAGTAGCAGCCCAAAGTACGGTATTTTTTTTTTTATGTAACGTACTTTGCCCCACTCTAGGATTTCTCATGTATCGTGGGTGCGTTTACAAACACAAATCTCACATACACAAACGCCGAGACCCGAAACAACTATCTGTAGGCCATACAAATTTTTGTTCCGAGTGGGAATCGAACCCACGACCCGCAGCGCAGAAACCAATCGCTCAGCCACTGCACCAAACGTGTCAAAATTTGTGCCCGGTTGATGGCAATAAGCTCGCCCCCTATTACATGGGACTTGAACATAACGGCGAAATGAGGTTGTATTATGTATAGTACACCAGTGGCAGAGGTGTACCTCTGCCCAGCTCTTCGGGGAATACAAGCGTGATGCTATGTTGGACCAAAAAAAATTGTCGATCTAGCGAACTTTTTTTTTTCTTTGTGTCCCTGGGAATGTACTCGATGATATTCCAACGTAGTTTCTCACAATTGGTTCTTAATGTCAGGTCGACTTAGGCCTCATTACTGGCCCGCAATGGCGATCAGCATGTCCTTGGACTAATATAATTATAATTATATTAGAACCCGGAAAAAATTAATCACGAAATACAAGGGAAAATATTATTATGAAGAGGGGAAAAGTAAATTACAGAACTCATGGTCTTTTTGTGAGGGTTGGTTGAACAGTAAAACATTATACAGTGTGTCCGGCCATCATGGACTAGCGATATTCTAGGTACTTATATAGCAACTATTCTAGTACACAAATACACTACACACTAGGGTCCAATCCACTGCCCCGCTATTTGGCAGCCATTTTGCTTTTTTGTTGAAATAGTGTCTACAGCAGTATTTCTTTATGTGAACCTATTGTATTGTAATGTAAACGATAGACAATATTGTTGCCCTCCGAATAAGCCTACTTTTATCTCAGTAGGACCAAAACTTTGAGCTATATGACTTTTTTTGAACACACGTACAAAATATCTCAACAAAAAAATGGAAGTGGATTGGACCCTAGTGTATAGCGTATTTCTGTAGTAGTATAGTTGTTATATAAGTACCTAGAATATCGCTAGTCCATGACCGGACCCATTGTATACAAGGTTAGTCGGAAAGGGGGTACTAATCCAAAAAGGTGTTAAAGGACCCATATAATGAATAACTTTTGTTCTACAATTTTCTCCAAAAGTCAATAATTTAAGAGAAATAGCCGACAAAAGATCTCAAAAAAAAAAAACGTTATGATCAGCTGTGTTTACATTTTAGGTCATATTTGGGGTCATGAATTAGAAGCACCATTTTCTGAATTTGTAACTTAAGATTTTTTGTAAAAACTAAAATAAAAATAATTTTGCATGGATATAAAAATTACCGAATTTTGAAATCTTAACATTTGCATTAAGACAGTCATCAGTGATACTTTAAGTGTCCTGTGGATTAGTACCCTTTCTGACTAATCTTACAAGGTTCTACATTGCGGAACGGATGTTTTAGCTAATTCACATAGGCACAACCTATCTATCATGTTATGTGATCGCTTAGCATCTATGTTGTGGCTAAGCCGACGTACCGTGACGACAACACGTCAAATTGGATAACGAAGCTCCGTTACTAACGTCGGTGGTTTAGCTCATACGCCTGCCTGGGCAGTTAGACGACATGAATCAAAATTAGGGCTGCTTTTTTAATCGTCAGATAACTTTTATCTGGGGAATAAGTTTGACGTTTTGACAGCTTTTGTATAGAAAATAAGTCAAACCGTCATATTTATTCCTTGGATAAAATTTATCTGACGATTGAAAAATCGGCCCTTAAAGGAATAAATATAGAAGTATGTATTAGATTAACAGTGAAAAGGAAATATACCTACTTTGACATTGTGGAGAAACTTGGTGTGGTGTTCCTCCAACTAAAGGGAGGATCCTCCAACCAAGTTTCTCCACATTTGTGACCCCGACGTGATCGTCACAGACAGTGTTTCCACACTGGTGACGTCACACACAACCTTCGCAGCCTCGGCAGCCACATCATCACTCCCTCAGCAGCTCAGCATTCAACCGTTGGGCAGTAGCCCGCCAGGCACAAGACTCCGCCTGGTTGGAGGATCCTCCCTTTGGTTGGAGGAACACCACACCAAGTTTCTCCACATTGGTGACCCCGACGTGATCGTCACAGACAGTGTTTCCACACTGGTGACGTCACAAACAACCTTCGCAGCCTCGGCAGCCACATCATCACTCCCTCAGCATTCAATCGAGCAGCAAGCAGCGAGTCCCACAGCCAGCCAGCATCCTCGGCTTCAACGGGTGATGTGACCACTAGCCTGCAGCGAACGCGCAAGCCTGGTCAAGACCCTCAGCCCACTCCAGCATCATGGCGCATCATACTGCACTTCGGCTGGTCAACTAGCAGAGGCACTTCTCTCCTGGTCGACGCAGTCCACAGCCACCACTCACCGCTCACAGTTCCGACTCACTGCGAACTACGCGACATCACTAGCCCTGGCAAATTCTCAAGACTCAACGACTCATCAAGACGATCGACCTCCGGTCTCAGGGGAGGAGTGATGTGGCGGCATCTATCTCGCCACATGCGAACTATCCTACATCGCGCAATCAAGATTTAACACGCAGATAGTATACAGGGCGTCCCACGACTTTGCCACATGGAGGGAAAGTACCTTAAATACTGTAGATAGAAAAAAAATCTGAATGAAGACTTCATTTTTATTTTAAAAACAACACGAACTGCATTCAAAGAATTTTAAATAATCACGTGTCTGAACCGGGAATGGAACCCGCTAAACATGAAAACAAAGAAAAGTATAATTTTATTGTACTAATCGAAAGGCTCGATCAGATACATTTATTTCTTCTAAATAACATATCATCTAAAATAAAAGGAACACCATGAAATTTACGATTTAATTTAAAATTTTGTTCAGAATAATGAATAGCATTTTTTCTGACTATGTCGTGCTTACGAGTATAACAACTGACTTTATGTACTACTTTCTGCTTTATTACTATTTCGAAGTATTATTTCAAATATTCACCATGAAAAAATAAATAAATCAACGGTAAGCGAGATTATTAAATGAGTTACAATTTGTATACAATAGGAAGAGACACATTTTGAGCATTTACTAAATTAAATTGTTTGTAAGTTGCACAGTTAAACGTGTCTTATTATTTCGAATAAATGTTAAATTTCATGGTGTTCCTTTTATTTTAGATGCTATGTTATTTAGAAGAAATAAATGTATCTGATCGAGCCTTTCGATTAGTACAATAAAATTATACTTTTCTTTGTTTTCATGTTTAGCGGGTTCGATTCCCGGTTCAGACACGTGATTATTTAAAATTCTTTGAATGCAGTTCGTGTTGTTTTTAAAATAAAAATGAAGTCTTCATTCAGTAAATTTTTCTATCTACAGTATTTAAGGTACTTCCCCTCCATGTGGCAAAGTCGTGGGACGCCCTGTATATACAACCTCCCAATATCAACTGTTGGGCAGTAGCCCGCCAGGCACAAGACTCCGCCTGGTTGGAGGATCCTCCCTTTGGTTGGAGGAACACCACACCAAGTTTCTCCACAACATAGTCAATAAACAGAATGTAAACGAATTTGTGTAATTCCTTCAAACGTTTCTATCACATAAACATTTTACATGGAAAAAAAAAGTTTTATTTTATTTTTAATTAATCTTAATCCCGTGCGGGGTTAATCTATACCATTATTAGAACATGTAGTTTGAAGGAATTACACGAATTCGTTTACACCCTGTATATTGGATTGGAGGCACTCTATTTAGCACACCAATTTGTAGACAACCGATTCGAATTCTTTCTCTCTCCTATTTTTGCAGTGCCCGACGGGGTCCATGTTGATCAATTATTTTTTGTAAAACCTTGTAGGTACCTAATACATTATGGAACGCAATAAAATATTGAGTATTGAACCAATTGTAACAGGAATACTGTTCGTGTGATTCGAATTGATGCTCTTCAAGTTGATGCGCTAAATGGAATGCCGCCATATTGGAATGAGTTCAGTTCCGTTTCAACAGTAACTACCTATGTTATGAACTTTAGAAGTCAATATTAGTTTAAAGATCTGCTCTAAGTACTACTTGTAATCTCGCGGCTCCGCTCCACGCAAAAAGTTTTCCTATAAACTTTACCACCCTCTTTCACGTCTCAAGGGATGATTTCGAAAAATCCTGAAAGACTTATTTATTTATTTATTTATTTATTTAAAGGAACTCCAACGACTTATCCACTATAACATATGTATATATAATTAGGCGAACATTCGTTTTTGGATTATGGTGAATTTGTCACTTATAGGAGTACACAGCACTTACATATTAAGTCGTTAAGCTAAATACACTGCAATGACAATGAAGAATAAAACAAACACAATAACGAAGAATACAATTATTCAAATAAAAATTAATGAGGGTTGTTAATGAGTGCAATTCAAAATAATAATATTTTTTTTAATGATAAAATAAAATGATAAATGGAAAAAATAGCAAACATACAGAAAATGGGAAAAATTCGTTGCTAGGGAATCTGTAGTTTTTTGCGAAACTGGGAAAATGTATCTGAGAAGATATCAATGTTTCTACAGGTGCCGATTTTGTTAAAATTAGCCATCAATCGATTCATAGGGGCAGTGCGACCAAGGTTGGTTTTAGATGAGGATGTACTGAAGGTATTTATCTTGCGTGTAGATCTTATTATGGTGCGTCTAGGTACTGTTATATTAATTTCTGACAATAACTCTGGCACATTCATCAAATTATGGATGATTTTGTAGAAAAACAGCTGATCACACAAGCCTCTACGTTCCTCCAGTGATATCATATTAAAATGACTAAGCCTATGGAAATAATGAGCATTACGAGAGCAACAAGGACTTCTAAAGCATAAGTATCTAGTAAATTTCTTCTGAATACGCTCTATCCTAGTAACATGGACACGATATGTGGGATTCCATACAGGTGACGCGTAATCAAGGACGCTTCTTACAAGGGTGTTGTAGAGTACTTTAAGGGTTGATGTGGACCGAAACTCCGAGCAAGTTCTCTTCACAAAACCCGACATTTTTGAAGCTTTGGCGACAATATCGTCAATGTGATCGATGAATGTAAGCTTGCTGTCGAGTTTAACACCTAAGTCACGAATCGTGTCAACTTTTTGTAAATAAACCCCATTTAATGTATATGATGACGGCCTTACTTTTTTTTTCCGCGTAAAAACCATATGATAGCACTTACTCGCATTGAGCGTCATCATATTTAGTTGACACCATTCGCTTATTGCATCCAAGTCCTCCTGAAGAAGTAAAATGTCTGAATCCGTTTTAATTTCTTGGTACAATTTTAAATCATCTGCAAACATGGAGCATTTGCAGTGCCGTATTGAGTGGACAATATCATTGACGAAAATTAGAAACAGAATCGGTCCTAGGTGAGATCCCTGTGGTACCCCAGAGGTAGAAGTATAAAAAGGTGATTCATAACCCCTAATCACCACTCTCTGCTTCCGTTCAGACAGGTATGAGGTAAACCACATGAGTACTTGACCGGATATGCCAAACCGTTTGAGCTTTATTATCAGTAATTTGTGGTTAACCTTATCAAAAGCACTGCTGAAATCAGTATAGATTGAGTCAACCTGTACACGGGAATCTAGAGATTTGCTAATGTCGTTAATGTAATGTACTAAATTAGTGGTAGTGGATTTGCGAGCACAGAACCCATGCTGTTGGGGAGCCAACTGCCCACTTATGTGCGCAGTTAGTACAGGACATACAAGCGCTTCGAATAATTTCGCAAAAACAGAAAGAAGTGATATGGGGCGATAGTTCGAAGTATTGTTAGCTTCCCCTTTCTTAAATATGGGAACCACGTTAGCGATTTTCCATTCTGCAGGGAAGCTAGATGTTTTAATTGACTGGTTGAAAATCAACTTGAGCGGTAGAGATAGGCTAGCTGCACATTTCTTGACAAATAATGGGGGTAGGCCATCAGGTCCCGGACCCTTGTATGCGTCTAGTTTGCTTATTACTTTGTACACCTCTCTTTCTGTGAAAGTCATTTTACATAACGCGAATTGAAAATAATTATTAGAGCTAGTACTTGGCGCATTAGGGCTAACAGATGGTATGAAGGTAGAAGAGAAGTGTGTGGCAAATTGTTTGCATATTTCTTCACCAGATGTTGCAACATTCTGCCCCAGATACATGGTGGAAGGAATGTCACTAGTCTTGGTTTTTTTGGCTTTCACAAAGGACCAGAAGAGTTTTGGGTTTTGTGTGACATTCTTTTCCATATTGGTTATATATTTTTTATAACAGTCCCTGATCATTTGTCTTGCACGTTCGTCTAGGATTTTATATTCATATTTATCTCTAGGATTTTTAAATTTTTTATAGCGAATCCTATTTTTTTCTTTTTCATTAAGAAGTTTAATGAGAGGCTTAGAAAACCAAATCGGGTATTTGCTATTAGGTACTCTAGAGAGAGGAACGCACTCATTTATTATGCAATTAATATGTGTGTACAGCACCTGCACCATGGAATCGATATCAGGCAGTTCAGAAAATATTTTTACCCAGTCAATGTCTCTTAGTTTATTGTTGATCAACGCATAGTCAGCACGTTTAAAGTTAAACCTTGAGATTCTTTTATTTTTTAACAGAACTGGTGAAATATTGCTGAGTGTAATCTCTAAAGGCGGATGATATACATCTACGTTAGACATTGGATTCTTGCATTCGCTAACACTACCTCCGTGAAAATTTGAAAAAATAAGGTCTAAGGTTTTATTGTAACAGTTCTTAACGGTATTTAGTTGCAACATATTATTTTCTGACATAAAATCTATTAAAGAGTAGCCTAACCTACTGAAATAATTGGTAGGGGTTGTACAAGGAGAATGACCGAGAGTATTGTCTGTGTTCCAACTGATGAAGCTCATATTGAAGTCACCTGATATGATAGTGTCTTCTCCTGTAGATTCCATCAATGTAGACACTCTGTCTAAAAATGGATCAAGTACGCTTTGCTGCACAGGTGGTGGCAAGTAAACGGCGCAGATATTTAAATTACGTTTGCATTTTCCCTTGGTGATTTTAAGTTTAACCCATAGATCCTCGATATCTGATTCCCATTTTGGCATTCGTACGGAATCGATAAGCTTAGATATCGCGATCAGAACACCTCCACCCCTCTTGGTTCCCAGAGCAGTTGTGGAGCGATCTCTGCGATAGACTCTATACCTGGAGTCAAAAATTTCGCCGTCCTTTATACCGTCATCCAGCCACGTCTCTGTTCCAATTATTACGTCATAATTACCCAGTTGTGCAGTAAGTCTAATAGAGTTAAGCTTGGTTTTTAGGCCCCTGAAATTCTGGTAATAAATAGTGAATTTTTTGTCTTGATGCACGGTATTATTGCTTAGGTATTGGTTGAAAGAATCATAGCAATGCAATGGCTTCCAAGCTTTTTATGTGTTTTGCTTGCTGACCGTCAGCTTTTCTGACTAGAACTTTGCCGTCGCGTACCCATACGTATAAATATCCCCTTTCACGTGCTGCTTTTCTTGTGGCTGCGTGGATTCTCTTATTCAACGGCGACAGGTGTTCCGATACGAACACTGGCTTGATAGTATCTCCATAGCCCAGATGTTGAGTGCTCAGTTTATTTTTCGGATGGGTTCTATTAAATTGCAAAACGGATGTTAGGACTGTATCCCTCAATAATGTGCTTCGTAACTTAACGATTACGGCTCTTGGGTTCCTGTTTTCTGAATCCAATTTCCTCACGCGCACAGCGGATAAGATGTCATCCTCCTTGATCGGGCTAGACACTATGTTCCCCATTTGCACCATTGTCTTGACCAGGTTTTCTGCCTTGTTTTCCGGTATGCCGTTGATCTCTAAATTTTGTTGACGCGAGTTTTGTTCTATTAGATTAACTCGCATCGACAAATCAGAGACCGTTGTCTTGAGGACCTCATTTTCTTTGTGAAGATTTTTATTGTCGCACTTGCATATGTCTAGCTCCATCTTTATATGGTCAAACTCAGCGCTCATAAATTCGACCGAGTGCTTCAAACTATGAAATAACTCTCTGATCTCCCCCAATTCATTACTCATGCAGGTTTTAATGTTTACTGAGACCTCGGACGATAGGACTGATCGTATCTCTTGACGAATTGTGTCCAGCATTTCATTAGGCGTGGGCTGAAGAAAATTTATCTGGAAATCAGAGTCAGAGGAACAATCATTGCGCGGACGCTTATGTCTCACGCATACATTTGATGTATTCGGTGTGCTTGCGAGGACTGCAGGTATATTAGGCTCAGATTGCACATGAGCCAAATTACCGGTGTCGCCATCTTTAGGAGGAGTGCGAAGCATTGTTCTTTTCAATTGAATTTCAGAAAAAGAAACAAAAATACGTGACAGTGAAGAGGTCAAAATGTCACAAAAAGTCAGCTTTTTGCTGGTTCACGCAATAATGCCCAAAAAAAAAACAAGAAAATCCAAGAACAAAACTCCCTATGATAAGTAGTACATATGCAATAATGCTTAAGATATGTTTATGGTAGAACTGGAACGGTTTCAAAGGTGTCAGCTATTCAGCACTAGGTGGCGTTTGTGTGCAATAGTATGCTTAGGATAGCGTTATGCACTGTGCTAGGATATGGAACGCGCCCACTTTTATCAGTGAGGGATGTGGGTATTCGTATTGTTTTTAAAAATTTAACGTTCACTATTTTTATGTTAAGACACTGTTTTTGAGCTTGTTTGCACTGTTTATTAAAGGTTTAGTTCATGAAAGGCTTGCTTGTATAAAGAGATGACGTTTTTAATGCGTTTTAAGCCACTTTGTTGTTAATGACAGTTTTTTCTTGAAAAACACTGTGACACACACTATCAGGGTTTTTAGGTATCACTAAGTTATTGTTTCACTCTGCAAACGATAACACAGAACTACCAGGTGTTTATGATGTTACTTTTGTTGTTTTATATGAGGATCACTTCGAATTTATATTTAATTACACTATATTAGCAAGGAGACGAACTTGTTTACATTGAGTGGTGTTGCCAGCATGAATATTGACTTGTCTTGCTTTATAGATAAATTGATACCAAATTTCAAAACTCTCCCATACAAACTCAAACACTGCACCCCTTGTTTAGGGTAGTATTGGAAAATCTATAAAAGAATATTTAATTCATTATCTACTCTCGAGAGTATTTATAATTTCAGGGAATAAGATTTTTCTTATAAACTTTACCACCCCTTTTTCACCCCCTTAGGGATAAATTTAACGAAAAATTATTTCGTAGTGTAACGTTTTCGTTAGAAATTACAACTAATCTTGTAATATTAAGTTACTTTCAGGGGCTTAGACTGTACGAGTCTTAGATTAGAACATGTTCTTTTTAATAAGTATTAAGTAGACAAGATATAAACCTGCTTATAACTAACATACACAACATATAATTAGTTTACTTTGCTTTTTAATATTCTTAATTTTATTTCAAACTTAACGAAACTCATAAATGTACGAAATTTTTAAATTTATAATTAGTCTCCTTTCCTTGTGATTAGGCACATACAATTCAAAACACATTATTTATTTATTTATTTAATTTACTTACTTAGTCGTTTTAAAAGATTAGCATAAGCAATTACTTCATTTCTAATTAACTATTTACTTCTACTAATTGCTTGCACTATCAAAGTGTAGATAAAAGGCTTAAAGAGGTGACTTCACTAACTTTAAAATGGCTTCACAAAGTAAAAGTTAAGTTTAAACTTATTTCTCTTTAATCTTTGCACGCTAGCAAGTGTCTTTAACTTTTATAAACAGTTAAGAAACTACTAATTTAGTACAAAAATATCCAAGAGTTTTTTTAAGGTCACTTCATCGAATGGTAAAAACGGAATCTTTACTGTTTCACCTTACACATATAGTGTTTGTATCTGTCTATCTGTCTTTGTGTCCACCTGTCCATTCGTTTGTCACAACTGAACGTGACTTCACTTTCCAAATTAATTTTACGAAACTAAAATGTAAAGGTATATATTTGACGACACGTTTGGTGCAGTGGCTAAGCGATTGGCTTCTGCGCTACGGGTCGTGGGTTCGATTCCCACACGGAACAAAAATTTGTATGGCCTACAGATAGTTGTTCCGGGTCTGGGCGTTTGTTTGTGAGATTTGTGTCTGTAAACGCACCCACGATACAAGAGAAATCTTAGTGTGGGGCAACGTTTTTTTATAAGAATAAAAAAAAAAAAGAATAAAAAAAAGAATAATATGTTACGGGTAAAAGCCGAATGGCGGTTACACCTAGGTTTAGCCGGGTACAACTAGGTGCAACCAGTAGCAGTTGGTTAGAACTAGGTGTAGCTTAAGTCGACGGAGCCCCGCAGGGCGGGGCTCCTATTCCTGTCTGCAGGGTTTAAAGTAACCTAACACGAAGGGGATGGCGGGGGCTTCGTTCGCTCGCTTCGCTCGCTCACTCTAGCCCCCGTCATCCCCTTCGAACCTAACCTATCCGTGTCGGGGTTCCCCTTAACCACCGGTGTGCGGCTGCACCTAGTTCTACCCGCTATGATGAAGGGTAAACCTAGTTCTAACCGAGGATAAGTAGGATACATCTAAGTTTAACCGCATGTGGCCGGCTGCACCTAGTTGTACCCGGCTAAAACTAGGTGTAGCCACACTTCGGCTATTAGCCGTAACATATATACCCTTTTCACCATTAGTTGATTCCTGACGTTTCTCTATAAAACCACACAAAGAATATCAAATATTTATTTATTTTGGAAAACCAACAGCTATAAAATGGAGTAAAAAAAAATACAATGTGTCATAAACCCAATTACAGGTTTTCATGATTAGCGATAGACTTTAAAATCAAAAAACTTAAAGGCCACTTAAGCAGGACAACTACAAGTTATGTTTAAGTAAAGATTATAAATTATCAAAAAACTTAAGGTTGAGCATCTTTATTGCTGTGTAACTTTTCAGGACAAATGGATCAAAGGTGAACTCTTTGCATAACATTGTTGAGCACGATATATGAGTTTTGCCTATAATTTGAGGAACAATGCGGAATAGAAATAAGGGGATTATATCTAGGGGACCTATTTGGGACGCTAAAATTAAGTTTCTGCAATAACTCAGGGCTGTCAATATCATTCAAAATTAACTTAATTAAAAAAGAAACGTCAGCTAATTGATTTGTTAAACAAAACATTGTTAACATACCTATTTTACGGTTTTTGATGATGTCGTTTACGTTTTTTCGGAAATCACCGAGCTTTCAGGACTCATCTTAGGGTGAACAGAGTATAGCGACACGTCTCGCCGTCGCTAGGGTACGTTTTATAGTTTAAAATTTTTCGGAAATTACCTAAATTAGAAAGAAAATCGCTTCAAAATCTATTGAGTAATTTAGAAGAAGTACCTAAACGGACAAATAGACACGAAAAGCGACTTCAATTTATACTTTTTAGAGAAGAAATAAATAAAAACTTTCACTTCCCACTTAAATCGCTATCAGTGATAAGATCGCCATTGTACCCCTCACTAAATGATATTGTATAAAGCCTGAATTACACAGAAACGGCATAAGGCGCAGGCGCGGCGCAGGCGCGTCGCATTCATACATTTTGTGCCCAAAAAAATTGAAGCGGCACGAAAAATGTATGAAAGTGTATGTGAAAATGTGGTATATTCTATTCTATTAAATAAAGCTGAAAGACAATAAACAAAAAAACTTGTGAAACATGGTGTTATATGACATGCGATTAGAAGATGGTTTAATATAGGTACAATAACTATCATTTTATCCGTAACTGTTACGTCTTGAGGTTTGCACAGATGGTTTTAATAAAACACAGAATATAATCAACTAGCGCGTCTGCGACACGTCCGTTCGCCACGATGTCTCACGAGATAATGTCGCGTGCGGGTGCGTCACAGGGCGCGTCTATTTAATAGTTATTTATCAATATATCACATCTCTCTCTTTCAACAAATTTCAATATAATCACAATCGCTAATCAGAATTATTTATCTTATGTCTAATACAACATAATTCTATTCAACCTAATATTTAAGTTAATATTTAATATAGACTACAATACAATATAATCTTACTAATAATACAATCGGATTGTCATTACTTCTTTGCATAATTAATCTTAATAATCATCTAATACAGTTATAATTTAATCTTCACCTATGTCTGATTGTACATTATTATCATCTTTATTTTTCTCTTCATTATGAATTCTCCATTGTCCTTCTGTTTTCTTAAGATGAATTATATTTCGTCTAAATTCCTGACCTGTTTCATCATTTTTTACATTTATATCACCTCCTTTAGCGCTAATGACTGTGTGTGGAGTAGGATTGAAATCAGGCGTCAATTTATTTTCTTTAATCATATTTTTAACGTAAACCTTTTCTCCTACATTAATTTCATGGTCTACAGCTTTTCTTTTCCTATCTTCAATAATTTTCCCCTTTTCTTTTATTGTTTTATCTTTATCATATACTTCTAAATCAATTCGCCTGTTTTCAATATCTACAACAGAAGGGATTTTGTCTCTGAATTGTCTGTTGAAAAACAACTCTGAGGGTGACTTTCCGGTTGTACTATGGGGAGTGCTATTGTACATCATGAGATAACGAAGGAGATCATCCTTCCAATCAGACTTTTGACACTGGCTAATTTTTAGGCGTTTTATGATGTCGCGGTTTTGTCTTTCGACCTCCCCGTTTTGCTGCGGCCAATACGGTATAGAATTGTAAAGCCTAATGCCAAATTCTGAGCAGAAAGATTTGAATTCCCCGCTAATAAATTGACGCCCATTATCCGAAGTAATACTGACTGGAATACCTAGTCTGGAAAACATTTCTTTTAATACATCAATGGTTTCCTGGGATGTTATGGATTTCATGACTTTAATTTCTTTGTAGCGGCTATAATAATCGATTACCACTAATAAGTTGTGCCCGCTCGGTAGTGGACCAAGGAAGTCGATAGCTATATCAGTCCAAGGCTGCATTGGTAATTCACGTCTCTTCATCGGCACAGGAGGGTTAGGTCCTGAAACTAAGGTACAACTTTTACAGCTTTTAACCATATTTTCAGCGTCTTTATCTATTTTAGGCCACCACACTTTAGTGCGTAGTCTACTCTTCATAGCGACAATACCCGGATGACCTTCATGTGCCGATGCGAGTACCTGTTTACGTAACTCCGTGGGAATGATTATTTTATTTCCACGTAGTAGGATTTCGTCATGCATCCAGAGCTCGTGTTCAAAAAGTTTATAGGTATTGACTTTAAGATCCCAATTGTTTCCGGAGAGAGCCATTTTTACCAATTGAATGTCCTCATCATTTCGAGATTTATTAATGATATCCACCATAGACATAGCCATTGGTCTTGCAAACTCTACGATTTTATTAATGTGATGCTCCTCCTCCTTTAGATGCGAGTTTTTATTTGGGCATAATCGGGAGAGGGAATCCGCTATATTATTTTTCCCAGGGCAATACACCACCTTATAATTGTACGCCTGTAACCGTAATACCCATCGTTCTATTCGTGCACAAGTTTTTGATCGGGGCCTAAATATTACCTCGAGAGGTTTGTGATCTGTGATCAGCTCGAATTCTTTTAAACCATATAAATACATATTAAAATGTTCGATGGCCCAAACCAAAGCAAATGCCTCCTTTTCAGTCTGGCAGTACCTTTTCTCGACATCAGTTAAACTTTTGTGACCAAAAGCAATGATCCGAGGTCCTTGTGCATCATGCTGAATGAGGACTGCTCCTAACCCTACAGGACTAGCATCTGCCATTACTTGTGTTCTGTCGTGTGGATCATAAAACCCTAAGGTGCGAAGGTTACTTAAACTTTTTTTTTTAAATCTGCAAATGCATTTGACTGTTTCTCTTTCCAGTATTCTGCAATGTCGGCGCGTTTGGAAAGTTTATGCCTTAGAATTTCGCGAATTGGATCAGTCATGGTAGCTAATCTTGGAATCCATTTTCCAATATAATTGACAAGTCCCAAGAAACTTTGAACTTCTTCGACTGATTTAGGTTCTCTGAACGATTCTATTGCTTTAATGTACTTATCAAGGGGTTTTATGCCTCGTGATGATAGTTCATGACCTAGAAAATCTATTTTTGATGCGTTAAAAATACATTTTTTATCGTTAAGGAGCACATTATTTTGTTTTAAAATTGTTAATACATGTTTTAATCTATCGTTATGTTCATTAACATTACTTCCAAACACAACGACATCGTCTATGAAATTAACGACACCTTTACAAGGTAAAAGCATCCTTTCCATGATTTTTTGAAAATGTTCGGGTGCACATGATATCCCGAACATCAAACGTTTATATCGAAATAGGCCTTTATTGGTTATGAACGTTGTTATGTCACGACAATCTTCCCTTATCTCTATTTGGTGGAATGCATCTTTTATATCAAGTTTGGAGAAGATGCATGACTTTCTGAGTTTAGGTAGAAGTTGAGTCATTGTAGGTAAAGGATGATTTTCCCGCATAACAGCTTTGTTTGCACATCATTCTCATGTCGACACATAGTCTTAACGTGTCATCGCTCTTAAGTATGGGTACTACTGGAGAAACCCAAGATGTGGCTTGATCTACAGGTTCGATGATATCTTTCTTTACTAACTCGTCAAGTTTATCATTAATTTTATTTTCAAGTGGAATGGGTACTCGCCTATATGGCTGGCAAATGGGGGTAATAGATGGGTCAACGGCAATACCTAACTGAACGTTTTTAAATTTAGGAAAAGTCTTAGTTTCTATTAAATTAATACTCACCCCTAATTTAAGCACATTGAGACATGTAGCTGTATCTTTGCCCAGTAAATTTCGAGTGCCGTTTTTAATAACATAAAACTTGGCGGTTTTTGTTTCTGATTCAACCGCTATTGACGCTTCAAATGAGCCAAGTACGTCGAGGGGGTCATTTGAACCGTAAGCCATGAAAACTTGATCTGAACCTTGTTGTTGATGAGATACAACAACAGCATTTGCTTTAAGATATTCCCATGTACTGTCATTAATTATATTATTTTTACTCCCAGAGTCAATGAGCATATTTACATTGACTCCGCCTACTTGGCAAGCTATTTCAGCATCATCATCAATATGGAATATATAGTTCACATTATTGACTGGTGGTTTGGTTGGTATTTCATTTGTTTTAACTCTTTTGCTGTCCGTTTTTTGTTTATCTACAACAGTGGTTGCTTTTCGTTTATAATTTCTTGTGCGGCATTGACTTTTAAAATGTCCTTTATAACCACATTTATCGCATACTTTGTCTCTGGCGGGACGGCGCGAATCGTCACTATTGTGGTTTTCACTTCCACATCTAGTACACCGTTTATTATTTGTGTTAACACCCTGAGTTTGGGTTTTGTTCGGTCTTGTTCCAATCCTGTTAACCTGTTCAGTTTGTTTCCCTTGGAATTCCTTCAATTGTCTCTCAACGGTTTCAATTGAGTTAGCTTCTATGATGACTTTATCGATTGTAATTGAATCACCTAACTGTAGTATTTTTTTCCTAAGATCTGATGAAGTACATGTTTCGGCAATTTGGTCTATGAGATCATTGTCTTTGTTGGCAAAATTACATTTGGAACTCTGATTACGTAATCTTATTAGGAACTTTTCAAATTTTTCATCCGGTTCCTGTTTCATTAGCCGGAATACATGTCGTTCATAAACGAAACTTTGTTTTGGAGAAAAGTAATCATCTAATTTTTTAATAGCTGCTTCAAAAATATCGGAAGATTCTCCCTCTTCCACGTGTGCACCAGGAAGGTTATAATATATATCTTGCAATCCTAGCCCGCCCGTATGCAAAAGTGTTGCACGTTTCTTTAGGGGCTGGTCTATACCCAAGGCTAGAAGATAAATTTCGAGAGCTCGTTTCCATCTTTGCCACCGATGGCCTAATGAAGTCGGATCACTATCGCAGTCGAGAGCTTCTATGGCCGGTAACTGAGACATGTTGAGACAATCTGTAAGTATGAGAAATTCTTTTTATGTAATGCTTATACTTACATAAACGATTTACATTAATTGTTTACATTAATTTAACATGTTTATAACTGTATTTTAAATTGAAGTACTGATGCATATTAAATTTATTTGACGAAATAAACTGAACTTTTTAGGACTGGAACATAACCGTTTTTATTAAATTGCATACACTGATATAATTTTATGCCAGTGTATGAGGAACTTGATGGGATTTCACCATTGGAATTGTTTACAGTGTACTTCTTGTCGGTTTCTTTTCCGACTTGGCTAAAACTTACAGGCACTATTTTTGTTGTTGTGTAGTCAGTAGCTTAAACAAAGTATTTAAATAAATAGCACTACACATATAATTATTTTTCCCCATATTGAATGCATATCAAACAATCAAAACATCACTGTTCTAAAATAAGAATATTATTTATTCATGTTAGTGCACAATAGTAACAAAATGAAGGTATTATAATATAATTAAATGTAACTAACCAACTACACAACAATGGAATATTAATTTTATGTTGGTAAGTAATAGCAGGCACATATTTTAAGACTAACTTGATCGAAGATATCAGTTGACAGTAAGTTGTGTAAATATTAAATAATATGAGTAATATACACATCGCAGTCTTCCCATAATTTTTAGCAAGGTGCATTCCTAATCTGTCCCTTTTTAGATTTAATGTAAGATAAAATACAAAACAAAATTAATTTGAATGCGACATTTGCAATTTATAATCTTTTGTTTACTGATAACTTCGGTCATTTTTGTAGTCCTAATATTATTTATTTTACTCACGTTTTTATTCTCGTCGCCAATGTTACGTCTTGAGGTTTGCACAGATGGTTTTAATAAAACACAGAATATAATCAACTAGCGCGTCTGCGACACGTCCGTTCGCCACGATGTCTCACGAGATAATGTCGCGTGCGGGTGCGTCACAGGGCGCGTCTATTTAATAGTTATTTATCAATATATCACAGTAACTAAAACGGATTTTTATCAATTTCTGTGCGTGATAAAATAAATTGTTTATAAAGAACAAAATGTCTTTTGCTAGAGATAATAACACAATGATAAAGGTAAACTTTCTGCCAGATGTTCGTAAACTTTTCTTTGACTTTCAAACATTAATTTTCACAATTGTTTGTCCAATAAACCAAGTATTTATTTACCATTAAAGCGCACGTAAGAAATAAGTACTAATATAAAGTCCTTGGTATTTTATTATTTAGTCGACCGGATAATATCGTTACATGGGAAAATAAAAGGGACTTTGAAATCCATGAATAGCCTCATCAACAACATAATATAGTACGATTGATACGTTTTATTATGAGCGTATTTTACGTTTTAAATGACTGTACGCCCGTTTCGGGTCTAAAAGGGTTTTTTTTACATACATAAATAAAAAAGATCCTTTTTTATTATTTTATAGGGTAATTGAAAAAATACCCGAAACCTTACTAACTTCGTATCATGATCCTAAACAACGTTTGTTATACGACTACCCTGTATATATTATAAATATAAACATAACTAGAGGTCGCCCGCGTGGCTTCGCCCATAAGGATGTCGATTATCACGTATTCCGTTTTTTTTCGGGGTAAAACTAGCCTATATGTCCTTCTCCAGGTTCCAGACCATCTCTGTACCAGTTTCATCAAAATTAGTTCAGCGGTTTAGGCGTGAAAGCGTGACAGACTGACAGAGTTAATTTCGCATTTACAATATTACGTAGGGATAAGCCTGTATATTAAAATTACAACAATTATAACGAACCGTGTTGCCACACCGCAATTATAAGCTTTACCTACACAACCTTCATGTAAGCTAAACATAGGTATTTAATTTTATCCGATAGAGTATAGTTAAGTTTATTCACGTGGCTCATTTTGGCACGGTTGCCATCGAAAACTCGAAATCTGATTTATCTCGGCGCTACGGTTTTGAAGGTACGAGGTGGCCTTGCCAGGATGACCACTCATCTTGGTACGGCCACCAACCAATACGGGGTTTATATCTTTTAACCTACACCGTCACCGACAAATTCTGGAATCTTGCGACAAAATCATTCATCATCGTCATTTTCACTACCTATTTAATCAGATTTCGAGTTTGTGATAGTGGCCGTGCCAAAATGAATCTTATGGTTTATTTTACGTTATTTTCATGTTAGAATATAAAAACAATTTTACGTACAAAGTTTGTTCATATATTATATTAAATCTAACTATCAAAGTCAATCACTCTGTAAAGGCAGAACTGCCTTTGAAATTTGCCTTTGAAAGAACTGAATTTGCTACAATTCGGAAAAAATATATCTGGAATAGCGTTTTTCATTCCGGAAAACTATAAACTTGTCACGCGGACGAAGCTATGAACTGATAGTAAATATCTATGTTAACTATAAGTAATTACTTTAAAAAAATGGAATTCCATTTCACATTTCCCAAGATGAAAACGGACTTTGGAACATTGGAACATTTCCAAAGAGCATGGCCACAAAAGAGCTCCAAGATTTCAAGTCATTAATAAAAACTTCAATGTTTTACCTATTGCAGTAAAAATGTGAAGTAACGACTGCCTATATTATTCTATCTCTATTTATTTGATGGTATACGAAAAACAAAAGGCAATCGTAAGGGTAGGATAATGTGGTTCGTCGGCGATGGGCATTTAGTTTTACTTGGCTCAAGGGTGTACTGCCTTCCGTATACGACTTCTTGAAGGACCCTATAAAATCTTCTAGAAGTACGAAAGACAAATCGGAGTGATCCTCTTTTACTAGAACCATGATGGTGTTTTGTGAACACGTGAACTTAAACAATGCTTACTATCAGATTTCTACAGCTAATATTGTTGTAATTCGAAATTTATACCGTACTATACAGCGTGTCCCAGAAAGTAGTGTCAAGCGGAAGTCCAGAGGTAGAACATCCTTTGAGGTACCCAAATCACCCCCATGTATGTTCCGCGATTTTTTGTAGTTTTCGAGTTATGAATGTTTTTCATGTTTTTTAATCAAACTCTGACTATAACGACATTTTTGATCATAGTGACGTGAATAGTTCAGATACACGAGTATTTTTTTTTTCTAAATTAGCTGATTAGTGACCTTTTCGAATGCATAAACATTTGTAACCATAGATGTAACGAATGCGTTACAAAAAAATATTGAATTGTCATAAAGTTAAAATCTTGCATGTTTCCTAAATCTTTGTGGGTGATTTAAAAATAAATCTCCCTAAACTTTTTTTGTCAGATGTATTTTAAAAACTTATCCATTTTATCAACTATTTACCCTGTAAATTTCATCGAGCTATCTCTACGACATCATAATAAAAATTTCATTCAAAGCATACAATATCGAGAATTCCAGTTGTAAAAGGATGAATGAAAAATTGATTAAAACTAACTAATAACGTCTTTTTAGTAACCCTCGACGCAAAAAGAGGGGTGTTTTTAAGTTTAACGTGTGTGTCTGTGTGTCTGTTTGTGGCATCGTAGCTCCTAAACGGATTTTGATTTAGTTTTTTTCTTTTGTTTGAAAGGTGACTTTATCGAGAGTGTTCTTAGCTATGATTCAAGAAAATCTGTTCAGCCGTTTGAAGATCATCATCTCTTTTCTGGTTGTCGAAGGGATATGAGCAACTTCTACTGGTCTGATCGTTTCGAAATTTACTATCCTGTGACTTCAATGATATTGATGACATGTGACAAGAAGAAGGTCATTACAACTTATCATAAACTTAAAGAATCAATAGGCACACAATACCTCTACTGTAGGTTGGGTATCATGCTGTTTCAGATGATGCTTGAGTATCAGGTCAAGGTTACCATGTTATTGTAATATCATTGAAGTCACAGGATAGTAAATTTCAAATCGATCATACCAGTAGAAGTTGCCCATATCCCTTCGACAACCAGAAAAGAGATGATGATCTTCAAACGGCTGAACAGATTTTCTTGAATCATAGCTAAGAACACTCTCGATAAAGTCACCTTTCAAACAAAAGAAAAAACTAAATCAAAATCCGTTTAGGAGCTACGATGCCACAAACAGACACACAGACACACATGTTAAACTTAAAAACACCCCTCTTTTTGCGTCGAGGGTTACTAAAAAGACGTTATTAGTTAGTTTTAATCAATTTTTCATTCACCCTTTTACAACTGGAATTCTCGATATTGTATGCTTTGAATGAAATTTTTAGTATGATGTCGTAGAGATAGCTCGATGAAATTTACAGGGTAAATAGTTGATAAAATGGATAAGTTTTTAAAATACATCTGACAAAAAAAGTTTAGGGAGATTTATTTTTAAATCACCCACAAAGATTTAGGAAACATGCAAGATTTTAACTTTATGACAATTCAATATTTTTTGTAACGCATTCGTTACATCTATGGTTACAAATGTTTATGCATTCGAAAGGGTCACTAATCAGCTAATTTAGAAAAAAAAATTACTCATGTATCTGAACTATTCACGTCACTATGATTAAAAATGTCGTTATAGTCAGAGTTTGATTAAAAAACATGAAAAACATTCATAACTCGAAAACTACAAAAAATCGCGGAACATACATGGGGGTGATTTGGGTACCTCAGAGGATGTTCTACCTCTGGACTTCCGCTTGACACTACTTTCTGGGACACGCTGTATATACTTCCCACAGAGACATAAAGGACATCATTCATTTCTTACCCAAAAATTAAAGTGCTGGCCAGAAAAAAGTAAACGTTTAAAACAATATTTTAAACATTTTTACTATTTATTTACTTTAATTAAAACGGTCTTAGACCAATTACAATAATTAAAGATAGTAATAGAAGACGATACAAAATACAAAGGAAAGAAAAAAAAACTAATATTTCTAATAAACTCTGTCATAAATCCCTTACAATGCTTCTGACAGTATATTCTTTCACTCATTCATGATGCAGTACTCCAGACATTCCGACAAAATCACCCTCCATTCATCCGCAAACTTAGCAAAATTCGGTCTGGCGTCCAGGAGGGATTGAGCGCGGTGAGACTTCGCGGTATGGGTGATCGTGAACGAGCCACAGTACGACATGTCGGAACAGCAAACAGCTACTATAACAACAAAAGTCTGTGTTAAGTTACTGGTTAATCATAGACTAAAAAAATTTTCTATGTATATTATTACCCATCAGAAAAAAGTAATTTCTTTTTCTGGCCGGCTTTGGTTTTTCGGTAGGTACAATGGGTTCAAAGTTTGAATCCTAAATTATCTCCTTTCTATTGCTTGTCAATATATTTTTTAGCTTCTTTCCCTAAGCACCTCCGTGGGAAAAAGAATATGATAAAATTATGTTACAACTATAATAATGTCTACAACTTCGGTCCCCCGGTTTCACAAGATACCCGAAACTTACGCGTAGTATAAAGCTATAAAGATAATTTTGTTGACAATGCTCTTGGACAATCTATTCTCTGTCAGGCTATACACCCTAACCAAATAGATGGGTTTCCATTAATTAATACCGCTCCAAATATTAATTAAGCCTGTTATTAATGCTGATAGTTTAACAGTATCTTTATAGGATATAAACTTTTTAATTTTAGGACACGAGACAGACTTTATTCATAATAAACATTCACGTTTTACTGGCACACTTAACAAATGAACAAATTAAATGTTATAGTTAACGTGTATTTATTGGTTTACTAATGGACGTTGAATATTAGTTAAGAAACTAAGTAGTGCCATTTTTCACAATCCCTACTAATATTATAAATGCGAAAGTAACTCTGTCTGTCTGTTAAGCCGGGTCCGCAGCGCAAATTGTCCCACAAAACATGTTATCAAAACAAGTTAGCAAAACATGTTAGCAAAACAGCCAGTCCGCTGCGCAACACTGACGGCGTCTTTCGATTTCACGCCTAAACCACGGAACCGATTTTGATAAAACTTAGTACAGAGATAGTCTGGAACCTGAAGAAGGACATAAGCTACTTTTATCCCGAAAACCGTGAAATATCTATGCGATAAACGACATCCACGCGGATGAAGCTGTGGGCGACCTTTAGTGTTTAATATATTTTAAGAGGATAACTGCATTCACAAGAATACTGCAAACAAACTGCAGGGGGGCTCGTGGCTAACTAACAACTGCGCGGATTATATGATAAGCAAGGTTAAGCTGCACTTGTCGCGGTCAGTCCGTGGATGGGTGACCATTCGTTACACATCGAGACTCCTCCGTGCCTCGGTGAGCACGCTAACAACGTTCCCGGGTGTCATACGAATACCTACCCATGACAGTCGTTACGGGTAATCAGAAGACCGAAAATCTGACAACCGGTCTAACCTTAGGCTATCGGGATTGCCCAGAAACTGGGTTGCGGAGGTCTGAGGGCAGTCGCTCTGTGTAAAATACTAGTATTTAGCCGCAACAAGCTGAACCCAACATAGTTGGGAAAAGGCTAGACAGAACTGCCGAAAACATGACAACAAATGCCGACAGGAGATTTCTCCTGTGTTATAAAAAAACTTTAAAAAAGTAAAAACCGACTTCAAAAAAAACTAAACGGAGTAAAATAATTATAATTTAATAAAACTACCAGTTTCAGAAGTCGGTGTTCTACGCTGAAACAAATTGAATGCACCGACTTCTGAAACTGGTTTTTATACTTTTTAGTGCCACAAATTACAATTAAAATAGTGTACAAATTCTCGGACCAGCACTACAACTAGAACGTCGTCTACATACGATTTGTGTATTTTTAAAATTATTTTTTAAAAAGTGCAGCTCCAATTTCAATAAAATTTATATGGGACCACTTCTGAAGTATGGACTACCAAACAAAAAAAGAATCATCAAAATCCATTCATAATTGGGGGAGATATCGCGTAACAAACATACAAAAAAAAAAAAAAACAAAAACATTCAGACGAATTGAGAACCTCTTCCTTTTTGAAGTCGGTTAAAAATTGTACGTAAATCTACTAAGAACAAATAAATTTAAAAAAGGTTTAAGCACCTGGGAATTGATCCTGGTTTCAAGAATTGGAACTGGCCGAACTAGCGCGCACCGGTTATTTATTTTCTTTGCTCGATTTCTTATCAGCTTTGGTGACCGGGTGCAGCGGGGAGATTTATAGGAAACTTCTTGAGTAATTCTTTTCGTAGTACGTTAGCGCTTTTGGTCGGTTTCTGAATTTAAAGCGAAAGGGTTCCTTACAGGGCCCGACAACGTATTTCAACGTCCCAAAAGTGATTTGTAAATTTGAATCTTATCAAGTGCTAACACTTACCTAAATGACTCAATTAGAAGTGCCCAAATAATGATTTCATTCCCAAAATAAACAACCAAAACGAATATCAAACAGGTTCTAAAACGGCAATCATTTTAACAACGCCAATTACCATATACAAATTAACGCTGTGGCTCACACCCACTCGAAAAGTTCGCGTGTTATCCGGGCAAACACACGGAAAATAACACGCCACTTACCGAATAATATTGGATATGAATAACGTTGGACTGTATAGTATGCCCGCGGCTCTGTCTGCGACGAAAGTTTTTAGTTTTTCGGCAATCTAGATGGGCCATGGGGTCCGAGTGCACGTCTCCTTTTTAAGGAAATAGGAAGAAGATTGGTTGACACTTCACGTGACCAGAGGGCTGGCTTGTTTTTCGGCCAGAGAATTAGCGTTGCCATACAACGTGGCAACGCTGCCAGCCTTCTGGGCACGCTTTCAGTCGACAGCGATGCGGAGGAATATTTTGATGCACTCTTTTAGTTTATATTGGTAGTTTAGCCTAGGATATAATTCTTTTTCAGCTTTTTTAAATTTCGTTTAGATTTATATTGTATATTGTATTAATTGCGGTTAAAAACTCAGTGTATAAATGTTAATTTTTCATCTAGATTAATTCTACTTCTACACCTACCAAATTTTATTAAATCCATTATGGCTTAATTAAGTTTTTTTTTTTATCTTGTATTTACTGTCCCACTCCTGGGCAAAGGCCTCCCCCCATTCCTTCCACTTTCCTCGATGTTGTGCCTCATTTCGCCAATTCCTGAGGAAGCCATCTAAGGCGTCCCGCCATCTTCTTTTCGGTCTGCCGCGACTCCGTCTAACAGTGTCAGGGCTCCAGTCTTGTGAAATGTGGGCCCACCGCTTAGCCGGTATCCGGCAGACATGGCGCGCGCAGTTTCACTTCAGTCTTGTAGCTTTTTGAGCTACGTCGATGATTTGCGTTCTGGAGCGCAGAGTCGTGTTTCTGATACGGTCTGTCAATTTAACATTAAGTATGCTGCGCTCCATCGCCCGTAATTAAGATAATATACAGTATAAACTCAGGGGTGTCGTACTTGTACACCGACATTTTGTAGATGACGATGTTTTTTTTTTTCAATTGGACTGTTTCTCGATGGTTCTTGGCGGACCGTTTCTACGTAACTGTGCGTTATTGGCGAGACCTGAAGGGTCTTCAGCCGATGACGATATTCGGTAGAATACTAAATTTTTGAATGGTGGCAAACCTATTGCCATTTAACGGAAATAATTCTAAACTCCAGGCTGACATTCTTAGCTCAGCTGAGATTCAATCGATCACGCTTCTCATTAAATTTCAAACTTCAAACTCATTTATTTAAAGTAGATTAGAATTACTTAGTTATTTTTGAACGTCGATGTTACAAAAAACACCCCCCAAAACGCTCGCCCTTCACCGCTTTCTAGTATTTATGCTGTGAACAAGAAACGGCGCAACAAACTGCTCAGCAACACAGATCGGTCTGTCAAGTGAATAAATTAAGTAACTTTACACACAAAAAGGTACTATTAATTACTTTCATTAAATTATGTAAGTATTAAGGAACAATCAAACCTCGAAGCCTTTATATCCATCATATATTATTACTGAGATAAAATTCTGCTTTAACAATTCTTCATTCGTTTCGTTTCCAGCAATTAGTACTAAACTGGACATGACAACAAAGGAAAAATGGGCAAGACATTGGAATGTCGCCCAGCCCTTCGTCATAAGAACTATTATGCACACACGTACCTAAATGTTTTACGATGAGAAAGGACACAACCCGTCGCCTTTAGAAGCGTTTGTCATATTATGACCCTCTCTAATCTAATAGTCGCAAAACGACTCGCCCAACCTCCTGTGTTTTTTATTATTATTGCGGTCTTAGTGGCAGGGCGTGTGGTATGTGATAAGGGATCACTTTCTAGACATTATCGCTGAATTAACCTGTTTTGATACCCCAAAAATCTCTGCGGGATTTCGGTTTAATTTGTATGCTACCGTCGGGTTTCCAAATAGCACGAGAGACATTCGTCACGAATTTAACGCTTGACAAAAAATGGAACTACTGTATAATCGACCGCTGTTCTTACTGCTTCAATATTTGCTCATTCATTTATTATAGAGTGGTTAAACCAACGTCTTTGCTTGTATAAGAATAATAATTAAATATAAGTGTTAAAAAATGTACTCTAAGATTTTTGTGGGGTTACACGGTATCGGAAATTGAACAACTTTCGTAGAATAACTTTTCGAAATTCGCAATTTTTTTATTATTTTCCTTACAAATCAAATAAAATTAGCGCAAAATTTTTAACAACTTATAATATCGAAAGAAAGAGAAATAATTATTTGTCACAGAGACACGCACATAAATATTGTAAAAAAAAAGAATTAAAATAAAAAGGTCAACTGCGACAAAAAGGTGACCACTCAGCTTAATGCTGTGCTAAAAATAATAATAAAAGTAAAAGATTGTTAAGATGGACGGCTGTTTGTTACTCAATCACGCATAAACGATTAAACAGATTTTGGTGAAATTTGGCACAGAGGTAGACTTATGTCCCGGATTAACACATAGGATACTTTTATGCTGATACCTACATTAAGTAGTTACCTAGCGATGCGAGTGAAACCGCGACCAACAGCTAGTATAAGATATTTAGTCTGTACAAAATAGCACAACGTACCTAAATTGAGCTCTCATTAGATCTAATAAATTCCAGATGGTTTGTTACGCTCACTAATTCTGTACTACAGAGGGAGAGCTTAATAAAATTCCTACATCTACACTGCTGAATTTTAATAAAGCGCCATCTTATTCAACCTTATAAAGCCGTTCATGCATAGAAAACCAACGTGTGTATTCCGAGCAATTTCAAAACACATTACACCCGTATATTTAGTGTAAAACGTTGTTTCTGTTACGGGTTTTCAAATTGCATTGTGAGCATACAATTTTCATTTTCATAATTGTTTGACTAGGATAATAAGATAATTCAAAATGAATGTGGTTTTCAGTCAAAAGAACAAAAATACTGAACACATTATGGATATAAAGAAAAAAATGAGGACGCAAGGAACAAAAGGTGTTAATTTCACTTTTCATTTTGTTCAGAAATCAGAAAAAGCTTTTTACGAGTAGGCCTGTTTGCCTTGTAAATGTCACTTTTTGATCAGAATGTGACTTGGAGATGCTATTTTGTCTGAGTAAATTGCACTTTTTGAACCAAATTTGTGCAGAAATTGATAAAATGTAAAGGTGACTATAGACTAGAGTATTTACTTGTAACAAACCATCGAGCTGCTCTAATGTGTCACCCTTTCACGAACCGAACAGTAAGCACGACACTCGACGATTTGTTACAACTTATTTTTGCAAACAACCGAGCGAATTTGTGTAACATATCGTCCGACAAAGACACGAGCGCGAACGCAGCAGACGCGACCTGCAGATCCGACATTTCAGCGAAGAGTAAACGCAAAATACAAAGGAGGGTTACAGGTAAATGCTCACTCGCCGTGAGCATTATTTCAAACACCGTGTCGAGCATTCGCAGGAACGTTACATTATATGGAAATGCTTTTTTAAATTGAGCGTTTGCTTGTATTGTACCATTCGTAAGAACGTTACATTACATGGCTCGAGAAAATGCTCTAGTGTTTATTCACCTTCAGGCTCCAATGAAAAAAAAAACGCGTCAAGCCAAAAGTGAAATTAACAACCTTTGTTCCTTACCTCCTCAATTATAATGTATAACGATTCGTTCAACAATACATACATACAATATCATGAGTTTTGAATGCCAATTTTAACTGAATCGAAACTTTATACCTGTGGCCGAATATCAAATTGAGTGTAAAATCTAGCAATGATTACGTAGCTCGGCTAACTAATAAATCAATACGAACCTATTTAAAGCCTGAATCAAATCACAAATAATTAAGTGCGGGATTAAACTTAGCTCTCTCGATATTAAAGCCTATCTGCCTACTATAGGTACCTAAGTACACAATGAGCGTAAAATTAGCATTAGCTTTTAAAACTGAATCTATTAGATATATAAAACTTAATGTTTGTTTGTTTGTGTGTTCGTCGGCTCGTCTTTTATGCGTTGGCGCATCATTAATCCGATTGAGTTGAAACTTTCTACAGTTGTAGTTGGCAATAGCGCGAAGGATTCTGACTTTAAAAAAAAAAAACTTCTTTTGCGGGCGGAGCCGCGAGGGCACAACTAGTTTGAAATAAAAAAAAACAACTTTTTACGTTTTCTCACAAGCCTAGATCGATCTAAGTAATCGAGAAGTAAGTGATAATTAACGCCGCACCAGTCTTTTATTTTGTACTACACTACTAAAACTTATTGGAGTTCAGTAAATACACGAACTGACACCGAAGTCACGTGGTCCTATTTAGCTGAACAAAGAACATCCGTTTAAAGCCAATGACGCACGCAGGGAAGCAATCAGTGCGTCATTTGAGAGAACGGATGAGTGCGGTTAATTGCAGCCGACAGAAAAGAGTTTCAATGACGGCGAGCAATCTAAATAAAACCTTTCTATTTATTTGCGTATTTGAAAGTTTATTTCGACCGTGTTTACCAGATGTGGAGAAAATATACAGGATTTTTAAAGAAACTGCTGCTTGTTAGTCCGACATTTTGCAAATTCTTTGTAAACTAGATTTTTGGAACATCATCTTGCCGGTGGAGGTAGCTCAGGCGAAAAATGCTACTGCGCTCTCTTTTAGGACACATCCAACCGAATAAGTAAGATTTTTAAAGATACACAAGTATTCCTCGAGGGAAATACACACTCACGATGTGCTAAGGACGATATCGTATCCCAAGAAATAAGGGGCAAAACTTATCGCTTAATTACTTACCGGACACAATCTCGAATCCGGAGGAGCTCGTGGCTAAATAATTACAGCCGCATAGACCGATCTTCCGGGTTAAGCCACGCTTGCCGAGGTTGGTCTGTGGATGGGTGACCATTTACCATAGCGAGTTTCCTCCGTGCCTCGGAAAGCACATAAAGCCGTTGGTCCCGGCTGTCATTTGTAGATCTTTGACAGTCGTTACTGTTGGTCAGAAGCCAGAAAGTCTGACAACCAGTCTTACCAAGAGTATCGTATTACCCAGTTACTGGGTTGTGGAGGTCTGATAGGCAGTCGCTCCATGTAAAATACTGATATTCAGCTGCATCCGGTTCGACCGGAAGCCGACCCCAACATAGTTGGGAAAAGGCTAGGCAGATGATGATGACACAATCTCGAATCCTGGGTTGCTACTGATTTACCAACCGAAACATTGCATAAAACATCAGCCTGACCAGAATGGCATGCAGGATCGCACACTCAACAGGTGCTACCACTAGATAATTTTAATGAAGCAATTAAATTAAAAACATCAATACTCACTTATTACTCATCCAATAATATATTAAGGGGTTGAACATGGAATTGGCCATGGCCAGCCAATAGAAGAAGAGGTAAATATGCTGGGCGAATGGAGCAGACGCTAAAGACTGGTAGTGGTACGTCAACACGAAGTACGCGTGGTACGGCAGCCAGCAGAGGGCGAACACCATCACCACGAGCACGAACATCCTCACCACCTGCGAAGAAAGTGTATTGTTGAGAACCAATCCGTTTGCTAATCCGGTGATAATAATCGAAATTAAAATAAATATCATATTAAGTTCAAATTAGACTAGAAATCGTTTTAAACGTCACGCGGCTTTTTTCACCGCTTCATAGCCTTTAATATGATAGCGATCATTCGGCCTGTGAGATTCATTTTTTTAATATAAGATATGAACATCTTTAACACTCTCCGTGCCGATAATATATGAAACTTTTTAAGTTCAGGAGGCCATGGAGGTCGCCGGCAGGTCCCAAATTTTCTGCTTGTGAACACCGTTAGTCAAAAGTCAAAATTACTACAAGAGGACATGTGATCAGCCGGCGGGTCCAAAAAAAAAACTTTCAGGACGCCGTGGGATCCGCCCTAACCTGAATTCAAATAAAAGAATAAAACTATAGGTACATAGATGCGGTGTACTGAACGAAAAAAAGTGGAGGCTGCCGGCGGACCCTATGGCCCGCTAATAAAAGTATTAGGAAATGTACATTGGCCTGCTGAACAAATTTTTTGGGGGTCGCCGGCGGTTCCATTGTCACGCAGAGTGTTAAGACGTAATTTTATAAATTGTCTATACCTGACATTTAACTGTATTTATTAAAAACATCCAAATTCACAAACACCCAGCCTTTCAGATTTATATTACTAGTAAGTAGGATAGGATTACATTAGCCTCTAAACGTCCACAACTGAACATATTCCAATTCACTTCAATTCCAGTGACCAATATAACAAATGGTGAAAAGGAAAATTATCATAATCAAGATGCTTAGCAGACGCAGCTGCTATTCCGTTAAGGGAAATGAAATGAAATAATATTGTTCATTCTGTAATGGCTCATTTTCATTGGTCGATATGGGAACGCATGCGGGGTGCAGGAGATTTCTAAAATGTATGCCATAGGGTATGTAGAATTTTAAGGTATGCTTTCTAACTAATTCTTGTTGCGCATTATGAAATTCCAAGAAAAAAACCCATTAAAAACTATCATAATAACAAATTTAAAATTCTTAGTAAAAAATTAAAAAAAGTCTTGACCAATGAAAATGAGCTATTAACGGGTCTTTTCAAACTGATTTACATGGCACCGGCGTTTCCTATTCCAACTACCTCAGCGAGGAAACGCCGAAACAATTTTAGATAAGAGTAAGGTAATCCCTTAGTTGCTTTTAACAACACCCAAAAGATTACATCCATTTTCTTAGAGGGTAGGCGCACCAGTTGGTAGTGACAGACTGAATAGGTAATAGGTAATTTCATTCTAACTAGCCGAAACCGAAGACTAAAACCCCGCGGGGGTCGTAACAGATGAATTGAGGTGTTACTTGGACTAGGATATTTCTAATAAGCAGTGACTTCCACTCGATATCCGAGGCCCATAAGTATTAATAAATTGCTCTGCTTATCGCTCTTGGGAACGATTATATCCCGGTCGTGTAATATCGCTATATAAATTACATGTGTCAACTTGTTATACCTAAGTTTATTAAATAGTAAAAACCGACTCCAAAAAAACTGAAAGAAATAAAATAATTATCATATTACTATAAAATTAACAGTTTCCAAAATCAGTGGTAATCTACGCTGAAATAAATTAAAGGCACTGACTTATGAAACTTAATTTCATAATTAGTCAAATCTACAAAAGATAACTAAATCAACGATATAGATAAAACGACAGCAGTTGTCGTTTTATCTATATGTTATGTCAAATTTGACGTTTAGAATAGATAAATTTCCGTTAAAAGATCCGTGCTCGCACCGCAGTCTCGGTCTTCTTCTTCTCTCGTATCAGCACGAGCTATACGGAAATAGCTCATGCTGTGGTGAAAAGATTAGCCAGTCAGCAAGGTTGATAGTGAGGCTAATTGCCCAGGGAGCGCCGGACGTAGGTACTTCAGTATCGTCACTCGTGGAGGATTTTTTCATGCACCCCCATCAGTTTCGGTAAAATCGGAGTAAACCCGAAGTAACCTGCTCATTTTCAAAATCGGTTAAAAAATTACTTCTTTTGTGACCGTTAATTTGATAGCAAGACAGCCGGATTTATACTGACCTTAAGTTTTAAATCCTCTTTGAGATATCCACGAATAGATAACGTTAGCTTATTATGAGCCAGGTACCCAGCCTTACCTTAAAATAGCCATCTTAAACATATACAACACTATTTTTAGTATACACAAAAACCGAGATATCTCAACAAGATTTTAATCAGAAGTTACACCTTAATTTATGTTGCGTTAAGTTCCCCAGTAGAGTGTGACATGTGTGAGATGTGCTATGTAGGGGTTGTCTTATACACGGAAACTGACCGAGCGGACCGTCTCAAGGCTCAAGGTGTCTATTCCCGTCCACTGTTATGCATAGAAACCTATTGAAACAAAACTGAAATTTATAAAAAAATAATGCAAGATTTAACGTGGTATAAAAACTATGCCAATCGATTCTCCTAGTGATGGTCACGATCCACCGAGCTCTCCCGTCGTAGAGCCGGTCGTCTCTTCAGACTCCGCAGTCACACCGATAATTCAGCCCTCATCAAGCTGTCTCCCCCCCCTAAGTCCCCGCCAGCAACGCCCTAAGCCGAGGTCCGAGTCCCACTAGGGGTCGCCCTTAGTGCTGTTGTTGCAGGTAGTCATGATGTTAGTGTAGTACAAGTAGTTAGCTTAGGTTAAGTATTTTACTCCCCCCCCCCCCCCCATTTGCTGGAGACCCTTCAGGCCTCGCCAATAACTGCCCGGTTACGTAGAAATGGTCCCCTAGGACCACCTACAGCAGTCCAATAGAAAAAAAAATCCTAGTGATTCTGAACAAACTATAGTTTCAGGTTTAGTGTATACTTAAATTAAACTTGTATTTAGGATCTTAATTCCGGGGACTGCGATAGTATTCTTAGAACTGGAGACTCTCTAGAGAATTAACAATAAGCTGCAATGAAACTTCTTGTTTCGTACTTTCCTATTAGATTTACAAAGTTCTTAAAGTACTTACTAACTTATAGCTTGTGGTACGAGGATTTACGGGTCAAAAAACTCCACAATTTTTATTTATATTATTATTTGACTTGATCGCGTTTGATACTGATCGCACCTGACGGTAATCGCAGACAGGGTATAAGATGGAGCACACAAATCCAAGTTACAGAGATATAGTGGGTTTCCTTTATACCGCTCTGGCTCTCACATAAACACGACCGAACACAGTAAACTGCTTGGCTTGACTTTAATGTGAGGATGGTAGCTAGCCAGGCGGATAGTATAGATCCTACCGCCAAGTGAAGGTTTTGTTGAATCTTACAACGCGCGTCTATTCCCAGAGTGTGGTGAGGAAGTTTTATATTCTAGTCCGTCCCCACAGGGGATAACTACCACACTACACACTACTACTACACTCTGCTTCATAACCAATGGGAACTTGAAAAATATAACATGAGAAATAAATACCTTTCACAGTAGCCTTAGAGCGGTTACGCACTGCATCCGATCCGAATCCGTGAAAATACGTTCCGAAGTAGTCATAGAACTATTTGTATTGTAGTTTACGCAATAGGTCCGACTTCTGTCACCCGATTTCTATCCGTCATCCGTGAGTCTCCAATTCGGAAGAAATATTAACGGACCGAAGTAGCCGTTGTACTGTTTGTATGAACGCTTTCGCATTACCTCGGCTTCAAATCGGACATATGCCAAAGATAGCCCTTGAATTGCTTGGATTTGGATCAGAGATCGGATTAGTGCGTAAGCGATATCCGAATTCGGCCCGAGTGTTTAAGACTCTAGATCCGTATTTTCACGAATTCGGATCGGATGTAGTGCGAAAAGCAAATCCGAATTCGGTCCCAGTTTTTATATCCGTATTTTCACGGATCCGGATCGGATGCAGTGCGTAACCGCTCTTAGTGACATTCGAACTAGGAGTAATAAAATGTAGTAAGTCAAACTCGGGAAACAGGAAGTTCTGTGAATATCTTTCTTTTGAGACTTTCCTAACATATCCTGAACTTGAATTCGACGTATTCCCTATAAGGCGTGATAGTGTGTCCTATATCGAGTTCACTTTGTATACGTGTCACTATTATGTTTACTAACCTACGCACAAAAAGCATATACACTCAAACACTTACAATCTTTGTTATTAATGTTAATTTCTCTTCTTTTTATAAGTACCTACATATAAATAATGATTGTATTGTTATGCTAGCTACGTTACTGGTGTAAACAGATTTTTGATCTACCCTGGAATCACTGGTCCCCAAGTCACAGGCTATAAACCTAGTTTGGGAGCCAGGAGATAATACTATTGGCACATTATGTTGTATCATATTATTGTACTTGTAACCAATGTTAACAAGTTATTGGAAATAAACATTATTATTATTATTCCCTTTATTCATTTCTAAACATATAAAATTACATATTAATTTTTTTTCACTATAAATAAAAAAAACAAAAACCTTTAAAAATATAGTAGCCTACTATTATTATTATAGAGGCTGTCAAAAAATAATTTTATTTATTTGTATGGAAGCCAATTGTATCATTTTATGATACAATTTCGAAAGGTTATTCCACGAAAGTTGTTTAATTTCCGATATCGAGTAACCCAATAAAATTGATAGAGATTTTTTTTTTACACCTGTATATTATTATACAGGTGTAAACATTTTTTTTACTTTACATACACAGGAAGAGGTCACTTTTTTAGACAACGTAAAATGCAAATTAAATTTGACGGCTCACATTGTCCAATAAAAAGGCATGTAGTGGACTTGTGGTGAATTAAATTCTTTTTATTCCCTATCACGTGATTAAAATAAAATGTGTTTTAGTCCGTTGTACGAAATCGTCCATAGGTACTTTATACTTGAAAAATATTGTTTTGTGATTATATGGAATGTTGGTTGAGCTAAATAAAGAAAAACATGTAGGAAAGCATTTTTCTACAAGAATGTCACCAAACACGTAGTGAACAAAGCTCGCAGATTAATCAACCATTATGGAGTCTTCACAAAAGCGAGGTTAATAGCTCGTAATCAAAGATTATCCGATTGGGCTAAGGGCGCGTTGAGACGACACGCGTCCGCTAAGCGCACGCCACGCGCGTAGCACGCGCGTCTAAGTGCTTGTTCACGTACAACTCGCGGGTGCGAGCGCGGTGGCGGGCGCGGTGGACTTGGCGAGTTCGTGTTCACATTGACCGCCAGGCGTTTGCGCGAGTGTGACGTGTTATCAGAGGTTGTAAACATGGACGACGATCTTTTATTTTAATCGAAAATTCATTCCTAAAATGAGATTTCATACCTTATACTGTAGTTACAAAAATAAAGCAGTTTAAAATACCTATAAATATGAATACTTTTTATTTACCTTCCATATCAAGAAATAATTCAACAATTTCTTTCCATAACTTATTAAGAACGTTTCTGTTCATATGGTAATGATGTTTGCTTTGCCAAATTGGAGTTCTTGCCTGAATAGCACTGATAAATTCTTCTGTATTAAACGACATGATGAAAAACGTGCTATCATTTCCAGCGACAAGTTCGAACGGGTTGATCTTACCTGACGACGCGAGTGAATCGCGCGCTCCGCTGCTAGTTCGACGTGAACACTCGCAAACAACTTCATACGTTTGATATTATCGCGAGCGCGCCCCGCACGCTCCCGTCGCGAGTTCGCCCGCTACATAGCCCGCACCTGCGTTTTGTACGTGAACACTTGCATGTTGTGCCATACGTTTGATATTTCGCGACCGCGCCCGCCACCGCGCCCGCGAGTTAACGTGAACAAGTACTAACTCGCTTTGAAAATTATTGTAGGTATATAATTTGAGTCTTATGACACATCAATGGATCTCAAATTGCATTTGCCATCCTAACCTCAACCCGGTGGAGGCGGAGCGGGCGCTGCACGATTGCAACGCGTGCACTACGCAATTCGGATGCTGAGCGTGCGCTTGTACTTTACATCGATAAAAAATGTACGTTAAGACAAGGGACTAACTATATAATTCCAAAGTTTCTGAGGAGGGAGCGTCTAGTACGCGAAGAGCGCGCGATTTTGCGCCGAAAAAAATCGCGCATTTGTGAACGCAGCCTAACTCTGCACATCAAACCTCTTTGTCAGTAACAGATATACGCGGATATTGTGGTCTGTTCTGTTGATTAATTTGATATATTTGAAACTCAATACCAACATCGAACGAACACATCTGAGGTAGGTAATTTTCCGATCCGTATTGGGTGAGCAAATCCGCATTTCGGCGCAAAAATACACAAAAGGGACCAGTCATTTATGTTGCATCGCAAAAATTTAATAGAAAAAATCCATGCGAATAGACGCGTGACAAAATCTCTGCCACCGCGGCTATGTAGGCGGAATTTTATTTGTTTTACCGCCTTTTATTCGTCTTTGAATAGCGGGCGGAAATAGGGACGTAAGGGGTTGTTCATTCGTCGTGTTACCCACACCGCACCGAAAGGAAATTAGAGGATATTCTCAAAAGGGTTCGTGTTAGAAAGGTAAAATCTTTGGTACCTACCCAAATATTTGGACAACGTATGATGGTTTTTCGTTTGTGATTCAGTGAATAAATATACAAAACTTAAAAGCAAGGTATTTAATTCCATTCAGACGCTTTCGAATATCGTTGGAATGAACGGATACTGTATTAATTGAAGATTTATCTGCCGGATATTACAATTTGTGTTGGACAGTGGCTGAAATGAATATCTGTATAGGTTTATGTTTCTATTATGTAAACTATTGTATAAACCTATTATTCCGTAATTGAATAGTTAAATGTCATAGCAAGCAGTATTAACTATTTAACACTTATCTATTATTTAAAATAATGAAAGGAAAGGAAAGGAATGTATGTTTAAAAAATCGTACAATTCTCGTCATCATCATCATCATCATCGGGTTTGCCGTAATAGCCACGCTTGGCAGGCGGGTTGGCGATCGCAGTATGGTTGTTAAAGTACTCAGAGAACGCTGCTACTCATCCTCTAGCTAGAGAATCCCTTCGTCGCCTTTTACGACACCCACGGGAAGAGATGGGGTAGTGCTATTCTTTAAGCCCGGCACTACACGAGACACAATTCTCATATACGTGAGTATTTATATTTACACTCATGCATAAAATATCACGTCTGTATTCCTCGAAGGGTTGGGCAGCGGTGTATAGTACACTCTCATATTTTCGCCGTTATGTAAGTCCCATGTAATAGGGACTGAGCCTATTGCCATCAACAGGAAATCCAGACTCAGGGCTGCTACTGAATGATTTCACACGGATAAATCCAATAATACTTTGCCCGACCTGGGGCTCGAACCCAGAACCTCACGCTCAGCAGTCGTTCTTGAGACCACTAGACTAACGATTCAGTTGAGTCAGTATACCACGCTGACATTTAATTGGTTGTTTTACTAGAACAAACTTTGTTCAAACCATGGTCTATTACCATTCCATAGCATCAAAATAAAAGGAGATTGCTCATCTTCAAATGAGAATTGGTTCAAATGCTGCCCAGGAATGGGTGTACCTACGCTGGGTTCCTGGCACTAATTTATGTCTTTATACGAAATATTTTTAGAATCTGTCCCGGGGTTCCTAATTTTTTTACCTATTTATTTTGATAAAATAAAAAATAAGTCATTATAATGTTATCGTAGCTTTGAATTTTATAATATCGTAGAAAACTAGTAGATTTAAGTACTAAAACTGTCCATTTACACAAATTGTCTTTAGTTGGGGTCAAAAAAGGTGTAAAAAAAAATTAAAAACACGTCAAATAAAACCATGTATAAAAATTATATCATCAAAATAAATAGGTAAAAAAATTAGGAATCCCAGGATAGATTCTAAAAATACTTCGTATAAAGACCAAGATTAGTGCCAGGAACCCAGCGCAGGTACTCCCATTCCTGGGAAACATTTGGATCAAAGTTGGGTAATCTCCTTTAAGTCTTATGTTGCTCAAACGTTCAAACATTAACCGTAACATTAAAGTACTCATCGCGGCAATCGCGGTAAAGTTCCCGGCAAATAACTTGATCCATCATGGCGACGACTGCGCAAGTCCCCCCTTGTGTCTAAGACCAATGACGTTTTTTTTTATTTGATTCATTTGTATTGTTGTAGACCATGGTCTGAACAACGTTTGTTCTAGCAAAACAACCAATTAAATGTCAGCGTGTATTTACAAAAGCACAAAACCCATTCCACAAAATACTGTATATTATAATGCCTAATGCTAATATAGGTACCAACATTTGCATAGACACATACATTATTTAATATTTATCAACGCATGTTACATAGATTCCCAACTCTCATAGAAGCTCAACAGTTTGAGAGCATCAATCATAACGAAGTTTACAATTGATGGCTAGCTTAGTTAGTATCATGTGTGGGCATTCGTTACTGTCACACCATGGGACCATGATTTATTCATATGCAGTAAAATTCTAATGGCTCTGTGTCATAACCATCAATTATTACCAGTGATCGGATAATCGGGCGCTAATATACCTAAACTTCACTTTTATTCCCACGAAAAAGTAATACGGACATGCCTTTCAGAATCCCGGATCCCGGAATCGTTTGAAATTCCTGAGATTGCTAAAAATGTTACCTGCATACAAAATATAGTTAGAACTCGGTTGCGTAAATGTTTTTTTTATTGATATTCCAGTTGTTTTGAATCAAATAAAGATACTAAATCAAAAGAACCACTGCCATAATTTCATTAAGTTTGATAAAGTTGTTTTTACAAAATTGTTCAATCCCGGGAACCCAGGATTAGTTATTTATTCAGATAGGAATGTCCATATTATTCTTTCGTGGGATTCTTCCCAGTAGTTTAGGTATATAAGCGCCCGATTATCCGATTACTGATGATTACACAATGATAAATATCTCTCATTTTAACGACGCAGATACAAAATTTACAAATTTGAAGTAAAGTAAATAAGCTACTATTGGTATTTACTCTTACATTTTTTGTATTATAACTTTCGAAAGATACATTCATATTCGGAGTTCAACCCACGACCTCGCCGCGGGTTCCGTTTGAGTTTGAAACTAATCCGAAAATTCCGAAAAATGCACGTGAGTAAATCGTAACTAATCTATTTATTTAAAAATGAATCCCTATTTCCCTTGGTCCGTGAGCGGCAGGACCGATTTCGCAATTTTTTTGTTGTGTTCGTAATTATCAGGAGAAGTTTGTTATGAAAGAAAACTGATATTTAAAAAGAAAAAACTCAGTGTGTCCATATTCTTAATTTGTATCATGCATGAAAATGGTTTTATCTTTTTGTTACTATTTTGTTTCTGAAGTTAGGTAGTAGATAGGTAGTAAGTAGGAAAAAGTGCATTTTAACGCATGCCGTAGTCACAATTTATTTTTACTCTTCATATATATACAAGGTTAGTTTTAGTATATACTAAACCTGAAACTAGTTTGTTCAGAATCACTAGGAGAATCGATTGACATATTTTTTACACCACATTTTTTTTTTGTTTTTTTTTTTCATAAATTTCAGTTTTGTTTCAGTAGGTTTCTACCCATAACAGTTGACGGGAATAGGCACCTTGAGGCTTGAAATGGTCCGCTCGGTCAGTTTCCGTGTATTAGACAACCCCTGCATAGCATAACTCAGGCATTTCACACTTTTTTAGCGAACTTAACGCGACATAAACTAAGGTGTAACTTGGAGATTTACTAAAAAAAAAACACATATTCAGGCAGTTCTGATGAAAATCTTGTTGGGGTGTCTCGGTTTTCGCATAAAGTAAAAATAACGTTGTATATAATAATATATACATATATACATTTACTCTTAGTATAATATTTTATTATTTACTTGCATCAGTTAAAATACCAAATTCATTTTGTATTAATATCTACAGCATAGTTCTTTGCACATTTCACAAATTAAGTTTTCCTTTTTAAAATCGATCAATTCTTAAAAGTTAGTAGAAAGGAAGAACGTCGAACAAAATTTCAATAAAAAAAAATATCTATAAACTTTAAGTTAACCTAATTTGAATGTTGGAATCGAATCCTTATTTGCATTCATTTCCATTGAAACAAAAACCTCAAATGTAGCCATTTCCCAACTGTATTGGGGTCAGCCTCCAGTCTAACCAGATGCGTCTGAATACCAGTATTTTACACGGAGCGACTGCCATCAGACCTCCACAACCTAGTTACTGGGCTATGTCGATATCCTAAGGCTAGACCGGTTGTCAGATTTTTGGACTTCTGACTACCCGCTACGACTGTCATAGGTATTTGTATGACACGCGAGACCGACAGTGCTCTCCTAGGCACGGTGGGGTCTCGAAGTGTAACGAATGGTTACCCATCGACGGACTGACCGTGGCAAGTGCAGCTTAACCTTGCAAATCATATGATTGATGAACAAAAACCTCAAATATTTGACTTAATTCCAACTACCGAACACGTACATTTTCCAACACATTTGACTGAAATGACAAACGTGTTGGCAGTAAAAGTAAATATTAAAGTTTACTTTCATACGAAAGTTTTAATTCACAAGCAAACATATTTAATGTTCGGTCTCCTGAAATAATCGTACGTCTAGAATATTCCTCATTTCACGAAATTCCTGCCGAAGGTTGAAGTTGACTGGGCTGAAAATAAAGTAAATGTAGGTAATTCTTTTTTCATGTTCTCGTTTCCTAGTCCCTGAAATGTGGTTTCGAATGCAAAGCGGCAAGATGTGACGTGAAAACGTATGAAGACGAATTGGTAGATGGCGACAAAACCTTTTTGTCGTATTATTAGACACGAGAATAACTTGAAAAGTACGTCTATTACGCACTGATGGAGATACACAATACACGCGGGCTGTAAATGTACACGTAGCTAATATTATTATCAGTATAGCTTCCATTATTACCAGTATATGGGCCATAACAAATCGCCCACCAACAATGCCTGTATAGTACCTATTGTAAAGCTTGGATCAAACGAGGTGTGCACAATATAATATGGAATTTCTTTTTATAAACCCTCTCATCTATAAAGTAATAGCCGTATTATTATTTTATTCTGGATTCAAAATTTTAGCTTCAAACACACCCGTTAGTTAGGTACGGTTTACACCAAACATTTAGTCAGCCGCCGACTGTGAGCGAGCTCACTATGAGCCTCAGTATGAAAGTGGAGTCTGACTACATTTTCCGTTCATACAATGCTGACAATACGCTGTAGCAAAAAATGCGCTACTAGTGTGAACGTAAAAAGTCGGATTTTTTAAGTTCTCACTTCAGCCGCGTAACCAACAAAAGTCCGAGGCGCGTATCGGTGTAGTACAATAATTGGCCGCCGAAAGTAGGCGATTACGCATAGCGTAATGGCGTCTTGTGAGTTCGGTGTGAACGTAAATTTAAAAATGTCTGAAAAAACAGAAAACCGCGTAACGCTAGTTAACATTCGGCAGTTGACGTGTGCGAGCGTTACGTTTGATGTAAACCGTGCCTTACATTTAAATTTAATTCCAATTGTTAACATGAATAAAATTCTATCATGTGAATGGGAGCGTGAATGTAATACTAATTTTAAAGATGGAAAAGTGAGTTCGTCCGTATGTTTTAATTTAGTCTTGACGACTAAACTGCTAACATCAACATCGTCTGCCCATAAGGCTCAATTTACTAAATACGAGCCAAAAAAGGTCGCGCGTCTTCCGGGGAATCCTTGCGAACTTTTTTGGCTATTATTTAGTTTGTACTTTATACAATTGACATAAAGTTCATTTTGCTATGTACAATTTCGTCGCTTCCATTCCACACCGCGGCGGTGAAAATTGAGCCTAAGACTTAAAATGCACTAGCGGCCAGCCGCACATCGATTTTTACATGAAACCGCAGGATCTCAACGCACTGGCGCACGACGGCTGGCCGGAAATCAGTGCGTTGAGATCATGCGGTTTCATGTAAAAATCGATGTGCGGCCAACCGCAAGCGGCACGCCGCATTGCGGCTGGCCGCTAGTGCGTTTTAACGCTTACTGTCCCACTTGCTCGGCACGGGCCTCTTCTCAGGGAGAGAAGGATTTAAGGCTTTAGTCTTCAACGCTGGCTTGGTGCATGTTGGCACACACCATCGAGAACTGTTTGGAAGTTCAGATGTGCAGGTTTCCTCACAATGTTTTTCTTCACTGTCAACGCAAGTGATAATCAAATTATGATCCGCACATGAATTCGAAAAGTCTAAGGTGTGGGCTGGGATCGCACTCAAACCCTCCTGCATAGAAGGCAAGTGTTCAACCGCTAGGCTATCACTGCTTCTACTGTTAACCCAATATTTTTCTTTTATATTTCGCTACTTTAGAATTAAAGTTTCGTATATTATACAATTCAATTCATTTATTCACCTGTAATAGAGTAATTTATATCGTGTTAAATGTCCTTACAAATGTCCTTATATCTATTTAGCCTATTGACGGCATATGAAACTAGTAATCATTACCAAAATGTCCAAAAATAGTAATCATTAATAAAATTTCTAAACCAAAAATCATTCCTAAGAAAGTCACAAAAAAAAAAGAAAAGTACAATTCACAATTAGCGTTTACAAACATATTATAGTGTCCATTCTTTAACGGAATAAATCATTTTTAATTTTAGTTGCCTTTTGAACTTTCTATAGATGCTATAACATCGGGAGTAAGTTTATTAGAAAAAAAAAAAAAATTGTAGAAATGGAGATTATTCGGTTGCATTACATTTCTACGCCACAATAGGCCTCTGTTTTATTAAGAGTCGATGAAGATGGGTCAGTCTATAAGTAAAAGTTGAAATCTTAAAATTTCGAATAGGTCTCTTTAATTCTAAAGGTGCGATTTATTCTCTCGGGTGAAGCCAGGAAGGGCCACTAAGATAGCTCTGTAAAGGTGCAGTGTTTATGTTTACTTTTTCTATTCAACTCTTTACTCTCAGTTTTGTTACCAAGAGACAAACTGTAATAAGAAGTGTTAAAAGTTTTCTTACAAGTAAAACCAAAGTTATTCACAAGCTCCGCTACAATTCCTCAGTTATTATGTTTGCTGTAGCCGCCGTCGGTTTCAAGTAATTGAAATTCTGATGAGTACATAAACTTAGACCAGATTCGTACGGAGACTGTGAAATTAAGGAGTGATCCGACTCATTGTTTACCCACAGACACTAATTAATTTTAATTGTTCTTTTTTTAATTGTTATCCGGACTAATTTTCTCTGCCTCCATTTCCTTTCATTGGTATCCTTACGTTTTTAATTGTGAGATGCTTTGTTCGGAATTTAGTCCGTTATAATTTATCTTAGCGTTTGTTTTTGTTGTCTTCTTGTTTTAGAGAAAAATTCTTAGGCTATAAATATTTTATGTAAATGACCAAAAAAATACGACCCGTACATTTGTCTTTCGACAAAATTTATTTACTAATAATAAGGAAATGACGCAGGAGGAACGAAGGGTATGCTGTGGAAGATTAATTGACCCTTGGAGAATACATTTTCATTATTTTTATCGTTGAACGCCAAGCTTTAGTGCTGCAGTAAGAAAGTTTAGCACGACACTACGAGTTATTAGTTTTTAAAGGTCAGAATGTGTGGTTGCAACACGTTTGCCTTTGCACATGGAAACCTTCCAAAAAATACTTTAAATTCCTAAAAAAAATTGATTTAGAAGTATCTTACTTCACAAGTTAGTTAGTTGTAATTAGTTCTAGCTTGTAGGTAATTAGCATGACTCGACATTTTAACTCGATCGAATTCAAAAATTTACAAGAATATTTTTATTAATTTGACGACACGTTTGGTGCAGTGGTTGAGCGATTGACTTCTGCGCTACGGGTCGTGGGTTCGATTCCCGCGCGGAACAAATATTTGTATAGCCTACAGATAGTTGTTCCGGGTCTGGGTGTTTGTGCATGTGAAGATTTGTGTCTGTAAACGCACCCACGATACAAGAGAAATCGTAGTGGGGGTTAAAAAAATATATACAGTGGTGGACATATAATTAGAAACACCAAGTGTGACTTTTATTTTTAGTACAAATTAACTTGATAATTAATGTTTTACGTATCATAGAGGGCTTATACTTATTTATCTATAATGTTTCCACATCATGAAGTATTACTATGTCAGTTTTGGAAATATCATACAACCGTTTATGTAAAAACTGGTATACTTTTTAAAATAAAATGAAGCAGCACAACGTATTAAGGTGGACAACTAATTAGAAACAGAAAAAAAACATTAGCATAAATATGAACAAAGGTAACGAAACAATAAATAATGAAGTTAAATGGTACAAACGTTTTATAATAAACAATTAATGTTTGGTTGGGAAGCCTCTGCTGTCGATTACAGCTCTACAACGACGTGGCATTGATTCTATCAATGTTTCATACATTTCCAGGGATTTTTTCTCCAAGCTTCTACAAATGCGTCTTAAAGTTGTTGTAGTGTGGTACTAGTAGTAGTACGATATTAGTGATATGTTTATTGGACAATGTTTTCTTTACAATGTACCACAAACTTAGATTTGATTTCAAATCTGGACTATTTGCAGACCACTCTAACACACTCTAATTCAAGTTAATTTGTACTAAAAATGAAAGTCACACTTGGTGTTTCTAATTATTTGTCCACCACTGTATATACACGATGTTAATGAATTCGGGTAATTCCTTAAAACCACATGATGTACTACTGATGTAGACAGGCCCCGCACGGGATTTAGCTTGATTAAAAATAAAAAATAAAATTATTAGTTTTTCATGCGGCTTTGTCACCGATCGTATCTAAACCACATAATAAGGATTCAGTAAAAAAATAAGAATTTATTTTTTTACAAAAAAAATGTTTTATTTGTGTGAACATTTCGATGCCACGCATAAATTAATGAAAGCACGGCGACACGGCTGGCTGGCACGACTAACGCTCTAATCGCTCTTTGCAGACTCAGAAATAGAAAATCAAGATTTCTTTTGGCTTTTTTTTTCAGTTGATTTTCAAAAGTTCCCATTTAAGGTTAATCAGTGTCACCAGTAGATTCGACAATAGACACGAATTCGTTAACAGCCTGTATATAATATATACAGGGTGCTAAAGAATTCGTGTAATTCCTTCAAACCGCGTAATCTACTGGTGACACTGATTGATCCTGCATAGGTTTTTTTCAAAATAAACAAAAAAATGTTTTCAAAAAATGAACCATGGTATTCTGTATTCGAGTAATTTTAAGCGTCTCCAGTTAACTGACTGCGTGGAGCGATATCGCGCTATCGTGCCCGTCAGCTGTGTCGCCGTGCCTTCGTTCATTTATACAAGGCATCGAAATTTACTATCACATAAAAAAAATTTGGGGAAAAAAAAAAGATTTTTTATTTTTAATCTATCTATTTCCCGTGCGGGGTTAATCTGTACCATTAATAGATCATGTGGTTTGAAGGAATTACACGAATTTGTTAACACCCTGTATATATTCTGCGCTACAGGTCGTGGGTTCGATTCACGCACAAAACAAGTATTTGTATGACCTACAGGTAGCCGTTCCGTGGTCCTGTGCTGTGTCTGATACAGAAGAAGTCTTAGTGTGGGGCAACATTTTATAAAAAAAGAAAGAAGTAGAAAGAAAAATAATACAAACGTAGTGAATAAAATTTTACTTTTATAAAGTTACAGGCTAAAGGGATCAGCTCTTGTAGTAAAGCAAGGGCTTTTCTACCCTACTTTAATTGCCAGCTAAATATTTATAAGAAATTAAGAATAAAACGTGGTCATTTGTTTGGGTATACTTTGGGTACCTACTGACTTAATGCGAAAAGGTTGACTCCGCAATTAAGTAAAGCTACGAAAGTGTCAGTTTACACTTACCTGTTTTGCATATATTTACTTGTGTTGTAAAGTTACTTATTTTCGAAATTACTGTAACTCCGTAAAGCGTAATTCAGACTACGCTATATAGCATAAAGCAAATATTGTATGGCACAACGATATCGCTCAGCATACATTTTATATGGACACGTTCACACAACGCTATGCTATAAAGTATTGGCTTGCTGTACGCGATAAACTTGAGCGATTCTCAGAGCTATATCATACGATTTTCCGGTCCTCGCCCCGCCTAACTTCTGCCCCGTCCGTCGCCCGACGGATCGCCGTTAAATAACTTGCTATACATAGTAGACCGGCTTGCAATATAGCATATAGTGTGATCGTCATAGTATGACGTTAGTTATAGTTATAGCTTATGACGCAATATGCTTTACTATAGATATGTATAGCGAAATAATATGGCGTAGTCTGAACTGCTCTTAATTGTAACTGAATAATATGTTTGCGATCCCTGCACTTCGTCGGTACTCTCATTTTATTTCCAGAGGACTGCTAATAAAATAATTATCATTTTCATATATATTTCCTTCTTACATGTTAGTTATTCCGCTCAAAAATTTAAGTGCAAAAATATTATTCCATGAAGGTAAAATGTTCTCACATAACATGAGATTTTCAAATATTTTCACTCATTTTAGACTGTTCAGAAAACCGTGCGAAAAAATTAAGGTAACGGAAAAGCTGCAAAAAATGTTGGTTGGAAAAAAATCACGGAAAAAAGTAAAAGCTGTGTTCCTAACACTCTAAACGACTTTTTGATAGCGATTACTACGCATGTTCGATTTACCTTAAAATATACGACCCACGTGCATGGGCGTGAGAAAAATAAAGATCATAAAAGATAAAAGAAGTCAAATTGATTTCACAATTTTAGACCAACAAACATTCATTTGAGATTATCTTGCCGTGTCTTCTACATAATTCATTGTATTGGACCTTTGTACCTTCTAAACAAAACATGTTTTTTTAAAGTCTAGTTAGTGTTTAGGTAGATTTTGCGGTGCGGGTAATGACACCCTAAAAATAAGCCTTCATTATCTCTATTATCTATTCTCTTCTATGCGGTGCGGGTAATGACACCCTAAAAATAAGCCTTCATTATCTCTTCTCTATTCTCTTCTATGCGGTGCGGGTAATGACACCCTAAAAATAAGCCTTCATTATCTATAATCTCTCTTTGGGTTTTCTAAGCGGTGCGGGTTATGACACCCTAAAAATAAGCCTTCATTATCTCAAATATATCCTTGTGGAGTATGTGCCATTGATCTCAAAGTAGTCGTGAGCCATATCCCCTCCCTATGTTAGTGTGAGTGCTTGATTGTTTTGATAGAATGATGAATGTATGTGTCAAGGTGATACTACACCCTTTAGGCAACCATGTGCAGACTGAAAAAAATATACGGCTCAGAACTTTGTGGTACAAACGCCAGCACATCAAGCTACCCGAGACTGTCAAATTTTCCCAATCAACCTTGAACCTAATGCTTTTGCGATAAAGATTTTTAGTAACAGATTCGAGTCCACCACACTTTTCATAGAGCTCATACGCCATCCCGCCATTTATATTGCTAGTGGACCTTCCAGAAGGGTCCTCGACATTACTTTTGGGGTAAGAGTGAACCCTCGAGGAGGGTTCCTGGCATTAGGTTAAAAACCTACGCTACTACGTCGTAAAGTAGGTGTTTGCTTGTTTCATGACGGTGAATTTTCCAAGAAAAACCTGCATTTAAAATGAGCCCTCCACGAGGGCACCCGGCATGGCGAATGCGACTACAGGGTGCCCTCCTGGAAGGCACCCGGCACTAAACTTGTTAAAGAACTTTGACAGATTGTTGTAGCTTTATGTGTCCGTACACTTTTGTGCCAGTTTTCTATTTTAATTTTATGCTGCCTGCTGCGTGAGGTGGGTTCGCTCCCCAGGTCAGGCAAAGTTTTATTTAGTTTTTCCGTGTGGAATTTCTCAGTAGCGGCCCGGAGTTTTGATTTGTGCCCGGTTGATGGCAATAGGCTCATCCCTGTTACATAGAACTTAAACGTAACTGCGAAATGAGGGTGTACTATACACCTCTGCCTAACCCTTCAGGGGATATATGCGTGATGTTTTGTTATAATTATTTTCCGTTTTCACCATCTAGGTCTAAAAATAGTTTAAAAAAGTGTGGAACGATTTTTAATTTAGAATCTTTATTACCATACCAACCTTTCTCTTCGCCCTGACGACCTGCATCTGGTGATGCGTGCACTCTCCAATCGCTCGACCTCTCAGAGCCGCGCTCATTCGCGCATACGCCCACACCATGACTGACATAGGCACCACATACGTCACAGCCAGAAACACCAAGTTATACCTACAAAGAAAACAATACACGTAAAAACACATGGAAAATCGAGGTTATTATCTTTAACGAGGACGGTCGGGCGTAAACAAGTAGGTTAGACAAGTTGCCTGGAGGCTACGCTGTGTCAAATGTATAGAACTAGCACGCTCAAACGGGCAACAAGGATGTTAAAACGCGGATAGTGTGAAAATAATTATAAACAGCGGTCCTAGGCTGCCGTGCTAAAGCAAAAGTGGTATCTCATGGAAAGCTAGCTTTGAGAAAATTTAAGTTTTGTAAATGAGAAGGTCAGGATCAAAAACTCACATAATTATTATTGTCCACTTTTGACACTTCCGTTTTTTTTTTATTCTTATTTGACCCCAAATGATAATATTCACCATTTTGCAAAACACTTTTCATCAAAATAGCACGTATCCCTCTATCATACTGGCTTCCCACGGTGCGTGATAGCGCGCACCGCGACACACGAGCTCGCACCGACGCAACATGGGAAGAGACTCGTGCGTGGTAACGCGGACGCGTGCGGAGCGGTGCCCCGTATCCACATCACACACCCTCATAATGTGACTTCCCACGGTGCGTGATTTTACGGATGATACCACGCACTGCCGGTGCGCGCTACCACGCACCATGGGACGCCAGCTTCAGTGAAATGCAAACCACCCTCCGTCCTAGGTACTGTAAAATTATAAAAAATTAAGTTTCAAAAGTGGATAATATGTAAGTATTTGATCCTGACCTCCTCAAACATACAAGGTTAGTCGGAAAGGGAGTACTAATCCGCAGACCACTTAAAGTATCACTGATGACTGTCTTAAAGCAAGTGTTAATATTTCAAAATCCGGTAAATTTTTTTTCAATGCAAATGATTTTAATTTTAGTTTTATAAAGATCTTCATCCCTGCTTTAGTTACAAATTCAGAAAACGGTGCTTCTAATTCATGACTTCAAATATGACCTAAAATGTAAACATAGCTGATCATAACTGGGTATAGATAGATTTTAGAGCTTTTTTTTTTGAGATCTTTGATCACCTATTTTCTTAAACTATTGACTTTTGGAAAAAGTTGTAGAACAAAAGTTATTCATTATCATGTGTACTTTAACATCCTTTCGGATTAGTACCCCCTTTCTGACTAATCTTGTATAAGCTTTTGATCCTGACCTCCTCAAATATAGTTTTTTTGAGGTTAATCTGAGATAGGGAAAACTTTTTTGTGTTGTGCGAGAATGTTTTAAATAAGATACCGCTATTTGGCTTTGTTCATTGGATGCGTCTTTCTTTAAGCTATCCGGTGCCTTAAGAATCAACTTTACGTTTTTTTTTTTGAGATACTTCTTTTGAGCTTAGCACGGCAGTATAAGCCTGGTTATATCTTTTGAACCGGGTCAAATCTTATTTTTTTACGCCTGGCCCTTATTCATTCTGTTTTTAACTAGTTGATAAATTGCACTATATAGTGACGGATAACCAACTCATAAATAAATAAAGCTGTAACAGTCCCACGGTAGGGCAAATACCTCTCCTCATATAGAGAAGGGCTATCAATCACCACGCTGGCTCACTGCGTGTTGGCATTTTTCAGACCAATAAGTCCGGATTTCCTCATGATGTTTTCGTTCACTGTAAGTCAGTGGTGTCTAAAGGCGAGTTAAGACACGTGTAATGTAATGTATCGCGTAAGGTAACGCGAATTGTGTGAACGGCACACGAGGTCAACGCAAATCGTGTAGGTGTATGAGTTGATCCATTCAGTTTTAACGAACATGGAAAGGTCGCAATTGCTGGTGCTGCTTTTATTATACAGGGTGTAAACAAATTCGTGTAATTCCTTCAAAACACATGATCTATTAATGGTATAGATTAAACCCCGCACGGAATTTAGATTGATTAAAAATAAACTGTTTTTTTTCCCTATTTTTTTTTTCTTTCATCATCTATACATATAATAAAATCGTGGTTTAGAACTAACTAAGAAATTTTTGTCTAGAACTTATAAATCGCGCGGTAACGAAACCATAGCGCGATCTAATTCGACGCCAACGCCATCTAGGGAAGTAAAGATTAAACATATGTTTGCATGTTTATGCAAGCATTACGTAAAAAGAGCTGACCCAATGCTGTTGACTTGTATAAACATATATTGTGCTGATCTCCAAGTAACATATTTTTTTTGTTTCATCGCAATCGGTTCACGCATTCAAAAGATATGCAAATAATTAATATCTTCTATACATTTACAAATCTGTAGACTTTTGCGTATCTGTACACAGCAAATATTTTGAAAAAACCTGGTTGAGGTGTTAAACTATAACCAATACAACCCATTTTTAACATTTTTGGATTTTTTGTCTGTTTGTCTGTTTATCTGTTTGTCTGTTTATCTGTTTGTTTGTTCAAGCATCACATAAAAACAACTGATCCAATGTTGTTGACTTTTATAAATAAATATTGTGCTTATCTCCAAGTAACATATGTTTTTTGATTCATCGCAATCGGTTCACGCAATCAAAAGTTATGCGAATTTTAAGTTTTCTAGAAGAACTTAGCATGTATTAGTTTATTTTCAATAGATGGCGTTACGTGTATCAAATCATGTTGTGAGGAAATATATTACTACGAATAAATCCACAAATTACCTAATATTCATTGTTGAATTGGTACCTATTCTCAGTCTACGAAAGGTCTAATGATCTCTATCCTTATGAAAAAGGAACTAAGCTTTTACAAAAAAAAAACGAAGATATTGTTATTTAGAATTTATTAGGTCAATTTCTTATTGTTGTTCACAATAAAATGAATTCATGACTTCATGTGGACTAATAGTAAGATTTTTGTTCATTGAATGTTCATACTTTTTGGGAATGCTGATGCCGAAAATAAGGTCCAAATTCAAATTGAAATCGGTGGCCATGATTATTTGCAAGGAAAGCGCTCACCCAGTGCTTTCGTTGAAATTTAGTATTTCGTAATCATTCTATCTACTCAATGCACTTTTTGGATTTTTTTTCTATATTTAATTTTATTTTGTTCATTATTGTCAGATTTATTCAAAGCCTGTCGCCGTCGTTTTAATAAGTTTTTTTTTTTTTTAAGCTTTAGGTAATGTTCCAAAGACATGGCCATGGAGGGAAAGTACTTTAAATATTAAAAATAGCAAATTTCACTCAAAGGAAACTTCATTTCACTTTTTTTTAAAGTAAGAAATATTGCGTTTTACTGATTTTTTTGCCTGAACCGGGAATCGAACTGACAAGGCTTTATGTACCATCCGGTATTATATTATGGCACCTGTTGATAGATATTTATAAGGTCAATAATAAGGATCAAATCTCTCCAACAAACACACTGTCTTAAATTGAAGGAAGTGCAAGAAATAAGAAGTAACAACAAATAAGTGTTTGAACTGAAATGTACCTAAGTTAGGTAGGTACTTAATGTTAGTTTTTATTGTCTTCCATCAATTTCAGGCACTATGTTTATTGGAGCGATCATATCGATTGGTGAAATAAAAATATAGAAGATGTTTTTTCGCGTTTGTGTTGGTTCGATTTCCAGATCAGACTTTTTGAAAGCAGTACCTACCTATTTATAACTTATTAAAATTAAATGAAGTCTTCTATAAGTTTTTTTTAAATATTTAAAGTTCTTTTCTATACCTACCACACCTCGAATGAAATCATAATTTAGTTCGCAGATTGTAACAAGACGGCGTTGTAGCTATTTTTGTATCGCGGTATGGTTTTGTTACATCTTCAATAATAGTATCAATATTCAATTATAATCCATTTTAGCAAGGCAATGTATAGAAATAAGCAACACGTTTTTAGTATTACGGTTTTATGAATCTTTACGGTCAATCAAGAGGAGCTGAAACTCTACATAAAGAAATGGTTCAAAAGATATAAGTGTCTTAGTGGGACACCTTTGTCTATTATTATAATAAATGGATTATTTAGTTGCTGCGACACAATGTTGTTTTCCGACTTCCACGCGGACGGAGTCGCGGGCACAGCTAGTTAGAAATATATCGTCATGCATAAATGAATGAAGGTAAGGCAACACAGCTGACGGGCACGACTAGCGCGATATCGCTCCACGCAGTCAGTTAACTTGGGACGCTAAAATTACTCAGATACAGAATATTTTTTTGTTAATTTTTTGAAGACTTTTTTTTGTTGATTCTGAAAAAAACCTATGCAGGGTCAATCACTGTCACCAGCAGATCACACGGTTTGAAGGGATTACACGGATTCGTTTACACCCTGTATGTACTTAGTAACAGAAGCACAGCAAAAACCATCGATGGGTCGGGTGGACAATAGAGTTGTATAAGAAAAGAAGATCTTTATTAGAAAGTAGATGATCATCATTAACATAAAAGTTCAAGCGATTGTTCTTCACTCCCAATCATGAATGTCCACACGACACCGGTTACGGTATCAAAACCTGGCACGTACTCGTACATATGATAGAAGCGGTTCTGTAACCTCCAGTTCACCACGAAAAATAATCTCTTTTCTCATGGAATAAGCAGTGACAGCTTAACAGTGATTGTCACTTGCGTTAACGGCGGTGAAGGAAAACATCGTTAGAAAACCTGTACAACACAGAAGGGAAAAAAAAAGTTCTGGATGATATGTGTAGTCTACCAACTCGAACCAGGCCAGTGTGATAGACTAAGGCCTTGCCCTCCTCATTCCGAGAAGAGGCCCATGCACAGCAGGGGAGCAGTAATGGGCTGATTATGTTATGAAAATAATGTACGAGGTAGACTCTGATACTTGCGGTAAACAAACAAGGCTAGTAGAGGGGAAACCTCGAACTTTGTCCGATGTTAATAGGCTAATATAAAATCGATTAAAACTTATAGACGACTTCGGAGATGCGCTCCGTAAAATACCTAATTGGACTTGATAATCGAACTACACTTCGATGCAGTTCATAACACGTTATCAAATAACTACATAATTATACGTTTCTCTACAGGCTCGCTACTTAAAGGCTCGTTTACTCGTGTCGTCGTGGCTGGTGTAGGCCGCAAGTACCTACTTAAACAGCCACTCGACTGATTTCTAGCAATATACCGTGTACCGGTTGCTTTATTATCCAATAAAGCAACCGGTACACTGTCTTAAACCCTATTCATACGTGTCTATTTTTTTTAATGCCTCTTACTGTCCCTTTGCAAGGCAAAGGCCTCTTCTCATACGGAGTTGGAACGAGCATTAATCACCACGCTTGCTCACTGTGGGTTGGCGATTTCAGACCAAATATTATCTGTATTTATTTGGATTGTTATAAATAAATAAAAATAGACTACTCGAAAAAGATTTATTTTACACCTCACTGTATAAATCTTCACACTGTTATTATATTTTCACACGTTATCTCACAAATAGAGTAAAGAATTCAGTGTGGAGTGCGAAAGTTATTACATTTTTAATAATGTGTACATTTTTGAATGGATGGAAATGTACTTTCGTGACGTTGAAACCACGAATTCCAGCCATATATTAGAATGTATTGGTGCCTGGGCACAATTTTCTATTCTGTAGTATCTATCTTATCCTACGTGTCCACTCGCCTTGGATATAAAAAGGTCTATTTATTTCCGACAAAACGATTCAATATACCAGGGCAGGTACCTTTTCTTCTTTAAGGAGGTATTATCACGGTCTATGAACCCAAATAAGATGTATTTACTGTTCGAGCCGAAAGTCAAGGTACCTTGACCTACCTTTAAGATGAAATTATAGTTCTGTACCTAACCTAATGCTAGTTTCCTTTTTATGCAATAGTTTGGCAATCACGTCGACGCGGCGACGGCCGACCTGATAGTATGTGGGTACGGCCACCAATAAGCACTTACAACTCTAAGAGGATTGGTGATGCCAACCGTTGCAAATGCAACCTTAGAGACAAAGTTGGAAAGTCTAATGTGCCTGTAATACCCTTGAAACGGAACACAGCAATGCTGCTTAGCGGCAGAAATAGGTACGGAAGGCCACTAAAAGTGAACTTTGGTAGGATTTAAATCAGAAACTCGAACAAGAAACGCGCAGTTTATTGAATTAATTTTTAGACAAGGTGTAACTTAAATAACGCACAACCTCTTAAGGGGTGGGTCACTGTACTCATCATTATGAACAACTTTTACTACGGGACCAAACCTGAAATCGCGAAAAAACGGAATATTCCGATCTGTCCCCTTCGGGGGGCCAATTAGGAATAAAAAAATCGATCTGTTCCCCTGTCACCAAGACGAACGGACAGATCGAACGAATTATTAATGGTCTGTCCCCTGCTGTTCTTTAGGGGGACAAATAGAATTAAAAAGTTTCGACCGACGAGGGGACAGATCGGAATATTCCGAAAAAACAAACAGCTGTTCCCTACATTTATGTTCGCATAACTCGTCAAAATGTAGGGAACAGCAGTTTTTTTTTGGGATATCATTTTTGGTCCCATAGTAAAAGTTGTTCATAATGATGAGTACAGTACAGTGACCCCTTAAGAGGTTGTGCGTTATTTAAGTTACACCTTGTATATCGCCAGCGACCAGTGAAAACCTCGTAAATAGTAATTTTGGTCAAACACGTCTAATGACATATTTAGCAAGAAAACCTCACAACCCATATTTTAGACTGGCTCGAGTTCAATTTGAATGCAAATAAAGAAGTTGATTGTAAATAATTCACCTGTTTATCTGCTGATATCTGATGACATATTTAACGACAAATTTTTTTTTTTTTTTTCAGGAAAACCTCGTATTTAGCATTTGACACCTTTCGAGAATTCACGTTCAAATATTAATGACATGATTTAGTTGGTAATGGTTCATTTATAATAAAACAAAAAAGAAACAGTAAGGTTTCTTAAAAAAAAATCAGGAAACGGTTTTTCCGTCTCTTGTAAAATTTTGCTTTTGGCAAAAACGAGGTTTTCAGTGGTGGCCGACGATGTAGTTTTACTGCTTTACGCGGGCAGCTGAATGATTTCTGCATTTTTTTTATAGATATAAAGTTTTCGCAGCATTTATGACGTCATTAGATAAAGGGCTGCCATTTGATAGCATGAGGAATTTCACTAGCTGTCTCTTATGTTTTCCCCTATATGTATGTGTGTGTGTGTGTATATGTTGCTGGGGAGTTTGTTGTGCCGTTTCTTCTTCACAGCATAAACACTAGGAAGCGGTGAAGGGTGGGCGCTTTGGGGGCAGTCTTATGTAAATTTGACGTTCAAAAAGAACTAAGTAATAAATAAATAAATAAAATTCTTTATTGTCAAATGTTTTACATGTTCTTTTACAGGGTTAAAACTAGGGTTGTAATATTCAACTTATTAGGTACTATAGTTGAGGTTGAGAACATGTTGATAATATTAGCAAAGATTTCCTGCTCTAGGCTAGGCCTGTCCCGCAGGAAACTTTATTTTAGTTTTCCACAATTACTAACAATTTAAATAAAAAGTATTTTTTTAACAAATACTCGTATCACTATTACAATTACAGGGTATAATAAGTATATATATGTATCATAAGTATGAGCTTAAAATGTGCTTAATAATAATGTTATAATATTTATTCTTAGAAATTAGTTAATAAACTATGAGATCAAATGGTTTACAGTAAATGTCTCAAAAAATCCTCCGTTTTATCGTAAGTCCAAGTTAATAATTCTTTAAGTATTTTTGCTTTCGCTTCACGAACTGATAGGTTTCTAAGGCTACATATTTTATTTATGTTGTTAAGTATCAATGGTTTCATATAGGCGCAGAATCTTTTTGCAAATGTTGTTTTGATGGGTGGAAGAGGGAGCTTGAAAATACGCTTCCCAGCCATATCCTCGTAGTCGTCAGAGTTAAGTACTTCCTTATGAGTTAAAAGAGCAATTTTTAAGATGCTTATTTAATACTAGTCTATTTTGAATAAACGAGTTTTGAGTTTGAGTTTATAATATCCAGGACTGGATTTAGGGGAGGGGCTTTAATCCTGGGGCATCCACAAGAGTGGAGCTTCACCAATAAAGAAAAATAAAATGATACCCTTTCTGACAAAGAGAAAAAGTTCACATTCACGAGGTAAGTACTTTTTAAAAAACATTCCAACGGGCCTCCACATTTTCGATGCCCCGGGACCTCCAAGCCTTTAAAAGCGGCCCTGATAATATCCTATCCGGTACGTAGATAACATTCTGAGTTGACGAAGTTCGGCATAGATATCAACTCAAATAGAGCAATATATTGTAGATGGTGGACTTTCATCTATTTTATTTATATCATAGTTTTAAAGTTAATCACAGTTTAAAACTCACACGTAATCTGTTCTAGACGACGGGTAGCTGCTGCCGTCAGGCCATTTAATAAAACATATTTCTCTTTCACCATTCACGTACCTGTAACAAAAAAAACGAAATTAAATTATTTTCGCGCAAAACTAAGGGCTCTTACACAAAACTGCGATGTGATGCGATACGACGCCGCATCACAGCAAAATATGGTGGTATGGTTTTATATAGCTCGCAGATTTTTGCAATGCGATGCGAATTCTCAGTTTTCTGTGGGAGCCCAAACCAGATTTCTCAGAAATATCTCAAGGAGATTTTCAATGTCGTGATCTTCTCTCGTGACGAGCGATAAAATAATAGTTCATGCCCGCAGTAAGGACTGTACCTAAAGATAAGTAAGTCAGTAATGTGGGTAGCGGGGCTGACTGCCCGACGTGCGCCAGACGAACTTAAGGTACTTAGACTTTACTTTGCTAGGTAAAGTAAGCGTTTCATTGGAGTTTCTTGCCGGCTCTTCTCCATATGAAACGACTAATTGGAACCGTGCACCTAAATTCGACTTTTCATAAGCGCCTGTAATGGTTTATGTGAAATAAAAAATTTTGATTTTGACATACGAATATGAACTTTATTCTTATGCAAGTAATGTTCATATTCGTATAAGCAAATGTAAATAATCAATTATTACGAATATAACCATTAACTTTATATCAATAATGGTCGTATTCATATGAAACGCTTAATTATCAAAGTAAAGTCCTAAGTGCGGTCTGTGAATATTGCCCTTAATTTCTACACTCGTGGTGGCTCTTTTTATCTATTTAAACGTTTTATTCAATAAAAATTACAATGTTGGTTATTCAATTGTTTTATTCGATAAAAAAATCTAAAATGGCACTTTAATAATCCAATCAGAGTTTTAATTGTTGCTAAATTCACAGGACAGCACATTAAACATCCTTCCAATTCTAATCAAACCGTAATAAATTCTACGTAATAAAATGGTAAATGACACCAACAGTACTAACTCTATTAAAAGCCAGGCTGTGTTTACAATCAAAACTTTTAAACGCATTCGTGGGCTTTGTGGCGCATAAAATGTGTTGTTTACTTTGTTTTACGATGCAACTAAAACTATTTTGACATTTTATACCCCATACAGCAACTAAAGGGTGAACGGCAAATCATTAGAGTACAATCCACAAAATAGTTAGGTATACAGACAAAAAACAGATATCAATACACTACGCAAATAACTGTCCTCGTAATTGTGAGCGTAATAGCTGTGTTAGCGACCGATTATTATAGTTATAGTTTAAAAAGCTAAAAATATTATAATGTTTGTCTACGGATAAAACAAAAAGAATTTGTATTAGATAAGTTTATAAAAAATAATGGAGGTGTCTGCACATTTTGTTAATATAACTGGACACTTAGTGCAAATTTGTTCCACGGCAGTCCGCAGATACCTCTCACAGCGAACGCACGCTAATTTATATAATTTTTGGCTACCTACTGTACTGGACTATTCTCTGCAATATACGCCTATTAAAAAGTTGTTCGAGTATTATTCTTCTGGTGACCCCAGAAGCACTACAAGCTGTTTACGCAAGACGCGCCTAGTCAAGTGATGGCAAAGACTTGATCACTCAATACACGCATAATTCTGTTATACTACAAATATAATTAGTTTTTGTATTCCAACTTTCGTGAGACATTCATATTTATGATAAGTTACAGTTTACTCACGTGAATTACGACTAGTTTTGGACGCAAACGGAGCCTTTTATTTCTTTCTTCTTTTTATTAGCTGAACACGCGGCGAGGTCGCAATTTGAACTTCATCATATGTAATTAGTTGCCTGTCTAAATATATATTTGATTGACCGTACCTACACCCATATTTTGACGTTTTCTTTTTGTTACGGTTTGCTGTACCGTGTACGGCCGCGGTTTTGCGGCTGCGGACCCTGCAGCATGTAGCGTGGATTTTCGGTACAAAATTATTATTCGGGTTTATCTCGCTCTACACAACACTCTTTTAAGTACCTCCACTTGTTAGTTCAGGGATTTTATTTAGGTAATGTTCACAAGTTTCAATGTGAAACTCAATCTTAAAATCATATTTTTTTACGATTGAGTATTAATTAACTGGCCGAACGTGGTCTTGGCATTATTAACATTCCTTTAAATGAATTTCATAATAATACCCATGCCTATATTATTTTACATTTATATCAAACTGAGAAATTCGAGTGAGACTGAGACGTAATGTCTTTCATGCCAATCAAGTAATTGATATTTATAGAACGTTTATTTTAGGATGATAATAGCATGAAAAAATATCGAAAATACGCATTAAAGTCTATTGAGATAAATATTTTTATTACAAATTACCCAATAACATAACACATATCATTACATCACGCCCGTATTCCCCTTAGGGTTGGGCAGAGGTGTATCATACACCCTCGTTTCGCTGTTATGTACAAGCCTCATGTAATAAGGGGCGAGCCTATTGCCATCAACCGGGTACAATTCACACGGATAAACGCAATGACACTTTGCCCGACCTGGTGATCAAAACCAGGACATCACGCTCAGCAGTCACGCTTGCGACCACTAGACTAACGAGGCAGTCTTTCCAACCAACAACAAGCTGTATAAAATGATAGTGCTTGTTTCTGTTACCATTTTTAGCTTGGCATGTTAGGCCCGGACTCCACCAAAACGGAGATGTGCGGAGATGTCCGAAGCGGAGACGAGAAGAGATGTTTTGCAGCTAGGGTGTATCCACCGAAACTGTGCGCAGATGCGTACTGGCTAGACTGTAGCGGAGTTGTGTGCTGGCTAGGGTGGAGATGTGCGCTGACTAGAACGGAACTGAGCTGCGTGCGGCGAGTGTTGTATGTGAACGCACAGTTTAGTTCTGCGATCTGACACGAAAAGTACACATCTCGTCTCCGCTGCGCGCCGTCTTCAGCTTACGAGACAAAGCTCACATCTCCGACTTGCACCGTGGCCCAGTTTATCTCAACGAGGTGTAGCTCACATCTCCGCTTCCATCGCGCCATAAAAATATGATACATCTCCGCTCAGTGGTATCCATTTAAACTGAGTGGAGACAAGATGTGTGAATAACGAAATTCTATTGGTTTTTTAAAATACATCTCCGCTCCGCTCGTCTCGTCTCCACTTTGGTGGAGTCTGGGCTTTACTGTTGTTGTATAGAATGCTATTTGTAAAACAAAACCAAACGAACATAAAATACGATGGCAATAAACATTGCATTTGTCATAATTTGTAGACGCCAGTTGGTGTAGTTTCGATAGTCTACGCTGCAATATGACGATATACCAAAAAGTATTAAAAAGCTTCAGCCCGTAAAATAAATTGAAAGTTAACGACTAGGAGGCAGACGTTGCAATAGTTTCATACTTCGGATAACGAGTTTGATGACATGGGGAGAAAGGGTGTTTATTTACAAAGAAAATAAAAAGGTAAGTTTTCCCCGGGATTCATTTGTTTTCAGATAAAAAGCTTTGAAAGAAGAAACTTTTTGTTCATTGATTCAGAATAAATATTCGTTACTTATTTGAATTCGGAAAAGTTTTTTTTCTTTACCTTTTATAAAGGGCCTTTGCGGTAATTTAAATAAAGAATGCATATTTTATTATATCAAAGAGGTCTGGAACACCTCAGGCTAACCTTACTACCACTTCATTGGGTATTAAATTAGGCAAATGTTACAATGAGAAATAGATAATTAATTACCGATTCCTACGGTTTACCGAACTTAATTGGTTAAATATTTAGACACTTTTATCTTTACCAATACTGAAGCGAAGATCTCATGACTTTGCATGGGTTCCCATACATTAGTAGCTATTACAAAACTAGCTTATGAGTCTACTTATATTCAAAGTTTGGCAATGAATAATGCTACCATTTGGTAAACAAAACGATCTATTTTTAGCCATAGGAACTGGGCATCAAGAATGATACAACTGGCGAGGCGTAAGCTGAGTTTTGCATTTGTGTGAGTGCACATAGAATCGATTGTCAAAAAGCAGTATAAACCAGTTTAAACCAAGCAATGGACGCGTCTGCATTCATTCTCACACGAATGCAAAGCTCAGTTTAGGCCTCGCGGACGGTACCCACGCTACATTAAAGAAAAAATCGGAAGATACAAATTCGAAATGAATTCGATTAACGTTTGTTATTTAAACAGCAATTAAAAGTTTTAACAGGGCCTTTGAACACTGAGAATGAGAGAACTCCGATAACAGAAAGGGTGGAATATCTTTAAAATGTGTGTACCATCTTTAGACGCTATAAATTATTTTTATTGTTACGATGTTTTGGTTTTGTTTACATCGTTAAATTAATGGTTTGTTTGTACTATAAGACGTCATTACACGATCGGCTTTTTGAAGATATTTGATATCTTCGTGTACCGCGTGTACCCGGCAAAGAAGCCAACCCCTCTCCATCCGTGGGTGTCGTAAATAGTGACTAATGGTAAGGATACACGAAGACACATTACACTCGACACTCAGCGTCGACACTGAGTGTCGTAGTGTGTACATCGCTGTTACACTGAGTTGCGCATTAGCTCTGGTTTAAATTCAGTGTCGCGATTGCATTGTGTCGAATGTCAGTGTCACCGTGTATTATGTAACCTGAGGGATTATTAGAAGAGAACGGGCAGTGATGTCCGCTGATCTGCTAACAACATTCTGTGATCATTATGTCCCGTGGGGAATGGGCTAGAACATAAAAATTCCTCAACGCACGCTTGGAATGGATATATGTTGAAAGATTCAACAAAACCTTACTGCTTGGACCGTATAAATCGGATTTATACGGTCCGACTGGCTAACTGTAGTAGTTCTCTATCGTCTCTCTCTCTGTAGCCTCATATTAAAATCGGGAGCAAAGCAAGTTCTTGTGTTTTGTCGTCTGTATGTGAGAGCTAGAGGAGTATAATGGGAGTCCCTCTATAAATCTTAGATACTTGGATTCGTGTGCCCTTGTTTTTAGGCCCTGTCTGCGTCCATCAGGTGCGACAAGGGTTAACCGAGACCACCGATAACGTCCCGCTTCGGATCAGTGGCGGTTTCCATTGTTTATCTATTGTCTATGTTTCCGGTAATCGATCAGCTAAAGGTTTTTTATTAGTGATGTTCGGATTAGTCGGCGACTAGTCGGCGAAGCCGACTATCCGGCCACTTTCGTAGTCGGCGACTATTCGGCAAAGAGCGCCGACTATCCGGCTTCTTATTTTGTAGGTATGTATTTCTCAATAAAATGTATAGGTATAAGTAATAGGAATCATTACATTAAATAAAAACCTTGATTGTTACAATGCGAAATAAACAAAACATGTCCGGACACGCTCGCAGGTGGCGGTTGCGACTTACGCGCGAATAAGCTGTAAATGAAGCGTCACAGAAATTGCCGAATACCCTCGAAACCGTGATCGGCCTAGCCGATTAGTAGGCCGACTAGTCGGCCTTTTTACAACCGACTAGTTGGCTAGTCGGCCAAAGTCATAGTCGGAACATCTCTATTTTTATTCATTTTTCATCTTCACTGTTTGGTGCAAGCAGTTATTACTTAGTTCAAAGTTTCAATTATGTAATAGGAAGGTTTACACAAGACAAGTATTTTACTTCGGGATGAAATTGAATGACCACCAAAAAAACAATCGTTTCCCTAAACAGCCTTATCCAAAAAAATAAAAATATGTACAAATAGATGAAACCTGTACCAAAATCTTTTGGGCTATTTAAGTCATGCCGGCACTACAAAAACTTTTCATAACCCAAAAAGACCACGCGTGCACCAAATTTTAACTAGCAAAGATTTGTGTCATTACTACCCAAATATATCACTACGTTTGCCATAAAATGTGTGCATATAACCAAGAAGATTGATTTATTCGTTAAGATTTTAAAAGGGGAATTATTAATCGGGCAAATAAATAATATATGGAAGACTGTTAATGAGATACTTTAACACTAAACCGAGGGGAATTAAAATATATTTGCGAAAAATTAACTTAACGGGCGATAATTAATGAATGATTAAAATTCGTAAAATGAGCTACTAGCAGTGGGAAACAGTTAATCTAAGCTAGCAACTAAAATTCCAAGTGTCCGAATTAAATACTAACTTGGGCGAAAAAAATACTAAGTGTGCGAAAAAAATACTGAGTGGGCGAAAACATACATTTCCTTACCCCGACACGGATAGGTTAGGTTCGAAGGGGATGACGGGGGCTAGAGTGAGCGAGCGAAGCGAGCGAACGAAGCCCCCGTCATCCACTTCGTGTTAGGTTACTTTAAACCCTGCAGACAGAAATAGGAGCCCCGCGCAGCGGGGCTCCGTCGACGCTCCTTTGGAAATCCAAACAACCTTACAAACATACAACAATAATGTGAGTGTGTTCGCTTAAGAATTATTATGCTAAGAAGCTCAGTCTTTAGTAAACATTTTACGGTAGTATCGGTGAACTTTTAGAACTTCATTTATATTTTTTGGGTATACAATGATTTTTGTATATTAATTTACTTTATTAGGATAAAATTGTGTAACATATTTGGATGAAATTTTTAAATAAAATGCGAGTACATATTTGGTGCATGCTTGGCCTTTTTGGGTACCTCAGCGATTATTCTGAAGATACTTGCCTTTTTTAGGTTAGCAGATTTTACGTTTATTGGTGATAATTTCATATTAAAATGGGGATTAAATTCTGGTAAGTACTTACGATTTTTTGGGCGTTATATTTCATTACATCTGGTGATTGCTTAAACATAAGCCTTTTACTTCTAGAGTAGACTATTTCTCTTAAAACTCGATGTTCTCCATTCAAGTGAGTTTCATTTGTGTGGGATTTTGTTATCATAGCAATCTTAACTTTTCCTTACACAAGTTTCAACTTTGCACGCCTTCGCAATTCCGTATTATGAGATGAGTATGATAAAATTTGTATGTATATTCTTCTTTCATACGAACTATATGAGAATACTTAGTACATGCCGTTGTGAAAAGATTAGCTAGTCAGCAAGGTTGGTAGCGGGGCTGACTGTCCAGGGTGCGCCGGACATAACTATCGTTACCCGTGGAAGTTCTTTCAATGTATATTGATACTGTAAACATTCGAAGTTCTATTAAGTTAGATGTTTTTATGTGATGCTTATCCTAACGAGAAAATAACTCTACTTGTTGAATAAATTAATGATTTTTATTTCTGTAAATAAATCTTTTACAGACACTTTTAAAAATCTATTTCATATGTTTTTTAAGATTAGATGGCGCCGGCATTTTGTTTCTGACTATCTCTGAGAAGAGCTGCCGCAACGAACTCAGAGGTCGACCTCGGTCTCTTTTAATGTCTAGACATTGTGGGTAGGGCAATGTCTGGAATGGCCTTTTGAGGAAAGAGCCATATCAGCTTTGAGTTTACCTGTCCCAACTGACTGTACGTATATGCATCCTGTATCGTGTAGCTCAACCTTATCTTAGGACTAGTTTGTTACTAAATGGTCACAGCCTATGACTCACAGTTGTGGTAGACATAATTTTCATGATCCCACGTAGGTATAGTACCTATTTAATACGTGTTATTTTTTCTTTCTTTTCTTTTTAAAAAACGTTGCCCCAGTCTTGGATTTCTCCTGTATCGTGGGTGCATTTACAGATACAAAGCTTCACATGCACAACCGCCCAGACCCGAAACAACTGTCTGTAAGCCATACAAATATTTGATCCGTGTGGGAATCGAACCCACGACCCGTAGCGCAGAAGCCAATCGCTCAACCGCTGCGCCAAACGTGTCTTCAAAATGTTTTTTTTTTTCCTTTCTTATTGCGTTTCATGACGATGCGCCCTACTCTTATTACAATCTAGCCTTATAATTAGGCTAATGAGTAATTTATTTATAACTTAAACTGTTAAATTGTATTTTACTAAGAATGTGTCTAATAGCACTTTTCTTATTGTCTCTATTAAGGCGAAGATACTTTCTTCATGTGTTCTTTATGTGTAGCAATTGTACTACATTATACTTATTCACTATCATTAAACACCATCTCGAACGGTTTTGTTCTTTTGAGTCTTCTCACTATGTTCGTGTGGTCGAGAAGCTGGATTGCCTCGACGTTCACATGACGATGAATTCTACGTTCGTGAGCTTCTGCATACTTTCTAATTACTTTATCGACGAACTCTACTTTAAGGTCCCGATGGAGATCGTCATTCCTTACGTACCAAGCTGCATTTACCATTTCCCTCAGTAAATGAATATTACGTATAATATTATGTACTTACACGATAGAACAAATTCGATCACAAAATCAGATACATACTTAATTTTGACAAATAAAACAGTGCAGTGCATCAGTAAATTCCATATCAGGATTAAGCTTAAACAAGCTATTAATTTTAAAAGCTCGCTCAAAAATCAACCGTGCGATGTACGTAAGTAAGTTACATTTCCCAGTATCAGAATTAATTTAAACAAAATCAGGCCAGGTATACTGCACTATATCTATTTATCAGCCTGGCGCTGCCATTTAAGCTTTAATTTGCAGAGTCAACCTAGAAAATCGGATTATTTTGACGCTGGCACTCGATGAATTGCCAATTTATCGAATATAGCTACCTATTTCTCTAGTGTTGTTATCGGAATCGGCACTATAAACTGAGCGTGGCGTTGACCGGTGAAAGGCAATTAGTGCTGTCCGGTTTTCGGCCGCAAATTTGTCCGCATCGTAAGTATTCCAATCATCCTTTGATTAGTACTAAATGGCTTTGATGGTTTCTGTTTAGGTGTCTAATTAAGATTTGCATCGAAATAGGGGTGAATTAAAAGAGCCTCCCCTTAACACCTTTACTTAGGTACGTCCGGCGCACCCTGGGCTGTCAGCACCGCTATCAACATTGCTGACTGGCTAATCTTTTTAGCACGACATGAGTAGAAACAAACTGATCCCACGTATGCAACGTATGCGATGCATTCTGACATCTGGGGCCTAATTCTCGTAAAATAAATCTTGATAAATCACAACCGAACCAAGGCCGAACCGTTCATTCAGACAGTTCTCAATTTCAAAAGCTGTCGAATTGTTTGACACAAAATCAATCATTTTGAAAGTTTTCGAAAACAAAAACTGACTGACGGTTGTGGTTCGATTGCGTTTGGCAACAATTTATTTTAGGAGAATTGGGCTCCTGGGCAACTGACAATAGAAACATTTTCTATGAAAATAATGATTTAGAAACATTCTTGTCATATATGCAAAGCAACGGGTAAAGCTGGCTTCCCACGGTGCGTGGTAGCGCGCACCGGGCTGTGCGTGGTATCATCTGTAAAATCACGCACTTATACTGTTATACTGTTACTACGCAGGTATGAAATAGGCAAATGAAATGTTATTTACAAAGAAACTAGAATCTACATGCAGTTCAACATGCGTTATACAGTATAACTTAAACCCGTTAATCTACCTACATCATTAAAAGATTAAAATAAAAAAATAAAAATACAAAATAAAGCAAAAAAAAATGCGAAAATAAAACATAAAACAATTTGAAAATGCCGGTTTAAGACCAAAATAGTAGCGTAGATAGGTTAAATACGATGTTGCCGTGTTTTTCTCATTGATAGACAAGTGTGCATGTACAGTAAGCGTTGCTTTTACGTTTATTTTTTCGAAATTTTTTTTTTTAGTATCTACGGACTCTGTAGTATTTCTTGTTAACGGGAACGCCTTTCGTAAGTTAGCATACTGTATAAGCTATTATTTTTAATTTTACAAAGAAAGTAAAGGATTTTTATGCAAAGAGTAGATACCTACAAATTCCCGATAATATAAAACTATAAATGATTCACACAAAGTTAAATAAGTTGAAATAATCAATTTGTAGTTTAGATTCAAACAAATTTTACTCATTCAATTTTGTCCGTAAACGCATAAGAAAAGTTTGATTCGACTAAAACTCTAAACAATTCATTGTAAGTAAATCAAAAAAGTAAATTTTAGTTTGTAGACTATATGCAAAACTAAAAATTCAGTTACTTGAATGTGTGGTCCATAGTCCATACATAATTTAAGTTTATTACACGGAACACATTTTAAAGCTTTGCGTTTACTAAGTAAACCTTAACCGCGATGTATGTAGTAGCAGTTACCTGGCCCTTGAGAGTACCCGTCGACCGCTGGATAAAATTATATTTAAGACTCCTAGACTACACGCAGCCTATGTAAGCCTGGAGATTCTAAAATATTCAGTATACTCAGTATAATATATTTTACGACATAAATACAGGCTGTTAACGAATTCGTGTAATTCCTTAAAACCACATGATTTATACTGATGTAGACAGGCCCCGCACGGGATTTAGCTTGATTAAAAATAAAAAAAAATATTATTATTTTTTCATGCGGCTTTGTTACCGATCGTATCTAAACCACCCAATAAGGATTCAGTAAAAAAATAAGAATTTATTTTTTTGCAAAAAAGAATGTTTTATTTTTGTGAACATTTCGATGCCACGCATAAATTAATGAAAGCACGGCGACACGGCTGGCAGGCACGACTAACGCTCTAATCGCTCTTTGCAGTCAGATAACTCACGGCTCTAAAATGACGCGGAAATAGAAAACCAAGATTTTTTTTGAATTTTTTTTTTTACTTTGTTTTCAGAAATTCCCATTTAGGATTAATCTGTGTCACCAGTAGATCACGTGGTTTGAAGGAATTATACGAATTCGTTAACACCCTGTATAAGACGTTGTCTAGAAAATTAACTGAGCGAGTTTGTAGGGCACAACAGTTTACGAGCAAAAGTACAAATAGTAGGGTACCTACACCCTACCTACCTACTACATATTTGATGAATGAAGTTAATGGAATTTAGCTTCCTAATCTCAGCATTATCCTAAGTATTTTGGGGTCTGCTTCTAGGTCAATAATAGAATTAGGCGTTAATTACTTTGCGGAAATCCATGACGTACAAATATGCAAATACAATTTTTTTTATATGCACTAGCTTTGCGTGAAATTTTGAGCCCTCGTTAGCCCCTTGTTAGGTGCAGTTAAAAATCTTTCATCCTCTATTTCACCACTTACGGGTAGAATTTCTAAAAACCCTCAAATACGTGGTGGCCCGGAGGTTACAGACCCGCTTGTTAAGCACCGGGTTGCGGGTTCCAACCCAGGCAAGTACCAATGTGACTTTTTCAATTTCATATGTACATTCTTAGTTAATCTAAGACGCCACTGACATACGGTGAAGGAAAACATCGTGAGGAAACCTGGACTTTAATGGTCTGAAATCGCCAACCCGCAGTGAGCAAGAGTGGCGATCAATGCTCGTTCCTTCTCTGTATGAGAAGAGGCCTTTGCTCGGCAGTGGGACAGTTACAGGCTAATATTTATTTTTAAGAGTTTACATTTCTAATTCCATGCTTTTTACTTCAAAAGTAACAGATTTCTCATACAAACTTCCAACACTTATTTCACCCCCTTAGGGGTTGAATTTTCAAAAACGCTGAAACACGTTATCTTTATTTCTAACCAGAAACCTTAATATTTAATTTCATGCGTCTTACTTCAAAAATGACGAACTTACATACAAACTTAAATCGCCTATTTCACCCCCTTAGGGGTTGAATTTCGAAAAATCCCTTCTTAGTGGATGCCTACATTACAAAAGGAACCTACTGGCAAAAGTTCAAGTTTCTAACCCCAGCGGTTTAGGCTGTGCGTTGATAGATCAGTCAGTCAGTCAGTCAGCTTCTCCTTTTATAGATATAGATTAGTTTTAATTCCGCCAAACTAGATCGCTAGTTTTTATGCAGTATGAAGCACCACCCTCCCGTCCACAAATAATTATGTACAGACGCCTGCACATCAAACTACCCCAATCTGTCAAATTTCTTTAATAGATTTTCAATTTTACTACAAAAGCATAAGATATCATTTGTATTGGGAAAATTTGACAGTTTGGGGTATCTTGATGTGCTGGCGTCTATACATGCAAAGGTGCGAAAAAAATGCAACATTTATAAATAAGTATTGTACTTACATATTTGTCTGCTTCTAGACTAACCAGATGCGGCAAAAAATTACTCGTTATTATTTTACAAATAACTGATGCCTTCTAACTTGTACAGCCCAGAGGATCCATATACTGAGGTTATCAAATAAAATGGGACAGAGTTATTTGTGCATCATATAACGGAAGGCGCAGCGTAGGCCTCCCTTAAGGTAGACCGATGATCTGGTGAAGGTCGCGAGAATCACAGGACCAGTAGGTAGTGGATGTCTTTCGGCTGAACGATAATGATGATGTTGAAAAACATGTGCGATGCCAAGTGCCTAATAACTTAGGTACTATGGATAGAACGGATAAATAAATGTGTCTAAGTATAGAACGGAGGGCCGTAATATCCATATCACACATTATTCATTCACGAGGCTTAGCTCAGATAGCTATTATTGGCAATTTTAAAACCGTCGATAGGCAAATTATATTATTGTGTCTGACTGCATACTAGAGATGGATTTAAATCTCTTGCATCTGGATAGGCATTGCTTTTCTTATTTTTATTATTTGTCTATGTCGCGTTTGATTCTGGCCGCACCTGATGGTAAACGCAGACAGGGTCTAAGATGGACCACAAGAATTCAAGTAACTGAGATAAAGAGGGAATCTCCTAGACTTCTTTGGCTCTCACATAGACACGACGGAACAAAATAAACTGCGTGACGCCGGCTTTAATGTGAGTGTGGTAGCTAGCCAGGCGGATCGTATAGATCCTATACCACCAAGCGTGCTGGGTTTTGTTGAATCTTACAACACGCGTCAATTATCTGCATGCAGTGAGGAAGTTTTATAAGCTCGTCCCCACACGGGGACGAGCGGGCACGTAATGTAAACCTAAATGAAAACCCAACGGTATCAGTTTGGGTTTCATGTTGCTATGCAATAATCTATATATATAAAAATGAATCCCTATTTCCCTTGGTCACGGCATCACGCGTGAGCGGCGGGACCGATTTCGCTAATTTTTTTTTTGTTGTGTTCGTAATTGTCCGGAGAAGGTTCTTAGGAAAGAAGATTTTGATATTTAAAAAAAACGAAATTATCTCAGTATGCCCATGTAGATACTAGGTAAGTAGTAGGTAGGTAGTAAGTAGGAAAAAGTGCATTGCAATGCATGCCGGGTACGGCTAGTGTAATATAATTATTAATCCCACCTTCTGCATGTGCATATATACAAGGTGTTGAAGCGTATGCTTCATTATAGTTTATAAGTACATATTAATTAGCAACAAATTTAGGTTAGAACTAATTAGTATAAGAAATTCGTCAGGCGTTTCCCTCATTAGTTTTTAAGAGTTAAACGTCATTAATATGACTTGCAAATAAAGTTGCACTGAGTACTGTCGATCATTGGATCTTTTAATTCCCTAAAATTCCTGGTAAAGTTCCCCTCAATATATACATGGTCCATTACGAGCTGGATACTTAAGGATTGTCTGCGGAACATATAATTGGAAATTATCTGAAGATAAAAATAATTCAGCGAGTGCGCCGGGTGAAGGAGTGAAGAGGTTTACTCAACTCATACGGATTTGGATGGAAAAGTGGCTTGGACATTAGTGATTTAAATAATTAAAATAAAAAAGTGTTTAAGCATACACATTTATTAATTTCCACCCAACACTCAATAGGTAGTAATAAGTCAGGTAATGTTTAAGTAGTCCAAAGTCCAATTGATCATATTTAGGTAGGTAAGTAAAGAATGTATAAGGTTAGTAACACATTTCTTTCTTTATAGTTATACATGTTATTTCCTTTTAGATACATTGTTATTATTGTTAGTAAAATAGGTATTAATTACATTGCATTCGGTTAAATTACATTTTGTTAACTATAGTTAATCAGTACTTAATAAATACAGTACAGTGACATTTATGTTACATTAGTTAACTATTCAGTTAATATTTTTAAAAACAAATGTAATACATCATACACCTTCAAATATTTGCATTGTAAACCATTGGTTAGATTATCTGGCCTATGCCTATTTCATGTCATTAACTTCATTTCTTAAACCTAATAAACCTAAACAACAGTACATTATTATTATATTCAGTGATATATACAATTAAAAGTTCAAACTTATATAAATTACGCCATTGTTATTAATTGTCTCTTTACAAAAGATAGGAATTTGTTACGTATAGTTTACATTATTGTTAATTAACCTATTTATTGTTGTACATTTTCAGGTCTACGACACTTGTTTCCTAAAATGACCGACGTAAAGGATCTTAAAAAGAAACGAAGCAGTTATAAAGGGAGATTAACAGTATTTGGGAATTATTTAGGTCTGTTAAAGGCTTCCGAATTGACACCCTGTCAGGTAATGGAGTTGCAGTTGCGTATCGATAAATTAGAGAACCTTTATGATGAATTTAACGAACTACAACTGCAATTAGAATGTTTGTCTGAAAACATTGATGCCGAAACTCTTGAAAGAACCACTGTTGAATCACAGTATTATGGATTGGTAGCTCAGGCTAAATATATGTTAAGTGTTTTTTCTAAATCAGAGCAAGACGATGCGCAGTCTAATTGCAGTAGTACTAAGCGTCGTCAGTTAGTCAAGTTACCCACTATCAAATTACCAAAATTTACAGGATCGTACGATAACTGGCTTGAGTTTCGCGATACCTTTTCTAGTCTCATTCATGACAATGACGACATAGATGAAATTAATAAATTCCATTACCTTAGGTCATCATTGGAAGGGTCAGCTGCTGTCATCATACACTCTATTGAGTTTTCAGCCAAGAACTATACAGTAGCATGGGAACTTCTTTGTGATAGGTTCGACAACAAACGGTTATTGATTCAGAATCACGTTACGGCGTTATTCAATCTCGAAACGATCACGAAGGAGTCCTCAATTGCATTAAAACGCACTATTGACAATGTTAACAAGAATATTCGAGCATTAAGTACATTAGGCGAACCTGTTAACAGTTGGGACACACTGTTAATACACATAATTAGTCAAAAGTTAGACACTAAAACATTCCGCGAATGGGAGGAGTACAAAGGACGTTTAGATAAAACTAAATCAATAACTTTTGAGCATTTTATGGAATTTATGCGGAATCGTGCGGACTTGATAGAAACACTGGAGTTATCACGTCATTCTACTATTAATAACTAGCTTTTGCTCGCGGCTTCGCTCCCGTTAATTTACGGATCCCAAAATATAGCCTATAGCACTCAGGGATAACGTAGCTTCCTATTGGTGAAAGAATTTTTGAAATCGGATGAGTAATTTCGGAGATTACCTCCTACATACAAACAAACAAACAAACAAACAAACAAATTCTACCTCTTTATAATATTAGTATAGATAAACCGAACACTAAAATCAAGGCTATGGTTTCAACAGAAAACACTAGTTTATCATCTCCACACAGTTGTCCAAAATGTAGTAATGATCATAACCTCACTTCTTGTCCACAGTTTCTAGCATTAAGCGTCACCGAAAGAATATCATTACTGCCGAGTTATAAGGTGTGTTACAATTGCTTTCGTCACGGTCACTATCCCAATAATTGCAAGAAACCGGGTTGTAAAATCTGTAAGCGCAAACACCACACGCTTATTCATAACACAGAATATAAACAAAAACTAGTTGCAACTAAGTCAGCTGACTGCACGACCGACAAGAGCAAGGTTGAGTCATCTCCCACCGCTACTGAGAACGCTCATGTTGCGCTTTCAGCTAATTTAACCGCGCATTCGCATACAACTAGCTCAGGTGACATTTTGCTGTCGACTGCACTAATTAGGTGTTACGATGTTAATAATAAAGAACACATAGCTCGCGCCCTTCTTGATTCTGGGAGTTCGTCATGTTTAATGACTAAACAATTATTTAATAAATTAAATTTACCTTTCCTTAGCACAGATAAGTCCATTCAAGGAATTAATAATTCATTATCGCAGGTAGACAAAATGTGCCGTGTTCACATTCAGTCATTGTATGAATGTTATTCTAACGATATAATATGTTTTGTTTTGCCCGCGATAACAGATAACGTGCCAGCTAGACAGATATACGTAAATATACCGTCAGATATACATTTGGCTGATCCTTACTTCCACACGCCGGCTCCAATTGATATGATAATCGGAGCTGATGTGTTTTGGAGTTTATTGGGATCAGAACAAATCGTATTAGGTGATAGGAAACCAATTCTTCATCAAACTAGACTCGGATGGCTAGTTTGTGGCCCAATTAACGGCGGCTATAATAACAATATCTTTTCACAATCCTCACACATAAAATGCAACTTCACTAACGTTAATAATGAAAGTTCAAATATTCACGAGTTAGACGACATCCGAAACCAATTAACGCGTTTTTGGCAGCTTGAAGAAGTTTGTCATGAGTCGTCTACTTATTCAGCTGAAGAAAGGATGTGTGAGGAACACTTTGTTAAAAACACAACACGCCTAGCGGATGGCCGCTTCAGTGTAAAAATACCACTTAAGGAATCTCATGATAATTTAGGAGATTCGTTTTATCGTGCAAAACGATGCTTTCTATCCATTGAGCGTAGAAATATAAATCAACCCTCACTTGACAAAATGTACAAGGACTTCATGTCCGAGTATATTTCTCTGTGTCATATGTCCGAATGCCAAATCGATGCCGATAAAACTTATTATTTTATACCTCATCACGGGGTATTGCGAGAAAGTAGTAGTACTACTAAATTACGAGTACTTTTTAACGCTAGTGCTCCTACCACCTCTCGGGTCTCGTTGAGTAAAATACAAATGGTCGGGCCTACCGTTCAAGATGATCTGACATCTATACTGCTTCGATTTAGGCTGTGTAGGTATGTACTCTCAGCAGACGTGGAGAAGATATACAGGCAAGTGTCTGTACATCCATCAGACAGACATTTGCGGCGAATCATCTGGCATGATGACGTCTCCACTCCTCTTAAGACGTATGAATTGCATACAGTCACTTATGGAACTGCTAGTGCACCATTTCTCGCAACTAGATGCCTCAAACAGATTGGTCTGGAATGCAAAGATCAAAAGGTCGCAGAAGTTATTCTTCATGATTTTTATGTTGACGACCTTTTGACCGGTGCAGATTCATTCGAGGAAGCTAGTTTGTTGCGTCATAAAGTGACTGAAGCTCTTGCTTCTGCTTGCATGCCGTTAAGGAAGTGGAAATCCAATGAGGCTACCTTAATTTCGGAAGAAACCGATCAGTCCTCCTTCGATTTCCATGAGCGAGATGAAGTCATCAATAAAACGTTAGGATTAAGTTGGCAGACTCAGACCGATAACTTGCGCTTTCCAATAAGTATTCCTAAGAGGATAGAAAACACAAAGTGTAACATTTCACGTGGAGCAGAAGCTACGGCTATGCAATCACAAAATCTGTGGTGGTTTGGTCCACCTTTCTTACGACAAGACATTACAACATGGCCGTGTACTTCCAAAGATTCAGCTATATTACCCGAAATTAAATCTAATGTTTCCCTTCATGTTAACCGTCATCATTTATCTGATAAGTTAGGTATAGGATTAATAGAATTTAAACGTTTCGCCAATATTAAAAGGCTTCAACGTTCTATTTGTTACATGTTTCGTTTTATTAATGCATGCAAAAAACAGTCCATAGTAACATCACATATCACTAATGACGAATTATAGCATTCTTTAAATTTTATTATTATTCAGTCGCAAAAGGAATCTTTTCCTGAATACAATTTATTAATTAAAAATCAAAAATTACCACATAAAAATCAATTATTAAAATTTAATGTTTTTCTAGATGAAAACAAAATTATTCGTGTCGGTGGTAGATTACATAATTCCGAATATTCATTTGAGAAAAAACACCCAATTTTATTACAGTCCACTCATTATTTTGTTAAACTTTTGTTCCGATTCCAGCATATCATGTTGATGCATGCAGGGCCACAGTTATTATTAAGTACCATCAGAGAGACGTATTGGCCCTTAGGTGGTCGTAATTTAGCCAGAGCCTGTTATCGTCAGTGTGTTCGGTGCCAACGTCTTAAAGGGCAGACAGTTGTCCCACAAATGGGTAATCTTCCATTGAGTAGACTCTCTCCAGCAGACTTTCCGTTCCAAAACGTAGGTGTTGACTACGCAGGTCCCATTACTTCAGCTAGTCGTCAAGGTCGTGGATGTAGATTATTAAAGGTATACATCGTTATTCTTGTGTGCTTCACGACGAAGGCCATTCATTTAGAGTTGGTGGGTGACTTGACGAGCAGTAACTATTTACAGGCTTTACGCAGGTTCATGTCTCGGAGAGGAAAACCTCTTAATATGTTCTCCGACAACGGAACATCATTTGTGGGTGCTAATAATGAAATCTCTAATTTCTTGAAGCAAAACTGTGACTCTTTTACTGATAGTGTGGCTCATGATGGAATCAATTTTCACTTTATTCCTGCTTACGCTCCACATTTTGGTGGTCTTTGGGAAGCGGGTGTCAAATCGACCAAATTTCATTTAGTTAGAGTGTTGGGCAATTGTAACTTAACATATGAAGAACTAAATTCAGTGTTAATCCAGATAGAAGCAATCTTAAATTCGCGGCCACTCTATCCGCTATCTTCAAGCCCCGAAGACTTGTTGCCTCTCACTCCAGGTCATTTTTTAATCGGACGGCCACTCACTTCTCTTCCAGTCAAAGATCTTCGTGACCACTCCAGCCATCATCTGACGCGCCATCAACGCATTGAGCAGCTGCGTCAACATTTTTGGGCCAGGTGGAGCAAAGAATATGTTTCCGAGCTTCAGCAGCGAGTCAAGTGGCACTCATGCAAGGACACACTGAAGCTCAACTCCCTTGTAGTTGTCAAGGATGATCACTTGCCGCCATTAAAATGGAAGATGGGACGTATTGTAGCTCTCCATCCCGGTTCTGATGAAATATGCAGGGTGGCCGATATCAAGACTGCGACGGGTATTATTAGAAGAGCTTTTTCGAAGATTTGCCCCTTACTGGAAGATGCTGGTTGAAAGGCGAGCTTTCAACGGCTGGGGGCATGTTGAAGCGTATGCTTCATTATAGTTTATAAGTACATATTAATTAGCAACAAATTTAGGTTAGAACTAATTAGTATAAGAAATTCGTCAGGCGTTTCCCTCATTAGTTTTTAAGAGTTAAACGTCATTAATATGACTTGCAAATAAAGTTGCACTGAGTACTGTCGATCATTGGATCTTTTAATTCCCTAAAATTCCTGGTAAAGTTCCCCTCAATATATACACAAGGTTAGTCGGAAAAGGGCTACTAATCCGCGGGTCACTTAATGTATCACTGATGACGGTTTTAACGCACGGGTTAAAATTTCGAAATTCGCTAATTTTTATTTCTCAAAAAATTGATTTTTATTTCAGTTTTTTCAAAAATTCTTCATCTCTGCTTTAGATACGAATTCAGAAAATGGAGCTTTTAATCCGTGACCCTAAGTATGACCTAAAATGTAAACACAGCTGATCATATCTGAGGATAGATAGATTTTAGCGTATTTTTTTTGAGATCTTTGAACAGTTATTTCTTTTAAGCTATTGACTTTTGGGGAAAGTCGTAGAACAAAAGTTATTCATTATTATGGGTACTTTAACACCCTTTCGGATTAGTGTACCCCCTTTCCGACTAACCTTGTATATTTGCGAGCTGGGAGGGTGGTGCTGCATACTGCGTCTAAGCTTGATGAACTAGTTTGGCGGAATTAATACTATACATAATATTGTAATTGCATATTAGCATATAATTTCAGCCCGTTTCAATCAAGTCCAGCGCAGCGTTTAGTATCCGGCGCTGGATTTGAATTGAGTTTAGGTCTATTGATATTCCAATACTGGATCCATCTACTAAACCAATTTCAATCTGGTTGAATCCTCAATTATTTTAGGTGAAAGTTCGTCAAAATCACAGATAGTTACTTATCGTTTTTTTTTACTAACACTTAACAATTTCAATCAAATGTTCTAATCAAAGTAATGTTTGTGTTAGTAATAGTGTTTTTTTATTTTTAATGCATACGGATTGGAACGTTACAAGGACATCATTTTGGTGACAGATAGACACGATAAAACTGTGATGGGTTCCTTGTTTTCCTATACGGAACCCTAAAAAGAAGATAATGGTAAAAGTCAGTTCAACTACGGATAACTCCGTGTTTTTGATGACAATGAAATTATTTAACAGGCAAAGTTTGTATATTAGGTCACACTAGGAAACTTTATTCCCGGATGTACTCGTAATAATTTAATAACAAACTTTGTTTAACTATTCTAAAACATAAGTTTGGGGATATCGTTCAAAAAGTATATTTTATTACAGCAAAGTGTTGTTCAACACAGCGATATTTTCTTTATGAAAAGTGCGATTGTCTCGTTAGTGTGAGTGGGTTTTATATTTTCTGTGGTCCTCAGCCATTCCAGCCGAGGATTTCATTTAAAAAAGTACTTTCTGTGACTCCTACAAAATAGACTATCCTAATAAATGCGAAAGTAAGTTTTTTTGTTTGTTACCTTTTCACGCCTAAACCACTGAACCGATCATCCTGAAATTTTGCATATACGTTGTCAGGTGTACAAAAACGGACATAGGGTACCTTTCATCCCGAAAAAAAGTACTGTTTCCGAGGAAAACAACAATAACGTTTATAGATGGCGCCACGTGTCTTTCGAATCACGATTGAATTATATTATTATAGAAACTTTAGTAGTGTGTTAAGAGTTTTTTTTTAAATGATAAATTAACGCGAGCGAAACCGCGGGCAAAAGCTAGTTTCCTATAAATAGAAATTAACTCCGTACTTCGTTATCGATTATACCCCAGTTATACAACACTATTTCTAGTATACACAAAGTCCAAAAAACCTCTAAAAGGTTTTCATCAGAACTGTCTGTTTTGTTTTTATAATTCTCTAAGCTACGTTTCTGTTTGCGTTGCATTAGAATCCCCAGTAGGTCGAGCACGTGTGGAGCACGTGAGGTGTGCCATCAAGGGGTTGTGTAATATACGGTAACTTATAGAGCCGACCGCCTCAAGCTTCAAGGTCCATTTATTTGCGGTCCACTAATATGCGTAGATTTGAATCCAAGTTGAAAGTAAGTAGATACTTATTTTAGGAATAAAATATAACGTGGTATAAAACTATACTAAGTGGAAACGTTAAGTGTCAACAGGCGATTATTTCGTCAATATAACATAATTATATTGAAAAACTTACAGCTAATATCAAAACTGGGTTACCAAAGGAACCAAAATGAATTTATAATCTTTTTTAAATTAAATTGCTTTATGTCCAAAATTTGATTTTTACAACGCCCATACATTTTGCAAAAAACACGGTTTTTATGGGATTATTCTGTCAATATACAAGCTATTTAAAAACAAACTGGTTTTCAGAATACTAAATACCTTACACCAAATTTAAGTTTTTCGTACTCCCCCCATTTTTTTTGCGAGAAATTTTATAATTAGCTTTTTTCTTGCTTTGAAAAAAACATTGGTGGCGTTTTGATTTGCCAAGTTCCAATATCAGTTTAAAGTTTTATGGTGTTACGTATAATTATGGAATAATCGTTAAAATACATTGCTTTTCACACTATTAAGTTTGCGATCACTAGCATAATTATGTATGTGAAGATTCCGAATTCAAAGTCCAACTGAAATCTGATTTATATTTATCTCGATAACTATCAATCTATATTTATCATGATAATTATCGCTTTGAATCTCGATTAGAAAATTCGGCTTCAAAAAGGCAACATAATTTTTCAAAGTGATCGCAAACTTTTTTTGATGTGTGTATGGGCGCAGTGTAAATCACATTTTGAACATAATGGCGATTTAATTTCGTTAAGATATATTTATGTAATTTAATTCCGTAGGTAAGATAGTTTTGATAATTATTAGCATTGATATTAGCAGGTTTATTGTTTAGTAAAAATAACCTTGTATTACCCTTTATTCTTCAAAGATTGTCTATGACGATAGCATAAAGTTATTCGGTAAAGGTCGTCTGTCGACGTTTATTGCCAGGCCCATCGACAATAGACATTATGCATAATCGAAAATCTACATACCTATCAGAGGTAGAAGTATTATTCTGCGGTACAACAAGATACAATTCACCGATGACCTTATTAGATTAGGGACTGTCTAGCCCTAATCGAGTACGGTCATCGGTAAACGGAAACAATTCTAAACCGCGAAGCTGTAGGTAGTAGGTACCTAAAAGTGCTGCCGGATGTTTCTAACCGTTGATAAACGTTTGTGAACACCGGTGTGGGAGCAGTTGAAAGAAATGTATTGAAACGTTTCTGAACATTTCGGTACATCTAAAAATATTTCTGATACAATCCCTAGCATTTTGCTCACAGTTTCAAACTGTTAACGAATGATGGTGAACATTTCTAAACAAAACATTTAGTAACCTTTTTGAGCCTTTTGATACAAAACAAAACAAAATTGTTTGACACTGTTTCCAACGTTTGTGAATAAAGGTGCAGGAAAACCTTAACGGAAAAAAAATTAGGAGATAAAAGATACACACATGCATAGACATTTGATGTTTGCAAAATAATGACACCTTAAAAGAATCGATGATTTTCTGACAGAAAATCCCAACTACAGTTTTAACGACTTGGAGTTCCAAACCCACACGACACCGCTCGCGCTGGCGGTTCCAGCACCGGCTGTTTTACTTTCAACCAATAAATTTTAAAATTCTATAACTTTAAAAATGTTACTTACTGTTTCTTATAAGTATCGGAGTAGAGTAGACTAGGTAACGCGAGCAATGCGCTGGCACACCACACGGTGATGAGACCCGCACGCGCCACTCGACGACTCAGTCTATGTTGTAACGGCTTTACTATCGCCACGTACCTGCACAAGTAAAAAAAAAAATTAGTAAAGATTATAAACAGCATCCTAATTGCGCAAAACAGTCGTAATCGCTATAGCTTTAGTTTTGACAGGTTAACAATTTCCATAGCAACGTATGTTTCAACAATTAAACTTCTCTACAACTATGTACCACGCAATGAATATTGTTGTATTGTCAAAATGAAAGCTATTGAAATTAAAAATGTGATACGGAATTGGAATACTGATTTAAAGGACGCTAGGCACATGTTTCCTTTTTAGTTAGGTGATCATTTGGCATGTCTACACCAGTGCGCTTTCATGTTCATCTTGCGTCTTCGTCTGAAGAATGCGTGAAGCAGCCTGCGAATGGTGACTGGAACGATAACCGGACACTGCTCACTAAACAAACACTTCCACACGATAGGCGTAACGGACAGCCCTCTGTACAGAGCATGTATGGGGGCCGAAGAGACGGTCGCACACGTACTCCTGGAATGCACAGGGGTCACCCAAATACGAGAAACAACCCTTGGCGCACCGAAATCACTCGCAAATGTTCTGAGCGGACTGAGAGCCCTAATCTGCTTCTGGAAGGAGGTGGGCTGGCTGGAATGATGACCGCCATGGCCCACGTACAATGGTCCACTTAAAGGACTAAGTGCGGAAACCACATCTCCTAACATAGAACATATGCGTGAAGCGCCATAGCGCATGCCTTAATACTAGTTCGACAAAAGCGCATGCCCCTAGCGCACGCTAATCCATCACTGGTAGGTTCGCTACAAGTTCACACGCGTCCATCTTGACGACTGACCGAGGCGTACTGATGTAGACGATAAGCTGCATGCGTCTTATGACGAATATGAATCTGTATAATATGAATATGAATCAATATTGCATACGTTTGACGCAAGAGGAATTGAAAGTAGAAAGCGCAAGATGAACAAGAATCTCACCTCGATCGCGACTGTCAATTAGACACTTGTCGTGACACAGCGTGGATAACAAAACTACGCGATATTGATTATACTGTCGATAATCTGTGTTATTTGCTTCTATTATCCATACTGTGACATTATGGATATCGAGTTAACCGTCGATATTGAGGTGGGTTTCTTACAGAATGACACTACTGGTTTAGACATCAATTTAGGTTCATTAATAATATCTATCTCTGTCACCCCAGTAGGTTAACGAATAAGGTTTTTCTATTAATACATTTTAGGAGTAATGTAAATGTTACGTACGACATTTTGATAGTTTTGTGTGATTTTATCAGACATCATGATAAATCGTATGGAGGACCAAAGTTTATTCTGTATGCTTTTGTTAATATTTAATTCGGCTGTCCATTGTCAGATTCTACGATATAAGGTTTATAGGTCTATGAAATTGGCTAAGGACCAAAAAAGTTCTTATAAAACAAGAAAGACCTAAACCTCAGCAGTAGGCGAATGAAGGTTGAATAGTTTTATCTTAACTTGTAATTAATCGTTGTAAGCGATTATACAGAGTGTTAACGAATTCGTGTAATTTCTTAAAACCACATGATCTACTACTGATGTAGACAGGCCCCGCACGGGACATAGCTTGATTAAAAAAAAAAATTTTTTTCATGCGGCTTTGTTACCGATCGTATCTAAACCACCTAAGTATTAAGGATTCAGTAAAAAAAATATAATATTTTTTTTTGCAAAAAAAACTGTTTATTTCTGTCAACATTTCGATGCCACGCATAAATTAATGAAAGCATGGCGACACGGCTGGCAGGCACGACTAACGCGATATCGCTCTTTGCAGTCAGATAACTCAAGGCTCTAAAATGACTCAGAAATAGAAAATCAAGTTTTTTTTTTAATTCTTTTTTCAGTTTGTTTTCAAAAATTCCCTTTTAGGGTTAATCTGTGTCACCAGTAGATCACGTGGTTTAAAGGAATTACACGAATTCGTTAACACCCTGTATAGACATTATTAGAGCTAAAAGCAGTCTGGGTAAGGTCATACAATAGACTATTCAATGAGACATATTAGAATTTTCATTTGATACTGTAGTATAATGTAGTATTCAGCTCATGAATAAGGGCTCCGTTTAGTTTCGAAACCAGTTGAGAAATCCCGGAAAAGTGCACGTGAATAAACCGTGAACAATCAATACTTATAATGTATCGAAACTCTAGAAAAAATGTAAAGCTTGACCCATACATCGCATAATCTGCCTAGCCTTTTCCCAACTATGCTGGAGTCAGCTTCCAGTCTAACTAGATGCGACTGAATTGTACTATGATTCAGCCGAATCTGGGTACACGAAGCGACTGCCATCAGACCTCCGTAACCCAGTTAGGTACTGGTAAGATACCGCTAGTCTCAGTAGTTCGGTTATGACGTCAAACCGAACTGTTGATACTAAAAAAGATTCCAGTTGTCCGGAAGGACGTAAACATAAAATGATTTTATTATAAATAAAATAATCAAACATATTCTCTGATATCATAGTTTGGTAGTTATTAATTAATAGGCACTTTCATAAGAATACTGACCGGAGAATACTGAAATCATTAACCGAACTACAGAACACAAGTCTCAACAGTTCGGTTTGACGTCACAACCGAACCAAACAAAATTAGTTTCAGTAGTCCGGCCCCGAACAAAACAACCGCACTACTGAGACTAGAGGCTAAGATTAGACTGGTTGTCAGACTTTTGGGCTTCTGACCACCCGTAAAGACTGTCATAGGTATTCGTAAAACACAACTATTACACCAGTACATCAAAAAGAAAACGAATTAATTCTCAAGATAACGCTGCATGTCACTTGACAAACTAAACAGTCATTTTTCATTTTATACAGAACATAAGAACAAAACCCAAAAAAACGTGTCAAAAGAGAGATGACATCGATTATATCGGAGCATCAGAGTCCTCATTGTGATAGATAGGTATGTTGGCAGTGACAGATAAGGGTCATTTAGGAAGAAAGACGAATTTTGCAAAGATTAGAACAGGGACAATTACGTCACAAGAAATGACGTCACAATTCTAAAGAAACGCCCGTCCTGTGTTAAGATTAAGGTGAATACAGGCTGATTACCTTAGACGTCTGGTTTGACTAGTAAGGTCGTCGGCTAACAGTTCGTAATGATGGACAGACAAATAAAGGGTGCGTAGAATTATTAACCTTGGTTTCTTTCTGGAATTTCTGAAAGCTTGTGTACTTGTCTTTTTAGATGACAGTTATTAACGAGCTTTTAATGATGGTACCAGCTGTTGTAGTTTTAGGATATGATTATGTTGGAAAATTGGATTTTTTTCTTCGCTTGTGTTGTGCCAAGTGTTGTTCCTCCTGCCAGCTTTTACTAGGGAAAAAGAGTATTCTTCATCGCCTGTTTTTATTTCGGTGGTGAGGTATGTAATAGTTTAAATAAGTTAATTAAGTCCGCCTCTGTACTTTTGTGCGAAAGAATAAATAAATAAATAGTACGGTTGAGTTAGCATATATGACTGTGTTTTACTGGATCCGCTAAAAACGGTTCTGTAAACAGTTTCTGTGTGAACGAGTTGGTAGTTTGCTGTTTTGGAACCTAATCCCTACTATTGTTATAAAAGCGAAAGTAACTTACTGTTTTGTCTGTTACTCTTTCACGACTAAACCGCTGAACTGATTTTCATGAAACTTGGCACAGAATGGTCTGGAACCAGCTGAAATAGGCTACTTTTATTTTCATCAGGTTATGATTCAAAAAATCATAACCTGTTCATAATACGCGTCATGGGTGTCGTGTCCACATGCGAAATTCGTTGATAGCGCCAATTATCTATGAAAAAAACCACTTAGAAACTAAAAAAATATAATAACGTAAATATACCCTGTGTACATAAATGTAGGTTATGATTTTTTGAATCATAACTTGATAATATTATATTCTATAATATTTATGATATAATGGTTAATGAATATTTTATCGCGAAAACGGCGAAATATCGACGCGATAAACGAAATCCACGGGGCGACCTCTGGGTGAATGTAAAACCTAAGTTATAAGCATATAAACGTATTCTTACTAAAGCTCATATTATATCGATATTTAAAAACGATTTTATCAGTTAAACTTTCTGCTCTATTCTAAATTAAAATCAAATCGGCCTATTGCGTGCAGAAATAAACAGTTTATACCATGTTTGACTTTGTGTTCGGTAGATATCTATTGTTAGTATTTTCTTTTCTCAAATCAACCCATTAAATATGTAAGCCTTGGGTTAGGAAACATTTATAACACTCATAATTTATGTAAAAGAGTACCTACATAACAAGTCCCATTGACAATCAAATACGCCTACGATAAACTCTACAAATACAAGTAATAGTTTATGAGCTCGTGAACAATCCTAAGTGCCGAATACCATCCAAAATTTAGTAGGTGCCTACGGTACTTGTTCTCTTTCAGAGTGGAGGCGGGCGCGGGTGCTAGCGCGGGCGCGTGTAAATCAAAATGTATACTGCACATTTTCCGAAATGTGTCCGATAAAATAGCGATAGACTAGTAACTTTGCGCCGATGCTCAAGACTTTGGAGCTTGGTCTGAACAAGGGAGTCGTTGCTGATGATGCGGCTGAATACCAGTATTTTACACATTGCGTCTGCCATCAGACCTCCGCAATGCCTATATCCTAAGGTTAGAACGGTTGTCAGACTTTTGGGCTTTTGACTACCCGTAACGACTAAATGAAGGTGTTGATTTTATTTTAAATTTAATTCGTAATTTTTGATGTCTGTGACATTTTATGTGAATGAAATGTAATCTATTTTATGAAAGTTATTTATTTTGTGTAAAGCTAAATGAAATTCCTAATGTAAGTAGTTAGCGAAAATAATAATTGTAAATTATTTAAGTGAATATAATTCTTTTTAATTAGTGTAATTGGTCTATGACCGTTCTAATTAAATTGTTTAAATAAATCAACAATAAATAAATTGATGAGCAGTCAATTCTGTACTGGTTCCTTTGCGAAATCGTTATTTCGTTTTTTTTATCAAACAAGAAGCATGCGACTCTTACAGTTGATCAAATCAACATTTAAAAACAGAATCTGACAACCGGCAACTTGTCAAGTCCTGTACTTTAATAGATTAATATAATTATTGGGAAGTCAAATTAGTAGTTGATCAACATTCACCTCCCAAATTCACGGCCTCAGCCTATGAATCAATTTGTGTATTCAACCAAATATTCGTTCCGGCGGCTTGACAAATATCATTAGTATTATTGACTGCCTGGTTTGCGTATGAAAATAACGATAAATTATAATGTGAAATGGTAAAGAAGTCGTATTGTCGATAAGGACTTAATGGTTCCAACCCTTACATAAAATGACTTACATTAATAAAGGTAGCCGGTAGATAGCCTTCTACATATTGACCTATAAATGGTCAGTTTTCCTAGAAACTTCACATATTAAATCCAGCAACTAAGTGTTGAACCAGCCTTGAACGAACACCGCAGGACATTGACTTGCCCCGAGGATTGTTTACTAGGAATTCCTCGAACGGGAAACATCAGAATATGCTTCATTTTTACTCACACATTTACATATCGTCGGCGACCAGTGAAAACATCGTAAATAGTAATTTTGGTCCAACAAGTTTTATGTCATACTAGTGGTCGTTCGCGGCCTCGCCCGCGTGGATGTCGTTTATCGCGTATTCCGCGTTTTTCGAGGTAGAAGTAACCAAGTTCATCAACATCGGTTCAGCGGTTTAGGCGTGAAAGCGTCACAGACAGACAGTGTTGCTTGGTGGTAGGATCTTTACGGTCCACCTGGCTAGCTACCACCCTCACATTAAAGTCCGGCGCCAAGCAGTTTACTGTGTTCCGTCGTGTATATGTGAGAGCCAGAGGGGTATAGGGAAATTCCTCTATATCTCTGTTACTTGGATTCGTATGCTTCATCTTAGACCCTGTCTGCGCTTACCATCAGGTGCGACGAGGGTCAAATGCCACGAAGTCAAGTAATAAAAAATAAAAAGTTACTTTCACATTTATAATATTATTAAGTAGGTACCTAGGGATTTAGAAAGAAAACCTCGCAACCCATATTTTAGACTGGCCGAGTTCGATTTGAATGCAAATAAATAAGTTGATTAGGAATAATGCACCTGTTGCATTGTATTCACATGATTTAGTAGGTAGGTAATAGTTAATTTATTAAAAAAAAACACAGTAAACGGTTCTTTCCGTCTCCAGTAAAATTTTACTTTTGCCAACAACGAGGTTTTTACTGATGGCTGACGATATGCAGTGATATTATAAACTATAGATGCGTTGCCCTCAATATTGGCAATATTAAAGCAACCAGTGTTGCAGTTATGCACCCTATAAAGTGTAACGATAGCAACATTTTGCGAAAAAAAAAGCCATAGTTGGACTTTAAATTCGAGGCAGTAACTTGACAGTTGAAGGGATACCAGTTTTTGAAAAAAAAAGGTAGTGAGGTGAAAAAAAGAATGATCGAAATTGAATGAACTTAATAATGTACTTTTAAGCAAACTTTTAAATGAATTCAATAACTTGACGATCAAAACAGAATATATCACTATTAAAAATAGTCTAAATTACTAGTGAATACTGTTTTGACGTTTAGCGTTTGAAGTTTTTTCGGCTCCGGATTAACTCATCTTACACTAACATATATAATGTTACCGGCAATGTGTATAATGCAGGTATTCTATACAATGCTTAGGCAATGAATGTATAGAATGCCTGGGGCCTCCAGGCAATGTATGAAATATTATGAATATTATTGTCCATTACATACTTTGCCTAGGTAATGTATACATTTCCTAGGGATTGTATAGAATACCTGCTGGTCCACCGGCAATGTGTGAAGTAAATAGATTTGGTCATTCATTTGGGGCACCCCGACACGGATAGGTTAGGTTCGAAGGGGATGACGGGAGCTAGAGTGAGCGAGCGAAGCGAGCGAACGAAGCCACCGTCATCCCCTTCGTGTTAGGTCACTTTAAACCCTGCAGACAGAAATAGGAGCCTCGCGCAGCGGGGCTCCGTCGACTCTTTTGGTAACCCAAACAACCTTCCAAACATTTAAGTTTTTCATTTTATTTTTATTGTGCCTCGCGTGGAGTTTACTGCCTGCTCGCACGTCTTCCCCTTCGCCGCTCTCGTCTTTTTCACACATTACCGGCTGCGCATTCGGTATTGTATCGAATGCCTAGGCAAAGTATAAAATAAATAATATTTCATACATTACCTGAACGTTTTAGGCATTCTATACATTGCCTAGGCATTGTATAGAATACCGGATTACACAGATTGCCGGTAACATATATAGGAATAATGTAAATTATTTCATTTAATATTTTTAAATAATTACCCTTTTCCTTCTTTATTCTGCTATTGCAAACGACTTTAAATTATATAAATATGCAAATACAACATTTAGCTTTCATTTCCTCAAACAAGATGGCTAGTTTGGATGCAGTATGCAGCACCACCGTCCCGCCAACAAATATAATTAATTGCAAATGCAGGAGGATTGTAAAATTAAAGCAACAGACAACCGAACCAATACCACAGAATAAATGAATAGTACAAGCCAATAGGACACGTGTTTCGCCCCTCCACGGGGCATCCTCAGGATATGTTGACCCGTCGACCGCTTGGTCGCAATTCGTGTATTTATATGTCATGGATTTCTGCAAAGTAACACCTGATTCCATCATTTGACTTTAAATTAATTTAAATTGTTTTTTTTTTCTCATTCGTTCTTTTTGCTAAATCGTTCACTGCCCCAACACTATTAGTTTTATTATGGTACCATTATTTTGCTTTGAACTGTAATGTAATGTTTAAAAAGTTAATGCATCGAATTATAAGTCCAATATTGTTTACAGACGATGTACGAAATATACTGTATAATTTGCACTTTACAATTAAATGTACTGGTACGTAGCTATGGTAAAATTTGCGCTGTTTTGTAGTGCAATAATGTTAGTGAATGACGCGTCTATTTATCACGACATTGCATATATATTATGCTATAAATTACCATGTATCACCCAAGGATGACAGATTGCTAATTTAGTAAACCAAGCAAGATGATCTATAAAGCCACCGTAATAGCCATTACGTCACAAGGAGGGGCAGAAGCGTCAGCCTGTCCGCATATAACAACAAACAGCGGTCACAAATATCCCGTTTGACCGTTTATTTTAGCGGTCAGTGGCATATTCACTATTGTTCACGCGTATGGATTGATATTATTATATTCTAATCAAAATACTTTTAGTTCTACATTCGATCTTCTAATGACGTATTAATTTTGGTAGATCCACCCACATTACCAAAACCTTATTAAAATAATCTACCGCGATGATTAATTATTATTGTAATTTGATTTAACTGGGAACATACTGTATTACATAAACATTTACATTAAAGTTACAGCTGTCATGTTCATTAATATGTAAATCTTATACAAACGCATGTTAAGGAAGCTTTAAGGCTTATAATAGAGTAATATGAGCTTTAAAGCGTTATAATTAGACATGTTTTTAATTTAAATCAATTACATAACATAACATCATGCTTGTATTGCCCGAAAGGTTGGGCAGAGGTGTACAGTATACCATCATTTCGCCATTATGTTTAAGTCCCATGTAATAGGGGGCGAGCCTATTGCCATGAACCCGCCACAATTCCAGACTCCGCGATACAAATAACACTTTTTCCGACCTGGGGATCGAACACAGGAGCTCACGCTCAGCAGTTGCCATTACACCAACGAGGCAGTAAAGAAAATGTTTTCCATAAAAAGAACAAAATGCTCGATATCAAAATAAACTGACCGATCGATTCCCAACCCATGCCAACATTCTACAGGCATAATTATATCCTCAAAATAGCTCGAGTTTCGATAAAGAATAAACATAAACATCAATTTTATCCCGGACTCCCTGTATTAAATCTGGCTCGCTAGGGATATCATATACAATGAATATCATACTGCTTCGCCGATGCTCAGGGTCAATATTGAACGATGTGTATCATTAGGTACATTTCGCACTCGTGCGTGGAAAATACAAAGGCTTTTATATCCTTAAACGAATGGAGAGAGTCGCAGTTGTATCAATAGATGCTTAGAATAAATAAAACAAAGCTCGACATATCTGTGACGTAATGGTGCTCCTATACTGTGGTTGTAAAGCGTAATATAAAGCTATGAAATACAATAAAATTTCTATAACTTTTAGAATAGAATATACTTTATTGTGCACCAAAATTGTAACACAGCTCTTATACAATATCATATAGTGAAGGGTACAATGGCGGTCTTATCGCTGATAGCGATATCTACCAGACAACCTTTGGATGAACAGGAAGACAGTGAATAAGATAGAGGGGGTAGTCCGTGGTGTACTGCTGCAAAATATTGACTACACACAAAACATAGACACAATACTGGTTTTGTTTGGGTTTTTTGTTACTTTATAACATTATACAAACATATTTTGTGATTTTTTCAACAGGGCATGTACGGCCATATCCTAGAGTTTAGGGAATAGCGAAAAACGTTCAAAAGAGTTTGGGGGGCGATTTTTCATCGCGCATTCATTTTATCATTTTTATTGCGCCATCCCATATTGTCGCTCATGAGGATCAAATTCTGGGAAACCTTTTATAACCTCAAACGAGAGTACCTACTTACCATGAAACGCAATATACAGGGTGTTAACGAATTCGTGTAATTCCTTCAAACCACGTGATCTACTGGTGACACAGATTAACCCTAAATGGGTATTATTGAAAATCAATTTTTTTTTTTTTTTTGTTAAATCTTGATTTTCTATTTCTGAGTCATTTTAGAGCCTTGAGTTATCTGACTGCAAAGAGCGATATCGCGTTAGTCGTGCCTGCCAGCCGTGTCGCCGTGCTTTCATTAATTTATGCGTGTAATCGAAATGTTCACACAAATAAAAATATTTTTTTGCAAAAAAATTAATTCTTATTTTTTTACTGAATCCTTATTAGGTGGTTTAGATACGATCGGTAACAAAGCCGCATGAAAAAATAATAATTTAATTTTTTCATTTTTATTCAAGCTAAATCCCATGCGGGGCCTGTCTACATCAGTAGTAGATCAAGTGGTTTTAATGAATTACACGAATTCGTTAACACCCTGTAGAACAGAATTCTTACAGTAAAGTGTGTATATGAGCACTAAACACACCCACATTTCCTGTGTCCAGTGTACAGTGTTGTGGCTAGATGGGTTCACGACCTCGAGAGGATCGCAGAACAGATTGCAATTGGTACACAACAAAGATGAATGGAACATACTGACGAGGTACCTATACCTATCAGGCTATCGGCAAATATAGTGAGCTTTAAAATATAAAATAAAGGACAATGGGACAAAACGTCCCCACCCCCCAACAGATCTGAAATGTATCTCAGTTGAAACATCTTAGTAGGGTGATAAATTTTTCCTATGGCGACATTCCTCAAACGTGCGGGATATTCCAGGAAAAACGCATTTTTATTATGATTATTTTATTTAAATGAATATTCGCATCGTACATCCGATTGAGTTGAAACTTTGTACTGTTGTTGTTGGCACTCACGCGAAAGTTTCTGACATAGTACCATCAACGAACAATAGGTGGCGCGCGAGTCATATCGGATAATTGTAAATAAAAATTCGCATGGTTCATCCGATTGAGTTGAAACTAAGTACAGTTATTGTTAGCACTTGCGCGAGAGTTTCTGACATAGTACCATCAACGTGCAATAGGTGGCGCGCGATTCGTATCGGATAATTGTTAGTAAAAATTCGCATGGTTCATTCGATTGAGTTGAAACTAAGTACAGTTGTTGTTGCCACTTACGTGACAGTTTCTGACATAGTACTATCAACGTACAATAGGTGGCGCTCGAGTCGTATCGGATAACTGTTACTAAAAATTCACACGGTTCATCCGATTGAGTTGAAACTTTTTACAGTTGTTGTTCCCACTCACGTGAAAGGTCATATCGTCCTCCACAATTACATTAATAAATTGTCTGCATAACCCCTGAAAGACGATGCCTACCAAATCCTAAATATTACACTAGGAACCAATAACAACCACACATATGTCATTAGATAGGTATTGCAATATACTGCAATAATTGCTATCGTGGCTTATTTAAAATAGCTGTGTGAAAAAAGTTATGGCGATGTTTCGTAGGTTAGGTTAGGTAATTTCACATATACCTATTTATTAGATGTGATTTTGAATGACGACATGTCAAATTATAACACTGTTTACTCACTCTACTAGCATTTTTTGCTATTACGAGTACCGAACAATTTATAAGAAAAAAAACACCTAACCTAACCTACGAAAAAACGCCCTAACTTTTTTCATACAGCAATTTGAAATGAGCCGCCATAGTAGTTATTGCAGTATATTAAAATACCCATCTAATGACATATGTGTGGTTGTTATTGGTTCCTATTGTGGTATTTAGGATTTGGTAGGCATCGTCCTTTCAGGGGTTCTGCAGACAATTTACAATGTGATTGTGGATGACGGTACATAATTATAACACTGTTTACTCAATCTGATTGAGTTTTATTACATAACACTATACAAGAAAAAAACTACCTAACCTAACCTACGAAACATCGCCATAACTTTTTTCACACAGCGATTTGAAATGAGCCGCCATAGTAATTATTGCAGTATATTGCAATACCTATCTAATGACATATGTGTGGTTGTTATTGGTTCCTATTGTGGTATTTAGGATTTGGTAGGCATCGTCCTTTCAGGGGTTCTGCAGACAATTTACAATGTGATTGTGGATGACGGTACATAATTATAACACTGTTTACTCAATCTGATTGAGTTTCATTACATAACACTATACAAGAAAAAAACTACCTAACCTGACCTAACATAACCTAACCTACGAAACATCGCCATAACTTTTTTCACACAGCGATTTGAAATGAGCCGCCATAGTAATTATGGCAGTATATTGCAATACTTATCTAATGACATATGTGTTGTTGTTATTGGTTATGTTGACCAATTTTTCCGGTCCTCCTTTACCACCCTGTATATACTAAACCCCATCGATTTTGAAGTTAAAACTGGTTGCTAGTCTTTTCATAGATCCTTATGGAACTACTGAGACATCAAAAAAATCTGTTGGAAGGGGTGGGGACAGGTCTCATACAATTTTGCCCATCATCCTTTACTGATGTCAAAGCAGTAGCTTTTTTTATAAATAAAAAATATTCACCTTTTACATACAATATAGAAAATATTAAAAGTAGGTAACTGAAGTGTAAATATTTTGCTTATTTAGTAGGTACGCGAGTATAGGCTGAATATACCAACGTTAGATAACTTTAATCGGAGGAATTAACAATTTGACAGATTTTTTAAACAAAAACTATCAATTCCTCAGATAAATGTTATCCGACGCTGGTTCCCCTTAGTTTATCAGACAAAACAAATTAATTATACCATAAAATACGTTTGTCCTAGATGCTGTAATGAAATTCTTCTTATCTTTAATTAAAATGTTAAATAGAACATTCAAGACAATTTCATATTGATCATCGTCCGTTGACACCGCAGCGCTGACACAGGAAGAAATCAATCAAGCCTATCAATTGGCCGAGGTCAACACGGTTCACAATTTATTTCCAGGAGTTTTGCACAAATTGCCAGAGTAGGTCACGACGATCGAACATTGTTATTTGTATTCTATGGAGTTCTTTTCGTGTAAAACAATGAATACCGTAAAATAGCCATCTAATAAAGTTTTATGAGTCGAATTTAGCACCCTCGTTCCGAGGTTTGTTATGGGCACGTGCTCGTATACATTAAGACAATACCTTATTGAAAACATTACTTTTTTAAGGTTGATGCTAAAAATAAAGTAGAATAAAAATAAAAACACGCTGCATTTCATCGTTTAACATTCTTCTTATACTAAAGTTTTAATCTATGGGCCAAAATATTGATCGAATGGACCCCGATATCTGAGAAACGGCACCGCGGTAGACCTCGCAGAAAGTGGCGAGATGAACTGGACGCCTTTGATAAGCAATGGTGACAAGCAGCCATCAATAGACAGGAGTAGAAAACTAAGGGGGGGGGGGGCTATGGTCAACAGTGGAATAATAATATTAAATTACCGCTCACACGTTGCCCCCTTCGCCCATATACTGGCGGCTTTTCAGGGGGCCCAGCCAGTGAGCTGGCGAGTCACAGTCTACCAACACAGTTCAATTTAAAATTTGAAAGGCAGACGCCGTTTTCTTCCGGCAATAGAAGTTATCCAGTCCACATAACACCCCTTCTTATAGACCAGATATTTTTAACCATATTTTACAATAGTCTTGCACCCACTTGGGACGGTTCATGACTGTACTCCAATAGTGCAGCCGTGGATAGTTCCCGGATGGTGCCCCATCCCATTTTAGGTTAAAGTTCTCAAAGGGGCCTCTGTGCGTTGGACCCGTTGTGTCCCCCGTATACCTTCCAAAAGGCCGGATATCTTCCGCACGGAAGATGAGCCGTGATTGCAAAGAGATATTAAAATTAAAAATTTCCCCATTCCGACATGAATAATATATTAATCTATCTTCACCAAATACTGCACTTGAATAGGAAATTAAAAACGAAAGGCTCTTTGGCTCTACTGTCGAGATACACGGAAGCTCATCAAAGTCAAACAAAAGGACGAAACGTCCATTTTATTGGTCCGTTTCGCTTCGGATCTTTCTAATCTTTTTGTTTTAGACTGTTTTATTTTAAAGTAAAATCCAATATATCTCGACCGTGAGCGTAATCTTGAACAAAATGGAAATTTCGTTAAAATGTTCTTGTTCTTCCTAGCCTTTTTTCAATTATGTTGGGGTCAGCTCCATTCCAACCAGGTGCGGCTGAATACCAGTATTTTACACGGAGCGACTGCCATCATATCTACACAACCCAGTTACGTTAAGGATAAACCGGTTGTCAGACTTTCGGGCTTCTAACTACTCGTAACGACTGTCATAGGTTGACACTCGGGACCAACAGTTTAACGAGTTTTCCGAGGCACGGAGAGGTCTTACTGTGTGAGTGGTCACCCATCCACAGACTGACCACGGCAAGCGCAGCTTAACCTTGTAAATGATATCATCTGCGCAGTTGATAATTAGCCACAAGCCCCTCGTTAAAACGTTTTTAATAATACGAAAACTCTTTTTAATCTCCTACTGTAATAAGTAGAAAACTGTCTCATCGAAAACGAAGAATGCATTTTCAATAAAACGATGTTTCAAAAAATCGTCGTTCCGTTCCGATTGGCTTGAAACACGTTACGTATGCCTTTAGGCCCGGACTCCACCAAAGCGGAGACGAGACGAGCGGAGCGAAGATGTGTTTTAAAAAACCAATAGAATTTCGTTATTCACACATCTCGTCTTCACTCAACTTAAGTGGATACCACTGAGCGGAGATGTATCATATTTGTATGGCGCGATGGAAACAGAGATGTGAGCTGTTCTTCGCTGAGATTGAGCTGGGCTGCGGTACAAGGCGGAGATGTGAGCTTTGTCTCACAAGCTGATGAGATGTGTGCGGCGTGCAGTGAGCGATGCCCAGACGTCTACCTTTCGTGTCAGATCGCACTAAACAGTGCGTTCACATCCAAAGCTCGCCGCACGAAGCTCAGTTCCGCTCTAGTCAGCGCATATCTCCACCCTAGCCAGCACACATCTTCGCTACAGTCTAGCCAGTACGCATCTTCGCACAGTTTCGGTGGATACACCCTAGCTGAAAAACATGTCTTCTCGTTTCCGCTTCGGACATCTCCGCACATCTCCGCTTTGGTGGATAGCCTTTTACATACCTCACCTACTTGAATTGTGAAAATGTTACAATGTATTTACTAATAAAAAGACACTATTTTGAGTTCTAGGCAATGAAATATTATATGCAATAAATAAACCCACAAACTGAAACGTAAGTAACGTTGCTCTTAAGAAACATTTTCACGTAAAGTGTTAAAGTCTAAAATGTTTTATTTAAATTGTATTACTTTACTTCTAAGATACAATTTGCCTTTAGTAAAAGATAAAGTTCTGAGAAAAAACCATTTTGAATACAGTTTTATTGAATAGACTAGCTGTACCCGCATGCGTTGCAATGCACTTTTTCCTACTTACTACCTACCTACTACCTACCTACTACCTACCTACTACCTACCTACTACCTACCTACTACCTACCTACTACCTACCTACTACCTACCTACTACCTACCTACTACCTACCTACTACCTACCTACTACCTACCTACTACCTACCTACTACCTACCTACTACCTACCTACTACCTACCTACTACCTACCTACTACCTACCTACTACCTACCTACTACCTACCTACTACCTACCTACTACCTACCTACTACCTACCTACTACCTACCTACTACCTACCTACTACCTACCTACTACCTACCTACTACCTACCTACTACCTACCTACTACCTACCTACTACCTACCTACTACCTACCTACTACCTACCTACTACCTACCTACTACCTACCTACTACCTACCTACTACCTACCTACTACCTACCTACTACCTACCTACTACCTACCTACTACCTACCTACTACCTACCTACTACCTACCTACTACCTACCTACTACCTACCTACTACCTACCTACTACCTACCTACTACCTACCTACATGATGTCGAACGGGATAAAAAGTATCCTATGTCCTTCTCCTGGCTCTAAACTACCTCCCTGCCAATTTTCAGCTAAATCGGTTCAGCCGTTCTTGAGTTATAAGTGAAGTAACTAACACGACTTTCTTTTATATATATAGATAGTAACATTTTAAACTTACGAGGCCTGTGCCCTCAATAAGATCGTCGACCTCAAAGGTTCAAACGATGTAAGGACACAAATTGAGTATAAATTTACTATAATTGACACTTTATTGGAGACTGAGATTTGAAACGTTGAAGCCGTAATTTTATCCAAATCAATAAACAAAAAATATTTTCACGCAGGTTACGGACTAGAAATTTATTGCTGGAGGCAGTCAGAAACAGTTAATTACATTACATTATAAAGATTGTAAACGAATTCGTATAGGTAATTCCTTCAAACCACGTGATCTACTAGTGACACTGATTAACCCTAAATGGGTTTCTGAGAAAAAAAAAACAAATGAATTAGTTGGTTTTGTATTTTAAAGTCATTTCAGAGCCCTGAGTTAACTGACTGCAAAGAGCGATATTGCGCTAGTCGTGCCCGCCAGCTTTGTCGCCGATAGAATCCAAACGAACAATAATAAAAAATAAAAAAATTGCTTGTTTTTTTTAATCCTTAATTGGATTAGATACTATCATTTAAGGCTATCGAAAGTTTTTTTTTTTAATCTTGCTATAACCCTTGCTGTGTCAAAAGTCATTATAAAATAAAATATTAAACAAAATATCCCCAACTCCTTTAAAAACGACTTTCAATAACAAAATACATGTAAATTATATGTAAATCTTCCTCTCGATTATAATGATCGATAGGTCTATCAAGTTATTATTTCAATACATTATAATGTACTTCGCTTTTAAAACTTATCAATCACTCTAATAGGTCTATATTACTACACAAATTATTCAATATTCTATCGCTTTCTCTCAATACAATACATCACAACATAAGAGCTTGAATGCGAAGAGATAAAGTTAAATCGGTTTCCAAATCCCTCTTTTACACGATCTTTATGTTACCCGAATTTACAAGTCAATGTGTTGCAGACCACCGCGTCTGTAAGCTGAATTTAACATTTCGTTGCTTTGGCAGGAAAAATCTAAAATCTTGGACGTTTGTGAGAATTCTACATTAGGTACAGACGTGAGTTTTGTATGCTCTTATAGGAAATTTATCATGCGATTTGCACTGTTAGTACCTATTTTAGCATGCTGCTAGTCTTCTGGACACGTTACCAGTCGACAGCGATACGGAGGAATATTTTGATGCCCTATTTTTGTTTATGGTTTTATTAGGATATATTTTCCTTCTTCTTCTCTCGTGTCAGCACGAGCTATACGAAAATAGTTTATGCTGTAGTGAAAAGATTAGCCAGTCAGCAAGGTTGGTAGCGGGGCTGACTGCCCAGGGTGCGCCTACAATATTTTTCTTTATTTATAAATACTTACCTCCGGTTTCTGAATTGAGAATTCTAGGATAAGCAGTACTGTAACATTTCAGTACGAAGTTGTCAAAAAAATTACGGATTTCAAAGCATTTTTTTGACAACTCCGTACTCAAATACTACTTAAGCATTGCTTATCCCGAATTCTTAATTCGGAAACCGGAGGTTATATTGGTAATTATATAAATATTGTTTTAGCATGTAGCTCAGCGGGTCGTAAAGTCAAGAGGGTGATTGCAATGCTGTGACGTAAATAAACACCCTCGACATCGTAAAAACACATCAGGGGGCTAATAATGTCACATGTGAATCATTTATCGTTTCATATGTGCGATAGACCACAAATGCTCATCACTGGCTGTCCTCATTGACTTTGAGGGCGCCTTCGATAAAACCATGTTCCACAGCATCAGCACAGCCCTCGAGAGACACGGCGTTGACTCAACGCTGGGAGGCTGGATCACAAACATGCTCAAACAGAGAGCTGTACAAGTTACAGTAAATGACACAACGAGAGCTGTCGTGGCGAAGGGCTGCCCTCAGGGAGGCGTCCTCTCGCCGCTACTGTGGAATCTCGTTGTGAACAGCCTCATAAAACAACTGAATGACAGAGGTTACTTTACCGTGGGATATGCTGATGACATAACCATCATAATTAACGGCACCCACGAAGGCACATTATGTAACCTTATGCGCCAAGCCTTGAAAATAGTAGAGGATTGGTGCAAAGAATATCAACTAACAGTGAATCCAACCAAAACCGAACTTGTCCTCTTCACCAGAAAGAGGAAGTTAGCGGGACTACAACCACCACAATTCTTTGGAACCACTCTAAGCCTAGCTTCTGAGGCCAAGTACCTGGGCATCTACTTGGACAAGCAGCTGAACTGGGCAAAGCACACTGAATACATCACCACGAAGGCCAGTATATCCTTATGGCAATGCAAGAGACTACTCGGCAGGAACTGGGGCATTAGTCCTAGGATCACCCACTGGCTTTACACCACAGTCATCCGACCAATTATAACATACGGCTCCCTAGTCTGGTGGCCCAGAACGGACTATAGCACAGCCCAAAAAACACTAGAAAAACTGCAGCGGTTCGCTTGCGTAGCGATCACAAGCTGTATGAGAACCGCACCCACCGCCGCCCTACAAGCAATGCTGGGACTGCCACCGCTACATCTTATCGTACGGGAGGAAGCAGCATTAGCCGCTCTCAGACTCAGCATAGCCGGCACCCTGGGAAGTGACTCCAGAATAAAACACATTCGTATAAAAGACGAAGCAATCGAAAGGCAACCCATGATAGCAGCACCCACCGACAGAACCAAAAAGACATACAACTTCCAGAAACACTACAATATACAGCTTGAGGAAGAATCACGTGACTACTCAGGCCCGAAAGAGATGAGAATTTACACTGATGGTTCGAAAACTGCCTCCGGCACTGGAGCCGGAGTCTTCTCGAACGATCTCAACATAAAAATATCAAAAACGCTAGGGGCACTCAACACGGTCTATAAGGCGGAATGTGTAGGCATCATATAAGCGGCATATGCCATAGAAGCCAGGAAAGTCACGGACACCCATATCCGTATACTCTCCGACAGCGCATCCGTCCTTCAATCCCTGAACAAGAACCATATTACCTCAAAACTTATACTAGAATGCCATAATGCACTGGAACGTGTATCGGTATTAAACCGCAACACAGTAACACTGCAATGGATAAAAGGACACAGTGGATCACTAGGAAATGATGCAGCCGACGAACTGGCCAGGAGGGGATCTGGCACGGTGACCTATGGCCCTGAACCTATAGTACCCGTCCCCTTCAACCAACTACGCAGGTGGCTCCAGGAGTTTACTCACACACAGGCACAGAGCTGGTGGACTTCAACCCCAGGCTGCAGGCAATCCAAGGAGGCCATGCCACTCATAGATAGCAAACTGACAAGGCGCCTGCTGCGCCTGGACAGGAGCAGCCTGCGAATGGTGACCGGAACGATAACCGGACACTGCTCACTAAACAAACACTTCCACACGATAGGCATAACGGACAGCCCTCTGTGCAGAGCATGTATGGAGGCCGAAGAGACGATCGCACACGTGCTCCTGGAATGCACAGGGGTCACCCAAATACGAGAAGCAACCCTTGGCGCACCGAAATCACTCGCAAATGTTCTGAGCGGACTGAGAGCCCTGATCTGCTTCTGGAGGGAGGTGGGCTGGCTGGAATGATGGCCGCCATGGCCCACGTACAATGGTCCACTTAAAGGACTAAGTGCGGAAACCACATCTCCTAACATAGAACATAGATCGTTTCATATTCGTAATCATAACTGCAAGTGGGATGCACATCCAGTCGGTTATTGTCATGCAGTTGCACTGACTGCATCCTAATCGGGACTAATTTGAGGCTAAGAATCCGTTAGGCGTTACTGTGGACCAAGGTGAACATAGCAGAATTGATTTAAAACAGATATTTAGACTGTAGAATTGGCCTGAAGTACAATAATTTTATTATTATTATTTTTTACTTTGTCTCGCTTGACCCTAGTCTCACCGGATGGTAAGCGCAGACAGGGTCTAAGATGGAGCACACGAATCCAAGTAACAGAGATATAGAGAGATTCCCCTATACCCCCTCTGGCTCTCACTTACACACGACGGAACAAAGTAAACTGCTTGGCGCCGGTCTATAGTGTGAGGGTGATAGCTAGCCTGGCGGATCGTATAGATCCTACCACCGAACGTACTGGGTTTTGCTGAATCTTACAACACGCGTCTATTCCCAGCATGCGGTGAGAAAGTTTTATATTCTAGCCCGTCCCCACACGGGAACCCGTTATTATTATGACAGCAAATCGCAAGGAATTTGAAGATTTTGTCATATTTTTACCTCTGTTCTCAGTGGCGCCGTCTTGGTGGCAGACAAAACTTGAACCATTGCCTTCAAGCTGCATTTGACAGTTGCATAGTTTGCAGTTGTGATTGGATAATTATGTAGTCCACTTGCAGTTATAATTACGAAGATTGATTACGAGCCTGATTGATTACGAGAAACATAGACTTATTAGATAAACAATGGAAGCCGCCGCTGATCGGCTTACCGGCAGTAAGTACTACGACATAAGTCTAAGCGCCTCGGCAATCTCCGAGTTTCCGAATTTATGCGAATTATGCGACCATTTAAGTAACCTATCCGGAATTAATCCAAAGAGGACGGAGCCGGAGTTATATAAAGACACTAAACATCGATTTCTCCCTAAAATATAATGATTATCTGAGTTTATTGATGCAGAAAAGCCGTTTTTTTATTGCACCGCGTCTCACCCGAACATTATCATTGAACTACGGACCATAAAAAGTTAATGTTCGGAGATTTTTAGGTTCATCCATTCAATTTTGAATATTATCATTCCTAGCAAATTGGTTAAACATGTAGTTTCGTAATGTATTCCATAAGCTTTATTTTTATGAGCTGCATGTAAAAGGTAGTATGGGTTTTATTGTGTATGCACTACTAGTGGTTTTTTTACTTTTTTAAATCATAACCATAATGTGTGGGATAGTACATTATCTTATCATAACGTATAAAATGTTTTTAATTATAATTTTATTAATAACTAGCTGTACCCGGCATGCCTTGCCACGTAAAGAATAAAGTGTTTAGTTTTAAAATCTGTTTATTGAAGTGCTTTTGGATACACAATATTTTTGATTTGAGAGGACCCGTTACCGTACCGATAGGACGAACATCGAATGTTTGACAGGTAGAAACAGTTTGTATGGGAAAATTAAATTGTTGTTTTTACTATTTTCCTCGAGATTTTTCCATATTTTCTCACCATTTAAACCTTCCCTGGACTTCCACAAATATTTCAAAACCAAAATTAGCCAAATCGATCCAGCCCTTCTCGAGTTTTAGCGAGACTAACGAACAGCAATTAATTTTTATATAATAGAGAAGAAGATTACTGCTACAATTAAAACTCGACGCTATTATTTCGATCTAATTTATTTATGAAATAGATTAGTAATAATTAATTCTCCTGTTCTTTTTCTTCCTACACGAAGTGCTCTGTTACCTTTAATAATTTAACAACAACACAAAACAGTTCAGTTTTCCACACGTGTTCATACTTTGTAATTTAAGTAATATCTAAGCTGCTGCAATTTAGAATTAATTTCCAGGCTTGAGACTTGACGAGTTTATTATGGCAACATTATTACTTACAAAGTTTCACAAAGAACATTTTGGACCTTGTAAACGTTTCAATAAATAACTTCATGAGCAGCTATACATTCAAAAGTTTCTGAAGCCAAGCCATGCGAGATTCGTGTCTGTACAAAAAAAACCGGCCAAGTGCGAGTCGGACTCGCTTTAGGTATCTATAAAAACGGCAAAAAAATCACGTTTGTTGTATGGGACCCCTTACATATTTGCTTTATTTTAATTAATTTAATCATTTATTTTTAAAGTGAATATACAGGGTGTTAACGAATTCGTGTAATTCCTTCAAACCGCGTAATCTACTGGTGACACTGATTGATCCTGCATAGGTTTTTTTCAAAATAAACAAAAAAATGTTTTCAAAAAATGAACCATGGTATTCTGTATTCGAGTAATTTTAAGCGTCTCGAGTTAACTGACTGCGTGGAGCGATATTGCGCTATCGTGCCCGTCAGCTGTGTCGCCGTGCCTTCGTTCATTTATGCAAGGCATCGAAATTTTGTATCTCATAAAAAAAAATTGGGGAAAAAAAAAGATTTTTTATTTTTAATCTATCTAAATCCCGTGCGAGGTTAATCTATACCATTAATATTATAGATCATGTGGTTTGAAGGAATTACACGAATTTGTTTACACCCTGTATAACTAGGTATTCTGTGAATATTTCAAGCGTCTATCTGTTGCCGTTATCAATATCGAGCAAAATTGAGCAAAAAAATCACGTTTATTGAATGGGAGCCCCCTTAAATATTTATTCTATTCTGTTTTTTAGTATTTGTTGTTATAGCGGCAATAGAAATTCAATATCTGTGAAAATTTCAACTGTCTAACTATCACGGTTCATGAGATACGGCCTGGTGACAGACGGACAGACAGATAGACGGACAGACGGACAGCGGAGCCTTAGTAATAGGGTCCCGTTTTACCCTTTGGGTACGGAACCCTAAAAAAGTGTTGAGCAAAGTTTTATAAAAGAAGTACGCCAGGTTAATCGAAAAGACTATTAAAGTATTATGAATAACTTTTGTTCTACAACTTTCCCCAGAAGTCAATAGTTTTAGAGAAATAGCTGTTCAATTATTTCATAAATAAAAATAATCTAAAGTGTATCTATCATCAACTGCTTCAGTTGATTTTAGGTCATATTTGGGGTCACGAATTAGTAGCTTTATGTTCTAACTACTGCCTCTTACTTAAACCAATGGTGTCGTTACATTGAAATTGTATCGAAATAAAAATAATCGGATTTTGAGATTTTTGCACTTGATGTAGTCATAAGTGATTTAAAAGGCCCGCGGATTTTTTATACAAGGTTAGTCAGAAAGGGGAGAAAAAAACCAAAGCTGTTTGTGTTAAATAAGTAAATAGGTATTCATTAGTAAGTGCAATATTGGTAATGTTAATTATTACGTCCTTTGTAAAACCAAATTGTCGTCTCCTATGATAGAGTCATATTATTATAGCTTTAACAGAATCATAGCATACGATATTCATACTTTGTAAAGGATGAGGCATAAGAAAACTATCACAGACCAACTCAAGCGTAATAACTTACAGAACTTTACACGAAATCCTAAAGATTCAAAGTTCCAAACTACGATGAGTACTAAGTTCGGTTTTCGGAACCTTTTCCCGGATCTACTAAAACAAAATATCTTGTTGAAATGTTTATGCCCAATTTCACCATACAATGTTAGTTGTTAACGGTCTGTTAAGCTGTCAATGTCAATCAAAATGTACTGCTAAACAGTCTGTTAAACTGTTTAACAGGACATTAATAACTAACAGAGTATGGTGAAATTGGGTCTTAACCTCGTTAATCTTAAACGAGGTTAAACATTTCCTACCAACTAAAGCGAGCCTACAGAGCCCTGCGCACTCAGTACAATAATGCGCTCAGGATGTTGTTGGGTCTGCCGTGGCAGTGCAGCGCGTCTGGAATGTTTGCTGAAGCACGCACTGTTGGTTTCCAGGCCATCATGCGCAAAAAAGCAACTTCACTGCTGGCCCGTATTCGGGGGAGCAACAACGGCATTCTGAACGCAATAGCTGTACGTCCTGACTGTCCCTTTCAGGATCAGTGGGTCAAGTCTTGTGTAGGTGTGGCGAGTCATGGCAAATCCTAATCCTAACTTAATATTATAAATGCGATAGTAAGTTTGTTTGTTTGTTACCTTTTCACGCCTAAACCACTAAACCGATCATCCTGAAATTTTGCATATACGTTGTCAGATGTACAGAAATGGACATAGCCTATCATCCCGAAAAAAAAAGTACTGTTCCCAAGGAAAACAACAGTAACGATAATAGATGGCGCCACGTGTCTTTCGAATCATGATTGAATTATATTGTAATTGTAAATGTATACTAGGTTAAGGTTTCTATGGGTCTATGCCACCCGAAATAAAGTTTATATTAAAAAAAAAGCCTCAACCAGTATCTCAATTGCGTAATGCACTTGCAATCTGAATAGCTTTGATGTTAACAGGTCAACAACTCCGATAGCAACGTATGTATTAACAATCCAAGTTCTCTACAACTTTACAAAACGCATATGTATATATGTATTATGCAGTATATCGTGGTGGCCTGGAGATTACAGTAGTGTCATTCTGTAAGAAACCCACCTCAATATCGACGGTTAGCTCGATATCCATAATGTCACAGTATGGACAATAGAAGCAAATAACACACAGATAATTGACAGTATAATCAATAACGCGTAGTTTTGTTATCCACGCTGTGTCACGACAAGTGTCTAATTGACAGTCGCGATCGAGGTGAGATTCTTACAGAATTGCACAGCAGATCCGTTTGTTAAGTACTGGGTTGCACGTACAAACCCAGAAATGTACCAATGTGACTTGTTCAATGTCATATGTACTTTCTTAGTTAATCTAAGACGCCACTGGCATACGGTGCAGGGAAAACATCGTGAGGAAACCTGGATATAATGGTCTGAAATCGCCAACCCGCAATGAGCAAGCCTGGTGATCAATGCTCGTTCCTTCTGTATGAGAAAAGGCCTTTGCCCTGCAGTCGGACAGCTACAGGCTGATTTTTGATTTTTTTATTTCTCCAGTATTTTCTACAGAATTCTTACTTTAATCTAATTCTAATGACACAGAACAAAACAGGAAAACTTGTGGAATTCCATTTTATAACGTTGATTCACTGGACGCACCCAAAAAATTTACTCAACCTTGTTTAATTTAATCAACAACAAATAAACTATCAAGACAAGGTACACTCAATTACCGTGGCTAAAGCCAGTCTACTACGACCATATTTTTGTAAGAAATAGGGCTTATTTCTACCAAAATTGGGGCGTGACAACTGTTTGGCCGAACAAAAACACAAAAAATATGTTATCCGAAACGAATGGAAAACATCCCCGCGTTCGCCTGCGTGGGGAGACGTATGTTTATTCCATCGTTGCTCACGAAGATAGCAATCGACTCTCGTGTCTAATCTAACTGTTCATTAAGGACAACACCTAATCAAAAAATATATCAATATGGAAAATCCGAACGGCCCGAGTGCTGCGAGCGATATTAGTTAATACTACCATAATATTTGTAATGTAATACTTAGATATTAAACAATTCACTACAGCATAATAAAACCGATCCATTGAAAAAATTATCTTTGAAATAGTATTAAATTAGTTTGAGAGAATTTTGTATGTTAAAAACGGTGCTCGCAAAATATTTAATTGATTTAAATAAAAACTAATCAACGTTTTCACAAGACAAAGAATGAAGTAAAACATTTTTTTAATTTAGAATTTTCGCTCTCATAAATTTTATTATGGTGCGAAAAGATTTCAAACAGACTTTTTGCGTCGGTTTTCTCCTTAAGTTTTTGTTTTATCGCAGCAGACTCCACTGTATTGCTAACACGTTCACCGAACATGTTTTGTTAGTTTTTTTTTGTCAGACTTTTGCCGCAGCAGACCCAGCATAAGATGAACATAGTACCTAACCGCACAGAATCGACTTCTGAAGTTCATAAAACAAATGTAATTTATGGAGCGCCTGCCAAAGTTAATTGAAACGTGTATAATTATTCTGGAACTTTCCAATATGATGGATATAAATAAAGTACTTATGTAGGTATGTTAGTCTGGAACTAGGCGTGGGCAGGTAACAACACGATATTACTAACTCTAGAAAGTTATTTGCACAAGTTATATGTAACTATGTAACCACATAACATATAGAAGCCTTCTGTAGCATACATAGCTACAGTCACGGAAAGTGATTGTTTATTAAAATCACAATTTGTTGCCTTAAAGTGAAAACCTAGGGAATGCAATTTGGTCATGTTAATTTTTATCACGATGTATAGGTACCTACTATAATTATAAGAGAGCCGCTCTATGCGAAATTATTTTGAAGGCACTGAAATTAAGCCTTTATTGGGCACTAGAGGTCGCCAGCGGCTTCGCCCGCGCGGATGTCTATAATATGCATGCATTATACATATAAATCTTCCTCTTGAGTCACTCTATCTATTAAAAAAAACCGCATCAAAATCCGTTGCGTAGTTTTAAAGATCTAAGCATACATAGAGACAGACAGCGGGACGCGACTTTGTTTTATACTATGTAGTGACTAGAGGTCGCTCGCGGCTTCGCCCGCGTGTTTGTCGTTTATCGCTTAAGCGTGTATTATACATATAAACCTTCCTCTTGAATCATTCTGTCTATTGATGAAAACCACATGAAAATCCGTTGCGTGGTTTAAAAGATCTAAGCGTACAGACGGCGGGAAGCGACTTTGTTTTATATTATGTTGGGTATATAAAAGTCGTAATAAATAAAATTGACTAGCTTTTGCTCGCGGCTTCGTCCACTTGAAAGTCCACAGGAACTGTGCAATGACCAAACGCATTTCCGAGGTTTTCACTCTAAGAGCCTATGCACACGACGTCTTTTCAACGCGCCGTCAACGCGCGTTTTCGTCAAACTCTATAGGTACATAAAAAACGCGATCATGTTTCTTAAGTATAGAGTTTTACGGAAACGCGCGTCGACGGCGCGTAGAAAAGACGTTGTGTACATAGGCTCTAAGGCGACAAATTGTCATTCGTTATCAGTAGTAGGGAATGGATATAAATACGGAAAACTATTGCTAACTATAAAAACAATTTGTATCCCTGACCGTACATAAAACATCGTGACATTTATTTATGTTTCGAAAAAGGAAAGTTTCTTATTCAGAAAATAGTATTCCAACGTGTTCCAATTGCCTGTCCCTTGACTGGACACGCTACCTCTTCTGTCAAGAAATCTTGAAGTTGACCAAGTGTGTAACTAACAAGAATCTGTACCACGTATTGAGCTCACCACGTGCCTAAAGCAATTGAGTGCCAAGAAAGATTAATGTTGGATAGGAAGATGGCTGGGGAGTTTGTTGCGCGGTTTCTTCTTTACAGCGTAAACATTAGCAAGCGGTGAAGGGTGGGTTTTTTTGTGGGCTGTCTGTTGTAACGTTGACTTTAAAAATAACTAAGTAATTGTAGTCTATTTTGAATAAATGATTTCTGAGTTTGAGTTTGAAAGATATTCACCCCAATATCACAGCGTACCCAAAAATTAAATGAATCATCATTCAGCCGAAAGACGTCCACTGCTGGATATAGGCCTCCCCCCAAAAGAGGGGGGGGGGGGGGTTGCCGTAATCCTCACGCCAGAAGGGTTGGCGATCGCAGTATGGATATTAAAGTACTCAGAGAAGGCACTACACGAGACCAAAAAATAAATAAATAAAACTAAAGTAAACTTAATTATAAATTACTATTCATGCAAGTGAGTTCCCCAAATCGCTTTAGATTCCGGGAGTGTGCTACTGACCTTACTGTAATTAGTTCCTTTCAATTCGACTAGCAGTTTCAATAGAAACAACGTTTCTAGTTACCTAAGTTCTAGTTATTTTAGCGACATAATAATTTGAGAACATTGTGTCTTTACTACGTAAACACAGTAAGTAATATTTATGATTAATTACGGTTTACTCACGTGCATTTTTTTCGACTCGCGACCTCGCCGCGTGATCAGCTCATGATTAAGGGCTCCGTTTGGGTCCGAAACTAGTCGGGCAATCCCGAAAAAATGCACGTGAGTAAACCGTAATTAATCATAAATATGAATGTGTCTCACGAAAGTTATAATACAAAAACACAGTAAGTCTAGACGCCCACCTTTTAGGATGAGTGACAACAATAATTAATTATTGTGATAAATAAGAAGGTTTATTAATAGAAGGGTTTGTTTTTATAAAATAACTAGCTTTTGCCCGCGGCTTCGCTCGCGTTAATTAAGCTCAAAAAACTCTTAACACACTATTAAAGTTTCTATTAATATGATTCAATCGTGATTCGAAAGATACGTGGCGCTATCTATGAACGTTATTGTTGTTTTGCTCGGGAACAGTACTTTTTTTCGGGATGAAAGGTACCCTATGTCCGTTTCTGCACACCTGACAACGTATATGCAAAATTTCAGGATGATCGGTTCAGTGGTTTAGGCGTGAAAAGGTAACAAACAAACAAACTTACTTTCGCATTTATAATATTAGTTAGGATTGCATAAAGAATGATTAATATATAAAATAATATCAAACAGTTGCATTGCTGTTCACTTATTAGTACAATTTATTAAATCCAGCGCAATCATTCAGTATTTTAATGTCGAAGACTAATTTAATTCACATACAGGCTGTAAAAAGACCCATCACATAGCCGAAATCTACGCACTCTGTACATCAAACTAAACTACACTGACCAAAAATAATTGCTGGGAAACGACTTTTATTTTTTGGCATAAAAAAACGCTTTTTTTTAGAGCGCGCAATTGTGGCGATGCCGCGCGTTTGCATGCGTGCAGCGGCCACACAGCTGAGCCAAGGCGGTCGTGTGCGTTTGATATTCGTTGCGTTTTTGTAACTTCAAATGCGTAATTTGTGAGGTAAAATTGAAAATTTTGAGAAGGTTGTTTGGAAGAAAGTTTAGTATTATCACTTAAATACGTTTTTGGAAAAAACTAGAAAAATATGTATACTTTGACCTTCAATATCTCCAAAACTAATGGTTACCCAGGTATGGTCTGGTAGAAAAAAATGATCCCAATGATGGGTAGAATATGTGGTTGTCGTTATCGTTAAAAGTCTTTTTACACCCGATATAAAAGTAGGTAGGTACCTACTCAACTTATTCATAAGCTCATATGTGAGGTTAGTCGGAAAGAGTGTAGACTAATCTGCGGGCCACATAAAGTATCACTGATGAGTGTTCTAAAGCAACTGTTAAAATTACAAAATTCGATTATGTTTATTTCCAAGCAAAACGATTGTTGCTTCAGTTTTTTCTACAATTCTTCATGTTTTAATTAGGAATTTAGAAATTGGTGCTTCTAATCCGTGGCCCAAAATATCACCTAAAATGTGAACACTGCTGATAATAGCTGACAAAAGATAGATTATAGCCTTTTTTTATTAAATCTTTGAACAGCTATTTCTCTTAAACTATTAACTTTTGGGGAAAGTTGTCAATCAAAAGGTATTCATTATTATGAGTACTTTAACACATTTTCGGACTAATCTTGTATAATATCAGCCTCTAAACGTCTACTCCTAGACATGGGCCTTCCATTGACCGCAACAATGTACGGTCAAAGGTACAAAATTGCCCTAATCACCACACTTGACAAACAATCGCTGATCGTATGAAAGGAGTGCGCTATATTTATAGTATAGCCCACCCTCTTGACGTTATAACTTAGGGTCTCCCCACACTTATCGACGCAGAATCAGCTTAGGTCGGTCGGAAAAAGCTTTATGTGTACTGGCATAAAGGTGTAGCCGACGTTGTTCGCCTCGACTCCGCGGCAGTCCGAGCTGAGGCGAATGATGTCGATTCTGCGTCGACAAGTGTGTGGAGATCCTAACACATAACTTGAAGAGGGTGAGCTGCAGCGTAGTAGGTACTTTCCTACGGTCACCAATTTGTTTGCCAAGCGTGGTAGTAAGTGTGTTAGTCGCCATTTACGACACCCACGAAACAGGTACTCATTAAAATTTCTGTATTTTCAATTACATACCATAAACATCATAAGCTTTGCGTTGAAACATGGATCGATTTCCAAGTCGAGTACCTAAAGTATATTGAGCATTCTCTATAAGGAGATTTTTACTGAAGTCAAACGCAAGACCTGTCCCCTTTTACATTAGTCTTACGTCAACGTGAATGGCGAACTGTGAGCCTCTTAGGAGACTACAGGCCTGACGTTATGCTCAAACAGCCAGCAAACATCTATTACAGTGTAAAATAAGCTGTTTGACTATTTAAAAAACATATTTCCGTACAAACTTGGCGAGCTTAGGTACCGTTAATATTTTAAGGAAACTGCTTTTTATAGCTTCACTTTGTATAATTGTTTCAAATCAACTTTAAGCTGGTTTCTATTATCCAAACAGGCCGAATTTTTTATTATAAATCTCGATATTATTACAAAAACCAATACGCAACAGTGAGAAAACTAATGTCAAATATGCAAAGTCCATGTTATAAGCGTGTAAAAATTGTTTACTAGACGGAGACAATACTATTGTGCCATGACGTCACAACACATTATCACCATTGTTACTCCACACCACTCAGTACAATGTCATCAATGACAGAATATGTCCTCTCCAAAAGCTTCGAAAACTTGTAGTAAGTCCTTCATTTTTTCATCGTTTTTAGGGTTCTGTACCCAAAGGGTAAAACGGGACCCTATTACTAATGCTCCGCTGTCCGTCTGTCCGTCTGTCACCAGGCTGTATCTCATGAACCGTGATAGTTCGACTGTTGAAATTTTCACAGATGATGTATTTCTGTTGCCGCTATACCAACAAATACTAAAAAACAGAATAAAGTAAACATTTAAGGGGGCTCCCATACAACAAACGTGATTTTTTGTCGTTTTCGTAGATAATGGTACGGAACCCTTCGTGTGCGAGTCCGACTCGCACTTGGCCGGTTTTTTTTTATAAATAACTATAGGTCGACAACGGCTTCGCCCGCGTGGACGTTGTTTATCGCGTATTCTGCGTTTTTCTCGACTATAATATGCATGTATTATACATATAAACCTTCCTCTTGAAACACTCTATCTAATAAAAAAACTGCATCAAAATCCGTTGCGTAGTTTTAAAGATCTAAACATACATAGGGACAGACAGCGCGACGCGACTTTGTTTTATACTATGTAGTGATGTCCATGAAGTAGTTAAGGATAACTATGTATGGGTTTTTTTCGTACCTTCTTTAAAATCATAACAAATTCTTGTACGTTTTTAAAAGAACAACAGCATTTTGTACTAACACATTGTTGTAACGAGCAATTTTAGTTGCGGCCGAATATTCCTGAACACACACAGAGATGAAGTAACTGCTCACTTAAGGCTCACTTACATCATTTACACACACTTCTCACTGTTTATTCAGGATCACCGCAACAAGAAACTTCGTCCAATGATTACGCGTTTAGTATGCAGGTCACCGTGTATTTTATTTATTATTTATCTTGCAAGGGACACGACGTGATGACTTGATTGATGAAAGTCTCACCCAGCCGTAACTTCCGCACTTTTAGCCGAACTCAACTTTTCTCTTTCAGTAAGTAGTCGTAACCAAAGTTAGTGTAAATAAGGAAGTTATTAGAACATAAAACGCGAAGAAAGTGCCTTGTTGACGGAATGTCTTCGGCTGTTTAAGGAATAAAATAAGGGATAGTGGGTCCGAGTTTACGACTCTGAAGATGGGGGGGGGGGGGGGGGGGACTTGAAAGAAGACATCACTGAAATTGGGCATCTGCCCGTGTTAAAATATAGTACCTATCTACACGTCTTGTTTTATCAAGTAAAAAGAAAAGTACAAAATCGTTCTAAAACTTTTTTTTATAATTCAAGTTTATTGTTACAAGCCAAACACGTCAGAACAAAGCATTTCCAGATTTTTTCATTTAAATATTACGAGGAAAGAATGTTAATGTCTAGTCAAGATAAAAAAAATATAAGGTCAAACTTTATAGCCAGAGGTAAGATCGTCAAAAACACTCTAATTACAAAGATTATTGAGAATATCGGAGAAAGATGAATTCCATGTTAAAATTCCTGACTCTGTCGGATAAAAATATGAAACCATATTTTTTTTTAATGTTTTTTCGCTCCCACGATGTGGTATTTGACTACCATTAAAATGTACAACAATTTGGCATTATTTTAAAGAAAGTTTAGAAATAAAACGGTATGTCAATAGTCTATGATGTAAAGAGTTCTCATTTGACCCATTTAATACCAAATCCAATTCTGCACGCAGTTGGTTGAATGCTAACTTTTTTAAAGGGCCATAGTGCTTTTGTACTTTATTAAAATTATCATATTTTATCATTATCGTGCTTGTTAGATCCAAAATGTTCTACTATCTTTTCCATTTTTAGTCACGGGAACCTGTAATTGGCTTTGTATTGATATATACCACTGATATTCATTTGTTGTAGCTGTTGGTTCTCCTTTAAAAAAAAAAATGTGAAAAAATTGAGGAGATAGGTACACGCTTTCGAAGTTTGTGGAGGGGGCATTTTCTGTCCTTGTCACATATCGGATATTGTACAGAGCGATGTCAATTTACTATGAAGTTTTTAAGGTATGACGTCATTTTTAAGTAGTGTTGTCTCTGTCTCGTGAACTATTTAAAATTATTTATAACTTGGGCATTTAATTAAATATTTCGTTGGTTGTTTCACTGTTGCTTAATATTTTTGTAAAACTTTAGAGATTTGTAATAAAAAAATAATGGTCAAATATCCTATTGCTGCCATTACGACAGTTTTTTAGAAAATACGAAACCCATCTTGATTCTTAAATTAAATTAATTTGACTAATATTGGATGCATCAAAAGAGCCTCCACGACTGAAGATAAGTACTCGTCTGGCGCACTTCAATTTCAAACTGGCAGTCAACTTCAATTTCAAAACTCATTTATTCAAAGTATACCAGTATTACTTATTTATTTTTTGAACTTAATCTGTACATATAATAAAACAGTAAAAAAACTGTGTCTGTACATTGAATATATTACAAAAATAATAATTGAGGGGGGTTTAGAAACAGTAATAGAGCACGAATCCAAAAAAAAAATTCTGTCTGTTTGTCTGTGTGTCTGTTTGTTTGTACACGCTAATCTTCGGAACTACTGGACGGATTTGAATGATTATTTTTTTGTTGTATAGGTATTAAGTCTGGGCAACATATAGGCTATAATTTATTGTGGAAACTTGAACACCTAATGCAAAACAGCAACAGACCAGCTAAACTATAAGAGATACAAAAATGGTACCGTAGCAAAAATTGATCCACGTCATGAGCATTTTTTGCTAAGAGAATAAATTTGAAGATCTGGAACACCTGATGTGGAACTCCAAGAGCCCAGCTACACTATAACGTATATAGGAATGACGTCTTAGCAAGAGTTGTTCAACCTGATGAGCACTCTCTGTTGACGTATAAAAATTGAAGATCTGGAACACCTGTTGTGGAATTCCAAGCACCCAGCTACACTATAACTTATATAGGAATTACGTTTTAGCAAAAGTTATTCAGTCTGATGAGCACTCTCTGTTGACTTAAAAAAATCGAAGATCTGGAGCACCTATTGTGGAACTCCAAGAGCCCAGCTACACCATAACACATATAGGATTGACGTCTTAGCAAAAGTTGTTCGGTCTGATGGGCATTTCCTGTTGACTTATAAAAATCGAAGATCAGAAACATCTGATGTGGACATCAAAGCTATCACTAATTTCACTGTATAATTATAAAATAACATAAGCTGGGAGTACCTCCACGCGGTGAAGGCGGTAACAGTTTAGGACTGATTTTCGATGACGATGGTATATCATTGAAAATTTGAGTCTACTGGCCAAAACTCCCATTTTTTTTATACATAAAAAAATAAAACTTCACGCCTTATTCCCCGAAGGGTTGGCAGAGGTGTATAGTATACACTCACGTTTCGCCGTTATGTTTTTTTTTTTATTTTATCAAATAAATATGTCTTCGGGCTTATGTTATTTGAGTGTTTAATTTCCTTTTCCATTTATCTTCGTAACACGGTAGCCTACCCGGTAACGCAGGGGAGCAGTCACTTAGATTTTAATTGATCAGGCATCTTCACAATAAAACTATAACCATGCCTAGAAAGAGGTCAAATCTTTCCCAATGTTCCAAAGGAGCTAAAAGATTGAGGATCATAAGATCCCAAGAATGTACCAAAGAGCAACAGGAGAGACTTGATGCTGTACGAGAACATCAGGTTGCAACTCGCTCTGTGGAAACCTCTTCGGATCGCGAAGCACGCCTGCGTTCTCAGCGTATTTACGCATTTACATCCAGGTCTCTAGAAACCAGTGAAGAACATGATGCGCGACTGACCGCTCATCGAAAACGTCATGCATTGTCTCGCGAGTCGGAGACGTTCACGGAAAGAGAATTACGCTTGAGTTCTCAGCGTATATACACAACGACTTCAAGGTCTCTAGAGACAAGTGCGGAACGTGATGCGCGACTGACCGCTGATCGTGCAAGTCATGTATTGTCTCGCGAATCGGAGACGTTCACGGATAGAGAATTACGCTTGAGATCCAAGCGTATCTACGCATCAACTTCTAGGTCTCTAGAGACAAGTGGGGAACGTGATGCGCGACTGACCGCTGATCGTGAACGTCACGCATTGTCTCGCGAGTCGGAGACATTTACGGATAGAGAATTGCGCTTGAGTTCCAAGCGTATCTACGCATCGACTTCTAGGTCTCTAGAGACAAATGGGGAACGTGATGCGCGACTGACCGCTGATCGTGAACGTCACGTATTGTCTCGCGAGTCGGAGACGTTCACGGATAGAGAATTGCGCTTCAGTTCCAAGCGTATCTACGCATCGACTTCTAGGTCTCTAGAGACAAGTGGAGAACGTGATGCGCGACTGACCGCTGATCGTGAACGTCACGCATTGTCTCGCGAGTCGGAGACGTTCACGGATAGAGAATTGCGCTTGAGTTCTCAGCGTATATACACATCGACTTCGAGGTCTCTAGAGACAAGTGCGGAACGTGATGCGCCACTGACCGCTGATCGTGCAAGTCATGCATTGTCTCGCGAGTCGGAGACGTTCACGGAAAGAGAATTACGCTTGAGTTCTCAGCGTATATACACAACGACTTCAAGGTCTCTCTAGAGACAAGTGCGGAACGTGATGCGCGACTGACCGCTGATCGTGCAAGTCATGTATTGTCTCGCGAATCGGAGACGTTCACGGATAGAGAATTACGCTTGAGATCCAAGCGTATCTACGCATCAACTTCTAGGTCTCTAGAGACAAGTGGGGAACGTGATGCGCGACTGACCGCTGATCGTGAACGTCACGCATTGTCTCGCGAGTCGGAGACATTTACGGATAGAGAATTGCGCTTGAGTTCCAAGCGTATCTACGCATCGACTTCTAGGTCTCTAGAGACAAATGGGGAACGTGATGCGCGACTGACCGCTGATCGTGAACGTCACGTATTGTCTCGCGAGTCGGAGACGTTCACGGATAGAGAATTGCGCTTCAGTTCCAAGCGTATCTACGCATCGACTTCTAGGTCTCTAGAGACAAATGGGGAACGTGATGCGCGACTGACCGCTGATCGTGAACGTCACGCATTGTCTCGCGAGTCGGAGACGTTCACGGATAGAGAATTGCGCTTGAGTTCCAAGCGTATCTACGCATCGACTTCTAGGTCTCTAGAGACAAATGGGGAACGTGATGCGCGACTGACCGCTGATCGTGAACGTCACGCATTGTCTCGCGAGTCGGAGACGTTCACGGATAGAAAATTGCGCTTGAGTTCTAAGCGTATCTACGCATCGACTTCTAGGTCTCTAGAGACAAGTGGAGAACGTGATGCGCGACTGACCGCTGATCGTGAACGTCACGCATTGTCTCGCGAGTCGGAGACGTTCACGGATAGAGAATTGCGCTTGAGTTCTCAGCGTATCTACGCGTCTGCTTCTAGGTCTCTAGAGACAAGTGGAGAACGTGATGCGCGACTGTCTGCTGATCGTGAGCGATATGCATTGTCTCGCGAATCGGAAACGTTTACCGATACAGAATCACGCTTGAGTTCTCAGCGTATTCGCACATCTACTAACAGGTCTTTTGAAACGAGTGATAAGTTGTTTAGTCTGATGGGCATTTCCTGTTGACTTACAGAAATGAAAGATCTGGAACGTCTCGAATCGTCTCGCGCATCCCGTTGTTTTCCCGTCCCCGGGCTCTTAGAATTCGACATCAGAGGTTTCAGATCTTCGATTTTGACGACCCCGTTGTCGCTGGCATAAGCAACAGTATCCGTGTACGAAGTCGCGGGCAGAAGCTAGTGTTACATATAAGACCAAAAGCGACCAAAAGCGCTCATCCTTCACCGCTTTCTAGTGTTTTTATATTAATCAATTCTTTATTTCAGATCATTACATAATCGATCTATAGGTAGGTATTAGTAAAAAACAAGTTTATTTGCCGATTACCTCGGTTGTTCTGTAGGGTCCAAAGCACCGACACGTAACACCACCACGCACAATTCATTGTTCAGAAATAAGTTTAACTTATCCCCGTTAAAGACTATTTTATACGCGTTTTATGGTTTATCCATTTTCATTCTCTGTAATATGACATTTTCCTTTGTTTCAAGAGTATGTACCTACTCAGCTATACCCTTCACTAATGTTGCCTTATGGACATTAGAAAGAAACAAAGTAATTTTAGTGTTAGCTGGTTTAAATTTATCATCTGGCGAATAATTTTTGCAGCCCCACTACCAACCTTGCTCACTGGCTAATCTCTTCCCCGCGGGATGAACTATTCTTTTATAGCCTGTGCCGACACCTGAAAGATATTATCTTCTGACACTTTGTTCACTTATCTCACCGCGTTGTACAAACTACATAACAGAAACAAAACTAATTTCTCAAAGTTGTACCGCTTTGACATCGATCATGTAGTTTAAATCTACCTGAAAGCTTAGCCAAGGCCACGACTAAGTAAGTTCAACCTAGGCGAAGTTTGTACAAGACAGTCTAGCCTCGTAATAGCCGCGGTTTGTTTGATATACCAACAGTTCTTGCAAACAAATCGTGACATCAGGTGAAGACAGTGGTAAGTTTTTTGTTTGTAAATAAGGTACTAGATGCCTAGAATAAATTTTGTGGGTAGCTAACGCTACAATAGTAGAATGAAATGTGTTTTATTGTATAATAATAGTAAAAATCTAATATTAGTAATCTCCCCCTCTGGGAAAGGCGTTACCTCATCATGAGATTAACGTAAAACCGGAGGGAACATTAGACTAGCTTTCTACAACCCCATCAGATAATAAAAAATGTATCATGAGGTCTACTGAAAAGCTTACAAACCGCAGGGCAGCTTGTGGCGAGCTGTTGGTGAGTGGCGACACTGCGTACCTTATTGCCTCAGAAAGTCGGTCAGGGCCTCGTCTCCAGTTTGCCTTTATTGGCTGGCTGGGGTGGAACCCCAAGAGTGCCCGCAGGACTCTCAACTCTGGCTTGCCTTTATCGGCCGGCCAGAGGGGGCCGCCAGAGCTGTTATGCTCGGGGGTGGAAGTGTCGAATAGCGTAATAGCGGGGAAACCCACTCCGGGTCTTTTAGACCCGGGACGGCGAAACCGGGGCCACACCTCTCTATACCCCTAGCTACTCACACGTTTGTTACCCCCTTCGCCTATGTACTGGCGGCTTTTCAGGGGGCCCCCCAACTAGTGAGCTGGCGCGTCACCGTCTGCCAATGTATTTCAAATTTAAGCTTGAAAGGCAGACGCCGTTTTCTTCCGGCAATAGAAGTTATCCAGTCCTCTTAACACCCCTTCCCATAGATCAGATATTTTTCAGACCATTTTACAATAATCTTGCACCCACCCGGGACGGTCCATGACTGTACTCCAATAGTGCAGCCGTGGATAGTCCCCGGTTGGTGCCCCACCCCATTCTAGATTAAAGTACTCAAAGGGGCCTCTGCGCGTTTAACCTGTGCTCCCGTATGCCTTCTAAAGGACCGGACATCTTCCGCACGGAAGATGAGCCGTGATTGTTAAGAGATAAAAAAGTAAAAATCTGAAACAATGTAAACTAAATGTGCAATGGCGGTCTTATCGCTAACAGCGATATCTTCCAGAGATCCTTTGGATGGACAAGGAAGACGAAAGATAAATCATGGGAGCAGTCCGTGGTGCGTGCACACTCAGCTACAAAAAGACGTAAACATTTAGCAAAATTTCTCGAATTCTTCTTAATTTCACTTTAAGAAGAATTCGTAAAAGGATTCTTTCAATTTCACGAAACAAGTATTCGATTGTGTTGGCAGATGATATGTGTACAACTGTTTACAATAATAAAAGATTTAAATAAATCCTCTTTTTATAAATCGCTTTTTAACTTTTGTTTTTCTCTTGTTCATGAATAGGTTTAAGTTAACACAGCCACTGTGGTAGCGTTAGGACGTTTGTCCACCGTCGCCGTCACCGAGAACGAGATGACGTTGCCGAAGTAGCGGTACATACATTACTATGGCTGCGTGTCCACCGCACGTCCGTCATCCGAGCGCCGTCATCTCGGCCACCGAGATTGTGAGTAGTTCGGCGCTACCGCTAGAACTCCGCCGAGATCGTGACGGACCGAAATGCTGGTAATACAAAATGCGTCTGCTCTTGTCCACTACATCCGAGATTCACGGCGCCAGTGCACGGATTTTCCGTCTTATGTTGGGAACCACCGAGATCCGTCACATCATTCCGAATTCGGTCCGAAATAATCTCGTTTCTCGGTGACGGCAGCGGTAGACGTTTGTCTTACTCTTAGGGCGATTTGCGCAACATCATTAGCCCTGTGCAAACCAAATAAATCCCTCTAACACTCATACAAACGTCACTAGCCTTGAGGCTAAAGCGATATCCTAACGACAGTGGTCCCCAGTCAGCTACAAAACTTACACGTAGGCGCCAGTATTTATGCAATAACTCCAAACTCAAATAAAATGCTTAAAGATTTTAAAAATTCAGGCTTTTTAGTACTCTCCAGACAATCCATTTCAATAAAATATAATATAGGTATTACGTGACACCTTTTACTAAGTTGTATTATTCTCTGCAGCAAAAGTGAATAGGTATCGAAATTCGGTTTATCGTCAGAATATCGCATTGTCAGCAGCGGCTAACAATATCGCTGCTATGTCCAACTTTTTTCATTAATTTGTCTCGGAAGTATTTATGGCAGTGCAGTTTTTTACGCATTCGGCTATAGGCTATAAGTCTAGCTCGAATGCATGACGTCGACAATCTATAACGTCGAAACACACTAGACAATTTTACTGGTGGTTCCGGTTCCAATTTGTAATATAAAAGTTAGGTTATAATAACATTTTTGTATACAAGGTGTAACATAAATAACGCACAATCTCTTAAGGGGTTACTGTACTCATCATAATGAACAACTTTTACTATGGGACCAAACAAGAAATCGCGAAAAAAAATCAGATGTTCCCTACATTTATGTTCGCATAACTTGTCAAAATTATGCTATCTGACGAATATCAATGCCGTCCCCAGCTCAAACGGGGACGGTATTGATATTATTAATTACATAACATAATCAGCACATTACTACCCCACTGCTGGGCACAGGCCTGTTCTCAGAATGAAAAGTCTAGTTTAGTTTTAGTTTAGTCTAGGCCTTAGTTCCCTACGCTGGCCTAGTGCAGGTTGGCGAACTACACACACCACCGAGAACTATTATACAATATGTACCACTAAAAACCCTGTTGTTCCTTCTATCTACGCTACGTGTTAAGAATCTGTATAGATACGTAATAACGCAAGTCATTTCTATAAAAACCGTTCAACAAAAATAATTAAATTAAATATTTAATTATTAATATTTGTAATGTTTAACTGATTTCTTAATGTCTGTCGCATTAAAGAAAGCCGCCGAGCTCGTAGGCTATTTAGCGAAATAAAGATGTACTTGTAAAATCAGGTAAAGTAATTTTTTTTTTAATGTGTCGGTTTTAGTAGTTATTTGATTTCGACCTCTCGACTAGCCAAATTTTTTAAATTATAATTTGATCAATGTTGTGCTTGTAGGTAAATGTATACGTCCCTAAAAGAAACAACAGGGTTTTTGTTACATATAAGTAGTATAAATGAATTAGTGAAATTGAAAAAAATGGTAAATATTTACGAAGCTTACCTGTCAACAGTGATAGCGACTAATGTAAACACTCCGGCAGACACGGTGAGGTTTGCGGTGAAGTTGCTTGCTGTACAGGTGACCGCCCCGAATGGCCAGTCTGCGGTCACCAGGAATATGAAGTTTGGAGCACCGTTTAGTGTCGCCATCAGCAAATCTGCGACGGCGAGGTTCACGAGAAAGCAGTTAGTCACTGTTCTCATGCGACGGTGTGCTGTCGGAAAAAAAACAGAGTTGAAAATTATTGGACATACATAAATTCAAACGTCCGGCTGCCGGTGGCGTTTTGCGTCGGGTCGTGAGCTCCCTAAAATAAGGTTGAGCTACACGATGGCTGATGCATGCGTGCCGTCAATTGGGACAGGTCAACTCAAACCAGCTACGGCTCTTTCCTCAAAAGGCCATTCCAGACGTTGCCGTACATTGTTACACTCGCATAGTTTGTACCACAATATCTGGACTTTGAAAGAGACCTTGACCTCTGAGTTTGTTTCGGCTTTTCTTCTCAGAGTTAGTCAGATAGGAAATGCCGGTGCCATCTAGTCTTAAAAAAACATTACATTGACTTGCAAAAGTGTCTTAACAGATTTATTTACAGAAATAAATATCATTTATCAAATATAATTTATCAATTGACCCATTACGGTCCTACTGCTGGTCACGGGACTGATGGGATTCTCAGAATGAGAAAAGTTTAGACTTTAGTCCACCATAATGGCCAGTCCACCATGATGGCTAGTCACCCGATTCAGAACCTTTTCGATAAGCCGAGAAAGAGATAGCGTACCGAATCGTTCGACTATTAACTAAGTAATTTAATTTTTCAGAATCAGAGGGCTGGTGGGGGTGCATGAAAAGAGCCTCCACGAGTGACGATACTTAAGTACGTCCGGCGCAACCTGGGCAGTCAGCCCCGCTACCAACCATGCTGACTGGCTAATCTTTTCACCACGGCATGAGCTATTTTCGTATAGCTCGTGCTGATACGAGAGAAGAAGAAGAAGGGGGCTGGTGCAAGTTGGCAGTGTACACACACCAAACTTGAACTCAGACATTACTACATGGAAGGTAAGCGTTCCACTGCTAGGATATGAAAAAAGTAGGTGTTGTTATTGTGTCACCAAGGATCGGTGATGAACTAGACGTTTTTCATAGAAAAACTCGGCTCATTATGCTAACCTTATAACGTACTATAGGTCGCCCGCAGCTTTGCACGTGTGTATGTCGTTTATCGCGACCCTATCGTTATAGCCTATGTCCTTCTTCGAGTTCCAGACTATCTGTACCAAGTTTCATCAAAATCGGTTCAGCGGTTTAGGTGTGAAAGCGTAACACACAGACAAACAGAGTTATTTTCGTATTTATAATATTAGTAGGGATTTATTTAGTAAGTAGATGAATGCCAGCTTAATTACTGCAACATTGTTTATCTGACGTCAAAGGGCTAAAACATAAACTGAAGCTTTGGAATTTATTTCCACTCCCTAACATAAAGTAGGTACTTAAAAATAACATGTAAATGGTCAGCAATGCAGTACTTCTATTTATATTTTCATCGGATTAACAAATAATTAGACTTAAGCCCAATTTACACACACATTAATGTACTGGACTTGCCAATTATACGTCCAAATGTGTTTTTCTACATAAGCGGTCCCTAGACGATAATTGGCATGTCATGCCTTGCGTGCTGTCACGCATGCATCATCGTTTAATTGTATCGATTGATGCGAATGACATGCAATCTATCAAAAAACTGTGCATGACAGCACGTAAGGCATGTCACGCCGCATTACTGTCTAGGGAGCGCTTTACAGAGAACCTTCATTAAAGCACCAATATGACCTAGTTCCAATTCCGAGTTACCAGGGATCGGTACGTCAGCAAAGGAATGTTTTCCTTTAATTACTAAATCTGCATAGCGATGGAGCTGTATTCAGTTCAAGTACGTTCATAGTATATGGAAACACATCCCTTACAGAGTAAACGAAGATAAGCCGAGAAGCCAAGGTTGTAGGATGTGAACTGAATGTCAATGTGTCAGTAATGAGGGTAGGATGAGAATGAAGTGCCTAGTCATATGAGAAGGTAATAGATGTGATCAGATGGAGTATTGTGTTTTTTTTTTGTAGGTTCGAACTACAAAGAAAATAAATTTATTCAGCGTGCAAATCGACACAATCAAAAACGAAAAAAGGTGAAACAGTTAACTAAAATTGTGAACAATCACCGTGTATGTTCACCTTCTATTAGTAAAAACTAAATTATACAGAATTGCATCGGATTCACATGTGAACGAGTCATCTTTCAACATAATGCTATGAATAACGACAGGGCTGTCCAGATCGCTACATATTGGTCGAAGAAATTTTAAGTTGGTCTATTGATACTAAAAGATGAAGATGGTGTGGTGTAGCAGCATTAGGACTAATTTTCCCAACATGCAACACTAAGAACTAAGTAGGTGTTCCAGCATGTCTAAAAGGCGACTAGGAAATTGTACCAGGAAGATCGCGCATGTGCGGAAGTCGGCCGTTAAATCGTGTTCGCTCATGCATTAGTGAACATACAAGCGGCTATAATGAATTCTCCAAAGGCGTAGATTGCAGTTAGGTAAACCAATTAAGTGTTGCTCTATAAAGCAGAATAGGCCGTCTGTTAACTGCAGGTACCCAAAACAATTGAAGGGTTAAGAGGACAAAGGTGTTAACTAGCAAATAGTTCAAATGTAGTAATGGGCATTTTAAAATTGTAAATATTTAAATCAATTTATCAACTGAAGCTCAAAGTTTTGAGTGAAAATGAAATGAATGAATGAAGAATGCACATTAAAACTTCGAGCTTTAGTTGCTATTTCAAAATGCCCATTACTACATTTGAACTATTTGCTAGTTGACACCTTTGTCAACTTAACCTTTCAATTATGAACCGTTTCAATGATTAATGTAGAGTTACGTCGGTCATAATCGTGTATTTGTAGGTCAAATAATTTTGGACAAATTACACACTACAAGTAACTTATGGTTTCCTCATGGGAAACACATTTGAAACACGTTCAGCCGCAAAAAGGCTTGCCAGAGGGTCACCCTGATAGCTTTATGATATTTTGACCGAAACAAAACCCCCATGGCTAAGGAAGTCACGTAACACAAACGATATTTTCCTACATTTTATGTAGACAAGGTTCGAGTTATTAGCATTTTCTATAAACCAGTGCAGTTTGCTATGATAGAAAAGTATTTTGACTTGGGAATGAACAAAACGTACAACATTTTTGTTTCTGGAACCAAAAGAGAAATTTCGACGAGGATAAGCTCTTCTTCCCTCGTGTCAGCACGAGCTATACGAAAATAGCTCATGCTGTGGTGAAAAGATTAGCCAGTCACCAAGGTTGGTAGCGAGGCTGACTGCCCAGGGTGCTCCGGACGTACTTAAATATCGTCACTCGTGGGTGGAGGCTCTTTTCATGCACTCCAAAGAGGATAAATTAATAGAAATACATATATTGTCCAATTATAAAGTTGTGAATTTGAGAAATGGAGTAGATATTTTATTCGGCAAAGTAGTCAAGATAGACGATGGTCAGTTTCCCGATTCATCATTAATCTCCGGTTTCTGAATTGAGAATTCTAGGATAAGCAGTACAGTAACATTTGAGTACGGAGTTGTCAAAAAAATTACGGATTTTAATGCATTTTTTTGACAACTCCGTACTCAAATACTACTTAATAGTATTGCTTATCTCGAGTTCTCAATTCAGAAACCGGAGGTAAGAGTTCATCGTTTTATGGACACCCAACCCGCACTCCGGTAACTGGCAATAAGCAAGGAATGTGCAAATGTGGAAAACTATTTATAAAGCAGCTAATCAATTCTGACTTTTATTTTTATTTTTTATTAAAATTCTTTGTTTTCCCAAGTTTCTACGCAATTCAATAAATTAAACTGTTTGAGAAGCATACTTTTGGTCCCGCTAAAGTTCTTAACATAGTCAAAGCTCAATTCTGAACATCGATAGCTAACTGACATTGAGAATACATAATGGGGAACAACGAACAAACGTAGAGTCGCCCTTGAGGCTTCTTCCTTTGTGACCAAGACTATATTTATACATATTGCTTTGTAGACCGAGATTTAAAGGCAAAATCTCTTAGAAACATGCTTCGGAAAATAAATTCAAAATAATAACCGTTTCTCTGATAGCGTAATGCGTAAATTCGAATTTCATTTTGACGAATGGGAAGGGAAATCTGCACCTTAATGTATTCTTAACGATATGCATTAGGTTTACAGAGTAGGTATACACAATTCTCAGTATTGTTACTGTTACAATCTCTGGAAAATAGCAACAATAGGAAACATCGTTAGATGTTATATTCCAGAAGTAGACTGTTGCCGAGTGGTTGGAGCGCGGAGATTATGGCAATATTTCGGACTTTTTCGGCATACGTGGAATAAAAAAAAGATTGGCCTAGTCTTCGCAGGGAATATATACAACAATATCCCCTCAGGACCACTTATTAAAGAAAGAAATAAAGAAAAATTGTTTATTCGCGCCAACATGACGCACAAAAATAAAATAAAAGTACAAACAAAACCAAAAGGAAATTATGATGAAAAAATATGCGTCACATCCGCGCAAAATGGCCATCACTCAGCATTATGCTGTGACCCACGTGCGAGACAGAGCCACAGCGCTGGTTTTCAGCGACAGCCGGCGTTGACATGATGACGTCCACGCAGTGGCGTGCACTCCATACATGCAAATAAGCTCTGCATACCCTGCAGTTCCATACATAATACATGCCCCTCTAAGTGATAAATAACTGTAATTAAAAGAAATCATGGTAATTTAGTTTTCACGCCATCTATTGCTTTTTTTGGAACTAACTCGGAGCGGGGAATACCCGCCGCATGCCGCCGCGACCGCGCATTGCAGCGCCTCCCGTGAGCATAAGCTGTACTACGCCTGGCTTATTCTTCATACAACGCATCTCGTGTAGTACACAGCAAAAGAGTGACTGTGTGCGTGAAAATGTGTGCGTGTGTTGGAGTTTTGGAAGCATAGCTTACATTGCAAACCGTCCAAATTGAGAACCCGTAAATGCACCGTTTAATTGTTGATTGCAGAGAGTCGACTTATTTTAGTCGGATTAACCAAATGATTCATTCGTTCGTATTAATTAGTTCGTAACGTAATAAACTGCAAAGTTTTTTCGCCTTATTGTTTTTTTTGGCGCAAGTGATTGACTGTCGAGTAATTATTTTGTAAGTTTATTGTAAAATGGGAAATTATACTTGTGAGACCTGTGCTGGCGAAATGTGTTTAAAATAATAAATTAAAATCGGCCGCGTTTTCACGTTATCTTTTGAGGAAACAGTTAAATTGATTGCAAAGGGAAGGCGTGTACCCGGGTTGGATTTAACTCAAAGAAAAGGTAATAAATACTACTCGTTATTTTCATAAAATGTTTTATGCTGACTATTACTGGCTAACTCGTTGTGTACACACAAATACATTGGATTGTTTCCCTTGCATTTTGTTTATAAATCAAGTTAAAAATAATGTATGGACCTAGCGGATACTCGAATTTAAATAATTTTCACAAAGCGGCTGCTAAGCATGATTCTTCAGAAAAACATCTAGAATCCTGCTTAAAAGTTCCAAACTTTTGATAAAGGTAGAATAGAGACTAGTTTGAATAGCCAGTTAAAGTTAGATATTGAAAGGCACAACGCGAAAGACAACAGAAATAGAAACATCTTCAAATGGTTGATTGATGTAGTTTGTTTTCTAGGTAAATCTGAATTAGCATTCCGTGGTCATGACGAACCCAGCTTTTTTTTTTGTGCATACCCTGTCTAAAATCTCTGTGCACGCCACTGCGTCCACGGGTGCAGCAAATAAAAAATATAAATAAATTCAATTTGAGATAAATTAATAAATAGGCAAACAACACCCCTCTTTTTTCGTCGGGGGTCAAAAATAGGAAACAATCTAAAGCTAAAGCGGTCCCCTTATGCTTATTTTTGATATCATAATGTAGCACAACAAATGCTGTTCAGCGCACATAGCATTTTTTTTTTCTGCATCACCATATGATAGAAAATGCCTAAAGCATTAACCCTTAATAAGGCAAATGGAATACATTTCCCACAAACTTTAATGGAAGACGTCGCGAATTCCACTTTCTCATACTTTTTATTTTTAAACCTGGCAATATAACAATTTTTTACTATTTACTTAAATTGAAAATAAAAACTATACATGAACAAAATAATTTTTTATCACTTAAAAGAAATGCCAAATTGTTTGGTAGGTATTTACTTTTCTTAAAACCGTATGCTATTAAGGTTTAAATCCGCCTCTGTATTAATTTTGTTCATCACTTCATAGTATAAAACAAAGTCGCTTCCCGCTGTCTGCCCCTATGTATGCTTAGATCTTTAAAACTACGCAACGGATTTTGATGCGGTTTTTTTTAATAGATAGAGTGATTCATGAGGAAGGTTTATATGTATAATACATTGCACCCGTGTGAAGCCGGGGCGGGTCGCTAGTAAAGAATGAAATAAATAAATAAAGCGGTATTTCAGTAGACCTTTACAAGCTAATACACGATTCAAGTCTACTAATGCATTTTCCTTGTTTCTTCATTGGTATGCACGTAACAACGTACAAGATAAAGCGCCTTAATGAGGTTTTAAATAAAGCTTCAAAACTGAAAACTGTCGGTTGAAAATTATCCACCATAAACAACGCTTTGACGCTCCGTTGCTCAACCGCTGATGTTTCTTGCTAAAGTAATTAAAGTGATACTTCCACTATTAATAAAGGTAGCGCCTTTGCGATGGAGAAATTCCTTTAAACGTTCTCTGTATTTTAATATTATATTTGTTTCTTTTGCTTTCTAGATTTTTCTTTCGTCTTTTTTGGTCCATTACCACAAACAAACTAGACTTTAGACGCTTTGACGCTACGTTACATTCTCGTTAAGAGGTGTTGTCTTCTGCTCAAGTAATTAAAGTTCATCGTAAAGCGACGATACGGCAGTACCTTTACAATAAAGTTATCCTCTAATATTATAAATGTGAAAGTTTGTGAAAATGGATGGATGGTTGCATGTGTGTTACTTAATCACGCATAAACGGCTGAACGGAGTTGGATGAAATTTGGTACATAGATAGACCATATCCTGGATTAAAACTTGGTATAATTTATATCCGAGTTTAAGAAGAAATTTCTTTAAAACGCGAGTGAAATCGCGGGCAATAGTTAGTATTTTTATACTGCTTTATGAAAGAGGCTATATAGCGTTTCAGGGTCTCTTTTCTTGTCAAGATACAACGTTATAATGAGGTAATGTTTAAAACTGTATTTCGTCGTTTAATGATTATTTATTTATTTGCATCAGTAGTTAAAAATATTATATTGCATCAGTAGTAACACGTTCCCTGTTCAATGACTCAATTTAGAGTCACATTATGTCTTAACTCAAATGTCCATGACTTCAAAAGGAGTCACAGTCATAATAATTTTATTGGACGTATGGAATATATAAAATTACGTAACACCGGCGCCACACGTTGCCGCCAACGCTCGTACCAACGTTGGTCGGTTAATTTCGTGAGGCGTCCACACGTTGGCTATTATGCCAGTCCTGTCCCGTCAGAGCCAACGTGAAGATGTCCGATACGGAAATATAAGTTGCTCTAAGCGCTTTTACATTACTGAGTGCCAATTATAATTTATATTTGTTACTGATAAAAAGAAAAAGCCACGTCCAAGAAGATGGTGGATGACGACACAGTATAATATTGGCTGTGCCTGGTAAACTTCTAAAAATTCGATAAATTTTCATTTGTCCATGCGGGTGGGGTTTTTGAGGGTGAGGATGGCATTCTCACTCGTCGCGCGCTCTCGATGGGTGTTGCAACAGGACTGAGCAAAGCGCCAACATGTGTACGTATAGCGAACGTTGGCGCAGATTCCCGACACGCCTCGGCCAACTCCCAACGCTTGTCCCAACGTTGGCGCCAATACCATTTTCTAGATCCACACGTTGGACGAGTGGCGTTGGGACTAACGTTGGGGCCAACGTGTGGAGCCGGCCTTAGCATGGACGTGTGGACTGACAATCGAATTTCCAAATCCGTTTGGAATCCCGGACTTTCATGGCAATTGGACGTATGGATAAATTCCAACTCTTGTCTATAATTACAGCAAACGTGTTAAGGTTTAAGGCAGAACTGACAAGTACGCACGGCTGTGCAGATCAAGCTAAAAATTTCCAGTATAAGCTGATCTCGCATTGTATAGGATTTCCTTACAATCAGAGGTCAGTGTAAACTGGAAATTTATAGCTCGACGTGTAGCCGTGTGTACCACAACCACACCACACCGCAGCTACAAAAAGTGGTCAAGTAGTGGTTACGTGTGAATAATGTCGCTGCAGCTTTGGCGACTAAATGTGGTCCGTGTGAATTAAACTATTCATTTTCATACAAATTAATGCCCGACCACGTGTTGTTGTTTTGGTGTTGTTGTGATTATGGTTCAATGCGGGAAATTAAAAATACAAGGTGTAAACGAATTCATGTAATTCCTTCAAACCTCGTGATCTACTGGAGACACTAATTGACCCTGCATAGGTTTTTTTCAGAATCAACCAAAAAAAGTTTTCAAAAAATGTACCATGGTATTCTGTATCTGAGTAATTTTAGTGTCCCGAGTTAACTGACTGCGTGGAGCGATATCGCGCTAGTCGTGCCCGTCACTTGTGTCGCCGTGCCTTCATTCATTCATTTATGCATGGCATCGAAACTATGACATATTTTTTTATTTGGGAAAAAGAAAAAGAACAATCTAAATCCCGTGCGGGGTTAATCAATACCATTAATAGATCGTGTGGTTTGAAGGAATTACACGAATTCGTTTACACCCTGTATAAATACATTCATAGCATTACTCACCCAGAACAATCCATATGACAAGGGTATTCCCCAATACAGCGAGTAGCAACATGACGGCGAACACCATGAACCAAGCGAGTTGACCCCACCATGGTGGACTGAACGGTCTCTCGCCAAGGCCCATGCAGTTGCCAAGAGTGATCCTGAAAATAAAATCTCTTTATAGTACAAATTAAATAATGATGATGAAAGAGGTAAGTACAGTGGGCAAAACAAATAAATATACAGACAGCTGATACGTCACCGATTTGTTTTTAACAGAGTTGTGCGTTTGCTAAGTGGCTAATGCCCGTCTACATTAAACTTGGCTAAGCCGGAGTTTAACTAATAAATTCTTAAACTAAGTCAATCCTAAATATCAAATTCATCTATAACAACTAGATTACGTTACTAAGTTACTCCTACGGTTGACGTTACCTAAGCAAGTGAATGAAATAGTCAATAGTGAGATAGCTATTATGAAATAAAGTAGGGGAAATGCTACAACTCCTTTTCTTTGACGTCTTGCTGTATTGACATATGATATTAAGCAATTGTTTAGCGCTAAGACTGAAAATCGATGTCACAAAATTAGGACATGTCCTAAATCCTAAACATTTCGGCAGCCGCTTAAAGTTGGTGCAACGCAATTTTTATGGCTAAGTGCGGCAATTTTTATGACAAAGTTATCAAAGTTTAGTGCAGACGGGCATAAGTCTCTGTCTGAACGTACGTCTTGTGCATAAAGAGGTATTATGCTCGCAATAATACTGGTAGTTACTAGCGTTGAAAATTGCGAAAGATACATTTTGTTTCTTTCGAAACTTTGTATCTTTCCCAATCTTTCCTGTATAATACATGTAATTTTCGAAAAAAACAAATTTCTCGTTCGTCTGAAAAATACAATCATACACGTATAATACTTGTTTTATACTGCGTATTTTTCATATTTAACAATCAAAGGGAAAAAATCTTGTTTATTAATATTAATTGAACAGTAATGTAGGGACACGAAATGTTGTTGTGTTTATGTTATGCTTTGCTCCCTCACTCTAGCCTAACTAACACTTATCTAGTCCTTCGAACTTTACCTATTCGTGTCGGGGTGCCCCAAAAAACCGAGCACGCTTCACTCGCTCTTGAAATCAGTTTATCTCTGTTTTATTTTTTATCGATTCGTTAATTCTACGGTATAATGTTAATTTGTATACATTTCCTAGTCCCATTTAGGAATTGCATTCAATGCCTAGGAAATATATACATTTCCTAGAAAATTAATGTATGTATCAAAGAACCTTTGACAAATTATTTTACACATTTCAAAAAATGCGAAAAATGCACCGTAAAATACATGTAAAAAACTTAAACGTGCGAAAGATTCAACCAAAGATCCGCAAGGAAAGTTTCCGTATTTTATTGAAAAATACAGGGGCGTTTGAAAGATATATGTATTTTACATGTCATTTTCAACGCTAGTAGTTACCCGTTTAATGCACAGTTCTTCAATGTTTTACCTGTAAAGTTATCTCTTTTGTCCACTGTACTCAATCTGTGGCCAGCCAAGCCTTTTGTGTGGACGAACAGCTTTTCATAGAGTATAGATGCAGTTAGAGTGGATTGAGCATTTGAGAAATGGATATTAGAGTACCTGTCTGTACCTGCACTTAATCCTGATCTGTACAGTGCGTTCAATCCACGAAGATGCAACCCACTCCATTTTGTGAGAGGTAGCCGCGTAGTACCACAGGTAGTACGTATTTAGACAATGAGTGTTGCGCTTCTTGCTGTGTATAGACTCAATTAATTTATTCACTTGACAGACAGTTAAGTGTTGCTAGGGAGTTTGTTGCGCCGTTTCTTCTTCACAGCAAAAACACTAGAAAGCGGTGAATGGAGGGCGCATTTGGGAGTTGTCTTTTATGTACCTAATATTGACGTTCAAAAAGAACTAAGTAATTTTAGTCTATTTTGAATAAATGAGTTTTGAAGTTGGAAGTTCTCCGTGGATTAAACTATCTGTATGTATGAGTAAATATATTATTAATTATATATGTTACTGGGCAATTTCGAACTTACCTACATACGTATGTAGGAACGTTCGGTACGATTATGTTCGGTTTTACTAACATAGGCTTAAGTTTCCATACTAATACAAAAGTATTTAAATATATATTAATATATAATACGTTAGTTTGTAAAGTATATATCAATGGGCCTAAGTAGCCTGGTAATAAAGAATTTATTATTATTATTCTAAAAATAGGAAAGCTTTCACCAAAAAAGCGTACCGTAAAATTGTTTATTTTCGTAGGAGAAGTGGATTCTTTAGGGTCCAACTTGCATGCATACCTATAGATAAATAGAGATAATAAAAGTTATCTAACGCAAATTATCCAACATAATTATGTTAGGTCGACACTCGCGGAGTAGGTCTGCACCACTTATTGCGTTGTATGCCGCTGATGTATGGATCCACCATTAAGTACCCACTTAACGGTGGATCTCATTGCATATAATGCAATGATCTATTTATTTGGTATTTATCTACCTACCTATTAATTGTAGGTACGTAGAATATTATTGGACAAATACTTTGTGTATTTATTTATTCATGTAACAATTTTAGTACTCACAATACTTAATAAAATATAAATTAATTTGGACCATTGCTCACAGAGGCACAAAGGTTTGTTATTTAAATCCACAGTTACATTAAACAATATGTATAGTGAAATATTGTATTGCTGCCATGAATTTTATCCAATAAAGCCAAAATGTAACATCACTTGCCAATTTGATACATTTATCTCTTTAAATACATGTAATAATATTAACAGAGCGCATTGAATTGATAATTATTATAAATTCATCAGCCGAAATAATAATTAAATCGGCTCCTTTTAACGCATGCCACGTTAGGGGTGCCTTTCCAACAGAGATGTGCTTTGCAGCTATGCTACGAGAATGTAAAAGCTAAGCTACGAAACTATGAGACCATTTCCACTGATGCTAAGCTATGTAGCGGAACGAGTAAAATGCGCTATGAAAATGTGAGCAAACGCGCGCTTACTGTAGCTACACTGCTCTGCACATAGCTACACCACTCGCGATCATCCATAGCACGCATCCATTGCTCGCATCCACAGGACGCATCCTTCCTCATAAAAAACGTAGCTTAGTTGAATCCGTTTCCACCAGTGCTATGCTATGTTAACCAATGAATATGATTGGTGGATATCAAACGCATCCATAGCAACGTTGCATAGCACAGCTCTGGTGGAAAAGCAGCCTAATCCCGGTCCGAAAAACGTCCAACGAACATTATTAATAATGTTCTTAAAATTGATTGTGTTAATAATTATGTCATTTACATAATTGTGTTTGAACTGCATCGTAATAAAATAAATAAGTTTCCCGTTTTACGTTTCTGTAGTATTATTGAGAGGGGCTCGTGGCTAATAAACAACCGCGCGGATCGTATGATTTGCAAGGTTAAGCTGCGGTTACCGCGGTCAGTCCGTTGATGGGTGACCAACTGTTCACATCGAGACCTTTCCGTGCCTCGGAGAGCACGTTAAACCGTCGGGTGTCATACGAATATCTATGAAAGTCGTTACGGGCAGTCAGAGATATTCGTATTTCGCCCGAAAGTCTGACAACCGGTCTAACCTTTGGACATTGGCACTAACCAGTAACTGGGTTGCGGAGGTCTGATGGCAGTCGCTCCGTGTAAAATAGTGGGGCCTAATTCTCCTAAAATAAATTGTTGCCAAACGCAATCGAACCACAACCGTTAGTCAGTTTTTGTTTTCGAAAACTTTCAAAATGATTGATTTTGTTTTTTGTGTCAAACAATTTGATAGCTTTTGAAATTGAACGGTTCGGCCTTGGTTCGGTTGTGATTTATCAAGATTTATTTTAGGAGAATTGGGCCCCTGGTATTCAGCTGCATTTGATTAGACTTGAACCTGACCCTAACATAGTTGGAAAAGGCTAGGCAGAAATAACTTTTCTGTAATATTAATTCTCAATTACAGAATCTGGACATGTAACATATATTACAAAACATTAATCAGAAGAGTATAATATGAGTATGTCGGATAAACTATCTTTAAAATACACACGTCAAAAGTGTCTAGGGATCAACATATATTTTTGCAATAACTTTTCTCCTGATTGATATTAATTAAAATTTTCTTTAAGGATTCATCAAATAAAGTGTTTTCGTTTGTCACAGTAACGATAAACCAAGTCACCTTTGCATTAATAAAGAAATTTGCCATTTTCCTAATAAAGGGATTTTTGACATTTGAACCACTAACACAAAAGTTCGAAAAAAAGACTGAAATAACAGTTTTCTTTAAAATTTTATTGGGTAACTTAAACAATTAATAATCCGTGTTTCTACCGCGAACACTAACAACACAAGAACATCGGTTTGGCATACTCAAAATGAGTTCATCCAAATCACGCTGTGGAATGGCCGCCCATGTTCGTTGCAACAACAAAAAAAGGTCTTCTTGCGACTGGATACCCTCCATATTCGGCAGAGCTCTTCTCTGTAGCATATCCCATGCATGCTCAATCGGGTTCAAGTCTGGCGACTGAGCAGGCCAGGGCAGGACATTGATGTTAGCTGCGGCGAGAGTCTGTCTTACAACTCTTGCGGTGTGCGGTCGTGCATTATCATGCATTAACTGAAATAAGGGACCGATTTGCGCTTGTAGAGGAACGATGACGTCTGATACAATCGTCTCAGCATAAATTTGAGCGTTGAGGTTGCCTCTGATCCAAATCAACTCAGTTCTTCCGCCGATCCAAATACCCGCCCATACCATGATGGTTCCACCACTATAAGGATGGACTTCCTGGCAGGATTTTAATCGCTGTTGGCGTCCAGGGGTTCTCCAGTGTCGTATACGTCTTGTATCCGGTCTCATACCAAAACGAGACTCATCAGAAAAGCACACGAAACGCCATTGTTCTTCTGCCCAATTTCTGTGTCCAAGAGCCCATTGATATCGAATCCTACGATTGTGCATTGCTATAGGTGGTACCCGTAGCGGTCTTCGGGAATGAAGGTTCACTTCATGCAAGCGGTTTCTGACTGTTTGGTCGCTAATTAAGTTCCCTGAAGAGTGATGAAGCCTCACGGCTAACATCATGGCGGTTATTGTTGGAGCTCTTCGAGTTAAGATTTGAATGTATCGGTCTTGTCTCCGTGTGGTGCAGCGATACCGTCCTCCATGGCGCTCAGCCACGGTACCAGTGCTTCGGTAACGTGTGCAAAGTCGACTGATAACACTCTGACTTGTATTCAGAGCTAAAGCCACAGTACGTTGCCGGGAACCAGCTTCTATCATTCCCACGGCTCTGAGCATTTCTTCCCTGCTTAAATGACGTCGCCGCTCCATAATAACGTTGGTTTTAATCAGTAGTAGGGAAACAGTAGCACTAATAATGTCTTCAATGCGTTGTATGTTTTTATAGGGAAAATATTGACAGCTGATTTTCATCTTTTACTCGAATTTGATTCACAGTTCCTGATTCAAATTATGAAATGCACCAAAAAGGATCCATATAAATTTATAAAATCATAAATTTATTACAAAGCCACATCTCAATCTCAAGAAATCCGCATAAAAATGCTTGATCCCTAGACACTTTTGATGTGTGTACATAATGTTTAAGTTACGTTTTAAATCATATAAGTAGGATGCATTGAGCTTGGTGCTAGCCATAAAATAAATATTAAAAAATAAACAGACTGAAATATTCAATAAAAGCTCCAATAAATAATGGCCATATAATAAAAGGATGATGGGCAAAATTGTATGAGACCTGTCCCCACCCCTTCCAACAGATTTTTTTGATGTCTCAGTAGTTCCATAAGGATCTATGAAAAGACTAGCAACCAGTTTTAACTTCAAAATCGATGGGGTTTAGTATATACAGGGTGGTAAAGGAGGACCGGAAAAATTGGTCAACATAACCAATAACAACAACACATATGTCATTAGATAAGTATTGCAATATACTGCCATAATTACTATGGCGGCTCATTTCAAATCGCTGTGTGAAAAAAGTTATGGCGATGTTTCGTAGGTTAGGTTATGTTAGGTCAGGTTAGGTAGTTTTTTTCTTGTATAGTGTTATGTAATGAAACTCAATCAGATTGAGTAAACAGTGTTATAATTATGTACCGTCATCCACAATCACATTGTAAATTGTCTGCAGAACCCCTGAAAGGACGATGCCTACCAAATCCTAAATACTACACTAGGAACCAATAACAACCACACATATGTCATTAGATAGGTATTGCAATATACTGCAATAATTACTATGGCGGCTCATTTCAAATCGCTGTGTGAAAAAAGTTATGGCGATGTTTCGTAGGTTAGGTTAGGTAGTTTTTTTCTTGTATAGTGTTATGTAATAAAACTCAATCAGATTGAGTAAACAGTGTTATAATTATGTACCGTCATCCACAATCACATTGTAAATTGTCTGCAGAACCCCTGAAAGGACGATGCCTACCAAATCCTAAATACCACAATAGGAACCAATAACAACCACACATATGTCATTAGATGGGTATTTTAATATACTGCAATAACTACTATGGCGGCTCATTTCAAATTGCTGTATGAAAAAAGTTAGGGCGTTTTTTCGTAGGTTAGGTTAGGTGTTTTTTTTCTTATAAATTGTTCGGTACTCGTAATAGCAAAAAATGCTAGTAGAGTGAGTAAACAGTGTTATAATTTGACATGTCGTCATTCAAAATCACATCTAATAAATAGGTATATGTGAAATTACCTAACCTAACCTACGAAACATCGCCATAACTTTTTTCACACAGCTATTTTAAATAAGCCACGATAGCAATTATTGCAGTATATTGCAATACCTATCTAATGACATATGTGTGGTTGTTATTGGTTCCTAGTGTAATATTTAGGATTTGGTAGGCATCGTCTTTCAGGGGTTATGCAGACAATTTATTAATGTAATTGTGGAGGACGATATGACCTTTCACGTGAGTGGGAACAACAACTGTAAAAAGTTTCAACTCAATCGGATGAACCGTGTGAATTTTTAGTAACAGTTATCCGATACGACTCGAGCGCCACCTATTGTACGTTGATAGTACTATGTCAGAAACTGTCACGTAAGTGGCAACAACAACTGTACTTAGTTTCAACTCAATCGAATGAACCATGCGAATTTTTACTAACAATTATCCGATACGAATCGCGCGCCACCTATTGCACGTTGATGGTACTATGTCAGAAACTCTCGCGCAAGTGCTAACAATAACTGTACTTAGTTTCAACTCAATCGGATGAACCATGCGAATTTTTATTTACAATTATCCGATATGACTCGCGCGCCACCTATTGTTCGTTGATGGTACTATGTCAGAAACTTTCGCGTGAGTGCCAACAACAACAGTACAAAGTTTCAACTCAATCGGATGTACGATGCGAATATTCATTTAAATAAAATAATCATAATAAAAATGCGTTTTTCCTGGAATATCCCGCACGTTTGAGGAATGTCGCCATAGGAAAAATTTATCACCCTACTAAGATGTTTCAACTGAGATACATTTCAGATCTGTTGGGGGGTGGGGACGTTTTGTCCCATTGTCCTTTACATTTTCTAAAGTCAGTGCTGAACCACGCTGTAAAGAAGAATTGAAACCTAAGTGTAATTGAAGGCATCGACTTCAGAATTGTATAATATGGCCATTATTGGTTGGATGCTTTTCAGTATTTTTAAATGGGTTTTTCAAACTATTTATTTTTTCTTATTACGTGGGTTAACCAATAACACGCTGTGTTACCTGTATGAAAAATGATTCGATTGTAATTTTCAGTTTTAATATAAACAATAACCCAAACACGATAGATGTGCTGTTCGCCGTGTTCGTAGACAAAGCTGGAACTCCTCCATTGTCTATCTCCGAAATTCTTCTTCGGTGACGGCACGAGCTATACAAGAATAGCTCATGCTGTGGTGAAAAGATTAGCCAGTCAGCAAGGATGGTAGCGAGGCTGACTGCCCAGGGTGCGCCAGACGTACTGAAGTATCGTCACTCGTGGAGGCTCTTTTCATGCACTCCTCCGAAATGCTACATCAGATTATGACAAAGTTTATAAGGGACCATCTCGCAGTATACTCTTTCAAACAAAAAAGAATCACGTAGGTTACAATCCATAAATCTCGGAGATATCGGTGAATATATAAAAAAAAAGATACGCATCGAATTAATAACCTTTTCGAAGTCGGTTAAAAATGATGTTGTGAACAGTACAAATATTCTTTTAAATTCGGTCCGCAAAGTTTTCAATTTACCTACGTTTTATTTTATGATTTACGACATACGTATGCGTTCGTTGATCGCCAGTCGGTCAAGGTTTGGCTCCACCTACGATCACACCATAACGCCTATAATGTATTTTTCACACACGCAACATTAGTCAGACGCGGTTAAAAGTCCATTAGCCCCTCATCACACTTAATTTACATATATTTTTTTACAGCAAACGGCTATCATAATCATAAAATTCTAAATTAAAAACTGTTGATATTTCGAAAAAAGAACACGCATAGGGCACAGTCATATGGGACCGGTTATAAGTGTTCCCAGAAGATTTAAAAAATAGTATGTCTAGACGGCTGTGAAATAAGTAGGTGTTCAAAATCAGAAAACGAAAATTTTCGCAAAAAAGATATCTAGAATATTATTATTTATTATCTTCTATTTTATTATCTTCTTTTTAATCTGTAGAGGGCCAAGTACTTATAGCATTTGGTGCTTTCACCCACGAAAACACAAGAAAACGTAGATACATTTACATACTACGAAAGTGTAGCTTTGATGAATTTATTGTATACGGTATAGTATTTGCCAAACCAGAGATATTGTTGGCGCGGAATTTATATTAAGTCTACAGTACCTACATAGTTCTACAAGTATTTTACATTTATTTTCGTTGAATCCCTATTCCATTTGATATAAATGACGGGCGTGTAGCAATAGCAACATGCGTTTTTGGAACACCTCTTCATATTATACTTGTGTATTCATATTAAAAGAAGATATTTGGATTATTTGTTAAAGAATCTACAAAAAAAAAACTAGTTAAAATTGCAAAATCTGTGTAGTAAAACTAAATATTAGACCAAAAGGCATAGCATCTAGACAGACGGGGCGGGGACCGGAGAATCGTACGATATAGCTCTGAGAATCGCTCAAGTTTAGCGCGTCCGGCAAGCCAATACTTTATAGCATAGCGTTGTGTGAACGTGTCCATTTAAATTGTATGCTGGGCGATATCGTTGTGATATACAATATTTGCTATATGCTATACAGGATGTTAACGAATTCATATATTTCCTTCAAACCGCGTGATCTACTGGTGACACAGATTAACCCTAAAAGAGAATTTTTGAAAATCAACTGAAAAAAAAAAAACTTAGTTTTCTATTTCTGAGCCGTTTTAGAGTCCCGAGTTAACTTACTGCAAAGAGCGATATCGCGTTAGTCGTGCCCGCCAGCCGCGTCGCCGTGCTTTCATTAATTTATGCGTGGCATCGAAATGTTCAAGCGCAGTTTTTTTTTTTATACTTATTCCTTTACTGAATCCTTATTAGGTGGTTTAGATACGATCACTTACCCCTACCGCATGAAAAAAAAGATATTTTTTGATTTTTAATCAGACTAATTTCTGTGCGGGGCCAATCTACACCAGTAGTAGATCATGTGGTTTTAAGGAATTACACGAATTCGTTAACACCCTGTATATATTATAGCGTAGTCTGAACTACGCTTTAAACCAAAAAGAATAAATAGCATCTAGATTTACAGTGTTCAAAATCAATTCATATGTTTCTACTACAACCATCATCATCATCTGCCTAGCCTTTTCCCAACTCTGTTGGGGTCGGCTTCCAGTCGAACCGGATGCAGCCGAATATCGGTATTTTACATGGAGCGACTGCCTATCAGACCTCCACAACCCAGTAACTGGGTAATACGATACTCTTGGTAAGACTGGTTGTCACACTTTCTGGCTTCTGACCAACAGTAACGACTGTCAAAGATCTACAAATGACAGTCGGGACCAACGGCTTTACGTGCTTTCCGAGGCACGGAGGAAACTCGCTATGGTAAATGGTCACCCATCCACAAACCAACCTCGGCAAGCGTGGCCTAACCCGGAAGATCGGTCTATGAGGCTGTAATTATTTAGCCACGAGCTCCTCAGATATGTTTCACTACAACCACTTGAACAAAATCCCGCAAGACGAGCGCGCGGGCGTCGCTCGCTTCTCATGCATTTTCATACACTTCCGTTAAGGTAAGTAATGCTTATCGTATCTCCATCCAATTTAAAAAATAAAAGGCATCAGGAAATGCGAGGTCCAAACAAAACAAATTTAACTTTTAAAATACTCGCTTAATAAAAAAATCTTTGAGTTCAGAACGCCATCATGAACAATCTGAAGTTTCGAGATTGTGCTGGCATTAATTAAACAAAAGTTCCACAAAAATACGTTGACAATTCATAATTGAATTTTAATCATTCTACAGGTGGAATTCGGATGAAGTTTGATATCTGAAAAGTTAAGAATAACAGATTATACTGGATAACAATATTCTTAAATGTTAAGCTAATGATCTTCTTGAGATAATAATAATAATTCTTTATTGACATAATAAGTTACATAAACTTGTTTGAAGCCTCTGACTCCTGAACTAGGTGTACCTGTATGTCAGGAGGCAGCGCCCTCTCCCATTTTATTTGGCTTAGATTCTAATGCTGGCTTCTCACGGCGCGCGATATCACAAGTCGCGCCGCGCCGGCCGATTTGTACGAGCGAGCACGCGCCAACACGCGAGCCCGCGCTACCCGTTCTCACGGGCGCGGCACGGCGTGCGTTGGTCCCGCCGGCCGCTCTGTCGACACCATAGTCCGAGACACGTAACGCATCATGTCGCAAGAAGAAGAACGATCTCACCGAACTTGTTCACCCGCGCCACCACGCGCCACCACGCGCCACCACGCGCCACCACGCGCCACCACGCGCCACCACGCGCCACCACGCGCCACCACGCGCCACCACGCGCCACCACGCGCCACCCCGCGCGCGCGCTAGTCGCCACGAGTGCGCTCGCGCCGCGCCTTTGAAGTACCGAGTCCGAGCGGATCGGACGTGCTTGCACGCGCTAGCCCGCGCCTCCTCGAGCCATTACCTTCACACGGCGCGTAGGCGCGAGCTGGCGCGGCGCGACTTGTGATAACGCGCGCCGTGAGAAGCCAGCATTATGTCAACATAAGAAAAGAGAAACGTGTGTGCTGCAAAACACAATTTTCAAGGAAATTAAAACAGAATAAAATAAAATACAATAACAGAAATGAAAATAAGTATGAAAAAAATATCAAAAATATAATTATAATTTATTCTTAAATTAAATTATTATATCGTGCTGTGTGTGTGTGGGAGGTGTGTACGTGTGCCTGTAAGTGGGTTCGTGTTTGTATATGTGTGTATGTAGGTGTATGAAAGAAAGGTAAGGTATGTTCTATGTATGTGTTAGTTTGTAAAAGATTACTACTTATTCAAGAAAAAGTTCATCTACTGAAAAGCAGTAAAGAGCCTAGTAGACCAATAAAATGTTTGTTGATGTAATGTACAAAGTTTTTTCATATTTTTGTGAAACAAACTATTTGTAACAGATTCGTATGCGGTTTTATCGTTTTCAAATACCTACGTGAAAAGAAAACATGCCTAGTATTTGTGAAACATGTTTACTGTACATACACGTAAAGATCTAGTGTTCCTGACTTTTAGAGCAAAAACTAGTTTTGCTGTGTAAAAAATGTTAAAGGCTGGCGATCGTAAATTTACGTCAATAGGCGTACACGCTACCGTTTGAAAAAGGTAAAGCACGGGTCAGCATTCTTTACTTACGATTGAATAGATCGACACCCTAGTAAATGTTCTTTTATCGAATTTGTTTTACTGTCTTATTGGTCCAACTGTATGGCTTCGTGCCAAAGCTGTATGAAGCGAATTGACACACTGTGGTTGTAGCCTGCTAGAAATAGAATCGATTTTTCCGTATCATAGAAACGTATTAGCCTCCACCAATAAAATTTTACAAACGAAATTGTTGCCAAACCGCAAATTAACCTCAACCGTTATTCAGGGGGCCAATTCTACTAACAAAAACTTTTATCAATTGTGACTGAATTAGAACATTCAGACACAGAAATGTTTGCTTTTGTTTTTGTTGTCAAACAATTTGACAGTTTTTGTAAACGAAAACTGTCTGAATAAACGATTCAGTTGCAATTGAATTGAATAGAATAGAATAGTTATTTATTTGCACAGAAAGCAGGGACAAGTTTCAGATGTTAAGTTTAAAATGATCAGTATAATAACTACCTTAACTAAGGCATGGAAACAGTTTAAGCTATAATAACAAAACACACTCATTATAATTGATAAAATTTTCTGTTGGTTTCTACTAACTATTGTGTACTGTTGGCACCCAGTTTGCGTCTACAAAAATTGATAAAATTTTTGGTTATGTTTTTGTTGTCAAACTATTTGTAAATTTTTGTAAACGAAAGCTATCTGAATGAATGATTCGGCTTCGGTTCGGTTGCAATTGATCAACATTTCTGTTAGTAGACTTAGTTTCCAAAGCCGATAGATAAACGGGATAGTTTGCAACGTTAGATTTCCAATTAACCATGTCATTGTGAGGATGCCAGGGCGATCCGATAGAAAACCATTGTCCCGCCGAATCGCCTGCTGTCCAAAGTAAAATCCTTGCTCAGTGTTCAGAATTTACACTGTTTTCGATAAACGGCGATAGGTTTGTCGTGACATTATAGGCTTAAAGCTATAAACGATTTACGGGTATATAGGGTGGAAATTCACGGCTCTAGTAACGGTTACTCGGTAACTCACACGTTTAAACACGCTTCCCAAACATTGTTCCCCGCGAGTGCTGGGACTATCGTCGGCGTAGTGCGAGAACTAAATAAGTGACAAATTCAAAGTTCCGAGAAAATCGCGTTTTACGGTTTTCTTTTTTCATTTTTTTTCATAACTTTACTTGTAATAACAATTTACCTATACGTCGCAATTTTTATATGTTATATATTCTTATAATTTTCATCTTTTAGGATAATTTTCCAATCGCTAACTGTTACCGTCAATAAGAAAAAAAAAAACAAGTTGTCCAATTTTCCCTCTACATTACTTTCCGAATATTATGTAATTGGTTACTTTTTCCTGTCAGTTGTTTACTTCTCCCACGTATGACTCTCAAGTCACAACAAAACATTCAACTCTCTTAAAACGTCAAATAAGTAAGTACCTTTATTAACTTCTGCCTGAACTTTATTGACATGTTATACTGCCAAATTTAAATAAGATACTTTGTTCCATTGTTTCGTTACTCAAGTAAAGATAAATTACAGTTATTCATTTATTTCTCGAGTTATTTATTTTTGCTTCTCCTATTTAACGTGATTAAAACGATATTCATTTTTCCACCTGTGTTCATTAAATTAAGATATTGTTTTATTGACCTATGATATTTAAACGTATGTAAGACTAAAAGGTGCGGGATTTTTTGGGCTACGAGAAAATATATAAAAAAGTCAATTTCGGCAAAAGTGTTAGTTATTCTCGCACTACGCCGACGATATTTGGTATGGAGCTTTGCAATCATTGACCGAAACGGTGCGTATTTTCGAACCTTCAATCAACGGTAGCTACCGGTAATATTTACCAACAAAAATAAGTTTTTTTTGCTTTATTAAAAACCTAAAAGGTTGTCCAATAAAAAAGAAAACTTATTTTTTGTAGCACCGCAATAATGTATTCTAGGCATTCTCTCGTGCTCCTTTCTCATGTTTTATTGCGTCATCGCTTTCAATGCGGCGTAGCTTGTCAAACGCAGCCATAGTAAAAAAGACATAACTACTATTATTATATTTTAGTCACCTATTTTCATGGAAATACACGGTGTAAACGAATTCGTGTAAAAAATTCCTTAAAACCACATAAGTAGTCTACTACTGGTGTGTAGATTGGTCCCGCACGGGAATTAGACTGATTAAAAATAAAAATGTTTTTTTTTTCATGAGGTTTAAGTGATAATACCTAAACCACATTAAAAGGATGCAGAAAACAATTTTTTTTTTTGCAAAAACTATTTTTGTGTCCGTGAACCCGTAGTTTAGATGCAACGCGTAAATGAATGAAAGCACGGCGATACAGCTGGCAGGCACGACTAGCGCGATATCGCTCCACGCAGTCAGTTAACTCAGGGCGCTAAAATTACTCAGAAACATAAAATCTGGTTATTTTTACGAAAAAATATTTTTGCAGAAACTGAAAAAAAACCAGTGCTTGGTCAATCTGTGTCACTATTAGATCACGCGGTTTGAAGGAATTACATGAATTCATTAACACCCTGTAAGGCTTCCTCAAATACCAAAGAAGCAATTTTTTTTTCTCTCTCTAAATACGAGAACCCGTCTAATTACGTAAAGAACATAGCAGACGTACTTCGTTAAACACACCCTACAAAGTACACAAAACTATAAAATAGGAGGCTTTCAGCATAATCAGGCATCTCAGCTCCCGGACATATGAGTTTGATCAAGTTAAAAGCCTGTTAAAGGTCAATTCGTTTGATACAAGTTAACTGAATTCGTACATCATTAGCTTAACTGAGGAGTTGAGAACATTGTTTGTGTATAAAGCCTCTGCTACCTACACCGGCTACACGCATTCAATTTTTTCATTTAATAACCACCATAACATCGAAAGCAGGCATGTATTCCCATATGGGAAAGTCGGAGGAATCGGAGGTTTCGGACACCTACATAAAAATGTGTTTTTTATTCTTTCTATCACAGTTTGCCTAACACGGTATCAACTAAGTCCCATGAGATACCTACATAATGTTGGTATTGCTTTTTTTACCAGAAAACCCTATTTCTTTCTGGACTGAACATAGAAACTACAATTTTATAGCCTAAGTTCGCTGAACGACCATGGTAGTGATAAACTTAAAGTATGATTCACACCTAACGTAGCGCTTTGGAGAGCGTCGGCACGCAGCGCAGAGAAGCGCAGCGCATCGGACCGGGCGGAAGCGCAATTTTTTATGCAATAAAGAAAATTAACTTGTAAGTATCTGTAATCATTAAAAACGTTTATTTTATTTGCATGTACTCTAGCGATAAACGAGTAATAAGGGGAATTGACATGTCTAAAATTAATGTCTATATTTGCATGCGTCGCTCAGCCACGCCGCTGCCGCTAAAGCACGCAAATATGAACTTTAACTATCATAAATACGTATCAATTCGCTTTATTGAATTGTAAGTTGCGATTCCACCCGCTCCGATGCGCTTCGTACATTATTCGATGTTTTAAATGGAACTTGACAATCCCGAGGAAAGTGCAATATGTTCGACATTGTTGAACATTCTATTGAGAAAGGTCCCCATTTCGTTCATTGTTTAAACAATAATGCTTGAAACATATTCTCTCCACCATTTGTTTTTATGGAGCGTACAAAAATGTAATAGCGTTGTTCACTTGTGTTTTGATCGTTATTGTTGTTGATTTTATCGATCCAATTTTAAAACGATATGAAAATAATACTATTTTTTTGCCTTTTAAGTTTGGGGTCGAAAAACTCGGGTCGTGCGGTCCGTGTACTCAACTACTATACAGGGACATCGCAAGGTGGCTGGTGGTGGTTTACACTTCGCGTGACCCGAAGGTTGGCCTTCTTTGCCACACAACGTGGCAATGCTGCCAGTCTTCTGGGCACGTTACCAGTTTACAGTGATACAGAGGAATATTTTGATGCCCTCTTTTAATTTACAGTTTTATATTAAGAATTATATTTTTCGATATATTATGAATTGTGAATAATTACGTAAATATTCTTCAAAATAAATGAAGAGACAATATAAGGCATCATATAAGGTACACAGGTGATTACTTACTATTATTTGAGTATTGTTATTTCTCGTTTTTTGCTGTACATACTGTAATGTAACAGACGGCCCTAGGATCTCCTGAGAGCACGTCTGCTACACCAGTTGTAAATAATGGTGTAGAGCATTCAATACCTAGTACATATCATAACAATATTAAAATGCTTATATATAGATTATGAGGCAGGTCAGCTTTACGTCCCTTGTGTAGTCAGCGAATTCCTTCTTGTAGTCACGGCGTTCGTCGATGGCCCACACAGCCATTTGATAGAAACCGGCGGCAGCAAACAGACCGGCTGTAGCATTTAGTCATGCCGGTAGATGACTACCAGTCCGATCGCCGATCTCGTAAGTGTAGTTAGGGCAGGAGACGAAGTGAAAAGGAGGGAGAAGGGATTACCATCGGGGCGCAGCTTCTTTAATAGAATGTGGAGGCTCAGGTTGTCCCGCTCACATAAGATAAACCCTCGGAGCCTCACGCAAATAACGGGTGTTGCATATGTGGCACTCCACAAAATGAAACAGTTACTAGTAGATTTCAATTTATAATATTTATCAATATAAAATAAACAGAAAATAATTGTATCAAAAAATCACTCTATCGTCACTGTAAAAACCAAGTCCCAATTTCAAAATCCTATCTGTCATCCTCAAAAAAGTATCAAATAAAAAAATGGCCAGTCGGTGAAGATGACGATGAAGGTGATACTAGAATACATATAAATTATATTTTTAAATACACATTCTAAAAAAAACAATATACATTTAAAATATTAAAATAAAAGTAGCCCACCGATAGCGGGAACAGGGTCCAAGATGCCGGCGGTCAGGGTTCCAGAGAAAGTAAGCTCATGCTATGCGTGCCGTGTCAAGGAGTATGTACTGCTTTCTGTATCAAGCCCTTGATCCAGCTGCCCTACAAGAGCTTCATAGAGTGTTTGTTGATCAAGGCTCTTAGCAATCAGGCCATTCACCGTAACGACTATCGGGACGATGACTGCTGAGTCCACATCCCATAAGCCAACAACCTCGTGTGCTAAATCAAGATGTTTGTTTATCTTGCTCAACTTTCACGAGGTTCTTTTATTATTTACTAGCTGCGCCCGCAACTTCGTCCGCGTGGAAGTCGAAAAACAACATTGTGACCGCAGCAACTAAACAATGTATTTGTAATCAATTTTTTAAATCTAATCACATTTATTTCCAATAAGCTCATCATCACCCACTCTCAATAGCGTGATAATTTGTACTCTATAACCCGCCCCTCTCTTTAACGGACATCTTTGCCAAATTTGAACTAAATCTGTTCCGTAGTATTGGCGTGAAGCTCATACAAAAAGATGAACGGACGGAAATTCTAAAAAAATTTTTTTACATCTTCATGGTTTTTAATACACGCAGCAATCATTTTTATTATATGTATAGAATTATTAAACCCCACAAACGATATTGTCATAACCTTTTCCGTATCATAACATCAATATTTTATTAGTTAGACTGCCTCGTTGGTCCAGCGGTCGCGAGCGTGACTGCTGCACGTGAGGTCCTGGGTTCTATCCCCAGGTCGGGCAAAGTGTTATTGGGTTTTTCCGTGTGGAATTGCTTAGTAGCAGCCCGGAGTCTGGATTTGTGCCCGGTTGATGGCAATAGGCTCGCCCCCAATTACCTACATTGGACGTAAAACATAACGGTGAAATTTGGGTGTACTACACACCTCTGCCAACCCTTCGGGGAATACAGGCGTGAGTTTATGCTATTATATTTTATTAGTTCAAGCACCAGTGTAAATCCGCTTAAGTTCAGTTAAGTTGTTTCCCCATAATCACGAAACCGGGACTCATCCAGTTTCGTTATTGTTTTCGTAATTTAATCAAACGGAAACTCGATCAAATGGTGTTTACCCCTGTTTACAGCTATTAGTTGTTAGTTTAAACTATACGGTTGAACCGTAACGAGTAAGTAATTATTCTGAAACGGTTAGGTCGGGTTTCTCCTTTGATAATTATTAGTGCACATGGTTAATGGCAGCGCACGTTTCTGATGACTTTGACCTTCACTTGATTTTGGTTATGCGATAATTAGGCAAATAAAGCTGAGAACAAACTATCGGACGCGTCCGTCAGCCGCGGCTGACAGACGCGGCTTAGCGGTGTGCACGGTAGTCGAGACGGCTTCTTCGGACGCCACGCTTCGGTCATTCCATAAAGGTTTGTCAATCGAGAAACATGACAAGCAGCGACAGCGAGGACGAATTTATCGAGTTAGCGGTAGCTGTCCAAGGAAGTCCTCCAAAAAATAATAATTAAAAGGAATCCCGTGCTCCGTTCACACTGACGCACAAACATCCATCCGGCTAGATTTTGTTCGGACGTCTGAACGCTCAAGGGCGATTCAAGGTCACGTCCACGTCTTACGACCGGTAGTTTGCATAGTGTAGTAATAAATGTACTGGCTAAAGTCCGTTTGTTAATCTCGGAGACACAAATAACAGGCGCAAATGTGAAACTTGTAAATTTTAGGAACGTTTTTTTCAAATTTGACATTTCGCGCATATCTATTCAGTCTCAGGGATTAAAAAACGAACTTTAGATCTCAATAAGCCGCATCTGTCAGCCGCGGCTGACGGACGCGTCCGATAGTTTGTTCTCAACTTAAAGAAATAAAAGAAGATTATGGAACTGCGTACTGGTTGAGCACACAAGCAGACAATTTATTGGTTATGTATCTCAGTCCATTCAAAATGTAAGTGGGCACTTGTCGGTGTAGCAATCTTCATTTTTCTCTATCCAGAACCAATTCCTTCACTTCTCTGTGTACTTCCGTCTTTTTCTTCAAATTGGTCTGTGTATTGTCTTCTCGGTCTACCTCGTTTTCTCTTTGCCTCTAATTTAGCTTCTATGATGTTGGTTATAAAGCTGTCGTGTAGCAGTAAGCAAATTTTAAAACATTTATAGAAAGAAGAAGAGGGAAATTGCTTGGTCCCTTATTTCAGTAAATGTAATTAATTGGTCAATCGCAAATATGATTCAACTTACAAGGTGATAAGTATGGAAGATGTGTTTAAAGACCACCCCATCCACAAACATCTCGAAGTTATAAGCCTCAATAATGTAAGTGATTTAGTACAACTCATACTCATACATATTCATTGTTTACCTTCCAAACGTCGGAGAATTAATTTTACTAAGTATTGTCTACTGAGACATTACTTGGTTTAGGATTTTAACAAGTAATGAGCAGGAAGATTTGGCACGATACGTTTCGAATGGCTTTTCAAGCTTTTGAACATTACATAGACATTTCTTTTTTCAATTCTTTCTTTGAACCCATTTGTTCATACATTTTAACAGCTATAACTTCTGAACAAATCCTACAACTTTTAGCTGGTTCTAATATTCCGTCCAGAAACAATAGAGAGCAGAGCCACAGACAAATTTTGTCCAGCTCAGTTCTCCTAAAAAATAACAACAATCTAGATAATTTCATATTTACTTTGTACATTACTTTGGCCTAAAATCAAGATAGCAAGAAAATAACCGTGGATTAAAACGAACGATGAAGAAGAACGTAAAATAATTATTTCCCAAAGGAAACCAACAAAGGGCCATCCTCCATTTTATTAGGCATTTCGGAGATAGTTCAACGTTTGGCGAGCGATTCATTGTAGTTTATTGTTATATCCGCCATGACAGAAAAAAAGATCGTTGACCTCCCTCAATTTCCCTTTCTTAAGGGACAGACGACGGCGACGCGTCCTTATTAAAGTCAAAGAAACTTTCGTTTCGCAGACGGCTAACAAGAATTTACAAGTATGTAGTCAATTTAGAGTAGGTACGACATACGATATAGACAGGTTTAGAATACAAAACTAGTGTCGTGAATTTACTGCTTCACGACCAGGATCCTCTTTAGGCTAAAGTATTACCTTAGCGGTTCTGCAATATGAACAGTAGATACCCCAAGTGTGACTCTTTTTCGTTAACTACTATAGTTGCATCACGCCAAAAATGTATGAAAATTTAGGCAGCGCCTCTTAGCGCGGCGTTCAATTCTACGTGTGACTGAAATCCGCGCTAAAAAAGAACGCTGCCTAAATGTTTATACATTTTTTTGGCGTGACTCAACTACAGTGGATTTCATATTTATTCCCCCTGATACAACAGTCTTTATTTTAATCAACAACGCTCGGTAAATCATTAGGAATCGGCCAGACAACGAGATAGTCATGTTTACAAATGACAAATTAAATCATGCTTTTACACTACATTATACCCAATGTTAGCACATATTATTAGCCTAACTGAATTCATACGGGAAGGTACACGCACGCACAAAAGTACAGGCTATAGGTATATTTGAATCCGGGGAATCGCCACCTTTTGATGATTTCCCCCAGGGTAATGTGAACCCAAACAAGGTTGTCCGAGGTGATTGTATCTATAAACACAAATAAATAAATAAGAACCCTTTTTAATCAAATCCATTAATTAATGTTGTCATTTATTTATCTTTCTGTTTTCGGGAGTAGCGCTTGAACAGTCGCACGTAAGACTAAATAACACGAGTAATAAGGGACAGGTGTTTTGTAAACAGCCCTTTGAATTACTCTGAATTTATTATTTACTAGAATTATACCTCGTACTCCGCTCGCGTGGCACATTTTAATGACATAAAAGGTATATTATGTAAGTATCTACTATAATCCGCAGTCTAGGAATTATTGGCAGCGAAAGTCTTATCCATAATATTCTTTTCTTTTTTCTTAATAAAAAAAAAACCTTGCCCCACTCTAAGATTTCTCTTGTATCGTGGGTGCGTTTATAGATACAAATCTCCCATACACAAACGCCCAGACCCGAAACAACCATGTGTAGGCCATACAAATTTTTGTTCCGTGTGGGAATCGAACCAACAACCCGTAGCGCAGAAGCCAATCGCTTAGGCACTGCACCAAACGTGTCGAATATAGGATTAATAATACTGAAATTACTATAGACTATAATTCCTAGGGAACAGATAGGTATAAATCCTTCAAGTAATTTATGCATATGCCAGTGCAAACAGACAGACAGTATAGTCCCTCCGTTTGAATTGTTTGAAAATATCTACATAAAATCCGCCCAGACGGGCCAGAATCAGATTGAAAATGCAAGAAACAAAGAAAATGTTCAACCAACAATGAACGAAACCTAACATAATAAAAGCAAACTGTGTCTATTTCAGGGATAGACTAACATCTAGAAACAACATACAGAAGGGCAGAGTTTCTAATTAACATACATTTTCACGCTTGTAGGGACGTGAACAAGTTCCAAACTAACATCAAAACGCAAATTTTGAGTTAGTAGGTAATATGAAGATGTTCATTTGGAGATGTTGAAATGCGAAGAAGTCAACAGCAATATACCTTGATGCATCTCTATCTCTTCTTTTCTATCTCTAAATCTCTGTCTGTCCACCTACTTCTTGTAAATAAACTACTGAATAGAATTTGATGGGGTTTTCATCTTAATTCGGCTGTCCCATTTCAAAATCTAGTAAGGAACACTTTTTACAAAAAAACATTTTATTGCATAATCTCGCTAACCTAGAAAGTCTCTACCAAATACAAAAACACCAGCGTTGAAAACTCACATAATAAGCAGATATATTTAAGCATCGATACCTAGTAAGTGCCATTCACTGCCTCTGATCATTTTAAAACCTAGTAAGTCTAAGTTTAACCACATGGTTTATCTAACATAAATGCTTTTCAAAGGCTGACCGATTTAACGTTTATGCGCTCTCCTGTAAAATTTCGTTTTAAGTCCTTACTAGGTTTTGAAATGGGACAACTGAATTTAGGTAAGTTCTCTGGAAGATTTTAAGCTATAAAACGTATCATCATCATCTGCCTAGCCTTTTCCCAACTATATTGGGGTCGGCTTCCAGTCGAACCGGATGCAGCTGAATATCAGTATTTTACATGGAGCGACTGCCTATCAGACCTCCACAACCCAGTAACTGGGTAATACGATACTCTTGGTAAGACTGGTTGTCAGACTTTCTGGCTTCTGACCAACAGTAACGACTGTCAAAGATCTACAAATGACAGCCGGGACCAACGGCTTTACGTGCTTTCCGAGGCACGGAGGAAACTCGCTATGGTAAATGGTCACCCATCCACAGACCAACCTCGGCAAGCGTGGCTTAACCCGGAAGATCGGTCTATGCGGCTGTAATATTTAGCCACGAGCTCCTCCTATAAAACGTATCAAATAAAAGTAAAATCTCAAATTATAAAAACTACTAACCAGCTACTTTCTCATAGAGATAATTTATAGGTATTACCATTATCACACTCGGCAGTCTCAAGCTTAAAATAAAGTTGGGCCGTAACTGCGGTTCAAAAGATCTCTATTTACTCGAAATTATTCTCAACAGACATTTGCTTTATTTAAAAAACAACGTGGTAATAGGAAATCGTTGGAAATTCACAGAATTAGTTTACAACAAATATTTGACAGTTCCTGTAATATTATATCCGAACTTAGCTTAACACACTGCCGTGTGTGTGATATACAGTGATCGGAAAAGGGTGAGCTAATTTACCTAAACTTCAAAGAACAGAGACAAAAACTGGAGACTTCCTTGCAACAATTTTTTTTTTCGGGAGAAATTTCTCGGAGATTTTCTTTCATTTGTTTTCAAAAAATAAAAGACAATCTCCTTTTTTGAAAACAATAAACAATCTCTTTTTAAAAACAATAAAAAACGTGTCATCAGGTTATAAAACCTGATGACACGTGACACATTTTTGTTTCCCAAAATTGACGTATGTCAATTTTGGGAAACAAAAATAGGAAATGAATTTAATTGTTTTCTGTACTGTTAACATTAATATTAAATGTACTTTAGTGATGTCCCGAAACCCGGAATAATTTTCACGAAAAAAAATGTTGTCGTAAGGAAGTCTCCAGTTTTTGTCTCTGTTCTTTGAAGTTTAGGTAAATTAGCTCACCTTTTTCCGATCACTAGTGATATACCAATCCACAGACTAGGTATGAAACATGTGTTGTACGTGTAAGTAGAGGGAACGGATAATAGAATCCCTAATAGGGAATAACAATTAATTAATTTAATTAATATTAAGGATACTGTTCCATATTCGTTTACTTTCCTTCTATTTTACTTATATTTCCTATTTTGATGGACAAAAATTGCAATGATTACCAGAATGATTTAATAAACACGTAGTTTCCGAACCGCACGCGAACGGATTCTCTAATAACTGCTAGTCATATAAAAATAAGATAAGAAGGTTGTTAGAAAAAAGTGAAACCAGCTTCTCAACATCAACGTCACTAGCCCGTGGTGCCCTGCCGTTGACAATCGCGACTCGGAAGATTGATAGACGGGTGGTGACGTCACAGGTACAAAAGAACTGCCCCTCAGCGAACCTCATACCCGATGTTTTGTCTGCGACACTGTTTGAAAGAAGACTACCTTTTGAAATGAACTACGATAATCAGTTCTGAAGGTGATAATTGTAAGGAATGCTAATTAAATAATACGATAAAGATGTAAGTTAAAGACAAAGGAAGTAAAAAATTGGGTTGAAAGATGACTGGAGTTTTTCAGTGTGGAATTTCTTAGTAGCAGCCCCGAGTCTGGATTTGTGCCCGGTCGGTAGCAATAGGCTCGCCCCATGGGACGTAAAACATAACGGCGAAATGTGGGTGTACTCAGGTGTACTATTATACACCTCTGCCAACCCTTCGGGGAATACAGGCGTGAGTAAGTAACAGATTTATAGGAAAAAGAAGCTCAAGAAGCGCTAGCTTTGACGTGGGAGCCTTTATGTGAACTAACAAAATGATATTGAGAGACAAGAACGAGTGTACTTCACTCGTTCTTGTCTGGCTTCCTGAACTATCTATTGGAACATCTATATTGTGACATCCGAACGAGGTACAAATTCTTTTCCTTTTTTTAGGATTCCGTAGTCAACAAGGAACCCACACACACACTTATATACGTACCCTTATATACGTAACAGTTATTGGAATATCGCATTAAGTCCATGTCGAACGATATAAATCACATCGATATAGTAATGTGGTAACTATCAGCGTGGGAGAGTCCACTGCCTTATTGTATTAAAATCTATAGGGAAAACCTCAAAATATAGGCAATAAGTAAGCTCTAGACAAGTCGCAAATAACGTTATTAAGATGTCAGTGGCCCAAATAAAACAGCCGTGGCTTTTAATTAATTAAGTAAATATTAGGAATGTTTCTTGGTATTAAAATTATTCTAATTAATTACTTGCCACTTGAGTTTTCGACATTCAATTTCAAGCAGGCTTTATTGTAAACAAGGAATTGATGATTTTCATGTTTAATTTTATATAACGGAAACGTATAAATAGAATTCGAAGTTCGTACAAGGACTTTAATACTTTTTCCTAGTACTTAAGTACTTAAGTCCTCGGCTTTTCAGGCGAGAAGGAGTAAATATTACGATCTGTTTCGAGTTTGAACAATTCTTATTTTTTTATTACATCACATAATATCACGCCTGTACTCCCGGAAAGGTTGAGCAGAGGTGTATAGTACACACTCATTTCGCCGTTATGTTTAAATCCCATGTAATAGGCGGCGAGCCTATTGTCATCAAGCGTGCACAAATCCAAACTTCGGTCTGCTACGGAGAAATTCCACACGGAAAAACTCAATTACACTTTGCCCGACCAGGAGATTCAACCCAGGACATCACGCTCAGCAGTCGCACATGCGACCAAAGAGCAATTCTTTTCTAAAAAAAAAAAACAGAGATTTTTTAAATAAATCTTTTTTGTAGCAAGCCAAACTAAACAAAATCGTTGACATCGATCTCGACAGATAATAAACCTATTTTAAAAGCCTTTAGAGCGGTTATGCATTGCATCCCGAATCCGTGAAAATCCGTTCCGAAGTAGTCACAGAACTATTTGTATGGTAGTTTACGTACTGGATCCGACTTCCGTCATCCGATTTCTCTCCGTCATCCGTGAGCCTCCAATTCGTAAGAAATATTGACGGACCGAAGTAGCCATAGTACTGTTGGTATGAACGCTTTCGCATTAGCTCGCATTAGCTAGGACATATGCCAATGATGGCTCCTGAATTGCTTGGATTTAAATCAGAGTTCGGATTACTGCGTAAGCAATATCCGAATTCGGTCCGAGTTTTTTAAACTCTTGATCCGTATTTTCACGAATTCCAATCGAATGCAGTGTGAAAAGCAATATCCGAATTCGCTCCGAGTTTTTTATATCCGTATTTTCACCGTAACCGCTCTTACTCTATTTCCGGTTTTTATAAAAAAGACACATTGTCGTAATGAAACTGTATCATGATGGATGTGCTAAAATATCTAACTCTAGCCCACGCCACTGGATGAACGTATGAATTTCAACAACGCTATTAATAACACAGACGTGAGCTAGCTAACTACGAGGGTAGGTAATATGCGTTTTAGAATAATTATGTTCTCAAATGTAGACTACATATGCTTATTTTTTTTTAATTTCGTGTTAATCTACCCCTCTTCAGTTACAAAATTATTTTATCTCATTATCTAAACAATGTTTACACAAACAATATTTACACAAACAATATTTACATAATTACAAATAAATATTATAATGGCTACATTAATATTTGCATTTATTCGCACCTATTTTGTTAATTATACGGAATGTAAGTAAATTCGAGTTAGTGTTGAGTAGGACTTACAAGAGGCGGTACATTCGTCCCGTACATGACGTCAAAATGTAAGAGCGGCTCGAAAATGTAAAGTGTACTACTTCAACTTTTATGTCGCGGTAGTCGCGTTACTCGTTACTCTCGGTAAGTAAACTATACAGGGTGTTAACGACTTCGTGTAATTCCTTCAAACCACGTGATCTACTGGTGACACAGATAAACCCGAAATGGAAATTTTTGAAAACCAACTAAAAAAAAAATTTACCAATTTTTTTTGATTTTCTATTTCTGAGTCATTTTTGAGCCTTGAGTTATCTGACTGCAAAGAACGATATCGCGTTAGTCGTACCTGCCAGCCGTGTCGCCGTGCTTTCATTAATTCATGCGTGGCATCGAAATGTTCACACAAATAAAATATTTTTTTTGCAAAAAAAGAAATTCTTATTTTTTTATTGAATCCTTATTAAGTGGTTTAGATACGATCGGGAACAAAGCCGCATGAAAAAATAACAATTTTATTTTTTTATTTTTAATCAAGCTAAATCCCGTGCGGGGGCTGTCTACAGCAGTAGTCGATCATGTGGTTTCAAGGAATTACACGAATTCGTTAACACCCTGTAGGGTGAGACAGAGAGGGAGTGAGGCATATACTACAATAGCACGTCATTCATTCTGCAATGGACATTACGTGACCGGGACTCGAGAAAGACGTAATCAGTACATCGAAACCAATGACATCAAATGTCACATTAGTACTCGTTACTTCAATCGTATAACCGAGCTTCAGTACGCCTCACCTCATTTGAAGTAGTACATTGTACTGGCTCAGAGCAAAAAAGAGGCTACTCTTACAAACTCTTTTTCAAGTCATGTCCTACCCAACACTAATTCGAGTAATTCCTTCAAACCGCGTGATCTAGTAGTGACACTCGATTAACCCGGAATGGTTTGTTGTTATTCTGTTTTCAAGTATTTTTAGCGCCCCCGAGTTCACTGACTGCAAAGAGCGATATCGCACTAGTCGACTGCGTGCTGTGTCGCCGTTCTTTCATTAAAATAGGTGTGGCAAAAAAAAATTGCGTCGATGACTTAACCTAACGATAAAGGAAGTTCTTTTTTTCTATCAATTTAATTCCAGTGTGTTGTCTATCTATGCCACTAGTAGATCATATGGTTTTTGTAATGTATTTAGGCTTACCCACATTTTATACATATTAGTATGAAGTACCTTATAAGGTGATTCCATCTCGATCTAAAAATGCCAACCATCAGGCAATACCTCAAACGCATCTCCAAGCGTTACTTCAACACTGCCCCCCTCCATCCGAACCCCCTAGTCGCCGCAGCGGCCGACTACAGTCCCTCTCTCATAAGTAAAGTTCGCCGTCCCAGGCACACACTTTTAGAATCCGATGACGAAATAACCCTCCTCCAGGAGGCGAGTAAATCGACCAGCACAATACACAACGTCCGCCGCCGTCCGGCATACCGTCCTCGCCGACGAGGCCCGTCACGACGTCCCACCGCCGCCGGTCACGATCCACCGAGCTCTCCCGTCGTAGAGCCGGTCGTCTCTTCAGACTCCGCAGTCACACCGATAATTCAGCCCTCATCAAGCTGTCTCCCCCCCCCCCCTATGTTCACGCCAGCAACGCCCTAAGCCGAGGTCCGAGTCCCACTAGGGGTCGCCCTTAGTGCTGTTGTTGCAGGTAGTCATGATGTTAGTGTAGTACAAGTAGTTAGCTTAGGTTAAGTATTTTACTTCCCCCCCATTGGCTGGAGACCCCTCAGGTCTCGCCAATAACTGCCCGGTTACGTAGAAACCGCCCCTAGGACGACCTACAGCAGTCACATAGAAAAAAAAAAATTATAAGGTGATACACTAATTTGTAACAAGCCAGTTCGCATCATACGTTTGCTACCGACTCCCGTGTTTCATTTATTACAAACTTCTCAGTTTTAAGGAATTACAAGAATTCGTTTACACCCTGTAAATGTTACCAATGTCCGTGTGGTGCCGGACGTAAAGAATGGCACTACCCCATCTCTTCCCATGGGTGTCGTAAAAGGCGACTAAGGGATTCACTAGAGGATGGGCACCAGCGTTCTCAGAGTACTTTAACAACCATACTGCGATCGCCAACCCGCCTGCCAAGCGTGGCGATTATGGCTAACCCCCCCATGTGGGGGGGGTTTGCCATAATCGCCACACGCCGGGCTATGTTCAGCAGTGGACGTCTTTCGGCTGAATGATGATGATGATGATGAAATGTTACCACAGCTAATATAATACTAATGATTAATATACAAATGGAATGTAATGTAGCATAGTGTTTGTGGCAATAAGGAGTAATGAGGGCTCGTCAACGGGTGACCATTCGTAACGAGTCGAGAACCCTCCGTGCCCCAGAGACTCCAGGGAGCACATTAATCGGTTCCGGGTGTCATACGAATACCTTTGACAAACTATACGGGTAATCAGAAGCACATTTTCGGGCTGATTAGATTATTCTTTACTTAACCGGTTGCGTACCGCCCGTCGTCCCAGGACGACACTTAGTTGTCTTATCTATTGTGTATTTAATTACGGTGATTGAGAGTTATAGATATTTACTTAAGTTAAGATATTCGGTAATACTGCCGTCCTATGTCTAAAAGGCCGTTAAGTGACTAAACCTAATTTTGAGTTGTGAGCAAAAACGTCGAAAGTGTTATCCCTAGAAATTCTGAAGACGTACAGATGTTTTTGATTATAACCAAGTTATTGGGCTACTTTAATCTCATTCATCACTTTTAATAAGTTACAGGACTAATACAGTTTTTAAAATTAAAGTTTTTATGTCATGCTTTTTTTGTACTGAAATTTCACCGTCTACAATGTTACCACATTGTAGATGGTGAAATTTGGTACCTATAGTAATATGGTAATGTGTCAGTAAAAATCTGGATCTCGTACCTAATTGACAAATGATAGAAAAACTGATCGATACAGAAAATGTTGCGCTTTTACGTAGTTTATAAAACTCAAAGACAAAATGTCACTTTACGGTTTTTTCAGACGACGTCTGTGGTCTAGTGGTTCGAGTGTCGGACTGCTGGTCACGAGGTCGTGGGTTCGATTCCCACACAACACAAATATTTATGTGATGAACATAAGTGTTTGTGTTGGTCTGGGTGTTTCTTATGTATTGTATGTATGTATTTACAAAAAAAAAGTATATAAGTATTATATCCATTGTCTAGTACCCATAGTACAAGCTCTGCTTAGTTTGGGACTAGATGGTGCTGTGTAAAAAATGTCCCAAAAATATTTATTTATTTATTATTTTATACATAGGACGGCAGAATAAGTAATCAAACACGTGAATTTTTTTATTAAACCAATTAAAGGATGATGGGCACAAATGTATGGAGTCTGATACTGGCTCCAATCGGAATGATTGATACACCGTTGGAAAGGTAAGTATTTTTGTGTAGATTATGAATAACCATGGCGCTAGTCCCGATTCGCTGTCCGATCGAAGTAATCCTGCTTGAAAGTTAATTATTTTTGTTACATCCTATTAAGTACACATACTTTTATTGTCAGTTTTCTCCATTTTGGTATTACAATAATTATTATTAATATTTTTCATTATCTAGGTAAATAAAACAAGTTCGAAGTAAGTTTCATCATTTATTGTATGTAAGTATACAGTGTGTAAAAAGACCCGCATAGCCGAAATCTACGCACTCTGTAGGTACATCAAACTAAATTAAATTGACCAAAAATAATTCCTGGGAAACGACTTTTATTTATAGGCATAAAAAAACGCGTCCGATTTTTTAGTAGATAGATCACCCTTAACTGAAAAAATACTAAACCGATTTTGTTGTGATTTTCATCCGTTAACTGAATTTTATTTAGCTCAAAATCGGTGCAAATATCATTAAAATCGGTCAAGCGAAACCGGCGATATGATTTTTTTAAATTCTATTTCGAACTGAATATTCAGTATCTTCTGAAGACTATATTACAAAACGGACAATTGATACGGGTTTGTTGCCTTAGTTTTTTGTACGCTTGAAAAGAGCTATCCAACGATGGTAAATTCATTTTGATTGGACATGAGTACCAAAACGCCCATCCTCCTTTGGTTAGTTGCAAAATAAATTGAACTATTTGTAATGAAATTAAGGTATTTCTACATGATCTTTAAGTATGTGTGTTACTGTAGATTAATATGTACGAATTCGCGGAAATGCTTGATCACGAGTAAGTAGTATTTTAAATCGTCTAGGGAGAATATGATTTTTTCTTGCTGTAGAATCTACCATCGTTAATGCACTATGACATCGTTGTCTGTGATAACGAAGTAGCTAAATCATTGCTACCACTTGGAGATGTGCCAACCCCTATGACTTAAGATTATGTAAATATAATGTAGCAGATCCGGATGGCGGGTATGTTTGTACCAGACTACACAATAGGAATTATGAAGTTATTTTGTGTTATGCATTGGAGGAATTTAGGCATACTGTTGCTATTAGACACTACTGCTTTATGATATACCTACCCACTTAGGAAGTGAATGATAATTTGCGACACACAATCTAAAAACATTAGTCCATGTTAGGCTAAACGATATAGAGAGGTCCGCAATATGACTGGCAGTCCGAAACAAAGGACAAAATGCTCAAAAAAACCCAGGCTTGGCATAAACGGAATGTAGGTATTTCAATTGGTTTGTATAAATGTGACACATCATCAAAAATGCTATTTGTTTAGTGGTAGCGATTATTTTGAATTGATTATTTTTCTGAGTGAAACTACGCAAAATCACATGACTTTCTCCGATATTGGTACATAATCATCGTAGGTACGCATCACTACAGCGCTCCATATGACGTCGGGCTAGATTATTTATTCATGTGCTAGATACCAAGACGATTTCGAACACCCTGCGCTATCATTAGAAAACGTTTTACTAGACATAAAAAACCAATAAATGATCTTTAAATTCTGTTTACATTGTTTTTTTACTCACCTGGTGCCCATGAAGTCAAAGTGTAATAAAAACTAATACTTATCCAGTAAGTGTGCCAGTTGTAACTATTTTTAGGTTCTTTAAAGTTACCCCTGCCGTAAAATAAATAGCAATTTTTCAAATTCAGCCATCAGTTTTAATGTAAAGCGTCTCTTTTTGTTATCTAGTATATGCAAATTGTAAATATTTTAATTACATTTTGAAATACCTGAATGTTAACCCTGCCACTAAAAAATAGCAATTTCTTACATTTAGCCATCTATTTCGATGATCTGAGTTCGAAGTCTGAGATACGTTTTATTTGCGCCAAGCCTGGGTTTTTTTATTAGTACTTCGTGAGCATTCTCCTTTATATATGTTAAAAGCTCTTCGATAACAGTTTTAATATCATGCAAAATGGAACCCAATTTAGTAGCCATTTTAAAAAAAAGAAACGCTTAAAAGCGAAATCGTGCATATTAACGCTTTCTATCGCAATCGTCCGCGCTTTGTTTTTTTTTTGACAGATACGTGTGTGAAAATTATCGTTCAGTAATGCGCGATCATACGAAATAGAGTACTTGGATTTAAGTTCATAAAACGTACGGATATGGATTTAAAGTCTCTCCATTAATTTTCTTCGCGTGAAATAAACAAAACCGTTTGGTTCCTGCCAATGAATGTATCAGCTCTCACCCTGTGGTTGTCATTAAGATTAAACAGGGTGTTAACGAATTCGTGTAATTCCTTCAAACCGTGAGTGATCTACTGGTGACACAAATTAACCCTAAATGGGTATTTCTGAAAACCAAATGAAAAAAAAAACAATAAAAAAATGTTGGTTTTCTATTTCTAAGCCATTTTAGAGCCCCGAGTTAACTGACTGCAAAGGGCGATATCGCGTTAGTCGTACTCGCCAGCCGTGTCGCCGTGCTTTCATTAATTTATGCGTGGTATCGAAATGTGCACGAAAATAAAAAAAATGCAATGAAATTTTTTTTTACTCTTTCCTTATTATGTGGTTTAGATACGATCAGTTACCGCTACAGCATGAAAAATAAAACATTTTTATTTTTAATCAAGCTAAATCCCGTGCGGAGCCAATCTACACCAGTAGTAGATCATCTGGTTTTATGTAATTACACGAATTCGTTTACACGCTGTATTAGTAGATGCATCACGCTGTCGGTTCCTTATGGATTTCCTAGACAGCCAATATCCAGACTCTTTCAGCCACCCGCCTGTCAAACTACCTTCGGGAGACACCCGTTTCTAGAATGTGCATGTAGTACAACAGAATAAGCTTTAAGTAGCCAGAGTTGGACGTATTCTTTGATTCCTTTCGTGAGTTTAAAAAGCTTTTACGTGGTCACCAAGTGTTCAATGTGAAACAAGATTATTTATTGTTTATTCATTGTTCAATATTATTTGTATTTCTGGATTCAATCCAGTTCTGAATTTAGTATAGTTTTAATTTTTTAAGATGGTGCCCGATATTGAATGTCGTGTATACCTGTCAATGTTGGCTTGTACATCAGCACCTGTACCTTTAGACTTGATTATTCTATAATATATGACGGATATGCTGTTGGTGTTGTGACGGTGCAGCGGTGGCGACTAGCGGAGTGCGCCTATAAAAGGGCCGGCACGCTGCACTTCGTCCTCTCTCGCGCCTCAGCAGTTAAGTTACTGTCTACCTACACCTGAAGACCCTGGACTCCTTGTATCGTATTGTCTAAAGAACCACACCCTGTAAACTAGTCTAATTTTGTAACTATTATAAAATATATTATTGTATGGTTTAAAGTGTTTTCCTTAATATTCTTATGTAAGTACACTCCTGCTAAACTGCTTCTGCTTCTTGCTAGATTCTGATTTTATGTGCACATGCTCGTTAAGGGTTGACTCCTCAAGCCACCCTTAACCCGCTAAGCGTGACAGTGTGTCTTTTGTCTCGTGTAGTGCCGGACTTAAAGAATAGCACTACCCCATCTCTTCCCGTGGGTGTCATAAAAGGCGAATATGGGATTATCTAGAGGATAGGCAGCAGCGTTCTCTGAATACTTTAACAAACATACTGTGATCGCCAACCCGCCTGCCAAACGTGGTGATTACGGCAAACCCAGGGGAATTTGGGGGAGGCCTATGTCCAGCAGTGGACGACTTTCGGCTGAATGATGATGCTGTTGGTGTACCTAATATAAATAAATATTAAGAATAACATACACACAGTGACCAATGCGCGACATTGGCAATGTCATGTGGAGCACAGGACGTTTAACGATACCTTGACATCAGCATAAGCACCATGGGCAGACCATTACTGTCCCCCTGCTGGGCACGGGCCTATTCTCAGATGCTGGACTGACATGTTTTGGCGGACTACACACATCATCGAGAACTTCATGAAACCCCTATCAGATGTGCAAGTTTCCTCACGATGTTGTCCTTCACCGTTAATGCAAGTAATGATCAAATTCTGATTCGCACATGAATTCCAAAAGTCAGAAATGTGGGCCGCGTTCGAACTCGAACCCTCCTGCTTGGAAGGTACGCATTCAACCTATGACTATACTGCCTTAACATTAATGAAACCTTGTTGGTCCCACCCGCTCTACTCTTTGCTAAAGCTCAGTTTTTTTTCTTTTTTCTCTCTTTTACTTTTAATGGAGAGTAATATACCAAACTATTCTATAAAGCCTTCCTCCTCTCTCCTACTGTTTACCGTGCCCAACAGGGTCCATAGTGACATCTTATCTATGCATAACAGCTTTTATAACATTATAGACTGCAATAAACGCATCGAAAACGAGGTTAATAAAATTTGTTGAAACAGTCTCAACAATAAAAATCAAACGCACCTAGCTTTGCCAGGCGTCCGGATAAATCCGGACATACTCAGGCTTTTTGGTTGCATGTGTGGCCAAATTAGACGGTGTCCGGCCTGTCCGGCTTTTGTTAGGCTTTTTAAATTTGATATATTACTAAGACTCCGCTGTCCGTCCGTCTGTCACCAGGCTGTACCTCATGAACTGTGATAGTTAGACAGTTGAAATTTTCACAGATGATGTATTTTTGTTGCCGCTATAACAACAAGTACTAAAAAACAGAATAAAATAAATATTTAATACAACAAACGTGATTTTTTTGCCGTTCTTATAGATAATGGTACGGAACCCTTCATGCGCGTGTCCGAGTCGCACTTGGCCGGTTTTTTTTTTACATCTTTCATTTGTTGGTTTCCGCTCCGCCTTGTATCGCCAGCGCAAGCGAATGGACTAGCACTGGGGTCGACGCGCCAACGATTTTACTTTAAAAATTGGCGTGTTATAACTAAGACAAAAATTAAAGGTGTCCGGCCTTTTTACCCAAATGTCCGGCTAAACTGGCTGCAATGGTCTGTCCGGCTTTTCGGTTTTAAGGCCTGGCAACCCTAAACGTTCCTATTATATTCAATTCCTCCTATAATTGAACATCAAACTTTGTAGTACACATGTAAAATTGAACGGAAAACCGTGTTCAATTCTACGGAATTCATGAATCGGTTCAATCAATACAAGCATAACTCTGTGCAGTTCAATCTGTGAGCTCATTATTATAAAGTTTATGCGGTCCTAGTTCTTAAAATGAAGTTAGTAGTTTTACCACTTGTTGAATTTCTCTAGGGAATAAAACTTGTTGCTTTATAAAGGATTAATTTTATATCAGATTGTACATTGTTTATATAATTCACAGCTTTATTGTACAAGGGACACCAAGAGGTTGGTGAAATTTTCGAGGCCTTTCCGGATCCGGTTTGCCCTGTTTAAATATAAACTGAAACAACGAGTTTTATTCAAAACAAGAGGGCGGTTGTTTAAGTGTTTATCTCGCTAGGGACTAGGAATTTTGAGGGTTCTATAAGGAGAATCTTAAGAATGCTTGAGAAGTGTATTTTTAAAATGATAATACTTGAAACAAGCTCAATAATGCCCAATAAAAGTTATTAAATTGCACATAATATATCATTTTGTTGAGCTTCACGTTTTATGAGTGAATCAATTTCTTTAAAGTGTGTTTGGTATTTCACTAAAGAAAATTTAACGACATGTTACACTTAATTTTATCAAACAATATACCCTTTTGTAATACCAACCCCCTCCTTTCTGAATGGCAGCCATTTGAATTTTTAGCTGCCTTTTAATTTAGGTTTTAATTGAAAATGTAATTAATATCTTTGGATCTTGGAGTAGAGGCTTCAATTAATTTATATTTGCAAGCAATCCCCTTCGTCTATTTTCATTATAAAATCATTTCAGTTATTGACTAGACTCATTAAAAAATGATTTTGTAAGTTTTCTGTACCTACTCCTACACCAAACACATTTTTTTTTTTAAATCATTGTAAATACCTCATGTAAAATGAGACGAACAAGAAACAATAAGCTATTTATGTATACTCACTTGAGATTGATATCCTCGAGGATTCTAGTTGGTAACAAATCCAGGATCTGCGTGACATTGAGATGATCCCAAGACTGCTGCCGTCCCAGAATCTGCTGGGTGCAGTTGATGAACAGTTGGATATCTATTTCGGAGTCCATCGCAACATATTTCACTTACACTTTACAAACAAAGTCTTTTCACTAGAAGCACTAAAAGCAACAGATAAACTGTCATTCAGTTCACATTGACTGTCACTTAATTACTCCGCTTAATTGTCCTTACACAGATTCTCGACTCTTTGAGGAGTTCAATTATCTTTATACCACATAATTGTTTTATCACAACGCATTTTAGGTTCATTAGTTTAATTGGGTCAATGAAAAAACCTTCTACGCATCACTGAAAATAAATCACACAGTATTACTTACGTATGTTGGAGTTATTTTATTACTTGACACCAGATATTAATATCAATAATTCTTGAGCAATTTTCTGGCACTTAATAAGTACTGCTTAATTAAGATTTCTTTGTTATTTCCTCCATTAACAGAATTTTTATGGCACAATCAACAATGAGAACGGTAATTTAGAGAGCCATTATAATAGAAAGGACTTGATTGACCACTTCTTTTTGAATACGCAATGAATTTCCGTATAAATGCTCCTTCTATCTTAAATGTTCCGGAAAACTTTCCAAAATTAAGGATTGAATAAAGAAAAGAAAAAATAAAGCCGTATTTCATGGGATCTTCTCCTATCTCAAAGGCACCTTTAAATTGCGATAAAGAAAGGTATTATTATAGAATTCCCGCTAAGTTTCGGATCGAGAGTCTTTCCCCCCTGAAACAAAAGTGTAATACAAACCAGTATTTGAATTCACGGTATTTTTTCTAACCGAAGTGTGATTATTTCCGAGTAATTTCAAACATCTAATAAAATTAGAGTTAGTTATGCGAATTTTACGAGTAGGGCGTTATTAATTGGCAAAAGAGGTAAACAGAAGTGAATCTATGACTGTCGTAGATTCTATACATATGTGTTTAGAACAATCACACCTCATTCAAGTCAAAATAATCTTGGAATTTCGGCTTTTATAAATCGATATAACTTCAAGAATTCAATAGAACAAATCACCATGTCGTATGAAACTAATATTGGATCGGATTGCACTGAACTGCTCTTTGTTTGAAATGTCGATATGTCTGCGCACACCCGAAAGGAAGAGTGACTCTGACACTTCATCCAGCTTGAAATAGTATAAAGAAACTCGAAAAAAAAAAAAAACTTATCGATGGATAGTCTTGAATATCAGCTAACCTTAAATTCTTCCATACCAGTAGCAACTTCCGGAAGAGCCACAAACCATTAATCAATTTTATTATCTACTATCAATCAAATCAACATTTCTACTGCCCATAATTACACATGGTCTAATCTTACCTACTAATTCGAGTAAATTATCTATAAATAACTCTTTGAAGCTAATCAGACAACTGCGAACAAGATTGAATGGAGGACGAAGAGAAAATCACATTAAATTTGAGATTTGAAGAATTCAAAATTACTTTAATGAAATACGTGGCTGTGCATCGAATTGAAATAGAAAAGGCTTTAAAAGCATTACTTGGCATTTACATGAACCATTAATTTCAATTAGTGAAATTACCTAGACATTAACTGAGCAATAAGACGATCATTATCTTTCATCAGATACAGTAGACTGGTTAGAAAAGTACATCACTAGGAATAACTAGTGAAATGCTACTTATGGCTACTTTTCACAAAGTCAACAAAGAACAAAGAGATTTTGGTGAACGTAACCATGCGGAAATTGGAGAGAACGCAATTGTAGATCCCGAAACGGAGAAAGGAAGATTTCAAGTTATTTGGAAGGTGAAACCCAAATTTGACATCAAGGGAAAGGTTGATAATAACAACCGTAGCTTGAATTGAAATACTGAATATTAGCAAATATTTCAATGACGTCAATAAATTAATGCGTTTAATGTCAGGATTCCATTTGAATGACATGCTTTTGGACGGCATGTCAATGAATAGGTATCTTATGATGAAGATAAATTTTCGACGATTGCTTCCGGTAGAACTCAGGTTTAGAGGAGCACATTAGCTCTAGAGTGTGCTTGCTGGTGGTTGATTTATCCGTTCTTGGTCAAGAAGATGCGACTAAAACGCTACATTAATACACCGTTAACATAATAATTATGTTTATCTCGTTACGTAATACGATAACGTTAATAGACAAATGTTTGACAATCCATGTATAGATCTGAATTATATAACCTTTCCTAAAATTTACGCGAATTGTATCCATTGATATAAACAATTTTACGGATTATATCGCGTTACGAAGTAGTGGAACGTAATATGATCTGTTGTTTGCATCACAAGATCTGAATGCAGTTTTTTTTTTAAATTAAGTGCCTACTTGTAAGATATAATTTGAATAGTCGCTAATTAATTACTTTTAGCTGATTCAAAAAGCTTGAAACATAATGTAACCGCTTTTCGAGCAACGCTATCAAATTAAGTAGCTCATGGGCGTAAAAGTAGGCAACCGGATTTCCAAGGACGAGATTGTATAGCAACTAGTATATTACGTGGTAGGAAAATCCGGGATGCGGATCGAATTGCCTAATTAAAATTTACTCCCCGTGAAACGTATTCGATAATAATAGAAATATCAGTAAAGGAACGTAAGTATTTAATTTCGTAACAGCACTTAACACTTACGGTAAGATTTTATTATGATACTTGGCACTTCAAAGCATTTGGGCTGCAGAAGGATTAAAATTAATTGTAAAATTTATAGAAGACTAGCTTTCGCCCGCAGCTTCGCTTGCGTGAAATTTTGAACCCGTTAAATGACGATTTTCCATACAAACTTTCATCCCCTATTTAACTGCCTTAGGGGTTGAATTTCGAAAAATCCCTTCTTAGTGGATGCCTACGTTACAAAAGGAACCTTCTGACAAAATTTCAACTTTCTAACCCCAGCGGTATACGCTGTGCGTTGATAGATCAGTCAGTCAGTCAGTCAGCTTTTCCTTTTATATGTATAGATTAATTTTGCAGAATAATTTAATACCTAGAACATGAATTGAGAAAAGATTTCACGATGATATTCAAATTACCTACACCCAATTTTAAATTCAGCTTGTAATTTTATTTGAAGACCGTCGATCCAAAGGCAGATAAATAATCATTATACTCGACTATGATGTTAAAATGTAGATAAAATTCAATTATCAGTTTCTGGAATTAATGGATTTTTATTTAACTTATGAATATAATTATAGCACTATCTTCAAATTCCAATGTAATGTTCATGGTTACGGAACCGTGGCGTCATTCGATGATTCTGCCAAAATCAAGGTTGAAAACGAAACGATTATTAAAAATACACACAAGAGATACAATTCGTGGTAAAGTCCTTCGATATCAGGGTGGGATCGTAGATATGTTTACTAAAGAAAGTATAAATAAATAAAATAAAGGTCCGTCAGTGTAAATAAATCTATTTGTACAGGCCCAACGCTAGCCACGCGGCGTAGATTTTTTTTGAGAGATTTCTAGCACTTTTGTTCCCCTCGAAATTTTGTGATAAAAATAGAAAGAATCTCCAAAAAAATCTAAATAATAGGCAAGGAAAATGTAAAATATTTATAAATCTCATATTCTTGACGCCAACTCTCCCACTATCGCGGTATATATTTATTTCATTCAATCATCTAAGAGGAAAAGTAACTTGTAAAGCCTTGATTACTTCACTTGAAATCCAAAAGCTTATTATTAACCATCCCTAGCAGCCCTTTCAAAGCCAGCGAATAAAAACTCGTTCTATTTTTCGCCTTTTCCTTATTCGATATTGCCTCACCGTTTCTGATTAGAAATGTGCACAATACAAGTTGAAAAATTATGCTTTCCTCGTCCTTGGTTAAAGAATGTGTTTGATCTCGAAAGGAAATGCATCAAAATGTCTAAAAACAAATTATTTGAAATCGCTAAAACTTTTGTTAAACTTTCTGAAACAACTTTTTTACAACACTTAATTTTGATAATAACTGTTTATATATAATTAGAAGGTATGGGTTAACTATTATGTTCTGGAATCAAATTGTTTATTTGTTTGATTAGTCACAATATTGTTAGTTTGGTCGCATTGTCACTCGCGTCGCAGGGCGCGTGCTAACGGAACCGCGGTCGGGACTCGACTGAACTCCAGCACCCTTATAAGTCAAAGGATGTTTTCCACTAAACAAAATTCACTTAACTGCATTAGACAGGTGTTAAGATCTGTAGATTATACATTCCTGCAGACGTCACGTACTAACGCCCGATGGAAATCTTTCAGGGTATTGCGATCTCGTTTTTAATTTACGGGAGCTCGATAAAGGGCGATAACTTTTTTCAAAGCAGTGAAACACGATACTTTTTATTTTTTTCCCGAAGAAAGGAATATCTATCTGTAAAGCCATAAATCTGTTAATGTCCATGCCGCTGGTTATATTTACGGGTGAATAATTTCAGACTTTCATCGCACTGCCTGTTATTATCAGGTCAAAATATAATTTACACTTCGTCAGTTCGTTATAGTTTTTGTACCATTCCCGTAATAAATAACTGTTTTAATAAATATACAGTTACTTCACGCAATGTTTCTCTATGAATATGTTGTGTGTATAGTGGCCCATACAAATTTTAATGACCAATTTTAATTGTACTGTGGTTTACGATTTGGAAAAGCCAAATGTGTGTTTATTAATAACATACAACGTAATGGTGTAAGAATAACACCCCATTTTATATACAATCAAGTTTATTTTGGTATAATGCCATTAACGACATACGACACGTCGTAAAAAGTGACTAAGGGAAATTATGTCAAGATATTCGATATCGTGTGAGATAATAACAGCATACATACTGGGATTACTAATCCCATCGATTCCCATAATATAGCGAACGTTATTCGTTTTAATTAAGGTTCTTGTATTTGTCACGTGCGGAAAAGAATTTGATTATATCACTTGCGTTAATGGTGAAGGAAAATATCGTAAGGAAACCTACACACCTGAGAGGACTCCATAAAATTTTCGATGGTGTGTATGTATAGTCCGCCAACCCGCACCTAGCCAGCGTGATGGATTAAAGCCTAAAGATTTCCAACAGTGGGATCATAATGGGCTGATTTCGCCGGGTTAATTCAAAAACCAACTAACTGGCCAAATCATGATTTCGAGTAATGGCATTTTGAAAGTTTGTGTCCTAAAATTTCGTATACTATCTTGTCTAAGTTTGTGTCCTAAAATCTCGATATCTAAGATAGTGTGGCGGCATCTATCTCGCCACATGCGAACTATCCTACATCGCGCAATCAAGATTTAACACGCAGATAGTATATGTATATGCAACCTCCCAACATCAACCGTTCATTCGCGCTCCGACGCTCGCTGAGGACGGACGTGCCGCAACTCGCGCTGCGTACTTTCTCGACGTGCTCGCTCACGAATATCGCTACGCCCCGCCGTAGTGTTCTCCACTTCACGACTATAAGTTCAAAAGCTGCCTTTTTCAAGGCGGTGGCTGAACGCCTATTTCTTTGTTAAACGCGTGTGCCCCTTCAGGGAAAATCCACAGTTTCGTGGTCCTCGGCTGATACTTTGCAGTGTTAACGAAACCGAGCGGGTGTTGACCCAATACACCAGCTGCGCCCCTTCAGGGCAAGGCGAAAATTGGAAGGAGCTAGTACCACCGGCCTTGGGGGGTCTCCTAGTCGACGCTAGCTCTAACCCCGTTCTCTCCCATCTAGCACTCTCTACCCAAGCAGCACACTTAGCTGTATAGTCTCTGGACAACAGAATTTTAGAAAACTCGAGGCTGTATTGCTTTCTGTACAAGGGCTGTATATCCAGCTGCACAGCTCTTATAATTCTAAATTTGGCCCCAAATTAACCAGCCCTGAGCATTATAGTAGCTTGTTAACAGCTGTCCAGAGCATTGTAAGAGCTGTACATGGGCTGTACAATGGCTTAGATAGCTATCAATAGGCCACTATCCAGCTCCTTTAATTCTCGTAGATAGCCAAAATATGGTTTATGGCTTAGTAACGACTATTGTTAAATCTACAAAGAAATACTCGTAGCAACAAAAAACTATGTGTTCAGTGAAAGTGTTACGGCCATTTTCTGTGGACAAATAATAATTTCTAATTAAGTAATTTTTCACGTTTGTTTTTCGTATCTCTGTTGGTAAATTGTACTGCGGGTGCCACTTTACTGTTAATATATATAGGTGATATTATCAAATATTACACGCGCTATCGAAATAATATAGTTTTACTAAAAATATTATACAAAATAAATACGGTGTACGAATTATTCATGGATTTTTACTAAATTTTTTCCATTTAATGTGCATTAATATCTATTTGTAACAATTAAATAATGTGTTTTTACTATAATAGCTCTCAAATATCATGAAAGTTTAACAGATATTAGTAGTTTTTTCATATGTAATTGGCTTATTTACATTAAAATGGCGTTAATTTGTTATCCAGCAATAATTCTAACTAAATTCCCTTGTCCGTCTCTTTTCTGTTCAATGGCCATATTTAAGTCTGTTAATCAGCTGAAAACTGTACGCTAGCTGTACAGTGGTTTACAGTTATTCTAACGACTGGTTAAAGGAGTAAAGTGAGAAGGGATCTCTATTAACAGAAAATCATTTTGAGGTTATGACAAATCGATGTTATCAAGGGGGCAATTCTCGTCTTAAAAGTCTATTTTAGATAAAAACTAACGCTTTATGATTATTCGTAATTGATGTTAATTCCTTAGTTTTCAAGTATGCTGATGCTGAAGATAAGATCTGTAACGCGCGAGAATCGCTTCCCAGCTGATTGTCGTTTGTTAAGGTTCGATTTCGAAATGGATATCTCGACCGATACCAACTGTTCGAAGCAACTCGAACGGCTACTCGTATTTTCGCTCGAGAAACGTTCTAATTCGACTTTTTTCTCGAATTCGTGATTAAATCGAATACACGAGAATTGCCCACCTGAGCAATACTAACCTATGTTTACTCTTCAATAATTCTAGAGGCTGTAAAATAGCTCATATTTATGCTATAAGCTTTGGAATTAAAGAGGAGTAACGCTACACTAATTTACAGATCAGGCAGTCATAAATGCTTTAAACCAGCTACTATTAAGCTCCTTGAGGTAGCATTATAATAGAATTAGTGTACACCATGAAAAAGCCAAGGGCAAAATTTGATTCTCTAATACAACTCACAGCTTAGAAGAGGGTGTGATTTTATCGCATTAAGCAGCCGTTCACAAGCTTTGGTCTTCTTAACCAGCTAGTGGCATTATACGTAGCCAAAGGCTGGACAACAGTTCTTTCAAATTCTACTAAAATGCATTTTGTTGTTTTTTTCTCCATTGTACAGCCATTAGTCAGCTGTGCTGTTTAACAGTGTAGAGATTACCCCTCATACAGTCTCAAGAATCATTTTATCCGTTAGTACAGCTGCATAAGAGCCTTTGACTGTAGTATAGCTTGTTTATGGATGTAATTTCCGCCAATGTGCTGCTTGGGTAGTATTGCACCTCACTAGAGACTTAGGAACCCGTTCGCACAATAAGACTGGCGACGGGATTACAAGCTTAGGGCTCACCAATAGGCACTCAACCTCCCTGTCTATACCCGACAGGGAGGGTTTTCACACACCCCCGGGCTCATCCACCCGGGGAATCGCGTTTTTTAAAAAATTAAATTGTTAGGACTTATAGGCCGTTACTAAAAATAGTCGCGTACTTGTGCGCGCCGCGTTTTTATTAAGCCTAATTCCCATTTTTTACACACGGCTCAGGCATCTTTTCCGAGATGTCTGACGCTGTGTTATTAGCGTTCTTCCGGGAACTTTTAAAGGACCCCGAATTTCTCGCTAAATATGGCGCTCGTATTCCTAGTAGTGGGCCCATAAGGCACACTACTAATCCGTTATCGCCCACCTGCGATACCGACTTTGATTATTTCGGCGAAGGAGAGCCATTGTTCGACGAGAACAATGGCATTCCAAGCCTTTTATCGCTTCCGCCTTTCTCTCCCGGTCCATTGTCTCCGGAAACAATGGAAATTTCGCACCTGCACTCCGCAGCCGCGCCTTCCGCTAATTTAAACACCCCTTCCCCGTCCCTCCGACATGCTCCAGAGATGACGTCATCAATGGACACGTCAGAGCCCTTAGTCCCCGATTCCGATATTGAGTCCGAATCCTATTCGTCGGCTTCCTCTTCCTCAGAAGGCTACACTACCGTAGTCGGTAAGGGGAAAAAGCGTGCCCGCAAAAATAAGGCGACCTCCTCCAGCCAAGTCCCGGCTAAAACCCCCAAGACAAACGTTGCGACCCCCGCGTCGGCTGCTTCCCTTAGTCCCGTCCCGGCTACCTCCCCGCAGGCCAGTCGTCCTTCCTCCCCCCGCCCCGTCACCGGCTCGAAAACCTCGACTCCGAGGAAAGAGCCCTCTCCTCCGCCTCTGTACATTCAGGACAAGGCGAAGTGGACCGATGTGTCCAAGATGTGTGTTGATCGCAAGATCAACTATCTTAGTGCCCGCACCACCCAACAGGGCATTAAAGTCATGGTCCCCACGTCAAAAGACTTCCGCGATCTCACGCGTATGTTAAGGGAAAAAAGCGTGTCATTCCACACCTTTGCCCTTCCCGATGAGCGACTTATCAGAGTCGTTATCCGCGGCATCCCCAAGGAGATTGACTCCGACGCTATCCTCAGCGACCTTAAGTCGCAAAACATCCCCGCCTTGGAAGTCCACCGCATGCACCGCGGCCGCGGTGGCACCCCCTACGACATGGTCCTCGCAGTATGCGAGCCTTCAGACGAGTCTAAGACCGTCTATAATATTAAGACCTTGTGCCACCTGTCTGGCATAAGCGTCGAGCGCCCCAATAAGTCCGGTCCGCCTGGTCAATGTCACCGTTGCCAGCTTTATGGCCATTCACAGCGTAATTGTTACGCGAAACCCAGGTGCGTCAAGTGCCTGGGCGACCACGGCACTAGCGACTGTGAACGTCCTAAAGATAGGTCCCTATGTCTCGAGCCTCCCAGCTGCGTTTTATGCGGCGAGTCTGGTCACCCTGCGAATTATCGCGGGTGCGCTAAAGCGCCAAAACAGCGCAACCCTAAGCTGGCTAAACGCTCAGCCGACCGTCACCAAAGAGAGAGTCCCTCCACGGCTCCCCCTCTTTCTTCCCAACTCCCCGCCCGCCTCAGTCCCCAAAGGCCGTCCCCATGGAACGCGCTGAACCATCAGCAGGCGTTCCCCGCCTTAAGGCCCACTACCCAGTTGCCCCAGCAACAGCAACAAACCACAAGACCCCCAATCCCGGCTATCCCCGCCCTGATGAGCTCCACTATCCCCGCTCCCACTATAGTGCCAGCTGCTTCACAGGCTGCACGTAGTCCCCCAACATCACAGGCTGCCCCCGCACACACCCCCGCACCCGCCCCCGCACTCGCTCCCAGGCCAGCGCCGACAGCGGTTGCTCCCTCCACTTCCCTCTCGTCCACTAAAGTGCTCCTTAGGGACACGATCCCCAGCCTTATCCAAACCCTCTCCTCCTGCAATACGCAGTGGGCGATCAACATAGTCTCCGCTTGGAACGCCTCTCAAGGCGATCCAATCGCTCGCATCAATGTCCTCTGCGAACTAGATGACATAGTCATTTTCCTCATCCAATAAATTCCAATGGATACAGAAAGCTGTAGAATTAAGCCCCGATCCCTTAAATTAGGCTTCTTCAACGCTAACAGCGTTAACGGTCAACGAGATGAGATCGCAATCTTTTTGCGTGATCATCAAATTGACATCTTCCTAGTGCAGGAAACGTTTCTCAAGCCCCACAACAGGAACCCTGGAATTGCAAACTATAAATTAGTTCGCAACGACAGGACCCGTAGTAGGGGCGGTGGTACTCTCATCTACTACAAACGTTCCCTGTACTGCACTCCCTTAGACCCTCCTCCTGGTCTCCAATTCCTGGAAACTTCCATATGCAGACTAGGCATGACAGGACACCAGCCGATCACAATCGTCTCGGTGTATAATCCTCCCTCCAGTAATAAGATCCAACTCCGGAGCGATCTTAAAGCCCTCTTTGACCTCGGCGGAGGTTCCGTTATCATAGCGGGCGACCTCAATGCCAAACATCTCTCGTGGAGCTGCAACTCCAACAACCACGCGGGTCGTAACCTCGAAGAGTTGAGCCCGGAGCTCGAATTCGACGTTATCGCCCCGATGTGTCCCACTCACTACCCCCATAACCCTGACCATCAGCCCGATGTCCTTGACATAGCGCTTCTAAAGAACGTAAACCTCGGTCTACGCTCTATAGAGACGCATAAAGAGCTAGACTCCGATCACCGCCCCGTAGTCCTTCACCTAGGTCCCCGGGGTGGTCCCCCGGATCCTGGACAACCCGCCCCGACCAAAACTGTCACGGACTGGGGTAAACTAGAGGAGCGCCTCAAGTCTTCCTCGTCCGTTCACTTAGATTCCATCCCCGACGATATCGTTACGATTGCCGACACGCTGGGCGCGATCGACTCCCTTACCAGTCACGTACAGTCCGTGGTGAACGAGTGTTCACGGCAGGTTCCAGCGGTGGACGAACACCGCTGGAAGCTGCCGGACGATGTGCGTGAACTGCTGACGGAGAAGAACGCATCCATCCGTGCCTATGACACTTTTCCCTGCGAAGCTAACCGCGCCCATATGCGTTCTCTACAGCGTGCTGTAAAGAAACGTGTACGGGAGGTTCGGGAAGCCCGCTGGGACAAGATGTTGAGCGACTTAGAGCCATCCCATCTGGCCTTCTGGCAATTACAACGAAATCTAAAATCCGATTGTGTAGCTTCAACTCCCCCTCTCAATCGTCCGAACCAAAGGCCGGCCTTTGAAGATGACGAAAAGTCCGAATGTCTAGCCGACAGTCTAGAAGCCCAATGTACTCCCAGCACCCAACCCGCAGACCCGGTCCATCTTTCCAAGGTGGATCGCGAGGTCGAACGTAGGGCCTCCCTCCCTCCCGATGAAGACCCCGACGATCCCTTACCCCCCATCACCGTAGACGAGGTCCACACGATAGTGAGGAATCTCAAACCTAGGAAAGCCCCCGGTTCAGACGGTATCACCAATAAGGTGATCAAACACTTTTCCGCCCCGCTCATAGTCCTCATGACCGCCATCTTCAATGGCGCTCTGAGTAATAACATCTTTCCGCAAGCTTGGAAACAAGCCACCGTTATCGGTATCCCCAAACCCGGCAAACCCAAGAGTGAGCCCACTAGTTACCGCCCCATCAGCCTTCTCAATGTATTTGGGAAAATCTATGAGCGTCTCATTTATATCCGTTTAAAAGATTTCGCTGACTCCCGTAAACTCATCCCCGACGAACAGTTCGGTTTTCGAACCCAGCACTGTTGCATTCGACAATTGCACCGCATAGTCGAACACATTAGCTCCCGTTTTATGCGCTTGTACAAAACGGGCATGCTCTTCTTCGACGTAGCGAAAGCCTTCGACAAGGTCTGGCACAACGGTTTATTATACAAACTGTACCAATTCAACGTGCCGGACCGTCTCGTGCTCATCATTCGAGACTTTCTGTCGGATCGCTCCTTCCGCTATCGCCTAGAAGGCACCCTCTCGTCCCCTCACCCCATTCGCGCCGGCGTCCCTCAGGGCTCCGTGCTATCGCCCCTTCTGTTCACGCTGTACACCAGCGACATTCCCAAACGTGGCTTGGCCAAGTTGGCTCTCTTCGCCGACGACACGGCTATCTACTATTCCGGTAGGAGTCTCGATAGCATCTCTCGAACCCTTCAAACCGCAGCCAACACCCTCGGGGTCTGGTTCCGGAAATGGAGAATAGAGGTGAATCCCGAAAAGAGCGCAGCCGTTCTTTTCGAGAGACACGGTGATTCCCACACCCACATCCGTCCTGTCCTCATGTTCGGCAAACAGATCCCTTGGGAGATGAAAGCCAAATACCTGGGGGTTATCCTCGACCACCATCTGAGTTTCCGAGACCATATCAAAGCGGTGCGCGCTCGCGCCGCTTTCGCTGTCGGTCGCCTCCACCCCATCCTTAGAGCGCGCAGTAAATTGTCACTTAGAAATAAGCTGAGAATCTACGTGACGTGCATCCGCCCCATCTTGACTTACGCTAGCGTCGTGTTCGCACACGTTAAGCCTTGTCGCTTCAATTCCTTCCAAACCCTCCAGAATCGAGTGTTGCGCAGAGCCGCGGCTGCCCCGTGGTTCATGCGTAACGTCCAACTCCATCTCGATCTAAAAATGCCAACCATCAGGCAATACCTCAAACGCATTTCCAAGCGTTACTTCGACAATGCCCCCCGCCATCCGAACCCCCTAGTCGCCGCAGCGGCCGACTACAGTCCCTCTCTCATAAGTAAAGTTCGCCGTCCCAGGCACACACTTTTAGAACCCGACGACGAAATAACCCTCCTCCAGGAGGCGAGTAAATCGACCAGCACACTACACAACGTCCGCCGCCGTCCGGCATACCGTCCTCGCCGACGAGGCCCGTCGCGACGTCCCACCGCCGCCGGTCACGATCCACCGAGCTCTCCCGTCGTAGAGCCGGTCGTCTCTTCAGACTCCGCAGTCACACCGATAATTCAGCCCTCATCAAGCTGTCTCCCCCCCCTATGTCCACGCCAGCAACGCCCTAAGCCGAGGTCCGAGTCCCACTAGGGGTCGCCCTTAGTGCTGTTGTTGCAGGTAGTCATGATGTTAGTGTAGTACAAGTAGTTAGCTTAGGTTAAGTATTTTACTTCCCCCCCATTGGCTGGAGACCCTTCAGGTCTCGCCAATAACTGCCCGGTTACGTAGAAACCGTCCCCTAGGACGACCTACAGCAGTCCAATAGAAAAAAAAAAAAAAAAAAAAAAAACATCAACCGTTGGGCAGTAGCCCGCCAGGCACAAGACTCCGCCTGGTTGGAGGATGCTCCCTTTGGTTGGAGGAACACCACACCTCGTTCCTCTACAATAGTATATGAAATTTTAGGACACAAACTTTCAAAACGACATGACTTGTCTCGAGAACTAGGCCGGGCACACACTTGTAGTATGTACTTCTGCTTCCACAAGGTTGTATTTCAGAGCAAGTTGCTGGTGGATAATCCTAGCTACGAGGTTGTGCCTGTGCAAATACTCACCGTTAGCAAGACGAGAACAACTAGAGATAATATTTCGGATGGATTCACTGGGGCAGTGGCATGCTCGACGGATGTCAACTGCGCCTTCCTTCATAATATATTTCCTATAATTGTTCGTCATCATAACAGTTTTTCTGTTATTACTCTTTTTAATTAATCCTAGTCCATGTTACGGGCAAAATCCAAAGGGTGTAACAACACTGCCTGTTTATTCCTTACTTAGATAACGAAGACTATTCAAAGTCTACAAATACCAGTTTTAAACGCCAATATAAACACACAGTGCGTTTTAAAAACTTTTGTTGAACGATTGTTAAAGAGAACTTAGAGTTGGGTGAGCGTAATTAAATGGCGACGTTATAACTGTAAAACGCAGTCATTTAAGTAATACGTCTTCGTCGTGCACTGCATAAGGCATGGGATTCCCAGTTGAAAACAACTTTTGATAAATGCGTCTCGCCGTCTATCCGTGTCTATTGTATGAATATTGAATATCAGTTAATTGCTCATTAACTGTATATTTCATGAAGGTATTCTGTTACAGTGTAGTGAAGTCATGATTTGGGCAGTTAGTTGGTTTTTGAATTAACCCGGCGATTTATGTCTTGTATCTTTACCAATATTGAGGCAGTCCCAATAACATTGCATTCTACCATACATTAGTAGCTATTGTAGGGAAAATGTGCTTAAGAGATGGTAGCTTACCAGTCTATTCAACAGTTTGGCAATAAAAAAGTATATCTTCGGTAAACAAGACGATTACATTATGCCTACAGGAACCAGGCAAATGTGATGATATTAATTATGTATGATAATTATAATAATATTCTTCACAACCGTTATACAGCATGTAACAAAAACCCTGCCCGATCCTTAAGAGAATTATTCGGCATCGTACTGCGTACACATATACGTAACCATTTAATGGATTTGAGATTATTATTTTTCCCCAAGAAGTGTTGTCAACTTATAAATATTTGCCAAATTCAGTGTTAATTTTCGCAAGGATTATTAAAAAAAAATATGAGTTTAATTTTTATAACATTTTTTTGTAGTACGTATGTTGAACCAGGAATACGCCTTTATTGGATCGGAAAGGGTTTTTATTACAAATTGTATATAGCAGTCGTGTAGGAGGGCTATTAAAACAGGATCTCTAACATCATGTAAACAATAACATGTTATGGATGGAAAATTTTGACAACGTACGTTTCAATGTCAAGTGCCCAAACAGCGGATGTATCGTATATAAGAACAATTCCTCTAATTGAACAAAATAAGGGTTCCCGAATATTCTCGCTTCGTCATCTTCGTATGATATTACGTTTGCTTATCATTCTGAGAAATTGTAGTATTCCCTGTAATGATGGTATTTTCTTGCCAATTAATATCACTCGGTTTTTTCAATGTTAACAAAGTTAATTGTTATGAATGATATAAATTGTTAAGAAAGGAACTTTGCAATTGTTTTGGAAGTATCATAACGCGATATAAGTAAATTATTTTAGTAGTATAAAACAGATAATTATGTATCAGTAGGTACTAGAAGTAAGGATGGGTAACAGCACTACATTGCGTAAGTCTGCTCAAACAGTTTGAGATATTCTTCCTATAATAAAACTACTCGTGGAACAAGGATTGTAATACTGTAGTGTCCTTCTTTTCTTTTTCTTTTAAAATGACTTTTCTCCACACTAGTATTTTTCCTGTATCGTGGGTGCGTTTACAGACACAAATCTTCACATGCACAAACACTCCGACCCGGAACAACTACCTGTAGGCCATAAGGTAAGGTATAACGGGCTGGTGTCCACAACTCCACGTCTGAGCGCGTATTTTGCGTGATAAGTGGTAAGTGTAATCACTCGATCTACCCTAACCCTCGAAAAAGGCCAGCACACCTTTGATGTTGCTGGCGATCTCTCGGAGAGTACCTGGGTTTTCGAAGTACTGGCCCTGTATGTGGCGACCTCAGGGCAGATTATTAGCACGTGGGCTGCCGTCTCGTCCTCCTCCATGCATGCTCTGCACAGTGGGCTGTCTGTAACTCCAATGACAAAGAGGTGTTTGTTAAATGATCCATGGCCAGTGATGGCTGCTGTGATTGTATGCAGTTGTTGCTTTGACAGTCGGAGAGCTTGTTTAGTGAGACGACCGTCAATGGCGGGAAGGGTCGCCTTGACTGCCTGCACTCGCCATGGTTTATCCATGATTCGTTGTGGTGGTCTCTGGTGCGTTTTCTTACCAGGGGGGCGTGGGTATCCGAAGGGGAGTGGTACTATGGGTTCGGGACACCGTATCCAAGTTCGATCCTCTCCTGGCGAGCTCATCTGCTGCATCGTTACCTCGGGAACCGCTGTGTACCTGTAGGCCATACAAATATTTGTTGTTCAGTGCGGGAATCGAACCCGCAACCCGTAACGCAGAAAGTCAATCTTGTAGCCACTGTGCCAAACGTGTCGTCAAATGTTCCCTAAATGTCAGATGTTCCCGCAATCTTGTAATATCCTACACGATTTTTGGTTCTACGGGATCTCGCACACACTTTTCCATTTTTCAATTGTTTTCTCAATGAAAAGCTTTAAATACACATTCTCGAGTAATGTTTTTGAGATTGCAGACCCGCACGCATTCGCGTGATTGAATCCAATCCCGCAAAAATCCCGTAGAATTGAAAGTACTGCGGAATTGTAATCCCTGTCATGGACTCACCAATGAGTGCACAACAAAAGGATAAGTAAAGTGGGTTTAGCAGTCGAACAGATAAATTTAATCTTTAACAATCATGGACGTCTACATCTTAATATGAAGATTGAAACCAGCATTCTAATTGCGCAAAACAATCGTAATCGTCAACAATTTCCATAGCAACGAATGTTCTAACAATCCAAATTCTCCACAAATATGTTTGTAATATAGCAGACGGCCCCAGGTTCGCTTCAGCTAGGGACACGTCTGCTACACCAGTAATATAGAATAGCATTAAGCATTCAATACCTAATACATATACATAACAATAATAAAATGCTTGTAGAATAAGAGGCAAGATAGCTTTACGTCCCTTGGGGTAGTGAGCTAATTCCTTCTTGTAGTTACGGTGTTCGCCAATGGCCCACCCAGCCATTTGATAGAAACCGGCGGCAGCAAACAGTCAGGCTGGAGCGCATTTAGTCATGACGATAGAGAATAGCCAAGATCCGATCTCGTAAGTGTAGTTAGGGCAGGAGGCGTCTCACTTTGGTACCAGGAGGGCGCAGGTTCTTCAATAGAATGTGGATGCTCAGGTTGTCCAGCTCACTTAGATAAATCCTCGGAGTCTCACGTAACAGCAGGTGTTGCATGGAGCAGTGGACAGGGGATGGTTGATGTGGCATGCTACATAAAATATAAACAGCCAGAAGTTTTTTAAGAAAATAATTATACACTTTTATCAAACTCTTCTCCTCAATCTCCATTAGAAAAGCCAAGTCCAAAATCGAATAATATATCATACAAAACCATAGTGGCTTGTCATAAAAAGGTAATAAAGTAGAAAGAAGGTGAATGAGGATAATGATGAAAAAGGTGATACTACATGTTCCACGCAATGAATATTGTTATATTGTCAAAATCAAAGCCAGGTGTTTTATTAAATCTATTGTCCGCACGAATAATACAAAAAATACGAACAACGCATCGTTTTCGTACCTATTTTCTTGACGTTATATGTAAATTACTAAAGTTTTTATCCTTTAAAGCTTCCCAAAATTCTTCATGAAAAAGATATATTATCCCATGTGCTAATGGAGTTTTATTTCGCCAAAAAGGTGCTATTTAGAATAACTGCCTCCCTACTTTAATGGGCATAATTTTGGGTTAATATTGTACTCTGGTTTCTACTTCAATCTCCAACAGCAACGTAAAACCTACGTAGATACTTATGTTGGCTAAATTCGTGGGTCATTTCCATATTTTGCTTGAATTTTCAGATACATTTTTCATTATTCAGTTGCGAATTGCGACTGTTCTATTTACTTATTTATCAATACACAATTTGTATAGAGTTACAGACTAATCTTAGACTATACTTATGAGTACATGAGCCTGCTAGGGTGTCGCAAATAAATAATATTTATTTAATACTAGCTTTTGCCCGCAGCTTCGCTTGCGTGAAATTTTGAACCCAAGTGACGATCTTCCGTACAAACTTTCATCCCCTATTTAACTCCCTTAGAGGTTGAATTTCGAAAAATCCTTCCTTATTCCTTGTCTACATTATAAAGGGAACCTCTGTGCAAAATTTCAGCTTTCAATGTCCAAGGGTTTGGGCTGGGCGTTGATAAGTCAGTCAATCAGTCAGTCAGGACTTTTCTTTTTATTTATATAGATAGTTATGTGGAAGTAGATAAGTATATATTATATACTTAAATTAAAAAAAATAAGAAACAGCCTGTAATTGTCCCACTGTAGGGCAAAAGTTTTTTCTCATACAAAGAAGGAACGAGCATTGATCACCACGTTTGCTCACTGCAGGTTGGAGACTTCATACTATTAAGTCTTTAAAATTCCTCACGATATTTTCCTTCGCCGTATGTCAGTGGCGTCTTAGAAGTAAAGGAAGGAAGTACATATGACATTGAAAAAGTCCGATTGGTAGGTACTTACATGCCTGGGTTTGAAACCGCAACACGGTGCTTAACAAGCGGGTCTATAACTTCCGGACCACCACGACATTTATTTTAGATTATTTAAGAGAAATAAAATACTAAAACAGAAATTAATATTAGTGTCGATTCACTAATTCACACCTCTCACATTCAAATCAATGAATCGACTGAGGACGGCTAAGTCCAGTCTATCTGCTATCATCTTCAAGATTCCGTTGCCGCTCCCCCGCACACCTTGCATTTAATACAATTTAATACTTATCTACTCTTATTAATTACTAAAACTTAGAACAAAACTTATATTTAAAAATTACTATCTCATATTTAAGCATTAACTTTAAAATAGTTATTATAAAGTCAGATTAGAAGTTTAATATAAATCATTTCTGTAAATTGTTTCCAAAAATGGGAACGTTTTATTAATGAAAATATATGTGAAAACAGTGGCATTTTAACGACTGAATTAATTACGTATTATAATTTAATATTATTGCGATCAATGTAACAATTGACTATTCATTTTCTTTTTGTTAAACATCTGGTATCATTAACGTAGTTACCCAATCTGCAACTTTTAGAGAGCGATAAATTATCTCTGTCTCCGTAAATGGCTGGAATTGAAAGATAATCTCGTCGTTAAACCTATTTAATGATGCATTGAGGCATATATATAGCTGGGTACTCACTTAGCAGCGTAGCACGTAACGTATCAGATACGGTATCAACCTGCAAGTGGGTACGGCTCGTCCACGGTCCACCGCGTATCTAGCTACGAGCTGCCGGATCCGCAGTGCTCGCAACGACGTCACGCTGACAACATTCGTGCTCGCGCGTACGTACTCACCTACACAAGCGATCGTGACGCCGTCCACGAGCACACTGCGAGCCGCCTTTGTGTTCGCAGTGAAACCGCCACTCGGCGGGTCGCTGCGAGCTTACAGCGCTCCACGCGCGAGCGGCTCGCAGCGGGCTCGTGCCTACGTACTCACTTGATACCGTATCTGATACGTACGCTGCTAAGTGAGTACCCAGCTTATCGAGATTAACCGACGCAGTGCGCTACGATTCCATCATTAGGCCTATGAATCGTTTTGATTGAAACCCACATTTAACTTTATCCCGCATTAAACTCGAATTGAGCCTATCAGAGGCAGAAACCCAACTCCATAACTTACCTATATCGTTGATGAGAAATTAGAAACCACAAAATTAGTTGAGCAATGTTTTGTGGATGAACAATTTTCCCTTTGTTACATACAAACGCTTTATTCGTTTCTATTTGAAAGGAAAAACTCCAAATTGCTAATCAGCTTTCACTGGGTTATTCTTTTTATTCAAGCTAATAATGCCATCAAAATTAGAGGGCTTTATTGAATGATGTTAAAGACCTTTCGGCCTAACGGATGAAATTGTCAAAGCTTTGATTGTTTGATTAGATATTGGATCTCTGCGAATCCTGCATTAAAAACACATTATTTACATAAAATCTAACAAACTCGCCGCAATATTCCCCGCGTATGTGCGGGCACGCTTCACCCGGCTTTGTATAAAAAGACAAATATTTATTCAGAATGTAAGTCTGCAATTTTCTCTGGAAGGCCCTCGGACCCGGAGTGTATATAAAATCTAAATTAGGACTATTCAGACGTCGAGAAGCAAGTTATTTAGAAAGTTTACAATTTACAGCACTTGGTCTTGTGGTAATGTTTTATCTGTACTAGACGCTCCCCAAATGGAAAATATCTTGGCACGCCTTAGCGCAACAAATTACTGTTATCCCAACATTTCGCCTTCCGCTTCGAAGCCCAGCGAAGGGGGCTTTATTTCAATGCCTCGAAACATAAGGAAAAGCTTTGCCCGAGATGTTTTTCGAAATCGTTGGCTTCGGACTAATTACGTTATATCATATCAGACGCGGCGCTTGTCTTGCGATCTGTTCGCTTCAGCTGCCTGGGATTAAATCAGTTCTGTAATTTATTTTAACTTCTGATTCTGACACTAAAAGGAATATTGTCGTAAGTTAGATGAGTTTGTTTGTATAAGTTTGTAGATATGTGTTCATAAGCCTGTTCGAGCCCGAATATGTTTTATGTAAATTTGATTAAAAAACACGCAAGTAAATTGAATTAAATAATTATTTTTAGTGCAATTTGCTGAATGAAGTAAACTTAGTTCACAAAATATTCTAATTTAAGTTTTGAAATTTTCTCAAAACTTGATATTGCATTTGACAACATGCTCTCTTAATCTTGATCTACCATCTTAATTAATTTAACAAATATAAAAGCGTTGTATTTTCACACAGGACACAAAGCTATAAAACGTTAAGTTAGTATCACTTTCGTAAATATTCCATTACTTGTAAAGCCTCGGTCGTAAAGTATAGAAGAAGTGATAAAGGCGTTTGACGCCATCTCTACAATCCCCGCTACCATTATTTACAAGCTACAAATCGGGGCAAAAACGATTTTTTCACTTTGACCCTCAGACGTTGACGATCGACGATGGTACACAGTACAATGTAAATAGTCATTATTTTTTTCATCCTTCAATTAATGTCCCTGCTCTTCACTACATTAAATGGTAACGGGATATCGCTAAAATCACCATCTTTGACAAATGTATTGATGATTGCAATAAGTTGGTATAAATAGCTGCATAAATACGGAAAAAAAAACTCACACCAATTCAGCCCTCATCAAGCTGTCTCCCCCCCCCCCCCCCCCCCCGCCAAGAACCCGCCAGCAACGCCCGAGTCCCACTAGGGGTCGCCCTTCGTGCTGTTGTTGCAGGTAGTCATGATGTTAGTGTAGTACAAGTAGTTAGCTTAGGTTAAGTATTTTACTTCCCCCCCATTGGCTGGAGACCCTTCAGGTCTCGCCAATAACTGCCCGGTTACGTAGAAGGGGTCCCTATGGACCATCTACAGCAGTACAATAGAAAAAAAAGGAAAAAAATACCTATTTTTTTCCCGTACTTAATTCTTGATATATTGCGCGACTCGACATAATCTCTACGTCATTTTTTTTCGTATTCTTTATTGTATTCAATAAAATTACAATATTAAAGTAAGTACAATTTAGTGAAGTCACAAGTGACAAAGGCGAGCTTAACTCAAAAATGAGTTTTCTTCTTTTGAGTGATAGAGAGAGATTTATGATATTGCTGAGGGCAAACTACATTTTGTAACTTTTTTCGTTTTGATTTTTCTTTTCTCAAGTGTCTTTGACTCTTTAGCTCGCTAACAATCGCTTTGTATAAATTATAACAAATCTATAATATAATCTCAATGAATCCCGGGATCTCAGGCATGTCCATACTATGAAAACATCTCGCAAGTACCAAAAATAGCTCTACCTACTCCGATCACTGTTTATTACTACCAAACACATTTGTAATATTAATTTTCCTTCCATTTCATATACGTATTGGAAATACAGATACGTAGTTTAATTACGAATGGGTAAAACCACGCGTGTTTTTATACAGTGGATTCTAAAAATGTTTTTCGAATCCACAGTACCTTGTTTGCTTTGAAACAGCAACACTGAATCATGCGACAAATTAAAAAATCGGTCCAGGGCGCGTAATTTTTATATTGGACAGACAAAAATTTTACGGTTGGTGATACAAAAACAGTCCTACGTAACTTGTTCAATACTATTATACAAGGGTAGTCGGAAAGGGGGTACTAATCGGCAGGCCACGTAAAGTATCACTGATGACGGCTAAAGCAAGTGTTAACATTTCAAAATTCGATCATTTTTATTTCCCTGAAAAATTATTATTATGACAGTTTTTTCAAAAATCCTTAGTCCCTGCTTTAAATTAAGAAAATGGAGCTTCTTATTTGTGACCCCAAATATGACCTAAAATGTAAACACAGCTGATCATAGCTGAGGATAGACAGATCTTAGCGTATTTTTATGTAATTTTTGAACAGACATTTCTCTTAAACTATTGACTTTTGGGGAAAGTTGTAGGACAAAAGTTGTTCATTATTATAGGTAATTTAACAAATTTAACCTACAATCGTCCGAATTTGACACACTTACACAGACACGCACTGCAACAAGACTTCCAAGTTATTATCGGAATACAGTCAGCCATACATATACATCTTTTTTTTTTATATTAATATTATAATAGCTGATTTATCAACAAACAAGAATTGAGTAACACGGAAAAAAATACTTATTAAGTTGCAAGCAGGCTAGATAGGCCGCCGAGATTGCGAAAACAGCCGGAAATTTACGGAAAAGGAGAGCGGGATACAGAGGACAATGGCGCTATCATAAGGTGGCTAACATTCAGCTGTGGATAGTACCTATAGGTATGCTGAAGAAAAATAAAGAATATGTAGGATAAGAATATTAAAACTATTCGCGCGATTATTATAATTCAACTGTTACTCCCGTTATTTTTATAAGCTTTTGTGTAACTTGATTATTTCGTATTTCCGGTCGGATATGTTTCCGATTCAAAATTTGTGATCCAATTTTTAAGCACTCACTGATCTCCGATTGAGCTGAAATTGGGCACACCTATGTAACTTCAGTGACAATGCCATAATATGGTACCATATAGCTGTTCTCATGATGGAGCCGGTAGGTGGAAATAGGAAGTCCTCAATAAAAGCTTATTTTTAAAAAGGTTTCATCTTGTAAAGTAAGGTCCATATGTTCCGTGTGGTGCTGGACGTAAAGAATAGCACTACCCCATCTCTTCCCGTGGATGTCGTAAAAGGCGACTAAGCGATTCACTAGAGGATGGGCAGCAGCGTTCCCTGAATACCTACTTTAACAACCCTACTGCGATCGCCAACCCGCCTGCCAAGCGTGGCGATTATGGCAAACCCCAAACATGGCTTGGGGGAGGCCTATGTCCAGCTGTGGATGTCTTTCGGCTGAATGATGATGATGATGATGATGAAGGACCATGAGATGATTTTCACAATATGAGCAAATTTGTACACCTACTTACCCCATTTTCCAGGACTGGCACCAAGGCCTCATCATTTAACTGTATCCCCTTAATAAGGTATCAAGTAGGTAACGCCTTTGAAAAGACAATAATTCCATACAAATATGGCTTTCAGGTGTTAGTTTTCCTTAAAAATATGACGATGAAGAGCTTCGATCAACACTTTAAGCCCTCGCTTGGCGGTTAGATTAGGGGCTTGATACAGAAAGCGGTTATCCTTGACACGGCACGCATTGTAAGGCGTGAATTACACAGAAGCGGCGTAAGGTGCAGACGCGGCGCAGGCGCGACGCTTTCATACATTTTTTGCGAAAAAGATTTGAAGCGGCACGACAACACGTATGAAAGCGACGCGCCTGCGCCGTATCTACACCTTATGCCTTTTCTGTGTAATTCACGCTTAAGGAGGTTCCATTCTCTGGAGCCCTGACCACCAGTAGATTGTACCTACTTTGGACCCTGTTCTCGAAGCCGAAGAGCTACTATTTTGATATATTTAAATGTTTTATTTTTATGTGGAAATAATTAAAAATATAATTTATAATTATGTTAACCGAATAAAAAGTATTAATTGTGCTACTTAAAAATTATTGCCTAGAATTTCTTAACAGAAAAACCCAACTTTGTCCGACCTGGAAATCGAACTCAGGCCGGTACGGTCGCCAGTTGCGCGTGTGACCAATGAGGCACTTATACAAGGTTAGTCAGAAAGGGGGCGCTAATCCGAAAGGGTGTTAAAGTACCCACAATAATGAAAAACTTGATTTCTACTACTGTCCCTAAAAGTCAATAGTATAAGAGAAATAGGTGTACAAAAATAACAAAAAAAAAATACGCTAAAATCTATTTATCCTTAGCTATGTTTACAGTTTAGGTCATATTTGGGATCACGAATTAGAAGCTCCCTTTTCTGAATTCGTAACTAAATCAAGGAAAAATAAATTTTGAAAAAACTAAAATAATAAAAATTCTCGGATTTTGAAATTGTAACACTTGCTTTAAAACCGTCATCTGTGATAATATAAGTGGTCTGCGGATTAATACCCCCTTTCCGAGTGACCTTGAATACCAAATAAAGGTAGGTATGGCGACTGTTCCTCCATATACCGTCCTCGCCCACGAGGCCTGTCGCGACGTCCTACCGCCGCCAGTCACGATCCACCGAGCTCTCTCGTCGTAGAGCCGGTCGTCTCTTCAGGCTCCGCAGTCACACCGATAATTCAGCCCTCATCAAGCTGTCTCCCCCCCCCCAAGTCCCCGCCAGCAACGCCCTAAGCCGAGGTCCGAGTCCCACTAGGGGTCACCCTTAGTGCTGTTGTTACAGGTAGTCATGATGTTAGTGTAGTATAAGTAGTTAGCTTAGATTAAGTATTTTACTTCCCTCCCCTTCCATTGGCTGGAGACCCTTCAGGTCTCACCAATAACTGCCCGGTTACGTAGAAACGGTCCCTTAGGACCATCTACAGAAGTCCAAAAGAAAAAAAAAATGTTCCTCCACAATATTTTCCATCCCCGTTTAGGATTTTTTCCTAAGTAAGCTTCGAAGATAATCTAGCTGGTAAACGTAGTGTACAACGCCGTCACAGCCTATCATCTTTGTACTACTAATGGATTCACATTACTCAACAACAGTGAACAATGCAGATAATCATCTGTATTTATTTAGCTCGTGTATCTTAGTGTTTTCTCCGCGACCTCGTTTTCTATACAAAGGCTGTAACATCTAAACGAGATGAAAGTGTATCACTAAGGCTTCTCCGTTGGCTTTCAGCGCTACATATAAGCACTCACTTTGTAACGAAGTTTTGAAACTACTCGTATTATATTTATTTAAAAAAAAGAGCCTCTTTTCAAAAAAACAACCATCATTCGGTTTGTTCAACATAAGCCTCTTACTAGACCGCTATAACGAAGAATGTAAAGAATATAAGAATTATAACATCACGCCTGCATTCCCCGAAGGATTGGGCAGAGGTGTATAGTTTACCCTTATTTCGTCGTTATATTTGAAGTCCCATGTAATAGGGGGCAAGCCTATTGCCATCAACCGGGCACAAATCCAGACTCCGGGCTGCTACTGAGTCGCGCTTGCGGCCACTAGACTATAGGGAATATGCATGTAATTCATAACTCTTTCATTATTTAAATATACATTGTACAGGAGTCAAGACATGTATTTTTTTACATTTTTTAACGCATTACTTATTCAATACAATAATTCAAAATTAATTCAAATAATTCACAATTAATTATTTTATGTTACGTTTTTTTTTGTGGAACGGAACGCAATTTTGAAACGCGTCGTCTTCGAAAGTGCCGGAAGTGACATCAAAATCCACGTGAATAAATCTTTAAATAATCTTTTCTTAGCAAACTGTTTGATTTCTCACTGAGGTAAGTTAGTAAACGTACGATTTCTGCTTGAATAAAGCACATAAGAAATAATTTAATTTATATGATTTGTGGCTAAAAAGAGATGTAAACAAAGCAGTATCGTGGATTATGACGTCACATTATGGCCGCAACAATGTTTGAACTGTAGAAGAAAATTGTTGAAGTTTAATAATTGTTTTGAGCAACAAACTATAGTAACATTTGACTTTTAATACTTTTCTTGGGTAAGCCCAAGAAAAGTATTAAAATGTGCTTTATTGAGAAAGAGAAAAAATGAAATGTGCATATTCTCTATTAGTGTCATAATCACCGAGCTTGGCAATCATCATCCTAATTGCGCAAAACACTCGTAATCGCTATGGCTTTGATTTTGACAATACAGCAATATTCATTGAGTGGTGCAAAGTTGTGGAGAAGTCGGATTGTTAATACATACGCTGCTTTGGAAATTTTTGGCCTGTCAAAATCAAAGCCATAGCGATTACGAGTGTGTTACGATATTAGAATGCTGGTTATTGATTTGATTACAAGGTCACAGATGGACGATGCTGGTGGTCCTTCTAACATAACCCTTAGTTACCTTTTATGAAACCCACAAACAAAAAGGTGACCATCTTTCCCTGAAACCACAAGTAAAATCTAAAACACCAGCCTTTGAATTATTGAACCGAGTAGCGAAATATTCTTATTTTTTGTGTCGAGGAGTCATTGTTAAACTCATTTTCCAAGTTAAAATTAAATCATTCGTCTTGACCTCGATCGCAATTGGCGTATGACACGGGTTGGTGATGAATATCAAAACAGAAAGACCGCCCTGTTGCAAGCCTTTTTATTCTCTGAAAAAGTCCTCAATACGACGTGTACAACGTGCATTAATTCAATCTGACCTTTACAAGTCGATCGAAATGCTTGTAAACTAATGTAAGTAGATATACACGGTTACAGGGAAAGTCGTACTGAATATTAAAGGACGTTATTATTCAGGTCATTTCTGATGGATTTGATTCAGTAATATGGTGCCCGAAACTTAACCGTTCTGGAGATATTGAATTTTAAAGATATTTTTAAAAAATCCTTTATTTTTTTGGCTTTTTTGGGATTAGAGCTCCTAAGGCCCGTTTTTTTGTATCTTGTTAGAGATGTCTATTAATAAAAACGATTAACAAAAACTGAACCTACTACTAACAGCTTAAAAAGACTGCTAGACAACGGTTAGAATTAAAGAATTTTCACTAAGTGTTTTTAACATACAAAAATGTATGGAACTTAATCTGCAAATAATTTTAAAAACTTCTACGTCTCTTCAGCTATTCAAAAAGGTATAACATCTACTAGATATGTTCATAAAATATTTAAAAAATGTTATTTGAATAGGCCAAAGTGTTGTACTACACAACATAAAAAATATCTTTGAATTTCAATATCTCATAACGGTTAAGATTCGGATACCATATTACGGAATCAAATCCATCAGAAATGACCTGAAAAATATCGTCCTTTAATATTCAGTACGACTTTCCCTCTAACCCTGTTTATATAGTTTATAGTATATTATGTGTAAGTAGTCTAGGTATAAGAAACTTACAATACCTATTTAAAAATAAATAAAAACCGGCCAAGTGCGAGTCGGACTCGCGCACGAAAGGTTCCGTAACATTATCTATAAAAACGGCAAAAAAAAACATGTCTGTTGTATGGGAGCCCCACTTAAATATTTATTTTAATTTAATTATTTTATTTTTAAAGTGATAACTAAATATTCTGTGAATATTTCAAGCGTCTACCTGTTGCCGTTATCAATATCGAGCAAAAACGAGCAAAAAATCACGTTTGTTGTATGGGAGCCCTCTTAAATATTTATTTTATTCTGTGTTTTAGTATATGTTGATAAAGCGGCAACAGAAATACATCATCTGTGAAAATTTCAACTGTCTAACTATCACGGTTCTTGAGATACAGCCTCGTGACAGACAGACAAACGGACGGACAGCGGAGTCTTAGTAATAGGGTCCCGTTTTAACCTTTGGGTACGGAACCCTAAAAATCACGCAGTAAGGGATCGCCCATTAATCACGTGAGGCTCGAAGGGGGGTTCGGAAAAAATCACGAAATATCACAAGAGCGGAGGGGGCAAAGGGGTGTAGTGAGATATATTATGTGAATTATTTTTTTCATTGTATTTGTTCAATTCAATTCAATTCAATTTATTTTATGTTATCAAGTAACTATGACTCATTTGTTAGTAAATTACTTATTCTATGTTAGTAGTTAAATTAATTATACATACAAAAATACACAGCGGCAGCACTGTCCGACGCTTCACCGCGATTGCACCATTCCATGGGAAATGGCGCAGCAGCGATTCACGTACGGACAGTCCAGCCTGCTCGAAATTAGAAACAGGATACTGTTGTTACTGCCCCACACCCTACGCACCAGGGACGCACAGCGCTTACGCATTGTGGTAAAGAAACAATCCACAAGTGCGTCCGCGAACATCCCTGACGCGCTGCAGTAGCGGGGCAGCCTCAACAGCACCCTGAACGCGTTATGCCAGTCAGAAACAACTTGCAACTTTATTGTCTGTCTGGACATTTTTATCACGGTGCTAAATTTTCCAGAATTAAATTAGATTATACCTGTATTTAATGGTAATATTCTGAACATTTTTAACATACTTTGTACACGTGAGTTTAAAACCCCACCACGTAATGTGCCAGACAATTCCGTATCGCGGCGCCGGAAGCCACGGTTACTAGCAGTGTCACGCGCACGAACCAACTTGCTCAGCAAAGCGCCACTGACGCGCGCCTTGCACGCACTGAATGACACGGCTGACAAAATCGATTTATTTTCCTGCTCTCTGAATGAATTCACAAAAACAATGTTGTATGTGTTAAGTTATTTAAGATAGTTTAATTAAGGACCACGCTACCGCATTAGGATTCTGTAATGGTAGCAGTGTTTGTGACAAATACATAAAAGTATCACCAGGGAGAAGGGGGGGGGGGGTAAAAAGTTGCTAAAAAACATCACGTGATTAATGGACGACCCCTAATCTAGAATGGTGTCTTGTTTAAGAGGTCGTGCTTTGTATAAAAAGTAATTACCTACTTACCTAGTCTTTTAACGTAGGTAACTGCAATGTTTAATGGAATTAAAATGATTATATACCTATTATAGGTCAATCCACTCAACGAAGGTGTTATAAGAAATTATTTTTTTGGCAAAAGTACCTTACTTCTAATTTAAAATAAACCTGGATAATTATTCAACTCTAAAGGTACTTTACCATAGTGCAAAGTTTTATTAAAGCACTAATTACAGTAAGGGTCTCCTTAAAAAAAAAACTACTGCTCGAACTAATCCTATAAGTGCTCTGCCATTAAAATATTCAAAAACTTCAGAGTGCATTATTGAAAATTTTAAAATAGTACGCTAAGTGGAGACCGCTTCGGGTCAATAAAACATACTTATAAGTTATATATTATTAATAATCTATTTATACAATTATCTATACTGTACTATTAATAAAACTAAAAGGGCAATTTGCCTGTACATTCAATATTTTTCCGAAAATTCGATTCGGGGATACTATGTATAATATCGACACAGAAGTCAAAACTTTTTTTTTTGGAATTTATTGTTTTTCTGTCTGTTTGTTTGTTCAGGCATCACGTTAATCCCCGTGGATGGATTTTGATGGGACTTTTGGTGATGTATTGCGTAAAGACCTGAGCTTATTTTAGTACACATACCGTCACGCTATTGTTCATAAGAGCCGAGCAGTGGTACAATATTTAAAACCCTGTGGACTGATTTTGATGGGACTTTCGCTGATCTGTTGCATAAATAGACTTTAAACTCCGCAGTGACACCGATAATTCAGCCCTCGTCAAAATGTCTCTCCCCCAACCCCCCACCAGTAGCCCCCTAAGCTGAGGTCCGAGTCCCACTAGGGGTCGCCCTTAGTGCTGTTGTTGCAGGTTGTCATGATGTTAGTGTAGTATAAGTAGTTAGCTTAGGTTAAGTATTTTTTTGCCCCACCATTGGCTGGAGACCCTTCAGGTCTCGCCAATAACTGCCCAGTTATGTAGAAAGGTCCGCAAGGAGCATACAAAGAAACGAAACAGAATAAAAAAAGCGTAACTTTCATTTTATTGATTGGACTTTCGGTTCAAAATACACACACACACACAAAATAACTAGTTTATATTATAGAGGGTGTAAACGAATTCGTGTAATTCCATCAAACCACGTGATCTACTGGTGACACAGATTAACCCGAAATGGGAATTTTTGAAAAACAAGCAAAAAAAAATTTTACAAAAAAATCTTAGTTTTCTATTTCTGAGACATTTTAGAGCCTTGAGTTATCTGACTGCAAAGAGCGAAATCGCGTTAGTCGTGCCCGCCAGTCGTGTCACCGTGCTTTCATTAATTTATGCATGGCATCGAAATGTTCACACAAACAAAATTATATTACATTATCTACATCAAAAGAATCGGAATATAAATCCCATTGGTATACAAGCATCCCTTGTCAACTTACCAAAAAGGCAGAATTATGTATTCCGCAGTTTACAAAGGCACTCATGGGAACAATATTGGACTAGATTTCGGGCTCAGTTCTGATTCGTTCGATACGTCTCGCTTTGTTACCGCGAATAGCACTTTATTCTGTGCCACAAATCGCTATTACCCTGTGGATCTGTAACTGATTGGTGGTCCATATCTACTACGGTTAACACAGATTTAAGACTAAACATGAATTTTAGAAAGGCGTCCGTGTTTTTGGACCCGGTCCGTTACAGAAATGAAAACAATAAATAAAAAGAAAAGTCCTGACTGACTGACTGACTCATCAACGCCCAGCCCAAACCCTTAGAACTAGAAAGCTGACATTTTACACAGAGGTTAACTTTATAAAGTAGACAAGGAATAAGGAAGGATTTTTCGAAATTCAACCCCTAAGGGAGTTAAATAGGGGATGAAAGTTTGTATGGAAAATCGTCACTTAATGGGTTCAAAATTACGCTCTGAAAAGTATGAAACAAGAAATATTACCATCTGAAAGTATTATGTGCAAACTAGTCAATATGTATCGTCTATTAAATAAACAACTTGCACATTATTTTAATGTATTTCATATTCATAGTGATGTTCAGAGGATAGCTGTGGTCCTTGGTTGTATGCCACCTACCCTAACAAAACAGTACATTCTAACAGTAGTTAGCGATCATAAGCTTTAGGGCAAAGTGGCATATGACCACGGCACGGCTATCCTCTGAACATCACTATGAATACGTATTAAATACATTAAAATATATTACGTGTAAGTTGTTTATGTAATAGTTGCGTTTTGTTCACGACTTTATGTCCTCTAGATATATTCAATTTAATGTGACGTCACATAGCCTATAACCAACGGAAAATCAAGACGTTTCTAACGATACTTCATTTGTCAAATTATGATCTGTAGTTGAAAAAAAATGAAATAAAAAAATCTAAAGCAGTAATTTTGTTCACAAACACTCCTGCCTCAGTTCCACAAAAACGAGGATTTCTCCATCATCCCGTTGACGAAAACAAAACGAATTCTAATTTAATACCTATTAAATGCTCTGTGCCATCGTACTAATTTCATATCTGTAACAAGTTTTAGGCCAAGCCTTAGCCCAGCGAAGTTAGGGCGCCTGCCACCCTCCTTTTAAATTTTGACTATTATTTTGTGTAGTTCAGTGACTAATTAGTGCGGAGACTTCTCTTTATCACATCAGACTGTACAGGTTCACTGCTGAACACCACACACCCAATAACCGAAAAAAGGAAAAACGTCATAATCACCACACTTGGCTGCCGGTTTGGTGATTGCAGTTAGTTGTTGTTAGCAGACGGAAAAACGGGAAATACGCCGCTGCCCATCCTCTAGCCATAATCCCTTAGTTGCCTCTTACAACAGCTATGAGTTGGGAAGGGATTGCGTATTCTTTGCTGGAAACCACACGAAGAAATATCTCTTAAGCTGTCCCAATTATGCATGAAGTCTGTTGAAATAATTGAAATTGAAAGACGCATAAAAGCATGTGCTTCTATGCGTCTTTAAAGTCTTAGTAAATGGTCGGCATGGTCATGTGACCATGCCGATTTACTAGGAAACCCCAAGAGATGCGTTGGTAGTTTTTATTTTAAATACATCCCATACAGGACCGTATTTTGGTCCTGTATATGTGTCCGTATTTTGGATCTAGGCTAACTTGTGGTGTTGGCCCTACATTACCGGGGGGAGTGTAAATTCGCGAACTGATGAGACATTGATAGGAATTAAAATTATAATTCACTAGCTTTTGCCTGCGGCTTCGCTCGCGTTAATTTACGGATCCCTAATTTTTGATCCCAAAATATAGCCTATAGCACTCAGGGATAACGTAGCTTCCTACTGGTGAAAAAATTTTTGAAATCGGATGAGTAGTTTCGGAGATTACCTCCTACATACAAACAAACAAACAAACAAACAAACAAATTCTACCTCTTTATAATATTAGTATAGATAGTAAATAACTGATGACAGAAAGATGCAAAAATTGCAAACATTTTTTTTTTGTGGTACGGACCCCTTTTTGCTTCCCCGTAGGCTGCAGCCTATGTAGCCCATATATGCTTAAATACAGCCCTGATCCCATAAATCAAGCAAACAAGCCTAGTATTTATATATTAAAGCCTGACCTTCACGTCACGGACAACGTAACATAAACCAAGTCTGCATGTAATTGGTAAGTTGAACTGAGAAATGTAACACTGTCATAAATCTAAGTGCTAGGTCATGAAACACACTTTTTACTAAGCCGAGCGAGAGGTCATGGATTTCATGAACAGAGGAAGGTTGGATTTAAGTATATTAGGATTGGAATTGAGCCTGAATTGCTTCATCATCATCATCATTTAGCCAAAAGACGTCCACTGCTGGACATAGGCCTCCCCCAAGCATCGCCACATCGACCGGTCTTGTGCTTCTCGCATCCAGCGGATTCCCGCGACCTTCACCAGATCATCGGTTCACTTTGAGGCCTACCCACGCTGCGTCTTCCGGTACGCGGCCGCCACTCCAGAACCTTTCGGCCCCATCGGCCATCCGTTCTGCGAGCAATATGCCTCGCCCACTGCCACTTAAGTTTGGCAATTCTTCGAGCTATGTCGGTTACCTTGGTTCTTCTGCGGATCTCATCATTTCTGATATGATCGGGTCGGGTATACACACCCGCGTGCAAGCTACTTGCTAGAAACGTGCAATCAAAATAAAACACTTTTAATAAATACCACAAAAACGACAGCGATTGTCGATTGTCTCATTATTTATTTGTCTTGTCAATCTTCGTAACTTATGACAGTTGCTTCGAAATGTCAAACTCAATAAGCTTCTGTTATTGGTTTAATATGAATTATTAATATGAAAATTCTTGTGTAAATAAATAGAGGCGCAATCGTTACTTCAAATATTGAGAAGTTCAACCTTCTATTTGTTTGTAGACAAAAATCTGAAATTCTGTAAGCAAATAGAATATGAAATGTCTTTAAAAGCACTTTAAAATTAAAGAGAATAATAACAAAAAATATGTAACTTAAACTTCAAAAATAATGCTCTCCTCTACAAAATTAATGGTTCGCACCCATCGCACCAATTAATCAATCAAAATCCTTTTTTTTTACCGCACCCATTAAACGAATGGTAGAAAGTGATCGGCGAAGCCTCGGAACAATTATTTGGGCCTAGGACGAAGCGAATCGTTTCTACCACTCGTCGGCCGCTGCCGCTTCACCGCTCGCTTCGCTTGTTCGACTCGCGCCATGGGTGGTCTCAGTTCTAACATAAACTAACCACCCTTACAGTTATCTGTTTGCTATTTTATTTCTTGTTGAGGGGGCTTTGAAGGGAGAAGTATCAATATTGTGGAAACTATTAATTTTAAATAAAACTTTTAAAGTTTTAGGTAAGTATAACAATTATAGTGCAAACTATTAATTTTAAAGCTGCGCCTTTTTAAAGTGGGAACTATTTTTTTTATAGTTAATTTATACATATCTCACAAAATATTAGGCACGGGGAGCTATACCATAAAAACAAGTTTATAATCTTTATAAAAATTGAGATTATCATAACCATTTGTGCCATTTTTCATCAACTTTTTCTGTTTTATTCTCCTGTACAAAGCGTCGTATCTTTAGTTTTATGCTAGTTATGCGCGGCCGCGTCAGCTGACTACTAAAACGGCTCAACTTGTTTACTCAATAAACTGAAACAACTCGTCTATAAATCCCGAAAATGCTCTAAGTTTTATGAAACCTAGTTAACGTAAAATACAAAGGAAACCTGATGTTCCGGAAAATTATGGAACAAAATAACAGTAAAAATCGATTGTCGAATAGGTGTATCTTTTTGTATTATAACTTTCATGAGGCACTATTAATATTTATGTCTTTTTTTTTTTTTAATAACGTTGCCCCACACTAAGATTTCTCTTGTATCGTGGGTGCGTTTACAGACACAAATCTCACAAACAAACGCCCAGACCCGAAACAACCATCTGTAGGCCATACAAATTTTTGTTCCGTGTGGGAATCGAACCCACGACCCGTGGCGCAGAAGCCAATCGCTTAGCCACTGCACCAAACGTGTCGTCATGATTTATGATTAGTTACGGTTTACTCACGTGCTTTTTTCGGGACTGCCCGACTAGTTTCTGATCCAAACGAAGCCCTTAATGATGAGCTGAAAACGCGGCGAGGTCGCGAGTCAACGGTAATCGGGCAATCCCGAAAAATGTAAGGGAGTAAACCGTAGTTATCGAAAGTTTTGAAAGTCCAATATTATTCTATTAGTTTTAAGGATATTGTCATAAGAAGAACCTAGAGTACAATATTTCAAGCGTATCGATTGGAATTTATTCCATACTAGAGGTCGCCAGCGGCTTCGCCCACGTGGATGTCGTTTATCCCGTATTCCACGTTTTTCTCTACTATAATATGCATGTAAACCTTCCTCTTGAATCATTCTGTCTATTGAAGAAAACCGTATCAAAATCTGTTGCGTAGTTTAAAAGATGAGATGAGAAGACGGCGGGAAGCGACGTTCTTTTAACTATGTAGAAATTCTATAATTTAGGTACACAGTGGAACAGGTAATAAATTTATAGTATGAAAATTAAAATTTTGTATAAAAGGGTAAAGTTTGATCGTTAAACATTCATTTTGCTTAAACAAACCATTAAAAATACACATTTTTAACAATTGCAGAATTGTTTTTGATTAATGGATTCAAAGCAAAATTAATGTTTCATGGTCAAAGATTTGTTTGCGTTTCATACAAAATGTTACTATACATGCTACTTACCTCCACTTTACGTTTATCAGCTTCTATTCCTACGGGATGTACCTATCCAAATTCGTGTAATTCCTTCAAACACTACTAACAGATAGTTCGCGAACTCCTGCATTCTAGCCATACTATTTTCTTCGACATATCGCACCCAGTGCAACGCACTCATTACATAACTATCCACTATTTTTACTATTGAGGAAGTCAGGACCAAAAACTCACATAACTATCCATTTTTTAAACTTTCATTATTTTTTTGTTCATATTCGACTCCAAATGATAAAAGTCACCATTTTGCAAAACATTTTTGATGGAAACAGCACGTATCCCTCAGTGAAACGCAAACTATATCAAGAGTTTCGTTCAAAACCACCACAAATCATACTGTAAAATTATAAAAAACGAAAGTGTCAAAAGTGGATATGCTTTGATCCTGACCTCCTCAATTTATATCTAGAAAATTATAGCATTTCATTCTATAGGATACATTCAAAGCACCAACTCTCATTTCCTGTAAATATCTACCCACTTGAAGGCCGAACACCTCGTATAAACATAATCAGACGGAAATTAGGAAAAGGCGGTTATAACTATAGGAATATCTGTACTAATGACCTGCCAGACCTAATGTCTGTGTATTTAGTAATAGATAACTATTATTTAGAGAGCCTATCCTTGTAGGGAGTGCCTAATATCACGAAATGGAATAATTCACAGCTAGCTATGTTAACTGCTGAAAGTAACTACGTAAGGAAATTGTAGTTATTTACTAAGAATATTTTGCTACACGAAAGTCTTCATTGCGACAATAATAATGATTATCCTAGACTCGTAGGCACGTAATAATAAATGGCTCTTAGGTATTTGAGAGGTCCCTCCTAAACGTCGTTTCGATCGATATGACTTGTGAGGCAAAAAGACGGATTAAGTACACAAAATCACTAAATGATGAGTAATACGCATTTTTTTATTGTAATCCTCCGTTGCTTTAGAGTTGAACAAAAAAAGTGTGTGTACGTTGCCGTTAAGGAAGGTAAAATAGTGGTCGAAAATCGACCACAAGAGAATGATGCATCACTTATGGCAGATTCGTATGAAAGTTATTGATTAAAATTAATACTCTTGTTTGTATCTTTACTAATAATGAAGTAAAGACCCCACAACTTTGCATAGTAGATCCTCCCATTACGTTAGTAGCTATTACAGGTAAAATTTACTTACGAGTCTATTTAAATGCTTAGTTTGGTAATCCAAAATGCTACGATTGGTAAGCAAAACGCTTCATTTTTGGCTGAAGGAACCGGGCATTAGTAATTTCGTGTACATCCGCATAAATAACCATGGATTTTCGGCTTTAAAAATTTGGCAAATGTTTGAAATTCTACTCTACGGCTACACCTTTTGAGGGCCAGCTCCCTGGCATGTTGTGAGTTGTTTATTAATAACTACTAGCTTTAGACTCTTCCCAACTACGTTAGAGTCAGCTTCCACATAAATATTCCACATATATACAAGCTTAGTTTTAGTATATACTAAACCTGAAACTAGTTTCTTCAGAATCACTAGGAGAATCGATTGACATAATTTTTACGACACTTTTTTTTTCATAAATTTCAATTTTGTTTCACTAGTTTTCTACCCACAGCAGTTTACGGGAATAGACGCCTTGAGGCTTGAGACGGTCCTCTTGGTCAGTTTCCGTGTATTAGACAACCCCTGCATAGCTCAGGCATTTCACACTTTTTTAGGGAACTTAACGCGACATAAACTAAGGTGTAACTTGGAAATTTACTAAAAAAAACACATACCTAATATTCAGGCAGTTCTGTTGAAAATCTTGTTGGGGTGTCTCGGTTTTCGTATAAAGTAAAAATAAGGTTGTATATTACACACAATAGATTTAGCAAAAAACTAAAAATATGGCTGACAGAAAAATGTTTTTATTCAGTATCAGAATTATTAAAATAAGTTAAATTACTATTTGCATGTTGTGCCATTATAACCATGTTGCTGATATCCAATATGAACTGAATTATTGTATTTTAATATTTGCATCTCGTAAGCGATAAAATATACCTATCTGGCACTCATTGTTAAATTATCCATCTTTATTTAATCTACATTTTGTGTAAATAAAGGTATTCTATTCTATTCACACTGCGCACACAGATGCAGCTGACTAAATATCGGAATTTTAAACCTAGCGATATGACCGAACCTCATTTACCGGAGAGATCGATATCCTAAGACGTTATGACAGATTTGTGGGCTTCTAAATATCCATTACGAGTAACATAGGTATTCGTATGACAGCAAGACTTGGTTTAATTGGCTCTCGAAGTGTAAATGTTGCCATTCGACTTGATCCCCATAATTATTGCTACTATAATAATGGAATTAACTTTTATTTTGGATGATAACAGATGAGAGGATAATTATTTATTCATCCATAAAATCTACTTTAAACAGGAATTCGCTATTAAAAAGGGTTTACCAAAGCAATAATAATTGATGTATTAATTCGTGGGTAGAGAAATGGCTTTCATAAAATAATTGTGATGTATTATTTCCGCCCAGTCCGATATTATAAAGTTTATTTTTATCTGTTTCATTTTCAGTAACTTACTGCGGTATCTATCTATGCACGTTAAACCGTCGGTCGCAGGTGTCATACAAATACCTATGACAGTCGTAACGGGTAGTCAGAAGCCCGAAAGTCTGACAACCGGTCTAATCTTAGGATATCGGCGTTGCCCAGTAACTAGGTTGTGGAGGTCTGATGGCAGTCACTTCATGTAAAATAATTGTATTCAACCGCATCTGGTTAGACTGGAAGCTTACCCAAACGTAGTTGGTAAAATTCTAGGCAGAACTGCGATAGGTACCTATCTACCTGTGTATTTTCCACTTCGCAGCCCTTTGCCATCTGGTCACGAGTTACTTTACAACTAAGTTCTTCAACGAACTTTAATACCTATCTAAATATTTAACTACCAGATGAGATTAACACGCTTTTCGACTTACCAATTTATCCCTGGTATTTTCAATAGACCCAAAGATACCAGTGGAACCATCTTATCTTACGATGACGTAGCATCAAATTAAGACCCTCAGGTAAAGCTGGCTTCCCATGGTGCGTGGAAGCGTGCACCGGCTGTGCGTGGTAAAATCCGTAAAATCACGCACCGATACGGCGCACCGCTCCGCATGCGTCCTCGTTACCACGGATGAGTCTCTTCCCATGGTGCGTCGGTGCTAGCTCGTGTGTCGCGGTGCGCGCTATCACGCACAGTTTGAAGCCGGTATAAGACAGACCCAGTACGGTTTAAGAATAAATGTGATGCCTATACGTGGTTTTGCCATATAAAATATATGGAATCCTCAGACACATCTAATACCGGCTTCCCACGGTGCGTGATAGCGCGCACCGCGACGCACAAGCTCGCACCGACGCACCATGTGAAGATACTCGTCCGGGGTAACGCGGACGCGTGCGGAGTGGTGCGCCGTATCCACATCACACGTCTCATAATGTGGCTTCCCACGGTGCATGATTTTACGGATGATACCAAACATAGCCGGTGCGCGCTACCACGCACCGTGAGAAGCCAGCTTTAGTAACACCAGCCGGACAGAAGCAGCTGGCGAGCGAATAAATAATAAATAACTATAGAGACTGTGTGTCAAGGCGTCGGGCGGCCGTTAAACCTGAATGTTTAGTTGACGACAAGGAAAATTTAACTAATTTTACATAACATCTCGCCTATATTCCCCGAACGGTTGGGTAGTGGTGTACAGTACACCCACATTTCACAGTCCCATGTAATAGGGGGCGAAACTATTTCCATCAACCGGGCACAAATCCAGACTCCGAGCTGTACAGAAATTCCACACGAAGAAATCTAATAACACTTTGCATAAACGATAAAATAAAAAAATTAAGCAAAAATACTGGAGCTGTCGTTTTATTTTATTTTTTCAATGCGCTTGCTATGTGTAATCTGCAAATTTCGTGCACGTTTCTTGCATAAAATACATAATGGAAACGCGGTTTCAGTTCCAATTTTGATCAGAGCGTCAGATAAATTTGTTTGTTAAGTAAAATTTAAGACGTCCGGAACTGAAAATGAATGGGTTGCAGAGTACATAGCGAATGATGTCAATTTATCTTATCGTCTTCAGCTTCATTTTACGCCAGAGCTTGCAGCCTATCCGGAGATTGGAATGTAAGTACATAGTCAATTTTATTATAGGCTTATACATCTCATGACTGCGTTGATAAAATACTTACTTTATATCGTACAACATCCTGACGTAAGGAATAAGAATTCCGAAGTAGGGCACGCTCTAGACGTTTATGTTAAGCCATAAATCCAACGATAGGCATTTGGGAATACTAAATAATTACATAATAAAATACGAAAATTGATTAAGACATCAAGGTTGAAGGTCTGAAATTTTGCCGTAACTTCCTTGTTATTCCAATCTCACGAAGCTCGTCCTAAAAAGACTTTTTCTGAAAGATTAATGTCACACTTCACTAAACATGAGCAAATATTTATAATTCAAAACGAATGCTCGACGCAATTTCAAGCCTCATTGTTGATTATGTGATCCGTTAAAGTAGAAATCCTAGCGAGACATTTCTAGACATATAAAACACTATTTTTATACCCTTTTTAACGTAAGGTGAGTCCTATTATTGTCTACGAAACATTGCCATACAAAGAATATTAAAAATCAAATATACAGAGTGTAAACGAATTCGTGTAATTCCTTCAAACCACATGATCTATTAATGTTATAGATTAACCCCGTATGGCATTTAGATTGATTAAAAATAAAACTAAACTTTTTTTTTCCCAAATATTTTTTTAAGTATATGATACCTAGAAAACAATGCCATGCATAAATGAATGAAGGCACGGCGACACAGCTGACGGTCACGACTAGCGCGATTTCGCTCCACGCGGTCAGTTAACTTGTGACGCTAAAATTAGGTACTCAGGTACAGAAAACCACGGTTCATTTTTTTTTAATTTTTTTGTTGATTCTTAAAATACTCTATGCAAGGTTAATCAGTGTCACCAGTAGATCACGCTGTTTGAAGGAATTACAGAATTCGTTTACACCCTGAATAGCTATTTTGTGGTTTTTGACGATGTCGTTTACGTTTTTTCAATAGAAGTCTCCTTACCGCTACAATTTAGGAAATTACCTCTGTGTTAGACTCATCTTTTTTAAACAGAGTTTAATATAGGTACACAAAAGCCGAGACACCCGAATAGATTTTCAAGAGAACTGCTTGTTTTTTTTTATAATTCGCTATGTTATGTTGCGCAGTAGGGTGTTGAATGCAGGTGTGTCTTGCAGGGATTTTCTAGAAATTTACCGAGCCTACCGTCTCTGGGGGCTTACTCCGGCTGACACATCGCACGTTTTCCAACCACGAAAACGTTTCGGATCCGACGATCAATTTAATTTTCGTAATTTTTCTTTCGGTCACCCTACTCCCAAATGGTATTAACATTGCTACTACTAGATGTCAATTATGACATCTAGTAGTTCGCTATTTGACAATCCTTTGATCGTAAAAGATAAAAAAAGATAAAAGATATTTTATTTTGCAAATATGGGTACAGTGAATGGTCATAACGAAAAAAAATAGGTTCGGCCATATTTTACCCGTAGGCATGCAAAATTACACTAAAAGATTCTAATTAAAACTATCTAACATAATAAAAACAACAAAAAACAGAAACTTTACATTAAATCATCAATTCTTTTTCAGATAAGAACTCGCTTATGCTATAGTACGCTTTGTCTGCTAAAAAGTTACGAAGTCTTTTTTTAAATAAAGGTAGAGGCAATTCTTTCCAACACTTAGGTAATTTATTATATACAAAAGGAGCCATGCAGAAAACACTTTTGCGCATGAGTGTTGTATTAGCTGTGTGAAGACACAGTCTACTATTATCCCGTCTATTACGTGGAACAACATCGGCTAGACGTTTAAACCGATTTGGATTAGACTTTACAAACACAGCTACTTCTAGAATGTACAGACAAGGCAATGTTAATATCTTATGCTGTCTAAAGTAAGGCATGCAGCTATCTGTAGTTTTAAGCTTAAAAACATCGACCGTATGCATCTTTTTTGAGCCTTAAAAGCTGTTTCTTTTTCGGTTGAGTTCCCCCAAAATATAACACCTTATCGTAAGTGGGATTCTACTATACCATAGTAAGCAGTAAGAAGTGCATCCGTATATATAACTGACGATAATGTATGTAAAGCGTATGCAGATTTACTAAGTTTCTTACACAGAATTTCAATTTGTGATTTCCAGTTTAGTTTTGTATCTATTTCGAGCCCTAAAAGTTTTGCACATTTTACTTCTTCTACGACCTCATTATTGTAGTGTACCTTAAGCTGGCTCATACCAGGGACACGTTGACTAAAATGCATTATTTTTGTTTTATTTAAGTTGATTTTTAGATTATTATCATCTAACCACTTTAGAACTAAATTTAAAGAGTTATTAATATTACTTTCATATGTTTCTACATTGTTACAAGATATGGTCATGGTGCTATCAACAGCAAATAGTGTTAATGGGTGTTCAACGCATTTCGGTATGTCATTAATGTATAAGATAAATAAAAGAGGACCCAGTACGCTTCCTTGCGGTACACCAAATGAAATTTTACGCTCTGATGATCGAAATATCTCTTCCTGCTTATTTTTTGTATTAATTTGGTTGATTTCCGTTATTTGCTTTCTGTTATTTAGATAAGATTCAAGTAGGTTGATAACATTTCCTCTAATGCCGTAGGCTTCAAGCTTATTTAAGAGAGTAGATAATGTACATAATCAAATGCCTGGGTCATATCGCAATATATGCTACAGACAGGTGTTCGTTTATCAACATTATTAATAACATTGTATAAAAAGTACGTATACTTATAAGTTCGTTATTCGTCGTTGGTTCGTTTCTACCCGAAACTTCGATGTTCGTTTTTCGGAGTAGGTGCCTTATACCTTTAAGTATCTATTCACGATCTTATGCGCGGTGATATCTAAGGGTGATATGCGTAAATACCTATTGAATCCTCGCAGAAATAAGAACTTATTTTTGGATGACCAAAGTAGATGACATAAAAACTATACCAATCGATGCTCCTAGTAATTCCGAACAGACTAGTTACAGGATTAGTGTACAATAAAAATAATCTTGTAAAATAGCTACTTAACTACATAAATTCACAACAAAAAAACTAAAAAGAGTAAAATAATTACCATATTATAAAACTAACAGTTTCAGAAGTCAATGCAATTTTACACTGAACCAAATTGAAGGCACCGACTTCTGAAACTGCTAGTTTTATAATATGGTAATTATTTTACTCTTTTTAGTTTTTTTGAAGTCGGTTTTTACTTTTTTTTTTAAGTTTATTTTTTTTATTTTTCTATTTTAAGTGGCGTAAACAATACACAAACATGCAATTACAGCAATCCCGGGTAATTTGCTGTTATCCATTGAAGAGTTCCATTGTCAATCTCCGAGGTTCTTCATCAGATCTTCACCAAATTTAAATGGGACCACCTCGGGAAAATACTCTTTCAAACGAAAAAAAATTTTGCAAATCCGTCTAAATAACCTCCTCCTTTTTGAAGTCGGTTAAAAAAAATGAAAACAGTCGACACAGTAAATAAAGCTGTTATCCTACAATTCGACTAACACCATTAATGTAAAAGTGGATAGATGTTCGTCACTCAATCACGCTAGAAAGGCTAAACGGATTAAGATAAATAGTTGAGATATAATTTAGTTATCCTAGTTTAGTTTCATCACGAAAAATCGAGTTGTAAATCATGTAAGCCACGCAAAATAAAATAGAGAAAAAACTCGTTTGCTATTATTTATTAAACATAACTTATTCAAACAGGGTTAACCATAGTTGTATCGAAGTTCTAAAATGACATAGGTAACCCCTACATATCATTGGAAGTCATTAAAGTTTATAAATCTAGTTATAATCCGGGTCAATGGTAATGGCCTCCAACCCTCTAGCCACAATCGTCGACCCGGGAAGGTTTCATAATAGAAATTGATAGCAATTTGCCGAAAGTGGATTGTGTGAACAAAATATTTCATTCGGTTTATGTCTTAGTACCCAAGCATAATGTATTTAATTTGACGCCTTGTACTTGCATACTAAACGTACTATATCTACATAAATTATTAGTCTGCCGCAATCACGACGGCTTTCTAGGATCGGTACATGTTATTATTATGTAAGAGCTTGTTGCCATCTATCCTCTTACTAATTAAGAGTAGCAGAGCTCCTAGCTCTGTCTCGTGTCTCGTGTAGTGCCGGACTTAAAGAATAGCACTACCCTACCCTATCTCTTTTCGTGGGTGTCGTAAAAGGCGACTAAGGGATTTTCTAGAAGATGGGCAGCAGCGTTCTCTGAGTACTTCAACAACCATACTGCTTTCGCCAACCCGCATGCCAAGAGTGGCGATTACGGCAAACCCCCCCCCCCCTTTTGGGGAAGGTCTATGTCCAGCTGAGGACGTTTTTCGGCTGAATGATGAGCTTCTAGAGTTCGTTCGGAGAAGTACTACCGTACCGTATTTGTGCCGCTAAGCAGCATCGTTGCGTTCCGGTTTGAAGGGAAATTATTAAATTAAAGGTGATATTACAGGTACATACTGTAGGATAACTTTTTCATCATCATCCTCATACGTCATTTCACCTTCTTTTCATTTATTATTTAACTTTTTTTTATCACAAGCCTCCACAGGGGAGTTAGTGCTCCTAGCCTGGGTAAATCCTAGGTTCCCGAGGGAATTGATGGAGGGAGTTGGATTCCATAAGAGAGAAAAAAAAAACCAATTCCCTTGGGAACCTAGGATCTTTACCCAGGCTAGGAGCACTAACTCCCCTGTGGTGGCCTGTGATAAAAAAACGTTTAATAGTAAATAAAAAAAAGGTGAAATGACCTATGAGGATGATAATGAAAAAGTTATCCTACAATACATGAGACTTTCCAACTTTGACTCGAAGGTTGACAACACATCAGCAATCCTCTTGGTGTTGTAGATGTATACGAATTCTTGTAATTCCTTCAAACCGCGTGATCTACTGGTGACACAGATTGACAATGCATAGGGTTATAATAGAAAAAAAAATCGAAAAATGAACCGTGGTATTCTTATCTGAGTAATTTTAGCGTCCCAAATTAACTGACTGTGTGGAGCGATATCGCGCTAGTCGTGCCCGTCAGCTGTATCACCGTGCTTTCATTCATTTATGCATGGCATCGAAATTTTCTAGGTAGGTATCACATAAAAAAATATTTGGAAAAAAAAAAGTTTATTTTTAATCAATCTAAATCCCGTGCGGGGTTAATCTATACCATTAATAGATCATGTGGTATAAAGGAATTACACGAATTCGTCAAAACCCTATAAAGGCGGCGATGATCACTTAACATCAGGTAGACCGTCGGCTTGTTTGCCAAAGATTACATTAAAAAAAAAAACGTTGTCGCTAACGATATCCAAAAGATACTTCCTTTTATATGGACTGTCCCTTTCCAAATGTAGTTTGAATTCATGCAGTGGATTTATTTTCATCTAGTGTCGACAAGAGCTATAAATAAAAGTAGCTCAAGCCATGGTGAAAAGATTAGCCAGTCAGCAAATTTGGTAGCGGGGCTGACTGCCCAGGGTGCGCCGGACGTACTTTAGTATTGAAAGAAAGAAAGATAGAAAGAAAGATGATTTATTTTGCAAATATGGATACAAAATGGAGTTATACATAAGTAAAGTTCAGCCATATTTTACCGATCGGCATGCAAAAAATATTATGAGCAAGCATGTCACACACATTAAATTAATATAAGAGAGAAAGATAAGATTACTCGAAGAAGCTTTTTAGTGCGCCCCGGATTAAAACAACAAAACTACCTACCACACGGCATAAAATGCAAAGTACCTGTACCAAGAACAAGAATCAAGATTTATTAGTTCCTTGAACCTTCAAAGTTTTAGAGATGTGACCTAGTTGGAATGTTGATTTGAAAATTCGATTCTTTAGTACATACTGAAAACTAAAACAGTTTATATCTACGTTTTATTTAAGTGTCGGCACTATAAACAATTATTGTTACCTGCTTTGTGTTCCGTTCCTACAGACAAACCGTGGAAACGGTTTTGTGGGACATTGATCTTAATTAAGGTTAATGTAACGTTTTTGTATTAAATCATCATCATTCAGCCGAAAGACGTCCACTGCTGGACATAGGCCTCCCCCAAAAGGGGGGGTTTGCCGTAATCACCACGCTTGACAGGCGGGTTGGCGATCGCAGTATGGTTGTTAAAGTACTCAGAGAACGCTGCTGTCCATCCTCTAGAGAATCTTTTAGTCGCCTTTTACGACACCCACGGGAAGATATGGGGTAATGATATTCTTTAAGTCCGGTACTACACGAGACTGTTGTAATAAATAAATAATAAAAAATTAATAATACATAGGTATATGAATTAAGATCAAAAGGTTGAGAACCTTTGATGTTTGATTTCCTTTTAAAAATTACGATGCCTAGCTATTTACTTTCAAAAAACAAAATGCCAAATCTTTTCTCCTTGTAGTTTATACACCATATTCTTTGACATAGAAAGCTGAAATCCCTTACTTCACCCGAAAAAAGTTTACTGAGATACGCATAAGTAAATACAATTTTCTCCTACAAAATGGCTTAGGAATCTTTGCACAAGTTTTCGTAACTTGAGAGCTGTAATCTGTTTCCGCCTCAACTTGAAGATCAATTCTTATTTATACAAGAAAACGGGTACATAACACCGCCAGCGTCTAAGAGTTTATTTTTGCCACATTTATGCCCAAAATACAGACTAATATTTACGATATACTCGTAAATAATCCCTTTTTCAGCGGTCCGGGGCCTTTTCCCGAGTATTGGAAACGATAATATTTGGAAGTATGATTTTCTAGATTCACGGGTAACTTTGCTGCTCAATCAATCAGTAAATGTATTGCTGGAGATTTAATGAAGTCATGGCGGTAGTCTGACATGTTTACTTCACGATCTGTCAAAACGGTCTTTAAAACAGTGTGTAGTGCGCTAGTCGGGCTCTCTGCCCCTTCTTTTGCTGCGATCTTTGGTTTGGACGGACGTTCACAAATTGTTACAATAAGTAGTTGTTTTGTTTTGTTTAAAGATTGTAATGATAACTGTGTTTGAATATTCCTGCATTGTAATAATAACTGATCATAATAAAGTATTCAGTTCATATATGTACCATCCTGTTTTTAATAAATAACGACCCAGAAAGCTAAAAAGTTATTAATCTTGTAAGTAAATTCTGTTATTTTATTAGCTATCCTTCAGGTTAGCTCTATATTTTTTGTGATACGATAAAATAATATATATGTGATCATAGTAATATTCATGTCTGGTACTGCGCGGGTCATACGATTTGGAAGGCTAAACAATTTATCACACGATCTTAGTCAGTCCGTGGGTGGGTGACGCTTCGTTACACGTCGAGACCCCTCCGAGCTTCAAAGAGCACGTTAAGCCATCAGTTTCTGGTATCATACGAATACCTACGACAGTCATTACAGGTTGTCAGCAGCCCGAAAGTCTGACAATCGGTCTAACCTTAGAATTGCCCAGTCCAGTAGATTGCGGAGGTCTGATGGCAGTCGCTCCGTGTAAAATACAGGTAGTCAGCCGCATCTGGGGGTCTACTCCCTAAGCACGAAGTCCGTGGTTTCAGCCTTAGTTACGAGCGTTTCCTACTCCCTATCACCTACGGACATACGATTATTTCGGGGCCTGAACTAAGAATGAATGACAACACGATTTGACAGTTGTCCCTACTACTGATGTGTTTTTACCCGTCTGAAAAGTTGAACTTGACACATGTTTTGTTCACTCCTACGTTTCGGGTTACTTTCGGATGAGCGACTAACTTCATTGACGGACTTAGGGAGTAGACCCCCTGGTTAGACTGGAAGCTGACCCCAACATAGCTGGGAAAAGGCCAGGCAGAACAGGGGGGTTACCAATCCATGACCTGTTATAGCAGGAATGTTTTAATATTATTACAAGAGTGGGAAAGTGACAGCGCTAGACAGCTCTCTAGCGCCATCTCTTACCCACTCTCATCATAATAGGTATTAAAACATTCCTGCTATAACAGATCATGGTATTACGCGAGTTGTCAAAACAATTTGCTTTCATAAACACAGAGCTTCACACCTTCAGAGTATACAAGGTTAGTCAGAAAGGGGGTACTAATCCGAAAGGGTGTTAAAGTACCCATAATAATGAGTAACTTTTGTTCTACCACTTTCCTCAAAAGTCAAAAGTTTAAGAGAAATTCCTGTTTAAAAGTTACAAAAAATAATTGCTAAAATCTATCTATCCTCAGTTATGGTCAGTTGTGTTTACATTTTAGGTCATATTTGGGGTCATGAATTAGAAGTTCCATTTTCTGAATTCGTAATCTAAAGCTGGGATGAAGTATTTTTGAAAAAACTAAAGTAAAAATTATTTTACATGGAAATAAAAATTAACGAATTTTGAAATTTTAACACTGGCTTTTAAACCGTCATCAGTGATACTTTAAGTGGCCTGCGGATTAGTACCCCCTTTCTGACTAACCTTGTATAAGTTGAACGAATTCGTGTAATTCCCTAATCACATGATTTATTACTGTTAGTAAGGCAGTCCGTCATTCGGAGCGCTAAAGTGCCTCACGTTAAGAACACCATGTTTTCTTTGAAAAACAAGCCACCAGTAGACCACGAGGGTTGAAAGAATTACACGAATTTGGTTACACCCTGTATAAATGAATAAGTACCTATATGCATAGGTAGGCATATTACAATAGATTCTACCATAAAATGTAGTAGTCTTCCATCTAAAGACAACACTTACCAAAATCTTAACCCTATTTAACCCCGTATATATTGATTTTGAAGCGTTAAGTGGACAAAGTTGTTCACTAGAAAGTAGTTCAAATGTAGTAATGGGCATTTATAATAAGTAAATTTCAGTTCCAATAGCAGATAACACCTTTGCTATGCTTTGAAACTCCATAAATTGTGAAAATATCCGTATTTCGAAGTCATAGGACGATTTATCATCAATTAGAACCTTTGTTAATGTAAAAATTACATAACATTCAATTTTGTTAGATAACATCTTTGTCCACTTAACGCTTCAATTATTATCATTAAATAGTGGTAACTAAACGTGATGCCAAGAGGATATCTTCATATGACTCCTTCCGCTCTGGGCAGAGCGGAAACGGAGTGTCAGACTCTTACTGACTAAAACCCATCCGTGTTCCTCCTAATGCCCTTTGCGTTCCAGGGCCGCGGTAACTCTTTCGAACAAATTCCGCAACCCTGGCAGACCAAGAGGATATCTAGTACGTACAAAAATCAGTTGATATTTCATGAATACAAAATCAACCAAAAAACAAACAATGTCATGATTGTGGCTGATAAGAGACCTCCGTAATAGCAGACCTTTTATAGCGCTGTGCTATTACCGTTCATAAAGATTGCATATCAAAACAAGCATTATACCAGCCAGGTAATAGAAATCAAACACCGAAATAGAAATCATACAGCGTATGTTTCGTTAATGTTTTTTTTACTGTTCAATTTTTTTTTTTAATCCCCGCTAATTGTTCTACTAGCAATGGCCGCTGAATAACAATATCTGTCGAAAAAAAGTATCCTGTGTATGCATCCAGAAAACATTTTATGTTTGTACCAAAATTTTCCAAATCCCGCGGCGTGATTGTGCATAATATATATAACGTAAAAAAAACGCATTTTGGGAACATGTGCTGAAATAATGGTTAAAATAGACGACAGTAAAGAACGGGACAGACAATCCATCATCTACGGAGTCACCATTTCACAGGAAGACGTCCTGTAATGAAGGTGACCCTTTTCCAAAGTTTGGTCGCATTAGTACGCATGTGGAGTGCCCATAATATATATCTCACTATCCCTTAGGAGTAAGCCCGTTTTTCCACGAGTCACGACACGAAAAAATGTGATGACGACACCGAGGGCTTTATACAGGGTTACTTCAAATTAACTGACGAAACTTCACAGGGTTAAAGACATTATTAGTAGAATACATTCAATTAAAAAATACCCAATCTTTTGACATGCGCCCTTTTCGCTATTGTACTAGTTAGATATCTTGTTATCTATTTAAACTAAAGCATAATATTATTACGTCTTTTTTATTGGAATGTGTTCTATTAACGGTACCTAGAAGTAATAACCCTGTGAAATTTCGCTAGTTAGTTAACTTAAAACGGTTCATAGCAAGTTGCAAGTTTGCAGTAATCCTATTTTAATTTCTATGAACCGTTTTCAAAATCTGTAGGTAAATAAAGAGCAAAATATTTTCAAAAAATATGGCGTTTTCTTGTAGCTACAACGGATAAGGTAGCAGCCCTCACTACCCCATCTCAAATTACCAACCTGTATAATTTTTCCGAAAAAAATCTTCACTTACCCTACAATGAAGGTTGTTTGTAAAATATACACGTTTACATTAACAAGATAAACAATAATTGTAGGACTATTTTAGTTTATGTACGACCTAGTTAAGGGTGAGACGATAACAGTCTTAGGACAGGAATAAATTTCCGCAAATTCACGGTTTTACGTCACTTAAGGGGATGTATGTGTCGCCTTCTTGTCTTTGTTTACAATCAATTAACCCAAATGGTCATGTCATGCATTGACAATGTTTACATCCGTGTTATTACTAGACTTGCGAATAGGTAACATTTTTAGTAGGTATGAACAAGTTTTGTGTTTTAAAAATTGCGTTGTATCTATAATATTAATATTATTTCGTTATCTCTAGTGTTATACAAGGTTAGTCGGTAAGTATCACTAATGACGGTTTTAAAGCAAATGTTAAAATTTCAAAATTCGATAAAAAAAACCATGTAAAATATTTTTTTTAGTTTTTTCAGAAATTCTTCGTCCCTACTTTAGCTACGAATTCAGAAAATTAAGCTTCTAATTCGTGACCCCAAATATGACCTAAAATGGAACACAGCTGCTCATAGGATAGATAGATATTAGCATAATTACTATGTAATTTTTGAACCGCTATTTCTCTTAAACTCTCAATCACCGTAATTATAGACACAATAGATAAGACAATGAAGTGTCGTCCTGGGACGACGTTGGTACGCAACCGGTCAAACTATTGATTTTGAGGGAAAGTGGTAAAACAAAAGTTACTCATTATTATGGGTACTTTAACACCCTTTCGGATTAGTACCCCCTTTCTAATTAACCTTGTTTAAGTTTGATAATTTTTGTACTCAAGACTTTGTATTACATTACTCACAGGTCTGTGGTCAAGACCACATTGTTCTATCATACCTATCCTAAATCATAGTACTGTATCTACTGAAGTTGTTAAAGATATCCTTTTTTTAAAAGAGTAACCATGGAGTTTCTTGCCGGCTCTTCTCCATAGGAAACGACTAATTGGAACCGTGCACCTACTTTTCATAAGCGCCTGTATTGGTTTACTTATGTGAAATAAAATTTTTTGATTTGATTTGATTTCCATGGCAGTTTGACGTAAACGAGAAATGCAACAGAATTTAAGTTTGTTTTTTAATGCCCGGTTCTATGGCCAAAAACGAATCACTTTGCTTATCAATATGGTAGCATATTTTTTTTGCCAAACTTTTCATTTAAATCGACTGCGTAGGTAATTTTACTTGTGATGTCAACAAACGTATGGGGGGTCTACCATACAAAAATGCATTAGCATTATGCGGTATACATACAGTAGCTTCATTATTGGTAAAGATACTAGTGTGTCATCATTTTAAACGATAACACTCAGAAAATCATAGGAATTGGCCATAAAACAACATTTTAAATGGTTTGTTAATACTCACTATTTTTGTAACTACTAATTATTCTGCGGTTAAGAGTACATTTAAAAAGCAATTCATAATAATTATATTTTTGTACCTACTTATAATTAGAATCCAGGTGCGAAGGCCAACTTTAATATAGAATAATCTAGTTAAGCCAATATAATTAGCTGCCTCTGCTTAACGTAGGTTAATAAAGATTAAAGATGTCTACTATCGTAATTCGTTTACGCAACTTATTATTTCTAATTCTCGGTTGCTATATCCAAAAAACTAATCGCTTGAATAACAGTAAATTTTTTAAATGCAGTTGGTACAAATGAATACAGCTTTGGTTTTTACTTCGCCACGCAATGTGGAGTACGTATCGTAATTTTAATCATTAGGCTTGGATCACATGTACCACAACTACAACCACACCAAACAACAACACGTGAGTGGGCACTATTTTTTATGAAAATGAGTAGTTTAAGGCGATTCGCACACTGCATCGCATCACGCAGCGCGTGAATTCGTTTTCAGTGTGTTGCACTATGCGTGTTTTCTATACAAATACAGATACTTGCAAACAACATAAGAACACGCACTCCCGCGCTATGCTGAGTGATGCGGTGCAGTGTGCGAATCGCCTAATTCACACGGAACCCATTTTGTCGCTAAAGATGCAGCGACACTACTCATACATAACCAATGCTTGACCACTTTTTATCGCTGCGATGTGGTATGGTTGTGGTACGTGTGAAGTCTCCCTTAATATTTATCGATTTGTTAGATGTAGAAACGAAAATAACAAAATATACCTGGGTATACTCGTATACACCGTGGGCCCGAGGTACCCGAAAGATTTTAACCATCGATTCCGATGCCTAATTGGAGAAGAAAAGCTAAGATAAAGGTTGTTTTGTTAAATAAAGCTTAATTTTCGACATATTCATTATTTACGGTAATTCACAACTCAAAACATCTCTATGGTAACAAGCCCTATGGACGTGGCGTTGCGACTTGTGATACCATACCCCACTCGCCTTATGTCATGTTTTGTCGGGGGGATTCGAGAAGTGAGAATCTTATTTATCCACTCACACGATGATTTATAAACGTTGCCAGTTCGACCTAAGGTATTGTTTACAAGGAAGTACCTACTACAGTTACTTGATTTATTTGGTTCCGAAAAACAGAATAATTTAATTGACTGAATTTATTATGTTGATATGACATTATGGACTCATAATACCATCACAGAGGCGTGATTAAAATCTTTCGAGTACCTCGGGCCCACGGTGTATATATTTTGTTATTTTTGTTTCTACCGCAGTTATCATTGTTTACGATCTCAGCCCACGCTAATACAAATTAAGTGGAGAAAATTACTTGATCTAAGAATACCTCCATATAAGACACCCACGAAGAACGAAGGTCAGCCTTCATAGGGTAAACAAGATGCATTAGATAATATGACGAAAAATTGGGTGTTAAGGTGCACTTTGAAAAAGGCCAATTTGATTGAAAGCAAATTGATTGATACGATTTGCATAGGCTAATGTGGGTGCAAAAAGCGAAAAATTTCATTTCGAAGGATCAACTCTAAACATGTTTACCTATGGTTAAAAGTTAACTGTAATCTGCGTTTCTAAAACGTTTTAGTTTTTTCTAAAATATTTTTTATTGAGGACTTTTTTGCAGATTTTTTTTAACTGCTTCAGAGTATTATGTGGTATGCAAATAGAAGAGCACAATACAAGAGCACAATGCAAGAGTAGTAGAGCTCCTTGTGAATGAGTTCATCATAGGAAGTACTACCTACTATTTCCGCCGCTAAACAGCATTGCTATGTTCCGGTTTGAAAAATCTCAGTGCCGGTGAAGTCACAGGCACATGAGACTTTCCAACTTTGTCTCGAAGGTTGGCAACGCATCAGCAATCCGACTACCAAACTGAATTTCGACAAATCGTTCTACGACAAGATTTTGCTTCGACACTATGGAACTCCGACATAACGCTACTTCGGTTTGTTTTTATTGATGGGAAATCTTCATATGACTCCTTCCGCTCTGGGGGGAGCGGAAGAGAGGGTCAAACTCTTCCTAACTAAAACCCATCCGTGTTCCTCCTAATGCCCCTTGCGTTCCAGGGCCGCGGTAACTCTGTCGAACAAATTCCGCAACCCTAGCAGGCACTGGCCCTAGCGGGCCCCATCTACTACGCTGACATCTCTTTGAGGCACGCGTGGAATACAATGCGCCGTCGACCCGGGCCCAATGATAATATAAACTACTATAGATACGTTGCCCGCGCTCTGTAGTGGCTAGATGAATGCAAGGTAATTGCCTGACATCCATTTAGTCGCGTAGCAACCGTTGCCGCGGCTGTACGTGAAATTGAAATAACTTGTGTAATAACTTTCTCTATTAGCGAAAATAATTGCCGTCCTGTGTGTATAGAATATGTAATAATTATATTGCAACAGTAAAAGATAAAAAAGTGTCATTTCATGCGTAAATATCAAGAAAAAATATTTATTTAATTTAATTTTTTTCGATGCAGCATAATGGCGGATAGCGAGGAAAATCGGCAACTTTGCATCAGTGTTTATAAAACCTACATTATTTTTATTTCGATTAATTATATTATTTGAATATAATAATATGTTTTATTAAACCTAATGATCAATATAATAGACCAATACTCGAATCGTACCTATCTCAGCAAGAGGTCATCACAGACATTTAACATACGTATGAGATTCTTACTTGATTTCTTTGATTATATACTCGTAATAAAGATTTTTATGTTTGTATTACACTTTGTTTTATTAATTAAATAACTATAATTACTGTTGCTAAATACTGCATTCATAATTTTAAGGATAGAGAATAATATAATTTTTCCCAAAAATCTACTACTTACCTACCTATATCAACACGAGAAAATTGAGTGTCAATTTTTCCCCACATGCCTCTTTTTGTACGCGCTCGACCAATGAGCATGCACCAAAAAATAATGACGTAACCTAAGATACATATTTATCTCTCTCTAACAACAGGAATTCCTTATGTGACATTTAATTTTCTTTCCTTTTTCGTACGTTTATGTAGCTGTCCAGCTACCGATAGTATTTACGCTGATTTTGAGTGCCGTGATGTTGATGCATGACGCGTCTATTTATAATACGTCATTGCCCGGGCCTGGTTCTGATCGGACGGCGAGTCACCCAACGCTCGCCGTCCGCAGGCCCGCGCCTACGGTGGCCGGGAATTGCCCTGCGACTCCCGACGCCCGGGGCGTCTCCTTCTGTTGCGGCGGCTGGGGCGTGAGGTTTGCCTCTCCCTCACGCGTTCCGCCTCCAGGTTTAAAGTAACCTAACACGAAGGGGATGACGGGGGCTTCGTTCATCATTGTCATCCTCTTCGAACTTAACCTATCCGTGTCCGCTGTCGGCGTGCCTCAAATTAGGTGTCGAAGTTCCATAATTGTCAGAATAGCATAATGTCGGAGTTCCATAGTTCGTGGTAAAATCTTGTCGTAGAACGATTTGTCGAAATTCAGTTTGGGAGTGCACCAATCGACTACCAAACTGAATCCTCTTGGTGTAGGTGTATATGTCGCAGTATGATAGTAAAGCCGTAATATAGTTATATCCCTAAGGATATAATTATACAATGTGTCCGGTCATGGACTAGCGATATTCTAGGTACTTATATAGCAACTATTCTAGTACACAAATATACTACACACTAGGGTCCAATCCACTTCCCCGCTATTTGGCAGTCATTTTGCTTTTTTGTTGAGATATTGTCTACAACTGTATGTCTTTATGTGAACCCATTGTATCGTAAACGATAGAAAATATTGTTGCCCTCCGAATAAGCCTACTTTTATCTCAGTAGGACCAAATTTTTAAAGAGATATGACTTTTTTGTACACACGTACAAAACATCTCAACAAAAAAATGGAAGTGGATTGGACCCTAGTGTATAGTGTATTTGTGTTCTAGAATAGTTGTTATATAAGTACCTAGAATATCGGTAGTCCATGACCGGATACATTGTATACCGTAACATATAGCAGCGGTAACCACTATATTGACTGCCAAACTATTACATAAGTAAAGAAATGTGAATAACATGTACAAGTTTGAACTTTAATTACTTACTGGTCAGTACGTTAATACATTTTGATGATTTAATAGTTGATTGTGATAATATTGAAGTCGGATCCTATCTTAGCGCCTGCTGTCGTCGTGTTGCTTCGGGATTAATTTATCGACCAAAAGTAGGGGATCGTCTGAGTAAAACAAAAGTAATCTGCACGACTAAACCTTTAAACATTTTATCCTAAAATCCTTTTAGCTTTATCTTGACGCCTACCTTCGTTAAGAGGATACTATTTACTTAATTCAGTTTTATAAGATATAAGATGCTTAGGCGTTAAAAACATGGGTAAACTGTTACACTGAAAAACGTTTTTTTCCTTCTTCCTCATCAACCAACTCCAACTATGTATACAGGCTCTAAACGAATTTGTGTAGGTAATTCCTTCAAACCGCGTGATTTAGGTACCTACTGAAGATTTTTAATAAAAAAAAAATGTTTATAAAATGTATTGTATTCTTTATCTGAGTAATTTTAGCATCTCGAGTTAACTAATTAAGCGGAGCGATATCGCGCTAGTCGTGCCCACCAGTTATGTCGCCGTGGTTTCATTCATTTATGCGTGGCATCGAAAGGTTCTATAATTTTTTTTTGCATATCTTTTTTTACTTTTGTTTTTTCATGAAACCTTCTTAGGTGGTTTAGATACAATCACTTACCCCTACCGCAAGAAAGAAAAGTTTTTTATTTGCGGACTTAATCTATACCATTGATAGACCATTTGGTTGGAAGGAATTACACGAATTCGTTTACACCCTGTATATCGAGGTCGGCTTCCAATCTAACCAGATACGGTTCAATATTATTACTTTACACAGGGTGACTACCATCAGACGGCAACTCAGTTACCTACCGGACAATACCGATATCCTAAGGTTAGACCACTTGTCAGACTTTCGGACTTCTGACTGGGTAGTGGAGTAACCACTGTCTTAGATATTTATATGGCAAACGGATCGATGGTTTTACGTGTTTTACCCTTTACTTACTACGTAGGTACAGTCAGCATCACATATACCTATCGGGACGAACAAATTGTTCATTACCTAAACAACGAAAGAACTTAAACTTTATCACAATGGGATAAAATTCTTATCAGAATGACAGTTGTCGTGCGCTGGGTTCATTCTGACACAACATCTTGTATCATTGAGATGTAGATTATTTTTCTTAGTTGTTCAGATCGTTTTGAACAGTTTGGGCCTATACATCGTGGGCCCGAGATACCCGAAAGATTTTAACCATCGATTTCAATGCCTAATTGAAGAAGAAAAGCTGGGTTTATATATTGTTGAACTAAGCTTGATTTTCGAAATATTTACGGAAATTGACAACGCGGCGTTGCGACTTTTGTGATACCATACCCCACCCGCTGCATGTCTTTTGTCGGGGAGGCTTATGAACTGAGAAGTTTCATAACCACTCACACGATAATTTATAAATGTTGCCATTTCAACCTAAAGTATTGTTTACAAGGAAGTACTAAAGTTAATTGATATACTATGTTCAGAAAAACAAAAAAAAATACTCAAAAATATTTCAATAAAATGTCTGAATTGGACTTTTGTTGATATAACATCATCATCATCTTCCTGCCCTTGGGGCTAATTCAACTAACAAAATTGTTGCCAAAAGCAAACGAACCACAACCTACTGGCGTAAGTTTTTGTTTACGAAAACTGTCAAAATTATTGCTTTTGTTTTTTGTGTCAAACAATTTGAAAGCTTTTGAAAATGAAAACTGTCTGAATGAACGGTTCGGCCTTGGTTCGGTAGCGATTTATCAAGATTTATTTTACGGAAATTGGGCCCCCTATCCCATGTTACTTGGGGTCGGCGCAACTCGTTTTTTTCTTCCATTCCGTCCTGTCAACCGTCATTTTGTTGATATTACAGTTGACTCATAATACCATCAGAAAGGCGTGGTTAAAATCTTACGGGTAGATACCTCGGGCCCACGATGTATATTTGATGCACTGCACCTATCCACTAAAAAAATACGGAGGAAATTATATTTAACTAGAGGTCGCTCGCGGCCTCACCCGCGTATACAAAATTAGCCTATGTCCTTGTCCAGGTTCCAGACTATCTCTGTCCCAAGTTTCATTAAAATCGGTTCAGCGGTTTAGGCGTGAAAGCGTCACAGACAGACAGAGTTACTTTCGCATTTATAATGTTATATTAGTAGGGATGGACGATACTTAAGTGCATCTGGCGCACCCTCGGCAGCCAGCCTCGCAACCAACCTTCCTGACTGGCTAATCTTTTCACCACAGCATGAGCTATTTTCGTATAGCTCATGCTGACACGAGAGAAGAAGAAGTAGGTAAGAAGAAGTAGTCCATGTTTCAGTACAGAATAAAAGGTATGGGGTACAAAACAAACCCGCCTCCACGGTGTTCTGTAGGTATTATGATAGAGTGATGGTGTAGCAAGGAATCTAGTGTTTAAATAGGTAGTTAATTAAATAAGATACCTTAGAAGTATCGAGTACGGTTTTAGGGAAAATAATCGAATATTTGTTTTTGATGAAACTGTAGTTGTGAAAATGAAATAATAAATAACACGAAATTGTATTTTGATCTGTGGGAAACTCGTAAACCAAGTTTCTCACAATCAACACAAGGTTTCCTAGAAAATTGGAAGTGATATAATGTTACCCACATTTAATTTCACCTCAAACGACTACGGCGGACAAAAAAGAACCAATTAATTTTATTTGTGACGCTACGCAATGGTGGAACCTATCGTTTGTAAACCATTTACAATGATCATCAGCTCTATACAAAAATGAAATAAAAAGTATTTTATTAAAAGACTGCTCAAAAAAGGAGTGTTATGTTTTTTTGTAGGTTTTATCCGCAGATTTGAGGACGCGTTTGACGAGCCTGGACGTATTCAATCATTCAAAGCGTTTTGTAACCTTTTAAAGTGTTATTTACATTTAAACGGGTGTATACATCACCCTAAAGGTTAAATAATTCGGAAAGCTGGCCGCTCACGATCAGGAATTAATTACCGGAAGCCCTAAAAAAATATTTGAACGTTATATATAATTCTTGACATTTGCATAATATTCAGTTCAGGGATTTCTCGATCGAAATTATGATAATCCATTTACTTAAGAGTCTTAAGACATTTTTGCTTTGTTTGTTATTGTATATCTTTGAGGTCATCAACATCTTCATAGTAAAATTTTTGCCTGTAGGCGATCCATAAATCTATATAAATAAAAAGAAAAGTCCTGACTGACTGACTGACTCATCAACGCCCAGCCCAAACCCTTGGACCTAGAAAGCTGAAATTTTGCAGAGGTTCCTTTATAATGTAGACAAGGAATAAGGAAGGATTTTTTGAAATTCATCCCCTAAGGGAGGGGATGAAAGTTTGTATGGAAAATCGTCACTCGGGTTCAAAATTTCACGAAGCTGCGGGCAAAAGCTATATACGTCTAGAAATAGAACTTAATTTTATTGTTACGTAGTTTTCATTCCGACAGATTGTCTTTAATACAATTAAGTATCAAAATATTATGAAAAGCAAAATGTAAACAACATTATTTTGTAGGAGAAAGATCTCCATACGATTTCCAGGTATCTCTTACAAACAGTTTTGTTTACGTCGTCCGTTGCTCAATAGATAGAACTGTTTTCAATGGGGTAGCACACTGGGGAACCAATGGCGATGGCGCTTCCATCGCTGGTACCAAAACAATTTCATCGGTTAAAGTTTGTCTGATATTATTACTCGTGACAATTTAACCCTTTAAAATTATAAGAATAAGACGTAAGATTTTTGGAAAAGTAAATAACAAACAATTTGGCAATTTCTTATGAAAATAAAAAATAAAATGAAGAAAAATATTTTTTAAGTATCGTGTGTATTTTTTATAAGAGAAAACAGTAAAAAATTATAATAACACCAGGTTTCAAAAAAAAAATATAACAAGAAGGCTTTCTCGACATCTCCCAAAAAACATGGTGGCAAAAATATATTGCCTTTGCCCTATAAAGGGTTAACTCATTTTGACTCACTTCTCCTTACTACTTCCTTACTACCTCACTCTCCTTTTGACTCATAGGAAATGACTAATTGGAACCGTGCACCTAAATTCGACTTTTCATATAAGTAGATACATGTGTTTTTTTTTTTATTTGATACCAACAGAGGTGCTGCCTGTACTTTCGTTTTGTCTGTCCTCATTGGCAAGAGTTTCGCGAGCACAGATACCGCATTGGTTACCTACCTACCAGGAATTAGTAATGGGTAAGTCGTCTATTTCAAACGAGTATGAGGAAGTACCTCGTTTTACCTCATGAGACGCCTCAAGTTCGAGGAGAGGATAGGTGAGAGACTGGTGAGCGGCGGGCTCGCTTGTGCGCTACCGCATGTCGCTTCGCTGGGTGAGGGAAAGAAACAGAAAGGGTGCCGAGTGCGCGAATAAACGAACACTCCTCTTCAAATATTTAAATCCCTATCACTTGAGTAGACTACGGAATTTCGACGTACAAAATATCGACACACGTTACTGCGAAAGTTTAATAGTTTGATTCACCAACAATTAAGGAGATCTGGCGCTCGGCGGCCGCTGCCGCGGCCCGCGGCACGCTCGCTTCGCTCGTAGGTATACACTCACTCGCTCTTCAATCACATACCTACACAGTCGTGCTTATACAAACAATAAATTGAGGAACGAAATGAGGTGGTTCAAAGTTGAAATACGAGTAACTCCCTCATTTTTCATTTTGAGGAACTTAAACGAGGTAACTCACGAGTGTGGGGCCCATCACTACTAGGAATAAAAGCTGTTTGCTCACAATCAAAACGCGGTGATAGCCTAGCGGTTGAACGTTTACCTTCCATTGTATTCACAGATATCTATATCTGTGATTGTATTACATTGTTCTCTCATACCTTTACTAAATCACAGTAGTTACTGTATTTACTGAAATTGTTAGAGTATTGATTTTAAAAGAGTAACCATGGAGTTTCTTGCCGGCTCTTCTCTATAGGAAATGACACATTGGAACCGGGACCTGTTTTTTTTATTAATAAAGACTTGCCCCACAATAGGATTTCTCTTGTATCGTGGGTGCGTTTACAGACACAAATCTCACGTACACAAACGCCCAGACCCGAAACAACTATAGGTATCTATAGGCCATACAAACTTTTGTTCCATGTGGGATTCGGACCCACGCCCCATAGCACAAAAGCCAATAGCTCAGCAATTGCACCAAACGTGTCACCAAGCTCAACTTTTCATAAGCGCCTTTAATAGGAGATTTAAAAAAATGGAAAAGGTCAGGGGGCCTACTCCCTAAGTCCGTCAACGAAGTTAGTCGCCCATCCAAAAGTAGCCCCGAAACGTAGAAGTGAACAAAACAAGTGTCAAGTTCAACTTTTCGGAAGGGCAAAAACACAATGGTAGTATGGACAACTGTCAAATCGTGTTGTCATTTATTCTTACTTCGGGCCCCGAAATAATCGTATGTCCGTAGGTGATAGGGAGTAGGAAACGCTCGTAACTAAGGCCGAAACCACGGACTTCGTGCATATAGAGTAAACCCCCAGTTGCAGGCGATCGCCCGCCGCATGAGGTGTGTTGTGTGCTGTGTGTTGTTCCGCTAGAAATGAGCAAGTCGCATGCGATTTTTGTCGACCTATGTGAATGTGGTGGCGATTGGATTTTTACAAGCGATGCGATTGGTGACTTACCGCACGGCTAAAATCGACCCGTGTAAATCCCCCTTAATGGTTTGTGTTTTTTTTTTTGTTTTGGTTTCATGCTGGAGGGACCTTTTCGAATTCATGTGGGGATCAGAGCCCCTAGCACGTGTTTTTGCTAAATCATGTAGTTAATTAACGTATTCGTTTCGGTGTCGACTAATTTTGTAGAGGAATTGAATAGTTTAGCGAATGTTTTGACGTAGGTACAGTAAAGTAAAAGTAACGTTAATTTGAATTGACTGAATTTTAAATCGAAAATACAACTATTCTAGCATCTTGTATTTTCTCGGAAGAAAATACGATCCGAGGAAACTTGGCTGCAAATGTATGAAATTCGGGTAGGATGTAGTCAGGTCCGGATTTAAAGGTTTGCAGGCCCTAATACAACGAAGAAGTGGAGGCCCGTTGAAAGATTTTAAAAAAGTACCTCTTGAATCTAAACTTTGCTCTCTTTGTCAAAACGGGTGCCATTTTATTGATAATCTAAAAAAAACATCGGGACTAAAGGCTCTACCGCCCTCCCCTAAATCCGGCACTGCATGTACAACCGTACATACAAATAGTACAACAGCTTGTTGGGATCGTATTATCTCCGATTAGGATCGGAAGCATTGTACGCAAGTGTTATCGCTAACGGGTAACACTGGGCAATGTTGACAAAGGAAGTTATTCGTCTATATGGTTCAACGCACCCGATATTATACCTACAGGCGGTGGTCATTCAACGAAGTGGAGCATTCTGTGTTCATCAGCTGAAGAAGTCTGACCTTGTATATCTGACTATTCATCAGCTGAAGAAGTCTGACCTTGTATATCTGACTAGCTCGTCCTTATTTTATGATTTTGTAGTAATTGTGTAAAGTATTAAGCGATTATGTTGTTGTATCTTTTACACAAGCGCTCCTAGAAAAAGCGCACGATTTGATATTTTTATACGGAGTGCTTCCAAATTGGTTTACGTTAACGCAGAACATTTGCTGACGACAGTAGGTAGGTAGGTAACTGTTCAACCAGTATTGTTTAATCTAAATACAGATATAATTATCTACCACAGCAGTTATTCCGCCTCATCAAACAAGTCAGTGAGCAGTAATTCCGGCTGTACTTACCCACAGAACATGATGCCGCAAAACCGCTGCGGTTATGATGCCCATAAATCTTGCTGTGTGCGGTCGTTTGTAATGCCCTCTGTATATAATAAACACACCGTATACTTATCATGGCTCATGACTAAATTTAATTATCTAGGTAGAGAGTATTTTATTTTATTTCATTAAATTGTGAAATGTGAGTACCATGTAGGCTAGCTATAAACACGAATTTTATAAAATTGTTTGGCCAGGTTTGAGTATTTTTTGTGACCTACGAAAATGTTCGGCTGATTGGTAGCGTCGTGCGTCGGGTCGTTGAGCTCCCGATAATACCGTTGAGCTACACGATGACTGATGCATGCGTGCCGTCAGTTAGGACAGGTCAACTCAAACCTGCTATGGCTCTTTCCTCAAAGGCCATTCCAGAAATTGCCCTACATTGTTACACTCATATAGTTTTATACTAGGTACAATGTCTGGACTTTAAAAGAGACCTTGACCTTTGGGTTTGTTTCTGCTTTTCTTCTCAGTGCTAGTCAGATAGAAAATACCGGTGCCATCTAGTCTTAAAAAACATTACATTGACTTGTAAAAGGGTCTGCAACAGATTTATTTACAGAAATAAATATTATTTCATTTCAGATACCTACAAATCTGAATATCTCTTCGTACCTACTTAGGTTTTTTGACAGCAGTAAATTAATTCTAAAGCATAACACTCCTTTTTTGGATAGTTGTGTGGCACCTACATGTAAAACATGCAGCCAGAAAAAAAAACTCATTTATTCAGATTGAACTGAAAATCAATATTTTTTCAACGTCATAATTACAATGTAGAGCCCCCAAAAGCAACCACCCTTCACCGCTTTCTAGTATTGCGAAGAAGCGGCGCTACAAACTCACCAGTCGTTACAGGCAAGATGAAGCCTAATAAGACAGATCCACGAACCCTACAGGCAGACAGACAGCAGCCTGAAAGAAATAAAGATGGTACAGCCAGTCTGAAGCCTGAAAAGATCACAAGTCATTACAGGCATTAAAGTCTTAAAAACAAATCTACCGGTCTGCAGTTGATATTCATTCGTAGTCGGATCCTCCTACCTAGTGACTTGGATGCCGGCCATAAGATTCCTACTACTTGACAAAAGGCTAGGAGTAACAAGATTCAAACGAGTCAAACAATTATACAAACATGTTCTCATAACAGCCAAACTTTTGTGCTTACCGAATCGGATATCAACGGCAATGTTATTCGCCGACATTTAAAACATACCAAACCCGATTTAAAGCGAATTCCGATAACCACAAAAATTAAGCGGATTTCAGTAGTTACATGAACACGATTGTGAAAATTGAAAACGTTCTTCGTATTTTCAGTTCATTCCACGAGATTTCTCTAAAAACCTCAAGCTACTTGAAATATCTAGGTACCTATTTATCTAGGTACATTTGTTTGAACTCTTTCTCTTAACCGACCTACCTTCCAAGAAATGAAGGAATCTATATCTACAAATAAACCTACAAGGTTATTTGTAGATAACTCAACATCGTAATTCCCCAGTCTCGTGGCACTTATTCAAAGTTACCATTAAAAACATAAATACTATTTACCACAAGTGGATAGATAATACAACGCTTCATAACAATTATGGTGATAAATGGTTCTGATGACCCAATTTTGGTTGGATAAATATCTACAAAAGCCACTAAAGGGGACACAAATTGATTCTGTTACAATCCCCTTATAATAACAGAGTCGGCTTAAATGGAACCCATCAAACTCTGTATTTCACCAACCTTCGACTTTGTTACAGTTTATATGATTGTTTGAGAAGTCGAGGTTTGTTCTCCTTTCATAACCTTAATGTTCCTTTGACAATCTGAATTAAATTACTTCAAATAAACTTAAGTAGTACACCTCTCGTGTTTCACCTCCAGTAAGTTTTCTTGCTTCCTGGATTGAAGTAGGATTTTGCCTTTGTAATTACGTTGCTAAGGAAATTATGGTAGCGAATCAAAAATGTTTTCTGTGTAAATAGTCGTCTTGTTAATTTTGCGAAATCGAGTTAGTACATAATAATGAGAAATGTCCAAAGTATACAGATATTATTTGTCAATGAATCTCATAGCTACCATGGCATAGGTTTTTTTTAAATTTGCCAATAATTCGAAGTAAAGTTTTAATGTAACTTGGACATTTCTCATTACTTACCGATTTGGAAGTAGGTACCTACTTGTAACCTAGGTACGCATTTTAGAAGTGCGTCCTTAATAAAATAATAGGCTATTATGAAAATTATTTTCAACAAGATTCGTTGTTTTTTATATCGGCATATCTACAGTGTTCAGTCACAGAATAAATAGTACAAGTGTTCAGTTACCAACAAACTGAATTTTAGGGTCCGTGAAATAAGCTTTAATTCAAAGCCACAAGGTTTGTTAAATTTTTATTTTATTTTTTAGCTTCTTTTGTCCCACCCTAGGACTTCTCCTATAACGTGGGTGCATACACAAATCTTCACATGCACAAATACCCAGACCCTGAACAACTAACTATCTTTAGGCCATACAAATAAATATTTGTACCATGCGGGAATCGAACCCACGACCCGTAGCGTAAAAGCCAATCGCTCAACCACTGCATCAAACGTGTCGTCAGATAGTCAGATACATATCTAAAGGAAATGCTATGGAGCCCTTAGCTTGTACTATTTATTCTGTGGCCCTTAGTCTCTCAGCACAGAATAAATAGTACAACTCTCAGTTATAAGTGTATAGTCTATGCCTTAGTCCACGTGTACGGAGACGCGGAGTTTGGTGCGGAGCGTGTAGCGGGGCATAAACGGACAATTCAAACATAATTTATTGACGATGTATGAGAGTTTCAGTATACCGTAGAACGGGGTGACTTTGATCTTGTTGTTTGTATCTTATTTATTTTCGCTTTTAGCTGCTACATCAAAAATATTATACATAGACCGTGACATAGACTGAATTAACTGAGATATAAGTATAAAGTCACAAATCTAGACTAGATAAAAAAATAATTACAGAGCATAGTTTTCGATAAAAAAAGGAGAAATGTTCCTTATCAAAGTCGGACCGTAGGCTTTTACTTTGATAATCCCTGTTTTATCATTCAGTATAGAAATAGCCCCAATTAGGACTCGAATTTTGTACATAATTGTGTGTGTGACTTTGATACGGACGGGTGTGATTTAGTATTTTTTATCTTCGCCATCTAACTTCGTAGACACCCTCTATACCGTATGGTAAAATAGGAAAACTGTCAATGTTGCCTATACCTACAGTTAGGTTAAAATGCGTAAGTTTCATTTTTACAGAGATAATTATGACCAAATGCACTATTTTTAGTAGGTAAGTAACTATCAATGTCGCCCCTTGATATCAAAGTAACTCCAATCGCTGGTACATATTATAAAGTAAGGTACTCTGTGTATGAGAGCGATTTTGGAGAGGCGTTTGACCGCGCGTTTTTTTTTGTGTTGTATTTAATGACAGTAGACGGCAAAAAACGCGGCGGAGTGTGCGACGAATCCCGCGTATCCATTAATCAGGCCTGTTACTGCGTGTAAGACACGCGCCGATTCGGTTTGCTATCCCTTTTTTCGCGTTACGAGAATCGAACGAGATAAAAAACCGAATCGTTCGACAACTGCTTATCGAAAAGGATCTGAATCGGGGGACTGGCCAGTTTTTTTTCTTAATTCTGTAGCTGTCCAACACCCGTAGAGCGTTTGTCTACCGCCGCCGTCACCGAAGAACGAGATTATTTCGGACCGTCCACCGCGACCGATCTCGGTGGTTCTCAACACAAGAAAGAAATCCGTGCACCGGCACCGACAATCTCGGATGTAGTGGACAAGTGCAAGATGTGTTTTGTATAGCCGTTATTTCAGTTCTTATTTCGGTCTGTCACGATCTCGACCGAGTTCTAGCGGTAGCGCCGAACTACTCATAATCTCGGAGGCCGAGATAACGGCGCTCGTGATGGATGTTTGGATGACGGACGTGCGGAGGACACGCAGCCATAGTAATGTGTGTATCGCTACTTCGGCAACGTCCTCTCGTTCTCGGTGACGGCAGCGGTGGACATACGGGATTTGGGATAAAAGGGAGATTTCGCACTACTAGCGCCATCTAACATTGTTAGATAGTTCCACACACGTTCTGCAGGGTGTGTGATGTTAGTCTGAGAGCCACAGAGTAGGAACCCAATTTCCTACTGCACCGTTCTAAAGGCCTGAAAATTTCCGATGTTTACGAAAGAGGGCGTAGAAATACTAATGTTAAAATCATAGTTAGAATTGCTGTACTTGACTGGGTCGTTATCTGTGTGGACTTACGTGACCACCGTCTCAACTACCATAGAACGGAGTTACTTTGATCGATTTTTTGAGCTTCATGTGTTTGTATCTTAATTATTTTCGCTTTTAGCTGCTACATCAAAAATATTTTTAAATAATTATAGACTAAATTAACTGAGATATAAAATATAAATCACACAGATTAGATAAAAAAAAACTAAAGAATATGGTTTTCGATAAAAAAGGAGAAATGTTTCTTATCAAAGTCGGACTGTAGGCTTTTACTTTGATAATCTCTGTTTTATCATTCAGTGTCAAAGCAGCCGGGCCCCCAATTAGGACTCGAATTTTGTAGGGGTGTGATTTATTATTTTTTATCTTCGCCATCTAACTTCGCAGACACCTCTATACCGTATGGTAAAATAGGAAAACTGTCAATGTTGCCTATACAGATAAGTTAAAATGCATAAGTTCCATTTTAACAGAGATATATGACCAAATACAATATGTTAGTAACTATCAATGTCGCCCCTTGATATCAAAGTAACCCCAATCGCTGGTACTTAAAAGAGGTGGTTGTGGTAGACTAGGAGCAAGTTTTTTTTTTTTCACATTTTTGTCCGGGCTTTAGTGCACTCTTGGTGACTATACCTTGCCTTGCCTTCATAGGTACTTATTTGCGTCCATGTACTCATAAATATAGTCTAAAATTAGTCTGTAAAAGTAATTTTAAAATATAATATTATAGGTGCTATAACTATAAACTTGAATCGACCCATCTTGAAAACGCATGTTTTACGAACTTATAACTATTGATGTCCTACGAAGTTGGCTTAAAATAATATTCATTTCTCGCATTTCCCTAATTATGCTGGAAAATCTGAGGTGCTTACATCACAATACAGATAGACCTTGATTTCATTTAATTTTGCATCTCCGTCAATTTTAATATTTCTTCAGTCCACGTCATAGAAATTAAATAAAAAATATTAAGTGTGTTTTTAAACTTTATTATAAATACAAAGTGAAATAAATTAAATCTAATCTTAAACTAGTCCTTAAAGGACACGATTTGTAAGATCATTAATTACATCATAAAACAAAATGAAATCTCGTGTTGCTTTTCAAAATATGTAACTACAAAGGAAAATTCAAACTGTTGTAATACTCATTATAATATTAGATAATACTTAATTTCTATATTGCTACTATTCACAACCGGAAACAAAATGGAAATCGAAATGTTATTCAGAATTCTACGCCATAACAAATTATAACGTGACAAATTAGCATACGACAGTTATTTACACAATTTACATAAATTTTATAGTTGTCCAACATCAATGAATGTAATAAGTAGCATACAAATCTAGTCCGGAGTCTACTACATGACATGTGTTCATTATATTCACTAACTAATAAAACTACAAACTAAAACCGCTAATTAAGGACTGTATAAAATGCCGGACGTACAGTATGAAAGTAATATTTTTTAATATTAGCTGTGTAAGTTGTTGTAAGCAACAAATTGCATTTTGGTGTCTAATTTTATGTAGTATAGATTATCTGTTCCAAAGGGGATAGAACCTTTGTGGCACAGCCCCCCCCCCCCCCCCCCCCGCTGACATTTTGTTTTTTTTTCCAAGTTGCGGCGCACGATTACACTAACATATATGGGTAGAGGACACTTAGACAAACAAAAAATATCGAGGATATGTTGCCCTAAAGTGTCACGTTGCCGAGATATTTTGACTTAAAGTTTTTTTATTGCAGCGCACTTTGTAACTGGTAAATATGGGTAGAAGACACTCAAACAAATAAAAAATATTCAGAGATATGGTGCCCTAAAGTGTCACGTTACCGAGATATTGTATCGAGATAATCTTGAAAAAAAATCTTTGGGTCCAAATATCTCGGCAACGTGACACTTTACGGCACTATATCTCTTAATATTTTTTGTTTGTTTGAATGTTCTCTACCCATATATGTTAGTCTCATCGTGCGCCGCAACTTGGAAAAAAAATGAAAATGGCGGCAGGGGCCTATGCCAGCTTCCATAGAAAAATGTTCGAACCCCTTTAAAAACAGCGAGAATAACATCATTTTTCTGTATTTTTATATTTGGAACAGATAACATACATAAAATTAGACACACAAAAACTCAAAAACACAAAAATGCAATTTGTGGCTTGCAACAACTTACGTGGGAGGCTTCGATTTGTACCTCTCTAAAGAAGGTAGCTACAGGTAGTTCAATCCACGATGACGCGCTCCGCTCTTCGTCTAAATTGCTACAGTGCAAAGGTGTGGGTTATAAATTGCTATTGTGTTAGTTCTATCGGCACACAATAGGTAGATGTGTGCATACGCACAACGAGGTTGCCTCTCACAAAAGGAGTGGGGCGCATCTTCATGGATTAAACGTACTGTACTCTGATCATAATGCCGACAATACAAAATCTATCAACATTGAATAATTTTATTAACGTTTTGTTGTATGTAATTATTTTATATTATACCGGAAATAAATTATTATTATTACTACTTTTCATGTTATCAAAGGGTGAATAGTCGCAAATGATAAGCTCAGTATTATGATTATCCATACATTGCATGATATGAAATGGAATCTGCGCACGATTAAAATGGGATAACTTTTGCGAGAAGCGCAACATGCCAAGCGGCCAGTACCGTCGGCAAACTCGCGTAATAGCTCGCCTAACGTTAAGTAACACGTTATGTTTATCATTTTCAAATACAAAGGAAATTTCCGTCCCATTCTAAATCCGCAGATACACATACGTACCAATACCAAACAGCCTCAATATAATTTAGATATTTAAACATATTGAGATCTTATACTAGCAGCGAAATATCTAACATTTATTAGCTTTGTTTGAATTAATGTGAATAACCCATACTTAATATTTTAGAAACTAAATAAAAATTAAGTAAAAAGCATCTGGAAAATAATTTTATTTTCTATATATATTTTTTTCAGAATAAAATGAACCCTTCCGCGATTCTTAAAATAAAACATCCATATATCTTAATCACAGTTTACATAAAATCATAATGTTTATGAAATATTGTTATATTTTGTTTGTATTAATTATTGTTGATTTTATTAACCTAGTGTTGTACTTGTCACTTCAACTGAAGCTGCTTAGAAGTTATAATAATGCCTTTATATAGGACAGGCACTTGGTGCACATTTTTTTAGCATATATTCGTGGTAAAAAGGACTAAATAAGGCCGCGCACGCATCGCGACATTGTATAAAACCAGGGTACCATTTGATGAAACTATTCTATCTGTACTCCACATTTTGGAACTATTCAGCTGAATTTATGTAGGTACCCGAGTATAGAGTGCAGACTTTCAGAGTAGTTTCATCAAATAGGCCCACGGTCAAATTGTTCACATATTTTCTAACAACGCTGCACGCCGCGGTCATGATAACGCGGCCAAATTTTTGTAAGTCGAACTTTGAAATGAAAAAGCCACCTCTATAAAGACCCAATATGATCATCAGCAAACATTTGACTACTTCGAGGTATAGAGGCGACACGCTTATTATTAATGATGCTGAAATGGGAATGTAAGTGGTGTAGTTACTAAATATACTAAAGAAGTAGAAAATAAAATTAAGGAATCTGGCCAATACACCATACTAGGACCGTTATACACTGGCACAGGCAAAATATAATTCTTTTTATGGATTAGTATGAGAGAATGCCCACTAGACCGTCACCGACCAACACCGTAACGTGCCATGCATGGACCGGCAAAAATTTTTTGGCGAGAATATCTTGCAAGTGACGGAACGTTTCGGGTCAGGGGGCCTACTCCTTAAGTCCGTCAACGAAGTTCAAAACCCGAAAAGTAAGTGTCAAGCTCAACTTCTCGGACGTGCAAAAATACATCGGTAGTAGGGACAACTGTCAAATCGTGTTGTCATTCATTCTTAGTTCGGGCCCCGGAATAATCGTACGTCCGTAGGTGATAGTAGGAAGCGCTCGTAACTAAGGCCGAAACCACGGACTTCGTGCTTAGGGAGTAGACACCCTGACACGCGGCGGGTATGCACCAAGTTTATGCTGCGATGCTCCGCGTTGTAATCCGAGTCTGATAAAAGATATTAATTATTTCGAATGAATACAGATGATCAAAAAAAATGGAGAACCAAAATCTAATAGACTGTATTCGTAAATACGAATATTATTAAAGGAGATGGCCAAATTGTGCCCCAAGTAGTACAGAAATAAAAGTATTGCAGTTAATTAAAACAAAATAAAAAACATTTTTTGAATAGCTATTTATATTTCATAGCAGATTTGTAGAAAAGTACAAGATTAAAAGTATTTTAATGATTTCTCCGTATCATACTCATTTCAAACAGTTCTAAACTACCTTAAATATTGCCATATGATACTAACAAAAATCAGAGTAGGGAATAAATAGTAACTAAACGCTTGGCAGAAATTAAACAGGGAAAATATTGATTACCTAAAATATATTAAGAACATTTTTTATAATAAGTTGTCTATAAAACGACCTTCTATTAATTAATTAATTTATCATAATATTAAAGTGCGCTTGCGGACAGGACTATTTGACTATAGTACCAGCAACACTCAATAATTCTATAAGTAGATTCTATATCACTTTACTCTATATCGCAAGTGTCAAAGTAAAAAAGTAAACCAAGAGTCAAAACTGTCAAACTAATAAAGCGCGAAACACTATACAATATAACGCGACTCACGGACGCGACTAGCTGTCGTATCGTGACTAACAGTCTGTACGATCGGTTTCGGACGCCCCGCAATATTAACCCTACGTTTACAGCAATAGTACTCTCTATATAACGGTTACACTGCGCCTCAGCCAGATTATCTATTAGGTTTATATAGCAGGGTGCCCGAAAACGACCGTGCACACTTTTCACGACCACCAGTCGCGTCCGTTAGTCGCGATCGCGACTCACGTGTTTCGCGCTTTATACTCGATTCTGCGCCGTTTCTGTTCTTTGGCTTCGTGTTTGTGTTATTATTTTATTTCACCTTTATATCAATATAGTCTCTGTTTATATTAGAGTCGTAGTTCCATACGAGTGCTCCACTTATTATAAACAATGTTGTATATAAGTGAAATGGAATAAGGAAAATGGACCTATGGTACTTGATATGGGCGAAATACATCAAGAAAGTATTGATGATCATAATTATAATATATACGGTACTACCTAATCACATTAAATGTAAAATGCATAAAACAGTGCACTTTGTTTTATTTCCAGGCTGTAATATACTACAAAAGAATAGTAGTAGAAAAATCATAGTAAAATCAAAGTAACCAAACCAACATTTTTAAACCTTCATAACTTTTGTCCAAATCTGCAGAGCTATATGTACCTTGCATATTCTGTATATAGACGAAAAGTACTTTTAAATTACATAGATTTCATCTCTGTACCGCCTGGGGTACAGGCCTATACAATTTTTGTCCATCTCCTTTATACAATTAAAGAAAATGTACAACTGATAGAAAGGGCACTAAACGGGGATCGTACACGCGTTTAGAACGCGGTTGATCCGCTACAGTGGGCATAGTAGTGAACAGAGCTTTTTTTGCATTGCATGACATGTTCCTATTACGGTCCTAGTACGATTGTAGTGAGCAGATTCCTTTAAGGCTAGCAAACTAAACGGCCTTATTTGATTTATGGAAACATAAATAAAAAAGGCGAAATTGTTCTCTGAAAACGAATAAGAAGACAGCCTGTGTCTCACTTCTTAATTAATTGTGTAGGAACTCCTTACTATTACAAAACTATTTACTGGATTAATAAATAAAATGTTTTCTAAATATATGACCTCTAATATAAAAATGGCGAAGCTACGGTAATTCAATTTAAGTAATTAATTAATTGTTTTTTAAGAATATATTGACACTGGCACAAATATTGGACCCAGCATTGCACTTTTGTCCTACTCCTTTCTTTTTGGAGACGGATAGTATAGTACTGGCCATTTGTCTAACTAAAATAAGGCACATAAATAAAAGAAACAAACTTTTGATTAGAGCACCTGTTTTATCACCAGGCCACAGACTAGATAACACAAAGAATACATTATAAATGTGGGATACGGTTTATGGTGCATGGAAATATGAAACTACACCACTTTCGTGAAATCCTGTAATTGCCTCTAAACACGCGTGAATAAATTTATTAAATATAGTGAAAATGAACGAACCGAAAATGACTGCATAGTGAAACAATCTTGCTTTTTAAAAAAACTTATTAGAATTGTTGCAATGTTTTTTTAGAAGACGAAGAGTCAGTGCCTATCGCTTTTTCGCAGACAGGCTGTTCATGCGAACCGCGGTCTGCGTTCCACGTTCCTTTCAATAAGAAATATCATACGAAACTAAGCGTGTATGGCGCCACCGACTTTCAAATTAAGTAGATTTTAGACCTTATATAGATTTAATTAGGGTTCTGATTGCAATAAGAAAACATGGACTGTAATATTAAGGGTATTTAAATACACGGTAGCTTCTAAAACCGCAAAATTGGCAGTAATCTTCCCATATTATCTCGCGTATCGTTGTGAGCCAATTAAAATGTTGAACGCAGTTCACAGAACACATGATCACAGTCAGTCTGCGCGCTCTCTAAGCGAATGTATTGAATAATATTTTACCTAATTCTTAAGCAGCATTAAAATTTCAGTATATTATCTTGCTGGGCGGCGCGGCAGTGGTGGCACTCATGGCTTGTTCCAACGTGTCCAGGCGACGGTAGGCGTGGCCGCGGCTGTTGCGACGACGACCGCTTTGACGACCTTCTAGTATTAAACCGAAGAACTGAAAAAAAAAAACGTGCAAAGTTGGTAAGGTAATAAAAAAATATATCATAAAGCTGCCGCATGAAATAAGGTTTGCTACAAAGATATGCACGTGTTTGTAACAATATATAAGTGTGTTGGTACATTTTATTGCTATAGGCATAGTTATCTACTATCACTAGGTATATAATTATACATCAGCTAGATCACGACTCAACACTGCCTTCTGAAGGCAGGCGTCCACTAGGCTCGCCGAGTCGAGTCGAATAGAATCGCAATCATTTGCCTCCTATACATTTACTATAAAACTGCGTCGATCAGCGACGAGCTGAGACGCGACGAGTCGCATCACTCGCGCGCATTGATTGTCACGTGAATTTCTGTTTTAACGACTTGCGATTACTGACCGTTTCGCCTCGCACGGAACAAATGCGACTCCACTCGATTCGACGCGTTTTGGCTGTAATCGACGCCAGGCTTAATACACCAGCACAGTTACTTAAGAGTTGCGAGTATTGCCATTATTGCTTGGCAGACAGATGCGTTAATTTTTCGCACATAGCCATTCTGCTGTCCAAATTCTCAATATAATCTCTTAATCGATTTTTATGATAACGAGACTAAAAGAAAACTGACTAAAAGAAGACTGGCCTATTCTGTCGAGAACGAACAAGCTACGTAATTATACGATATTTCTATAGATAAACAATACTTACCACTTTGCTAACTTTGCTCTTGTTATGGTAAAGGACGTACAGCAACACCATCAATACGACAGACGTCATGAAGAACGGGAAGAAGTGGTCATTGTCCTCGGAGAAGCCGTCAGGCATAGAGTTGGGGAAATATTCTGGAAATCAACAAATAAGTTGTGTTATTTATTGGCATTTGACATAAATTAATATCTTGTGTGTGTAGGTACTATCTATACACACAAAAGCCTGTAGACGACGGCTGTTATAATGAACAGTCGTGAGGGAAATAATGCTATTATTATCAAGCTTGGCAAATGAATTGGTGGTTAAGTTTGTTGATATAATCGTTCAAGAATGCTGCTGGTACATTTACACATTTACAATTAGATCTACTGGAAAACTGATATGAGAATTAATGGAAAATTAAAACAATTGAAAATTATAGAATAAATGAAACTAAGGGGGTATTTCATCAACCTATCATTAACTGTCCATTAAGCTAAGGACCATGGGCAAAAATGTATGGGACCTGGTCCAATCCCCACGACAATTATAAAACCTATGCCATATGAAAGCTATTGGGGTACAGTCAACATCAGATACATAGAAGCAATTCAGGTACTCAGATAATTCTACACTCTCAAAAACACATTAACATCTGCACAACAATAGCGTTCAAATTATTGTTAGCATCCAATGTATCAAAATCATCTGAACACTCGCAATTCAAATATTTCTATGCAAACAAATCATCTTGTCAACTGAGGTAGTCAAATGTAACTAAGCAACCAAAGTGTTCAAAAATATGTAAACAATAACCATTTCTCAATAGGTATATTGCTCAGTGATACTAAGGCCTGTTAGAAACCTGGTTTATGCTCATTTATAACCGACTTCAAAAAGGAGGAGGTTCTCAATTCGGTTGTATTTTTTTATGTTTGTTACCTTATAACTCCGTCATTTATTAACCGATTTGAAAAATTCTTTTTTTCTTGGAGAGGGTATAGGTATAGGTACTTTTCGTTTAGTCCCCTAAAAATGTTGTATTTTCAAATAACTAATATTGCTTTGTTTATACGTGTTGTTGGTAAATGAGGGGGTGCGTAACCCCCCCCCCCCCCCCCCCCATTTTCCGGAATGTTTGAATTATATCGTCAAAGTCAAAGTTTTTTATTTCAAATAGACCAGATTACAGGCACTTTTAAAACGTCAAAACTAGGTGCACGGTTCCAAAGGTAGGTTCTATGGAGAAGAGCCGACAAGAAACTCCATGAATACTCTTTTTAAAATAGTAGATCATGAATATTCATGACAATTCCATTACAGTAGTGTGCGACATAGAATGAGAAATAGAAATTGACATAATCAAATCTCATCATCATCATCAATCTTGAGAAATAGACATAAAAATCGTGTAAGGTATAGCATGAAAGGGCTTATTATACCCGACTACGGTAAAGTCAAAAATAAGGGTTATGAAGAGAGAGGGAGAGAGAGTATGGAGGAGAGAGGGTTTAATTTATGGCACTAAAACGTATTCAATAAAAAATAAACCTATAAAAAAGTAAAAACCGACTACAAAAAAAAACTAAAAGGAGTAAAATAATTACCATAAGATAAAATTAACAGTTTCAGAAGACGGTGCAATTCTACACTGAAAAAAAATTGTAGCCACTGACTTTTGAAACTGTTAATTTTATGTTTTTTTAGTCGGTTATTACTTTTTTTTACAGTTTTTGCATGCGCGCATTCAAGCGCACTACATTTCGCGCTTCAAAAAAACCGAACGCACGTATATGCTACTGTTCGCACTGCCAGTGGGTCTCTCTGTAGCAAAATGGATTCGACCGCCATGCCAGTGTGTTATCGCTGTAAGGTGTACAGTGTCCTGTGACGTTTTAAGATTAAAATGTAGGCAGGCATTGCAATTAAAGGCAGGCGGTGAGCCACTAAATGTAACGCGTATGGCTTTCTATACCAGCGCACGCACTAGCGGTTCTTTTTAAAGTGACTGTTTTAAAACGTATCGTGCTAGATTTTGGCTAAAGGTATATTCGATGCGATTCGATGATAACTGACTACTAAAATCAGGCTACAGTGCATGTTCATAGATAAGCCGCTTTTAGCATTTGAAAAAAAGGGGTGCATGAAAAGAGCCTCCACGAGTGATTCTATTCGATACTTCGGTACGTCCGGCGCACCCTGGGCAGTCAGCCTCGCTACCATCCTTGCTGACTGGCTAATCTTTTCACCACGGCATGAGCTATTCTTGTATACCTCGTGCCGACACGATAGAAAAAGAAGCATTTTCTTTTTCACTCAGTGCGTGCTTAGTCGGGCTGATTTTACATCGTTAGATATCTTTTAACCGAGTAATTAAATTGACGTTTAACAGATTTTGTACTTTTTTGGACACGGTTATCAACCCGAAACATAGTTAAAATGAACCGAGGTATTTTGTAGGTACCTATTTAATACGAATTCAATTCCTGAAGATATACTAGAAAATGTAGCAAATAAAAAATTCAGTTTCATTCAAACTGATTGTTGCGAATTTAATGGCTTTCGCGTGGAATAAATACTCGTTTCAATTTCCTTACGATGTTTTCCTATAACTTGACTATCAGATTATATTATAAACAAAAGACACGTCAATGACGTCACGCACGAAATGAAAGGGATATAGCTATATGAAGAAAAAGAAAAAAATGCTGTATTGACACAATAGTACACATTGTATCTATTTTTGAACTTTTAATTTACGACTCTAAGCACAATCAAATACAATTCATTTTACGTTGCTATCCTGACTTTCTGAATAACATGTTGCTTAGTTACCTTTGAATGTTTAGCTTGTTTACTTACCATAGACTTTTAGTTTGTAAATAAATATTTGACATTGTGACTGCTCAGATATATTTGGAGTTTATGATGCTCAAAACAATTTGAACAGTTTTGTTGCATATATGTTTTTGGTATCTTGAATGTGTTTAATTATTTGGACACCTGAGTTGCTCATCGACTTCTGATGCTGACTGTACGATTTATTTTATTCTATGGCGGTTAAGTTAAAATCGAGCGCGAACAGGATGTTTTAGTACATTTTATTAGTTAAAAATTGATAAGCATTTGACCACAATATCCCACCTGATAGTAATAAGTGACGATTTGATAGAGATATTAATTCATTTTTTGCCAGTTAATGGTCATCATCGTCATCAACAACCGTATACTTCCCACTGCTGGCACAGGTCTCCTTTAAGGAGAGTAAGTTAATGAGTAGATATTACATGACCATAAAAGAAAGTTTTGCTTTCATTTGACTAAAATACAGACAATAACATTGCTAAAAAAAATACCTTCCAGACAACCGGTAGGACAACATTCTCAGTTTTCATATGTGCCCAAACACCATGTTCGCGCTCGATTTTGACATTACCACCATAGTATGAAATAAACGGTACCCCAATAGCTTTCATATGGCACAGGTTTTATCACTGTTTGGGGATTGGACCAAAATGACTCAAGGTCCTTTGGTCTTTTTCAATAGCTAACATTTGCATTTCACCACCAAGTCAATAGTGATAATGACAAGATTATTGAACAAATAAATGACATATTTGTATCTGTATTTTTAGCTTATCTGATCAATAGTTACGGACTACTTATTGATATGTTGGTAAAATACCTCCCAAGTGACAAGTTCAAGAAATAAATCATCATCTGCCTAGCCTTTTCCCAACTATGTTGGGGTCGATTTCCAGTCGAACCGGATGCAGCTGAATATCAGTATTTTACATGGAGCGACTGCCTATCAGACCTCCACAACCCAGTAACTGGGTAATACGATACTCTTGGTAAGACTGGTTGTCAGACTTTCTGGCTTCTGACCAACAGTAACGACTGTCAAAGATCTACAAATGACAGCCGAGACCAACGGCTTTACGTGCTTTCCGAGGCACGGAGGAAACTCGTTATGGTAAATGGTCACCCATCCACAGACCAACCTCGGCAAGCGTGGCTTAACCCGGAAGATCGGTCTATGCGGCTGTAATTATTTAGCCACGAGCTCCTATAAGTTCAAGAAATAAATATTATACTGAATTTGGTAGGTAGTGCCTTTTTCACAGCATCATAATATTCATATACATTTTTGCTAACTTAAATGTTCAACTATAAAGTCCAATTATTTACAGTAAAACTGAGTTGAACACATAAACGATCTATTTGAGTATGCTGTTCACACCTGAATAAACAGCCACGAGACTGGGTGCTAACATGCTTACATCCTATGATTAAAAAATAAACAGAACTAGTTAACACTTTTATTCATTAAATAGTGTGAAGAAAAAACTAATTTAATAAAATCTATACATATAAAAGGAGAAGCTGACTGACTGACTGACTGGTCTATCAACCCACAGCCTAAACCGCTGGGGTTAGAAAGTTGAAATTTTGACAGTAGGTTCCTTTTGTAACGTAGGCATCCACTAAGAAGGGATTTTTCGAAATTCAACCCCTAAGGAAGTTAAATAGGGGATGAAAGTTTGTATGGAAAATCGTCACTTAACGGGTTCAAAATTTCACGCAAGCGAAGCTGCGGGCGAAAGCTAGTCTAAGATATAGGTAAAAAGCTGTTCATAGTGTGTAGTTTAATTTCAACTTAAAATAGTATGAATAAGGCAAGCAGTAGTCTGCTTTAATTTAATGTAGTTGTCAGTGCTTGTTATCATCGAATTTACGCTAAACGTAAGTATCATGATGGTGTAAAGATGGTGTAAACCACACCTGTACAATTATACATTATGTATTACATAATAGCAACATAATTGATTATCTTTCTTGGTAGTATTTAAATTAACGTTTACGTCACTAAATTTATCGCAGTTTTTTGTAGACACATCTAGATATAGTCAAAGAGACTATTTCACCATTAAATAAAATGCGTGTATTTGTTCATAGTTGTACTTACTTATTTTTTCCGGTTTTTATTCAGAATAAATAAAATATTCTACGGCGGAAGTAGCCACAGTATATTGATTTATTCTACATATAGAGGCGCTCTATAACTTATAAATGCTCTTGGTTGATTTGCATTCAAGCATGGCACTCAAAAATAACATCGCATAATAAATATCTAAGTGTGTCTCCATTTAAATGTACCAAAGATGGGCAGATGATATGTGACTAGCCGAATGCAATGCTATGCTAATTAAACTGCCTTGAACAAACGATTGAAACTCAGTAACATTAAACTCCGATTGCAGATTGGAATAAGATGGTAATGGAAAGATATTGGATTGATTACCCTGCTTGAACTTGAAAGGCAGATTGGTAAATACAGATACGATTACCACCCAGGAGGATGCAGCTACTCCTAATTATCCCTTTGACCCCCACGTCAGAAAAGCAAAAGCGTGCTCTCGGCGCCATAAGCTACGATTTCACCCTTTAAGTGTACAAGTCTGACTAAAAAGTGATTAATTTAAGTAAAAATCTAACTAATGGTCACTAGAATAAACGCATAACTGTCATTTAGTCGTGACCGTGGCGTACTGGACACAATTTGTTTTGTCATGTGTACATGACTGTGTCGGTCAAAAGTTTATTATCAAACGTGACAGACCACCCAGCCGTTTCCCAACTATGTTGGGGTCAGCTTCCAGTCTAACCAGATGTGGTTGAATATCAGTATTTTACGCCGAGCGACTGCTATCAGACCTCCGCAACCCAGTTACTGGGCTATGCCGATGTCCGGTTGTCAGACTTTCGGGCTGCTGACTACCCATAAAGACTGTCATAGGTATTCGTATGACAACCGGGACCGATTGTTTAACGTGCTCTCCGATGCACAGAGGGGTCTCGAACGATCACCCATACAATCGTGACAGACATAAAAATGTTAATTAGATATTCTTGTGAATTATTACTGCTCAAGGTTATAGAGTAAATTTTTCAACAACCTCTGCTAAGCCTTCACATTTGACCTCTATAATTGATTACTCTTACAAAATATGACATGGTTCTTCATTCTTGTCCTCAGCTTGTTCTTACAATGTTTAGTTTTGATTAGCGTGTAGGTTACCTTTTACCTTCACCTTTAATAAGCTACATCTACATTATTTATTAATACTTCAAGTGCATCGGCTAAGTTCTTAGGCCTTGTTTGTGATGTCATACTATTTTAGTTTTACTGCACAGGTATATTAAATTTTGCACTCTATTTTATGGGACATAGAGTACTTATCTATATGAATGGCAGAATTTGCTGCTAGATCTGGAGTTGGCTTGAATACTGTTGCATATAAATTATACTAATACTACCTATTGGTACAGTCAGCCTCAGCACCAAATATATTGGTACAAACAGACTGTTCAAAATTATTTGAACATTGAGAAAATTAAAACATATCAATGACTGTGACTTTATTTAAGACTTAGCTGTACCTATTATTATTTTTCTATTTTTATGATACAAGAGGTGTTTCAGAAAGAACAAAGTACACAACAACTGTCACTTTGACGAGAATTGAATTTATTTTGTTTAGGTAATTATGAACAGTCTGTTCATCCCAATATTTGTTCTGCTGACTGTACAGTATAGAAAATCAACACTTGTCTTGTACATATGTTACCTTTTTGTGAAACATCCACATCATGAACAGGTGGTACAATCAACTTGTTCCTGACAAAAGTGTTCTGGTTCGCATCCTGGTCCGATTTGATCTCAAGTCCAGTGTCTTCACCCTCATCATCACCCACATTGTCATTACCGTCTGAGTCTGAAATAAAAGCAGTTTATTTCTTTAAGATCAATTCAGATCAATTTAAAATGGGATAGGAATAGATATTGTTTTGAAAAATAATTAAGTAAGTTTGATTGGTATTGGTGTAACATAATATACAGTAACAATAATAAGACATCAAACTCAGAACCACTTTTGCAATAATATTAAAAACCTTTTTAGGAAAAACAGGAAATTTTAAGTGTCACTCAAGGTTGATTAAAAGTAACATAATCCACAAAATTCCGATTTAGGTATGTATGTACATTCAATTCATATACACAATGAATTGAATGCACAATATTTTTTTACTGTCATTTGAAAACAAAACAGTATGATATCAAAAAATGTTTTTTCCTATACTTACCTAATGATTAATAATTAAATCTTTAAAATAATATATACTGTAATGTACTGTACAGAAGAAAACATTACAATACTTACATGAGATAAGCTAATTAGCTTGTTTCTCAAAATTTTAGGCCGCCAGTGGGCCAGTTTCTTATATTTTTAAATGTTTTTTATTTAGAACTATTTATGCATAAAAATATATAAGTAATGTTAAAAACACGAATAAAGATAAAGTAATGAATAACCACAATCATGCAAAAAGTAATGATTATTACATTATACATTGATTATAATCTCTTGTATCTTTATTAGTTATTAATTAAGAATTTGAAGACTAAACCAAGATAAAAATAAACTGATTAGTAACTTATGTTATTAATCAGTTTAATCAGATGCCTCAACAAGCGTTTGATAAAGTTCTTTCTGTTTAGCAATGGATAATGGTACAGCAAGAATATACATTACCAAATATTACAGTATGCTTGAATAACTAAAGTGAAGCAATTTTAAAGAAAATACAGGCTGGCCCCCGCCAAATACTGCAGCACATGCAGTACAGTTGTACTGCAGCAGGGGTTATAATTTATAAAATTCCATAGTACAATACGTCGCCCTAATGCCAGTACTATTAGAAAAAGCTGCAAAGTGAGATGAGTCTATGGACCACCCATTAAAATTTTGAATAAAAGGTAAACAAACCGTTGGAAATGAAACTTTTATTTGCTATAGAATCCATTAAAAATAGTATTTTTTAGAAAACATGTGGAAATATCATATTTATTGAAGAATAAGTCTTCTAAAAATGACAATGCTTGATTGATTCTTAAAACAAAATAAATGTTTCAAAGGTTTGTTTGCATTTTACATAATATTTAAATGGCCAGAAATATTAATTGTGTGGACATATGCCGCACTACACAAATGCTGCATGTCATGATGCTTTAAGTTTTTTATGACAATGCTTAAATATTGGAAGTCATTATAATATTTGTTATCAACATTGTCAACTTTTTATTTTGTGACCAGTATTATCTAGGCAGGCAATGAAATAGGGAACTTAATTAAAATGTACTGAATGCAACATATTTTTGACATGTTGTTGTCAACGGCTTTCTCATTAACAGCAAGTTTTTTTTTGTACAATCTTAATTATTTCAATTACCAATACTCAAATACTATTAATAATTAAATGGCAATCGTTAATTTGTCCTACTGTTAATGATGTGCATGCCTCTAAATGACTTATTTACACAGACCCTTCTTATGAATGTTTATATCTATTTATTTATTTGTAAATAAGTTGTTGGTGTGCCTTATGTCATGTATAAATAATGAATAAATAAATGGCCAAGATTTACTGAGCAGTAACAGCTGATATTAGTAACTAACCTTAATTTGAAATCCCTGGATCCATGTAGATTTTTAACATTACTTTTATTGAATTCCTGTCAAAAACCTGTGTCAATCCAGAGGTTTTGTAAGATTGGTTAATAAGTAAGTTAATAAGTATCGGCTGTAAATGAACTACTTGTAAACCGAAGGATCTACCAGTGCTTACTTAATATTACGTATTAAAGATGTATTACATACAAATTTAAATTAAAAGTGTTGTTAGCTTTCTTTCCAATAGTTATCTAAAATTTCAACTAAAATAATGGAATCCCACAAAAAATAAAAGGTTGCCTTTATTTCATTACCTTTTATTGTTTTATTACCTGCATAGTCATCAGCATCGCCCATTGGTTTTGGTTTTGGGTTATCTAGAACAGCGTCTTTCTGTTCCACATTAGCAGGCAAATCTTTACTAGTTTCTGGAACTACCACATCATTTACAACTGCTGGTTTTTCTTCAGTGACAACCTTTGACTTATTGGCAAGATCTTTACTAGGAATTACATTTTCTGGCAAAGCAACAGAAGGATCTTCAAGTCTGTTCACATTGACATCCAACTCTTCATTTTTGTCAACATCCGCAGTATCTAGACTCGTACTCTGTTTAGATGTTCCTTGGACTAGTGTGTCGGTCTTCACGACTTCTTGATCAACCGCTTCCTCAATCTTTTGTGGTGTTGGTTTAGCAACAGCAGATTCTGTTTGCTTAATTTGGCTGTTTATTGTTTTTGTGTTTGCGTCTTGAGGAATAATGGGGTTACTATTATTGGGTACAGGAATATCAGCTTTAGCATTTACCTCAGGTTCTGGTATCACAGGTGGAGCAACTGCATTGTTGTTGGCGTTATTTGCCATTGTGGACACTAGTTGGGTCTTCAACATTTCTAGGCCCCATTTGTAGTATTTGCAATAGTAGTTAGCCTCATTCACCTTGTCCCCATCACCACATACATCCCCACAAGTGGCTGGCAGTTTGAAGAATGTTTCTGCTGATTCTTTGTAATTCACGAAATCGGAAATGTTTGAGAAAACCCATTCCTTTGCCAGTGTGCACACAGTGTTGACATCCTGTTTCTCGTCTATTTTAACCATATAATCGTCGGCCAGTGCTAGTTTAGAAGATGACACAGCTGAGCACAACTGCATATTTATGTCATAGAATATCAAACACTGGTATTGCTTTTTACTATAAGGCGGTACGAACACCGCACAATCAGATATTTTGCTTTTGATCTGATTTGACAAGAATGCATTTTCGCATTGGCTGGCTAGAGCAGCAAGTGATTTGGATAATAATTGTTGTGGAGCACTTGGTTGAATAGGGTGCCCTAGACTTTGGTAACACGTATTTATCAATAGAAAAGCAAGAAAATAGTGAAACATATTTAATGAAAACTTTTGAATTTCCACAATTGAATAGCAACTAATGAAAGTCCAGTTATTTTCGCACAAGACGCTGTCGTCAGACACAATTCACAGGAATATGGAAATGAACTGTCAAAGTAATGTCAAACGTCAAACCAAACATGAAAGGAAGGGATAAATAAATGTTGTTATCGATATTTGAAAAGTTTATCGATTTCATTTTTCAGAAAAAATATAAAGTATTTAGGTAGGTACACTTTACCTCTAGATGTGATTCAGTGCGAAGCGGTTATTACCTACACTACCTGAGTTTTAGGGCTCAGTTGAAAAAGTCCCAACCGAAGACCGAAGAGATCGGGCTACAACACTGATTAAGAGCGGCTAAAAATCGGGTAATGTAATGAGCCCTTAATTATTGTAGTGAATTATACAACAATATTGGTTCTTCATTTATAAACTAATGCTACCTATACCCTAATTCCAGAATTCAGATAATTTATGTAAACAAAGAAATGTCATTGTCAAAGTGACAGGTTAGTGGTACAAAACATTTTATCATTGAATGTTTACTAAGTAATCATTTAAAATCAAGTTAATTTTAAGAACAATGCAAACAAAATACCGTAGCCAAACAATGTCTTGTGTAGTGTGTCGGAGACGCGCCTTATAATCACTTTAATCAGTCATTATACGCATTCATCACCATAAGTTTTTCTGTGGCACTCTTAAATGTTCGAGGCCGCTTTTTAACAGGCGACAAAAAGTCGGGGGCGGCTGCCTTCGAGGGCCCCGGCTGAGGCTCCATTTGTCAAATAACAAATAAAACTTAACAAACGAACTGAACAATAACAAGGAATTATAACAAACACCAACAAGATGAAAAACTTAACACGATGATACTATAGCACAATAACAAAATTAACAAACACGCAGCGAAAACGGGAAAAGAAAACGAATGTATGTTATGACGATAAGACAAACAATAAACAACTCTGACATTTTGCTATACGAAATTTGAAAATGTTTTGTACTCCTACAGTGTTACCAGTATCATAAAATACTTTATACCAGAAAATCTCCTTTTTTTAATAACTTTGTTGAAAACTGAAAATTTATAAAAGTAATTACGGTATGATATCTTTTAAATTATTATTTGTAAAATCAGTACATAAAAGAGAATCTAACCCTTTTTCCGGCATTTTCAGTGAATTACCAATAATAAAATATTTTTTTGATCTGTTATCCCCTTTGTTTACATAAATTATCTGAGATAAGAATTTAGGGTATAGTATAAAATTATTGTGTTCGACTACTATAAGTAAATAAACACCTGAAAAAAAAACTATTGATACTATGTTCCCTTGATAATTAAAATTTTACCAGCAACTGAATATACTCAATAATCTATGAAAAGAATAATTATGCATTAACGATTTATCGATACCTATTAAATTTACTTTTTGTAACCTCTAAGCGTTTGTATCACGCGCAGATTATTAACTCTGTGGTAGAGTGCGTGCAAGATAAGTCTGCGCGCGGCCGAAATCGGAATTAATCATGGTCCACCAAAGTGTGTGCCGTTTTATCAATTTTGATAGTAGAACTAGCTGATTGTAGGAATATTTAACGGGAAAATTATGTTTAGCGATGAAAAAGTTAAGCTTAAAAACGGTAATTTGAACTTTTGCGATCACGGCAACGTTTAGCACGCCCTCAGTCGCGCACAGAGCATAGAAGTACACACATCAAAAGTGTCTAGGGATCAAGCATTTTTATGCGGATTTCTTGAGATTGAGATGTGGCTTTGTAATAAATTTATGATTTTATAAATTTATATGGATCCTTTTTGGTGCATTTCATAATTTGAATCAGGAACTGTGAATCAAATTCGAGTAAAAGATGAAAATCAGCTGTCAATATTTTCCCTATAAAAACATACAACGCATTGAAGACATTATTAGTGCTACTGTTTCCCTACTACTGATTAAAACCAACGTTATTATGGAGCGGCGACGTCATTTAACCAAGGAAGAAATGCTCAGAGCCGTGGGAATGATAGAAGCTGGTTCCCGGCAACGTACTGTGGCTTTAGCTCTGAATACAAGTCAGAGTGTTATCAGTCGACTTTGGACACGTTACCGAAGCACTGGTACCGTGGCTGAGCGCCATGGAGGACGGTATCGCTGCACCACACGGAGACAAGACCGATACATTCAAATCTTAACTCGAAGAGCTCCAACAATAACCGCCATGATAGATAGATATACTTTATTGTACACTAAAAGAAGTAAAACAGAAAGGAATACACGTAATTAAGAACAGTACAAATGGCGGTCTTATCGCTTAAAGCAATTTCTTCCAGACAACCATTGGATGGAAAGAATTGTTAAGAAAAATATAAAGGGCAGTTTGCAGCGTACAAATATATAACCTAATAAAAATCAGGAATCAACTAAACAATTAGGGATAAATACATATTATAACACAAATATATACATATTGTAAATAAATATATACATATATACATACTCAAATAAGGTACATACATATTTAATTATAGATATATATAGATAATTTAAAAATACTATAGAGTCAAATAATGTTCCTTCATCATTCTTTTGAAAGAAACTAACGACTGAGCACGCCTCACAGACACAGGTAGTGCATTCCACAAGCGTATGGCCTGGACAGTGAACGAATGATCAAAGAATCTTGTGGAATGCATAGGCATCTTCAGTTTCAAGTTTTCCGATGATCTCAAGGATCGTAAATGTGAATCACGCATGAACTCAAAACGTTCTTTAAGATAGGGAGGGGTAGTAGGATTAAACAGAATACTGTATAGTAAGGAAAGAATATGAGTATTCCGACGAAGGCGTATTGGAAGCCACTTGAGTTTAGCACGAAATTCTGACACATGATCATATTTGCGTAAACCAAATATGAATCGTATACAAAAATTTTGAAGTCGCTCAAGTTTGTTAAACTGGTCCTCGGTGAGATCGAGATAGCTGGCATCGGCATAGTCAAGGATGGGAAGAAGAAGAGATTGTGCAAGCGCAGTTTTGGTGGCAGTGGGTAGAAAGTTACGAAGTCTTCTCATGGATCCGGCTGACGCAAACATCCTGCGACTGGTCTCTTGCAGTTGTGGATCCCAAGAAAAGTTTTTGTCCATAAAGATCCCTAGGTTTTTCACTTTCTCACTAAAAGGTACCTGGATACCGTCAAAGAAAATCTGTGGAAGTTGTAACCAGTTGATTCTCGAAACCATCCGAGAGCTGCCCAAAACAATGACCTGCGTCTTTTTAGGATTTACTGTTAATCCGTAGGATTTGCTCCACTCAGATATCTGGACAAGATCTTTGTTGACAGTGACAATGGCTTCTGATAACTGCCCCAACGGGGCCTGTGAGTAAACTTGAAGATCATCTGCATAAAGGTGGTAAGAAGAAAGCAGTTGATTAGATATTGAATTAATAAATATTGCGAAGAGTAATGGGGACAAAACGCCTCCCTGAGGCACACCAGCAGTCGTATTACTCCATGCAGATAACTTATCCTCAATAGTAATACGTTGTCGGCGGCCATACAGGTAACTACGAAACCAATCAATTGCTGTTGGAGATATGTTAAGAGAATGATGTTAGCCGTGAGGCTTCATCACTCTTCAGGGAACTTAATTAGCGACCAAACAGTCAGAAACCGCTTGCATGAAGTGAACCTTCATTCCCGAAGACCGCTACGGGTACCACCTATAGCAATGCACAATCGTAGGATTCGATATCAATGGGCTCTTGGACACAGAAATTGGGCAGAAGAACAATGGCGTTTCGTGTGCTTTTCTGATGAGTCTCGTTTTGGTATGAGACCGGATACAAGACGTATACGACACTGGAGAACCCCTGGACGCCAACAGCGATTAAAATCCTGCCAGGAAGTCCATCCTTATAGTGGTGGAACCATCATGGTATGGGCGGGTATTTGGATCGGCGGAAGAACTGAGTTGATTTGGATCAGAGGCAACCTCAACGCTCAAATTTATGCTGAGACGATTGTATCAGACGTCATCGTTCCTCTACAAGCGCAAATCGGTCCCTTATTTCAGTTAATGCATGATAATGCACGACCGCACACCGCAAGAGTTGTAAGACAGACTCTCGCCGCAGCTAACATCAATGTCCTGCCCTGGCCTGCTCAGTCGCCAGACTTGAACCCGATTGAGCATGCATGGGATATGCTACAGAGAAGAGCTCTGCCGAATATGGAGGGTATCCAGTCGCAAGAAGACCTTTTTTTGTTGTTGCAACGAACATGGGCGGCCATTCCACAGCGTGATTTGGATGAACTCATTTTGAGTATGCCAAACCGATGTTCTTGTGTTGTTAGTGTTCGCGGTAGAAACACGGATTATTAATTGTTTAAGTTACCCAATAAAATTTTAAAGAAAACTGTTATTTCAGTCTTTTTTTCGAACTTTTGTGTTAGTGGTTCAAATGCCAAAAATCCCTTTATTAGGAAAATGGCAAATTTCTTTATTAATGCAAAGGTGACTTGGTTTATCGTTACTGTGACAAACGAAAACACTTTATTTGATGAATCCTTAAAGAAAATTTTAATTAATATCAATCAGGAGAAAAGTTATTGCAAAAATATATGTTGATCCCTAGACACTTTTGATGTGTGTATTATGTACTACGTAGCACAGAGTTATCTTGCGCGCACTCTACTGTGGTGTCATGTCAACATCAACCCTATCACCTTATCTTTTTAAACTAAACATCAGGCTTTTGAGATTCCATAATAATGACTATAGACCTTAAAATGTAGCTTGATTAGAATGATAGATGTCAGCAAAAGTGACGACATAACTTTGTAGTTACGTCGAACGGGTGATTTATGTTGGCATACGAAAAATCACTCACTTAACTAGCATGAAAACATTTTTTTTAAATACAGTGCTTCCCATAAAATTCAAAATATTAAAAATCAGCTTGAAAACTAAAATAATTCTTACTGATTCATAGTCATAAAATATAAATCTTACGTTCTTCAAAAGTTATGTCGTATTGCAGAAATGTTAGAGATGGGACACATCGATAAATGTAAATCGAATGAATAAAAAAATTATTACGTTTGCGTTATTAAAATTTTATGCGATGAATAATTATACCTACTTCGTACAATATTAAAAAGGTCTTTAAAAATTTTAAATGTATTTTTTAGATATAAACTACTGCGGCTATGATTATTCGTCATGGATATCAAATCCAAAGTTTTCGTATGCTGATGCTGAAGATGAGGTCAAAACTCAAATTCAAAATGGCGGCCATGAATATTTGCAAATTAGTTTACATGGGTGTTAAATTCATGGTTTTCCGGTGTGCTGTTGCTGAAAATAAGGTCAAAATTCAAATCCAAGATGACGGCGACGAAAATATACAAATTATACTTATTATATATTTGACGGCGGGAGCGACGGCTGAGCGATAGCACCGTCATCACCTTGATTGGGTGGTACAGGGTCCATAGCGTAGAAAACGTAGGATAATAATTTAAATGCAGTTCGTTCGAGTTATAACTTCACTTTATTATTTTTAATCACAAATTACTAATTAATTCGGTAAACAGACAGTTTCGTTATGGAACAGTGTCCTGGGTGGCGTCCCGAATCAAACTGTGCCCGCTGCACGATCCCCACTCTCCAAATCGACTCTGTCCACGTGACGTCATTACAATAACAAGTGACGTCACGGTGTTTACCACCTCCTTAGTACTATAATAATCAAATGAAGATCTTATTATTGATCGATATCGTTTTCCACGACATATTTATCTTTTATGATTTATATCGGTTTGACCAGCCCTTTCCCAGCACTAGTCACACTAGTTTGGCAGCTGTCATTCTAATCAAGCTATATTTTAAGGACTATATGTATCGATCGACGTAAAGGAGATGTTTCAGAAATGTATGGAGCCTGGGCTAGCACCATGTACACTATATGGAAATATAGCTATACAATAAAGTAACCGTTTTACTATGTTAATTTTCTATAATTTTACTTTGTTTAATTGTACATTCAAGTTATCTTGGTCAAGGAGAGCAACACAATACATAAAAATATGGTGGATCGAAATTATATGAAATGTCATTTTGACCACAACTGTTGACATGTCAATGACCCCCTAATGTTTATTTCTTGTGTATCTACGTTGTTTATAGACGAAAATACTTCGATTTCTATAATATATTATTATAATGAAATAGATAGAATAATGAAATAGAACTACAGGTGTTGTACTCGATTGCGTGCGTCACACACATTACGAAACCTAGGACTGTCAAAGTTGTCAAACTCATGATAGTGTCAAACACAACTGTCATGGCTACCAGAAAAAAAGGGTTAACATATTAAAAAACGTCTCCAAATAATAATCCCAGTACAATTGTACTCTTCTTCAGATTAATTTATTTGTATTTTTATGATAATCCCCTATTTTTTTCCTATTTTTCTATATACTGTACATAGTGGTGGCCCAAAATCAAACATGTCCTTTTGACTATATTTATACCTGATATTATAATCACAGGATGTAGGCGAGTATATTCAAGTAAAATCATATGAAATAATTAAGTATAAGTCAAATAGATATTTAAGGTAAGTACTATCGGGAAAGTCGAAATGCGTCGACCACGCGGTCGCATTCCGATACATTAGTCCAATCAAATGTCTACGTGAAAAATTAGACGTCTCTCTACCTACTTACATGACACAATACATGATGTTCTTCATGCCGCTGAAAAGATATTATAGAATAGATAGATACCTGGCGTAACACCATCAGGAAGAAAATGGTATCGTTTGAAAAGTCACGATCGTTAAAACAAGAAGAAAAAGAAGTAAACCGCAATGAATCAATATTACAAGCTATATAGGTACCTAAATATGAATCTTAATTCATCCAAGTAACAAAATTTGGTACTATAAAAGTCCTGAGAACGTTTTGGAGCGTGCTATTTAGTGTTTATGATTAGTACTATAATGGTGTTGTAAACGTTTACAGAACCCCAAATAGGCCCTAGTTTTATCACTGATTTATTCTATAAGCATTACATACAGGCTCTCACGGTGATAAATTAGCTCTATAGTTGAAAAGTAAAAGTGTCGAGAAACGCTTTTTAGTACTAAAATAGTGTTTCTGCATCGTTTATGTCACAAATTTGCACTATAAAAGTAACCAAAACATCTTTATAGTGCTATTTTGCACCGTAAACGATTCCAGTGATCTTTTTTATCACACATTTTGTTCGTGTTGTGAAAATATATCGGTAATTGTTGCTTAACGTAACATGTAATAAAAAGGACAACTTCAAAACATTCATGGATCGTAATTCTGCCATAACTTGCACTTGCGAAAATAATTGTATCGATAAAATAATTATGCTGATTTCAAATTTGACAATGCGCCCTCATAATTTTCGTGTTTTAATTAAATTTTAATTAATAAAATAAGGACTTGTCCCAACTATGGCTGCTATAGTACACATTGGCTCCAGCCGTGCTGCTAATGTGCTATCATGGCGTAAAAACAGCAGCCATTTTCACCGAAAACGAATTAGTCCATTAATTATTAATTTTAGTGCTTTTATGTCACGATTTAGTACCTTAGTAGTGCATTAGGAGTCGCTATGGTACTATTTAGTACTATAGAAGAGTTTTCATGACTTTTACAGAATTAGCGCCATAGCGATGTTGAGGGAGCTTTTAAGGAGCTAAAAGGTTACGTAATGGTTGTGCAAGGTACTTTTATAGTGCAGATTGATACTGTAATAATGTTTTCGATACTTCTACAATACTAGTACTGTAAAAGTTATTTTTACGCATTATTAGTGCAAAATAGATACATAAAAGTGTCAGAAAGGTCGTCTATAGTACTAAATAGTACCATAATCGCTTTTTTCATATCTATTACAGTGCAACACTTTAAAGATTCTTTTGTATGGTCCTGTAAACGTTCTAAGAGCTAAATTATAGAACTTAAATGCTCTTTAATCTTATAGAACCAAAACGCTCTTTTAAAAACCTTTATAGTACAAGCAGGCACAATGGTTACCACTATAGGCCTACTATATCACTATTTGGTGTTATAACACCCTGGTTATAGAAGCTTTTGTTACTTGGGTAGTTAGTCTAGAAAAATACGGTTTAAGGGTCCCTTATTTTAATTAAATTTATTTGAAGAAAGAGGTTCTAGAGTCCTGAATAGGTAGCCTCGTGCATGTGCACCACTCACTAAAACCTACAAAGATTTATCGTGATGATTCTTGCAATCATAAAATTCACCATACCCATGGTGAGACTACTATGTGGCCTTCAGGGTGATATCTTCTTGAGTGCTATAGTTAATGACCTATGTATAGAAGATCGCGACAGAGTCGTCTTCATGTGATACTAAGAAGCCCCACGCACTCTATAAAATTTTGATAAACTAGGTACTGACGACTCGCCGATGCACTAGCGGCCGTTGCTGCCCCGCACCGCTCCGCGTTTTCTTTGAGCAACGCGTACCTACCGAAAGCGGTGCAAAGCGAATGCCAACCGCGCTGCACCGCGTTTGGTGTTTCGTGATAATGTATTTTTATGAAGAAGTAGTAAAAGTAACTGAGAAGCTGACAGAGTCTTATTTCTGAAATTATTTTCTTCTCTTAATTTGTGTTCTTTAATAACGCATAAAAAGTATATGAACTCCGCAAAATCTGAAAACAAAAACGATAGCGTAATAGTTACCTATGTATGTACATAAACAATGTAGGTACATTAAGTAGGTTAGTAATTAAGTAATATGGTACCAACAAGGATAAATTTCTCTCATCAGCCCGCATAAGTCCATATGGACATGGGCAATTTACAATAAACGCTACATTAAACCACGCTTGGCAGATAGACGGTGATCGCAGTGCCATCTGCTTTAAATGACATCCACGGGCAGACGGGAGGGTTCTATTCTTTGCTGGACACGAGCGAAAAAGTATTTACTTACCGAAACAAAAGTACTGTTAGAAAGAGGTATCACAACCCCGGCTACAGGGTTTATAGTGCGCTTGAGTCTTTCCATAAAAATAATCAGAGCACGCTGATATTTTACAGGTAATTCCGACCAGTCCATAGCATAAGCAGATTCTATGAGTTTTTCGCTCTACAAACAAATAAATAGAAACTTGGTAAACTGCTTACCTGGAACTTTTTAAGATTTGGAGTGTTGGAACCCCCGAGCTCCATTAAACTTTCAAGTTCTTGGTACAGACAGTAGTAAGTGGGTAGGTTTCTAACGTCATAACTTGTTATAAAAATCGGGCGGAGCTATATCAGAGCGCACAGCCGTTGCTTTAACGTGAAACGTTAAAACAATCATGACCGCGAGTCCTTTTTTTATTTATTTATTTATACTTTCGCACAAACTTTGTACAGAGGCGGACTTAATGCCTTAGGCATTTTCTACCAGTCGACCTTAGGGTGGTGCAGAGAAAAACATGGTAGGTGCACTGAAAAGAGGTTAAGGATACGCTATTAAAAATTAACAAAGTTATTGGAAACATTTTTGGCAACAATATTACCAACATATTGAAAAGATATATACGTACATATTTAAATACAATAATAAATATTTATACATACGATATTATATACCTAAGCCACGGACTAGAAAAAAAAGAAGGACTCCGCGCCACGTGTATCGAAAGTGAAGCACTATAAGTATGCCGGACCGTTTGTACAAACATGCCTCACGCACACATTTACATCATACGGTGCCGATTGGCCGCCATTACGCGGCTCCGCGGCGTCATTGTAGGTACTGTTTACGTCAAGTAATAAAATAAAATAATGCCTTCTTGTGTTGTGAAATGGTTTAAAAATAATTCTACATCTCAGAAAAAGTGTCAAGGAATAACATTCACAAGTAAGACACTTATTTAACCTGTTGATTTATTGTATTTTTGACATTTTAAAATCATTACTATTGGAACACAAAACCTCAAAAGACATAGAAGTGCTGTCGGAAAATAAATGGGTAATTTTCCCGAGAGATTGGGTAATCCATTTTTTTGTGTTCTTTGTGAGTTTTTTGCAGGTATTGAATATGATTATTTTTATAGATTTCCTACAGCAAATCAACCATGGAATAATGATTGGATTAAAATAATAAGAGCCTGCAGAGATGAAGAACATTGAATTCCGTCGAAAACGTTTTTCTTGTCACTCATACAAAATAAATACTTAATTTTAAGTTTTAACTAAGTATATGTTTGTAATTGCAATTAAATAATGTAAGCGGACTTCTTATATGGCTTCATTTAAAGAAATGAAACTTTCAAAATATTTTAAAAAAATGGGGAAATTTTCATTTATCTGGTATCCCTCAAATCACGCACACATAGATCAGTAAGGTGCTTCACTTTTGATATGCGTGGCGCGGAGTCCTTCTTTTTTTTCTAGTCCGTGACCTAAGCATACATAAATATATATTAATTAATATACTATACAATACATACAAAAATATATAAAAGGATAAATCAGCGCTGAGATGATTCTGCCAATGCCTTGTGAAGATGTTCACGTAACTTAATTTTAAAGGTATAGCGACTGGTTGCCATCCTGATTTCCAAGGGGAGTGCATTCCACAAAATAATGGACTGGACGAAGAAGGAAGAATGTATAAAGTCAGAGCGATGAGAGGGACATTGAAGGAGACGGTTGTGTGAAGAGCGAAGATTTCTGTCATGATTGGAGCATATGTACTGAAAGTGAGAAGTTAAATAAGTAGGGGAAGTGGGAGAGTAGAGAAATGAGAATAGAGTAGTCAATGCCCTTTGGACTCTACGTTGGCGAATAGGCAACCATTTAAGAAGCAACCGATACGCAGAGACATGGTCATATTTACGAAGATTGAAAACAAATCGAATGCAGTTATTAAGAAGGCGGTCAAGTTTGTTGAGAAGATCTGCATTCAGGTCATAGTAACACACATCACCATAGTCAATCATGGGAAATATTAAGGTCTGCACAAGCATTGCTTTCGTGTTCGACGGTAATAGGTTTCGTAATCGGTAGAGAGACCGCAACGTTCCAGTGACTTTCCGGCTGACATTAGTGACCTGGGCCTGCCAATGGAGTGTAGAGTCTATGTGCAAACCAAGATCCTTAACATCAGAGCTCAGAGGAATAACAGTACCGTTGAACATAACAGATGTTAAGGATGCACTGTCCACTTTGCTTATATTTCGGGGGCTTCCTACAATTAGCGCTTGGCACTTCGTAGGGTTTACCACCACCCCAAACCTATCAGACCAGTTCTTAATAGCCACCAAGTCCCGGTTCAAACTGTTGATCGCGTCGGATATACCGTCAACACTAGCTTGACAGTACAACTGCAGGTCATCAGCATAAAGGTGATACGCACACTGAAGCTCGGGGGTAATGAGATTGATAAAAATAGAAAACAGAAGTGGAGAAAGAATACCGCCTTGAGGAACACCAGTTTCTAGGTCACACCAACTTGATGAAGACTCACCCACATGAACTGATTGCTGACGTTCCTGAAGATAAGAAGAGAACCATTCCAGTGCCTCCTGAGAGACCATAAGATAGGAAAGAATGGATAACAGGATGTCGTGACTGACGGTATTAAAAGCATTAGAGAAATCGACCAATACTAGGACCGTAACTTTGGTGTCCTCCATGCCAGCCCTAATATCGCCAGTCACTTTAAGGAGGGCGGAAACGGTACTATGACCAGGCCGGAACCCGGACTGAAGAGGACTAATGAGGGAGTTATGGTGGATAAAATGGGAGAATTGTTTGTGAACACAGCCCTCAAGCACTTTGGATAAGAAAGGAAGAATGGAAATCGGACGGAAGTGGCTGAGAAGAGAAGGGTTAGGAATTTTAGGAAGGGGACGAACATAGGCTTTGCGCCATAAGGAAGGGAAGACTCCAGAGTAAAGGGAGAAGTTGATAATATGGGTAATTGCTGGAAGGAGATGGTCCAGAACTGTTACAATCATATAGCGGGTAATATTATCGCAGCCCACCGCTTTGGATTTAATGGATAGGATAATCTTTTTGATGTCTCCGGGGTCTTTTTTTCACGAAGTCTGAGTCATGAGTTACACTTATTAGAATTTGACCAATTCGCCAGCGACGCGTACTCAAGGTCTCAAGGTTGTGTCAGGTGTAACCGAGCTCGCAAGTGCTCTCGGGGCATGGTTGCTTTGGGAAGTACCTGTGTCGCATAAACAGGGAGCCGCACGCCCGGTGTCACCACTGCGTCGACTGGAGGGAGGACACGGTGCGGCACACGCTGGCAGAGTGTGCCGCTTGGGAGGAACTGCGACGTGTCATCTCAGGAGTAGGCGGTGACCTGTCGCTGCCGGCCGTGGTTGTGTCGATGGTCGGCAGCGAGGAGTCTTGGGACGCGGTAGTGTCCTTCTGCGACACGGTCATGTCGCAGAAGGAGACTGCGGAAAGGGAGAGGGAGATCACCTCGACTCACCCGGCCCGCAGCAGACGCACCGGGCGTCGGCGGAGGGCGGACAACGCCCTGTTCCAGCCCCCCTAAATGGGTCCAGGGGCGACGGACTTGGGGAAGTCCAAGTCAAGTGCGCCCCTCTTAGACGTGTCGCGGGGGGAGTATAACACCTCACTTCCCCTGCTAACCCGAGGAGGCCCGTGGAGGCGGGCCGACACCAGCCGGGAATTGCGGATGTATCGTACGTTCCCGCGACGTGTGTGAGTTGGAACACCGGGGTGGTTTTTAGTCAGTAAGAGTCTGACAGACCTCTCCGCTCACCCCAGTGCAGAGGACATCCGTGAGGATTTTCCACCCGGGATCAAAAAAAAGGTGTAACCGAGCTGACTAGTAGGATAGTAAACGACACCGCACTCAGGGCCGTTTCTAGGTTATCTGGCGCCGGGGTACGAACCCAGCTCAGGCGCCCCCATACGCGAGCATTCCCCCCCAACAGGTCAGCGCTGTGTTTTAGGTGACAGCTGAGTAAAATAATTTCTCGGGCTTCGGCACCTTCAAAGTCTCAGCATCCGCCTTCAGAGGCCGGCGAGACGGCTTCGGCGCCCTTTATGTACCGGCACCCGGGTGCTCTGTACCCCTTGCACTCCCGGATAGATACGGCCCTGACCGCACTTAAGTCTCTGAGGCTAATAGTTAAGGCGTTATTAGGCAAGACGATATAGACGTTTTCGTTACGGTTCACATTTCTGTCATGGTACCCGTAATTATGTTTCTGATTCAGACGTTTCACGAAAAAAAACAACACAAAAGGTCAATCAAATTGTTACCTAAAAATGTATAGATGAACTACCTAAAAGTTTTAGTGCAAACTCACCGCATAAGTCACTTCGTTGCCGTAAAAACAATATAGAAACAATTGTGTTACTACACAGCACATATACAAAACCATTGATGCGAATTCCACTGATATTGGATTAATCTGCAATGCAAAATAAACTAAAGAAAAAGTAGATACTTATTCAGATAATAAGGTAAGGTCCCTGCGACTTGTCTAAAGATTTTTTGTGTGGCCGAAGCAAAATGATGCTGTGAGCTATTTACGAAATATACCTACTAACATTAACAGTTCTATAAGCTGTAGTACATATTATCCAGCCGCTCACTAAGAATTGATACAGGACGACACCTCCAAATACTTCCTGAATCACGCCTGAAAATCTGTGAAGAGTATTTTTTTATTAGATACCTTCTTTAATATTATGTCACATGAATTGCCAAATAAAATAAATCATTCATCATCAGCCTCCTGCCCTTATCCCAATTATACATTTGGGGTCTTTTTCTTCAATACTTCTCTACAGGCGTCATCTCAGTGTTTATTTTCTTCTTAGCCGTGTCATCTTTCACACAATTCATTCATCTTTTCTTTGGTCTGCCTCTTTTCATGCCCACATTCATACTTAAAACTTTTCTTGTATCATGCATCACATGGCCATAATTATATGATCAATCTATTGCTACTCAGCCTTTCTATCAACTGCGACACTTTCAAACTCTCTCTTGCATATCTACTCATTTCTTCTCCTATCCTTTGCAAATTCCTCTGAATATTCTCATCTCAACTGCACGCAATTGCCTTTCATTTATCTCTTTTGTAGTCCGATATTCCGATCCATACAATACAAGGTCTTCTAAAAAAAGTGAAACTTTAGGCACCTGATAATTTCATCATAATGCGAAAAAACCTTTTTTAATCGTCTATCCAAAACGTTTTCAAGGTTCATCGATGTTTCTTCAGCTTCCGCTCTGCTCTTCTCAACCATGTGTTCCAAATCTAGCCTGTAAACATTTGGTCATAAAGTTTTATTATTAACTAAGTATAGCCTAATAAAACATGTCTAGGAAAATTGTTCACCTGAGGATAGAAAGCTGTGTCTTGCTCTGAACGAGAAAAAATGTTATAAAAGCGTCCATTGTAGTGTTACTGTAAGCAAGCCACGAAGTTTGTAGCCACACGTAAAGTACCGCGAAGTAGAATCTGTAGAAATACTTGTCATGAAATGTGTGGAAAAAAATAAAATAATATCAGTGTTGTTTTTTAATGTTTTGTCAGCGACATATAAGTAAATGCCAGGGTAAATACCCTTCCAAGGAAGTAAGGTTTTGTGTACCCGCTTGTTATAATCTAAATCAGCCCATTAGTGGGCACGGGCCTCTTCTCAGAATGAGAAGGGTTTTGACCTTAGTCTACCACACTGGCCTGGTGCGGGTTTGCGGACTACACACATAGATAACATTTTTGGAGCCACCTCAGGTGCGTAGGTTTCATCACTATGTTTTCCTTCACCGTTAACGCAAGTACGAGTAATAATCAAAGCATTCAACCGCTGGGCTACTCGTATCACTGCTTTGTGCTTGGTATTAAGTGATAACTAGAGATCAGATATTCGGATGCATATTCACCTAAACTTGAGATGTTGGCTAATATGGGATGCGCTTAGTATCGAAAACTTATCGAAAACTTAGTGACGATACTTAAGTATGTCCGGCGCACCCTGGGCAGTCAGCCCCGCTACCAACCTTGCTGACGGGCTAATCTTTTCACCACAGCATGAGCTGTTTTCCTATAGCTCTTGCTGACACGAGAGAAGAAGTATCGAAAAAATCCCGCTGTTCCGGGACAACTATTTTAATTGTTTTTTTTTGGTTTATCTAACACACACCATTCCTCTTCTTACACTCTACGTACACACATATTTGCATCGGGAGTTATCATTATCATACAGCATTTTTTTATATTGTTAAGAATTCGCTTCTATACTATACACCCGACTAGTTACGCATTCCCGGTGTTCCTGCCATACCGGTTTTTTTAAAAAACATTATAATAATATTTTAAGAAGCCGCTTCCATACTTTCAGAGCTAAAAATTCACTTTAGGTATATGCATCCGAATATCCGATCACTAATGATAACAGTGACAATAGTTTTATTGGTATGTCTATACCAGGGCGCTTTCATGTTCATCTTGCGCTTTCAACTTTCAATTCCTCTTGCGTCAAGCGCATGCAATGATGATTGCTTTTGGACGCATGCAGCTTATCGTCTACACCGGTACGCCTCGGTCAGCCGTTAAGATGGACGCGTATGAATCTGTGCGGCATATTTAGACAGATTAGCGTGCGCTAGGGGCATGCAGTTTTGTCGAACTAGTATTATGGCATGCGTTACGGCGCGTCACGCATGCTTCAGACGAAGACGCAATATGAACATGAAAGCGCACATATGTAGACATAGCTTATTAATTAGCCGGTAATTAATGTTCAATGCAGTACATCTGACAATGTTAAAGAACGCGTCTCTGAACAGACACGCTGCATCTGACTTCCACAAGCATCATCAAGCATTTTTTCGATCGCAATAACGGCCGATATTAACTATTATTAAATCCCAAAATCTATAGATTTATGTAGGGTTCTTACGTTACTTGTATTGAATTTCTATCAAAAACAGGTACATCTTTCCAGAGATTTCGTATAGAGATCGGTTATTTATATCGGCTGTAAGACGATAGAGCGTAAATAAATCCTTCCTAATACCATATCGTCTCTTACAACACGGAACGACACCTTTATAATAAACTGATTGGGTAGGTATATTCACGTAAGCGAGACTGTACGGCAAAATGAGATTTAGTACATAAATAATAAGTTATAGTTCATTCACTGTTCATAACACAACGCGACGTTCCACCAGCCCAATATATCTAGCTAGTAGGTATAATTAAGTTTTACTGAAATAGCAATCTTTTGTAACAGTTTCAAATTATGTATGTAAAATACTGGCCACGTTATTATGCTAGAAGACAAAATTATGATAATCTTAATCTGCTGTGCTAGGTAGTTTCGGTACGTCGGTATTACGTAATGAGTAGGTATAGGGTATAAAATGTACGTTTTACGTGCAAATTTGAACTTACTGCGGACTTAGGTTGGCGTCAAAGGGTAGCCATATTGCAAATTCAACGGGTTTTCTCTGCAGGTATAGTATGATCGGGTATAGAACCCAAAGAATACAGGTGGAAAGAGCTGCGATATTGAATGCACGTAGGAGTAATCTTGCTTGTCGGGCGGCTGCTAACAGAAATTCTTGATGTTCTTGCTTTTTCTGATTAAATATTGGACCTTGAAGGAGCAAAAAAATTTCTGGCTTATTAAAGTTGCACCTATATGTTTCCGTTATTTTTTCCATGCTGAATGAGGCACTGATATAAAACTGTTGAGTCAACAGTTTAGAAAATCCGATATTCAGTAAACAAGTCCTTATTTACGCACTATGATCTGTTTGAGCTATTGTTTGTGTTGGTGATTTTCACTGAACTATCGGTGTCGTTATTGATGCCATGATTGCTAATGATTGCAGTACGATGTTGCTAATTAGACAGAACATAATAATACGGCTCAATTTCACCCCCTAGGACACGACACGCACATGCTTTAGTCTTTTTTATTCGTAACTGAAATCTGTACCTACACAAATTAAATCGTAACGATGCTAAAACTGTAGGTAAAATATTTTTGGAAAAAAGTAATTGCAACACATCCTAGAAACAATACGAATGCCAAAAATGTAGTTTTTAGAATTTTTGTCTGTTTGTTTGTGCGTTGAGCTTAATTGCTACTAGACAAATCCTTTTGAAAAGCAGCCACATCTGTAATTTTTTTGAGAACGGGTCATATTATAGAGTACGAATTATCACTCTATTGAGTGTGGGTGATGAGCAGTAAAATGTGATTAGATTTAAAAATGGAGTACATAATACATATACAAGGTTAGTCAGAAAGGGGGTACTAATCTGAAAGGGTGTTAAAGTACCCATATTAATGAGTAACTTTTGTTCTACCACTTTCCCCAAAAGTCAACACTTTCAGAGAAATAGCTGTTCAAAGATTGCACAAAAAAATCGCTAAAATCTGTCTATCCTCAGCTATGATCAGCTGCGGTAACATTTTAGGTCATATTTAGGGTCACATATTAGAAGCTTAGTTTTCTGAATTAGTAACTAAAGCAGGGACTACGATTTTTTGAAAAAACTAAAATAAAAATGTTTTTTTATGGAAACAAAAATTATCGAATTTTGAAATTTTAACACTTGCTTTAAAACTGTCATCAGTGATACTTTAAGTGGCCTGCGGATTAGTACCCCCTTTCCGACTAACCTTGTATAACCTACATTGTTTAGTTATTGCGACACAATGTTGTTTTTCGACTTCCACGCGGACGAAGTCGCATGCACAGCTAGTCATAAGTAAAAATGTTTTTTTTAGACCGAATGAGAAAATGCTAAAGGCCTCTACACACCAAAGCCCGGCCCGTTGGCTTTACCCGGCGGGTTATGCCGCCTCGCCGAGGAGCTCGTGGCTAAATAATTACAGCCGCATAGACCGATCTTCCGGGTTAAGCCACGCTTGCCGAGGTTGGTCTGTGGATGGGTGACCATTTACCATAGCGAGTTTCCTCCGTGCCTCGGAAAGCACGTAAAGCCTTTGGTCCCGGCTGTCATTTGTAGATCTTTGACAGTCGTTACTGTTGGTCAGAAGCCAGAAAGTCTGACAACCAGTCTTACCAAGAGTATCGTATTACCCAGTTACTGGGTTGTGGAGGTCTGATAGGCAGTCGCTCCATGTAAAATACTGATATTCAGCTGCATCCGGTTCGACTGGAAACCGACCTCAACATAGTTGGGAAAAGGCTAGGCAGATGATGACATACGAACATTTGTAGGTACACTTGACTAAATGCTAGTTAACAAAACAGGAAGGTGTTGCAACCAGAACCCTTGCTAAGTTATAAAAATAACTTGTATTAAGGGCGCTGGTTCAAGCCCTTGACATAAATTGGATGATCAAAAAAATTGCAGACAGAACAAGCGTGAGTTTAAGTAAAGTTAACATCAACATGTTTGCAAAGACCGAAGTAAGAGTTTAGTTTAGTAATTAATTTAGTAAGCGTTAGTTGGCCACAATAACAGCCGGCATAACCCGCCGGGTAAAGCGGCGACTTTGGTGTGTAGAAGCCTCAACATACCTTTCATTACAGCAAAAAGTTCCTCAATGCGTCTAGCTTTCTTCCACAAGACGAGTTGTTTGCAGATTGTATCTGAATTAGTGAGCAACAGGAACATTGTATCCATTACTTTATTTAAATTATCTCGAACCTGAAACACAATTTTTACAGCTTTATAAAACAGTTCCGTTAGGCTGTTTACTTTGAAGCAGGTTTTTTGTGACATTCTGATTTTTCTCCTTCTCAAACAGTATTCTGTGTTGTTATCGTTAATTGTAAGTATACCTAAGTAACGTAAACCCACCAAATACCGACCTCCTAAGGACCATCATTTTTGTTTTATTAAGACATAGCGACTGATAAGGGAAACTCTGATGCTGTAGGTCTCATATTAAAGTAAAACTCATATATTTATTAAATCTAGAAAGGAATATAAAATTCACATTTAATTCGTTTTGATATGAAGTAAAAAGTGACAAGTAGTTTCAAATCTGCTGCCCGCCTTAATTCCGTTCGGGAAATAACTGTCAGCCGTAATCCGACCACTGACATACCTAATACCGTCCACCAAATTTGCCCTTTGCAAACTTGCTGAAACCAGGGTCTCACCTCTCGATCTCGATACCCTTAACAGCTCACAGTGGTGTTGCCCCCTTTTGCCTGTTCTGGCGGTTTCCCGGGGGGCCCAGCTAGCGAGTTAGTGGGCCACTGTCTGCCAAACCAATTTTCTACCAGAAAAAGAAGTTGGAATTGTCCATTAAACACCCGTATCAATAGACTAATAATTTCAGGTTCTATATTTTGCAATACTCATTCTTGTGCCCTCTTATTGTTAGTGGCACCCCCATTTTTCGTAATCTTTTTTGCAGAGCTTTAGACACCTTGTAGGTCTATGTAAACAACTAACTTCATGGTGTCATTTAGAAAAGAGGTTTTTTTTTTTTATATAGTACAAAAACGTTTCATTAATTAAGATCAATACCCCACAAAACCATTTCCACGGTTTGTCTGTAGGAACGGAATATAAATAAATAAATAAGAATCAACGTTTAAACCTTTTTCGTGACGGTGTGCGCGCGCTGCTCCCTTAGAGCTCATACCTGGTCCCAATTTTACTCGCAATCTCAACCTCGCCAAAAGATGTTGGTTAAACTACTGAAGATATATTAAATAATTTACCTTTTTTTTGATTACTTTAATCTAGTTGTAACAAATGCGTTTATTGTAACAAAACTCTTATTTGCATGGGTTATTCGGGTGCCCATGCCAAAAAATTGGTCGAATTCGGAATACAAGATGACGGTTATACAAAATTACTGATTATTCGTCATGGGTGTCAATTCCATGGTTTTCGGGCCTGCTGATGCCGAAAATGTGGGCAAAACCAAAGTCCAAGATGGCGGATGTAGAAATTGAAAATTATTAATTACGGGTGTCAATTCCATGGTTTTCGGGGCTGCTGATGCCAAAAATTTGGGCAAAACCAAAATCCAAAATGGCGGCTATAAAAATTGTAAATTATTCATCATGGTTGTCAATTCCATGGTTTTCGGGGCTGATGCTACGAAAATTGTGGAAAAACCCAGAGTCCAAGATGGCAGCCATGAAAATTTAAGAGTTAGTCGTCATGGTGTTAATTCCATGGCATTCGGGTGTGCTGATGAAGAAAACGAGGGCAACTTCAAAATCCAAGATGGTCGCCACAAAAATTTGGAAATGATTCGTCATGTTAATTCCATAATTTTCGGCGGTGCTGATGCCGAGGATGAGTCAAAATTCAAAAAGTTATTTTCATGAGTATGGTTTTTTTATGGTTTCTTGTCTATGGTTTTTGGACTTTTTGGGTATGATGATTCTGGAAATGAGGTCGGAATCCAAATACAACATGCCTGTCACAGTAAAAATCCGTCTATTCCACAATGTATTAATGTAAGCCCTTCGAGTTGTTTTGTTTTATCAATGGTTTCAGCTCATTCGATTTGTCTCAATGGGCACTCTTTTCCTAGTTGATTGATATCCAAGGTCAGATAAATGAGCCGAAAGGTGCTAACATAAAGTCTACAATGTAGTCATATAAACTTTAAGTTTCAGCTAAAAAGTTTAAGCTCTTCGAAATGAGTACAAATCACGATAAGCTTTGAGAGCCCTCCACCCGGACGGTATTATGAAATGATGTAAAACGGTTACCTAACAACGAAAAAAGTTTAATATTTTTAGAGAAATAAACAATGTCGATAGATAGTAAACATTTTTTAGAAATAAATTATATTAGAATAAAACCAATAACAAGTACAGTTAATTGAAAATCATGTTAGTATAATACTGCTTTTCTCCATAAACGACGGTGCTAGTAATGAATTTTCATGAAATTAAAATACAGTTATCGAAATAAACAAACAATTTATAGTAGGTCGTATTTCGGTCACAAGATTCTTTATCAAATAGGTAAATAATAAAAATTATTTCTAGGTTTGATTTATTATAACTCAAATATAATTTTATCAGTTAAAGTGAACACGGCAATTGCCCCTATATCGACCTCCGGTCGGTATTCGATTAGTACTGTAGTGTTACTAGCTATAACACCGTCCACTTTATTTTGATAAGTTTTGCATACTAATTATAAACTAAATCATCTATTAACTACTCGTAACTCAAGTCTATCGATTATACTATACCACATAAACTTTAAACTTACTAAATTCAGTTTAAATCTTTACAGAACTCTCTAATTGTCCCATGTCTGGTTTTGACGTTTTGACTATTAAAAACGCGCTTAATGCACCGTTTCGTTATGAATTGTAGTATTATCGCGAAACAAAACAAATATCTATAAAATCTCTTTTAGTGGTAAACAAAGTTAAAAGTGTAGTTTCAAATTCCAATAACACCTAGATTAATAATACACTGTTAATAAAAAAATGCAGTAACAATTAGTGGTCGGATTATGGTGGGCGGACCAATTTGGGTAGGTTTACGTTAATACAGAGTTACTGTAGATAAGATTAAAGAAGAGGAAGAATTTTAAGGAGATCATTTCTAAAGCGCAAATCCAACCCAAGTTTTTTTTGTGCAAGTTGACTTACGCAATCGTCTTTCAAGCTTTGGAAACACCGTCAGCAAGTCGACTTCTTGCAAGTTTACTAAATGATGGAGTGCAATAGATTGCGCAACAAAACTTGGTGGATTTGGCGCTTTAGATGAAAAGATAGAAATAACCACAATAGGGTATTTGAATAAAAAAATCTAATTAATCCGTCAGTTAGATTATCAAAAAATATTTGACCCGTATTTTTTCTTTTGTTACGTAAACCAAATTTGACGAAGATACGACACTTTTAAAATTGGCAAAACGTCACAAGCAAGTACAATTTTTACTTGCTTCTGACGTCACAAGCCCCCACTCTCGAGTTTTGATGCGTTTTATCTTTCCAAATATTCATAGATTTAACCAAAGAAAAAATAAATGTCCGTTATTTTTCAAAACTCTAACTGGCGGACTAATTAGATTTGCAATTTATTGATGCTGTCAAAATGCCTATTAAAATTAAAAAAAAAGGTTTTTTTATGTCCTTGCTTGGCATATCTTCTGACTGCCCATCTGATGGTAAGTGGTAACCGCCGCCTATATACACCTACAGCACCAAGAGAATTGCTGATGCGTTGCCAACTTTTGCCGAGCCAAAGTTGGGAAATCTCATGTGCCTGTAATTTCATCGGCACCCATACTCTTCAAGGAGACGCCCAGGGCGTGCGGCCTTCGAGAGTCGCAGGGCGATTCCCGACCACCGTGGGCGTGGGCCTGCGGACGGCGAGCGTTGGGTGGCTCGCCATCCGATCAGAACCAGTCCCGGATCGACGGCGCGTTGTGTTCCACGCGCGCCTCAAAGAGATGTCAGCATAGTAGACGGGGCCCGCTAGGGCCAATGCCTGCCAGGGTTGCGGACTTTGTTCGAAAGAGTTACCACGGCCCTGGAACGCAAAGGGCACTAGGAGGAACACGGATGGGTTTTAGTCAGTAAGAGTCTGACACTCTCTTCCGCTCCGCCTAGAGCTCAAGAAGTCATTTGATGATTTACCATCCACAAAAAAAAACCGTACTCTTCAAGCCGGAACACAGCAATACTGCTTAACGCCAGAAATAGGTACGGAGGTAGTACTTCCTCGGATGAACTCCTTCACAAGGAGCTCTACAGCACTTAAAGAAGATCTTCTACCGTCAAAAAAAAAACTCTACTCTTTAGTCGATCTTCTCTCGTGTCAGCACGAGCTATACGAAAGTAGCTCATGCTGTGGTGAAAAGATTGGCCAGTCAGAAAGGTTGCTAGCGGGGCTGACTGCCCTGGGTGCGCCGGACGTACTTAAGTATCGTCACTCGTGGAGGCTCTTTTCATGCAGCCCCATGCATTAGTCGATATAAGTAGGTCTATGCGCTGCATTTCAACTAAACATGGTGCGGGAAGCAGAACTTATCAATATGTTTTCGTCCATCAACCGCAAAGTACAGTGGCCTAATTTTCACTGTCCCTTTCTGGAAAGCTTCAGCTTTTTATGAGAGGAACCGCACCCTTGGTTTTTAAAAGCTTTTATTTAGTTGTTTTGTTGTCTGTCTCTCTGCCTACTACAAATCTTGCAAGCCAATTTTGAGCCAGTTTCTGTTATCCGTTCAGGATGTGCACATGTTATACGTATATATGAATATACAATAACAAAATATTTTTTCCCATTTTATTTACTCTTTTATATTTGCATCCCACTAAATCAAACACGATAATACAAATATTTACAATACACAAAACAAAATTTTATGATAGGTACTTACTTGGTAAACTTTTATTATTTGCTGGCCTGTATAGAGCAAAATTAAAAATAAAACAAATCGCATGTAGGCGGTGTGTAGGATTTTTTTCATTTTCGACGAATTGGAATCTAATTGATAGAAGCCACAAAATCGCAGATTCTTCAAATGTGGTAGTACGCCGTAGTACGATAAGATATCCGCCATTTTTTCAATTAAATATCCACGTTTGAAGTAATAAGATATTCGAGGAACGTTGCCTTTTGTAGGAGTCGTCTGTGGGACTACTCAAGTATTTATACAGAAGCCTTCGATGCTAAGCACTAACGTATTTAATTACTATCTGACAGTTTTCATTTGCCACCTATACTTAACAAAATAATATGTTGCTCCAAACCCATGTTTCACATATTTGGTGGATTTGATTAATTTTAAATGTACTCCACACAGACTACCTACTAGACCTACAAGAAGCTTTATAAAGGAAGGGTTAATAACTAGGAGTCATATAACTTTAGCAATATTACATTTTAGTTGCCCTATGATTAAATACTTATTATTTAGAAAACTTAGGGCTCATTCACACGGGTTCCGTCATTGATGATTCGTCATAAAACACGATACGTCATGATGGATGGACGTTCACATTGCATACGGAATCGTGTTTTATCACGATTCGGCAAAATATCCGAACTGATGTTCACATTTGTTTCGTGATTCTTAGACCCAATTTCACCATACAATGTTAGTTGTTAACGGTCTGTTAAGCTGTCAATGTTAATTTCAATGTATTGATAAACAGTCTGTTAAAATGTTTAACAGAACATTAACAACTAACATTGTGCGGTGAAATTGGGTCTTAGTTTTGGATGAACTATCGAACACGATGGATCCGCCACAAAAAAATCACGATTCGTGTTTTTTGACGAACGTGTTTTTTAAAAGACGATACGTGATTTAAGACGTGTCCGACATTTTTACAGGCAAAATAAAAACGAGTCGTGAAAAAAGACGGTACGTCAAAAAAAAAACCAATCATCTTCGTGTGAATGAGCACGTAAATCATCACAATGAGCTTCATTCCCAACTCTTTTTAACTTGATCGCTTTTTCCCTAATTGCATAGACAGGGTCTGAGATGGAGCACACCAATCCAAATAACAGAGAAAAAAATGGATTCCCCTATGCCCTCTGGCTCTCACATGCACACGACGGAATACAGTAAACTGCTTGGCGCTGGACTTTAATGTGAGGGTGGTAGCTAGCCAGGCGGACCGTATAGACCAGGGGTGGGCAAACTACAGGAGGATGTAGGGCAAGGCCCCACAGAAGGAGAGGACCGCCAGGGGCTGGCGGACCGAGGCCTGCCGGGGTTGCTTGGTTGGTGCATGAAGCTGAGAATCCCGCGACCCCGGCCAAGGGTCAGGAGAAGGAACACCGTGGGTTTTTAGCCGGTAAGAGTCCAGCATACCCCTTCGCCATCCCCGGGAGAAGGGCACCCATGAGGATATTCTCAAGAAAAAAAAAGGGGTGGGTAAACTACGGCCCGCGGGACATCTCCGGCCCGCGGAGGGTTTTAATCCCTCCCTTTTAGAGCAAGAGCGTATGGTCATAACATAGCCGTAATTATTTGAGCCAAAAATGTTAGTTTTGGCATAACAAAATGCTTTTTTTTTATTCTGGCTCCCTCTTGCGTTTTTCTTTCTCCTGAGGAAAAAAGTTTGCCCACCCCTGGTATAGACCCTATCACCGCATACTGAGTTTTGTTGAACCTTAAATCACGCGTCTATTTCCAGCATGCGGTGAGGAAGTTCAATCATCATCTGCCTAGCCTTTTTCCAACTATGTTGGGGTCGGCTTCCAGTCGAACCGGATGCAGCTGAATATCAGTATTTTACATGGAGCGACTGCCTATCAGACCTCCACAACCCAGTAACTGGGTAATACGATACTCTTGGTAAGACTGGTTGTCAGACTTTCTGGCTTCTGACCAACAGTAACGACTGTCAAAGATCTACAAATGACAGCCGGGACCAACGGCTTTACGTGCTTTCCGAGGCACGGAGGAAACTCGCTATGGTAAATGGTCACCCATCCACAGGCCAACCTCGGCAAGCGTGGCTTAACCCGGAAGATCGGTCTATGCGGCTGTAATTATTTACCCACGAGCTCCTCTAGCGGTGAGGAAGTTCAATATTTATCCAAATCCGCCTTGAATTGAAGAAAGACAAGAAAAAAAGGTACATAAACAGTAGGAAGTAGAAACCAATCGCAAACTTTTTAATACAATTAAATACATTTTAATTTTTCCTCTTCCCAGGTAGCCATGGATTTGCATTATGCAAAGAAGTTTCGTTAACGCCGCAGATAAAATTAGCAACAAGAGCTGTAGCTTCGTGGAATTCATGACAATTATTACAGTATTAAATGATACTGAGATACAGAAAAGGGTTAGCCCACGGTTTTCTGTTTGTTGAGCATAATTTTTAGTCCGGGCGGGTAAGTAGGAAACGTACCACATCCAGCTTTCCGATTGTAAAGGTTAATCGGAAAGGAGGTACTAATCCACGGGCCAATTAAATTATCACTGATGACTGTTTTAAGGCAAGAGTTAAAATTTCAAAATACGATAATTTTTATTTCCATGTAAAATTAATTTTATTTTACTTTTTTAAAAATTTCTTCGCCCCTTCTTTAGTTACGAATTCAGAAAATGGAGCTTCTAATCCATGACCCCAAACTTGACCTAAAAAGTAAGCACAGGTGATCAGAGCTGAGGATAAGTAAGCAATAGATATTAGCGTGTTTTTATGAAATCTTTGAACAGCTATTTCTCTTAAACTGTTGATTTTTGGGGAAAGTTGTAGAACAAAAGTTATTCATTATTATAGGTACTTTACACCCTTTCGGATTAGTACCCTCTTTCCGACTAACCTTGTATAGGTAAACTACACCAATCCGCCCAATATTTAACAATACTAAAACATTACATATTCATTTTAAATCATACTGTTAGATGTGGTAACTGCCGTTTATATAACCTACAACACCAAGAGGATTGCTCGGTGTCCCCTTGTTTCGCAGACAGAAATTTCATAGAATTTCGTTTCCCAGAAAATGTTTCATATATTATTTGGTCCTTGTATTTTTATTTCGAATATTATTGTTTCAAAGACTATTTACTTGAATGAAACATATTTCACAGAAACACAATTCAATGAATTTTTAATCACATTTGTTTGTTTAAAAAACTTATTAAACAATACAATTATTTTTAACGAATATTGTTTGTTCACACCCCGACACGGATACGTTAGGTTCGTAGGGGATGACGGGGGCTAAAGTGAGCGAGCAAACCGAGCGAATGAAGCCCCCGTCATCCCCTTCGTGTTAGGTTACTTCAAATCTTCAAATCCTGCAGACAGAAATAGGACCTCCGCGCAGCGGTTCTCCGTCGACCTTGGTCCCGGAATCTGTTTTTGGTAGTGTGTCACTCGATAAAATGTTTTTCTTGGTAATAAGTTTCATACTAACTAAACAATATGAGGATAAAGAATATTCGATTTGTTATTCTATGATATTTATTATGATTATTTTAACATTAGACTTTATGTGAAACAAAAATCAATGATTTAAAAATCTTCAAAGTAAGTATTCTACGTATTGATTATTCTATGAAACGAAAATACGAGAAAATTTTTATGAGAAACGAAATTCTATAAAACTATTAGCTATAAAACAACGTATAACCGGATTGCTCATATGTTGACAACCTTAGTGACAAAGTTGAAAAGTCTCATATACCTGTAATTTCACCGGCACTTATACCATACCCTTCCGAACCGGAAAACAGCAATGCTGTACGCGACGGCAGAAAAAGGTATACAGGGTGTAAACGAATTCGTGTAATTCAAGTCAAACCACATGATCTATTAATGGTATAGATTATACCCGCACGGGATTCAGATTGATTAAAAATTGAAAAAAACTTTTTTTTCCCTCATATTTTTTTCTGTCATAGATTTTTTTTGCCATGCATAAATGAATGAAGGCACGGCGACACAGCTGACGGGCACGACTAGTGCGATATCGCTCCACGCAGTCAGTTAACTTGGGACGCTAAAATTACTTAGATACAGAATACCATGGTTCATATTTTGAAAACTTTATTTTTGTTGATTCTGAAAAAAACGTATGCAGGATCAATCAGTGTCACCAGTAATTCACGCGGTTTCAAGGAATTACACAAAATTAACAGCCTATAGTTGTAGTAGTTCCCCAGACGAACTCTTTCTCAATGAGCTTTGCTACGGCTTGGACGTAGTATTTTCCCGAACATTCTCGTTGAACTCAAGTGACATCAACAATACTGTGAAATAATTGATATTAATCATTGAAGTGACTATTGGATTCTATATCGCCAATTTGTTGCCATGACTACCTACTTCATAACGATTTAATTATATATCGCTCCTCAAAATAGCCATATATTTCAAATTACCTGGTCAACAATGTCTGATAATATATCACTTTACTAGTTTTTGTTCGCGGCTTCGCTCGCGTTAATTTAGAAATTGACAATCAACTCGCACTACTAAAGTTTCTGAAATAATATAATTCAATCATGATTCTAAAGACATGTGGCACCATCTATGAACATTATTGTTGTTTTCCTCGGGAACAGTACTTTTTTTCGGGATGTAAGTTACCCTATGTCCGTTTCTGTACACCTGACAACGTATATGCAAAATTTCAGGACGATCGGTTCAGTGGTTTAGGCGTGAAAAGGTAACAAACAAACAAACTTACTTTCGCATTTGTAATATTAGTTAGGATTATCTTCTACTAATCCCTATGATTGCTGTCTAATTACCATTTATTACGTCTAACAAAATGGTTCCTACTCTGTTGTTCAAAATAACTGTTCTCAGCGACAATGGAACAACAATTAATTTGTGCCCCGAGACGGGCGCGGTCTCCCCGAACTTTTCGTTTAAGAACCCGAAAGCCTTAAGACCGCCTGAAGCTGCGTTTATAAATAAATATTAGGTACTGTTTAAGTTTCAAAATACTTAATATTGGGTAAATAATTTAAGACCCATGTTATGAATTATGGTAATAATTTGTATAACTACAAATTATTGAATAAATTCGGCTGAAAACGGCGAGTAGTTAGAGTGGGTTTAAAAATTATTATCTTTACAGTTCAAATTGATTTGAATATTTATTATCTGAAAGCATTTTCCCTTGGTTTTCTTATTAAGTAGAAGATTGCAAAAGGAATCTATTGTCGCATCAAAACATTAATATTTTGGTACAACAAGATTCCAATAACGGTTTAAATCTATTATCAGCTGTTTCTCGATAGTTTTTGATAATTGACATGTAAAGGTAATTTCCTCAATTCTAATAACAGATCGAAATAATAACAAATGTTTCATTTTCGCAAACTCAAAATGCAACCGAAACAAAGTAAGTAAGGAGGTTATATACTCAGAATACAACTTTCTGTATTCTGAGGTTATATAATTACAACGTACTGCGAAGCGTATCGCGGCGGCTACGAGCAAAATATCTTCAAACTCCATATGTAGGTAATTACTAAATTGTAAATGTTTTCCAAAGTAATTTACGAAAGCTTCTTCTTCTCATGTAGATAGATTCATAAACAACAATGCGTACACTGAAAGTTTAAATGTAAAAGAAATCGGTGTCTTTTCAAACTCTATTTTATTTATGATTAGTTACGGTTTACTCACGTGCATTTTTCGGAACTGCCTGACTAGTTTTGGACCCAAATGGAGCCCTTAATCATGAGCTGATCACGCGGTTCGACTCGCGACCTCGCCGCGTGATCAGCTCATGATTAAGGGCTCTGTCTGGGTCCGAAACTAGTCGGGCAATCCCAAATAATTTCAAAAATTATGGCCAGTCTCCTATTAACATTTTCTTGTAGCGACAACGATTAAGGTAGCTGCCCTTATAACTAACCCATCTCAAATAGTTTTTTGTTATTTCTGAAGTTTCTAGTACTCAAACCTCAGTTGGTCCGCAAGAGTCTTTTGATCCTTATGGGAAATGGGATCGATTGGCATCATAAAAAAGTTTTGTGAAAACGGCCCTTTTTCTCGCTGACTGTACTTTTTTTTCAAAATCTATGAATGCCGATTGAAATTATCCCAAAAGTTAGGGGTAGTCTTCTAAGAACGTTTTCCTGTAGCTACAATGGTTAAGGCCCTTCATACCCCATTTCAAATTACCACCCTGTATATTCTATAATGAATGAATATAAAATATTATAATAAATAAATCAACCTATATCGGTCCCATTGCAGGACAAAGAAGTCCTATTCTCATACAGAGAAGGAACGAGCACTGATCACCGCGCTTGCTGCGGGTTGGCGATTTGAGACCATTAAGTCCAGGTTTCCTCACGATGTTTTCCTTCACCGTATGCCAGTGGCGTTAACTAAGAAAGATACATCTGACACTGAAAAAATCACATTGGTACATGCCTGGGTTTGAACCCGCAACCCGGTGCTTAACAAGCGAATCTGTAACCTCTGGGCCATTCCGACTGAATTCTTACAAATATTATAAATGCGAAAGACTATGTCTGTCTGTTACGCTTTCAGGACTAAACCGCTGAACCGATTATGATGAAACTTGGTACAGAGATATTCTGGAACCTGGAGAAGGACATAGCTATAGCTACTTTTATCCCGAAAAATACGGAATACGCGATAAACGACATCCACGCGGGCGAAGGCGCGAGGGACCCCTAGTCCCCTAGTATTATACAAGGTGTAACATAAATAAGGGCACAACGTCTTATGGGGTCACTGTACTCACTATTATGAACAACTTTTACTATGGGACCAAAACTGAAATCGCGAAAAAAAAATCAGCTGTTCCCTACATTTTGACGAGTTATGCGAACATTAATGTAGGGAACAGCTGATTTTTTTTCGCGATTTCAAATTTGGTCCCATATTAAAAGTTGTTCATAATGATGAGTACAGTGACCCCCTAACGCGACGTCTTACGTAGGCGGTTTAAGGCGACGTGAATTGCGAAGCGATGCGATGCGGTGACACGCGATGCGGCGGCTTTGTCCTACGAGCTCGCGGACCGCTCGCCGCGCGCCGCCGTTATTCAGTAGCACTGTACGGCACCGCATCCAGTTCGCGTGAAAATATCAAACCAACTGACAGCGTTCGCTTCGCGCCGCGCCGCGCCGCACCGCACTCCACGTGCGTTTGGTCACGTAGGCCACTTCAATAGGTATCGACTGTTTGTTGTTTTCGCGTCGCTTGTAGATCGCTCACGTAGGTTAACGCGTAAGAGGTTGTGCCCTTATTTACATATGTTACACTTTGTATAGTACTGAATACCATCTAAAAATATTAAGCAGGTACTTTCACCAAAAAATACCGTTTCAAACAGTATAAAGTAATTCGCAACAATTCTTATCAAACAACAGTGATACAGGGAGTAACAAGTGCCTTCATAAGCGCTCGCAGTTTAAGAGGCAAGCCCTTTGTCACGTTTAGTCCGTAGCGTACAGTCTGAGCACTCGTTAGCAATGTGTTATTGCTCACTTAATTCTTACAACGAGTACTTAACGAGTACTGTAATTTGCGACGAACATTACGTATAAACATGCCTCCGAGCATGTGTGTTCTTTAGGAGAGAAAAAACAAAGTGGTTAAGAAAGTACAAGTGTCTTTCAAGGTACTTTTCATTCGGCCTATTTAGTTGAGAAAATTTATTGAGTAATACTGAGAAGGGAATTAATATTCGTTAGCTTTAGGTTTCTATACACGTATACAGTCTGATCTAGCTAACGTACACCTACAAATCAACCATAAGTACTGTACGCTACAATGTTTTGATATTTAGGTGTATTATCATAATTGTTATTAAATCTACAAAACAATATTCTGAAAAAATAAACAACAAAACACTGACTTGATAATAATTTGCATACTTCAAATGCGTATTGCATGCATCATTAATTACACATATGGCAATATATATAATTTATTACGTACTGCATGATACATATGATAAAAGCTAACAATAAAAATATCAACTAAGAGCAAAGACAAGTTCTCAAACAGTTAAATTATGTTTCAAGTTTGCCCCACTTATGCCATTTTATGGAGACCCGTGTCTCCGTCGGCCATATTTTTTCCATATTATTGCTCCCGACTTTCAGATTAGCATAAATAAGCGAAAATATAAAAAGCTTTTAAAGAAACATTAAGACGTAAATGCGATAATCGCTATTCCCGTTTCCTGCTATCTATGTAAAGCAATCTTATTTTTAAAACATAATTTAATTTAAAAATAATCTGCTTTTAACGCCGAATCGCAACTTTTGTTTTCCTCATTGTCATTCATTACGCGCTTGGTAACTTTGTGTTTATAAATAAACAGACAACAGGACTTTTGTATTGACGACGTCTACATACATACATAAACTCACCCCTTTTTCCAATGGGGGTAGGCAGAAATTGTAGAACGCCACATGCTACGATTCTTACATACTCCTTTCGCTTCGTCCACGTTCATACATCTTGTCATACACGCACGCCGCGCCGGTTGAGAGTACTACGCACCTGTCCTTTTTGAAGAACGTCACCAATATCATCGATATAAACGTCTTTTATCTGTTCTGTGGACATAAGTGTGTCCTTCTAGAGTGTCCTGTACTGACGTTTCCACTGAAATCCGCTTTAAAAATTCTAACAACGTCTATTTTTATTTTCAATATTTTTTTTTAGAAAATATGATATTTTATATTAAATTAGAACTTTTGGAACGTTTTATGTTTTGCGCAAAGACTGTAGGTACCCTTCCTCCCTCCTTATATAAAATATACATAAAGAAAAACGACCCATTAACACACATCTGTGATCACCCTAGAATTCTCTCAATGACTGTTAAAAGGCAATTTGTAAAGTGCCTTTTACTTTTTATTACCTTCACAACCATCTCGAAAGTTTACATCAATGTACTTACTCTATGAAAACTATTTAAATGTTAACAAGTAGGTATATCGTATTGTTACTTTTAATTCAATAGATAGAGATACCTTTTTAAACAGATGCCTCATTCAGTTTGAATAGAAGATATTTTCAGAAAAATACGGAAGAGCGGGCATTGTCGTGAACTTCGGTATCGTTGCGAAGGCGCCTCCCAAGACCCGCGTCTTTGTTATCATTGCGTGAATTACGCAGGTAATGGGCCGCATTTACAGCGTACGTGCCTCGACATTCATTAAAACGGCTAATTAAACCAGCCGACGAGATTCCTACGACGAATTCGCCTTTTGAGACGACAGAACTCTACATATTTCTTTGGAGAAAATTTTAAGTGGAGCTCCGCCGGCATTCATTGTTTCTCCGGGCGAAGTTTTAAAAAGACTTTAGAAGTTATTAGGAGTGTAAATTATTCAGCCTAGATATGTAACCGCGTATTTATGTGTGCCTATGTACTACGAAATACAGGTTTCACGGATGTTGTGTCCAAATTTATTAGCTATTATGCAAAGTTTAGTGCCGTAATTACTGGGGGAGTGTTGATTAGTTTTGTGTGCTGTTTATCGTATAATTGTAGAGTTACATTTACCAACGGATTGAATGTTTGACTCAGTATTTGGTTAAAATCTATATTTTGATGTTTAACGCGTTAGATTTCATTGAATTAAATTAATTTAAAACACATTGGTGTTTTAAATGAGCTTAATAATGTTTATGAGCTTACAGTTCGATGCAGGATAATCAAACTCAAACTCAAAACTCGTTTATTCAAAGTAGACTAGTATTACTTAGTTCTTTTTGAACGTCAAATTTAGGTAGTTACAATTGACTGCACCCCCAAAAGCTCCCACCCTTCAACGCTTCCTAGTGTTTATGCTGTGAAGAAGAAACGGCGCAACAAACTCCCCAGCAACACAGTTCAGTCTGTCAAGTGAATAATTAAATGAGTCTATACACAAAAAAGTAAAATATTAATTACATTGATTAAATTATGCAAGTTGATGATGGTAAACAAAATATTTACCTATATAAATAATAACAAATTGTGTCCCTCCGGAAGCAGTGACAGCCTAGCGGTTAAACGCTTATCTTCTATGCAGGAGGATCTAAGTACGATCCCGGCCTGCACTTCTGACTTTTCGAACTCATGTGCGGATCATAATAGGGTATTTGACTGAAAAAATCTAATTAGTCCGTCAATTTGACTATCAAAAAATATTTGACCCGTATTTTTTCTTTTGTTACGTAAATCAAAATTGACGAAGATACGACACTTTTAAAATTGGTAAAACGTCATAAGCAAGTTAAATTTTTACTAGCTTCTGACGTTACAAGCCCCCACTCTCGAGTTTTGATGCGTTTTATCTTTACAAATATTCATAGATTTAACAAAAGAAAAAATACGTGTCCATTATTTTTCAAAACTCTAACTGGCGGACTAATTACATTTGCAATTTATTAATGCTGTCAATATGCCTATTTGAATATCACTTGCGATAACGGTGAAAGAAAACATCGGAATCTTGCCCACCTTAGAGGGCTCCAAACAGTTCTCGATGCTATGTGTAGTCCGCCAACTCACACCAGGGGGCCTACTCCCTAAGTCCGTCAACGAAGTTAGTCGCCCGTCCAAAAGTAGCCCGAAACGTAGAAGTAAACAAAACAAGTGTCAAGTTCAACTTTTCGGACGGGCAAAAACACATCGGTAGCAGGGACAACTGTCAAATCGTGTTGTCATTCATTCTTAGTTCGGGCCCCGAAATAATCGTATGTCCGTAGGTGATAGGGAGTAGGAAACGCTCGTAACTAAGGCCGAAACCCCAGACTTCGTGCTTAGGGAGTAGACCCCCAGACCAGCGTGGAGGACTAAGACCTAAATCCTTCTCATTTTCAGAAAAGTTCCGTGCCCATCCTTGGTCAGTAATAGGCTGATAATGATGATTATAGTACTGTAGTTATATACAACACATTTTTTAGTATACACAAAACCCGAAGACACCCCAACCAGATTTTCATCAGAACTGCCTGAAGATAATTATGTTTTTCTCAAATAAATCTTCAAGTTACATATTAGTTTAAGTTGCGAAGATCCCCAGAAGAGTACGATATGCGTGAGATGTGCCATGCATGGGTCGTATAATACACAGAAACTTACCGAGCCGACCGTCTCAAGCCTCAGGGTATCTTCGCGGTCCACTGACATGCGCAGAAACCTATTGAATCCAAGTTAAAATATATGAACTTATTTCTGGAAAAAAACATAACGTGATATAAAACTATATCAATCGATTCTCCTGAGGCTTTTGAAAAAACTAGGTTTCAGGTTTACTAAAAATAACATTGTATAAAATACGAGTAGAAGGGGAGTAAATTTACAAAAGAGCCTCGTAGGAGTTTTGTTTGTTCTACTAAATCAAAAAAATCACATGTCTTTTCAGCAAACATTATTGGTTTAATTCCGTGCACAAACGTATTCCTGGAGACGTTTCAAGTAACGTACCTAATGTTGAAGCCGTAGTGTCGGTTTTGTCCAAGCTCTAGTGTATGTTGCCTAGTAATTAACAAAGCTACCAACTCCCAAAGGGATCGGATGTACCTACATCGAAAACCAAACCATTGCCTTTCATTTGGTGCCCAAATTAACACTAGTCGGAATCAGAGTTGCGTGTAGCGACGTGTGTTTGGTTACATCACTATTGGTATTCTGTAAAATTGAACACGAACTCGTATCTCTATTCTCGTCTCAGTGAGTAGTTTTGATGAAACGTTGTCGATACGTAGACGAGTAGACGTGTATTAGCGGATTAGTTGAGCGCTTTTCGGCATCACGCGTCATTCGCTAATCAATTCCGCCCCGTAAGGGCCCTTTTCCTGTCATGCGTATTTTCGCCCGCAGGCAGACCTGGTCCGCATGCAGGCTGCCCGCATTCTATCATTTCATACATGTTTTTCCTATCATGCGGGCAGCACGCGCGCGGATTGGCTGCGGGCGTGTAGCCCGCGTACGTGCTAACCGGATGCGGGCGGCGTTCTTCTGCCTTCAGTGTTGTTTTTACTGTGACGCGGGTCGCACGCATGTTCATAGTACGCATGATTACTTTTTTAACGTTCATCTTTGTGCACGAGTTTAGTCACTGGCGACACGCACGATACTGCAGCGGTAAACCAAATGTTTGTCCTGCGTGTGGCCAGGAGCGCGCTATCACCCGCATGCGGACCAGATCCGCGTGCGGGAGAAAATACGCATGACAGGAAAAGGGCCCTAACTAGTAGTTGCATGATGTGCAGATAATAAAGCCATGTATTTTTTTGCATTTTTTTTTGTCTGCCTGTATTGAACCACTGCTGGGCAAAGGCCTCCCCCAAGTTCTTCCATGTACTCTTTTCCTGCGTCATCTCAAACCAGCTCTCCCGGTACGCGTCTAGGTCATCTCGCTACCTCTTTCTGGGCCGATCTTGGCGGCACCGTCTATTTTCAGGCACCCATTGTGTGTGACTTTAATAACATTTTTGATCATAGTGACACTAGATGATTAGAACGCGCATTTTTATCATGTACTAGCTGTACCCGGCATGCGTTGCAATGCACTTTTTCCTACTTACTACCTACCTACTACTTACCTACTACCTACCTTCAGAAACAAAATCAAAATAGTAACAAAAAGTAAAAACCATTTTCATACATGCGGTAAACAAATGAAGAATACGGACATACTGAGATAATTTCGTTTTTTTTTTTTAAATATCAAAATTTTCTTTCATAAGAACCTTATCATGACAATAAAGAACACACAAAAAAATATTTGCGAAATCGGTCCAGCCGCTCACGCGTGATGCCGTGACCAAAAGAAATAGGGATTCATTTTTATATATATAGATTCATGACACTATGACGAATAATGGCATTAAAGTCAGAGTTTTGTTACAACATGAAAAGAAATCATAACTCAAAAACTATAAAAAATCGCGGAACATACATGGGGGTGATTCGGGTACCTCTAAGGAATCTCTACTTTTAGACTTCCGCTTGACACTACTTTTTGGGACACCCTGGATATATTGGATGACATTTGATAACGTCTGGAAAAAAAATTGGGTATAATAGGTGAACGGAGTAGAACGGCTTTGGCATAGTTTTTCGTTTTAGTTTTCTTTTTTTTCATTAACTTTTTATGAATTTGATATACAAGGTTAGTCGGAAAGGGGGTACTAATCCGCAGACCACTTAAAGTATCACTACTGACGATTTAAAAGCAAGTGTTAAAATTTCAAAATTCGATAATTTTTATTTCCATGAAAAAAATATTTTATTTTAGTTTTTTCAAAAATTCTTCGTCCCTACTTCAGTTTGGAATTCAGAAAATGGAGTTTCTAATTCGTAACCACAAATATGACCTAATATGTAAACACAGCTGATCATAGCTGAGGATAGATAGATTTTAGCGTATTTTTTTGTAATTTTTGAACAGCTATTTCTCATAAACTATTGACTTTTGGAGAAAGTTGTAGAACAAAAGTTACTCACTATTATGGGTACTTTAACACCCTTTCGGATTAGTACCCCCTTTCTGACTAACCTTGTATATATAAAAAGTCATCCGGTATATTTTTATATGGCACTCTGCGAATTCACAGAGAGTTTGACAATAATTACAGAATAACACAAAAGGGTTTAGTTGTGACAGAATTTATTATAGGTAATTATGCAACATTTTGTCGGGGCTATATTCGCGCCAGTGACGCTTTTATCAGCATGGGATAAGCTTAGTTGCAAGCCATATTGATATATCCCTTGAATGGCAAACAGGTGGCTACTATGTTGCATCATTTGACTATATCAAATGATGCGGGTTGCTCAGATGCCCAATCAACGTCAAGATTTCTTAGGTTAATTAGAAATATTTTTAGCTTAGACTAAATGAAGGGTACAGAGGAAGAAGGATCACTGTCAAACATTATCAGTTTCGAGATAATTGAAACAAATGTTTTTCTTCATTCCTTTATTTCTTACAGCCATAGTCATTTTATTTGAGTCTCATATGTAAATTGTTATATTTGCCATCGGTAGCGGGTAGCACTGGGCAATGTTGACAAAGGAAGGTAGTCGTCGATATGGATCAACCTACCCGATGTTATAAAGGCGGTGGTTATTCGACGAAGCGGAGCATTCTGTGTTCATCAGCTGAAGAAGTCTGACCTTTTATATCCGATTAGCTTGTCCTTATTTTATGATCTTGTAACAGTTGTGTAAAGTATTATATTGTGATCTAGTTCATGTTACTAACACTAACGCAATTATAAGTACTCTCAGTGGTGGAGAGTCTATGTTGGTTTTATTTACTGTGTTTACCTTGCTCGCAATCCTGACATACCGATATTAGCTATAACTGTAATGATAGAATCACCCCTGAACGATTATGTTATTGTGTCTTTTACATATTTTAGCATTTTCTGGTTTTGCAGTTCGATAGGTTTTGTAATTTATAACTTCTTGGCATTGTTCATTAAACATTGAAAATAAGTTGACTATGATCCTTCTTCCCCTGTTCCCTTCAAATGAGAAAGGTATTTCATTTAGGCTTAAAATAATTATGCCTATGCATTGGTCTTGCTTGTATGATATACCATTTTCAACGTAAGGTATGTCTTGATGTTTCTCTACAAAACGTTACCATATAAAGAATATCAATGGTTGTCTGGCAGAAATTGCTTTAAGCGATGAGACCGCCAATTGTACTGTTCTTGATTACGCGTGTATTCCTTCTGTTTTATTTCTTTCTTAATCGTCAGATAACTTTTATCTGGGGAATAAGTTTGACGTATTGACAGCTTTTGTATAGAAAATATGTCAAACCGTCATAATATATTTTATTCCTTGGATATTTATCTGACTATTGAAAAATCGGCCCTTAGTGTACAATAAAGTATATCTATCTATTAATGAAATATTAAAAAACCGGTCAAGTGCGAGTCGGACTCGTGCACGAAGGGTTCCGTACTATTATCTATAAAAACGGCAAAAGAAACACATTTGTTGTATGGGAGCCCCTTAAATATTTATTTTATTCTGTTTTTTATTATTTTTTGTTATAGCGGCAACAGAAATACATCATCTGTGAAAATTTCAACTCTAACTATCACGGTTCATGAGATACAGCCTGGTGACAGACGGACGGACGAACGGACAGCAGTCTTAGTAATAGGGTCCCGTGTTACCTTTTGGGTACGGAACCCTCTTAACATGGTTTTTTTGTTTCTGAGTCATTTTAGCGCCCCGAATTAACTGACTGCTTTCATTCATTTATACGCTTGGCGTCAAATGAATGAAATCTAGCAATTGTTTTTGTCCATTTTTTTTTGTATTATAACTTTCGTGAGACACATTCATATTTATGATTATTTACGGTTTTCTCACGTGCATTTTTCGGGATTGCCCGACTAGTTTCGGACCCAAACGGAGCCCTTAATCATGAGCTGAACACGCGGCGAGATCGCGAGACGAACAACGTTCGACGAAACTAGTCGGACAATCCCGAAAAATGCACGTGAGTAAACCGTAAATAACCATTTTTTTTTACTTATTTCTACCTTATTTAGTGGTTTAGGTGCGACCACTTACACAAACCTAAGAAAAAAAAAGTTTTTTTGTTGTTGTTAATCTAGCTAAATCTCGTGCAAGGTTAATCTCTTAGATCATGTGGTTTGAAGGAATTACAAGAATTCGTTTACATTCTGTATAATACCAAAAATGCACAGTTCCGTACCAAGCATTATACGTAACATAAACTCACGCTTGTATTCCTCGAAGGGTTGGCAGAGGTGTATAGTACACCCACATTTTGCCGTTTATGTTTACGTCCCATGTAATAGGGGGCGAGGCTATTGCCATCGACCGGGCACAAATCCAGCCTCCGGGCTGCTACTGAGAAATTCCACACGGAAAAACTCAATATCACTTCGCCCGACCTGAGGATCGAACCCAGGCCCTCACGCTCAGCAGTCGCGCTTGCGACCGCTAGACCAACGAGGCAGAATTATGCATATTAAAAATATAATGCTAGGTACAGAAGCATATTGTTGGCATGGTAAAACGCGTAATATTTATTATTTTTATGGGTAAAACTGTGGGTAAAACACTCACATATTTGTGTTAAACCTCTTTGAACATATCAATCAAACTGTTTCTAATATTTACGTTGGTTAACTTGTGCCTCTAACGTAACTATTTGACATTCTGATAAGTTGATATGACATCGATTTATTGAAAACATTCGTACACGATTTACGGCTGGTAGATGTTTTACAACGTAGATGAAGATGTTACATATTATATTGTTATCGGTAGCGGGTGACACTGGTCAATGTTGACAAAGGAAGGTAGTCGTCGAAATGGATCAACCTACCCGATGTTATAAAGGCGGTGGTTATTCGACGAAGCGGAGCATTCTGTGTTCTTGGAGCCTCCCCGAGTGACGTATCTTTTGTGCCACTATACGTCCGGCGCACCCTGGGCAATCAGCGAGATACTCACGCTGATTGGCTAATCCTTTCACCACGATGGCAATCCAAAGTCCACCCTTAAAGCCGGCTCTGTGCGTAGTCTCGATTAACATCGAAGGGTTCTCAGAAGACAAATCTGAAATGCTTTCCGATTTGTACCGCAAAACTCACTGCGATATTCTTTGCGTTCAAGAGACCCACCGAAGCGAAACCCAAAGCCGGCCACACATACCTGGACTAACGCTTATCGCCGAGATCTGTCACCCGAAGCACGGTAACGCAGTGTTTGTTGCTCCCGGCGTAAGTATACTATCCACCAAGTGCTCCACCGAGAACGGCATTGAAGTGATCACTGTAGATGTCGGGAAATGTTCCATTACTTCAATTTATAATCCCCCTGGTACCACGTTCCAATTCGACCAACCATGGAATTTCAACAGCCAGCCTAACAAAATTGTAATCGGTGACTTTAACAGCCGCAGCCCCAACTGGGGCTACAATAACATGGACCTGAGCGGGCAAGCAATCGAGGAATGGGCTGAGACGAATGATCTGACCCTTATTCATGACCCTAAACTACCGGCTTCTTTCAATAGTGGCCGGTGGAAACGTGGTTATAATCCAGACCTAATCTTCGTAAGTTCCAATATCAGCTCACAGTGCACGAAAAGTGTATGCCCACCTATACCTCGCACTCAGCACAGGCCTATTATGTGCAGCATTGAACCCGTGGTCAGACCTATGAATGTTCAATTCAAACGCCGATTCAACTTCTCGAAAGCTGACTGGGAGTCATACGCACGCTCTATCGACGACGCTCTCTTGAATGTCTTGCCAACTCCGCAAAATTACGACCCTTTTGTTGAGATTGTATCTAGTACATCCCGCAAATACATACCAAGGGGATGCAGAACTTCCTACATACCAGGGCTGTCGACAGAGTCCGCTAAGCTGTTAAGCCAGTACGAATTGATGTTTCGTACCGACCCCTTTGCGGAAGAAACAACTCTGGCTGGAGAATTGTTACTGGCTAAAATAGGTGAGAATAGGCGGGAGAGGTGGATAAACACTGTCACTAATATCGATATGACTCACAATAGTAAAAAAGCTTGGAGCACCATCCGCAAGCTGACTAGTGATTCCCCTCAACCTTCATCTCCCAGCCAAGTCACTGCCAATCAGATTGCTCACCAACTACTCGTAAACGGCAAACCAGCATGCCGCCCCAGCAAGGTTCCTAGGCCACAAAGATCCGATGGCACCTGTGACGATATTAGTAAACCGTTCAACCTTGCTGATATCGTCACAGTGATTAAGAACCTAAAGTGCGGCAAAGCCTCCGGAGTAGACGACATCTCGGTTGAACAATTAAAACACCTGGGACCAGTTGCCGTGTCGTGGTTGTTGCAACTATACAACAAGTGTCTGGAATCAGCTTCAGTTCCTCGTCTCTGGAGGAAATCGAAGGTTATAGCCATCCCGAAGCCAGGTAAAGCAGCAGATGACCCCAAAAACTTCCGACCAATTTCTCTACTGTGTCACACGCATAAACTCTTTGAGAGACTGCTGCTGAATCGGCTGACGAGTGTTATTGACCCGAAGCTGATCCCAGAGCAAGCTGGTTTCAGACCCGTTAAGTCTTGCTGCAACCAGACCTTCAAACTCGTGCAACACATCGAGGATGGTTTCGAGACGAAGATGGTCACGGGTGCTGTATTCGTGGACCTTTCAGCTGCTTACGATACAGTAAACCTCAGGCGACTTTTGTGGAAAGTGGAAACCTTGATCCCTGATCAGAAATTTATCAAAGTACTCCGAGAACTTCTCCACAATCGTCGCTTTCAGGTCCATCTTCTCTCGGACAAAAGTCGTTGGAGATCACAAAAGAACGGCCTACCCCAAGGTAGTGTCCTGGCCCCGCTCCTCTTCAATATCTATACCAACGACCAACCGTCCAGCCCGAACACGTCCCGTTTTCTTTATGCGGATGACCTCGCACTCACCACGCAAGCTACCACGTTTGAGGAGGTTGAGGTCAACCTTTCAAATGCTCTTGGCAATTTAGCTAGCTATTACCTCGCTAACTCACTTAAGCCCAATCCGAGCAAAACACAATCGTGCCTATTTCATCTTCGCAATAGAGAGGCGGGTCGTAAACTGAACATTGTTTGGGATGGAGTGTTCATTGAGCATAGTGACTTCCCAAAGTATCTTGGTGTTACCCTGGACAGGTCACTCACATTTCGCAACAATTGTCGTAACATAAAGCGGAAAGTGCACGCACGCAACAATCTCCTGCAACGACTAATTGCTAGCAAGTGGGGTGCTTCGCCTAAAGTTATGCGGACTTCTGGGCTGGCGTTATCCTTTTCTGCAGGCGAATACGCATGTCCTGTATGGAGTCGTTCTGCTCACGCAAAGCTCGTGGATACAGCACTAAATGAAACGTGCCGGATTATCACTGGTTGCCTCAAACCGACCCCGGTACAAATGCTGTATCCACTGGCAGGAATGGCGCCACCAGAAGTTCGTAGAGCAGTAGCTAGCTCTAGCGAAAGAACTAAAATGGAAAGCGATACGCGTCACCCTCTGCACTACAACATCCCCGTTCGGCAAAGACTTAAGAGCCGTAATAGCTTTGCACAGCGTGTCCTCCCACTCAATGGCGAACGTTCACAGGCAAGAGTCCAGCTGTGGCGAGATAAGGCTTCTCTACCCACTCCATTTGTTGCCCCTTCCGAGGATCTCCCACCTGGGCATGAGTTGCCTTGGCTGACCTGGAAGTCTCTAAATAGACTTCGGACTCAGGTTGGTCGAAGCAAGGAAAATCTGCTCAGGTGGAAATTTGCGGGTAACTCAAACCTTGAGTGTAAATGTGGTGCCGTTCCGCAAACTATGGCGCACTTAACATCATGCCCCGCCTGCCCTGTTACCTGTACACCTCAAGAACTAATGGACGCTACGGATAGTGCTAAACTCGTTGCTGAGTTCTGGGCCGACACAGTGTAGATTGTCATCGACACGCTAAGAAGAAGAAGAAGAAGAAGCTGAAGAAGTCTGACCTTTTATATCCGATTAGCTTGTCTTTATTTTATGATCTTGTATTATATTGTGATCTAGTTCATGTTACTAACACTAACGCAATTATAAGTACTCTCAGTGGTCGAAAGTCTATGTTGGTTTTATTTACTGTGTTTACCTTGCTCGCAATCCTGACATACCGATATTAGCTATAACTGTGATGATAAAATCACCCCTGAACAATTATGTTGTTGTGTTTTTGTGTAAAAAAGGATAGTGGAAGGAAACCAAGCACAAAATGTGGAAGTATTAAAAAGATTCGAAACACAAAAAAAACACAATAAAATGTATGATTTACGTCGAATAAACTTATAAAACGTTGTATTACATACCTATATTCTGTTATTTTTATCTTCATATTAGTACTAACAAATAAGGTTACTTATGGCTCAATAGAATTACCGATAATGCTAACTTGATTTACCGTTAACTTTAACTTAGTTGTATCTATAAGTGTTTTCATGAGAATTAATTGAATTGTTGATAATGTATACCATATTAATATAATTGACTATCAATTAAAATAAGTGTTCAAAGCCCAACAATTTCTCATACTCATCGATACTTAATAATAAATCGTCAGTGAAGTTCTAACAGTGCGGAAGTCAAAAATGGCTAATTTACAAGAGAGTGAAAAAAACTATTTAAAACGAGCGTAACCTACACTGAACGCAATATTGTTTTTAATTATCATTACAAATAAACTCTTTGATGATTTAATAAACCTTTAAAAATCCTATTAATCTTTTTCATTTCAAGTAATATTGTGGCTTTTGCAGTGTTGTCTGTTTTTGTCACAAAATGACTTACGCACTGTTAGAACTTTGACGAAATGCGAAAGTAAGTTTGTTTGTCGGTTTACTTCACGACGAAACTACTGAATCAATTTTGATGTGACTTGACACAGAGATAGCCTAAAACCCGTAGAAGAACATATTTTATCATCATACCACGCGAGAGAAGCCGCGGTCGTCAGCTAAATATTGTTATATCGTCTTACTGGTCACAAATCAAAGTCAAAATAAATACGTGAAAGCTGCACGCAGACCCATATGACACTTGATTCAGTTGTTTGTTTTCAGAACTGTGAAAAATAACATTTCATGCAAAGCAAATAAACGCGGCCGGAGATAAAACATCCGAACCAGCGGCGAGCCTGTTTTTAACTTCACCAAGTTCATAATTTTATAGTTGGCCTTTCTACTACAACTTTTGACTAACTGAGACCTATAATATGTATGTGTTACGGGTAATAGCCGAAGTGTGGCTACACCAAGTTTTAGCCGGGTACAACTAGGTGCAGCCACATGCGGTTAAACTTAGATGTATCCTACTTATCTTCGGTTAGAACTAGGTTTACCATTCATCATAGCGGGTAGAACTAGGTGCAGCCACACACCGGTGGTTAAGGGGAACCCCGACACGGTTAGGTTAAGTTACTTTAAGCCCTGCAGACAGAAATAGGCGCCCCGCGCATCCCGCGGGCTCCGTCGACTTAAGCTACACCTAGTTCTAACCATCTGCTACTGGTTGCACCTAGTTGTACCCAGTTAAACCTATTTGTAACCGCCATTTGGCTTTTACCCGTAACATATGCACCAGCTGTCTGATGGTTAATATAGTTAATACTAAAACGCAGGTCGTGTTGTTGCTCATTTTTGTTACGAACACTTGGTGTTATTTTCATAAATTTTTGGTAAACTTTTTAAATCCTTTTGTTGGAAAGTTACGGACCATACCCGGGATTTTCATTTTGAAATATGTCCAGGATCACTTGTGTTTTATAAGGCTGATTATAATTACGATCAATAAGATATTTGATAGAGATATCAGTCGATGAAGATGACAAAAGTACAAGAGGTGGGTTAAGGTCGTAGCACTCTCCAATCCAGCAATTAACTCGTCATTCAAATTAGAGCATTAAATCGTGGGTCGTATAATATATTTTATAATGTCAATATGAAAAAGCCAACGGCGGGCAGTCAGCGCGCTTGCCGCTACCATACAACTCGACTCGCAGCCTGCGAGCGAACCCCGTGCTTACTGCGCGCTGACTCCGAGTCGCCAGCGAAACGACGTCGTTATGAAAACGTGCAAGTCCTAGGCGTGTGTAAGTGTAGGCATTCAATCACAAATGCCATATAACTACTGTGTTCGCGGTGACAGCAAGCTTGCTCCTCGCGGCCAGCGCGCGCACTGCGAGCTTGCACCTCGCGGCCGGCGCGCGGACTGCGAGCTTACATCTCGCGGACGACGCGTAGTTAGCGCGCTGGCGGCTAGCCGTAGCCTAAATTCGAGGCGATGCCGTGCTGCAGCTGTGCAATTACGGTGCCGGTACAATGTGCCATGAATGCTTTTTTGAGGACCTCTATTCTCGACTTTCAGAAACTGCTAATTGGGTCTATCCCATTTTGAATAAATGCTATTTTGATTTCTATTTAATTGGTTGTTACTCTCACGGATATACAATAAAACCTTGTAGTTTTGTGGCTTGCAGTGAATAAAACGAATCAAATAATAAAAATTAAATAAAAGAACAACTCTTTAATAACTACGTAAGAAACTATGTAGAATTGATGTTCGCGGCTTTCTAGTCTTACAAACAGAGCATGCATCCCTACAACAATGACTATTGTGGTCGCCATCTTATTTAGAAATCTCCATATCTCCTAAGAGCTCTAGGATTTTCTTAGCGAAGATTTGTTGCAGTTCATCTGGGTAACATAAGTGCTTCCCCAGATGCGCATTTAGTTTATGCATCGGTGGGTCGCATTCACACAAGATATGCAGAGTTTCTGCCTCTTGCGGAATGTGTACTTACACTCAAATATATGAGTTTATAAGTATAAAGAGTAATTTTAAAATTACCTCCTTGTTCCTCTCTACAGGGTGTAAACGAATAAGTGTAATTGCTTATAACTACACTAGCTTTTGCCCGCAGCTTCGCTCGCGTTAATTTAGAATTTGACAATCAACTCTTAACACACTACTAAAGTTTCCATAATAATATAATTGAATCATGATTCGAATGACACGTGGCGCCATCTATTAACGTTATTGTTGGTTTCCTCGGGAACAGTACTTTTTTTCGGGATGAAAGGTACCCTATGTCCGTTTCTGTACACTTGATAACGTATATGCAAAATTTCAGGATGATCGGTTCTGTGGTTTAGGCGTGGAAAGATAACAAACAAACAAACTTACTTTCGCATTTATAATATTAGTTAGGATGATCTGTTACTGGTAATACTCGTAGTAACCTTGAAGGGAGGGCGCTTTTTGGGGCTGTCTTTGATGTATCTAATTTTGACGTTCAAAAAGAACTAAGTAATTCTAGTCTATTTTGAATAAATGAGTTTTGAAGTTTGAAGCTGGCACGGGATTTAGCTTGATTAAAAATAAAATAACAACAAAACATTTTTTTTTTACCTTGCCTTTTACACATTACACATACATTTCTTCAAACCACATGATCTATTAACGGTATAGATTAAACCCGCACGGGATTTAGATTGATTACATTTTTTTTTTACGCAAATATTTTTTTTGTGTGATTCTAAACTTAGATGCCATGCAGAAATGAATGAAGGCATGACGGGCACGACTAGCGCGATATCGCTCCACGCCGTCAGTTAATTTGGAACGCTAAAATTACTCAGATACAGTATTCTGTATCTGAGTAATTTTAGCGTTCCAAATTAACTCATGGTTCACTTTTTTATTTTATTTTTTATTTTGAAAAAAACCTATGCAGTGTCAATCAGTGTCACCAGTAGATCACGAGATTTGAAGGAATTACACGAATTCGTTTACATCTTGTTTATTATATGTAAGCCACCTCAAAAGGTACCTACGAAAAAATAACAAAAAAAATGCAGTTTTTTTTTAAGTTTCTTTTCCACGCGTATTTGAATGGAAGTACGGCGATACAACTAGCAGGCACGACTAGCACGACACAGCTCCGCACATCAGCGCCCCGAGTTAACTGACGTTAACTCGGGGCGCTAATACGACTCAAGAATAGAAAATAATGTTAATTAAAAAAAAGTTTTTTCTTAAAAAAAAACATGCAGGGGCGATCTGTGTCATAGATCACGCGGTTTGAAGGAATTACACGAATTCGTTTACTCCCTGTAGGTATAGACAATACATTTTGCAACGCGAGAACTCGTCTTGACTATTCATATTGCCTCTGGTTAACATAAATAAAAACCTTTTTGTCTTTGAATTCGAATATAACACAACATCTCAAATGTTGACCAGCTTACCTTAATATTCACTACTGCATGTAGCATAAAGGGAGAATTAGAAACGGTCTCTGTAGACATGTCGAGACGCTAGCTAATACCGTTACTGCGGTAATGTAAGCTAGACGTTATGCATTTACTGAATCAAAACGTCAACCACATGCAGGAGACGTTCAGGGTTGACAATCAAAGGTCGACCCAACAATATCAAATTGCTCAATCAAGAATTGCGTACAATAAAACTTAAATTACAATAATTTTATTGGTTCATAGTTTCCAGTCAGTTTGGTTTAAATATTCATATAAAATTTGAAATCAGAAAGTTTCAAGAGATCAAATAAAGTTTGAGTTCATATACATCATTAATGAAAATCAAGCTGGAATAAATTGGTGTTGTAAAATTTAATGCGACCAGCGAAACGTGTTATTCAGTGTGGTGACATCGAAGCGCACTCAGTTAGATCGTCCATATGTAAACCCCTCTTTATTTATGTAGGCTTGTTGAACAAGCTGCGGTTGGAGTGGCCGAGTAATACCTAATTAAATGCAATTTTGTGTGGCTGACAGAAATCGTATGTGATTAATTTATTTGTATTTACTTTTAATATCCAATTAAGCCGAAAGCCGACTTCAATGAACATCTCGAGATAATTAAGTCGACATGTGACGATGAAGTGAATATTAATTTCGTTATATAAATTTAATAAGCTGTTTTAAGACTCTGTTGGCAACATTCGTTCAGTATTCATCCATCCAAAATTTAAGTGCTGGGCACTTGTTGGTGTAGCAATCTGCATCTTTCTCTATCCAGAGCCAATTCCTTCACTTCTCTGTATGTTATCACTTTTGTCTTTTCCTTCATTTGGTCTGCGTACTTTCTTCTTGGTCTACCTGATTTTCTCTTTGCTTGTAATTTACCTTCTGTGGTATTGGTTATAAAGCTATCGTGTCGCAGTAAGTGACCAATCATTTTCCCTCTTTTTCTTTCTACAACGTGTTAAATAATTCCCCATGAAAAAGAGAATATTAATCAAGTAGTCTTTTATGGTTGTTGTCATTTACCTCTGAGAGGAAATTAGGTAAGACTGTAAATAACTGTCTGGGTAGTTTAACTTACTCTTTAGTTTTATGTTTTCAGGGCTGCGTTTCAGTGATGATTATTTTATGTTTTATCCAAAATCTTTTTTTTTGGTTCATACAACGGTTTTCTAATATTGCCAATAGACTCTTTATAAGGGACCTTTTAACCCCCTTCCGGCTTTAGGGGTATTTTTGTAACACGTTGTGTATGTTCTAGAACAGCCATGTCAAACATGCGGCCCAAGTCAATTTTGAAAACAGCCAGTTAAGAACATGTTCAACATGACATGTTTTTCGTTAAGATTTTCAGTAGTTTGTCTTCTTTAAGATTAGGTTTTGCAGCCCACCTAGTCTACGGTCTTCATGTTTTTGGCCCACCAGTGACTTTGAGTTTGACATGATTGTTCTAGAATTTTGTTTTTTTCTCTTTGACTCAACTTAGAATCTCTGCGTTGGTTCCTTTTTCTGTCCATGATACTCTTTTCATCCGACGCTAGCACCACATTACCTAACTTAATTTTTATACTTCGGATAAAATAAAGTTTTTAGTGGTAATTTTAAAAAGGTTGCGTTATTGAAAAAAATGTTGGGTGTGAGGATTTAACGGAAAGATTAAACTGTGACATTCATTAGCACCAATCAGTCAAGCGAGCTAAGCAGGGTGGCCTTCCGACAGCTGACTGCTACTTATCTAAATAAGATCGGCGTCGTGCGTGATGGATTTTAAGACCCTCGTCCCACTTGGCTGCCACCGTTCAGTAATTTAAAATCAGCTTTCGCTTTCACAATGTTCGCAGGGCTTAAAACATTTTAACGTGATTTAAATACGGATTCGCTTCACGCTTGTAACGTTCGACGTGTAAAACAATGAACAATACCATCCAGTTGTCGGGCTGAAACCGTCATACCTGTTTCGGCTGCCTGGTTTAAAATCCACATTTTAATATGACAGTCGTTGCACTTGATATTCCAAAAAAAGAATGTTCATTTGAATGTATGACAGCGAACCTTTTACGTGGGTCAAATAAACAGAGCTTTTACATTTGACTATTGCCGGAATACGTTTTGAATTTATTAGTGTAATTTAATTCTGCATATGTAAGCCGCTTTGGAGCATTCCGTAGAATCTCGCATGTACAGCACAAAGTAGCTATAGTACAAGGAAAATTCAGATTAAACGTGACTGCCAGAGTCCCGGGCGCCGAGTCTTACGGGTAATTCGCAATAACATAGCGCTAATGACCCAGCATTCACAAGGGAGAATTCTCAGCTAACTGCGACATTAAGACCTTCTTATTTGGCTATATCACTTCGTTATGGGGCCTTTGTGGGAGGTTGTGGAAAAATATCAAGTTTACAGTTCTGAAAGAAGGATTATAGATATGGCCAGCACGTTCGAGCATTTCAATCAAAAATCATTTAAGTATTTTTTGTGTGCCTTTGTGCCTTATGTAGTTATACTTGTACCACCCAGCGTACTATATGTAGACATTCGATTTATAATACATTTGTAATTTGAAAAATGGGGGAGAACTTTGCCCAACACTGGGATAAAACAACATGTAAAAAAACTTTGGTCTTTCAGGTCTATGATTTTTTCATTACTTTTTTTCGTATGTTTCAAACTTTCAACAAAAATAGCTGTAAGTTTCAGAAAAATATCTAAAAAAACTGTTTCCTGCAGGCATGAAGGCGATTGTACTACATAAATAACTAATTACTGGTAAAAATATTAAGCTTGTATTTAAATGAGTTGCTAGCTTTGTGAACATTTTTTTTTCAATTGAAATCTCTTTCCACGTTTCTAAGTAAGATAACAATATTTTTCTGCAAGCTGTAATTCTATCAGTTCATCCAACTGCTCTTTTCTAGCTTCAAGCTATTCAATTTCCTGAGAAGCATCGCAGTTCCTATCAAAGAGCATTAATATAGAGAAAACTTTTACTTCCATAGAACAAGTTAAATAAATTAATCATTCCTCTTGATAAATAGTGGGTAAATACAGTGAAGTATTTAGACAAATGATAAATACTCTAGCTTCGGTTACATTGGAACGTGAGTAATGAACTTGATACTGTAGATTAGACGGTTTAATCAATATCGATAATGTATTCATCGGGACTGTTTCAATGCTCACCTCGGCAACCTTCTCATTGCTGCTGGAAATGGAATAAAAGCCACCCATTACGAGATGAACAGAAAATTCAATTCGCTGAATGTGGTTGAGAACATTTTGATTACATAGCGACTCGCAAACACTCTATCTGTGCTCTCGTACAGGTAAATAATTGGATACACAGAGATCCGATTGCGTCATCTCGTTTCGCGCCGATTTCCCCCTGTATCTGTATAGGACTGTCTCCTAAACATTATGATATGCCTACTTATTTTTCACACGTGTATCACACGGCTGTAAGTTGATTGAGGTGTTTTTATATACAGGGTGGAAAAAATCAATGGGCCCTGAAGGGAAACTACTTTAAATCCTTATGATAGATTATTTTACTTGAAGGAAACATTCCTTTATTTTTAAAAAGAAACAAAACTGCATTCACAGATTTCTCGACAAGTTTACCTAAACCGGGAATCGAATGAGCTAAAAATTCAAAAAATAAATACTGGCTATTTTATTTCACTAGTCGATACAATCAATGTTAAAGATAAAATTTCTCCAAGAAACATGAGGTCTTACACTCGTCTGTCGTACAAGATATCCATGAAATCTAATATTTAGTACACAAGGGCTTTAATCAACTTTACCTAGACTAGAACTGTTCACTTTTAACAAGTAAAAGACACTTTTTTTTAACTCTAACCTCCAAAGACATTCTATGAAGTACAAGCTTGCTAATTTATCTCTAAGTACCTTGTTGAAGATTTAGATAAGAAAATCGTTTTATTGGTAGTAATAATTCTATGCACATTTCCTTCTTAAAGCTGGCATCCACTAGGCTCGCCGAGTCGAGTCGAATAGAACCGCAATAATTCGCCTCCTATACATTTACTATAAAACTGCGTCGATCAGCGACGAGCCGAGACGCGCCGAGTCGCATAACTCACGCGCATCGCTTGTCACGAGAATTTCTGTTTTAACGACTTGCGATTACTGACCGTTTCGCCTCACACGGAACAAATGCGACTCGACTCGATTCGACGCGTATCGGCTGTAGTCGACACCAGGCTTTAGATGAGGCATTCTGACGAAAAGTTTGAAAATAGAACGTTCCATTTGACAATAATCCTACCGATTAGTAGAATAAAATAGCGAGTGTTTAATTTTTTTAATTTTTAGATGGTTCGATTCCCGGTTTAGGTAAGCTTGTCGAGAAATCTGTGAATGTAGTTTGGTTTCTTTTTAAAAATAAAGGAATGTTTCCTTCAAGTAAAATAATCTATCTTAATGATTTAAAGTGGTTTCCCTTCAGGGCCCATTGATTTTTTCCACCCTATAAATTTACTATTCACAATTATATAATATTTATAATAAATAGTAAGCAGATCTTTTCTTGATAGGTATTAACTTACCCTAACAATCTAAAAAGTAGAGATAACCTGTTTTTTAGGGTTCCGTACACAAAGGGTAAAACGGGACGCTATTACTAAGACTCCGCTGTCCGTCCGTCTGTCCGTCTGTCACCAGGCTGTATCTCATGAAAAGTTAGACAGTTGAAATTTTCACAAAAATATTTTTTTAATTTTGAATTTTTAACTTTATGTGAAAAATTCAAATAAACAAGATTTTTTTTTTTTAATTTTGAGGTTATGTGAAAAAAGTGAAAACAAAAGTTGTAGATCTTTTTATTACCTACAACTTCGCCATTTATCTTTTTTCCATAGGACTTGTAGTTTTGCCAGAAATCCAGGCGAACCGTTTTTTACCCTTAAAAACGCACTCCCATCCACTTCCCGGCCTCAGATCGCCCGTAAATTATTTTCCCTTCCATTTTTCTTACATTTTCTTCCTTTCCCAGTGGGTTTCATTCTACTACTTATTATTTTTTTTTGGTTTCAAAAATTATCAACCCTGGGCTACTTGTATACCGTTTCTACTTAACCGGGCAGTTATTGGCGTAACCTTAAAGGGTCTTCAGCCAATGTGGGGAAGTAAAATACTTAACAATAAATATTTATAATACACTAACATCATATCTACTACTAGCTTAATGAGGGCAGAATTATCGGTTCGAATCGGTGAATGCAAGTAGTGAGTAGCATAATTGCGGTCTGAGGTGAAACCTAGATAGATACTTACGATTGAATAATCGTAAGTTTGATTATTCAATCGTAAGTAATTAGTTAGATACTGTACCGTAGTAATAGATTCCCGTAGACAGTCCTGAAATTCAGCGGATAGTAAATATTTTTATAAGATTTACATAAGATAAATCTCTGTAAACAAGGGATTTACTCGGAAAAAGCTTTATGAAAGTATGATTTCAAACCGACATTTTTGTTTGACCTAAAATAATATTTGACCCGCCCACCACAACATAAACCACACTGCCTTCACTTGGCCGAAATGCAATTTTGTAAACATAAAAGGAAATTGAATAAATACATGATATTAAGGAGATAAGTATAAAGGATTATTTTAACAAAATTAACAGACATATTTTTTTAGTCATATACTACACAAAAAATATTAATGGTAGGTACGCCGCGCCGCTTTTGATGTATTGTAAAATGGATATTTAAAGCATATTAAATACCTAATTGGATCTTCCAACGCAAACATGGCAGCCTTTGGTAAGGTCCTGGAGGGCTAGTAACGCCGCGTTTGGTGAAACGTATTTCGTTTTATGTTCATAATTATAACTTCTTCTTCTCTCGTGTCAGCACGAGGTATACGAAAATAGCTCATGCTGTAGTGAAAAGATTAGCCAGTCAGCAAGGTTGGTAGCGGGGCTGACTGCCCAGGGTGCGCCGGACGTACTTAAGTATCATCACTCGTGGAGGCTCTTTTCATGCATCCATAATGATGAATGATATGAATGAATGAATGAATTATAACTGCAAATAAAAACTATGGAACTGCCAAAAGCAGCTTGAAGGCAATTAGGATGTAGTCAGTGCAACTGCGTGTCAACTGCCGTCTGCATGTGCAGGCTACACATGCAGTTACGATTTCGAATATGAAACAAAATATGTTTCACTGAAGCCACATTCTAACTGGGGGCCAATTCTACTAACAGAAACTTGTATCAATTGCAACTGAATCGTTCATTCATGTCAAAATGTTTGGTTTTATTTTTGTCGTCAAACAATTTGATAGTTTTTGTAAACGAAAACTGAATAAACGATTCAGTTGCAATTGATAAACGTTTCTGTTAATAGAAATGGGCTCCTGAGCAACACACTCGTAATCGCTACGGCTACGATTTTGACTGGTCAACAATTTTCATAGCAACGTTTGTATTAACAATCCGACTTCTCCACAACTATTACCACGCAATGAATATTGTTTTTGACACATCAACTGTCATGATTTATGTTGGTTACGTGACGCAATTGCCCTTCCGGCCTTTTTAGTCCCCCTTTGGTCTATCCAAATTGTCCCACCCGGTGCCCTAATTTACGTCCAAGTTGCCCACAGAATCCCACAAAGGGAACTATGGAATATTTTATACACATTCGTCTTATCTAGAAGTCATAGTTCAGAAGATATCTAGCTACTTAGAAAAGATCTAGGTGAAGGTTGCACGGCACTACATTGCATGCCATCGATTCAGCTACCTACCCTATGGAATCTTAGTTCAATGGAACGACGGGAAGTAAAGACTGATAAATCTTTGAGATTCCTAAGAACGCACTTCTTAATAGATACCCTGTTTTAGGGTAATTTTTCCTTAAAGCCAGCTAGGTCAAGAAATCGAAATATCTACTATCTAAGAGATAGCGAGTAGGTGAAGGTTGCACGGCACCACATCGCAATAGACACGGATTCAATTACCGTGGAGGTGTGCGCAGCATGTAACACGCTACGCTACATGATGTCGTGCTGAAGCGCCTGCGGCTTCCTGCACCCGCAGCACTTAGGACGCGCCGGCGCAAATGCTAAGCTGAAGCGATTTCTTTTGCAACTAGTTCTGACCGCTGCCTTTTACGCATGGAAAATTTTGTGAATTAGGGGCTAAACACATAAATCAGCAGCTATTCCCGAAAAGCTGGATGGTTTATTTATTGGTATGCGAAATTATTTTAGAGCATGCGTAAGTGTGTTTACGCACGCAGAAGCTTAATCGATGCGAAAATGTGTATGCATGTAGGTACATAAAAATGCCTTTTTATTTAATGTGTTCAGACGATCATCCCATTTGCTAATTCAGGATACGTTCTGAATTTTATTAAAGTTCTGGATAGACTGTTATGTGAATAACAAACATCTAAATATCAACAATAAAAATAAACATTTATAAAATTATTAAGTATCTAGTAATAAACACACACTCAAAAGAAATTTATTCTATTTTCGATTCAGAATTTTGCTTCATCCAGAAATTGGAATCTCGTTACTCGTTTGGAGTAAAACTTGACTTTAACATACCTTCTTTTTAGCTAAATGAGTCCAATCTAATCATTTATTTAGTAAATAGGTCGTTTATTGGGTACACAGAATCCGAAAAACATTCCTTTAGTATAAAAATGTGATAATAGAATACCTATAGCGTTTATTACAACGCCATTATTGTGAGAACATTTACATTTAACACAAATATTTCGAAAACCGTAGCCTGAGTACGAAATTCTGAATGGATTGCTTACGCATTTCCAATTCCGCACTGTTAAACTTAATTATAAATGATTAATTTAATAGACGAAATACTCCAGCAAGGTCAACGGATATAAACTTTACTAAACCTGTCTAAACTCATCGTCCATTTCTAAAATTAAGGCTAAAATTAAATGAAATAAACCTAATTTGAACAAACAATTTTGTTTGCGTTAATACAGAAGTTAAAGACAGATTAACAGAAACAGGTTAACAACACCCGAGTATAATACCGGAAATAAGTATGTACGATGGGCAAAAAAGATAAGAATGCAGGCTACTATAACTAACTCTGCTTTACATTTATTGTGCGTGTGCTAAGAGTCCGAGTTCTTGGAATCGCTCGACTGATCACGCCATCTACATAAATGGCCTTTTATTATTATGTACAAAATAATAAAAGATGCCTGCGTAGCATAGATGTTCGTTCTTAGCCTGCTTACTTAATTATTTTGCCGTCTGTATCTGTCAAAATGTTTCATTTAGATGTGGTTTGGTTGCAATTTTTTAAGAATCTTTGTATTTACCTTGTCTTCGTGCTATTCATAATGATCAAAAAATGAAATAAACAATATCTTTATCTAGCAACTAGATATACCTACCGCTCTCTAATACAGTCATCATTGTGCTGTGAAATTCTAAGCTTCTGATATCGTGTAATGAGTATCATATCATATTTTCTTGTGCAGACGGGATAGAGTATAAAACTTACCGCACGCTGGGAATAAAAGCGTGTTGTAAGATTCAACAAAACCCAGCACGTTTGGTGGCAGGATCTATGCGGTTCACCTGGCTAGCTACCACCCTCACATTAAAGTCCGGCGCCAAGCAGTTTAATGTGCTCCGTCGCGTGTATGTGAGAGCCAGAGAAGTATAGGGGAATCCCTTTATATCTCTGTTACTTCGATTTGTGTGCTCCATCTTAGACCCTGTCTGCGGTTACCATCAGGTGTGACCATTATGGTCAAACGCGACGAAGACACATAATAAAAAAAAAACGTTGGACTTTCAGTCTCACAAAGTCCAAGGCACAGGGAACTGTCTTTTATAAATACTAAAGCATGCATGATCACCCAATGCCTCTCTGTATAACTCCTCTTCCATACGACCTTAATTAATATGGTTAATATGGTTTTGTGTAACTTTCTGTAACTTTGTATCAGTAAGTAGATATTTATCTTCATTCTATATATTTGCAACTGAACGTAAGCTACCTCCAACTCGATTTTAGGGGGATAACGCCTAATCACCATTATTTACCATTATTACGCTATAAGATGCTGCTGCACATTAAGGTGTTTTTATATTTTTTTAATCGCTTCTTATGATAATTAAACATAAGCCTGTACTGAGTCAATGTTGGGAAAAAGACCTCTTTCTGTTGTCACCGGTCTATTGTTAGCCAGTGTCTGAGCCAATGTTGGGAAAAATACCTCTTTCTGTTGTCACGGGTCTATTGGTAGCCAGTGTCTGAGCCAATGTTGGGAAAAAGACCTCTTTTTGTTGTCACAGGTCTATTGTTAGCCAGTGTCTAAGACAATGTTGGAAAAAAGACCTCTTTTTGTTGTCACAGGTCTATTATTAGCCAGTGTCTGAGCCAATGTTGGGAAAAAGACCTCTTTCTGTTGTCACGGGTCTATTGGTAGCCAGTGTCTGAGCCAATGTTGGGAAAAAGACCTCTTTTTGTTGTCACAGGTCTATTGTTAGCCAGTGTCTAAGACAATGTTGGGAAAAATACCTTTTTCTATTGTCACCGGTCTATCGTTAGCCAGTGTCTAAGCCAATGTTGGGAAATATACCTCTTTCTGTTGTCACAGGTCTATTGTTAGCCAGTGTCTTTCAAGGGGCTAATCTGAGAGGTATACGATTTTCTTTTTAGTGGATTTTCTTCCCTTTCGTGCAAGAACAAGCGCTTTGTATTTTTTTTTTAATGTAAAAAGTGTTGCCGACTATTCCAACTGATGTTAAGTTGTTACCGCTGCCTATATATAATAATAATAATAATAATAATAAAATTTATTTATTAAGGCACCAAGTCCCAATGATTACAGATTACATTATCCTACATCAACCTTGACATAATTATATTATTCATAATATTTAATTACATTTATTTATTTATATAAACTTAATTTTATTTCCTATTGGAACTCCGATGGACTTCGAGCCAATACCTGTGGATCGGACCACTCCAATCCTCACTAACGATCCTCAGCAGTTGATTGGCCATACTATATAATAATACTATATAATACATACATATATAACTACAACACCCAGAGGATTGCTGATGCGTTTCCAGCCTTAGAGACAAAGTTGGAAAGTCTCATGTGCCTGTAATTTCATCGGCACCCATACCCTTTAAACGGGAACACAGCAATGCTGCTTAGCGGCAGAAATAGATATGGTGGTAGTGCTTACTCGGATGAACTCTTCCACGTGGACCTCCACTACTCTTTACGAGAAGCTCTACTGCTCTTCACAATATTGTATATTTAAGTTTATTTGTCGATCTCTTACGGTGCCTTTCCACCAGAGATGTGCTATGCAGTTATGCTGCGAGAATGTAATAGCTAAGCTACGAAACTATGAAACCGTTTCCACTGATACTAAGCTATGTAGCTGTGCGAGGAAGATGCGCATCTCGAGCTATGCGACGTATCGACAATACGGAAGGCACGGGGAGCGGCGGGCATAGCCACACCACTCGCGACCATCCATAGCATGCATCCATAGCTCGCATCTATAGCACGCATCCACATCATACATCCTTCCATGTAAAAAACGTAGCTGAGTTGAATCAGTTTCGACCAGTGCTATGCTATGTGGACGAATGAATATGATTGGTGGATATCAAACGCATCCATAGTAACGCTGCATAGCACATCTCTGGTGGAAAAGCAGCCTTTACATCATGTCGTTTTTCCACTCGCTAGTCGCTTATCACTTGTTCTATACTACTAGAACCGCCTCCAAATTACCTGACTGACGTTCCACTACTTCCATTCTAATACTAGTTAGTGTACTTGCCACCAGCATTACTATCACGTTTTATATCACTTAACGGTTAATGCTATTAATTTCGAATATTTCGCTAATGTACCTTTAAGAAACCCTCCTACTTTAATGGATTACTCTTCATTAACACTGTGGTAGGTGCTTTTGAATCTGTGTCTTAAGTCTTGTACCTTTAATTAGGTAATTAAGATTTCTAATTAGGGATGTGAGTATATTCATGATAGCCAGTAAATCTCCACTGGTCGTGATCAACGGTTGCTTTGATCGGGTAACTTTTTCAGACTTTCCACGAATAACACGCTTAGCAGATGAACTTATATAATCACAGTATACTTCTATACATGCTTATACTACAATAGGTAAATAGTACTACCAAACGGTTAGGCCTACTTGACGCTTGCCGGGGTTGCGGTGCATCTACTGCGAATTCCCTGACCCTGGCCAAAGATCAGGAGTAGGAACACCGTGGGTTTTTAGCCGGTAAGAGTCCGGCATAACCCTCTGCCTACACCGGGCGGAGGGTATCCAGGAGTATAATTAGATGAAAATTAACTTTAAAAAAAAAGTAAAAACCGACTTATAAAAAACTAAAAAGAGTAAAATAATTACCATATTATAAAACTAACAGTTTCAGAAGTCGGTGCAATTTTACACTGAACAAAATTGAAGCATAGAAGTAATAAGTACTACGTAAAGTCCTTGAATTGAAGACACCGACTTCTGAAACTATTAGTTGTATAATATGGTAATTATTTTACTCTTTTAGTTTTTTATTGAAGTCGGTTTTTACTTTTTTTTTAAGTTATGGCATCAACAATACACAAAATGCAATTACAGCAATCCCGGGTAATTTGCTGTTATCCATTGAAGAGTTCCATTGTCAATCTCCGAGGATCTTCATCAGATCTTCACCAAATTTAAATGGAACCACCTCGGAAGAATATTCTTTAAAAAAAAAAGAGTTTTGCACATCCGTTTATATATGACGGAGTTACGCCCGAAAATACATAAAAAAAAATCCTATTTGAGAACCTCCTCCTTTTTGAAGTCGGTTAATAAAAAAGGCCAACGCAACATTGTATTTCTTTAATTAGCCTGAGCTAGTGAAGTTTGTATCGCCGGTTATCGCTTTAGCCCTGAGCTAAACGATGTTGCGCAAGTCGGCCCTGTAATCGTTAACTAATTAATTCTTACAATCTTCTCAATAAATCAATTAAAGGTAAAGTCGTTCTTTATAAAATGTTCGAAGGTTTTTTCTCTAAGCTCTTAAAAAGTTTAGTCAAGGTCTTTAACGGTTTCACAGAAAAGTATTGCCAAGTTCTTAAAATAAACATATTTTCATGTAGAAGTATGTACGTCTCGCAATAAGATTCAAGCGAAATCAAATTACGTTACGTATTATATTGATCTCCTATGGCTTCTTACTAACGGGACGTAATTCACCAATTTCTGGTAGCAATTTAAATCGTATTGCAGTGTTTCGACAAATATTAACGCTACACGCCCATTGCTCGCTAAGTAGATACTAAAACTTCTCATCAAAAAAATCGAAACACTTCCGAAATTATCTTTGTGGCGACAATTAAACAAAAAAAAGCATTAATTCATTATAGAAAAAACATAATTTAGTAGCTGGAAGTTTGGCCTTTTACAATGGTGTACGAAACTTCCAAAAATTTGTTTTTTTTTTTTCCATTTTTATCCTTTAAATGAATGGAACATTGTTTTGAGATAAACGTGTGTTTAGAGTTTGAGCATATTTGTCGGGCAAAAAACGCAAAATAACGCATTACTTTAAAATTTTCTGTTTGTAATTTGTTGATTAGGCTCTGTGACGTCTGATAAAAAGTTTTTTTTGTAACACACATGCATACTTCACCCGCAGCAGCCGCCCAAGTAGTGGCATTGCTGGGTTCTGGGACTAGTCAGCGTGTTGTGGCTGCAAGATTGCATCTAAGCCACTTGTCTGTTCAAAGAGTGTACCAACGCTATCGGGAGACTGGTTTATTTACGCGCTATCCAGGATATGCTAGGAATCGGGTCACTTTTGAGTGAGACGGCCGATTTATTGCAACCGTTTGTTTGCAAAATCGACGCCTTTCGCGCTTTTCAACTGCAGCAGCAGCTCCTTGTTGTTCGAAGGGTGACTGTAAGTAACTCTACGATTTGAAGAAGATTGAAGGAACGTAGACTGGTACCACAAAAGCCAGCTAATGGGCCGAAATTAACAACAGACCATCGAAGAGCGCGCCTTAACTTTGCACTTGTGCACTTAAATTGTACAAACCTTCAAATGAGCAAGGTTCTCTTTTCTGACGAGACTAAAATTATGGAACATCAACATAAGGAATTCTAAACCTTATGCTACACCTACTATTAAATGGCATTTAGTATTTATTTAAAAAAAAAAACATGTTTTTCTAATAAGTAATCCATTCAAAACAAAAACTTGCGAGGTGTTTCGATTTTTTTTGGTGAGCTCTTCGATGGTCTGTTGTTAATTTTGACCCATTAGCTGGCTTGTGTGGTACCAGTCTACGTTCCTTCAATCTTCTTCAAATCGTAGAGTTACTTACAGTCACCCTTCGAACAACAAGGAGCTGCTGCTGCAGTTGAAAAGCGCGAAAGGCGTCGATTTTGCAAACAAACGGTTGCAATAAATCGGCCGTCTCACTCAAAAGTGACCCGATTCCTAGCATATCCTGGATAGCGCGTAAATAAACCAGTCTCCCGATAGCGTTGGTACACTCTTTGAACAGACAAGTGGCTTAGATGCAATCTTGCAGCCACAACACGCTGACTAGTCCCAGAATCCAGCAATGCCACTACTTGGGCGGCTGCTGCGGGTGAAGTATGCATGTGTGTTACAAAAAAAACTTATTATCAGACGTCACAGAGCCTAATCAACAAATTACAAACAGAAAATTTTAAAGTAATGCGTTATTTTGCGTTTTTTGCCCGACAAATATGCTCCAACTCTAAACACACGTTTATCTCAAAACAATGTTCCATTCATTTAAAGGATAAAAATTGAAAAAAAAAAACAAATTTTTGGAAGTTTCGTACACCATTGTAAAAGGCCAAACTTCCAGCTACTAAATTATGTTTTTTCTAAAATGAATTAATGCTTGTTTTTTGTTTAATAGTCGCCACAAAGATAATTTCGGAAGTGTTTCGATTTTTTTGATGAGAAGTGTATGTATTTCCAATTCGCTGTGGAACTGTAATACCTATTCAGTGATACATTATTATTTTAAATAAGTTTGGTTGGGTGACTAAACATGAGGTTTCGTTGCATAAAGTTTTTGTTGTGTACGTTTACGCCTGTTTTTCATCAGCGTCATTACCATAAACTGTGTGTTGTAGAAAGAAAGGATATGTTGAGGAATATGTTGATGGTGTGCATAAAAAGCGCCTCCACGAATGACGATACTTAAGTACATACGTCCGGTGCACCCTGGGCAGTCAGCTCCGCTACCAACCTTGCCGACTGGCTAATCTTTTGGATATGTAGCTGTTTTACAGCTACATATCCAAACCATACCTGGCACTGACAAATCCTAAGAAATTCTCATGAAATCTGAAGGTTAACCAAGGAATACAGGAACAAGTCCGAAATATAAGGACGCTGTCGTCTAGCAGAGATATTTACAGACTGAAATAAAAAATGACGCCTTTCATAAGGACTTAAATTTAGACTCCTTGCATACTTAATGAGTATGTTCTAACACTTTTTGGGAAACATCACATCAATTTGCAAAAAGCTGGTTTTAGCACTTATCCACTTATGGAATGATAGTATGAGGATATGAAGGAGAAGTGAGTAAATTATAATGTTTGTGACGTCTGACAGGGGACAATGGAATAGAAAAACATATTGCGCCGATCCTAAGTAACTTGGGATCAGGGCAGGAAGATAATGATGATCCACCTGTGAATTTTATGCTTTCAACTACGCAACCATTCTTCAGCAAAGCATAAGTAAGCGTGCAATGATACGAAAAATTGAGAGCATGCGTACCCGTATACAAAATGACAATTTTCTGAGTGCAATATCAATTGTTTTGATTGATTGCTGACAAGTGTATTTGCTCTCTTATGCGTTTCAACCACAACCGTTGAATTAACTTATAGCTGATTGCGCGGCTTATTCAAAAGAAACCCCGAAAAAATTTCTTAATAATCTATACTTGGGAGCAAATAAATGGAGCCACTTCTATTTTCCGCGTAGGTATAATAGTTATTATTTTTGGTATTATGGAACAGATCAATTCTAAAAATATATCGCCTAAAAGGTTATTTGATAACCTTTACAATGAGGGTATTTTTTTGTATTTTGAATTATATAATTCATGAAACCAAAACTAATAACCAGGACACGTGAAAAAAGGAGTGGCTCGATTTCTTTGCTCCCAAGTATATATAAATAAAAATGAATCGCCGAAATGTATGTACGCGCATAACTTCCGAACGACTGCACCAAATTGGATAATTCTTTTTTTGTGTGTTCGTTATTGTCAGGACAAGATTTGTATAGAAATAAAAATGAAAATAGAACAGTTTTTTTTCTTAATCTCATAAAAAAATGGCGGTACAAAGTACTAGCAAGCTAGTTTAAAATAAAAATATCATTAATTTCAGTTTAGAATCTATGTCTTTATCTTTCTCCAAAAGTTCGACAGGAACATTGTGTGTGACATGTAATATCCTACAAAATATCTCTATGTACGTATCATTCTACATTTATGGAGAATTAACTACTCGTGTATAAGAACCCGGTGAACATCAACCAACATACGTAGGTGACTTTGATATCCCAACATTCATAAAACATCAAAGCCTTTCAAAAATATTTATACGACTGCTGACAGCATATTAATATTTATTTGAACATACTTTTTTACAGTGAAACGCATGTAACTGTTTTTGATATAAATAGATAATACTTGAATGAAAATAGTGCCCCCTGACATGTGTGGATTTACGGTCGATGCGTTTGATTACTCGATTCTAAACCCTGTGTTTATAGATATTTCGCACTTGACCAGTGTATCAGTAATACCTGAGATTCATTGGAAAAAGAAGATATTTTACAAAAGGGACATTTTGCAAAAAAGACGTTCTATGAAAGAGATATCTTGCGAAAGGGACATTTTGCGAAAGACATATTTTGCGAAAGAGACATTTTGCGAAAGACACATTTTGCGAAAGACATATTTTGTGAAGGAGACATTTTACGAAGGACACATTTTGCGAAAGACATTCCGAAAGACACATTTTGCGAAAGAGACATTTTGCGAAAGACACATTTTACGAAAGACACTTTTTGCGAAAGAGACATTTTACGAAGGACACATTTTGCGAAAGAGACATTTTGCGAAAGACACATTTTACGAAAGACACTTTTTGCGAAAGAGACATTTTACGAAGGACACATTTTGCGAAAGAGACATTTTGCGAAAGCGACATTTCGCGAAAGGGACATTCTGAGAAATTGACGTTTTGCGACTGAGCCACATCATTCATGCTTGTTGGGATCACCTAACATTAATATTCATGTTAATATTCATGTTAATATTCATGTTTAATGATTGGAAGATAAGTTGACTACAGAATTATGTAGGAGTGAATATATCATTACAGTTATACCTAATATCTGTACGTAAGGTACAATGCGGGCATGGTAAATATAGAAAATAAAACAACCTAGACTTTCCACCACTTAGTACTTATATTTGAGTTAATGGTTGGTAACTTGAGCTAGGTCACTATAAATTAATTTACGCAAGAACAGAAAAATAATAAGGACAAGCTAGTCAGATAATAAAGGTTAGGTTCTTCGGCTGATCGACACAGACAGCTAGCTCCGTCGAATGACAACATCTTTTACAGCGTCGGCTGCGTTGATCCATCCCTTATTTATCTTCTAAATGTTGCCCAGTGCCGTCAGCTACCGACATGACTATTTTTAGCTGTGAATCAGCACAGCTGAAAATATGCTCCCTGTCTCTCTCTATTTTCATCGTAGTCCATAGCAGAAGATTTTTTTATGTAATAGATTGGCAACAAAGCCGCCGCCTATAACCTACCAAGGGGATTGCTGATTTGTTGCCAACCTCAGAGACAACATTGGAAAATCTGATATTCTTTAATCTCCTTGGCACCCATACTCTTCAAACCGACACACAGCAATGCTGCTTAGTGACAGAAATAGGTATGGTGGTAGTAATTCATCGGACAAGCTCTTTTACAAGAAGCACTACTACTGCGTATGTCTGAATGGTATTTGGTGGATGAAAAACATTATCGAGCCTACATTGCTCATTCAATCTCCACTACGTAAATAGGCTTTAATAAAAAAAACAGACAAGCTATAGTTTTGTTGATATGCGTCTCCGTACAAAAAAAATTACAATTTATTCGCTTAACTAAATTACTCATTATTGATGAAAGCAGGTTAGCTTGCCAATAACAATAAATCATTATATTTCGAATAATGAATCAGAAAATGCTACGCCACTGCTCCGTGCTACGCCCGTAGCAACTCGAAGTCAGCCGCTACACCGGCACCGTTCAAATTCACTACATAGACTATAATTTCGTTTATCCGCAAATCATGCATTGCATTGGTTGTCTGTCACTTTGAATAAACTAGCTTTTATTGAATTCTTAAAGCTTGTTTGAGAAGTGAACCACCTGGCATATCCAACCCATTTTTGTTATCTAGATCAAAAGTATGCAGAACTCTGACTGACAGGTCATGGATTTTGATACCACATATTACTGACTCAACATGAGAAAAATGCCAAGTTGGACGAGTGCCAACTTAAAGATTAACGCTATATACTTATACAGAATGTGTCAACTACTGGACTATATGAAGTACCTACACAGTAGGGACAACGTTAACGACATACTCTAGAAAAAGAAGAATAAAAAGGGGTTACATTTTATCTACAAAGTTAAGGAAATATTCGCTTACCGCTGCTGATAATAGCCGAGTCAGCCAGCCAGTTCCACAGTTTTAAAGTTTATACCTTTAACTTGTCTCCTTTAGTCGACTCTTCTCCATTTTGCTTACTGGAATAACACGCTAAATAACGAGCAATTAAAGATGTAGCGCGCTGTAGCAATTCCATTAACGTGTTCCTTTGCCTGTATTCTTAAAACAAGTAAGCAGTATTTGTTCTAAGAATGTTTACTACATACATTAGAACCTCGAATCGAATTTTCTGGCTTCTCAGCCGTGTGGCAGACGTATTCAATTAACTGGAAGTGGGAGGGAGTAACAGAATTACATGACGCCTCGCCTCCAAACGTCGGGCTCAATACACGGCTTGAGACTGACGGATGACTCCAACAATTCCTACCACCTCATAGATTAATTACTTGAAACTAAACTTGGGTATGCACTTGATTTCCAAGTTTAGCTCTTAAGCAATTACTCTATTCTGTTCAGGAAGTTGCAAGGTATGGATTCGGGGCTGAAATATCTACGTTTGAGTTGCCAACTAAATCTTAAGCGGTGTTTACAACACTACGTATGTTTGCGGTAAACTTACTGCATTTTAGTAATCTAACGTCAGTTCAAGTACGAGAATGTTATTATGCATTTCAAATGAACAACGGAAGATATTGAAATGTGCGTAGTGAATAAGTCAGAAGATGTATTTGTTTTTTTTTTTGAGACAACCTAATGTAATAATGTAACATGACATCACAACCAAAAATAATAACATAACATCTCACCTGTATTCCCCGAAGGGTTGGGCAGAGGTGTGTTAATAGTACACCCTCATTTCGCTGTTATGTTTGAGTCCCATGTAATAGGTGGCGAGTCTATAGCCATCAACCGGGCACAAATCCAAACTCCGGGCTGCTACTGAGAAATTCCGCACGGAAAAACCCAATAACAGTTTGCCCGACCTGTGGATCGACCCCAGAACCTCACTCTCAGCAGTCGCGCTTGCGAAAACACTAGACCAACATGTCTAACAAACAATAACAATTATAGATATTAATAATATTAGATTATGATCGCATTATATGTTATTAAGTTAGAAAGAGTCTCGTGTAGTGCCGGACTTAAAGAATAGCACTACCCGATCTCTTCCCGTGGGTGTCGTAAAAGGCGACTAAGGGATTCTCTAGAGGATGGGCAACAGCGTTCTCTGAGTACTTTAACAACCATACTGCGATCGCCATCCCGCCTGCTAAGCGTGGCGATTACGGCAAACCACCAAATGTCCAGCATTGATGATGATGATGATGAAGTTAGAGAGAAGTGAATACTGCTGTTCTTGGCCCCTGTTCTTGTTCCTTTTCCAAGCGTGGTTATCAGTGATGGGCCAATTAGTCATCGACTAGTTGGTTTACTATAAGGACTCTTTTTTAGTCGGCGGCTAGTCGGCATTCTCGAAGCACATTAGTCGGCTAGTCGACCAAAACCATAGTCCATCCATCTGTTTATGGTTATAGTCCCTAGAGACCGTGAGCCTTCAGAAGACCCATGTTCAGAGGTGGACATTTGCGGTAAACATGTCCAAAATAAAGGTAAAACGATAAAGGACAAAAAGTTGTTTCATATCAAATTATCTAATAGTTCCCTAAGGTCAGCACGGGTGAAAATGCGTCTAGGAGCCATAAATAAAAAAGCTGTTTTATTTTGAAACTAAATGATTTATTTGTACAATCTAATATCAATATTGGAAGTTGTTTACTCAAAAATATTGGAGTTGCTAAAATACGCTCAACTTTTTTCAATATTGTCTTAAATCATACAAGCAATATTTGAATATTTGAGTTGATATCGAGATTTCTAGTATTTCCAGATTCTTTTTCAAGTTTTACCATTTTATGTTCCAGTATGGTTGCCAATTCCACGGGGATCGTACGGTCCATGGCCCTATATGGGGCGCCAATATGGGCGGACACCTTGACGGCGCGCAACGTCGCAATCCTGCGCAGACCGCAGCGCGCGATGGCCGTCAGGGTGATAAGGGGGTACCGTACGATCTCCTTCGAGGCGGCGAGCCTCCTAGCCGGATCGATGCCCTGGGATCTGGAGGCGAGGGCCCTCGCGCTGAGATATCGTCAGCGCGAGGAGGCGCCTCAGCGGAGTGAGCTCCGCCAGATCCTAGTGGCCGAGTGGAGAGAACGACTTGCGCAACCCAGCGCAGGGCACGCCGCAATAGCGGCGGTAAGACCCGTTATGGAGGAGTGGCTGGAGAGGCGGCATGGCGCCCTCAGCTTCCGGCTGACGCAGGTGCTTTCGGGACATGGATGTTTCGGGAAGTACCTGTGTCGCATAGGCCGGGAGCAGACGCCCGGATGTCACCACTGCGTCGACTGCCCGGAAGACACGGCGCTGCACACGTTGCAGGAGTGCCGTGCGTGGGCGACGCAGCGCCGTGAACTAGTCGCGGCGATCGGTGGTGACCTCTCGCTTCCGGCCGTGGTTCTGTCCATGGTCGGGAGCGAGAGTGCGTGGGAAGCCGTCACCTCCTTTTGCGAGGTGGTGATGGCGACCAAGGAGGGAGCGGAGAGGGAGAGAGAGGCGACGGCCACTCTCCCTTCCCGCGCCAGACGCACCGGGCGCCGCCGGAGGGCGCGCGACGATCTCCGGCCACCCTAGTGTGTGGCCTGCGGGCGACGGGTTAGGGGACCCGTCGCCCGACCAGTAACAGGCCCGAGAAGGCGGCGCGCATGTGTTCCGTGCGCGCCTCTCAGGAGGACGTGGGGCAAGGCCCCACAGAAGGAGAGGTCCGCCAGGGGATGGCGGACCGAGGCCTGCCGGGGTTGCGGTGCATGCAGCTGCGAATCCCGTGACCCCGGCCAAGGGTCAGGAGTAGGAACACCGTGGGTTTTTAGCCGGTAAGAGTCCGGCATAACCCTTCGCCTTCCCCAGGCGAAGGGTATCCATGAGGATTTTCCCACGATAAAAAAAAAAAAAAAATGGTTGCCAATTCCACCTCGGGCTAAAAGAAAAACATAAATTATGCTGAGTTTTTACCATTACAAAGAAGTCTACTGGAAGCAACAAATTGCCATGGAATTTGGATTTTAAAATACAAATGAATATTTCACTACACATTGAACGAGAATTAAATGAATATGAATTATGTATTGAGTACTTTATTAGATCAAGATTACAAACAATTATTCTGCAAAGGAAGACTTAAAATAAATTGTAGGTACTGATTCATATAACGCAATATATTTATAGGTACTACTAGCTGTGCCCGCGACTCCGTTCGCGTGGAAGTCGGAAACCAATATTGTGTCGCAATAAATAAACAATGTAGATTTAACGAAACCATATCACGATTCAAAAATGGCTGCAACGTGCGGTTTAACATATACGTAACGCCATCTGCTGAGCAAATATAGTACAATAAGTGATGATAAGTTTCAAATTCTTATATCTTTAGATAAAGCGAACCGATTACGATGAAACGAAAACTAAATGTTACTCCAAGATACGCACAATATTTGTATACAAAAGTCAACAACATTGCATCAGTAGTTTTTAAGTGACGCGTGCACAAACAAACTGACAGACAAACAAATAGGCAAACAGACAAAAACTCCATAAATAATCGAAATGAATTCTATTGATTATCCTATAACCACCAAGCATTTTTTTTCTAAATATTTCCAATTTACTGACACGCCGATTCTACAGATTTGTTATATTTATAGATAGAAAGATGGTAGTACATAAGGCAGACTGAATGCCATAAGTCATTCTCTACCAGTCAACATTTGGGTAAAAATAAAAGCATCGAAATAGGTATGTATGTACAAAAAAAGAGATGATTTGACTATTTTGTACTCATTAAGCTACAAATTCATCCGATAAATATAAATTATAGTAAAATACATAATAATACAATAATAAAATATATAGACATTACAATATATATCAAACACAAAACCTAATTGTAATTATGACGAAGAGATAATTAAGAGTGCAGCGACTTCAAGTAGCATTCCCTAGCTTTGCGTTTAAACTAGAATTTACTCGGAGCTTTTTTAATATCAAGGGGAGCACGTTCCAGAGTTTGATTGCTGAGACAGCAAAGGAGTTAGAAACCTGTGCGGTGGAAAGGTATTAGGAGAACTAAATTTTCAGAAGCACAAAGGTTGCTATTGCGAAATTTCAGTGGGAATTAACAGTATCATTCGAGCTATCGACATCGTAACATCGTAAGCTGTATAGGCCCGGCCACAAACCACCGCAGATGTAAACGCCCTGCCGAAAGCTTTCAACTAGCTAAGCGCTTTGTGTTTTATAACAATTGCGAAGATAAAGGCGGATCTAGTTTTAGTTTCAACCTCCATTGTTCGCTAATGCAACGTCAAACCTTACCACCTTCCTTAACGCGGTCATTAAACGTTCTAAAGTCAGGGAGACGCCCTTTTCATTTCGTTTGTACGCGTGATATCCATTTGTTTAGCTTTCCCTGTTGATATAAATTGATGTCCCAGTTTCTTTTGTTTTACAAAGTATTGTTACGGTAACAATTGGTGTTATAAGTACAAAAGCATGTTATGTGTCGTTGCTTAATAAGAAAGTTGAAAGTCATCTTTATCTTGAAAAACAAAAGATTCTGGCGTCGCTTGTTTTTATTTATAAGTTTAATATAAAGTTTGATACGGCAAATTGATCAGTTCTTATTACTTTAGAGATTATATGGGTTGGAATAAACAAACAGACAAACCAATACAAAATTTCGTGAACACACAATAAGTTCTAACAGAATAATCTCATTGTTTGAGTTAGATCTAATTTAACGCGTGACGTAAGTCTGTGATTTTATCTAAATAATGAATGAAATATTTCGAGTCGGTGTTAGTGTACACGAGTGCTCCTAATTGTTTTCTGTGTTGGCCTACAATTAACAAGAGCCTATTCTAGTGTGGGCGGTGCGGTTCGAGCGAGCCAAGTTCCCCTCCGGCCGCCGCGGCGACGAGACCGACCGACGGCAATTTCCGTTGCAACGCCGCCTGTTAACGCCACCTGGTGCCTACTTAAAATAACGAACAAAGTTACATACAAAAAAGAAATACTCTTATACAAAATTATTTCATAAACGACGTATTTCGAGTCCGCAGCGGCAGGTGTAACTGGGACGCGGCAGAACGCTGGCTTTAAAGGAATTACGCTGAGCCGTCTGCGGTGGAGAATTATAGCTGCTTTAGTCAAGTCTGGATTATCAGCAAAAAACTAGTTTATAGACGATTATCTACTCCACTATTTTTCCGCTTTTAACTAAAAACATAAAGTGGCTTCGATTTCCAGGGATCAAACTGTATTTTAATAGATTATGAGGTTAAACGTCCGATTAACTGAAGGTGTAAATTCTACCTAAGTTAAATCAGAGTTTACCCGTCGGGCGTCGTGTTAACATTCACACCGAGACAAATCTGTGCAACAGCTGGCGTGTATTAACTAGAAAACAGTAACTCTAGCTAACTGCCTGCCTAACTACATATAATTCAAAACAAACATAAAATCCTACAAATTATGCGCCTCATTAATATACCAGTAACTACTAAGATATTTCTTATTAAAGCTTCAAGATTATAAATTCTACAACAGTAATAACAGGTAATTACCATCAAATCATGCACGGTACTATTTCACCTAATAGAATTACTTGGCGCCGCAAACCATTGATCTTATCAGAACCAAGTATCGTTGTAAATTTCTATGAATTCCGGAACAACACGAATTACAATAAAACCTAACAACCTAACTAAAAGTAAAGAAAAAGCCTTCAATACTTAGAAAGCAAAACATTTGCCGTGTTCTAGAACCTTTCTTGGTACAAAACTTGGTATTTATTATTTATGTCAGTACCTTGTACAACATTATTGAGACTTTAGGGTACAGTGAAGACACGTATCTCTTGTACTAAGTTATAAATCATGTACCCGTGACACGAAAAAGCCTAAGAATGAGGTAGAATACCGCGGCTATTGGACGCGGCTACATGCGAAATGTAAACAACGGAAACAAAATTATATCAAACTCTGTAGGTAAATGTTTGGACTGGGAATTTGGTGCCTTAATCTTTTATAAAATTTTGAACATGCTAAAGCTAGTGAAAGAGCTCAATTTTTCACTAGGTTTAGCATGTTCAAAATTATTTGCCAATATTGCATTTTTTCGTCATCATCGTCAGCCCAACGGATAACGTTCACTGATGAACACGCATCTTCTTCTTCTTCTTCGTTGCGTGTACAGATTCAAATTTTCTTTGACCTATATTCATCGTCTACTTCGTCATGTATGAGTTTAATACAAAATGTTAAAAGAATAATGTTCAAGCATTATGTTCAATACAACGTATATTAAAAGTCCGAAAGGGCGTAAGTTAAGGGCGTAAGAGGTAACCTATAAACAATCCTTGGGTACCTATAGATGTTGGAACTGAACCCTTTAACAGTAGTTGAGTAAACCATAGCAAAACATTCAAACACAGCCCTAAAAATCAGTTGAAAAGGTGAAAAAACTTGATTAAATAGGTCACAGATAGGACATTTAATGTTTACCTAGTAACCACCTAGTTTAAAATAATTATTGTCTTGTGTTTCTTGCTCTCTAGATAAGTAGCTTTGAAAAAAAAAATGTCGCTTCTTTTTATGTAATATGTTTACTGGTAATTCCACAGAACAGATCTTGATATACATAAATGCCTTTCAGTATTATTTCGACCTTTTGTTACACGTTGAATACCGACCAGTGGGGTAATACCGTCACTTATAGTGAATCATATATCGTTTCATATTCGTAATCATAACTGCATGTGGGCTGCACATCCAGTAGGCATTTGCCACACAGTTGCACTAACTACATCTTATTTGCCTTCAAGCTGCATTTAGCAGTTGCGTGGTTGGCAGTTGCGACTGGATGGCCCACTTGCAGTTATTATTACGAACATGAAACGAAATATAATTCACCTTTGACGTTAATAGCCCCTCTGGACGGTCCTGCCGTTTGCTTTATTTAAATTCTGCTGAGTGCAGGTGGTCGTACATGATGGGCAGGAAAGTAAATGGGAATATCCTGCGAAGAAGCTCTGCAGTCTCACTATGCTTGGGATGCGTCGATAATACCCCATTCGGGCAGATTGTTTCTGGATGGATACGTATCTCCTAAAACACCACCAATTAATGATAATTATCGATATTGTCATGACCTGGCTTGGTCAACGGATTAATTAATTAACCGCAGTTGTATTGGCGCGTATATTGTTATTAGTGCATATGAGAATACTGCACCGTCCTGACGAAAATCCTTTGGAAGCTTTAATAACATTATGTGGGAGAGTCGGTTATTTTGATCCATACGTCCAGCGTTTTCCAGGATATTGCCAGATTTTAATCAGCCTATCTGCTAAATTGTATAAATAAAATACAATAATCGTGCGCATGATGTTAACAACTTAAGATTTGACTACACGTTTGAGACAGTGGCTGAGGTCGCGGTTTCGATTCCCGCACGAAACAAATATTTATATGGTCTACAGATATTTGTTTCGGGTCTGGGTGTTTGTGTATGTTAAGATTTGTGTCTGGAAAGGCAACCACTATACAGGAGAAATCCTAAGCAGTGAAAGGTTTTTTTTTAAATCCGATATAATGTCGAAACCGCTTAGTGCGATAAGACCGCCCATTGTACATCTCTATTTTATAATAATGTTTCTTATTTATTTTGTGTACATTAAAGAGTATTGTATTGTAATGTCTAAGTTTCCTGTTAAAAGATCTTTTGCCTTCCACGCCGGAGGGTCTGAGGTCAATCTCGGCCCGCACATCTGACTTTTCGAATTCATGTGCCGATCAGAATTTGATGATCACTTGCAATGACAGTGAAGGAAAACATAGTAAGGAAACCTGCACAATCACACAAATATTATAAAGGCGAAAGTTTGTGAATGTGTGTTTGTATGTTTGTTACTTCTTCACGCTCAAACGGATGGACCAATTTTGATAAAATTTAGTATGGAGGTAGCTGACATCCTGGATTAACACATAGGCTACTTTTTATCCCGAAAAAAGCGGGTAGCATCGCGGGGCGCAAATAGTTATGGAATTTAAAAAAATCGCGATGGTGTGTGTAGTCTGCGAACCAGCGCCAGGCCAGTGTAGTGGTTTAAGTCCTGAACCCTTTTTTATAAAAAAAAAGCCCGTCTCGAGCTGTGGGTAGGCTTGCCAACCTATATGTATGAATTTACCGGGACTTTGGCAATCAAAATTCGGGACGTGGCAAAAAAAAAGCGGGACCCAACTGTCAAAGAATAGGGAGGCGAAAAATACAATTAGAAATTATTTTTTCGTTCGCTTGACGCGAGACTCGCGGTCGCGATCGGCACTCTTCTAGCTAAACAAAACGTGCGTTCACTAAATTCCGACTTCTGCCCGAAGGTTTATCCGTAGGTACGTTAAAACGGGACAATTGGCGTCCCGCACAAGTCTTTCGCGGGACGGATCCTCTAAAACTCTAGAAACGGGACGTCCCGGCTCTCGCGGGACGGTTAGCAAGCCTAGCTGTGGGCCAGTAAGGCTGATTACCTATTAATAGGCATGATTCAAAAGATCTCCTTAAGTAAATTTTACCCATAAACCTAGGCGCTTTACTTTGACCCCTGTTACCCTTAAGCAAGCAAGCTTTCACGGTACGATGTTATCAGTGTACCTACAGGTGGAAGCTGCTTCCTATTCACTTAGTTAATCCTTTAATCGTCTGCTGCGACACTCAAGGAAGACGTTAGATGACATATTCTAAGGGAGAGACCACACGGCAGTACCTTGTCACTTCTATTGTCACACTGCCGGTAGGTGTTTAAAATTAAAATGAATGTACCTAAAATAAATATGTAATATGACGGTGGTGTGTGTATGGTGTTTTATGTTTGTTGTTTTATTTAAAAGGGGTGTAATTATAATTTATTTTATTTCACTTACATAAGTATTATACAGGGTGTTAACGAATTCGTGTAATTCCTTCGAACCGCGTGATCTACTGGTGACATAGATTAACCCTAAATAGGTATTTCTGAAATCCAACTGAAAACTGAAAAAAAAAACTTGTTTTTCTATTTCTGAGTCATTTTAGAGCTTCGAGTTATCTGACTGCAAAGAGCGATGTAGCATTAGTCGTACCCGCCAGCCATGTCACCGTGATTTCATTAATTTATGCGTGGCATCGAAATGTTCACTCAAATAAATAATATTTCCTTATTAGGTGGTTTAGATATGATCAATCACCGCTACCGCATGAAATTTTTATTTTTAATATATCTAAATCCCGTGCGGGGCCATTCTACACCAGTGGTAGATCGTGTGGTTTTAAGGAATTACACGAATTCGTTAACACCCTGTATACATAGTCTTATAACTGGCTTAATATCCGCACGTCATATAGGTGATCACTGAAAATCAGCGCTGTGTTTGTGGTCCACGCCATAGCACAGCATTATGCTGAGTGGTCACCCTTTTGTCGCAGTTGACCTTTTTATTTTATTATTTTAATTTTTTTTTTTACAGTAATTATGTGTGTCTCTGTGACAAATAAATATTTTTTCTTTCTTTCTAAGACATTGTTTCAATCTTCCTAACAAGCATTCGCAAACAAGCAAGGAAATAAAAATATTTGTACTTAGATCTAGTGTGGGTAGAAAAAGGCGATTGTTTAAAAGTACAAAATAAACACATGAATTCAAAGTACCAATATTGTGTGAAAATGAGACGGCGTTTCCAAGAACCAACTTAAAATTCAGTTTACTCGAGTAAAAGGTTCTAACTTGCGCATCAGCAAACCGTGAAACATTACATTGTATGGTGTGTAGATAGGTAGATACATCCGTGTCTCGAGCTGTCGTAGTGTCGACAGTTTCCACTACACTGCCGGTAGTTAGCGCCACCTGCGTTGTACGAGATACATGGCTCGCTTTATGCCATCATAACAATAACATCACACCGCTTTACCGCCCTCCGCCCGCCGTAATATTACGTTCAAGCCATCCCTAATAGGATTACCTATTATGAACACCTCGTCATTCCTCGAAACATTCTAATTAGAAGTTTAACTTTATAACTCAAGATTTCCTCAATGAAACATTGTAACGTTTCAGAAATAGAGATGCCCTGATTTTTTCCGATACATTAAATCGATATAAAATGGCGAATGTACATCAGGAGGGAAAATTTATTCAATAATACAGAAGACAGGATTAACTGGGCTTGATAACGCTTCGCTTGAGTCGAACTCATCTGCGGCGCTATAGCATTTTTTGAGCCTCCGAATTTCATATACCAACAGACTTACCACGTCGATTGGCTTCTAAATCTGTTTTATATCAAATTTTGTGTTTGTTTTATAGATGGTGATATTAACTTTGACTCTGAATAAACAAGGCTCAAACGCAGATACGAAAACCTTGGAAGACTTAAGTTATATAGGTATAAGTGATAGTAAACGACAAATGAGTAAGTTAAAGCGACGAGACGCAGAGTTTGTTGCAGTGGAGGTAAACCCAGTTGCGAGGCTTGTTTGTTCTTTAAATTACGTAGGGCTCTACGGTGGTAGACCGCTGTATGTACTGTTGTTCCCGTTAGATTGCTTCCCGTCCAAGTTTCAATCCTGTTTAGGATTCCACGTTGCGGACGGCATACGATTTGTTTTGACTTTGACGTTTCGGAATGTTCTATCTAGTGACATATATACCTCGAAAATAGATAGTTCTATCCACGATAACGCGCCCGACTCTTCATCTAAATCGCTACAATACAAAAGTGTGGATTGTAAATTGCTATTGTGTCAGTTCTATTACCACACAATAGTTAGATGTGATCATACTTACCACGCAGTTACCTCTCACAAAAATTAGTGGGCGCATCATCAGGATTGAACACACCGTACCTACTACAAAAAATAGTTTATAACGGTAAATTCATTACAGGTATTCACTGACATGAACAACCTATGTGAAATTAAAACTCTGTAAGCAGCACGTTTCAGTGTACATGTAACGTGTACGTTCGATTCAATAGAAACGTTCATCGAGCACGATCCGTTAAATAAACAACGAGCAAGCACAGTACATACATCCCTCATACCTATGTATGTACAAAGTAAAGAAATAAAGTGCGCCAGTGATGGCGTCGAAAGTATAAAATGCAGATAGCCGCTCCACTGAACGATAGCTGTTGCACTGAACAGAATTTTATTGGCCTCTTTATTTTGTGAACAGAAACCAAACGTCTCGCGGTCGTCTGCTCACTTTGTTTACGCGCTCCTCTTTATAATGATAACGGTTAGACCAATATATTGATTCATGGACCCTTTTTGTGAACTAGATACGAGTTTGCCAATATATTTATTAATTTTAGGCTGGTGATGATACGTGTAGTGACTGTGTACGAGCACAAAGTACCTTCTCTTTAGGAAAAGAGTGTTGTCTTTAGGAAATGTTTACCATCAATTCTCCTTCTCTCGTGTCAGTGCTCGTACCGTATGCAAAGATTAGACAGTCAGCAAGGTTGCTCGTAAGGCTAACTGTGCTTAAGTATCGTTACTTGTGGTTGTCCTTTCATGTACCACAATCGTAGCAGTAGACTACGATAAACTATTGATGAATCATTAAGTCTTGCGTTTATTCATATAAGATATTTAATAAATACATTTTTAAATATTTGTTTCAAAAATATTTAAAAAAGTAGCCCACCGGTATCGGGAACAGGGTCTAAGCTACTGATGATCAGGGCTTCAACATCCCATATATCGACAACCTAGTGTGACCAAGCCACGATATTTAATTTCTCTAAGTTTTTTTAAGATGAATGCTTATTATTATTGATGCATAACTCGTTAAAAGAAACAGCTATAAAAATAAACCACAATAGAGTTTTGATAGCAGATTTGCTTTTCAAAACAGCCACTTTTGTGACCAATTGAACAGCACTTGCAACGAAACAAAGAACACTGACCCGTTCAAGTTTGAAAACTATTACCATAATAACACGTTGCCGGCAACGCCGAGCAGCCTGGGGTTAGCTGCATGCAATTATATTTCAATATTAATTCACCCCGCATTATTTACAAGAAAGCAGGCAATTAGAAAAAGTAAAAAGGTACTACTAAACTTAATTTCACGGCATGCATTATTAAAATATGCTATCTTTGCCGAAGGATGGCTGTTCACATTTACATAAAATGATAGTAAAAGAATGCATATTGCGAGGTGACCATAAATAACAGGTGTGGACAGGATACGCCGTACTTACCTTTTCTCACGTTCCCACAATATTCAGGATGTTATTTAGTATTTCGTGGATACTCACACAGTTTTCGCTTACGAGTAGGCTACTAATGTGATAGATTCAATTTAGAATTCGTGTGCGAATCAGGATTTGATTATGACTTGCGTTAACGGTGTAGGAAAAATCTGCACACCTGAGAGGGATACATAATGTTCTCGATCGTGTATGTAGTCTGCCAACCCGTACAGGTCAGCGCTGCGGACTAAGGTCCTTCTCATTCTGAGAAGAAGCCCGTGCTCAGCAGAGGGACAGTAATGAGTTGATTATGTTATGTTGTATTAATTACCAAATGAAAGCATCCACTACTTATTTATTTTTGTAGAGATATAGCACTCTATTGCCGAACTAAGTATAACTGGTAATGTCACATTTCTCACATTAATTATGACGTGTGACTGCCTCGTTGATCTAGCGGTCGCAAGCGCGACTGCTGAGCGTGAGGTCCTGGGTTCGATCCCCAGGTCGGGCAAAGTGTCACTGGGTTTTTCCGTGTGGAATTTCTCAGTAGCAGCCCGGAGTCTGGATTTGTGCCCGGGCGATGGCAATAGGCTCGCCCCCTATTACATAGGACGTAAATATAAACGGCGAAATGTGGGTGTACTATACACCTCTGCCAACCCTTCAGGGAATACAGGCGTGAGTAAAAAATACCCTAAATTATTCTTCTGGTTTCAGACTATCTCTGTACCAAGTTTCATCAAAATCGGTTCAGTAGTTTAGGCGTGAAAGCGTAACAGACAGACAGAATGACTTTCACATTTATAATAATAGTCAGGATTGATAGACAAATTAATATTTCTACCTCTAATCTTCTTTCTCCTAGCCTTTTCCCAACTATGTTGGGGTCAACTTCTAATCTAACCAGATGCGGCTGAATACCAGTATTTTACACGAAGCGACTGTCATCAGAACTCCGCAACCCAGTCAGTGGGCAATTAGTTTAGTTAGACTGGTTGTCAGACTTCCGGGTTTCTGACTACCCTACGACTGTCATGGGTATTCGTATGACACCCGGGACCGACGGCTTAATTTGCTCTCCGAGACACGGAGCACGTTAAGTCGTTGTGAATTTCTACTTATACTATCACATAATAAATAAACCAACGCAAGATACCACTCAAATACCTAAATGAAAAGTAATTCCACGTATTTTAAATCATTATTACCCCTTTTATCATATTGTATTTGTAGACCCAACCATGGGTGTAGTACGAACCATAGAAATGAAAGAAAAATAATCTTTGTTTCTTCGTACTACGAATACTTACCCGCAGATGTTTTGTTAAGGGCGGCGTGCGGGCCTCGCTCTCTATTTGGCTAATGGATATATCAACGAGATTGGTTTCTAACACAAACGAGCCGGTCGTCTAGTTAAAAATACCGTGTGTATTTCCACGGCCGGTAAATTCAAAGCGGTATCCCAAGTTAAATATTTGTACCGTGTTTGGAAACAAGATCGGTATCGGTTTCCATGTACCTGAAACTAAATGGGAAATTTCAAGCAGGCTCGACAGCCGATAAATTATTGCATGAAATAAAATCTATAGGTATACACGTTTAGAACGACAAATCACTACCAGATTTATGTTTTAACAACTCAATCATGACATGGCTGGTTTTATTTCGTTAATATTAACATGAGAATTGAGAGTAATTTTCTTTTACGTCATTATGTACTCGTGAATCGAACTCTGTTTCGAACCTAACTAAGAACATAGCGTATTATGTCACTATTTTTAATCTTCATAGTTAACTTACGGATTAGTAAGAGATTGGTAGCTGGACCTCTATTCTGCCGTACGAGCAATAAACGCAGTTAGTTTTTTTTATTTTTTAGTTTTTTTAATAATGTACTTTATATGATAACCCTAACTAATAAGGTTTAATTTTCTATACTCTAAAATTGCACTTACTGCTTTTATTGCTCGTACGGCAGTATTGTACGATCAACTATCTGTCTGTAAAATGTGGTGATTATGAATATATTTTTCACGATCATTCTTTGTAACCATCATGATGATGATCAGATTCAGTGGTATTTAATGAAACATGACTTAAAGTAATGCTAGTACCGTTATGGTATGCTCTACACCCGTGCGCTTTCATGTTCATCTTGCGCTTTCAACTTTCAATTCCTCTTGCGCCAAGCGCATGCAATATTGATTGCCATAGGACGCATGCAGCTTATCGTCTACACCGGTGCGCCTCGATCAGTCGTCAGTCGACATACAATAGACGGATTACCGTGCGCTAGGGGCATGCGCTTTTGTCGAACTAGATTAAGACATGCTCTATTGCATGCGCTATGGCGCTTTACGCATGTTCAGACGAAGACGCAAGATGAAAATGAAAGCGCACTGGTGTAGACATGGCTTTAGAACGTCAAAGCACTGCATGACAGCTAAGCGCGTTTGTGCACTGCGTCCGATCGGAATCCGAGGAAATACGATCCGAGAAATTCGAATTCGGATCGGTTGTAGTGCACAACTGTTCCAAACAGTGTTATAGCTAGTCACGAGCTCCCAGGGCAAGAATCAAATTTTGCACCCTCAAAAAAACTCGTTAATTAACAAAGCATTTAATTAAGAATTTAGTTAAAAATTAAGGCAATAACGATTTTATCTGATATTTGTAGCTCTAAATCTCCAGACTTAATTCAATTGCATTTAAATCGACATCATATTTCAACGCGAGATCTGCTGCGGATTTTTTTCAGTTATACAGGTTTAGTTTAAGTATACACTAAACCTGAAACTAGTTGGTTCAGAATCACCAGGAGAATCGATTGACATAGTTATTACACCATATTATATTTTTACTTTATTTCAATTCTCTTTCAATAGGTTTCTACACATAACAGTGGACGGGAATAGACACCTTAACGCTTGAGAAGGTCCGCTCGGTCAGTTTCCGTGTATTAGACAACCCCTGCATATCACATCTCAGGCATTTCACACTTTACTAGGGAACTTAACGCGACATAAACTAAGGTGTAACTAGGATATTTATTTAAAAAAACACACATTCAGGGAGTTCTGATGAAAATCTTGTTGGGGTGTCTCAGTTTTTGTATATACTAAAAATAAAGTTGTATTTGTGTTGAGCGGCCTAATTTGTGCCCTACTAGGTCCTGCGCCGCTGGCATACGCTTCTAATGGCCAGCCACTAAATACTACTTCTACTAAGATTACCGCAGCTTGTTCGGATCGTATTTTTCTCGGATTCGGATCGGAAGCTCTAAGACATAAAGGTCACAACAGCAATTAAACGAAGAAAAAACATATAGACTACCGTTGCACAAACTAATTAAGTACCTACTGTCGCAGAACAAATAAAGAGTTTAATATCCGCGCAAACGACACTCGGCAAACATTCCAGAACAACATTTGTCATTTATTACCCGAGTAAATAATATAGTCGCTACGGGGAATTAATGCTTATATTAAGGTATAGTACAGTTCTCGTAAAGAGGATTGTAATAAACTTTTGTGTTTGTGTGAGTGCTTGTCCACACGCGCTGTTGTACCGGTGTGACAAGATTTCAACGCGCGCGCGCCTTTCCAGTATGTTTATTCAAGTATTTTTTTAAGCAAGACTTGCAGGAAGTTTGCAGGTTTCTACAAGGTGTTAAAAAATCAACTCTAAGAATGTTATGGGGTTACTCGGTATCGTAAATTGAACAACTTTTGTTCTACAACTTTTCGAAATTCGCTAATTTTTTTTACAACTTTTTTAACACCTAATACTTATAATAGTACAGTTTTCGTTTACAAAAACTCAATATTCACCAGAAAATATGATTGCTTCGAATACCTTTGTTGGTTTGTAAACCCTTACGAGTCATAATTAAACTGAAAAATATCAGCTATTCTATAGTAAAAGTTTTGAGTAAACCTGTAACATAAATAAATTAACGTTTCGCACTCCGAGCCCCACATCACGGATCCCTATGTAGTCGGTCGCGCCCAAACCTACTTAAATTACATACACAAATATGTTTCAAACTTTACAAAAGGGTATTTGTCGCGAAGTGGGAATTGAACCTACGCTATTTACATCACCAACATATCTTAACATAAAACCTTTCTATATTAGTAATAAATAAATAAAAAAGGGGTTAGTGTAATTTCGTCATAGTGTAATTTTGTCACACATTTCTTTAAGGAACCAAATGATATAACTGTGACCAAATTTTACTAATTTTTACTGAAGACCAATTGACACTGTGACGAAATTACACTAACCCAAAGAAAGATAAATATTGATACACAATTTTCTTAGATATATTACATCGAACGCTCAATTTAGAAAACGTTTATTAGTACGAGGCTAAACTGCGATAGGGATGTGAACGGGTGAACGTGACGAATTCAGCTGAAAACGCACGTAGACAATTAACCCAGGGCTGACGTCTGCAGTGATACATGAAGCAAGCCCCCAAAGGACGATGGAAATAAAGCGAACCCGAATAAACACGGAGTTCATACATTTTCTTACCTTTTTCCCCTCGCTTAACAAAATTGGACGGAGATAATGTTCGTATTTGTATCAGAAGTTGTCTTAAGTAAGTTGTCGTTGATCTAAAAGCTTAAGATCCCGGTTTAAGCCCAGTTGTTTGTGGACTACGGTGTAGATATGCGAGTTTCTTTACAAGAATTTAGTATAGCTCGCTACCCTTGACTAATTGTGGCAATAAAACGCCATGTCCGTTTTAAAACCGCTCCAATTTATATTTTTGTTTAATTGGAACATTCAACAACATGTAAAAAACATTTCAGTATAAAATATCTGGTACTTTAACTTATTAAAGCAATAAGTTTTTGCCGAGGAAAAGTGTTTTAGGAAGAAGCACGTGTCGCAGCCAAAAATTTAAAAGAATTTGGGAATTTCCCTAACATAAATCTTCGTAGCGTCTAATTACATGGATCCAGCTCTCTCCGCTCTTTTCTGGGCAAACTTATGGCGGTCATGCGTCATGATGTTTTTATGAAAAAATAGCGGCGCATCCCTGAAAGCCTCTATTAGAATTATGAAATAGGTTACTCGAAAAATCTTGTACGTATTAGATTAATTTTCCATCAGACGTGAGCTTATAAAATGGAGCGATGAAGTGAAGAAATATTGGTTCAATTTAATGTTTTATCCAGCCTAAACCCTTTTACATTTAGCAAAGCTGTGCAGTTATTGCTAGCGTTATGGTTGAAAGAATACAGTCCGTCACATACAGTTTATATTAGCTTTGGTGCGCGGGGGTTGCGCAGCGAAGCGGCTCACTTGAACATATCCTGTGTGTTCAACTCTAGGGCTCTCATACTTGGAGAAAAATAAACTGAGCAAATAATAGCCGCCAACTCCAACGTAGAAAAATTATTTCGAGTGCAAAGTTGCGAATAGAATTTCACTTAACCAAAATTAACAGGTGCAGTTTTCTATAGGATAAACTTTGCTCTCCACACAAGTGAAACAATGCTTTTTATTCAGCGTTTTACTGAAGCGGTTTGAAATATTATTTCAGTTCTCTAAAGGTTTACGGTAGCTTTCAAGACCTCAAAATACAAAACATAGAGATCTTAGATAAATCGAAAGTAAATTAGCTGCGAAATTGATTTCACATAGACTTGCCGATAAAGAATAAAGGTGATACAATATTTGAAGGGTTCACTGCAATAATGATGAATGTTCAAAGTCCCCTTAATTCTAAGTAGGTATGTCATTTGGACACTTGATATATGCAGTTCGTAATCTCGTTTACAAACTCGGCAATATTGCTCAAAGTCCCGAGATAAATACGTTTTTAAAAATCGGATACACGGCTTGAACTCTCAGCGTCATAAGCTATGTCTACACCAGTGCTCTTTCACGTTCATCTTGCGTCTTCGTCTGAAGCATGCGTAAAGCGCCATAGCGCATGCCTTAATACTACTTCGAGTCTTATGGCAATCAATATTGCATGCGCTTGACGCAAGAGGAATTGAAAGTTGAAAGCGCAAAATGAACATGAAAGCGCACGGGTGTAGACATACCAATAGGTGTTCATCTTTAAATCTGAGCTTTCTTTCACAATTTATAAAATTAAAAAGCAAATATCTTAAAACAAAGTAAAAGAACGTTTATCATCACGCCTTTCATTTGATTACAAGCGTGAAAATAGGTAGATCGATAATCGAAGCGAAATAAATAAAAATAAAACACGTGAGATACATGTGTATCTCACGTGTTTTATTTTTATTTATTTCATCATCATCTGCCTAGCCGTTTCCCAACTATGTTGGGGTCGGCTTCCAGTCGAACCGGATGCAGCTGAATATCAGTATTTTACATGGAGCGACTGCCTATCAGACCTCCACAACCCAGTAACTGGGTAATACGATACTCTTGGTAAGACTGGTTGTCCGACTTTCTGGCTTCTGACCAACAGTAACGACTGTCAAAGATCTACAAATGACAGCCGGGACCAACGGCTTTTACGTGCTTTCCGAGGCACGGAGGAAACTCGCTATGGTAAATGGTCACCCATCCACAGACCAACCTCGGCAAGCGTGGCTTAACCCGGAAGATCGGTCTATGCGGCTGTAATTATTTAGCCACGAGCTCCTCCTTATTTTTATTTATTTATGAACAAAAAAAAAAAAAAAATGAGTTAGTTCTTCTTACTGTACTGCTTTAATTAAGCTGAACATACATTTGTAAAACTTTGTCACAAACAAGTACTCCGCAGTTACTATCCCTGTTTGCAGGTAGCCGCGGTCGATATTGAAACCGAAACCTGAATGCGAGGTCCTCTCCAAAATACTCGAAATGAATATAAACAGAACCCGACCAAAAGCAGTACAGTTGGCAAGAGAAGTGGCTTAAGTTTTACCCGAATTTAATTTTAATCACTCATTCCCGATTCTGAGTAATACTTATTTAAAGCTCACTGATTTAATTTTTACGAGTACTTATGAAAGGTTTCCTGGTAACTAGTTATCATAAATTGCTTGCTCTTTTAAGTCCATTTAATATCATGGATGGAAGCATTTTGACTGCACCCAGGATTGGTTGGAGTTTTTTACTCGCTTATTAAAGGTTTAAAGTAAAAGTATGTTTGTAAACGTAAGTACCTACAACTTTCAGATTTTGAGGAAAGAACTTCGTTCAGATGCGAAACATTCAACTGAAGTTTTGCAAACGCGCATTATAATGGTCTAACGAAACCCGCGTTAGGAAGCATGTCAAGCACTTGTCATCTGAATATAGCCTTTTGGTCGGCATGTGATAAAATGTCGGCACATTCATTCCATTTCAAAAGCAGTTGCAAAAATAGAAACAAAAGTTTTAAAGCACTGGCGTCTGGTAGACATTTTTGACAAAGTTCTAAGCGCGGGCGCGGTGCCGATAGTCGGCAAGTGGCGTCGACGCGACACGCGACTTGTGACGTCACACGGCGCAAAACGACTCGTGCCTTTGAGGGAGCTCCCTTTTGTTACGTTACCGTATGAAGAATTGTACAGTTTCCAATCTGTCCGCAAAAGTATGAGCATGCAATAAGACGGAACGAATAGAATCAAAAAATCAAGCGAGTGCTATATTGTGTAAACAGAAATGCGAGCAATCCTGCACAATTCCAATAACATTGCCAACATGAAAGTTTACTTTAGTTCAATTCTCTTTGAGTTATTTAAAGTTTAGAACTAGCTTTTTTATTTTGGACCAAATATTTAACAAATTCACGCTTTTAGGTACTAGCTGGCATATTTAAAAAAGAAAAAATACGACTATTGCATAATCAATGTACGGAATAAACATTAAAAAAAATTTGCTTACGACAAAGCACATAACATCAACACCTACCTATAATTGACGTCACTTTTGGAACGGGTACAATATACATTTTCAACTGCACAATATTCAAATACCATACTTCGTAAATAAATATTCCATCCACTTAGTAACGATATCCACATGTCTATAAATAAAAATAACGTTGATAAAATGTTCATCCATGTGAAGAGTCCTATTAATTCTTTAGTGAATAGAATTCGTTAGGAACGAATGCAAGGTAACATTGCGATTGGCCTATGCTAGTACGGCAGCCCACTTGACCTCCCGCAACCGGCACTACTTGCACTACGTGATTGGCTCTGTTTGCGGTATAAGTTCACGGGAGCTTTAGAGCACACGCTCTTTTGTCCCAAGAATGTATAAATATTTTTCGTAAACTTTGGAAATAGAAAAGCGGTTTTCAAGTTCCCTTTACTGCCGGTGAATGCAGCTTTTGCTGTTCGAAGCAAAACTTAATGTTCGGAACACATTCTTCCTAGTTGTATTGTGGTATTGTAGGAAATATTGACAGCGGGTTCGAAGGAGCTAAGTCCTCAAAGTCTATATAATATAGGTAATGGCTGTGGAAAAAAGGCGTAAGTTTTTGTCTGGTTATGAATTTAGTTTTTCCGGCTCTGTAATAAATCTATTTACTTTCACTAACGTCACTACAGATATTTATTAAATATTTCGGAAGCTCCTCTTCCAATATAAAAATACTCTCGTCCTTCCAATCTTTAACTACAAAGCCGAAAAACCGGTCAAACATCCAATATGAAGAGAATAAATTTATCTCTCTCGAGAAAACGGTTGAATAAGAAACCCGAAAGCAGTCGAAGCGTCAGTTACAATAACTATTGTCACATTCAATCAAACCATTCAAACAATGTGTGCCCTCGACAAAATAAAACGCGGGGAAGTTGGTACGTAACAATTCCCGGGATCCATACAGTAAAAACAGTGGGATCTCATCCAATTTTGCATTCAATCTACGACCACGAGAATTGCTTCCTCCGAGATGACCCGCCACTTCCACTCGCCGTAAAGCGATGACCTAATCCGGTTTATTTGATTTGGGTTCCTGACTTCAGCCTTCTTTACCAATTTGTAAGAATAATGTCAGATATGGAATCTCACAGCCACTTTGTATTAATTCAACCGATTAAGTTAAGCACGCTCTCGAAGTACCCGTAGGCATGCTATTCTACACTCGCTCCGCCCATAGAGTACCTAACTCCTAGAAAGAGACTTACAAACAATTAAAGTTTTCACCCGTGTCTGTCGTCTATTTGTCGCAGTTCTCGCCTCACTTTCTTTTCTATTTTGTATTGTGATCATTTACAATGATTTTGCATCCCGACGACAAAGTTGAATTAAATACGTGACTTTAGATTTGCAGACAAATATCAAAGCGAAATTTCGCAATTCTGAGTTTTACTCTCAATCTGATTCGCCATGCTACTGAAACGTTGTGTGCCTGACACGAGTTGCTTTCGTTCGACTAATTTTACGTCTCGCTGAATTAACTGTGAGATTTAGCTACAAAGAACAATGAAAACTTAAATTTCAGAATCTTAATTAGTACGTTTAAATTGCCTTGGGTGAGGCGACGAAAACTACAAAACTACATCGACATGTTCCAGGATTGTACTTTTATAACGGCGAGCAAGAACGACAGCCATTAATTCACAAGTGAAATAAAGAAGTTATCAAGAGTCGCGGGGGTAGGAGTAAACAAGGCCTGTTGTGGGTCATGTGATTAATTTCAGCGAACACTTTCCGGCCACAAATGGCTTGTCAGAAAGTTTATTGCAGTAAAAAGCTTGAGTTTGTACGGGGAGAATGACGCGAGGCTTTACACTAATGGCCCTTGAAGTTTCACCCATTAAAACCGAGTTTTTTTACCCAACATTTGGGTATCTATGAAATTGGATATTATACCGCAGATGATATAAATTTAACTCGTAAAATTCTTACTTTATGTTGAATATTGTAGGTCACACGAATTTCACACGATATCATCTGTTATGATATGAATAGAGGTATCTTTGCGAGTCCTCTAATTTTTAATTCATCTGAATCCAAAATGGACTTAATGAGGAAGCGTTTTCAGGTCACTTTATAGAGGGGACTAATTTGCATATTATCGGGGTGTGGACAGAAGGTCGCGTGACAGTGAGGTCGAATTACCATAAGAATGGGCCAACGAGGTGAACGTTTTGTTAAGGCTCCAACCAATGTCCCATTGTAACAAGTTTTCTTAACAATTACGCGAAGAAAAAGTCCACTTCTAATTGGGACCATTCTCTTAACGCGAAATTGGAGCAAACCTTCAGACTAATGTTTACAAAGTATATCTAGAGTTACATTAAACTCGTTTTAAGGTCTTCATATATAATATTATTACATGAAATGATTATTTCAATTTCAAAAAAATACACTGTTTTATCTCTCCGTTAATATTATACACCGACATTATATAAATAGTAAATTCTACTGTATATCCTATTATACATAGTATGCTGCACTAATAAAACAGAACAAACCAATTATCAAATAAACAAAAGCAAACAAATGAATAGTCTTTTTCCTTGTATTTTTCTTCATTTATTTCTATTAGGTGTAGCTATCAGTATTGTCCTTCATTGTCGCGGTGTCACCAGACAGCCAGGTTTATTGTCGCATGCCTCGAGGCAGTTTCCTACCACCAGAAATTTAGGGTCCATAAAATTGATGAACAGTTTCTTAATAGCGTCGACTGACTTCTTACGATTTTTAATTCCCAATTGTGTGAAATATATACGAATATATACAGCGAATGAGGTCACACTGGCGTTATTTGGTTTCAGAAAATCAATTTAGTCAAAAACCATTTTTGCTTGGGTCGTCTAAGTGTGGTACGAACAATATTTGCAGCCGAGACGCTATATTCGGAGCTACGAGTGGTGCTGTCGGCATTATTGGAATTTGCGGGACCACCTAAAGGCGGAAGAAACGAGTAGATAGCTACGTCGACACTAAAATAATAATATCTTTTGAGAGTCAGGCTGTTTCTTTTATTATCAACACTAACTTAATTAACATTAGTTTATTTTTAATCGACTTCCAAGAAAAGGAGGAGGTTCTAAATTCGACGTGTTTTGTATGTTTGTTCAGCGATATCGCCGTCAATTGATAACCGATTGATGATTACTTTTTTGTATGAAAGAATATTCTTCCAAGGTAGTCGAATTTAAGTTTGTTGAAGATTTGATGAGGACCGGAGATAAACTGGAACAATGGAACTCTTTTATGGATAACAGCAAATCACTCGCAATTGCTGTAATCGCATATTAATTGTTTTTAACGCGTAAAAAATAAAATAACATAAAAAAAACCGCCCAAGTGCGAGTCGGACTCGCGCATGAAGGGTTCCGCACCATTATCTATAAAAACGACAAAAAAATCATGTTTGTTGTATGGGAGCCCCCTTAAATATTTATATTATACTGTTTTTTTTAGTATTTGTTGTTGTAGCGGCAACAGAAATACATCATCTGTGAAAATTTAAACTGTTTAACTATCACAGTTCATGAGATACAGCCTGGTGACAGACGGACGGACGGACGGACAACGGAGTATCAGTAATAGGGTCCCGTTTTACCCTTCGGGTACGGAACCCTTAAAAAAGAAAAAAATCAGCTTCAAAAAAATCGAAAAGAATAAAATAATTACTTACCATTTAAAATTAACAGTTTCAGAAGTCAGTGCTTCAATTTGATTCAGCGAGGAGTAGCGCCGGCTACACGACTTTTTAGTTGATTTTTCTTTTTTCAATGTCAAAGTCAAAGTATTTATTCAATCATACCATTAGCAGGCGCTTGACAATTAGTCGAAAAAAAAAAGAAAGTTTTTGGTTCGTTTAAAAGTGTAGATTCCTATGGAGAAGAACGGGCAATAAATTCCATGTCTTTTCATACTGTTATGCTGATGTTACCTAAAGATTCACAACAATTATGTCTGCCTTTCAATGACTTATGAATACTGATAATTTCGCGTCCTTGTCTTCGCGTGACGACTTTGCTTCGTGTTATCAACGCTCTTAGATCGCTCAACGGGTAAATTTACTGGAGTTGACTTCGTAACGGAGGTGTTTTATCATCACAGTACTTGAATATGCAAGCAAGGAACTAATATAGGTAGTACGCTAATAGCATTAATTTTAGCTGATATGGAAATTTCTTGTCTTAGTCTGCGCTGAAGAGATAGTTTGCAGCTTGGTCTTAGGTGGAGGTCAGAGTATTGACCCTGGCGTAGGCAAGGCAAGCAAGGCCAAAATCCTAACTAATATTATAAATGCGAAAGTAAGTTTGTTTGTTTGTTACCTTTTCACGCCTAAACCACTGAACCGATCTCCCTGAAATTTTGCATATACGTTGTCAGGTGTACAAATACGGACATAGGGTACCTTTCATCCCGAAAAAAAGTACTGTTCTCGAGGAAAACAACAATAACGTAAATAGATGGCGCCACGTGTCTTTCGAATCATGATTGAATTATATTATTATAGGAACTTTAGTAGTATGTTAAGAGTTGATTGTCAAATTCTAGTGTTCGGGCAAAACCTAGTGTATTATAAAAGCCTCTGACTGAAAACTAAGTATATAATTTTTCATGTTTTTAGTATCTTATAATATTACGTAACATCACGCCTGTATTCCCCAAAGGGTTCGGCAGAGGTGTATAGCACACCGACATTTTGCCGTTATGTTAAAGCCCCATGTAATAGGGTGCGAGCCTATTGCCATCAACCGGGCACAAATTCAGACTCCGAGCTGCTACTGAAAAATTCCACACGGAAAACCCAATAACACTTTGCCCGAAATGGGGATCGAATCCAAGACCTCACGCTCGGCAGTCACGCTTGCAACCACTAAACCAAGGAGGCATTCTCTTATCTTATAATATATATATGTTACGGCTAATAGCCGAAGTGTGGCTACACCTAGTTTTAGCCGGGTACAACTAGGTGCAGCCAGTAGCAGTTGGTTAGAACTAGGTGTAGCTTAAGTCGACGGAGCCCCGCAGAGCGGGGCTCCTATTTCTGTCTGCAGGGTTTAAAGTAACCTAACACGTGTCGGGGTTCCCCTTAACCACCGGTGTGCGGCTGCACCTAGTTCTACCCGCTATGATGAAGGGTAAACCTAGTTCTACCCGAGGATAAGTAGGATACACCTAGTTCTAACCAACTGCTACTGGCTGCACCTAGTTGTACCCGGCTAAAACTAGGTGTAGCCACACTTCGGCTATTAGCCGTAACATATACATTTAATAAATCTATAGGTATAGACTTGGCGTGTCTGTATATACACCGTAGGCCCAAGGTACCCGAAAGATTTTAACTTTTGATTCCGATGCCTAATTGGAGAAGAAAAGCTAGGATATAGTTTATTGAATAAAGCTTAATTTTCGAAATATTCATTATTTACGGAAATTCACAAATCGAAAAATATCTATGGTAACAAGTCCTATGAACGCGATGTTGCGACTTATGTCATACCATACCCCTCTCGCCGTATGTCTTAGGTATTTGGAAGGTTGTGAAGTGAGAAGTTTCTTATCCACTCACACGATTATTTATAAATGTTGCCAGTTAAGCTTAAGGTATTGTTTACAAGGAAGTAGGTACTAAAGTTAGTTGATTTATTAAGTAAAGAAAAAAAAAATATTAAAAAAATAAATAGCTGGGGAATTAAATGTTAACCGATAAAATCCATTTTGATAATTTTTGAATATTTGTTCATTATCTGTTTGTCAATGCAATACTTTTATAGACAAATATTGTACATCGAAGTAACATTCGGTTTTTGTTTCATCGTAATCGGTGCACAATCAAAAGATATTAGAATTTAAAGTTATTAAGAAGAAGAAATTAAAACAACCTGGAACATAATTAATTCTGAGACAGGAAGATCCACAGTACGCAACCGTGACTTCCATTTAAAAATAAACAATGAAGACATTAGGGCGGACATGGAGGTAGCAACTGAGTTTGAATCTTTTTTTACTAGTATCCCTATTTTAACAACTAAAACTCTGTTGTCGTCTTCCGCTTCCGCTTACACTATACTCAAACAATGTGTAACTGAATGTGACAAACATTTTGAATTTTCAGTTGTTAATGAAAAAGACATTGTAGAATCTTTCAAAAGTCTCGATGTAAAAAAAACCGCAGACCTATGGGGACTGTCAGTAAAGACCATCTCATCAATAATTGACATTATTTCACCTTATTTAGCAATTGTGTTCAATTCGTGTGTCGCTTCTGGTGTATTTCCTGATTTGATGAAGCAAAGCAAAGTAATTCCACTGTTTAAATCTGGTAGCACATCTGATCCCACAAATTTTCGGCCTATATCTATACTACCAACACTAAGTAAAATTTTTGAAAAATTAATTTTTAGCCAATTGTTGAGACATTTTAACAAACACAATCTCCTTCACAAGAAACAATTCGGTTTCACCAAGGGTTGTTCCACTACAGATGCGGGCGTGGAATTGCTGAAAAACATATTCAACGCCTGGGAGGATTCACAGGATGCACTTGGCATATTCTGTGACTTGTCCAAGGCTTTTGATTGCGTACATCATGTTACTCTCATTAAGAAATTGCACCACTATGGAATAAGGGACAAGGCTCTCAACCTTCTGACTTCTTATCTGAGCAATAGAATTCAGAGGGTCGATGTAAATGGTAAGAGATCTCCAGGATCTGCGGTCACCATGGGCGTTCCGCAGGGTTCAATTCTAGGTCCTTTCTTGTTTCTTATTTACATTAATGACTTGCCGTATTACGTAAGGGATAAACATGAGATTGTATTGTTTGCGGATGATACGTCGCTTATTTTTAAAATCAAGCGTCAGTTACTTAATTTCGACGAAGTAAACAATGCTCTCTCTAAAGTGGTCCAATGGTTCAATGTAAATAATCTTCTCCTTAACGAGAAAAAAACCAAATTTATAAAATTTTCAACGCCAAATGTTATACAGTTACAGACCAATGTACAAGTAAATGGTGTGGAGTTGGACCCTGTTGAGTCGACTGTTTTCCTTGGTATAACCATAGATGCCAAATTGCAATGGGGTCCACAAATAAAAAAGTTGTCGGGTAGGCTAAGTTCAGCCGCCTACGCTGTAAAAAAAATTCGACACATTACTGATGTGGATACAGCCAGAATAGTCTATTTTAGTTATTTCCATAGTGTTATGACATATGGGATTCTTCTCTGGGGAAATTGTGCAGATATTCATACCATCTTCGTTTTGCAGAAAAGGGCTGTTCGAGCCATTTACAATCTGGGTCCAAGAGTTTCTCTAAGAGAAAAATTCAAAGAGATAAATATTCTGACTGTAGCTTCGCAGTATATATTTGAAAATTTATTGTATGTTCATAAAAACATATCAAATTTTATGAAACTATCTGATGTTCATACTGTAAACACTAGGAACAAACACAAGCTTGCTGTACATGCCACTCGTCTCCACAGAGTAGGCAACTCGTTCATGGGTCAATGTATACGCTTTTACAACAAACTTCCCATTGACATCCGAAATTTATCTCTTAAGAAATTTAAAAATTTCATTAAGCCTAAACTTTGTAAAAAGGGGTATTATAAAATTTCCGATTATATAGATGATAAAAACGCTTGGGATTGAGCTGCTCGCTTGATACAGAATTGTCATTATGCCTTTGCATATCTTCTCTTTTATACACATTGACATTATATTATGAAAATTGACATTTTAATATTTTTTATCAATTATTATTATTTTAATTATTTCATACAATTTGATACAATTTCTGATATTAAATATTATTGTGGCACTATTAATATTGTAATAATGCCTAAAATTGTGAGTGTGAGCATTATACAGTTTTTAATACTTTCAGTATTTTCATAACTGTCTGGCGGTTTGAGTATTGTGTGGCCTACTTTCATGGTCCTGGCTGGTAGTAATGTTGTGCGTCGGGTCGTTGAGCTCCCTAAGATAGGGTTGAGCTACACGATGGCTGATGCATGCGTGCCATCTGTTGGGACAGGTCCTCTCAAACTGCTCTGGAACTTTCCTCAAAAGGCCAGTCCAGGCATTGCACTGCATTGTCCTCACACAAATATTTGCTACAGAAAATATGTCTGGACTTTAAAAGAGACTTTGACCCCTGAGTTTGTTTCGGCCTTTCTTCTCAGAGGTAGTCAGATAGGAAACGCCGACGACATCTAGCTTTAAAAAAACAAACCGACATGTAAAAGTGATTTTTAAATATCCAATTTGCAGAATAAACGATTTCATTTCGAAGTTTGTTTAGTTACTGCTACACAATATTGGTTTCTCACTTTTACGCAGACGAAGTCTCGGGAACAGCTAGTCTTATATTATATTATGACACAATGTAATATCTAATTAAAACAGCTCCTCTCGTTTTATTTAGGAATAAGTTATATTTTTTTTAAATATTATACTTTTATACCGCCCGCGGCTTCGCCCGCGTGGATGTCGTTTATCGCGTATTCCGTATTTTCCGGGATAAAAGTAGCCTATGTCCTTCTCCAGGTTCCAGACTATCTCTGTACCAATTGTCATCAAAATCGGTGCAGCGGTTTAGGCGAGAAAGCGTCAAAGACAGACTGACAGAGTTAGTTTCGCATTTATAATATTAGTAGGGATTTTAACAAATACACTTGGGAGCAAAGAAATCGAGCCACTCCTTTTTTCATGTGTCCTGGTTATTAGTTTTGGTTTCATGGATTATATACTAAGTCGACAAAAAACTATCCTCATTGTAAAGGTTATCAAATAACCTTTTAGGCGATATATGTTTCGAATTGATCTGTTCCATAATAGGTACCAAAAATAATAACAGTTATACGCGAAAAATAGAAGTGGCTCGATTTATTTGCTCCCAAGTATATTTGTGTTTGTTAAAATCCCTACTAATGTGTTCAGAATCATAATTTATTTATCAAAGGCGGAAGTCTAACATTACTATAGACATGTAACTACTACAAATATTAAGCCATTAATTCACCAATCACCGTTTTAGTAATTACACTACAAATACAAAGTAAAACTCTTTTATTTATTTTTGTTTTGTCTAATGGAGGCCAGACTGAAGCGGAACCACACTAGTACAAAGTGAGTCACGCAATCCCTTTATACTATGAAGGTACACCATTGGTTCTTTGGAAAAACCGTTCAATAATGATCATATCAGTTCGCAAACGCTCCCCTGATGAATTTGGATTCCATTTTTTTAATCATATAATGATAACAATAATCATTTCCAGAGGAGGTTCCTTTCTCTGGAGCCTGACTAGCGGCAACTTGGACTTTGTTCCCGATGACGATGGGCTACTATTTTTTTTAAATTTTTGTTATACATTGTTTTTTTTAAGAAGTGTTTTGATATAATTTATAACATACTAGCGACCCGCCTCGGCTTCGCACGTGTACGGTTTATAGTTTAAAACTTTCCTCTTGAATCACTCTATCTATTAAAAAAAACCGCATCAAAATCCGTTGCGTAGTATTAAAGATCTAAGCATACATAGAGACAGACAGTTTTTTTTTTTTTCTATTATACTGCTGTAGGTTGTCCTAGGGGACGGTTTCTACGTAACCGGGCAGTTATTGGCGAGACCTGAAGGGTCTCCAGCCAATGGGGGAAGTAAAATACTTAACCTAAGCTAACTACTCATACTACACTAACATCATGACTACCTGCAACAACAGCACTAAGGGCGACCCCTAGTGGGACTCGGACCTCGGCTTAGGGCGTTGCTGGCGTGGACATAGGGGGGGAGACAGCTTGACGAGGGCTGAATTATCGGTGTGACTGCGAGACAGACAGTGCGAAGCGACTTTGTTTTATACTATGTAGTGATGTACTGCGAACTGCGAATAATCGGAATTATCGTTTTATTTGAGACAAATTACATATACAATACATTAAATAGAATCGTCTTTATTACATTTTTTTAAATAATTTATAACAACAGAGACATACAGGGTGTAAACGAATTCGTGTAATTCCTTCAAACCGTGTGATCTACTGGTGACACAGCTTAACCCTAAATGGGTATTTTGGAAAATCAAGTACATAAAAAATCTAAATAAAATCATGGATTTATATTCTTGAGTCATTTTAGAGCCCCCAGTTAGCTGACTGTAAAGAGCGATATCGCGTTAGTCGTGCCCGCCAGCCGCGTCGCCGTGCTTTCATTAATGTATGCGGGGTAATTTTTTTTTGCAAAATATTTTTTCTTTTTTTTTACTGAATCCTTCTAAGGTGGTTTAGATACGATTACTTACCACTACCGCATGAAAAAAAAAAGTTTTTTTTTTTTTTAATCAAGCTAATTCCCGTGCGGCGGCAATCTACACCAGTACCTAGTAGATCATTTGGTTTTAAGGAATTACACGAATTCGTTAACACTCTGTATAATAATATGTTAAACAAATCATTCTATAATCACCGCATTTTTAACAAGGATTGGTGATTATAGTTTTTGTAAAGTAGACACGATGATGCTTCTGTGCCCATCCTTTCGACGTCATTCTTTAATCGCCTTTAACACCACCCACAGGTGGCGATAGAATAACCTCTTCTTGAGTGCCACACGGTACTTCACGGTAGGTACGTTTAGGGTGTACAATACGGCCGATGTATCTTGGCGAGTCTGAAGTTAGCTGATAAGCTGCGCAGTAGACAATTTCATTTCTAAAAGATTCATTGCGCAGCCAACAACTAACTTCAGACTCGCCAAGGTACACACGGCTACACTTCAAGCTATGCAAAACCAGTATAAGCTGACCTTTCCTTGTGCGAAAAGATTATACAAAGCGACGCCAAGATAAACTGGTTTTATATAGCTTGATGTGTAGCCGTGTGTACGTCGGCCGTATTGTATAAAAAGAGCCTCTATTAGTGGCGATATTTAAGTACGTCCGGCGCACCCTGAGCAGTCAGCCGCGCTACCAACCTTGCTAACTGCCTAATCTTTTCACCACGGCATGACCTATACTCATATAAGGTCTAACTTTAATAGACCACGATGTTTTTCATAGTGCCTTAGTGAACGCTGAAGATAATGTAGGTATCACTAAAAATGAAATGAGTTGTCATATTTTTTTAATAAATGTAGATAGATAGATATACTTTGTTGTACACTAAAAGAAATAAAACAGAAGGAATACACGTAATCAAGAACAGTACAAATCTATAATTTCATTACTTACTGGTTCTCTAAGTTGTAATAACATCCGTGTATCTACCAAGAAAATGGCCCCGCGCTCATTGAGTAGCGTGCACGGATGTTATTACATCTAAAAGGACCAGTAAATTAATTAATTGATTCTTAAAATTATTTTTAACTGTTAAGATATTATTGTCATTAGATTTTTGTGGTAGGTACATTATCATCTTTGGCATTTACTAAGACACTATACAAAATATCGTGAATTAATAAAATAAGACCTTTTAGTTGCCGATTCGAGACAAAAAGAAGTAGGTACGTTCAATATTAGCTTTCAAATATTGAAGCAGATCCCGTGTAAAATCAAAGGCATGCACAGTGCGAACAAGGAAAACATTTTACTCGCATAGTGCCGCTGTCTCACACAAACTTTCCGAAGAAGGTATCTGTGTACAAAAATTATGCAGTACAAATCTGTTGCTTTTCTGAAACACTTTACAGTCTCTGTTTACACTAAGACTTTGGTAAATGGTTGAACAAAATAAAATAACATAACAATACACCTGTATTCTCCGAAGGGTTGGGCAGAGTACATAAACACACCATAAATACACCCTCATTTTGCCGATATGTTTAAGTCCCATGTAAAAGCGGGCGAGCCTATTGCTATCAACCGGGCACAATGCAGACTCTGGGCTGCTACTGAAAAATTCCACACAGAAAAACCAATTACCATTTTGCCAGAACTGGGGATCGAACCTAAGAACTCGCGCTCAGCATCCGCGCTTGCGACCATTAGACTAACGAAGCAGTCAAATAAAATAACAAAAATTTGATTTCCTGAATGATTGTCTAACATTTTTATAATTAGTTACGGTGTACTCACGTGCATTTTTCGGGATTGCTCGTCTAGTTCCGGACCCAAACGGAGCCCTTAACCATTATGAATAGCGGCGAGGTCGCGAGACGAACTTGTCGCATGTTCAACTAGTTAGGCAACCCCGAAAAATGCACGTGAGTAAACCGTATCTAATTATAAATATGAATGTGACTCACAAAAGTTATAATACTAAGATTGTCTGACACGTCAACGTCCAACCAATGCCTTATTTTGTTAGATACTTGAAATTTGGATTGTATGGCAGGTATGACGTTATCTAAAAAATCTTCTTAAAAGGGTCCGAAAAGGGACAATGCCATTAAATAAGCGGGCAAAGTCGCAAGCTCACGATAGTGTCACTTATTTCAAATGAAAATGTTCCAAATCCTAAAACACAATTTGTCTAAGCGATGAAACGGTTGAGTGAAATTCTCATTTATTTTTCTATTTTGATAGTTCAATCATAGCGAAAGTTCTAGAAATTTATGCAAGTTGATGGAGTGACGTACCTTTGTAACTTTAATCAAGATTATTTAAAAATCAAAGAGAAAATAAAGATAAAAATCAGAGAACGCTGTAAATATTTAAGCTTGGTCTCGACCGATTTAAATTATGTATTACTACGATTTATATGGCCACAACCCAAAACCCAACAATATCGTCACATTTAAATTCATACCTTGATCCATTTAAGACATGCTTAAAATAGAAAACCCAATTTATTTCGCAATATCATAACCCCTAATAAAAACAAACAAACGCTTCCCCAGTTGTTTTAGACAGTAACATCTCTATTTTATCGACTTGGAAAAAAGAACTAACGTAATCTTCAAGTACATAACAAACCAAAAACACAAGAAGCTTTAATATATACAATCGGAGTCATAGTACCTAATTATATTCAAAGGAAAATCGCGCCAAAACACATAGACCCACTCACTTCTATCGGGGGTAAAAAGTGCTCAAGGATTCAATGGTGCGAAATAGCGGCGGCGCGGTTGGCGCAGTAAGCGTTATTAAAATTTGCCTACAGTAGCACAACGAGTGCCAACCGACGAATGAGAAAGAAAGACGAAATTAGCCAATTTTATGAGGTTGCAGACTCGTCAACTTATGCCTTTGAACATTTTCAAACTTAATTTTTGTTTAAGCTGAACGATTTAACCGATCTGAATACCATGTTCAGTACACGACTGTAATATTAATTAAAACGCGATGTATATTAAGCTTCACTCTTTAATGAGAAGCTTAATGTTCAATTAGTATGCATATTTTCGCTTTACGCATGCCTAAGCGAAAATATCAGAATGTTATTGTATAACCAGTATATTTCGTAGTGCAAGTTAGGTTACCATATCCTCGTGGGGCAAAGAAAGGGTTAATGTGTTCTGGTGGACCGCGTTGTTAACCCGTATGACCGCTATTCCGCCCAAGGCTGCGTCCGAAGGAAAATAAAAAGGTTATCGAAATAATTTTTGATGTCCGCCAATTGTCATTTACTACTGCGGGTCTACACTGAAAATGATAGGGTGGCCCAGAACACTCACTAAGCGTCCAACTTCAATTATATTTCGTTTAGAGTTTGTGTAATAAAGCCAACCAACAAACTGTTTTTACGACCTTATACAATATTGTAGTGTTTTGTCTTTTTAACTGAACACATAACCCAAATTAAAACTTATTTATTTTAGTATAAGTGTTACATTTACCAGCATATACCTTTCCATAAATTCGATTGGAGAAAATAAACAATGCACTATGTTCTGGCGTACTCGTCTACTTTCCCGTATATTTTTTATTTAATTAAGAGGCCCGACAGAAGCATTTTATATTTTATTTTTCTTAGTTACCTGAAAGCATAATTTTATTTTTCCATTACCGCTGTCTTCTTAATTGCCGTTATTAAAAGATATTGAGTCAAAATAATATTAAAGCTTTATTTCAGGCATGAATGTTACTAATGGATCACTAATTACAGACCTACTCTGAAAATGGTTTTTATTCGCTTTCTAGCTTTAATTACATTGTTCCATAGTAATTCCAACTATTCATATATTAATTTAAAACTGGAATGATAGATGGAACGAGTTTAAAAAAAGAATAAATTATTTAAATACTCTAAAGTTCGTCCGTATTTTAGAAAATGTTAACCCTTACAATGACGCAGCTTTCGGGCAACTGAATATCTTTTTAAAATTTAACTTCCCACAGTGGGACTTCTATTTCCTAAATTAGCATAAGAAAAATTAAATTTAGAAATGATGACACTGTGTTCAAAACGTTGCGGGTATCCTGTACTTACATAATACCTACTACAGTAGTTAAGTAAGTAGGAACATTAGGTTCAAGAAATCATGAAGTAGGTAATGAAAAACATAATCATAATAAGTCCCATTTCAACTGTTCAAAATGTAGAACATAAACTCCTTATAAAGGAGCTTATATTCAAGATAGGAAGTATTGTAGTTATAGTAATGGACGCAATATGAGAGACGAGTATTGTACGTGTTTCGTTAAATATGTGAAGGTATACAATCGGTAGCGAGTTAGCAACCCCTTATGGAACAATCTCGACGTGTACGGCTATATCGCGGGGTGGCCGTCCCAGTGATTTGTACACTGCTTCCTATTTATTCATGCAGTTTCTAGAGACGATTACCTACTCCCACGGCTCATGAATAAATTTGAATAATTTCCCGCTGAGGTGTAAATGATGCAAGTTTTTGCATTTAAAACTGTTATTAATCACTTTACTTTTTCTGTTGACAAATTGCGGAGTCGCTGTGTTCGTAGCTTAGTATTAACATTTTTAAAATTCTTCAGAAATGTTGTTTTGTAACAAATGATTGTGAGTAGGGCGGTTGATAAATGTTAGCTACCACGATCGCCATAATAAACGTCACAATACAATGTATAACTTACTTGTACTGTACCAACACGCCATTCGTAAAATGCAAATGTAAAACTGCATACAAAAAGCAACTATTCGAAATGGTCTAATAAAATTATGAACGATTGAGGCTAGCCTTGCAAAAATATGTACGAGATATTTTATGTAGATATGAATAAACATATTTTTTCAGTTTATTTACGAACCTTGCTAGCACTTATGTGAGTATATTGTATCAAATAGTGTCATTTTTAATGGATACTAGCTGTACCCGCTATTCCGTCTGCATAGAAGTCGGAAACCAATAGTGAGTCGCAATAACTAATTTCTTCTTCATAACTTTTAACAAAAACTAAATGTTACTCCACGATACCCCCAATATTCTCTGTCTGTGACAATCAATCGCATTCAGTCAGTACTTTTTACGTGCAACAAACCGACAAACAGATAAACAGACAAGGATTCCAAAAATGATCGAAATGGATTCTATTGGTTAACCTGTAACCACCAAACCCGCAACTTTTTTTTTAATATTTCCATTGTACAGACACGCCAAGCCTACATACTTATTATATGTAAATAGATGAATTAAGCATAACATTTTTTATTTTCTTGATCCTTGGGCACCTATAAATATAAATTGTGATTAGTAGTGTATTTTCTTTCTCTGTTCCATCGCATGACACTACATTTTATTTTTCAGTTTTTTATCCTATGCGGATGTACCGTTATTAGTAGTAGTGACTTTAATGTACTAGATGCGCTGGCGTCCGCCTGTGTGATTTTATTTCCTGGCTACTGTATACATATAAGGGTATTTCCCTTCATCCTTTTCCGGGATTTAGTTCTAATCTGCTCATCAGAATCCGTTCGGCAGTTTTGCCATACAGCCCTTAACAGTGCAACTTACTTGTTCGTTTACAATTTGTTTTCGTTGGTCTGGCCACAAGGGCGGCTGCCAGGGGCGCAGGACCTAGGGCGCGCAAATTAGGCCGCTCAATACATATAGTATAGCTGAAAAAACCCGCAGCAGGTCTCGCGTTAAAATATGATGTTGATTTAAATGCAAATTGAATTATGTCTAGAGATTGAGCGCTACAAATCTATCTATCTATATAAATAAAAAGTCCTGACTGACTGATTGACTGACTCATCAACGCCCAGCCCAAACCCTTGGACCTAGAAAGCTGAAATGTTGCACAGAGGTTTCCTTTATAACGTAAACAAGGTATAAGGAAGGATTTTTCGAAATTCAATCCCCAAGGGAGTTAAATAGGGGATGAAAGTTTGTATGGTAAATCGTCACTTAACGGGTTCAAAATTTCACGCAAGCGAAGCTGTGGGCAAGAGCTAGTATCAGATAAAATCGTTACTGCCTTCATTTTTAACATAATTCTTAAATGCCTTTTTTTTTAACCTTTTTTCTTAGGGCACTTAAAATTGGATCCTTTCCCTGGGCGTTGATGACCGTAGCTGCGACACTATTGATATCTATTTCTTTTCATGTATTGATCAGACAACTTACAATTCATGAACACTGTATGACGAGAAACCTTGAACAGAGAAAGCTTGCGTCACCTAAAAGGACACAGGCCACTTCTAATCCCAACTAGATAAGTAGTTCTCCCGGGATACAGAACATCTTATTTTCTCTTTGTAGCCAATTACATTTGAGCTATTTCAACATACGTGAAATCTATGCGAATGAAGCTACCAATCAAATGCTGCTAATTATATTTTAAAAGGTTAAGGGGCTCGTGCCGCATACGATTGCCAAGGTTAAGCTGTGCTTATCGCGGTCAGTCCGTGGATGGGTGGCCGCGTTCGATACACATACAGAGCCCTATGTGCGTTAAAGAGCACGTTAAGGCGTCGGTCCCGGATGACATACGAATACCTATGACAGTCGTTACGGGTAGTCAAAACCCCAAAAGTCTGACAACCGGTCTAACCTGTAGCACAGTAGACATATAAGCTAAAGCAGTACCTCAACTTACTATAATCTCATGAATTGAAACACTCACACAGACACGCTCTGTATACTGAGTAGTGATTTGTTTTTGTATGGAACTGTATCCCGAAAATACCTTATTTATCTTGTTGCAGTGCGTGTCTGTGTGAGTGTGTCAAATCGGACGATTGTAGGTAGTTGAAGTACTGCTTTAGCTTATATGTCTACTGTGCCTGTAGGATAACTTTTTCATCATCATCCTCATACGTCATTTCACCTTCTTTCTTCATATTAAACCTTTTTTTTATCACAGGCCACATCGTTTTTGACTATTATATTCGAAATTGGAAAAGCATTCGAAAAAGAAAAGAAACAAGGTTCTTTCTTCATTCGAGAGGCAAAGAGAAAAGAGTGCGTATAAAAAAAAATGTTTAATGTAAATTGAAAGAAGGTGAAATGACGTATGAGGATGATGATGAAAAAGTTATCTTACAAACCTTAGGATATCGGTATTGCTCAGTGACTGGCTTGCAGAGGTCTGGTGGCAGTCGCTCCGTGTAAAATATTGGTATTCAGCTGCATCTGGTTAGACTAGAAGCTGGCCCCAAAATAGTTGGGAAAAGGCTAGGCAGAACACATTCTAAGAGCGTGTACGCCGAACGGCATTTCATACTAATTTTCAAGTCTTTGTTTTTCGTAATGACAGATCCGATTTTGATGAAACTTCACACTCATAAGCAGGATACTTAGGTCTAAAAAGTTAGTAGAAAATATTCTCGAAGTCTTTAAAAAAAGATAATTGGTCTGTTTGTATGGAAAATTTAAAATCGGTCTAATTTAACCGTAACACTATTTTTCGAAAATGTTTTATACTAACTTTTTAGTCCTATGAATCCGGCTGATGGGTATGAAGTTTCATTAAAATCGGTTCATTTATATCGAAAAATAAGGACTTGAAAATTTTTATGAAATGCCGAACGGCGTACACCCTCTTAAAAGCTTGCCTTTTCATTGGTGTAATGAATCTTAAAGGCCAGGATTTCATTCCAAAATCGGACAGAAATAGGGAAGGACCAAATCTCGGATTATAGTTCCGAATTAGAATTGGATCCGAAACATGTCGATAGGTTCGGCCCTTATCACATTAGACTTAATGTTGTCAGCGATCTTTGCGTTTACCCTACACCTCTGCTTATCTTCTTTTGGCTTTAGCGAATCAATTTTGAGGGTTACAGAGAAGGTTTAAGAGTAAGGATGGTTCCGTGTTTTTCCTGTATAGACGTCACGAGAATGTTTGTGATTTTCTCGGAAACTACTAGACTTTTTTCGTTCGTTTCGTTCTTGTTGTATATTTATTTAGGTGTATTATATTTTATTTTATTGCATAAATAAGTATATACAAGGTTAGTCGGAAAGGGGGTACTATTCCGCAGGCCACTTAAAGTATCACTGATGACTATCTTAAAGCAAGTGTTAAAATTTCAAAATTCGGTAAAAAAAAAAACAATGGAAAATGATTTATATTTTAGTTTTTTCTAAAATTCTTCATCCCTGCTTTAGTTACAAATTCAGAAAATGGTGCTTCTAATACGTGACTCCAAATATGACCTAAAATGTAAACACAGCTGATCATAACTGGGGATAGATTGATTTTAGAGCTTTTTTTTGAGATCTTTGATCACCTATTTCTCTTAAACTATTGACTTTTGGAAAAAGTTGTAGAACAAAAGTTATTCAGTATTATGGGTACTTTAACCCCCTTTCGGATTGGTACCCCCTTTCTGACTAACCTTGTATAAATAAGACAGCTGTACACTGGAGTTTGCCCTCAACCTTATTATCAATCTCTCTCTATCATTCAAAGCTAGAGTAAAGTAGAAAAGTAATTTTTGAGTTAGGCTCGCCTTTGTACATGACTTCACTGAATTGTAATTTTGTTATTGTAATTTTCTTTTGTACAATCTCTACTAATATTATAAATGCGAAAGTAACTCTGTCTGTCTGTTACGCTTTCACGCCTAAACCGCTGAACCAATTTTCATGAAACTTGATACAGAGAACTTCCACTTCAGCGAACTAATTCGCGCAAGTGGAACTGGGTTGGCCATGTTTGCAAGATGGACAAATGGTAGATGGAGCAGATACGTGTTAGAATGGAGACCGCGTATGGACAAACGTAGTGTGGGACGCCCTGCGGCACGATGGACCGACGATTTGAAGAAGGTGGCTGGCAGCGGATGGATGCGGGCTGCCCAAGACCGGAATGGTTGGCGATCTCTGAGGGAGGCCTACGTTCAGCAGTGGATGGCAATAGGCTGATATGATGATGATGATGATGGATACAGAGATGATCTGAAACCCGAATAAGGGCATGGTCTATTTTTATGGGCGAAGCTGCGGGCGATCTCTGGTTAAGAATAAGAATAACGTATTATTTATAGATTAAACCGGTTTTCAATGTACCTACCATCGGAATGAATGAATTAAAGTACGTTCGATTCGAAAAGAAAGAAAGTTTTCTATTTACCTGTAAGGTATTTAGTAGAAAAACAATTATCATTTCAATGCAGTACAACAGTTGACTTGGGAGCGTGCTGCAAGATTGATCGCACACCCCTCCAACGTCCACTACTTCACCCACGCTAAACATTGAAACGTCCACTTGTAATTATAACGAAAAATAATTATACTTTTTGATTATCAATAAATAGGTACTTATCTAATGTAGGTGTTTTTTCTATTTACGTAAATGTCTCCAAAGGTCAATTGGCTATTAGGTTTTGATTCCGCTAATTTATTTTTATAGTACCTAATCGTTCAGAAGGTTATCGTCTACTCCCGTAAGTAAAAGGAATTAATAAGTATTTTCTACGTCTAAAATATTGATTTGGGAATGAGGACAAAAAACAATCTTGGAAGTACTGTTAATAATCACCATACTTGTACATCGATAACAGTAATGATCACTTTGATCACAGCTTCAATAATGTCTGTCACTTTTTTTTCTTTTTGACGTTTTCGGGTTTTACCCTAGTCATACCTGATGGTATTCACAGAGTCTAAGATGAAGCATACGAATCCAAATAACAGAGATATAAAGGGATCCCCTATTAATACCTCTCTGGGTCTCACATAACATGACGGAAAACAGTAAACTGCTTGGCGCCGGACTTTAATGTGAGGCTAGCCAGGTGGACCATGTAGATCCTACCACCAAATGTGCTGAATTTTTGTTGAATCTTTCAATACGCGTCTATTCCCAGCGAGAGCGGTGAGGAAATTTTATATCCTTTATGTTTTTTATGTACTTCTTCCACTACCCTTTTTTTATTCTGGTAAAATCATCATCGATACCTTCCACCCGGGGAAGGCGGTTATGCCGGATTCTTACTGGCTAAAAACCCACGGTGTTCCTTCTCCCAACCTATGGCCCGGGTCGCGGGATTCGCACTGCATGCACCGCAACCCCGGCAGGCTTCGGTCCGCCAGCCAGTGGCAGATCTCTCCTTCTATGGGGCCTCGCCCCACGACCTCCTGAGAGGCGCGCGTGGAAGACGGCGCGCCGTTTTCTCGGGCCTGTTACTGGTAGGGCGACGGATCCCCTATCCCACCGCCCGCAGGCCACACACTAGGGTGGCCGGAGGTCGTCCCGCGCCCTCCGGCGGGGCCCGGTGCGTCTAGCACGGGAAGTGAAAGTGGCAGTCTCCTCTCTCTCCCTCTCCGCCCCCTCCTTGGTCGCCATCACCTCCTCGCAAAAGGAGGCGACGGCTTCCCACGCACTCTTGCTCCAGACCATGGACAGAACCACGGCCGGAAGCGAGACGTCACCACCGAACACTACCTGCCCCTCGGGAATCAATGATCATTAATTTATTGGAAACTTTGACCATAATTATGTCTGAAAAATGACTGGACTTTAAAAGAGACCTTGACCCCCAAATTGGTTTCGGCCTTTCATCTCAAAGGTCGTCAGATAGGAAACGCCAACGACATCTAGTTTTAAAAAACAAACCGACTTGTAAAGTGATTTTAAATATCCAATTTACAGAATAAATAATTTCTATTCAGTTCATTTCACACAACGACCAATAATATTATTAATTAAGTTAAATTAAAACGTATTAGAGCGGTAAAGGCAATCATTGCTAGCGTTCTAGTTCTAATTATAATTACTACTTACTCCCTAGACGCCCTTACTTCGGTTCATTGTAATCCCAATCTATGTAGATTGCAAATCAATAATTTATACACAATCGCTTCGCTGTTGTAGTTAAAAGCAATCATAATACGATTTAAACGTGTTTTCGTATGCGTAAAGCGTACCGCTATGTGGATATTCGATATTTCGCTGATAGCGTGGCGGTTGACAATGAGAGATGAATTTATAGTGGCAGGTAATGCTTGTTCAACGTCATCCTTTCATGAGCCAGATTTTGTGCGTGTATTTCATTGATTGTGCCATTTAATTGTACTAACTTTTTGTCAATCAAAATTGTATTCTAATACTATTTATTTTTAAGTCAATCAAAGGTGACTTTGGTGTACCCTTTTATTAACTTCGACTTTTGGTCTAACCATTAATTTTTGATGACATCTTGATCATTTTTCAGTCATGCGACGGCAATTACATGCAAAACTTTTTGTAATACGTGATTTAGAAAAAATATTAGAAGTTAGTTTTATAAAATACTTTGCTACTTATTAATACATACATCGATAAGGTTTTGGTCATGAAGAGTACTGTGATTTTCCGCCACCTCATTAATAATAAATTAAACATATAACAGCAGTTCATTGGTGCGTGAAGCAGCAACATGCATACAATGAATGGACACGCGACACTCCACCGGACAGAACATGTCACGAGCCCGATTTATGGACACCACTTAGTTGCACGTCATATGCTACTGCACCACTATCAAAAAAGTGATTTCAAACAGTTCAACGGCAATTATTATTATCCTCGGCGCTGTTACACCGACACGTCACGCACGTACAAGTACGACAAACGTTCCTTGTCTTTTTAATGAAAGTTCAGTCGCTAGCGTCCCACAGGATTAGTTCATTTGGACATGGAGTAAATTTACTCAGGCCAATCTAATATGGGTACACGCACGAGATAGCTACGATCTTATTTAATCTATGGCTTTAATTTCGACCTGGGACCTACGATAATAGCACAAGAAAAATATGTAATAAAACTGTGGCAACGAGTTTCGATGTTTGTCTTTTACAAATTAATTTACAGGTGTTGAATTTTCGACCCTTATCAATATTGGATGTTCTGTTTAGCCTTTTCCCAACTATGTTAGGGTCAGCTTTCAATATACGTAGATGCGGCAGAATTCCAGTATTTTACACGGAGCGACTGCCATCAGACCTCCGTAACCCAATGACTGGGCAATGCCGATATCCTAAGGTTAGACTAGTTGCTAGACTTTCTGGCTTCTGACTACCCGCAACAACTGACAGAGGTATTCGTATGACAACCGGGACCGACTGTTTAAGGGTCAAAATAAACGTCCGATAGTTGCTTCCGGGAGCCGGATCCGACTATCTGATCGGATTCATGAAATACACGTACGATTCTCGTGTCCGATTTTTTCTGGACGACGACGACGCCCGGACGATGCTTACGATTCTGACATCCGATCCGATAGTCTGATCGTACGTTAATTCATGTTCAAACAAATGTATAACGCAAAGGCCTTCAGATTGTCTGATCAGACTATCGGAACCGACTATCGGAAGCAACTATCGGACGTGTATTTTGACCCTTAACGTGCTCTCTGAGGCGCGGAGAAGTCTCGATGTAGTGAATAGCCACCCATCCACGGACTAACTGCGGCAAACGTAGCTTAACCATGCAAATCATATGATCTGCACGGTTGCTAATTAGCCTTATCACTTTTCCCTATCGCGAAACTTATCAATTAGTGGATATTATAAACAATTGCTCTAAAACGTTTATAGACGTCGTACCCATCCATAAATATTGGTAGTATATCTGTATAATATGTTGTTAGGAACATCTGCTTCAAAGCTCTCCAATAAGGATGAACTATATTAATATTACGACGACATTTAGCTAGTTGCTGACCTTTCAGACTGTAATGTCCATGTCTATCATTAATCAAAAATTAGTGATACTGTTCAAACATAAAAGTAGTTACGTAGGTTCATTAATCTGAAATCTAGATTCAAAGGAACTTGCTGTTTTAGATTATAGTTTTATCGCATAATATTGTGAATGTTTTCTAAGAACCCGTTTAATTAAATGAAAACTACTTTGGTTTCGTTTCATCTACATCTTATATTGCAGCTATTTGTTAGAGACATTGAAAGAACCGACGACTTTCAAGAATTTAATTCTAAAACTGATATAAAAATATATAGAAAATCATTTTGTACAAAAATATAAAAAGTATTACGTGACAAAAAAAAAACCACAACATTCTATTCCATAAAAATGTAGGTAACCTAAAACCCAGTTTCCAGTGTTATGTCAAAAGTTAGTTTTAGTACCAATAACAGTTTTTGTATCATACCAAGTTTCGAGATAAAGCCGTAACATTTCTGCTATCGTCGCACTGGATCACAAAGCAAGTAATTTTTGACAGAGTATGAACAAAATGGGATATCGTGTGCCCCAGAGGCCAGCCGACCCGAGATATTGAACTGGTCAGGCAAAACGAATAGCAGGGTTCGGGAGCGGACCAAGTACCGCTATCCGACTAAATCCACCTTCCGCTGAATTGAACCTTTCAAGTGTTTAATACATCAACTTTTATTGAGTTACGCTCGTATATCGGTAAGTAAATTGTGTATTATGATATTGAATTGCTGGGAATGATTCGGGAATGGAATAGTATGTAATGATAATAGAACGTAACTAGTTTATTGCTATCACAAACCATTTTTTTTTCATTCTAACCTTTTTCCGATCAATTGCCATATCTGCAGTCTGTATCCAGAAAGGTGGGTGTCTTCAAGTCACGAGTGAATCGGTTTCTTCTAGGCAAACGTGCTTCATCGTAGACCGCATCATCGCTTAACATCAGGCGAGATGGCGGTCAAACGCAGGCCTAGAATCAAATATAAAAAAAATGGTCTTCCAGCCGAGCTAACGTGCGCAGTGTGAGATAATTTTGTCATTTCATTATCTCATGTCGAGACCAAATAAGCCATACATTATCTCATCTCGCCACGAGATAATTTGACCACAAAATTATCTCGCGCTGCCCATGTTAGGCTAGCAGGGTGACTACAAAGTAGATACCTGAGGACGAAAATCGTGCCGAGGTAAGTCGAGGGAACGCTAGCGGGACGATCTAGACGCTTTTCTTGAAAATTTGCTAGAAAAAGCAAATAACAGAGAAGTATGAGTATACACGGGGGATACCTTTACGCAGCAGTGGAACAGTGCAGAATAAGAAAGTAAAATGACAGGGTCGGGACAAAGAACTTAAGGAAATAAACACATTCTAGCATTAAGAAAACAATAGGTAATATATACGCTAATTGGTTATTGTAGTTGGGTATTGCTGATAAACAAGTATAATGGATTTGCCTTCATAAATTACGCTTGAATATGTTTAAGGAAACAACTAACAAATTGGTTTCAAAAGCTCCGTGACTATGAATATACATATTTAAGTACATTACCGTCGAAATATCTTGGCCACCCTGAACAAAGGCGTTCCGTTTCGCGCATGTTACTCAGGAAGGAAAAAGTAAACTGTAAAAAGTATTAAAGAAAACTTTGCTTAAAAAAATTGCACATTCTAATGTTAGTTAAATGTTAATTAAATGCCATTTTATAAAATATCTATTTCGTTCAGGACGACCAAGATATTTTTTTATTATTATTTATAATAGGTACGGTCCCCTCTTGACCTCAATCTCCCCTGTACTGTACGTTCTGTAAAACGTACTTACATAAACGTTAATCAATTATCCGATAAATATGATATTTGATCCCGTCGAACGAGACTAAATAAATCCCATGGCCGCCGGCGCATTCACGTTTTATAACCTCCATTTACAAAGAAAATACGTTTATTGGATGACATAATATTATGTAAGTAGGTAGCTCTTATTTATTTAAAAGCAAAGATTATTATTATTTTTATTACAAGTATTGTAAATGATATTTTAGATATCTTATGACCGTTTTCCACGGTTCACAACATGACTCGACAAAATATGGTGGCGAATCCGAGTGCCATAATGAACTTCAACTTAAAAATGTATTTAGGTATTTGAAATAGACTTGAATTACTTAGTTCTTTTTAAACGTCAGTGTTACCAAAGACAGCCTCCAAAAACGCCCGCCCTTCACCGCTTCCTAGTGTTTATATATTTCTATGAACCGTTTATGATACTAAGAAAATCATGTCGTTTCGTGAAAGCCTATCTGTCATAAGTTTTGTGGTCGCAAGCGCAACCGTCGATTGCAACGTTTTCATTGATGGTCATTTATTTTTGTAAAAATTTCGTTGTTTGTACCTGACGACCTAACAAAAAACAAAATTGTCAATTAATGTCAAAAGGCCCGCGCCTTATTACCAGGAACATTATACCATTATTGAGAAACGATGCACACAAAACCTAACTTCTGCCAAACTATTGAATAGGAGCGTGACAATCTCTAACTATTTGATTTCCAACCCGGTAGGTGGGTAATATTAACCTAACTAATGAAACGTACACATCCAACCAACGAAGGCTAGCGAACAAGGTTCAAAACAGCTTACATCCGAATGAAACTGGATTCGTTGTAAACGTTTAGTCAAATAAACAAATGATGAACGTTCGACGGCGTTTGTTGGCTTGGTGTATACGTTCCATTCTTCTTCTTCCTCTCTTGTGTCAGCACGAGCTATACAAAAATTGATCATGCTGTAGTGAAAAGATTAGCCAGTCAGCAAGGTTGGTAGCGGGGCTGACTGCCCAGGATGCGCCGGACGTACTTAAGTATCGTCACTCGTGGAGGCTCTTTTCATGCACCCCATACGTTCCATAACAGGGCATTTACACGGGTCGATTTTCGCCACACGGCTAGGCCTCACGGCGAAAACTGACCGTGTAAATGACAATTCGACTAGGCCGCAAGTGACATGGGCTCATGGGTAATGGAGCATTTACACGGGTCGATTTTAGCCGTGCGGCAAGCGCTTGTAAAAATCGAATCATCACCCCATTTACACCGGTCGCCAAAAATCACATGCGACTTATTCATTTCTAGCGAAACAATACAAAACGCACCTCATGCGGCGGGCGATCGCCTGCAACTGACCATTCACACGGTCGATTTAGTTACCCGCCGCATACGGCTTGTCGCCGCATGGCAAAAGTCGGATGGCACCCAACTTTTGGGCTTGCGATTTTAGTCACTTGCGGCCTAGTCGAATTGTCATTTAGACGGTCGATTTTCGCCGTGCAGCCTAGCCGTGCGGCGAAAATCGATCCGTGTAAATCCCCTATAACAGAAACGAATTATTCGATTCAATTATCTCTTTCAAGATAAAATAATTACTTGGTATAATGTCTGGGGCTTTATTGAGAAACTGAAAGCAACCATTAATGCTACTTACGAGATTATTATCAGTTCAATTAGATACTTGATAATGTCACTAGATCCCATTGGATAGAGTATGTTAAAGACTCGGCTCTCTGATAATTGTGAGTCAAGGAAAACGTTGCAGTTTCAAGATAATATTCTATCTTCTTTCTATCTATATTCATAATCTGCAAACACGTCTGTTAAAACTGGTAGTACCAAACCATGTAAAAAGAATGTACAAGGACAATTATATAGGATTATTCAAACATTGTAAAGTGTTACCTGTCTTAGCCCGCGCGGAGTATTTGTTCATAATAGAACGATTCGATAACAACGATATTCAAATACCAGTTAAATATGAGGTAAACACACGACAAGCGAAAAATAAATCTCTTCAAGTGCCACGTAAAAATAACTTTTATGGCAGGCGCACCGCGTCATTCACATTACCCAATTTATTAAACCAAATACCTTTAGATATCAGAGATACATTAAATAGTAAAAATATAAAACACAAACTAAAAGAGCACTATATAAACTCAATTACATTTTAACGTGTAGATTGGATTCTACTGCCAACAGCGCGTTGACTAAATCTCAGGCCATGGCATGCTAAGACAGACCCCAGAGGTATAATAGTGTGCTTTGTTTGCCTTTAAGAAAAAAAACTGTAACGTGTGTATTAAATAAATAAATCAATCTGGTTTTCTAAAAGTTTCGTTTAAAATGTTGTAAATTAGGTGCCTGTTAATTGGTAGAGAAAAGGCTAGATATTCTTCCTAGCTGACATGATTTATTCATGATTTTACCAGTGTCCGCCTTTCAACTTAATCTTCTCCGCTTTGTCGAGTCTTAAATGTCGCCAGTAGTTTGTCATCCATCATCATTTTCATGACGTCAGGTAGTCTAATTAACGGACAAAAATGTTTTGCTTATTTATTTTTATGTTACCTATAAGCTTATTTATCGATTTTATGCAACCCTTTCAGCAAAGTAACAGCCATTCACACATTGACGAATCTTTTGTTTCTGAATCAGGATTATCGAACAATCAATACGAATCATTTTATTTTTTCAGTGGCCCTATACTCCTATGACCGTATCATGCCCAAGAAGCTTCAAAAATTTCGAATTTGGCCAAAAAAATACGAATCCGTCAGGACGAATCATCACGACGAGCGTTTCCTTGCGATTTATTTATGACGAATTTTCAAAGACAGATGTATGTTTGTTTTGACGGATTGTATTAAAACATGATTTGGTTTCATGTGAAAGCCTATTCGTCTTTAACGATACGTCAATGATTGATGTATGTTTGAAGCTAAAGCGTAACGCTAAAATGTGTTAAACTAGGCGTTATTGTGACAACAATCGTTTCTTCGTTGTACATTGTATACTTATGATCAATGTAAATATAATTATGCAGCTGAATCCTGGGAACAGCTGGAATATATCAGTTTATACGACGTCGGGATCGGCCGGAGTTCCCATCACGTAGAATAATTAAACGCAAACAAACTGCCGTGTCCACGGACGATCCAGATAGTTAAATTTATTTTCGATATCTGCTGTGACCCAAAATCGATTTCATTTATTAGATTTTTGTAAGCGAACAGTCATTCGATATGTCGGTAAATAATGTGTAACGATTGTCCGACAATTTGCAGACGGATTACCTGAAATAAATCCAACCATTCATGAGGTTTTAGTTCGCAAATAATACAAAGAGAATTTTTGCCAGCTGAAAATTTGTTTTATAAAGATGAAAGTATAAAACCGTACTATAGATAAGCTGTTGTTTGATTTCCGTATCGTTTATCATAACATACATAAAAAAGTATATCTGCGTTACTACCCATTTTATTTCTGACACCTGAATACACGACCATTTTTCAATGATATTATCCATTTGTATAGTGACCAAATATCTGTTCAGCATCGTAATCATCAGCCTTCACCATCCAACTGCAGGTCTCGCTTGTATTATGCCATTTGCTTCGGTCTTGTACCAATCACGTCCAAGTTCGACCAGCGATTTTATATTATCGAAGTATCTATTAATTATGCAAAATTACTTTAAAACGGAACAATTGAACGCAAAAATAAGCATTGCAAGGAGGAATTTAATACTTTAAACTTTTTTTTTTCTTCATTTTTATTGTACGACACAACTAAGAAGTTACATCGATGTACCTGATCAAACAATGAATGGCAGTCATTTTCGCACCACTCACGTATAGGGTGACTGGTAATTAGTGACCGATACTTTAAACACATGATTGTACTCATGACAACAAACAACTTTTCCAAAGAAACATAATTCATAAAACAAAAAAAAAACCTTATTACGAGCCGCGTCCATTTCGTGGTTTATTGATAAATTTTGAATGAAAAAAATTAAATAAAAATAATGTTTCTTTGGGAAAGTTGTTTGTTATCATGAGTACAATAATGTGTTAAAATATCTGTCACTAACTACCAGTCACCCTATACATACAAGGTTAGTCGGAAAGGGGGTACTAATCCGAAGCCCACTTATAGTATCACTGATGACTGTTTGAAAGCAAGTGTTAAAATTTCAAAATTCGATATTATTTTTTTTCCAAATCAAATGATTTTTATTTGAGTTTTTTCAAAAATTCTTCATCCCTGCTTTAGTTACAAATTCAGAAAATAGTGCTTCTAATTCATGACCCTAAATATGACCTAAAATGTAAACACAGCTGGTCATAACTGGTTATAGATAGATTTTAGAGATTTTTTTTTGAGTTTTTTGAACAACTGTTTCTCTTAAACTATTGACTTTTGGGAAAAGTTGTAGAAACAAAAGTTACTCATTATTATGTGTACTTTAACACCCTTTCGGATTAGTACCCCCTTTCTGACTAACCTTGTATATTGCGTCAGCATAAAGATCATTTTTACGACAGTACTAATAAACTTTCGTGGTCTTAAACTCACACTCAGCTCGGAAGTGATCGGTTTTACGAAGTTTGCCGGTATGACTTCTTGTTGTGTCGTACGTCGTACTATACCATGCTTCAGGTTTGGATACTCTAAATAAGTTTAGCAACAGATACTGAACCGACATACAAATGGCTACTTATTTGAAGATAACCCAGTATTAAGTGCATCTCCGTTGGCATGATGTCACTTAATTAAATGAACATTTGGCTCTCAAGCTGCGATAGACGTTACCGTTATGGCTAACAGCACATTGTCACCACTTGCCCCCGACCTCACCACTTATTAGATTGCACACCACTGCAACTGACGTTAACTCTATATGAGCCTCACTATAGGAGGCTATATGAAACTATTAGGGACTACTAGGTCTTGCTTTACGTTAAGAAAGATGAACTTCCATTTTAACACCTCTCAGAAAGTTTAGTTTCTTTTATGATAAAACTTTTCAGTTTCTTAATGTACAGGGTGAAAACGAATTCGTGTAATTCCTTCAAACCGCATGTTCTACTGCTGACATAGATTAACGTGAAATGGGTTATTTTAAAAATCTAACAAAAAAAATTTGGTTTTCTATTTCTGAATAATTTTAGAGCCTCGAGTTAACTGGCTGCAAAGAGCAATATCGCGCTAGTCTTGCCAGCCAGCTGTGTCGCCGTGCTTTCATTAATTTATGAGTGCCAAAATGATAACACACATAAAAAAATTCCAACTTTTATTAGATGGTTTAGATTCGATCACTTAACCGGTAAAGAGAAAGAAAGAAAAAAAAAATTTTTTTAGAGTTTAATCTACACCCGTATTAGATTATGTGGTTTTAAGGTATTACACGAATTTGTTTACACCCTGTATAACAGAAAATATTAAACTACTCACATTTTGTTTTTAATGTGGTTGTCGCCAAAATATTATTCGTTAATGTGATTCCTTTACGTGCAATATAAAAAATTAAGCTTGCTCGTCGAGAAAATCTGTTCGAAAATATGCACGAATGACCGCTATGCTTGTAAAATGCTAATGGGCTATACGTTTTCAATATCAAAGAAGGACAGGCAAAGGTTGTTCTGATTTTAGATTTATGATTTTTTTATCCTATTGGGCGGCATTGCGTATATACGAGGTTAATCCGAAAGGGTGTTAAAGTACCTATAATAATGAATAACTTTTGTTATACAACTTTCCTCAAAAGTCAATAGTTTAGGAGAAATAGCTGTTCTATCTATCTATCCTCAGTTATGATCAGTGTTTCCATTTTAGACGATATTTGGGGTCACGAATTAAAAAATCCATTTTCTGAATTCGTAATTCGTTGCGGGGATGTTTTTTTTTTTGGAAAAACTAATATAAAAATTACGAATTTTTATTTTTTTAACAGTTGCTTTAAAACAGTCATCACTGATACTTCAACTGGTCCGCGGATTAATACCCCCTTTTCGACTAACCTTGACAAGACAAAAGGATTCTGGACGGTACAAATTGGTGCAACGTGTTATGAAATCAATAGTCTTATGCAGCTGAATTTCCCCATTGAGATTGTTTAGCGATCGCGTAAATGTATAAGGTCTTACTTTAATAATCCACGATATTTTACATAGTGCCTTAGTAGATGCTAAAGATGACGTACCTACCACAAAAAATAAATCTGATGGTATAATATGTTTTCTGTAAAAAAATAATTTAATAAATCAATCAGTTAATTAATTTACTGGTTCTTTTAGGTGTAACAGCGTGCACGGCGCTAGCTATCAGCGCGGAGCCATTTTCTTGCATAGACATTATAACAACTTAGAGCACCAGTAATTAAATAATTGACTCCTAAAACAATTTTGACAAAAAAAATACAACTAATTTCATTTTCAGTGATACCTATATTATCTTCAGCATTCAAGAAGACGCTATGCAAAATATCTTGGATTATTAAAGTAAGACCTTAATGTTTGAATGGATCTTTATTAATCTGAATGTTATCGCTACACGTCTATGTAATATGTTGCATTTCAGCATCGATTTCAATACATGTTGCACAAATCTGAACCATTTACGAATCAAAAAGCAAATATTTTCAATTTCTTTGCCTAAGTGTTATGCAAAGTCGTCAGGGTCCGCTTACCTTTTAAGAAGAGAGTGATGTACTTAAGAATCATTTACACCGACGTTTTATTTTAAGATCATGATCGTTTATTCTCGATAGATAGGATATGTTTCTGATTTTACATGGCGAATTTGCTTAAAATTATGGAATTTCAACCAAACAGTCGATCGCGGAAATTCCCGAAAAGTATAAAATACTTTACCTTGAAAGTCTCACGTCGGCGATCACTCATACAACGACACTTGTAGTCTCTAGAGAATTTGTGATTCGTGAGTTCGTACTTTTATTTTATACCTATTTAATTTTAGTGTAGTTAAAGCCATAAACATTGTGTTTTTCTCTCGTAATAGTAGGTTGGCAGTTCATCCATCAATTGCAGTCTAAATAATTTAAGGTAGATCGCCGACACTGAAGTCTGAGCACCCGTGCTATAGAGGTTACTCAAATACATAACCATTTACAGAGGTGCATAATTCGGTATATAAAGTTTTTTTTTTTGCAATGTTTATATTTTTTTCTTCAAGATTATGCTATTTAAAGAAACAAATTGAAAATTTTTGTTTTCTAAACGGTAATATATTTTTTTATATTTTTTAAAGCTTTTCTAGTGATGACGTCACGCTATAGGAGGGGTTACCATACACAAAGAAACCAATTCTTTGTCTACGCCAAGTATAAAACCATAGAGTTTTCCTACGTTACGAAAAAGGAAGATAGTCACTTAGATGCCAAATAGATGCCAAGTGAATTCATGCATTTCTACTAAAATAAACACCATCTTCTAATTTTAAGAGCTAAAACTTGCAAAATAAGGTTTATCAAACTTAAACCTCGAAACGGTTTTGGAATCAGCATAGGTTAACTTTTACTTTACATACCGAATTGGTTTAATATTATCTAATTACAGTTGCTTCAAAGGAACTTCTCAAATTCGATTATCTTGAGCCAATTATACATCTCTATGTGATACTTCAGTACCTACTTATGTTATAAAAATTACCCACAGTACTGTAAACAAGTTTGTAATTTTGAACGGTAAATATTTAGGCTCAATTTGCAAGTACACTCGAGTGACTCGAATGAAGCTCCCAGCAAAAACTAAAGCTGAAATAAAAAATAAAAAGGTCCCCCACGCAGAATTGCAGGTACTACATTATGTTACAATCTTAGTGTCAGAACGTTTTTCCGCTTCTCAATTATTTATGTGTACGCAGTTATTACGACGTAAAAAGCACAACCTTCCCCAGATCATTAGGACCAAGGAAAAACAGAAAATGAGAGAAACCTTTTGGGTGTTACGTTACGCCATACCACACTTAATTTGTGATTGAGGTTTTCTATGGTCCTTTCTGACTCCTGTATAAACTTTTCCGTAGATAAGGACCAGTTATTCTGAAAATAACAATTGCTTTTTGGCACACATATCAAGTTCATACAACGAGTCGCGATATTAAAATGGCTAAACGCTCATTTAGAAACAGGTTCTCCACGAGAATATTCAGAATCTAACCGAGTTTAAAAGCTACGCTATGAATTTTAAACTGAAAACTACATTGGATATGAGCAGAAAGGCGAGCGTTGTGTAAACAGTACGCTGTTTCCGCGAGTAATATTTGAAAAAAGTGCCTCTGAAAGGATGCTGCACCGACAGTGGAAATAAAATATTCGTATACAAGAGCCAGGTGCAGAAGTTTTAGGAATGTTTTATAAGGAATTTAGAATTTCGAGTTTACTTAATCATTGTCGCGCCGAGTTGTGCATCTAACTATACGCATACTTCATACATGAATGTAGGGACGAACCACTGATAAGAAAACCGCCGTAGGCCCGTAGGATCTCGCAGACAAAGGACTTAGTTTGTTTTCGACAAAACACAAAAGAAAACCCTAAGTAAGCACAAACAAACATGTAACGGTACAAATTACGTTGAGCAATTCCAATTTATCTTTGCAGCTGAATGAATTACCTTAATTTCTCTTTCATTGATACAATAAAAATAACAGAGTTTTCTTACAAATAATAAATAACATTCTTACATTGTTTTCTGATTCTGTTCTTTATAGTACCGTTCGTTGTACACATGTATACTTAATTTTTACTGACGGAATTTGCAAATACCAACTGATAAATTCTACTTTAACTGTAACAGCGGTTGGACTTTAAAATATCGACTATTGACTTCAAAATCGGGTCGCCGCTATATCCTGAAACTGTAAGTCGAAACAAGCCAACTGGCAGTCTGTGTCTTTACTAACAAACAATCGGCTCTTACTTCGTTCTACTCGAACTCTAAAGTACTAAACCGAAGCAAAATGGGACTGAAACCGCTCAAAATATCTGTTGACAAATGTACCGGGAATGGAAATTCTGCATAACCTATTAATAACTATCGATCGGAGCTGTAATTATTCCTTTAGCTCGTAGTCAAATAAGTACGGAACGGTGCCAACACAAGGTGAATGTCTCAATAGAACTAGGTAAAGCACTATACTGTAGTTTGTAACCAAAATCGGCATAGAATTCGGTTTATTTTAAGCTGTAGGGTTTAGTTCACGTGAATAATTTGGTAGTTATAACTGTTAGGGTAGTTCCGGAAACGCAAAGCGTGGGCATTGGGTGCATAACGTGGGTGTTGAGTGCACAGCGTGGGCATTGAGTGCAAAGCGTAGGCATTGGGTGCACAGCGTGGGCATGGAGTGCACAGCATGGGCATTGAGTGCACAGCGTGGGCATTGAGTGCACAGCGTGGGCATTGGGTGCACAACGTAGTCATTGAATGCACATCGTAGGAATTTAGTGCACAGCGTAGGCATTGAGTGCACAGCGTGGACATTTAGTGAACAGCTCGAGCATTGAGTGCTTCACAGATATCTGTAATATGACAGTTGAAAGTACACAGTTGGTATTGTTTTAATTTTACAGTGTAAATAAAGGATTTTTGTGAAAAGTATAAATTCACAGCAATGTCACACAACAAAGAATTCATATACAAAGTAAAATAATTTTAAATAGTCAACAAAATGAATTTAAAGCTTAGGTAGAAGCAACGTTTTCTTATGCGGTTACCACAAAACTGGATAATTAACTCTTGTTTGACCTAAGCTCTAAATTCACGTGGCTATTTCAAGTAATTTGTATTTTTCAAGATTCTTGATTCAATTTTTTTTATTTCGAATATACAGTACGGTCGGCGAGGCCTAAGCTGAGCTTTGCATTTGTGTGAGTGCACATAGATAGTGTAGGTGTGACGTCGGCCTAGAGCGCGACGCGTCCTTTGCTTGGTTTAAACCGGTTTGTACTGCTTTTAGGCACATTATTGTGTGATCACTCACACAAATGCAAAGCTCAGCTAAGGCCTCGCGGACTGTACCTATATGGTCTTAAGAAACGTCTCGTCAATTAATTGCACGGTTCCAAAAAGTACTGTCTTAAAATAATTGTCCTATGGTAAGAAACTCCATGGATACTCTCTTAAAATAATTTTAAGTACTTACGTACTGTGAATTTGTACTTATTGCACAAAAAATCTTTCATATTTATTCTAAAATAGGGTATTTTAATGAAAAATCTAATTAGTCCGTCAGTTATCAAAAAATATTTGAGCCGCATTTTTTCTTTTGTTGCGTAAACCAAAATTGAAGAAGATACGACACTTTTAAAATTGGTAAAACGTCACAAGCTAAAGAACAATTTTTACTTGTTTCTGACGTCACAAGCCCCCATTCTCGAGATTTGATGCATTTTATCTTTCCAAATATTCATAGATTTAACAAAAGAAAAAATACGTGTCCACTTATTTTTCAAAACTCTAACTGGCGGACTAATTAGATTTGCAATTTATTGATGCTGCCAACATAGCATAAACTGCGTACTGTTAACTGTCATATACTGAAGTTTAACCTGAAAACAGAAACAATGTTACCCACATTGATTAATCAGATACAGTGGTTAGGCTAGTTAAGTTCTCCGCGACTTCCTCAGAATAGTTGCGGTAACTAGAGAATGTCAGGAATGCGTAATAGTGAATAAACACAAAGTTTTTTTCCACCAGTTTTGTTACAGTTCGTTACTCTGTGGAATGTATCTATACTAATAATACTAATACTAACATTTAATTAATATATTAATATAATTTAGGGCCGATTTTTCAATCGTCAGATAAATTTTATCCAACGAATAAATATGACGGTTTGATAGATTTTCTAAACAAAAGCTGTCAAAACTTCAAACTTATTCCCCAGATAAAAGTTATTTGACGATTGAAAAATCAGCCCTTAATATGATATTATAAAGAGGTAAAATTTGTTTGTTTGTATGTAGGAGGTAATCTCCGAAACTACTCATCTGATTTCAAAAATTCTTTCCCCAATAGAAAGCTACGTTATCCCTGAGTGCTTTAAGCTATATTTTAATTAAAAAAAATAGGGATCCGTAAATAAATTACAATAATGTAAAGAAACTTTAGTAGTGTGTTAAGAGTTTTTTTGTATAAATTAACGCGAGCGAAGCCGCCCGCAAAAGCTAGTCAGGAATAAGAGTACTCTTTTTGAATATCCATTTTCGCAGAATACGTTTTTCACGTGATTGGCGATACAATGTTATTATGGACGTAAAAATAAATTAAATCAACCGCTCAACAGCCGTAAAGCATAGTAAATAACTTTTAATAAATGGTTTTATAAAATATTTTGTATAAAATGCCAGGTTTTAAACACCTATTTGGTATTCCATGAAGTATTTATGCAACTGAAACAAAACCCTGCAGTAAAAAATCTATACACGCATTTACTTCATTCTCTTAATATTTGGTTACTTGTTAAATAAGTTCTCAAAGTAATTACAGTGGCAAAGGTTTTTCACCCCATTGCATATGACCATACCGGTTGCATGATGCAAAGTGGTGCGTAATAAATATAACCTAATAATACCTTTCTATTCTTTTAAAAACCGTATACTACGCCCACAGTAGCTATATCATTGTATAAACAGCCAGTCTTTGAATTTCCGGTAAGTAAGTAATGTAATAATAGAAAGAAAGCGTACGAAACACAATTAGGGCAAAATAAAAGTGACGTTTTACGCAGCCTTGTTTGAAAGAAAAGCTGTATTTTTTTAAAGGAAATAATACTTTTGTGTTTTGTTTATTTCAGAAGCTCAATGGGAAATTAAATTAAAATAATAACGGAATATGTGCTGCTTGCAATTTAATTGTGTACAGGAATATTTTTGAAGCATTGAGGTTGATTCTCATAAAATATTTCTCTGTGTTATAATTTACTCTTGTAAATAAATAGATAAAGCAATTACAGTTTTACTTATGCATAACACATAAAACTTAACAGAATAAAATAAATAACCAGTCAATTTTACATAAAGACGTTCTGTACACGAAAATCAAATCCACCCCTTTTCCAGCCGATTGATAAGTGAAGTGGAAAGGAAGGAATTATTATTAAGTTTGATTCAGCTCGTGTGGAATGCGTTCGGCAGCGCATGTGCACCGGAGCGTCGAACTTAGCGAGCCAAGTCGCACGTAGCGGGCCTACAGTCGCGCCTCGACTCGCTACGCGGACGCACGTAGCACGTCTACGCCGCTACGGGCTACGAACTTCTACATCGTCGACTCGGCGTAATATGCCGCGCAAACAGTGAAGTTTTTTTCGCTAACATACAATGTGTTTTGAATGATGTTGTTGGGAAAACTCTTGTTCTATATACACTTCGGACTTGTCTTCCATGTTGTGATTTGTTTTAAGGATTCCGTCGGTAAGTTCAAAATAATTGATGTCAATTTCGGTGTTCAATAAGAATATTAAATGACTCCAAAATCTTTGATTCTGTTACATTACGAAAGTAAATAAAAAAAGAAAAAAGCTAATATTCATAACAGTACAGTAAAACCAACTTCAGTATTAATAAAATTTCATACGCATAATGATGGTTTCATTACGGTTAGTGAGGGTTAAACCGGTAATAGGGAAACACTTAGTACCGTTAATAAAAGTTCTTTGACGTGTGTACGAATAATACATAAGGGTAGTTACAGGTTAGTGTCAATAAAATGACTTGCGATAAAATGATCTTTACTTGTCGTGACTAGAAGATATAAAATACTACTTTTTTATATTTAGACCTTGTCCGTAGGTAATCTATAACGGGGTTATTCAAATTATTGTGTTTAAGTGCTATAGAGACTTTTATTAATTTAAATAAAAAAGTAATAAAGCGAGGAAATAATTGAAAATATGGAGGCTTAACGTAACTACGTTACTGTGAATTAGGAAGGCAACAAGGTGCCTTAAATTCAATAATTTCGACTGCCTAAAGAGGTACAAAGTAAAACCCAATCGATTTGCAATTTATTCGTATAGTATAGCTTTTACACAACACACTACACAACACCCGTAACTAACTACACCGTACTAATTATATTACCTTTTTATTTTTATTTATTTTCTTGGGAAAATCCTCATTGATGCCCTTCGCTCGGGGAAGGCGAAGGGGTACTCTTACCGGCTAAAAACCCACGGTGTTCCTTCTCCTGACCCTTGGCCGGTACTATTACACTACCTCTTTGATTATATTACGAGTTACAAACAGGTACACACACTAATAAACTAGTCTTCTTTATCCTAGTCTTTCTGCAGTTAGGATCCACTCTGATTGCAAGGATTAATTTCAAATTACGCTGAGGACCCGTAAAACAGCTTTCATTTGAAAGATCTCCCAAGAGGAGCTACCGTTAATTAAAATTCCATATATTTGACAACACTTTTTTTTCTTCATCCTTTTCATCATCATTCAGTCTAAAGATGTCCACTGCTGGACATAGGCCTCTATCAAGCATCGCCATATTTAAATTATATTTCTTGTTTATCCAAACATCACTTATGAAGCTCTCAAATGACAACTGTTAATTAATACTAGCCTTAACTTCATCCACGGTGTGACCAAATTATAATGCCAAGCGGCTGCGGCCTACTGCGGCAAACCTTTGAAGAATAACAAAAGCAGAAGAAGATAAAATAACACAATTGATTTATCGGATACTATTCCTCCTACATTTACAACGTTATTTTTAGTATATACAAAAACCGAGACACCCCAACAAGATTTTCATCAGAACTGCCTGAATGTGTTTTTTTAAAATAAATCTCCAAGTTACACCGTAATTTATGTCGCGTTAAGTTCCCTAGTAAAGTGTGAAATGCCTGAGATGTGCTATGCAGGGGTTGTCTAATACACGGAAACTGATCGAGCGGACCATCTCAAGCCTCAAGGTGTCTACTCCCGTCAACTGTTATGAGTAGAAACGTACTGAAACAAAATTGTATGAAAAAAAAAAAGTTGGTGTAAAAAATATGTCAATCGACTCTCCTATTGATTCTGAACAAACTAGTTTCGCGTTTAGTATATACTAAAACTAAGCTTGTAATGTGACACATGGTTTTGATATAATTGTAATTAATGAACACTATTAAAAGTCGATGAAAGAAGTGCAATACAAAACTAACTATATTTTCCCTCACTGAATCATAAATACATCAAAATGAATATTTCATCTTCATTTCCCTATTTGTATCATAAATTATTAAAGAGATTGTGAACAGATACTATTTTTAACCTTCAAACAGAGCTTTGAACTCAGCGTTAATGTTTTACACTCATTTTCATTTATGGACAAAATCGATCAGTTTTCAAATTGTTAAATACATACGTGATATTAAATATTGTGTCCTAAAACAACAGTATTAAAGCGTCAGTTATATCCCTGATAATATAGAAGTATAAAAAGCAAAACGCTGTTACTCATCTCTGTATCAGACTGGGGGAAATGTTACATAATGTACATAAATATTATTTGTGTATATTATTTAACATCTATCTCATTCTATTTCATCTAAATTATCTATCTTATTCATAATCGTGCAACACAAGGTGGTCTAAATGCTCTGAGTCATTCTGTAAAGTCAAGCTTTGCGTTATAAGAGAGGCATCAAAAAAGATATAAAAAAACCGGCCAAGTGCGAGTCGGACTCGCGTCGAAGGGTTCCGTACCATTATCTATTCTGTTTTTTAGTATTTGTTGTTATAGCGGCAACAGAAATACATCATCTGTGAAAATTTCAACTGTCTAACTATCGCGGTTCGTGAGATACAGCCTGGTGACAGACGGACGGACAGCGGAGTCTTAGTAATAGCACAGTCCACCTATGTCTTACTCCTTACAGTCGGTCAACGTAGAACATTGTCGCAGAGCAATCGTGCGGGGGGTTGCGGGGTGAAGGGGGCGGAGGTTATGTCCCGAGTAGCCATACTGCATACTCGGGACCTAACCTCCGCCCTTACATAATTTTGACATTTCTTATGACCTGTCAAATGTATGGGCGTTGACCCACTGTATGTAGTCAGTAGGTACACTGTGGTAATAGAGTACCGTTTTACCCTTTGGATACGGAACCCTATAAATGACAATAACAGAAGTTCTTACAACACATACATAGGATGCAATGCAATATTCGTATAATCGTATATCTAGATGGATATACGATTATACGAATATGGCATTGCATCCTATAAGGATAGGCAGATGCCTAGCCTTTTCCCAACTATGCTGTGGTCCAGTCTAACCGGATGGTCTAACTTCCAGTCTAACCAAATGCGGCTGAATACCAGCATTTTAAACGGAGCGACTGCCATCAGACCTTCATATAATTATAAATGAATAAATATAATTTGATAGTTTGGCAACCTGAATATGTAATACCCAAATGGCGCAGTAGATAACCGATTGAGTTTCTGCGCTTCTTCTCCTATCGTGTCAGCGCGAGCTATACAAGAATAACTCATGCCATGGTGAAAAGATTAGCCAGTCAGCAAGGATGGTAAGCGAGGCTGACTGCCCCGGGTGCGCCGGACGTACTTAAGTATCGTCACTCGTGGAGGCTCTTTTCATGCACTTTCTGCGCTAAGGGGGAAGGTCTACATTTATACTGCAAACAGATTTTTCTTTCCTGTCTAGTTATCCGTGCATGTAATGTTTGGGTAAATTTTTCCACCATTTAGGAATAATTTTAGCGCTTGAAAAAAGTTCATACAGTCAATCGTACTACAGCTTAATCGCAATGTTGAGATATAGCGACCGAGAGAGAGAAGGAAAATCTAATATCAATAAACTATTACACAGGGTTACTTCGAATTAACTGTTCTATTAATTATACCATCGATATCTTCGATTCGCGAGCCGCGGTCTTGAGAAGGGGAGCCAGCCGTTTTGCCAAAATTATTTTGACAAAATTTCATTACCCAAACAAAATTTAGCAAACTTTTATATACCAATGAAATATTTGGAATGGTTTTAGTACGCACATTTTCATTTGGTCAAATTTTTACTCGGCAGAATAATACCAAGGATAATATCATTAAGGCATTTCGTCTTTAATCAAATGATTTAATATGTAATATGAATAAACATTTAGTCAAATGATAACATATCAATAAGTAGTCCGTAACTATTGACGAGATAAGCTAAATGTGCCCAACAAATATGACTTGTATATAAAACTAGCTGTACCCAGCATGCGTTGCAATACACTTTTTCCTACTTACTACCTACCTACTACTTACCTACTACCTTCAGAAACAAAATCAAAATAGTAATAAAAAGTTAAAACCATTTTCATGCATGCGGTAAACAAATGAAGAATATGGATATACTGAGATACTTAATTTCGTTTTTTTTTAAATCATAATTTTCTTTCATATGAACCTTCTCCTGGAATTATGAAAAAGAAAAACAAAAAAAAATTGCGAAATCGGTCTAGCCGCTCACGCGTGATGCCGTGACCAAGGGAAATAGGAATTAATTTTTATATACATAGATATACTTTAAAATCTTGTCATGATCACTATTGATATTTGGTGAAATGCAAATATTAGCTATTAAGAACAGTTAATGATATGTTGGTGAAACAGCGCCTAAAGAAAGACGTTTGGGCGCATTCTTACAAATATTTTTAGTAGAAGTTTAAGGTTTTAAATTACTTATTAGGGCAAGATTCTAATCTACTTAAATAAAGATAAAAAAATACTTGTACTAAGTTACTTGTCACCAACATAAACTCTACTTATAATGAGCATAAATTATATTTAGAAAAATTTGCGTGATTTATGTACCTATGAGTTGTGATTAGGGTATTTATTGAGCCGTAGGCACAATAAATTAGGTATAGCAATAATATGTTCACGAATAATATGATACTAGACCTTCGCCTACGATATTATTAAGTAACTGGGTTTTCCTTAGTGGAAACTTGCGCGAAACGACTACCAGATGTTACACAACGCGTTTTTTTTTAATTTAATCAATTTTGTTGTTTATAAAGGTACTATATGAAATCTTCTTTTTATTTCTTTTTCTTGTGTAAGGTAAGGATAGATATACTGCCAGGGTTTAGTGAAAACACTTAAGTATTATAATAATATAGCCTATAGAATAGGTTAACCGTTAGAGTCACGGCAGGCCCAGAAGGAGATGGCGGGGCGAGTTAGATATTTATTGGAATGATTGGCCGCAGAAATCATGAAACCGAGAGGAGTGGAATGAGGATTGGGAAGCTTTTGCCCTCTAGTGGGATGGTCACGACTGAATAATAATAATAATATGATAGGCCCTATATCAACACGGTCGACGATTCCAAGTCATCGATTGACGCGTTGCCCTATGGGATAAGCAACAGCTAGATCTCTTAACTGAAGCATGAATTAGGGTTGAACTACGATACCCGTCGCCCGACCAGTAACAGGCCCGAGAAGGCGGCGCGCCGTGCTCCACGCGCGCCTCACAGGAGGACGTGGGGCATAGCCCCACAGAAGGAGAGGTCTGCCAGGGGCTGGCGGACCGAGGCCTGCCGGGGTTGCGGTGCATGCAGCTGTGAATCCCGCGACCCCGGCCATAGGTCAAGAGAAGGAACACCTTGGGTTTTTAGCCGGTAAGAGTCCGGTATAACTCTTCGCCTTCTTTGGGCGGAGGGGATCCATGACGATTTTCCCAAGAAAAAAAAAAGACAAACGGTTGAACTACGATATCATTATGAGTCATTGACTGTAATTCCTAGTACACAATAACCGATGTAAGCTATTATTAAAAGTTCATAACATACATAATGATCACGCCATATTCCCCGAAGGGTTGGCAGAGGTGTATAGTACACCCTCATTTCGCCGTTATGTTTAAGTCCCATGTAATAGGGGGCGAGCCTAATTCCATCAACCGGGCACAAATCCAGACTCTGGGCTGCTACTGAGAAATTCCACACGTAAAAACCCAACAACACTTTGCCCAACCTGGGGGTCGAACCCCGGACCTCACGCTCAATAGTCGCACTTGCGACCGCTAGACCAACGAGACAGTCAATTAGTAAAGTTCATTAATAGTTTACTAATTCTAATATCCATAGCAGATACGATGTTTAAGTTGGACCAATATTAACATAATCATTTACAGATTTTGTAAGACGATAAAGTTGATTTTTCCACAAATTTTCTTATCGGATAAGGATTGCACAGAAAGACAATTCATCATCATCATCATTCAGCCGAAAGACCTCCACTGCTGGACATAGGCCTCCCCTAAACGTGGGGGTTTGCCATAATCGCCACGCCTGGCAGGCGAGTTGACGATCGCAGTATGGTTGTTAAACTACTCAGAGAACGCTGCTGCCCATCCTCTAGAGAATCCCTTTGTCGCCTTTTACGACACCCACGGGAAGAGATAGGGTAGTGCTATTCTTCAAGTCCGGCACTACACGAGACAATTAACATAATTTAATTATTTATCTCATGAATAACATTAGTGTTGAGCAGCAACATATTAGCTGTTAGGACAGTCCACTGAGATGTTGTTACAGCAAGCCTCCGGGTGAAAGTCGGCTTAGAGGCGTGAAGGGCGACGCGCAACAACCCGCAGTATGTACGGGAATAAAGGTTAAATGTCCCCGGGGTACACCGACTGTCCTGTGAACATAATCAGGGGTCGCCCACATTTATTATTCAGTTAATTTTCCTAGTTTCTACCTTTTTATTATAAACCTACCATAGGGTCGAATTTACGCCTAAAGTTGCCTCGTGGGTAATTGATAGACATGTGTTCGTGAATTATTAAAATGACGATTAAGCGTTGGAATTCCCTGAGCGGTAACAATGTTTCGTAAAAGCTTGTAAAAAGTCTGTTTTTATTCAAACACGATCCCTGGGCAGCTAATGATTATCATGTTACAGTCTCCCGAGGAAGCAGGCAGAGCTTGTTATCTTAACTCTACAGAGGAATGTATACAGAGCGACCTTATCACCAATCACCTGGTAGTGCAGAGCTACAAGTGTTTTTTTTTTTCTATCACAGAACTTAATTACTCTTATAGCTGGCCTATACACCTTTACTAACAGAAATGTTGATCAATTGCAACCGAGCCGAAGCCGAGCCGTTTATTCCAATAAATCGTTTACAAAAAACTGTCAAATTTTTTGACAAAAAAATACAACACCGAACATTTTGACAGTTTTCGTAAGCGAAAATTGACTGATGCTTGTAGTTCGTTTGCGGTTTGGCAAACATTTTTTTAGTAGAATTAGCCTCCAACTAGCCTAACATGCGCAGAACGAGATAATTTTGCCGTCAAATTATTTCGTGCCGAGACAAGATAATGTATGACTTGTCTCGTATGTGTACGAAATAATGCGTTAACAAATTATCTCGGGCTGTGTTAGCCATGACTAGAACTGTTAATCCAATTTTTGACACGATACGGCAATTAGTGACAACTTCGAGCGCCATTATATTTCTATGAAATGTTTACGAGGCCGCTAGTAATGTCATGTCGTCGATCTATGTCGTTAACTCATGGAAAAAAATGGCGCGTGGAATCGACACCACAGTTTGTCGTGTCTTGTTAAGACAAGACACGACAAACTGTAACCTGTAACGGCATAAGTGCCGTGAAAAAAACCCTTACAGCGCAGCAGTGCGAATCTATGACTGCTACCCTTATATTTGTAGTCATTCGGTTAATGTGACTTTTACTAGCGATGAGCGATTATAACTAAAACTAATCGACTTAGTCGATTGTTCAGTCCAGTCGATAAAAGTCGATAACAATTGATGTTAGTCGATTGTTATCGACTAACGGCGTGCAGCGGGCGACAATCACTGATACGGTTACCGTATCAACTTTAACTACTAATTTGTATTGAATTATGGCGCAGCGCACGTATTACTATACTCGTACTACTAAATAAGTAACTACTAAGGGCCCTCGCCCACGGGCGACTTTTTGTAGCGATGCAGTCGCGATGCTCTCGCGCGTAGCATCGATACAGACGCGAAGCAGTCGCTAGCTGTGTGCCCGCGCCCACGGGACCAGATTCAGTCGCGATGCAAACGCGATTCAGTCGCGATGCAGTTACGATACAAAAATACCTTGGATCAGTACAGTTGCAAGATGGATTCCGTTGAGGCAACATTAGTCACGTTGTCTTTGGTGCTGCTTTTACGTAAGCAGCCGAAGCGTAGGCTGCGGAAGCAGCGTCAATATTGGATGCATCCATTTAATACCCAGAGATTACTTTGTGGACATCATGTAACAACATTCAAACAACTCAAAAATTATGATCTTAAATTCAAAAGTTGTTATAGAATGTCATATTCGACGTTTTGTGAATTGCTTTCCATTGTACATTCAAACGCATTGTTCCATTTTCAAACGCGCGACTCGGTCGCGCGTTTGTATCGATATAATCGCGAAGCAGTAGCGCGTTAGTAGCGCGACACGGTCGCGAGTTTGCATCGATACAATCGCGATGCAGTAGCGCGTTGCAAATGCGACTAACACGCGTTAGAAGTGATGCTGTCGCGCGTTTGCTAAACGCGCGACTGCATCGCTACAAAAAGTCGCCGTGGGCGAGGGGCCTAAAAGATGGTGCGTGCGCTGCCGCTGCGCCACAATTCAATTGTTAAAAGTCCGTGCGCCACTACTTACAAGTACAACTGCAGTTATCATGCGATTGGCGTTAATAGATTATTAAATTGTCCTCTACTGTCTCAGTGTATATTTAGTAGTTCGTCGATTGTTATTCGAATAATTATGGTGAGGAACTACTAAATCGATAATCGAATGCGCAACAGTACAATTTTCGATTCAGTTGATTATTTTTTTTGCAACAATCGCCTATCGCTAACTTCTACTAAGTATAATTATGATGACAGAAAATTATTTGTTTACAAAGTTTTATTAAGTAAATTTAGTTTTACAGAAAGCTTACACACTAATAACAGGCATTAATTAACATGAATAGATAGTGCTATTTGCCATTAACTAGCTTACAAATATATTTATCTAGTTAATTGCTAAACCTATTATAAATAATAACACATAATTAGAAATAGTCTGATCATATCAATTTTGAAGGAACCAATATTAATAAATATGAAATCAAAGCTGAGGCTTTTGCCCAGCAGTAAAATATTACAAGCTAACAAGTACCTAATATTAAATTCACCGAACGCTCCCAGTTTTCATGCACCGTCTTGATTACCAATAACAACCGTCCCGATTTCTAATACTATCAAACAACAGGTATTCAGGTATCTCCGATTATTTCGTCAATCCTCCTAACTACGTTTCAGACAATGCATCTAATGTAAGTATTCTGTAAACTGAGCATCTTAGATTGTTGTATTGGCGTTACATTTGTAGTTCATGTCTACCGGTTACAACACTACCCAACAGTTGGTTCATCGAAAAGCAAAATACATTCAACAATTCGGTACAAGTAAATATTTTTTTTTATTTTTAAAAAAAATTTTCTTATACATTAGGCTATTTAAAGAAACTAATTTGAACATTTTTGTTTTCTACCGGGAGTTATTTTTTAATATATTTTTAAAGTTTTTCTAGTGATGACGTCACGCGATAGGAGGGGTTACCATAAACAAAGAAACCAATTCTTTGTCTACGCCAAGTATAATACCACAGAGTTTTCCTACGTCACGAAAAAGGAAGATAGTCACTTAGAGGTCAAAGATGTCAAGTGAATTCATGCATTTCTACTAAAATAAACACAATCTTATAAGTTTAAAAGCTAAAAATTGCAAAATAAGGTTTACCAAACTAAAACCTCGAAACGGTTTTGGAATCAGCATAGGTTAACTTTTACTTTAAATACCGAATTGTTAGTTTTGATATAATTGTTTATTACTAACTGTGAATAGCAACGCTGATTTCATATTGCCATTCACGTCCTGATTGACAGTAATTCTGCATTCATATATACGCATTTATTGGTGTACTAGCTTTTGCCCGCGGCTTCGCTCGCGTTTATTTAGAATTCAAAACTTCAAAACTCATTTATTCAAAATAGACTAGAATTACTTAGTTCTTTTTGAACGTCAAAATTAGATACATCAAAGACAGCCCCAAAAAAGCGCTCTCCCTTCACCGCTTCCTAGTGTTTTTGCTGTGAAGAAGAAACGGCGCAACAAACTCCCCAGCAACACATATCTGTCTTATGTAAAGTCTTAACACACTACTAAAATTTCCATAATCATATAATTCAATCATGATTCGAAAGACACGTGGCGCCATCTAATATCATATCATTTAATCGGGAACAGTACTTTTTTCGGAATGAAAAAAGTACTATGTCCGTTTCTGTACACTTGACAACTTATATGCAAAATTTCAGGATGATCGGTTCAGTGGTTTAGGCGTGACGGTAACAGACAAACAAACTTACTTTCGCATTTATAATATTAATTAAAGGCGATAATAATAATAAACATTTATTTCTAGCAGCGCAATAACAACCATAAGAATAACAATTTATACGTATATAAAAGAAAAAATAAAATTACAAAACAAAAAATAACAATAAGATCTCATGTCATGCGTAGATAATGATATGGTTGTTAGAGTGTAATTCACACTGACCTCCGTACTAGTAAAACTGTATCACGGTAGGTCAGTCTTCCTCGTTCTCCAACAATCACACACTTATGCACTTTTTAGTGAACGCCTTAACCGTGAAATATTAGTTAGGATTTTGATTTGGAATTCATTTTGAAAGTTTGTTCATTAATTAATGTATTTTCTAATGTTGTAGCATAATGAATTTGTACAGCTGTATCCATGAACTAAATTAATCAAAAGCTCTCCATCCATTTATTGTGAACACCATAGGAGCACGCAAATCGTAAAATAAATACGTGCGCGCGTACACTCCAATCCGCTTGCTATAGCACACTGTGTCGGGGCGCAGCGGGGCGGGGCGGGCCGCATCGCACGCATTGAACAGAATCCGCGGCGGAATATGCGGCCCGCTGCGCCCCGGCATAGTCGGTTAGTCCCCCTATGCTCTAGTCCCGCTATGCTCGACTCAAAAAATACCTACTAAAATGTTTCACTATGCACGAAATTCTTCGATTCTACGTAAACAATGGAAGGTACAGTTAGAAAGAAAAGTGTTTGAATTCAAGTTAAAATTTTAATAGCGCTATTCGTATTGCGTAAACGTCTGTAAGTTATTTGTTTTGTCTCGTTCTGATAATCAAAAAAGTCAAAATGACAGGTAAGGACAAACGAATTTCAGAGCAAATCTAATTCAGAGCAATTAAGAAATGTTTATGAATAGAGCTGTACCTAAGTAAATACTGGACCCACAAGATTTAACGAAGTCTGTAGCCTTCGTTACAAATCCTATCTAACTAATATTACATATAAATGCGAAAATTACGGTGTCTGAATGTTTGTTACACTATTATTACATATTACACTCATGTTTCAACGGCTGGACGGATTGGGATGAAATTCGTTACACGGATAGTTTAAATCCTGAGTTAACATAAGTATAGATAAAGTCGTAGGCAGAAAACTAGTAAAATATAAAATAGCGTAGGTATATAAAAAGTCCGTTCACAAAGTCAAATTGCATGTATTCATAATATTTCAGTCTTATTAATTACACAAATGAAATAGAAATAAGCAACTATTTAAATAAAATAATCAACTACCTATTTAAATAAAATACAAATAATCAACTATTTAAAAAATATAATAATTAAAAAAGAAATAAAAAATAATCAGATATAAATATTACTATTTAAATCACAGAATGAGATCTGACTATGACAATGATTAAGAATAGTATAACATATATACATACTAGGTTTTCTTAATTTACTTATTAAATGTTTAAATAAAATATTGCCCTGTAACAGTTTTCTTCATCACTGCCCGCGAATGTGATTTCGTGCATAGCGAAACTTTTTAGTAGGTATTTAACAAGTCGAGCATAGCGAGACTAGAGCATAGGGGGACTAACCGGGCATAGTGTTCCATGGTTTATAAAATACATACGAGCGGTTTGAGTGGATTTTTGCGCTGCGACCCGACCCGCTGCGGCCCGACATAATGTGCGCGAACCTTAACTATTCACCAGAGAAGCTAAATGTGACCTAAAAATATGCGGTTTATGTGTTCAGTAATCTTGTCATTATCACTATGACATGTGGTGTAATGATGGTGAAATACCGCCTGAGGCGCTTATAGCACAGAAAGTGTTACACAAGTGTTGTGTTAATAAAACAGTGTGAAAAAAAACATTATTTCCGTTAAAACGGCTATTTTGGTATTAATCGCTAAAACTTCGAATCCAGAAGCTCTAGTGTCTATATTTGGCGTTCTAAAATTTCTACAATCCTTGAATAAAACGTTGTACATACGAAATTTTAATATTTTGTGTGATACTTAACAGAAATAATGTTTATTTTTCTAAAGTGGCGCCACTTTCGCTGCTTTAAGCGCCTTAACCGCGAAATAACACAGGCTTGCCGCAGGCTGCAATTAGGAAACTAAGCTAGTTACACGCTGCTCGACTTAGAAATCAAACCAAAGTACTCACAGTCAGATTTACAAGACGTAATACTCCGCAAATATATTTTACTTATACACTTAAAGCCTTGTAGATCCTGACTAAGAATAGCCTGCCCCATCTTACCCCTTGGGTGTTGTAACACGCAACTTAGGGATTAAATCAACGGGTAAGCAGCAGTATTCACCATCATCTCGTTTTCTCTAATGATCTAAGAGGTCAAACAACAGTGGAATACGAGTTTATGGTTTACCAGATGCATCAGCAATGAAACACGCGTATGACAAAGAACTGATGAATGAATGGGAGCAGACCGTAGCTATTGACTAAAAACCTTATTAAAGCATATCGGTATTTAATGTGTTACCTCCGGTTTCCGAGTTGAGAATTCGGGATAAGCAATACATGTAATGTTTGAGTACGGAGTTGTCAAAAAAAAATGCATTAAAATCATTTCTTTTTGACAATTTTTTCTTTACTCAAATGTTACTTAAGTAAGTACTGCTTATCCTAGAATTATTAACTCAGAAACCGGAGGTGTCAGTATTTACATACATAATCAATCAATGAAGTCAGTCTCCGGCTATTTAGCTTAGCATTGCATAATTAACCCATTACTGTCTCACTGTTGGGTACGGGCCTATACTCAGAATAAGTCCAACCCACTGGCCAGTTGACAGTGAACACACACTATCGAGAAACTTTTTCGAACCCTTTTAGGAGTTCACGTTTTCTCACAATGTGTTCCTTGATTATCAAATTCTGTCACGCACATAAATTCGAAGAGTGTGGGCCGGGATCGAACTCAGAACCTTCTCCATAGAAGGCGAGAGTTTTACTGCTATACCATCACTGCATTTGGCTATTTAACATAATAGGCCTGTTTACAAAATGCGTCAGAAGACTGATCCTGCGGCTTCCGCATCCATCCTGTAATAGTGTTTCTTGGAAAGGAGGTACTAATCCGAAAAGGGATTAAAGTACCCATAATAATGAATAACTTTTGTTCAACAATTTTACCCAAAAGTGAACACCTAAAAATTTTGCAAAAATTGCTGTTCAAATATTTCATTTTAGATCACATTTGAAGCCACGGATTAGTAGCTCCATTTTCTCAAACTCAAACTCAAAACTCATTTATTCAAAATAGACTAGAATGACTTAGTTCTTTTTGAACGTCGATTTTACAATATAGACATCCCCCAAAAAGCCCTCCCTTCTGAATTCATAACTCAATCAGGGATGTCAAATATTCAAAAATAATCATAATTTTATTTTTGTATTTATTGTTGCACCGAGAACTGCCCCTTTCTTTTTTCTTGCACTACATGTCCATCCAAAGGTTGTCTGGAAGAAATCGCCTAGTGCGATAAGGCCGCCCATTGTACATCTCTATTTTATAGTAATGTTCCTTTTTTGTTTTATGTACAATAAAGAGTATTGCATTGTATTAAACTAAAAGTGATCTAGCTGTTAAACAGTTATTAGTGGTGCTTTAAATAGCTCGAGAACTAGTACACCCTTTCCGACTAACCTTGTTATAGACATACACTAAACAATCCCAATGCATCAATCACTAGGTAAGCATAGCATGCCGGCTTTTGCACCCTCTATCACGATTTCATTCATTCACAAAGACCCTCATTAAAATTCTAAATCATTTCCTCGCAGAAACAACAGTAATGTTTAATTTATAACTGATAAACTAATTAGAGGTTTAGCTTTAGCAGTGATTCTGTTACAATTTGTCCCTCTATAAATCTTTGTTCCCGCTTTAGCCTGTCCTGCCCCAGTAGGACTTTGCCTCCCCGTTTCCTCCGTTTCTCTTGTTCTTGTGTCATCTCCGATAAATCCTTTAAGAAAGCGTTTAAATCGTTCGCCATTTGCTCAGTTGCGGTGTTCGAGAGACTTGAAAGACATTTACCGTAGTTACTTCGACAGCCAACTCGTTCGGCACACTTTAATTGTGAACCAGTTCTTATTTTTCTGAGATAAATAATGACGTTGTTTGTTTTGCGACTGTTTTTACGTTAAGTCACTCTTATTTAGTTCCAACTCAATTGTTTTAGTGAAGTTGCTAAATAAATAATAATTTATAAGTGTTACAAAGGGTGTTAACAATCCTATCAATACAATGTCTTATTAATTACTGGAATAATTGGTAGGAAAGAGGCTCCCTTCTGTCCGGTCACGTCGTCCAAACTTCCGGCCAGCCATTAAATTAAGAGCAACTAAACTTCATTTATCTCGGCTTGTTACTTCCACGGACGATAAGGTTCAGAAACACGGCTGGAAACTTCGACAAACTTACAGCTAACTTCGGCGAAAAGTTATCGAATCACGCCGATCGTTCGAAAATTTGTTACTTACTCAATATTTTAAATAATCTTCTTTGCAACACTTCTTATCTCCAAAGTTTTCACTCCCTTTAACTCGATTTGATTATGTAGTGATAATAAATTTACCTGCGTAGACTTAAGTTACTTAATTTTGTTAATTAATTCTTGTAAGTACGTTAATTACATTCGTAATTTCCTTACGAATGCCACTAATGTTGTAAAGTACTACATTAAACGGCTCGGTTCTTAAACAACCACTAATTTCTTAGTAATAAAAAGGTAATTTTAACAAAAAACATTACGTACTTCTACTACTACTGCTATCTTAATTTGAAAATCCTACACGTACGATTCTCGTATTCTAGGATCAGGATAATTCATGCAAACTCCTCCCGTGGGAACAGACAAGTTTTCTCATTTTCTCCTAGCAAGAAGAGTTCTAGCCAGTACAATAGTATGGCGTTATAACCGACCTTAATTTGTAGAACATATCGATTCACGTAGGATATTTAAAGTGGAATAAACTTCTTACATTGAGGCAGCGGTCGCGTGACGAGCCACGTTTGGAGGAGCGGGCAGGGAGCGGGCGCGGGCGCGGGGCCGCGGCACGCCAGCCGGCAGCCGCCAGGCGGCGATGCGATACGCAAATATTTATATCGGCCCCCACGGCACAAGTCATTGCCTGAAAGCGTTGTCTTGTACCAACCTCGTTGTAAAGAGAAAATATTGCCTGTCGATGCTATTCACAAAGTCACGGCACAAATAAGTCGCGTTGCATAACGCCCATTCAATGGTATCGCCCCAAATTAAGATTAAGTGAGGCTTTACTCAATATTATGATTTATTGACAATATCTTTTTTATGTTCACACTTTAAAAGAGCCTGTTCTCATTCATTATTCAGCGTAATATGATACAAAACAAATATTGACGTAAAAATTCAGTTTTCAAACCATCTCTTTAGATAAATGCGAGCATGTTGAAATGCGGCTAGACGTTTTATTGTTTGCATTCATGTCTAGGCTTAATGAGGCCTTGTTAATAAAACTTAGATTTGTACTTTTATACAAATGGAAAAGCCTTGTAAAACTATCGTTAAAAGGCAAATATGTAATATTGTTTTTATTGTGTAAAGTTTTTTCTTTTGTAAAACGCCCAACCTAAAGTCAGATTGTTTTGAGTAACAAAAGAAGTGACTGTAAAGAATCAAAAAAAAAACTAGTGTGCGTGATCCACTCTTCACGCATTAGGGGCGAAGAACGTTCCTTTTAATTTCAACTGACGATTTAATGGTTGTTTGGATAACAGAATATCGACTATGCCTTAATGGCATGCTGGAATATCATATTTATAGACGCTGCCAAACAAAACGACGCAACCGAATATAAATACCTAATGAATAATTTCCTCTTTTGTCTCTTTAACAAAGAAATCTGCATAAAAGGTTTTCCTGGTAAGCACTATCAAGTCTGACAAATAGACGTAAAGTAGTTTAAATATCCGCGAGTCTCGGATAGTTGGCGAGGGCTGACAAGCGGGTACGTCGTACGTACTGAACAACCGAAATAGAATTATCATAATATTTCGTAATTAGTCCGTAAAATACAGACACATATAAAGTTTTGTTATTAAAGACTTAAGTTTGGAACACGTAAACCTATTTTATTGTGTTTGCAAGCCGCTTTAAGCTCTAAAGGAAGATGTAACGAGCAACTCATATGTTTATTATTAAAACTTATATGTTATACGTCGAAGCGCTTGAACAGCATCAGCATTCTAATTGCGCATAAAGCTTTGATTTTGACAATACAACAATATTCTTTGCGTAGTACATAGTTGTGGAAAAGTCGGATTGTTAACACATACGTTGTTATGGAAATAGTTGACCTGTCAAAATCAAAGCGATTAGGAGTGTGTTGCGCGATTAGAATGCAGTGAGCGCAATTCTACTAACATAAACTTTTATCAATTGCAACTGAATCGTTCATTCAGACAGTTTTCGTTTACAAAAACTATCAAATTGTTTGACAACAAAAACAAAACCAAACATTTTGACAGTTTTCGTAAACGAAAACTGTTTGAATGAACGATTTAATTGCCATTGATAAAAGTTTCTGTTAGTAGAATTGGCCCCAGATTATTGGTATACTATGATCTATATCAGTGATGGGCAAAGTACGGCCCGCGGGCCATCTCTGGCCCGCGAAGGATTTTAATCCGGCCCGCCAATCCTCCCTTTTTGAGCAAGAGTGTATGGTCATGACAAATAGCCCTAATTATTTGAACTAAAAATGTTATACTCAGCAGAACGCATTTTTTGGAGTTCTGGCCCCGTGCAAAATTTCTTGCGTTTTTCTGGCCCCCGATGAAAAAAGTTTGCCCACCCCTGATCTATATTATACGAGTAAATAACAAAAAAACATTATTCTGTTATGTATCAAATTAGCAGTGGTAGCCTAGCGATTGAACGCTTGCCATCCATGCAGGAGTGTCTGAGTTCGATCCCGGCCCACACCTTTGGCTTTTCTAATTCACGTGTAGATCAGAATTTGATTATCACTTGCGTTAACGGTGAAGGAAAATATCGTGAGGAAACTGGTACACCTGAGAGCCTAGGGCTCCATAAAGTTCTGGATGATGTGTGCAGTCCGCACACACACGAAGACGAACACGCACCACCATTGGTTGACTAAAGCCTAAACCCGAGTGTAAATCATACTTGCGAAGTTCATTACAGCGATGTACGTTACTGCGAAAGTTCATTACTGCGAAAATAAAATGGCAAACAGATTCTGGCACTCGCCGGTCGCTGCCGCGGCACCGCTCGATTCGCTCGCTCAGCTCGTGCGCTCAGCTCGTGCGTTGACTGGTCACAGTTCTAACCTAACCTACCTTTCAGCTATCTGCCAAAATAAATTATAAAATAAAAATAAATTGTTGCCAAACGCAATCGAACCACAACCGTCAGTCAGTTTTTGTTTTCGAAAACTTTCAAAATGATTGATTTTGTTTTTTGTGTCAAACAATATGACAGCTTTTGAAATTGAGAACTGTCTGAATGAACGGTTCGGCCTTGGTTCGGCTGTGATTTATCAAGATTTATTTTAGGAGGATTGGGCCCCTGTTTGTTGTTTTATTTTTGCAGTAAAGAACTTTCGCAGTAACGTATATCGCGGTAATGAACTTCGCAACTATGATTTGCGGCCCCTAAACCCTTCTCATTCAGAGAAGAGGGCCGTGCCCAGCAGTGGGACAGTAATGGGCTGATTATATATTATCAAATTAATGCTAAGCCAATTTGAACATTATTAGTCTTGATGACCTATTACGCAGTGCTACAAAATCAAGTTTGCATATTTGATTATGAATTCAATTAATTCGTCAATTTTCAGAGGAGTAAAAGAAAACATTATACATAATTAACGTTAAACAATTAATACTAAATTACGAAATTACATGTAAATCCTTCATAACTGCTATTATCGTTAGTCTGTAGACTTTACTTACCTATTATTAGGTAAAACCTGATTCAAACTTATGCATAATGAATGCAAACGGATTGAAATGGTGAACGAATGAGAACTATTTCTGTAAAACCAATCATTCTATGACAAGTTTCATAAGTTTTAAATTAAACTCAGTATTCCGATTGTAAATTGAATATTCTATTAACACTTTGGATTTTTCCGTTGGAATTTTATTACGATAAAGCACGCTCCGATTATTATTACACTTTTGTTTTGCGAGTTTGCGCAGCTGTAGAATGTGCGTAGCGCAAAACGTGTGTATGTGTGTGAAGGACCTTAACGCCCCGTACATCGACAGCAAATTAAAAAATTGCTTCAAAGATAAAGATAATTTATTTGTGAAAACATGAGTGTACAGTACAAATTAGATTTGCAATGTAGGATGTTGGGTTTTTTAATGTATCGGCCTTACATGTTTTGCCACATTATGGCGTACAAATTAAAGTAAAGCTTACGAAGTTACATAAACGGTTGCTACATAATTGCAAATTAAAATTGAGCTACATATACACGCTGACATTTAATTGGTTGTTTTGCTAAAACAAACGTTGTTCAAACCATGCTCTACTACAATTACAATGCATCATATAAAAAAAACGTCATTGGTCTTTAAAAAAAACTCACAAAAGAAACCACCAAAGACAAATTTAAAAAAAAAAAAAAATATCTGCGTTGGACTTTTGTTGATATAACATTTGACTTATAATACCATCAGAAAGGCGTGGTTAAAATCTTTCGGGTACCTCGGGCCCACGGTGTATACCTAAATATAATTATCTTCACTTGTAACCAGAATAACGTAGAAGAATGAAATGGTGCTATTGCTAATGAGCGCGCGACCTATATGCGAAAAAATCAATTATAATACATCCGATTCAGTAACATTGCACGTATTCATTTTACATTCTGATCCATTCAAATTGACCCATCACGTATTTCATCAATTGTTTTAATCAGGAATTCATCCATTTTGTTAATTGAAGCATTAATCAATGACTAGCGGAATAACTGCTAATTAGTTAAACAACAAAACATGAAGACACATTTAAGCAAAATTAACAGAGCAGGTACCCACTTAAAGTGTAAACTACGAAAACTAATATTAGTTATTTATAATTAACTAGAGACCCGCCCCGGCTTTGCACGGGTGCAATTTATACATATAAACCTTCCTCTTGAATCACTCTATCTATTAAAAAAACCGCATCAAAATCCGTTGCGTAGTTTTAAAGATCTAAGCATACATAGGGACAGACAGCGGGAATCAACTTTGTTTTATACTATGTAGTAATTGTACATATAAATCTTCCTCTTGAATCACTCTACCTATGTATTAAAAAAAACCGCATCAAAATCCGTTGCGTAGTTTTAAAGATCTAAGCATACATAGGGACAGACAGCGGGAAGCGACTTTGTTTTATACTATGTAGTGGTTATACATTTATAAATCTTCCTCTTGAATCACTCTACCTATGTATTAAAAAAAACCGCATCAAAATCCGTTGCGTAGTTTTAAAGATCTAAGCATACATAGGGACAGACAGCGGGAAGCGACTTTGTTTTATACTATGTAGTGATTATACATATAAATCTTCCTCTTGAATCACTGTCTCTTAAAAAAAACCGCATCAAAATCCGTTGCGTAGTTTTAAAGATCTAAGCATACATAGAGACAGACAGCGGGAAGCGACTTTGTTTTATACTGTGTAGTGACAATATTTTCGTTATTGTGGCCAGAAATGGAGGATATGGAGCTGGACGATATGTGGTTCCAACAGAACGGTGCCACTTGCCACACAGCACAGCCAACGAAACAATGGTTCTTTTGCGCGAGAAATTCAATGGCCGTGTTATCTCACGCCGTGGCGATGTCAATTGGCTGCCACGATCATGTGTTATGACACCGTTGGACTTCTTTCTGTGGGGATATTTAAAAAAAAAGTGTACGTCAATAAGCCAAGAACAATTCAACAGCTAAGGGATGTTATAATTCGGCACATTAACGACATTGAACCTCAATAATGCCTTAGCCTCATTGAAAATATGGATGGACCATCGGATAAACCGTACGTGGCACGTGGTACCACCGAAGCCGTAGCAAGCATTTGGCCGATATTTTGTTTCACACATAATTTTCATAGATCTTTCTATCATAATAAAAAACATAAGGTAATTCTCTAAAAACTTTTTGTTTTATTTACAATTAACATCATGCGTTGGACTATCCTTTACATGTAAATAAAAATTATCGAATTTTGAAATTTTAACACTTGCTTAAAATCTTCATCAGTGATACTTTAAGTGGGCTGCGGATTAGTACCCCTTTCCGACTAACCTTGTACACCTCTGCCCAAACCTTCGGGGAATGCAGGCGTGACATTATGTTAGTGTTTGTTTATTAGATAATTTAATTGCGCAAACAATCTAAGCAATTTGAATATTAGATGAAGCGTGTTTACAATGTCATTGTTACGAAACATTTTATTCCAAAAAGTATTAACATAATATTTCAACACGATACCGTTTTCTTTTAGAATCTTTCTTGTACCGTTATACATAAATCGTGTACAACTCAACACTTTACATCTCAAGCATTCTATCTGAAAAATAAAAACCGATACGTGAGGAAACAAGATATATCTAATCCGCAATGCTCCGTAAAACTTGTTCAGTTCACACGTTCGAGGTCACATAACCTTCGCGCTTTAAGACTTTAAACACTTTTATTAATACAGAAAAGTAAGCAAATTTAGGTGTCAACGAATTCGTGTAATTCCTTCAAACCACTTGATCTGGTGACACAGATCAACCCAAAATGGGATTTTTTGAAAATCCACTAAAAAAATTGGTTTTCTATTTCTGAGTCATTTTAGAGCCTTGAGTTATCTGACTGTAAAGAGCGATATCGCGTTAGTCGTGCCCGCAAACCGTGTCGCCGTGATTTCATTAATTTATGCGTGGCATCGAAATGTTCACTCAAATAAAATTACTTACATTTTAGCAAAAAAAAAACTTATTTTTTACTGAATCCTTATTAGGTGGGTTAGATACGATCGATAACAAAGCCGCATGAAAAAGAAGAATATATTTTTTTTTTTTTTTTATTATACTAAATCCCATGCGGGGCTGTCTACACCAGTAGTAGATAGTAGTAGTAGATCATGTGGTTTTAAGAAATTACACGAATTCATTAACATCCTGTATGAATAGTATACCTAATATGGAATAGTATCACTACATAGTATAAAACAAAGTCGCTTCCTGCTGTCTGTCTGTCCCTATGTATGCTTAGATCTTTAAAACTACGCAACGGATTTTGATGCGGTTTTTTTTAATAGATAGAGCGATTCAAGAGGAAGGTTTTAAGCTATAAAACGTACACGTGCAAAGCCGGGGCGGGGTAGTATCCAATATAAGGTAAGGTATACCGTTACATATTCGCTGACAAATCTGTCTGTCTGCGTTTTTGCAGCTATACTAAAAAAACATTCGAGCTGAATTTTGGCACAGAGCTAACTTTGTACCTGAAAATGGAAGATACTTTTCAAACCGGAAAATTAAAAACTTATGACGTGGCCACAGCTAGTAGATTAATACTTTAAAGGTGTAAGAAATGTATTTTGATACATGGATACATACTGGCAATACGCATGATAATCTCTTATCACCGTTTTTAGGGTTCCGTACCCAAAGGGTAAAACTAAGACTCTGTTGTCCGTCCGTCCGTCTGTCACCAGGCTGTATCTCATGAACCGTGATAGTTAGACAGTTGAAATTTTCACAGATAATGTATTTCTGTTGCCGCTATAACAACAAAGGTTTTACCTAACAAAACCTCGAAGAACATTTCTCTAATTAGGTAGACATTTTCGTTTGAAATCAATTAATTAAATAGGTACTAAAAAACAGAATAAAATAAATATTTAAGGAGGCTCCCATACAACAAACGTGATTTTTTTGCCGTTTTTATAGAAATGGTACGGAACCCTTCGTGGGTGAGTCCGACTCGCACTTGGCCAGTTCTTTTTTCCATGTCTTTACGATATATTATATTATAATACCGTTAATGTAATGTTTGCTGAGGCGAGGATAGATGGCTTTCAGGCTATCATCCGGAAACGGTGTGCTAGCTCCCACAGCATCCTGAACACGTTGTGCAGTAGTTGGGATGCTGCGTCACTGCATCGGACTTCATACGTCTACGAATACGTACTACTTATTATAAATAATAACGTGGATAATATATGAGGTTCGGCTCCAGGCTTCAGCATATGATATTAAGATACTATCTAACAATAGTTTTAGGTTGTTATTTTACTAACTCTGTATGGATCTCTGTGATCTGGAAATTAAGTTTTTTTTTTTATTTATTCATTTATTGATTCGCCTACTATTGTTACACATTTTCATAGTAAGGTTACATGCGCAATAGTTAAACATCCGTTGTGTACAATATCAATCGGCAAACACAGCATGCAAAAAAAAAGAATATACAATCGGAACAAAAGTTAATCTAATACAATTTTGTTTCTTTTTACATGTTTTTAAAATACTTACTTAGGTATTTTTTTATACATTTTTTTTACAAAATTTAGTACCTATAAGTCGCGCGGAGAAGGTTTGCCGATGGCCTCATGACGTCACGCGTCGATGGTCGGTACGATTCAGACGAGCGCGGGTAGCGGTCGGTGAAGTGGGAGGCGCAGTCATCGGCAAACCTTCTGCGCGCGACTAGTATACCTATGTATATTAATTCCATGCTGATCCTATGAACTTGGTTCCTGTAGTTATTAAGAGTAGAGCCAAAAACATTTAGCTTACTGTCAGATTTATTGAAGAGCCTACACATTCTGGGGACTGGGGAGTTAATACCTAAAACTGTTTTCCGATGGGGTGGGTAAAATAACTTAATAGGTTTCCGCGGGTATTTATTTCTTTATTGAATTGAAATTGAAACCTATAGTTTTCTTTCACCGTGCATACTTACATATCTCGTGTTCGAGCATTTTCACGCTTTACATCTCAACAATAAAATCTGAAAAATAGAATCTGATACGTGAGAAAACACGATATCTAATCCGCAGTGCTCCGATAAACATGTTCACACGTCTGACGTCACAAAACCGTGCCATGAAGACGGACTATAGAATATAGCTTTGAGTGTGTAAGAAACGTACGACTGCACCAACCGGGCTTTGAACCCCCTCGGCGAAACGAACGTGACGATATGAATGTACGAGTATGAGTTGAAGTTTAAAGTAAAAAGCGGGCAAACGTGATAAATGTTATTTTCATTGTACTTCGCTGCAATGGATTTTATGCATGATTGTTCGTGACATGTGCTTTAAAGGTATCTCAGGCAACGAGCTGTCTGTGTAATAAAGAACTGCCTTATTTATTAATGTCATGATTACGTTTATTCATTTTCAGTCTACATAAATTTCACATTTGTTAATATTTAAAAAAAAGTGTGAGGCGCTCTGATCGCTCTGTCACCACTATGTCAGGCTTATTAGCAACAATAGTCCTGTCGGTGATGATAGTGATTTATTAATGTTATTATTTATAATTACTTAAAATCTATGAATAACGTAAAATTTGTCAGTCCTTAATTTATCTAAGCTGTTGTAACTGACTTTGTGGAATGTATGCTGCATCCTGATTGCACCAAACAGTCGTAATCGCAACAATTTCCATAGCAACGTATGTATTTACATTCCGACTACTCCACCACTGTGTACTACGCAATGAATATTGTTGTACTGTCAAAATGAAAGCTATTGAAATTACAAATATGATACGCAATTGGGATGCGGGGGGCCAATTGTCCCCAAAGAAATCTTGATAAATGGCAACCGAACCAAGACCGAACCAATCTTTGGCATGTCTACACCAGTGCGCTTTCATGTTCATCTTGCGCTTTCAACTTTCAATTCCTCTGGCGTCAAGCGCATGCAATATTGATTGCCATAAGACGCATGCAGCTTATCGTCTACACCGGTGCGCCTCGATCAGTCGTCAGTCGACGTACAATGGACGGATTACCGTGCGCTAGGGGCATGCGCTTTTGTCGAACTAGATTAAGACATGCTCTATTGCATGCGGTATGGCGCTTCACGCATGCTTCAGACGAAGACGCAAGATGAAAATGAAAGTGCACTGGTGTAGACATAGCTATTCAGACAGATTTCGTTTTTAAAAGCTGTCAAATTGTTTGACATATAGGGTGTAAAAAGACCCATCACATAGCCGAAATCTACGCACTCTGTACATCAAACTAAACTACATTAACCAAAAATAATTGCTGGGAAACGACTTTTATTTTTTGGCATAACAAAAAACGCTTTTTTTGTAGCGCGCAATGTGTGGTTGTGGCGATGCCGCGCGTTTGCACGCGTGCAGCGGCCACACAGCTGAGCCAAGGCAGTCGTGTGTGTGATATTCGTTACGTTTTTGTAACTTCAAATGCGTAATTTGTGAGGAAAAATTGAAAATTTTGATAAGGTTGTTTGGAAAAAAGTTTAGTATTATCACTTAGAATACGTTTTTGGAAAAAACTAAAAAAAAAAAATGTCTACTTTGACCTTCAATATCTCCAAAACCAATGGTTTCCCAGGAATGGTCTGGTAGAAAAAAAATGATCCCAATGATGAGTAGAATACGTGGTTTTCGTTATCGTTAAGGGTCTTTTTACACCCGATATATAAAACAAAATCAATCATTTTGTCAATGTTCGTAAACAAAAACTGACTGACGACTATGGTTCGTTTGCGTTTGGCAACAATAGGCATGTTGACAGCATCAATAAATTGCAAATCTAATTAGTCCGCCAGTTAGAGTTTTGAAAAATAATGGACACGTCTTTTTTCTTTTGTTAAATCTATGAATATTTGGAACGATAAAACGCATCAAAACTCGAGAGTGGGGGCTTGTGACGTCAGAAGCAAGTAAAAATTGTACTTGCTTGTGACGTTTTGCCAGTTTTAAAAGTGTCGTATCTTCGTCAATTTTGGTTTACGTAACAAAAGAAAAAATACGGGTCAAATATTTTTTGATAATCTAACTGACAGACAAATTAGATTTTTTCAGTCGAATACCCTATTTTGTTTGTCAAATTGGCTCTCTGGTCATCTAACATATTGAAGTAGATTGTCTTACTTCCAAGACGTTTAAGTACCAATGAACATCGATGTATTGACAAATGAATACTTGACGATTATTTCGGCCAGTTGGACCGGTCCTTGCGTCACGGAGTCTAATTTCGAATTCCGCGTAGGTCGTATATATTTTCTGTGCGTGTTCTCTGTACTGGTTGCTTTAATTTGTGCCCGATAATTTTGGATAACATCCTAGCAAAATATTCCATTAAAAAACATGTTATTCCACGTCTTATCTACTTGGTATATCAGAATTCGTGTAATCCCTCAAACCGCGTGATATACTGGGGACACAGATTGACCCTGTGTGGGATATTTAAAGATTAAACAACAAAAAAATGGTGTTCCATTTTTGAATAATTTTAGCGCCCCGAGTTAACTATTTGCGCGGAGCGATATCGCGCTAGTCGTGCCCGTCAGCTGTGTCGCCGTGCTTCCATTAATTTATGCGTGCCATCGAAAAGTTGTATCCACATAAAATCGTTTTTTTTTTTTTGAAAAAAAAATATGTCTCATTTTTTTCTTAAAACCTTGGCGGAAAAAAGTGGTACCGCAAGAAAAAATAATTTTTTTTTTCATTTTTAATCAATCTAACCCCCGTGCGTGGTTAATCTATACCAGTAATAAATCATGCGGTTTTAAGGAATTGCACAAATTGCATTACATTATCATTTATACAACATACTTACGTATATAAATAACAATAGAGACGTCCGCAGTCCAGTGTGGTTTGCTCTAAAACGGAGCAATTAGAACAGCAGTATAGCCACGAAGTCTACAATGAGTGTTTGCTCACAGTGCTATCACTATTAATTCAACAAGCGGGACAAGTGAATTCCAACTGCAGCTGTTAAACACTAGACACAAACACTAAGGTAATCGAACGTGGTTATATTATATACTGCAGTTCTATTCTCTAGGGTATATTGTACTAGATACAAAGTGATACGACAGAAAGCGCTAATAGGGTACTTGACTGAAAAAATATAATTAGTCCGTCAGTTATATTATCAAAAAATATTTGACCCGTTTTTTTTCTTTTGTTATGTAAACCAAAATTGACGAAGATACGACACTTTTAAAATTGGCAAAACGTCACAAGCAAGTACAATTTTTACTTGCTTCTGACGTCACAAGCCTCCACTCTCGAGTTTTGATGCGTTTTATCTTTCCAAATATTCATAGATTTAACAAAAGAAAAAATACGTGTCCATTATTTTTCAAAACTCTAACTGGCGGACTAATTAGATTTGTAATTTATTACGATTATATTAATACACGGCAATGAGAAATGAAAACAAAGTTACGAACAAAATATTATCTTTTTTACATTTGTTAGATTTCAGATAACACAAGCCGAAAATATATTTAAAAGCGACACTCGTCACGTATACACAATCTCTAACAAGACTCGACAAATTGTGTACGGACTACGGGCGAATAGAGCCAATTGCCGTCCGATAAAAAAAACAATAGGGCGTGCTTGCCTTTCTGTCATGCGGAATACAATGGCATTCTTCCTGAGCGATAAAACAGTCGCCCGCAGACATCGGCAAACGTGAATGACAGTTTACCGTGTAAAAATACATACTACATTACAAAATTTAACGTCCGCAACATCGTATGTGCAAGTACCGACATAAAGCATTTAAAACTTTCTTTTAGAGTCTCTAAGGAGGGGTAATATTCTGACATAAATTCTCCCCGGGGGTTCACCCCACTCCTTGAACCCATAAAACGATAAAGATCATCTTTTGTAGCTTCTGAAGGGAACAGTTACGTACCTCCTTGTGTCTTAAACAATTCGTTCATTTCGAAGAAATACATCGAGACAAATCCACTCATTAATATGCGGAGTTTAAACTTTGTTTCGAGTTTGTTATCTGGGAATTGTCTAAAATGTACAGAGGTATTTGAAAGGGATCCATCTCGTAAGTTATAAACAGATACCTTTTCTGATAGCAGGTCGTGGCGAAGAATTTTATAAAATATCTATGAAAGGAAAAGGACAATAATTCGAATTCTTTAGATGAATGAACAATTTGTGAAATTTTAATGAAATGTGATTATATTTCGTCTGTACCATAAAATATAATTGACTTCTATTATTTGATTTGGTTTCATCTCTGTCAACATGTCTTACGGAAATATAATTAATAAACATTTATTTGTTCATACGACCGTTCACTTACATATACATAAGCGAGGATTTTCTTTCATCTATGACCGTGCCAACTTTAGATTTTTGTATTATAACTTTCATGAGACACATTCATAATTATGATTAGTTACCGTTTACTCACGTGCATTTTTCGGGATTGCCTGACTAGTTTCGGATCCAAACGGAGCCCTTATTCGTGAGCTGATTTTAACTAGTGCTACATAGACATCTAGGCACATCATCTAAAACACCGTTCAAATAACTTGCCACACCCTTTATATGGAGATAAATATGATTAATATTCTACATACTAAAGATTTTTAAGCTACGATAAGATACTAGCCGGCCACAAAATGGTAAAGCTATAAAACTTGCCTAAACATTTTATTACCGATCAAATACATCTATTGTTTTATTTGCTTAATCTTTTGTAATCCCACACAGAACCTTAAGTTACTACTATTAAGGCCTATTTTTAACATCGTTCACTCGTCCTCACATGTACAATTTGATTATATTATACGACATTAAATTTCAGTGGCCAGAGGAAGGGGAGGACTACTAATAAGTTAGCCTTTATTACACCTTTAGTATATTGAATGCTCAGAATAGATACGAAGAAAAAACGTTCATTATCGGCACTGGCGCGCAAATAAAACAAGATAGCACCCCAGGGCCCGTTCACTTGGATATTGCGACCCGCAAGCAAATTTGCTCTAGGCACAATAAATGCTTAGGACTGTACGTGTGAGAACACATTGCCGGCAACAATAACATTTATATATATACTGATACATTAGTACGGAGATAAAGCGCAGTGATATATGGACGACTATAAACATGTCGCCTTCATAGCAACGACTACTTTGTTTAAATTGATAACTTTATCTGTTCGAGATACAAGCGGCTGAAAGTAAAGACTGTTTGACAGCGTTTCTCATTATCTAAGTAAAGCAAAGCAAATATATATCTAATTGATCGTTATTTCAATCTTATAACATAAATTGAGTTTAATGAAATGCTCAGTTAGGAGATAATATAAGATTTTCACGAAATAATTACGATAACTTTGTGAGTACGTCAATAGAATTCTAATAAACTTGAGCAGGTTGTGTTTGAAATTGAAATTCTGACAAGATTACAGTCGTTTAAAAATAATATTAAACATGCGACGGAATTTTAACGTAGCGTGTCTATGAATTTTGTTAATTATTTAGGCATTTTACTTCTAATTATAAAAGGTGCTTCATTAAAATGTATGGTATAAAGTGTTGCTGAGGTAGGCATCGATACTGGCAGAAAATAAATTCAGTGTAAATATTTCTTCAGTTAGTAGGTAATTAGTTAACAAGCCGACTGTTTGCAGTTTATCATCTTCATTTTATTACCGATGCTAGCTTCGCTGTTACTGTTTATTTTATTTATTCATAAGCTCTCGATAATTTATTATGTATTTGTTTTATTATGGTAGCTCTTCTGTGGATTTAACATTTCCATTTATCTTCGGAACAGATCTAAAAGTGAAATAAATTTCTTCGAATTCATGATTCGTTTCAACCTTAGAATATTGCAAATATCCTGATCTGTCAGCTCAATACTCTCTGTCTGTTCATAGTCTGCAATAATAAATGCGATTTTTTGTATTTTTGTTACTAAACCAAAAGCGCCAAATCCACTACACACACTAGCAAGTTTTAGTACAGAAATTGACTCGTGCAACCGACTTTCAAATTGTGGAAACACTATACCACGAAATCACGAGTGATGTCGAATAATCAAGCCGTTTACCTTATTTGACTGAAAAAACTAGTGATTTGACAAAATGTTTATTTTCAGTGATTTATCGTTTCACTAGACTGAGATTAGGTAAACCGATTCTAGTAAGATGTCTAGTGAGATTTCGTGTTATGCCAAGACATTTCACGATTGTCTTTGCGTGTGACTTTAGGTATATATATTTCATTCCGCAAAATTTAGTACAAACGTAGGTGGAGCCGCAGACACAGTTAATAATGTTGAAATTTGGGCCTACGCATTCCATTTATATTTAATCGATAACCAAACTACATTGTTTTATATAATCGTTTGACATTGATACAAACCATTAGCCCTACAATTATATTCTCCATCGACAACAAAACAGTTCAGCCAGCCGTCAGCAGAAGCTCTTAATTTGCTATTTATGTTCAATTAGATTACAATTACCTTCAAACGGTATCTGCATTCCTGGTATTGTTGCGAGAGCCTACCTAGTCTATAGTCGTATTCCACAAGGGAAATTTACCTGTGTGTATGCTTCTACATGTGGTACATAAGTAGCCAGTTACTGTCAACAAGGTAACGTTAACTAGGTAACTACTGTGAATTTCTTAATTCTGATTTTAATAGCTTGTATACACATGGGGCCCGAGGTACCCGAAAGATTTTAACCATCGATTCAGATGCCTAATTGGAGAAAAAAAGCTACGATAAAGTTTGTTGAATAAAGCTTAATTTTCAACATATTCATTTTTTACGGAAATTCACAACTCAAAAAATCTCTAGGGTAACAAGCCCTTTAAATAATAATAATTTAATTATTTATTTAAGTAATACGTAACTCATAGTGTTAGTAACAATTTGACTTATATCTATGTTAGTAAACTGAATTATATACAAATACTGTACCTAATGAACCTAAACCTAGCATGGCACATTGTTACAATGCTGCAGGGCCAACAGAAAGTTTGCAGCATAGGTTCACGATCGCGCAGTCCAGTCGGCTGGAGATCATTTTTAGCCTATGAACGTGGCGTTGCGACTTTTGTCATACAGTACCCCACCCGCCGTATGACGTGTTTTGTAGAGGGGTTCGTGAAGTGAGAATTTTATCTATCCACTCACACAATAATTTATAAAAGTTCCCAGTTCGACGTAAGGTATTGTTTATAAGGAAGTACTACAGGTAATTGATTTATTTTGTTCCGAAAAACAAAATAATTTAACTGACTGAATTGATTATAATATGTTGATATAACATTATGGACTCATAATACCATCAGAAAGGCATGGTTAAAATCTTTGGCTCGGGCTCACGGTGTATATTTCTACTCATGATAATCATAAATGATACTCATGAAATCACTAATGTAGTTTATACACTTGATACTTTAAATCCATACTTCAAAAACGAATCGTATTGCTTACCAAAGGTAACGAAAAACTGTTCCTATAAAAATGTAAATAAGGCAATTTTACTACTAACCACATTTGAGTTTTGTAGTCTTGTAGATGGTTCTTGCGGATTTCTACGTAACCGGGCAGTTGTTGGGAAGACCTAAACCGTATTACAAAAGATGGTCTAAGAAAAACCTAGGTTTTAAAATAGCCCCGTCTCTTTTTGTTATATGACATAAGAAAGTGATGGGTATATTTTAAAGCTGGGTTTACCTTAGTCTTGGTTTAAACCATCTTTTGTAATAAGGGGGAAAGGATCTCCAGCCAATGGGGGAAGTAAAATATTTAACCCAAGCTAACTACTTATACTACACTAACATCATAACTTCTAGCAACAATAACACTAAGGGCGTCCCCTAGTGGGACTCGGATCTCCGCTTAGGGCGTCGCTGGCGGGGGATTGGGAGGGAGACAACTTGATGAGGGCTAAATTATCGGTGTGTACACATTTGAGGGTCACACGTCATCTCCATAGGGTAGTGCTACGTGTGGCTATTGATAAGGATACAAGAGTCTTGGTTTCAACAAATTAATAACGGGTGGTAAGATATAGGAACGACGCGTTAAACGAATGGGAAGACAGTGAAGTTCAGCCCGAATAATCACTACATAGGTAGTATAAAACAAAGTCGCTTGCCGCTGTCTGTCCCTATGTATGCTTAGATCTTTTAAATTACGCAACGGATTTTGATGCGGTTTTTTTTAATAGATAGAGTGATTCAAGAAGTTTTATATGTATAATACATGCATATTATAGTACCCGTGCGAAGCTGGGGCAGTCCCTAGTACATCATAATTAATGCTACTTATTTGCCTTCAGATAATAGATATTTATACAAAACACAAAGCTGCCGTGTACAAACTTACCGCAGAAGTATAGCAATAAAAATATATTATGACACCGTTAAACAATTATAAAGTAACCTGTGAAATTTATTGTTATTATTGTTCTAGAAGTACCACGTTTCGAAGATAGCCTAAACAACTTGACTGTTTCATTGGGAAGAGAGGCAGTTTTCACTTGTGTCGTCAATGACCTTGGCTCTTACAGGGTAAGTACTCTTAAACCTATTTTTAGTTCTGAAATAGAGGGACTGATTGAAGCTAGTAACTGTGTGTAATAAACATTATTACATTATACTCCTTTCACCCTAAGATGAGTTGATCATTCATGGTCATTCATTCATTGAGAGCTTGGTCATTTATGGCTTCGGAAATTGTAGCCGTAAGGAGATTGCTATCGAAAAACGTGAACGACATCATCAAAAACCGTAAAATAGCTATATTATCCCTGTTTTGTTTTTTTTTTTAATATTTTATATTCTTTGTATGGTTTGTAGACAAACTTCAGAAATCAACTTACGGTGAAAAGGGTATAGATGCTTTTATAAGTTTACACGCTACGATACGGTAACGAAACGCCACGGTAACGCCATATCATTCACGATAGTAGGATTAATGCTCAATCAGCGTCAATTATATCGGGATGAACAGACTGTTCATTACCTAAACAACTAAAGAAATTGAACTTTATCTCAATGGGATAAAAATCTTTTCAGAATGAGAGTTGTCATGTAATGAGAGTTGTCATGTACTGTGTTCATTCTGAAACACCCCTTGTATCATTGAGATATAGTTTAATTTTCTTAGTTCTTCAGATTGTTTTGAGTAGTGTCTTCATCCCTATACAGGGTGTAAACGAATTCATGAAATTCTTTCAAACCGCGTGACGCAGATTAACCCTAAATGGGCATTTCTGAAAATTAAGTAAATAAAAATCTAAAAAAGTCTTGGTTTTCTATTCCTGAGTCATTTTAGAGCCCCGAGTTAACTGACTGCATAGACAGTCGCGTTAGTTGTGCCTGCCAGCCGCGTCGCCGTGCTTTCGTTCATTTATGCGTAGAATCTTAATGTGCATGTGCAACAATGAAAAAAAAATACAAAAAAAACTTATTTTTTTACTGAATGCTTGTAATGCAACAACAACAAAAAAAATACAAAAAAAAACATGTTTTTACTGAATCCTTACAAGGTGGTTTAGATACGAACACTTACTTACCCCTACCGCATGAAAAACAAAGTTTTATTTTTTATTTTTAATCAATCTAGTTCCCGTGCGGAGCCAATTTACACCAGTAGTAGATCATGTGGTGTGGTTTTAAGGAATTACACGAATTCGTTTACACCCTGTATATTTGATGCTCACTGTACAAGACATTGTATAAAGAAAGATGCTTTTAGTTTTTCTACAACACGTCATACTGTTGACGACCGCTAGCACAGAGAATTTATTAAAAACTATCAAAGGACTGATTGAAGTAGATTTATTTTAGCATTTTTTAGGATTCCCTACCTAAAGGATAAAACGGGACCCTATTACTAAGACTCCGTTGTCCGTCTGTCCGTCTGTCTGTCCGTCTATCACCAGGCTGTATCTCATGAACCGTGGCAGTTACACAGTTGAAATTTTCACAGATGATGTATTTCTGTTGCTGCTATAACAACAAATACTAAAAAAACGAATAAAATAATTATTTAAGGGGACTCCCATACAACAAACGTGATTTTTTTGCTCGTTTATGCTCGATATTGAAACGGCAACAGGTAGACGCTCGAAATATTCACAGAATATTTAACTATATATTCACCTGAAAGATAAATAATTAAATTAAAATAAAACAAATATTTAAAGGGGGCTCCCATACAACAGACATGATTTTTTTGCCGTTTTTATAGATAATGGTACGGAACCCTTCGTGCGCGAGTCCGACTCGCACTTGGCCGGTTTTTTTCAAAGATGGTGTCTAGGTTATCTTCAATAGAATCTGAAAACGTGTACAGTATATATCTTAATCTATGTAAGAAGAATAAATAAGTCCTTAATTGAATTCCAAATAACTAGATCCTCTGTTATATTTAATAATTATTAAGTATTCAATTTAGGTCTGAAATAATGTGATTAATATGAAACCTGAATTGTCTTCAAGCAATTATTTTGAATTGGAATACAACCACAATATTTTGCCGTTATTTACAATAATATACTATAATTTTCATAAATACTCGGAATTTACATTCACATATTTCAATATTTGTGATTATTTTTAGCACATCGGTTTATATTATCAACCAATATTAAAATAATAATTAGGGCTATTTTCAACAATAAATAACCTCATTTATATAAGTACCAAAACGTGTTTGGGAGAGGCCTATTTCCAGCAGTGGACATCTTTCGGCTGAATGATGATGATGATATAAGTACATTTAGGGGCGATTTCACAAACCTATCAATAAGTAGTCCATAACTATTGACCGGATAATCTAAATGTGCCCAACAAATATTACATTTATATGTTCAATAATCTTGTTATTATCACTATTGATATACAAAGTGTTAAAAAATCAACTCTAAGAATTTTACGGGGTTACTCGGTATCGGAAATTGAAAAACTTTTGTTCTACAACTTTTCGAAATTCGCGTATTTTTTTATAACTTTCCACACAAATCAAAAAAAATATTTTTAATTGATTTGTGGGATAGACATAAAAAATTGTCGAATTTCGAAAAGTTGTAGAACAAAAGTTGTTCAATTTTCGATACCGAGTAACCCCACAAAATACTTACAGTTGATTTTTTAACACCATAAAGTGGTGAAATGCAAATGTTAGCTATTGAAAAGTTAAGACACCGAATTAGCTTAAAAAAACTGTTATGATAGGTTGGTGAAGTACCCCCTCAAGTTCATTGCAATGTAAGCATTCTCCTTTCAACAACCCGTCTACCAAGCGTGGAGTCTCTGGATATTACCTACCTCTCTTTTTGAAGTCCATGTCCAGCTTTGAACATACTGAGTAGAGAGTAGATTGATCATGAAACATTCTATTGGTATGTGTACCAGCGCGCTTTCATGTTCGTCTTGCGCTTTCAACTTTCAATTTCTCTTGCGTCAAGCGCATGCAATATTGATTGCCATAAGACGCATGCAGCTTATCGTCTACACCGGTTCGCCTCGGTTAGTCGTCAGTCGATAAACAATAGACGGATTAGCGTGCGCTAGGGGCATGCGCTTTTGTCAAACTAGTATTAAGGCATGCGCTATGACGCTTCACGCATGCTGCAGACGAAAACGCAAGATGAACATGAAAGCGCACTGGTGTAGACATAGCTTATAATCTTATAGCGTAGGTTTACCCATTTTGCTCAGTATTCTATGCATTTATACTCGTATACCACTCATAGCCCTGTGGGGGTTGGGTCCCTTATGACTATGTTCTCAACATTATAGTGTAGGAAGTTGGAACCCTGATCCATTTTATTTTTATTCTAATTTTAAAAAGGTATAATTTTTTGTATTATAACTTTCGTGAGACACAATTCATATTTATGATTAGTTACAGTTTACTCATGTGCATTTTTCGGGATTGCCCGACTAGTTTCAGACCAAAACAGAGCCTTTAATGAGCTGAATACACGGCGAGTTGATTAAGGGCTCCGTTTGGATCCGAAACTAGTCGGATAATCCCGAAAAATGCACGTAAGTAAACTAACTTATCTTAATATTTAAAAGTATTTCTTCAAAGGTGGCGTGGCTACGCGTGGACACGCAGACTATCCTGACGATCGCGACGCATGTGATCACCAAGAACCACCGCATCGCGGTCAACCACAGTGACCGCCGGGTGTGGTTCCTACACATACATGACGTCAGACAGTCGGACCGGGGCTGGTATATGTGCCAGCTCAACACCGACCCCATGAAGAGCCAAACAGCGTACCTAGATGTAGTAGGTAAGTCATTGAATAGCCTTTAAAATGTAATATGTATTCAAATGCCATATAACTGTCCAACGGTTCGAGTATTTCGTATCTACTGATGGTACAGTTGTGTGTCGGGTCGTTAAGCTCCTAGTTTAGCCAAGCGATGAGTGATATATGGTTGCCATTTGTCGGGACAGGTTCGCTTAAATTGCTATGGCCCTGATTATTTCTTTAAAAATCCAGTTCAGACGTTAACAGGTCACTCTCTCATTTATTTTTTATTGATTCTAAATTTATGTCTGGCCTTTAAAATCTTCTTAAAATAAATAAATAATAAATAAATAAATAATTTATTATCAGGCTACTTAGGCCCATAGATAATATACCTTACAAACTAACATGTATATTATAATTAAACATTTGTATTAGTATAGAAACTTAAGCCTATGTTAGTAAAACTTCACTTAACTGTCATAATGTTTAAGACCCGGACCCCTGATTTTGATCAGCATTTCTTCTCAAAGAGTCAAAGAGAATACATACTACAGAAATAAACCTGAAAAATACATTATAGATCGTTAGGCATACTTCAACCTAGCAGTAAATGAACAATGCGTTCTACTCAATCTAATATCAATAGTTCGCCGATGACAGTATCATCCCAAGTAGTAGAAAACCGAAACTATAACCTTTTACCGGAATTATAGATTCAAATCCTTTATAAGTTAAGTAAATTTTTTGAACCGAAACCTCAGTCGTGCCATACTTTGCTCCGAAGTAAGGATCGTACCCAAGAAGTTTTAGCGGTCTAAAGTAGAGCTTCTTACAACTGGGCCAGCACAACGACGAAGGTAATTTTATTTGAAGAAAATTTGTTAGTTTACATGGGCAGGCAAGCGTGTAGTATAACTAATTTGTGTACCAAACCCTGCCTGTAATGTTCATAATTAATTCATATCGGCTATGGTGAATTTCAAATTAAGTTTACACAACGTCTACTTATCAATTCATAAATGTTTCGTAATTAATATTTTTCCGGTTTTCTGAAAACAATAACAATTTGGGTTATATTGTATACTCGCTGGAAATTTCCCACATTAAATTAAATGTGAATCTAGTCTTACGAATATTCTTATTAATCTTAACGGATAGATTCCACGCGCAACCATAAACCCGGGATAAATAAAACGTCAATATCAAAATTTTACCTAGAACATTCGTATTACTAGTTTCTATTTAATATAATATTCGCGTAGATATCAAAAACCGCTACGGATTTGCGCAGTGCCTCCGGACATTTTGGACTACCCGACGAGTAGTGACCAGGTGGCCAGAGAAGGTGCAAACGTGACGCTGAGGTGTGCGGCGCACGGCGTGCCGACCCCTACCATCGTGTGGCGGAAGGAGGCCGGCGACTTGTTGCCTACCACCAACTTCAGTGACACACATAGTAAGATATGCTACTAAGTTTGTACTACCCTATTCGTTGGATATTCAAAACTATAACTTAGGGCAGATTTATCAATTTTTATTTATACAGGGTGTTAACGAATTCGTGTAATTCCTTCAAACCACGTGATCTACTGGTGACACAGATAAACCCTAAACGTGAATTTTCGAAAATGAACTAAAAAAAAAAATTTTGATTTTCTATTTCTGAGTCATTTTAGAGCCTTGAGTTATCTGACTGCAAAGAGCGATATCGCGTTAGTCGTGCCTGCCAGCCGTGTCGCCGTGCTTTCATTAATTTATGTGTGGCATCGAAATGTTCACAATAATAAAACAGATTTTTTGCAAAAAAAATAATTCTTATTTTTTTACTGAATCCTTATTAGGTGGTTTAGATACGATCGGTAACAAAGCCGCATGAAAAAATAATAATTTTATTTTTTTATTTTTAATCAAACTAAATCCCTTGCGGGGCCTGTCTACATCAGTAGTAGATCACGTGGTTTTAAGGAATTACACGAATTCGTTAACACCCTGTATACAAGGTTAGTCGGAAAGAGGGTACTAATCCGAAAGGGTGTTAAAGTACTCATAATAATGAATAACTTTTGTTCTACAACTTTTCCCAAAAGTCAATAGTTAAGGAGAAATAACTGTTCAAAGATCTAAAAAAAAATCGCTAAAATCTATCTATCCCCAGTTATGATCAGCTGTGTTTACATTTTAGGTCATATTTGAGGTCATGAATTAAAAGCACCATTTTCTGAATTTGTAACTAAAGCAGGGATGAAAATTTTTTGAAAAAACTAAAATAAAAATCATTTTATTTGATTATTTTTTTTATCGAATTTTGAAATTTTAACACTTGCTTTCAAACAGTCATCAGCAATACTATAAGTGGGCTTCGGATTAGTACCCCCTTTCCGACTAACCTTGTATATATTTATAACGTTTTGAAAAAAACTTTTATCTGAGGAATAAATATGACGGTTTAACATATTTTCTATACAAAAGCTCATGACACAGGAAATCCTAGTGTGGAAGCTAGTGCCAAATGTAAATTTGTTATTATGTGAGTTTATTGAATATTGAATAAAGTTATTAGTTAGTAGGAAGTCGAAACATTTGCCCTAAGTTATATTTTTGAGTATCCGACGAGTAGTGGCCAGGTGGCCAGAGAAAGAGCCAACTTCACGCTGGTACGACGTACGACGTGCTCTTTCACTAAATTTAATGACACGTATAGTAAGTTCATAGCATTAAAACTTATATTTAAATATACATATAACATAAATATGCCTATAGCATAAATTGTCTGTCGTCCCGCGCCTGTCGCGGAGGTTACAATTCTCCACTGGAAATCTAGCTATGATCAAATCTTCCTTCGCTGTGAGTAAAAATTTTCACAGCAAATGCTGTAAATTGCAACCCATAGATGTAAATAAGGCACATAAACCTTTAGGCTGAAAAAAATATCTATATTTTTTCTTTATATTCGCGACACGCATCTGAAGTATTAAACTTTCTATAGAAAACATTGAAGTGCGTTGTAAACAACACGGAGTAACATCATAATTATGTAAATATAAAGGGGAGATGACATCTCATCGCTCAACTCACAACTTTCGGAATTTTTTGAATATCTTCCTCATTCTCCTTTGATTGTTTCTTGTTTCTGAATAGTATCTATCTTTATCATTATTTAGATTCGTCGGTAAACGGCGCAGTGCTCCAGTTGGTGAAAGTGTCAAGATTACACATGGGTGCCTACCTATGTATCGCTAGCAACGGAGTCCCGCCCTCTGTCAGCAAACGTGTCATGCTCGTCGTACATTGTAAGTCACTTTTTGAATCGTAACTTTCGTGAGACACATTCATATTTATGATTAGTTACGGTTTACTCACGTGCATTTTCGAACTGGCAGTTCGACTCGCGACCTCGCCGCGTGTTAGTTCATGATTAAGGGCTCCGTTTGGGTCCGAAACTAGTCGGGCAATCCCGAAAAACACACGTGAGTAAACCGTGAATATTCATGTATAGGTAAGTCAATTTTCTTTAACTTTTTAAATATGACGGTAGCGATCCGAGATTTGTAGACTTGATCACTGATTTCCGCAACGTTTCGGCAAATATGGAATACACTCCGCGTAGCTTTTATTTTCTCGCATTTTATTTATAATTTAATATTTCCGGAAATTTTGAAGACAATTTCGTATAACTTCAGGAAATATAAAAACTAAAAGAGATTAAAAAACTAGAAAAATTAAAAAATTAGAAACTGAAATAAGTATAAAAATGAAATATTTGATAGTAACTACTGATTCAGTAAAATCAACAAATTATATGGTAATTACATTTTTAGTTACATGATTACTTTAAAGTTGTTATATTTTAATAAGTGAAGGCCTATTATTTCAATGAAACGTTCAAACTAAGTCCAGCCTGGAGTTAGAAATTTGTTTTTTAGAAAATTCAATGCGACAAATAGTCCAGGACCGCATCCGGTCCAGATCGCCGCCGGCCAGCTTTTGTCTGACGCTCGGTTTAAGCCAACTTCAATTGCTTTATAAAATGCCTTTGAGATTGGAAAACTTGATATTGCGACCGCAGCCAAAATCTACATCTTTGCAAAGTGTACGATGGACTTTAAAGAGATTAAATGCTAAATGTAGATAAATCTTTAAGCTTTATACACACTTGCGGTTGCCTCGCAAAGAGCAGAAACGTGTGTCGCCAGCATTAGAGCTGAATTCTAAACCGCAACTAAGCTAATTTGAACTCAATTACGTCAACCGACTTACTCGAGACCGTTACATTAACTAACTTGTTTGCTACATACGGATCTGAGCAAAGCCGACATTTGATCGTTTCAAGAAATTATTTCTTTTGTTACAGTTCCGCCGATAATGACTATACAAAACCAATTAGTTGGAGCAAAAGAAGGCGATACAGTCCATTTGGACTGCCATTCAGAAGCTTTCCCTAGATCTATTAATTATTGGACGATAAATGATCAAATCATATCACAATGTAAGTATCATACATAATCCTAGCGTGACAGCTACCTAATTAATTATGAGTACAAAACCATCATGATGTTCAATTTGTAGCGGACAAGAGGTTCGAGATCACAGCTGTAGAAAGAGGATACGAGGTGGATATGAGGCTGAAGATTAAAAAAGTTGGTAGAAACACTTTTGGCACATACAGTTGCATATCAAAGAATTCCCTCGGAGACACGGACGGGACAATAAAATTGTATTGTAAGTATCAAAGTACGAAAGTACAAAGTTTTGTTTTTGTTGCTATGATAAGAAATACTTAGAAAGCGTTTAGAGGCAAAAGTTAATGGTCATGTCGAGTAACTTGATATTTTGTAAAATGGCGTCCGATTTGGCCTCGAGGGATGTTAGGAGCGTTTCTGAGCGAGTATTTTGTTTCAGCTTTGTCCGGCAAGTTCGAGGAGATGCAGTACAACGAGGTGGGCGACTCTGACGAAAGCCCTGACGTCAGCGAACTCGAGGCGCTTAAACGTAGCGCCGGGGTCCGCTCGTACCCCACGCTGGGGTTCTTCGTAGTTATTTACGTTGTATTATAATGCTACTTTGTACATAAATATATTGTTACAATAATATTTTATTCGTTGTTTAATTACCCTAACCATTGATTCCTTTAAAATTGTGTGCTTTGTTATTAGTATCTTCTTTAACTATCTAGGTAAATCTTCAGGCCTTTTCATCGAAGCAATCAATAACTATTGAATTACTTACATATGCACCTACACCTAAAATCAATTCAAAGTCATATTTCAACATGAAAACTTCGAAGAAATATAAAATGTACAAAGTATTGTAAAACGTGTTTAGGAATTGTTTGAACGTAGCTGTCACTGGTGTCATATATCATGCACGAGGTGTCCTGGAAGTTCTATATTTCATGTTTGTCGTCGGTCCGAGCCCGGGGAGGGCCGACGACACCTGCGCTCCGGGCGACGAGGCGGCACCGCGGTAGCGTCGAGCCCCTCACTACAAGCGTAAACATCTCACTACTACAACAATTTTACTAGACTTCGCGACACGAATGTAAATTTGTCACCCGAGACGTCCGAAAGTGTCACATGACTACTGTTATCTGACGCACGAACAATTTTCTCGAGCTACTTGCGAAATAGTACCCTTAAACCGCCAGGAATAGGTATCATTAGAATTCATTTCGCATACACGATACTTATCGCTGTTGTGTGGTGTACCTATTTTGTTTATGTAACTACGTGGATTCATGTACCCACGTAACGTTATGATCAATATCAACGATATTAAAGCTTTATTTATTAAGCTTCCAGCCGTTCTTGTCTGGAATTTATCTTGGTTTAAGAACTGGGCAACTTTTGGGCGAGTTTCAAGTCAAACATAAAATAAGTTCCTACTAACATATTCCGAGGTTAGCGGATTCCTGGGTAAGGGATTTTAATGATAGCGCTCGTAACCGTAATTTTTTATTTCGTCTTCCTTTTTCGGTTGGTCATTAACCTTATAAGAGCCGTTCTACTGAAGTGCTGTACTAGGAATATGAATTGTTAACAACCCGCAGAGTGATTTTATACGTACCTAATGGACATAATAAATAAGGATAATGGGGTAATTGAATTTTTGTCACAACATGCTGCCAATAGTAAAACCAATGATATGAACATACTTATGTCGTAGGTATTTTTACTCAAAACATATTTAACCGAAATTATCACTCTCGTACGTAAGCCAATTCCCAGAAAGTCTATTAGGTGTATAGGTACCTAACATGTAAAATTACCACCCACGTAAAATTTTGATTGAAAGACTAATTGAATGTTATATTTAATGAAAGGTGTGTATAATATTATGTTGAATTATCTATATTATTTAGCTACTTATGTTATGTTTATGTTTGCAATTCATACAAAATTGTTTCATACAAGGTTAGTTTTAGTATACACTAAACCTGAAACTACTTTGTTCAGAATCACCAGTAGAATCATTTTTTATAGTTTTTAGGGTTCCGTACCCAAAGGGTAAAACGGGACCCTATTACTAAAACTCCGCTGTCCGTCCGTCCGTCTGTCATCAGGCTGTATCTCATGAACCGTGACAGTTAGACAGTTGAAATTTTCACAGATGATGTATTTCTATTGCCGCTATAACAACAAATACTAAAAAACAGAATAAAATAGATATTTAAGGGGGCTCCCATACAATAAACGTGATTTTTTGCCGTTTTTATAGATAATAGTACGGAACCCTTCGAGCGCAAGTTCGACTCGCTCTTGGCCGGTTTTTATTATACCTACCACGTTGTATTTTTTCCATTGAACTTTTATTTACTAGATTTTTACGCGTTTCATTACTATTATTAATACAAGTTTTTTTTTGTGTATAAACTCAATTAATTTATCACTTGACAGACAGATCTGTGTTGCTGGGGAGTTTGTTGCGCCGTTTCTGCTTAACAGACGATGAAGGGCGGGCGTTTTTGGAGATTGTCTTTGGTAACATTGTAAAAAAGAACTAATTAATAATTATTATAGATTAAAGTTCTCAAAGGGGCCTCTGCGCGTTGGACCTGTGTCCCCGTGTATGCCTTCCAAAGGACCGGACATCTTCCGCACGGAAGATGAGCCGTGATTCCCAAAGAGATACAAATTATAATAATAACATTTTTATTGATCTCCAAATACACAAAAACACAATACTTATTGGTTTGTTAATAAATAATAAAAAAGCTTGTGGGTAGAACAAGAATTACATCTACGTAACAAACAGAATGTTAAAGTACGACCACTAAAACTAAGAACATTTTTCTACAAACAATTTGTGAACTTATTACATTTAACATGTTAGCAAAAGTACATATTTAAGTGTATGTACACGTACACTAGTTTAGATACTAGCAATAACATTGTTATAATGTTATAACAATGTTATTGCTAGTATCTAAACTAGGCCGAGCCTGTATCTTAGATACTAGTCTCTTCCAAAAAACGTATGGGGAACACACTTTGTTATTTTATTTCTGTGTTTGGTTTAAGAGCGTGTAAGCCGTACGGCATTTCATACAAATTTTCAAGTCTTTGTTTTTCGTAATGACTGAACCGATTTTGATGAAACTTCACACACATAAGCAGGATACTTCGGTCTAAAAAGTTAGTAGAAAACATTTTCGAAATGTCTTACTTAAAAAAAGCTAATTGAAAATTTGTTTGAATGGAAAATTTAAAATCGGTCTAATTTAACTGTAACACTATTTTTCGAAAATATTTTCTACTAACTTTTTAGTCCTATGTATCCTGCTGATGGGTAGTTTCATTAAAATCAGTTCAAAATTTGTATGAAATGCCGAACGGCGTACACGCTCATAATGTGATAATGATGAATATGAAAACAGTTTTTTTTTAATTCTATTTCTAGTCTATTTTGAATAAACCGAACAAAAACGTAGGTACAGCACCATATCAGCCAAGGGACATCCACTGCTGAACAAAGGCTTCGCCCATGGATTTCCCCGCCGGTTACATGCCGTCTGCATCCAACGACTCTCAGTGACCTTCACCAGATCATTACAGCCTCCACGAGCGACGATACTTAGGTGCGTCCGGCGCACCCTGGACAGTTAGCCCCGCTACCAACCTTGCTGACTGACTAATCTTTTCACAACAGCATGAACTATTTTCGTATAGCTCGTGTTGATACGAGAGAAGAAAAAGAACCAGATCATTTGTCCAACTAGCTGGAGGCCATCCCACGCTGCGTTTTCCCGTGCTTGGTCTCCACTTGAGAACCTTTCTGCCCCAACTGCCATCAGTTCTACGAGCTATGTGCACTTCAGCTTACTAATCCTTTTAAATATGTCAGCAATCCTCATCTCTGATTCGAACTCGACGATCGTACTTAATAGCGTTCAATATTTTTATGTCATCTTATTTCTTTAGTAGAGATGCTAGGTTCAAAAGGCACTTAGTAACATGAAGTACAATAAAAGCCCTGGAGAGGATGGAATAACTACTGAGATACTGAAGTTGGGGAGAAATGTCCTTTTACCTCACGTCACGTCTTTTTTCAACACGATTTTACACACAGGTCAAATTCCTTCTAAAATGTGCCATTCCAACATAATATTACTTCATAAAAAAGGCGATAGGTCTGACATATCCAATTACCGACCTATAAGCCTCATCTCCCATTTATATAAGTTATTTATTAAAGTGATAGAAAACCGTATCGCCCCGACACTAGACCTTCACCAACCTCCAGAACAAGCTGGCTTCCGCCCCCATTTTTCAACAACAGATCACCTTCATGCTATCAATCAAATAGTAGAAAAACACAATGAATTTAATAAACCACTTTATCTGGCCTTTGTTGATTATGCTAAGGCTTTTGACAGCATAGACCACAACGCAGTTATGTATGCCCTAGAAAACCAAAACATTACTCACACTTATATTGACCTCATCCAAACTATCTATCAAAATAGCACCGCAAATATTAAACTACATATTCCAGGACCAAATTTTAAAATAGAGCGAGGTGTGAAACAGGGCGATCCACTCTCACCCAAGCTGTTCACAAACGCATTGCAGGAGGTTTTCAATAAGTTGCCAAATTCGTGGGAATCACGAGGCATAGATATTGACGGCAAAAAGCTGACAAACCTCCGCTTTGCAGATGACATTGTGATATTCTCCACATCGTGTTCGGAACTTGAAAAAATGCTCCAAGACCTGAGCACAGCGAGTCTTGAGGTTGGACTTTCAATGAATAGATCGAAAACCCAAGTCATGACCAACAGCACGAAACGTAGGGTCGAGGTAGACGGGCAGGTATTACAATATGTCGATGAGTACACGTACTTGGGCCAGATAGTCTCGTTTAAAAACCGGCAAGAGAAAGAAGTCGAAAGACGGATTGAAAACGCCTGGAAGAGCTTCTGGTCCCTTAAAGAACACATGAAGGGAAACCTTCCGGTAACCCTGAAGAGTAAACTCATCGATATGTGCATCCTGCCCGTTCTAACCTACGGTGCTCAAACTTGGTCACTGACTGAAGAACAAAAGTCCAAACTCAAGATTTGCCAACGAGCAATGGAGCGTAGTATACTGGGTATTAAACTAACCGATCGTGTCAGAAACACCACCCTGCGCTCCATAACGCAAGTAACAGATGTTGGAGAAAAAACAGCCAAGCTAAAGTGGGAGTGCTCGAGTGGGCCGGTCATGTCGCTCGAATGCACCCGGACAGGTGGGCAAAGACCGTTACTTACTGGACGCCTGAAGGAGGACATCGCCGCCGAGGTCGACCTCGGCGTAGGTGGCGTGACGATCTAGACGTGTTTGCGGGGCTAGCATGGTCAGAAACGGCACAAAATAGAGATGTTTGGAAGACAAAAGGGGAGGCCTTTGCTCAGCAGTGGGACAGTCAATAGGATAGTAAAAAAAAAAAAAAAGGGATGCTAGAGGCTATAAAAAGTAAAACTATAAAGGCATGCGATGTGTTCCATTTTAAAAAGACATTTTAATATCATAATACAACATCTGTCTATGCATTTGTAAATATATAAAATCGTATTTAAAGAATATTACAAACAATAGACTGCCTCTTTGGTCTAGCAGTCGCAAACGCCACTGCTGAGCGTGAGTGAGGTCCTGGTTTCGATTCCCAGGTCGGGCAAAGTGTTATTGGGTTTTTCCGTGTGGAATTTCTCAGTAGCAGCCCGGAGTCTGGATTTATGCCCGGTCGATGGCAATAGGCTCGCCCCCTATTACATGGAACGTAAATATAAACGGCGAAATGTGGGTGCACCTCTGCCAACCCTTCGGGGAATACAGGCGTGAGTTTATACAAACATGTTTTAATGTAGAAAAGGTAAAAAAATCTTCTACTAAAAACTAGAAGCTTTGGAGGCGGTTAATTGATCTAAGTTATTATACAATAGTGGTAACTAATGCGTCTAAAATGAAAAAGCGGAATATGTGTCTAAAAACTATTCAGGTTTTTGTAAATTGATGCTGATTAATATGAATAGGTCTGCTCTTGAGCATGTTGTCCTGGGTTCAAGTCCCAGGTCGAGCAAACATTTTGATAGACAAGTAGATACATAGGTATTATTGGAAAAATTCTGCGTTTCAGACTGTAAATTGTTCCCGGTAATTCCAATAAGTTCAACCTTACTATCGGCGACCAGGGGCCTAATTCTCCTAAAATAAATCTTGATAAATCACAACCGAACCAAAGCCGAACCGTTTATTCAGACAGTTCTCAATTTCAAAAGCTATCAAATTGTTTGACACAAAAAACAAAATCAATCATTTTGAAAGTTTTCGAAAACAAAAACTGACTGACGGTTGTGGTTCGATTGCGTTTGGCAACAATTTATTTTAGGAGAATTGGGCCCCTGTAAATCCAACAGTCCATTGTTTCAAAGATTTCGTGAAATACATGAAATACAGCAGATTTTCAATTTGTATCACAATACAATGTTGGAATCGACGAAAAATATTCATTACGTATCCATAAGAACTTTCATATTTTACCTGTTATATAAAATATCGACATAATATTAGAAATGCTTGCACGACAAACTTGATTTTTATAAACCAATATAACATATCGAGTCGTAACATCTCGAATAATATTTGTCGGTACATTACGTAATTTGAAATAGATTGAGATTACTTTCTGACTTCCTGAGTCTTTTTGGTTTCCTGGTACTTTAGGAAGCTATAGCGAATTAGTTAAAACTTTTCTAATATTTGATTTCTGGATTGGGCAAAACTGGTTTATAATTTTTACTTTTAAAATAACTCTTAACAAACACTTGAGAAAAAGAAAAGTGATTATACGGGGTGAAATTGTAAACACTCAACAAACCGAAATGGGATATTATACTCATCACTATGAACAACTTTTACTAAAGGACCAAAAAAATCGCGAAAAAAAAATCTGCTTTTCCCTACATTTTGTTCATAGTGATGAGTACAATAATATCCCATTTCGGTTTGTCGAGAGTTTACAATTTCTACCTGTATATCGATGTAAACGAATTCGTGTAATTTCTTTAAACCACATGATCTACTGGTGACACTGATTGACCCTGCTTGAGATTTTCACAGAAAAAACAAAAAAAAAGTTTAAAAAGAAAACATGATGTTCTGTTTTTGAGTCATTTTAGCGCCCTAAGTTAACAGACTGCGCGGAACAGTATCGCGCTAGTCATGCCCGCCAGCTGTGTCGCCGTGCTTTCATTCATTTATGCTTTGCATAGAAATGAACAAGGAAAAAAAAATATTACTGTAATTTTTGTTTCTGCTTATTGTTTTATTTATTCCTTATTAGGTGGTTTAGACACGATCACTTACCACAACCGCAAGAAACAAAGTTTTTTTTACATTTGATCAATCTAAATCCCATGCGGGATTAATCTATACCAGTAACAGATCATGTGGTTTTAATGAATTACACAAATTCATTTACACCCTGTATCATACACATTATATTTTCTTACCTCTCTCACTGTCTTGCCATTTTCCACTATCACTGAAACATAACCCGAACACTTCCAAGAATTAATTAACTAGCATATTATACAACAATAATATTACGCGCAGAGATTATTCGCTAAGCCGCGTTCTGTTACCGTAGTCTGTGACAGCCCTATTCACACAAGACTACTTCAACATAAAGAAAACTTTTATTAGAATTCGTTTACAAATTAAGGTTTTCCATCACGTCGTCACCAAGCACAAATTGGAAAGGAATCCAGCTCAGGTAACAGAGCTCCAATAGCGATTGTCACGATTCCGAAGGGTCCGGATGCATTCAGAAGGGCACAAATGGAGCTATTCACTTTGAATCAGATACAGAATTACCGCCGTTCGTGATCTGAAACTTCTACTAGATAGCGCCACTGTTAAAAAAGCTATAAAAGTTTAATATACATTTGATTACCTTTTCGTGGGCCATTGAAATTGGGATACGCACCCCAATTTTCCAACACGCCTAACATTTGTAAGTTGATAAACAAATACGTATGTTAATGTAAATTGTATAATCCTTGAGTTGAACAGATTCAAAATGAAAATGGCAGCAATACTTATACCTACTTCAGTTTTTTGCCGTAAGTATACTAAGCTAAAAAAGTAAATGAACTTGCGCTACATAGCGCTAAGTTGCTAACATTTCTACTGTCTCTCAGCCTTTTTCATCAAATAACTAGAATGATCATCATCATCATCATTCAGCCGAAAGACGTCCACTGGTGGACCTAGGCCTCCCCCAAGCATCACCACATCGACCGGTCCTGTGCCTCTCGCGTCCAACGGATTCCCGCGACCTTCACTTGACCAGAACTAGCAGAGCCGCCGGGGACTAGAGGCCGTTTCTTCATAATGCTATCCATGTAGGGGGGGTTTGCCATAATCGCCACGCTTTGCAGGCGGGTTGGCGATCGCAGTATGGTTGTTAAAGTACTCAGAGAACACTGCTGCCCGTCCTCTAGTGAATCCCCTAGTCGCCTTCTACGATGCCCACGGGAAGAGATGGGATAGTGCTATTCTTTACGTCTGGCACCACACGGCAACTCCAATGATATTATGCAGTTAATACATTCTATCTCTACAGAAAAGAGGGGCTAATATGACTAATTAACAACCACGTAGATCACATCATTTGCGAGGTTAGGCCACGGTAATGTTAACTAAGTTAAGCTACGCTTGTCGATGTCATTCATCGAGACGCCGCGCCGCGCGCCGTACCTCGAACAGCACGTAAAACCGTCAGTCCCGGGTGTCTTACTAATACGTATGACAGTCGTTGCGGGTAGTCAGAAGCTGAAAATCTGACAACCTGTAACTTTAGGATATCGGCCTTTCAAGGAAGGAGCGGAGAGGGAGAGAGAGGCGACGGCCACTCTCCCTTCCCGCGCCAGATGCACCGGGCGCCGCCGGAGGGCGCGCGACGATCCAGAGGCGGAGCCCCGTTGCCCGACCAGTAACAGGCCCGAGAAGACGTCGCGCAGTGTTCCGTGCGCGCCTCTCAGTAGGACGTGGGGCAAGGCCCCTCAGAAGGAGAGGTCCGCCAGGACCGAGGCCTGCCGGGGTCGCAGTGCATACAGCTGCGAATCCCGCGACCCCGGCCAAGGGTCAGGAGAAGGAAGACCATGGGTTTTTAGCCGGTAAGAGTCAGGCATATCATAATATGTCCATGAGGGTTTTCCAACGATAAAAAAGGACATTGGCCTTTCCCAGTAACTGGCATGCGGAGGTCTGATGGCAGTCGCTCCGTGTAAAGGTGCTATTCCGACGACGACTGCAAACTGCAGACAGCAACCGTAGATCGCTTATCGTCGTCGGAATAGCACCTTTAAGCTGCACATCTTAAAGGTGGTATTCCGATGGCAACTGAAAACTGCAACTGCAAACCGCAGCAGCAGATCGCACCGCAAGCGAAACTGCTTTCGGTGCGATCTGTTGCTGCGGTCTGCAGATTGCAGTCGCCGGCGAAATGGCACCTTAATACTGGTATTCAGCCGCATCTAGTTAGACTAGAAGCTGACTACAACATAGCTGGGGAAAGGCTAGACAGAACGAACGAACATTCTATCTCTTCAGTACCAGTTTGTGATTGAATTACTAATAATCACTTCCAATACCAATGTTGATTAAATAAGATTATCAAATCAACCGTACATAAATAATAAAACCTCTGCTATAGCTGTTAAGATTACATCACAGTCCGTCACGATATTTTTGTAACTCGTTAACAACACGATTTCAATTTCATACAACCACAAGCAGTGTGAAAATGAAGGCAACACGTCGGTTAATTTTACTAAATCGTTACAATTTGTGGGCGAAATGAACCCCTGAACACTTAACGGAATTATATTGGACACGCACACACGACGACGACGGAAGGCTTGAAAAATGTAAATGTTCATAGTTATTATTAATATAAATAAATTGAAATAGTAAAGTCAATTAGTGTTACGATGACCATTTAGATTTGACAAGTCCTATACCCCCGTTCTGCCTTGCCTTATTCCTGACTATGATGGGGTTGATTTCCAGTCTAACCAGATGCATCTAAATACAAGTATTTTACACGGAGCTACTACCATCAGACCCCCGTTACCCAGTTACTGGGCCAAACCGATTTTCCAAGGTTAGATCAATTGTAAGCAGTATTGTTGTGTTCCGATTTGAAGGTTATGGGTGCTGGTAAAGTTACAGGCACACGAGACTTTCCAACTTTATCTCTAATATTATTATTTGACGACACGTTTAGTGCAGTGGCTGAGTGATTGGTTTCTGCGCTACAGGTCGTGGGTTCGATTCCCGCAGGAAACAAATATTTGTATGGCCTACAGATAGTTTTTTCGGGTCTGGGTGTTTGTGCAAGTGAAGATTTGTGTCTGTAAACGCACCCACGATACGAGAGAAATCTTAGTGAGGGGCAAAGTTTTTTTTTTAACTTTAAAGTGTCCAAAGCATTAGCAATGCTCTTAGTTTTGTAGATGTTCATAGTCAACGGTAACCACTTTCCATCAGATAGGCCGAAGACCTAATTACAAATCAGTAAAAAAAAGCTTGACGTTTATGGTGTTGTTCGTTCCTTGTGCCTAGCTTTTTCCCAACTATGTTTGGTTCAGGTTCCAATCTAACCAGATGCGACTGAATACCAGTATTTACACATAGCTACTTCCATCAGACCTCTGCAACCCAGTTACTGGACAATGCCGATATCCTAAGGTAAGATCGGTTGTCGGACTTTCTGGCTTCAGACGACCCGTCGAACCCGTCGGCTTTAGGACGAGTGTATTCGCAGTACACCCGGGACCGACTGTTTAACGTACTCTCCGAGCCACGGAGGGGTCTCGACGTGTAACGTACGGTCACCCATCCACGGACTGACAGTGGCAAGTGTAGCTTAACCTCGCAAATCATATGATCTGCGCGGTTGAGCCACGAGCTCCCACCCCCAAGTGTTGTTAAAATCTTTAATTGCAGCGGTCTACGGGTGGGAATCCGAACTACTGTAAAAGAAACTTGTTTGGTAACAAAATCTTGGCACTCTTCAAAAAAACGATGTACGCCGGTTACTTTTTCGCAGAACATGCACTTTTGTACCGAAGATATTGTCTTGCATTTTTCTTGGTAATTAAATGAGTTATGGCGTATTATCGAGCTCATAAAAGATGTTCTTGTTTTATGTTACGGTTCTAAGAATATCAATGTAGCTAGAAATATCTAATGCTGATGTTTTTTTATCAATGAGCTAGTCTATCCCGTTTCTGCGCTTTTCCTGATAATATCAGTAATACTCATTATAAGATATATCAGGAAATTAGAATATAATGAAGATTTGGTAGAGCCATTCTATTATTCCATGTATTATTCCATGCCATTCAAGAATGGTATGGAATAATACAATTGCCAGTGTCTGATACACTCGTAACTGTTTCATTCCATTCCATTCCAAGAATGGCTTTAACACATACAATAAGCAAATCTGAATTATTCTGATCTAAATTAATAAAAGAACTTAATTGTTCGAAGCACTAAGCAAGAAATGGAAAATTTTATTTCAAAAAATAATACTATCTTAATAGAAAGCAAAGACGTCATCGTAACGCGCCAGCGACATTTTGTTTAGTTTTTACTTAAGGCTTCATCAATTTTAATGATATTTTTTTTAGACCAACATAATTATCATTTAGAACAATATTGATATAAGCAGAGGTAATGGTAAGAGGCGTGACCTACGCGTAGCTACGCGATGATATCAAGAATCAAACACTACTATCATGATTGAAACTTGTTCTAACAGCCCTGCTTACAACGTAACATAATACAAACTTGAAGATCCTTACATTTTGCATAAGTACCAGTTTGCATAAGTAGTCTGCCTTCTGCTTAAGCAGGATTATAATCGCATGCGATGACCTAATTCATAGCGAGTTTAATTCCTAGATTAACTTGGAATTATTAATTTGAAAGTAAAGAAAATTAGGCAAAAAATATAAGCGTTGTAATTGCGCAACACACTCGTAATCGCTATGGGTTTGATTTTGACAGGTCAAAAATTTCCATAGCAACGTAACAATTCGATTTCTCCACAACAATGTACCACGCAATGAATATTGTTGTATTGTCAAAATCAAAGCCATAGCGATTACGAGTGTGTTGCACAATGACAATGCGGGTCTTTCAATTTCCAGTCTTAAGCTGCCATTGTGTATGCAAAAAGTTGTAAGTTAGTAAATGTTAAGTATCAATGAACTTGCTTCCTGGTGCTTGGGTCTAAGGCTGAGATCTATAGACCCAACTTGGACTTTGCTCAGACTTTACTTTAGACTTTTGACAAAGTCAGTATTTATAGAGCCGTCTTTGAATTCATCTGAGTGCGTGCTTAGCAAATGCTTAGCAAAGTCTAAGTTCCCAAAATCGACGACTTAGCAAATGCTTAGGTTACTATTATCCTAACAAAAAATAATGGTCCAAACTTTACTTTACCATCATTATAGTTACACAACTTTTTAATTTTTTAGTATTATCAAGTGACCAGACTCAACTCAGTAATACCAGATTAAAAAAGATTTCCTTGATGTTGATAACTAATTCTGAATTATTTAAGATAAAAACAATTAGGTATTAAACAATCACATAAAAAAGTTTTTCTTAGTTTAAAATGTATAAAAATGAATTTAAAGTTACTTTTTTTCGACAAATTGCAGATGTCAAAACAATGCGATCCGTTTCAATGAATATAATATTGTGTTCGTTTATAAAAAAACAAAAAACACTTATAAGCATGCCAATTTCTGCTTATTCTTATAATAATAATACATAGAAGAAATATGAGCATAGTTCTAGATTATTTACATGTTATTATTGTTAAACATTTATAAAGAAAAATCAAGAATGTAATGCTTGAAACGAAACAATAACTTGTATTTTGACATCGACCGTCTTAGCGTATGCTTAGCATAAGCTCAGCATAGTCTCAACGTGATACGTCTATAAATTCCAAATCTAAGATTATGCTAAGCATACACTTAGCAAAGTATTGCGTGAGTAAAGTCTGAGCAAAGTCTAAGCTAAGTCCAAGTTGGATCTATAGATCTCAGCCTAAGTGCGAGATTCTTAGATCGCTGTTAGACTTTAGTTTGCTTGGTGAGGTAAGAGTTTCATACGAATATGAACATTATTTGTATAATGTTAATATTCATATTCGTATGAAACGCTTATCCACATTCACTTGTACGAATATGAACATTAAACGTATTAAATAGGGTTCATAGTCGTATGAAACGCTTACTTAGCCAAGTAAAGTCTAACAGCCTGGCCACGGGAGATTTGCTGCAGCGAATGTTCGCGCGGTGCGAACGGCGAAGCGTCTGGCGACTAAAACAAATGTATGGAAATGTAGTGATCATGCCACGCGTAGCGGCGACCGGGCGGGCGGCGCGACCGACGAAAGCCGAGCGAATAGCAAGAGCGTCTGGCGGCGCGACGGGCGGCAGAAACAATTGTGTGGATGGATCAGTACGGCGCATACCACGGTGACCACGGTGTCGCGCGGTAGACGCGGCGAATAGTGCAGGAACCAAAAAAGTTTAGTTGTATTCGCCGCGAATATAATAATTCAATTTTAATTACTGAAAAGACTGTCTGATTGTAATAATTATTGAAGTGATCGTAAAAGGCTAATTAAAATGTTAGAAATTTTATTTTAGATTTTCGATGAGTCAATGTCATGTAATTTAGATTACTAATTCAGACAAATAACATAATTGCCTAAATATGTGTCCTTATATCATTAAATATTTTATAAGTATATACCGACACACATTATAAGTGTACATACCTTAACGTCAAAATCAATTTTCCTGCAGCACTTAAAATCCTACCTACATTTACCATTTTCTCCAGTTGTAGTTGTATATTCATAAGAATATAATCAGAGGTTTCGACGCTCATTCGGGTATAATTGAAAAATCTGGATATAGTCTGTATTTGTCGTACTTCTTGTGGAATTCTTCATCTACTCCACAATCTCTTCCAAATATTATGTCTTGAACCAAAAAACTACTACTTTCCAAGCAATATCGAGATAACTTTGATAAAGACATTTCGCTCTCGGTGTATACTGGTCGCGGCGGCGAACGCTACTGCCTGTGGCCTGCAAACTGTGCCACATAGATTGCCGCCCCGCCAGACGCACCGCCGTTCGCGTCGCCTGTTCCCGTGGCCAGGCCGTTAGTGCGGTCTCTGAAGCTCGCCCTTAGACCCGAGCAATGACTTTTAAGAAGTAATTTGCCAATTCATCATCATCATCATCATTCAGCCGAAAGACGTCCACTGCTGGACATAGGCCTCCCCCAAGCATAGCCACATCGACCGGTCCTGTGCTTCTCGCATCCAGCGGTTTCCCGCCAATTGCGTCTACAAAAATGGATACACCACTGCCTCTGCGAAATGTTATAGTTAGAATACCTACCTATTTGAATTAAAGAGGAAAAGATCGCTTAGTACATAAATCTAAATTAAAACACCGAACACATTAGAATCCTTATAAAACGCACTGACTCGGATAATACAAGTTTTAATAAACTCACATGCCGTCTGTTTCATAACACCGCTCCGCGTGTAATAAGATAAACGTTTTATTGCCTCCTTACACCAGATATTGTGAGGAGTCAGCGAATAAGTCGTTAGTACGTATTTAGCTAATAAACTCAATTTCCAATTAGAGAAAATCGCTTTTTCACGACTTTTCCACTGATCAGCCTTTATGAAAGCTCAGTAAAACGATCGTAGAAAATGTCCGATTCCCCGGTACTAAGTACTCGCGCAATCTTTATTGGAAATAAATTAAAGCCAGCGGAAAAGAATTCGGACCCTTTGTTTGTTTGGATGAGAGACTAGATATTAAAAAATGGAAAGCTGTGAATTTCCATAGAATTTTTCATGACAACGGGTTGGCGTTGCGAGTAGAAAACACATACGTTTTATTACGTTATATTTGAGACAATGCCCTTTTTTATTCACCTTATATTGTTGTGTTTTCATGTAGAAAAAGTTTTGCCGTTCTACCTCTATTTTTGCTATTTGGTCGCTGAGCAACCGGCGGCGTTTACATTCAAAGGGACCTTTATATTTTTAGGGTTTTTGTAATATGATAGTGTAACTGGTTTGAGGTAGATATATTAATGGAAAATGTAATTTGCTGTGTGGTTGCGGCATGTATTTAGTAGTTTCCAGTGAATATCGCAAAAGGCGACTAATTATCTCAAATATACTTGGGAGCAAATAAATCGAGCCACTTCTATTTTTCACGTTTAAGTAACTGTTATTATTTTTGGTATTATGGAACAGATCGATTCTAAACATATATCGCCTAAAAGGTTAGGGTCAAGTGTTGTACCTATGGACGGCTTTACCTATGGACACTACCAATATTTCAAAAACCAAACGGCGTAAATTCGTAGCTAGAACGCATTCGTAAACTTTTTTTGACCAATGGCAACACTGACTAACTGTCACTAAGCTGTCACTGATAAATCTGTTGTTAAGTGCTGTTAAACATTTTCATTTGAAAAAGTAAGTTTTTTTGTACATTTTCAAGGTGTTTTTCTGTGAGATAACTTAAACTAGAAGTATAATTGTAGATGATTTACAGAACTTCGTTGTTTTTCATTGAAATAAGGACCATTCTGCGATTCTGTTAATGCTCTGTAGAAAGATTTAACCCTTTGTAGGTTATGTCTTAATATTTGTACCTGTGGACGGGGGAATGAATGTACCTGTGGACTGTCCATAGGTACATAATATCGGTTGCACCTGTGGACAGTAATTTACACAGACAAATTACTACATTTGATTTGGTTTTTTTTCAGTGCCTCGTAGTAAAACCGGAGTGAAACGGGATAAAATATGTCCAGACACTCTCTCCGAAGCAGTTATAGAAGTCAAAAGTGGATGTTTAGATCGTAGGGTGTCTGAAAAATACAAAATACCAAAATATACCATTTTGAAATATTTTCAACTCGACAAATATTATCATGAGATCATTATCTCAATGAAAAAACTATAGATTAATTATTAGATAGATTTATCGTTATATTATTGAAGAATGACGTAAAAAAGGTGTTTCAAGAGCATGAAGAAATTATGTTACGTGAATATTTAGAAAAAGGCATATGGGTCTAGATTCCAAACAAGTCCGGGAACTTGTCTACCAGTTTTCTGTGCAAAAAATAAATAAAATACTCTTAAAAGCTGGCATCAATACAAAATGGCTGGTATAGGATGGTTTCGATGTTATCGACAATGTTTTCCAGAGTTATCGCTACGAAAACCTGTTTTTTTTGCAATATTAAATGCTTGTCTACATTACCGTCCATAAGTACATTTGTGCTGTCCATAGGTACATTTGTACGTTGTACCTAGGGACAAAATAAGGGTTTTTGAAAATCTTTAATTTTCTGAGCAATTATTTCCGCCATCGCATTGGAGACTGATAATTATTAAGAGTTGATTAGTTACTAAGCCATACGATAAATAATTTCATGATAAAAGTATGAGGTTTTTTTTAAAAAAATACTTTTTTATCAAATTCTGGAAATCGTCCACGGGTAGAGCACATGCCCCTATTTGATAACCTTTACAATGAGGGTCGTTTTTGTCAACTTAGAATTATATAATTCATGAAAACCAATAACCAGGACACGTGACAACAGAAGGGGCTCGATTTCTTTGCTCCCAAGTGAAGATGGGTAGCATTATCTTAAGGTAGGGTATAAGGTGTAACGGGCTGGTGTCCGCAACGCCACGTCTAAGCGCGTATTTTGCGTGATGGGTGGTAAGTATAGTTACTCAATCCACCCTAATTGACGTTGCTAGCGATCTCTCGGAGAGTACCTGGGTTTCCGAAGTACTGGGCCCTGTATGTGGCGACCTCAGGGCAGTTTAGTAGCACGTGGGCTGCCGTCTCGTCCTTCTTTATGCACGCTCTGCACAGTGGGCTGTCTGTAACTCCAATCACAAAGAGGTGTTTGTAAAATAGCATTATCTTACTTATGCGTTAATTTAAAACTGCGTCAACACCAATCGTTTTGTCAGTTAAAATGGTAAATTTTTCGTCATTACTGTTCTTCACAGCGGTACTTATACAGCATGAGTTAGTCGCTTAACATCCGAAAACTATAAACTCTGCTCATCATTCTGTACAACTTTTATTATGGGACAAATTCGAAAATCGAAATTCGTGAAAAATAATCAATGTTGCTTAACAAAATGTATTGGTATGTCTACACCCGTGCGCTTTCGTGTTCATCTTGAGCTGTCAACTTTCAATTCCTCTTGCGTCAAGAGCATGCAATATTGATTGCCATAAGACGCATGCAGCTTATCGTCTACACCGGTGCGCCTCGGTTTAGTCGTCAGTCGACATACAATAGACGGATTAGCGTGCGCTAGGGGCATGCGCTTTTGTCGAACTAGTATTAAGGTATGCGCTACGGCGCTTCATGCATGCTTCAGACGAAGACGCAAGATGAACATGAAAGCGCACTGGTATAGACATAGCTTATGGAACTGCAGATTGTTTCTCGCGAATTCAGTTTGTGTCCCATACTAAAAGTTGTATAAAATGATGGTTCATAGTCTTCGGATGTAAAGCGACTAAACCCATCATGCTATATACCTAAGTTCGTCTTCTACTGTGAACACCGCTACGAGCAAAAACGGCGATGAAAAACAATATTAAATTAAGTTCTTTATTAGAACACCATCTCCGATAACAACCACTTCACGCTTCACTATATCACGAACAAGCCGTGTTATAAACAACACTATAGGAAACTAAACTTTCTTATACAGCCATAGAAATACTGACGAAGAAACAACAATAAACAAGTAATTAAAACTTATTTACCTATACGGCTAGTTCGCGTGCAGTACGAACTAAATGAGGCTCCGCGTTTAGCTAACATAAATATGTGTCCGTATCTAGCTGCGGGAACATAGGCGCCTTAAGGCTTAATCTTTATGAATACTATTTTACCATACCATTTTAATAGCTGCGAAGCTTTTTATTTGGTAACTCCTTTATTTAATTCTGTTTTTAAATACTTGTTTGAACAACAACATACAATAAACATTTTTATAACCAGCGCTGCAAGACTCCCTGGGCTACTTCGCAGCATATACCTGAGTGCTCCCTTGGTAAAGCCGTAATATATAATTATATTTAAGTAGATAGTATTAAATATTAGCACTTATTATACTTTGTTTATTATACCATTAGACAAAATATAACCTAAAAGACATGGAAAAGTGTAAATATTAACTACCTACATAATTGCTTCTTGCTGAAGTTTGAGACAGTTTAATGTGTCTATTAATTTGGTAGGCCAATATTAGTAAGCTGAAACTCTGCATATAAATATAGGATCTCAAAAGATATGCATGCTCTTATTAGCTAAATTTGTCTAACGCTATAAAAAAAAATGATATGTTTCTGCTACTTTTGTAATATAACTTTCGTGAGATACATTCATATTTATGATTGGTTATGGTTTACTCATGTGATTTTTTTGGGATTATCCGACTAGTTTCGAACCCAAATGGAGCTCTTAATCATGAGCTGAAGACGCGGCGAGGTCACGAGTCGAACTCTATTGCTTCTGTTTTGCTATCCAATAAAAAAATCTTCTTTTTATCGTCACATCGGCAAGTATATTTCCACTGCGTCACATTTGCGTAATAATAAGAATTAATATTTTTCCCTATCGAATACAAAGTGATATTTCATTTGAATATACTCGTACATCTGGCAAACAATATGAAAATAAAGTTTTTTTTGTAAAACTGCGCGCGAGTACGTTCGTTATGTGAATACCTGTTCATAATTGCTAACATGTCACTATGACAGTTAGGTATTTTATTTCAGGAGCATTTTTTCCACATAAAGGGGTTAACACAAACCGGCTCTGGTTTTAGGTACATGTATGTTGTTCGATATCCAAGCTTGTTCATTCTAGTCTAGATCAATAACGCAACAGATTAACTATTGTAAAGTTAGATTTAAGGTTTTTTTATGTGCACCTTTTTTTTATTTCCGGAAGTATGTATCTGTTATAAGTAGTTATATAAGGTGTTAAAAAATCAACTCTAAGAATAGTATGCCTAAGGTCTAAGAATAGACCTTTGCCCATATATGGGACGAAACAGGATGAAAAAAAAAATTAGAATTGTATGGGGTTACTCGGTATCAGAAATTGAACAACTTTTGTTCTACAACTTTTCGAAATTCGCGTATTTTTTTTTATAACTTTCCATACAAATCAAAAAAATATTTTAATTGATTTGAATGGACAGGCATAAAAAAAATTAGTGAATTTCGAAAAGTTGTAGTACATATGTTGTTCAATTTCCGATACCGAGTAACCTCACAAAATTCTTAGAGTTGATTTTTTAACACCTTAAATAGGTATTTTATCTCACGAAGTCCTGTAAATCATTCAAAATTGAACCTTATATCAGCGAAGTCACAACACAGTACTTCCTGGGATAGAACGACTCTACTCTCTCAGTACTTTACAGTAAACAGAATGACTATACATACTTATAACAAACAAAAAGTCAACTTTGTATGGTATGCGCTAGAAAACTATCACCGCTCTCTATATTGTATACAAAGTCGACCCTTGTTTTTGAGCACACTGTAGATGAGTTTAGTAACCGCTACTGAGTCACAATACTTTTGCTGGCTCTTAAAACATCACAACGATCTCTGTGGTAATGACAAAAAAGGTCGTATTTTTTCTATTTCAACAACAGAAAATGCATATTTTTTATATAAAATGATCAATTTTCAGACCAAGTCCTGAATCTGTCTTCACGTACAGATGATTTCGTAAATGATGCAGAATACATTTCAAGGATGTGCGGTTTAGTTTCCATGTTTTAATTATCATTACTTACCTACAGGCGAAGTCGCTAGTTGTGAAACCCAATATGGTAGTCTACAATCTGTCCTTAAAAGACGGTGGGAAGTGAAAGAGGGAATCCTGCCGACAACTCGAGCAAATCTAGCAATACTCATCATCGTTCCTACCCTTATCCCAATTTATTTATACCCTATTCCATTTAACTACTTTAATAAAATGATTTTCTTTAAAATATTTCACATTTCATCTACTTTCTTATTTAAAATAATTATATTTATTTATTATTTTGTTTAATATAATATGTATGTAACGTCTTCTTTTTTATTTATTTGTGTAATTATTGATATATGTATTTTATGTTATTATATCTAAGTAATATTATGTACGATACGTACTTGTACACCAGGACTGCTCGTTTCTCTTTCCGTTCTTTTAGTCCATCCTAAGGTTGTCTGGAAGAGAACACCTTGTGCGATAAGACCGCCCATTGTAAATGTTTGTATTCCTTTTCTTGTTACCGGTGTATTATTTACACTAAAGAGTATATAAATAAATAATATAAATAAATAATAACTTTCGTGAGACACATTCATATTCATGATTATTTACGGTTTACTCACGTGCATTTTTTCGGGATTGCCTGACTGGTTCGTCTCGCGACCTCGCCGCGTGTTCAGCTCATGATTAAGGACTCCGTTTGGGTCCGAAACTAGTCGGGCAATCCCGAAAAAATGCACGTGAGTAAACCGTAAATAATCATAAATATAAATAAACCAGCTGTACCCGGCATGCGTTGCAATGCACTTTTTCATATTTACTACCTACCTACTAGCTACCTACTACCTACCTACCTACTACCTACTACCTACCTACCTACTACCTACCTACTACCTACCTACTACCTACCTACTACCTACCTACTACCTACCTACTACCTACCTACTACCTACCTACTACCTACCTACTACCTACCTACTACCTACCTACTACCTACCTACTACCTACCTACTACCTACCTACTACCTACCTACTACCTACCTACTACCTACCTACTACCTACCTACTACCTACCTACTACCTACCTACTACCTACCTACTACCTACCTACTACCTACCTACTACCTACCTACTACCTACCTACTACCTACCTACTACCTACCTACTACCTACCTACTACCTACCTACTACCTACCTACTACCTACCTACTAGCTACCTACTAGCTACCTACTAGCTACCTACTACCTACCTACCTACTACCTACTACCTACCTACCTACTACCTACTACCTACTACCTACCTACCTACTACCTACCTACTACCTACCTACTACCTACCTACTACTTTTTTTTTTTTTTTTTTTTTTTTTTTTTTTTTTTTTTTTCGTTGGAAAATCCTCATGGATGCCCTTCGCCCGGGGAAGACGAAGGGGTATGCCGGACTCTTACCGGCTAAAAACCCACGGTGTTCCTTCTTCTGACCCTTGGCCGGGGTCGCGGGATTCACAGCTGCATGCACCGCAACCCCGGCAGGCCTCGGTCCGCCAGCCCCTGGCGGACCTCTGCTTCTGTGGGGCCTTGCCCCACGTCCTCCTGAGAGGCGCGCACGGAACACTGCGCGCCGCCTTCTCGGGCCTGTTACTGGTCGGGCGACGGGTCCCCTAACCCGCCGCCCGCAGGCCACACACTACGGTGGCCGGAGATCGTCGCGCACCCTCCGGCGCCCGGTGCGTCTGGCGCGGGAAGGGAGAGTGGCAGCTGCCTCTCTCTCCCTCTCCGCTCCCTCTTTGGTTGCCATCACCTCCTCGCAGAAGGAGGCGACGGCTTCCCACGCACTCTCGCCCCCGACCATGGACAGAACCACGGCCGGGACCTACCTACTACCTACCTACTACCTACCTACTAACTACCTACCTACTACCTACCTACTACCTACCTACTACCTACCTACTACCTACCTACTACCTACCTACTACCTACCTACTACCTACCTACTACCTACCTACTACCTACCTACTACCTACCTACTACCTACCTACTACCTACCTACTACCTACCTACTACCTACCTACTACCTACCTACTACCTACCTACTACCTACCTACTACCTACCTACTACCTACCTACTACCTACCTACTACCTACCTACTACCTACCTACTACCTACCTACTACCTACCTACTACCTACCTACTACCTACCTACTACCTACCTACTACCTACCTACTACCTACCTACTACCTACCTACTACCTACCTACTACCTACCTACTACCTACCTACTACCTACCTACTACCTACTACCTACCTACTACCTACCTACTACCTACCTACTACCTACCTACTACCTACCTACTACCTACCTACTACCTACCTACTACCTACCTACTACCTACCTACTACCTACCTACTACCTACCTACTACCTACCTACTACCTACCTACTACCTACCTACTACCTACCTACTACCTACCTACTACCTACCTACTACCTACCTACTACCTACCTACTACCTACCTACTACCTACCTACTACCTACCTACTACCTACCTACTACCTACCTACTACCTACCTACTACCTACCTACTACCTACCTACTACCTACCTACTACCTACCTACTACCTACCTACTACCTACCTACTACCTACCTACTACCTACCTACTACCTACCTACTACCTACCTACTACCTACCTACTACCTACCTACTACCTACCTACTACCTACCTACTACCTACCTACTACCTACCTACTACCTACCTACTACCTACCTACTACCTACCTACTACCTACCTACTACCTACCTACTACCTACCTACTACCTACCTACTACCTACCTACTACCTACCTACTACCTACCTACTACCTACCTACTACCTACCTACTACCTACCTACTACCTACCTACTACCTACCTACTACCTACCTACTACCTACCTACTACCTACCTACTACCTACCTACTACCTACCTACTACCTACCTACTACCTACCTACTACCTACCTACTACCTACCTACTACCTACCTACTACCTACCTACTACCTACCTACTACCTACCTACTACCTACCTACTACCTACCTACTACCTACCTACTACCTACCTACTACCTACCTACTACCTACCTACTACCTACCTACTACCTACCTACTACCTACCTACTACCTACCTACTACCTACCTACTACCTACCTACTACCTACCTACTACCTACCTACTACCTACCTACTACCTACCTACTACCTACCTACTACCTACCTACTACCTACCTACTACCTACCTACTACCTACCTACTACCTACCTACTACCTACCTACTACCTACCTACTACCTACCTACTACCTACCTACTACCTACCTACTACCTACCTACTACCTACCTACTACCTACCTACTACCTACCTACTACCTACCGATAGTTATTTTTATTTAATTTTTTATCAAAATTTTTTTTATAAGAACCTCCTGACAATTACGAACAAAACAAAAAAAAAATAGGGAAATTGGTCCAGGCGTTGTTGAGTGATGCGCTTACCAACACATTTTGCGATTCATTTTTATAAATAAGATATATAGATAAATTGTTAATTTCTAACAAAAATTAATTATGCGATGTTAATTTACTTAAAACACTTCTTCCTAATTTCGTATATCACTAAAAAAGGACATAATTATGTAGTAAGATTGTGTTCATTATGTCTCTTGCCTCCTTGAATACTATACATATAGTGTCGGCGCAGCGTATCTTTTTCTTCCATACATCTCTATCAGTGTTGTCAACCATATTTTTTTTGGTGTGCCTTTTTTATAGCCATACATTCATTTATTCACGTAACATGATCCTCATTCACCGCATCATATGATATCCAAAATTAGCGATACTAGCCCGATAAAGTATTTGTTTTTTTTTATCTACTCCCTTTAAACAATTGAAGAGTGTCGGATCAAAAGTCGCTATTAACATTTTCCTGTTTTTTTCCATGAGTATAATTTTTTAAATAGTATCCATTTCATAACTCAGACTGCACCAAAAGTGGCTATTTTTTATGAAAAATTCGGTCAAAACAAGCTATTTACTACAAAAAAACGACTTATAAGATTTTGGTAATTTCTGCAAATTAGTTAGTACATAAATAGCTACTTTTGATTAAGCAGAATGTTTATTTTTATCAATCCAATTTACTACCAATATATTCTCCGGAACTCCATGTAAATTTTATAGACAAGCCGTCATTTACTCATCGACGCTTGTAAAACCCAGTATAGCCTTTCTCCGTGCAAACATGAAACGTTTTCAAATATTATGCACCAGTCTGATTTATAGGAGACAGCTAGCTAATCTTGCCACGCTATCGCAAACACAGCTGTATAAAAAACGAATTTCAAACGGCGACTTTTATGGTATACCCTTTATACTGTCTAGCCAAAAGTGAAACCTTATCTTGTACACTATAAATAAATAAACTTGACGTTACAACCTTACATTGATAGCATCACACTTTGTTCTTTTAAGGAGTGAATGAGCATTATTGTGCACAGTCTTTATTTGTACTTAGTGAATCACGAACTGCTGAAGGCTAATTTTACTGACAAAATTGTTTAAAATCGTAATCGACCGTAAGGCCGTCCACCAGGAGGCTTACTATGACCTCTTAAAGCAGGACAGAAGTTGCCTGGATGTTGAACTGCCCTGCTTTTTTGTACTATGACATCGTTAGAGTAGGCCTGCTACGTTGACGTTTACGAAATCAGTTCACCTTTTTTTTGTATAGACTTTTCGTACCATGAACAAGCATTACCGTTCAACTTGGTTCAATAGTCGTTCACCTTTAGTACTGTCATGGTACGATTTTTAGCGATTCAGAAGCAGGCCTGCTTTTGAACGGAAGTTGACTGACTGGCATTTGAACGTTTTCATAAGAGGTCATGGTAAGCCCCCAGACCTGTGCGAGGAAAATGTGCGGTGCGAAAATGTGTAGTAAGGATGTGAAACGGTGTGACTCTTTCCACCAGAACTATGCGAGGAATGTGTGTCATCTACCTCTTCCAAACACCATCTATTGACTGACCGGTAGGCGCATATTTTCAAATCCTCGCACACATTTCTAGCAGTACATTCCTCGCAACACATCCCTCGGTCGCATTTCTCGCTTGTTTTGTATGAACAAAAACCTCGCTCCGCTAAGCCCATATCGACCAGAGCTGTGCAGAGCGAAGCTAGGTAAATGAAGTGATTCTATTGGTGCTTACAAAACACATTCCTCGCTACGCAGCTTAGCACAGCTCTGGTGGATGCTCAGCCTAATCGAATTCGCTGCTGAACCAAGGCCTTTTGCCTTTTTACAGGACTGCTCCAAAAAGTTGTATTATAATGATATTTTGTGATTAGTTACGGTTTGCTCACGTGCATTTTTTTGAGATTGCCCGACTAGATTCGGACCCAAAAGGAGCAGTTCGTCTCGTGACCTCGCCGCACGGTCAGCTCATGATTAAAGGCTATGTTTGGATCCGAAACTTAGTCAGGCAATCTCGAAATAATGCACGTGAGTAACTGATCATAAATATGAATATGTCTCACGAAAGTTATAATTAGGGATCGGATAATTTGGCATCTTAAAATATATTTTTTTGTAAAAAAAAACCGGGATGCCAGGAACACCGGGAATGCATAACTAGTCGGGTGTATAGTATGGAAGCGACTTCTTAAAATGATTTATTAAAAAAATAACCGGGGTTCTTAGATTATTTAAATATAAAATAAAATATATAAAATTAAATTGATGTTTAACCCCCGATGCAAATATGTGTGTATGTAGAGTGTAAGAAGAGGAGTGGTGTGTGTTAGATAAACCAAAAAAAAAACAAATTTAAATAATTGTCCCGGGACCGTGGGATTTTTTCGATACAAAAGTGCATTCCATATTACCCAACATCTCAAGTTTAGGTAAATTTGCATCCGAATATCCGATCTCTAGTTACAATACAAAAACAAAATATTATGTTGGACCAATAAATTATGTTTTCCAAAAAAATTGTCCCCTGACTGCATCAGAATTTCAGATACTTCAACTGTACAATACGTATATATTTAGTTGGGTATTTGCTTCTTTTCATTCACGGCGAATTGTCTACGCCAAGTAAAAAATTCTGCGGTAGGTATCTTATTCCCTTCCATTACAACTTTTTTTTACTTTTTATTTTCTTTTTTTAGTCACTTATAGTATTTTTTAGCAGTCGTGTTGTTCTTTTCTTACAGGGATAACGTCGAACGGCTGTAGTTCAGCTGAGGTTCTATTGCGATTTCTTACAATTTTGTTAGTTTAATTGTCCGCCTGTACGGTCCGGGGATATATCTACGGAATAATTATAGCACCGCTAAGTATAGCCGCCATCTTCTCCCGAGGGTGTTCATCGTAGTGGTCTATTGATAACGCCCCTTACATGTAAATACGTATAAACGTAGAATGTGGTTGAATGTGTACGGGATAATTGTACATATGTAAATGAGAATTACATAATACCAATAATTACACAGCAAAACTACGGAAATACATAGCAACATAATAATATTGAACTGATGAGTTCTCTTAATTAGACAAAAGCAACCACAAATAGACAGGTAAGCTGATTTTCATATCTTTAATTACATCAAACCGGAATCTTTACTGAAAAAAAAAAGATTTTATCGAAAACGATCGCTTTAAAGAGGATTTACGCAATTAAAACGGAGACGGGAAGCTCGATAAAGGAAAAATATTTATTCTTGCCTTTTCAGTAAACTTCCAGAAGTAATAATTTTATGTACTATGCGGTAAGTACTGTAAATATTTAAAGTTCATAGGAATAAACTTTATCACTGTATCATACGTCTTCTTCGTAGGTGTTTCATGTTGACTATCGAAGAGGTTAAATTTTCAGTTAATAAATCAGCCGAGGAGCTCGTGGCTAAATAATTACAGCCGCATAGACCGATCTTCCGGGTTAAGCCACGCTTGCCGAGGTTGGTCTGTGGATGGGTGACCATTTACCATAGCGAGTTTCCTCCGTGCCTCGGAAAGCACGTAAAGCCATTGGTCCCGGCTGTCATTTGTAGATCTTTGACAGTCGTTACTGTTGGTCAGAAGCCAGAAAGTCTGACAACCAGTCTTACCAAGAGTATCGTATTACTCAGTTACTGGGTTGTGGAGGTCTGATAGGCAGTCGCTCCATGTAAAATACTGATATTCAGCTGCATCCGGTTCGACTGGAAGCCGACCCCAACATAGTTGGGAAAAGGCTAGGCAGATGATGATGAAATCAGTCCACTACGGTCCCTCTGATAGGCGCGGAGTTTTTCTCAGAATCAGAAAGGTTCAGGGGGTCTCTACTCCCTAAGCACGAAATCCGTGGTTTCGGCCTCAATTACGACCGTTTCCTACTCCCTATCACCTACGAACATACGATTATTTCGGAGCCCGAACTAAGAATGAATGGCAACACGATTTGACAGTTGTCCCTACTACCGATGTGGTTTTGCCCGTCCGAAAAGTTGAACTTGACACTTGTTTTGTTCACTTCTACGTATAGGGCTACTTTCGGACGGGCGACTAACTTCTTTGACGGACTTATGGATTAGGCCCCCAGACCCGATGTGGAACACACAACGCTGGCTTGAAGACTACGCAGAACTTTATTTTGCAGGTTTCCTCACGATGTTTACCTTCACCGTTAACGCTAGTGGTAATTAAATTCAGATCGGTATATGAATTCGGAAAGTCAGGGATGCGGGCGATCAAACTCAGACTCCTACATGGAAGGCAAGCGTCGAATCACTAGGCTAACGCTACTAGTGCTACACATAAAGAACACATGAACAAAGTGTCTTCGCCTTAATAAGGACAATAAGAAAAGTGCTATTGGACACATTCTTTGTAAAATACAATTTAACAGTTTAAGTTATAAATAAATTACTCATTAGCCTAATTATAAGAGCGGTTACGCACTGCATGCGATCCGAATCCGAGAAAATATGTTCCGAAGTAGTCATAGAACTATTTGTATGGTAGTTTACGCACTAGATCCGACTTCCGTCATCCGATTTCTCACCGTGATCCGTGAGTTTCCAATTCGGAAGAAATATTGACGGACCGAAGTAGCCGTAGTACTGTTTGTATGAACGCTTTCGCATTACCTCGGATTCAAATCGGACGCCAAATGGATATGCCAAAGATGGCCGCTGAATTGTTTGAATTTGGATCAGAGATCGGATAAGTGCGTAAGCGATATCCGAATTCGGTCCGACTCTAGATTCGTATTTTCACATATTTGGATCGGATGCAGTGCGCAAAGCAATATCCGAATTCTGTACGAGTTTTTTTATATGTATACCTACTTATTTTCACGGATCCGGATCGGATGCAGTACGTAATCGCTGTAGGGCTAGATTGTAATAAGATTAGGGCGCATTGTCATGAAGCGCACTAAGATAGGAAAAAAAAACTAGGCTAACACTGATTTTATCACATAACATTCTATTGTTAAAAATATTTCAGCATTCCAGCAGTTGCCGGCAAAAGCCTGAAAAATTATCATGAAACATAATATTGTAATAATTGATTAACCTTGCCGGCTAAGGCTCGGTTTACACTGCAGCCGACTAGCTCACTAGTTGACGTGTAGTGCATAAGAACAGACAATTGGTTGAGAGGATTGAAGCAGCTTTCTACGTATGCCCCATCTCATATTCTACGTATACCCCGCGCGAGGGCGGACTAGAATATAAAACTTCCTCACTGAACGCTAGATACAGACGCGTGTTGTAAGATTCAACAAAACCTACCACGCTTGGTGGTATCCACACGGTACGACTGGTTAGCTGCCAACCTCACATTAAAATCCAGTAGGAGTGGGTTGTAACAGGTAAAATCACGTATCTGTTACGCCTATTCCTGTTATAAGTACCTAAATAGCAGTTCCAAAAACCTGTTACAAAATAACAATCTGATATTTCATACTATGTGGGAACAAACTATTGTGTGTTCTCTGTTACCACAGATAGCAACGTTTAACGTGTTTACTGTAACAGCAGGACTTCTCTTTTTAGCTAAGGTGTTAAACCTACGCGAGAAAAGGAAAGAGCTTATGACGGATGTTACAGGGTGTCACAAAGTAACAATAATATTTTTTATCTTATTCTAACTAAGGTAACTGTCATAAGCATGAATAGAGAAAAGCTTGTGACTGTCTTACAGGGGATTTTGTTAGCTCGTGGAACAGGAACTGCTTTTTCAGTTTGTTTGTTGCAGTTAGAGTCTATTATCATATGATACCTGTTTTAAATAGCTATTACGATAAATACGCCTCACTCCTAAAGTCCAGTGCCAAGCAGTTTACTGTGTACCGTTGTGTTTATGTGAGAGCCAGAGGGGTATAGGGGAATCCCTCTATATCTCTGTTACTTGGATTCGTCTGCTACATGTTAGATCCTGTCTGCGCTTACTATCAGGTGTCAAACGCCAAAACCGTGGTACACACGGCTACTCATCAAGCTACACATTTCCAGTTTACACTGACCTCTCACTGTAAGTAAATCCTGTACAATGCGAGATCAGCTTATACTGGTAATGTATAGCTTGATCTGTAGCCGTGCGTACCGAAAGGTAGTGTCAAACGCGACCAAGTCTAATAATAAAAAATCCTCATTCTTAAGCTCAATCCTAGCAAGTTAAATTGCGCAATTACGCTTCGGCAACCGAATTTCACGGTGAATACACCGGTAGCAAGTCCACTTCTGGAAGTTTTACCAGCTTGCCTGACTTGCCGCAAGCTGCCCGTGAAGGTTTTAACAAAACTTGCTTTCAGTGTAAAAAGTTAGCTTTTCAAACTGGCAAGCTCGTGCTTGCTTCAATAACTTGCGCAATTAACCCTTAATAGGACAAAGTGCTTATACAGTGTGATTGGTAAAACAGTAACAACCTCTTAAGGGGTCATTGTGCTCATCATTATGAACAACTTTTATTATTGGACCAAACAAGAAATCGCGAAAAAAAATGTTCGCATAACTCGTCAAAATGTAGGGAACACCTGTTTTTTTTTTTTGCGATTTCTGTTTAGTCCCATAGTAAAAGTTGTTCATAATTATGAGTACAATGACCCCTTAAGAGGTTGTTACTGTTTTACCAATCACACTGTATTTAACACCAACTCTTTTGGAAGATATCGCGAAAGCCACCTTGGGATATTCTTATTTTCAAGACGGGCAATTCTTTTACAGTATTTTTTTTTAAAGAAAATATGGACGACTCAGAAAAGGTTATTTTTTCCTATTTTTATTATTTACAAAAAGACAAATGGTTTGTTATTTACTTTTCTTAAAACCTTATGCCCGATTAAGGATTTTAACTTGCTAGTGAATTTAACGGTTTAGACGGAGATGACCACACTGCCACTTCAGTTTTTTGATATTGTCAGCTAAGTAATTAAAGGGAGAATATATTTTAATGTTAAAATACCGAGTGCAATATTACATGGAATTAATGCAGCGTCAACGAAATAAACTCACTACGCGTATTGTACATTTTCCGCTACATTCTAATTTACCAACGAAATCATGATATTGTTTTAGTTATTAATATAAGCTGAAATAGGAAATATTTTAGCAACAGTTTCAGTGAATCAAATACATATTGAATAGCAGCAATTACAAGCTAGCCGTATGTTTATATGAGATATTTATTACAGCATTAAATTAACCGAAAAATTATAGGATCCTCTTACGGTGAATAATATCATAAGGCACTTTCTTCATCTTCAATCAGCTGCCTGTTGGGGTAAACTGTGCGATGGGGGCACGTGATACGCATTCAGATACAAAAGGATATTGGGGCATTGAAATATGGGCAGCCGATTCTTGCCCAAGGCTGGCAAGGAATTGGGGGGCAAGAAATGGACATCTACTGTTGTGTACTTGTAATTTTGGAACCTAATTAATTCCGTGTGGCGCCGGACGTAAAGAATATCTCTTCCCATGGGTGTCGTCGTAAAAGGCGACTTAGCGATTCACTAGAGCAGCTATACTCAACCTGCGGCTCGTCGGGCCTTTGTAGTTGGCCCACTCGGAGTTACAAATTTACTGTAAACCATTTTAAATTTGGCGCCCATCAGAAAAACTGTGGGCGCCGAGTAAATAATTGTTGCTTGCGGCCCGCAACACCATGACTGAAACGTGTTTGTAGCCCTTATAAAAAAAAGGTTGAGTACCTATGGCTGCATTAGAGGATGAGCAGCAGCGTTCTCTGAGTACTTTAACAACCATACTGCGATCGCCAACCCGCCTGCCAAGCGTAGAGATTATGGCAAACCCCCTCAACATGGCTTGGGGGTGGCCTATGTCCAGCAGTGGACGTCTTTTGACTTAATGATGATTATTCCGTGTGATATTGAGATGGGTTGGTAACGAGCAGGACTTTGCTGGGTTCAGACCTAAATGTCCCAGCTTTGCTTCATTTGTGACTGTCTACGGGAGAATATTGATTTGAAGGCATAATTTGGCGAATCATATTTAACTCACGATTATGACGACACGTTTGGTGCAGTGGCTAAGCGATTGGCTTCGATTCCCACACGGAACAAAAATTTGTATGGCCTACAGATGGTTGTTTCGGGTCTGGGCGTTTGTCTATGTGAGATTTGTGTCTGTAAACGCACCCACGATACAAGAGAAATCTTAGAGTGGGGAAAAGTAAAAAAAACAAAACTTTATCATGAAGATTATATTTAATTAAATAATGCACTCTTCCTAGCCTTTTCCATCTATGTTGGGGTCAGCTTCCAGTCTAGCCAGATGAGGCTGAATACAAGTATTTAACACGTAGCGAGTGCCATATGAGACCTCCGCTACGCAGTTACTGGGCAATGGCGATATCCTAAGGTTAGACACTGATAAATTAAATACTAAGTAGTAAGGTTAATTAAATACTGCACTCAGTGATAATTTATTAGTTAGTTAGATTCTCGTCTTTTTAAAGAATCCCTTTTGTTTGTGTGTAGCGAACATTCATTTGCCCGAGGTTATAAATATATTGTTTGGATTCAGAGCAATAGAAATTCAACATTCAACAACTGCAATTGTACAAAGTTTTCATATAAATATTTATACACTAGCTAATTTTCATGTCTGCAAAGGGTCAAAATTAACATAATAATAATTATTGCTAATTTATTTTAAAAATAGCAACATTACTAAACAAAACTGTACCAATGTTTCTTTTTTCTTTGTTTACATGGGAAACCAATTAATTTAACTAGAGGTAGTCTGTTTTGTTTATCGGCCAATTAATTGTTCTGTACCAAAAATAAATGTAACATAACGGAAACAAGTAGGAATTACTTACAAAGTATCTCCTTTGATTTCTATAGCAAATTGTTACAAACTGATCAAGTTACTAATTAATATTGTATGTAAATTTAAATTTTAAGGTATGTGCCTTTTAAAATTATTTTATGTTTGTTCATCAACGTTTAATCACCACCGTGTGAATTACGGAGCTCGATCAAATTTGATCAGCTTCCAATTAATTTGTTACGTCAGATAGCAGATAGACAATTATGTACAAAGCCTTACATATACCTACAATACTGCGTATGTATACAGATTTTCCTACGCGTTGATTAATATGAGCGCGCAACCAACTGCGATGTCGGTGAAAGTTCAGAGAAACATATATTTTATTTCACTCATACGCAAAAAATCGTTCACACGTTTTTATTGGTATCTCCCAATTAAAAAAAGGAATGTGGAGTGCATTGGTGTGATGCACCGGCATTCACAAGGACCCTAGCCAGCAATAAAGTAGGCATCAAGCGAGCTACGTGCCTTACGATAAGACGAGTTGTACGTGCTAACTCCTTATTTGTGCATGAAGCTCAGCCACCGAGCAAACTGGGACGTTTAAAAAACGGAAAGAAAAATTTACATTATCACATTCCTCTCGAGAGTTATTTTACTGTTCTCAGAGCTTAAATATTTCATTGTAGAAAATGTACTTCGTGGAAGTTCATCTGAAAAAACATTTTATAATGAAGATATCTACCGAGATACAGCAATATAATTTAAAAAGGATTGCATCAGTCTGACGCTCTTTGCAATTCCTTGAAAGGGAAACTTGTGAGAAGACTAGCGATTTCATCAATATTAAAGTCCGCCTACATAGTTACTTTGTATCTAAAGAAGTCTAACATTTTATTACATTTATCTAAACTGTGTATTTTACGTATAATTTGATCATAAAAATGTGATAATCGTATATTATTTTTATTATATTTCTTTCTCTCTTTCCATCTTTTAATTATTTTCAGTACAATACAGGGAAAAAAATACAAAGAAAAAATAAATAAAAATCGAATAATGTCCAGCGGCATTAAATAATGTTTCCCGCGTTGTGTATCCTAGCGCACTCGTGCGTTACGTGGACAGCTACTACGAACGTCAAACGCTCCCTGATGTCGCCCGGCACGTAGGTTATAAAAATGAGGGGGATCTTTAAAGTGAAAAGTAAAGCGAGTTTGGCTTTTATGGTAGTTACCCTGAGTTATCCAATCAGTCGGTGCCGGGGAAGCAATAAACTGGGCATCACGTCCGAACGTGTCCTCCCAGTGACAAACTACTAACGCCGCGCGCCAACTAGCGCGAGCGCACTGAACGCTTGCCTGCACTCACTGATGGACGAATTTAGATTTATTACTCAACCCCCTCGTGTTTACTTTTCCTCACATCGTCCGAGCTGCGACGAGATTCATTAGTTAGGGGTTAGTCGCCGATGTAGCTGTGTTTGGACACGGCAAGAGAACAGTCGCAGTACGATGATATTGGAACAAACTCGTACAAAAACAACTGATACGTTTATTTTTAGGAAGGCTTACAGATCTGGTGATTACATTTCTATATTTGAATGGAAATAAGCATTTTCCTATTAATTTACGTGATAAACATATTATACCTATCACGCCTCTATTTATTTTTATTTAGCGCCTATGAACACCATGTCTTTTAACGCGCCTTCGACACACGTTTCCGTCAAACTCCATACTTAAAAAATCACAATGACGTTTTTTAAGTATGAAGTATGACAGAAACGCGCGTCGACGGCGCGTTAAAAAGCCGTGGTGTGCATAGGCTCTTACACAAACAATATTTGCATAATCGTTTCTAATATTATAAATGCGAAAGTAACTCTGTCTGTCTGTCTGTTACCTCATCACGACTAAACTACTGAACCGATTTTGTTGAAACTTGGTACAGAGATAGTCTGAAACCCGGAGAAGGACATAATATGCTATTTTTATTCAAAAAAATGCGGAATATGCGATAAACGACATCCACGCGGGCGAAGCCGAAAGCGACCGCTAGTTATAAATAAAAGTATATACAAATACAGACTGCACATCCAGTGGCGTAGCTACCGTATGGCTAGGCGGGGCAGTGCACCGGGACCCCCAAGCTCGAGGGGCCCCTCAGCCTCCATGAACGACGTTCGAAAAAGTTATATAATATCCTAGTTGAATAAAGAATTTTTGACTGTAAGTTTTTGGCCCCTAACCAACGACTTTTACGTGAAAGCGTGACAAACAAACAAACTTTCACATTTATAATATTATTAGGAATTACGATTAAATAACTATCTGCTGCGTTATACATAATGCTTACTAATAAATAGCTTTGCTTTATTATGCCCTGCAGTGGGTGATAAGGAGCTGATGATGAAGTAGTTTTGCACCTTCAAAGTATTCAGTTTTTAGTTTAAATATGGCCTCAATTTCATTTTTGCCCCGGAGCCCTTGGTTACATATCTACGCCACTGTGCACATCCAGTCGGCAGTTGTCAAGTTCAAGCTGCATTTAGCAGTTGCACAGTTTCAATTGCGACTGGATGTGTGTTCTACTTGCAGTTATGATTACAAATACGAAACGAAATATGTTTCACCAAACTTAGCGTTATTAGCTCTACAGGAGCTTACGCTCACAGTTTACTGAAAACTAAGACCTCGTTTAAGGCGAAGCGGAACTTAGCGCGGAGCATGTTGAGCATTAAGCGGACAATAATTCAAACATAATAATAACGATGTATGCGTGATTATGGAGACCCGATTTTCCGCGCATATTGTTGAGTTGTAGATCTAATTTATCATCCGTGTCGTCCATTATCATCATATCAGCCTATCGCCGTCCACTGCTGAACGTAGACCTCTCCCGGAGATCGCCAACCATCCCGGTCTTGGGCAGCCCGCATCCATCCGCTGCCAGCCACCTTTTTCAAATCGTCGGTCCATCGTGCCGCAGGGCATCCTATACTACGTTTGCCCAAACGCGGTCTCCACTCTAACACCTGTCTGTTCCTTCTTCCATCTGTTCGTCTGCAGACATGGCCGGCAAACTTCCACTTCAGCGTGCGTGTGGTGCCAGACGTAAATAATAGCTCTACCCCATCTCTTCCTACGAGTGTCGTACCTAAAAGACGATTAAGGGACTCACTAGAGGGTGGGCAACAGCGTTCTCTGAGTAACCCGCCTGCCAAGCGTGGCGATTATGGCAAACACCCCCAACATGTATAGCACAAAGAAGAAACGGCCCCTAGTCCTCGGCGGCTCTGCTAGCTCTGGTCACGGTAGCGGCCTAGGTAACGGCGGGGCATGGGGTGCTAAGAAGCACAGGACCGGTTGATGTTGCGATGCTTGGGAGAGGCCTATGTCCAGTAGTGGACGTCTTTCGGCTGAATAATGATGATGATGAGATCTAATTTATAACAGTACGCGACGCAGTGCGCGACGGATTCCGCGGCTCTATAAACGAGGCCATTTAGTGCGGAGTACAGTACGCTCAAAATAACTTTGCCGCTCTGAATCCAGGCTTTGAACGTTCTGTTCCTTACTTCAGGGGGGTTACCATGATATCTTAGAGCAGGAATGTTTTAATATTATTCCGAGAGTGGGAAAGTGACAGCGCTAGACAGCTCTCTAGTGCCATCTCTTACCTACTCTCGTAATAATATTAAAACATTCCTGCTCTAAGATATCATGGTAACCCCCCTGAGGGGCAAAGTTATTTTACGCGTATTGTAATGTTATTTTAATTTCTAAGACCCAAGTATTACTTCTAGACTTTGCGGTTCATAACGGTTGTAACTAGGCCAATCATTAGATTAATTGATTCTGAATTTTAAAAGAAGTTGATTGTTTGTTGTTTAACAAAATGATGAAAATATCTCAATATCTTAATGCAAAAGCGTTTAAATGACCATCATCTAAAAGTAAGAATAATATTTGTATCGAAGAGTTCCTCAGAGGAATGATGCAGGAAAATTTACGTTTCGATCAAATATTTTTGAGTGCTTTCCGCATCGTTATTATATGAAATATTTCAATTAATCTTATTTCTTTTTCCATTACGATAAATATACAATAATTTATTATACGTAGATATTTTCCTACACATGAATACATCAAGGTATTATTAAAGCACACAAAGAGAAGACGTATCTCTGTCAAGTATTCTACATTTGATACGCCAAGATATTACTGTAGTGTCAACGTTGTGAATAGGCGTCTATTAGACAATGTAGACCCACCTATTGAGAACAAGTCCCGTTGCTGACAGCGAAATGTACTCAATGTGTCTAATTGCAGATTATCCGTCATATTTATTGATATAATCAATCACATTTGAAACGTAATCACCTGTATTATCGGATTTATCGTTAATCCCCGAAACTACTTAGACAATTGACCAGCGATGTTATAGAGCTTCGTAACTGTAACCAAAACTATCGGATATCCGAAAAAAAAAATATCCATAACCGTTAACGTATCTGATATAAATGTTTCGAATAATTTCTGATAGGGGCGGAGTTTAAATACTTGCTTTGACGTGTAGCCCTTTTATAAATACTTTCTGTTGTATCTTAATAAAAATAAAGTTTATATTGCTTACTTTGTATTTTTTTTATTTTACTTTCCTTTCATGTAGAATAGAACATACTTTATTGTACACCAAAATTGTAACACAGCTCATATACAATATCATGTATTGAAGGGTACAATTGCGGTCTTATCGCTGATAACGATATCTACCAGACAATTGTAGGTACGATTCTTTATAATAGTTCAATATCTGAAACTATCCAAAATTATCGGATATCCGAAAATTATATTTCATATTCATATCCATTACCGAAACCAGTAAAAGACTCCTTATACATATAAGTATATCCATATCCAGATCCGAAATGTTATATCCCTAACAACCCTACAATAGACAGTGGACAACGACAAGATAATTGTCTTCTTACAGCAAATTGTTTGATAAATTATTATCTGACGATAAGAGACTACTCACGGATGATTTCGTAAAATAAATATTTAATTAGAATTAGACGTAAAAGGGTCGTAGACTAGTAGCTAACTAACTATCATTCAGCTCTATTCATCGGTGAGGTTGAGTGCGCTTGCCGCGGATGTGTGGCCGTTCTCGACATAACCCTTTCGCGTCCCGGAAAGCTTGTTAATACGTTGATTCCAATTGCCATATCACTCCCTACTAATATTATAAATGCGAAAGTAACTCCATCTGTCTGTCTGTTACGCTTTCACGCTTAAACTGCTGAACCGATTTTGATGAAACTTGGTACGGAGATAGTTTATAACCTGAAAAATAACATAGGCTACTTTTATCCCGAAAACCGCGATACACGATATCCACGCTGGCGAAGCTGGGGACGACGTCTAGTTAATTCTATTTTTGTAATAATATTTGTCTTGGTAGCGCAGACAGGGTCTAAATATGGAGCACACGAATCCAAGTTAAGGTACAAGTCCGAGACGGGCTGCAAACTGCAGAGTGCAACCGTAGACCGCAAGTCGCCATCGGAATTGCGCCTTTAAGGTGAGTACTTTAAAGTTGCTATTCCCACAGCGACTGCAAAACTGCAACCGCAGACTGCAGCCGCAGATCGCACCGCAAGCGATACTACTTTTGCAGTTTGCGGTCTGCAGCCCGTCTCGGACTTGTACCTTAACAGAGATATAGAGGGATTTCCCTATACACCTCTGGCTCTCACATAAACACGACGGGACACAGTAAACTACTACTAACTGATAACTGATTGTCGTTACTAGCAATCAAAAGCCTGAAAAGTCTGTCATCTAGATTCAGTTACATCTAGTTAGACAGAATCCGATCCCAACATAGTTGAGAAAAGACTAATCTATCGAAATAGCTTTTCCTGCAACCAAATATAGACCGAATCGACCGGCCGGGTTAAAACCGTGTTTCCACTAATGACCAATGTTTAAATGAACGAATGAGTAATTTAAACATTAAAATTTGCTGGTGTTCGTACACTTGTTCGTAATTACAGAGGATTAATATGATACGTATCATATTATTATTTGAAATGATTACTGTACCGTACTGCCTGGCCTTTGATGTGGCATTTACAAATTACATATCTTGATTCTTTTAATCCTTTTGTAGGTGCTATTCAATCTAGAATTAAATTACAACTAGACTCATTGTTCTATTGGACGCAGCTGCCGAATATAAGGTAAGTACTAGATTCTCAGGTAGCACAAAATGTAATTGGATAGTTCTGTTAGGATATTCTCAGTTGGAGTTCTAAGGTAGGAATTGTGTCCGGTAAAAGGCGATAAGTTTACATGGGAGCTGAACCTAATTCCGTCATATTCGAACCACGGGAGTAACATAGTATTCTTCATAATTCTCATTCGTATCACTTTATTGTGTCATCCACTATTACAATATTTAAACAAGGTTAGTCGGAAAGGGGGTACTAATCGGCGAGCCACTTACGGCCAATATTAATAATCGATCTCAATCCAAAATCTCTGGAATGATCTAGGTTTTTGACATTAGTTGTATTGAATTTCTGTCAAAAACCTAGATCAATCCAGAGATTTTGGATTGAGATCAATGATGACTTAAAGCAAGTGTTAAAATTTCATAATTCAATAATATTTATACGAGTACAAAATGATATTTATTTTAGTTTTTTCAAAAATTCTTCACCATTTAGTTACAAATTCAGGAAATGGAGCTTTTAATCCGTGACATTAAATATGATCTAAAATGTAAACACAGCTGATCATAGCTGAGGATAGATAGATTTTATCGAATTTTTATGAAATCTTTGATCATCTATTTCTCTTCAACTATTGACTTTTGGAGAAAGTTGTAGAACAAAACTTATTCATTATCATGGGTTCTTTAACACCCTTTTGGATTAGTACCCCCTTTCCGAGTAAACTTGTATATGTAAGAAAGGAGGAGAGATAATAAAATCAGTCAGTTTAAATAACACTAAATAACCGGACCTTTTCCTAAAACTAGCGGATTTAGGATTTTATTTCTTGACTAATATAAAAATATATTGTAGACAGTCAAACCGTTTATTGAGGGACCCTGAACCCTTCTGAATCCGTTTGGAACGCGGATCCGACTAAATCGCTTATTCAAAAAAATAATGAGTAGGTATATTGTGCACGTTCGTGATCATTTCAGTATTTTCGCACAACGAGAGCTAGAATTATAATATATGTTATTTATTTATGCTATTAGCTTACACGCGCCGTTATATACTCGTGCAAATAAAAAATGTGTGCCGTGTACCGTGTGTTTTTAGTCAAACAAAATATTGTATTTTTTACTTTTTTGCGTTTCTGGTTGCATTTTTTTTCTGTTGGTTTGCTTGTTGGTAGTCCTTGCGGACTATTTCTACATAAAAAAATGTAGAGTTGACGAATAGATTATTATTGTTTAGCTATACTAAATATGAACCACTTAAACCAGCTTTATACAATTTATGCCCATACAAATAGACCTAATGATGTATCAGTTGAACATGCATGAAAAGAGCCGCCTCTAGTAACGATACTTCAGTATGTCCGGCGCACCCTGGGCAGTCAGCCTCGCTACCAACCTTGCTGACTGGCTAATCTTTTCACCACAGCATGAGCTATTTTCGTATAGCTTGTGCTGACACGAGAGAAGAAGATCAGTCGAACAGTAATATCGAGTAGTATTATTTTTATATTAGTAACTTAGAAAATAACATGCAACAGTAATTTTGTTCTCTTTTTGCTGCGAAACACCTAATGAACAATGTCTCTAAGATTCTTCGTGTTTTTTCATCTACGGAAACTACACCCAGCTTCAGCGAAGACCTCACACCACGCCATTTCTCGCATCCATTTCGTCATACAACATTGAAAAATTAGCTGCAGGTCAGGCTTCAACTGGTTCACTAGAAAAAAACTCACGAGTAGCGTATTTTAAAAACATGCGCGTTTAGATTATGTTTTATGAGTAATAAAGCATTTTATTATATCCTGTACTCCAAACATGAAATTTTCATGCATTAAGGACTTCACATTATGCTATGCTCTTTTTAATTCAAAGCAGGATGGTTTGAACGAGAAAAGCCCAAAAAAAAGCAAATTAGCTAATGGGCTAGTTAGTACGTGGGTAGACATGGGCGTTTTTGGATATTTTTGTCATCGATACCAAAGACGGCATTCGATATCAGCATCGTTATTTTTGGCATTAATGCATACTAGTACAATCACAATGTTCGTGCCATCAAAGTTGGGAGAAAATTCGTAAGTCCTTAAAAAAAATGTTTAACAAATCATTGTTCTCCTTCGTTCATTAATATTAGTTTCAGATTGTTTTTATTCTTGTCTTATTGCTTGACGGCAGTGGTATAGTTTGATTTTTCATTATTATAATTGAAGTTTGAAATATCTGCATTTAGAATTTTGGGATGATGATAATGACGTTCTTTTTTTTTGATAACATTTTTCGAATAATCACCCACTGCAATTCGATGCGGATATTATTCACAATACGAATCCAAGCGAAACGCATTATGATATTTGAAGTACAAATAATACAACGACGATTACAAGTAAATTATTAAAAAATAATGTTACAATTTAAAAATACAAGTTTTTGCAGCATTATAATTGCGCAACACACTCTTTATCGCTATGGCTATGATTTTGACGGGTCTACAATTTCCATAGCAAAGTATGTATTAACAATCCGACTTCTCCACAACTATGTACCACGTAATGAATATTGTTTATCCCATCAACTGTCAAGATTGATCGTTACGCAATTGCCTTGCTGGCTTTCCGTTTTTAACCTCATTCAACATTCATTCCATATTTCTATACTAGATGGCACTACAATACATTATCAATATGACGACGATTTCGATCCAAAAGCACCAGCAATGCCAAGAGCTACAACTAGACGGCATCAGCATCCGTTTTCAATCGGCATCTGTAAGTGGCATCGATGCCTGGCACCGTTATTCTAAAAGCACTCATGTCTAGATACGAGTACCTAGGTATATACATATTTCTGCAAATCAAATCATTGTTTCAAATAGGCATTTAGCGAAACAATACTCTCTTTACGACAGATGAGTTCTGACGTAGTCATTTCGTAAACTGCAGCCGAAAGGAGACTTCGAAAAAACACAAACGACATCATGACAAACCGTAAAATAGTCAATTCATGTTTTTTTTTTTATATTTGATATTCTTTGTATGGTAACGTTTTGTACAGAAACATCAGGACTCACCTTACGTTGAAACGAGTATAGGTATAACACGAAAACAAGTTGATTGCGATCTGTATTTAAAACTAAATCCATGCAAATGTAGGCCAACTCCTTATAATATAATACAACCTAACACAACACAGACATCTAATTAAATAGACTTAGCAAATCGCTCCCTAAGTACCAAACTAATTTCCAGAAGTAGGCAATATAATTCTGTTCTAAGTGTAGCAGGCAGTTAATAATCGACATTAGTGAAGTGGCTCGGTAAGGGGAGCCTCCCCTAAGGCATCCCCCCATCAGTACCCGGTGGCCGACTGTAGAAACCCGTACTGATACCATCGACCACTTCTACGGTGCAAGGAGGTAATTCCTCAATTTACTGCAATTTGCTTTTAGAGAATCGGTTTATCAATGTACCACATAAGTATCGATTGTGGTTACAAACATGGCGTTCGTTTCAATTGCACTCGTATGTGATCGTGTTGATTTGATTACCTAATTAAAGTCAAAAACTGGCAACAAAATAAAAGCAATCATTTTTTGTGAACGCGTTAATAGCAACATGAAATCTCAAAAAATAATGACCTACCTACTTAAATATCTGTATACCTATTTACTTTATAACCGAAAAAGCGTATTGTATTGTTTGACTTATAAATAACCTCGTAAACGTCATGTAAAAATTAAGCTCTCTAAAAAATACACAAGAAGTTACACCCCAGGCGGCCATTTTTCATACTGATAAGACGATAAGCTAACAACATGCAGGCCTTTTTATAGCCAATAAATAAGGGTTTAAACATATGCATAACTCTAAATTAAGTGAATATATCTATAGGTTAAATAAGACATGTAACGTTGAAGTAATGGCAACACTAGCCCGGAAGCGGAAAAACGAAACGGACTAGTATTTACGAGCAGCACATCCGCCCAGTATGCTTCATTAGCACACGCGCTGGACAAAAAAATATATTGTTGTACAGGCATTCATTGAACTTTACTACTTCGTTACTACATTGTGAATGAATTATACGGTATTGCATTCAGTTTTATTTAAATGAAAACATTGTTTAAATAAGATTATCATTGTATTTTAAACCGTGTCCAACTTATTGTGATAAATGCGGTGCGGGATCCTAAATTAATCTTAGTTTTTGTACTATCAAAAATATTACCAAATATAATAAAATATGAACACAGTTCGCTTATCAGTATGAAGTAGCCCATTGTGGTTAGAGTCAGTTCAGTGGCGCACGCTGCTAATTAGCCAGCCACAAGATAAATGTCAGCAATCACGAACCCCCGCAACGCGGCCGCCACACGCTACCCGCCCCCACCCGCGATCAACAGATTACTTACAAACTAGCATCTCGCCTTACAGACCAATCCTCCTTAATACACCGTTTTTGTATCCTCAACTGGCCAGCGGAACCCTTGCTACTGATTTATATTAATAGATCACAATCAATCATCCACTATCTTGACTTCCACGCTGATAGCTCAATAATAAGCTTGAATTGCCTCCATAATAGTGTCTTCGTCGCAAATGTCAATTGTTGAACTTTTAAAGGGCTGTTGGTAATAATAGGGGTGGTCTTGTTGAACCATGTCGTTGTAAATCAGCGGTTCACTTTATATTGAAGGTAAATCACTTTGTTGAAAGTTCAGCGAAACGCGAGTGATGCGAGTCGTGTCGTTGTAATGTGTGCCATGATTCAGTGTGTGTATTTTCATTGTGTTTTCATATATTTTTCATGTTTACCTTATACTTAGTCATATTCATTTATTAAAGCACTTATTTTAAGTCTTCTAACTATTCTGTACAAAATTCTTGACTGTATTTCTCAAACAGATTTGAATGCGTATTCCTCTGTAGTAATAATCTGGCTGGATTTTTGGCTAAGTATTTAATATTCATAAAGAAGTTCTGAATACGGAGCATGTGCAAGTTCTAAATATCTTAATTACCTGGTGCCGCGAGTTCGCCACGGAAAGTTTTCGCGTTATACTCGTACCGTTTTGAATATAGTTCCCTTACATGACGTCACGCCTCACAACATTACACGTACGAAATTATTTAAGAAATATTTACATTTACCTTTGATATTACTAATATTATAAATGCGAAAGTTTGGATGTATGTTTTGAATTTTTACGAAATTTAGAACATGCTTGAATGTGTATCTAGGATGCCAGCTTAGGGTCAGTTCACACCGAGACACGACGCGACGCGACGATACTGGAAGAGGCCAGTGATTTCGCACTACGCCGCGCGCCTCCGCGAGACGCAGCGTAAAATCGTTGGCAGCACGACGCCTCGCTGCGCAGCGAGACGCCGCGTGGCGCAGCGGAACGTGTCTACATTCGCCGCGTGCCCGGCCCCGCCGCGTCCACCCGCAGTCTACCATTTGCAAGCGCATGAGCGGAGGCCTCAGGCTGCGCCTCGCAGCGTCACGCGGCTTCGCGAGGCGTAGCGCCCCTCTTGCGCGCCGCGCGTACCGGCGATGCACCGATGCGTCGCGATGCATCGCTCTACGCCGCGAGGCATCTCGAGACGCAGCGCTGCATGGAGCAACGTGTTCTGAATTCTCACAATGAAATGTGTATCTTTTCGTGTAGTAAATAAAGTAATATTTTGAGTCGCTCTATTAAAATGTGCTCGCAGCATCGCGTCGCGTCTCGATGTGAACTGACCCTTAGAGGCTGTTTTTTATATTGGAAAACAAGATCAATACACTAGGACAGCTCATACTTTTAACAGGCTAGGCCTCAGACTGACAATGTAATTTTAATTGCGACATCAGTTTGGTCGAAAGCTAAAGTTACAAATAGGGCTTCCATACCACACAACCATTAATAAAACGAAGTACTTACCTACAAAATCGATTAGAATACATTTCTCAATCAAGAAATTCTAGTTACACTATCGATAGTATCTACAATCAAATAAATCAATCGTCAGATCAGACACTCGGACCGACAAACCTAAAAGATAGAGTCAATAATTTCTTATTTATTTTTATGTTAGATGTAGGTAATTGCTTTCAGTCTGGTAGGTACATAGATGATATTCTTATCCAATCTAATACACAATATATTTTTAGTTGCCTAAAATCTTAGATAAACAGCTTTTATAATCATTTTTATTTACTGTAAATGTAAGAAAATATAACTTACTATGCAGGAGAATTCGGGTAGTCACACATTGTACAATACCCTAGACTGTCGACTTATTACTATGACAACTTGGTTCCCCTAGAGATAACAGAGGTCAGGCTTCAGCTCCGCTTAAAACTAGCCAACTAGCTATACTATAGTTAATCGTACCGTTCATAATAATCCTTTGTACAGTTGCTCTAAATATAGAGGCGCTGTCTTGTTACGGGCGGTAATGCGTTAGGTGTTTTTTTTTTTCAGTAGAACCAATAACGCACATGATAGCAAAACTAGAAGAGCAAAAAAAAACAAAGGAATTAAGTATACAGGCTGTAAACGAATTCGTGTAATTACTTAAAACCACATGATCTACTACTTGTATAGATTGACCACGAACGGGATTTTGAATAAAAATAAAAAAATAGTATTTGTTATACAAGAGTGCAAAGTTGCTTTTTAACCGCGTGCTCAATTTTGATGACTGAGCAAGCGAAGGATTCTAAAATTGAATCACGAGCGCAGCGAGTGTTTCAAAAATTTGAATCTTGAGCGTTAGCGAGGGAATCAAAAGAGCACGAGGTGAAAAATCTTTGCACTCGAGTGCAACACGTAACTTTTCATGCCACCTCAGCGAGGAAATGACTTAATGTAAAAAAAAAAAACTTCCTCGTCGCTAGAATCACTCATTTTAGGTTTTTCACTTGTTTTCAAGTTTCTTATTTTTAACCTAAGGTTTTAACAATATGACGTGAAAAGAAATAGGCGCGCGTAAAGCAAATTAAAAAAAAGTAATACACCAAGAAGGTTCCGAGTCTGAGTTTTAACAAATTAAAAAAGGTTGTATGATAAATTTGGCACCATGGAGGTAGAAGTAAATAGGTTTAATGAAGTTTTAAATTCACAAACTTGGTGCACACGATGTTCTAAATTCAATTTACTTTATCCTCTAGCGGATAAAAACCGGTTTTGCACTCAGATATCGAAGAGCAAAAATACTCTTTCCGAGATGGGGGGATGAAAATCTTTTTTTACTTGCAGTAGGGGTTAGTGATCGTATCTAAACGACCCAATATGGATTCATAAAAAATAAACAAAAAAATATGATAAAGCATTTCGATGCAACGCATAAATGAATGAAAGCACAGCGACACAACTGGCCTGGCAGGAGCGACTAGCGCGATATCGCTCTTTGCAATCAGTTAACTCGGGGCTCTAAAATTACTCAGAAAAAGATCACAAAGTTTTTTCTTTAGTTTGATTTTCAAAAAACCTATTTAAGGTTAATCTGTGTCACTAGTAGATCACGCAGTTTGAAGGAGTTACACAAATTTGTTTACAGCCTGTATAGTAGATTTCTGTGTTTCTATAATAAGTAGGTATTTGTATGTATCCAACAAGCAAACATTCAACATGAAAACATGTATGTTTACGATAATTACCCTTGATAAGTAACCCCTTAACCTACACACTTCAATAATAAACCAGCTGTCTTTGTATAAAAATTGAACCGAGCACTCTATTTGAACAGCTGACGCTCATTGTAAGCCGAACATAATACAAAAAACATCGATTAAACCACCCGAAGGTTACTAAAACGACGTTTTTGTCAGTCCTAAGTAACTACTAGAAACTGGTAATAATACTGCGAAAATACTGTAGAATAAATGTAGAATAACACGGTATCTGTGGACCAAATTGATTCTGTCAAACTCCCCACAAATTTTATCTAAACAATGTGGCGACCACGTGGCGTAGTTCCAAACTTTGCTTTTAGGCACAACCGAATGGCAGAACGCTGTTCATAAAACAATCAACTATTACATTTAAGGACGTTCCGACTGCTACTTTATAAAAAGGTTTAAAGGTTTTTCAGATACATTAATATTATTAGAATAATATAACTTTTATGCCCAACAAGAGTTTGACAGTTGTAGAGGTTTGTTTTTACGAAAAACTATATTTCACTTTGTTTATTGAGTTGATCTATTTTTTTATTTAAATTTCTTTTGAAATAAGTAGCAAAAGTTATGTGGCTTTATACAAAGTGGTGATGACGTTACGACATTAAATGAAACCACGTATTCTATGATGAGTTTTATGACCAAACACAAATAATCAATCATGTACATTCAATAGTTTAGTCACAGGAATTTTCGTACGATTTAATAATTTTACGAATATCAAGATCTCTACGCGAAGTTATGTAAATCTATGACCCGTTTAAACCAAAATTATATTTATTTACACGTATAGAACAGATATAGTTAACATAAGTTTTCACTTCAACGTCCCTTCATCTACATGGATGAGTGAAATTAAAAAATCATGCGACAAAAAATGTGCTTGGAAGTAACAGATTTTTTGTGTACGGTACCAGAACACATCATAGAACACGTGGTATCATTTATTGTCGTAACGTCAGTTCCACCTTGTATTTGACACATACTGTACCTATAAGTCCAGAAGTGCTTTATCAAGTTGGTAGGAGTGCGTTCTATCTAGATATTAGCAAATCTTTTCTCGATTTTCGAAAAGGAATCCATCGAAGCGCTCACTTCAAAAAACTTCTATCAACCATCCCATTTACTAAGAAAAATAGTCGCTGTAATTGAACTGAAAACGTTCACTTATAATAAAGAGAAGTCAGATTCATAATTTATGCATTTAAAAGTTGAGGAGTTTTCATAGCTAAAGGATATTATATATCGCTCGGCATATTAGTGCAATAGCACAGTAGAAACTTGGGCGGATATGTACAGAGTTGTGCAACTATTTCCCGTGGCTGGCTTGAAAACTTTCAAGCTTCATTAATACTACACTCTTACCGCTGTACATTTAAGTTCCTTTTACAAAATTACTATTTAAAGTTTTAAATATTCCATGTGGGTGGCAGACTCTCTATGGACCGGAGACTTTACAATTGGCGGCTCAAATCCTAGATCGCCTGCACTGATATTATTTTCTGGACAGGAATGAGATCTAGATTTGATTACAACGCTGGGAGCGATGTATTGAATCAAAGCAACTTTCGCACTAACTTTAACACTTATAAGTACGATTTCCACCAAACGGGCCGCGCCGGAGCGCATTTCACACTGTGTTAAAGGAAATTCAGGCTTCTATACAATAGTTAAGTTTCATGTTTGCGTGGAAATTACACTGCTTGGAACTCGGTTAGACCCGCGCGTATGCCGCGGCAACCGGTCGGCTGCTCGAGGACGTGGACGGCGGCACTCGGCCGTCGTCGCGTCCGGTCGGCTCCAATCGACCACACTACAGGTAGAAACTTACTGCGATAGCGGATACACGAGCACGCGCGGGCATGCGCCCCGGTTCCAGCAGATTGTAGCCGTCGCCGCGTCGGGCGGACGCGGTCGGCTACGGGCGCGTGCTCGAGCATCCGCTGCGACGCGCTGCGCTGCGCTCCTGCGTGGCCCGGTGGGTGGAAATCGTACATGAGAGGTACCTTAACGTCTCCTAGTAGGTACAGAAAAAGAATATTCCACCTAGCCTTTTTCCAACTATGTTGGGGTCAGCTTCCAATCTAACCAGATGCAGCTGAATACACGTATTTTACACAGAGCGACTGCCATCAGACCTCCGCAACCCAGTTACTGGGCAATGCTAATATCCTAAGGTTAGACCGGTCGTCACACTTTCGGGCGTCTGACTACGCATACTGTCTTATGTATTCGTACGATACCCGGGACTGACAGCACGGTGGGGCTTCTATGTATAACGAACGGTCACCCATCTACGCATTGACCGCGACAAGCCCAGCTTAACCTTGCAAATCATATATCCGCGTGGTTGTTAATTACCCACGAGCACAAGTACAGAAACAGAATATCAGTATATAGTTACAGAGTTAGAGCGGTTACGCACTGCATCCGATCCGAATCCGTGAAAATACGTTCCCAAGTAGTCGTAGAACTATTTGTATGATAGTTTACGCACTAGATCTGACTTCCGTCATCCGTGAGTCTCCAATTCGGAAGAAATATTGACGGAACGAAGTATCCGTAGTACTGTTTGTATGAACGCTTTCGCATTTCCTCGGATTCAAATCGGACATATGCCAAAGATGGCCCCTGAATTGCTTGGATTTGGATCAGAGATCGGATTAGTGCGTGAGCAATATCCGAATTCGGTCCGAGATTTTTAGACTCGAGATCCGTGTTTTCACGAATTCGAATCGGATGCAGTGCGAAAAGCAATATCGAATTCGGTTCGTGTTTTTATATCCGTATTTTCACGAATTCAGATCGGATGCAGTGCGTAACCGCTGTTATAGTGTCACCTTCATCTTGCCTTTCCGTACACAATGTCAACATTGTGCATTACGAGTTATCAATCAGTGTCTATAAATAAATGCTATAGCAACAACAATATTGTTGTACACTAGGGTGAAAAAGTTATCAGAGAAGTCGTTACTCATTTATTGATTTATATTTTATCTCATAGAGCATTCACCGCTGTATTTATTTATATTTTGCGCAATATCTCTGTCTGCGTATTTTATGTAAGAATCGTGTCAGATAGTGTTATAAAACACTATAAATGTATTTTCCTGGACTCTAGTTCCTACATTACTAGGTTAGCAATACCAAAATCGTCAGGGTATCCAAATTTTGAACTGATTTATCTAGGGAATGTTCTTTGTTTGCTGTAACATCGATACCGAGCGACGCCTGCGCCTGATATTTATCACCGCTTTGCATCACACCAATTTTATTCCACTCACAGCATAGAATTTTTACGATCATCTCTGCGAACAGATGCACAATTTTATCTCAACGTACCCTAATTTTTGTCGTTTAAATCTCAAGCCAGACTACACTCGGCATCTGACATTAACTCGTTGAGAATGATAAAGCTCTTCGCCCCCACAATGGCTTTATTAATCTAACAGTGCTTGAACAAATCACGCGAGCTCTACAAATAATAACTTCGTTCATACGAGACTGAAAGCGACTGCACAAATGGTTTCGAGATAACTCGTCTCGAGTCCATAGGCTCTTGTATTTTCATACCATATCTAAGTTACTATGCTACGCGTATTGGTAATAATACATGTGCGTACGCCTTCTGCTTTCTTACGAGATATCCGCCTATGATATGAATACCCCTATTAATATCTTTCTATATTTTGTATTGTTGGGAATAAGAGGAAAATCCCTGTTCAAACGATTTCATTCAATTTTCTAATGTTATACAGGCGTTGAATAAAAAATCGAACGTTAGGTGATTAATCAGTGGTTTTGTGATAAATCGACGCGTCAGAAAAGCTTTTACTTACATTGCCCAATGTGGATATTATAATAGTCGATGAAGGTAGAATTACTGAAACGTTTTAGTCATAAATAATCATGAATCGTATTTAAATGAAGTATTAGAAAATATGTTTAATGTCAGAAAAGAAGATGGATTTATTATTCCAAATGAAGAATGTATTTCTTTTTTTTTCATGCTATTCTAACTTGGCTATCGCTTCGCTTAGCAAGTTCTTACGTTCATTATCAAGTTGACGTTAGGAAAGTAATTTTGTAAGTATTATTATTTTCAATAATCCTTCCAACTAAGTCAAATATGCTTGCGTTAGGAGTGGTTTCACCGAACTGGCATTACAATAAGCAAAAATTCTTCATACTACATAAACAGTTTTTTGTTAATGTCACATTTAAATTACTTAAAAAAGGTGATACAGAACTTACTACTAGCTACTAGTAACCAACTCAATAAACTATCGGTAAACAAGCGGTTTGCAAATTATAATCAAACTTTGTTTGCTTTAGACATATCATATATTCGACAATATATGAAATTACTAAACTAGTTTAGTTGTTCATTTTTTTTCAGTGCACTATAGAGCTGCATGTTGCAAATACGTGATACAATAAATATATTTTAAGATACTGATGAAAATGTAACTTAATTTCACCAGAAACCGGACTTAAATATCTTAAGTCATACATCAACAGAATTGACCCGAATATCGGCGCCAGAAGGAGCAGGATTAAATTTTAAGTACAATAATAAATTTATGGAAGGTTTGTGGAAGCGGTAGCGCCGTCGCAGCTTAGCTTGGTGCATAATGGCAAAGATAATGATGTCAAGAGGCGGAAGAAGCAATTACGACCTCGAGCCGTTTGCAATCACGTCGAGATATTTCTGAGAAAACAACACTGCTTCCAGACAATTCCGAGATTATATTTCTTCTGAACATTATTGCGGTAAGTATCTCCCGTCGCCAAGAAAGAAAATCTGTTATCTTATACTGTTTTGTGAACAGGCGATAAAATGCCCGGGCAAAAGAAGATAGGCACAATACAAAGCTATTATTAGCTACACAATCGTTTTCTGTACGCAATCCTAGACTTCAATCACTTTGATATTATATAGCTTCTCACTAGTGATCACTTTAATATTGAACTACGATCAAATATTCCGTAACGGATGCTTGGTATTCGCCGAACAGTTTTACTTTTAGCCGAAATAGAAGGAGTCTATTCCGTCGGATAACAAATAAACGAACAGTAGCGGCCTGCCAGTGGCTTTGCACGTGTAGAATTATTACATTGAAACTTTTCGAATGGCTGTAAGTGTCGGTGAAAATCGGCAAAATCGATGCAGTACTTTTGAAAATTGCTTGCTTTCGATACTGTTGTGCTGTGATGCAGTACGATATTTTTTACTTTATTTACAAAAAAATATACTGCTCCAATTATAATCTTGGTAACCAAACGAGTAATATCTGTTTACAATACATCATTTTGGAGCACGCACTGTAGGTACCTTACAGCGGAACGATTTCATTAAACCTATACTTTTTGATTTCAATTTCACATTGAGTTGAATTTGAAATTAGTATAATTCTTTTTAATTGCTTAATTTGACATGTAATTTAATTTAAAATTTATGATGGTAATAAGTTACAACAGAAGTATTATTATTGATTTTCAAGAGTTCGAATTTTAATGATACGATTTTACTGAAAATAATTTTAACGAGAAAATCTATTAATGTAGAAATTGCAAAATTTATTTAATAATTTAACTGTACGCTGAGTCACTAAGATTGTTATGCCTTGTTCATGGCGCAACATGTCGGTCTAATATTTTTACCTTTCACCTAAATGTTTCAAACAAATAAATATGATTTTAAAATTGAAACGCTTTTGAAACTTCCGTACGGGCTAAACCTACGATACGCTTAATGTACGCTCTAAACATGTAGGTACTTTGTGGCCAAATTTTGCAGGCACTTGACCCAAGCCATCTTCAAACTATACTACAACGAACTTTTGGCCTACACGCTGCTGCAAGCCTTCTTGGTGTAAATATATCAAAGGAATACATATTTCCTGGCACTGCTTAAAGTTCTGCCACCTGCACAAAAAACAGCTTGAAAATATACTCTATCAAACCCATATTTTACCCCCGTGATATACGATCAAAGCAAATATTGAATATCCGAGCAGTCTAAATAGGTCAGTGCAAAATTCGCAGAAACCATTCCATAACTGCAAAATTTCACACTCACACAAGAAATAACAAAACACAGCTCAAGTATTAATTTACGCCTGAGTAATAGTATGTCAAGATTGTCAAGTAATCCGCTTAAAGTAGATAATGTATTCTCGTAAAATAAAGTCGAGTTAAGTCTCAAAGTAATTTGTATTATTTCGCTTCATGTTTTGCTTAATTATTCGCTACATCTAGACAGGCAGGTGCGACGAATCTGTATTTATTTGCATTAAAAATAAATTTGCCAAGCGACTTGCGTAATTCAGGATTATCATCCGACAGCTGTGTCAGACAAATTCGAATTTGCGGATTAAGTCTTAATTTTGCTATCAACATGATTAATAGCTTTAAGCTGTGGCATGTGTGGGCGATGAAAAATCCTGAAGGAGGTGCAGGCTTGTTTTTAATATACAAACTCCTGAATGAAGTCGCCGAATATATGTTAACTTCGATGTGGTAATTGAGAATAAGGCACCCTTTCTTTTCCAGTAGGACAAGTAAATTGTGACTGTATTATACTAGGAGTTATTTTACGTAACTGTGCAACCTTCATGACTTTCAAAACATTACACTACGACAATTAGGTTTTATTTTGTTTATTTTTGATTTACCTTTACTGTTATTTACACAAACAATATTTACATAATTACAAATAAAAGTAAAGAAAAGAAAGAAAGAAAAAGTATTTATTTTTACGCCCAAGCGGACGCACACGCATACTTAAAATTAAACATAATTATAATATTTCTTTGAATGAATTGCACAAACAAAATATTGTACTTACATGTAAACATATACCTAATAGCCTGGAAACCAAAACACAATAAAAAAAACAACTATTGCTAGTATTTATAGTCTATGGTGCACGGGTTACCTAAGCATCTTAAAAATCTACTAAAAATACTAACAATTTATACATGTTGAATTTGCGCTTCGCATGGTGTGTAAAATTTAGGTCGTTGCTCAGCATTATGACATTGGACGAACCTAATGCCAACAGCACTGATTTTCAGCAACAACCAAGTACCTATATACAGATAAAGAAAAATATATCCTAATAAATAGTTTTATTAACTAAAATAGCGCATCAAAATATTACTCCGCATCGCTGTTGACTGTAACGTGCCCGGAAGCCACGGTTTTTACCAATGACTTCTAGTTTTTTATCACTATTATAGGATACCTTGATAGTCCTGTAGGCTAATTCACGTAATTTCATGACGCACCGATCAAGTTGCAGTGACGCTTCAGTTACGTTCACGCGAGGGTATCTGACAGCGATCGCCGATTAAGTGGCTAAACACACTATGCCGAAGATACGTGACCGAAGACCGGCGGTCTATGTTTTTTATATAGGTAAAACGCGACGTAATTTCAGCATGGTGTGTCGCGGGCAATTTAAAAAGCATTGCAGGCGTAATCACGCCGAACATCAGTCGCGTATCTTCGGCATAGTGTGTTTAGACACTAAGAGAATAACCTCCGGTTTTTGAATTGAGAATTCGGGATAAGCAATACTAAAGTAGTATTTGAGTACGGAGTTGTCAAATAAAATGCTTTAAATTCCGTAATTTGTTAACAACTCCGTACTCAAATGTTAGTTAAGTACTGCTTATCCTAGAATTCTCAATTCAGAAACCAGAGGCTAGAAAAGCGTTGTTGTGATCGAAACTTAACTGCAACTGAACTTCTTTAGTTAGTCGAATAAACGGTATTTATTCACACTGTTTAAAAAATTATGACAAGAAAATAATCAAAAAATGATCCAAATTGCAAAAATAATTTTTAATTAAATTATAAAATGCGGTCGTTTATAAATATATATTGCTAAAATACGTACATAGGCGGAAGGTAAGTCGATCGACTTCTTAACTGCTTGGCACTACAGCTACGTATCGTAGTTTTCGAGGCATTAGCGACACACGGCCGGAGTTCATTATGAACGTGGGTACGTGGTGTAAAAGTAAAACAGTCGCCATTTTCCTTCACCTTCTTCTTATTTTTTTATTATTATTATTCAGCCGTGATCGTCCCGCTGCAGAGCAAAGGCCTCTTTACCCACCTTCCTAGAAAGTTAATTTTAAATATTTTCCATTTTTTTCTTTACGCTCTATTAGCAAAACTTCTAATGAAACTATATTTATATTTCTATTTCTTGACCTACATAACGGCCTGTGGACGTGACTGCTGAAATAAGGAGTTCCCTATAGACCACTCCAACGAACAATTTTGAGGAGAGCGCTATTTACCCCGCACGGATAATAAAATAAACGATAGAAATAAATATAATCGCCTACTGCCCACAAAACACAGTATAAAGTAACACGTATAAATTTCATGAAAACTGCCACAATTTCAGCTTCCCCGTAGTCGTTTTAAAGTAAAATACCATCTAATTTCCAAGTAAAATGGAACAATACCCCTAACCTTACATTCCTCATGTTTACGCTACATGAATTGTGTAATCATATCAACATGAACATAGAACACTCTTTACAACAGCCATTGATACGAACAGTGTCATTAAACAGCGATACGTAATAACGTACATACAATTTAAATGAAGCTCATATAAACATATGTGTATGTGGAATAATAGACAAATATCTACATAGATACTGCTCCGGCTATTTCTCGTCCAAAACAAAGGACTGCCACCAACAAACAAAAACGTGATTTACGGGAGTGTGAAATGAAGGTACCCTTACGAACCTCTAAATTATTATGATAGGGCGATAATAAAGTACTATTTTTGCCTTTGAAAACAAACAACTCAATAATAAATTCTGTCAGTCTCCCGTTCTGTATTAACTTATCTAATTTACCCTACTTTATATCTTGTTTAAGTTTGTCCAAGCAAATGGGATTATTAGATCGAAACGTCTTAAAACAAAGCAAGTAATCAATACCGCTGAAAGTATTTGTCGATAAACCTTAGCAGGCTGTTCACGTACGTTCAGCCTTCCACATCATTTACCTGCGAGCCTACACCTGCTGACAGATAAACAAACGATTCGATAACTGATTTTATTTTGTTTGAGAAAATATTACGATTTATGCGCCAATAAAATACATTCGGCGTCGCATATTGTTAGTTGTATTGCTTTTTCATTAAAAGACATTAATCAATACCACAATAGAAAAACATTTGCTTTGTTTCATTCGCTTTAGGTTCATATACCTTGCTTAATTACTTAATTATAATGCTATTTCCTTCTCCAAGGTATCTCGTTACACTTTCTCCGCTAATTGTCTTAAAAGGGTTCTCGGAAAGTTGTGTTGTGCTTCTCGAAATACGTTCGGTCAGAGGAAAGCCCGTGAGAACGTAACAAGGTGCACACGTCCACGCTCCATTGGATAGCAGACGTAATGACCCATTACGTTTTACTTTTATTTCTTTATTATCCCGATTTAACTGCTGTTATCAACATTTATGTCACCAGCAGGCATCCAGAACAGTAAATACTTGCGCATCCCTCACAAATTTAACGTGTCAGTCAAAAGACAATATCTATAATATTTTTACTCTCCATATATTAAGCTGCGTACGTTATTGATGTACCTGCGATAAACCTTTGGCTAAGTTGCTATTTTTTTAGAAAATATTTTCTTCTTTCTATATACTCTGTAGTTTCATAGGCAACTGCTGTACTCATAAAAAGAAATTAATAATATTCATAATGAATACAAAAAGGGTGGTGATCATAACGTAAGAGTTTGTATAGCTTGATGCTTTCCTCGCGGGTGTTACGTTCGTGAACTAGACGCATAGACAATTTGATGACAACAATTGCGGTCGTCACTCAGATAAAGGCCACAATGGCTGCTAAAGAAGACCTTGGAAATTGGTTCGGCTCTTTCGCTTTTATTTTTCGCTTACCTTTGTATACAATTTCGTCGACCCATCGCTTTGAATTAATTTCACGCCAGGGCGGTCGTTTGTATTTCTTTTGTTTCCAAGGTGGGGACGCTTTTGGTCCCAGTTAAAGATATATTTGGCCCGTTAGCACATTGCGACAACTTTGAAGCCGGCTATTTATTTACTTGTCTCAATAGATGCCGCCGCGGCTCGTATTTCAGATTTAATCAAGTCTGACAGCATGATTAACGTCACCTTTCCCATTCGTTGAGCTATCAATGAAAATGCCGAGGCCCTGATTTCTGCTTTTAGTTAACTGCTTTTTATTTTGTTGTCTTTATTCCGTTCCAAAAGACTTAATATGTTGAATAATGAAACAAATTGGAATAGTTAGTTGCAAACTATGCTAAACACAGTAATAATAAGAAGCATCGGGTTTAATTGCGCACTTGTGTGAATAATTACGTGGTTCGTTCATCTCGATCGCGGCTGACTTATGGGGTAAAGTTGTTCAGGCATTGCGGCTTGCCTCTGACACCTGGCAGTAATTAGGTTCAAATTTATTGCTTTTCCTTGCACCTTCCGTCGTCACACAATATAAATCATTTTCGTTAGTTCTCTGACAGTGGAGTGGCAACGTGTATTTTATGAAAATTTAATTTACGTACGGTTTGAAATATACGTTTTCGAACAGATAACGCTTCGTGCACGAATACTGAAATTTATTTTAGAGTAAACTATTGCTCTCAAAATTGTATTTATATCGGTTACCAAAAAGCCACAGTCTAAAATTTTGTGACTAAAATGTAACAGAAAAGTAACTCCATTACGGTAATGGAAAACAGTGGGCTCTCACGTTGCTAGATTTTTTTGCTTTAGACCGATGCCGCAGTGCAGTTACAGGAATACATGTATCAAAGCTCTCTTTCATTTGGATACGCGCTACTCCCAGCTGCTACATCCCAGGAAATATCGGCTTTTATTAACATTACACCGTACCACAAATTATGAATTGAAACCAACTGCACGCTAGCTTTTACTGTAATCACGCTTAAAATAATATTTATGAGATAGATGTTCTGACACCGGTTCTCCGATTAGTGAGAAAGTAATTTTCATTTTCTGGACTACTTTTACTATATAATGTAGACTCGTAGAGGTAGAAAAGGTGAGCGATTTAGTAATTTATTTTAGATAGAACGGCCAACTAATGCACTTTCCCGTGTTTCCCGCAATAAAAACCTTTCTTTTATTACGTGTTTACAAACATATGCAGTGTTCCAGTACGACCGCCTGAAAATAAAGTTTCACCCTGGGAACGAGCCGGCGTTGGAAGTATATACGTACATAAACTAACCTTGTGTTTCACTTCACAGTTTAATATGAAAATATTAAGTGAAAAATTTAATTTACAGGCAGCCCGCTTGATTTTTTTTTAGGCTGGGAGCAATACTGTTTTTATTACGTGCCGGGAGTCCGTCTCTGCGTAAAATAAAATTGACATCACGTAAAATATGACGCTATTGGTCAAATATTCAAACGATACTCAATTTTAAGTTATCAAGAAACCTCGTGTTGTCACTTTCATTTGAATTCGAAGTGACAGAGACAACACGAAATTAACGGTAACTTAAATTGGAAGCGTTTGACTATTTGGCCATACAACTTGCTATAACTACAGTTCAACTGTTTACATCCAAATAATTACACTACTGAAGGACATTTCCGCGCATTTGATACGTTATTATGTAATACAAAGGCACAATAATAGTAATCAATGTCGTAATTTGATTAGTCTATAATCAATGAGTGATTAATATCTAGTATTAAGTACCTACAACTTGTCCTTCGGTACTTAATTAATTATTAATAACGCCGTTTTATTCTAACCTAATCAATGAAATATTGTGCGCAATACGAACGTTGATTGATTAATTACGAGTATTTGTATTACACGGAATATGACTAAATGTTTTTAGAAAATAGCTTGGTTACTTTTGAAGGCGCGGCGCATCACACAGAAGGCGTGATTGGCAACAACGTCAGGCGGTATTTATTTCCTACCGCATTGAGTTCGTAAGAACTTTTTTTATTCCTATAGTCTATGTGGCGTGACCACTGCTATACAAAACTGATGTGACACCGAAAACAATATGTCTAGTGGGGTGAAACGACGGAGACACGAGATTTTTTAGCGAGAGTGGACGTACGTATCTGTGCATATGCGTATGTTGCCATTTCAGTGCAGTAGTAAGTATTAACAAAAGTATCACGGTAGTCTACGAATACGACACCGTTTGACTTCATCTAGCATCATCAGCGGCTTCGAATGTCATAATGGGCCTACTCATGGCCAGCTACCTAGTATAGTAAGTAATAAGTATACAGAGTGCACCTACTGGTGACACAAATTGACTGAAAAGATGGGAAATCATCAAATGACTTCTTCCGTTCTGGGCGGAGCGGAAGGAAGTGTCAGACTCTCACTGACTAAAACCCATCCGTGTTCCTCCTAATGCCCTTAGCGTTCCAGGGCCGCGGTAACTCTTCCGAACATATTCTGCTACCACACAAATTGACCCTGCATGTGAATTTTATAGATCCAAAAAAAAACATGTTGTTATTTTGAGTAATTTTAGCGCCCCAAGATAACTGACGCTGATCTAGCACAAAAAAAAAATCCAAAGGTTTTTTGCTTTTTTTTCTTAAAACCTTATTAGGTACCTTACCTTATCTTACACTTACCCCTATCGCAAGTGTTTTTTTTAATTATTCTATCTAATTCCCGTGCGTGGTTAATCAATGGGTACCTGTTATAATCTGGTGGTTAATGGTTTATAGTTTGAAGCATAGCCGAAGATCTCTCAGAGAGTACTCGTGTTACCGAAGGACTTAGCCTATTATATATCGACATCGGGGCAGTTTAGTAGCACGCAGTCAGTAACAGCTACCCAGGTAGGAAATAATCACGACGCTTGGTAATCGCAGTCTTCTTCTTTCGTGTCGACACGAGCTATACGAGGATAACTCATGACGTGGTAACTGCAGTGCGTAAAAAACCAAATAACTTAAAAAAAAAGTAAAAACCCACTTCAAAAATTGCACTGCATTGTCCTCACACAAATATTTGCTACAGAAAATATGTCTGGACTTTAAAAGAGACTTTGACCCTTGAGTTTGTTTCGGCCTTTCTGCTCAGAGGTAGTCAGGTAGGAAACGCCGACGTCATCTGACTTTAAAAAAAAAACTGACATGTAAAAGTGATTGTTAAATATCCAATTTGCAGAATAAATGATTTCATTTCGTTTCATTTAAAAAAAACTAAAAAGAGTTTTTTTTTTTAATCTTTATTTAAGAGCTTTATCGCTGTGCGATGATGTCGCCCAAAGAGTAAAATAATTACCATATTTAAAACTAACAGTTTCAGAAGTCGGTGCCTTCAATTTGGTTCAGTTTAAATTGCACCGACTTCTGAAACTGTTAGTTTTAAATATGATAATTATTTTTCTCTTTTTACTTTTTTTTGAAGTCGGTTTTTACTTTTTTTTAAAGTTATTTTATTTTTCTATTTTAAGTGGCATAAACAATACACAAACATGCAACTACAGCAATCCCGGGTAATTTGCTGTTATCCATTGAAGAGTTCCATTGTCAATCTCCGAGGTTCTTCATCAGATCTTCACCAAATTTAAATGGGACCACCTCGGGAGAATACTGTTTCAAACAAAAAATATTTTTCAAATACAAAAATACAAACATCCGAATTGAGAACCTCATCCTTTTTGAAGTCGGTTAAAAATGAGTAAGTAATGACAATGGTAGATTTCTGTGGTGATCCTCCTATAATAATTCCTTGTTCATCTTTTACAATAGCCGTTGGAAAAGACGAGGCTATCCATTTTTCACCGGGACCTACGATCAGTAGACTAATTCACGTAATTTCATGACGCGCGGATCAAGTTGCAGTGACACTGCAGTTAAATTCACGTCATCTTATGCTTGTTTCCCACGGTGCTTGATATCGCGCACCGCGACGCACGAGCTCGCACCGACGCACCATGGGAAGAGACTCGTCCGTGGTAACGCGGACGCGTGCGGAGCGGTGCGCTGTATCCACATCACGCACCCTCAAAATGTGGCTTCCCATGGTGCGTGATTTTACGGATGATACCACGCACAGCCGGTGCGCGCTACCACGCACCGTGGGAAGCCAGCTTTACAGCGCACGTATGCACGGAACGAATTAAGAGAATACGAAAAGCGTTGTTTTGATTGAAACTTAACTGCAACTACACTGCAACTGAACTTCTTTAGTAGGTAAATTAGGCCCCAGATCTGCCACCCAGCCAGCCTTCACTCCGCTTTCGTGTGACGCGTACTTCAATAAAGAAACATATTCGAGCTTTATTGTCGAATTTGAACAGCACGCAATAAATAATTAACGTTCACAATTTAATTACCATGTAGGTGCATGCCATTTAATATTTCAACATACATTTATTAAGTGTAAACTGTAAAAATGGTTAATGACATACAATTTATCTGAGAGTGATAAATAAAACTTAAAACGAGGATTCCTTCATTATATTGTCTGATAATTAGTGTCAAATACTTTAACATATGATTGTTCTCATTATAACAAAAAACATACCCAAAGTTTTTTTTTTATTTTTTTATTTGTCTCTGCAGACCGCGGAGAAGATGGCGGGACGAGTTGGATGCCTTTCTTGAGGTTTGGCATGAAGCTGCACAGAATCGCGACAAGTGGAAGGAACGGAGGGAGGCCTTTGCCCAGCAGTGGGACAGTACAGGCTAACAATAAATAACATTTATAAACCGCCACGGCATCACCGCGGCTCGTAATTTGGGAATAAAATTATTTTGTTTTATAAAAACTGTTTCTTTGGAAAAGTTGTTTGTTATTTTGAGTACAATCATGTGTAAGTATTTGACACTAATTACCAGTCACGCTACAAAAAACAAATTATGTCTCTTTAGTGTTTTGAGTTTAATTTGGAAATAACGACCTACCTATGTGTATACATAGTGGAAATGACGTAATTACTATAAATGATATTCTATTATACATTCTATGGAAAAGAAATATCAACCAAGTACATTCACACAATAGTTAATTCGTAGTCATTTTCTTTCGATTATTATGATTAGTTACGGTTTACTCGCGTGCATTTTTCGTGACGTTTTCATAATTAAGGGCTTCGTTTGGGTCCGAAACTAGTCCAGGAATCCCGAAAAATGCACGTGAGTAAATTGTAACTAATCATAAATATGAATGTGTCTCACGAAAGATGTAATACAAAAATTAAGATTATTAGTTATGCACATATGTGTTCAAACCAAAATAATCTTTAGAACAATATAGCTGACAAAACAATATTTTTTGGCTTTAAACATTCAACATCACCTTTAAAGTCTAATCTTGAATAGATATTACAGAATTATTCACAAAAAATAAATAGGTGTAGTTTTTTATAGAAGATTTTCAAGTTAATAAAAATGCCGGCTGGGAACAAGGAATATCTTATCTATCGGCGCTCGGCGTGTCCAGAATACCGTCTGTATCAGCCCTTAATCCGACTGCTGAGCGAGAGCTTCTTTGATATTGATCAAAGCTCTTCGCTATTAAGCCGTTTACCGACACGGCTATCAATACCATGACTGTTGAAACCACGATCTTTAAGGATCTTGTACAAAAGGCTAAACAACGGGGGTGAGTTGTGTGAAATAAATGTATGTTTTTAAATACTTTGCTTGGAGCTATTCTAAAGATTATCTGTTGTTAATATTAGGTCTTTTATATTGTGAAACAGTTGTATAGAAATTATTGTATGCCATCCTAGACTTTTCGACAATAAACATACTCTCTCTCGTCTATGTTGTTGACAGACAGACGCGTTACAACTGAAATATGACGCACACTACTCTAGTTAATACATACGTAGGTACTCTCCCTTAACATAGGTACACAAAACTTTCTTATACACCGAATTTTATTTACCTGAGGAAATTAAAATCCGTGCTCACAATAATATTGAGAATACATAATTGAGAATAAACACATATGTATGACCACCATTTTAAATATAGGTAGTTTTCTTATACAAGGTTAGTCGGAAAGGGGGTACTAATCCGAAAGGGTGTTAAAGTATACCTAATAATGAATAACTTTTGTTCTACAACTTTTCCCAAAAGTTAATAGTTTAAGAGAAACAGTAGTTCAAAAATCTCAAAAAAAAAACTCTAACATCTATCTATCCCCAGTAATGATCAGCTGTATTTACATTTTAGGTCAAAGGGGTCATGAATTAGAAGCACCATTTCCTGAATTTGTAACTAAAGCAAGGATGAAGAATTTTTGAACAAAAACTACAATGAAAATCATTTTATTTGGAAAAAAAAAATGTTGAATTTTGAAATTTTAACAGTTCCGACTAACCTTGTATTAAACTTACAATAGTTAAAACATCATCTTCCTAGTATATTTTAGGGTATTTGACTACTTTTAAAAATGTACAACAATTTGGTATTATTTTAAAGAAAGTAAAGAAATAACACGGTATACCTATTAAAAAAAAACATGAAAAAATAAAGGAGATACTTACAAGCTTTCGAAGTTTGTGGAGGGGGCATTTTCTATCCTTGTCACACGAAACGGATATTGTACAGAGTGATATCAAGTCACTATGAAGTTTTTAAGGTATGACGTCATTTTTAAGTAGTGTTGTCTCTGTCTCGTAAACAATTTAAAATTGTTTGTAACTTGGGCATTTTATTAAATAATTCATTGGATTTTTTACTGTTGCTTAATATTTTTGTAATACTTTCCAGGTTTGTAAAAAAAATAATAGTCAAATACCCTAATGAATCATGGTAGTCATCCAAACTAATATTATAAATCCGAAAGTAAGTTTGTTTGTTTGTTACCTTTTCACGCCTAAACCACTGAACCGATCATCCTGAAATTTTGCATATACGTTGTCAGTTGTACACAGAAACGGACATAGGGTACCTTCCATCCCGAAAAAAGTTTATTGTTCCCGAGGAAAACAACAATAACGTTCATAGATGGCGCCACTTGTCTTTCGAATCACGATTGAACTATATCATTATAGAAACTTTAGTAGTGTGTTAAGAGTTTTTTTTAAGTTTAAAAGCCGTGGGCAAAAGTTACAATTATAAATGGCAACAGCGCGCAAGGCCCGGACTCCACTAAAGCGGAGATGTGCGGAGATGTCCGAAGCGGAGACGAGAAGAAATGTTTTTCAGCTAGGGTGTGTCCACCCAAACTGTGCGGAGATGCGTACTGGCTAGACTGTAGCGGAAATTGTGCTGGCTAGGGTGGAGATGTGCGCTGACTAGAGCGGAACTGAGCTGCGTGCGGCGAGAGTTGGATGTGAACGCACAGTTTAGTGCGATCTGACACGAAACCGCTCACTGCACGCAGCACACACCTCGTTTCTGCTGCGTGCCGACGTCAGCTTGTGAGGCAGCTCACATCTCCGCTTCCATCGCGCCATACAAATATGATACATCTCCGCTCAGTCTTCTTCTATCATGTCGTGTCATTCTCTATCGTGTCGGCACGAACTATACAAGAATAGCTCATGCCGTGGTGAAAAGATTAGCCAGTCAGCAAGGTTGGTAGCGAGACTGACTGCCCAGGACGTACTGAAGTATCGTCACTCGTGGAGGCTCTTTTCATGCACCCCCGCTCCGCTCAGTGGTATCCACATAAGCTAAGTGGAAAAGAGATGTGTGAATAACGAAATTCTATTGATTTTTTAAAACACATCTCCGCTCCTTTCGTCTCGTCTCCGCTTTGGTGGAGTCCGGGCGTTATAGAGCAACGCAGCTCACCGCCCATTGCCATGTTTGACCATTTTTATGTGTGTATTTTTTTATGTAAGTCAATGTTAATACGCCAATATTTGTACGAAAATCCACGTTGTATCCGATGTTGATATAATTTTTACGGTTTTAAATAAATGAAAAGATCATTTTATACTCCTCCAGCTTTATAAACATAATTTAACGTTTGCAACCATATTTTAGAGATAATCTCATTATTTATTAATCAGAGGATATTGTAAAGAAAGTTACGGAACAAATCTTCATTTTATTAAATGACTTTTGATGGCAAATGATCCTTTCAGGATTTCAGAAACAGGATTCAAATTCTCGCCTTAATCCGTGTTTTATTTATTAATTACTTTGATTGTTTATGGTATTATTACGTCAACTGTAGGTATCACTTTCAGATTAAGAAAGTTAAATCAATAATTAAGTTTTTTGCTTACTTCATTATTACATTTTATTTTCTTGATAATACTGCTGTGTCCCGAGCTAACAGAGAAGTCAATGGCGCTGGCCACTACATTGAAGGTACTGTGTACGTGTAATGATATTGTATACATATGGCGAGCGCAAAACCGATACATTTCCTTCTAAAATATCTATTAGAATTCTGAAATATTACACACATGCTTTCTACAAATACTTACGAATTGTTGTTTTGAACATATCTTAAATACAAACATGAGAAAATCACTATGTGTGTATGTAACAGTCAAGGGGCCCAATTCTCCTAAAATAAATTGTTGCCAAACGCAATCGAACCACAACCGTCAGTCAGTTTTTGTTTTCGAAAACTTTCAAAATGATTGAGTTTGTTTTTTGTGTCAAACAATTTGATAGCTTTTGAAATTGAGAACTGTCTGAATGAACGGTTCGACCTTGCTTCGGTTGTGATTTATCAAGATTTGTTTTAGGAGAATTAGGCCCAAGTTTCCTAAACGGTCAAAAGTACTGTTTACCGATATTTTAGACAAAACTATTTTAGATCAACGCTTTAGTCAAAAGTACTTTTGATTGTTTTTTGCAGTTAAAAGTACTTTTGACTGACATAAGTATTAACGTGACTGTAGTATATCAATTCCACAGTAATAAAGTATTTTGCAGAAAATAGTCAGCTTGCTTATTCAGAACGATTCGCTGAGCAGTTGTCAAACGGTTCGGTTTGCTACCTACCTATTTTACTCTCGTTACGAGAATCGTAGAATAAGTAAGATAAGAAACCGAATCAATCGAGAACTGCTTATCGAAAAGATTCTGAATTGTGGGGCTGATGAAGTTTAGGCGTATAAAATTTGTATTAATCATTAAATAATTACTTTTAAAGAACAACGTGCAATACGTTTACAGTAAAGGTTTATTCTACCTCTACATTGTACCATACAACATTTTACTTATTAGGTACCTACAATCCAAAATTAAATACTTACCAACATTGGTACACATAGGTACAGGAATCAAATTTTAATGAAAATTATTTAAATGATTAATAGATAATTTAATAGATACTAGCTAGATTTAAAATACGTTAAATTAATGCTCTTCCCAGCGCCAGGCAATCTAATTATCAATGACATTATGTATCATTAATTTAAAATTATTTCATTTCGTACATAAATTTCAAAATATAATTATTCCATTAAATTAGTTTCTAGTACTTTTTAGGGTACTAGAAACCTAGTAGTTATTTTAAAAGGACACTTATTTCTTTTAGTGTAAAAGAAATTAGGGGTTAGAAATCCAATTTCTCATACCTAATTTACTAAACGAAATTATTTATCAACAACAAAATTGCCCTTCAATCTTTGATGAAAATTGAAATTCTAATTCTCATTGTTTTCTTTACCCTACCACACGCTCCATTTACTTATCGATTCTCTGATATTTTTAACGTAAAACTGTGACAAATAATCGAAAATTAATTCATGTTAACGTAAGCTAGCCACTAAAGACCATTCTCACAAGGCAACTTCGGATGATAATACGAGAAATCGATTGGAAACCCATACCGGAATATTCCATTACCTCCAGCAGGCAACAGCGGCCCTTTTACATTTCCAATCAGCGCTTGTGTGTGCAGTACACGGAATTGGGCGCTAATAGGCCGGTTGTCTCTGAACCACGGCACGCCAGAGATTTACTGGTGAATTTTACGGCCATTTGCATAGTTGTAAATAACGTAGTGTCGGCCCCCGCCGTTTATTTAGACGTTATAAACTGATTACTCACTCGATAACGCCACGCCACATGTAAATGTATGACTGTAACGTCTATAACTCTAATATAAACGGCTAATAATTTATTGTGGAATATTCTTTAATTATAGTAGCTGAAGTTTGTGGACGATGATTGTGCTTTTTATTCGATGTGTATTGCTTTAAATGAGTTTTTTATTATATTTTATAAGGCGTATGGAGAGTCCATTAATATTATTTTAATGAGTCCAGTTATATAAAAATGGATTTTATTAAACCAGAAAAACATGTATTTTTTCTTTCAACCATTAATATGGCGCGACCTATAAATAATATGAACTCGGCGGGCTATCAAATATTTCATATTGTAGCAAACATACTATGTTTACTGCAATATAAAACACATATTTCAATACGTTCACCTGAAAATATTGAAAAATGTGTGCTTCTAGCATGTTTTAGACAAATAGCTGCAGTAAAAATGTAATATAGTGAATAAATATAGTGTTCTGTGAATTTCCAGTATTTTCGTAAAATCATTACGTTGTGTTTTCATTACGCAAGCATTTTTATTTATTTTATTTGTGTGCACGGCAGTTGTTTACTCTGCCTCTCGACCTATAAAGTGAGGAGAATCGAGTGAATGTGCAATTTTCCATGATTGAGAATTTAAATTTGTTATGGCATGCTGATGAATTGGTTTCACAATGATTGTGTGCAGACCATACACCGTTTTGTGTTGTGGTACAATCAGATAACTAGAACTGATTACTTTATGATGTCATGCTTTGGGTTAACGAAACTACACTAAGTTTTTCTTTCATGTTTTATTTTGTTCAACAATAATTTACTTACAAAAAGTAAAAAGTATTATTTAGTTTAAAAATAACTTAAAAATATTATAACATATACATATAAAATATATTAACTTATAAATAGCTTAAAAATATTTTTATGCTTAAAAATAGGTAATACCAAATGTCATAGATTTAGAAATGTTAGAATTATTTTATTTTAAATTACTTAATGTCTTAAAATAGTGTTTTAAGAAATAAAATGCATTGCAACAGTAATACATATTTTAATTACTGACTGCAACATGCAAGCAATGTCGACGCTGCAATTTCGTAATGATGTATAAAATATTTAGTAAGTTTCTTTGTATGTTGTAATAATAATTGTTGGGTAATTCGATATATGATACCAGACACTTGGTTTCCTTTGATCCAACTTAAAAACCTACAATAACTACGAAAACATTTCCGTAAAAACTTCTTGTAACATTTTCCCAAAAACAATCACCCGCAGTGTGAATGATGACCAAATGATTATTTGGAGTGCCCACTGAAATTGCTAATATTATTCCGCATTTCAAATCACTAACATTCGGCTAAAGTAATCGATATTAGGAACTATCTAGGTAAGCTTGTGTTCGCGGTTCAGTTTGACAGCCGAGCTGGGGTCGCGATGTCGACGAGATCTCATCAATAAATCACAGAGAAACTCCTTAAACTGAGAGACTGCATTTTATCTGTCACTTGTCACAGTCGACTAGCTCGACAAATTGATGATAACGGATTCGCTGGCGCATCGTTAGTGACTTCAAAATGTTTGTACTATAATCATGAAGTATTTACACATGTACAGTCAACAGCAAAGGTTAATCATCAAATCAATATTTGAGTATTTAAAAATGTAGTATCGTATAAACCAATAATTGTTGTAAATGTATAATAATGATAGTCGTTACAGTATTATCTGTTCTAGTAGTAATGATAGAAATGTGTTAATTAATTACCGTACACCTGCTAAATGTCTCAAAATATTAAAGTTCACTGTAAAGTGCTCAAGTGTGTGATTGTTGGAGAACGAGGAAGACTGACCAACCGTGATACAGTTTTACTAGTACGGAGGTCAGTGTCACTCTAACAACCATATAATTATCTACGCACGACATGAGATCTTATTATTTTTGTTTTTTGGTTTTGTAATTTTATTTTTTCTTTTCTATATAGGTACGTATATATTATTATTCTTAAGGTTGTTATTGCGCTGCTGGAAATAAATGTTTATTATTATTATCTCGCTTCAGTCACGGCTCATCTTCCGTGCGAAAGATGTCCGATCCTTTGGAAGGCATACGAGGGACACAGGTCCAACGCGCAGAGGCCTCTTTGAGAACTTTAATCTAAAATGGGATGGGGCACCAACCGGGGACTATCCACGGCTGCACTATTGGAGTACAGTCATGGACCGTCAAAGGTGAGTGCAAAACTATTGTGAAATATGGTAAAAATATTAATATTATTATTTATTATATTTTATGAAATATTTTACAATGAAATAAAAATATTAGCATGTTTTCATTTATAAAACACTTTTGTAACTTTGAACGATCATAATTTACTTTTGATGTGGACTGTTGACGTCTAGTAAAAGGAATATTATGTCAACACGGTAGCCCGTCGTGTTCTGCTATGCGCTCATAACAAAATGCTACGATCAACAATAAATTTGTCATGAGTTATAAAAAATATGGCAATAATCAACCAATCAAATTCTTCTTTTCTTTATTTATTCTTTCATGCCTAATGAAGAGGATTATTATCAGGTCCACTTTCCACAGTAAATGAAAACGAGTTGATTGAATAAGCTGCAATTGCTTTTACAATCCGAAAAGTTACATCACAAAGTAACAAAAATGTTTTTGTGTAAACAGAATGTGAAACTTGAGTAACAACCGCAGTCTTTCATCCAAGTCATGTAGTGTTTATGTCGCTTCCTACATTTATCCCGGTACTTTACAATCTTTCAACTCCCCACTTTATAGCTACAAGTAAGAAAATGAAAATACAGTTTCTGTTAGAAGCAAAAGTCCCGTAAGCTAGAAACTACAATAGTATAAAAACTAATTTAAATATTTGCACGACCGAATCGTCGAATGTAGTGAAACCTAATTGTAATCTTAGACTAACCAAAGTACAACCTATGTGGCAAATAAAGATATAATTTATTCAAAGTTCGGTCAGCAACGGAAGTGGGTAACACTTACTTTTACATAACAATCTAAATAGACACATTATTATTCGATGTAATGCTTTTCAGCATTACATGTACCAGAGTTTTACAGTGTTTATGTTATTTTAATGTTACATGTATTCCGGTCTTTTTTTAAATATGATGGTGTTCAGGTATGATTTCAAAACTGTGTTTACTGACTTTTGTTGCTGACTGTAGTTACAAAGGCTAAATGTGCTGTTGTTGATTTTAATAATCATCATCTTTACAGGTAGCTAAACGTTAACTACTGCTGATAATAGGCCTTCCAATACAGTGAAAAGGCTTGTAGGATAATCAACATACTACGTAAACACAAACGGATTGGTGATCGCATAGCATTAGTACTACGACATAAATTGTGCACCTCGGTAAACCAATAGAACAAGTACAAAGTGTCACATATCTTGGAATGAAAGTCGATGAAAGTTTTTCATGGTCTTCACATATTGATTACATTTGTAGTAAGCTTAGAGTATTGCTATGTAAATTCTACCACTTAAGCTTTAAAGTTCCCCCCAGCACCTTAAAATATTTATACAGGGTGTTAACGAAATCGTGTAATTCCTTCAAACCGCGTGATCTATTGGTGACACAGATTAACCCTAAATGGGAATTTTCGAAAATAACCAAAAAAAAATTTCGAAAAATATTTTTGGTTTTCAATTTCTGAATCTTTTTAGAGCCTTGAGTTATCTGACTGCAAAGAGCGATATCGCGTTAGTCGTTCCTGCCAGCCGTGTCACCATACTTTTATTAATTTATGCGTGGCATCGAAATGTTCACAAAAATAAAATTATTTTTTTGCAAAAAAAAAAAACTTTTTTTTTACTGAATCCTTATTAGGTGGTTTAGATATGATCGGTAACAAAGCCGCATGAAAAAAAAAAGAATTTTATTTTTTTATTTTTAATCAAGCTAAATCCCGTGCGGGGCCAGTCTACACCAGTAGTAGATCATGTGGTTTTAAGGAATTACACGAATTCGTTAACACCCTGTATATATCCTTAGTTGACTCAATACTGAGTTATTCTCTTGATTGTTATGGTTTGACGTTTAAAACTAATATACAGAAACTAGAATCAATTCAAATTAGATTTTTAAAATTATTAGTAAACAAGAAAACTAAAAACAGTTGTAAACGAGACTATTATAGGTTATTCAAAATATGTGAAATTCTACCAGTTAGCCTTAAGCATAAGTACCTATTATTGGTTAATAATCATGGCAGTCGAGATAGTGACTCACTAGTTTCTAACAGGTATACTACCAGGTCGATGACAGCAGTTAAATATGATGTACCCAAAGTTAGTAACTACTATGGCGACAGAACTTTAAAAAAACGCGTTCCCTATTTATTAAACACCTTGCCTGCTGACATCAGACAAGAAGATAATAAAGTTAAATTCGCACATAAACTCAAAAAATATTTATTAGATTCTATGTTAGTATAGATATTAAGTATTTATAGGTTATTGATGTACTTACCTAATATTATGTTTTAATGTAAGAGAGACTCAACGATCTCACAGTTAAACTGCGTAAGCAGTTTTGTGGGGCAATGTACTTAGCGTTAAGAAATTTTAAGTAAATAAATCATTCATTCATTCATTCAATCGTCGTGTTTCCGAATTTGAATGAATTATGCTACCAAATTAATAACCTATCCGGAATTGATTCAAAGACTTAAAAGAATATTAACCGGGACGAATAATTCGTACTTATTCGGAAACACGAAGATAAGCATAACTGAGGTCGTAGTACACACGGCTACTTAACAAGCTATAATTTCCAGTATAATCTGACCTCTCATTTTACGGTAGCCTGTACAATGCGAGATCAGCTTATATTGGAAATATATATTCATTATTATACTCTTTATTGTACATAATACACCGGTAAACAAAAATAAATACAAACATTTACACAATTTATATAATGTATAGCCTGATATGGTACTGTATGTTGATTTTAGCGGGCAGAAGAACGCTGCTATTCATCTTTTTGAAATAATTCCTTAGCCGACTTTAGAACACTGTCATTCAACTTACTGGTAGGATAGAACTGATAAAACTTAGTTCAATAAAAATTTGCACCGTCAGCGTCACTCAGATAACCAGGAAGTTTTAAGATTCATCACGTTGTCTACTATCAATATTCTGATGGTCATCTATCAACATTTTTGAAACATGATCTGATTTATGAGCATCTTCAAAAAACGCCTCAATTTCTTGTAGCGATTTATCTTTCGTTTCTGGCAAGTATTTATATAAAATTAAAACAAATATGGAAGCTGATAATCCATAGCCTAAAAAGGCACCTTTTAAAGTAAGCTCTTTAAATATATGCGGTGACAATTTCAGTACTGTTGCCATTAATAATTCCGAATAAAGTGTAACTAACAGTAGAGATGAACTTTTGTACCTTAAAAATATAAGTTCACCAAACAAGCAAGCAGGAACAATGATTAGACCACAACTTATACTTACTGAAAAAGATGTCAAGAAAAATATTGATAGTATTTTATTTTCGGCTATCAAACTCAAGCTTATTAAATATAAATATAAAGATATTATAAACAAGAATATTATACCTGTCACAGAGGATCCTATCAGTAATGTTCGTCTATTTAAACGCTTACACAAAAAGCAACCAACTTGCATGCCTAATATTGTTACACCGTCCATTATAAGCATGCCAACATAGGCAGTAGACTCGCTGGCAGAGATCTGCTGTATCAAGTCTACAGCGTACATCCCACACACTAATTTCCCGGAAAAATGATACAGTGATATAACTGATAAACACAAAAGCAAAGGCTTATAAAACGCTCTTGACGATATTGTTTCTACGACACTTCTTAACTGACATCTGGATGAACTTTCTTTTCGTTGAGCACACATTCGGAGATATTCCTTTTGTGAATTTATAAGATTTACGAGTTCATTCTCCGAGTCTTTGTCGAATCCTTTCAACCAGTGATGTGACGCGGCGCACTCATCGAATCGTCCTTTCATAGCTAACCAGGAAGGTGATTCGGGCCAAACAACGGCTGTCAGAGAGTACAGCGAACACACAAACGCGATAATGCCGATATTCTTCCAATGGAGAAAGGTTCCGGTAACATTTGCAACCCAAACTCCCCAAAAGAAAACGGCTGATTGGATAGCTAGAGACACTCCTCGATATTGCGGTGAAGTGTACTCGGTAACGATAACGACCAACAGTGTAATGTTGCTGGCAAGAAGCATGCCCTGCATTATTTCGCTTATTAACAGTTGTACTGTATTAGTGCTACAATAGAACACTATGAAGCCGACTATAGTGTTTATGCACACTATTAAGAACGGTATTTTTCTTCCCACAAGCCGTGAAACTACTGGTATAATGAAGACCCAAGGTAACGCGCTGTAGCCATGCACGGAAGCTGGAAAGGAAATAAGTTTATTTTAGTACAATTTGCATTTTATTTAATCTTATTTTATTTTCGTCGTATACAATACAAACTTTTACTGAAGTTGTTGTATTAAGCAAATGCACTGAAATTGCCTCATGCCTATTATTAAGACTAATTGTCCCTCCCTTAGAGGCAATGTAGCAAATTACTGGGACCAGTTGCTGTTTCAATTCACCTCGATCATTTCATTATAATATGGCTATAATCCGATATTGGAATAGAATTTAACTACTAATTATAGCATACAATGACAAATCATAATAGACTAGTTATAAATAGTCCAGTTCATTGACTTTAAACATTGTTGCGCAAATAGTGTCTCTGGAGATTTATGTGGATATTATTATGAATATCAAACTTTATTAGTATTAAAAAAATAGTTTAGTACCAAAATTTATAATTTTTTAGTTAAATTACGATATAATAAACAATAATTTTACATAACCAAGACGCCATATCATCGCTGAGGTCCGCCGTAGAATTCGTTTCCGTCCTAATTTGCGGAATGAAGACTGTAGGCGCCCCGAAACATAATCCGAGCACGAAATATATCGAGCAGACGCTACTGCACACAAATAGCTGCAAAGCAAACATAAATAGAACTATAATTAGGACATTGCATGTGGTTAGTAGTAAGGAGTATGGTCTAAAATTATACGTAACCAAAGAAACAAGCTTAAAAGATGTAATGTTTTTGATTTGACGTGATTAGATAGGTAATTTAGGAAGAAAAGAAAATATAATTATTATCTGTTCATTAACACGTGAAGTCTGAAAAGTCAACTGAGAAATACAAGTTGTTGCTGTAATTATAAGTTAGACAATGGGTTGTTGACCCGACAATATTATCTAGAGTTAGTTTTTGACCGAAGGAGATATTCCAACTTCCAACACATTCTCCCTTATTACAAAAGATGGTGTAAGAAAAACCTAGGTTTTAAAATAGCCCCGTCTCTTTTTGTTGTATGACATAAGAAAATGATGGGTATATTTTAAACCTGGGTTTACCTTAGTCTTGGTTTAAGCCATCTTTTGTAATAAAAGGAGTTTGACATTCAGTGAAATATTGAGAAAAAAAACAAAACATATCAATTGAGTGGTCACGTGTTCCTTGAAAATGTTGGTCATATTTTTAAAAAACGAATACTAAAAATGGCTCATATAACAGACCAGACAATAAATGACTGCCTGTAGTTAGTATAAGTAGCTGTTATACCAATAACAGAATAGCTATAGGTACATCTAAGTAGATGTACCTATAGCTATTCTGTAAGTTAGTTTTTAACTAACTTAACGTACTCTTGATATCAACATAAAGGAAGCTTTATTAAATAATAAAGCTTCCTTCAAAGTATTCGCTTCCAATCAAAGTCAGAAATTTGAATACCTACTTATCTGCCTCAGTTGACATGACAACTCAACCGCAACTTACAAAATGTGTAGAACGTAATTACTATTGAATTAACCCAATTAAAACACAGATAACTATTAATTATTATTATACGATATACAACGTTATTTTTAGTATATACAAAAACTGAGACACCCCAACAATATTTTCATCAGAACTGCCTGAATATGTGTTTTTTTTTTTAAATAAATCCTCAAGTTACACCTTAGTTTACGTCGCGTTAAGTTCCCTAGTAAAGTGTGAAATGCCTGAGATGTGCCATGCAGGGGTTGTCTAATACACGGAAACTGACCGAGCGGACCGTCTCAAGCCTCAAGGTGTCTATTCCCGTCCACTGTTATGGGTAGAAACCCATTGATACAAAATTGAAATTTATGAAAAAAAAAGAAAAAAAATGTGGTGTAATAATTATGTCAATCGATTCTCTTAGTGATTCTGAACAAACTAGTTTCAGGTTTAGTATATACTAAAACTAAGCTTATATTTATTGGAATAGAGCGTTTCTGGTATTAAAGGCTAAATGTAGATTAGTGGGAGTAGTAACAGGCAACAAACAAAATTGGGTATTTGGCTACTATTAAAAATGTAGAAGGATTTAGTATAATTTTATAGAACGTATGGAAAGAATGCGATGTTATTTTTTACAAGATCTATGAAAAAAATAAGAAGTTCCAGCCTTTCAAAGATTTTGGAGCGGGCATTTTTTTTATTTGTGACTAGCTTTTTCCCGCGGCTTCGCTCGCGTTAAAAACTCTTAACACCCTACTAAAGTTTCTACAATAATATAATTCAATCATGATTCGAAAGACACGTGGCGCCATCTATTATCGTTATTGTTGTTTTCCTCGGGAACAGTAGGTACTTTTTTCGGGATGAAAGGTACCTTATGTCCGTTTCTGTACACCTGACAACGTATATGCAAAATTTCAAGATGATCGGTTCAGTGGTTTAGGCGTGAAAAGGTAACAAACAAACAAACTTACTTTTGCATTTATAATATTAGTTAGGATGGATTTGCTCTTGACTCTCTTCAAGGTCAGAGGTGACAGAAACAAAGTCTACGATGGAGCGAGCTTACCCAGAAGAAGCTTATTTTCTGTTCTTGTCACGCGTAACGTAGATTGTTTGCAGTTACAATGGCGTTAACGTGTAATGACGTCAGCGCACAGTAGTGCTCTCTCTGTCTATTAAATTATTATAAAACGTTTAAAACTAAGGATATTTCTTATATTTCTTTCGTTTTTTTGTTGCTTATTTATTTGTTATAGTTCTTAGTGTTAATAAAAAATAAGTAGTCAAAAACCATATTACGTCAAGAGGATGGGTCGCTGTTATATCCTCCTGTACTATAAATTACAACATAATACGATCACCAATCCGCTTATTGATCCTGGTGATTATATGCACACACATGCCAGTCATAGAAGTAGCCTATATGAGGAGGCCCATGTTCAGCGGTGACCGTTTACGATATGATGTTGACATCCCAATTGTAACTTCCTAACTATATATATAATATATATACCTATCCTAACTATAATATTATAAATGCGAAAGTAAGTTTGTTTGTTACCTTTTCACGCCTAAACCACAGAACCGATCATCCTGAAATTTTGCATATACGTTGTCAGGTGTACAGAAACGGACACAGGGTACCTTTCATCCCGAAAAAAAGTACTGTTCTCGAGGAAAACAACAATAACGTTCATAGATGGCGCCACGTGTCTTTCGAATCACGATTGAATTTTATTATTATAGAAACTTTAGTACCAAGTGTGTTAAGAGTTTTTTTGAGCTTAATTAACGCGAGCGAAGCCATGGGCAAAAGCTAGTTATAAGATATTTGAACAAAGTTCTCAGCCCAAATTGTGTCAACATAATATAGAAAGTAATTCTAATTAATATTCATTCTCATGTATTAATTTAGAAACTATTATTCTCTACATTCTACTCTATAGAGGTAAGTACTTAAACCAAACCTGTCTCATTAAGGGCTTCCACGAAGAACCATTGTTCCGCTCGTCAGCTTCATCAACTTTGACTGCATTATATCCATACGCGTTCATAATATACTCATACAATCATAATAAGCACATGAATGCAGAGAAATTTCCGTCAATCAAGCTACCGTTTATTTCACAATAGTGACGAATACAAACTAATTACAAGGAATATTATCAGTAATGACTTTAAATTCACTGAATTCAAAACAAAACAAGTTAATGAATGCACAGCGGAAATTTCGCACAGCCTACTCCTACAGTATCATAATGCCAAATTGTAAAACGTTTAAAATTCAATTAGAAATAGTCACAAGAAAATTAATAAAAACCTCACTATCAGAACACTTAAACTTAAATAAGAAACACTATTTAAGTAGACTGTAATGTAAAGGAATAGGTATTTATACCGACTTAAATTATGCTTAATTGAGTCATGTGGTTATAAATAATTCTAGAGTTCCGTAGCCATTGACTAGAACAATTGTTTTTTACATGCTACTCAGCCGATCAACAACGTAAGCTGATCTACAAATATTGATGATTACGTTTTTGTGTGCTTACCTATGGAGTTACACAAAGTAGGTATATTGTTGATGTATGGAAAAAAGTAGTATTTATGAATAAGCATATTGTGTTGTTGTTTGTTAAGTATAAAGTTTAGCAAATTGAAAGACCAGTGTTAAACAAACAAAAACACTCCAAAGTTAATACTTCAATGAAAACAAATTTTATGTTTCAAGCAACACCAGTCTGTTTAACATGCGTAACGCGACATAATTTTGTCGTCGCATTATCTCGTGCAAGATAATTCAGACGGCAAAACTATGTTGGACGCGCATGTTACGCTTACATGTCTCAGCTAACAACGCTTAAAGTAGGTAACGTATCCACATTTCTAAACAATTTCCAACCGAAGTACCGGAAAGTCTGGAACATATGACAACAGCAAATCTTGATACTGAATCTGCACAAAGAAAACTGTTTGCCTCAACAACTGCTGTGGAACCCAACTATAAAGCGCCTGCGATAGTTTTTAAACGATGTTATTGACATAAAAATGTTCTATTATAAAATAACGGTACTCTGTTGGAATATCGAAATATTATTAGCCGATTCTTATTTGGCCGACAACCTTTCGCCACTTTTCATTTCGCCAAATTAATAAAACGCTGAATGATTAAAGTCTCTAATTACGTTTTGTAACTTTTTGTTACGCCGACTACTCTGCTGGCCACTGTTTCATTAGTCAACTGTATTATTGGCCACTTTACACTTGTTAGATGGCTCATTTTCCCATCATGCAAGCAAGAAAGCAAGCAAGCATGCAAGTGTTTCTGGATTTGCTCCGCCAGAAGACTCGCTTTGTCGCCCCTTCGCTTCGCTCGCACACTCGACCAGCGCTACGCTCAGGAGGTCGCCGACTCGCTTCGCTCGCCAACTCCCCCCACTCGCTGCGTTTCGGCCTCGTGCACTCGTTCCACTCAGGACCTCCTTCGAGAGCTTCTTGCTCCACGCTTTTATATAACTCTCTAGGGGTAGGACAGAGTCTGACCACGTGTAGTCGGGGTGCGCTGAGTCGGATTAACATTACATTCCGCTGTGTAAAAATAATGTTGTGCGAATATCTATGTGTTAAATTAAACAACAGACAAATAAGTAATCGACTACAAAAAAAATGTGAATGATTTTTTGGCCAAATAATTATGGTGGCTAATAAATCATTCGGCGAATTCAAATTTGGGTAAAAATTGCTTCAGCAAAGATTACGTTGGCGAATCGTTGTCGGCGTTATGAAATTCGATATAAAATACTTCAGCAAAAACACGGACCCTAAAATAACACTTGTGTATTCTGAATTAAATAGTTGTTACACTTTTATTTTGCAAACAATCTTGCCGATATTGTATGGATGAAAAGACTATAACAAATACCATTTGTATCAACAAACAGTTGATAAATACACGTAAATAAAAATATCAGGTGCATTGTGATCATACGTGTCCCTCTACGAATTTCATTTTAGAATACTTATTACCGAGGGAAAAAAAACAGGTGTGGAATCCAATGCTGTCAATTATGATGACGCCTACTACTGTTATGGACAAACAAGAACATACTAAGCCATTTGTACCTTAAGTGGGTACAAAGGAGAAAAAAATGTAAAGTGACTAACCATTTCATGTGTGGGAATTTGAAGTTATTTAATAGTAACTTGCATCGAAATGAAATGGTTTAGTATGTTCTTGTTTGTCCATAACAGTAGTAGGCGTCATCATAATTGACAGCATTGGATTCCACACCTGTTTTTTTTCCCTCGGTAATAAGTATTCTAAAATTAAATTCGTAGAGGGACATGTATGATCACAATGCACTTGATATTTTTATTTACGTGTATTTATGCAACTGTTTGTTGATACAAATGGTATTTGTTATTGTCTTTTTATCCATACAATATCGGCAAGATCGTTTGCAAAATAAAAGTGTAACAACTATTTAATTCAGAATACACAAGTGTTATTTTAGGGTCCGTGTTTTTGCTGAAGTATTTTATATCGAATTTCATAACGCCGACAACGATTCGCCAACGTAATCTTTGCTGAAGCAATTTTTACCCAAATTTGAATTCGCCGAATGATTTATTAGCCACCATAATTATTTGGCCAAAAAATCATTCACATTTTTTTTGTAGTCGATTACTTATTTGTCTGTTGTTTAATTTAACACATAGATATTCGCACAACATTATTTTTACACAGCGGAATGTAATGTTAATCCGACTCAGCGCACCCCGACTACACGTGGTCAGACTCTGTCCTACCCCACACACACTTACACTTAAGGTACAAATGCGAAAAAAATGTAAAGTATCTAAGTAGGTACAAATGCGATAAACCAAAATGAATAATTAAGGAACGACACCAAACTATACCTATATCTACACTTATAAAGAGAATCTAAAAAATATACAAGGTTAGTCGGAAAGGGGCTACTAATCCGAAAAGATGATAAAGTACAATAATAATGAATAACTTTTGTTCTATTACTTTTCCCAAAAGTTTAAGAGAAATAGCTATTCAAAAATTTCATAAACAATATGCAAAAATCTATCTATCTTCAGCCGTGTTCATTGAGGTCATATTTGAGGTCACGGATTAAATGCTCCATTTTCTGATTTTGTAACTAAAGGCAATAATAATTTTTGAAAAAAATTCAAATTATAATAAATATAATTTTGCATGGAAAATAAATATGGAGATGGCCAAATTGTGCCCCAAGTAGTACAGAAATAAAAGTATTGCAGTTAATTTAAACAAAATAAAAAAAGATTTTTGAATAGCTATTTACATTTCATAGCAGATTTGTAGAAAAGTACAAGATTAAAAGTATTTTAATGATTTCTCCGTATTAAATTCATTTCAAACAGTTCTAAACTACCTTAAATATTGCCATATAATATTAACAAAAATCAGAGTAGGGAATAAATAGTAACTAAACGCTTGGCAGAAATTAAACAAGGAAAATATTGATTACCTAAAATATATTAAGAATACTTTTTATAATAAGTTGTCTGTAAAAACGATCTTCTATTAATTTATTAATTTATCATAATATTAAAGTGCGCTTGCGGACAGGACTATTTGACTTTAGTACCAGCAACACTCAATAATTCTTTAAGTAGATTCTATATCACTTTACTCTATACCGCAAGTGTCAAAGTAAAAAAGTAAACCAAGTGTCAAAACTGTCAAATTAATTCAGCGCGAAACACAATACATTATAACGCGACTCAAGGACGCGACTAGCTATCGTATCGTGACTAACAGTCTATACGATCGGTTTCAGACGCCCCGCAATATGAACCCTACGTTTACAGCAATAGTACTCTCTATATAACGGTTACACTGCGCCTCAGCCAGATTATCTATTAGGTTTATATAGCAGGGTGCCCGAAAACGACCGTGCACACTTTTCACGACCACCAGTCGCGTCCGTTAGTCGCGATCGCCACTCACGTGTTTCGCGCTTTACACTCGATTCTGCGCCGTTTCTGTTCTTTGGCTTCGTGTTTGTGTTATTATTTTATTTCACCTTTATATCAATTATCAATATAGTCTCTGTTTATTAGAGTCGTAGTTCCATACGAGTGCTCCACTTATTATAAACAATGTTGTATGTAAGTGAAATGGAATAAGGAAAATGGACCTGTGGTACTTGATATGGGCGAGATACACCAAGAAAGTATTGATGATCATAATATACGATATAATATACGGTACTAACTAATCACATTCAATGTAAAATGCATAAAACAGTGCACTTTGTTTTATTTTCAGGCTGTAATAATATACTACATAAGAATAGTAGTAGAAAAATCATAGTAAAATCAAAGTGACCAAACCAACATTTTTAAACCTTCATAACTTTTGTCCAAATCTGCAGAGCTACATGTACCTTGCATATTCTTTATATAGACGAAATGTACTTTTAAATTACATAGATTTCATCTCTGTACCGCCTGGGGTACAGGCCTATACAATTTTTGTCCATCTCCTACACTTGGCGATCTCTGGGGAGGCCTACGTTCAGCAGTGGACGGCAATAGGCTGATATGATGATGATGATGCACACTCGCTTAAAACAGTCATCAGTGATACTTTAAGCAAGCCTGCGGATTAGTACCCCCTTTCCGATTAACCTTGTATATAAAAGGAGAAGATGACTGGCTGATCTATCAACGCACAGCCTAAACCGCTGGGGTTAGAAATTTGAAATTTTACAGTAGGTTCCTTTTGTGACGTAGGCATCTACTAAGAAGGGATTTCTCAAAACTCAACCCCTAAGGGGGTGAAATAGGGGATTTAAATTTCTATGAAAGTACGTCAATTTAAGAGTAAGAATCATGAAATTAAATTTTAAGGTTTCTGGTTACAAAAAAAATGTACACGTGTTTGAGCGGTTTTGGAAGTTCAAACCCTAACGGGGTGAAATGAGTGTTGAAAGTACAAACTTTACACTTTACAAAGTACCAGATTTCTCATACAAATAAGAAATCTGGTACTTTTGAAGTAAGAAACATGGAATTAACAATTTCGATATTTGGTGAGAAACAAATATACAAGTGTTTGAGAGTTTTTGGAAATTCTGCCCCTAAGGGGTGAAATATATCATAAAAGTTTGTATGAGGAGCGGTTGTTATCAGAATTTTGTATAAAAATCCTTGTTCCAACGTCTTATAAACTTGAAATTTGACACAAACACTCTTTAAAGTAAATAACATAGAAGAACTTTTCGTTTTTTTAAACTACGAACTACGGCGAATTTTACAACACGTCCAAAAAATTGTACATGACATATAGTCTTTATAGGAAACTAGCTTTTGCCCGCAGCTTCGCTTGCGTGAAATTTTGAACCCGTTAAGTGACGATTTTCCATACCAACTTTCATCCCCTATTTAACTCCCTTAGGGCTTGAATTTCGAAAAATCCTTCCTTATTCCTTATCTACATTACTTATAAAGGGAACCTCTGTGCAAAATTTCAGCTTTCTAGATCCAAGGGTTTGGGCTGGGCGTTGATGAGTCAGTCAATCAATCAGTCAGTCAGTCAGGACTTTTCTTTTTATTTATATGGATAGATTACTATCTATATTTATAATTTTGGAAAATTCCAAGATAGATAATTTAAGCGAAACTGCGAGCAAAAGCGAGTAATTATATATTTCTAAAACAGAATCACAGACACCCACAAATACCACGAGTATTTTAAAAAATCCTGCTGATTTCGTCTTTTCCGTAAATTAAAGTCGGCTGGCTGATTGAAAGAGATAAGAAACTTTTTGGCTGAAAGTGAAGCTAATCATTCAAGATTAGTAATGAATCTAAAATGTGGCAGAAACTGGCAGGCTTATCTACTTTAAAGTCCTGTGCTATTTAGTTGCCAATAATCATGATATTAGATACTTTTAAAGTTTTTTTTTCGTATATGATGCTAGTAGATGGTCTTTACGTACCGTTTCAACGTGACCTGGCAGTTATTGGCGTAACCTGAAGGGCCATTCAACCGAAAGAAGTCCACTGCTGGACATAAGCCTTCCCCAAGCCATGTTGGGGGGGTTTGCTATAATCGCCACGCTTGGCAGGCGGGTTGGCGATCGCAGTATGTTTGTTAAAGTACTCAGAGAACGCTGCTGCCCATCCTCTAGTGAATCCCTTAGTCGCCTTTTACGACACCCATAGGAAGAGATGGGGTAGTGCTATTCTTTACGACCGGCACCACACGGAACATAAATGGATGGGAAGAAAATAAAATGCTTAAATTAAGCTAACTACTAACATCATGGGTACTAGCAGCAATAGTACTAAGGTCGACCCCTTATAGGACTCGGACCTCGGCTTAGGGCATTGCTGGCGGGATATTGGGAGGGAGACAGCTTGATGAGGGCTGAATTGTCATTGTGGGAGCTTTTAAAGTATGCTATGAATATCAAAGATATGGAGCTAACGTCTCAAAATAAAACTTGTTAAGTTGATAAAAGAGTGTACCGATACTTATTAAGAATTTTAAAAATGCTAATTTAGGACTTATACCATTGCAAATAGAGTTAAAAATAATTTAATTATGCATCGTTACTCGTAATCGTTCCAGATTAAAATACTGATAGGATTACACGCTACGTGCAATTTTGATAACAAAGTCACGCCAAACCGTGACTAACACAAAATTTGCTTTACTGTTAATTTCATGCTCCTTGGTTTTGTTAACACTGTGCTGCTGATGAACTTGAGGTCCTGGGTTCTATTATCAAGTTGAGCAGAGAATTGTTAAGTTATTTTCTGGTAGAAAATTCTCAGAAGCACCTATAACTATAATGCTAATTAAAATCACCTATAACTATAATGCTACTACTAACTATAATGCTAATTAAATCGAGATTGATTTTGTAAAAAAGGGACTGGAAAAAACATTTGATCGTGAAATATTGATTACGCTTGATGTCTCAACAAGACAACAAGACAAGTATTATTGATATAAGAATTATTGTTTTCTTGTTGTATATTCATTTAGGTGTATTGTGTTTAATGTTATAGTAATATTGTATTATTAATAAGTAGATATACATAAGACAGCTGTACACTGGTGTTTGCCCTCAACCTTATTATCAATCTCTCTATCACTCAAAGGTTTGCTGGTAGAAAACTCATTTTTGATTTAAGCTCAACTTTGTACATTCGCTAAATTGTACTTTTATATCATTATTTTCTTGTGTACAATAAAAAATAAGAAAAGATGTTAAATTTTAAACAAAATTATTTTAAATGGATTTTTAAAAGCTAAATGAATGTTTCACGATCAAAGGTTTGTTTGCCCTTCAAACAACATTTTATCTAGCCTGACAGTAAAACTCTGACTGAATTTAATTAAATATTCAGATTGACCGGTATTCATCAGCAGGAGATACTACTCCCTATGTCGAATCACAAGGAGTCGAAGTATCATTAAAATACAATTCTACAAAATATCGGCACAATTCTAGTATTCTTCAAAGAACTTTTCTAGATAAACACGAGTCTTCCCGCAGATCTGCGAATAAAAGATAAATACAACTTCGACGGCTGCACGTCTTCCCGCGCAAAAGAAAGTCAACTGAACAGTCGATAGACTTGCCAACTGTCAGTTACTATTTATGCACCATTGCCATTTTGAATCCTACTCCTTTAGCTACCTATTGAGTTACATCGACGCATTTCCTGAATTCTCAACGGTATAAAATCGCTTAGCGTTCTTGTAAGAGAAACGATGAAAGAGATAGATGTACAAGCATGTAGATACTTCGTAGGCCACCCACGATGTAAGAATATACACCCGTGGGTGTCGTAAAAAGCGGCCAAAAGGATGAGCAGCCCTTGTCTGTTAATAACAACAAACTGTGATCACCAATCCAAAATAGGCCTCCCTTAAGTTCAGCAGTAAATGGTATAAAAATACAGTTAGTTCCCGTGACTGCTAGATCACGTGACTAACCTATACTGCGTCATAGATACTGATCAACCAATAAACTTCGGCTTCTGTTTTCAAATTTTGTTGTTATTGGTGGTAAAATGTCACAAATCGTGACGTAATACGGGTCATCGTTGAAAGAGGATACATACATAAACTTAAGCCTTTTTCTCATGGGGGTACGCAGAAACTGTAGATCGCCACATCGTTGCATACTCCTTTCGCTTCGTCTACGGTCATACATCTTGTCAAACACGCACGCAAGTCGAGAGTGCTACGCAGCTGTCCTTTTTAAAGAACATCACACATCGATATTTACGTCCTTCAATGGCGTCCTCTACTGGAGTTTCCATTGACATCCGCTTTAGAAATTCCTTTTGTTAATCGCCGTTCACTCATTTCTCAACATGACCAAACCACCTAAGCATATTCCTTTCATTTTTTTGTCACTACATCATCTTTACTTTCAGAGAATACCTTGTATTATTATACCATTCAGCAGTAGACGTTGAGAGATGAGAAACTCCTTAACTATATTGCTCAAAGTATCGTAAATATTGGATCAAAGGTAAAGCATAAAACGCAAACAATAAACACGTTATTCGGATCAAAGTACTGTACAGGCAAAGATGCAATTGAGTATTCAGCGTCAGTGAATCCCGGAATTTCGGGCAATGCTCAGTCAACCCGTGCTGTCGACAAGGGGCTGCGCGGCAAAAGGTACTTAATTGTGGCTTTGGTGAATCAGTTATCTTCATCGTGCTTCAACTTAAAAGTCTGGCTGGCTCCCAGCTTGACCTATTTTACTTGAGAGACAAAACTTTAGCAGAGTCGATTGGATTATTCGAAATTGTGGAGATAGTATAAATATTCATTAAGACAACATCATTAACAACGTAAGTCAATGCGTTTATAATCTCATAAAAAACTTTTTTTTTAAACTGTTCCCCTTGTTTCTTTCTGTGTTGCGGGTGTGGTAGATATGTTTGTGACAAACAAAACCAAACACAACCACAAATCTGACACGCACAAACACTCTAATTATTATTTTTTTCTAAAGATTGTAATAAAACTAATTTATATTTAATACACACGTCAGGAAAGAGATTATTTGAGTGTCCAACCACAAAAATGAAAATACACTCATCAGTAAAAATCGATCTCGATCAAAACACGTGGAAGAAATGCTGTAATTGAATTTTGTTATCTTTTCATAGGAAATAATCAAAACAATGAAACATTGCAAAAATACTTTAATTATACCTAAATTACGTTTATTATTTACACAGTAAATGCCATTAAATATAATTACAAAAACATAAAAATCATCTAACATTTCTGAGTGTCATAATTATCCGGTTTCTCATTAATAAACGCTTTAGCGGCATCCTCTTCCATTTCATACGACTCTTTGAAATAATTCTCTATTTCTTGCAAGGTTTTATCTTTGGTTTCAGGTAAATATTTATACAAAATAAATGCAAAAATGGAAGCTGATACACCGTAGAAAAAGAAAGCGCCGGGCAATGTGAGCAGTTTAAATAAGTGCGGTGATAGTTTAAGAACAGTTGCCATCAATAATTCAGAAAACAATGTAAGAATAAGTAAGGAGGAACTTTTGTATCTTAAAAATATTAATTCACCAAAAATGGTAGACGGCATTATCATCGGACCACATGTTATGGCCACTGAAAAGGACGTTAGCAACACAATAGAAACAATTGGGTTTTCCATTATGACTTGCAATTTAATCAAGTAAAGGTATAATGATATTATAAACAAAAACAAGATTCCTAGAGCTGATGATGATAGCAACAACGTTCTTCTATTTATTAGCTTAGATAAAACACAACCGACCTGCATACCGAGTATTGTAACGGCGTCCAAAATAAGCATACCGGTATAAGCAGCAGAATCGCTTGACGTTATTTGTCTTATCAAATCTATGGCATACATAGAACACACTAATTTTCCTGAGAAATGATATAATGACATGACGCCCATAGAAAGCAAAAGTGGTTTATAAAAACCTTTAGCAGTTACAGTTTCTTTGATGATCCGAAGTTTGTACCACGAAGTGGATTTTACGCGAGCAGCGCACTTTCTAAGATACTCTTTTTGAGATTTTATCAGACTTTCAAGTTCCTCCTCCGATTCTTTACTATATCCTTTTAACCAATGATGTGCCTTAGCGCTCTCCTCGAAACGCCCATTCATTGCTAACCAAGATGGAGATTCGGGGATAATGATAGCTGTCAGGGAATATAGGCAGCACACAAATGCAATTATGGCGATGTTTCTCCAGTGACTAAAAGTTCCAGTCACATTTGCGATCCACACCCCCCAGAAGAATATCGATGATTCTATCATCATAAACACGCCTCGGTAGCGAGGTGATGAGTATTCCACGATGAGGACTATGAGAACAGTCATGTTACTGGCAAGAGTTACACCTTGCAGTATTTCGCTGATTAAAAGGTGTATTACATTTGTACTGCAGTAGAAGACGATAAAGCTTATTATTGTAAGTACTGCTACGATTAAGAATGGTATTTTCCTTCCAATATATTGCGTGAGTATTGGTAGAATGATCACCCACGGCATCGAGCTGTAGCCGAGAACAGATGCTGGAAAGAAAATATTAATCACGTTAGACGATCGAGGTCATGAATTAAATTGAATCGTCCGAGTGCATGAAAATATTAAAGAGAGCCAATTCGACTAACAAAATTGTTGCCAAACGCAAACGAACCACAACCGTCAGTCAGATTTTGTTTACGAAATCTGTCAAAATGATTGGTTTAGTTTTTTCTGTCAAACAATTTGATAGTTTTTGAAATTGAAAACTGTCGGAATAAACGGTTCGACCTTGGTTCGGTAACAGGGGCCCAATTCTCCTAAAATAAATCTTGATAAATCACAACCGAACCAAGGCCGAACCGTTCATTCAGACAGTTTTCAATTTCAAAAGCTGTCGAATTGTTTGACACAAAAAACAAACCTCCGGTTTCTGAACTGAGAACTCGAGATAAGCAATACTTAATTAGTATTTGAGTACGGTGTTGTCAAAAAAATGCTTTGAAATCCGTCATTTTTTTGACAATTTCGTACTCAAATGTTACTTAAGTACTGCTTATCCTAGAATTCTCAATTCAGAAACCGGAGGATAGTCAATCATTTTGAAAGTTTTCTAAAACAAAAACTGATTGACGGTTGTGGTTCGATTGCGTTTGGCAACAATTTATTTTAGGAGAATTAAGCCCTAGTTTATCAAGATTTCTTTTACGAGAATTGGGCTGGTTTGTTACTTTTTAACGTGTTAATAAAATATATTTTTATATTGAATTGAATAGTAAAACTAAACGAGTATGGGATATCTTCCACGCAAATAAATTTTAATTTCTAATCTTATACTATGGTCTATTCTAGTATACGGAGTGGAAATTTGAAATAGGGCTGTAAGGGCAGTTACCTTGACCGCTGTAGCAGCAGGAAAATGTTCTTATGAGATTGGGTATATTTTTCGAAAATATTTCGTAATGTAATCACAGGTTTTGAAAAAATAGTGCAGTCAGCAAGGAAAGACCAGGCCTACACAACACATGTTTATGATGCCAATCGATTCTATTTATTACAAAGATCAAAAGACTTTTCCTGACCAACTGAGGTTAAGTACTAGGAACGTCAGAATCCTGAACAAATTATGGACATTCTCCTAAGAACAGTTAAGGTCGGTGCCCTTACCGCCCAATCTAAAATTTTCACCCTGTATTTAAATAGCAAAATTGACTTCATAAATAGAAATAAATATGGATTCCGCCAGATAATTATAAAATAATAAAAACATGAATATTACACAACCAAGATGCCATGTCGTCTGTCAGCGGCTCAGCAGTTCCATTCATCTCTTTTCTCAGCTGTGGTATGAAGACTGTAGGCGCCCCGAAACATAATCCCAGCACGAAATATATCGAAGTGCATACCGTGCATACGTATAACTGAAAAAAGAAAATTTAATTACAACAAAGTACCATTTAACAATTTTTCTTTGAGAAGTTAAACAGAATTTTGAAGCATGTCTGCAATTAACGCATTGGATTTACACATCGCCACCGGAAATTTACATTTTACATTGTTTGGATTGCAAGTGGAACAAAAATATACCCAATAAGTATACAAGGTGTATCGGGGTTTTTTGTCGACAGGTTTCCGACAGTAGTAAGATCACTTTATCACTCCCTTTGGGTGTCGTTATAGGAAAGTTTCGTTGATTAACCGAGGATTAGCAGCAGTATTGTCTCGTACGTTAATAACAACATAATGAGATCACCTATCCGTTTGTCAATAGTGGTGGTTACAGCCACATTCTCTTAAAACCGTTGATTGTATTGTTTTTAGACACAATAGACATTTTAGTTAGTATGACTAAAAAAATTAAAAGAAACAAAAATGAGAATCCCGCTTGTTTACTATTTACACGCGCGGTGATTTCATCCAAGCGAGTAACTGGCATGATAAGACAAACCCTAGTGGTTTAATATTATTTATAATGCAAATAATATAAAAGTTAAATATATTTGTGATAATAAATAATAATGCGTTGAAAACAAATTAATAGGTTTTTAGTTCCCAAATCACAGATACAAAGTGATTTCATACTCTGTGAACATTCCTATACTGTTTATTATTAAAACAAAATATTACATAATAAACCGCCTATGTTTAACACTTCAGACTAAGCATTGTATCTACTAGAATATTTAATTAATCATAATAACTTCCACTCACATTACACTGTACGTAAAATCCTTTAGAATTTCTAACTAAAAAACATATTTTACTAACCTGTCTTAAGAATGGTTTCCACGATATTTTCATGTGTGTCGTGCATTCTTCACTGTCTTCAGTTTCGACACCATCCCGGGTACCCGTCTCCATTATTAATAATAACGTGAAAGTTTTATATGAAACAGCACTTTAGCAATAGGGAAGTGACTTCTGAAACCGAATAGTAATATTTCCACACTTATTGTACTTATTATGTTACAGTTAATACATCATTTAAGTATCACAACACAATTTGTATCGTCTGTTTTTTTTTTCACACAAATATTCAAAATTAAGTCACTCTAAAATGTTTTTCAGATGTTAAGTCATTAGAAAGTCATTAAGTTTGGCCGAAAATTAAGACAGTTTGCTACCGTAGGTCAAAATCCCAATATGAATGCACTTAGTATAGTAAAAAGCAAACCGTGCCAACAACAACGAAATAAACACACAACACACGTGTGAATGAAATCCCACCATGATATTTTTCACGGCTTCTTATAACAAAACCACACTTTAAAACTCATGTTTATTAAACAACAACCACTGATCACAGTAGACAGTTACGATCGATGTCTTTATTGCAGTAATACTGAGTCGGATTGCTTGCACTGTTTAAGGTTCAAACACATGGACGCGACGCTGCCGCGATGTTTTCCGAAGCGCGCGCGCTACTGCATAGTGCAAGTGCAACGTATCGAAAATCAATCCCTCTATGAGTGTTATGTGTTTACTTTATATGTGCAGGTTTATTTTATATGCGAACAAAGTTTACGAGAAATATTTAATATTGTAATTATGTATGTCCTATAGTACAAATAAGGTCAAAACAAAATACCTAGACAAACTTTTACAGATCACAGTACTCATGAATATGAACAACTTTTACTATGAGACCAACACTGAAATATTAAATAAAAACCGGCCAAGTGCGAGTCGGATTCGCGCACGAAGGGTTCCGTACCATTATCTATAAAAACAGCAAATAAATCATATCTGTTGTATGGGAGTCCCCTTAAATATTTATTTTATTCTGTTTTTTTAGTATTTGTTGTTATAGCAGCAACAAAAATACAACATCTGTGAAAATTTCAACAGTCTAACTATCACGGTTCATGAGATACAGCCTGGTGACAGACGGACGGACAGCGGAGTCTTAGTAATAGGGTCCCGTTTTACCCTTTAGGTACGGAACCCTAAAAACAGCTGTACCATACAAAAGTGCAATATTTACACAATCAAAATGTATGGAAAACCTTGTTTTTTTATATTTCTTAGTTGATCCCTTAGTAAAAGTTGTTCATATTCATGAGTAGGTAGGTACTGTGATCTGTAAAGTTTGTCCAGTTATATTGATTGGACCTTATAATATGTTCACAGGCTAGGCTATATTATTGTAACACATTGTTAAACACAATTCTATGTAGGAATACATACTTTTTTTTCCCACTACAGAAAAGGAAGGGTAACCTTATTCTTCTAAGGGCCGATTTTTCAATCGTCAGATAACTTTTAAGGAATAATTCTGATATTTTGACAGCTTTTTTATTTCACCATAGGCCTGAGTTTTATAAAGAAAATATGTCAAACTATTACTTATTATTCATATCTTGAAAAATCGGCCCTTAATCAAATATCGGTTGCAAATGTTGAAACTATGCGTCTACATTTACACAAAAATCTATAAGTATATTCTTCCTAAGCTCTAAAGACAAAGTTTTTTTATTTCAAGTAGACCAAATTACAGGTGCTTTTAAAACGTCAAAACTAGGTGTACAATTCCAAAAGGTAGGTCTCATGGAGAAAAACCGGCAAGAAACTCCATAGATACTTACTCTTTTTAAATAATAGATCATGACAATTTCTAGTTTTCAGATCCGAACTTCGGTAGTCACACGGCATGATGTACAATATTATTTTGACTAGAGGGTATGGCCATCGCATGTATCCATTGCAACATCGCGTAAATGTATTCGCACCTTAATACACACGTATATGAGTCGGGCATGTCAAATGATTATTATTATTCGTCTGATCAGTCTACACAATAGTACGTATAAAACGGACAATTAGATATACCCTAACACGTATACTAACTAATTAGTCAGATAAGAATGCGACACTGAACTAATAGATCGTAATTAAGACTTCATTTTATCCTAATTACCATACAAATTATTTGCAGTCACAGAAATAGTTATAAGATTCCGACAATATATATACCTATTATTACATAATTATAATACACAAGTTTAAGGTTATACCTAGTGTTTTTATAATGATTATTATAAAACAAAATTCTCACCTTTGATCAGACTGTGACGTTGTAAATGCACAGAAAAGACACCTTTGCTTACTCCCTTGGAAATAATAAGCGTGAGAGTTTAGTGACAATAAAGCAAAATGTGAAAATTATGTAGGTATTTCAAAACACGCATGATTCTTACACCGTCTTCCGCACTTGTGTCAAAAATCTGTGTTTATTTAAACATTGGTAGGTCAAGAGTATATATAAATTACTAAGATTACACAAGATAAGGCATGACTTTCAAAATAACGTCCATTAAATCATCAATGGGATTTTGTTTTACTGAATCAGAGTTTGTTCTGAGTTCTTTTACTTTCGTTCCTTCCAGAACTATATTTAAAACGTCAACGAGGTTATTTATAAAGTGGACTTCGTCTGTCACAATTCGGTGCTATTTTTCGATGGCGAGCCCATTGAGTTTAATCACCCAATTCGAATTCATATAATTCCTTAAAACCACATGATCTTTTACTGCAATAATACATTAACACGAAATGAGAATTAAAAAGACGAAAAAAAAAACTTTTTTTTTTCTTTCCCTTTTTTTAAATGTTCTTTCTTATCTAATCAACCTGTTAACGTTTCAATAAAAATTGCAATAAAATAATTTTCTATGATATAACATCTCGATGCCCCGCATAAATTTATGAAAGCAGGGCGACAACACAGGGGCACTACGGTAACTAGCGCGATATCGTTCCGTGCAGTCAGTTAACTCGTGGTGCTAAAATGACTCAGAAACAGATTTTTTTTATTGTTTTTTTTTGCTCGAAGTACCAGTGCTTGGTCACGCAGTTTGAAGGAATTACACGAATTCGTTTACAGCCTGTATGGTGGCAACAGGGGAATTGGAATGCCTAACGAGTGTCAGACGAAATAACACCTGACACTTAATACTTATTAGTTTTTAAATTGAAAACAACTTGCGGCGTGCAAAACGTCGTAGATATACTGTACGACTGGTTAGGCGATTTACATACAAAAACCATGAACTCTTTTACTATGGGACAAATTCTGATTACGTGAAAAAAAAACAGCTGTTCCATACCATTTAAACCATTTATTTTTGTTACACATAGACAAGTTACATACACATATAACATTAACGAATTAGAATGTGTAACAAGGGGTCCAGCTCAGTATTCGCTGTGCTAGTGCACAGCACTGATTTTCAGCTGGCCCCTGACATTTAAAATAACATTAAAAATTATACGCGCACAGGAAATTCAACAAAATAAAATAAAAAAAGAATTTACAAACAAAAACACACATTAAACTCAAAATTTAAAACAACAAACTCACACTTATTAAAGAAATTACGATATGAAAATAAAAAAATGCCCTTCAAATAAAATAAAATGCGATCGCCAACCCGCCTGCCAAGCGTGACGATTATGGCAAACCCCCCCAATATTGTTTCGGTGAGGCCTATGACCAGCAGTGGACGTCGTTCGGCTGAATGATGATGATGGTGATACAATTTGGTAAGCAACACTGCGGGCCAATTCGATTAACAAAATTGTTGCCAAATGCAAACGAACCACAACCGTCAGTCAGTTTTTGTTAACGAAATCTGTCAAAATGATTGGTTTTGTTTTATGTGTCAAACAATTTGACAGCTTTTGAAATTGAAAACTGTTCGATCCGATTCCGTCCGGTTCGGCCTTGGTTCGGTTGCGATTTATCAAGATTTCTTTAGGAAAATTGGGCTCCAGATTATTTTGTACAGCAGATTTTCTATTAACGAACTTAGTTTGTCCCTTACAGTAAAAGTTGTACAGAATGATGAGGAGACTTCATTGTTTTCGGATGTAAAGCGAGTAACCAGTCATACTATATAAACGAAATTATATTATAATTATTTATAGGTGTAAACGAATTCGTATAATTCCTTAAAACCACATGATCTACTACTGGTGTAGATTGAAAGCGAAAGGAGTTAAAAAAAAAAAAAAACTTTTTTTCCTTGCGCTAATTGAAGTAATGAGTAAGAAAAAAAAACAAAAATTTAGATTTTTGTGACTGAACATTTAAGTGCACGCTTAAAAATGAATGAAAGTACGGCCACGACTAGCGCGATATTGCACTTTGCAATCAGTTAACTCGCGGCTCTAAAATGACTCAGAAATACTTTTGAATAGTACAAAGCTTTTCTATTGTTTTCTTTTTTTTTTCAAAAATCCCTTCCTTCTTTTAATCTTTGTCACCAGCAGGTTTGACGGAATTACACGAATTCGTTCACACCCTGTAGTAACATACTCATCTATCTAACTAGAATTCGTAACTTTATACGCTTCTCATTCACTCGTGCCGACACCAGATATTCGATAATAGTTGATGCCATGGTTAAAAGATTAGCCCGTCAGCTAGGTTGGTAGCGGGGCTGGCTACCCAGGGCGCGCCGGACGTACTTAACTATCGTCTTCGTACAGGCTTTTTAATGAACCGCACAGCCGCACTAGGTATATACATTATGCTATATAATATCGTGCTATATATTTCGTAAATGTTATTTGCGTACGAAATTAAACTTCATTTAATATATTAATGATTTGTTAGATAAGTGAAAAAGAAAAACATTATCTAGGTAGGTTATTAGGTAGATAGGTATCTAGTTTGTATGTCAAAGTTCTTGTAGTACTGTATACCGTTATAATATATTGTTCTGAAAGTTATGCTCAGGAAGCCTTTTCGATACTCTACTATTCAATTATACACTGATGCTGCTGTACTAAATGTTCGCCAGCTATACAGGGTTAATTTAAAAACACCAACAACCTCTTAAGGGGTCATTGTACTCATCATTATGAACAACTTTTACTATGGGACCAAATCTGAAATCGCGAAAAAAAAAACAGCTGTTCCCTACATTTTTATGAGCTGAGCGAACATAAATGTAGGGAACAGCTGTTTTTTTTTAGTAAACGTTGTTCATAATGATGAGTACAATGACCCCTTAAGAGGTTGTTGGTGTTTTTCAACTAACCCTGTATATGTTAAAATCAACTCTCAAACAACCTAAAACAGTTCCTCTATCAAGTGATTATCCAATGCCGCTAAAACAACGCGTAAACAAAATACCTCAAGTTAGAGTAAAGACAACCTTCACTCAACACCTGCTAAATTTCATGCTACCTTTTATGTATAATAGAATAGTAAAATTTCGTAACATTAAATTATGTACTACGAAACAAGCTAAAAAAAAGCTTTCCTACAAAGAAACTGAAAAACTAGTTAGAGTAATTTAACTGTCTTACAAGTTACACACAAATACGAAATAACACAATCTAGCACACCGACTCATTCGACTCACGACACACTACCACACATGAACATCCTCCCCCACCACCGTCTCACTCACATACATACACTGTACACACATACTTACCTTTTCACACCACACAAACAAACTCAAACATACAAAATTACACAGAAAAAAAAATGTATCTCAGTTTTTACTAATTTTCTTCGATACCGTTATGTTACTGTTGGAAACGGCTATTCAATTTGTTTTTTTTAATTTTTATCCGATCGAGGCAAAATTCAAACGGCTTAGTAGGTGTTTCGGCCGCTGAGTTTCGTCCGATCCGGCCGAAACAGGCATTTAATTATTATTAATATTTTTGAGTGGTGTTTCGGACGATACTTTTTTTGAAGCAAATTTTGTACGGTCAGAATGAAAAATCTTAGGCAGGCTTATATTATTTAAGTAAAAGTCAGGGAATTGTTGGAAAAAGATAAAGTTTAAGAATTTTTAAGGGAGTGCCTCCGTTGCCGGCGCCGGCACCCAAAAATAACGCCATTGGGAACCGGCAGTACATTACTGCTGGCAGCCGAGATTAAAAACATCGGCTGCCGGCACCCAAAATGGACATCGGCGGCGATAATAAGATGTTTGGTAAGTATTATGGTAGTATTTTGGTAAGTATTATAATAGGTTGAAAGGTAGATTAGATTTTGGGCCAAACACTGTAACTTGTCTTCCAACTGACTAATTTCAAGAGCGAACGAAGCGAGCTCTCTATTTTGGGGCACCCCGACGTGGATATGTTAGGTTCGAAGCGGATGACGGGGGCTAGACTGAGACAGGGGAACTAGGGCCAAAAAAAAAAATTTTTTTTTTCTTTCCGTTTGCCTAAGTGATCGAATCTTAACCACCTAATAAAGATTCAGTAAAAAAATAAGACTTTTTTTATTTGATTGTACACACGGCTACACATCAAGCTATACAAAACCAGTTTATCTTGGCATCGCTTTGTATAATCTTTTCGCACAAGTAACGGTCAGCTTATACTGGTTTTGCATAGCTTGAAGTGTAGCCGTGTGTACATTTCGATTTATCCATGGCCTCAAAGTAAAGTAGGTATTATTTGATTATGTTTCTGACGTTACTTTGCCTTTGAAAAAGGATTCGTCCGAAACACCACTCAAAAATATTAATAATAATTAAATGCCTGTTTCGGCCGGATCGGACGAAACTCAGCGGCCGAAACACCTACTAAGCCATTCAAACTGTACCTATATTTTTTTAAGCACTAAGTCTTCCGCGATACAGGCTCCACCTAGTGTGGAAGCCACAGTTAATCTTCCTTATATGTAAGCAATCGTATAGAACATCAACACCTGTTAGATTTAAGGATTTTTTGTAGAAGTCTTTTCTGGTAAATAATTTTATTCTTATAATTAAGTTCCAAAATGTTCTCAAGTACCTAAGTGAAATCCTTGTAATTTCTTATTGAGAAATAAATTTATTTAACCAATATCCATACAGGTTGAAATTGTAAACACTAGACAAATCGAAATGGGAGATTGTACTCATAACTATGAACAACTTTGACTATGGGACCAAACCTGAAATCGCGGAAAAAAACCAGATGTTCCCTACATTTACGTTCGCATAACTCGTCAAAATATAGGGAAAAGCAGTTTTTTTTTTGGAATATGGATTTTCTCAGTAGCTGCCTGGAGTCTGGAATTTTGCCCGGTTGATGGCAATAGGGTCGCCCCGCTACTATACCTCTTCCCTTTACTAGACAGGCGTGATGTTATGTGTATACAACATTATAAATTAAAAGAGTTTTAATTTAAAGTCGCATTAACATTGACGTAGCCTACGTCAATGCTTACTAACGAAAGTTTAGACACTAATTGTTAAACTCTGCCTAACGTCAAACTTCATACATTAAAACCCGACTAAGTGCGTTTCGGACGTCACACAGTGTTATAGGGTTCCGTTGTCAGAAAGGCTACAAGATGTTTTAGTAGAGCGTAATGAAGTAAACAATTGAGGTAAGAAAATTTTGAAACTGATTTGAGTTTTTTGTATGGAGTTTCTATGAACCTTTTACCGACCCAACTACATTATCATAAATTGGTTGACTATTACTCGTAAATTAGTAGAACCTACTTAGCGGAGGTAGGTTACCCTTCAACTTTTCTTTACAAGTATTCAAAAATAGCGGTGTAACTAGTACAGGGAAACGTAAACACGACGACGACACGACTCCGGAACATTATAGGTACTTATATTACGTACCTATTGTAAATGAAAAATTTGTTTCGCGACTCGTGCATTAAAAGTTCTGTATGTTCCCTCAACCCTCAATTTTTCTTCACGTCACAGAGCGACGGTTTTAAATTTCTATGGAAACCCTCTTAAAAGCAAGCCCCTTTTCACATGTCATTGAAAGTCATAACTTCATTCGGCATGGAATTTTTCAGCATTGATTTGTTTACACGTCTGTTTTTTTACACATGGCTACAGTACAACACAAATAAGTTACATTGATGTACCTGATTGAATAACCTTTGGCAGTCGCTCATTTTTGCGCCACTTACACTAATTGCGTCAGGGTTAAGATCATTTTTACTGCAGCACCTACTAATAAACATTCGGTCTTGAAATCGCATTCAGTTCGGAAGTGATCGGATTTACGAAGCTGTGTCGTCTATAGCATAGTAGCATAAGAAGCCCTTTCGGCCCTTTTCTCGGAAGTGGGTAGAGTCACTCACAAATTAGGCCTACCGTAACATCTTTGACATCAACAAACACTTCCACACGATAGGCATAACGGACAGCCCTCTGTGCAGAGCATGTATGGGGGCCGAAGAAACGGTCGCACACGTGCTCCTGGAATGCACAGGGGTCACCCGAATACGAGAAAAAACCCTTGGTGCACCAAAATCACTCGCAAATGTTCTGAGCGAACTGAGGGCCCTAATCTGATTCTGGAAGGAGGTGGGCTGGCTGGAATTATGGCCGCCATGGCCCACGTACGATGGTCTACTTAAAGGACTAAGTGCGGAAACCACATCTCCTAACATAGAACATCTTTGACATTGCATATTTTTTTACTACGTACTACTCCTACTAGTTAACAGACCTATACCTGGTAGGTGTACCTTTCGTTTCCGAAGGAGAAACCTTCAATAGATCCTTGCCTCCTTAGGGGCGAAGCTACGGTAGGTGAGATTGTAACAGACTTAAACCTCCTTCCCGGTCTTTGCCAGCACATGCAGAGGAGCACTGGGATCTCCAGTGGAACTCACTAGGCGATGCATGGTAGGTTCCTAAATACGCAAGTTCTTATTGTACAATATGTATCAATACGTGATAATTTGTACCCTATAACCTGACCCACTCTTTAACTGACATTTTTGCCTTTCAATTAAATTTGTTCAGTAGTATTAGCGTGAAGCTCAAACATACAACAGATAGAAATTACAAAAATTCTGTTTCGGCATCAGTATCCTTTCTAGTACCTAAACGTAGCATTTTTTTTTTCAATTAACCCTATTCGTGTACAGTTTTTGTTACGTTACGATTTTATTATAGCATGTGTATAGTTAAAAAGTACTTGAATCCTTTATGTCTTAACATAAAGGGGCCAAGTACTTTTTCTTGAAGGTTCACTAACCTTAGTTATTGAACCTTCTAGTGAAAATGCCACCGTGATGAGTTGATGAAAAACCAACAAAACTCTGCTATAAATATGCCTCAAATAATGTTATAGTCAGCTTCCAGTTAACATGTAGGTCGCTGTGATGAACTTATGAAATAAATTAAACAACAATAGAACTTTCATTCTATCAAATAAATAATGTAAATTCACTTCATATCACTCGCTGTTTGAAATTCTTATATTATTTAAGTGGTGTGTGTGTTGTGGAGTGCAATAAATGTATTGAGTATTAAGTAGGTAACAAAAATGCAATTTCTAAACATATTTAATTTGGATTTCCAAATGCGACATTAAAACTTTTACAATCGATTGTAATCATTAAAACTTTAGCTGCAACTGTAAGTATTAACAGATACTAGTAAGTATCGCTTGTGGCCATCCATTGTTTTACCTGCCTCGCACAAAAATAAACACGTGTGTGTTGCCGATAAACACACATATTTTTTTTGTGCACTTCTTTCGAAAGGTATAAGTTTCATTCCCCTCCATTTACAGTAAATTAAAAAAAAGTACGACAACGATGTTGACGTATTAGTATATTGATGATAAAGATTAAGTAAAGATTAAGTAAATTAGAATCTTATGTTTAGATACTTATCTCGGTCAAACTATCTTCTAAAACATGAACGTTGCAAGGCGAAACCAAATTCTACACAAAGAATCGTAACACTATCCAAAATCAAGAATCCTGTAATTTACTTGATCAAGCTGTTCAAACAAATTGCCCCGAAAAATAGTAAAGGGACATGGCAGCCATAGATAGCAACGCCTAGTAAAATCCTCTAGCCTCGGACATTATTCAATTGAACCCACACATCCATACAAATGTTTTTCTTTGAGTACGTAGCTTCAGTTACCCTTTTTGTGAGCTTAAAAGATTTACGAATTCAACTGCCCAATCTCTGTTGAATCCTCCCAACCAATAGTGTGACGCTGCACATTCTTCAAAGCGCCAGACCGGAAGGTATGTAAGTCCAAGTGCCGTTAACGAGTATGTCGGAAATAAAAATGCTATGATACCGATTTTTTTCCGGGTTCCTTACGTAATAACGAAAGTCAATATATCGATTGCCTCTGCATCGAAAACGGTGCATCGCTGACTCATATAATCGATGGTATGCTACATCGATGAAACGCCACATCGAAAGTCTCGACAACGAGAGGTTACGATATCGGTTGGTCAATAAAGCGAATGTCTCCCTATCGAAAGGCTACGATATCGATTTTTCATCACATCGAAATTGCATAAAATAATGCCTCAATAATCATTTAGAAAAACGTTCAGCTGTTACATTTATAAAAGACAATAAACCCCAAACAAAATACTCGCTTTAATTAAGAAATCAATCGAATACGAACATTCAGAGCGGTTACGCATTGCCGCCGATCCGAATCCGTGAAAATACGTTCCGAAGTAGTCATAGAACTATTTGTATGGTAGTTTACGCACTAGATCCGACTTCCGGCATCCGATTTCTCTCCGTCATCCGTGAGTCTCCAATTCGGAAGAAATATTGACGGGCCGAAGTAGCCGTAGTGAGTACTGTTTGTATGAACGCTTTCGCATTACCGATTACAGTATCGATTTCAAATCGGACATAGGTACGCCAAAGATGGCCCCTGAATTACTTGGATTTGGATCAGAGATCGGATTAGAGCGTAAGTAATATCCGAATTCGGATCGGATGCAATGCGAAAAGCAATATCCGAATTCGATCCGTGTTTTTGTATCTGTATTTTCACGGATCCGGATCGGATGCAGTGCGTAACCGATCTCATATTTTAATTATGGTTCCGTGTGAATTTCGACAAAGAACAGACTAGGGTCATTTATTTCACGAAGACGCGTGAATGATTGCAATATGAACCTTATATCTTTGACATAAAATTCACACGATGCGCCTGTAATGTAATGTGGTAATGTAAAAGGCGACAAAGTAATTACGTCTAAAAGATAGGCAGCAACCAGCAATGTTTGCTGTTTTCTAGTAACAACAAACTGCGATCAGCAATCCGATAGAGTTGTAGTTATAGGAATTTTCCCCTTTGACCGTTCATTCCAGCGGCCATTAGCAGCATGTCCAGCAGTGGGCATTTACGGGATTCATGATGATGATTATTACCATAAATGCTTCGTAGCTTGCCGGTAGCATTCCCTGCATTACTACTAATTAATAGTTGGATTGCGTTAATGCTGCAATAGAAAACAATAACCCAACCAATGTATTTATGTAAATGATTATGAAGGGTACTTTTCGTCCATAAAAACTTGTTACCACGGCTATTGCGGAAAATTAATGCACTATTATACCTGGCAGGAAACTGAACAGAAAGAAGAAAAACAAATATTTACATGCAATAAAAAAAACTGGGTTGAATTATTCTCCTTTAAGCACAATTCAGACTACGCTATAATATACATTATAGCAAATATTGTATAGCACAACGATATCGCTCAACATATATTTTATATGGACACGTTCACACAACGCTATAGGTACTATAAAATATTTGGCTTGACAGTACGCGATAAACTTGAGCGATTCTTAGAGCTATACCGTTCGATTCTCCGGTCCCCGCCCCGCCTCACTTGTACCCCGTCCGTCGCCCGACGGATCGCCGACAAATATCTTGCTATACATAGTAGATCGGCTTGCGATATAACGTATAGCGTGAACGTCGAGCAATATACTTATAGCTTATGACGCAATATGCTTTACTATATAGCGAAATAGTATAGCGTAGTCTGAACTGCCCTTTAGAATGAAAAAGACGCGAGAAATAATTATGATCTCATTCGGCACGCAACTTTTGAAGAAGTTACAGTCAATACGACATGATGTTTGATGTAGACACGCACAGCATTGGCTAATACATAACCAGCAAGTTAACGATGACGAGCACTTCAGGCAGTTCCGGGACTTCCCTAATTACATAATTATGAATGGCATGGGATAAATGAGAGCAAGGGAGAGCTTAGTGATCGAGAATATTGGCTGAATAATATAAGACGAATACAAACCTTTTTTTAACGATAACGAAAACCACGTATTTTACCCATCATTGGGATCATTTTTTTCGAACAAACCATACCTGGGAAATCATTGATTTTGGAGATATTGAAGGTCAAAGTACACATATTTTTTTTTAGTTTTTTCCAAAATCGGTTTCCAAGTCATAATACTAAACTTTCTTCCATACAAACATTATCAAAAATTTCAATTTTTCCTTTCAAATTACGCATTTGAAGTTACAAAAACGCAATGAATATCAAACGCACACGACCGCCTTGGCTCGGCTGTGTGGCCGCTGCACGCATGCAAACGCGCGGCATCGCCACAACCATAATTTGCGCGCTACAAAAAAAAGTGTTTTTTTCATGCCAAAAAATAAAAGTCGTATCCCAGCAATTATTTTTGGTCAATGTAATTTAGTTTGATGTACAGAGTGCGTAGATTTCGGCTATGTGATGGGTCTTTTTACACCCTGTATAGCCTTACGATAGATAAATTAATTTGTAGGTACTATAAGAACATGTAGTTGTATTATTTGACATTATTTTCATTTGTCTAAAATATAATAATTGTATCATAATATAAGTAATTTTTGCTAATGTTTAATTTCAATTCATAATGTACAAAATTATACAAGGTTAGTCGGAAAGGGGGTACTAATCCGCGGACCACTTAAAGTATCACTGATGACTGTTTTAAAGCAAGTGCCATGTTAAAGTTTCAATATTCGATAATTCTTATTTCCATGCAAGTTGATTGTAATTTTAGTTTTTTCAATAATTCTTCATCCCTGCTTTAGTTACGAATTCAGAAAATGGAGCTCCTAATCCGTGACCTCAAATATGACCGAAAATGTAAACATTTTAGCGTATTTTTATGAAATCTTTGAACAGCTATTTCTCTTTAACTTTTGGGGAAAGTTGTAGAACAAAAGTTATTCATTATTATGAGTACTTTAACACCTTTTCGAATTAGTACCCCCTTTCCGACTAACCTTGAATATGTGGAAATTAATTATCGAGTCTGTAGGGACACATACTTTAAAAAAAAAACTTAATCTAATCTACAAAACTAAGAAAAGACCATCTCATTCCAACCTGCGTGTGTCGTAAAATGGGGCTAAGAGATTTTGTAAAGGGTATGAGCAGTGTTGTTAAAACTGCTGATAACAAAAACGTACGATCAACAATCCGCCCACCGAGCGTGGCGATCATAGCAACATAATATTTCCATATCTCCAGTGCTATTATGATCGTTCATTGAACTGGTTATTGAAAAGGCCCATATAAAGCAGCGGACTTTAAGACAAAGACAATGTTTGACCTTTAAAATTCATTATTGAACAGAGAATTGTTCAAATGTTTAAAACACCCTGATACCTTACGTAAAAATACCTTTCTGTACCAAATTATTCGGTTTCATTCAAGTGTGAAATATTTATAAAAGTAACCTCTGACTTTTGAAGAGAGCACTCTGAATTTCTAAAATTAACATCAATTAAACATGGGTACGTGTTACACAACCAAGACGCCATTTTGTTGCTGATGATGTTAGTCGAAATAGCCTCTCTCCTTAAGAATAAATACTATAGGTACTCCAGCGTAACGTGACCACCGTAGACAATTGCCATTATGAATATGTCATTTTGTCTTTTGTCGATAAAACTCTTGTCTACGTTGGTCATGCTACGCCTACTTAACACAATCCCAGCGCAAAAAAAACCAACCATGTTCCGCTTGACAACAATAGTTAAAAACAGATGTTATATTATTATACATAACGCTAATGAGAAACACTTTACATAATCTTGACTGGAAATACTTAAACAAAAAGACATGTCTTTTAGGAGGAATTAAATACAACTGATACCACTACTATTATTCACGAAATGTCTTTAATTTATAATAGAAAAACATTGTTGTTCGAAACTCGATACAAATAATATAAGTACTTTAGCAAAATATATAATGCATTTTGGCAAACAGCAGTTTCACGAAAATTAATGGTGAAAAATGAGAGTTTAGATTGTTTAATCCCGGTTCAGCTAGCCTAACACGTTAGCCCGGCAGATTCTACTATCAAAATTGTTTAAAATCGCAATTGAACCGTAGCTGAACTGCACGGTCGTTCGAACGTTACCTCTAGAAGAAATAAAGTCAAACTACCATGGTTCAGTTGAGGTACAATTGCAATTATAATTGGCCTCTTGATATTTTCCTTTCAAAATCTTGATAACTGCGAATTTATTCACACTTCTTTATTTGTGCAGATCAGAATTTGATTATCACTTGCGTTAACGGTTAACACGTTCAGTGCCTAATGCCCTCCAGGAGGGCACCCTGTAGTCGCATTCGCCATGCCGGGTGCCCTCGTGGAGGGCTCATTTTAAATGCAGGTTTTTCTTGGAAAATTCACCGTCATGAAACAAGCAAACACCTATTTTACGACGAAGTAGCGTATTTTTCAAGGTTTTTAACCTAATGCCAGGAACCCTCCTCGAGGGTTCACTCTTAACGCAAACGTAATGCCGAGGACCCTCCTGGAAGGTCACTTGCAATATGTATGGCGGGATGGCGTATGAGCTCTATGAAAAGTGCGGTGGACTCGAATGTGTTGAGGAAACAATCGTGAGGAAACCTGCACACCTGAGAGGGCTCCATAAAATTCTCGATGGTGTATGTAGTCCGCCAACTCGCACCAGTCATGGACTTAGCCCTAAACCCTTCTCACTCTGAGAAGAGACCCGTGCCCAACAGTGGGACAGTAATGGGCTGATTATGTTATGTTCCTTCTTTGACAACGTTTTTTTTATAATGCGTTTTATTAACATATTAAAATACCTACTGTATGCGTGGTTTTGTTATTATGTTATTTAAAACATTTTTTGACTATTATTTAAAAGCATTGTTTTTATTTTGTATACTTATAATTTATAGTTGGTTTTTAATTTTATTGTATTGATATCATCAGAAAAATATCTAGAAAAAACCTGTCGTTCTAGGAAATGTTCAAGCGCTGCACTCATTGGTACCTTCAGTTGTTGTAGTTGCACTCCATATGGTTGTCTACACCCGCGCGCTTTCATGTTCATCTTGCGCTTTCAGCTTTCAATTACTCTTGCGTCAAGCGCATGCAATATTGATTGCCATAAGAAGGATTAGCGTGCGCTTGGGGCATGCGCTTTTGTCGAACTAGTATTAGGGCATGCGCTATGGCGCTTCAGGCATGCATCACACGAAAGCGCAAGATGAACATGAAAGCGCACTGATATAGACATACCATTAAACTCTCAATTCTCATTAGCCCTTTAAAGACTATCATAAGTATAGAGAAAAAAGTTTTCAAACATAGACTTTTGCGTCGGTCGTATCCTTTGCGCCAACTGCTAAAAATGCCTCGCACCGCTTCTACGTTGAGCAGTCACAGGGGATATTACCATAATCACCAGGCTTGGCAGACGCGTTGGTAATCACAGTATGTTGTTATTATTAGAAAACAGGAGCTGCTGCCCACTCTTGACTCAATCCCTTAGTCGGGTCTGTCCTTTAATGACACCTACGGGTGGAGAGTGTTTCGTTCTTTACCGGAATCCACACGAAACACACGCACTGAATAATCATCATCATCATTCAACTGCTGGACATAGGCTTCCCCAAAGCATCGGCCGATGGGGTCGAAAGGTTCTGGAGTGGCGACTGCGTACCGGAAGGCGCAGCGTGGGTAGACGCCCTATAAGGTGGACCGATGGCTTGGTGAAGGAGAATTCACTCCATAATATAATATTTATATTTTCTAAAATAAAATTTTGTATGAGACTTTGCAAGAGGTTGTAACTATACCATGTAACTTCGAATAAAATTCATTGGCTAAGTTACATTGATAAATGTTATCATTTCGACAACTATACATTCTAATTCGATGATTACAAAATTGATAAACAAATTCATGTTAAATTAAGTAACATATATATTCTAATGTTGTTTTGTGTGTTTATCATGTCGTAAAATAAGACTTTAAATGTTGAGTTAGTTTTGTACAATTTAAGAAGGTCATCAACATACCAATGAAATAAGCTTAACATCTCATACGAAAACGTTGATATACAATTTATTATGGTAATGGGAAAGAATCATTAAAGTACAAATATAAAAAAAACAATAAAATATTTATTAAACACTTTACAACAATTACTATAATTAAATATGGCTCAGTTTATCTCAACTAATATGCTCCTCTGACTTTTTCTAGTCTTTTATCGTTTCCTCAACTTTTGTTTACAGTTTTTCAACAATCTTCTATGGTTTTTCTTTCAATCCACACATCCTTTATCGTTTTTCTTCCATTAAATCTTGTGAAACATCTTCACACTTTTGAGATTCTTTAAAATAGTTCTCTATTTCTAGCAAAGTCTTGTCTTTACTCTCAGGTAAATATTTATACAATAAAAATGCAAAAACAGACGCTGAGAGCCCATAAAATAGGAAGGCGCCATGCAAATCAAACGTTTTAAAAATGTAGGGTGATATTTTTAGAACCGTTGCCATTAATATTTCAGAAAATATCGCAAGAGTTGGTAAAGACGAACTTCTATATCTTAAAGGGGTCAATTCACCGTACACGGAACATGCCAGTATCATTGGTCCACAGCTTATAGTCATCGAAAATAACGTCAACAATAGTAAAGATATTATTTTATTTTCTGCTATAACCGACAATTTAATCAAGTACAAATAAAGTGATATTAAAAAGAGAAACATGATACCAATCGAAGACGATGACAATAATAACGTTCTCCTTTTAAGATATTTTGATAAAACGCACCCAATTTGCATACTAAATATAGTAACAGCTTCCAAAATAAGCATGCCCGTATAAGCAGTAGACTCGCTGTTCGTAATTTTCTTAATTAATTCGATAGAATACATGCTGCAAACAAACTTCCCGGAAAAGTTGTACAACGACATGACAGTCATTGAGAGCAACAGAGGCATGTAGAACGCCTTTGTCGATATCGTTTCCAACATGTTTTTAAGTCGACTCAAGGAAGCGTGTTTCCGTTTAGAGCGTGTGAGATATTCTTTTTGTGACTTTATTAAACTCTCTAGTTCGTTTTCAGAATCTTTGTCGTGTCCTTTCAACCAGCGATGGGACGCGGCGCATTCCTCGAAACGTCCATTCATTGCTAACCAAGAGGGGGATTCTGGCCAAAGTAAAGCTGTCAGAGAGAATACAGAACATACGAAAGCAAAAAGAGCTATATTCTTCCAGTGGCTAAAGGTTCCAGTTGCATTAGCAATCCATACTCCCCAAAAGAATATTGTTGACTTGACTGTCATAAATATACCACGGTAGCGTGGTGAAGTGTATTCGGTGACAATAACAATCAACAGTGTCATATTGCTTCCGACAAGCATGCCTTGTATTATTTCGCTGATCAAGAGAACTGTAGTCGAAGTACTGCAATAAAATACGATGTAGCCAATTAGTGTATTGACACATAAGATAACGAATGGCACTTTTCTTCCGAATCTCCGCGAGAGTACTGGTAGTATAAGTATCCAAGGTAAAGCACCGTAACCGTGGATGGATGCTGGAAAATAAAATTAATTTTATTAGAATAAAGTTCAGTAAGAAAAAATATGATTCAGAAGCATAATTAACAGTCTCATAATCGAAATAGCTTTAAAGAACAATGGCAAAATCATTGCTGAGATTTAAATAAGCGTCTAATGGTAAGAGGCATATTAAAAAAAGCCTAATTTTTTTCTAGATATTCTTGTAGCTTTAACATTTAAAAACGAACTCTCTGAAAAAATTATATTACATTTCAAAATTTTACTGATATTCCCGTTACTTCGAATAATTTTTATTTGTTCTCCATACTTCTTTAATTTTGCAACACTTTGAGAGATGCCCTTATAATTAATTTCGAAGATTTTTTACCAGCTATGTTAATACATTTAATGCTTAATTATTTTATAAGATATTTTATTTCGGTTAATGAATTATTAATCAATAATTCATGAAACAAATACCAAAATAAAGACAGCAAAGCTTGGCGTACATTAGGAAAGAAATAGATTTTCTATAATCCTGTTTACCTAATAGAAGTATATGAAAAAATAAGTATAGCAACACAGACATGACAATGCCTTAGAATAAGTACTAAAGCATAGAAGCCGTCTCGGTATTTGAAAAACGTACAGGGGCATCTGTCAAATAAGAGCAATTTCGAGATTTTGAGCCCATTCTAACGCTACCAAATTAAATAGCCCGCTACTAGTACCGCCTGTCAAACGACAACGACATTTTAAATTTTGTCGTATAATACTTGTGACAGTGGCGCGGTGATTTGAAAAAATATTTTAGTCAAGAATTTATATTTAATTAATTGTGTTTTGTGTAAGTGCATATTGTTCTTATAATTAAGAGTGTGCGCTATGTCCTGAATAGTAAAAAAATTTAAATCTCGCAAGGGACGTACAAAAAATCAAAGTGAAAATATCGGCTTCCACAAGTACGTAGTATTTTTATGTTTATTCATAGATTTTCCTTTAAATATATTTCGTTATACATTAAATAAGTAAAAGTAAGACATTACCTTTTAGAAGAAGTAAAATAAATAAGTTTAAACTATCTAAATCTTATCTATTTATCAATATGAATATTTGCCAAAGAAATTATTAAAGGGGTGCGAAAATGTTATCGATAAATCTATCGACAACGTAATTTTTGTGTTAGGTTTAATTAATTAGGTATTTATACATTTTTTTTTCATTTAGGTTTTCCTGTGACGAATATTTTCGAAATAAATGGATTGCCGTGGTAGCTCACGAAATTGGTTGGGTTCTAAGAAAGCACTATATCTTCTTTACTCGTTCTGGCAAATGGCGGAGACTGAAGGAGAACTCTATACCAACATTATACCTTCAATCTAAATTTAAAAGCCTAAATTCTTATTGAATTGCATGTCTACAGGAAGTAAAAGAATTCGAGTAATTTCTTTAAAAAAATTGGTACAGATTAACCCCGCACTGTATTTAGCTTGATTGAAAATAAAAAAAATATAAATCTTTTTTTTCTTGCAACATTACGTAAGACATCTTCTTTCGGCCGTTCATACATTATACTATTTCAGATAATATTTCATTGTCTTGCTTATCTTAATACAGTCGCAATCTTCAAACCTGATAGATAAAATAATTAGGAGAACAAAAAACAAAATTAACGTATTCAATGAACGATGATTAACTTACTTCTCAATCAGTTTGCATTTGGTGCCACTAACTTTTACACCTCTTTACCGTAATTATCTTTATCAATCTTGGATTTTTAGGGATGCGGTTTTTTTTAATAGATAGAGTGATTCAAGAGGAAGGTTTTAAGCTATAAAACGTACACGGGGCGGGTCGCTAGTTATATATAAAACAATAATTATTTTGTTTAAAATTTCCAGCGCCTCGAAATTAACAACTTACCTGAGACCACGTGGCGCCGTTCTAGTGACAGAAAAAAACGTGCATGTCCAAGTACATTACAAGGAACACTCGATAATAATGTATTTAACTTTTGTGAAGCTTTTAGTAATTGCAAATTAAATCATAGACATTTATGCATATACGATGACTTTATTTATTGAAAGCGATAATCACAGGACCAGTCGAAGTGACGATGCTCGGAAGAGGTCTATGTCCAGCAGTGGGCATCTTTCGGCTGAATAATGATGATATTATAACATTACTTTTGTCATTATAACTTTCTAAGAAGTAAGTATTTATATGTACCTACTATGGCAATATACGGCATGGCTGTTATTTGGATAACACAATGATAGTCACCTTCTTTCGGCCATACAATACTATTTCAGATATTTCGTAATATATACATTTATACGATGACTCTATTTTATCGATAGCTATAGTCTGATAGTGTGAATACCCTCATCCCTAGTCTCCGTACAAAAGGTTACAAAATTATTTTTTACGGCCTGTCAAAAGTTTATCTTTCCCGCTCTGACAACAGCGAGTCCGCCATATGAGTAAACAGCATGGCTATATTTTGATCCGTTTATGCTAAGTAGCGCTCCTTCTATGCTTTAGTACTTATTCTAAGGACAATGCTTTCTTTCAAAAACTGTCACTGTCAATCCTAGAGTTGTCAAATATCAGTATATTATTAAGCCCCTAGTAGACGAGTTCGAGACGCCGGGTGAACCCCGGCCAAACTCGTAGACGATATGGTTTGTACCCGCTAGCTAGCCGGGTTAAGTGCCACTTATATAGGATGCGCCGTGCGTACAACCGGCCTCCGCAAGGAGTGCACATAGGCCACCGTACCAGTTTGAGCACAGGGTAGCCACGTTGTAACCGATCACGGCGGTAAGCTGGGCCATTGTTAGCAACGGTGTTGTCAAAATAGCTTCATACTGTCCCATACATATCCGACATCCAGACTTACTACGGTTTGAAACTGTGCGTAGCCGGTAGACACGGTCCTAAAAAAAGTGTTGTCAGCAAGGGGCCTAACTTTACTGCCTACACGGCTACGCTTTGTCGTTGGACATAATTATTATAATTATATTATATTCGGTGATAGTGCTACGGCTTCTGACAAATATTTAAAACTTCTACGTTGCGTTAGCGTTACGTTGTACTAATCATTAACGGACTACGATTTCACTCCTCGATTTGGAGTTGAGAAGTGAAAAGTGGCACATGGATTTTGTGGATTTTTCTGTGTAGTGATTGACCAAGTGAATTTCTCTGAGTAGGTATAGTCTCAGAGGGAGTGGAAAAACTTATTTAGTAAGAGGGAGAATAAAATCATGGTACGTGTCATCATGGAGGAAGTAACTTACTAAAATGTTCATTGTCATGACATTGGTGTGTTACAAAGGAACCAAGGCATCAAAGAAATAAAGCAGCACCAGCAGAATTGTTGTATTACTCATTAAGAAGAGCAAAAGAAAAATAAATATAATAACACGAAATCTTTTATTTATACCCTACATCTTACAAAGTAGATTTATTAATTTTTACTGAACTCGTACACCTATGTTCATACAAAACTATAACCGTGGGATCTCAGATTCGTAGGATGTGCTCACAAATTATTGCATAGGCCAGGGTGTTTATATGGATTTCATTGAATTCACAACATTTTTTAGAATGATGTTTTGTTGGTTAGGGCATCAGGCATAATGCTAGGCGGCTAGATTATCAAAGTGATATTCATGGGATTTTTAATAGAGAGATCTGCAGCACTGATGAAAGATAGAATGAAATTACCTACTTAATAAAAGATTTAATTTGTTTCCATAATCATAAATATTCTAACCTAAATACACTTTATGAGCTATTTTCTCAAATCCTAGGGATAAGTGGCGAATCGCTCATTTCATCAGAAATGGCTCGGTTCATTAAGAATTTAAAAAAATAATTGCGAGTACACAAAGCCTACGATGACACGAAGACGTTACAATTTATTTATACAGATAAAGTGATATATCAAAGTTCGCCATTGTTCTTTCTATTTCTAGTTAAGCAAAACTTCAAACTAGAATATCTTGAATTCGAGAGTCTATTTAATAGTAAGCCTGAAGACAAATCTGTTCAGGAATTCAAGCTCTATACTTTTACATATGTTTCAATAGCAGACGCAAAAGATTACTTCAACAATAGTTTGTTTGGGAGTTTGCCGTTGTTCTTTGATAGTTTAACATAACATCGCGCCTGTATTCCCCAAACGGTTGGGCAGAAGTGTATAGTATATTTTTAAGTCCCATGTAATGGAGGCGAGCCGATTGCCATCAACTGGGCACAAATCCAGACTCCGGGCTGGTACTGAAAAATTCCACATGAAAAAACCCTATTGTTATTGGGTTTTTCCTTGTGGAATTTCTTTGCCTGATCTGGGGATCGAACTCAGGACGTCACGCTGACCAGTCGCGTTTGCTAACACTAGACCGGCGAGGTAGTCAATAAAGTTTAGTTAGAAAAAATATGATTCAGAAGCATTGACTTAAGAAGCCTAATAATTAACAGTCCCATAATCGAAATGACTTTAATTTGACAGTTTAACAATGTTCATTGTCATTCAGTTGTTACAAGGAGAGATGTTTCTGTAAACAATTGCTATTGGGGGAAATGCAATCAGGCCAGTGTTTAATCTACAACATACACAACCACGAAGCCATATCTTCACTGACCGCTTCCGTAGAGTTTGCATCTCTCCTTATTTGCGGTATGAATACGTTGGGGGCCCCGTAACACAACCCCAGTACGAAGTATATCGTCCATACTCCTCCAACGACGAATAACTGAAAGATAGACAAAACAAAGTCTGTAAATACCGATTTCCAACTACTTACGTGGGAACTTCTACGAAGAATTATGAAGTGCGACTCGGTACATCACTTCGAAGTTAAGCCCCTATACGCGGTATTCTAGGAGCCTTACGCAAATAATACGGTCGCTTTAACATCCGAATGTGCAATCGAAAAAATAGGGCATCAATTACATATTTTTGTTAAATGGCCTCAACAAGCAGCGCCACCATGCACTGCGAAAATATAATTGTATCGCGGTCGCACTACATGAGTGTTTTTTTCAAATGTCATAGGCCGTGGTTCGTTAGGGGTATATTACACTATCATATATCTAGGATCATAATTATACAGGATGTAAACGTATTCTTGTAATTCCTTCAAACCGCGCGATTTACTAGTGACATAGATAAACCCTAAATGGGTATTTCTGAAATCCAACTAAAAAAAATCTAAAAAAAATCTTGGTTTTCTATTTCTGAGTCATTTTAGAGCCTCGAGTTATCTGACTGTAAAGAGCGATATCGCGTTAGTACTTAGTACCTGCTAGCCGTGTCGCCGTGCTTTCATTAATTTATGCGTGGCATCGGAATGTTCACTCAAATAAAAAAAAATTTTTTGCAAAAAAAAATGTTTCTTTTTTTTTATGATTCCTTATTAGGTGGTTTGCATATGATCAGTTACCGCTACCATACGAAAAAAGAAAGATTTTTTTTTATTTTTAATCAATCTAAATCCCGTGCGTGGCCAATCTACACCAGATCATGTGGTTTTAAGGAATTACACGAATTGTCATATATCTATGACTCATAGATCTATGATCCTAGAAATATGATAGTGTAGCCCCGTAACAAATGGCGCAGGCCGAGACGGTGTACGTGTCCGACGACTAGTGGCCTCTCTCACACGCCGGACGCAGCGTCACAACGGTGCATTTCCATGATAAGCACTCGTCGGCAGCGTACAGCGTCTCACCGGACGCAGACCGTTCACGCCTGCATATCGACAGTGTGATAAGGCTCTTATTGATACACACAATTAAATCAATAGCTATGATTAGGGACTAAACACACTCATAAAAATCAATTCACATTTCACTCATAAAAATGCATTTTATAGGAACACGTAGGCACGCTTTGACCTTTTCGCATCGATTCAACTTTCACAAGATTCGGCATGCTCAGACGCGTTAAAGGTAGATTTACGTGGGTCGCGGCCGACGCGATAGACGCGCGCGACTTAGCGACGTGCCGCGTCTACGCAACAATAGTACACTATTAAAATGTATGGTAGGCCGCGCGTGTCTATCGCGGGAGGCTCGGGAGCGGTCCCGTAGATTTTCATAGTGTTTAGTATTGTTACATGCAGCGGCGTGTCGGTCGCGCGCGTCAGTCGTATCGGCCGCGACCCACGGAAATCAACCTTAACGCATTCTATAGTAGAATGATTTTGCAGCTAAAAGCACACGATTTGACAGATGATGCGTGTCTAAATCCATCCAGCATTTATGCGAATTGATGCTGACTAATGTGATTAGTCCTTTATGAAACACAAATCATGTCGCTATTTATTAACGGTTCATGTTCAGCATTGCCTTAGAAGTACGTCTAAACAATAGCGGTTGCATTTTACGATGACGCATCTTGTGACTCGTTTAAACTCGTGTGGGGACGGGCTAGAATAGAAAACATCCTCACCGCACGCTGGGAATAGACGCGTATTGTATGATTCAACAAAACCCAGCACGCTTGGTAGTAGAATCTATACGGTCCGCCTGGCTAGCTTGATTCACATTAAAATCCGGCATCAAGCAGTTTACTGTGTTCCGTCGTGTTTATGTGAGAGCCAGAGGGGTATAAGGTATAAGGGAATCTCTCTATATCTCTGTTATTTGGATTCGTGTGCTACATCTTAGGCCCTGTCTGCGCTTAACATCAGGTGCGACTAGTGTGAAAGGCAATTTTTTTTTTTTTTTTATTCTTTTAATATTGGCATTTTACACGTATTCTCGTGAAATGCAAGAACTAATAATATAGGGTGACTGGTAATTAGTGACCGATACTTTAACACATGATTGTACTCATGATAATAAACAACTTTCCCAAAGAAACATTATTTAAAAAACAAAAAAAATATTTCCTTAATACGAGCCGCGTCCATTCCGTAACGGTATAAAATTAATGAAAAAAATAAAATTAAAATAATGTATATATGGATATACCATTTACACAATCATATTTTAAACAAGTGTCATTAAACATAACAACAAATATTCCAACTTTTATTCTTTAACCTTTTCAATTCAATGGATTTAAACAGTAATATACTTGGGAGCAAATAAATCGAGCCACTTCTATTTTTCACGTAGGTATACTTAGTTGTTATTATTTTTGGTATTATAGAACAGATCATTTCTAAACATATATCGCCTAAAAGGTTATTTGATAACCTTTACAATGAGGGTGGTTTTTTGCATTTTGAAATATATACACGTGAAAAAAGGAGTGGCTCGATTTCTTTGCTCCCAAGTGTAGTTATTGCCCATAAAAATATTGAAAGAATGACGAAAATATTATTATTTATTTTTATTTATTTCCATTGTTCAGAGAATGATTTATGTTTTAATTAATATCAAGGACCGAGAAAATAAAAAGTTTCTGATTCAAAACCCAACTTGCTAATAAATAGGTTTAAAGAATTAGGTTTAATTTTAGTCAATAATTTTGCAATGGTAAAGTTTGTATATTTGACAGCTGTCAGTATCACACAGACAATATAAGAAAACGGACGTTAAGCTACTATAATGTGCTGACTAGACACCCACGTATTGTATCATGTTCATATACTTATGCATTATATCGATGTGCCTGGAGGGGCAGTCAGTGCTGAACTGAACTATTGTAAACACACGTCTTGTGTTCTGACCAATAAACAGGATATTTTACATGCAATACATAACGCCTTCGTCTGCCAGTTTAAGAAAATAAATTGAATACCTGTCTTAAAAACGGTATCCACGAAATTTTCACATCACCAGTATTTTCCTCAACTTCTTCAGTTTTTACGCCACTGTAATTGCTCGTAGCCATAATAGATTGTTTATTTTCAATCGGTTTTCACATTCAGCACATCACATAATGGTTTGCTAGAACAATATCACAAATAAAACAATTGAAAGTGCATTTGAAAGTATGGCTTGATATCTACATACATAGTTATATCATACGATAAAAAGGTGCACTGTCTAAACTACTTTGTGTTAACAACTGCGTTATAAATGAATTTAAGGTTTCATTCTGCATTGAAATTTCTTTTTTCAAGATAAAACAGAATGACAAAATAAATATATGTATAACTATTATTTAACATTTCTTTTTTCATATTTCTTTAATACTTTTCATGTGAATATTACTAGTTCATAAATATTTTAATATAAACATATGACAGTTGTATGTATGAATGTAAAGAATATTTAAAACAAATAAAGATGACAATAAAGAAATGCTTATACAAAAATAGTAAAATTATGATCAACTAAAGTATGGATATACTTGATAGCAAACGTAACAACTTTACATATGACGTCTCTACATAAAAAAACCTACTACCCACTGCAATTTTTATGTCGGTAATCAAACAACAAACCTTTGCAAAAAGTTGACATTTGTAGGCGTCAGCGGCAAGTATTCAAATATCACTGGAGCAGATTTTAAAAGCAACGCTTTATCTAGGCCATGTTTATTTTGGTAGTTATAATTAGAATTAAGACCATTGGAACCATTGTTTTCTGGCCACCTTATACGTTAAGTGTCAACAGGCGATTACTTTGTTATTTTTACAGATATTGAAAAACTTTTACCTAATAGCAAAACTAACTTGCATAAGGAATCAAATGATATAAATATTTTGTTCGAAATTTGATTTACACTGCGCCCATGCATTAAGTACCTATGTAAAGCAATATGTTTGGACGATTATTCCATACTTATACGTTACATCAAAAAACTTTAAACTGACAGTGAAACGTGGCAACTAAATGAATAAAACGCCACCAAAGTTATTAAAAACGTACAAAAAAAAATTCCAAAAAAAATTGGTACTTTATGCAGTAAGCATTTTTATAGGTTTTATAATGACGGAGTAATTCCATAAAAACCGTACTTTTTGCAAAATGTATGGGCGCAGTAAAAATCATTTTTTTACATGAAGCAATTTATTTAAAAAAAGTTTATAGTTTAATTTTGTTCCTTAGGCAACCAAGTTCTGATGTTAGCTAAAAGTTTTTCAATACCTGTTATATTGACGAAATAATCGCCTGTTGACACTTAACGTTTCCACCCTATATAATCGGCAAACTTACGAATCTACAAAAGATGCATTTTACGGATATCAAATAACAAAAAAAAAAAAAATTGAATATCGGGATTATGGTACATTTGGTTCTTAAAATGTAATCTTTCTAAGTTACAATCAACGGATGTTCAATATTTTACAAAGATCAGAAATAAATGCACGATCAAAGTTTACCTCATCTTAAGATTCGTAAGTATGCCATGGATGTGACGATATCACATTTATTTAAATTATTTTATCTGACACCTTCACTTTTAAACCAAAGTAAATGCACATTGTATTCGATCAAGTAAGTGCGTCTACAACTAAATCACTGCACTAGTTTTAACTAAAGTCACTATCAACATTAATTCTTATCAGCTTAATTGCCTATTTATTATATTAATGTAATACTTACTAGAAGTATGAGACACGAATCAATTCGTGTAGGTACCTATACACACAAACGCTGAATGATTTGTTTACGGAATCCATTAATATTTAGATTATTATAAACGTAATGTACCTACTTGAGTTATTGTGGTTTAGCCAATACAGATTGTCATCTCAGCCTATAACCGGTCTTACCGGTGTGTATCAGGAATTGTTTTTAAATGTCACCTGGTACACTATTCTAGTTTTTAGGGTTCTGTATCTCGAAATGAACAAATGGAACCCTTATTTTTTATCCATTTTTCTGTTTGTCCGTCAAACAAAACACATCAGAAACGGGTAGAAGTATCTAGTTGGAACTCATACCAAATACTTACTACAGTCCAGGAATACCTAATCTACAGCCTCATAGTCCTATAAATTCAAGATCCAAACTCAACTAAAAGATACTGCCTTTCTAAGTGTATTTTCATCTCAGTGACTGACTGGCACATCAAAATTTAAAAGGTAGGTACTTTCCGTTGACCGAGAATCTTTCGTTCATACAACGTTCATAAAATAAAACCGCAATATTAAGTTTGTCACGTAATAATTCCACTTTACGCTTATACAGGGTGTAAACGAATTCGTGTAATTCCTTAAAACCACATGATCTACTACTAGTGTAGATTGCCCCGGCACGGGAATTAAACTGATTAAAAATAAAAATAAAAAATGTTTATTTTTTTCATGCTGTAGCGGTAACTTATCGTATCTAAACCACCTTATAAGGATTCAGTAAAAAAACAAGAAACAATTTTTAGCAAAAAAAAATTTTATGCGAGTCGACATTTCGATGCCACGCATGAATTAATGAACGACTAACCCGATATCGCTCTTTGCAGTTAGTTAACTCGGGGCTCTAAAATGACTCAGGAATAGAAATTCATGAATTCATTTTGAATTTTTTTTACTTGATTTTCAAAAATACCTATTTAAGGTTAATCTGTGTCACCAGTAGATCACGCGGTTTGAAGGAATTACACGAATTCGTTTCCTGTATAATGCTACGGAACCATCAGTTCGAGAGTCCTAGTCGCACCTATGCGAGTATTGAGCATGATCAATTCATCACAAGAAGCCTGTTTCTGACGAAGTAATACTAATCTCTATTTCCATGAGTGTATTTTATGGCGACTAAGGTATTATGTCAAGATGGTGAGATGCAGCCTCTTTCTGTGCGTTACCAATTACCAACAACATACATCATCATCATTCAGCCGAAAGACGTCCACTGCTGGACATAGGATCGGTCGATGTGGCGATGCTTGGGGGAGAAGCATCTTCAACTTCAAAACTCATTTATTCAAAATAGACTATAATTACTTAGTTCTTTTTGAACGTCAAAATTAGTTACATCAAAGACAGCCCCAAAAAGCGCCCTCCCTTCACCGCTTCCTAGTGTTTTTGCTGTGAAGAAGAAACGGCGCAACAAACTCCCCAGCAACACATATCTGTCTGTCAAGTGAATAAATTAATTGAGTCTGTACAAAGCAAAAGGTAATATTAATTACAATAGTGAAATTATGCAAAATGCGGATTATAGACAAAGTATAAGTCACCACATCGACCGATCCTGTACTTCTCGCATCCAGCGGATTCCCACGATCTTCACCAGGTCATCGGTCCGCCTTGTGGAGGACCTACACATGACAGCGTGGGTAAGGCACAGGCATTCCGGTACGCGATCACCACTCCTGAACCTTTTGGCCCCATCGGCCATCCGTTCTGCGAGCCATGTACAACAACATACTGCGGTTACCAATCCAAAATCTAAACGAGGAGTGAGCTGTCATTCGGTATTCAACGCTATTTTTAGTATACACAGAAGCAGAAACACGTCAAAAAGATTTTCATCAGAGGTGCCCTTTTTTAATAAATCTCCAAGATACATGCCAGTTTATGTTAAGTTCTCCGGTAGGGTGCGGAGTGCGTGAAGGGTGCCATGTAGGAGTTAAGTTATACACGGAAAGTTACCGTACGGATCGGCTCAGGCTTTATTATACCGCGGTCTCACATTGGCCGGATTTGCACGAATGTAATGTCTTGGAGCCAATACACCAATGTGTGGAAGGATCTCCAACGACACTAGAACGAACGGTGATGTGATCAGTAGTTGGATTTAATATTGGAGCCAAACTTGGATTCAAAATTGTGTCCAATATGTGGCCGCGGTATTAAGATGTATATTAACGCTCCACTGATACTCATAGATAGGTTTAGGTTTAATGAATTTATTACTCATAAAGAACACAGTTCACTTATAATGAGCTTAGATTACTAATTTATAACTAATAAATTAATAGCTAATGCTTATACTTATTACAGAGATCGAACGGTTCTAAAAGATGGTGTCATGAATATGTTTTTTTCAATCGAGTTTTAAACAGAGGAATTGATTGATAGTCCTTGATATTTTTTGGTAGATTCATACATAATGTTTCTTTTACCATAATCAGTTCTGTGAGGTCTTAATTTTATTTTGTTTGTGTTTCTTAGGCAATGATGAAAAGAGAATGAGTTTTATTTCCGATTGTATTTGACCAGATATTATTTTCCTCACCAGTATGCACATTGTGTAAGTGTACATCTATCGCAGGTTAAATATTTTTGTATCTGTGTATAATTTACGAGTATTGGTTAGACGGCAATAGTTAAATAAAGAGTTTATGACTTTGTTTTATGAGATTTGAAGGTCCTGCAGATTGGATTTTGCGGCGCATCCCCATATTGCGATGAGATATTGGATACCTATTAAATCTAAATTGTATTTTTAGAATAAAACATAGAATGAATCAATTGATTTTGCTAATGGTTTTGAACTACTTAATTAATTTTACATTTAGTGGTAAAAATAACTTTGGATAAAAAGAATCGAATTCTCCGCAAAATGTTGCATGCTGGTTATGACGCTTCAAATGCTTTTCAATATTCCCAGGGTTTCACAAAACCTCTTTTAGAACAATTAGTTTGTTAAAGTCATGCCAAAAAAACCATACCAGATCAAATATTCCATGAAAAATATTTATGAACGTTCGTCTATAGAAATAGTGAAACTTGTCGAGGTTTTTATCAATACATGTCCGTCGTTTGATATTTGCATATTTTTGACTAAACCTAAAACGTGCAGTGTTTTTTTTTCACTGTAATGGATTTGACGCAATTCGCCAAAACTATGCAAACGATGGGTTTCCGAGAGAATGTTTTTTGAGTGTTATTCAATTGTAGGTACATTATAATACGTACAAAACTACTGTATTTTGTAGTTTTTTCCTAGAATATCAATTAATTAAAGGTTTCGTTGACCTTCGTCAGCTATATCCTTTTCACCGTAATTGAGTCCTGACGTTTGTCTACAAAACGTTTCCATACAAAGAATATCAAAAATAAAATAAAATATAGATAATATAGCTATTTTACGGTTTATGATGATGTCGTTTACGTTTTTTCGATAGCAGTCTCCTTACGGCTACTATTTGCGAAATGACCGCTATGTCAGAACTCATCTTTGTGTGAACTGACTATAGGCATAGTATATATATAAGCTAAAGCAGTACTTGAACCACCTACAATCGTCCGATTTGACACACTCACACAGACACGCATTGCAACAAGACTTTCAAGGTATTATCGGAACACAGTCCCATACAAAGAGTGCATTATACTCAGTATACAGTGCGTGTCTGTGTGAGTGTGTCAATTCAGGCGATTAATAGTAAGTTGAGGTACTGCTTTAGCTTATACGTCTACTGTACTATAAGTGAGTATGCTGCATAACTATTCTACCTAATGTTATCAAGTAGATATACTGCGAAAACCTGCCACTCATTAGAAATTCCCTTCTGTAAAATCAATAAATGATTGCACCCGGTACTTTACTCATAACCTTTCATAGCAGATAATAATAAAGTTTATTGCCAAAAAATAAATTGTTTACAATGTTGTATATAAAAATATGGGCTAGAACTTGTAACAAAATTAGACGAAACCAGCAGCCATTGCCGAACTAGGTAAAACCTGTATTTCAGCTGGCGTCACTCTCCTCAGAAATCTATGTTCAAACTAGCTTATACGAATTAACAAAATATTTATTTGGCTAAAAACAATAAGTGAGTGAAGTGAATCTCTTTTGAGATATATTGATACACGGCTTCATAAAAATCGACTTCCTCAAAACATAACTTTAACAAGATAGCTCGTGTATAACCAACTACATTTTTTTCTAAATAAAAGAACTCCAAACTTATGTTACCTTAGATTTGAAAAAAATAAAATTATACACTGACGACTATTTAAATGAATGATGGCCTCATTCTACTATTAAAGAAAAACAATCTAAAAACCGCTTTATTACGCATTGTATCAATTTTATCACAATATCCTGTTGAATTTCAAACCAATTAATTACCGCTCCAATATATTTATAACTTATGGCCACATATTAATAAACAGTTTGCATTTTACTCTCACATTATCGGGAATATCACAATGACATTAATGAAGCTCTACTATTTGTTTCTACCACATTCAATATTAGAGATAGGCTTACAATTGAAGCTAGTTGGAGCCTGATAGTGTTTGTTTTCATTTAGTACCTAAACATAATTACCCTTTTGCTATGCGGTTCCCAGTCACGTACAAATGCACCATAGCTTTCCCAGAACGCTGGAATATGCGAATGAGAGATCATATCAGATGTGCTGATTATGAACTGTGTGCGTAAAACGGGATCAACTCGATGAATTTGAAACTGTTATTATGATAAAGGTTATAAGACCTAGACGCTGACTTGTCAATTTGTATTTTAATACCAACAGGCCTGCATAAATATTTTAGGAGGCTAATGAAATGCTTTTGAGCAGTTTACATCATAATACCTAAAATGTATATGCTTGCATACTTACAAGTATTATATCTGATACAAACTATATTTTTATTTATTTAAGGATCACCAACAAAGGACATACACAATTTGTCAAAATATTGTATAAGGAAACAGTCAAGTCAGTGTACTCCTTCACTTACAGGAGACCACAACATGCTTTAAAGAAATAACTAAACACAAGTACTGAAGATATAAAGTTACAAAGTTACAAAGAAGAGTTAAAATATGTTGAGCGTTAAAGTTATTCATTACGGCTCAGAAAGTATATGTCAAAACTACTTGTGGTTTTAAAAATGAAAACATAATCTCATAGTAACAGAGCTCACAGTGAGATTACAAAGGTACAATTTTGCGAACACCGTTTTTAAATTAAAATACCTAGTTTGACACGGTTTTGTACGCATGAAACTAATACAACAATATGGAACTCATAAAGAAATAATATTTCCACAAAAACGCTTCAGTGGAAACGTATTAAAATCTACCCAGTCACGTGGATAATCGGAAACTTTGTATATAATTATGACTAAAACACTCCGGTAGTTCTTTGTAAAGAGTTCCGAAATTAGTTCTCATTTCAATGCCTTCAAAGTGTAAAGCCACTATGAACAGTGTATTATAAGTACCCTGTATGATCAGTGCCCTGTATAATTAGACAAAGTATGTTTTGTCGAATCAAGATCTTTTGCCTACAACCAGTTTGAATTAATAACTCTTGTAATATGAGATACCGATAATCGTTGACTCAATCTATCGCAGTTAACTAATAGCCATAGACGAGAAAGTTTCCTTGGAATTAAAGATCTAATACGTAATATTGGGTAACTGTAGGTACCCTATAAAATATTCAGTAACCCGAAAGTAAGTAAGAGTACATTATTTTCTTTTATTGTTTCTTATTCTTAGCTCCTTTTTACTATTATAAAAGCACAAATAAAACGACCTATGTAGAGTTTCAAACATTACTGTTACTTTATTATTAGTTCTAGTAAAAAGACCATAGCAAATTCCTGCAACCGTTCTTTCCCGACTTCATAAAGCTTTATGATCACGGAAATCACTTATGGGCTTAAAATCTGGAGAGCTCAGACTACAATCAAGGAATTATTAAGTAACAAACTCTGTCTGCAAAAACATCTTTCACTCGCGTGCCTCAAGATAAAGTTTTGGAATTAATTTGCCAAATAACGTCGAAACACGAGATTTAAACTTGCCATCCAACTTTGCTTGTTAAATGTTAATTGTTATCAAACGGAATACCTTATTAGACTTTCTTATGAGATAAGAATATTGATCACTTACGTTTTATATAAATGATTTTCCTTTAAGCTAATCATTACAATTTCTTTGTCCAAGTTTCAACCCTCAGTCTGAAGTACTAACAATGTTCCCTTTGTTAAGACATTGATAAACTTGATAACGTGAAATTCAATTTTTAAAACGGAATCATGAGGTCGCATTACTTACTGCAGGAAATGGAATGTCGTCGATTTATTTTAACCACCTCGACTTGTTCCAAGCCATTAGCTTTTTCAATCCGAAGATGAGTGTAAAGTGGTAATGATAACGTGAAAAATTATTTGCTAGATATTTTTGTCTTTTATGTATTATAATTGATAACATATTTTAATAGATGGACCGTCTACCAACTTAAATTAATCGAATGTAATAAAACTAATAGTGTTTTGTACAATAATATTCAACAAAAACATTAAACAAAGCTTGTTTTATTTATATTAGATTTTAGTAATTGCACCATCAAAAGATACAATTAAAGTTCCAAAACACAAATGGACTACAATCTAACAAATGTACAATCTAATAAAATCATAAATTATATACAATTTATTCAGTTCACCAACAAACACAAAGGAAAACCCTTCTATCAATTGATGTGTTTTTATTGTGAACAGATATAAAAGAGTACTCAAGAAAAACGAAAATAAATAAAAGGATAAAAATGACCCTGCATAAATTACGTCACATAAAACATCTAGGTCTCATACCCAATAAACATACCTGCCAATACATTCAAAAGGGCAAGACTCAGACGAATAGTTTCAACGTATTGAGAAGGGATGTGAAAACAGTTTAAGTAAAAAGGATAAGTGTGTTTTCGTAGCATGTGTAGAGAAATTCGACACCCACTCGGCTATTTACGGGCGATGGTGCGATAAGCATTTTCTCTTTCAATACCATCAAAGAGACTGGCCGCCTATTCAGGGCTTCACCCGACAAAATGTAACACATAAAGGGTATACGAAGATTGCAACGCTGTTTCTGACTCGCCTCGCAAAAAACAGTGCTAAAATCCATTTCTATCGCGTACATCATTCGATGTACAGTTTATTTCGTGGAACTTTTTCATTTATAGGTCGCGAAACGAAACATTATCCGAGCGTTGTCGAGTGCTGATGAAGCCCATCAAATCATTTGTCGGCATAGCGACGCCAAACTTCAGCTATTATTCCGGTCGGTTTACTAAAACAAAAGTGCTCTTAATTCTTGATCTGGGATTTCATGTGATCATTACTTTCCTCGGTTCGTTTGGCTGGCCTCGTGGCTGGTTGGAGGACTCATTTCTTGTGACAAATTAAATTTTATCAAGCTACAACAATGGTCCTTGGGCATTATGAAGCGTAATCCCTTAAGCGAGGAGACGTCTAAATATCTGAAAAGCAAATTAGGCGATCGCGCTTTCAGGAGCTATTTATAAATTACACCCGACGAAATTTTGTACTCCGGTTGTTAAATAACTTGTTACTAGATAAATTTTCTCGGAAGTCAACCGTCTGGCAAACAATAAAAATATTTGATAAAATTTCATAAGATGCTTTCCACTTTCGCTGACTGTTGTGTAAACGTCTGTGTCGTCTGTCGACGTGTGCATTTCAACTTGACCGTTTTCTCCTTTTCTGTGTGAATTGCGGAGAATGTAAAGCATTTTCACTGCATTCACATTTATATATTCTAACAGGTATCACTTTACCTGTAAAATAAGTTAACAAAGAATCCTTGAAACAGATTGCTTTTGCAACCCTACAGTTCTGTATTTTTACTGTTGACAAAATAAATGTTGTTGTAATTGACTTCAACCGTTATTTATATAATGTAGTGTAGATTAAAATCCACAGAACAATATAATAGGGAAAGCCAAACATTTCAAAATAAAAAAAGTGTTAATGCATGAACAAGATACAAAAAATAACCAGTAATAATTTTCACACTACCGCAAAATTTTAAATAAAGAAAAATCGCCTAACATCGCTAACTGCAACTAGACACCTCAACTTTCACATCACCATAATTTAATATAAACTAGTTATTTAAATTGTTATGTACAAAAATGGCTGTAGTTCCGCGCGAACGTCGAAAGCGGCGGAAGCTTTTTCGCTCGTAAATCCGACGAACGCGGCTCTTCCGCTCCCACGCCCGCTCCCCGATTAAATTCTCCAACATTAGCGCATTCATGGCAACAGATAATATATTCAATCGCCTCGGCTGAATCTCTGTTCAATTCATTGATTTATTCGTTTGACACTTTATTTAGTTGAATTATTGAAGTTGTCTTTTATATAATTAACTTTATTAATAACGCGAAAGGAACCCCAGATGGTGCATCTGCAGGTGCAACTTAATATATATTCTTCTTTGCTTACTTTTAGCACCTACATAGGTGACTCTAAGAAAACTTTACATAAGCGAAATTTTCAAAGACTTATGTAAATTAATTTAGCGACCAAATTCTTTCTAAACTCCTTCTTTAGATATGTTTCATGTTTTCGAACAAGTAATTAAGTCAGTTGTGAAACATTTTCATTAAAAAAAACATTCAGACGAATTGAGAACCTCCTTCTTTTTGAAATCAGTTAAAAACTCTCATGTACGAAACAATAATTGTCCCTCCAAACGATGATATTTCAACGTAAACAATAGTGGCGTAGGCTTAATACAACGTGGATGTTTGCGCGCGAGTCACATGCGGCCACAAATGAGCGGTAAATCAGTTTTCGGCATCCATTGGCAATACATTTGTGATAGCAATCAAAATGCTGGACGTGACCTTATGTACCCCTTAAACGTCGGGATAACGAATAGCCATTCATGTTTACTTTAATTTTTGGCCATACGTATGAAAAACTATAAAGAAGAAAATGGAAATTGTTTTTTTTTTTGTTTTATAAAGCGCTCATGTCCTGTAATTGTTGTAATATGAATATTTAAAAGTTGGATACCTTCCAAAAAGCGTAAAACAAAAAGTTACTATAAACATGTGGTTTACGCTGCAGGCTACACACGAACATGAAAATAAATTTATATGAACAAATTGTTTTGCTCAGGAAGTAAGAATAGCATTGGCCGCATACGTGCAGGATTGTTTCATCCTCATACCTCGACGTTTGTGAACAACTTTTCGATTCCTAAACTTAGAAAATAAGATTGGGCCCCGCGTCTACTGGTAATGGCTTTGTTGTGTACCGGCTCTAGTTTGACGGGTAACTCGAATTCTCTACTAGGATATTCCCGTGGTACTTCCCAAAGTACTACACGTGTCTCACTTCTAATAGTTTAAAAACAATTTCAACTCCAATAAAAAGAACATCTGTAAGGAATACGCATTCATTGGAATACAAGAAAAGTCTGTTCATAATCCCTCGCCCATTATCATGAATCGAACAAAGAAAGTTTTGCGCAATAACCAATAATCGTTCCTTAATATCTTTCGCGTAAATGTTTTCCAAGTTCGATCATTATTTTCACCTCAGCTCACCGTTGGACAAAGATTCTTCAATAATTTATTATCAAAGTGATTTTTTCGTTTCACAAAATGTTACTGTATTATTCATCACAGTTTGAGAACATTTAAGTAGGCGTGTTAAAGTTACATTTGGCTAAAACTTCCGCAATACAAAGTACTCTATGATTTACGAGTAAAGTTAGGTCGATGTGACTGAAAAGTCCTTAAAAGTACATAATATGTATTGCACCGGTATCTATCTTCTTCGTCGACAAATTTAGACATAAATAAGTAGGTGCTCGTCGTAAATGAAACAGGTTTGACAGTTTGCCGAGATTCCAACCCAACTTCGACGTTCTCATTTCTGTCTATAACACAATCCAGACGGGTGCGAGTAACTGGATACGACTTGGCAACTGTTACCTTTCCTTTTTCTTGTTTACAGCTTTAAACCTCAATTTGTAACATTTTGTAGACGATTCTATTTTACACAATCAGGTTAGAGAGGACGGAGGTGTCAATCGTGGCGCGTTTAATAAGCTTCTAGTATCATAAATATTTGTTACGAGTGCTGTTCTTTTGTTTTATTAGTGTGGAATAAGGTGTGTTTATGCATATTAAACAATAGTTTTGTTAAATAATAGTTTAGTTTTATTATGAAAAATATAATTTTTGCAAAAAAATGCGAAAATTTCCCTAAACGGAAAAATACACGAAAATTGCTAATACATTGTAAGTCTAATTATACTAATACATATATCATCGGATAGGTAATTGAATAACGATTCCAACGACGTAACTTGTAGAGAGCTAGCTATCGTAGCATAAGAGATATCGACGTTTTAATTACGCGAATTAATCCGCGAATCAAACCGCGAATTAAAATCACGCACGCGGTGCACCGCCCATTTTGACAGCCACAACTTAAGGGATAACAGGCACACGTAATTTGAACATCCAACAAAGAATGGACGTTGAAAAAATAAAACCTTATACGTGGCTTTGAAACCGAATATTTGAATGTGAAAGTCGTTAAATGAACCCTAACAATTTTCAGGGTTTTAAAGGACCAACTCTTGTAATGTATTCAACAATAAAGGATACATCATCATGAGTGATAAAATCGTTCTGCGGCGATATTTCAAGCAAAACGACGCGTGATATGAGTTATATTTGGGACATAACTTGGTTTGTTGTTAGGTAGATACAGTAGTCAGTACATAGGTGTGGGTAGGCAGTGCACACGGTAGGTACATGTACGCGGCCGCACCTGACCACAAATCAGCGGTAAATCAGATTTCGAACGTCCACGTCCGTGATTGCAGAAACGAATTTGTGTTGTGTTGTGTTATGCCGACAACCACTAACAATGTAACCGCTTACGTCATTCCGACTGCACTGTTTAAATGCTTGTTAACTGATAGGTACTCGATTTAGCTGTAAGTGCACTGTCCGCCTGAAAAATATCGATGATCCCACCGAATAAATAACGTGCGTTAGGAAAACGTTAATTTAACAAAGAAATATGTGTTTACAGCCACAGAGACATTAAGTATGAAACTACAACATTTATCTCATTTTAAATAGAGAACGAAATAACATACCTATAAGTGAAAAAAATTCTAACGTCAAAAACAATCTAATCAAACAAAAAAAAAACGCGGCAGTCCTGCACGTTTATTAGGAGCGGTCTTCAGTAAGTTCGTTACAAAAATGTAATCAAACTCAAAAATCTTTTTTCCAAATGTAAAAAACAAAATGCGTCGGCAAAATGCAGAGCTAAGTAATTAATTTGTTCACTTCTAATTCCGCATTGAAACTGTACAAAAGAAGTACATCAAAGAGCGGTGTGTACAGTACACGAATACAACAACTTGTAGCGGGTTTGCATCGCTGAATTTACTCAGGGATTGTTTGCGTTTCATTAACGCTGGTCAACACGAGACCTTATTTATCTGCTTGTACTTTTAAGACTTTTGTATTAAACTAAATCTACCTACATTACGGATTGGCAACGTAATTAGAACCTTGGTAGAGTTTGCAAACTTTCCGCTCTTAGTAACCCAAATAAATAAGTAGGTCGTTTGTTTGCACTTAACTTTATGTAGGTACGAAGACATTGAATTAAATATTAATTATCGAAACAAGTAGTTTTAGAACAGCTTGGTCAACATAGTCTTATAAATAAATTACAAATACACTCCCACGAAAGTTGTACAAAATGTACATAAATCCTTATTACTAAGAGATAAACTAACTAGAGCTACCTAATTGCTAGTTACGTAAGATAATTCGTGGAAAGTTAGCCAATTAAGGGGAGCTAATATTTTGTAAATGAGCGACGATCTGTCTCTCATGTGCCGTTAACGTCACGACACTTGCATACGTCGAGAATAGTCGAGAGACAGATTGTTATCAGGCACAGGCGTGTTCCGACGTAGCAAATCTGTTCACGGTAATATTTCAAAGCCTAGTTAGTGCCTGTATCTATACCAGGAATTCAAAGGTAAAGGTACTATGTTACACATAGGTAGGTACGATATTTCAGAATTCCAGGTCGTGTTTGCAATCTGAAATTGTTGGGGAACATGAGTTACTATCAAAGGCCAAGAATATAATGCAATTATCGGCGACCGCGGTATGAAGTTACTAGAGGCACGAAAACATAAAACGGTGGTCTCTTTGTAACCAAAACCATGTAGTATCATCGATATATATATTCTTGCCATGGCCAACTTGGCCATGTTGGCCAAGTTTCAGCCAATGCGAGGCGCGTAGGCAAAATGATAAAAGGCGAGTGCTACAGTCTATATATTGGTCAGGTTGGAACGAGACCAATCCAACAAGGCCAACAAACATGTGGACACGACTTGACGAATGCAGGACAGTCGCTTTGATTTGTGCAGAAAAACCGACACTGTTCCGAAGTGAGACGAATCGTGGCAAGCGATCCCGCGTGGGGCCAAGGCATACCAAGCGAACCGTGTACACGTTGGCGCTTGTCTGCTCTCGGCGAGCAAGTCGAGAGACGACGAGCAATGGCGAGGCTAAACAATTGGGGATATTGCCGGCTTTAGAAAATGTGCGTAACTCCCTATTCTGCTGTTTAGTAAATCGCTCCTTCACAATATACAACTAAGTTCGTACAAGTCCAACTACTTATAGGGTGACTGGTAATTAGTGACCGATCCTTTAACACATGATTGTACTCATGATAACAAACAACTTTCCCAAAGAAACATTATTTATAAAACAAAAAAATAATATTTCCATATTACCAGCCGCGTCCATTCCGTAACGATTTACTAATAAATTTTAAATGAAAAAAATAAAATTAAAATAATTTTTCTTTGGGAAAGTTGTTTGTTATCATGAGTACAATCATGTGTTAAAGGATCGGTCACTAATTACCAGTCACCCTATATATTTGTGTAACCTCATTTATTCAAAAGTGTGGTAAAATGGTACCCCCATTTAACTGATCAGCAATTAAATTTATTTTTGATGGGCGTTATAAATAAGTTGATCAGCGAAATACATAATTTATCGGCGATGTGTGATCGGCGTAGAGACTTTCGACGATAAAATCATCTGCGTGTTTAAAAAAACACGTCGTGAACGTCGCAACGCGATCACTTTGCACGTCTAACTTAACCACGAAATAGAAAAAACAAGTGGTAGTGTCCTGATACGGGATCCTTAGTACGGGAACCAGAGTCGCCAAACTGACATACAATTATATTGAAAGATATCCGATATCAAAGCTTTATACTTCACTAGCGACCCGTCCCGGCTTTGCACGTGTACGTTTTATAGCTTAAAACCTTCCTCTTGAATCATTCTATATATTAAAAAAACTGCATCAAAATCCGTTGCGTAGTTTTAAAGATCTAAGCATACATAGGAACAGACAGAGGGAAGCGACTTTGTTTTATACTATGTAGTGATACACCTCTATGCGCTACATTCCGTCCTGCTATCAGTTTTACACTTTAAAATTGCACATTAAGGCGTGATTCTAATATTTTACGTATGAGTTCGAGACGTCATCGTGCCACGGAAAGTAGCTAATTGCGTAAGCCAGTGTTGCGAAGCTTCGCATAGTTGTGACACACGTGCGATAGCTGCGTGCGCATTTCCACTTGTTTCAACATTTATGACGACACGTTTGGTGCAGTGGCTAAGCGATTGGCTTCTGCGCTACGGGTCGTGGGTTCGATTCCCACACGGAACAAAAATTTGTATGGCCTACAGGTGGTTGTTCCGGGTCTGGGCGTTTGTTTGTGAGATTTGTGTCTGTTAACGCACCCACGATACAAGAGAAATCTTAGTGTGGGGCAACGTTTTTGTTTTTTTTTTAAATAAAAAATAACTTAAAATAAATTTTTCTCTCTGATCAAATATTAATTTCGCTAATCAATTAATTAGTTCCCATCCAAAAACAGCTGGTACAGGCATTGAGCTCACTAGAAGTGGGAAAGTTGCACATATGCAACATACACAACAAATTCCCAGTCAGATTTCGCTGCGACAAAACTCTCACATTGCAGTATTTGCGGGATCCATGTACGCGGATAGAATACACAAAGGCATAGATTGTACTTACAGCTGCAATTTCTTCCCGATGCCATTGTTAGCCAAGTGATAGCCATTCAAATTCACAAACGAGAACAGCGTGGAGCGAATAAGTTGTAAACGAATTAGATTGTAAACGATCATTTGATTTTCTGCCTACGTATGAAAGAAAATGCCACTAGGTTCTACTTCTGAACATTGATTCTAACCGCGAATTTAATCCCGCGCGTGGTGATAATGGCTATACGTAGGTATAGGACACATTCACACATTTGGACAAGAGTTACAGGTGAGATAGATCTAATTTGACCGTTAATTTATTTTATTGAAAAAAAAAACAATTTCCTAAAAAAAAACTTTCGTATATTCCGAATTGCCGTGGTCAAAAAATCTACTAGTCGATGAGGTTGGTAGCGGGGCTGACTGCCCAGGGTGCGACGATCGTATTTAAGTATCGTCACTCGTTGCGGCTGTTTTATTGCACCTATGCCCTTTTCAACGTAAGGTGTGTCCTGACGTTTCTCTACAAAATGATGCTATACATCCAATCATTAAATTAATGTTCCTATAAAGAATACCAAATATTTAAAAAAAAAAACAAAACCTTTGTTATACAGTGTGTCTGGTCATGGACTAGCGATATTCCAGGTACTTATATAACAACTATTCTAGCACACAAATACACTACACACTAGGGTCCAATCCACTTCCACTTTTTTGTTGAGATATTCTGTACGTGTGTACAAAAAAATCATACCTATCTCTCAAAGTTTTGGTCCTACTGATATAAAAGTAGGCTTATTTGGAGGGCAACAATATTGTCTATCGTTTACATTACGATACAATGGGTTCACATTTACTTAGAACTTTAAGATAGAGAATATATCAACAAAAAAGCAAAATGGCTGCGAAATAGCGGGGAAGTGGATTGGACCCTAGTATGTAGTGTATTTGTGTACTAGAATAGTTGCTATATAAGTACCTAGAATATCGCTAGTCCATGACCTTCTTCATCTCCATGAATTTCGAAAGATGTCGACGCAACAAAATGTTGCCATATTTAAATATTAAATATTATATTCCTTATACTTTTAGATTGTTCCTTATTTATTGCGTATTTATTTATTTTCTTTACATACACTACACATATACACACACATGTTGGTTTAAGTGAACGGGCATGACCGCTGACTGACATCCGTGGAGCACAAAGGTTCCAGACGCAAACCAGCGTCAAGTACATAAAGTGCGTGACATTAAGCTGATCTGGACACCTTTTTGGTCCAGCCGTGAGACACATACCCAAGACTTTTTTATTTGTATCACATTTTTTACCTGTTGTGTCTCTTTGTGCTGTGTCCAAATATCTTTATCTTTATAATGAAGCGTGCGGCCACGTCACAGAACATCACAATAAACTTCGTAACAGGAAGACAGAAACTACAATAAAAATATTTCAATTCAAGTAATCTACCACACAAATTAAGTGAACAATTGTAGCGCACTAAATTTAAAAGTGCCGCGATATTAAGACTTCCCTACAATGAATGCAATAAGCAAGAAATCTCAACAAAATGATGATTGAAAATGAAAGCAAGGGCGAGTCTTTGTGCCCGCCGGGGCGCGACTACCGGGAGAGGACTAACGTAATTGCACCGCTTCACTCCGTTCAATAGAAGTGTACTTACCAGCTTAAGTTTTTGCCCCCAGTTTTTAGTCGGTCTCCAGCTAAGCGCCCAAGCAAGGCAATAAGTCTATTCAAAAGCTCTATTTAAAGTTTACTCACGACTAATTGTCTCACACAAATGCTAATCTCGAAAATTAACTGCACTTATGCTGGGGTAACTGTGTTAGCTCGGTGCTTCACTAAATTAAACCGAGTTTGTATACAATCAACCTGAATGTTACTAAGGCGCCACAGGTTTGTCTGAATCTGACTTCATTGTGATTGGATTCGGTTACATGTTTGACTATATGTAAGCGAACCATCAGAATTCGAGTTCAATGACTTTAGAATTTAAAAAAATACCCAACCAACTGCATAATTTTCATGCTTGATCATTTTCATACTAGAAAGAGTTCTATAAGAAAATTCTCTAAACCGCAGTTCAGACTACGCTATACTATTTCGCTATATAGTATAGCATATTGCGTCATAAACCTATGCTATGTCGCAAGCCGGTCATCATGTATAGCAAGTTACTTGACGGCGATCCGTCGGGCGGCGAACGAGGTAGAAGCAAAACGGGGACCGGAGAATCGTACGATATAGCTCTGAAAATCGCTCAAGTTTATCGCATACTGCAAGCCAATACTTTATAGCATAGCGTTTTCTGAACGTGTCCATATAAAATTTATACTGAGCGATTACGTTGTGCTATATAATGTTTGCTATATATTATAGTGTAGTTGGAACTGCGCTTAAATTATACTCCAGCTGTAGAACGGTGCTTGAACGCTCGAGTTTTTTTTTCTCTTTCTCATTGCCAGGTATGGCAAACCTACGGAGCGCGTGCCTTATATTGTGTCGCGTGAGAGAATATTATCAACCAGGACTGACTACAGTCATATATGATGGAATATCTTTTTTGTTGCATCATTATTTTTTATAGATATTTTTTTTATTTATATCTTCATTACGTGCTTTTAGGAAAAATACGATACTATCAACCCGGAGACGTCTATTGTCCATTAAAAGCCTCCCAATATACCGCTACTGTAAATTGTAATGGAATGTTGCTACTATCATCAAGCTTGACATGAATGCGTGTTCGATCTTCTTCACTCGTGTCGGCACCAACTATATGAGAATATCAAATGCCGTTGCGTGATAAAAACGGTGACGGTGAAAAAAATTGCCAGTCAGATAGATTGGTAGCAGGTCCGATTGCCCAGGGTGCGCCGGACGTACTTAAGTATCGTTACTCGTGGAGGCTCTTCTATTGATTGATATATATCTTACTTTTTAAATAAATAAATAAAATTGCACTCCCGACGCATAGAAGGTAAGTTTTAAATATCTGGTGTTCGTTAGCAAAAACTTTGAATTAAGTTGTCATGATGTAGTTAAAAGGAGAATGCTTGCTGTCCATCCTTTTACAAAACAACACGTTTAGATTTCTATTATTTGTCGGAATCCAGATGAGGATCCATCTTTAGTAAAAAAGCGACGCCTCGTAATTCCAGTTCCAATCCCAACAAGTTAAAACTTTTAATCCCAATAACCTTTTGTGTTTCGCTCGAATACTTGAAAATCTCAATAAAATAATACACAGTCATATTTTGAACAGTTTTAATAAAAAAAAATATGAAAACGTGAATTCCGTCGTAATGAAAAATAAGCGAATATGTTTCATATTGTTCAGTTATAAGTATTTCCTGGAAAGGAACGACGATTATATACGCTGAAATAGGCAGCTTTTCCAATATCAGATCAACTCTCAGAATAACGATTTGTGATTTAATATTCTGAAACTATTTGTGATGTCCATTTTAAAGTGTCAATTTGTCTCTTGCTCTGGACATCATAATTAAAAGGAATGAAAATATTTTCAATTTATAAGCAGACTGCAGTCTGGTTTTTAACTTTGCCGCATAATAAAATGCCATTCAATTTATCTCTATTTGAACAGGTTAAAAAAACACTCGGTCCATTATATGTATTTGAACTGTTGATTTATGCAGTGAAAAAAGTAATATATAAATATGAATTACTTTTATTCTATAAAAAATACGTTTCATATAAATGCCATCACAAAAAATCGCACACAACTCTCGAAGGTACTACTGCGCTGCGTTTTGTGAAAAAGTTACATAATTAGAGTAATACGACTGCCTCCTTGGTCTAGCAGTCGCCAGCGCGACGGCTGAGCGAGAGGTCCTAGGTTCGATCCCCAGGTCGGGCTAAGTGTTATTGGATTTTCCCTGTGGAATTTTTCAGTAGCAGCCCGTAGTCTGGATTTGTGCCCTGTTGGTAGCAAAACACTCGCCACCTATTACATGAGACTTAAACATAATGACGAAATGACGGTGTACCATACTGCCGTACGTTATCTAGAAGGCAGCTAAGCCCAAAAGTCTACTTTTGAGTTATAAGCGAAAAAGGTGGAAATCGTTGTCTCTATGAAAGGGAAGTTATTATTACAAAATTGTTAATTGAAATAGGTACAGTATTAATTGCTCTATAATTTTCAGTGTATTTCAGTTATCTATCCCTTTCAGTTTTTTCACAAAATTCATTTTTACTTTTTAATTAAGCATTTTGTAATTATGTTAAATGAGTAATACGATACTAAAAAGTCGCTAACCATACCTTAGCCGCTTTGTGTTATGTGTAACTTCGCAACTACAACAGATATAAAAACAATTCCAAGACAGGACGATAGAGAATTTTCAACTCTATAAAATGGCATCAAAACCTCAAATTCGACCAACTGTGGCCCTAACTGCCTTTTAGTCAACGTACGGCAGCATACACCTCTGCCCAACCCTTCAAGGAATACAAGCGTGATGTTATGTTATGGATGTAACAGACTAAACTATAGCTACAATTACTTGACCTAGTGTTACCGAACCAAATACTAACAAACGTACGGTTAATTGAGCTGCAATATTGTACAAGCAAACAACACAATGTTTCGGATACAAGTTGCTGGTAGTTTCTGAAAACATTACGTAAATGTTTGTAGAAACAATGTTTCTGAGCATTTACTGTCTACATCAGTCAGCTATCGGTGTGTCTCAGAGTTCAAAATCTTTTTTTTGTTACACTATCTTTATGTTTATAAACAAACTGCTGTTGCGAAACTGATGTTTCAGCTTGACGTTCACGATCCACCGAGCTCTCCCATCGGAAAACCGGTTGTCTCTTCAGGCTTCGCAATCACACCGATAATTCAGCCCTCATGAAGCTGTCTCCCTCCAATCTCGCGCCTGCAACGCCCTAAGCCGAGATCCAAGTCCCTCTAGGGGTCGCCCTTAGTGCTGTTATTGCTAGTAATCATCATGTTAGTATAGTTAGCTTGGGTTATGTATTTTACTTCCCTCTATTAGCTGGAGACCTCTTAGGTCGGCAAGGACCATCTACAAGAAGTCTAATAGAAAAAAGACAAAGATAAAAAAGATGTTTCAGCTTGTCAGCTTACTTCCCAGGAGCAGCGCAACAAACCGCGAAACAAAATGCAACACAAAGTTTTTAGTTTGCCGCAACATGTCACTACTTTGGATGAATAATGACACACTTCAAAAAAGCTTATTTTAGAGGAGAACCTTTTAAGATTACATTGTTGAAGAAAAATGGCGCCAAAATGCAATGGCAAATGACATTTTGTGATGCCACTTCGTAATTTTTGCAGATATGAAATTTTATTAGCAAAAAATAGGGATAATGTAGATTCTGCTTTCTCCTTATCTAGTTTAAAATTTTTGGATTGTGTGGTTATTCATGCAAAGCAAAGATGTTTATAGGTTGTAAACGAATTCGTGTAATTCCTTAAAACCGCATGATCTACTACTGGTGTAGATTGAACCCGCACGGGATTTAGCTTGATTAAAAATAAAAACCTAATTTTCTCCTTTCAACTATTATGGTTTCATAAAAACACAAAAAAATTGCAAAAAACTTTTTTATATGAGTGAACCTTTCGATGCCACGCATAAATGAAAAAAAGCACGGCGACACAGCTGGCGGACACGACTAGCACAATATCGCTGTTTGCAGTCAGTTAACTCGGTAGATCACGCGGTTTAAAGGAATTACACGCATTCGTTTACACCCTGTATACGATTCAGAAACACGTAGAATAATATTTCAGAAAGTAATGTTATAAAAAAAAATTACATTAGGTTGTCATCCGCCGGGACAGTTGCTAGTCACTGAAAATCATCGTAAAACTATATTTTAGTTACAGCCTAACATAATATTATAATAGTCAAATGGCTAAACATTTGTTCCCGACAGTTGTTTACGGTAAAATTAGAGGCAAAGTGCCTATCAATGAGTTTGAAGAGTTAAGCATAAAGTTTTGACCGCTGAGAGAACCCTTGGAATAATGTCCTGACATAGTCTCACGAGAAACACACCCAACAAACTTTATTAGGTAGTCACTTACACTTTATATTTTCATATGAAGAAGGGATAAAGAGCTGAACATAACTTATGAAATACTCCAGGGTGTAGTCATTTGAGACGAAAATAAAAGGAAATGTTTACTACATTGACCAATTTAAATATGTATGTATTGAATACCTTATGTGCCTGTATTTATGAGTGAAGGGTACACTTAACACTACTTATATAAGGTCCATCTATTCATACACGAAATGTTTTAAGGGATACATCTACAGGTGGTAAAGAAGCGATATAAATAAAAAAAAAGTAGATATAAATTTTTTACATTAAATAATTTTTTACTTGATACACATAACAAAATACTGGCTCATTACTATTTTCAACATCCATTACGCTAGTTTCTACGTAGTATTTATTGTCATTGAAGCAGGCATTTTTTTTTTCAAATTTATGCAAAAATTCTCAAGCATTATTACAATTATACCTAATAATTAGATACGTAAAATAATATACTTAAAACAATATTTTTTCGCTTGTCTGTGGCTTCTTTACCACCTATCGATGTATCTCTTAAAATATTTCATGTACGAATAGATGGACCTTACATTTATACTAACAATATGTAATTCTCAAATATATTTATACCTGAGTAAATATTGTTCATATGCATCATCTTAATGTCTTTCCTTTGACTTTGCTAAATAGAAGTTAACACGAACAACAACGTTTGACGAAGTGGTTGAACGATTGGATTAAGCGCTACGGATGGCGAGTTCAATTCTCGCACGGTACACATATTTGTATGCTCTACGGATAGTTGTTTCGGATTTGGGTGTTTGTGGGTTTATGCATGTGAAGCTGGCTTCCCACGGTGCGTGGTAGCGCGCACCGGCTGTGCGTGGTATCATCCGTAAAATCACGCACCGTGGGAAGCCGCATTTAGGATACGGAGCAACGTTCCGCACGCGTCCGCGTTACCACGGACGAGTCTCTTCCCATGGTGCGTCGATGCGAGCTCGTGCGTTGCGGTGCGCGATATCACGCACCGTGGGAAACAAGCATTACAGATACAAATCTCATACCGGCTTCCCACGGTGCGTGATAGAAGAAAAGAAAGAAAATTTTATTCAGCTAAGGACATAATAACAGCATAAACAATAAAAAATAAAAACAAAAACATAAAAGAATCAAACACACATTTTATGCCGTGGATCATGCCTACGCCGAAAGGGTCACCAACTCAGCATATGCTGGGCGTCAAACACCCAGCTCTGATTTTCAGCTGGTACCCTTGCAGTGACACACGACCGAAGGTAATTTTAAATATACAAGGTTAGTCAGAAAGGGGGTACTAATCCGAAAGGGTGTTAAACTACCCACAATAATGGACAACTTTTGTTCTACAACTTTCCCCAAAAATCAATTAATTTAGAGAAATAGCTGTTCAAAGATTTCACTAAAAATACGCTACAACAACCTTATCATCAGCTGTGTTTACATCTTAGGTCATATTTCGGGTCACGAAACAGTATAGGTACAAATAAAAATGGCCGACTTTTCCCCTCGCAATTGCAACTTTGTAAGATTATCTTACAAAGTTGCAATTTAAACGAACAAAAAAATTGCGCAGACACGACAGTTCGCAATAGTATTGTACCTAATAATAATGTTGGGCGTAACTGATATATTTTCCTAATGCATTAGACATTATATTATAATTTTCAAACTGTTGTTTTTAACTGTTGTAATATATATTATATTGTATTGTATTGAAGGAACACTAATTATCAATAGAGTAGAAGACTTGCAGTAATATGAAACTAAGTTTACACTAATATAATATAAAATTATTTTAACGGTAGATGTTATTTGTGAGTTAAAGTTCATAATTGTGTGACGCTTTAATACGATGTAACGTACGACAATATTATTTTGCCAGTAATATGAAACAAGTTCACACTAATATTATATAAATATTTATGTTATTTTAACGGTGGTAAAAATTTGCTCTTGTTATTTGTGGGTTAAAGTTCATAATTGTGTGACGCTTTCGGCCGACTTAACAACTCGACAATAATATATATTATAACAGTCTTTGTTGAAAATAAATAATGGTTAGAATATTAGAAATGTATAATGAATTATATTAGGTGTTATATGTTATAACGCCCAACATTACCTAATAATGCTCTGCATCTCAGAGTGTTTTGTGTTAGCGCTGTTAGACTAATATTTTATCGGCTTATTATTATTAACAACTGACTAACCTGAAATTAAGGTTCCCTGTACCTACTTACTTAGAATATCTGTAATAACAGACGAAGAACCGTCAACTTGTCTATCAAAGGCTTGGATCACAAAAGCACGTAATTATTATTATGCTCTATTCTACATTAACAACTATTCCGATGCATCAGCAGCCAGTACAATAAGTAAGTTAATATCACAAACAATCCGAACAAAACAAACCTTCAAAATTGACCAATAATCTTACCGCACGATGTCGCTTCTGCAAATCTGCAATACGTGGTCTGTAACGCCGACAAAGAGACGCCGCGGCGCCAGCGGCAAATTCAACTAGACCCTTTGTTCCGGCCGCTTGCCGCTTTAGTGTTGTGCAAAACTCAATTTTATAAATTTTTTTGGGAATGCGTACATGTTACGTACGTAGACCTGTCTGTCAGTCATTTAGTAAGACTAACAAATTAATGATTATTATCGTACGTAATAAACGTGTGTGTAGGTACTAAGAAATGTACCTATGCACTATCTTTTGAAAGCGCATGAACTCGACGAGATAGATTTATCGATTTCCGTAATTGACCGTATTTCATAAGTTATTTTCCTTTTTGATAAAAACTTTGCGAGCATTTAAAGTTCCATCCTCTTAAACTTAAAATAAATCAGTTTTTTCAGCATGCTATTGCTAACCTAAGATCTTAGGCTTTAAATGTGTGTTCGAATCCCATATTATTATGATGTAGTGATAGATCCCCGTGACAGAAAGACACAAAATTTAAGGAATTTAAAAAAAGTTATTGAATTTGAATCCATTGTCAAATTCTCCGGAATATCGCGGGATTAAGTTTTTGGGATAACGTTGCACATCTCTAAAAGTGTTATAGCCTAAACATTTTATCCGATATTACTCGTATTATTGTAGGTAAGATTTCTTAGTCGCTTGCAACACTTCCCGGAATACAGTCGATAATTTTGATTGTTTACGCGAGTCGTGTTTTAATTTTTGTTGTTTTTACACGGAGGTTGACGGAGTAGGTACCAAATGAGGAGTGTTATAACATGGTGATGTGTAACGATAGTTGTGATGCCGTGCTCTCAACAGGCCATGAATTGTCCGGCAAAGGTTTTCGGTCTAGTATTCGAGGATTGTGTTGTGATCCAGCTAGTACAGCGGCGCGGCGCCGGCGCTTCGCTTCTTTTCGCTCGCAGCCCTAGAGCGTACTGGGATCAGCAGTTCCCCATTTAGATCGGACGTGGCGTTCCTGTAGCCTGGCCTCCTCGCTCACCAGACCTGATTCCGCTGGACTTATTGTGGGGTCACGTGAAGTGTATGGGTTACGCTGCGGACTACAGCAATGAAAACAAGATGGGGTAAAGAGTAACATCTGCGTTTGAGAGCATGAAAGACAATCCGCAGATAGATGTTACGTAATGCGATCGCATCCGTCCGCAGGTACCTACATCGCCACGCGTCTTTGTGCATCACGCGATAAGGGCGGCAGATTGATCCTATTTTGTTTGTGATAACCAATAGTGCTTCTTGTGTTCCAATTGGAAATGAACCCTTTTCGTAGTGTCCGTGGTGATAGATTCATTTGTAGGTAACGTAAGTTCATAAAACTAACAACCGAAAGTGCTTGTTCCATTCGGAATTGAACCCTTCTTGTAGTGTCCGTGGTGATACGGGGGATACATCCATGCGTAGGTAGGTTAGGTACCTACGTACTTACATAAAACATTAATGACCAAAAGTGTTTCTTGTGTTTCAATTTAAAATTAAGACGACACGTGTGTGACATTCTCGTTGGCAGAGAAAGCGTCGACATCAGAAATGGTAAGTTTCTAGGTAATAATCATAATTATGTTCAAAAACTTCCGCTACACGCACACATACACAGTATCATAGTAACCTACGATTTCGGCGGCAGTCGTAGGTACGTAGGTACAGCTGGCGCTTTGTATTTTACCGCCCGCGCCGCACCGAACCGATAGGCTTATAACAAAATTAGGGTTGCGGAGTTTTTGAAATAAATAATATTTATTTACTTTTGTATGGAAATAAAAACATACGAATTTAATTTTTTTAACACATGCTATAAAACAGTCTTCAGTGATACTATAAGTGGCTTTCGGATTAGTACCCCCTTTCTGACTAACCTTGTATAATAGCTATAATATATAAAATATATAATACATAAAAATATATATATAATACATAGCGAGCGTGAGCTTGATTTACGGATGATACCACGCACAGCCGGTGCGCGCTACCACGCACCGTGAGAAGCCAGCTTAAAACAGCCACGATACCGGACATATGAGAAACTAGGGGTTGTCGTTTATCGCATATTTCGCGTTTTCGGGATAAAAGTAGCCTATATCCTTCTCCGGGTTCCAGCCTATCTCTGTAGCAAGTTTCATCAAAATTGGTTCACTAGTTTAGTCGTGATTAGGTAATAGACAGACAGTTACTTTCGCATTTATAATATTAGTAAGTCAAAGTCAAGGTTTTTTATTTCAAATAGACCAGATTACAGGCACTTTTAAAACGTCAAAACTAGGTGCACGGTTCCAAAAGGTAGGTTCTATGGAGAAGAGCCGGCAAGAAACTCCATGAATACGCTTTTTAAAATAGTAGATCATGACTATTCATGACAATTCCATTACAGTAGCGTGCGACATAGAATGAGAATAATGCAGGTTAATGTAACAAATAAATTCACATAAGAGTAGAAAATAGAAAAAGAAAATATGCCTTCTAGAATTGCCATAGTAGTTATGGGCTGACCAGTCCCGACAGACAGCACCCGTTCACGAGCATGACGTGCAAATCCGCATCGCTTAGCTCAACCATATTGTAGGGAACCCAACGACCGGATATACAACGCCACCATCAGCAGGACATTTAAGTGAGCATGACAGACTCATACTACCAGACAATGGGCCGTAATATAGTAGGATTAAAGGTGTATCATTAATTGCTACATGATGCTCAAACTTTACAGTTTAGAAAATGATATTATCAAAATTATAAATCTATACATATAATAAAATCGTGGATTAGAAGTAACTAGGAAATTTTTGTCTAGAACTTATAAATTTGTGTGTCAGTCACTGTTATTTACCAAATAGCTTCATGTTTACAGTTGTGGTGCCTATTATCTATATATATAAAAGAAAGTCGTGTTAGTTACTTCACTTATAACTCAAGAACGGCTGAACCGATTTAGCTGAAAATTGGCAGGGAGGTAGTTTAGAGCCAGGAGAAGGACATAGGATACTTTTTATCCCGTTCGACATCATGTAGGTAGGTAGTAGGTAGGTAGTAGGTAGGTAGTAGGTAGGTAGTAGGTAGGTAGTAGGTAGGTAGTAGGTAGGTAGTAGGTAGGTAGTAGGTAGGTAGTAGGTAGGTAGTAGGTAGGTAGTAGGTAGGTAGTAGGTAGGTAGTAGGTAGGTAGTAGGTAGGTAGTAGGTAGGTAGTAGGTAGGTAGTAGGTAGGTAGTAGGTAGGTAGTAGGTAGGTAGTAGGTAGGTAGTAGGTAGGTAGTAGGTAGGTAGTAGGTAGGTAGTAGGTAGGTAGTAGGTAGGTAGTAGGTAGGTAGTAGGTAGGTAGTAGGTAGGTAGTAGGTAGGTAGTAGGTAGGTAGTAGGTAGGTAGTAGGTAGGTAGTAGGTAGGTAGTAGGTAGGTAGTAGGTAGGTAGTAGGTAGGTAGTAGGTAGGTAGTAGGTAGGTAGTAGGTAGGTAGTAGGTAGGTAGTAGGTAGGTAGTAGGTAGGTAGTAGGTAGGTAGTAGGTAGGTAGTAGGTAGGTAGTAGGTAGGTAGTAGGTAGGTAGTAGGTAGGTAGTAGGTAGGTAGTAGGTAGGTAGTAGGTAGGTAGTAGGTAGGTAGTAGGTAGGTAGTAGGTAGGTAGTAGGTAGGTAGTAGGTAGGTAGTAAGTAGGAAAAAGTGCATTGCAACGCATGCGGGTACAGCTAGTTAAAAATAAAACTGGGAATGTCTCTGATGCCTCAAATTACAGGCCTATATCCTTGGCAACTGTTTCAGCCAAGGTGCTGGACAGTCTGCTTGACGAACAATTGGCTAAGCATTTAATACTGCATGACGCTCAGTTTGGCTTTAGGCCGGGGCTGTCCACTGAAAGCGCTATATTGTGTCTCAAGCAGACTGTGCAGTACTACAAGGATAGAAAAACGCCTGTCTTTGCCTGTTTTTTGGACTTATCGAAGGCGTTCGATCTTGTCAGTTATGATGTTATGTGGAGTAAGTTGTCAGAGGAAACTTCTGTACCAATGGAAGTTATATCAATATTTAAATATTGGTATAGCAACCAACGCAATTGTGTAAGGTGGAACGGATCATTGTCAAATATGTATCGGTTGGAATGCGGAGTGAGGCAGGGTGGATTAAGCTCACCTCGCTTGTTCAACCTGTACATTAACCGGCTGATTGTTGAGCTCAGCAGCACCAAGGTCGGATGTCATATTGATGGAGTGTGTACCAATAATCTTAGTTACGCAGACGACATGGTGTTGCTGAGTCCATCAATCAGTGCTATGAGAAGGTTAATGTCGATATGTGAATCATATGCGGTGGCTCATGGGCTCAAATATAATGTCGGGAAGAGTGAACTCATGCTCTTTAAAGCCCGTGGTTTTTCTTACCCTACATTTCCCAATGTATCACTGTGTGGCACTCCTTTGTGTAGGGTATCTAAATTTAAATATTTGGGTCACTGGGTCACCGATGATTTAAGTGATAATGTAGATGTAGAAAGGGAACGCAGGTCGCTGGCTGTCCGGTGTAACATGCTGGCCCGCAGGTTTGCACGGTGTACGAATTCGGTTAAAATAACGCTTTTTAAAGCATATTGCCAATCTTTTTACACCTGCAACCTGTGGGTCAATTATTCGCAGCGGGCATACAGCGACCTGCGTGTCCAATATAATAATGCACTCAGGGTACTGTTGGGGCTGCCATGGCGTTGTAGTGCGTCAGGGATGTTTGCTGAGGCGCGGGTTGATGGCTTTGCTGCCATCATCAGGAAAAGATGCGCCTCCCTACTCACTCGCGTTCGTGGCAGTACCAACACTATACTGGGTGTTTTTACTGATCGGTGGGAGTCCCCCATGCTGCAAAGGTGGGTGCGGCTTCATACCGTAATTTAATTATTAATTTTATTTAATTATTATTTACCAATCCTAACATTAGTTTTTTTTAAGTAAATTGTTACTAACAAAATATGGACCTGGTCTGAATTAAATGATTATTATTATTATTATTATTATTATAAATCGCGCGGTAACGAAACCATAGCGCGATCTAATTCGACGCCAACGCCATCTAGGGAAGTAAAGATTAAACATATGTTTCCATGTTTATGCAAGCATCACGTAAAAAGAGCTGACCCAATGCTGTTGACTTTTATAAACATATATTGTGCTTATCTCCAAGTAACATATTTTTTTTGTTTCATCGCAATCGGTTCACGCATTCAAAAGATATGCAAATAATCAATATCTTCTATACATTTATCAAATCTGTAGACTTTGCGTATCTGTACATAGCAAATATTTTGAAAAAACATGGTTGGGGTGTTAAAAAATAACCAAAAGAACCCATTTTTAACATTTTTGTATTTTGTTTCTTCTGTTTGTTGGTTTGTCTGTTTGTCTGTTTATCTGTTTGTTTGTTCAAGCATCACGTAAAAACAACTGACCCAATGCTGTTGACTTTTATAAACATATATTGTGCTTATCTCCAAGTAACATATTTTTTTTGTTTCATCGCAATCGGTTCACGCATTCAAAAGATATGCAAATAATCAATATCTTCTATACATTTATCAAATCTGTAGACTTTGCGTATCTGTACATAGCAAATATTATGAAAAAACATGGTTGGGGTGTTAAAAAATAACCAAAAGAACCCATTTTTAACATTTTTGTATTTTGTTTCTTCTGTTTGTTGGTTTGTCTGTTTGTCTGTTTATCTGTTTATCTGTTTGTTTGTTCAAGCATCACGTAAAAACAACTGACCCAATGCTGTTGACTTTTATAAACATATATTGTGCTTATCTCCAAGTAACATATGTTTTTTGTTTCATCGCAATCGGTTCACGCAATCAAAAGTTATGCGAATTTTAAGTTTTCTAGAAGAACTTAGCATGTATTAGTTTATTTTCAATAGATGGCGTTACGTGTATCAAATAATGTTGCGAGGAAATATTTTACTACGAATAAATCCACAAATTACCTAATATTCATTGTTGAATTGGTACCTATTCTCAGTCTACGAAAGGTTTAATGAAATGCTATCCTTATGAAGAAGGAACTAAGCTTTTACAAAAAAAAACGAAGATATTGTTATTTAGAATTTATTAGGTCAATTTCTTATTGTTGTTCACAATAAAATTAATTCATGATGTGGACTAATAGTAGGATTTTTGTTCATTGAATGTTCATACTTTTTGGGAATGCTGATGCCGAAAATAAGGTCCAAATTCAAATTGAAATCGGTGGCCATGATTATTTGCAAGGAAAGCGCTCACCCAGTGCTTTCGTTGAAATTTAGTATTTCGTAATCATTCTATCTACTCAATGCACTTTTTGGAATGTTTTTCTACATTTTATTTTATTTTGTTCATTATTGTCAGAACTATTCAAAGCCTGTCGCCGTCGTTTTATTAAGTTTATTTAATTGAGTTTTTTTAAGCTTTAGGTAATGTTCCAAAGACGTGGCCATGGAGGGAAAGTACTTTAAATATTAAAAATAGCACTCAAAGGAAACTTCATTTCACTTTTTTTTTAAAGTAAGAAATTACCTTTTACTGATTTTTTTGCCTGAACCGGGAATCGAACTGACAAAGCTTTATGTACCATACGGTATTATATTATGGCACCTGTTGATAGATATCTATAAGGCCAATAATAAGGATCAAATCTCTCCAACAAACACACTGTCTTAAACTGAAGGAAGTGCAAGAAATAAGAAGTAACAACAAATAAGTGTTTGAATTGAAATGTACCTAAGTTAGGTAGGTACTTAATGTTAGTTTTTATGGTCTTCCATCAATTTCAGGCACTATGTTTATTGGAGCGATCATATCGATTGGTGAAATAAAAATATAGATGATGTTTTTTCGCGTTTGTGTTGGTTCGATTTCCAGATCAGACTTTTTGAAAGCAGTACCTACCTATTTATAACTTATTAAAATTAAATGAAGTCTTCTATAAGTTTTTTTTTTTAAATATTTAAAGTTCTTTTCTATACCTACCACACCTCGAATGAAATCATAATTTAGTTCGCAGATTGTAACAAGACGGCGTTGTAGCTATTTTTGTATCGCGATATGGTTTTGTTACATCTTCAATAAAACTATCAATATTCAATTATAATCCATTTTAGCAAGGAAATGTATAGAAATAAGCAACACGTTTTTAGTATTACGGTTTTATGAATCTTTACGGTCAATCAAGAGGAGCTGAAACTCTACATAAAGAAACGGTTCAAAAGATATAAGTGTCTTAGTGGGACACCTTTGTCTATTATTATAATAAATGGATTATTTAGTTGCTGCGACACAATGTTGTTTTCCGACTTCCACGCGGACGGAGTCGCGGGCACAGCTAGTATAAAATAATATCAGACTATTAAGGCAGAGTATTATACAAATAAAATTGTAGTGGGATATAAAAATTTCACTATTTGAATGTAAAAAATAATAATATGAAAATTGATAAAAAGTGATAAAATTGATAAGTAAGGAAATGTAGGGGCAACGTTAACAGACAGAACTGTGTTGCTGTGGAGTTTGTTGCGCTGTTTCTTCTTCACAGCATAAACACTGAGAAGCGGTGAAGGGCGCGTTTTTGGGGGCTGTCTAATGTAACATTGACGTTCAAAAAGAATTAAGTAATTCTAGTCTATTTTGAATAAGTTAAAAATAATCTTTAAAGTTGCCAAGCGCATTATGAAGGTTATCTTAAGTCTGTCTCAGACGACTTGCCCGCCGTTTTCTTACCTGATTACGGTATACTCGCCTCCACCGGGCAATTTAACGTCATAATACCTTAAATAATTCAATTGTATGCACCCTGCTGGGCACGAAAGCCGACGGATTTTACTCAGAGCATAATGTAATTTTCTCGTATGAAACTTCACACAAACTGGCGTGGATTTCATAGCTCGTAATTAAACTACAGTGTAGAGGAACTGTAAGCATGTAGTATTAATATTAAAAGTTCAAATATTATAAAAATGTTGATTTTGCCTACTATTTAAAAGTTCTCTGTTAACTCCATTGTTGGATTTTTCCATGCATTAATAAAAAAAGCCCAAATACGAACTAGTTCCGACAAAATTTGATTTAAAAACATAGAAATATAGTTATTAAATAAAATAAGCGCACTGCGCAGTACAATATATATACAGGGTGTAAACGAATGCGCGTAATTCCTGAAAACCACATGATCTATTACTGGTATAGATTAAACCCACACGGGATTTACGTTGATTAAAAATAAAATCTTTTTTTTGCTCTGTGTTTTAGTGATAGTACATAAATTAACTAATAAGGAGTTTTTTTTTTCAGATACTCATAATTATTTGATCGAAAATGTCAATGCGTCGCATAAATACTGCAGTGCTTCGGACGTGTTTGCCGAGGCGCGCGTCGACTGCTTCTTTGCAACGATGCGTAAGCGATGCGCGTCTCTGGCGCACAGGGTTCGCGGCAGCCCCAATGGCGTACTGATGATGATAGCCGATGCAAGAAGGAACTCGCTGACTACCCCAAGGGACGTAAAGATATCCTGCCTCTTATTCTATAAGCATTTTATCATTGTTATGTTTTATGTACCTAGGTATTGAATGTTCTACAACATTCTTTACAACTGGTGTAGCTGACGTGCTCAGGAGAACCTAGGGCCTTCTGTTACATTACAGTTTCTACATCAGACGTTGCAGTGACTTGCACATCACCTATAGACTTCGGTAGTTTAATTAAATTATCTTTTTAATAAGAAATGAGTCATTGTTACTTATAAATAAATGAATAAAAAAATAATAAATGAATACGCACGGCGACACAGCTGGCAGGCACATCTAGTACGATTTCGCTTCGCACAGTCAGTTAACTCGCGGCGCTAAAACGACTCGGAAAAAGAACACTTATGTTTTTAAGTTGACTTTTTTTGTTGTTTTTTGTCTTTAAATATCCCGTGCAAGGCTAAACTGTACCAGGAATACATAGATCACGTGGTTTTAAGGAATCACACGAATTCATTTATATTACGTAGAATCCAAAAACCCTAAGGAATCCACAAGGTAAAGGTCCCCTAATAAATTCCCCCAACGTTTATCATTGTAACGACAATCACTTTTTATCAAAAGATTGACTACACAAACTCAAGATTCGTTGAAATCTGAACTTTAAATTAATAAACATAGGCCCATTGCAGACAAAAGAGACAGCTGTTGTCATTGTCGCAAAAGTATTTGCTTTTGTTCCTAAGGTGACTATTCAAGCAGGGAAAGATAAAAATTACGAACTCCGAGGTGCTTCGAGGCGTTTTTATCAAAGAAGAAAACAAAGGGTTGTTTAATGACGGTATTAGTGGAAAGTTCACGATAAATTCGGGGTCGTTAGAGGTTCTTTGTCACTGTTGTATTGTGTCGTGAGTCAAGTACTTGCTTCGGTTCCATTGGAAAACCTAATTCAATGTGAATTTTAAAATTTAGTTCGCCCCAGTTACCTAGGTCAAAATGGACTTTTAACGTTTTTTTTTTTCTTTTCGGACCGGCCTAAATTCATTATTCACTTGTCTTTTTAAATAATTATAATGAAAATTTTAGTCTGTAGAAAAGGTATGTCGTTACTTTAACAAATTGGGCTATAAATTTTGTTAATTATTATTTTCTATATTCAAAAGTATTTTAATCAAATAGAAGTCGTAGGCTTTGTTAATAAATTACATTTTTTTCCAAACCTGTACCTTTTGATCACTGAAGAGCTTCGAAAATTAATTTGCGAATGTAAGTAGGTATATTAAATAATATAACATTTTAAACTACCAAAATAACAGCTAACTATATGCACTAACGTGTAATAAAATAATTTTAATTTAAAAAAATGTCTTGTGTGTCTGAGCATAAAATTGATTCTGTTATCATTATCACTTAGCAGCTGTTACTAATAAAATTAATAAAAAGACTTACGAAATTCTTAAGAATAATATTCTTGATCTTTTATCAACTATTTAACATAGCATAACATCAGAGTTACAGTAAACGTTCAAAAGTCCACATACATGCCTGGTTCAGGGAGACATACGTCTCCCTGAACCAGGAATATATGTGGACGAGTTTAACCACTAAGCCATCTTTACTGATTTAATGAAGTTGAAATTATGAACTACAACGATGATGCATTGTCTCTTAAAAATAGAAGGTCGGAAGTCAAACTAAACGTCAAGCTATTGCTTCGTGAGATTGCCTATGGACTTTTGGTCGCTACTGTACACCTCTACCAACACTTCGGGGAATAAGGCGTGATAGTACACCCTCATGTTGCCGTTATGTTTAAGTCCCATGTAATAGCGGGCGAACCTATTGCCATTAACCGGCCACAAATCCAGAACCCCTGGCTGCTATTGAGAAATTCCACACGAAAAAACCCAATAACACTTTACCCGACCTCGACATCCTCAGATCGAACCTCGGACCTCACGCTCAGCAGTCACGCTTGCGACCGCTAGACCAACGAGGCAGTCTATTCATTTTTATATTTGGAATTAGATCAACTATTAATTTATCGTTTTTATATTTGGAAATAAACGCCCAAACTCGAAAGCTCTTAGGCCAAGCGCTCATTGTGATTTTTTGTCACGGTGACTTTTTGTTACCACGTCGAATTCCATGAAAATATATATATTTGTCACCGTAATGTCACGTCACCATAGTGAGCGCCCTCCCATATATCTTCATAGCATTAGACTTGGGTAACAAAAAGTCACCGTGACAAAAAATCACAATCAGCGGCGGGCCTTATATCTAATTTGTCGGTACCAAAAATGCTGCTGTACGGTTTATTAAAACAAGCAGCCTAAAAACGAATACGTACCAGGGGATGTATTCTATAAGAAGTATCTACGAAGTCATTGATAAAATAAGGTCATTCTTAAACACATATTGTACGAAGGCAGCTACTTAAATATCACATTAACAATTACCAATATAGAATAGAAACCTTTTCAAAGACAAATTATACCGTTAACGATAATGTACCCGGAAGCCAATATACTGTAGACGCTATCTACGAAGTTATCGGAAGGCCGCTACCTAGATACCTATTACCTTTAACAAGCAACCTGAGTATGATCAGAAATCTTTTAAAAGACAAGTCATAAAGTTAAGTAATGTACCAGCAGGTCAGAATAGGATATTATTTTATTATTACAAATCTGGAAAGTATTACAAAAATATTAAGCAACAGTGAAAAAACCAATGAAACACTTAATAAAATGCCCAAAATATTAAAAAATTTAAATTGTTCACGAAACAGAGACAGCACTACTTAAAAATGACGTCATACCTTAAAAACTTCATAGTGACTTGACTCTGTACAATATCCGTTTCGTGTGACAAGGACAGCAAATGTCCCTTCCACAAACTTCGAAAGCGGGTATCTCCTCTATATTTTCATCGTTTTTTCACTTAAAAGACATAAAATTACATTTTAAATATTTCCATACAAAAAAAAAACATTTAAAAATAGTGGCCCACCGACATTCGGAACAGGGTCTAAGCTACCGGTGGTCAGAGCCTCAGAGAGAGGAACTTCCTAACAATATACGCCGTGTCCAGAAGTACCGCTTTCTGTATCAGGCCCTTAATCCAGCTGCCCAACGAGAGCCTCTTTAGATGTTGATCGAGGCTCTTGGCTATTAAAACCTTTGGCCGTAACGACTATCGGCACAATGATTGCTGAATCAACATCCCACATGGCGACAACCTCGTGTGCCAAGTCTTTCTTTCAGTTCTTTCATCGTTTTTTTTTTTAATATTCTGTTTTCTTTCTATACTTTCTTTAAATAATACCAAATTGTTGTGCAGTACATGTTTAATAGTAGTCAAATACGCTATTCTGTAAGAGCTATCTACGAAGTCATGGATAAAATAAGGCATAACATATAGAAAGGCAGCTACCTAAATACCACAATCCATTAGCAGTGACTGTTATTACTCTGCGGCGCGGGCGTCCGACAAGACTGACGTTTGCACCCATCCTGCTAAAGGCATCCTCGTGAACTGCATTCATGCACAGCCTTCTGTGCTTCGTAAATGGAATTAAAGTCGAAAATGGATGCGATCATTTCTGATTTTCAATTAGCGAGAGTTCCATTGAGACTGTAAACATTTTAATTTTTTGTTAGGTTGGTACAGTCATGTGTCATAATATGTAAACACATTGAGAACTTAAAAAGCGAATTTCTTTTAGGGAATAGATTGTAGTTAAGAATTATTCGAACCCATATCATATGTATTTGTAGAAATTAAGTGTGTAATATTTCATAATTCTAATAGATATTTTAGATGGAAACATAACATAACATCACGCCTGCATTCTCCGAAGGATTGAGCAGAGGTGTATAATACATCCACATTTCGCCGTTATGTTTAAGTCCCAAGTAATAGGGGGCGAGCCTATTGCCATCAATCATGCACAAATCTAGACTCCAGCATGCTACTGAGAAATTCCACACGGAAAACCCCAATAACACTTTGTCCGACCTGGGGATCGAACACAAGACCTCACGCTCAATTAGTCGTGCTTGCGACCACAAGACCTACGAAGCAGTCTTAGGCCTCTGCCTCGAATTTTGCGGGCAGCGGGGCGGCGGCGGCGGCGGCGCGGCAGCGGGGCGGGCAACGCATACCTGTTCTCCAAACCAACGGGCAGATCGCGCGTCACTATAGCGGTGTAGTGTTGTGTTCGTGGTTGTGTTGTCGAGATATTTGTTTTTATTCGCGAACGAAATGTCTGAAAAACGGCGACAACATCTTTTTGATTCAAATTTATTCCTAACGCTCGATTTATTGTGGGCAAAAGAAGAAGTGGATCCCTACTATAGGGCAAGGAAAATAAATGGCGAGTTTTATCGAAATTATGAAGAACAGAGACAAAATCCCGACAAATTCTACGACTACACCGACTATAAGATTGCCGAAATAATTTGCTCTTGCACGTCCGAGGACATTTTGATACGTCACAAAAAAAATGTACAACACTATACTACAATGCAGACGCGCAACGCGGGCGGTCAGCGGTCACCGCTTGACTGGGGTGCACCGCTCGTTGCCCGCCCCCGCGCCGCTGCCACGCCGCTGTTTTCGAGAACCGGTCCATTTGATTTTACGCATAAGATCCTGCCGTTCCCGCGCCGCCGCCGCCGCCGCCCCGCTGCCCGCAAAATTCGAGGCAGAGGCCTAATGGTATGTCTACACCAGTGCGCTTTCATGTTCATCTTGCGCTTTCAATTCCTCTTGCGTCAAGCGCATGCAGTATTGATTGCCATAAGACGCATGCAGCTTATCGTCTACACCGGTGCGCCTCGTTTAGTTATCAGTCGATATACAATAGACGGATTAGCGTGCGCTAGAGACATGCGCTTTTGTCGAACTAAGTATTAAGGCATGCGTTATTGCATGCGTTATGGCGCTTCATGCATGCTTCAGACGAAGATGCAAGATGAACATGAAAGCGCACTGGTGTAGACATAGCTTTTTAGAAGGAAATTGCTTTGAATTTCGCTATGTGTATACATATTACTACACGTGACTATGCTCTCTTGTTAATTGCTACGATACATCCATACGACATATTATTATCGTCAGTGAAGTTCTAACAGTGCAGAAGTCAAAAATGGCTACTTTACAAGAGAGTGAAAAAACTATTTTAAACGAGCGTAACCTACGCTGAACGCAATATTGTATTTAATTATCATTACAGATAAACTCTTTGATGATTTATTAAACCTTTGAAAATCCTAATAATCTTTTTCATTTCAAGTAATATTGTCCCTTTCGCAGTGTCGTCTGTTTCTGTCTCAAAATGACTTACGCACTGTTAGAACTTCACCAACGATGTTGAAAATATGTCTCAAAACAGAAGTGCACAAAAATATCAATTTTCCTATATACGAGCTAAGCACGGTTAAATTCTAAACGTAAATAGCACCCAAGTAACAATTACGGGGAATTGGCCCACTTTAGGTTAGAGCAAAGAGTTCAAAATACTTATTAAGGTTGTAAGTACCTATTACGGTACCCGGCGAACATCCCGAGTGTATTAAGTACAACAACAAATAGGTACCTTTGTTGTTTTACCTAATTCGCGCTTACTATGTTGTATGAGTTGTGCTGAAGTTAATCTATACTATTATAAAGCCTGCGATATTGGCATGTATCCATTAACCTATAACGTTAAAAGAGAATTTAATGCAAAACTTTATATTCCCTTTTTATCTGAATATTCTGTTCCTAGTCTTTAATGGGCTCTATTATTAATATTAATGATTTTTAGTATCGTTTTTTAGAGTTCCGTACTCAAAGGCTAAAACGGGACCCTATTACTAAGACTCCGCTGTCCGTCTGTCACCAGGCTGTATCTTATAAACCGTGATAGTTGGACAGTTGAAATTTTCACAGATGATACATTTCTGTTGCCGCTATAACAACAAATGCTAAAAAACAGAATAAAATAAATGTTTAAGGGGGCTCCCATACCTACAACAAACGTGATTTTTTGTGCCGTTTTTATAGATAATGGTACGGAACATTTCGTGCACAAGTCCAACTCGCACTTAGCCGGTTTTTTTTTATAATACCGCCATACATACGTTGTACCTATACGAACAGCTCACACAGCAAGTATAGTCACAGTACACGCTGACGGGAGCCAAAATTTTTCAAAAGCAGTCCGCTTAAAACAAGGTTCTTATTTTGTCCGTGACCTGCCAGAATATGAAATTTTAAATGTTTTGCATTAGTAATTAACCAGAAACGCTACAACTGCAAAGGCGCGGTACTAGCTACATCTTCTATTCAAATAAAAATTAAATGCTGTTCGTTGGTATGGCAATATTACACGGTTTAACCAAATTGATTCACTTTGATTGAAAGGTGCAAAAATGAAAACATATGCTATTGATCAATGATATTGAATGATTCACCTTTATGTTTACATGGTTCAATTTGGTTGCTTCATCCAAATTGAAAGGCAGAAGTGAACCGTGTAATATCACCATAAGCGCATCACTTGAGAACGGCTGGATCGATTTGTCTTTTTTTTTAATATTCTTCATTTTCCGAATTAGGTGTATATAGAAAGAAAAATTAGAAAAGTTTCCCGGAAAATTCTGGAAAAACTGAACGTTATTTTTTACTGAAATTTGGACAGGACAACGTCTGTCGGGTCAGCTAGTTTATTATAAAACATAAACATCAACCTTTTGATGAAGGTCACGCGAGAAAATGGCCGGTCCAAAACTGGCACGATATGCAAATGACCACTGAGTTATGTCAAATAACTATTTAGTTTGAAACTACGAAATCCCATCAAAATACTCTCTTCTATAATTTTAGTCAACTGTGAAATACTGACTACTTAAGGGAACCGTCTGTTCTGTGTAGGTAGGTACATAGTTATGTTGTTTCAAAGTTGATGTCAGCAAACAGTCGTGATTTCCAATTAACTATGCAACCACATTGCTTGAGATTGTCACATCCTGTAGTATTAACTGGTTTGATACCAGTATCTATTCATATTTCAATTACCATCATGGATTGATAAAATCAAATATAGGTTAGAAAGAAAGAAAGAAGAAAGATTTTTTTTATTTTAGACTCCCACGGGAAGTTATAGAAATAAAAACAATAAAAATATAAAAATTTAAACAATCTGCACGAGGCCAAAAAGGGTCCTATCTCAGCATAAAGTTGAAATATTTAAAAAAAAAACAAGTACAAGTAGATTAGTAAGACTTAGAAATATTCAACAGGATAATTTTTTTTTTTTAAGAACCACTCTAGGATTTCTCCTGTATCGTGGGTGCGTTACAAACACAAATTTCACATACACAAACGCCCAGACCCGAAACAACTAGCTGTAGGCCATACAAATTTTAGTTCTGTGTGGGAATCGGACCCACGATCCGTAGCGCAGAAGCCAATCGCTCAGCCACTGAACCAAACGTGTCGTCAAAACACTTACACTATTAAATTGAAACAAATCAAATCATTTATTTCTTTGCAAACATGGGTAAAAGATACATTGATGTTTTTGATGACAAAGCGAGCTATAATGACTATCTCTAACTTTAACAGCAATGATAAGGCGCCTGCTAGATGGTCAATATTTATCAAGATATTTGGATCGCGATACTGTACTGGATCGTGATATTTATTATTATTATAATTAACCTGTGTAGTACTGTAATTATAGACACAATAGATAAACAATGGCGGCCGTACCGTTTTCGGTACACTTGGACGCTTGTCATTAAGTCCGTGATGGGTGACCGTTCAATACACATCGAGACCCCTTAATACCTCGGAAAGCGCGTTAAGCCGTCGGTCCCGGGTATCATGCGAATACCTATGACAGTCGTTATGGGTACTAACCTTAGGACATCGGCATTGCCCAGTAACTGGGTTGCGGAAGTCTGAAGGCAGGCTCCGCGTAAAATACTGGTATTCTGTCGCATCTGGGGCCTAATTCTCCTAAAATAAATTGTTGCCAAACGCAATCGAACCACAACCGTCAGTCAGTTTTTGTTTTCGAAAACTTTCAAAATGATTGATTTTGTTTTTTGTGTCAAACAATAAGACAACTTTTGAAATTGAGAACTGTCTAAATGAACGGTTCGTCCTTGGTTCGGTTGTGATTTTTCAAGATTTATTTTAGGAGAATTGGGCCCCTGGTTAGACTGGAAGCTGACCCCAATATTAGGAAAAGGCTAGACAGAACTGGATCGTGATAATAATTGAGCGTTTAGATCAGTGTATTGATGAAACGCTCAATAAATATCACTGTCCAGCTGGCCAATTCTACAAACAAAATTGAAACGGACCACAACAATTTTCGAAATCTGTGAAAGAGGTGTTTTAACAAACATCTCTTTGTCATTAGAGTTACGGACAACCCACTGTGCAGAGCATGCATGGAGGAGGATGAGACGGCAGCCCACGTGCTACTAAACTGCCCTGAGGTCGCCACATACAGGGCCAAGTACTTCGGAAACCCAGGTACTCTCCGATAGACCGTCAGCAACATCAAGGGTGTGCTGGTCTTTTTCGAGGGGTTAGGGTGGATCGAGTTATTACACTTACCACCCGTCACGCAAAATACGCGCTGGAGTGGCGGACACCAGCCCGTTATACCAATACCAAATTCGAAATCTGTTTAAGAAAACTGTCAAAATATTTAGTTTTGTTTTTGTTGACAAACAATTTGACAGTTTTTGGTAACGACACATCAATTGTATGAATGAGCGGTTCGGCTTCGGTTCAGTTGCGTTTAATCAACGTTTCTGTCAGTACCTAGAATTGGCCCACAGTATCGCGATGCAAATATCGTTATAAATATTGAGCGTGCAGCATTTGCCTTGGAAATGAAAAGTATGTAAAGATATAAGAACTTCACGTGAAAAAAAAGTTGGGTAGATCTCTAGTTATTTGAAAGAATTAAAGTAAGGCCAGCCCCCGATTCAGAACGTTTAGATAAATGAGTTGTCGACCGATTGGGTTTGTTATCTCGTTTCAAGTATCGTACTGACTTACTGAAACGTTCTAAATCTATGTATACAAGTTTAGTTTTATTATACACCAAACCTGAAACTAGTTTGTTCAGAATCACCAGGAGAATCGATTGGCATAGTTTTTATACCACGTTAAATCTTGCATTTTTTTTTTCATAAATTTGTTTTTTGTTTTAATAGGTTTCTACGCATAACAGTGAACAGGAATAGACACCTTGAGGCTTGAGACGGTCCGCTCGGTCAGTTTCCGTGTATTAGACACAACCCCTGCATAGCACATCTCACACATTTCACACTCTACTGGGGAACTTAACGCAATATAAACTAAGATGTAACTTGGAAATTTATTAAAAAAAAACATACTCCGGTAATTCTAATTAAAATCTTGTTGGGGTGTCTCGGTTTTTGTGTATACTAAGAGTAAGTTCAGACATGGCGAAATCCGCGCGTATCCAAACCGCGTGGTTCCAATCCGCGAGGATTGAAAGTGTTCAGACAGGCACGATGTGTCTGCGGAGTGAGGTAGGGTGACAGCCACTTCATTCCAACAATAGAAGTCGAAGAAGCAATATGTGTGCAATTTTATTAGAATACTCTGCACACTGGATGTCCCACAAAGCTGGTCTTTTTTCCACTTAGTGGATGAATAACTTGGTGTCGAAGCGATCCATTGTCACACGTCCGATACGCGCGGATTTCACGGAGCAACTGAACGCACTCAGGCACGTCAAGTAAATAGAATTCATTTTCTAGCGGTCGAGAGGCGGCTACCGCACGCATACATGATCCGCGCGGTGTAGTATGAACGTCTAGCAAAGATGTCATTATAATAAGGTCCGCGCGGCTCAACAGCGCGGTTTCAATCCGCGCGGATTCCGCCATGTCTGAACTAGCTCTTAGTGTTGTATAAATCCAAATACAGGGTTGCTGGTTATTGGTCACGATCCCGTAGCAATATAGGACATGCTATCCACTATCTTATAACCCAGTAACGCTTTATGCAAAAGTGAACCATTTTAATGATATTATTTAATTTTCAAAGTTACCAACTCCTCCCTTAAAAAATAATATCTCGAAAATGGTTAACTTTTGCATGAAGCATTACTGGGATATTAGATGGAGGATAACATGTCCTACAACCCTGCTACGGGATAGTGATCAATAACCAGTAACCCTGTATAGTATAGGTAGGTTCATTTTCTAATGTAGATTGATTATTTGACTAATCAATACGGTTACACTATTGTTTCAGAGACACTGAAAGAGCATGAAAATAACGTGCAAGTAAATTCAATAGATGTATCATACCCACAGATTACTGGAAGTATGATAAAACTAAGGCAAAGCGCAGTTCAGACTACTCTATACTATTTTGCATGCCGTTCACATTATACGCTATATCGCAAGCCGGTCTACTATGTTGTAATGTAGCAGACGGCTCTAGGATCTCCTGAGCACGTCTGCTACACCAGTTATAAAGAATGTTGTAAAGCATTCAATACCTAATACATATACTTAACAATAATAAAATGCTTATAGAATAAGAGGCAAGATAGCTTTACGTCCCTTGGGGTAGTCAGCGAGTTCTTTCTTGTAGTTACGGTGTTCGCCAATGGCCCACACAGCCATTTGATAGAAACTGGCGGTAGCAAACAGACCGGCTGGAGCGCATTTAGTCATGACGGTAGAAAATAGCCAGGATCCGATCTCGTAAGTGTAGTTAGGGCAGGAGACAAAGTTGAAAAGCAGGGAGAAGGGGTTGCCATCGGGTACCGGAATGCGTCTCACTTTGGTACCAGGGAGGCGCAGGTTCTTCAACAGAATGTGGATGCTCATGTTGCTCAGCTCACATATTAATTATGATAAATCCTCAGAGTTCCACGTAAAAACTGATGTTGCATGGAGCACTGTACAGGGAACCGTTGATGTGACATGCCACATAAAATGTAAACAGCCCATAGGTTTGAATATTATATTTTATACGTAGGTACAGAAAATAATTATAAACCATTTTTATCAAAAATCACTTCCATCGTCAAAAAAATCAAAGACCAACTCAAAAATCGAATATGTCATCCAAAACCATGGTGGCCTGTGATAAAAAAGGTATAATAAAAAATAGAAAGAAGGTGAATGAAGATGATGATGAAAAAGGTGATACTACAATGTATAGCAAATTATTTGACGGCCATCTGTCGGGCTACGGACGGGGTAGAAGTGAAGCGGGGCGGGGCCCGGAGAATCGTACGATATAGCTCTGAGAATCGCTCAAGTTTATCGCGTACAGCAAGCCAATACTTTACAGCATAGCGTTGTGTGAACGTGTGCATATAAAATGTATACTGAGCAATATCGTTGTACTATACAATATTTGCTATATGCTTGTATTATAGCGTAGTCTGAACTGCGCTTATCTGTAAAGTGTAGAAAGAGAATAGATATTATGCAAAACAACTTCGCATAAAATTCTTAAAATAAGATATAAACATACAAGGAGCACGGAGTGAGAAGCTTAGATAGTAAACTTTAGAAAGTGGTGTTAGAAATCTTCACAGAACGCGAGCAAGTTTATTCTCGTAAGTAAGTAGTCAATCTCGAAATCAACTAGCTTGTGTAAAGAGAATTTGAAGAAGAGGAAGACGTTTTAGTTTCTGCTACCGAATCCAAACTAAAATTTGTAATAAATGGATTATCTACAACTCTATAAAGAAAATAAATATACTGGGTGGAAACGTTAAGTGTCAACAGGCGATTATTTCATAAATAAAAAAGGTATTTAAAAACTTTTAACTAATATCAAAACTAGATTGCCTAAGTAACAAAATGACAGTGTATTTTTTTTTTATTAAATCTCTCTATGTCCAAAATGAGATTATAATTACGTCCATACTTTTTTTTTATAACAAACGTTGCCCCACACTAAGATTTCTCTTGTATCGTGAGTGCGTTTACACACACAAAATCTCACATACACAAACGCCCAGACCCGGACAGACGTTGTTCATAAAATACAGTTTTTATAAGATTATTCTGTCAGAACAAATTCCTATTTTAAAAAAAACTGGTATCGAACTACATAAAAAATGACATAAATATTTCAGGAAATTGTAATTTTTCACACTCCCATAATTTAAAAGATGATAATGAAAACTTATACAGTTTTTTTTCTTCTTGTTTTTAAAAGCATTGATGCCGTTATATTCATTTGGTAGTTAAGTTTCAATATCAGTGTAGAGTTGTATAATAATCGAATAATGTTCGTGCACAACTGTTAAGCTAGCATTAAGTACATAACTTTGTAGAGAAAAATAAACGTTCATATTATTTATTTATTTAATCATCCAAACAAATTGCTTTACATTTAATGTATGAGCGCAGTGTAAATCAAATCTCGAACATAATGGCGATTTAATTTCATAAAGACATTTATGTCATTTTATTTCATATGCAAGCTAGTTTTGATATTAGCTACCAGTTTTTCAAAGTAATCGTCTGTTGACACTTAACGTCTCCATCTTGTTTTTTTTTATTATTTGATTTTGTCGAGGGTTAGAACCCTATTCGCACCTAACGGTAAGCGCAGATAGGGTCTCACTCCAAGTAAAAAAGATAAGTGGGATTCCCCTACACCCCTCTGACTGTCACATACACACGCCGGAACATAGTAAACTGCTTAAATCTATTTCCAGTAACCACATCTTTTCCTGTTGTTTTTTCATCCACACACGCTACAAATGCGAAAATGACTTTGTCTGTCTGTCTGTTACTTCTTCACGAATAACCACAAAAACTTTGAAGGGGTTAAGCGCTTATTACACTTGGCTGAATTTAGTCGTCTTAATTTAGTCGATACTGAATTTAGTCAAGTATAATCGCAATTAGCAAGCTAATTTTGTTTCTGAATTTAGGATGCTAGCTTGCTTATTGTGATTACACTTGACTAAATTCAGTATCGACTGAATTAAGACGACTAAATTCAGCCAAGTGTAATCAGCGCTTTACCCGGAAAAGGACATAGTATTCTTTTTCGACATTTCACGCGACCGGCGCCATGCACGTCAGTTAGTTTTTTAATCAAGATAATAACAAAAACTAGGTACTTTCAGTTAACATCTTTTCCTTTATTTTTCTTCTAGGTACACATTTTCTTAACGACCAGTTTCATTAGTGACTTTGTCACAGTTTTTTTAATATTCTCTTCATTTGCAACCTTCTACATTATAAAAGCAGCATGTACTGTGTAACCGATATTTCCGAAGCGTTGCCACCTTCCAACCCGGTCGACCAGCTATTATGACCTACATCGAGCTAAATAATAACATACAGGTTTTATCAGTATTAATAACGAGTTGATTTCAGCGTTAATGGTGTTTGCAAGTTGCATTTTATATTAATAAAATAGAATATTGTAATCACATAATTATGTTTCTTTTGCTTTCATTAAAATCTGATGAGAGCTTAAGGTGCATGCTTAAATGTTGTATTTAAACATATAGGTTTGGTTTTAAAAGTTTTCATGCATAACCATACAACCTGGTACCTATAATAGCTGGAATTATGTCATACCCGAACTCAGTTTCCAAATTGTTCAGCTTTCCTGTACAATTTGGAAACTGAGATCCATTTGATCCTGTTTCAAATTGTAGATACACGAATCGGAGTCTAGCCCGCCTTATAGACCCGTGAAAAATAACGAGGATAAAAACTTTTCTTTAAATATGAATATACAATACAATATCACGAGGTATATAGTACCACCCACATTTCGCCGATATGTTCAAGTCCCATGTAATAGCGGGCGAACCTATTGCCATCAACCGGGCAGAAAATCGAATAAATAATAAAAGTTTTAATTATTTTTTACTTGTGTACATTTAAATCTATTTGTGTAATTGCTTTGAGTTCTTTTTTTTTTAATCTTAATTGTTCTCGTTTTACTGTCGTACAATAATTTAATACAAATAATAATAATTCTTTATTGACATAAATTATTTTAACAAAAGTAGTGAGGCCCTGACTCCTGCGCTAGGTATGGTACCTGTGTTACAGGAGCCAGTGTCTTCTCCCAATTACATGAATCTAGTTTTATGCAATAAAAATTAATCTAAAACACATACAAAAAATTAAAAATGGAAATAAAAATAAAAAATAAAATTATAAACATGAAAAACATTTCTTACGTGCAAATTGCACCTGCCTTGATATCTCTTCACCACCTTTGGTTGACTGGTAGAGAATGCCTAAGGCATTAAGTCCGCCTTTGCACTTTTTTTGTTGCATAAAGTTTAAATAAATAAAATCCAGACTCTGGGCTGCTACTGATCAATTCCAAACGGAAAAACCCAATCACACTTTGTCCTACCTAGGGATCGAACCCAAGACCTCACGCTCAGCAGTCGCACTTGCGACCACTAGACCAACGAGGCAGTCAATTTACTATGAAATATGAACTTCTACATCGTCATAATAACAATTTTGTTATTTTACACCCACTTTGGTTGGTGGATTCCATTAAACACCTGCACGTAGTTTGCAAATACTTTTTTGTTTATTCTAATTGGAATTTAGGTTTGTTTCCGTGTTCAATTGTTGGTAAAGATCTGGCCTCTGTCAAACTGATAAAAAAACTAATAATGGAAATCATGAAATATTTATGCGCACAGGTAGGTGTGCGTGTAGGTATGGACCTACACCTTTTTCAATTTTCATCACGACAGTAAAAATCTTTGTAGCCCCCTTAAGTAGATAGAGGCGGGTATAATGAAAAGCTATTCATTTATTCATAACTCTCAAACTCATAACTTGTTTAAACGAGGAACAAAAAGCCGTTTTGTAGGTAAATGAAAACAATGGTAGCTAGTGGTTACAGTTGCAAATCAAATTACAACTTTTACATTACGCGGTTGGTTCCTAGATTCATTCAACACATAAACTTGTGAGGCCTTTTGCACTTAAAACTTCCTCCGGGGAAAACTGTGCGGTCACATTATATCGTTGAACGAATTGTTATTGTTTCTGAAGGGAACTTTAACCACCGCGGATTAAATTCAGCCGAAGTGGCTCGTCGGCTTTCATTGTCATAAACTGCGCCAACATGTCATCTCAATGTGTCCCTATATTTTTTTGTTGGACTATTCCAATTTACGTGTTTTATTCGTACGGAATAAAATTTCGGTTGGAGTCGTGTGAGTTTTATTGTTATTTTATTCGGAATATTAAATTAATCCTTGGAGAAGTATGTTATTATATTTTTCATTAGCAGTAAATAGTCGTATTAAGCTTACCGTTCATTGATTACGTTGAAAATTAACAATGAATGGTGTGAATGTATCTACTGTGTAAATATTAAAATTCAATTGCATTCACATATTATACTTTGTATTTTTTGTATGTATAGATGTGTGCAAAGTAGAGTAGTTTCTGGCAAAATCTCAGGAAAATCCATTTTACTTAATATTCCGCGCCCTCTCTTTTTGTTTATATTATACTAGCTGTGCCCACGCGGCCCCGCCCGCGTATGAAGTTTTTTCTTTATGTCGGAAACCTTCGCGCGAATGCCAACAACAACTGTACAAAGTTTCAACTCAATCGGAAGAACAGACATACAAACATTAATTTTTATATAATAGATTTAGTAAATATACTAAATTCAGTTCTATGAACTCCAAATACGTCTTGCTTTACGTAGGTATATAGGTTTTTTTAATTATTAAGTGCTTTTTAATTTTCAGAGGCATTGTGGCGTAAATTATTTATCACATATATTTGAAACGCAAATTTTTTAAGCAATGCTCGAAGCCAATTTTGATGATAAACTCGTGGAAAACACATCCCACGTTACTATGTTTCTTTTCACATGAGGGAATTCAAAACAACCATTAATGTAACTCAGGGTAATCATGAATATTCCATTGGAAAACCCTTTTAGGAGATAACCTTTTACGAACCTCTTTTAAAAATATTTCTAAATAATTAATGCTTCAGAGGAATTTTATAATGGGTAGTTTACGGTCACACCGGTCGTATTAAAAGTTACCAAGAGGGCATCGCTTACTTTATAATTTGTTTGATAATCAAGATGGGCACAGTGAAATATCCCGCTGTGATATCGCTTTACAAAACAAAAAGAAAGTCAAAAGTGGAAAATAAAACGTGAGCCTTTATAGAAGTTGTGGAAACGGAAAGTTTTCCAATTGATAATAATTTCCATTGTGATGCAACACAAAGGGGAACAGGAAAGTATGAAGTTCTGAAATAAATTCTTAATTTAAGAGCTGACTGAACGCTATCTGAAAGGAAAGTCGGGATTAGAAGAACAAAGACTACGGCTCAGCTCACTGTAGAGCTTAATTTTTTGTTGACTTCTGTTTCGCTCTTTGCTGTTTGCATAAATTGGACTCGGAAACCTCGTTAAGGAACTTTATAGCGATAAAAGCTAACTGCAATAAAATAAAATTATCCCCAAAAAACAAATAAATTATTAACAATGCAAGTTAACAACGACACTCGCAGTAAACGACCAAACGTTCACTTCAAATAAACCGTAAATCTTTAATAGTCCATTCATAAATCATAACCAACCGCTTTGACTTTAATTGGACATGAATAAATCAAGAAACACTTTATTATGATTGTGAACCTAACTATAGAAGTAGGAAGAATTCCCTAATAACATAAACCAGGTAAATCACGGGTACGTCGGGTACTTTGCATACAAGTTCGCGAGCGTCGGACGATACATTTGCGAGTAGCAAGCGACAAAGAAAAAACCAACATGAGTGGACAAATTGGTTGGACGTCCGCAATTTATTCCACTTATCATAAAAAAAGCTATTCACCGTACAAAAAGGTAAGGGGTGTAGTTTTTGAGTGTTTGGGGGTGCATGGTGCGGAAGCGCCGGTGGTCGTAAATCCTTGTTGTTCCGTTCCGCCGCGCCGCTACCCGATTACATTCTAATTCCAACGTACAACGACTTGCAGATCGCGGCCTACCTATAAATACGGGCATTTAATGACGTCATGTGTAGGTACTGGATTTGTATTTAAATATTTTTAATCCGTATTAAACCCATCACACACGTAAATAAATATTATAACAAGACATGTTACGATACATTTTCTCGAATAATCTTTGAATGACCACACATTCAGCTATGACATCTCGTCACCCTCCCGGTAACTGTCGTAACTGTGTCTTTATTTTAATGAATTAATAACTTTTTTATATTGCTCTTAGCAGGAAGCCGAGCCAATATAAAAAAGTTATAAAAAGTTATTACCACTTTTAAGTTAGTAGTTGCCCTAAAGTATCTATTTATTTATTTCTATTCATTTGAAGCACATACGTCACTCTGTGAGAATGTCTCTGAAAAATTATATCAATTGCTAGTTACGACAGTTAGCGGGGAGGGTAACGATGCTATCTATCTTTAAATCTATATTAAAAAAGTAATATACAAGGATAGTCGGAAAGGGGGTACTAATCCGCAGGCCACTTAAAGTATCACTGATGATGGTTTTAAAGCAAGTGTTAAAATTTCAAAATTCGATAATTTTTATTTCCATGTGAAACAATTTTTATTTTAGTTTGTTCAAAAATTCTTCGTCCCTACTTTAGTTACGAACACAGAAAATGGAGCTTCTTATTCATAACCCCAAATATTACCTAAAATGTAAACACAGCTGATGATAGCTGAGGATAGATAGATTTAGCGTATTTTTTATGTAATTTTTGAACAGCTATTTCTCTTAAACTATTAACTTTTGGGGAAAGTGGTAGAACAAAAGTTATAATACTCATTATTATGGGTTCTTTAACACCTTTTCGGATTAGTACCCCCTTTCTGACTCACCTTGTATTTTGGCATGTTAATATACATTATATTATAGCTACGTGTGTGACGGGCTTTAAGGGAATCTCTACAGCCGTAAAAAAGAGTCACTTTTTAAAATCAATACAACAAAAATATATCCATCCAACTAAAATTTGAAAAGTATTGTTGTCAATACCTATGAAAAGTATTACTGAATCTATGAAACTAGATAACTGCTACGTGATATTCCACTAACTAAGTAAAAGAGAATAACAAGTGGAGAACAATAGAATGGCATGAGCATACTTGAAATTGAAATAGATACCTAGATGGAATGACAATTTTTTCCCATAATGATATCTATTCAATGCAACATTTCTACCTAAAAGAGGATGTACACTCGGCCAAAAAAGTGGTTTACCACCTTATGATTGAAATTCGTTTGCACGATATAAAACAATAGGGTCGATTTTCACATGCGAAAATGTATGACAACAACCTTAGCGATATTTTCATTTGACAGAAACTGTTGTCAAAACTGGTAAACCACATAGACCGAGCGCTCATTGTGACTTTTTGCTACCAAGTCGAATGCTATGAAGATATATGGAAGTGCGCTCACTATGGTGACGTGACATTACGGTGACAAATACATGTTTTCATAGAATTCGACTTGGTAAAGTCACCGTGACAGAAAGTCACAATGAGCGCCCGGCCTTATTTGGCCCATCGTGCACGAAATCACTAAATTATGCACTACATGAGTGGTACATCATTAACTGATACAGTGTAAATTTAAACTTATTTCATGTGTAATGTATATGTCGCAGGTTTTTCATAAAATTAGGTTTTTGATGAAAAACCGGAAGATGACACATTTTAAACTCAATTTCATCATAATCCTGTAACAATCCAGAATTTTGATGAAAAACCTGAACTAGTTTGGGTTTATGATCAATCTGATATACATTTCCGTTGACAGGGACTTCTCCCGCTTTTGTTTCGCCTGCAAATTTGACTCAGTTTAGTCATATTTAATAGTTACGAAATTTAATTTCCGCGGCTTATCAAAATCATATTAATATAGGTACGTGAAATTGAAACATTTCATTTCATAATTGGATTGAAGAAGGAGAATATTGATTGGATCATGGATGTAAAATTTTGACAAATAAATAATTGTTTTCTTTCTACTAAGTTGCAGTGATGATAGTTTGTTTTATTTATTTCATTTAAATTGATTTATTTGTCATAAAAGAAAGCAAACCCGTGATTTTGACAAGAACTTTATCATAAACCCAAACTAGTTCAGGTTTTTGATCAAAATTCTGGATTGTTACAGGTTTGTGATGAAATTGAGTTTAAAATGTGTCATCTTCCGGTTTTTCATCAAAAACCTAATTTTATGAAAAACCTGCAACATATACATTACACAAAAAAAGATCATGTGTGTATGTTGCCGTTAAAGCAAGTAAAATAATGGTCGAACTTCAACCACAAGCGAATGAAGGATCATTTAGTGATTTCGTGTACATGCGGCTTAACTCGTACAGCACTACGACCTAAGTTATGCACCTCGGCAATCTTCGTGTTTCCGAATTTGTAGGAATTATGAGACCCGGTCAATCTTCTGTGGGCATTAAGTCCGCCTTATGTACCACCATAGTGCATATAAGTATAAATAAATAAACTTTCCTTTGAGTCTATAAAATATTATACAATGTGTCCGGTCATGGACTAGCGATATTCTAGGTAGGTACTTATATAGCAACTATTCTAGTACACAAATATACTACACACTAGGGTCCAATCCACTTCCCTGCTATTTGATAGCCATTTTGCTTTGTTGTTGAGATATTCTCTATCTTATAGATATGAAAATGTTATCAATATTGTTGCCCTCCGAATAAGCCTACTTTTATCTCAGTAGGACCAAAACTTTGAGACATATGACTTTTTTTGTACACACGTACAGAATATCTCAACAAAAAAGTGGAAGTGGATTGGACTCTAGTGTATAGTGTAGTTGTGTACTAGAATAGTTGTTATATAAGTACCTAGAATATCGCTAGTCCATGACCGTACACACTGTATAAGGTCTTATTTTAATACGAGTAATCAACGATATTTTTCATAGTGCCCGCACTCCACCCATTACAACTTAAAGAACAACAAAAAAAAACTGAGTGTAAATATCTTTTCTTTTAAAGAAATAAATTTATGACTCAGTCAATTACTTTACTGGTTCTTTTAGTTGTAAATGGGTGGTCGCGGGGCCTTTTTCTTGCTGGATACACGGATGTTATTACAACTTAGAGAGCCAGTAAGTAATGAAATGATTGATTTAATAAAAAGTTATGACAAAAAATATACACAACTGATTTAATTTTTAGTGATACCTACAGTGCAGTGTTATCTTCAGCATTCACTGAGGCGCTATGCAAAATATCGTGGAGTATTAAAGTAAGACCTTATGCAAGGTTAGTCGGAAAGGGGGTACTAATCTGAAAGGGTGATAAAGTACCCATAATAATGAATAACTTTTGTTCTACCACTTTCCCCAAAAATCAATAGTTTAAGCGAAATAGCTTTTTAAAGATTTCATAAAAATACGCTAAAATCTACCTATCCTTAGCTATGATCAGCTGTGTTTACATATTAGATCATTTGGGGTCACGGATTGGAAGCTCCATTTCCTGAATTCGTAACTAAAGCAGGGATGAAGAATTTTTAAAAAAACTCAAATCTCAATGTAATTTTGAAGGAAAATAAAAATTTCCGAATTTTGAAATTTAAACACTTGCATTATAAAAACAGTAATCAGTGATACTTTAAGTGGCGCACGAATTACCCCCTATCCGACTAACCTTGTATAACTCTGGCTTCGTCCTCTTTGGATATCTTCCGCATAGGTCACTTAATTGGTCACATAATTCGTACAAATTCGGAAACACGATGGTTACCGAGGCGTATAACTTATGTCGTACAATGGAATTTAATGCTTCCAAATTATTGCAGTGGATAGCTACAGTAGAATATAATGGCGCATTCATAATTATCCAATAATAACTGCAGCCAGGATAAACTTATTAACTGGATTATATTTTAAATCCTTCTCATTATATTTTTCATTCTCATACAGATAGTACAGTTTAAATATAAATGCAGTTGATATTTTACCGTAATCATCATCATCATTGTCATCGTTAAAGCCTTTTCCAAAATTGGCTGTGGTTGGCTTTCAGTATAGGTGCGGATTACTAGCAATGGTACCTCTAACTTCCATTCAGGAGGATCAGAGTTCGATCCCGACCCGCACCTTTGACTGTTTGAACTCATGTGTGTATGAATTATCTACAGGTAAACGAATTCGTGTAATTCCTTAAAACCGCGGGATCTACTGGTGACACAGATTAATCCTAAAATGACTCAGAAATAAAAAAACAAAGTTTGTTTTTTAATAATACAGTAATCACTAATCAGTTGATTTTCAGAAATACCCATCATCATCTTCCTGCCCTTATCCCATGTTACTTGGGGTCGGCGCAACATGTTTTCTTCTTCCATTCCGTCCTGTCACCCGTCATGGTATCACTGACTCCCTTCTCTTTCATATCATTCTTCACACAATCCATCCATCTTTTCTTTGGCCTCCCTCTTCCTCTCCATCCATCCACATTTATATTCATAACTCTTTTGGTCACATGCGTTTCATCCCTCCTCTTCACATGTCCATACCAAGACAAACGGTTCCCTTTCAACTTTTCTGTCACGGGCGCTACTTTCAAACTTCCTCTAATATACTCATTCCTGACCTTATCCATTCTGGTCACTCCACACATCCATCTCAACATTCTCATCTCCGCTACATGCAATCTTTTCTCATCCGTCTTCTTCACGGCCCAACATTCCGATCCATACAGTACGACAGGTCTTATCACGGACTTATAGATTTTCCCCTTTAACTTGAGAGGCATCCGTGGGTCGCAAGTAATTCCAGTGACCTGTCGCCATTTCATCCATCCTGAGTTGATCCGGTGCGTTACGTCTCGGTCTACTCCGCCGTCCCCTTGGACAAGCGACCCGAGGTACCGAAAGTCGGAGCAGGTCGGTATGGGCGTTCCAGCGAGAGATATTGGCACAGAACTAGAGAGACCGCCAAAATCGCAAAACAGGTACTCTGTTTTGGTTCTGCTCAATCTCAGACCAACACTCTCCAGTCTTTGCCACCATACCTCCAATCTGCTCTGGACCTCTAGGCCACTCTCGGCAACCAGCACAATGTCATCGGCAAACAGCATGCACCAGGGGGCCTCTTCTTGGATGTCCGCCGTCAAAGCGTCCATTATTACCAGGAAGAGGTAAGGGCTGAGGGCCGACCCCTGATGCAAGCCGACAGCCACATTGAAGCTGCCAGTAGTGCCCACTGTAGACCGGACTTGGGTACTGCATCGGCTGTACATTGCTCGGATCAACTGCACATACTTCCCAGGCACACCTTTCTCCTTAAGGGCCCACCACAAAACCTCACGAGGCACTCGGTCGTATGCCTTTTCGAGGTCAACAAACACCATGTGCAAGTTTTTATGTGCACTTCTGTATTTTTCGCATAGCTGGCGTATAGCGAAAATGGCATCTGTTGTACCCCGACCAGGCATAAAACCGAATTGGTTTTGTGAAATTTCACTCTCTTCTCTCAGCCGCCTTTCAATGAATTTCTCCCAAACTTTCATACTATGTGACATTAGCTTTATTCCTCTATAGTTGTTGCACTCCAGCACATCACCCTTGTTTTTAAAGATGGGCACCAGCGAACTGTTGCACCATTCATCAGGTATGGCTTCTTCCAGCAACAACTTATTGAAGAATGAAGCCAACCACATCCATCCATCAACCCGTAATAACTTCCACACTTCAACTGGTATTCCATCTGGACCTATTGACTTACCATTCTTCATCCCACTTACTGCTATTCTCACTTCATCCATACTTACCATTCTCACTAACCCCTCATTCATGGGTTTATTCTCAAGCACACCACTCCAGTCATTCTCCTCATTCATCAGCCTTTCAAAATAACCCTTCCACCTATCCCTAATTTTCTCATCATCCGAAAGAACCATTCCCGCTTCATCTCTGATACATCTTATTTGACAAACATCCCTCGCCATTCTTTCTCTAGCTCTAGCCAGCCGGTACAGGTCTTTTTGGCCTGGTAGACTATCTAGTGCGTCATACATCTTATTCTGAGCTTTCGCTCTCGCTGTGGCCACAGCTTTCTTGGCTTTTTTCTTTAAAGCATCATACTCATTCTTCTTTTCGGCTTTCAAACAAACACTATTTTCTTCAACACTCTGCCATTCCTTGAATTTTCTCTTTTTCTCCTTCAATACATTCTGTACTTCTGTCGACCACCACCATGTATCCCTATCTATCGTGCCCCTTCCTCTCGTCTCTCCCAAAATATCCTTCGCTGCACACCGAATACACCCAGCCATTTCATTCCAGCATTCATTCACACTCTTATCATTCATATCTCCCATCTCTATCATTTTATCTACCACTCGCTCTCTGAATTTCTTCGCACAATCAGTCTTCTCTAACATATGCCATTTAATTTTAGGGGGGAGACGCTCTTTGTTTTTTGACCACTGTAGTGTTAAAACTACCGTCAATACCAGGAGTCTGTGCTGTGACACCAAATCTTCTCCTGGTATTACTTTGCAGTCTCTGACGTGTTTTATATTGTGGCGTCTGACAAGGAAGTAGTCTATTTGGGTTTTGTGGTTGCCACTTTTATATGTTATCAGATGACTGTCGTTCTTCTGAAACCAGGTGTTGGCTACTGCCAGGTCAAATGCAGTAGCGGATTGCAACAGCGTTTCTCCCTCGTTGTTGGGATTTCCAAACCCCCATCCCCCATGTACTCTTCCATAAGCCCCTTTCATTCTTCCCACATGTCCGTTAAAGTCGCCTCCGACTATCAATTCCTCCTGGACCGGGATGGTCATCAGAATTGAATCAAAATCCTCCCAAAACTTCTCTTTCACGCTTTCATCACATCCTACCTGCGGTGCATATACACTAACTACATTCAACATCACATTCTCTAACATAACTTTCACAACTATCAATCTATCATTAATCCTTTTCACTTCCATCACGCTTTCTTTCAGGTTACTATCTAACACTATTCCCACGCCATTTTTTTTCCCATCACTTCCACAGTAGAAAAACTTGTATCCTTCACCTATTTCCCTCGCTTTTGTTCCCTTCCATTTTGTTTCTTGCAAACACGCCACATTTATTCGTCTTCTTTTGAGTACCTCTGCTAACTCTCTGGCTCTTCCAGTCATCGTTCCAACATTCCAACTTGCATACCTCAATCTCACTTCCCGAGCTCGCTTCTTACGTTGCCCCCGCCCGGGGTGGTGCAACAACCCTAGTCCATTTCCCACAGGAGCCGGGTGCTGCCCCTGCGCGTCGCCTGTGGGGTACGCCCTAACCCTATCGCGCATTCCATTTAGACTTGTCATGTTGCAGAATGATTTGGCAAATGTTTTATAGCCGGCCGCCTGCCTGACACCAACCCTCTTTGGGAATGCTAGCTGGTGGTTTACCCGCCACCGGGCGGTTGGCCAAAGGTGCTTAGTGGTCTACACAAGGCCTCACGCTCCCTTAGTCGCCTTCTACGACACCCACGGGAAGAGATGGGGTAGTGCTATTCTTTAAGTCCGGCACTACACAGACAGATTTTCAGAAATACCCAATTTATGAAAATCAACTGATTTAAAAAAAAACGTTTTCTATTTCTGGGTCATTTTAGAGCCCCGAGTTAACTGACTGCAAAGAGCGATATTGCGTTAGTCACACCCGCCAGCCATGTCGCCGCGCTTTCATTAATTTATGCGGGGCATCGAAATGTTCACGCAAACAAAATGTTTTTCTGCAATTTTTTATTTAATTTTTGTGATTCCTTATTAGGTGGTTTAGATATGATCAATTACCGCTACCTCATGAAAAAAAAGATTTTTATTTTTTTTATTTTATGGTTAAAGAAATTCATTTCTCAATAAGAAATTACAAGGATTTCACTTACTTGAGAACATCTTGGAACATAAAATATAATATAGTATTACATGAACTCTGACATACAAACTAAGCAGTTTATGTTTTTCATTATAATAAATCTAACAAATCATTAATATATTATATAAAATTTAATATCGTACGCATTTTAATCAAGCTAAATCCCATCTGGGGCCAATCTACACCAGCAGTAGATCATGTGGTTTCAAGGAATTACACGAATTCGTTTACACTCTGTATATTACTAGCGACTCGCCCCAGCGTCGCTCGAGTACGTTTTATAGCTTAAAACTTATCGGGAGAAATTACCTAAATGAATATGAAAACCGCATGAAAATCCATTGAGTAATTAAGAAGAAGTAAGCGGGCAAACAAACAGACGCGAAACCGACTTAAATTCATACTATCTTTCATATGTTATATTTATATATATCGCTAGTTAACGATAAAGAAAAACATCGTGAGAAAACCTGAACACATAGGAAAGCTCCAAAGATAAAAGTTATCGATGTAGTGTAGTCTACAAAACAATAGGCCTAAAAAATATAATTCTTGAATAATTGACTAACCAACGAGGCTTGACATTTATTTAGCAACAACACTCGAGTAAATTAAATCCAAAGCCAATGGTTAAACAGTCGAACAGGCAGCTACAGCTAACCTTATCCAAGTCATTAGCATTACAGCATTGAGGCAGTCAGATTTGCACCTAATTTGTAAGCAGGGGAAAGGTCAGCGGACCGTTTGGTCATCTTAATAATTTATTGCCATGCAAATTATACATCCGTCCTGAACGCCATACAAACGCCACGTTACGTCTACACGACATCCCTGTATAACTGAGTACTTAAGTGCCATACAACCTACAGTTCTGCATGTGAAATGAATTTACTACGCTGTAGTACTACGGCGTAGCTTTAGATTGGCGTAGAGGCTACGTGACTACGAAGTGCCGTTTTATCAAAGAATGACCACATCTATCAAAATTCAAATTCAATAAAAGTAATATTAACATAACATCACTACTATATTCCCCAAAGGGTAGGGCAGAGGTGTACCTACATTAATTTCGCCGTTATGTTTAAGTCTCAAGTAATACGGGGCGAGCCTGTTGCCATCAACCGGACACAAATTATTCCACACGGAAAACCCAATAATACTTTGCCCGACCTAGAGATCGAACCCAGAACTTCGTACTTACGATCACTAGACCAACGAGGCAGTCAAATATAATATTAACCGCTCTATTATTAGCCATTTAAAAGCAACTGATTGCTGCAATATTTATAGATTAACTGGCTCTAATTACGTTCGGCTGTCCCATTTCAAAACCTAGTAAGGGCTTAAAACGAAATTTTACTGGAGTTCGAAAAACGTTAAATCGGTCAGCCTTTGAAAAGTATTTATGTTATAAGTGACTTACTAGGTTGTAAAATGATCAAAAGGCAGTGAATGGCACTTACTAGGTACCTATCGATGCTCAAATATATCTGCTTACTGTGTGAGTTTTTAACGCTGGTGTTTTTTATTTTGTAGAGACTTTCTAGGTTAGCAAGATTATGCAATAAAACGATTTTTGTAAAGTGTCCCTTACTAAGTTTTGAAATGGGACAGCCGCGTTATGCTACATGTTAAACGCTCAAATCGAAATATTGTTTCTACATAGTACATTTATACATACACAATACAAAAGTACTCGAAATGACTGAATGATGGTACGCTTACCCACGTTATGATGTCACCGCTTAAAACTTTACTCAACCCCTAGAGAAAGACGATAAAGGAACGCGACAGACACTCGTACATACACAAGTACTTATTACTGAAATTAAGTACACCGGTACCAAAGAGCCTCGTTTACACGAATTAAAATAATCCTCTCAACAAATCACAAACACATTCAAAGAGTAGATAAAACGTACAGAAATGGACGAATGTTAAAAGGGTGTATTCTGGTTACTGTAATTAACATACCGCTGACGAAAACCCTTTTCTTTTCGATTTACGAGATGGGTGGGATTAAATCCGAGAAACGTTTTTAATAAAGATTTTCAAAGGCCGTGTTTAGAACAATTCGACGGGACCACTTAAAATTGTCTTTTACGGATATTTCAATCAATCACGTTGGAGAAAAGAAGAATTTAATAGGTGCCCATCTTTTAATTACACTGAATGCTTATTTATGATTAGTTACGGTTTACTCGCGTGCATTTTTCGGGATTGCCCGACTAGTTTTGGACCCAAACGGAGCCCTGAATACCAGGTACACACACGGCAAGGTCGCGAGTCGAACTAGTCGGGCAATCCCGAAAAATGCACGTGAGTAAACCGTAACTAATCATAAATATGAATGTGTCTCACGAGCTACATAATACAAAAAAAACACTGGATACTCCTAGGGTTGCCACCCGTGCTCTATTATAGAGTATTATTGTACTCTATTTCACATAGACATACTTTATACTCTACGACAGTAATAAAGTACGCTAAAATACTCTTTTTACCGGGCACTATTCTCATTTGATTATCATTTTACTACTTTGGACTTTTTTGACATACCTACTTTTATTACTCTATGGTCTTCTAAACCAAGCATCTGAAGCAGAAATTAAAAGTACTCTTTTTTAAACATCGTACTTTATTTTTACTATACCAAAACACAAATGTACTCTTATTTTTCCAAAAAAAGGTGGCAACCCTATACTCTACTCCCTATGGCTATCAGTCTATCAGGGTTCATCAAATAAGCCACAACACGCATAATATCATCATTCCACACAACTGTTTGCGTTATTAATTCTACTTAACGAAAGCCTACACTTTCAATACTATACGTATAATTAAAACCAATTTATGCCTTTAAATCCGATTAAAAAACACACAATTGCCTCATTGCCAAAACAAACAATGTCGTTTGAATTAGAGGAACAAAGTACACGTTACACTCGTATGGCTACACAAAGTTATCTCGCCAATGGTTCAGTAAAAAGCGACAAGTGTGAAATCGCCTTTCAAGCATGATCGCATTTCCATATAATCACTATTGGACTATCACAACCCTCGATTCTCACAGCCAGCTGTTACATTTTCTCATTTCCTAGTACCCATACGAGTAGATTAGCTGGGTAACTCGGTACTAACTACCTATATGAGTACCTAGATACTAGCGCTGATTATGTTGGGCATATAAACTGAACTAAAAATATTGCCGTCCTTTACTAACCGGGAAAACAAGAAAGAGTCGAAAAATCTGTCAACTTAGTTTACATGATAAACTTCAGCATGTTTTAGGCGGCATATTCTGAGATGTGGTCTAAATCTGTTTGAAAATTTTAGTTTAACCTAATTTGACGGCACTAATTTTCTTTCATCTACAAGTAACACTCCAAACACACTATGCCGAAGATACGCGACCGAAGTTCCGCGGCTGATTTTACGTTCCGACGTATTCGGCTGATATGACACACCATAAGTGCCGAACTTACGCGGCAGGAATTCAGTTGCGGAACTTTGTGTGTATTCAGTGTCTTACGGAGGAGAACGCGCACAACTCGACGTAAAAGCGGAAAAAAGAAAGGGTAGCAAGAAGTGGAAAGGGCGAGCATGCCTGCCTCCCATTGCTCCCCCGCCCCGGCTCTTCGTCGGCAATTGAACCGAATTTCGGTCGCGTATAATATGTGCTCTACAGAACACGTTGCCGCCGACGCCTGACCGAAGTTCGGCTGTACGCTATAACGCAACGTAATTTCGGCATAATGTGTCGTCAGTAATTCAAATAGCATTGCAGGCGTAATCATGCCGAACTTCAGTAGCGTACCTTCGGCATAGTGTGTTTAGACACTAAAAAGTTTAGTTTAATCAGTGCCCAACCAAATTGGTTCCCCTCACTATTGCTAGGTACAATAATACCTAACCGGATATTTATACCTTCTACTATAATTGATTCCATACCTATCTGTATATCACCCATTGTTATGTATATCATAATATATGTATGGACATCAATTACATGCGCCTATATAGTAATTAATTACCCACTCGTGTATAATGTACGTACCTGTGATACGGTAATTTAACCCATTGTGTGGCCAACGATGTACCTACGCGTTGCATCGATTATTATAGATAGACAGAGTAACCAAAATTAGGCCTCAGCCTCACTGGCGTAGCTTTTGAAACTTTTAGAACACAGTCCTCTCTTGTAATATCGGTTATAAGATTGTTAAAGTGAACATTTCATTAATGTTCACCAAATCAGCCTCGCTGCAAAATTAGTTCCTAACGAAAGGCTTTGACTAGGTTTAACTGTACCTAATTATCACGTCTGATTTGAGGACTGATGAAGCTCCTAACATGATTACACCCACATGAAAAACTGATTTTAATATACCCACCATCAACACCTCGACAAATACGTATGTACCTAATGTAATAATCTCTCCATTTCTACACATTCCTAAAATAGGTACCTACAAATTCATTGCAGTGGGATTAACGTTAAAAATGTTTTTCACCGTCCACCTACAGACAACCTTTATATGAGCCCTTTGACAGTAGATATAACTACGTAGGTATTTACATTTTTTTTGTGCACAAGTCAATTAACATTGAACTCAATTAAACTCCTACACTACAGATAAGTATAACACAAGCTTTTCGCCTATTTTTAGAACGTCGAGAAAATTATTTAAAGAGCTCATCGGATACGAAAATTGGATATCCTAACTTCCTAGCTTAATATTATAAATGCGAAAGTATGTTTGTTTGTTACCTTTTCACGCCTAAACCACTGAACCGATCATCCTGAAATTTTGCATTACGTTGTCAGTTGTACAGAAACGGACCTTTCACCCCGAAAAAAAGTACTGTCCCCGACGAAAACAACAATAACGTAGATGACGCCACGTGTTCGAATCACGATTGAATTATATTATTACAGAAACTTTAGTAGTGTGTTAATTAATGCGAGCGAAACCGCGGGTAAAAGCTAGTTATAAATAGGCTAAAGTACCTACAAATAAAATTAAAAAAAAGAAAAAAAAAAGTAAAGCGAGTGTATGTGAAATAAAATCAAAGCTAGACCTAGTTTAAAAACAACTAAGTAGGTACCTATCCAATATAGGGTAATAGGCTATACAAAGAGAGCTAACTAACGGAAATAAAACCGTATCGTCTATTGAATAGATAGAAACATTCACTGACTAAGCGGACCATGATAATGGAGCGAAACCAAAAAGAATCCTGAACATAATATTTGCATTAGCACTTATTCAAAGTCGTTCGCCGCTCAACCCTGTTACCCGTACAATAAAAGTTACGAGTACCCGCGACCGTACGATATCTCGTAGGCTGTGCAGAAAACGGATATCGGAGTGCTACACCATGGACAAAGTAAACTCTCTCACTCTGTTTGCTTTTAATTAACCAATGGTCAACAAACGGCTTTGCGCCATACACTTTTCATGAAACAATTTTGCTGCACTTTATAACGGCTGTTTGCTTAATGTAACACGCGTAAATTAGTAACTGTACAATTTTCAGTCTGAAAGAATCGATTAAAAATCTCATTTGTTCGTTATCGATGATACAGCAAGAGGCATTTGACGGATATTAATAATTGCGTCTTCAATCAGTTCAATTCAATGTGAATGATAAATCGATTTTATTACACTGCGAAGTCTATTGAAAGCGTTTTAATGTAATTACGTGAAACAGGTAAGTGAGTAGGTACATGTTCTTGAATTCAACAAGCTTAATACGATTACTACGTTTAATGAATGGGTATCCTATATACGATGTTTATACAAATCCTTCAGCGCGGCAGTGAAAAAACGGATGTTTATTTTTTTAAATAGCTATTTATCTGTTCGATGGTTATTTTTAAAACTTTAAATGTACCAAAATATTGCTACAACATCTATTAATGTAATATGAGTCGTATAGAATCAAAAGTGGCAATTTCACTGTTTGGCACTTTTGAGTTAATGATGCAGAAAATTCAAAAATATTAAAAATGCATTCCTTCAAACCGAGGTGACAAAAGTTAACCCTAAATGGGTGCATTTAAAATAAAAGCAAAAAAGTTCAAAAAAAAGTCATTTCAGAGCCATTTTAGAGCTCCGAGTTAACTGACTGCAAAGAGCGATATCGCGCTAGTCGTGCCCACGAGCTGTGTCGCCGTGTTTTCATTCATACGCGTGGCATTGAAATATGTTTTCACAAAAAAAATTACTACTTTTTTTTTGGAATCCTTATTAGTTGGTTTAGACACGATCACTTAGCCATATTACTTGTACTATTTTATTCTGTGGCCATATTTATTTTTTTATTCTAATTCAATCTAAATCCCATTCGCGGTCAATCTACACCAGTACCTATTAAGATCATGTAGTTTTAAGGAAATACACGAATTCGTTTTCAACCTGTTTAGTGCTTGTTTGACATAAATATCATAATCAAACATGGCCACATGCTTTGCTAAATCGACACAAAATCTCGATTAAGTTCCAAAGACGGCAATCTTCCATTAGGGCAGAGTTCATTTTTAATTTTTTCGTTAAATCAAAAGTTGCTAAAAGTGAAATTGCCTCTGATTTTAAACGACTCATATCTAAGCGTATATAAACATGTAACACAGATATCTAGGTAAATGTATCTATCCTGGAGCCTAGCTAAATAAAGTGATGGGTGAAAAAAGTGCGTGTGTAATAATAGTTCCTTCCTAGCCCATCACGCGAACCGTTCAAAGTTTTACGACTGCCGCAGGTTTTTTCTTTCACTTCCTCGTACATACTTTATTGCTTTCCTTTCATTCCCTAAAAATATTAACATGGAAGTTTATGAATATACCGTCGAAGGGCATCCCCCAAAAAGTAGACAGACAGTAACATACTTCCAATGACGATGATACGCACCTACCTACATTTTGTTTTGCGTAAGCTAAAATAACGGGAATCCGCTGGATGCGAGAAGTCGGTACAGGACCAGTCGATGTGGCGATACTTGGGGAAGGCCTATGTCCAACAGTGGACGTCAGTTTCGGCTGAATTAATGAAAAAAGCTAGAATATATTATAATCATTTCTATATATAATAATTATAGGTCTGACATTGAATTTTCCATGCATTAAAGATCGCAGAAAGTGACTATCTACGGGGCCAAGGCTGATAAAGTGGGTTCCTATAAAAAAACTATGATGTTTTCGCCGGATGTAGAGCTATTACCCTGTTACCAAAGAACTGTCGCCAGATAAAAAGGACGCTCTGTAAGGAGACCCACTGCGTTTCTTTTTAAAAAACGACAATTTCCCAACACTTGTTTATTATGATAAAAACTTTTCGCAAATAGACTTTGCACTGACTTCCCTACTTTAACTTTTGAGAGTACCTGCGTACATGGATTTCAGATTCAGATTCTAACTATTTACGAAAATTAATAAAACTAATTACGAATTAACAAAACGCTAACTAGCAACTATGAACACATGGAAAAATGCGCGTATATGTAAAGTGCTGATTACAACTTCGTTGCATAGTTAAGTTATAACAGCTCGTTACCACTTGCCCCTTCTCATTATGAATAAAGTACCTAGATACGTAGGTTCAGGTACCTATCTAACTACAAAGAATGAAATGAACTCTAGAACAAAAATTTCCCGGAATTTAATCAAACGAATAGTAAAACTAATTCACTTTTTCAAATATAAGAACCTATTTAAATGTGTTTTAAAATCTGCATCAATAGTTAATTTACTAGATATTGAGTTTAATACCCAATGGACGCTGTCAAGTGGTCGCGGGCGCTCCGCCCACCGCCGCATTATGAAGATTCAACTTTCAACTGAAAAAGTTAAATGGCGTGGAATAAAGCATCGGTAATAGAAAATGGACGACAATCCTCATTTCCTTGTTATATATTCTAATTAAAGAACGTAGATAATATGATATTTATATTCAAGAATAATGTGTCTGGGACATGACATCTTTTTGACTATTATTTAGTACTAGCTTTACCCGGCATGAGTTGCAAAGCCACGTAAAGAAAAAAAGTGATTAGTTTTAAAATCTGTTTATTGAAGTGCTTTTGGATACATAATATTTTTGATTTGACACCCGAATTTACCGTAGTACCGATGGGACAAACATCGAATGTTTGACAGGTAGGAACAGTTTGTATGGGAATATTAAATTGATGTTTTTACTATTTTCCTCGCGATTTTTTCATATTTGCTCACCACTTAAACCTTCCCTGAACTTCCACAAATATTTCAAAACCAAAATTAGTCAAATCGGTCCAGCCGTTCTCGAGTTTTAGCGAGACTAACGAACAGCAATTAATTTTTATATAATAGATTTTGTGAATGGGAAGGCACTGCTATCAAAATATACTAACATAGGTAATGGAGTTCTAAATATTTTCAAAAATTATGGACAGTCTCTTAAGAACATTTTTCTGTAGCCACAACGATTAAAGTAGCTGCCCTTATTACTACCCCATCTCAATTATTTTTTTTGCGATTTCTCACTTTTCTAGTACTCTAACCTCACTTGGTCCAAAAGTATTTTGGTCCTTGTGGGAAATAGGATCGATTGACAACATAAAATAAATGTTTTGTTAAAAACTGCCCTTTTTCTCGCTGACTGTAGGTACATGTTTTTCAAAATCTATGAATATCTACAGATAGATGTGATTCCAAAAGTTAAGGTTAGTCTCTTAAGAACGTTTTCCTGTAGATACAATGGGTAAGGTAGCTGCCTTTCGTGCCCCATCTCAAATTACTACCCTGTATATAGTTTTTGTTTTTCCAGAATTAAAATAATTGCACCAACTAATACCAAAATACGTTAAAATAAGTCGATAAGTACTTCTGCGTCAGAAGCATCACACTCTACTATAATGATATAGATAAGCAGAACATTATGAACGGGGTGACTCAGAAAACCGCTTAAAACGTGTTGGGTTAGTGGGTCGCTACTCATGCATAATAGTGCAGGTGACGATACGATAGGTACTATAAACGTGGGTTGCGAACCTATTCCCAACGAAAACCTGTAGGAACACGTCTTATGGTTATGGTTAGATGTCCTAACTGCAAAGGGTCTTACGTTCAAGTGAATGCGTGTGCCATCTCCTATTAATTATCACAAACAAGAAATAGATACATTTCTCAATTGCAAAACACACATTTCCATAATCATTTGTACTCATAGGTTGTGTGTAACCGTACATTATAACACATGTACCTACCTACAGCAGCTACGCGCTCCGAACGCCCTCCGGAAATTAACATTTTCTAAAGCGCTTGCAAATGAAGGCGCATACACATCGAAATGACTTTTCAAAGCCTTTGTTACATCTACACATTCTTCATGAATTCTGCTACGCCGCGAAATCTAAGCGAAAAAAAATTAAACACATTAATGAAACGTTTTACTTTCGCGCTATTTGCTTAACACTCGATCCAGCTTCAATAAAGGAATCGCTAAGATACGAAGGAATTTGATAGATATTCATAATGCAAAGGAAAGGAAGCACAATCAGATTTTCATTGGAGATTCACGGCGGTGCCCGTGAGCCGCGGCGGGCGGGGGGCGTAGAAATGAATACTTATTGCGAAAATGAAGCGGGCCATTAATGAACGCCGGCTCCGGTGAACCGATCGGCCGCGATTTACCTAATTCCCTTCGAAAAATATTCAATAAACGCCGCAAAGACCCTCGCGCGGGATCATCCGCAAACAGGCGGAATCCAATGGAGTAGAAAAATTGCATAGACAGGGGAAAATTCATATTTTATCAAAAAGCGAATAATCCTCATAAATCTTCCTTGCCTTTGAATGGTTGTTGCTAACAGCTCTAAATTACTTCGGAGAAAGGGGCATTAGTAACGTATTATGTGGTACTTATTAAAACCGTAATAGATGTCTTCAGTTCTTCTTAAATGTATTTCATAACAAGCACTTAATATAGCAACAAGATTATTCGCATCGACTTTTATAAAAACCCACTTTTTCAATGTTCACAATAAGAAAGAATCATCTATTACGTTCCATTGTTGAGAGCTCCCGCGCACTAGTACGTTTCGGTTTTTCTCTTTGTATGTGTACGAACAGCTTTAGTTTGAGGTTTTTTCATCTTTTTTATTTTTTAGGTGCGTAACCTCATATTTCATTCTGATGCAATACTTCTTTATTAGAACAGTTATATTGTTATACCGATCTTAAAGGATTTCGTATTAAAACACAAAAAAAACCTTAAAATATTTTATTATTACATTTACATATCTTTCAACGCTTTAACGACACAAATATTGTACAATAATTGGTTTTGTAATTTAGACCACGCTTGCGTCGCGGTCTCCTCAACTGAAACTAAAGTGTTCCGAAGTTCCTCATTTTGAGATATGACTTTAGTATGCATCTTTAAGAACAAACTCATGTAAGACTGAGCTAATTCGAAATCTCTGTTGCTCTTTAACATTACGTCCAGCATACGTAGAAATTGTTTCATAACGTCTATGTTACCACCAGCATCGGGAGCCATACTTGTTACCTCAGCTTCGATCGCCGCAGGAGGTAATGTTTTCAATTTCTCTATACACTTCTCGTAATTCTCATCTGTCTCACAAACAATTAATTTCTTTGCGAATGCTGTTAGTGTTGATAAAGAATCTGGCATTAACAGCTTCGTATCGCTATTACCGTCCTTGTCTTTCTCTAAGTCAAATTCTAGTTCGAGACTCGGTATAGTTGGTAGAAAGAACGGTGCTGACTTTGGCACGGTCAGAGGGGTTTTAGGCTTGTTGCGTTTTTTGACAATATCTAAATGTAATAAATTCAACCACCTTGAGGTAGGCTGATCTGATAATGTGATGAGTTCTTCACTAATTTGTATGGGCGATTTGTATTCAGGCTCTTCGCCTAAGTCTATAGTTCCTATGTCATCAATTTCTGGCTTCTCTGGTGCTGTGCTTGGCAATTCTAGAAAATGTATAAGAAAATATAATAAACGAAGAAAGACGAAATATTTCCCACATAAAATGAACAATACATCCATAAAACAAAAAAAGGTCAAACGATACGTACTCAATTTAGGTATATTAACTTCTTTCTTGTCTATTGGTTTGAGGAATATTCTCTCGTAAAGCAATCTATTAGCCCATAGAAACACGCCTACTTCTCCAACGTGAGTCGTGGCTAGGAAGTCACCCGTTGGGGACATACTTAGTGAGGTGCATGGCTGTTCTACCTAAAAATACAGGTAAATTTTGATAAAAATATAAAGGTAATGCACAAAAAAAAAATTTTTTAATGTAAATTGGACCACTCTGTTATAAAACTCGGCTTTATCGAATCTCGAATCACGCTAAAAGCTGTCGCCGAAAATTAAACTTACCGAAAAAATATCGACTAGTTTTGCACTAGGTATATCCCAGGTACAAATCGTGCAATCCATTGATGAGCTGATCAACCACCTACAATAAAAACGTCATTTTAAATCCACACTGTTCAAGTCAGAAAACAAATTCTACAAAATTATATCCGCGAGATAAAAAACTCTGAAAACAAGAAAAAACTCCAAGCAAGCAGAATTTAAATAAGTACGTAAATTAATATATTATCTCACCGGCTCTGAGTATCAAATTCAATATCGGTTATCCTCCCCTCGTGGCCGTCGAACTTCCTTACAATATTCATAGTGTCGATATCAATGAGCGTAATGGAAAAGTCTTCGTTTGCGAGAGCTAATAAGCCGCTGTCTCTGTGACATTTTGTACTGGAAACTGATTCTTCTAGTCGCATTACTTGGTAAGGGGTTGTTGCTGGAAAAATATATTGAGCTTAGGATCGTACTGCGATGGTTTAGTTACGTGAAAAGGATGAATAGAGAGGATTTTTAGCGCTAATGTAAGTGGAAATCTGGCATAAACGGGTGTACTTTAAAAAATTCTGGTGCATCATGCACAGCCACAGATGAATTAAATCGTTGCGATAATAGAACACGCAAGTGGCGCGCATCTGTGGAATTATGAATGAATGTGGGTGAAGCAAAGGGTTATGTAAGGATCGTAGCATGTGGCGTTCTTTGGTTTCCGCCGACTGTCACGGGGAAATGGCGTGATGTCATGTTACTACAATACTTTACCCCGACATGTAACATAAGCGTGATTATATTTTTTGTTTACGTATCATCTACGATCCTTTTTTTCTTGTAGGTATAGTATTTTTTGTAGTATCGCTTTTCGAACAGAAGTAAAACAAACTAGCTTCGCCAATTAAGTTGTTTTTATTTAGTTCAATACACCAATTAAACGCGTGTGCAGGAAGTGGATGAATTCACCAAAACAACTCAAACGAAACGAGATTAGAAACAACAAACTGCTGATCAAAAATACGATATTCGAATCTGGAAACGAAAATAAAGTCAATAGCTGACCGAGGTGAAATTAGTCCATATTATATCGACCTATCCTCGCAGCGTTTTCAGACACAAAGGTTGCACTAAATAGGAGAGCGTACCGAGAACACGGATTAATACATAAATGGAGTTCAGATACATATAGTTTTCCAAAGATTTTTGCTTGGTGGTAGGATCTATACGGTCCGCCTGGCTAGCTATCACCCTCACATTGAAATCCGGCGCCAAGCAGTTTACTGTGTTCCGTCGTGTGTATGTGAGAGCCAGAGGGGTATAGGGGAATCCCTCTATATCTCTGTTACTTGGATTCGTGTGCTCCATCTTAGACCCTGTCTGCATTTACCATCTGGTGCGACGAGGGTCAAACGCGACCAAGACAAGTAATAAAAAAAAAAAGATCACCGAATCGGGGATATGGGGCGGGGAAAAACAAACGTAGATTGGCGACTATTGCGGTGATATGCGCATTTGCGCAATAGGTCGTTGGTAAACGGCTACTGCTACGCTGGTTCGGGTAAATCTTTGATGGGGTACCATTCCCATCAGAACCCAGCTAATTATATGAATGGTACCGGTTACTATAAGACCACCAACGTCAAAATCCCGAAAATCAACCATTAAATGTAAACTTGTGATCAGGTTAGAGGTCAGATAGCAGTCACTTCGTGTAGAATACTGATAGAGCTGCATTTGCTCTACACTTGCGCGCGAATCACGGCGGCGTGAAATCGCGGCGCGGATCGGGGTGCGAATCACGGCAAAACTGACAAGTTCCACATTCGCAGAGGTTCGCGCCAAGTTCACAGTATAGTTCGCGCATAAAATGCTAGTTCTAATTGGTTAGACCAGTTTGTGGTCATTTTTAAAGCTCACGTGCGTAATTCACTATCTTGTACTATTACGTAATATTCTCTATAAACATACAACCGCTCGCCGCACTCGACTCGACGCGACTGAGCCGAATGCGAATGTGGAGCCTAGTCGCTTTCGCGCCAAGTTCGCGGCTTGCGAAACCTTTGTCGCGGAACAAAAAACCGACAATTTTCGGGAACGAGGCGCGAACGCGACGCGAAGCCGCTAAGAATATGCGAATCGGATCCACATTCGTGGATCGCGGGTGATTTGCGGCATCGCGCGCGATTCGCGCGGGCATATGGAGAGGCCTTAACAAAGTTGGGTAAAAGCATTGATATATTAAAAAACCCGGGTTTTTTTAATATATCAATGGGTAAAAGGCTAAGCCGAAAATGTCACGCCGTTCGCCCGCCCGTTATCCTTCCTTCATTTGCTTACTGATCTGTGATTTTGGAGAAAATTCACTAAACATAATAACATAAATTGTTACCTGATTTGAAATGCCAGAACTTGAGCTTATCATCAGCTCCAACTGTAACAACCCTCTGGTTACATAGATCTGTCTCTACGCCTCTGACTGCCCCCTTATGTGCTAACCTTTCCTTTTCTTTTCCATAGTACCCACGATGAATACCAGATTGCATATTGAATTTATGTACTTGACCATTGGTATAACCTGTGTGGATAAGATGAAAATTATTATTGTTAGCAGTTCTGTGAAGAGTACATTTTAATGTTAAAATATAGGAGCCAAAATATCTCTATTTAGTCAACCAAAAAGAAAACTGACAGATGTAAGGGGTAACTACATCACATTTACTAAAAAGAAAGGTACTAGAAATGACGACGCCTTTAATTTGATTTATTTCACCATCGCACACCTTTTCTGCCAATATAGAAGACGTTTTTTCTTATACTTGTTGCATAGAAAAGCTTTTATTTACCGTAATTATAAGTAGTAGCATCTGTCATCACAATGACGCACGCGAAAGTCTCACAGCAGGAACTCGAAAATTTAACCAAATCTTGTCAAACTACTTTACAGATACCTATTACTTTAGTGATTAATAAAATCAAGAGCTTACCAATAATAACAAAGTTTCCACAATGTGTAACAGTCAAACACGTAGCAACAACTCCTTTGTCTGTTTCTGGAGGTTTCAACTTATGGTCTCCCATCCGCATTTTATTATAGGACCATGTTGTGGCAACAAAGAAACCTTCGTGCAAAGACGCAATGCTGTCCCATTGCTTGTCTCTTTGCATGCATGAACTTATCTTTGTAATTGGTGGTAACACTAAGTAATCAATTTGGAGTCGTTCTAGAAGGGAAAAAAGAACAATATTTTTGTTAAAAAATTTGCATTATGAGTATCTCCAGTTACTAAGCCAAAATGTTTAATGTTTAAATCTATGTTGCCACATAGACAATTAACTTTAGATTCCCGAAGAAGATGGAAGTGTTAAAAATCTGGAAAATATTTATTTTATTTTACTTATAATGTATGGTCAGGGAAACAAATTGTTAGGCAAATTAATACACTATGTAAGTTTGCCATATTATACCCATTCCATAGGACTGATGAGAATTGACAATGGTGATTTTATTATACGGACAATTTATGTGGGTGGTCAATTTGCTAAACAATGCGTGACTATACTTACTTTTCTTCTTTGAAGCTTTTCTATTATGTGATGCTTTTCCAAGGCTTTTGTTGAAGGTCTCTGACACAGTGTTCATGATGTGCAGGCTACTGTCACTACCAGCCGCCAGAAGATTATTACCGCTTGGCTCACAGTGACAAACCATAGTAGGTGGTTGAGAATGCCCTTCCCTACAAAATATTCCCAAAATATAAATGAGGTATTCAAACCTAATACAGGAGGCCAAATTTACTTACAAAATTACAAACAAGCTATAACCGTAAGTCAGTTTTCGTTTATGAAAACTGTCAAAATGTTTGGTTTTGTTTTTGTTAAAAAACATTATGACAGTTTTTGTTAATCAAAACTGACTGAATGAAGGGTTCGGCTTCAGTTTAGTTGCGATTGATCAATGTTTCTGTCGGAAGGTTTAGGGCCTTGAATTGGCAAAAAAAAAACAATTAATATTTGACAGTTCGAATTATTTTTTAGCTAGAATTTGTAGAAAGCTTACCTTTTCCTCAAAAGTCTTGCCCCACCATCAGGCATATCAAATATCCATAGCTTCAAGGAATTGTCTTCAGAGTTTGTTACCATCAATGGCTCAGACATCAAACACTTCATCCCAGCTATTTTTGAGTAATGGGCAGATTGCACTTGAGACAACACCCTCTTTTCTTCTAAGTCCCACATTACTATATGGCCTTCTGAGCTGCCCGTCACCATGACTGGGGCTCCGTCAAGCCTGAATGACAAAGCACTAACCATTCCCCAATCATGAATAAATTCCATTACAGGTGTGTCAAATTTTAAATTGTGTAGGACTATTTTTCCATTTGCCAGGCCAACTGCCACCACATCTATAGCTGGTGCAGGCTCTGTGACCGTAACGGCTGATTCCCATCCTTGGAAGGTAAACACCAGCTTGGAAGTGCGAACATTCCACAGCTGTAACTGACCTTGCTGGCTTCCTAGCAATATCTTATTCAAATACGTCGGTGGATGACATAGAGTAGTGATTTTAAAACTGTCCTCATCAAAACCCAGTTCAAGGAACTCCGATTCGTCCTTTATGTCAAATATTTTGAGTACATTGTCTTCATCCACAGATATGAGGTGAATACCAAAGGGAAACAACAAGTGCACTGGTGCATTGTGGCCTTTGTAAACATGTTTGAGTTCGCAACCTCGTCTCCATGCGTAAATATTATTCTCACTGGCCGTATAGACGTGGTAACTGTCTCCGCTCATATAAGTTATAGGGCCAGGATGTTCACCGCTAACGCTTAGCAAACGGAATTTATCACATCCGTATGTATGAAACCACTTGCCCACACTCGTACATAGCAGCGTTTCGCCTCGTCTCTTGATAAATCTAGCAACAAAGGGCACATGTGTGCTGACATAACCTAAAACCCTGGAGCCGGTATATATCCGGCTGCTGGTATTCTCCGGCATTGTTGTACACTATACTAAGGATTAAGTCTTTATTATAACGATAAACTATGATAATTTACATAGGAATAGTTCCATTCCCTCTGAAATTGTTTCACACAACACGCGTGCGTTTGTTGTTGACTAACTGTCAGACGTCAACGTGACGTTGACAATTGACAACGCCATCTGTTTGACAGTTACTCTTAACCACAGACTATGACGCTGACGTATGCATTATGTCTTCTTCTTCTATGGTCTTACCAAGCCACAGATCAGCCAAGTAACTGCATTCTATACTCGACTAGAGTGCGCGCAAGATAAGTCTGCGCGCGGCCGAAATCGGAACTAATCATGGTCCACCAAAGTGGGTGCCGTTTTATTAATTTTGATAGTAGAACTACATGATTGTAGGAATTTTTAACGGGAAAAATACGTTTAGCCATAAAAAAGATAAGCTTAAAAAGCGGTAATTTGATCTTTTGCGATGATTGCAACGTTGAGGACGCCCTCAGTCGCGCGCAGAGTTATCTTGCGCGCACTCTACCGAAATCTGTTTCAAATTAACAATTACGAGGTTAGACATAGGTAGCATATTTTGTCAGCATTCGCAATAATTTATTCGTAGAAAACTTAACGTTTCACATAGTGGTGACATTAGACGAAGTCGATAAATTCACCATTTTGCAGCGCACTGCTGAAAGCAGACCGATCAATCATCGAGGTAAAGAAGCATAGCAAGAGCAAGATATTAAAAAGAAGAACGGTTCTTTTCTTACTCATCAGTATGTTTTCTTTGGGTACCTTTTAGAGCATGATAATTAAAGTTGCCATCTATTATGAATAAATTATAGCAGTCGTCCCTGTAGGTAGAAGATAGTCTATTATTTCTTGGAATATCTCGAAAGATACAGAATCGATATATCCTTATGATATACTGCCAGTACCTATTTAGAATCAGATGCTAAATGCTAGAAATATCTGTTTAGATTGCATGCATGGAAGAAATAAGTATCTCCTCTAAAAACCACCGATCCCCAAAGTTCTTGTGAAGAAACTAGTCTTTCCTAACTAACTTCCTTTGTCATTAAATTCTATGAATTAAGCCATAAATACACATGCCTGTAGCTTGCACAATGGCATAAAAGGACAAGGAAAGGAAAACTCAAATGTTGTGAAGCTACAGGTTTGCCACTTAATATTGCCCTGAGACGTCGAGCGCGTTGCTCTAAGTTTAAGGTCGTAGCTTGCACGTGTAAGTAGCTGGTATGCCACTATGCAAGCTACTGGCATATGTATTCCCAGTTTTATTACCACAGATAAATATAATCGATCTACGATGAAGGAAACCACTAAAGTGGCATAAATATTTTAGCATAAATGGAATAAAACCCTTGAATTATCTGGTCTATAATTTTATTATTTATAAAACACAAGTACAATACATTTATAGAAGTCCCTGTCGCTTCAAATCCTCGTACGTCTTACGATTTACGACATTTCCTTGCGAATCTTCAAATTCTTCATCATTTTCTGCTACGAATCTCTCATTCTCTTTTTGATGTTTGATTTTCTCCCACACTAAAAACAAACAAAATATCGTTAATTTAAACCTTAATATTTTACAATGCCTAGAATTCTTTGGACTAAGGGTAAGTCCTATCCTTTTCTAGGGTCGAGCTTAATTAGGTCCAGAAAGATCATTAGTCCATACAAGATATTAATACTTACACGCAAGTGCATCTTCAATCTGCGTGACATTAGCAAAATGGGCCGTGTTCGGTATGCCCAGACACCGCATGCCGTGAGCGTGGCGCCATTCAGCGAAGTGCCGCTGGAACGCTTTTGGGCCCTTGTATGTGTAGTTACCGCAAATCTCGCACGTGTAGCTTATGTTCAAGCCGTGTAACTTGTAGAGCCAGTATGGGATTGGCTGTAAAAATAAAACAAGAACATTTTTAAAACTGTCTACTAAGTCTCCAAAATATAATTTTTACTCTATTATTGCCATGAATATTAGAATACCACGAAATACACACGGCATTTTTGTTGTTCTCTCAATCTGTCTTTCGTAAATGTTTGAATACGAAAAAAACGCATTCTGAAAAGCAAGGCCTGTTAGTACAGATTTCTGTGTTTATCAGTTACCTTTCCATCCCATCCAAGGGGCAAGTTCTTGGGATTATACGGTACTTCATCATCATCAGAGTCAACGTCTGGGGCAGCAGAGGCGTCACTCTCATCACCGCTGTCGTCACGGCGCTCGCCGGCCGCTCGAGCTGCACGGCGGGTGACATTCTCGATAGTCGCTAAACGCGTGCCGCTGACGATGTTGGCAAATCTAACGAAAAAAATAAAACATTAATAATTTGGATTAGGAATTTGACCATGTTTGCTGCGTCTGATAAGTTTTAGATCTAAGTCAACACTAGGTCAAGCCCTGATACGGCGAGGCAGTGTCATGTCCGATCCGAACACAAAGAACAATTAATTGTTCAGAATGACTCAACCCCGCCCTGGGGGCCCAGACAAAATCATGGGCGGAAAACTTTGCCAAGCAATAAATTTATACAGGCTAAAAAATTTGATTGGAAAAATACCAAATATTGAATTTTACCTAAAATCTTATTATATTTTATAAAAAAAAACACTGGTGATAAAAAGAATAAAATGTTTTTTTCTAAGGGGAACATTATTTACCTGTACACCTGAGCTTCAATAGCAGCAATATCTTTGTGTCTTTGTTGGGTTGATGCCTTTGCTTTATTGCCACCCTTCTTTGCGACCAAAGACTTGTCAAGAGATGTTTGACCTTTCGTACTGAACAATCTAAAAAGTAAATATAAATTAATGTATTTAAATAAAACAAATGAGACTACAATTTATATTTTGTATGACATACCTTTGTGCCCTCTCTTCTAAAGTTCCACCACACTTCAACCCAAGAGCCATAAGGGCAGATTTCAATCTGTCCAATCCTAGTGAAGCAAGTTCCTCCCATGAAGAGAAAGCTGATAGATCCAAATGAGCTCCCACATTTGTTAGAGCACCACCAGTTTCTTTCTAGAGACCAAAAAATACTTAATTAGATGGAGACAATAAAGGAATAAAATAGAAAAAAACTAAGAGATAGTATAAGTCGCGCGGAGAAGGTTTGCCGATGGCCTCATGACGTCACGCGTCTATGGTCGGTACGATTCAGACGAGCGCGGGTAGCGGTCGGTGAAGTGGGAGGCGCAGTCATCGGCAAACCTTCTGCGCGCGACTAGTATAATGAAAACTCAAAGGTGAACTAAAGAAAAAGGCTGGAGTATTATTATCATGTTCCAATTTCAAATGTTTAAATATCTTACTGGCCATCCAGGAAAGTTTCCAGCTTCCCATTGTTTGATGAACTCCTGATGAGCTGCAGCCATCTCCTGTGCCTGATCCTGCAGAGGTTTTACTCTATTGACAAAGTCTTTCAAATAAGTAAGAAGAACTCTGATATAGTTTCTATATTCACTGTTCTTACGCTCACGAGGAATGTCGAAGAGATGATCAACTATGCTCAAATATGTGATGTAGTCCACTTTCTGTAAAGAAAATAAATTACATTTAGGATAAATGGAAAAAAAAAAAGTTTACAAAAAGTTCCATAATTGATCATAAAGCAGGGATAAAATAGTGCTACTAGTCTCTATTGGAATATTAAAACCTGCACTCTTACTTACTTCTATACCCTTTAAATTGATATACTTTTCATAGCACTCATGCAAATCCAAATATTTGCCATAACCTTCCTCATCAGTGAATTCAACGGGAGCTGAAATAAACACAGAACGTATTTAGTTATTATTTGTAATTTCTATATCTTCATCCTCATAAAACATAAACAAAACTTACTTGTATAATCTTCAGCTGGGTTTTCTCTTATCTTTGCTAATTCTTCAAATTCCACAGACATTGGTACGCAAATCTATAAAAAATAATATTATAAACAAAGATTCTTATGAACCTACAATAGTAAATGCAAAACTTCAAATTATTCTTCAATAACAGAATGCCTTATGGTACTACTTAAAAAATATTTCCCCCACACATGCAACTTTTCATACTTTTAAATTAATTGAGAGAGAAAGAGAGAGATAGTATTAAAATTAAGTAGTTGGTAATCACCTCATTAGGATGTTTTCTGTGGAACTCTTTGATTTGCTTGAGTCTAGCATAAAACTCATTAAACTCGCTGGGCCCAGACAATGCTGCTATTTCTTCTTTGCGAAGCCCATCTTTGTCTTCATATAACTCCTTTAATCTTATTGTTGATTCAACATATCTCTGGAATTAATAGAATAGTCAGTAAACCTAAATCTTGATAGGTTGCTACAATGTTTAAAAAAAAACTGAATCCCTCTTTAAACCTAGGATTTAAAATAGCCCCTCTCTTTTTGTTATATAATGTTAGAAAAGTATGGGTATATTTTAAATCTGGGTATGCCCTAGTCCTGGTTTAAACATCTTTTATAATAAGGGGGAATGTGTTCACTGCTCAGATCTGTAATATCATCATATTAGTATGGGATGGAATCAGTAGCAGATCTAGGGAGGTAGTTATGTGAGACATGACCACAAACCAAGATGGTGACCAAGAAAAGGAAGTGTTTCATAGAGAAATATGCAAATATTTAATGATATGCAGGTGGCTTAGGTGGCATTGACGATCCTGTGAGCTAAAGCCTAGATCTATTATTGGATGAAATCACTATCCAAACATCCACAGCAGATATGAGTTTTGTAACACTACATCAGCAACACTACTACTAGACTAGAAATAATTGTTTTTTTTTTATTATTATTTACGGCAACCACACTAGGATTTCTCCTGTATTGTGGGCACGTCTACAAACACAAATTGTTGTGAGTGCATAATTATAGCTGCAACTATTACATTTGGTTAATGGTTTGCTGTTTCAGAAATCAGGCTTTCAGCCATCTGTTCCTCACTACAGAGGGGCAAAATTATTTCATTGGTACTGTATAGGACAAGTAGGCAATCAAGTAGTATTTACATTAACACAAGGCCGGGTGCCCCTGTGGAGTGCCCTGAAATGTGTTAAAGAGTATTTACTTACATCATGTAGATTCTTCAAGCGATGATCAGCATTTATAGTTTCCCGATGCTGAAAAGAAATATTTCATTTGTATATTAGTCTGCTAACACTTCAAAAAGAAAATAAGTTCTTGTTTGCTTGTTGATATACCTAATACATCCTGATCAGGTGCAGTTTTTTCTCTGGGTATAAGTACATAATTTGTTACAGTCGAATGCCGGAAATGTTCTGCCTTGAATATGTATTCAAGTAATAGGACTACGTATTCGAGGCAAAACATATAATATCCAGTTAATTTATTATCGACTGACTATAGAATTCAATAAAATTGACGACTGACTTTAGAATTGGATAAAGGCTGGGTACTATTTGGTTATAATAAAATATTTCGAAGTGATTGATACAATGTGAATGACAATTTCTTTCCTTGTTGGTGAATGGATTTTAAAGGATATTAAACAAACTTACCCCCGTCTTTTTATGGAGGATTTCTTTGACCATTGCATCCATCGTTCTCTCCCTCTCTTCATGATAACTTCTTTGCTGTTCTAGTATAGTTTCCATGATGATTTACTGTTTCCACTTAGAAAGAACTAATACTCCTTCTGGCACTCATACAAGTAAACAAATAGGTAAATCAGATATTGTGAAATTAGAAAATACTGGAAATACAAAATCTAACCACACAAAACAAGCTCGTTTGACATCAATCATAGACAATAATAAACACAGACTAAAATAGGGATAGAATAAAATAAAACAACGCCATTTATGTACCATAGACAAGACGGATTTTGGTTTTTTTAGTCGATTTTCAATGTTCACACTCATTTATCAATCGCTAATCGACTACACAAGTTAAAATATAAAATATTGTATCAAAGAAATGTTTCAATGATTTCATGTGTGTTTCCATATTCATAAAACAAGCGTTGCATTAAAATGTAAAATAATATTTCTTATGATCATGGATTATTCGATTGATACCTAATTTTTAAACCATTTTGTTTTAATAACCATATCGATTGCAACAAATTTTTGAGAATCTGTGTCAGTAGATATTTTTTTTTGTTTGTGGTGGGTTTTGGTTGGGTAACGTCAGCGCTGTCATTTCTCCAACACGTTCTCTATTTATCTATTACAATTTCGCAAGTGACCGGTGTTTAGGAATAAAAGTGTAACTTTAAATTAATCATGATCTATTCTACATGGATCAATCAATTTCACTCAGTTGTTTTTATCATTTGTTCCTTTGTTTCGTACGTTCAGTCTGATGTGCCGAGACCTCGCGGGGTATCTTTATCTAAAGCACCGCTATACTCGCCGACAAAAGATTTCACCTGTTTCGACGGAACAATTACGATACCGTTTAGCTATGTAAACGACGATTATTGCGATTGCTTCGACGGCAGCGATGAGCCTGGCACTTCAGCTTGTCTGAATGGCTTTTTCCATTGCACCAACGCCGGTCATCGACCGCAAAACATACCTAGTTCGAGGGTGAACGATGGTGTGTGCGATTGTTGTGACGGTACCGACGAGTACGCATCAGATGAGACGTGTGTTAACACTTGCGAAGAATTAGGCAGAGAAGCAAGAGCTGAAGCTCAACGCCTAGCTGAGCTGTACAAAGCAGGTAGTCACTTAAGATTAGAACTTATAGAGAAAGGAAATGTCAAACGAAATGAGATGGCAGAACAACTACAACAACTAGAGAAAGACAAATCTGAGGCTGTACAGATTAAGGATGAGAAAGAGGCTCTTAAAAATGAGTTTGAATCCAAGGAGAATGATGCCCTAAAAGTGTACAGAGAAGCTGAGGAGCAGGAAAAACAAAAGAAAGCAGAAGAAGAAAGGCAAAACACAATTAAAGAGTCATTGGAACACTTCAATAGATTTGATTCTAACAATGATGAGGTACTGACAATAGATGAAATATCAGTAGTTAATGTCTTTGATAAAAACAAGGATGGACAAGTTGATGAGGAAGAAGTTAAATACTTCTTTGGTGAAAGCGAAAGTGTAGACAAAGAAACTTTCATGACAGCAACTTGGCCATTGTTGAAACCACTGCTGATGATGGAGCAAGGTATGTTTAAGCCAGCTGAGGAACAAGAAGATATTGAACATGAGCAAGAGGCTGATGCTGATGAGGCTGCCGGTGACCTTGACACTGAATATGCTGGACATGATGATGAAGCCAGTGATTTGGACCTACCTCAAGATGATGCTGAAGAACCAGAAGTAGAACCAGAACAAACAAATGTCTATGATGATGAAACTCAAAAGTTAGTTGATGAGGCTACTGAGGCTCGCCGTCAACATACTGATGCTGAACGAACTGTTAGAGAAATAGAAGCTAACATAAGGAAAATCCAACAAAATCTTGAGAAAGATTATGGCTTGCAACAAGAGTACGCAACTTTGGATGGCGAATGCTGGGAGTATGAGGACAAAGAGTATGTGTACAAGTTATGTCTTTTCCAGAAAGTTACACAGAAATCCAAGAATGGTGGTGCAGAGGTTGGACTTGGAAACTGGGGCGAATGGGCAGGCGTAGATCACAATAAATACTCGATTATGAAGTATACAAATGGCATTGCATGCTGGAATGGACCTAGCAGAATGACAACAGTACATATCAGTTGTGGTTTGGAGACAAAACTCTTATCTGTCACAGAACCTTATCGCTGTGAATATAAGATGGAGTTTAGTACGCCTGCAGCATGTGATGATTCCAGTCCAACTGCACAGCACTCATCGCATGATGAACTTTAATAATTCCAGTGTTCAAATTTTCACACCTTTATGTGATATGTTTAACACTTAAGTTACAAATGTAAAGCAGTCATAGTCCATTATCATGTTTCTCTAAGGAGAAGTCGCAAATCACACAATAAATATAATGTGAACAATTCATACATGTACTGGAAATCAATTGCAATTTATTGTAGCATGATTAAGTAGCAGAGTAACACGTAGTAAATTTATTTTCGTTTAAGTGGAAGTGTTTGTTAATAATTTGAAAGTTTTTTTTGGTAACTTCAAAGATTATTCATCAGTGTTTTGATGTAAAGACTGAAATATTCAACATCATACATTATTTTCTCTCACATTCCTCAAATGCAAGGCTGTTTTAGTTCAAGTAGAAAAAATAAATTTTAATGAAGTGAACAAAACATTGTGAGTGATCAATAAAATTATTGTTTTAATATTACTAACTTGTTTAATTTACCTATTTGTTACCTATCTATGTATCTGTAATTTTAATTCCATGTTATTATTTTAAAAAACTTTATCGACTCCTACACTTATCGTAAGTAGGCATAATAAAAGGTGAAAAATAATTTCAAGCTTCTGATATCGTGTACGTTATTTAGCGGTTGAGTGACTGCTAAGGAAAAAAACAATGAAATAAAATATTTCGTCAGCTATGCAAGTCTGATAAAACTCATTGCAAAGTAAAATTCTGGAACTAACTAAGCAACGAATATCAATGTATTGACTTGGTCGTACAGCGTATTAATGGGATTATTCGTTAGGTTATAGACTTGAGATTGCAGTTTCTGTCTACCTTCATGCGGAAAAGGCTCAATAATAAATAACCTGAGGAAAAGGTGCGGAGAATAGGTACCTACTCGACAAAAGTTTAGATGTCGTTAAGTTTTTCTAAATGTAAAAGAATCAATAAGACAAGGAAAACTTTTGTGTTTTTTTTTTCATTTCTCACATCGATGATTTCGACAACAAAAAAATAAGAGAAACGTTGCAATGAATAATCTCCGTTTTCTGAAAGGCTGATCAATTTAATCTGTTGACACAAAACCTTATTTCAATGAATGTGATTGGTCAACCTTAATAAAAATAACCAATCACAGAACATTTGCGTTGATCAGCCTTTCAGAAAACGGGTAACTGTCAATTGTCATTGTCATTAGTGTCACTGTCAAATCTGTATCATCAAACGTACATAGAGGCACATGTCGAATAATTTTATAATTTATTTCATGGAATTCTCTCCCATTTTCCTATAATTGCAGTGTAAATGAAACAAGTGCAAGTAATACGCACGTAGTACTAGTTCCTGCAGTGCGCAGTTTGTGTTCACATTCACAATTTCATTCGAATTATAAACCATGGATGTGGAAGAAATAGTTTCACAGTCTTGTTTCTCAATGTTAGAAGGTAAAATTGATGATAGAATTTTGAGGGCTTTGAAATCTATGGGTCTTGAAAAGCCCACACGAATACAAGCCGAGGTTTTGCCGCATTTGCTGCAAGGAAAGGACTTGATAGGTGCAGCTAAGACTGGCAGTGGAAAAACATTGGCGTTCCTTATACCGGTTGTTGATAATTTACTCAAGTTGGGGATGTCTGTTAAGGGAGGTAAGATTCTGATATTGTGTAATTGATATTTTGTAAATGCCATATGCTTGACCGTGTTGTGATTCCGACCACAACATGGAACGGAGATTTTACTATGGCACAAAATAGTTATTTTAATTGTGTTTTATTGTGCCACTTATCCCAGGAATTTGTGCCTAGTACTTTTTGAGTAATAAGAGTATGATTGTGGTCGGGCTGGGGATCACGGTGCCTGACCCGACATCTAATAAAATATCAATAGTGGGAAGTTACTGATTATGCCAAAAATATGTGTCAAATTGTGCCTTTGGCACACACAACGCATTAAGTCAAGTAGTCACACTCTATGTATAATTTAGTCTGCAATTAAACATTTGAATTCTGTTAGTTAAGATTTAACTGAACTGTCGTTGTAACAAAACTGATCATTTGTTACGACGTAAGAAATAAAAATGGAGTTTATTTTGTCAGCTTTCTTATTATTATATTTATTGAATTTTTACATAAAAAAAATAAAAAAAAAACTATGGAAATCGCTCGGGAATCACAACCAGGGTGCTTCCCGTTGATCTAGAATCATGAAATTTGGCAAGATGCAAGATCTTACATCACAAGTAAAGGAAAAAGTCTGAAAACTATGTTTTTATATTTTAAAAGGTTAATTCTTAACTATTAACTTCTCGACCTCTCTATTAATAGTAAAAGTATGCAGCAAGGGATTAGCTTGTACTGGTACTATTTAAACGAGATAATTTATGTTTAAATTTCAACTTATCGTCATAATTTGGGTTACGGAACCCTCAGGATACGAACCCGACTCGCATTTGACCGGTTTTTTATACAAGCTTAACACACTAATATAAGGCTACAAAACATAGTGGTTGTATTTTTTTTTTGTAAATCCATAATTATATACGCGTACGAAGTCGTGAAAACATCCAGTAAAATAAAATAATAAAGTGCTTTATATGTAGCATAATTTCACAAAATAAAATTGCTTGCAAAGTCGTAGTAAAATTGCATAGCGTGTGATTGACACACTTTATTTCTTGATTATTCAATTTTATCCGAATTAAGACATATTCTGTGATATGAATAGTAAAAGAATTTCGTGTGCCAGAAGCACAATTTGACACATATTTTTGGCATAATCAGTAACTTCCCACTATTGATATTTTATTAGATCTGGTTGTGGTCGGGTCAGTCAGGAACCGTGATCCCCAGCCCGACCACAATCATACTCTTATTACTCGAAAAGTACTAGGCACAAATTCCTGGGATAAGTGGCACAATAAAACACAATTAAAATAACCATTTTGTGCCATAGTAAAATCTCTGTTCCATGTCGTGGTCGGGTCAGGAATCACAACACGCTTGACCAGCTTAGAAGTAAACATACCTATACATAGAAAACTAGAGGTCACACTATGTACCAAGTTTCATCAAAATCGGTTTAGCGGTTTATGCGTGAAAGTGTAACAGACAGACAGAGTTACTTTCGCATTTATAATATTAGTTGGGATGACTGCTAGGCACACGTGCTAAATGGGTATTTGACGACCCCAACACACTTAAATCATATATAATAATTCAAATATATGATAAAATTGTATAGACTTTATTTCTGCCTTTGAAAACAGTTCATCAAATACTTAATGTTGAAGAAAATATCTACATTGTGCAATTATATCCAACAGTTTGATATAGATTTGTGTCTTATTAACAATCAAAACAATCTATTGTGGATAATAGATTGTCAGATAAAAGTAGAAACATAAAGACAGATATTTTTCTCATACAATATCATTCTTATTTTGTGAATCAGGTACTGGATGTGTAATTTTGTGTCCTACAAGAGAATTAGCACTACAAACATTTGATGTTTTAAAGAAACTGCTGGTTCACATCAACTTATCACATTGTCTTATTGTGGGAGGCGAGAAGAAGGCTAAAGATGTCTTGAAATTAAAGAAAGGTAAGTTTGTTCTCATACATACATATTATATACTCTCACCTGTAATGCTCCAAGGGGTCAGCAGAGCTGTTCTCCTATTGCAGGAGTCTCTGTACACTCAGGTTTTTTGCCTCTTATATTTCTTCTCATGCCAAGTTGTTCAGAAAACAAATGAAATGACAACAGAATGAGGCCCTAGTTTAATAAAATTTCTGGTATAAGCTCTGCTATCTATCTACTATCTGCTCAAACTTGGTTACTTACTGAAGAACAAAGGTCCAAACTTAAGATTTGCCAATGGGCAATTGAGCGTAGTATTCTGGGTATTAAACTAATCAATTGTGTAAGAAATTTCACCCTGCGCTCTATAACGCAAGTAGCAGATGTTGGAGAAAAAACAGCTATGGCCGGTCATGTTGTTCGAATGTACCTAGACAGATGGGCAAAGATAGTCACTCACTGGATACCTGAAATAGGACATCGTCGTCGAGCTCGACCAAGGTGTAGGTGGCGTGACGATCTAGACATGTTTGTGAGGCTGACATGGTCAGAAATGACACAAAATAGAGAATTTTGAAAGGCAAAAGGGAAGGTCTTTGCTCAGCAGTGGGACATACAGTAGGATAAGAAAAATAAATAAAAAAGAAACAAAATGAAAATTAAAGTAACACAGAATATTGTTCAATGTTTTCAATGTAGGTTTTTTAAACAATATTGCAGGTGCAAATATTATAGTCAGTACTCCAGGCCGTTTATTAGACCACCTTCAAAACACTGAAAAGTTCAACTGCAATAAACTGAAGTGTTTAGTGCTGGATGAGGCAGATAAACTCCTGGAAGCAGGTTTTCAGAAACACATTACAGGGATTATCAATCTATTGCCAAGTAAGTCTCTACAAAAACAAATGTACTGTAAAGGAGATGATTTTTAATATTCTGTCATATATGTAATGGTTGATGGGTGATCACTATGTTACACATTGAGACTCCTTTGTGCCTGGGAGAGCATGTTAAACCGTGTCGGTCCTAGGTGACATACAAATACCAATCTTCTTCTATTGTGTTGGCACGAGCTATACAAGAATAGCTCATGCTGTGGTGAAAAGATTGGCCAGTCAGCAAGGATGGTAGCGAGGCTGACTGCTCAGGGTAAGCCGGACGTACTGAAGTATCGTCACTCGTGGAGGCTCTTTTCATGCACCCCAAATACCAACAAATACATACAAATACCAATGACAGTTGTTACGGGTAGTCAGAAGCCTGAATGACTGACAACCAATCTTACCTTAGGATATTGATATTGCCCAGTAATTGGGTTGCAGAGGTCTGACGGCAGTCACTTCGTGTAGAATACTGGTATTCAGCTGCACCTAGTTAGACCGGAAGCTGACGCCAACATGGTTAGGAAAAGGCTAGTCAGAAAATACTCTAAAGGAGATGTTGATTTTTAATGTTCTCTCATATAATTATATACAAGATGTTAACGAATTCGTGTAATTCCTTAAAACCACATGATCTACTACTGGTGTAGATTGGCCGCGCGCGGGAATTAGCCTGATTAAAAATAAAAAAATAAAAATCTTGTTTTTTCATGCGGTAGGGGTAAGTGATCGTATCTAAACCACCTATTATGGATTCAGTAAAAAAATAAGATTTTTTTTTATTTCCAAAAAAATAATTTTATGAGATTGAACATTTCGATGCCACGCATAAATGAATGAAAGCACGGCGACGCGGCTGGCGGGCACGACTACCGCGATATCGCTCTTTGCAGTAAGTTTGACTCAGAAATAGAAAACTAAGATTTAATTTGGATTTTTTTTTCAGTTGATTTTCAAAAATTCCCTTATATGGTTAATCTGTGTCACATGATGTGATCACGCGGTTTGAAGGAATTATACGAATTCGTTTACACTCTGTATATAGGTAATATACAAAATATTTAGTACCTATGAAGTATTGCTAATTTTCAATGATAGACATCTATGAGGGAGTCTTTTTGAGAATGATTTTTAAAGTCCTTTAATAATTATAAAACTTTAATATAATATTATGTATACCTATATTATTTCACAGTTTAATCAGCTTTTTACAGTAACCGGTGTATAACATTCATGGTAATTTTATCAATTTATTGTTATTTATAAAATATGCATTTCAAACATCTGTTCAAATAAAATTGTCTGATGTCATTATTTTTTTTGAAGACAACTTTTATAAATTACTTGTAAATATTTTTTTAGCAAAAAGACAAACAGTTTTATTCAGTGCAACTATGGGCGAAAATGTGAAGAACCTAGCTAGATTGGCATTGAGAACTGATCCAGTTTTAATATCTGTGACTGATAACAAAATGTCTACTGTTTCGGGTCTCCAGCAAGGGTAAATATAAAGATTGCTATTTATAAATAAACAAGATGTGATTTAATCTGTATGTGCCTATTGCAGTCAATGTACCTACAACATGTAACAGGAAAAACTAAAACACTCAAATACCCCAATTCTAAATTTAGGTAACTTTTATATATGCTTAAATTTTATTTATTTAAGATTAAGAAAATAGTATTACTTTTCATTGTTAACTGCATTTAAAATTCAGTTGTATCAACTTGATATAAGGCTCAATTTTCTTTATCTCAATTCAAAGACACATACGTAAAAATAGATTTAAAAAAAACATACTTTCTAATTGAGAAACTCCTCCTTTTGGAAGTCGTTTAAAAAAAATACACATTAAAAATAGCTGAAATCGATATAGTTGCCAATTCTTGAAAAACTTCCGTCAGGGTTTGCGGCCACGCTTGAAGGGTTATACACGCTGTTTATTCAAGTAGGGTACTGCCATGTTGGTCTACTATGTCTTGTACTCCACCTTCAATATCCAGTGTATTCTACTGCCTTCTTCAGGTTACGATTCGTCCGGCCAATGGCATCCTACGCCATATTTACTTACGCTGACTCAGTGGCGTAGCGTAGGGGTGGCGGCAGGTGCGGCCCGTTCTTTAGAATTACTGTATATTTTACTCTTTTAAATTGAAATACTTAAATAGCGGCGAAATTATCCTCCGCCCCGGGCGGCTGAAACCCACGCTACGCCACTGCGCTGACTTAAGCATTTTCACCACAGATTTAAGTAGATATAATATATCTGTGATTTTCATAAAATTAAGCAAAGGTCAATATCATACTACAAAAATCTGGTTTGGTTTACTGATTAGGGAATTTAGGTAAAAATCGCGAAGGTTAAATAAAACCATTTGCAGGGTATCATGTAGGTACTCCATAATTTATCTATTTTTCGTTATTTTGTCTTATATTTTACAGGTATTACATCTGTCCAGTAGAGAAAAGGATATCATGGTTATACAAAATGCTAAAAAAAAGTAAAAAACTAAAAGTGATGGTATTTTTCTCATCATGTAAATCTGTAGATTTTCATTATGAATTTTTTGGGGAACATTGTAAGGCTACTGTTTTAAGTATACATGTAAGTATAAAGTAGATTTTTATTTATTTAGGGACTGCTTTTCTTGCTTCAAACACTGTGTAGCTAATGTAGCACCCTTTTTGGTCTGTGTTTTATATCTATGTTCTATGTTAGGAGATGTGGTTTCCGCACTTAGTCCTTTAAGTGGACCATTGTACGTGGGCCATGGCGGCCATCATTCCAGCCAGCCCATCTCCTTCCAGAAGCAGATTAGGGCTCTCAGTCCGCTCAGAACATTTGCGAGTGATTTCGGTGCGCCAAGGGTTGCTTCTCGTGTTTGGGTGACCCCTGTGCATTCCAGGAGCACGTGTGCGACCGTCTCTTCGGCCTCCATACATGCTCTGCACAGAGGGCTGTCCGTTATGCCTATCGTGTGGAAGTGTTTGTTTAGTGAGCAGTGTCCGGTTATCGTTCCGGTCACCATTCGCAGGCTGCTCCTGTCCAGGCGCAGCAGGCGCCTTGTCAGTCTGCTATCCATGAGTGGCATGGCCTCCTTGGATTGCCTGCAGCCTGGGGTTGAAGTCCACCAGCTCTGTGCCTGTGTGTGAGTAAACTCCTGGAGCCACCTGCGTAGTTGGTTGAAGGGGACGGGTACTATAGGTTCAGGGCCATAGGTCACCGTGCCAGATCCCCTCCTGGCCAGTTCGTCGGCTGCATCATTTCCTAGTGATCCACTGTGTCCTTTTATCCATTGCAGTGTTACTGTGTTGCGGTTTAATACCGATACACGTTTCAGTGCATTATGGCATTCTAGTATAAGTTTTGAGGTTTTAATATGGTTCTTGTTCAGGGATTGAAGGACGGATGCGCTGTCGGAGAGTATACGGATATGGGTGTCCGTGACTTTCCTGGCTTCTATGGCATATGCCGCTTGGGTGATGCCTACACATTCCGCCTGATAGACCGTGTTGAGTGCCCCTAGCGTTTTTGATATTTTTATGTTGAGATCGTTCGAGAAGACTCCGGCTCCGGTGCCGGAGGCAGTTTTCGAACCATCAGTGTAAATTCTCATCTCTTTCGGGCCTGAGTAGTCACGTGATTCTTCCTCAAGCTGTATATTGTAGTGTTTCTGGAAGTTGTATGTCTTTTTGGTTCTGTCGGTGGGTGCTGCTATCATGGGTTGCCTTTTGATTGCTTCGTCTTTTATACGAATGTGTTTTATTCTGGAGTCACTTCCCAGGGTGCCGGCTATGCTGAGTCTGAGAGCGGCTAATGCTGCTTCCTCCCGTACGATAAGATGTAGCGGTGGCAGTCCCAGCATTGCTTGTAGAGCGGCGGTGGGTGCGGTTTTCATACAGCTTGTGATCGCTACGCAAGCGAACCGCTGCAGTTTTTCTAGTGTTTTTTGGGCTGTGCTATAGTCCGTTCTAGGCCACCAGACTAGGGAGCCGTATGTTATAATTGGTCGGATGACTGTGGTGTAAAGCCAGTGGGTGATCCTAGGACTAATGCCCCAGTTCCTGCCGAGTATGCCTGTGTTTTATATCAAATGAACTGATCCCGCCATCTCCCTTCTACAACCGGACTTCCAGACGTACTGCAGGTTACCATCCGCTCTTGGTTGACATGACATCCCGACAAGTCGTACTCAGCGCTTCTCCTCATTCTTCATTATGAAAGTGTTGAACTCCTTGCCAGCATCGCGTCGGTGTTACCCCACTACAAACCGGTAACCTTTACAGGAGGAGTGAATAGGGATCGTCTGAATCCGCTCGTTCCATCGTAGACCTCATCCATCGCTTACCATCAGGCGAGATCGAGGTCAAGAGCGGACTCCATAATAAAAAAATACCTAAGTAATTCAATTGTAAGCCCGCTACACCAACATAACGTTATACAACAAACACTACGCCGCCCGCCTAGCGCGCCATCATCTTCACATTGGCCCAGTTCATACATCACTTAAATGCTGATTAAGTGTTGTGCGCCCTACACATAGCCCACCCTACTGACACATAGATAAGCATGAAGAATTTACTGAATCAAGTTGCATGTATGGAATCTCAAATCATAAATCAATATAACTTCTAGGTACCGTAAACGTAGTGTGAAATGTGCGATGTCATCTCATCCGCACTTGTTATCTTTGTAATTAATAATAAATTTAATTGATACTTACGTTTGCTTTCTCTGATTATGCTGATCTTAGAAACTGCTCTACCTACATCAACCCTTTACTGTTTAATCGCTTTTCAAGGCTTTTAACCTTCTTGCTTATCTACATATCAACTTAGTATGTGCACTTTGTTTATATTAATAAGTGACTATTTTAATATTGTTTATTCAAGGGTCAACAAAGTCAAGCTAGGAGGAAAGAGGCGTATCATAATTTTATTGAAGCACAAAACGGGGTTTTATTTTGCACTGACGTGGCAGCTCGCGGTTTGGACATCCCCAGTGTTGACTGGATTGTACAGTACGATCCACCGTCAGATCCAAAGGTATATTATAATAAACCCTTCCTGCTAATATACAGGGTGTCCCCGGAAGGGGTCATTCCGAGTTGCCCCCACCTACAACGCCACCATTGGTGGCAAATGGGATTTTTGTATACATTTTAATATAAAAAATCCCATTTGCCACCAGTGGTGGCGGGGCAACTGGGAATGACCCCCTGGAAGTATGGATCAAATCGAATATCAAATCAAACCTAATATTATAAATGTGAATTTGTTGATTAACAACAAATTCACATCACAATCACGCCATAACGGCTGAATGGAAATTAATGAACTTTGGCACACAGGTAGTCCATGACCTGGATTAGGACATAAGATACTTTTTATCCCAGCAGTACGTTCCTAGCCTACGTTCTCCACACGGCCAAAAGCTAGTCATTGCTATATTTGTTGCACTGTGCACTTTACTTTTAGCAAAACTATGAATTGGATATTTCCCCTAAGATACAGGCCTAGCCTAGTTTAGGGGACAGAGTTGAACCTATTGCACTTATCTATCTAATACTAAATTAAGAACTCTAATCTGTATACAGTGCAATGTACTTGACCTTTGTGGTAATAAACAACTTATTATTATATTTGACGACAAGATTTAGTTCTGTAAGTTGTACAGGTAAAACAAGTTTATACAGGTGGAATAGTAGTGGGATTGTTTTATAAAGGTCCATCACAATATTAGGTATGACTGATAAATACAAACTCTCAATCACCAGTCAGTAGTCTTGCGTGGGTCGCATCAAAAAGATTCACATGGTTCCCTATCCATTTGCATAAAATTTTAAGACCTAATATAACTTAGCATAATTTTGTTGGGCATAATTATATTTTCGCATAATATAATTACGCATAACAGCTTACGCATAATTTTTTTAAGCATAATTTCTCTAACCATAATAATGATTAAGCATAAAGTTCTAAAGCATAACTTTTTTAAGCATAATATCCTAAAGCATAAATTTATTTACGCATAATGATATTAAAACATATTTTTATAGGTAGGTACCTATACGGTAGACGATTATTCGTCACCTACTTTCATTTTCACAATAAAAACTTAAGGGGATGTTTGTAAGGTTGAGGCTGCAAAGCAGAGTCGACGGAGCCCCGCTGGGCGGGGCTCCTATTTCTGTCTGCAGGCTTTAAAGTAACTTAACACGAAGGGGATGACGGGGGCTTCGTTCGCTCGCTTCGCTCGCTCACTCTAGCCCCCATCATCCCCTTCGAACCTAACCTATCCGTGTCGGGGTGCGCCTGAATAACATTTCTGATTATCATAACTAACATTATGCTAATAGTCATTAGGCCTACTAACGTTATGCGAATCAAATTTATGCCAAAACAAATTAGTCTTTAAGATGATTATGCCAACATAAAATGTATGCCTAAAAAAATTATGCCGAAGTATTATTATGCCAAAACAAATTGTGCCAAAATCGTTATGCCGAAGTATATTAGGACAAAGAACAATATGCGAAAAGAAGGGATCCCGATTCACATACATATTTATCTTATTTATAAATTCCGATTGACATGTTTACTATTTCATCACTATCTTATCTTTTAGGAGTACATTCATCGAGTTGGTCGCACGGCCAGGGGCCTGAATAATAAAGGAAATGCAGTCATATTACTGAGGCCAGAAGAGGAAAACTTTATAAAATATTTGGAAAAAGAAAAGGTGTATTTAGATAAATACACTTTTAGTATGCCTCCTGATGAGGTTCAAGATATGGTAAGCGAAAAGCAGTGATTTTCAGAAAAACAGTTGGTCAAATAGTTCTGTTTGGAGCAGCGTAATTAAGTATAGGCTTATTTTATCAAACAAACTCAAAGCATTTATTTCAATTAGACCATTTACAGGCACTTTTAAAAAGACAAAAAAAGAAGCTACTGCCGCGTTTCAAAGTGTAGGTAGATTCCTATGGAGAAGAACGGGCAATAAACTCCATGGTTACTCTTTTTCATCAAATATTTACAAAAATTTGGTTACATTGTGAATAAGGAAAATAAATGTGAAAACAATGTAAAACATGCTGTGATAATAAGAGTACCTACAATTCATTTGCCATGGAAAATTAGAGATGACTAGTCCCAACTGACGGCGCCCGTTTACGAACATGACGCATGTATCAGCATAGCTCAGCTCAACCATTTCGTAGGGAACCAAACGATCCAACACACGCCACCGCCACGGACATTTGAGTGAGCATGACATACTCTAACCGCTAAATACCAAGCCACAAACTATGCTTGTTATATATTGCAACATCGTGTGATTCTGTCAAGATAAAGTGATGTAGCTGAAGCGTGTTGCCCAATATCTGTATTACATCGAATCCAATATTTTCTCTTTCACTTCAGCTAGAAGACTTGATATCAAATAACGGCGTAATGAAGACACTGGCAAGAAAGGCGTACCTTTCGTTTCTCAGATGCTATAAAACACATCCACTAAAAAAGATATTTGATATAAATTCATTGGATCTAAAACTAGCAGCGAGAGCCTTTGGATTTCTAGAGCAGCCTCACGTCGATTTTCGTATCCTTTTTAAATTTCATAATGTATAACATCACGCCTGTAGTCCCCAAAGGTCAGGGCAGAGGTATTTTCCCATTTTCTGGTGACGTATTATCACGACACGACTTCAAGTGGCCGCCAGACTATCAATAGGTATTATTATGGCGCAATAATATTGAGTTTTCTTTCAATAGCTTCCACAAAGTGTCAGGAACATTGCTAGTAACACCAATAATATTGATGGTTTAGGGGCCACTTTAGGAGAAGTGACTCCGTAGGTGTATTACTTTACTCTATGGTATTAATACGTGATCGGGGCAGGTGTACTATAGGCCAAGTTGGTGGTAGTAAGTACATGTTGACAATAAAATGGTTTGAACGACTCAATTCGCTAGCCGCACCAATTTTTCAACTCTGCCGAATAGGACAAACTCTAAGCGTTAAAACGCACTAGCGGCCAGCCGCAATGCGGAGTGCCGCTTGCGGTTGGCCGCACTTCGATTTTTACATGAAACCGCATGATCTAAACGCACTAATTTCCGGCCAGCCGTCGTGTGCCAGTGCGTTTAGATCATGCGGTTTCATGTAAAAATCAATGTGCGGCCAGCCGCAAGCGGCACGCCGCGCCGTATTGCGACTAGCCGCTAGTGCGTTTTAAGCCTAAGATGTTTCGTGTGGTTCCAAAGAATACGGCCGCCCCTTTCACTACCCGTGAGTGTCGCAAAAGGCGACTGCTTCAAGGCCCGCCACCTACCAGCAGATGGCCAGGTGCCATCGTACAGTGTGCAAGTGACTTTTGCCTTATCGGTGTTCCACCAATAAGTTTGCTGATGTTGTTGTACGTCGGCCTACTCCATCGTGAAATGCAGCCAGCAGTAACATTACACGTCCATTAATGTCCCTGTGCTGGGATCGAACCCAAAAATAAGCATCTGACTAGGCGTGTATATCCTGATCGCACGTTTTTACTGTCAAAAAATGTTAGCTCGCGTGGCTGTTCGCGATATGCACGCAGCAAACACGCTCAATGTGAACCCAGTTCATGCCAAGTGCACGTAGAGTCGAGATAAGCGCATTCCCGACCCAGCCAGTGAGATAAAGAACCAAAATTGCATCAATATTATCTTAACTATAACATCACAGTTCCAAAGAAAAAACACATTGCAAGCTCTTGATAAATGGAGAAGTACAATCAAGAAAATAAGAAGATACCTATTGTTTATCAACAAAATGTGATACAACTGCAGGATTATTATTATTATGTCAAGATATAACCATTCGATATGTTGGTTTAATGCAAATAAGATCATTGAAGTGTAATAGATAACAAAAGTTGTTGATAAAATCGTAATATCGACTAAGGTTATGTAATTTATTGGAATAAAACGACTGTTAAAAATAAAACTGTTTTATTTTATTCAATAATTAGCTTAATTCCTCCTGTTATTGCCCTTTTGTCTGTAAATTTTAGTTTTCTCTGCCTTTTGCTTGAAGTTATTGGGCGCATTCAATGTCTTGAAGTATCCGTAACCGCCGCCTCCTTTCCTCTTCTGAGGAGGTCCTTTGCTGGCTACTTTCAATTCAACGGCTGGTGGGACTGTGAAACCGAATGACTTGGAGACTCTTGCCATATCTATAGTGTCAATGTCGAATATAGTTTTCAGATGATGCGAGTCATAAGCCCTCAAGTAACTCTTGAACGCTTCTTTAGCAGACTGATTCAAGAAGTAGTTTCTTGATATCAATTTTTCCAGCTGAAACAAAGAGAATGAGTGTTATGAACCAACCATGAATAAAATATCCTATTTCAATGTTAGCCATAAACGGTTCCCAGTACTTTGTTAGACTGCAAACAGCTAAACTACCGCGCAGATCGATTTGTCGGCGATGTTTAGCAGCAACTACAGTAGTCATACTTTGGATGGGTGAAATGTAATTATATTTTCTTTCAACTACGTAGTAATGTTATCATTAATCGCTACAGAACCGATCACAAAATACGTATTTTCTGCTTAGAAGCAAAACAGTGCAGAAATGTTGTATGAAATCTCATTACTGCACTGCAAACAGTGCAGAAATGTTGTATGAAATTTCATTACTGCACTGTTTTTCATTAGTGCAGTTTTTTATTTTTTATTTAGTTATAAATTTACCACAGAGGTTTAATGTCTCCCGTTAAGTTTAATATTAAATGTATGCATTCTTATGCATTAGATCAAAAAGATACTGGCTGAAAATAAAAATCGGCTGAATAAAACCGAATTGGTGAAAAAAAAAAAAACAAATGGCGCGCATTTTGTACCATTGTAAAACTTTGATACTTCTTATTTAGCAAGAAAAGTTTTAAAAAATGGAAATAGATAGCGATATGAATTCAAGTCCAGAAAGTATAAAAACAGCTGCAAATGAAATTGTTAATAACCTTTTGCCGCAAAAGTCGCAGGAAAACCTTGTTTTCATTAACTTGAGTTTTTATTTTGAGTAGGTATATTTTATCACGGTAGGTAAATTGGTAGTTGAAAGAAAAGTAGATTACGCACCTTGCTGAAGTGAGTGATTAATGCACTCGTGCTAATTTAGTGCCCTCGCTTGCGCTCGGGCACCAACATAACACTCGTGCATTAATGACTCACTTTGCGCTCGGTGCAACAATCTACTATTATTTCTGTAAATAAATCTGTTACAGACACTTTTACAAGACAATGTAGGTCATGTTTTTTTAAGACTAGATGGCACCGGCACGTCCTATCTGACTAGCTGGATGATAGTTTTTGACACATTGACCTCAGGTTTCTGAATTGAGAATTTGGGATAAGCAATACTTAAGTAGTTTTTGAGTATGGAGTTGTCAAAAAAATGCTTTAAAATTCGTCATGTTTTTGGCAACTCCATACTCAAATGTTGCTTAAGTACTGCTTATCCTAGAATTCTCAATTCAGAAACCGGAGGTGAGTATACTCTGTGCCACTTTAAGCGGTCACGGTTGCATAATCAGCCTATTAGAATCCCACTGCTGGGCACGGGCCTTTTAGAAGAATAAGGGTTCAAGCCTTAGCCCACCATGCCGACCAGACGCAGGTTGGCGGATAGCATGCACCATCGAGAACTTTGGAGCCCTCTCAAGTGTGTAGGTTTCCTCACGGTATTTTCCCTCACCGTTAACGCAAGTGTTAATCAGATTACTAGAATATCTAGGAAAAACATTCGGGGAAGTCAGAAGCCCGAAACCTAACCTTTGGATCTCGGTTTCCCCCCAGTGAATTGTGAGTGAGGGCGGAGGTCAAATGGCCAGAGATAGTCGCTGCTTAGGAAGTACCGATATTCAGTCGAATGTGGTTTGACTGGAAGATAACCGATCATGGTTTGGAAAAGACTAGGCGAATGATGACTTTGCTAGACTGGGATGCCAAAAAAGATAAGAAATAAATATAATATGATATTACGTACTATCGCGTTCGTAAGTGCAGTTAGAAACAGATAAATAAATGATGTTTACTAACCTGCAACTGTATGTCCGCAATCTTATTCCAATTGAATTCAAACTCGTTGAGTGTGACTCTGGACTGTTTCAAGAATCTCAGGAAGCCAAGTTCTTCAGGACGGAGGAAGAGCAACGCATGCCCGCTTGTTCCAAGACCTCTCGCAGTTCTGCCCACACGATGGATATATTCCTACAGTGAAAATAGATTTTATTACCTCTTGCTAAATAATAAAGCACAATTTTTTACATGACTGCCCAAAAAAGGAGTTAAGTTTTTATGGTTATTTTATGTTATTGTTTTGTATACAGGCTGACGGCCCAACTGATGGTAAGTGAGTACCTCCACCTGTATACACCTACAGCACCAAGAGGATTGCTGATGCGTTGCCAACTGTAGAGGCAAAGTTAAAAAGTTTCATGTGCCTGTAATTTCGCTAGCAAACATACCTTTGAAAGCGTATGGGAGCGTGTAAAACGGAACACAGCAATCGCTTCTCTATTGGACTGCTTATTGATGGTCGGCCGTTTTACGTGTAACCAGGCAATTATAGGCGAGACCTGAAGGGTCTCCAGTTAATGGTGAGGGGGGGGGGGGCACAGCAATGCTGCTTGGCGGTAGAAATAGGTTACTAGGCACTACTGCAAGCTAATAATTATGTCATTTTCTTTCGTGGTCCGATGCTAAAAATGCCATTCCCTGCTTTCCATATGTTCGTTTATTCCGATAAACGCCATTTATTTATTGCATTTGTTACCAAGGGCGGTACTTTAAAAGTATCGATTATCGTTATCTATCATTGTTGAAATTTGACTGTTGATATTAGTAGGGGCTTATAGTTGTTGAAACAATACTTGTGCAGTTATATGTAGTCCTGATAACAGAGATAACTATCTGAAATCGGCCTAAATGATTCTAAATTTCCATTTCAAACTGTCTTTCTTTGCAAAACAATTTATTTGGCGTCGAATGGGTTACATAATGTGTTTTTATCTCATTGAAGATAAAATTGTATATGTCCGTGCGGAAGAAGTCCGGTCCTTTGGAAGGCATATGGGGGACACAGGTCCAACGCGCAGAGGCCTCTGTGAGAACTTTAATCTAAAATGGGATGGGGCACTAACTGCGGACTATCCACGGCTGCACTTTTAGGATAGTCATGGACCGTCTCGGATGGGTGCAATACTATTGTAAAAGAAATATCTGGTCTATGGAAATGGGTGTTTAATGGACTGGTTAATATCTATTGCCGAAAGAAAACGGAAAAATAAAAATCGTTTTTATTATTGATGAAATCATACCTTAGGATCATCTGGAGGATCATATTGCACGATCCAGTCAACGGCAGGTATATCCAGTCCTCTGGCTGCCACATCCGTGCACAACAGTATACCGGATTCGGCGTTGCAGAATTGGAAGAAAGTGGTCGTACGTTTTGTTTGTTGTTGCTTTCCCTGGTAAACAAAAATAAATGTCATCAAATCCCTTGAACTATGGAACTGGTGGGGATCAGCAAAAAGAAAGTCTCTCTCGTGTCGGCACTAGCTGCATGACAATAGCTCATGCCGTGGTGAAAAGTTTAGCCAGCCACCAGTGGCGAAGGGTGAATTTTCTTAAAAGGGAAGCCGGACCAATAGTATTTGTTTAAATGATAATTGAAAATAATAGATACTAGTATTTGCCATATTTCGAAAGGGAAGCCGATAGGAATCGAGTTGTATGGAGCCTTCGCCACTGCCAGCCACTAAGGTTGCCGGGGCTGACTGCCCAGGGTGTTGCTGGAGAGTTTGTTGCGCCGTTTCTTCTTCACAGGTTAAACACTAGGAAGCGGTGAAGAACGGGCGTTTTTGGGGGCTGTCTTTTGTAACGGTGGATCCACACAACCCGGCGGCATGAGCCGGCAGTTGTGTCGGCGGCATGAGCCGGCAGTTGTGTCGCCGGCAGTCGCAACAAAGCCGGCAGCCATGTTGCCGCCGAGGCCACCAGCAGCGGGGGGACAGTTTGTTCGCGGCTTTCAATTAGAGTGTGTCGTTTGTTTTTGATACAATACGGCCGACGTATCTTGGCGAGTCTGAAGTTAGTTGTTTAGCTGCGCAATGAATCTTTTAGAAACGAAATTGTCTACTGCGCAGCTAATCAGCTAACTATACGTCGGCCGTATTGTAACTACGAATATCGATTCAGAACCGCGGCCGGCGCCTACCGGCAGCACTTGCCGGCGGCTTCTCTGTCGTGATGTCTGTGTAGATCCACCATTACATTGACGTTCAAAAAGAACTAAGTAATTCTAGTCTATTTTGAATGAAAGATTTTTGAAGTTTGTTGTGGACGGTACTTAAAAATCTACGAAAAAAAGTGAGGTATTTTGTGTTGCTTTTGTGTAAAGTCAAATTAAAATGTGTGGCTGATTTACTTGTTATCAAGGTTTTGCCGTCTCTTGTGATTGAAATCATGTAATTGGAAGCAATTAATTCGATAGTGTGTGGTATAGGGAGTCCCCCTATAAAGTGCCTTGGAATTTGGACATAATAAATTATGTCTGTCTTTAGATAAGTGTTGACCTTTGCCTATCGCTTTGGGGTTTTGCTCAAGCCAAAGGTGCCGACATGTGTGGATATAGAACTGAAAGGTACTTACATGGATAGACATTACAGGTAGATCAATATAGTTGAAGAGTTCATGATGATACTTGACAGACATACAAGTCGAGAAGAACACCATCACCTTTTTCTTTCTATTCTTTTTGAGGAATGTGAATAGAACCATCATTCGCTTTTCTGAGGGGCATACGATATAACTGAAAAAAAAAGAATAATTTCAATAAAAAAATTGTAATAGGTAGTCGGAGCATAAGGAAAGTCTTTTGTCATAAAAAATTAAGTAAACAAAGTATTCGTCCTTGTGTTTTTGGGATATATTAGTTAAGGTGAAAGATACGGGCTGTTCCCAGCACTTTTCCCGCTAGATGGCGCTGAAATCATTATTTTGAGTTTATTTCGTTTTATGTGAAATCTGAGCATTACAAAGTTGTAGAAGTAGTGTTCGCGACACCTGGTCATTACCTTTTAATGAACTTGATCATAACAATGCCTCAAAATCCACCCAATTTGACACAGAATCCCATAATAACATCTGTCATTGAATTTACACACTTTTACACACACATAGACGTATTCCCTACGTTTACAAAGTTTACCACTAGATGGCGTGCATTTAAAAAAGGGCTAAAATATTTTGTAGAAATACTCTCAATAGGGGTAGGCAGAACGACACCTACGATAAATTAAAACTAGTACTATTTTAGGAAAATAAAAGTTATATTTTAAGGCGTAAAACATTTAATTGATTAATAAAAAAAGGAAATAAATAATGTCAAATATACACAGTAAAATATAGTTTTATTTTATTACCTAAGTTTTTAGTAAAACAAAAATCTAAATCTTTATTGAGTTCAATAAGGTATTATTTCACCTTTTATAGTAAATACAAATTAAAAGCTTTATACAATGATTATGTAGATTCTAAACAAACTACTACAAAAAATTTTCAATTGAACAAAAATTATTTCTTCTTGTCTTGAAACCACTGCTTCACAGGTGCTACAAAGAAAAATAACTTTACTTAGTATATTTGTAAAAAATAACTTTACTTAGTATATTAGTACCAGCGTCACCATCATTGATTTTTAACCGACTTCAAAAAGGAGGAGGTTCTCAATTCGTCTGAATGTTTTTGTTTTTTTTTTTTTTTTGAAGTTAGATTTCGGTGAGGTTGGCGGTGTTCGATTTAGCGGCATATTGGGCGTTCAAATGCACCAAAAGCAAAATAAAGCAACAATGAATGCGGATTTTTCTTTAATTAAGCAATGTTGCAGGCAGCAATTTGTGCAAGTATTAATTATAATATTTCAGAAATTTCTCCAATTTTTTCGTAAAAAAATCTCAGATTTTTCTGGTATTTTAGCAGCATAATAAAAAACATTCCAAAAAGTAATGTGTTTTGCGGAGGTTTGAACTTGATACTCACACGATCACGTTCACTCACACTCCGGCCCATGTGTTATCGGACCAAGTCGTCGTTACTAAAAGAGTTGAAAATAGCGTTCTATTTAATAAAAATAGGTACTGTAGCTGCAGGTGTAAAGCTTGTCCTTGCATTCACTTTCAAGGACACTTGGCCCGGCGCACGCTAGAGTGCGCGCAAGATAACTCTGCGCGCGACTGAGGGCGTGCTAAACGTTGCCATGATCGCAAAAGTTCAAATTACCGCTTTTTAAGCTTAACTTTTTTATCGCTAAACATATTTTTCCCGTTAAACATTCCTATAATGAGGTAGTTTTACTATCAAAATTAATAAAATGCACACACTTTGGTGGACCATGATTAGTTCCGATTTCGGCCGCGCGCAGACTTATCTTGCGCGCACTCTAACACGATTTTTTATAACAACTTGTCTTGATTTGCTGTTGATAATTTTGATAATATTGTTAATTGTGTGTTGTAATTGTTTCAATATTTTATCACTGAGATGGTAATCACTAATTAATTGATCGTTTCACTGATAGTTTACACAATATTTTGCAATTTAAACAATTTTTTTTGAATTTAAAACACGGAACGTTCAAAAATACGTCTGCTCGCGACGGCGTCTCGGCGGGGGGCTATATGCATACAAAGTATTCTTTACCTGGTAAAAACATACCCCAAGATTGCTTTTTCACGAAATTTAATGTTGTGGTTACTTTGGTGACTTACTGAATAATTTAATTCATGGTTGACCATAAAATATACATAATGACAACATCGACACGTAGGTTAGGTACGTAATTAGTATTGTAACGAGATTGCAGCGTCTAAAACCCAACTCACGGGCCAACTTGCTGTTTCTAATACTTACCGTCGAAATATACCTAGGTAATTTTATTTTACAATAAAATTGCGTATTTTGAATAATTAATAAAATTATTTACCTACCAATAATAAATTGCAATAATTATATTCAATTGAAATCAATTACATAAGTACCTACTAGACATATTGCAATTTGAATAAATTAAAATAGCATACAAAATATAACACGCAACAAATTCCGCGCGCAAATCCTAGTGCATCAACATTACGTTCAACAAATTGAAAATGTACATGCATTCGAATCATAGTCAAATTAGCTGGCAACGCAGCCGCCGTCAAGGTTACAGAAGACCGGCAACGCTGCATATTTTAATATCTATTTACAATATCGCCTGCACGCCATCTATCGCTTACAATTTTAAACTATAACAAACATGGCGCTTAGTTTGCTTGTCAAAACAAACCCACACATGTAAAGAAGTGTCAAATTTTGTCTGAATTTCATGATTGTTTTTCTCAGTAATTAGTGTAAGTTATTTCCTAAAGAGTGAATTCGCGAGCACATTTGATTGTAGAAAAGTGATAAAATGATTCGTTTTAAACAAAGAGTGTCTATTTTTAGCGTATAATCCCTACAAACATTGTATGGACGGTCCATCGGTACATGCACCTTAATATTGAAATATTAGGTATGTGTTGCATCAGCATAATAATAATATGCTTTCCAGTAATTACCCTAGTTAATTACAGTAATTATGTTATTACGCTATCTCTAACAACGAGTGTCATAAAAGTTCATCATGCAGGCGTGCACAGAAAAAATCAATATGTTATTATACTGCAAAAATCTAGTTTTTCTAAAACAAAAACCCGGCTTTTTTACGCCGTGATACTGCGTAAGCTATTATCTTCTCTAAAGGTTACGTAAAGCTGGGTCCGCTGCGCCGTGCTTTTCGTGTTTGCAAACAGGATAACATTGTTTGCTAACCGAATAGGGGCGTGGCCTAATAGTTTTGTTAGCAAAATTAGCGCTGCAGACCCGGCTTAACATTGTTTGCTAACCGAATAGGGGTGGGACCTTTGTTTTTTTTTATCGTGGGAAAATCCTCATTGATACCCTTCGCCCGGGGAAGGCGAAGGATTATGCCGGACTCTTACCGGCTAAAAACCCACGGTGTTCCTTCTCCTGACCCTTGGCTGGGGTCGCGGGATTCGCAGCTGCATGCACCGCGACCCCAACAGGCCTCGATCCGCCAGCCCCTGGCGGACCTCTCCTTCTGTAGGCATTGCCCCACGTCCTCGTGAGAGGCGCGCATGGAACCCTGCGCGCCGCCTTCTCGGGCCTGTTACTGGTCGGGCGACAGGTATAGGGGTGTGACCTAATAGTTTTGTTAGCAAAATTGGCGCTGCGGACCTGGCTTAACATTGTGCAGCAAATGTGGGTAGATAAAGCAGCAGAAATCTTGTTTAACTTATTGAAAACCCAGTGACACAATAGATAAACAATAGATGCCGCTGCTGATCGGTGGCGCTGGGACATTAGCGGTTAAGGCTGTTAGTACCTACCCTTGTTCTAGAGAGTCAACAGTGGCTTGTTCTCTGTGATCATCGACTCCTACGTAAATTGGTTCGTGTTTTACTGCGAGGGCCGTCAATGCCTCTGTCTTCTTGGTCTGTGTAGCACTGAACAACATTGTTTGACGACGCTCTAAAATAGAAAAAAAATATTACCAAAATAGTACGGATGTTTTCGAGTTTGCAAATTCCGAACTAAGGCAGTTGTTCCACCGCCGGCGAGGAAGCGACTAACTATCGGCTATTTTCTCGCGCAAGATACGTACAATAGATATACATTCCGTGTAAACAAAAGAGATGCATGTATTAATAGTTGATCGCTGACTGTTTACACTGCCGGCGAGGACTCGCTCCACTAGTTTATCGCTGAGCGACAAGAGCTATCAAAGATAATACTCGCTCAGCGATACTTGCTCAGCGATGCTCGCTTGGCGGTCAGAACTCAGGCCGAGAGACCAACCAGCAGTCATTTGCGAGTAGAGCGAGTAATCGCCCGTCGCACTTGCACACAAGATTTTCTAAAAATGTGTATGTTTCATGGAATCCTAAAGCAAAATGAATGTTTCATGATCAAAGATTTATTTTCATTTTATACAACTTTCTAATGACCAGACAATATTTTTACAAGATCAAGGAGTCAAGATTTTTTGAACTGAATTTTGATATGATAGAATAAGAAACTGTAATTCAGCAGTAGGGCAGTAGATAAATTAATGTTTAGTTACTTACTAGGTAGCAGTTTGATGATCTGTTTGACTTCTTCTTCGAAACCAATCTCCAGTATCCTGTCAGCTTCATCAATGACGAGGCACTGTAAGTTTTTGTACAAGAAGTCTGGTGTGTTCTGCAAATGATCCAATAGACGACCGGGTGTTGCTACTAGTATGTTAATACCTGTCATAAATAAAAAAATATTACTAACATCATCCGAACATACATAACACACAGCACATGACTTGCGTAAATATAAGCAGCAAACCAAAATGTAAAGAATTTTTACTTTATAAACCCAGTTGCATCTAATGGTATAGGAAACTAGGGAACTAATGGCGCCACCATCGCTGGTACGAAAGCAATGTCATTGGTTAACCTTTTGACCGGCACGGACGTCTATGGATGTCAAACTTTTGAACTGTAAAAAAGTGGTGTTTTCGACGTGCCATGCCGTCGGAGGCGTCGTGAGTACGTTTTAATTTGACGTCCATAGACGTCCGTGGCGGTCAAAACTATAAAGCTTGTGACATTATTGATTGATAATGGTGCCGAATCTATAGTGCACAAACTAAACTTAATTTAGGCTATTGCCATCTTTTCATTCTGATAAAATAAGAAAGAGACAGACGTAAACAAGAGCTGTCATGTTTAGTTGAACTAAAATTTCCATACTTTACACGCCATGTCATAACATATCGACTAAAAACACGGGAACTTAAAGGCGTAAATGATTTGACATCTCCAACTTAGTTCTTATCTATTACCGTCTTTTTCTCGCGCTGTCTGTTAGTAATAGATAGCAATTATCTAATTTTAGTTTAGTTGGTGAACAAGAGAATAGACCAATGTTAATTTAAGTCATTCTGAGTGGTTGTGATGAGTTCTTAGGCTGAGGCTACACTTAGCAGCGATGCGAACTGCGACACACAAGCGATTGAATTTCTTTGATTCAATCGCTTATGTATCGCAGATCGCATCGCTGCTAAGTGTAGCCTCAGCCTTACGATGGTGCTGCCATCTGCTTACGTTTTTCGTTCGTAATGGGGAGGCCATTGTTGTATGATGAAGCTAGCTAGCTAGGTGTCACAATGGAATGAAGATAGGAACCCTAAGACTTCTGTCTTCTGTCTTGACTATAAAGATCTTATTACCTTTAGATAGCTTCTGAGCTTCAGTACTCCTGTTAGCTCCTCCCATCACCAATCCATATGTATGATGATGATATTTCATCAGTTCCATCAATACTCCAAATGTTTGCATGGCCAACTCCCTTGTTGGGGACAGAATAATCACACCAGTACCTGAATACAATTTTTAGTTTTTAAAACACAGTAGGAATAGATATATGTAGGTATTATTCAGCTTAAACGTTCAGATATCCATTCTGTGTTCATAAAACAACCGTTCTCAAACTCTACAGTGAATGATGAGCATCTACACAAAATGTGCCTCAACAGTTTCCACCGGAGACTCGATTTTATATTGATGTCTGACATGCACCGGTCATGGAGTTCTGGCAGTCAAGTTTTCACATTCGCCTTTTTATCATCATAACAAGTTATTTATTAATTAAAAATAAAGAGTCGACGAATTACACTTTCAAAACTAGTTATTTAATAAAATGTAATATGTATTTTTTCTTTCAAATAATGTTTACGGGGCTGGCATTGTCAGAAATGGCACAAAATAGCGATGTTTGGGAGGCAAAAGGGGAGGCTTTCGCTTAGAAAAGGACAGTCAAAAAAAAAGTTTTATTTCTTTATAAACAATGATAATATTCACTCACCATTTCTAGGCTTGAATTTCAACTTATAGATAAGATCGATAGCTGGTATTAGGAAAGCTAGAGTTTTTCCTGAGCCTGTCCTAGCAGCACCCACAAGGTCCCTTCCTTCAAGTAGTGGGGGAATAGCCTTAGCCTGTATCTCTGTCATGGTGCTGAAGCCCATGTCTTTAATTCCCATCAAAGTTGATTCACAGACTGTTCCCTCTAGTGCTGTGAACTTTTGATCTGATAATATGCCAAGGCATAAGCTGGAACCTGGCACTGAAAGGAGGTCAAATATTTTATAAAATTAGTTTTGTTTATATTATATCAAGAAGATGAGAAGTAGAATTCACCATGGACTGTCAGTGGATTTGTGTGATGTTGGAGACGCTTATTGTAAGTTTTAGCATAGGATCTAATTTCGTCCTTCACTGTGCTCAATTTCAGGTAATGGTGAACCTCTGAGTTCTTTATGAACCAGGGAGCATTGGCTATTTGTTTTAGGATGGATTTCTCTTTGTACCCCACAGTTGAATGCCATACACCCAAATAGGCTTTAGGATATATGTAGTTTGTTATCTAGTGATAGTTTGCTTTTTCTGCCGAGTAGCCAGTACAGCCCCCGATATCTCATATTGAGTGAGTCCCTCTTAGCTTTTATTTATTATTTCATTAAATTGTGAATGTGAGTACCATGTAGGCTAGCTTTACACACGAATTTTATAAAATTGTTTGGCCAGGTTTGAGTATTTTTTGTGACCTACGCAAATGTCCGGCAGATTCGTAGCGTCGTGCGTCGGGTCGTTGAGCTCACGATAATAAGGTTGAGCTACACGATGGCTGATGCATGCGCGCCGTCAGTTAGGACAAGTCAACTCAAACCTGCTATGGCTCTTTCCTCAAAAGGCCATTCCAGAGATTGCCCTACATTGTTACACTCACATAGTTTTATACTACAATGTCTGGACTTTAAAAGAGACCTTGACCTCTGAGTTTGTTTCGGCTTTTCTTCTCAGAGCTAGTCAGATAGGAAATGCCGGTGCCATTTAGTCTTAAAAAAAACATTAAATTGACTTGTAAAAGTGTCTCATCATCTGCCTAGCCTTTTCCCAGCTATGTTGGGGTCGGCTTCCAGTCGAACCTGATGCAGCTGAATATCAGTATTTTACATGGAGCGACTGCCTATCAGACCTCCACAACCCAGTAACTGGGTAATACGATACTCTTGGTAAGACTGGTTGTCAGACTTTCTGGCTTCTGACCAACACTAACGACTGTCAAAGATTTACAAATGACAGCCGGGACCAACGGCTTTACGTGCTTTCCGAGACACGGAGGAAACTCGCTATGGTAAATGGTCACCCATCCACAGACCAACCTCGGCAAGCGTGGCTTAACCCGGAAGATCGGTCTATGCAGCTGTAATTATTTAGCCACGAGCTCCTCATTTAGCCACGAGTGTCTGTAACAGATTTATTTACAGTAATAAATATCATTTCATTTCATCATGTGGTCTCTCCCAAGTCAGCCTACGGTCAAGGTGGTAACTAAAAATAATAATTTATACTTACATTCGCTTTCTGTATTTTTGTTTTCCTCAGCATCATTTACTGTGTCATTGTCCTCTTCATCACCAGATTCACTGTTTTCTGAGTCACTCTCGCCTTTTACTGGAACTGGCTCTGGTTTCACATCTTGCTTTGCTTTTTTTTGTTTCTCTAAAAAGAAACAAAGGATAGGAAAGCATTAGATAAAATGTTGAATACATGGTGTAAACGAATTCTTTTAAACCGCGTGATCTACTGGTGACACAGATTGACCATGAAGAGGTATTTTAAGAGAATAACCAAACAAAAAAAAAAAAACAGTTTTTCAGCTGTTTTAGAGCCCCAAGTTCTCAAGAAGATGGGCAGCAGCATTCTCTGCTTACTTTAACAACCACACTGCGGTCGCCAACTCGTCTGCCAAGCGTGGCGATTATGGCAACCCCCCTCCCTTTTGGGAGAGGCCTATGAGTTAGTTGTGCTCGCCAGCTGTGTCGCCGTGCCTTCATTAATTTATGCGAGGAATCGAAATGTTCAAAAAAAAAAAGTTTGCACATCTTTTTTTTTTATTACCTTTTTAAGTGGTTTAGAAACGATGACTTTGCCCTAATGCAGGTTTTTACATTTTTTTATGAAGCTATTTCCTATACTGGATTAATCTATACCAGTTATAGATCATGTGGTTTTAAGGACATTACACAAATTCGTTTACACCTGTATGGTTGTCATCCTATCCTACTAATTTTAGACATGTAAATGTTTGAGACGATGGATGTTTGTTACTCAATCACACATAAACAGCTGAACGAATTTGAGTTAAATTTGGCGCACAGATAGGCCATGTTCTAGATTAACACATAGGATACTTTTATACAGGAATATGAAGTGAGGGGAACTCCCCTAGGATGCGAGTGAAAACGCAGGTAACAGCTTTTATTAATTTCTTCAAAAAAGTAATATTGAGGGCTGATGTTTGAAATGTTTGATTACTTTTATTTTTAGAATAACTTTGACTGTTAAAATGTGAAATTTATTCCTTGATTAAAAATGACAATTGAAAAATCAACCCCTAATAACTCAGCTCACTACACCACAGACAAAAAAATATTCTTTGTATGGATTAGTATGAGACAATGCCCACTAAACCGTTCTATCACCAATCAACACTGGTAAAGTATCATGCCAAAAAATCCCAGCGAGATTATTTAGCGAGTGACATACGCGTTGTATACCCATATAAAATGCAATAGATTTGTTGCAGTGGGGTATATTTATGTATGTAAATAGAGAAGTTTTGTCTGACACATTCCTATTACCTACAGTCATGGTATGATATGTTGAAAAGGATAGATTCCTTTAATGAAATAAAATTACAAAATGAGGATTAAGTGACGAAAATACATCCTATCACCCCATATAAATTGGAATAAGGTTTGCTTCTTTAAGTTGTAGCAAAATTAAAACTAATTTAAATGCATGGTTTATTATTATAAGAGCATATTACTGTTATAAGCACTCACTTTTGGGTACTGCCTTTTCATTAACTTCACGTGGTCTTTTCTTCACTTCTTGTTCTGTTTTAACTTCAGCTTCTGCAATAGTATTATATTTGTTTGTGTACACATGTTTGAAATAAGAAATTGTGTTATAAAATATCAGGAACCTATTTATTTTGACTACATTTAGTTCACATTGGTTGTAAAACTAAATTGTTTTACAAATTACAACAAACATTTATCAATAATACTCTTGAATACAAGAAAATAAGGATATTATGAATATTGTACAAGAGGTTATGTTACCTGCATTGTCCTCAGAAGCACCATTGGCCTTCTGATTTATAAGCTTTAACTTCTTTTTCTCTCGCTTTTTTATTTTCCTCATGAGGATTTTGTCTGGGGTAGGCATATTGATCGCGTTTTAAAGTTTAATATTTATCTCACACGAATTTACAGATGTTCGGACAATGTGTTAATATAAATGACAGATGTCACCAAAGTGTCAGTCACAGATACACGTTAGCGATGGGCGATTGTTACTAAAAACAATCACATTATGCAATTATTCATTCAGTGCGAATACAATCGAGTGAAAATCTGTGAAATGATTTTTAATATGCGCGTAGCCTGCGAGTAACCAGGGAATAATGAAAGAGTCGCGGTACGAATAAATCGATCGCACCCGCGCATACCACGTGTGCTCTTCGATGTCCCCGCCTCCAAGTTACGTGCGTTGAGTGCAGTTGAGTGCGTCAAAAGGTCAAAACATTTTCAGTACTCATTCAACTGTCATTGCATTTCATTTGTCGGATTCACTATCGCCCGCAATACCAGCGATATTTAGTAACCGTGTGTTAGATACCAACCACACACACGAATTGGACAACTAGCAAAATAACAGTCTTCTTAGAGTAAAATTACTTTTAATATTTGTAAATAAGTATATTGGGCTATTTTTTGCTGTAGAGCAGGGTTGTAAAAAGGGTGAATTTATTATGTAACTTCGTTACATAACTTAGTTTAGTACAAGGGCTGAATGGGTTGTGTGACTATTTGAAAGTTACACAGACTACTTAGGTTGAGTAGTCTGTGGTTAGTTAACAACAATGTTCTCTCTTACATAACAATATTGCCAACTGAAATAACAAATCAACCGGCCAAGTGCACGTCAGATCACACACATTGTAGCACAGCATTGTAGTGTTTCGTAGCATGGTAGCATGAACTAAGTAGCAAACAAAAAAGTAGTTCAAAATAATTTTATTTTTTCAGGTAGGCATTTCAACGCATTTCTCTAAATACTTTCGGAGCTCATAATATAATATTCACCCAACTTAGAAACATTCATGTCATTATAAAGTATCTAACCAACGATACCCCACAAGATGATGTTGTGTTCGATTTTATTATCCCTCAGTTTCATGTATAGAGAGCCAGCTCTAAAAAAATATTTTCGTACTTTCACTACACGCCTGTATTGGCGCCGCGGCACCGGTTCACAGAAGGCGCCTAACTATCTGCCAAAGGTAAATTTTGGGCATTTTGTTCGGACCTGTGACCCACCAGCGACCACTAACGTAACTATACCCTAATTCCATAATTCAGATAATTTATGTAAACAAAGAAATGTCATTGTCAAAGTGACAGGTTAGTGGTACAAAACATTTTATCATTCAATGTTTACTAAGTAATCATTTAAAATATTAAAGTTAATTATAAGAACAATGCAAACAAAATACCGTTGCCAAACAATATCATGTGTAGCGTGTCGGAGGCGCGCTTTATAATCATTTTAATCAGTCCTATTAAGTCCAATATTAGACTTCTCAAAATCGGACCAAATTTCCACTTGGAACAGTTTACAGTCGTTTTCATCCAACGTGTGACAAGACTTGCTACTTACAAAATTAATCTATGAATGAGAGTTATGTGTGTTGTTGAAGATGTAAGTAGTTAAATAAAACATACAAAATTAAGACATTATTGCATTTATTAAACCACACACAGGTACATCAGTCATTTAAAATTACATGTTACAGAAAACGGGAAAAGAAAACGAATGTATTGTTATGACTTATGACGCTAAGACAAACAATAGACAGCTTCTGACATTTTGTCAAACGAAATTTGAAAATGTTTGGTACTCCCACAGTGTTACCAGTGTCATAAAATACTTTGTACCAGAAAATCTCCTTTTTTTAATAACTTTGTTGAAAACTGAAAATTTATAAAAGTTATTACGGTATGATATTTTTTAAATTATTATTTCTAAAATCAGTACATAAAAGAGAATCTAACCTTTTTTTCCGGCATTTTTAGTGAATTACCATTTATGAGATATTTTTTTGATCTGTTATCCCCTTTGTTTACATAAATTAACTGAGTTAGGAATTTATTTAGGTTAAAGTCAGAGTATGTTAAAGAGCATGAATACTACCCAATGAGATGAGTCACATTCCTCAAAAGTATGGGAAAGTTTTTTTAGCAAAACAAGAATTAATATAAAAAAAAGGATTTTCGTATGTCCTTCTAAATATATAAAATGCTTACAAAAATGCACAAAGATCTTTCTAAAAAGGTACAAGAATGTTTAGGAGCTTTTCTACCTTGTTCCTCGCAGTTTTTTGAACCACATAACTTTTTTCCCCCATACATTTGGATTAAAATAAATACATTCCGTGAAATGTTAACCTTCAAAACAAACCATAATTCATTATTGGACGCGGACTTTTGAGGTACCGGGTCAAAAATGCCAAATGACCTTTCAAACTTGTATGTAGTCCCAATAATCACCGAGTTAAATGGCTGTGACATAGGGACGGACGGACATGACGAATTTAGAAGGGTTCCGATTTTGCCATTTTGTTACAGAACCACAAAACGATTTAGGGCTGATTTTATCTATGTCGAATAACTATAATCTGAGGAATAAGTTTGAAGATTTGATAGGTTTTATAAAAACTATCAAAACGTCAAATTTATTCCAAGGATTGACATTATTGAACGTTGGTAAAATCGTATATTAATCGACTAAGTATCGACAGACTACTCCACAAACTAATAGAGAAACTTAAAGAAATAGAATGGGAGTTCCTTTAACAGTACTTATTCTAAGGGGAGTTCACTGACTGACATTGACACAAAGCATTGACATGACAGCTGACAGAAAGTTTGACATTTAACTTGACATGCTTCTTTGTTTTTTGGGTAGGTTGATGTTGTGATGGTTTTCATTTGTTAATAAAATAGAAGTTTTAAAGGTTTAATATCGCATTGCGCGTTTTAGTATTAAATATATATTTTTACAAACGTAAAAACGGTAATTGAACTGGTCACAAGGGCAAATTAAAGAATCAACTATGGAAGAAGAAAGAGTAAATCCCAGGAAGAAATTTAAATATTTGGAAGATCAAGTTTCCTCGGCGACATTGGAAGCTGTAACTGGAATGGGGTTTAAAATAATGACTGATATCCAGGCTGAGGTATTACCAGCAGCTTTAGACGGATTTGATATAGTAGCAACAGCTAAAACAGGTTCTGGAAAAACATTGGCTTTTCTCATACCAGCAGTTGAAACTGTCATCAAATGTATGGAAAAACAGATTCAAGGTAATTTCTGAATCAAATAGGTTTGAAAGATAAAATATTGCTTTAACAGTACATTGCAAAGGCCATTGTTCACAAGTAAATAATAATATTAAATGAATTAAAGTGGATCGGATATCCTGAACAAAGTTCTTAAAAGTTTAATAGCTAACGGCATCCAGTTTCCGAGTCTCTGACAGCAAAATTTGAATTTAAGAAGAGAACAGATAGCACACCCTATTCTTAGCTAATACCATGTATTCATTTGTAAACATTTATTTATAAACTTTCAGAAACAGGTATTTACATGTTTATGTAATACCTAATGATACATTTTTCCGTAAACACTACTGACAGTTTTTGTTGGCAGAAGCTCCAAAACATTGATGTAGTGTGTTAGAAACTACTGGCAACTTGAGTCCAAATCATTGTTTACCAGTGAATACATGGTACAAAAATAGTGTTCCCCACTACCTTAGACTGTTAAGCTTAAAAGCAAGAGTGGATATGCATATTCTTGGTGTGCTTGTTATATCGTAGACCGCAAAAGATTGAGGTCAAGAGCGGACCCTACTATAAACAATAAAATAAATATTCTATCTTTCGTTCTAGGTACAAGTTGTATTATCATATCACCAACTAGGGAGCTAGCAATACAGACATATAGCGTACTACAGGATCTTGTGACTCATCATGGTACAATCACATCAGCATTGGTCATCGGAGGAGAAAGTAGAAAGAAACAGAGTACTGACCTTTCTGCAGGTTAGTAGTAAAAGAATATTAAATATAGAAAAATAATAAAATTTCTTGGAAACTATCGTATTACTGTAACATGCTCATAAAATTGTACCATAACATTCATGAAAATAAAATTATTTGTGTTATTTTCCTACACTTCCTGTCAATATTTGTGGTAAAAAAAAAGAGCCTGGATCATCTATTTACTCAGTCTATTGAAATTCTACTAATAGAAATGTAGATCAATTGCAACTAAACCGAAGCCAAATCATTCATTCACACAGTTTTTGTTTACTAAAATGGACAAATGTTTTGTCAACATAAACATAACCAAACATTTTGACTTAACAACTAAAAAGGACTAAAAAAAAAAAATGTAGTTTTTTTTTTATTTCCATGAACATTTCGATGCCAGGCATAGAATGAAAGCATGTCGATACAGTTAGTGTCATAAACAGAAGCTTACTGATGGTTGTGGTTTGGCAATATTTTTAGTAGAATTGGCACTGGCCTAAAAAGGAAAGTTAATGCACATTGTCACCATGTCCATCCACTATGTTCTTGGTGACTAAAGCCAGTCTACTCATACCAACACTTTAATTGCTTGCTTGTGTATTGTATCTGGCAAACTCAAATCTGTGATTGCAGTACCTAAACACATATATGTATTTCTTTGAAACAATTTCAATAAATAAATTGTGTAGATAATAATATAACTTGTGAATTTCAGGAGTTCACATAGTTGTGGCAACACCTGGGCGGTTATTCGATCATATGAGAACAAAAGAATTTGATTACAGAAATGTATGCTGTCTAGTATTAGATGAAGCTGATAAAATATTTCAGTATGGATTTGAAGAAGACTTGAAACAAATTATCAATCGCTTGCCAAGTAAGTTGTAACTAACAATTTTTAAATAGCACTGCCATTTTATCCCAATATTTAAATGATTGGGTTGCAAATGGGGACAGTCAGCATGAAGTAGGTATATTGGGACGAACAGACTGTTCATAATTATCAGAACAACTAAACAAATTAAACTTTATCTCAATGATACAAGGGATGTTTTAGAATGAACTCATACACAACAACTGTGATTCTGACAAGAATTTTATCTGTTTGAGATAAAGTTTAATTTCTTTAGTTTAGGTAATTATGAACAGTCTGTTTGTCCCAATATATTTGATGCTGACTGTACCTTAATTAACAATAACTAAATGAATTACCAAAATCAAACATTGTTTGCGTTTCCTATTGGTCACAAATTAAGCATCCATGATTTTCATTGCATAATTATTAATTACCTACATCTTTTAATCAATCTCTTGTAGATAAAAATAATGAATATATATGATAAAAGTGCAGTGAATGTGGCATGTAACTCACCAAACCAATTATAATTACACATTTAATATTTTTTCCAGAACATAGACAAACCATGTTATTTAGTGCTACACAATCTGAAAGAACAGAGGCCCTAGTAAAATCAGCAATGAAAGAAAAGGTTCACAATATAAATACTGACGAAGACAATCTTATGGCTACTGTTGAGGGATTAAAACAAGGGTAAGTTGATAAAATATAATAATTATATTATTATGTTTTATGGTAAAAGGAGTTTCAGGAAGAAAATATAGACTCCATGATATGAGACCTTTCAAGGCTATTTCTAAGCAGCAAATAACTGACAATGAGTAGTTGAGTCAACACAATTTAAAGTTCAGTGAAGAAGGTTTACACCAGGGATGCAAAGACCGCGGCCCGCAGGCCGCATGCGGCCCTCCGTCGATGTACATGCGGCCCGCCAGCGTACTCTTTTATGCGTTTGTATGAAAATACTGCATTCTATCAGTAATGGCCAGCTTTAGCTTCTGAATAAAGATTTTAAATTTTATCAAAAGCCCACACTACGATACTAATTTTTTTTAAGAAATCTAATCAACTTTTTTATTGTTTGTAATTGTGGTGGCCCGCCTTTAGCTCATAGTCCGCTCGAGTGGCGCCAAGTTCTAATAAGTCTGTGCATCCCTGGTTTACACTGACACTCCTTCATTACCAATGCCTTTTAAGTTTAATTGTGTCAAATCCCTTTGTATAGACTCCACTTCATATGTGCAGAACCACAATTTAACCAAAAAGCAATTTGAAGAACAGTAATACTGTGAGGAGATTACCCAGCACAGTACTGAGAGAATAGTATTTTACAGTTATAAAGCTTATTATCTTAAACTGCTCTCCTGTAAAATTGCGATTTTGTACATTGGGTGAAGCGTCTAATAGGGAACAGGCAGGAGTCTCAGTGTAAGCCTACCAGAGAGGGATATACACAAGGAGTGTCGTGTTATATTTAAATAATAATTTAATTATAGGTATGCTGTATGTGAAACAGAATACAGATTATGGTGGCTACACAAGTTATTAAAGAAAACTCGTAACTTCAAAATTATGGTGTTCTTCTCAAGTTGCAAGTCAGTAGAATTTCATTATGAATTCTTTAGCAAGTACTGTCAGGCTTCGGTATTATGTATTCATGTAAGTATATAAGATTATTACAAGCAAATATACTTGGGAGCAAATAAATCGAGCCACTTCTATTTTTCACGTAGTCATAATTGTTATTATTTTTGGTATTATGGAATAGATCAATTCTAAACATACTTAAATCGCCTAAAAGGTTATTTGATAACCTTTACAATGAGGGTAGCTTTTTGTATTTTGAATAAAATAATTCATGAAACCAAAACTAATAACCAGGACACGTGAAAAAAGGAGTGGCTCGATTTCTTTGCTCCCAAATGTATTATAATTACGTAATGGGCACCAGAGTACTAGCCAATCCATCAGTAACACCAGTAAGTAGAGTAGTAGTTGACCAAGAACTGTCGCAAGGCGAAAGCGAGACGTGCCACTATGCTTTTTAAAATCAAATTATTTTTGTTCACATTTTGAGAATCTTCCGCCCGGTCAATGAGTTTGCTTTTGAGCTTGGCTCGCTTTTTTATTTGCGTCCTCGGTTCGCTCCCGCCACGCTTCGTATTCGCCACTCCATTGGTTCGCCCTTTGCGTTTCATCTATCTACGTAGCCAAACCAACAGCGACACTGCCTAAATGGTACTGCGATATTTGCCCTATTTACCTTGAAAGCTAATCCTTATCCTTAAATCAATTAACTTTGAAAATCAAATGAAGACTCTCATAACACAATTATTGTCAATTTATTACAGGGTAAAATGAGTCAGGCGGACAGAACTGATGTCATAACAAATTTCTACGATGCGAAACAAGTAGCGTTATTTTGTACAGATTTAGCAGCAAGGGGGTTGGATATACCGGCAGTTGATTGGATAGTGCAATTTGATCCACCAGCAGACGCTAATGTAAGTTTTATTCAGACAAATTCGTTTTATATAAATAGATATAAATAAAAATTAAATGCTGTTCGTTGGTAAGCGCATCACTTGACAATGGTTGGACCGATTTAGCTATTTTTCTTAAATGTTCATAATAGTCCCGTAATTAAGAGGACACGTTTGATGCAGTGGCTAAGCGATTGGCTTCTGCGCTACGGGTCGTGGGTTCGACTCCCACACGGAAAAAAAATTTGTATGGCGTACAGATGGTTGTTTCGGGTCTGGGCGTTGTGTATGTGAGATTTGTGTCTGTAAACGCACCCACGATACAAGAGAAATCTTAGAGTGGGGCAAAGTATTTATAAAAAAAAAAAATGGAAAGAACAGGTGGAAAAGTTACCCGGAAAATTGCAAATTCGAGAAAAACTGAACATTCTTTTTTATATGGGATTTTTGTATTCAATGTTAGGTCAGCTAGTACTCTAGCACTAGTGCAGAGGTGACTCTAGTTGTTGGCTTATCCTGACTATTATGGAGATAATGTTTTGTGTTTTTTAGGAATACATTCATAGAGTGGGCAGAACGGCAAGAGGCATGGGAGCGGAAGGAAACGCTGTGATATTATTGCGACCAGACGAAATAGAATTCGTTTCATATTTGAAAGAATCTAAAATATTTTTGGACAAGTATGAATCATGGGACAAATTTTCAAATTTACAGCCAAAGGTAAGAGATCTTTCAAGAAATGATTGACCAATTAATTGCATGGAATATGAAAGAAGTGTACAAAGATCGTAGTACTTGGTTATCTGTATTTTCTTTTCCTCACGGGAAGAGCGCGGTATTGTGTATGTTTGCGAATTCACATCCTGAAATAGAATTCAAGAAATTAAAATACTTCGCACTATTTTCAGCTAGATACCGCCATGGCAGATCCACAATTTCACGAGTTGGCAGTTGAAGCTTTTCAAGGCTACATGAGAGCATTCGAAGTAAAGAAATTGAAGCATATTTTCAATTTGATAACAATGGATGTCGATGCCGTAGTAAGGTCTTTTGGCCTCAAAGAAAGACCCGACGTAGACGTTCGTAAGTAAAACTTACCTACATAATAGGGTATTTAATTTAACTATTATTTTTTTATTAGAAATCTCGAAATTATTATAAAAATAATAAGCAATAGTGAAAAACTAATTAAATATTTAATAGAATGCCCAAGCCAAGTTGTAAACGATTTAAAATTGTTGATAAGGCAGAGAACACTACCTACTACCATATTATTAGGACGTCATACCCACCTTCAAAACTTCATAGTGACTTGAATCTCCCTGTACCATACCTATCAGTTTCGCGTGACAAGGACAAAAAATGCCTTCTCAACAAACTTCCGAAGCGTATGTCCCCACTATTTTTTCATCTATTTTTTTTTTTTTTCACATACCATGTTCTTTCTATATATAAAGTAATACTACACGTACATTTTGCATTGTAGTCAAATCAAATACAATAAGCATTAAAGGTGCGTTCACATCAATAAAGATTTGCATTGTGCGCCTTGTTCGGCAAAAATCTTTGTATCGACACGTTCGGGCGCACACCATTTTTTTGGTGCATTCGACGCACGCCCTTTCCCTTTGTTGTGGTTTTTACTGAACATGAATAGGATTTGATATTATTTTTGTTTCAGGAATTGGATTCAGTAAGAAACATAGACCGAGAAAAAGAATGGCGGCTATGCTTGCAGAACAATCTACAGGAAATATGAAACGTGTTAAATAATAAAAATATTGACTCTTAAATAAAAATAAAAGCGTCGCCTGTATAAAGAAGTTAATATGTTATCAAGTTATGATGCAAATCAGATTTATATTAAGAAATAATTATTTAAAATGTTGAATAAAACAAATACGAAGTAAATAAACATTTTTTATATTAATTATTCCTTATAGGGACAGAAATATGTTTTTACATGATCAAAATAATCTATCTTCTGACTAGACGAGTCTAAAGGTATATTTACGTATAAAAACCATTCCGAACTTTATACATACAAATATTATAATGAGAGATGAAGACCAACAAATTACTAATGATTTAAATTAAACATAGGAACTTTTCAAAACCTTCATGTTGAGGTTCGTCATTGTTGAAGATTATTCCTAGCTTAGCTAAAATCTTAATAAACCTTCTTTGATAATTATGTAGTTGTGCTTACACGAGATTGACAACATTCGTGATATTTGAGCCACAAATAGTTGAGGTAATTTCTTCGACTTAGTTAAGCTAGAAAGGCTTCATTACGCTTACGTTTGAGGTCCACTTATATTAATAATACTATGTACACGAAACTTAGTTTCTATTTGGGCGAAACACTCATTTCGTAAATATTATTTCTTGATAATTTCTCGTAACAATCTTCATGGTTGTGCTGATGGTTCACGGCATAGATCATAGAGTCTATTGTTTCTACAGTGGCTGGACATCGATTTAACGAGAAATACTGTACACATCGCCACGAAGTCTTGCCATGTGTGGTTGAATGTTTGGTATAAACAAAGTTCATATGCACTAATTGTTTGTGTCCCTTTCTACTATAAATATATTTGTAGCGAACTGGTAGCTGCTGGTTTTCATTAGTTGATCCATTCATTACAAGAGATAGAGCGCCTGTAAAAAATAAAATAATTTAGTGGCAGCTTGTTTCATACTTTAAAATTAATATTAGAGTAAAAGATTTCGAAAGATGTACTACACCAAAAATAATATACACTGTTTTGTTTATATATCATTTAATCAAATATGGATATAAAAATACATTCGCTTACAATTATCATTCAAATACACACTCTAAGTAACATCACATCACACATTAAAAATAGCACTTGTTCTTCTGAATTATTAAAAAATTACTCATTAAGTCATTGTTTCACACAGGCCTTATGGTGCTCCCACACTGGTGTTACAAAATGTTTACAAACATTTTCTAACATTAATACATTGACTAAAAATGTAAGAAAAAGATAAAAATATCGGATAGTAATAAATTTAATCTATCTATTAATAGATTTTAGATAATATTTTAATACATTTTTTTTATTTATGTTTCTTTATAAAATGTTTACTAATGTTAGTAAACATTTTGTAACACCAGTGTGGGAGCACCATTAAGTATAAAAAAATCACGAATGTAAAAAAATCAGGAATGTAAATCTCAATTTGGTTCTTACACAAAATACTTGCAAAACTGCTGTCATAGAGATCATTTTGATATCAAAGTTGTTTCATGTCAAAATACTAGTCCAAAAACTATTCTAAATAATATAAAGTAGATCAGAAATAATTGTTGGATACCTTAAATTAGTACAATAAATAGACTAGAACATGAGCAATAAAGTCTTTATAAAATTTTATGGCGAAACACGATGGCACTAATCGAAAGTTTCTCTAATAATTGATTGTAAGTTTATTAAAATAGCTTTCATTTTTTATTTAATAATTAATTGGCACTTGAGAGCGTAGTCCCACTATCACAGTTGATTTAATTATTGTGCTTTATGATCTTTATTACTCCAAAATGTAACTGGTACTTATTAATAACCTATGCTACGATAATATTTATGCAACTTTTTAAGGTGTTTTTCTGTCACAATCATCCAGTTTATAGATTTGGTCCCAAATCTTTTTCGAATCTATGATTCAGTTTTGTATACACTAAAAATATAAATAGCTGGCCTTAATTCTAGCCTTATAGTAGATCTTTTGTCTACCAATATGTATACTGTTTCACTTATAAATTGTTGTATATAGCCACTATGGAAGGGGAAGCATACTATGTATTAACTGTTAATTTGCATAATAATCTCCTTGCAATTGAGATACTTTGAGTATATCATTGAAGTGGATTCCGAAGCAAGGTGATTTGCAGAAAGGCAGTTCACATGCACTGCACATGAACCTAGTGTCCCGTCTTCTTCCAATTTTCCAGCAGAGGCGACATGAACGCTGTGGATATTTCTTCTTGCCATCTTCCTTTTGCGGGATTGTTACAAGTCGGTGTTCCATTGTTGGTCTAGTGTACTCTTCACTTGTGTTAGTTCTCAGCGCATTGTTAGTCACCTTACCATTCACTAAGTTTTTAAGGTCGATGAATAACGAACTCAAGCTGGTATCTGAAATCACGATGGGCATTTTCATTGCACTGTTTGCATAATAAAGGACACAAAATTTGTTTATAAGATTGTAAATTGTTGAAAATGCCATCGTGTTTTCAAAATAAAAAAGCTTTATGCAAAAGAAAACAGGAAAATTGATCAGTGAAAAATAATAAAATGATTGCATTTTCAACACAATCTCTAATCTTATAGATCAAGATGATGAGAAAGCATTAGTAAGCAAAGAAAATGGAGGTAAAATAATTTTATAATGGAGGTAGAGATTATGTCACAGTGCTGATTTGATTTTAGAGATTGTTAACCAAGGTTTTTTTATTGATAAAATATACTTACTGTCTTGTGGAGACGGATAGTCCATTGGTATGGACAGATCTTTCTTTCCTTCTCTTGACAATTCATAATTTTTAGGATTGGAACACACTGCAGGATCTGTTACTATGATATCACTGTCATCACATTCTGTTTTCAGTTCCACTCCATTATCAGACAGAGATTGGTCCTTATTCTTGTCATTAAAATCTTGGGTGTTCGTTTTCTGTAAGTGCGTGTTGAATGTTGAAGAAATATCTACTGGATTTTCATCATATAGGTTTTTTAAATTCTCATAATTATTGGTCTGATATATCTGATTGTTCTGTGTGTAAATAGTTTTTTCTTTTGTTTTTGGTCTTTTTTCAGGGTTTAGTATGTCTGAGAAATAGCTTTTTTGAAGGAACTCATTGGATTTTCTTTTGAGGTTGCTGAGTCTATGTAGTTTTTCTATTAGTTGCCTTTGTTTTAGGAGCTCTAGTTCATTGTTTTGTGTTGTTTCATCATTCATGCCCGTGTCATATGTGTCTGACACACATGATTCTGCATCAGGAGTATTATTCTGAGTTTCTGTTCTGTGCTTAGGTATATCTTGCTCTCTCTCACTATCTTCATCTTCTTCAGTCTGAAAACATATTTTAAAGTTGAGTATTAAATATTGTAGAGACTGAAGCTGTTTTCCACAGTTAACAACATGCTATGGCAAAATATAATATTTAGCATTTACTATGTTTGAGTTCGATCAATGCTCGTTCCTTCTCTGTACGAGAGCCTTGTAGCCTTTGCCCAGCGACAGTTACAGGCTACTATTTATTTATATTTATGTTTGAGTTGTGTTGTGAGCCGTGGAAAAAAGGCCTTATTGGGTTTTAGTATAATTTACATTCTAACTATTACAAGATTTCCATGGCTGGTGTAAATATGTTGACTTCTCAATTTGTTTTTTTTTTTCTATTTATTTATGTTTTCCATGCCTAAAGTCTTTTAATGAAAACATTGATTTGTGCATAAGTTTTAGAGGTTACTCTAGAACCTATGATAGACGGAATTGTAACTTTTTTCCCTATAAAACCATAGGTGTTAGAAGCACATAAATGAATAGAAAAAAAAATGTACATCAAGATGTCAACATATTTACACCAGCCATGGATTTGTGATTTTACACTTACCTACTAAAAATGTAAAGACCAAAGTTTGTTGTAACTTACCTCTTTGTTTGTCAATCCTTTGATTTGCAACACTTCTGCAGTTCCTATAAAACTAGTGAGATCTTCACGTTTCACACTAACTTCTCCATGATACATGAATTGTAACAAGTCTTTCATTGCTTTGTGAGTCACATCTCTTAGTACAACTGTAAAATTAATAGTAGTACGCATTAGTATCAATTAGACAAAATTAAACTTATTAAAACTAGATTCTAATATAACAGTTAATAGTTACCAATTGGATGTTGACATGGATTCGTTTGAAACATTTTCTTGAAATACGGTGAACATATTGACAGAATTACTTTATGTGCTTGCAACAAATGGCCATCGACGGCAATAGTTACGTCGACAAATTCGCCATTTCCTAATAAACCGGCGAATCCTTTAGTCAGGTTGCCGTGAAAATTATTCCAGGACAATGAGAATTGTTGGTCCATTTCTAACCACTGTTAAGTTGCATCTAAAAACGAAAGATTCGATTGATTATGGCATATTAAACTTTTAGGATTCATACAGCCGTGAAATTAAAGTTTGACTAACAATTTATAGCTGTATTCTAATGAAATAAAATTGATAAATATTTTGTGTGAGAAACGTGACAGATGTGAACGGCGCGTCGCGTACGCGTAGCGTAGTGTTGTAGTTTTAGTCGATTCAACGGTGATTGGTTAGGGTTGAGCACTCTAGTTTGAAATGATTGATAATCGCCTAGAATAAAATCTTTTATTTTTCTGACCTTTGATTATATTAAATAATTTACTTTTATTTTTGTATAATGTACTATAGAATATTGTTTTACTGCTAGAATAAATAATGAAAGGGTCGCGAATGGCTTCGAGAAAAGATGGTACGGCCGTGCCCGCTTTGCTCGAGACTTGGCGGGGCACTGCCGTGCCCCCAGATTCGTTTGAAAACGTATAAAAAGTTTATCTTCTGGAACGCCTCTGGAACCGAACGACAGAGCCTGAAAAAACTCGTTAAGGGCTTTGGTACATGTTGCTCACAATATATTTTGGTAGGTGGATCATTGAGGCCCTACTTGCAAAGGCATTTGTTTTCACTATTTAACATAACACCGTCTGCAAAGATTACAGGACGCTCGTTAAGGTCCGAATCATAATTGCATTTAGAACTTTTATTTTGCATTTAGAAATTTATAATTGACGAAGGATAGCTCCTTAGATAAATAGCTGGACTCCGAGTGAAACAATTCGGCTAGGATTCAAATATGCCGCCTTATGTGTAATATATTTACAGCTTGAGGATTCCAGTAGAGCGGTTTGTATTCCCGGAATGACTAGAAATGACTATTTACGAGCGCAACACGTATGTACGTTGAGTACTAATATAATAAGCCGATCTGGGTCCGACCTCGGATTGAATGTAGAACCTTATTATCTACATACGGCTGTTGCTGAGTTATACTTGTTGCAACTGAATGACGAGACTGACTTATGACTAATGAGGCAAAAACAAAGTTTTATACCTAAATTAAATTAACTGTCTCGTTGGTTTAGTGGTCGCAAGCGCTACTGCTGAGCATGAGGTCTTGGGTTAGTTGTTGCAAAGTGTTGTTGGGTTTTTGCGTGTGGAATTTCACAATAGCAGCAGTCTGGATTTGTGCCCGGTTGATGGCAATAGGCTCGCCCCCTGATATGACTGAGGACTGACATGGGACTTAAACATAAAGGCGAAATGAAGGTGTACTATACCCTGCTAAACCCTTCGGAGAATACAGGCGTGATGCTATGATGCTGTTAAATTAAAAGTGACACCCGATATTATAAGTTTAATATTAATTTGAAACACGCGTTTCAAATTATTATTAAACGGTCTTTTGGAAGGCATACACGGGCCTCTGCGCGTTGGACCGGACATCTTCCGCACGGAAGATGAGCCGTGAACGGAGATAAATAATTTGAAACACGCGTTTTATTGATTGGGAAGCTCGTCTTCTGCGAGTTCCAATACCCATAACTCGTTTGAACTGGTCCTCATTAAGTATATCTACCCACATTATAGATTTTCCGAAAGTAATTATTATGGTACTTTCCCTATTATATTAGCTGCATTTCATGCATTTTAATGAAGCACGTACGTCTTATATGACTAGTCAAATTTCAGGAAGATTTGCGAAGTTCGAAGTTTTGTTCACGTTACCCAAGAGAAGGACGTGTCGCAAGGAAATGGATAACAACTGGAAGTCATCTCGAAACTGGGTGAAACGTGGTGATTTATACTAAAGAAAAGTACCTACCACAACGTTGCAGGTAAGTAGGTACCTAACGAAATTACATAGGTATATTAAATCTAAATATATAAAAGCGAAAGGTCACTCACTCACTCACTCATCACGAAATATCGAAAACCGCTAGACGTTTGAAGATGAAATTTGGAAGAGATGTAGTTTATAGTTAGTGGACGTCCGCTAAGAAAGGATTTTTGGAAATTCTACCCCTAAGGGGGAGAAATAGGGGATGAAAGTTTGTATGGAAAATCGTCACATAACGGGTTCAAAATTTCACGCAAGCGAAGCTGCGGGCAAAAGCTAGTATTTAAATAAAATCCCTTGGTAATTTGGCCCAAATAATAGTAGGTATAGGGAGGTATCTTATTTTCTGTATTTTTAACGATTACTACTCCGAACGTTTAGGTAGTCTGATATGAAAATTAAATAAAAACGCAATAAAATCACTACAAATGAAGAACAGATTATTTCAGCTCCCGGCAACATATACTTAGGTAGATATCTACATTAAAACAACACGTTTCACTCAGTTGCTAGATGGCTTCCAGTTATTTAGTTCGCCTTCCATTAGTACAGAGCTTTGCTAAAACTTTCCATCAGCGGTCGAGGACTAGTCCAGCTAAATTAAGTTTCAACCAAACTTTTAGGAGTTTGTCGACGCAGTGGAATCCCAACGAAGATGTTAGTTACACTGACCAAGTTTTGTTTGTTATCTATCGACGTGAGATTTTCTATATTTCGGGAAATTAGTTTAGATGGCTTTGGCGTTTCGTCGTATTCCTACCCAACATTAAATATTGCCTAGCTTCATGACTTATTTACCTACAAATGTTTAAGTCCTCGACGGTTTTGATCTAGATCTTCATTAGATTCATTTCCCGGTTGTCAGGTGACAGAATAGGTACCATTTTAAAGGCCCCTCGCTCACGGCGACTTTTTGTAGCGATGCTGTCGCGCGTTTACAAAACGCATCGCTACTGAATCTACTACTATCGCTACAGAAGCTGGGCGTAGGTACACAGCCAGCGACAGCATCGCGGCTGTATTGGTACATATGCGCGACAGTATCGCTACAAAAAATCGCCGTGGGCGAGGCCTCTAAAAGACGTTCCTCATCGTCGTAGTGCTTGTGTAGTGTAGACATAAATGTCAGTGTATGTGCTTGAAAGAACGAACGAAGAAGAAGAACGAGAAAGAACCCAATCCCCCGATTTAGAACCTTTACGATAAGCAGTTATTGACCGATTCGGTTTGTTATCTTTTTTTTTTTTAAACTTTGCCCCATACTAAGATTTCTCTTGTATCGTGGGTGCGTTTACAGACACAAATCTCACATACACAAACGCCCAGACCCGAAACAACCATCTGTAGGCCATACAAATTTTTGTTCCGTGTGGGAATCGAACCCACGACCCGTAGCGCAGAAGCCAATCGTTTAGCCACTGCACCAAACGTGTCGTCAATCTTGTTACGCTTACGAAAGATAAAGAGATAGCTTACCGAATCGTTCGACCACTGACTAAGGGCCTTATCACAGTGGCGATTTGCGAGCGAGTTCAAGGCGAGGCGAGAGCCCAGCGGGCTCGCCGCGAAGGCTTTATCACAGTAGCGATTCGCGAGTGAATTCAAAACGTGGCGAAAGCGCAGTGAGCTCGCCGCGAGTTCTCAGCGATAGCGCATTTGGCTTGTCATGAGTTCGCGGTGCGCTCGCTGCGAACTCGTGGCGTGCCCGCTGCGCTTTCGCCTCGCTTTGAATTGCTCGCGAATCGCTACTGTGGTAAGGCCTTCGCGGCGTGCTCGCGACGAGCCCACTGCGCTCTCGCTTCGCGTTGAACTCGCTCGCAAGTCGGCACTGTGATAAGGCCCTAATTGAATCATTCTGAATCAGGGGCTGACCCGAAAAACTATCTATAAGCGATACATACAAATAATTCCGTGCAAGAATCAGCCAAGCGCTCAGGTACCTGCTGCGTCAATTGAGCCATCGGAGAGTTTTCTCACGTAAAAGCTAATTAACTAGTTGAGGTTTATACCTGCAGTCTTGCTTAGAGTTAGAGGAAAAAATAAAATAGAGGTGTAACGGTAAATATCTAATGTCGCGTATTCATTAGGTGAAAAAGTCCCGCGAAACATGTCGCCAGCGTTGTCTGGACCTAATGTTTCCGTGACATGAATACGCACGTAATACCTGTACCTACTTAGGCTAATGTTCACATTTATTAATTCTCTGGTTAACCAACCGTTTACCCGAAAAATGAACTGGAATTTTTAATAAAAAAGTTTTTAATCAGATACCACCATAATTAATTGTGTCCGAAAAATGCCAATAGGGTCTCCACGTGTACATAGAGCTTAATACAAGAGTCGAAAACTCGAAAAGTAGGTGTTCAACCCCTGTAATAGGAGAACACCACTGCCATACCCCTTCGGGGATTACAGGCTTGAGTATATGTATGGATGAAGCTACGTAGTGCCAAAGGGTGTTTCAAAACTTTCTAAGTCATTCTGTGCATTATACTTTTTTTCTATTAAAATTATATTATTGTACCACCTGGAAGAAAAGCGTGATGTTATAATACGATGTTTGTCGGAAAGGAGGGACTAATCCGAAAGAGTATTCAAGTACATACCCATAAACATTAATAACTTTCTTCCTCAACAACTGCCCCAAAAGTAGTTTTATTAGAAATAGCTGTTCTAAGATTTCATAAAAATACGCTAAAACAACAAATAAAAAATAATTGTATATACCTACGTATGTTTTCTATACTTTTTGACTACACATTTACAGCTCAGACTTGTTAGATACTAGAGATTTCTATACACAGACTTTGACTATGTTACTTATAACTCCAATTAATCAATCAAATCCTCGGCTAGACATCGGTTATTCGGTCAATTCCAAAATAGACCACATCGAATTTCGCCCATAGCAGACGTGTACTTAGGACTAGAAGTCTTTCTGCCTGAGAGCTGTCCCCAATTTGACGATAACATGAATATTATTGACATCGATAAAGCTCAGAATTAATTAATCCAGTAAAGATAAACTTCGTCATACTTGTTTCGCAAGAACTAAACAGGAAGTAACTATTCAGATTTATTTATTTATTTATTTACTAAGGTTCACCCACAGCACATATATACACAAACACACAATAAATTTTAAGGTAACATTCTAATATATGTGCCAATTACAGGTAAACACAACATTTACAAGAGACATTTACAGATAATCTATTACCTAGGTGCCGGACGTAAAGAATAGCACTACCCCATCTCTTTCCATGGGTGTCGTAAAAGGCGAGTAAGAGATTCACTAAAGGATGGGCAGCAGCGTTCTCTGAGTACTTTAACAACCATACTGCGATCGCCAACCCGCCTGCCAAGCGTAGCGATTATGGCAATCCCCCAACATGGATAGTGGCGCCTATGTCCAGCAGTGGACGTCTTTCGGCTGAATGATGATGATGATGATTACCTAGGTAAGAATCTGTAAATCGTAGAACCAACCTGATTAAGTAGCTATCTAACATCCATCCACGCAGTCGATTGAAATACGCAGCTGGACATGGTAATCCCTCTTATGAAGAGAGACACAACGTCTAAGATAAATCCAGATTCAAAATTTATTCCATTAATATTGGCAATCACTTTTTAAACGTTGTGTGTTCTGCCTAGCCTTTTCCCAATTACGTTGGGGTCACCTTCAAGTCTAACCAGATGCGCTTGAATACCAATATTTTACACGGAGTGACTGCCATCAGACCTCCGCAATCCAGTTATTGGGCAATGCTGATATCCTAAGGTAGACCGGTCGTTAGACTTTCGGGTTCGGTCACCATTTTTAGGGTTCCGTACCCAAACGGTAAAACGGGACCCTATTACTAAGACTCCGCTGTCCGTCCGTCCGTCCGTCCGTCCGCCTGTCATCAAACTGTATCTCATGAACCGAGATAGTTAGACAGTTGAAATTTTCAAAGATGATGTATTTCTGTTGCAGCTATAACAACAAATACTAAAAACAGAATAAAATAAATATTTAAGGGGGCTCCCATCCAACAAACGTGATTTTTTTCCCGTTTTTATAGATAATGGTACGGAACCCCTTCGTGCGGGAGTCCGACTCGCATTTGGCCGGTTTTTTAACGTCTTCACAAAAAGAGACATCACTATTTTAAAATCTGGGTTGTATGTAGACCAACTCTCGTAATAAGAGGGATAACGTTGTTCATTTCAAATAGGAAGATATGCTAAACAGTACATCTTACTGGTTATATCAATATTTTTCATTAAAGTTCGATCATTTCATTCGTATTGTGTGTATTGATTCTTATCAATGCCATTAAACCAGTGCTAAAGCCACACGTCTCGTGCACTATCGATTATGTGTCAGTTACAGTCGTGAGAGGGCGCACCACTAATGCTTTAACATCTAAAGGGCCTGGTTATGGATTGTGGCCGCACAATAATAATTGTTGTTTTGTGTCTGACTGTTATTAAAACATTTGATTAAATACAAGAAAAAAAAATTCGCAGTGGACAGCCGATAATGTCTTGAAAAGTATTATTTTTTCTGTGCTTTCTTTTTTTTCAGACATGTCATGCCTACTTTAGTTCTTTCGGTCAGTTCAATCGAATTTTGTACCTATATTTTATTTCTGAAGACGAGGTCGGTGTCCCCTCACGATATCGATTGCAGGACATGTCCACCGAGCGGCTTAAGCGTCGATTAATTAAGTTCTGTAAGAGCAGAGTCACCCTATTTTCTAAGATAGCCCAACCATGACACCGCACTTTTAATTTTCTGGTGTCACGAGTTACAGCGATAAAGCCATCCCCCTTCTTCTCCAGTTCCCTACTAATGAAAAGTATGCGATGAATGGGCTTCTTATTAAAAGTGTAGAAAAGTTTCGTCAAGACAAAGTTCTCTCTATTGTGTTGTTAACACCATAATAATGAAATTGCCGGGCAGATTCTTCTGTCTTTTGTAGCGTAATATGAATTCTGAATATTGCCAGTGACAAGGAAGATTCCTGGTAGTTTTGGTAGGTTTAAAGAAAACTGTGTTACCTGTTCTTTGAAATGTAATAAGGTATTAAAAATAATTTTCATACTTGGATCAGCATTCGAAAGTTTAAAATAAAAAGTAAGTATTATGTAATTTAATTGTTGGTATAATCAGGACAGTCTCGGCTGGTCCGGCGACGCGGTCACTCCAATGGAGGCTGCCATTGACAGGTAATCGATGCGGTTTGCTAGTTTATTTGGCTATCGGTTCCGCTCTCAGCATGTGTATCTACTCGATATAATCGATACAGACCCCCGGCTTAATACGGTTATGAATCGGAGCGTATTCGATTATAGCGATTCCGATATGACTGCGCATTTAATAACGTGCGGGAAACTTGGATACTTACCTGTTTTACATTTCAGGTAGGTAGTTGTTATATTTAGGTATGACCCTTAAGATTCTTAATTCTTTTGGAAGGATGACAATTTGCCATGTTGATTTGACTTAGCGAGGGTAAACCTACACCAATATGTATTACTGGTCCTGGTATTTTATTTATTAAGCAATATAATGAATAAATGAAATAATACAATAAAACTACCTATACATACCTACAAACAAAAAATATTACATCCTAGACTTCTTCTTCTCTCATGTCAGCAAGAGCTAGACAAAAGCAGCTCATGCTGTGATGAAAAGATTAGCCAGTCAGCAAGGCTGGTAGCGGGGCTGACTGCCCAGGGTACGCCGGACGTACTTAAGTATCGTCACTCGTGGAGGCTCTTTTCATGTACCACAATTTTCATATCCTAGATTAAAACTACCTATACAAACTAAAAGAGTGCATCATAAGTATTAAAACTTCAAGAACTTCTATCTTGAATCTTGCATGTCACCTCATTAATTCTTACTAAGAATTTCTTAGTATTTTTAGTATAAACTAAAAATACTAAGAAACTCTTAGTAAATAACCGGAAGAACAATAATGTTCTTCCGGTTATTGTCATTTGTTTTCATTAGAAATTAGATGTAAAAAAACTTCTACATCTGCCTAGTCGTATTAGTTACTTAAGAGATCATAATGTGAAATTTTGCGCATTTTTAAAGAATAGTTGGTTAGGTACTGCTTCCATCTTTGTTATAATAAAACTGTTAAACGAGAAACTATGATCGTAATTCGTAACCTACTCTAAAGTTTATAGCGAGGCTTATTATCTCATCTAGTTCGTAGCATGTACGTAGTTTGCACTGAAAGCGATGCACCTACTACTAATTGCAAGTATTTCATAACTTTACCGTGGAATGTTGAGTCTATTATAAAGTTATTTACAGAATGTAGATATATTTACGCAGATCCTTTTGTCTAGACAAAACAAAAACGCTTGTCTAGAATAGTTTCTTGTATCGTAGATATCTAGAAGCATCGAGACGGCAGCTGCGTCGGACATCTGTAAGTTCGGTTCGGCTTCAGCACGCGCGAGAGATGGGACAACTTTTAGCCGACCTATTTACTGCACAACACCGGATTGGACTTGTACCGCGGTGCTACCTGTAACTTTGAGTTCCGTATCTGATGGATTCAGCTGATGTAGGTTGACAATCTTGCGTGTGTGACGAAACTTTTGTAGGTGCTACATATGTAGGTAAGTTTGCTATCGTCTTGTTGACTCTGTGTATCTATTTAAATAAAAGGAAAAGGCAAAGGAAAACGCACGTTTTAAATAAATTTTTAATTGATTGATTTTAGATGCAGATGTTTATTGTGTAGGTACCAAAAAATGTCTTTGACATACACAAAGACTCTGTGCTTCCATTTGCATATCGGAAAGCTTTTATTTATGTGTTTAATATTCACTTCAGCACCTAACTAGTGACATATTGCCAGCTCGTCTATAAGCTTTTTATAACCCAGATATCCTTACACGTATGAACGAGATATTTCATTACTAGTTTGCAAATAAAATTACAACGAAAAATTATGCGGTGCGCACACGTTTCGAATAAATTTATGTCAGAAGATATCATTAACTTTATCATGATTCTTCAATTGATTGGGGATTTTTCGTCCGTGGCTGAGTTACTTCGCGAAGTATCCGCACAACTCGGAAGTGTGAGGACGTGCTCTGCAGAGGTATTAGAAGTTGGCGCGTGATTGGCCCCATTGTTAAACCTCAATAGTCCGTCTCAAGACCGCTAACTGAACCGTTTCATGCTTCATCCGTTGTGATAATTTTGCCTTATCATTTTGATTTCTTTAGGTTTGTATGATGTGAGCAAAGAATAATTTTTATTTCTTAAATTTTATGGATCTTTTGATAGCTTGCGGATATTTGTACAAAAAACTTGTGTAGTACTTGTGGTTTAGATTTTAAAATAATGATAATCATCTTATTTTACTTAAGTATATTTCTCTGGAAGGAACTTTAATGAAATTCATTTTCATAATGAAGCGAAGATAGAATAATAAAATAAGCAGGAAGTGGAGATGGTTTACAAAATAGAAAAAAATTAAGCTAAGTAAAATTGAACCTGTCAATACCCGTAATTATACTCACAATAACACAAGAAAGAGAGTTCAATCAGGCGCCCGCGCCCGCCGCCGTCGGCTGACCGTTTACCAATATCTCAGCTGAATGGACCTCAATTAAGGCTCGCTGACTAACCTAGAATAAATCTCTCGCCCTTAAAATTCAATCCCTTAGAAATAACGCAGATGACAATCGAAATGTAGATTACACCCTACCACGAGATTAATTTTTTTGAATTATATTTTTGCAATCCTCGGGCACTTTCAAGTCACGTTTGAGAGTTTCAATTGCTCTTCCTACGTGACGCTGCCTCAATCATTAGCCCTCCTACTTATCGAGAGTACTGCACATGCATGATGAATCTTTTGTTCGAAGACATTTCTATTCGCGGTTTTTGTTTGCATTCAGAAATATGAAAGAGCTGGTGTTTTATGGGTGCATTTATTTTCAATATGCATGTCATCAGTGTGTAGTGGCTTTTTGTCTTCATATTGGACGGTCCAAGCGGTATTTGGGAAAGATCCAAAGAGACAATGGCCAGCTTTTACTAAAATGACGGCGGAAGCGTCACTGCCCAGCGTATAATACTGATCCGCCATAAGTGTAGGTACAACAGATGCATGTAATGGTAAGGAATCTAAATGAAAAAGTATCTTAACTTTCGTAAGAAACTTTCATATTTATGATTATTTATGGTTTACTCACGTGCATTTTTCGGGATTACTCAAATGGCACAGTGACAGTCAGTGGCGTAGCTATATAACCAAGGGCCCCGGGGCAAAAATGAAATTGGGGCCCTAATTAAACTAAACTAAATACTTTGAAGGTGTAAAACTACTTCATCATCAGCTCCTTATCGCCCACTGCAGGGCATAATAAAGCATAGCTATTTGCTAGTAAGCATTATGCAGCAGATAATTATTTAATCGTAATTCCTAATAATATTATAAATGTGAAAGTTTGTTTGTTTGTCACGCTTTCACGTAAAAGTCGTTGGTTAGGGGCCAAAAAGTTATAGTCAAAAATTCTTTATTCAACTAGGATATTATATAACTTTTTCGAACGTCGCTCATGGAGGCCGAGGGGCCCCTCGAGCTTGGGGGCCCCTGTGAACTGCCCCGCCTAGCCATACGGTAGCTAGGCTACGCCACTAGTGACAGTTTGACTCGCGAACCGGCCACATGTTCAGCTCATGATTAAGGCCTCCGTTTGGGTCCGAAACTAGTCGGGCAATACCGAAACATGCACGTGTGTAAACCGTAAGTAATAATGAATAGGACAGGAACCTATGCAATAGAACGCGTAGGATTTTTTTCTTAGAATGTTGTCTTTCGTAAAATTAGTCGTTCCGCCTTTAAAAATATGCGGAATAGTATAAAAAATATAAAACTAATTCGACTTCGCAATATCGTAAACTTTCCATTGTAAAATGCTTTGAGATCTGACCGGATTCTTAAATAACGCGTCTGTGTTGGACATTTCTAAAGAGGTTTTTAGGCAAAAGGCTCTCGTCGGAAAATCTTTTACTAAAAGTTACAGGGTGCAATGACCGGAAAACAGATGTCATAACAACGCGCTACTTAAGAAGCTTTGTAAATATTTTATGAAATGTGTGAATTATGTCATTCTGATCATTTGGGGTAGTTATCGGAAAATAATACGTCGCGTCGTCACTACGTAGGTGTTTATATGGCGATGTTTAGGTAATGCTGCCCATACTCTTTACTAAGGTGACATGGCCTTAGGCCTTAGGAGGATGATTTGATGATGTCGACTGTTTACTTAGGACGACGGGGTGCATGAAAAGAGCCTCCACGAGTGACGATACTTAAGTACGTCCGGCGCATCCTGGGCGGTCAGCCTCGCTACCAACCTTGCTGACTGGCTAATCTTTTCACCACAGCATGAGCTATTTTCGTATAGCTCGTGCTGACACGAGAGAAGACTTAGGACGAGAAAATGCAGGTGTATTTCTGGTGTCCTCCAGGGTTGCAGCGAATGTATTAGCAAATCTCGGAAATCTCGAAATCTCCCGGGCATTGGTCCTCGGAGGAACACCGTGGTGGTTTAAGTCGGTAAGAGTAGATATAACCCCCGCTTTCCCCAAGGTGGAGGGTCATCATCAACAACGTCATCATCAGCCCATTACTGTCCCACTGCTGGGCATGCGCCTCTTCTCCGTATGAGAAGGATATAGGTCTTAGTCTTTCTATTGGTGCGGGTTGGCGGACTACACACACCATCGAGAACTGTTTAGAGTCCTCTCCGGTGTCCAGGTTTCCTCAAGATGTTTTCCTTCACCGTTAATGCAAGTAATTATCAAATTATGATCCGCAGATGATCTCGAATAGTTATAGGTGTGGGGCAGATCGAAGTCAGACCGTTCTGCATAGAAGTTAAGGGTTCAAGCGTTAGGTTATCACTGCTTAGGTGGAGGGTTCCACAACATATAAATAAAACCGGCCAAGTGCGAGTCGGACTCGCGCACGAAGGATTCCGTATCATCAACATAGTATAAAACAAAATCGCTCCCCGCTGTCTATCCCGATGTATGCTTAGATCTTTAAAACTACGCAACGGATTTTAATGCGGTTTTTTAATAGATAGAGTGATTCAAGAGGAAGTTTTAAATGTATAAAATAAATAAAATGCACCCGTGCGAACCCGGGGCGGGTCGCTAGTTATTTATAAAAATTGCAAAAAATCACGTTTATTGTATAGCCCCTTTGAATATTTATTTTATTCTGTTTTTTAGTATTTGTTGTTATAGCGGCAACAAAAATACATCATCTGTGAAAATTTCAACTGTCTAACTATCACGGTTCATGAGATACAGCCTGGTGACAGACGGACAGCGGAGTCTTAGTAATAGGGTCCCGTTTTACCCTTTGGGTACGGAACCCTAAAATGTGTTACGAGTGCCAAATTCTCAGTCACATTGGTTCGTCATAAAGCAAGTCCCACGTTCTTCTCAAACTAAGTCGGTGGCACAAGGAGGCGCACGTCAAAACGCCAACACTTACAACACAATGCAGTGCTTATCCCTAGTCGGGCGTCCACAGTACGATAATACCTCTTCAGTGAGAGGATTATGCCGTGAAACGATTCTACTTATCGTCGCCTACCGTCTCTGGCGCTGCACTGCCAAGTAAACAGCGCCCAGATAGTTTGCTGCCGGCTTACTGCAATGCAAAATTGTTTCATATTTATAATCACCGCTTTTCACCGTCTTTTCTGACACAATTAAATAATATTTGCCCAATTTAGATGATTTGTTAGTTAAATAAAAGTAGATAGCCAATAATTATGGTAAGCAAGTGTATTTTAAATAAAGCTTAGACAGATTTTACAATAAAAGTATGAAAATGCACCGTCAGGATGTTAGAGGAGGAAGCTGGGCGGGGAGAGCCGCTAATGCCTCTCGGAGTGCGGATTACTTCATGAAATGGTCGCGCTTAGCGCCACTCCAGCGTGAAAGCTGCCTGGCGATCTGTTTGCGCCACCCACTCCACAATACAACTAAGTGTCAGTCAAAAGATATCGCTTCACGAATAATAATACTCTCTCGTACTGATAGTAATCAAATAACCTATAAAATAGAACGGATGTAAAATTGGAAATTGACCTTTTCTTATAAAACAATGTGAAGATAATGCAGGGTGGGTTTATTTCTACGGGAAAGTTACTTTTATTGTCGTCAATGGATATCTACAAACTGGGGCAAATCCAGAGGTTCCCCAGGGGCCAGCAACCTTTTATGCAAATTGTAGTGGCTTCCCTAAAAGACCTTATGTTTATTGTATCGTGTTCAAAAAAAATACCTAGGTAGGTACCGAAGACGGTGTTCTCAGGAAACATTTCCTTGCTCCCTCGCACGACGATTGTTGAACTTCAGTTGACACTTCGAGCGAAGTTGAAAAAGAACTTTTTATTTTCCTTTCCTCTATTGGCTTCCTTCAGAGAAACTTTGTCTAGTGGCAATGGAAACCAACATTGATTTAAAACAGATGAAACTTGTCAGCGTGATACTGTTACTTTACGACTTTTATTGACAAGTAGAAAAACGAAAAAGTATATTTAGGATTCCTTTTTTATGTTTTTGATGTAAGTTGATTTATTAAACAATAATTAAGTTAGATTAATGTGATTAATACCTATACCTTTACCTATACATTGTTTAACGCGCAATTCTTTAATTTGTACAATTTTTTTTAAGGCGTAATCTATATTATTGTGTCTTTATAAAGTTACGGCTACCTTAAGTTACATTACGATCACACATTGTCATTTGCCGGCCATGAGTTGGTCATTATGCAATTGGTATCTCTCAAGAATCTTTGGTGGTGATTGTCGATGGAATGACACATGTTTCATAAAAAAATACACCAGTGATATCATCGAAAGGTAAAGAGATAGAATTTTGTACAAGAATTCTTTTTGTTCTGCATAGTCACCTTCCAGTCTAACCAGATGCGATTGAATATCAGTATTGCACATGGAGTGACTGTTATCAGACCTCCACAACTCAGTTACTGTGCAATCTTAAGATTAGACCGATTGTCAGAATTTTGGGCTTCTGACTACTTGTAACGACTGTCATAGGTATTCATATGACGCCTGGGACCGACGTTTTAACGTGTTCTTCGAGGCACAAAGAGATCTCGGTGTGTCGAACTGACCGCTGCAAGCGCAGCTTAACACATTCGAGTCCACCACACTTTTCATAGAGCTCATACGCTATCCCGGCATACATATTGCTAGTGGACCTTACAGGAGGGTCCTCGGCATTACGTTTGCACTAAGAGTGAACTCTCGAGGAGGGTTTCTGGCATTAGGTTAAAAACCGTGAAAAATACGCTACTACGTCGTAAAATAGGTGTTTCATGAGGGTGAATTTTCCAAGAAAAATCTGCATTTAAAATGCGCCCTCCACGAGGGCACCCGGCATGGCGAATGCGACTACAGGGTGCCCTCCTGGAGGGCATCCGGCACTGAACGTGTTAACCTTACAAATCATACGATAATTAGCCAGCAGCCTCTCATCTAAAATGATGATTAGTGGCACCAAACTATACTGAAAAGTACCAGATGTAATTTGGTACAAGAGTAATCATTTACTATTTTCAATTGCAAAGTAATCTCATGATAGATACTAAACAAGTTCAAATGCACCAAACACGAAACATATCATGTTATGTTATCCGCGAAAACTTTAGGCATATTTACACATCGTGTTTACCATAAATCCTCTCTTTTAAGAAATATTCTCCCAAGTTCTTATTCCCATGCACGGTTAGACACACCCAAGCCGTCTTTACTGCAATAAAGGATCAATAAATCCAAAACAAAACCCCGGTACGTAACGGCTCAACAGGAAATGTCTCTGGTACCTATATTTCACGCGGGTTTCTGTTTATTTTTTCTTTATTGCGTAAAAAACGAATCGCTATTTCCATTGACTTTCCAGATAAAGTTGTTTGCTCTCGTTTCTATAGAAAATGTAGTTTTGCTTATGGAAAGCTTATTTCTTCATCTAGTCGTTAGATACAGGCGGGGTGACTGCGAAGCCTGGATTTGTTTTGCGCTACTGCAATTACCTTTTGTTTCTGTTGGATTTTCTCAAGTTTCTGAAATAGGAAATGTTAAAATCATAATTTCATGTTTCCTTCGAACTTAAGCTTTTATAAGAAACTTCGATGAAGAAACTATAAATTGGAGAATAACGTTGTAAGTTAAATCTGTTGCTTGTAGAATTCATCCGTTTTTGTTGTAAGTAGGTACTTTACGTGTTTGTTTTCGTAATGTTTTTTGATAAGATGTGATTCAAAGAAAGTTAAAACATAACACACTAGACCACAGAAATCTAAATTACTAGACAGATGCAGGTGGCATGAGACTTTACAACCAGGTTTCGTTTTAACTCCAGGATATTCAAATAGTGCGTTCAATCCACGAAGACGCGCCCCACTCCTTTTTGTGAGAGCTAGCCTCGTAGTGCGCATGCTCATAAGCTCATATCCAGTGGCGTAGCTGCCGTATGGCTAGGCGGGGCAGTGCACCGGGGCCCCCAAGCTCGAGGAGCCCCTCGGCCTACATGAACGACATTCGAAAAAGTTATATAATATCCTAGTTGAATAAAGAATTTTTGACTGTTACTTTTCGGCCCCTAACCAACGACTTACGTGAAAGCGTGACAAACAAACAAACTTTCACATTTATAATATTATTAGGAATTACGATTAAATAATTATCTGCTGCGTTGTAAATAGCTTTGCTTTATTATGCTCTGCAGTGGGCGATAAGGAGCTGATAATGAAGTCGTTTTGCACCTTCAAAGTATTTAGTTTAGTTTAAATAGGGCCCCAATTTCATTTTTGCCCCGGGGCCCTTGGTTACATAGCTACGCCACTGCTCATATCTAACTATTGTGTGGCGATAGAGCTAACACAATAGCAATTTATAATGCACTTTTGCACTGTAGCGACTTAGACAAGAAGTGGGGTGTGTCCTTGTGGATTGAATGCATTATACTATGATTTAAGGATCACAAATTATGTATCTGTTTTAATAATCCAAGGATAGCATTAAAACAATTTGATAATAATATTGTATATTACAAAACTCATGTTATTACGGCTAGTAAACATTGTTTATTATTCATAAAACTCGCAAAGCATCTCGCTCGAAGCTATCGAGTAGAAAAGTTGCCTCCGTTTAGTTTGTTCTCAATGCCGACCGAATGGAAAATTGCATTGTTTATATAAAGGTTAGTATAAATAGATGTCTTTTCTATTTGTATTTGGACCTTACACTGACCTATATTTTGTGAAATTCAATGTGACACTTTTAGCATTGGTTGGTGGATTGTTTGGACCGTCCGTAACACATCGCGACCTCTCCGTGCTGCGGAGAGCACGTTAAACCAACGAGCCCGGGTGTCATACGAATACGTCTGATAGTCGTTACGGGTAGTCAGAAGCCCGAAAGTCTGACAACCGGTCTAGCCTCAGGATATCGGCATTGTCCAGTAACTGGGTTGCGGAGGCCTGATGGCAGTCACTCCGTGTAAAAGATTGGTATTCAGTCGCATCTGGTAAGACTGGAAGCTGACCCTGACATAGTCGGGAAAAGTCTAGGCAGAACTATTAGCATTGGATTCACATCGACCAGTCTTAGGGTGCTTTTCCACCAGAGATGTGCTATGCAACGTTGCTATGGATGCGTTTGATATCCACCAATCATATTCATTCGTCCACATAGCATAGCACTGGTGGAAACTGATTCAACTAAGCTACGTTTTTTATATGGAAGGATGTATGAGGTGGATGCGTGCTATGGATGTGAGCTATGGATGGTCGCGAGTGGTGTAGCTATGCCCGCCGGTACCCGTGCCTTCCCTATTGTCGATACGTCGCATAGCTCGAGATGCGCATCTTCCTCGCACAGCTACATAGCTTAGCATCAGTGGAAACGGTCACATAGTTTCGTAGCTCAGCTTTTACATTTTCGCAGCATAGCTACATAGCACATCTCTGATGGAAAGGCACCCTTAAACAGATCTTGAGTTATTTCCTACTTTATGCCTTCAATTTGTGTCGGTAGCTGGCAATATAGGGCAGCATTTAGAAAAAAAAGTAGGGTAGTCGTCGTCTCGGACCAACGCACGCGATGTTATAAAAGCAGTTGTCATTCGAAGCTAGCTCACACCGATAATTCAACCCTCATCAAGCTGGCTCTCCCCAACCCCCGCCAGCAACGCCTTAAGCCGAGGTCCGAGTCCCAATAAGGGTCGCCCTTTGGAGGGTAAGGGGAGAACGGTAAACAACATCTGAACCGACCCAACTGTCAACCTCACCTGCACGCGCCGGATGGCGACGCTGGCAAATGTGCTGGCGTGGTGCCCTCTGCTAGACAACAGACGAGGCTATGGCGGCCGAACCAGTGGCGGCATAGCTACTAAAACTCCCAGATACATGAGATAGCTCTGGAAGGGGCTATCACAAGCCCAGGGTACTAAATACATCCTAAAAGAGTGTTTTTCCCCTCCACCACCACATTTATACCTCGTTCCTCTCTTCACGCTTCCTCACCCGAAACTCACCATCCACTCTAGACCCTCATCCCTCCTTTTCCCATTTCTCCCCCCCCTTCCAACATCCTATCCACTTCTAACCGTGACCCTCTTGTGACTGGGTGGTTGCGGGCTCGTTCACCACAATAATGGATGGTGACGAGTAGGAGTAAACCGTCACCTGCGCTAGGACCTGCGCAGTTGAGCGCCGTGAGCGGGGATGAAGGAATCCTGGGGGGTTGAGCCGATCGGCACTGGCGGTAATGTGTCCGAGAGGCAACACGCCCCCTTTGGTCTGGATTTCAAGCGAAACGGTGGCCCTACTCATTAGCCAGATGTAGGGAAATGGTCATGGTGTCCCGTCAGAGGGCCACAGGCGAGGTGCGTGAGGTCCGCTGAGGTCGTTCTTGGACGACTGAAGCGGTGGGCAAAGGTCATGCTGACGGTGCAAGTGAGGGTTGATCAGTTCGTTTTGGGGAGGCCTTTTCGGCCCCATACGCCAACCCGATCGAGTGCCCGATGTCGCGCTGTAAGCCAGCCTCGCGCCCCTATATCTCTTTGGTAGTCCTAACGTCCGAAATTTTAAAGTAAGACGTTCCCAGTTGCGGGCTCCATGGAGGGTGGGAAGCCAAAGAGATGAATCTTAAAAAACTTAAACTATGGATTTAACAAGGCCAAATAAAAACATAAACACAGGAGCGGAGTCGGTGAAAACCGGCGAAGCCCCCAAACAGAGCGCAACAAGCGCTCCCTTTTCCCAAACTGGAAGCTTAGCGGCTAACGCTGCGAGCACCAGTGCGGGTGCTGGTCCGGCTGTGGCGAAAACCGCAGCCACGACCCAATCCAAGTCCCATCCTAAACAAAGGACTACGGCGCTGAGTGGGACCAGTACCGATCCTTCTCAACACATGGCGAAGACCTCGTCGCTGAGTAAAACCAGCACTGGTCCTAGCCCCCCAACACAGACCTCGACGCTGGGTAAAACTGGCACCGATCCCGTCCTAACACATCCTCCTCCGGCGGCTCCTCAAGCCACCTCCTTCCGGATGGCCGTCTCCGGTCAAACGGAAACGGACATCCGCATGGAGGACGCTTTCACGAGCGCCTGGCAAGTCCACAAAGGCAAGGGCAAGGGTAAACGTACTCAACAAACCCTTTGCCCTTGCACAAAACACTCGGTTCCACCTCCGACTGGCAACCAGGACACAAAGAAAAGGAGGAAACGGAAGACCAATAAGGAGCGTCGCCTGGACCGCAAGCGGGCAGGCAACGCCCCCCCCACAGCTACACAAACAACTGCTGCCGGGCCGGCTAACCCGCCTAGCAGCCTTCCCAGGTTCGCTGCTGGAAAGCGGTCGCAGGCCGAGGTTGGCGCAAGTCGACCAAAGCCGTGTGTACCGCCAACCAGTGTAACGGGGGAGCCGGCTCAGCAGCAGCAACCAAATAGGAAGCAGCGAACCGCCTGGAAGGGTCAGGCTGCGGCCAAGCGGGCTCTCAATGAGACGATGTCGCCTCGTGGGGAGCGCAAGCGGCCGCGGCTTGATCAATCCAAGCGGGACGCCAATAGAAGCTACGCCCAAGCTGCCAGCACGCCTCTGTGGGTCGCGATCACCTGCGACCGCACAGGGCACATCAGCAAGGCGCTCTCCGACCAGGTACTCGCTGCAGTCCAGAAACAAATTATCAGCGAGTCCTGGTCTCCCAAACAAGACCAACCCGCGCCAACATTCGACGCCAAGCCGGTGTATGCCGAGGGCGTCCTCAAGCTGTGGTGCAAAAACGACCACACCTTAGCCTGGCTAAAGAAGACTGTCTCTGGCTTGGCTCTCCCGGCTGATGTCTCGTTAGTCGTTAGAAGCCAGTCAGAGATATCAAGACGAGCACGCTGCGGGATACTGATTCCGGACGAGCAGGGAGTGCTAGAGGAGCCGACCAACATTGGCCGCGCCCTAGCCTATCAAAACCCGTCGCTCGAGATCAAAAGGTGGGTGCTCATTAAGGCAGAGAAGCAGACCGCGGCATGGTTTGTGGTGGTCGGTGTTCCTGAGGACCAAATTCGGACCCTGATGGAAGCCGGTCGCCGCCTCTCATTTGGTTTAGGGACGGTGTACCTGAAGTTCCAGGGTCCGAACGGCAGATATGCCGACGTCCCTCAGGGATGGGACCCAGCCACAAAGACCATCCGCGAGGAGCTGAAGCAGCTGCCTCCTAAGCAGACCGGGGAGACCACTCCCCAATCAAACATCCCGGAGATCGGCGCGACGGCACCTGTCGCTGAAAAGCCAGCTGCCACCACCGCCGCCTCCTCGGACGCCGTCCCATCGCCGGGTGGGGAGCCGGATGACATTCTGTCCTCGGCTTCGGACCTGGAGGGGGACGGTTTCGAGGCGGGCGACCTTTTCGCCGGGCTTCAACTTGGGGGGGACGAGGAGGGCTCGACCAGCGATGGCGTCCCTTTCGTCGACCTGTAAGGTTGTACAGGCCAACCTCCACCACAGCCAGACCGCGACGGCTCAGTTGCGCAAGTGGTTGGAGGCACAACACACGACCATTGCCCTGATTCAAGAGCCGTGGATCAGGGCGGGCCACGTACATGGACTCTCCAATCTTGGCGGTAAGCTCCTAGTCACTACAGACCACGATCACCCCAGATCGTGCATCTATATTACTAACAACCTCAAAACACAGCTCTTAACAGAATTCTGTTGCAGAGACGTCTCTGCCGCAAGGCTGTACATACAGCAGGATGCCGTGAACAAGGTGATCGTCTTCGCCTCGGTCTACATGCCCGAGGCGGAGGAGCCGCCTCCCCACGACCTCACCCGCCTGGTAAACCTCTGCGAGAGGACCGGGGTCGACGTCGTCATAGGGGCCGACGCCAACGCTCACCACCCCCTGTGGGGCATGGACACGCAGAATGAAAGGGGTAAGGCTTTGGTGGAGTATTTATTTACAACTAACCTATCCCTACTAAACACGGGTTCTGAACCAACTTTCGTAACCAGACGCAGCCGCACAATTATAGACCTCACTCTGGCTTCGGAGGGGGCGACGGATATCATCTCTGGTTGGCAGGTGTCGAAAGAGGCCTCCTGTTCTGACCACAGATGGATCCGTTTTGACCTTCAGGTCTATATACCGGCAACACCACCCAAGCGAAATCCACGCAAAACGAACAAGGATTTGTATACACGCACCCTTGATTCTAAGCTTACACAACTAAACGACCTACAGCCTATCTGGGACACCACATTAATTGATGAACAGGTAAAACATTTAACCGCATCAATCATAGACAGCTATCATGCGGCTTGCCCAGAGACCATCCCGCCCACAACACCGGGCAAACAGCCCTGGTGGGGCGCAGAGCTGGAACGCAAACGCAGTAAGGTAAGAAGGGCTCTGAACAGAGCCATGAACACTTGTGCTGACGAAGATTGGGACGATTACAAATCGGCCAAATCCAGCTACAAAAGATGCATCAGATTCAGAAGAACCATGGGATGGCGTAAATTCTGTGGGAACATTGAATCATGCCAGCAAGCGAACAGGGTAAGGAAAATATTGGCGCAACAGGGCATATCTGCACCTGTCAATCTCCGTAAACCTGACAACACACTTACATCATCGCCGGAAGAAGCCAGGCGCGTCCTTATCGAAACTCACTTCCCAGGATGCGTCTTCACACAGGTAATAAGTTGGCAGGATGTAACCCTAACACCATCAGAAAATGATTGGAGCTATGCGAGCAAGATGGTCACTTTGGAGAAACTCCAAGGGGCCATCCGGAGCTTCCATCCTTTCAAGGCAGCCGGTCCGGACGGAGTGTTTCCTGCCCTACTGCAATGGGGAGAAACACCTGTCGCCAGGAGACTGCTACCCATAATGAGAGCGTGCCTGGCCTTTAGGTACGTTCCCCAAGGATGGAGGGAAGTGAAAGTTATATTCATCCCAAAGCCAGGTAAGGGCGACTACACAAATGCGAAATCTCACCGTCCAATCAGTCTGACCTCCTTCATGCTAAAGACCTTGGAAAGGCTATGCGATAGGGAGCTGAGGGACGGCGCTCTAAAAACTATACCGCTGCACGGTAACCAACACGCATACAGCTCAGGTAAGTCAACGGAATCCGCACTTCATCTGGTAGTCAGCCGGATAGAAGAAGCGATCCATCAGCAAGGAACATGCCTGGGCACCTTCATAGACATCGAAGGGGCTTTTGATAAGACACACTTCTCCAGCATAAGCGCCGCCCTCTCCAAACATGGAGTGGAACAGGTACTAACTGACTGGATTACAAACATGCTTAGCAAACGCGTGGTTCGCCTTGAAGGCGAAAAGCAGATGGCCATGATAGCCAGGGGCTGCCCCCAGGGAGGGGTCCTATCCCCCCTTCTGTGGAACCTGGTAATAAACGACCTCATTTCTAAACTCAATGCCGACCACTATTACACAATAGGATATGCTGATGACCTCGCCATCCTGGTCTCGGGCAAGGTGACCGGGACCATCTGCAATCTCACCCAGCAAGCCCTGCGCATCGTAGAACGCTGGTGCAGGGACTTTGATCTATCAGTGAATCCCACCAAAACAGAATTAGTCATGTTCACCCAAAAACGGGCACTAGGCCCTTTCCGACTACCCAAACTGCTCAACACAGAACTCCAGCTGTCCAATGAGGTTAAGTATCTCGGGGTGATCCTGGACAGCAAGCTAAAATGGAGCAATCACTTAGACAACAAACTAAACAAGGCCTGCATCACCTTCTGGCAGTGCAGAAGAATGATAGGTAAGAAATGGGGACTATCCCCCAAAATCACACTATGGCTGTACAGTGCGGTGATTCGCCCCATGATCGCCTACGGGGCTGTGGTGTGGTGGCCCAGAACCAAACTGAGCACAGCATCAAACAAACTACAGCGCATACAAAGACTTGCCTGCATGGCAACCACGGGCTGCATGAGGACTACACCGACTGCAGCACTAGAAGCCATGCTGGGACTGCCACCGCTGCACCTCTTTATACAACAGGAAGCAGCGGTGGCAGCAATACGCCTGAAAACACTGAACCTCTGGAGCAAAGGTAACACACAACACACCTCGTTGCTAGAGGAACTCGCTAGCGAGTTCCCTCTTATACGAGCTATAAACGACCGGATACCCAAACAATTCATTTTTGACAAAAAATACAAAATCCAACTGCACGAAGATCACCGATGCGAGGGTTTATGCCCCGCGGAGCTGCGGATCTTCACGGATGGATCCAAAACAGGTACAGGCACAGGTGCTGGGATCTTCTCAGAAGACCTCAACGTACACATAGCCACACCATTGGGGGCTCATAACACGGTCTTCCAGGCTGAATGTTTGGGTATCTCCCTAGCTGCGTCAGCAATCATGGCCAGGAAGGTTGAGGACCACTCAATCCGAATACTCTCGGACAGCATGGCAGTCCTGCAAGCACTAAGCAGCCACACAGTTAATTCTGGGCTGGTACACGAGTGTCACCAAACTCTGAATCAGGTGGGTAACCTCAATAATATAACCATTCAATGGATCAAAGGACACAGCGGTTCCCGAGGCAATGATGCAGCGGATGAACTCGCCAGAAGGGGATCGAGCATGGATGCGGTGGGTCCAGAACCCATAGTACCACTCCCCTTCGGATATCTACGCACCCTGGTAAGAAAACGCACCAGAGACCAACACAACGATCTATGGATTAACCATGGCGAGTGCAGGCAGGCCAAGGAGGCGCTTCCGGCCATTGACGGTCGTCTCACTAAAAAAGCACTCCGGCTGTCAAAGCAACAACTACGTACAGTCACAGCAGCCATCACTGGCCATGGTTCTTTTAACAAACACCTCTTTGTCATTGGAGTTACAGACAGCCCACTGTGCAGAGCATGCATGGAGGAGGACGAGACGGCAGCCCACGTGCTACTAAACTGCCCTGAGGTCGCCACATACAGGGCCAAGTACTTCGGTAACCCAGGTACTCTCCGAGAGATCACCAGTAACATCAAGGGTGTGCTGGCCTTTTTCGAGGAGTTAGGGTGGATCGAGTAATTATACTTACCACCCATCACGCAAAATACGCGCTTAGACGTGGAGTTGCGGATACCAGCCCGTTATACCTTAAGGGTCGCCCTTAGTGCTGTTGTTGTTAGTAGTCACGATGCTATTGTAGTGGGTATAAGTAGTTAGCTTAGTTTAAGTATTTTACTTCCTAACCATTGACTGGAGACCCTTTAGGTCTCGCCAATAACTGTTCGGTAACTTAAATACGGTCTGCAAGGATAACCTAAAGAAGGACTAAAAAAAACCAAAACGTAGCCAGCTTTCTGTGTCGAATAGCCGAAGCATTCTGACCTTCATTATCTGACTTTTCCTTCATATTTTTCTGATCGTGTAAATCAATGTATTGTGATTTGTGACTTTGCTTATATACACGCTGACTTTTAATTGGTTGTTTTACTAGAACAAACGTTGTTCAGACCATGGTCTACTACAACAGTAAAGCATCAAAAAAATTTTGAAAGTTTTTTTTTTGGGCTTTATTAAAAAGTCTTGTTGCTTAAACGTGTTCAAACATTAACCGTAACATTAAAGTACTCATCGCGGCAATCGCGGTAAAGCTCCCGGCAAATAACTTGAACCATCATGGCGCCGACTGGGGTGCATGAAAAGAGCCTCCACGAGTGACGATACTTAAGTACGTCCGGCGCACTCTGGGCAGTCAGCCCCGCTACCATCCTTGCTGAATGGCTAATCTTTTCACCACAGCATGACCTATTCTCGTATAGCTCGTACTGACACGACAGAAGAAGAAGATGGCGCAGACTGCGCGTGCGCAGGTCCCCCCCGCCTTGTCTTTGGTGGTGTCTCTTTTGAGTTTTTTTTAAAACCCAATGACGTTTTTTTTATCTGTTGCCTTTTTATTGTAATAGACCATGGTCTGAACAACGTTTGTTCTCGCAAAACAACCAATTAAATGTCAGCGTGTATAATATAACTAACCAATAACCCAAAAATAAGAACTCTCAGTGGTGGAGAGTCTATATTCACTCCTACACGATTCTGTAAGCTCTCTATGACATTTCGTTAAAAACTAATCTTTGCACCGACGACATTCAGACCATCGATGCTAAGAAGGTAGATATAAAATAGTCCAGAGTGATCTTTACGGCCATATGGGTTTGCCGGTACGGCAGGATTTTTACGAGGAGAAAATCTTTCAACTTACCCGAACCTAGTTTTTTTCTACCATCATACAATACATACCCAACCTAATATCTTAATTGAAATATTTACTGATGGTCATTTTGAAAATCAAAGATTTGGCGTAACCAGATTCGTGTGATGTCAGCTTTAAATTTTTAAGAAAGTGTTAAGTTTAATTAAGAGTCGATTTTTATTGTCATTTATCTTTTATCTGAGTAATAATTTTGACAGCTTTTGTATAGAAAATATGTCGAAATGTCTATATTCCTCAGATAAAAGTTATCTAACGATTGAAAAACCGGCTCATTCCGGCAGAATACTTATTATAGCTGATACTTAGCTACAATTATCTGCCAATCACGTCTGTCTACTTTTGAGGTGCGCTTTTTCTCGAATATTCTTAATTCCTATTGGCTTTCCGGCACGGATATTTTTAGTACAAGTATGGCATTATAATGTGCGTATTGTAGCAAATGGAAAACGTTATCACGGCGACGGTAACGTTTCCTGTGATCTCCTGTAAGCCGAGATTAGGTCGGATTGAGCCGAACCGTGCCACCGAACCGGTTATATTGAAGACGTATGTAGAACGTCTGAACACCTTAATACCCATTAACTTGTCAGGTTCATTAATGGAAATATGCTCTTTAATTTATTTGTTGCTCTGTAGGTTATTTTGCATGGTAAAATCAAATTATTTATTCTGCAAATTGGATATTTAAAAATTACTTCTACAAGTACGCGAATGGATAGAATTAGAAATATGTATGTAGATGAAGTCTTAAAGTGGCGCCGGTGATTGAGAAATTGTGTGGAAACCGTGGTTATCATGGTATGGACATGTGTGGAATAAGGAACATGTCGTGAGGAAAGTTTTGAGTATGAATGTGGATAAGAGGGAAGACCAAAGAAACGATAGATGGATAATGTAAAAGATGATATGTTTAGAAAGAGGGTGACCACTGAGATGACGGCGAACAGAGATGTATGGAAGAAAAATATATGCTGCGCCGACCCCAAATAAGTTGGGATTAGGGCAGAAGGATGATGACTTCTACAACTCCGATTTGTTTTTTAAAGCTAGAATGGCGTCTGCGTTTTCTTTCTGACTACCTCTGAGAAAAAAGGCCGAAACATACTGAGCGATGAAGATCTTTTTTCAAGTCCAGAAATATTACCTGTAGCAAAAATATGTGTGATAATGCAGAGCAACGCCTGGACTGGCCTTTTGAGGAAAGTCCTAGAGCAGTTTGAGTTGACCTGTTCCAACAGATGGCACGTATGCATCAGCCATCGTGTAGCTCAACCCTTTATTAGGTTCGATCGATCAGGTAGTTGTCCTAACCAAGGTGACCTTTTCAATCAAATAACTAGACGATATTGACAGATGAAATTATGTCGGTCGTAAAGTTCTTTTAGTTGGGACAACCCTATTGACACATTGGTTGGATATTTGGGTTACTGCGTTACGAATTGCGGCTGAGATTCACGCACGGAACAAGTACAGTTGTTTCGGATTTCGATGCATGTCAGAGTTTTATGAGTAAATGCACCAGTAGCGCTGTTATCTATATATATGTTACGGCTAATAGCCGAAGTGCGGCTACACCTAGTTTTAGCCGGGTACAACTAGGTGCAGCCGGCCACATGCGGTTAAACTTAAATCTATCCTACTTATCTTCGGTTAGAACTAGGTTTAGCCTTCATCATAGCGGCTAGAACTAGGTGCAGCCGCACACCGATGGTTAAGGGTAACCCCGACACGGATAGGTTAGGTTCGAAGGGGATGACGGGGGCTAGAGTGAGCGAGCGAAGCGAGCGAACGAAGCCCCCGTCATCCCCTTCGTGTTAGGTTACTTTAAACAGTTTAAACCCTGCAGACAGAAATAGGAGCCCCGCACAGCGGGGCTCCGTCGACTTAAGCTCCACCTAGTTCTAACCAACTGCTACTGGTTGCACCTAGTTGTACCCGGCTAAAACTAGGTGTAGCCGCACTTCGGCTATTAGCCGTAACATATATAAATAAAAAAAAAAACTGTTCGTTGGCAAGCGCATCACTTGAGAACGGCTGCACCAATTAAGCAATTTTTTTAAATTTTCGTAGTTGTCCGAATTAGGTTTTGTAGAAAGAAAAATTGGAAAAGTTGCCCGGAAAATTGGCTAATTCGGGAAAAGCTGAAAGTTCTTTTTTTATGGGATTTTCGAACTAACAACAGTTGCGTCACAATCTTTTTATTCGATTCCCACGCGGACGGAGTCGCGGGCACAGCTAGTTTTTAAATAATAATTATGACAAGTAAAACACTTGTAGCTACCTAAAAATAGCATGTAATACGAGTACGCCTTGCATAAAGCTCGCCAGTGTGAAAATTAGTAGGTAAGGCATGGTAAAATATTCCTCTACTATAATATTCAGTAGCGTACAATTTGAACGGAATAATCTCCACATTTAGAATTAGAGGTTCGCTTTAAGTCGTCGTAAATATAGCGCAACATAGTTATTTTGAAAAGGCTTGCACGCCGTGCCCGCGGCGGTTCGCTTGGCGGAATATAATAATAGTCGTCGGGGCACCGCGGAATATCATCTCGGTACATTGTGAGAGGCAGGATGCTCATTAGATGAACGCCCCGGGCCGCCGCCCGCACCGCATACCCCGTCTAGTGCACCTTCAGATACACTGCTCTGCCTGCCTGCCACTGCACTTCGTATTCTAATTAGTTTTACTTTCCACCCTCTCTAACATTTAACTGGTTGCCAAAAGCTACTTTGTGCCTTGGTGCCCTATTTTTTCCGTCCACTGCACCAATAATATAAATTTCAGGATCCTTCCCAACGACGTTCTGATAAGACCGAAACGAGCAACTGAAACGGAAAGTGTTCATTCAGAAGTTATATCTTACGATAAAGTTTTAGTTAGAACCTATTATAGGATATACGAGTCACAGCTCTAATAGGCTTTAACCTCTTTATGTTATCGCTTAAGTTGAGTACGGTGTTAACATTATAATTATAACGACTACTGTAACTCAGGACTGGAATAATGTCTGAGTGAGTTTGCCAAGCCGATGTAATATTTTAATCTTATCATTCGAGTCAAGTTTCATGTCTCGCGAGGAAAGTTTGATCCGCGGTTCAAGTTTCGAGACGTACGACGAGCTTACAACTGTGACTGCGAGGCTCTTTGGATCTCTATATCTATCCTTAATGGGCCCGATACCAATATTAATGTAGCTTCCTTTATTGTCATCAATTGGTTGGATGTTCAATATTTTGGATGTTAAAAAAAAAAGATATACAAGGTTAGTCAGAAAGGGGGTACTAATCTGAATGGGTGTTAAAGCACACATAATATTGAATAACTTTTGTTCTACAACTTTTCCCAAAAGTCAATAGTTTAAGATAAACAGTTGTTAAAAAATCTCAAAAAAAAAAACTCTAAAATCTATCTATCCCCAGTTATGATCAGCTGTGTTTACATTTTAGGTCATATTTGGGGTCATGAATTAGAAGCACCATTTTCTGAATTTGTAACTAAAACAGGGATGAAGAATTTTTGAAAAAACTAAAATAAAAATTATTTTATTTGGAAAAAAAAATATCGAATTTTTAAATTATAACACTTGCTTTCAAACAGTCATCAGCGATACTATAAGTGGGCTTTAGATTAGTACCCCCTTTCCGACTAACCTTGTATACACGTACAGTATTGGAATTAATATTGATACCTAGACAGAACAGATAAAAGAGAGATCTTTTATCTGTTCTGTGGATACCAACATACTTATAATTTGTTTTTGCATACCTAAATGTATTTTCAAGTTTTGTATGTACAGCAAAATTGTTTATCTACTTGAAGAGTGCCGTTGTTTTCAGAAACAATCTCTTTCGCACAAGCTCGGCGGTGACTAAGCATTTTCAAAGTTAAGAAGCCTTGTTTGGCCGCTTCCGATATTTGTTAAGCCCGTGTCGGTTTTACAAGATGCCAGCTTGAGATAATTAATGTGTAGCCTCGTAAAACCCTTCTTAGTAATTTAACAACTTCTAATTGAATAAAACTTAACAACTTTTGTTTGTTACATAATAACGTGAAATGTGAACTTTAGATGCTATGTATTTTAGTTTTGTTGGTTGTAAAAAGAATGAAAGAGAAGAGACATTTCCGGAATCACCATGCTTGTCAAATCGATTGGTGTTTTTAGTTTTTCGATTAATTCATATCCTCTTCACATAATTTCTTTTACAGAACCCAAGGTAAGACCATTGTGGGCTTTTCTTTGCCGGGAACCTGATGACTGCGAAGTTTATTGGATAGGCCCCCGTATCGATACATAAACAGCCCATTACTGTCCCACTGCTGGGCACGGGCTTCTTCTCTGAAGGACAAAGATTTAGGCCTCAGTCCACCATGCTGGATTGGTGTGTGTTGGCGAACTACACACACCAACGATAACTTTTTGGAGCCCTTTTAGGTATGCAGCTTTCCTCACGAAGTTCTTCCTGCACCGTCAACGCAAGTGAATCAATGTTGGGGTATGACGCCCAACAGTGAAGAATGTTATGTTATTGTGAATGTTATACCAATTACTGTAAGGTTTTATTGCTATTAGTAGGATGTTATTTTAGAAATAACATATTGTTATGTAAACGTACAAGCCCAAGACGGGCTGCAAACTGCAGACTGCAACCGCAGACTGCAACCGCAGACTGCAACCGCAGACCGCAAGTCGCGGAATAGCGCCTTTAAGGTGTGCACTTTAAAGGTGCTCTTCCGATAGCGACTGCAAAACTACAACCGCAGATCGCAGCCGCAGATCGCACCGCAGGCGATACTACTTTTGCAGTTTGCGGTCTGCAGCCCGTCTCGGATTTGTACCTTAATAATATTCAATTAATGTTGACATAAACAATTGCAACGTTTCACTGTTCGTCTCTCGTGTCAGCACGAGCTATACGAAAATAGCTCATGTTGTGGTGAAAAGATTAGCCAGTCAACAAGGTTGGTAGCGGGGCTGACTGCCCAGGGTGCGCCGGACGTACTTAAGTATCGTCACACGTGGAGGCTCTTTTCGTGCACCCCACTTTCACTGTTAATACGACGTATTAGTAGAGGTCAATGTACAGCGTAGCTCGTACAATCGAACTCAGAACTTCCTGCATAGAAGGCAAGCTATTCAATCGCTAGGCTATCACTGCTGCTGCGATGCTATTACTTGTATGGGAAAGTGGGGTATAACCGGGACGCTAATGCAAACATTTAATAAAACACAGGTTTGGAGAAAATTTAATCAATTTTATTAGGCTATATTTAGTTTAGTTTATAAATCACATATTTAGCACTTGAGATCACTTTATTCTTAATTCTAAATAACAAAAAATAATCAATTTATAAAAGTTATGTTTTTACGGTTTTGCCCCACCCCTTGTCCAAAACCGGGTATACCCAAATCTTATAACCGATTTTGGCCCTTAGCAGTGGTATCTTCGGGTTCCCAACCTATACAGCCTTCATGGGCCCAGTTCTTACATTTGAGACATTGCACCATGCATCGTTCCTTCGCGAGTATAAAGATACACTTGTTAATTCCAAAGAATATTAGATCAATTGACCATAAAAGCGTTTTTCTTATTTATTGTTGTCGAGCACGCACCGACGCCATTGTTTGTTGACAAACTGATCAGAGTGGCCAAAAGCAGCTAGCGAACGCGCGCCTAAATTTGAAACGTGTAAGAGGCTATACTGCCATGTCCCGTTTTACCCCCATACCCGGTTTTGGGCTAATCTCTCCTATATAATAAGCGCACCCTGTTTGTTAGACTACATAAAGGTCAGCCGGTATATTAAACTTGATGGACTGAAATAGCACTAAGAGTAAATAACACGAGTATTGCGGACTACGGCTTGCACCGTTAGTCACGCTTCTCATTTCAAATCAGTTTAAAACAACTTGTTCAAGCTAGGTTCAGACTGTTCGACATAAATTCCTGCTGCCTTTTTTGCAAGCTGTTAATAAATCACTACATAGTATATAACAAAGTCGCTTCCCGCTGTCTGTCCCTATGAATGCTTAGATCTTTAAAACTACGCAACGGATTTTGATGCGGTTTTTTTAAATAGTAAGTAGTAATTTTTTATATACAAGGTCAGTCGGAAAGGGGGTACTAATCCGAAGCCCACTTATAGTATCGCTGATGACTGTTTGAAAGCAAGTGTTAAAATTTCAAAATTCGATAAATTTTTTTCCAAATAAAATGATTTTTATTTTCCAAATAAAATGATTTTTATTTTAGTTTTTTCAAAAATTCTTCATCCCTGCTTTAGTTACAAATTCAAAAAACGGTGCTTCTAATTCATGACCCCAAATATGACCTAAAATGTAAACACAACTGGTCATAACTGGGGATAAATAGATTTTAGAGATTTTTTTTGAGATTTTTGAACAACTGTTTCTCTTAAACTATTGAGTTACGGGAAAAGTTGTAGAACAAAAGTTATTCATTATTATGTGTACTTTAACACCCTTTCAGATTAGTACCCCCTTTCTGACTAACCTTGTATATAATACATGCATATTATAGTAGAGAAAAATGCAGAATACGCGATAAACAACTTCCACGCGGGCGAACCCGCTGGCGACCTCTAGTAAAAATACAAATCTTGCTTACGAGAGTCTAAAAATTTTGCGGAAACGTATTTGAAACTGTTTTTTACTGTCTCTAAATACGACATTTGAGACTGTTCGCGTGGTTCGTGGTTTCGTCCTTCTTTCTTTCCTTCTATCCAAGGAAGGGCCGATTATACCAATGTTGTATAGCTTTTTTCTGAGGAATAAGAAGAAATGTTTTGACAGAATTTAATTTTACGAAAGCTGTGCGTCGCGCTGTTGTAGGCAGAAATAAAAATTATTCTTTCGTATTTCTTTTTTTCTGTCATAACCTTCTTATTATATAGATAAAAGTTATCCAACGCTGGTAAAATTGGCCCAAGTCGAATTTCGTCCTTTCTTCGTGGTACCACCATGTCATAAAACCCCATCCCCCTTATTACAAAAGATGGTCTAAGAAAAACCTAGGTTTTAAAATAGCCCCGTCTCTTTTTGTCTTATGACATAAGAAAGTGATGGGTATATTTTAAACTTGGGTTTACCTTAGTCTTGGTTTAAACCATATTTTGGAATAAGGGGGCATAAGTTTTAAGTTTAAGTTAAGTTTTATACTGAATTAAAAAAGCAACCAGTGACGTTTGTCAATTCAAAGAGTAGGTATGTGTTTTTTCCATAGAATTTTTTCTAATTTAAACATACAAACGATTAAATTAATTTAAACTTTGTGTTTAGTGTTACACTTTTGAAATCCATTCAGGAGCTTCCATGAAATTGTAAAAGAACATTAAAATCCTCGTAAGTACAATAATAACAGTATCGTATACACACAATTACAAGTTTGTACATCAATTACTTGACATTGGGTAGATCACTTGAAACCGGTAAGTATTATTTTTTATTAATTGTTTTGATAATCATATACAATTTACTTCCACGTGTTGTTAAAGTACCGACTCTACAGAGAGAAGAGATTGACATTGTTAAGAGGTTTAGTAACGGATGCGCTTGCTCGCTTACGCCATCAAGATGACATAATAAATGGAGGAGGGCGGCACAATTAATTGCTTCTAAGGAATGCGCTCAGCTGCAGCAGTGATAACATACATATAAGATGAATAGTTTACACTCTGCACTACTGATTGTAATATAATTTTGATGTATTTTAATTTAATAACCGAACAACGGAAATACAATTTATTGCTATTTCAACAATTTACATAAACAATATTTACAATTGCAAATAAATTAAAATACATTCTAATATAAAACTATAAACTAAAAGAGGGCATCAAAATATTCCTCCGCATCGCTGTCGACTGATAACGTGCCCAGAAGATGGGCAGCGTTGTCTGGTTGTTTGGAAATGCTAATCCTTTTAGAAAGGACAGCCTGACGTCACAGGAAGTATCGATCAGCCCCCTTGCAAAGTCTTTTTGTATAGGAGTTGGGCACTCGGCCCCACGAACCGAGTGTATCGACCCCAAAAGGCTCAAAAATATCATAACCGAATTATGTTTTAAACCTCAACCTATCCTCATTTCAAGGTTAATAAAGCCTTAGGTATACTTTGAAAGTTCACTTACCTTAATTTAAGTGGAAACTAGAATGCCATTGATTTTACTTAAGTGGATATTCGGGGCGTCCTTTACCATTATCAGAACATTGTAATGAGCGTTCAATATTGCTCCGTCGCACTAATACAGACTCCGTAATCTTTAAACGCCACTTTACTTAGAGTCATTCGAGGTAACGAGACCATAACTCCGTCTTGTCTGGCTGCGGACTAATCCCGACGCTCACGAAACTCCGCAGATCCAGATAGAGAATAGAAATACGATTAGTAGGGTTTGTTTAGTTTGATTGGAGCCGACTAAGCCTGCATTACTTGGAGATAGCACGATTTCTTCGCGTCCGTGGTTGATAACTCCAATTCTGTGTAACAGCGGGATCAGTGACAGTTAATCTGTAAGCCGAGGTTCACACGATACACATCTAAGTCAGATGTTGTCTATCTTGCTTAGGACGGGTGGGAGTGGGTTAATGACTCGGAAATCATTCGGGTTAAGTTCCTTCGGGTACGGATTGGAAGATAAGGGGCCAACAGATTTGTTGGTGTCGTGTCTCTATCAGGACTCAATGTCAGTATAGGAGACAGTCACATTGACTTTGACAACCATTTATTTTTACAAGCTTTTATTTAACTTGCAATGTATGTATGTTTGTCCGGGTGGAATCTTGCAACTGAATTTTAAATCAGTTATCTTTAACTGATTGAGCTGAAATTTGGTATAAACGCTTATTATTAACTAGCTTTTGCCCGCGGCTTCGCTAGCATTAATTTAGAATTTGACAACCAACTCTTAACACATTACTAAAGTTTCTTTAATAATATAATTCAATCATGATTCGAAAGACACGTGGCGCCATCTGTTAACGTTATTGTTGTTTTCGTCGGGAACAGTACTTTTTTTCGAGATGAAAGGTACCCTATGTCCGTTTCTGTACATCTGACAACGTATATACAAAATTTCTGAATGATCGGTTCAGTGGTTTAGGCGCGAAATGGTAACAAACAAACAAACTTACTTTCGCATTTATAATATTAGTAAGGATTTGAGCAGTCTTATTTAACTAATTCCTAATAAGCCAGAGAATAATCTAATGTGAAACTTAGTTAATAGATATCGGTAACTATTCCATTGTTTGATTAAGTACATTGTGGTCGAAACAAATAGTTGGTTTTGGTGGGAAACCGATATTATAGCGCCTATAGTTTACAATTCGTTTAAATCTGTGGTTTTGGGTTTGTCGATAACAGATTTTAGCATTGGAGGTGGCGATCATTTTGAACAATGGGTCTTTGTTGTATCTGCTGATTGATAAAGGTAGCTAGCAAATATAAATATTAAAACAATTCCCGGTATACTAAAATTCGTTTGTCATTGTTTAAACATATTGTGTAAGTTTATTTTGTTTTTGCAAATATGATTCGCGTTAATGTCAACAAATATAATATATTTCCCATTTTGTACAAATATTTGTGCAAACAAAATAGAGCTACCTGCAGATCGCAATAGGCATGTTGACAGCATCAATATATTGCAAATCTAATTAGTCCGCCAGTTAGAGTTTTGAAAAATAATGAACACGTATTTTTTCTTTTGTTAAATCTATGAATATTTGGAACGATAAAACGCATCAAAACTCGAGAGTGGGGGCTTGTGACGTCAGAAGCAAGTAAAAATTGTACTAGCTTGTGACGTTTTGCCAATTTTAAAAGTGTCGTAACTTCGACAATTTTGGTTTACGTAACAAAAGAAAAAATACGGGTCAAATATTTTTTGATAATCTAACTGACGGACTAATTAGATTTTTTCAGTCAAATACCCTATTGAAAATAGACTGTTAAGAAAATTGCACCTTTTACGCAAAAAGTCGTGAGTTTATGTTCACATACATTGACGTGGAATACGTATTCGTCGTCAATGTTCTCATAGAACTCACTTATTTGTAAGGCCTATAGATACCTCTTTGTCATGAGTCTTGACTTTTGTTTACGAACATCCGCAACGCAGATTTTTCTGCACTCTTTCCATTGGAATATGCACTTAAGGTACAAGTCCGAGACGGGCTGCAAACTGCAGACTGCAACCGCAGACCGCAAGTCGCCATCGGAATAGCGCCTTTAAGGTGCGCACTTTAAAGGTGCTATTCCGACAGCGACTGCAAAACTGCAACCGCAGACCGCAGCCGCAGATCGCACCGCAAGCGATACTACTTTTGCTGTTTGCGGTCTGCGGCCCGTCTCGGACTTGTACCTTTACAGCGGTTACGCACTGCATCCGATCCGAATCCGTGAAAATACGTTCCGAAGTAGCCATAGAACTATTTGTATGGTAGTTTACGCACTACATCCGGCATCCGGCATCCGTCATCAGATTTCTATCTGTCACCCGTGAGTTTCTAATTCGGAAGAACAATTGACGGACCTAAGTAGCCATGGAATTATTTGTATGGTAGCTTACGCACTACATCCGGCATCCGTCATCCGATTTCTATCCGTCATCCGTGAGTTTATAATTCGGAAAAACAATTGACGGATCGAAGTAGCCGTAGTACTGAATTGTTTGAATTTGAATCAGAGATCGGAATAGTGCGTAAGCAACATCCGAATTCGGTCCGAGATTTTTACTCTAGATCGGTATTTTCACGGACTCGGATCGGATGCAGTGCGTAAAGCAATATCCGAATTCGGTCCGAGTTTTTTATCTCCGTATTTTGACGGATTCGGATCGGACGCAGTGCGTAATCGCTCTTAATCATCAATTCTGAGAAACCTTTTCAAAGTATGTTCACTCACACATAGTTAGAAAAAAATGTGCAAGTTTTACAAGAACAACATTTAATTTCACAACTAAACCACCTTCACTGTATGCCATAAACCTAATTCTACAACCATCTTGTATACAATTCTAGTTCCTTAACAGTGCATACAAACCGTTGTGTAACTAAGTGAGAGGCCAGATTTCCGGTTCATTTATCTAGTGTCTCATCATAGTTCCGCTGCAGCCGGATGCAGGCGGTCAACGGTTAATTGATTATCCGGTAGTTAACCGGGTAAAGCGCCGCCTTTTACACATCAAATACGGTTATGTTTGTAAAGCTCAATGCAAATTGTTTAAACTGGTTATGCTGACAAGTAAATTGGCTTGGTCGATCTACAGCTTGATAAAGGGATGGTAGGAAGAGATTTTTTACGTTTTTAGGGTTCCGTACCCAAAGGGTAAAACGAGACCCTATTACTAAGACTCCGCTGTCCGTCCGTCCGTCTGTCACCAGACTGTATCTCATGAATCGTGATAGTTAGACAGTTGAAATTTTCTCTCTCTCTCTCTAGGGTCGGTCCCTCATGTCTGAGGATCATGGTCAGCACTAGGGTTGCATCTGGAGCGGATGATCTGCTTCCACCGGTTTCTGTCCAGCGCGTCTCTTACAACCGTGTAGAATTTGGATGACGACGAGTCCTAGTATTTGATCGGTCCATCTTGTTGGTGAACGACCGCGCGATCTTTTGCCTTCGGTGTTCCCAACCACAATCAATTTTTCCAAATTTTCGTCGCCTCTGCACACTGCTCAAATTTTCACAGATGATGTATTTCTGTTGCCGCTATAACAACAAATACTAAAAAACAGAATAAAATAAATATTTAAGGGGGCTCCCATACAACAGACATGATTTTTTTGCCGTTTTTATAGATAATGGTACGGAACCCTTAGCGCGAGTCCGACTTGCACTTGGCCGGTTTTTATTTTTTATTATTTGACTTGTTCGCTCTTGACGCTAGTCTCACCTTATGGTAAGCGCAGACAGGGTCTAAGATGGAGCACACGAATCCAAGTAACAGAGATATAGAGAGATTTCCCTATACTCCTCTGGCTCTCACATACACACGACGGAGCACAGTAAACTGCTTGGCGCCGGACTTTAATGTGAGGGTGGTAGCTAGCCAGGCGGACCGTAAAGATCCTACCACCAAGCGTGCTGGGTTTTGTTGAATCTTACAACACGTGTCTATTCCCAGTGTGCGGTGAGGAAGTTTTATATTCTAGCCCCGTTCTCATACAGGAAAAAAATGTTGTTGTTACGTTACTTTTTGTAAACTGTTGAAACGTATGGTTAGTGGTAGACATGGAGTGACCGCAAAAATTAAAAAAGGGGGTGGCGGGGGGTGGGTTTCTTAAAGGATAACCAATCAAATCCATTTTGATAATTTTTGATATTTGTCTGTTTGTAATTTTTTCTGTTTGTCGTTTTGTTTGTGTACCTACACATCAAGTAAAAGTCAATGTGGTTGATTTTTATAAGCAAATACTTATTGTGCGTATTTCGCAGTAACATTCAGCTTTTGCTTCATCGTAATTGGTTCATTCAATCAAAAGTATTAGAATTTAAATTAATTAACAAGAAATTTCTTTAGTTATTGCGACACAATATTGGTTTCCGATTTACACGCGGACGGAGTCGCGGGCAAAGCTGGTTAATAATAAATTAACAGAAATTTAAATGTTATTTTCTTCGGTTCTGTTAATTTACTAACAGTAGTTCATGTGGTGAATGTTTGTTGTACTTATAACAGTCCTATATTCTCCAATCAAAAGGTAAGATTGAATCCGTATTATAATATTATAAATGCGAAAGTAACTCAGTCAGTCAGTGACGCTTTCACGCCTAAACCGCTGAACTGATTTTGATGAAACTTGATACAGAGATAGTACGAAACCTGGAGAAGGACATAAGCTACTTTTATCCCGGAAAATACAGAATACGCGATAAACGAGCGAACTCGCCACCAACCTCGAGACAGTTATAATTAATTAAATTCGTGATTTTATCGTGTCAAATGCCGCTATCTAGCTACACAATAGTCTCTCTCTATCTTCAAAACTAGAAATGAAATAGTCACTTTAAATAAACTCCAAACATACACACGACTTTGACTGATTGTGTAGTTTACGTATACGACGAGCGTTTGTTTAACTAAGTCAATTTGAGTTAATAAGACGGGATCGTCCGCTGTTTAAATAGAAATAGAATAGCTACATCAAGACCATTTTGTTTGATTTGTGGTATTAGTAGTAGAATTATAATACGAGTAGGTATCCTCTAAATTACGAGCGATTAGGATAATTGTAAGCGTAAAGTGATTTAGTTGTAATAGGTCGTATTAAGGCTTGGATTAGTGTATTTAAGTGTTTTGTTATTCGGGAGTTAGTGTTTTAGTTTCGTTGTATTAATTCGTAGCTGTACCTATTCTTTATAAATATAAATTCTTAAAGGTATGGTAAAAATAATAAAAATGTTTTGAAGAGTTTAGGTCCACATTCCGTTTTAAAAATGTTTGTGAAATAATTTAGTAAGTGTCCTAGTGATTGATACTTGATTTACTACATAAAATTACTCTCTCATTTTTCTATTTTTAAAGTTATTAGTAAAACTAGCTTTTGCGCGTGGCTTCGTTCGCATTAATTAAACTAAAAAAAAACTTCTTAACACATTACTAAAGTTTCTAGAATAATAAAATTCAATCGTGATTCGAAAGACACGTGGCTCCATCTATGAACGTTATTGTTGTTTTCCTCTGAAACAGTACTTTTTTTCGGGATGAAAGGTACCTTATGTCCGTTTCAGTACACCTGACAACATATATACAAAATTTCAGGATGATCGGTTCAGTGGTTTAGGCGTGAAAAGGTAACAAACAAACAAACTTACTTTCGTATTTATAATATTAGTTAGGATTTGTAATACGTTTAGGTACCCACTAAATTACGAGCAATTTGTGAAAACTATGCTATGCTACTTCGCTACACTACGGAGACTTTGGCTGGAGATCCTTCAGGTCTCGCCAATACTTGCCCAGTTACGTAGGCCAACAAAAAAACAGCCCTATAGAAAAAAAAAAACTACTGAGACTTTGCTACGCCACGAAGACTAAGGCTACGCTACGAAGACTACGCTACGCGACGGAGACTAGTGCTATGCTACGAAGACTCCACTACGCTATGGAGATTACGCCTACGCTACGAAGAATACGCTACGCTACGGAGACTAGGGCTACTCTACGAAGACTCCACTACGCTATGGAGATTACGCCTACACTATGAAGACTACGCTACGCTATGGAGACTTCGCTTCCTTACGGAGACTACGCTACGCTTTGAAGACTACGGATAATTATGATAGCAGATACGTTTATTGCTTTTATTTGTGTAAGTATTTATGTTAAGTGAAGGAAAGTCGCGTTAGAAGTCTATCAAATACATTAAACTAATTAATTCCCTATCATTTCAAACATTCAAAAACGTCGACAACTACGTAGCGAGGCTTATAATAAGGTGTTATCAAATGTCTTGACAGAAGCCCTCGACCGAGGCGCGTCTCTGATAATTGACGCCCGGGAAATTACATGTCGGGCCGCAGACAGTTGTTGATGACGTCACGGCACTTGATTATAAACGATTTATTTCACAAATGACGCCCCGCTATACTGTCGCGAGTGTGCGTAATGTGGTTAGTTAATAAAAGTTGTGTGCGTGCAGCTTTATGTGCCCAAGCGTATGATATGACACACGAGCTGAAAAATTTTGTTTTAATTTTAATTATGCTTGTAAATGCATGTCATTTCTCTGTTTTAGTTTAAATTTTAACATAATTTTATGTGCAGAGCACGCTAATTAGCTACTAAATAACTAACATGTCCTGATTAAGAGTCCTTTCAATTCTCTTCAACGTAGCTCTACATATTGCGATTGGATTAACTCAAAGCCTTTTAGAGACACTAACTCTTTTTAATGTTAGAGGTAATGGTTGCAAGTTGACTTCATTCGAAGCTTTAAAACTTACACATATATGAGAATTATTTTTGCCATTAGTTTATACGATGTCCATCCAAGTAATTTGCAATCAATTCATGGCCACATTGTCATCATGGCCATAAGCCATCACATACCAACCACACGTTCGTAAATATATAAAAACGATAAAAACAAATGACAACTATCTACCGATAGTGCCGGTTATACCTACTTATCATAAAACAGTCGGGCCGCATGGCGCACCCGGTTAAGTGGCCGGGTAATTAATGTCCCGCCAAACGACTGGCCCCGGAATATCCGGATGCACCCGGCCCGGGTATGGTAAAATTCCCGACTATCATGCTATTGCAATAACACTGAATGTTCGCGTCGACGCGCCATGTTCGGTACGGAATTGTGTCAAGACTGTAGTTGTTTTACATAATTTTCAGCGTGTTACTACTTTTGTGGTTAATTATCTTTAATTAAAATGTTGTACTTAGTAGGGTGCATGAAAAGACCCTCCACGAGTGACGATACAGTCCGCGAGGCCTAAGCTGAGCTTTGCATTTGTGTGAGTTATCACCAAAAGTAAAGTCAAATGATTTCCAAAAAGCAGTACCTATAAACCGGTTTAAACCAAGCAAAGGACATGTCGCGCTCTAGGCCGACGTCACACCTACGCTATCTAAGTGCCTTCACACAAATGCAAAGCTCAGCTTAGGCCTCGCGGACTGTACTTAAGTACGTCTGACGCAACCTGGGCATTCAGTCACGCTAGCAACCTTGCTGACTGGCTAATCTTTTCACGACGGCATGAGCTATTCTCGTATAGTTCGTGCTGAAACGGGAAAAGAAAAGAAGAATCTACAAATGAAAAACTGGGAGATAAATGTAAGTTCAAAGCTAGATATCCTAATAGATTAATTATTCCTCGAACGAAAACTGAACTATATAGGCGAAGTTGCTATCCTATGTGTATTCTGATATATAACAAGATTCCTCACCAAATTAAAGAACTTCCAATGGTCCGCTTCAGAAAGGCTTTACACAGGTGGTTAATTGAGAATCTATATAATATAAAATAATTCCTCCAGTTTAAATATAAATGATCAAACTGTACCTGCATGTTACCTTTACCAAAAATTTGCATGTTATTATGTTATGATCGAATATGTTAAGCTACTACTATACTACATTGTAAGAACTTTTGTAACCATATTTATCAACAAATAAATCTTTGAGTTTGAAAAAAGTGTCACTGACATACGGTAAAGGAAAACATCATGAGGAAACCTGGACTTAATGGTTTCAAAACGTCAAACCGCAGGTTCCTCTCACTATGAGAAGAGGCCTTTGCCCTACAGTGGGACACTCACAGGCTAATATATTTTTATACCTACAAATATAGGTTCAATTTTTAAACGTAAATAAGAAAAAGATTTAGTTTCCCGTTCCTAATTGAATTTCGCGCAATATACTTCAAGATATTCAATTTAAATGGCAGCTGTATTTTAATTGACGTTCTCAGTACGTACCCAATAAAAGTTTACTGCCGTTTGACATTCAACATTATTTATGATCTAAAAACTATCCTGAAGTCAACAAGAATTATTTTTTCTTTTTTTTTTTCTTTTATCCCTTTTGTGTCACCCGGATGGATGGGCAGTACTACTCTACTACTACTCATCTGGGACCTGGGATCTGAGGGAGGCCCATTTGATGAAACTACTCTGCAAGTCTGCACTCCATACTATGGTACATAAATTCAGCTGAATAGTTTCAAAATATTGAGTGCAGATTTGCAGAATACTTTCATCAAATGAGACCTTGAAATCAACATCACCTCTTACAACGACTGAATTTTATTAAAATTGGCTTATAATCTAGGCAGATGCAAATAAAAGTATTTTTCACGAAGCTAATGCTTTCTGACTTTTAGTTGATGACTGAATTATTCGCCGAGACACGGTGTACTCTCGACGTGTATGCATCAGTTACCCATCCAAGGATTGGTCGCCGAAACATATATAGCAATGTATTTGAATCGATTTGCGAAATAGCAGCCATTCACTAGTCCTATCATACTGTTAATGATAAGGTTTCTGCAAAGCACTCGTTATAGCATTCATTTAGGTATTTGGAACGTTGTGTGAAGGAGATTCGTGTTGAGCAGTTGATCTTCCGGCTACTGTGTGGTTCAACTCTGGAAATACAACTTCAGATTGTACAGTATAATAACGCAAGGTGGTTAGTTATAGGTACATACCGACCACAAACGCTGCATATACCAAGTGCAGTGTCGGACACGGAAACGGAACAGCGAAATTCAATAGCGCGCGTGAGTAATAAAACGTGGCCTGCTGACAACGGTCCGTTGCACCATAGTTGAGACTTCATTTCAGTTGGTAAATTTGTCGAGCGTCCGTCCGAAATTGCGAGCTTATTGCGTCCACGGCTTGTTTGTTCGGACGGTCAAAGCTTTGTAAGCTACAAGGTGCGCCCACAATCAAATAAATGTCGCAAAATAATGACGTTTCACTGCCGTTTTGTCCACAGTTGTTGATGCAACAGATGCAATTTGGGTGGCCGCTAATGAATGACGTAATTCGTATTTTGTACCCCTTTTTAAGTTTGCTCGTCTGTAACCGGCCGAATACGAAATTCGCGTCTGCAAAGAAGAGTAATAAACGAAATAAACTGAGCAAGTATGAAGTAGCTTTGATGTTTTTGTTTACATTTTAGCTTTTTGCAGTAAGCTTGATAATTATGATTCAAAATGTAGCCGAGCCACTTTTAATTTAAATACAAATTAGTGTAATCGCTGTGATTTTAATATTTTGTTTCGTAGGTACCTAGTAAATATTGACTGGTTTATTATAGGAAGTTACACTTATGTAGTCAATGACATGCTTTTAATTTTCAATCTTATATCGATAAGCTGTTATTAACATGTACAGCCGTGGACTTGAAAGGTTTATCAGATTTCAAATTCGATTCCTTCTCACACTGTGCGCAATAAGGTTTAAGATGTCATATCAAATTACATAAGTAACTATTACTTTTTAAAATTGTGAAGCGTCAGTTATAGCAAAAAGGCTATTAACCACTTTTTGATGTTATGAACTCCTTCTTGGATGTGAGTCTAGTTAAAAGTTGTATAGAGCGAATTTACTAAATAGATTGATTTCTTTTTCTATGCTCCTTATTATAATTATATCCCCTTTAAATGAATCTTTTTACGTCAATTAAGAAAAAAAATATCTTTGCCCAATCAAATTTTTGCGAGCAGCCGAGAGACCTTATGAAAAAGTAATGTGCAAGAGATTATAGACCTTAGGGTGGTAAATATTTCAAGTCCGCGACTGTACTTCGAAGCCTCTTCAACTCGTAATCACTTTATTATTTGGAATTTTGTAATTATTTGCCTACCTATTAACAATTATTATAAATAATATGTTCTCTTGATATTTATTCAATCATGCCTCAATTTTTGCATTGATAAAATACTGAGATACATTTCAATAATTTTCTCTGAAAACATGTTATTTATGTTTTTAATATTACTAAAACTTTTGCGATGCTTTATTGAATTTCGTAGAATCCGTCTTGTTTCAAGTTTAGACGTTATGGTATTTTATTGCTTGTTCTGAGAAAACTAGTTTTTTGACATAGCGACTCGACACTGTCACTTGAACACCTACGTTAAAATTATAAGCTATGTCTACACCAATGCGCTTTCATGTTCATCTCGCGGCATCGTCTGACGTATGCGTGAAGCGCCATAGCGCATGCCTTAATACTAGTTCGACAAAAACGCATGCCCCTAGCGCACGCTAATCCGTCTATTGTATGTCGACTGACCGAGGCTCACCATTGTAGACGATAAGCAGCATGCATCTTAAGGCAATCAATATTGCATGCGCTTGACGCAAGAGGAATTGAAAGTTGAAAGCGCAAGATGAACATAAAATCGCACTGGTGTAGACATACCAATACGACTTTTTTTTTTCTTATGAAAACAGTAAAAACACGAAGACCCAGCTTCTAAAAGATCTTTTTTTATATATTTTAGAAGACAAGCAGTAGGTGTCTGGAAACAGAAACAGGGACACATTTCTCCTAAAAGAAATCTTGATAAATCGCAACCGAACCAAGGCCAAACCGTTTATTCGTTCATTCAGACAGTTTTCAATTTCAAAACCTGTCAAATTGTTTGACTCACAAAAAAAAACAAATATTTTGACAGTTTTCTTAAACAAAAACCGACTGACGGTTGTGGTTTGTTTGAGTTTGACAACAATTTTGTTACGGTAAGGATACACGGTAACACTGACATTCGACACAATGCAATCGCGACACTGAAATTAAACCCGAGCTAATGCGCAACTCAGTGTAACACAGATGTACACACTACGACACTCGGTGTAGACACCGAGTGTCGAGTGTAATAGTCGAGGCCCCCAGTGTCAAAAACAACGTTTTTTCTCAAAACTGTCATTAGACAAGCGTACCATTACTAATATTTATCCACATTACCGACCGATCGGCTTTAGTCCGCAGTCGCGGCACTTGGCACAAGTTAAATGTAGTGTAAACAGAGGTAGTTATCGCTACAGCGCGCCACTAAATCTTGCACTACCGCCGGGTACGCCCGCGGCCGTTTGTCATGTCACCTACCGTCGCTCATGCTATGCTGTGTATGTCGTGCGTGATTATGATGACGATTTATCAATCGTAATAACGTTTACAAGAGACTCTTCTCTTTAATCTCCTCCTTAATATTACGTCATTCAATTCTAGAAGACGCCTTAACGGTCTTCTAATAGGCATGCAAAACGTTGTGGTCTTAGGATTTCCTCATTCTACGCATTCCCTTTCGCAAACTTTTCAATATTTAGCCTTTAATCCCACGTTATTTTTTAATATTTTATAGAAATATTTACTAGCTGGTTCATTAATAGAATAGAATAGAATATACTTTATTGTACACCAAAATTGTAACATAGCTCTTATACAATATAATGTAGTGAAGGGTACTACATTAATATTTTTTCTACAAAAGTGTTGCTTAAAATCAAAACTGGAGTCGCCATTATCTTGTTAGGAGTAAAATAGAATCCCTAATTTATATTCTACTAGAGATCGCCAGCGGCTTAGCCCGCGTGTATGCCATTTATCGCATATTCTGCGTTTATCGGGATAAAAGTAGCTTATGTCCTTTTCCGAGGTCTAATCTATCTCTGTACCAGATTTCATCAAAATCGGTTCAGCGGTTTAGGCGTGAAAGCGTAACAGACAGACATAGTTACTTTCACATTTTTAATATTAGTAGGGATATATCGCTTTTATTTCGTTAATTTATTTACCAAAGCTATACCTATGCACGTACGATATGAGTGTCCTCTTGTAAATTAATCCTGATTGCTTAATTTTTTATATCATTTAGGGCTGATTTTTCAATCGTCAGATAACTTTTAACTGAGAAATAAGTTTGACGTTTTGACAGCTTTTGTATAGGAAATATGTCAAACAGCAATATTTATTCGTCAGATAAAAGTTATCTGATGATTGAAAAATCAGCCCTTAGTTACACTTCACAATCAATTACGATTCGATTGAGAATCGTATATCCATAGTTGTCGAGCTGTTGCAATCGCGTTGTTTGGTATTAAGGTTCGCTTTGAACAAAGGAAATCTGATCTAAAAGCAAATATTGCTGCGATATTGCATTGCTCTCAAAAATAGAGCAGTTACAACTTTACATGCGATGGTTCTCGTTCGACCATATTTTTTTATCATCACATACTGTACTGCGACGTAAGTTATGCATCTCGGCAATCTTAATCTTCTTCGTTTGTCTAGCTTTTTCCCAACTATGTTGGGATCAGCTTCCAATCTAACTAGATGCGGCTGAATACCAGTATTTTACAGGGAGCGATTGCCATCAGACATCTGCAACCCAGTTACTGGGCAATGCCAAAATCCTTAGGTTAGACCGGTTGTTAGACTTTCCGGCTTCTAACTACTGATAACGACTGTCATAGGTATTCGTATGGTACCCGGGACCGACAATTTAACATGTATTCCGAGGCACGGAGAGGTCTTGATGTGTAAAGAACAGTCACCCTTGCAAACCTTGCAAATCGTACGATCTACGCGATTGTTAACCCATCTCAGCAATCTTAGAGTGAAGCCACACTACTCCGTTGCGTTGCGTTGCGACGTCGCAGTGCTAGATTTGGACCAATCTCTAGATTCCAAATGTAGCGTTGCGACGTCTCATTGGTCCAAATCTAACGCTGTGATGTCGCAACGCAACACAGCAGTGTGGCTTCACGCTTAGTATTTTTGAATTTATACGAATTACGCGACCAATTAAGTGACCCATCCGGAATTGATATAAAGAGGACGAAGCAATAACTATGTTATATTAAAACGAAGAATGCCGAGCTGTATAACTTATGACGTAGTAAGGTACAACTACCCAACTGATAAGCCTGTTATTCTTAGAGATTAAAGTACATGTGTACCACCTACGACACACCTACGCATCACCTTTGACGGTATTAAGTCCCATGTAATACGGGACGAGTTTGTCGTCATTTATCGGGCACAATTTCGAACAGGTTTTAGCTGATAATGGTTTGTTCGACCTGAATGCAAGTCATGCATACCCTGGTAGTGCTTGAGAACACTAAATTAACGACGATCTTTAATAAACGTTTAGTTGAGTGTATGTTGTAAAAATACACTCAACATTATAACATTTTTTTATTCAAGCTAATGCGTTTTCCAATTCGCAGCTCTTCAATTTGTTTTAGTTTCAAGTTTTTGTTGTGTTTTATGTGGGTTGAACCGGAATTCTGGAAACATTTTCATGTACCAACTGACATTTGAGAGGGATCGATTGACGACCTTCTAATGATTCAGATGTCAGTTACTGCGGAATAAAATTTGTTGCAAACGATTTTATTAAAAAATGTTCACACACACAGAAATCTAAATATTTCCGTGATTTAGATTTCAGTGTCCACAAGACTAAAAAATATTTCATCATGATCATAATCATAATCATTCAGCCAAAAGACGTCTACTGCCTGACATAGGCCTCCTCCAAGCATCGCAACATCTACCGGTCTTGTGCTTCTCACATCCAGCGGATTCCCGCAATCTTCACCGATGGAGCCGAAAGGTTCTGGAGTGACGACCGCATACCGGAAGGCGTAGCGGGGGTAGGCTTTTATGATCCACCATAGAACGAAAACCTTTTCTTTTGGTATGTCATGGTACGATCAGAGCATGGCAGCATTCTCCTGTTTGCTAATGACACCAAACTGCAATCACCTAATCACGGCAAAATACGGCAGTTTGCCCTTTGACCGTAAATTGTGACGGTAATCGAGATGCCCACGCTCAGATTTGGACATTTACGTATATGATGATGAATCCGTGGTGTTAAAGCACACAGAATAACACTTAAGAGATCGCAATGCTGTAAGGCCCATATTAATAAAGAACTCTTATATTACTTACTCTTAATATGGCGGCCTGGGAGTTGGTTCCCAAAAGGCGCTGCTATAGAGAGTTGACAGTATTTTTTATCCGCATCTCAAGTCAAATCGAAATGACACTTATGAGTAACCAGTGTGGGGATGGGCTAGAATATAAAACTTCCTTACCGCACGCTAGGAATAGACGCGTGTTGTAAGATTCAACAGAATCCAGCACGCTTGGTGGTAGGATCTGTACGGTCCGCCTGGCTAGCTACCACCCTCACATTAAAGTCGTTCTATGTATATGTGCCGGCGGCTTGCATGTAAGAGCCAAAGGGTTATAGAGGGATATATTCTGTTAATTGGATTCGTGTGCTCCATCTTAGACAGTGCAACTAGGGTCAAACGCGATCACGTCAAATAATAATAATAAAAAAAACTAGCTTTCAAATGAGAGTCGTTTTAAGAAGTCCATGTTCTGTATTGGCTAAAGTGAATAAAAACAAGTAAAAGCTTTTACGTGCAAAGTTTTAAGTATTTCTAAATCTTTGAGTGAATGAAAATGCATGCAATTTATTGACTTTACTGGATCAGTAATTAATATAGTCTGCTCGGAAAGAGATCCGCTATGGCGTAAAAAGGAACTAAAATAATAATTGCACAAACTGACTTACACACGTTTACTACACACACGTTAACGTTTCAAGCCGTGTAGTTTAACTACTAGTATAACTGTTTTACTACAGCTGTTTAAACTTTACCGTTTTTGTGTAGCTAACAAGACATAGAAGATAATTGAGCACTGCAACGCAACCAAATTTATTATCTTTCTGAACAGAATATTTCAAGTTGTTTTTTTTTATTCACTTTAGCTATCATCAGTTCTGTTGTAAGCTCCTCCTTTATCCGTCACTAGCGACTCGCCCCGGCGTTGTTCGGGTACGTTTTAGTAGTTAAAAACCTTCCGGGAAAAATATCCAAATTAAGATGAAAACATAGATCCTAATAAAACTATAAACTAAAATAAGGCATCAAATATTCCTCCACATCGCTGTCTACTGGTAACGTGCCCAGAAGGCTGGCAGCATTGCCACGTTGTATGGCAATGCTGCCAAACGTAAATACATCAAAATTCATTGAGTAATTTAGAAGACGTAAGCGGATAAACAGACAGACGCGAATAGCGCCTTTACTATTTAGAGATTATATAGAGAAGAAATGGAAGTTGCTAAGTTCAAGTATGAACATTTAGAACATAATATTTACCGGCACAATAAACACCAATAGTCGTGGCCAAATAAAAATCGCGCGGATCATACGATAATATAATATAAGGTTAAGCTACGCTTGCCGGGGTCAGTCTGTGGATGGGTGACCGTTCGTTACACATCGAGACCCCTCCGTGCCTCGGAGAGCACATTAAGTGATCGGTCGTGGATGTCATACGAATACCTATGACAGTCGTTACGAGTAGTCAAACCGAAAGTCTGACAACCGGTAAGTGCGTATAAATGTAGAAAGCGGGTTGCCGGCGCTGATCTGCCAGCGCTTGTCGGTGCTGCTCCGCGCAGTTAGTCGGCGCAGGTAGTCTCTATACTGTGTGGCGAACCAGCTCCGACAAGCTCCGAACTGCGCCAATAAGTTCCGACCTGCTCCGATCAGCCGGTAGACCGTCGTTTGTTGCTGTATTTGCAAGGGAATATGGCGTATTTTTGTTAAAAAATGCCCGCCCCTGCTTCTACCCGCTTCCTTTATGTAGCGATTATCTGCATGGACCAGTACCGATAAGCGCTGGTAGATTGGCACTGGTTACCTGCTGCCTTTATGTATACGTCCTAACCTTTTGATATCGGCATTGCCTAGTAACTGGGTTGCGGAGGTCTGATGGCAGTCGCTTCGTGTAAAATATTGGTATTCAGCTGCATCTGGTTAGACTGGAAGCTGACCCAACATATTTGGGAAAAGGGTAGGTAGAATACGGCCGACGTATCTTGGCGAGTCTGAAGTTAGCTGATTAGCTGCGCAGTAGACAATTTCGTTTCTAAAAGATTCATTGCGCAGCCAAACAACTAACTTCAGACTCGCCAAGATACGTCGGCCGTATTGTAGAACAAGTACAAGTATGAACATTAAGCACATAATACTTGAATGATAAACATCTCTACGTTAGTAAGTTTGACGTCAGCAGTAACAAAACGAGACGCTTTGAAGCCACGCTCGATAGTAACGATTTCGGTGAGGTGAATAGTCGCAATTATTGTATGAATAGTTCTACATTTCTAGTCGCACATAATCGAGCATCGTAACCTATTTACCTTTATAGTCTTACCTACCATTGTGCCATTGTACTAGTGAAGAGATACATTACCAACATTTCGTACCTAAATGTCATTAGTAAACATAGGGCTTGTTATCCTAGCTACAGTGAACAGTCAACATCATCATCAGCCTATAGCAGACCACTGATGGACATAGGTCTGTCCAGTTGTTTATTTATTTTATTGTGTTTGGGTTACCAGGCTCTTTATGCTATTATATGTATATGTTTAAGTAAAAAAAATTGTTTCGTTTCATGTACATAAAATTGCTTTTTTTTATCCTTCTTTTTTATTTTTGTTGCAAATTTATTTCAAAATCACACTAACTACACTTTTTTTTTTAATATGTTACCCTACTCTTAGATTTCTCTTGTATCGTGGGTGCGTTTACAGACACAAATCTCACATACACAAACGCCCAGACCCGAAACAACCATCTGTAGGCCATACAAATTTTTGTTCCGTGTGAGAATCGAACCCACGACCCGTAGCGCAGAAGCTAATCGCTCAACCACTGCACCAAACGTGTCGTCATATTTCTACAGGGAGAAATCCTAGAGCAGGGCAAAGTTTTTGAAATAAAAAAAATAAAAAAACTTTCTAAAAGTGGATGATGATTTCTTTTTTGATAATATATGTGTATTCTTTTTATGTTAAGCCAACTTAAACGACACCCAGGCGAGAAAAAGGTAGATCCTTCACCTGGAATCACACGGCATAAAGAGAAAGCAACCAACTTTGTTTTTCCGAAACTCCAATATTTACGTTCAAAATCTCAAGACTCACCTTGAGCAAACATTTTCACATCACCATAGACGTTAGGACCTCAATAGGGTAATATATCCAATGCTAAGAAGTGCAGTGAGCGGTGTGCGCCTCGGAAAAGGCAAGAGATTGGTACATAATATTGCAATCTCCGTCGGCAAACACTTGCTATATGCGTTAGGAAGCAATACTTATTCGCGTCGAGCGCCCGTGGTTAAATTTCCCAACGTACAGCAATCCGCTCTTTCGTATTTAACCACTGGCGGTTAAATCGTCTTGTGTTGTATGTATGTACGCATTGGCACGATGTAACACTTGATTGCTGCTGTTGTATTTATCATACAGCTTTGTTAGATTGTTTCGGTTTTTATTAAAGAATGCAATTCACTAATTCGTGCGTAGGAATGTAGCTAAAATTAAGAGTATTGAACTAGTAAGGGATAATATAAATGGGATAATTTAAACAGCTCCTGAACGCGAAAAGATTTCGCAAGGTTATGAACCATTTTTTAGGGTTCCGTACCCAAAGGGTAAAACGAGACCCTATTACTAAGACTCCGCTGTCCGTCTGTCACCAGGCTGTATCTCATGAACCATGATAGTTAGGCTTAAAACGCACTAGCGGCCAGCCGCAATACGGCGTGCCGCTTGCGGTAGGCCGCACATCGATTTTTACATGAAACCGCATGATCTCAACGCACTGATTTCCGGCCAGCCGTCGTGCGCCAGTGCGTTGAGATCATGCGGTTTCATGTAAAAATCGATGTGCGGCCAACCGCAAGCGGCACGCCGTATTGCGGCTGGCCGCTAGTGCGTTTTAAGTCTTAGACAGTTGAAATTTTTACAGATGGTGTATTTCTGTTGCCGCTATAACAACAAATACTAAAAAAACAGAATAAAATAAATATTTAAGGGGGCTTCCATACAACAAACGTAATTTTTTTGCCGTTTTTATAGATAATGGTACGGAACCCTTCGTGCGCGAGTCCAGCTCACATTTGGCCGGTTTTTTTTATCCTGGCTCTATCCTCCTGAGTACTCTCCGCCCGGGGAAGGCGAAGTGTTATGCCGGACTCCTACCGGCTACTTGGCTTACTTCCGCGACCTGTCTTAATTACCGGTCACTTATTGTATAAATACTTTAATCTGAAATAGCATTATTAATCTAAACCCTCATGAAAATGAGGATAGGGACCAAAACAAGAACAATCCCTAAATAGCATCTGTCTGTATAATAAATCTTTTCAATTCTCACATTCATTTGCATATAACATTTGAAAACACGCTCACAGTCCTTCATTCAGTTGGTTAAGATCCATTCTACTCAGATTTTGAAACAAAATTTTAATACCCGAATTTATAGTTGGAAGGTCTCGCTCAAGCGAGCAAACGTCCTAGGATATTATAGCAGGGCTTAGTACAGTTAATTCCTGAAATATATTTTATCTTAACCATATTCGGTTTAAAACGTCTCTTAGTGATTACGAAATGGAAAATACAGAAATTAAGGCAAAGTTTCGGCGGGTGCCTCTTTTATGACGCGTTCTTATCTCCCGGGAACGGCGCGTGTGGCGCGAGTGTGGAGTTACAACATTAACTTCGCGACTCGAAACTTTCATTCTACGTTTCCACGTACACTATTACCGTTACATAAGGATTAGAATGCTTCATTTCTATTTTCTCAGTCGCATTGATAACGTGGCTGTTGTTGTACAAGTGGTACCTATTGTGGCAGTGCCGCTTTGTTTGCGAGTGTCGCCGATATATCTCGAAAGTTTTGCGGTGCAGCAACGCATCTCCACAAGCCCTGGTTATATCAACTCATATCACAAACGATTAAAACATTCTATACAATGTACAATTAACTAAAAATACTGACGTATATATAATATTTAATTTTATTATATAAACTAGCTGTGCCCGCGACTCCGTCCGCGTGGAACTCGGAAAACAACATTGTGTCGCAGTAACTAAATAGTGTATATGTATTCCATTTATTATAGGTAATAATAGACAAAGGTGTCCCACCAAGGCACTTATATCTTTTAAACCATTTCTTTAGGTAGAGTTTCAGCTCTTCTTGATTGACCGTAAAGGTTCATATAACCATATAATAATACTAAAAACGCGTTGCTTATTTCCATACATTTCCTTGCTAAAATGGATTATAATTGAATATTGATATTTATTGTGATAATGTAACGAAACCTTTTCGATTCTCGGTTCAGGCAAAAAAATCAGTAAAGGCAATATTTCTTACTTTTAAAAATAAAATGAAGCCTCCTTTGAGTGAAATTTGCAATTTTTTATATTTATAGTACTTTCCCTTCATGGCCATGTGTTTTGGGACATTACCTAAGGCTTAAATAAACTTAATAAAACGGCGACGACAGGTTTTGAATAGTTCTGACAACAATGAACAAAATAAAATAAATAAAAACATTCCAAAAAAATTACAAAAAGTGTATTTTTTAAAGTGAGGTTTTAACGCAGGACACTGAGCCAGCGATCGTTCACTGCAGCACTTACTTCTGTCTACAGCTTATACTACGCAGTATATGGAAATAATGTTTCGTTGCTCGGCATCTATGAGCAATAGCGTGATAGTTTATATACCAGCATAAGCGCAGGCCCATCAAAATCGATTCACGCGATTTCACGATCCGAATATTAAGCTTATACTTCGCAGTACGTGGAAATAATGTTCCGCTGCTCGGCTCCTATGAACAATAGCGTGATGATATAATTATGTACCAGCAAAATTGCCGCTTTTTACGAAACACATCAGCGAAAGTCCCATCAAAATCCATCCACGGGATTTTACGTGATGTCCGGACGGAAAGACAAACAGACACAATAATTCTAAAAAAAAATGTTATAGTTTCTGTATCGATAGTATAGTACCACCGAATCGAAATTTTGGAAAAATATTTAATTACAGACAGAGTGCACTTTGAATTTTATTAATAGTATATATATTTATAAATACGTATTTAAGTATTCATAATAAAATACAGGGCTACTGGTAATTCGACGTATTCCTTGCACCACGTTATAGAGGGGCTAATATGCAACAAATTTAACCCCACATATGTTCTACGAAATTCAATGGATTTCGAGATATTGCAATTTTTATATTATTTTTAATAATACCCAGAATTCCATCTTAAACACTATTTATCTCTAAAATATCAAATTGATCGGCTTTGATTATGATATTAGCTTGTAGCTGATACTTTTACGAAGCTTTCTGCGTATTTAACTGTTCTTAATGACCATCCAATTGAAAGTAATCATTAAAAGTTAAATAAGTGTATTAGAAAATCATCGAGTTATACGATAAAGAATGATGTTTATCTCAAAAATTTACTATGACACTAAGTGTACAAAATGCAAGACAAACATCCTTATTTAATCAGATATCCAACGAGGTATAGACGTTCAAAAAATATTTAGAAACTAATGTAAAAATGTCTTATAATACTGACAAAGGCGATTTCTGAAAAATCTCTACAAGCACGCAGGTGGCCCGTTAAGTGCAATTCATTGCATAATCCTCGCGTAGAGATTAAACAGCAGTCTGTCGGGCACCAACTGTCCTCTGGAAACTGAGGTTGCCATGCCGCCTCTCCAGCCACTCCTCCATTACGGGTCTTACCGCCACTAATGCGGCGTGCTCTGCGTTGGGTTGCGCAAGTCGTTCCCTCCACAGCCACTAGGATCTGGCGGAGACCACTCCGCTCAAGCGCCTCCTCGCTTTGGCGATATCTCAGCGCGAGGGCCCTCGCCTCCAGATCCCAGGGCATCGAAGTTGTGACCTAACCTAAACTTAACCGTGACCTAACATAACGACCTATCCTGACCATTTTTTTTTTTGCCTTCTGGATATCCTCATGGTTGTCCTCCGTCCTGGGGGTGGGCAGAGGGGTCTGTCAGACTCTTACTGACTAAAACCACCCCGGTGTTCTCTCGCACACTTAGGTCCTAACCTAACCTACCTAACCCTGACCAAACATAACCTAACGACCTGACCTAATCTAATCCTGACATTTAGAGGACAGTTGGTGCCCGACAGACTGCTGTTTAATCTCTACGCGAGGATTATGCAATGAATTGCACTTAACGGGCCACCTGCGTGCTTGTAGAGATTTTTCAGAAATCGCCATTGTCAATATTATAAGACATTTTTACATTAGTTTCTAAATATTTTTTGAACGTCTATACCTCGTTGGATATCTGATTAAATAAGGATGTTTGTCTTGCATTTTGTACACTTAGTGTCATAGTAAATTTTTGAGATAAACATCATTCTTTATCGTATACCTCGATGATTTTCTGATACACTTATTTAACTTTTAATGATTATTTTCAATTGGATGGTCATTAAGAACAGTTAAATACGCAGAAAGCTTCGTAAAAGTATCAGCTACAAGCTAATATCATAATCAAAGCCGATCAATTTGATATTTTAGAGATAAATAGTGTTTAAGAAGGAATTCTGGGTATTATTAAAAATAATATAAAAATTGCAATATCTCGAAATCCATTGAATTTCGTAGAACATATGTGGGGTTAAATTTGTTGCATATTAGCCCCCCTATAACGTGGTGCAAGGAATACGTCGAATTACCAGTAGCCCTGTATATGAGTATTTCAAATTAATCTATCAAATATCTCTGTGAAAATGGAAATTATTCATTTTCATTTAATATTGTAGGGAACTTTGACAGTTTTCCTATTTTACCATTCGGTATACACGTGTCTGCGATGTTAGATGGCGAAGATAAAAAATATTAAATTACACCCCTGATTATGTAAAAAAAAACGATTTTTAGATTTCTCGATTGGGGCTACTTTGAAATTCAATGATAGAACAGAGATCATCAAAGTAGAAGCTCTACGGTCCAAGTTTGATAAGGAACATTTCTCCTTTTTTTCTCGAAAATAATGCTCTGTTATTTTTTTAATTTAGATTATTTGGTTTTCTATATATCTGTTAATTCAGTTTATATAAAAGATTTTTGTTGTGGCATCTAAAATCAAAAATAAATAAGATATAAATACATGAAGCTCAAAAATTAATCAAAGTATCCTCGGTTTACGGTACCTAATAAATTTTAAATAACAATATCTTCGTTTTTTTTTAAAAGCTTAGTTAGTACCTTCTTCGGATAGCATTTCAATAGACCTTCCGTAGACTGAGAATAGTAATACATAATTATATTCGTTGTAATATATTTCCTCACAACTTGATTTGATACACGTAACGCCATCTATTGAAAAGAAATGGTATACCCAATTACAATGTATTCATGCTAAGTTCTTCTAGAAAACTTAAAATTCGCATAACTTTTGATTGCGTGAACCGATTGCGATGAAACAAAAAAACATATGTTACTTGGAGATAAGCACAATATTTATTTATAAAAGTCAACAACATTGGATCAGTTGTTTTTACGTGATGCTTGAACAAACAAACAGATAAACAGATAAACAGATAAACAGATAAACAGATAAACAGACAAACAGACAAACAGATAAACAGACAAACAGACAAAAATTCCAAAAATGTTAAAAATGGGTTCTATTGGTTATCGTTTAACACCCCAACCAGGTTTTTTCAAAATATTTGCTATGTACAGACACGCCGTGTCTACAGATTTATTATATGTATAGAAGATAATTTAAATATCAAGCACTTCGTAGATTCTATTAAAAAACAATTTGTGCTCTGTAGAATATTCAATCGGTTTGAATGTAATCGAATTCGAATCGTACTGTCGACGAATGATTGAAAAAATATTGCGTTTCGTATCTGGAAAATACCGCACTACCACCGCTTTTAATGTGTACATATGGAGTGTTCGATAGAAGGGATTGCAATGTTTGTTTCAATTTCCTGAGGTGTGAGAACAGCCGCGCCTTGCATTTCATAGATCCTCCATGTTTTGGTAGAGTGGAATATTCATTCATCAATGTGTAGATAGAGTAGGTACTCGAAACTGTAAAACTTCCATATTTTCAATTGAAATCTAAAAATGTTTGGTCACCTCATAGTCATACTCATAGGAAAGTTACAATGGAGAATTGGTAAGTTGGTCTTCCACCCCAAGACTAATGAGACTGATCATTAAATTGTTACTGTATGTACTTAATTTCGGGGTGAAACGTGTCGATCGAGGAGCTCTAGGAGTAAAAGAGTGTACACATACATACATACTATTTATGACAGTATAATCCACTTGTTCACGACCATGTAAAAGTGAAGATGGGAGGAATAAGAAGGGATGGGAGCCCGTCGCATGCGCACTTAAGTAATACTTTTTGTTAAAAAGAGTTCTACGAATCGTTTGCCCACCTGAGCGGTATTATGGAAGATATGCGATAATTCACAACTACCCCATTGTATTGTTTCATAATGAAAACGCGATTTTGTACCTACTTTTTTGCTAAAATTCTCCTAGTATTTACAACGTCTGCACTATCTAGAATTTGATTAACTACCCATATAAATAGGTAGCTACTCATTTAAGATACATATCATTTCTGTTGTGTAGGTAGACCATGTTCCATACGAATTTGGGCATTCTCCTTTCATTACAGCGTAACATTTTTTTTAGTGTACATTTCTCTATATATGAGATTATTATCTGTTTGTTTTGGATTAAGGTTACTGTGCCGGCCAGTACTTATGAAAAAATAAGGAAAAACTACATGATTCGATTCCGATGAGTAATTGGATCGGTAGCAGAAGTAATGTAGTTCATGTTACATTTTTTATCGAGGAGCCGGATTAAGTGATGTGGTCTATTTATTTATCGGAATTGGTTTCCCTATTTCCTTTTAGTTTTTTTTTCGCTATATCATTAATTTACAATGAAGGTTTCACCTGTATTTTGGATTATTGAAGGATAAATCGAAAATGCACTGGACTTTGATCGTCATTCAAGAATAATATTATTCGGCTGTAATACAGACCATAATCAACAAATTATCTTGAAGGATGCTTGGCAAGCGGGTTAGATAATTGTAGTATAACGACGCCGGTAATTCTGACTATCTTCCTAGAGTAGGTACCTAATCGTGTCTAACGACTCAAATCCTACGGCAAGTTACATAGTAAACTGTTCTTAGCCGAAACTACGCAGTTTATTCATTATAAAATCTCTATGCAACGTGTATCAGCAATGCGGGGTCATATCTAAGAGAGTTGTTTGCAACATTTGGTAGGTCAAACAAATATTTGATCAACATTTGAAACATTGGATCATGCTGTCATTGAGTCCTTGGCTGAAAGAATTTATTCTTTGTTTGAAAGGTGAAATAAAAATATTCGGCAAAAAATTTTAGAAGCTTATGCCATTTTTCGGTTTGCCAAAAAAAACCTCTGTGTTTTTTTGTTTGACTTATCAAACGTTGCTCTGAATAAGAGTCCAAACAACCCCCCTTAAATATAATCACGCATTTCTGTTACACTTTGTATATGAAAGAACATGTTGGACTAAGTCCTAAATGTCCTAAGATAAGACTCCTGCACAGCTTAAACCGCTAAAGCTAGAAAATTGTTAAGAGAGTAGGTGTATTTGTTTACGAAAACGTACACTAAGCACCGATTTTTCGAAAATCAAAACCCTATTTCAGTAAAAAGGGGTAGCAAATAACATGAAACTTGGCACAAATGTTAAACAAAGTAAATAATTTACTAAGTTCCCATCTATTTTCCAAAACTACCCCTAAAAGGGGGTGTTGCAACAAGGTGTTAAAGTTTCATGGAAAAATCTTATTGCGTGGCCCGATTAACTCGAAATTTGGTATAAGTAGTAATAATATCTAAAGCGTGTCTAAGAATTTTTGAAAACCAATCCGATAAGGGAGTCGCGCGGGGACATTTAATAGGTATTTTTGTATTAACCAAACCGTTTCTGCTGTGTTTACATGAAAATGTTTGAAAACATGTGGGATTTTATAAATGTGTGTTGACTAGGACTGCAGGGCATTTAGTTATTGGCACAGCTAGTTCGTGTGTTAGGACTCCATGGACACTCGACGATGCAACTATTTCCATCAGGCTTTGTGCCCAATTGTTCGTTGCATTGTATTTTGAATAATGCATGAGCATGTTAACTTTTCTAAAATCCACGTACATTTTGGAGGCGCTGCTGTTCATTGCAAAATTGTAAAAAATCCCTGTTACACAGTTGTATGAACAAGTATAATGTGCAGGGTTAATTGAAAAACACCAACAACCTCTTAAGGGGTCATTGTACTCATCATTATGAACAACTTTTACTATGGGACAAAATCTGAAATCGCGAAAAAAAAACAGCTGTTCCCTACATTTATGTTCGCTTAGCTCGTCACTTTTTCGCGATAATAAGCAGCGCACTTTTTATGTTATTCATTTACCTACCTCTCTGTTTGAAAATTAAGATCCCGCTGAAACGAAATTTAGATAAAAACAGACACATTTCACGTCTTCAAACGTTACATTCAACTCAAAATGAACTCCGAATTAATCAAAACATTCTCATCTACGAATTCCTAATAAACGGTTTAACGGTAAATTTTGCCAGACAATCAGGCGTTAACGGGCTGTTCATCGGGTGACAATGAAAGTGTTTCATTGAGCTGTCCATTTGAGAGGGGCGGTGGTAGGCACGTCGCACGTCGCGTCGCGTAAACGCAGGCGGCGCGGAAGGCGCGTTAATGGGTCCTTCGCCCGCCACCTGTCAGATGACTGTCTACCGTGCGCTTGCCGAGGATTGTACGGACACAACTGCGTAAAGTTACGCTCTTTACACTTAGATGGTTGAACGTCGACGCGACTTTTCTGAGAAGTGTGTCGTGCGATCGAATTGTTAAGGAAGGGTAAACAATAATATATTTTGAAGTAAAATAAAGTTTGGTTAATGTTCGATATAAAATAACTGAACAAGGGAACATTGTGTAGATTGACATGGGAGAAAGGAGGCTTATGCTTAACAGAGCGTGAAAACGAGCTAAGGATAGATGAATAATATAAGATATCACAACATACTATGTCTGTAAACGTACAAAAAAGAGGGAGGTACTGTTAGTTTTCATATTAACAGGAAGGCTTATAACCAGCATTGGTCAAGTCTGATCTGAAGTTGATTACAGTTGAGGATAATACAACAAACAACTTCTATAGTTTTGTGAAAAAATTGGGAGCAATTGGAAATTGATTGGTCCACTAATTAATTCCCAATGCTAATTTTATGATGGAAACTCTATTGTCATTTATCGCACACAGCACAACAACTATAGGTACTGTATTTTGACTTTTTTAGACTTTGTTCGTGTGGGGACGGGCTAGAATATAAAACTTCCGCACGCTGGGAATAGACACGTGTTGTAAGATTCAACAAAACCCAGCACGCTTGGTGGTAGGACCTATACGATCCCGCGGGCTAGCTTCCACCCTCACATTAAATTCCGTCGCATGTATGTGAGAGCCAAAGGTCCCCCTTTCAAAGGGGTATAGGGGAAACTCTCTTCATCTCTGTTACTCGGATTCGTGTGTTCCATCTTAGACCCTGTCTGCACTTACGATCAGCGGCCCAATTCTCCTAAAATAAATCTTGATAAATCACAGCCGAACCAAGGCCGAACTGTTCATTCCGACAGTTCTCAATTTCAAAAGCTATCAAATTGTTTGACACAAAAAACAAAATCAACCATTTTGAAAGTTTTCGAAAACAAAAATTGACTGACGGTTGTGGTTCGATTGCGTTTGGCAACAATTTATTTTAGGAGAATTAGGCCCCAGGTGCGACTAAAGTCAAAGGCGACTAAGTCATTCTGAAAAAAGAAAAGAATGACTGGCAATTGCTGGCGTGAGCACACACACAAAATAAAGACATTCAGGCCGATTTCATTTGCCGACACAAAATCGAGTGTCAGTCGGTGCGGTGTGGCGCATGCTTGATGTCCAATCTATTCATGTCGTGTTTGTAGATCATAACGAACATGGCAATGTTTGTTACTTAGCAACAACAATGCGGCAAACGAGGACTCGAGATTGAATAGTCGTGACGTAAAAGCAAACTCGCTTCTAGTCCCGTTATACATATTTGTTTTTTTTTACGTTCATCATCATCGTCATACCAGCCGCAAGATGTCCACTGCTGGACAAAGACACCCCCGTAGATTTCCATAACGATAGCTTCTGGGCCACTTGCACCCAACGGATACCCGTAACCTTTACCAGGTTTGTTCATCTGGTAGGGGGCATTCCAACGCTTCACATTCCAATTCGTGGTCGCCATTCCAGTAGCTTTATTTTCCAACGGTAGTCTGTTCCGCGCATTTTGTGGCATGCCCATTGCCATTTTGTCTTGCTAATTCTAAGAGCTATATCAATGACCTTGGTTCTTTTTCGGAGTTCCTCATTTCTGAGACTGCTTCGTATGGAAACTCCGAGCATAGTTATTTCCATAGCTCTTTGAATGACTTTGAGCTCGTGATTGTGCATGAAACCACGTTTTAGTGCCATAAGTAAACACGGCAACACAAGTGATTAAAACTTTTGCCCACTCGAGTTTTTACATTTTTACATGTGATTTTTATTTTAGTTTTTCATTTATAACTTGTTTAAACTTTTTAAAATTTTAATTTAATCTTTACATGCGTTTATTGTCTAACTCACATCTATTGCATTCGTGAAATAAAATCGTAAAATTTAAAAACAAATCAGAAACCCTGCGTTGAACGGAGCAACTCGGATCTAACAAGCAAAAAACCATTTCCATCCAACTTTTCAGCCAGGTTTCCAACGAAGCGCGCCCGTCCACAGTTCAATGGAATTCAGAATTCTATTCCGATGCAGTGTTAATGAATTCGCATAATGAAAACTCTTTGTAACTAGTTTTTTGATTTGTTCAAAATTAAACGTCACTATAACACCGACTTTGGGTCGTGATTGTGTAAGGGTAACAAAACGGATGCTTATTTCACGAAAGTTTGCTAAACTGTCTCGTCCACGAGTCGTGTAGCAAGTTTTCGACATGTTACTGAGATCGCATTTCGTATTCATCAAACATCCATTCTAGTCTCAATATACGTGCTGAAACTTGGTATCGCCCTGGGGTTCATCTTAGTTCCCGCAATGGGGTAGAACTTGTGAACTCGCGCTAGGGAACTTACAGACCGCTTGTTTACAGCTTCGAGCAAGGTCAACATTACAAATTACACTTTTTACTTGATTACTTTTGCTAGTTCATATGCTACGGGTTTTTTCAAAGTAAATACTATTGAAAATAGCTATTAAATCACGGTCCGAAAAACCCACATGAAACAAATTTCAAGGAAGAAGTTTTCGTCAGTTAATTAGTTGATTGAGTGGAAGTCATAAATAAAAAATAAACCCATAAATAAATATCTATGTTACTCTGTTATTATATTACAGACCAAGTTGGTGAATACCATAAGAGTATAAACACAAACACAGATTCGCGGACGGTCGTTGAAGTGAGAAGGGTAGGAAGGCCAACATGGCATTACAAATATAATCAAATAATTCGATATCAAGTAACACTCAGCTTTTGTCTGTAAAAATATGATACAAACAATGAAGTGTGAAATAATTCCGCCCAATATCTGGAGTTTTTTATGAGACCGCAGGTGTATTTTATAGAACATTTCTGTTCCTTTTAATGCTGGCTAACACCTTTCATATTGTGTGTTTGGGTAGGGGCTCCTGATATTGAAATAGTTTAGTATTTAGCTATGTAAAAATACTCCAAATCAGACACCTAAAGTAAAACTAATTTAATCTCAAATCTAAAATTTTATCAAAAAACTATAGAATATATTTTCAACTCACACAAAATTAGTCTTATAGTTGAAATAATTTAGAACTAAGTCTATTAAATCCGACAATTTGTGACTTTTAGAGTTCGCACAAAATTGTGGGAAACTTAAATTATTTTGCAGTATTTGAATAAAGTTGCGTACAATCGACACTTTATTCAATTGAAATGAAGCTTTTAGAATTGTAAATTATTTTAGAGATTAAATCATGTACCTAATTGATAGACTGAAGCAGAATTTAAGGTCATAAATATTTTTCAACATTGAAACATGGAAAGTTTATGGTATCTAACTTGTGCATTATGTTTTATCTCTTCCAAGTGTATGATGACCATTATCCATTGAGTCAGCCTAAAATTTTTCGCGAACAAGTAATTCGGCCTCGAGCCATTCGTGGCATTTTCGCTGGCTGGAATAAAACATTTCGATTTCGATTTAAAGTGAGTGGAAGGAACCGAAAGAGCTCGTAACTTTGAATTCCGAAAAGGCATTTGTAATGCTATTATAGCGGGGAACGTATGGTTTGTATTATTTTTGTAAAGGAAGAAAGAAAATGTGTTTAAAGAAAGATTTAATTTAACAATATCTTTGTAATAACTGTAGATGAATGATTAATACACGATTACATCAGGTATTTTACAAATTAATGTTTTATCTCATTTCCGCTTTTCTTCATTCTTTGGTGATACATACATTTTTTTCGATATCGTTACAATATTAATTTACTATTCCCTGTAATGGTCCTACGAGAACTATCAAGTGATAGTCGCCTGAAATGTTGAACAACCTTACTCTCTTGCCTTACCCTTTAAGTGTCATAAAGATATATGCATACTTGACCTATTTATAACTTGGACTGATTTTAAACTGCAATAAAAAGATTGTCACATCCAGCTGTAGGTCCCAGGTCAATGTGATTCCGGGCAGCGTCGCTCGGTCACGTCCCAGAGTGCGGACCGATGTACCGCGCAACCGCCACTCCGCAGTAAAAAGACCCGCGCCATTCTCCATTTAAATAATATATAGCACTCTTTGATTCGACGCTCTATATTGTCTGAATGTAGCCACGATATATGGTCCGATGGCTTTAATAGCTTCGTACATTTCAATTGCCACTACCAAAAACAATTCTCTAGCTTTTTTAGAATCTACAAAAATACTGTAGAAATATTCGATGAAAAAAGCTAGATAAAAATTTATTTATAAAAATAGAGCGTCTCCTGTCTCAATCATTTATTTAAAATTCGCATTTTCAATATCTTATAGCGAAATTCAATCACTGCATCGTATGACGATCCAATAAAAGTCATTATTCGTATTCATATCGTTGAGATTCAAAATACAATCGGATGATTAAATTGGAAATTCAATAATACGTCTACTATATCAGACAATAAAACGAAGCCAAAGATGTGAAAGGGCATCATAAATAAAAGGCTTGAGTATAAAAGTGTTCTTTATGAAGTGTCGCCGCAGTGGAGTGGAGGCCGCACGCCGCGCCGCCACCCGGCCGGCTGGCGTTGATACCTATTTGAAAGTCCTGTAATATTAACTGGGCCGTTCCTTTCTTACATGCATCATGACTATCGATAACTTCTTGTTTAATATCTACAATAACAAGGTCTAACGGCAATCAAATAATAATACTAACAATCTCTTATTTTAAAAGTACTCTTGCTTTTTTCCCACAAACAATTTTCATTGTAACTTATTTTCTTTCTGAATTTTCCAGGAAAATTACTTATTTTCCTGGAAAAGTCAGAAAGTGTGGCATATAACAATTGTAATGTTACCATTCTTCAGCAAGAAAACACAATAAAGATTGTTGTATATAAATATTTTATTGGATAACCCCCGCTTAGTATAAATATAGAGCACGAATGTCGTAAATAGTTTCTGTATACATAATGTATAATGTATACACACTACATCTTAATCCCACAAAAAGGACCCGTAAAATGTGGGTTTTTTGTAAAAGACATTTTTATTGTTGCAAACTGTTTCACCAAAATAAAATATTTTGTTTGGCGTTTGATTTGTACACACTTTATGTTTTAGTGAGATTTTTTATCAAAGAAATTTTGTGTTATTGTGAAACAATTAATGTGAGGTAAAAAATGAAGTTGCCTAATGCGGTTATCAATGAAATGAAAATAAAGTGGGATATTCGCTTTAGGAACGTAACGTGTTTTTTTAGGTAATATTTTTTTAACATAGGGAACTGTAACGACAGCCTATATTCCCAAATCGGTGGACCGTTTAGGTTCGTGTAATGTTTTTTAGTCCTACGTTCATCATACATCGGTTATAGCTTTTTGACGTTGCTGTAAACTGTAATCATTTATCTCAAGCATATAATAGTCCAAGTATTTGAGCTGATAGAAATATTTTTAACCGACTTCTTCAAAAACGAGGAGGTTCTGAATTCGTCCGCAAAGTTTTTATCAATGTTTGTTCGGGCTTTGCTATGACGTGTATGCACTGATTTCAATTATTCTTTTTAGTTCGAAAGAGTTTTTTCCGAGATAGTTCCATTTAAAGTAAGATTTGATGAAAACCTTTAGAAATAGACGATGAAACTTTGAGAAGAAAAAAATAACAATACTTAATTTAAAAAAAGGTTTTATTTTTCAACAGTTTCCAAAGTCGATGCCTTCAATTCGGTTCAGCGTGGATTAGCACCGACGCGGACGTCTGAAACTGTTAATTTTATAAAATGGTAATTATTACATTAGTTTTTTTAAAAATCAGATTTATTTTTTGTTATAAAGTTTTTAGTTATACCGTACACACAAATTAAAACTATTCGAATTGTATTAATTAAGTCTCCTATAACGAATAAAACAAGGTCTCAGCTATTTCTTAGACGAATGTAAGCAAAACATCGATATGTCTTCCAGGGTAAGAAAATGCATCACTATCACAGAACGGTCCCGACCGACAGAGGGTCGCAGTCGGCGAGGGAGAGTCTAATAAAATATGTAGATTTGATGACTTGTCACATTTTTTGTTACAAATCTGAGATTCAAAGTTTTTTAGTCACTTTACCAGACCCTTCGGTTCTTTTCATTAAGACTTTAATAATGTGGAATTAGGGTACTTAATCTTTCTCATCGAGGATGTGATGGTGAACTCGATTCTTCAGCTTTTAATTAACTTACAAGCAATTCTAATATTCGTTTGGAACGAAATGTAATGGCGTTTAATGACGATGCTTGCAGTTTAAATAGAATTTGTTGAGTATTTTTGGTTACTTTGTCTCCTGAAAGTGCAATTTAGCGTAGAAGCTAGACCTAGGGAGAACTGGTTTTTCTTTGTGACGACATCATTAAAATGTTGCTGTGAAGATAACATATCATAATATCACGCCTGCATTCCCCAAAGGGTAGGGCAGAGATGTATAGTACACTCTCATTTCGCTGGTATGTTTGGATTCCATGTAGTAGAGGGCGAGTCTCTTGCCATCAACCGGGCAAAAATTCAAACTCCTGTCTGCTACTGAGAAATTTCACAAGGAAAGGCCCTAAGACGAACCCAGGATCTCACGCTCAGCAGTCACGCTTCCGAACACTAGACCAACGAGACAGTTCCTGTGAAGACATCCACAGATATAAATGTACAAGGTACAAATTCAACATCAGTACCTTAATACTAGCCGCAAGAACACGACTAAGGTCGAGATTACTAAGCCCATGATTAGTTACTGGCGTAGCGTGGCTACGGCCTTATATCTCGACCTACGAGATTTTGGAGTTAATACCTACGTCTGGTTACTCTCGCACTTGCTCGCTTTCATCTTTGAGTCTGGAGTTTATTAAATTGTTATTAGTGTATTTAGTTACATGGTTATCAACTAGTTCTTTTAAATATTAAGCGTATTTTAAACTTGTTATAATCTCCTTTATTCATTTAAACCCATATAAAAATACATTTTTAAATATTTCCATACAAAAAAAAATACAAAAACATTTAAAAATATAGTAGCCCATCGGCATCGGGAATCGGGAACAAGGTCCAAGCTACCGGTGGTGAGGGCCTCAGAGAGACGAACCTCCTAACAATACGCGCCGTGTCCAGAAGTACGGAACTTGTTATTATTATAATTTTTTGTAGTAATGCTTATTTCAATACCTCAATACTTATTTTTGACTTGAGGGTTTGTGCGTGATTGTGTTTTCAATTTATGCAAAAATAGGTAGACATTTAATATTTTCGTGGACATTGAAATTGTTTTTTTTTTCAGTTGCATAGCGCGTTTATATACTACCTACACGGTTTTTAGGGTCCAGTAGAAAGAGTCCCGACTAAAGATTAAAGAGACCTTTTTTTTTTAGATTAAAGATTAACTGTGAATCAGAGTTAGGGATAGGTTGCCCTAAATATCGGGTAATGTAATAAGCCAATTTTGTGTTTTATCGTATAGTGAGCGAACAACTCACGTGCATTTATCGGGACTAGTTAACCGTAACTAATCATAAATATGAATGTGTCTCGCGAAAGTTATAATACAAAGCTATATTCCATTTCATATGACATCAGGAAAAAGAGTCCCACCATGGCACGAATATCTTTTTAACTATTTCTTCAAGTACAGTTTCAGCTCATCTTGATGGACCGTAAAGGTTCATAAAAGCATTATATTGTGTTGACTGCAGGAAGCAAATATGTTGCTTATTTCTATACATTTTCTTGCTAGAATGGGCCTTATTTGTCTAATGTTATATTAAATTAAATACTAACAAAATTAAATTAAGACATCACAGAACTGATTACGGTAAGAGCGATTACGCACTGCATCCGATCCGAATCCGTGAAAATACGGATATGAAAAACTCGGACCGAATTCGAATATTGCTTTACGCACTGCGTCCGATCCCAATCCGTGAAAATACCGATCTAAAGTAAAAATCTCGGACCGAATTCAGATGTTGCTTACGCACTATTCCGATCTCTGATTCAAATTCAAACAATTCAGTGCTACGGCTACTCCATCCGTCAATTGTTCTTCCGAATTAGAAACTCACGGATGACGGATAGAAATCGGATGACGGATGCCGGATGTAGTGCGTAAACTACCATACAAATAGTTCTATGACTACTTCGGAACGGATATTCACGGATTCGGATCGGATGCAGTGCGTAACCGCTGTAAGAGAAACATTATTGTGACGGATTTGATTTTGATCTTCTTTTGATCCTTTTGGGAAATAAGATCGTTTGGCATCGTAGAAATATTTTGTGCGAACTGCCCTTTTTCTCGAAGACTGTATTTAAAAAAAAAAACTTTAAATGCAGATAAAAATAATTCTAAAAGTTAAGGGTGGTCTCCTAAGAACGTTTTCCTGTAGGTACAATGGTTAAGATAGCTGCCCTTCATGCCCCATCATTGATTCCTGACGTTACTCTACAAAACGTTACCATAAAAAGAATATCAAATATTTTTTAAATACAAAACATCGATAATATAGCTATTTTACTGGTTTTGGATATGTCGTTTACGTTTTTTCGATAGCAGTTTCTTTACGGCTACAATTTACGAAATTACCAAATTGTTAGGAGTCATCTTTGGGTGAACAGAGTATCACAACCAATCATAAAATTTTTGACATGAGATGTGACAGCTGATTAGTTAATGCTTGCGTTGATCAATCTTTCAAAAACGGCAGTGAGTATTTTTTCATGATTGTGATCTACAGATGGTCGGATGAAGTCGTTAAACAATTTCGAATAAACTCTTTTCTTTGTAAACCATTTGTCCGGCTGATGGATCGGTCAATTTAGCAATCAGCGAGTGTTAAAATAGCCACATTGTTCGTAGCACGAGTTCGTACTATAAATTGCCTAACAAATGCTGTTATATAGAGATTTATACTATGCTTGTTGGTGAACTTGGAATCTTCCGCTACATTCGATCTTTAGACTAAGCACTTTATTGTTATTTGTGAGTTTGAGCTGTACCGCTGTACCTCTTGTAAGCCAAGATAGGTGTTCTAATGTAGTCCCCTATTTGCCGTGTTGAGAGCAAAGAATGCTTCTAAAATAGCTGCTTCCATTTTTAAAACGGGCCAGTAGTGTGATTACTTCCTAAATGAATGATGGAAGATCTGTATGCACTAAGTAAGTTCGCAACGAAGGCACTAAGCACTAGCTGATTCCTCTTAAAAGGAAATAATGGAATTTAGAACATCGGGAAAACCACCACAAACGCCTCTCGATGGCTGTCTTTAGAACACGGGGAGTAGTTCCAATGTAGTAACATTCCACTTTTCAGATAGTAGACCTAGTAATGTCTGGCTGAAAAGTGGAATTTATCAATCCAGACAAAAGAAAAAGACTAACACCACCAAAAAGTAACTGCTTGCATCGAACTTCAATGAAAACAGTCTAAGAAGTAACGCACCCATAACACAGCGACGTAAAATTACAAGGGTGATATGTGTACACTTAGGTTTAGCTATGCGAAGGGTGTCCACAGTCGTCATAAATCGCTTCGTGCCGTGCCGCTGCACAAGTCACGGGGCCTAGTGGCGTATCTATCCCCTCTCAACCGATCATACCGCATTAAACGAGAGTAGAGGGGAGATAAGTAGTCAAGATAGCTACTTATATTGTTTTATTGAATACCGATGATTGGTGGGGCAAAAGAAGAATAATTATGGGACTTATCACATTAATTAGTATTATTTCGCAAAAATGCTGGATGGTTTTAGGGCCAAGCTTACGGCGGTTTACCTATACAGGGTGTAAACGAATTCGTGTAATTCCTTCTATTTGTGACACAGACTAACCATAAATGGGTATTTTTTTGAAAACCAAGTAAAAAAAAAACAACATAAAATCTTGGTTTTCTATTCCTGAGTCATTTTAGAGCCCCGAGTTAACTGACTGCAAAAAGCGATATAGTGATAGTCGTGTCCGCCAGCTGCGACGCCGTGCTTTTATTCATTTATGCGTGACATCGAAATGTTCACTCACGTAAAACTGATACCTTATAAGGTGATTTAGATACGACCATAACAACAACCGCATGAAAAAATAATTATTTTTATTTTTAATCAAGCTTATTCCCGTGTGTGGCCAGTCTACACCAGTAGTAGATCATGTGGTTTTAAGGAATTACACGAATTCATTTACATCCTATATACCTAGCAGTAACGTAATCACATCACGGCAAAGTAAAACTACAAGGCTGTGTAACAGTGAAACGAAAAATCACTGAAAATAATTTACCATTTAGTGAAATCACTAGATTTTTCAATAAGCTCAAGCAAACAATGGTAAACGGTTGGAATATTCAACATCATCCATGATTTTGTGATATCCCTAGGGATTTCACGAAATCCTTGGTATCGTAATTTCCCTGCACCAAGGAAGCCGAGCCAAGGGCCAAGATTACGGCGGATTACCTATAGATACGTAGGTATCCATTATTGGTTCTAAGGCTCATCGCGATCCATTACGTGTTTACGAACATCAGATCCATATGAAAATGACTGACTCTAACTGATTTTAATAACAAACGACGATTGAAGTATTAAAGGAAGGTACATTATATGATACCTATTTGCCACGACGCGCTCGCCGGCTTCCGGGAGCCAGTAATGAGAGCAAGCTATAACCCTAAAGTAATTACATTTTAATTTGTATGCATCTGCAGTCCAATGTAAATTCTTAAAATAAGCGATAATCTTCTCCTCTCATGTCGACACGAGCTATACGTGGTGAAAAGATAAGCCAGTCAGCAAGGTTGGTAGCGGGGCTGACTGCCCAGGGTGCGCCGGACATACTTAAGTATCGTCAGTCGTGGAGGCGCTGTTAATGCACCCTACAGAGATAATAAATATATGCATTATACACAGGCTTCCCTGCTATGCGGCACTCCGTGCCGCGCCGTTGCACGTGTCATCGGCGATTAGTGTGACCTCCGACTAGCTTTTCCAATATAACGGGCATTGAGCGAGGGAACTTATGAAATATTAGCTGAGGAAACAGTGTAACGTTGCATTGTTTTATTGCGATTTGCGAGTAAGAGTTTTGTATATAGATTATTGTGATGAAAGAATCGCTTTAAATATTATCATTCAATAGTATAAAACAATGTCGCTTCCCGCTGTCTGTCTGTATGTATGCTTAGATCTTTAAAACTACGCAACGGATTTTGATGCGGTTTTTTTTAATAGATATAGTGATTCAAGAAGAAGGTATAAAAGTTATAAAACCTACACGTGCAAAGCCAGGGCCGGGTCGCTAGTTTTATCATAAAATATTAGTTTAAAGTAAAGGGCTCGTGGATAATTAACAACCGTGCAGATCATATGATGTGCAAGGTTAAGCTGCGATTGCCGCGGTCAGTCCGTGGATGGGTGACGATTCGTTACACATCGAGAACCCTCCGTGCCTCGGAGAGCACGTTGAACTGTTGCCGCGTGTTGGTCCCGAGTGTCATATGAATACCAATGACAGCCGTTACGGGTAGTCAAAAGCCCGAAATTCTGACAACTGGCCTAGCAGTAGGATATCAGCATTGCCCAGTAACTGGGTTGCGGTAGTCTGATGGCTGTTGCTACGTGTAAAAATACTGGTATTCAGCCACATCTGCTTCGACAGGAAACTAACCCCAACATATTTGGCAAAAGGCAAGGCAGCACAAAAAATGATAGTTTAAAAAGAACCCTGTGTGCAAATCCAGGATACAGGCTACCTCACGACCAAACATCAAAATCTGTTTAGATGTTATTGCGTTAAATAAACGTATAACGAAACAGCTAAACATGCAAATACTCGTGCAAACATCCAAACTACCGCACTCATAAACGTAGTGAGGTTTATTTTAAAACATTTTTATTTGAAGTTTGTTCGTGTATTAAATTTTAATAGTGTTTGTAAACTTTATAAGAAAGTCTTTAAATACTATAAATTGAAGTCGCTTTTAACGTCTGTCATTTTGTCCGCTTATTTATTCTAAACTACTCAATGGATTTTGATGCGGTTTTCATCTTAATTTAGGTAATTTCTTCCGGAAGATTTTAAGCTAGAGCTTCTAATTCGTGACCTCAAATATGACCTAAAATATAAACACAGCTGATCATAGCTGAGGATAGATAGATTTTAGCATTTTTTTTTTGTAATTTTGAACAGCTATTTCTATTAAACCATTGACTTTTGGGAAAAGTGGTAGAACAAAAGTTGCTCATTATTATGGGTACTTTAACTCCCTTTCAGATTAGTACCCCCTTTCTGACTAACCTTGTATAACTGAAGAAATCCGCAGCAGACCTCGTGTTAAAATAAACGTACACGAGGATGGGGCGGTTGTTAGTTAAGTATAAAATCAAACTCATATTAACTCAGTTGGCGAAAAACCTACAATAATGATTAGTAAAAATGCAGGTTGATACCTAACACTTTCAATTTCATACTACAAAAACGTACACATGAGTCATACAACCAAGTATACAAATTAACCCATCAATTTATGGCGCACTGCCATACGCTACCTACATATTTACGTCGGCCTGTAGATGGTAGCGAATCAATAGTCCAATCGCTGGCAAGCGCGTACTCTATCAGCGATTAGTTTGGTCTGGTGGACACTCGGCCGTTCCTTGCCGTCGGAACAGGGAGCTTGTCCATGGGTAAATTACTACTTACGTCAGTAAACCTTTTACCGTGTAACATGTTCGATGCTGCTTCTTTGACGGCGTCTGATTAATTCTGTCTTGTTGTCCTGCTAATGAGAATTCTGTTTGGGCGCTTTCCAATAGTTAGAATACTAATTGAAGCTATAGTGTCCTACCAGTGATTTATATTTTTTTTTGAACCACCTTACTTTCTATTCTGCCCAGTAATAAGCGCAACATTTTCCTATTATGAGTGAATGTTAGATCTGTCAAGTATACTAAGCTTAGGCGATTCACACACTGCACCGCATCACGCAGCGTAGTGCGGGAGTGCGTGTTCTTACGTTGTTTGCAAGTACCTGTATTTGTATAGAAAACACGCATAGTGCAACACACTGAAAACACTGCGCGTGAATGCGTTTGCAAACAACATAAGAACACGCACTCCCGCGCTACGCTGCGTGATGCGGTGCAGTGTGCGAATCGCCTAAGACGTACACTTGGTCTAGTAGCTCTTTGTCAAAATATTTATAATCTGAGGGGGTAGTAATTTAGGTAATCCAAGATATTATAAATATATTTCCAATACTTGTCTTGGTGTCCATCTAATTAATTCACTAACTTGTGCAATTTACGATATCGGTCTAGCCTTTTCCTAACTATGTTGGGGTCAGCCTCCAGTCTAACCAGATGCGGCTGAATACCAGTATTTTACACGGAGCGACTGCCATCAGACTTCCACAACCCAGTTACTGGGCAATGCCGATATCCCAACGTTAGATCGGTTGTCAGACTTTCGGGATTCTGACTACCCGTAACGACCGTCATAGTATTCGTATGTAATGATACCCGGGCCGACGATAGTTTAACGTGCTCTTCGAGGCACGTAGGGGGTTCGATGTGTAACGAATGGTGACCCATCCACGGCCCGACCGCGGCAAGCACAGCTTAACCTTTCTAATGATATATAATCCACGCGGTTGTTAATTAGCCACGAGCACCTCTTTTGAAGTACTGTACTTAATTTCTTAAATACTTTACGTACGAGTTCAAATTTTTAGTACGCTGGTACTTTGTTACTGCTTAAGAATATGTAACTTAAACAAAGCAGCTCAAATCATAGTACTGACGCTGAATAATGAAGGGGAGAACAGGCTTCTACTTAAACTTGTCTACTATAATGAAGCCTATTTAATTCGTAATTTACCTAATTAAATACATAGTTACGATACTGTATGATGCGTAATTTATATTACTGCTCATCAGGACTGTAATCATTGAACATCTTGCGAGAATACCTGGCAACCATCATCATCATTCAGCCGAAAGACGACCACTGCTGGACATAGGCCGCCACCGGCATGTTGGTGGGGGTTTGCCATAATCGCCACGCTTGGCAGGCGGGTTGGCGATCGCAGTATGGTTGTTAAAGTACTCAGAGAACGCTGCTGCCCATCCTCTAGTGAATCCCTTAATCGCCTTTTACGAAACCCATGGGAAGAGATGGGGTAGTGTTATTCTTTACGTCCAGAACCACACGGAACTATTACTTGGCAATGATTTAAGAATAATTTAAAAAATAATGAACAAGAAGAAAGTAAAAGAAACGACGAGAAAATGACATTACATCGATAAACTACCACTAACATCGTCTTAATATAAACAGCAGTTGATAAGTTTATGAAGAAGACTTTATATCATTGTTAAACAAATGTTCGAAAAGAAATAAACAGAACCAGGTATAAAAAAATAATTAAATAGAAGAAAGTAAAAGAAACGACAAGAAAATGACATTACATCGATAAGCTACCACTAACAGCATCGTCTTAATATAAACAACAGTTGATAAGTTTATGAAGAAGACTTTATATCATTGTTAAACAAATGTTCGAAAAGAAATAAACAGAACCAGGTATAAAAAGATAAAAGAACCTCTAGTAAAATGTCAACTAGAATCCATCCTCGGCTCACCAACAAAGAATCGGCCGAGGTCCATTATGATAATGAAAGTGACTCCCGTTTGTCTTAAAGTCGTAGCTCAATTTGCAAGGCGAGAGATAAACGCTGTTAAACTGTCGAAGTTCGTGACAAAGCCTGAATAATGCAGATTACACCGAGAAAAATACGGCCGCAGTCAAATCTGCATATTTTATTGGTCCCTTTTCGATGTCCGCTCACATTCCAGTAAAAAATTATATCTAAACGTACCGCTATCGCGTTTAAACGACTTTCAACACGTTGAGCGTTTCTTAATCGCTTTAGTTTGTATCCACTAACCGGTGTCTTTGTAAAGTCGAAGTCGTTTACCGCTACCTCATCGAACTGTTTAAAGTGAATTAATTTCTCGACAGGGTTTAGTGTTTAACTATTTGCAGAGAGATTCAATTCCTGAAGTCAAAGTACAAATTACCGCAAGTATAGGTGGAATGGTTTTGTGTGACTCTAGCTACGTGGCTTTGTCTAGATGAAGTTGCCGAAGCTCTGCACCGCTCTAAATATTTGACGGCCTAGCTACGTTTAAAGCATTCGCCGGCTTAAGACCAAATTTACGTTTACGAGTTCCAGCCTCGTATTTCCTAAATACACCGAGGTTTCGAAGAATATCTTTGTTATAGAAAAGCCTAAACGAACTCGAGTTGCAGGCTTAATTCCACATTATCTCTCTGAGATTATAAGATTAATTTAATTACCTAAATATATCTACATGGGGTTGACAATAGCACACACAGCGCAGAGGATTAAGTTAATGTGTTTCGACCCAATAGTTATTTAGATGTCTACATTTGATTTTACACACCTGTGCTTACGGCCGACCCTTTTAATGTCTTTAGTTCGCTCCATTCACTGCAAGAGTGAAAGTAGTAAACAGATATTTATGTAAGCAAATAATTTGGTGGCAATTAAGTAGAAATAGGATTTATTTGCTTTTGCGTACGTACGTATATTTACTTACGAGTCACAATCGCAAACTAAACGTAACGTAACGAGCACAGTTACGTGATTTCATTTCGCATAGTATGCGGGTAACCACATTGGTACCTTATTGATATAATGTTTGGCAAATATTATATCGAACACGAAAATTGCTTTTCAAGAAAATCAAGATACGAATGTGCGAACATCTCATATTGAAAATGAAAGGCTTCTGAATTTCTTACAAAGCCTTTGGATTGGGGACACAAATTATTTTGCCAGTTGCGGTCGCCGATGTGTGGAATGACTCCAGTCTAATTGGGTTCAAATGTTTTGTTTCTATAAAATCAACAGTTTTCTAAATTAGTAAAATAAGCCGTTTTTAATCTGGAACTGGTTTCTAATAATTTATCGGGTTTAATCAATTTTTTTACACGTGTGAGTCTCATTGTAAAGTGTCGCTCGCCAACTGAACACAGTATAAAAGCCTAAAGTCGAGTAGCGAAGCATACATACACCTTAAGAAGAACTTAAAAACTGCAAGACTGGCCTTGAATTTTGAACCCCCGATAAAAGAGAGGGGTATCGTTAGTTAAGAACTACTTGCACGAAATCGCAGACGAAACATGGTAATACATGAAATGTACAAAATAATTTTAGTTAATCAATTATAAATTTATACACACAGCTTAAAAATTCTGTAAAAAATTTGAAAATGGTTTGCGATTCGCTAGATTTTGATAAAGATTAATTGCGAAGTTCACTCCTAGGTACTATCACTTATTATGAAAAATTAACGAAGCAAGTTCAAAAAAATAAATTGTTTGCTCCTCATAACTATATTATGAGCAAAATTGCTGCCAATATATTTGTAAAGGCAAATTATATCATTAACGGTGTTCCATAATCAAAAAAGTATATCTTATTAAAAGTTTTATAACTGTATTCCCCTCTAGTTTGTTTAGAAGAAAATGTCTCACCACAAATTCTGACAGGTAAGATTTATCGACTGATTATGGATGAGAGTTTTTATGGATAAGGGGACAATTTCCAATCTAATTCATATCTTCCTAGTACTTGCCTATAACATAATTGAAATAAGTAATACTGCGAATGAACTAACCTCAAATTCTGTGGCAGGAATTTTTCACTAATTACGATTTCGGCATAGCTGTAGGAATTTAGATCCACGTTCAAATGATGGACGTGTAAAATGAAAAGTTAAATTGGATATTGCGGCGAACAGTGTTTCATGTACGATTATTAGTCTGCTAAAATATCTGATATTGTGTGTTTAAATTAAAGCTTATTTACAATGCACATTTATAATTAAATAAATAGCAAATATATCAACCTAATTTGAAATATTTGCCAAAAGAAATACTAGTGTAACACCCAAATATCGTAACTCACTTTATAGTTGAGGAAATGAGTTTGTATGTCTGTCTGTTTGATTTCTGGGTTTTGACTGCTAAACCACGCAATTGATTATGTTGATTTTTGGCTGAGAGATAACTTGGTACTTATAGAAGGGTATAGGTACATTTACATCCTGAATAGTTAAAAACTTTGGACGTGGACGGAGCCCCAGTTGCAATAGTGTTAAAATAAAAAAATATAGGATAAACATTATTTACCTACACACAATTTTCAGTAAATAAAATACTAATATTATCTACGCTTACGTAGCTTTATTTTCTTTCCTCGAAATGTATGAGTCTGGGAGGATTTTCTCAGAATCCTAAACGATAATTCTCTAACAATTAATTATAAAGAGCGAAGATTTAATTCCCCCTCGAGCTAAAGAATACTTGTCTGTTATCAATGGCGGTTTATTTTACTGTATTGATTGGTAATTTATTTATGTCAAAATATTCATTTTAAATGTCACAGAGGCACAGAACAAGGTCCATAGTTTAAAATAAATCACCTCAACTGTTACTCTATGCGTAGATGTAATATGTATTATGTTGATTCTATGTCACTCAATAAAATAATTGTGATTCGCTTACAGTTATGAATGCTACTCAGTATTCACCTCGCGTAAAATCATCTTATTTCATTAAACAAGGAATTGATAATTCGATCACCAATCTTGTAATATAGTTCGTGGAAATGTTGATTTATTAACCATATTCGCTTTACTTTCAAATGTATTTATTAGAAAGGTGATATCATTGTTCATTATAAATAAATAGGTACGTTTTTGTAACGTGTAATTACATAATTGATAACATTTATCATAATAGAAATTCATATTTTCTTATCAGGTTTATTCCTCGTAAAATATTGTTTTGTATTATTAGTGATGTTTAAAGAATTCTTTTGAATCGTTTTATTCGGCGTCATACTTTTTGCGTAGGTACACATTTCTCTTTATCTGAGAAATCTTTTCTCAAAGGACGAGTCTGGAATGCTCAAGGGTATTCATTCATCTGATTATTTTTCTTAAAGAAAAGACAGCGGGGAGCTTATAATTAAGGCGAACTAAGAAAATGATCAAAAAATTATTTAGGTAATACACCATTCACATTTAAATTATTTTTTTCGTGAAACCAATTTATTCAACAAAACTTTGTAGACTTGGAAATCTGTCGTTTCATTTGTCAATTACTTCTAATTATAGGGGATTAGGTACTTTTGAAGAAACAGAGCCGTTTTTGCATTTATCTTCAAAATATCGTTGGTACGCCTGGTCTTCGGCTTAACTGGTGCTATTAGCCCTGCCATAAATATCTGGGTAACGTATTTAAGGGATTTAGATTTAGCTTGTACGGCCCTGATGGAGGTTCAGCGGGTCACAGTTAGGTACCGAGCGGGTTTTATGTTTTTTAAGTAGCCCGAGCTTAGATTCGCTTCGCAAGATTTAAATTAATACGGTACATGGCTGTTAAATTTAAAGTTGCATAAATAATGTAAATAAGTATTTCACGTAAAGCTGAAAAAAGATAATTTAAAAGCTTGAACTTATTCAATAGTTAAACATTTTATGGTCTAATAAATGCTTTAATAAAGCGACATATTATTATCTCAATTGTGCGCCAAACGTCTTGGCCAGTCGAGCGGAGTAGCGTCTCGCGAACACAATGCATCTGTCGCTTCCCGCAAAAGTTGTCCTAATCTAAACGTAGATCATCGCGATTGTCGGAAGATTCAGCGGCGATTAAACGTATTCATAGCGTTTACGTTTTGACGTTGTGCGGCCGTCAGAAGCAACAGGGCCGCGATTGGAGGGCGGGCAGGCGCATGCGCGGTGGGCACGCGAGGTGAGGGGCGCGGGGGGTGGTCGCCCATCGCAGCCTCCACGCTCGTTCTTAATGAATCGCCGGTACCCGCGGCTCGCGCTGCGCTCGCTCCATCCGAGTGCTCCCTTTAAAAAGTTGTTAAGGAGCTTTTCTCGCCGTCTCCCTCGCGCCCTCTCGTGTTGCAACAAAATAATATCCGCGGGTGGTGGCTTCCGACGCTGCAACCGTCACGAGGTAATGCATGCAATCGTGTTTAAATACTCTTTTGTTTCATAATAAGTTTTTATTAGTTTAAGCAAATCAAAGAGAACCGCACAACTTTTTTTTTTTGTAAAATGTTTTCAATTTCAACTTCAGTGTTTTTTTATTTTAGTTTGTTTTTCTTTTTGGTGCACTCTTTTATAAAGTTATCAACAATGTCACGGATTGAAAACGACTTTTAAATACTGTTTATTTTGATTTATAATTACAAAATAACTTAAATATAAGTATGTTTTGGAAGTGAACAATATTATAGAAGAACATTTACTTCGTTTATTATCTGGGATGTAAATAACGGAAGGGTCGAAAGAGGTCGGTCTCGTGACGATATTAAACCACGATGTTGATTATTTCGTTTTCATATCGGCGACACTGCTTAAACAAAATTTTGTATGGACGTTAATACCTACTCGTATATAAAATGTGTGCTTTATATTTCGTAAACGTGTTACAATGAAATGAAATAGTAATTAAAATCGTTCTAACTTTAGGTTCAGAATGATAAATAGCTACAGCTAAATCACAAGGCGTTTATTAAGATTTTCTGCGTCAAAGTAATGCTAACAAAGATTGAATACAATTCGGCAGCAACAAAAAGCTGTATTATCGGAGCTATTCGCCACTTTAGCAGCGTATTATGAAAAACGGTCCTTACAAATTTGTATGGTGCTGCTGCCATTGTTCGTAGTTATAATGGATCTGTCAATGTTTCACTGGAGATGAATGAACTGTCGATGAATAACAAAAATGACGCTTCGACATTTTCCCTGACAGGCTATGTAAAAAACTTTCTACCTATTACTACTACATTTGATTGATTTGATATTTTATAGAAACAACTATGCCAAAAAACAAAAAGACCACATTGTTTTGTTGTTTCTATGTTTAAACAATACAAACGGCCACCGTGACACATCGTTGTTTTTTTAATACGTTACATCGGTAGTGATTCTCAAACGGACCTTTAAATTAATCCTTTAATTAAAATTTAAGCCTAACGGCCTTAAATTACTCAACTGTAGGTACTTAAAGATACTTTGTAGGCTTCTTTGACGGGTTTGTAGTATCTTTCCTTAGATAGACAGTCATATTATGATACAAAATCTGAGGAACTGAGTCACATCTAATAGCATATCTCTTTACAGAGCATGCGAAGCATCATCCTCATTTATTTGCTTGCAGGTTTGGCAGAGAATACTCAATACCTAGGTTAGCTCAGTACATGCTTAACTACCTACTTATTAAGATATCTATCTCTCTGTAAACTCATGATACGTGTCTCGGTTTTCATCAAATTCCGATTTCTCATTCTACATTTCCGCGGAATATTTAAATACAGCAACATTCCTATCTATAGGAATCCATGAATCTTTTAAGGCAACACGCCCCATCCAATAAGGGTTCTTTCGAGCATGTGGTACCCATATGTAACGCTACCTATATTTTCCTTATCAATTCCTTTCGGCAGTTATCGTGAGTTCGTTATTGCGGTATCATTACGATTTTTATTGCGATTCTTCTCCTCTTACTTACATTATGTGTGTAAGTAATGAAGATAGGGTAATATCTAGAACATTACATGGACTTAAATGACATCGTGCTTCATTGAAATTCACTTCTTCCTTGTAACGCGTGATTGATTCTGGCTTCGGTTCACCTTTGCGCCCCATCTTCTTTACTTTACACTTCCAAATCTTTGATGGATAGTTAATGTTTGCATAACGGAAAATGCACAAAAGAAGTGATAGTCTAGCGGTTGAATGCTTGCCATCCATGCAGAAAGGTCTGAGTTCAGTTTCGGCCTACACTTCTGAATTTTTTAATTCACGTGTGGATCTGAATTTGGTTTTCATTTGCACTAACGACGAAGGAAAACATCGTGAGGAAACCTGCAACCTGCATCTGAGAGGGCTCCAAAAAGTTTTTGATGGTGTGTGTAGTCTGTTAATCTGCAGGCCAGCGTAGTGGACTAAGGCCTAAACCCTTCTCATTCTGAGAAGAGGCCCGCCCCCAGCTGTGGGACAGTAATGGGCTGATTATGACATGCATAACGACATCAAGTTAGTGCTTCTTCTTACTACTCTTCTTACTGATCTGCAGTGATCTACTTTTTAGGTGTTTATTTATTTATACTTCTATGCATTATGGTAGTACATAAGGCTGACATAATGCTATAAGGCATTTTCTACCAGTCAACCTTTGGGTTAAAAAGAAAAGCATCGAAATAGGTACAGCAAAAAAATAAATTAAAATGAGTTGACAATGTTGAACTGATCTAGTACGACTTCATAAGATATAAATTACAAAAAATACATATATACAAACAATAAAATATATAGATATTATAATATATATAAAATACAAAACAATAAGAAAATCTCTTGCTGTTCACGTTATCTGAGGTTAAAATTACTCATTCGCTATTAGCTCTAAAATTACCATCGATAGCAAAATGCAAAGCGGATAATCACTATAGCAAAATGCATGAATACTTGCTTTTACCACCCACATTGTCCATCTAGTATCAATCTATTATTAATATAGCAGTATCGGAGGCAATCTAATGTAACCGACGATGCTAGCATGATCCGGGCAATACCGGCCCAGCATGACGGCAATCGATCATAGCTTAGCCAGTGTGGCTACAATATTTTCATAATACTTCTTATAACGGGAAGTTTGAAAGTGACTCCTTTACTTCGCAACTCTCTTCTCTTAGAAAGATTTTTAATAAAATAGTTTGCACTATCTTTAATCAGGTACCTTAAGGATACATCGATGTTTTTTTTTTTACTAAAGTACCTACCAATCTGATGGTGTTCTTTAAGCAAGATGATTTCAGATAGATACCAAGATTCACAGTATATTCTTAACCGACTTAAAAATGAGGAAGTTCTCTTTTCGGCCGTATAAAATATGATTGTGTTTTATTTTCGTTTGTTCGTGCATATCTCCGGCGTTTCGAAATGGATTTGAATGTTTTTTATTTGTTTGAAGGGATTTACCATCACTGTAGTCCAATTTTATTTACCAATTTAGTAGTTTTTTAAATCTTGAACAAACCTAATCTAATACATACACAAAATTTAATTCGAGTTTGAAGTGGGTTCTTCCATTTTTCAAAAGATAACTTGTAATAAAATCACATCACTATTTATTGCACATCCGCCATGTTTGTGACCCCTAAAATATGTGGCAAGAGTGGGCTGCGGGCTGCGGTACACCCCTAGTTCACCGATGACGTTATTAGGTGCCATGTAATAGGCGGCGAACTTATCGCCATTTATCGGGCACAGTTCCAATCCGCTATAACTGAGTATCTTTCTAATAGGAAAATTCAATTACACTTTTGTTCGACTGGGAATCAATTCTGTGATTTTGAGGTCTGAAGCCGTGCTGAATAACGCTTGTTTGAGTGATAAATATTTAAAGGGTTACTTCCTTGTAGTGCGGGTAGGAAAACTTAGAATTTCTATTGTAAATGATCTCAACTAAGTAAGGATTACAGGAAACAACTGGGGTGCGTGAAAAGAGCCTCCACGAGTGACGATACTTAGTACGTCCGGCGCACCCTGGGCTGTCAGCCTCGCTACCATCCTTGCTGACTGGCTAATCTTTTCACCACGGTATGAGCTATTCTCGTATAGTTCGTGCCGACACGATAGAAGAAGACAGGAAACAACTGAACGAAATAAAATATAATTCTTTTGTTGTTTGGTAGATATCACTATTAGCGATAAGACCGCCATTGTACCCTTCACTAAATGATATTGTATATGAGCTAGGTATGTTTACAATTTTGGTGTACAATAAAGTATATTCTATTCTATAATTCTGGTTATACAGAATACCAGTTGGGGTAACTTATCTTGAGATCTGTCAAATAAATCGCTGTAAGTGCCAGGTACCACAGAGTGTAAACAAATTCGTGTAATTCCTTAAAACCACATGATCTATCACTGGTTTAGATAAACTACACCCCAGCACGGGATTTGGTTTGATTCAAAATAAAAAAATAAAATACTTTTTTTTTCGGTAGTGGTAAGCGATCGTATTTAAACCACCATTTAGGGTTTGGATAAAAAAATAAACAAAAATGCTGAAATATTTTTTCTTTTTAAAAAAAAAACGTTGCCCCACACTAAGATTTCTCTTGTATCGTGGGTGCGTTTACAGACACAAATCTCACAAACAAACGCCCAGATCCGAAACAACCATCTGTAGGCCATACAAATTTTTGTTCCGTGTGGGAATCGAACCCACGACTCGTAGCGCAGAAGCCAATCGCTTAGTCACTGCAACAAAAGTGTCGTCAAAAAAAAAAAAAATGTATTTTAATGACTTTTCGATGCCACGCATAAATAAATGAAAGAACGGCGAGACAGATGGCGATGGCTCCGCGCAATCAGTTAACTCGGGGCGCGAAAATGACTGAAATATAGAACACCATGCTTACTTTTCGAAATATTATTTGTTGAATTTTTTAATATCCCTTTCATTGTCAATCTGTATCACCAGTAGATCACGCGGTTTGAAGGAATTACACGAATTCGTTTACATCCAGTATAGGTATCTTATTTTAGTCATCCTACACAAGAATAGGTCAAACTTACATATTTTTGTCATCTTTCATGCATTGTAAGAATAGGCCAACCCACTTGTATATAAAAATAAGACATTTAATATCAGATCGAAGGGTAGAAGCACGCACGCCTTCGCAGATAACATCATATTGGGTTCCAAAGGTTGTGGAGGTCAGTTGGCAGTCACTCCACGTAACACTAGAAAGTAGCAGTAGATAAGTATAGTCGAAAGTAAGTACCTAGGATTATTTAAATTTTATTTATTATTTAAATTTTATTTATTTATTATTTAAATTTTTATAAAAATTAAATTCTCATCACACTTTTTTAAGGCGCTTCCCCCACCGAATGTGGCGCCACTTCAGGAAAAAAGTATTATTTCTTTCAACACACAACATATTGAAATTTCGTACGTACAACATTTTAGTCAAGTGTTGTAGAAATTTTCGAACACCAGAAAACAACACTTGACATCCCAGGTTAGAAGTTTTAGTAATTAATGCTAAAACGGCCGTTTTTGATACTTATCGCTAAAACTTCGAATCCAGAAGCTCTAGTGTTGACATTTGGTGTTCGCAAATTTCTACAACACTTGACTAAAATGTTGTACGTACGAAATTTCAATATGTTGTGTTTTGATAGAAATAATTCTTTTTTTCTGAAATGCTTTTTTTCACTTTCGGTGGGGGAAGCGTCTTAAATAGTACCGACATATTTGCCAATAATAACATGGACTGCTTCGTTGGTTTAGTGGTTGCAACCGCGACTGCTGAGCGTGTGGTCCTGGGTTCAATCCCCAATTCGGGCAAAGTGTTACTGGGTTTTTCCGTGTGGAATTCTCAGTTGCAGCTCGGAGTCTGGATGATTGTGTGCCCGGTTGATAGCAATAGGCTCGCCCGCTATTACATGAGACTTTATACATAACGGCGAAATGAGGGTGTACTATACACCTCTGCCCAACCCTTTGTAATACAGGCGTGATGTTATGTTATATTTGCCAATAATAACATGGCAAGTTCACTTAAAAAAGCAAGCACAATATGCCGGAAAAACACAGAATGATTTAAACTCGCAGGTACTTACATACCAAACATTTTAAATACCAGTTTTGTGTACGTATTGAATATTTCGAGTATCATATCAATTTACCGAAATTGATACGAAATTCGAAATATAAATGTATGAAAGCTCGTTTTTTAATTATTTCCCGGACGTGGAACGAAGTTACAATCCCATTATAGACGGATAACTACGCTGTAGATTGTTACCACGATACAAATAAAATTTATGCATCTGCAGTAATTGGAATTGCACTACAGAAATAACTTGGGAACGCTTCGTTGGCGATACGATACGGTCAGCTATGGTTCAGCACAGATAACTTTTAATACAGTAAATTTTTTATGGATGTGTAATTATTAATATGGGCTTTAAATAATATATGAATCAAGCTTTTACTGTTATTATCGCATTGTCCAAACAATATTGCTGTGCATACTATTTATATTATATTTCCACATACTAGCTTAGCTTGTGGCTTCGCTCGAGTAAATAATGGAAAGGAAGGAATGAGCTTTTATACCAAATTAAGTCTAAATCTGTTTAGCCGTTGTAGTGTCATTGTAAGACAATCATAGAAAATATAAACCGTGGGTCCGAGGTACCCAAAAGATTTTAACCTTCGATTCCGATGCCTAATTGTAGAAGAAAAGCTAGGATATAGCTTGTTGAATAATTTTCGAAATATTCATAATTTATGGAAATTCACAAATCGAAAAATATCTATGGTAACAATTCCTATGAACGCGGCGTTGTGACTTTTGTCATACCATACCCCTCTCGCCGTATGTCTTATTTGTCGGGGAGGGTTGTGAAGTTAGAAGTTTCTCATCCACTCACACGATAATTTATAAATGTTGCCAGTTCAACCTAAGGTATTGTTTACAAGGAAGTACTAAAGTTAATTGATTTAATAAGCACAGAAAAAAAAAGACTATTGGAGTTTCGTTGATATAACATTTGACTAATAATACCATCAGAAAGGCGTGCCCACCTCGGTACCTCGGGTCCAAGGTGTATACCCGAACATCTCACTATAGCACACACACACAGACAAGAAAACTGACGAAAATTCTAAAAACCGTTGCTTCTTCTTTATGATATACGTACCTATTTAACCAATGTACGACGACACGTTTGGTGCAGTGGCTAAGCGATTGACTTCTGCGCTACGGGGCGTGAACACGGAACAAAAAATTGTGTGGCCTACAGATAGTTGTTTCGGGGAAAAAAAAAATTACATTCTTGACTCTATATTAATTTAATTTAGGGACTTGATACTTTCATAACTTTATAATATAATAATGTTATGTTCTTTTATACAGAGTGTTAATGAATTCGTGTAATTCCTTAAAATCACATGATCTACTACTGGTGTAGACAGGCCCCGCACGGGATTTAGGTAGCTTGATTAAAAATTAAAAATCTTTTTTTTTTCATGCGGCTTTGTTACCGATCGTATCTAAACCACCTAATAAGGATTCAGTAAAAAATATGATATTTTTTTCTGCAATTTTTTTTTTTTTTGTGTACATTTCGATGCCACGCATATATTAATGAAAGTATGGCGACACGGCTGGCAGGAACGACTAACGCGATATCGCTCTTTGCAGTCAGATAACTCAAGGTTCTAAAAAGACTCAGAAATTGAAAACTAAAAATATTTTTTGAATATTGTTTTTGGTTGGTTTTCGAAAATTCCCATTTAGGGTTAATCTGTGTCACCAGTAGATCACGCGGTTTGAAGGAATTACACGATTTCGTTAACACCCTGTATATTTTTAAATATACAGGGTAAACGAATTCATGTAATTCTTTTTAATGGTATAGATTAACCCTGCACGGGATTTAGATTGATTAAAAATAAAAACAACTTTTTTCCCATTTTTTATGTCATAAAAAGTTTTCATGCCATGCATAAATTAATGAAGGCACGGCGACACAGCTGACGGGCTCGACTAGCGCGATATCGCTCCACGCAGTCAGTTAACTTGGGATGCTAAAATTATTCAGATACAGAATATAAAGGTTCATTTTTAAAAAAAATACACGTTTATTTTCCCAAATAAAAAAATTATGTCATTGAAAATATCGATGCCATGCATAAATGAATGAAGGCACGGTGACACAGCTGACGGGCACGGCTAGCGCGATATCGCTCCACGCAGTCAGTTAAATTGGAACGCTAAATTACTGAGATACAGAATGTGTAGATTAATATATTAAAAAAAAATGAAAACTTTTTTTTGTTGATTTTGAAAAAAACTTGTGCAGTGTCACCAGTAGATCACGCGGTTTGAAGGAATTACACGACATTGTTAACACCCTGTATATTAACTATCTATTGTTCTATACATACTTGATCTATGCAAGATGATTTATTACTTTAACTAAAACGGTCTTAGACCAATTACAATAATTAAAGATCGTAATAGAAGGCGATACATGACATACAAAACAAGGGAAAGAAAAAAAAAAAATCTAATAGTTCTAATAAACTCTTTCATAAATCCCTTACAATGTTATTCTTTCACTCATTCATGATGCATTCCTCTCGCAGTACTCCAGGCATTCCGACAAAATCACCCTCCATTCATCCGCAAACATATCAAAATTTGGTCTGGCGTCCAGAAGGGCATTGAGCGCGGTGTGACTTCGCGGTATGGGTGATCGTGAACGAGCCACAGTACGACATGTCGGAACAGCAAACAGCTTATGTTTTCTGCTCCAGCGGTAATTATTGGGAACAAATAATCGGCACAACTTGCAATTAAGATCAGGGGTATCTACTTTCCCTCGGAGGATCTGCTGATCTGATGTGCAAGATCCTCCGAGGTCAGAAGATCTAGTGACCAACTATTGGTCACTAGATCTTCTGACCTCTAATGAGTTATACCCCATGATGAAATTCTTAACCGAACGCGTTGGAACAACTAAGTATCGACGTTTACGAACTCAACACATCCCACTAGGTTCCTTCTTTTTAGGGTTCCGTACCCAAAGGGTAAAATGTGACCCTATTACTAAGGCTCCGCTGTCCGTCTGTCTGTCCGTCTGTCTGTCCGTCTGTCACCAAGCTGTATCTCATGAACCGTGATAGTTAGACAGTTGAAATTTTCACAGATGATGTATTTCTGTTGCTGCTATAACAACAAATACTAAAAAACAGAATAAAATAAATATTCAAAGGGGGCTCCCATACAGCAAACGTGATTTTTTTGCTCGTTTTTGCTCGATATTGATAACGGCAACAGATAGACGCTTGAAATATTCACAGAATGTTTAATTATTTATTCAGTTTAAAAATAAATAATGAAATTAAAATAAAACAAATATTTAAGGGGGGCTCCCATACAACAGATATGATTTTTTTGCCGTTTCTGTAAATAATGGTACGGAACCCTTCGTGCGCGAGTCCGACTCGCACTCGGCCAGTTTTTTTTTTATTCTACTACCTATTCATTCGATGTATGTTGTTAAAATATATTTATGTATACATGGTTAGTTGGAACGGGGATACTAATCCGTTAAATATTTGATAATATTTTAAAGCAACGGTTAATATTAAAAAAAATCGATTTAATAAAAATATTACAAAAAAAACCTACTATGAAAATAGAATTACTAATTCCTGATCCGAAATATGACATAAAATGTAAACATAGTCGATGCTAAATAGGTTTTAGCGTATTTTTTTTAAACCTTTAAATAGCTCTTTCTCTAAAACTATTGACATGTGGAGAAAGTTGTAGAACAAAAGTTACTCATTATTGTAGGTACTTTAATCCCTTTTGGATTAGTATCCCTTTCGGACTAACATTGTATAAAATCCATATATAAAATCTCTGTTTGTATATTTACTTTACCATAGACGGCGGCTGTTGGCATTCAGTCGTCATGGTTGCGAGGAGAACATGAGTGCATAGTATGCAAAACGCTTGGCAAACGTTAAAAAAATAAGCCACCACACAATCAGTAAAATTGGTTGCGTTTTATCGAATGAAATTCGTGTAAATATCAGAAATCAATATGGATTCAATTAGCTTAGTACCAATCACAGAACAGATAAAGAGGTTAGAAAGGAAATAGTTCCTGATTTGTATTAGAACGCGTGTCGCCGCTTTTCTCCCACTCTTTAACTCTACTACAAGCAAGAGCCCAATACGTACGCGCATTACGCACACAAATAAATCACACGCACATAGATTTCGAGTTTGCTATTAGTTGTCACACTAACACAAATATTGCGTTCGACGTACACTCACACACGCGCAAATTCAAATTTATTTCTCATACATGTTACGGCGACCAAAAGGTCGATTACTTATATCGATAAAATTACTGTAATTTTGTTACATTAAGGGCCGATTTTTCAATCCTCAGATAAAATGCCTGATAACTACCTGACGAATAAAGTTATTTGACTGTTTAACTGCCTGATAATTGTTTGTCAATTTATCAATTGCCATTTATCTCACGAATTACTATCTGACCGATTTCATTGACTTTAGCTACGCTAACTTCAGGGAGGTGAGATAAATATATAACATAAACGAACGTTAGAGCAGGCCAGACTATTTCAATTACCTGCACAGAGTCTAGAGTACATTAATTACCTGTATGGCAAAAATGACACTGCCAGACTATCTTCCTGTCATGTCGTGTTTTATAATATTTTGATTGTAAATCAATATTATAATATATTTATATGTTTATTACAATGGAATCAAAAAAATAGAGAGCGTTCGGCGAATTTTAATAGTGCTGTAATTCAATTCCTCATAAGTTTAATCGAAAAATACAAACACGTTATAGAAATAAGAAGACCGATGCGGTGACGAATAAAGACAAAGAAAAGGATCTGCATGGAGAAAAACTGAGAGCTCATTAAATTCAGGTGGAATCGCAACCAGTGTCCTTTCATGGAATACATTAAAACTTAAGTATGAGGGAATTAAAAAAAGTACCAAAAAAAGTCCTCTATGCAGACAGGAAATGTACAGAACTGAAGCCCGAAAGTCTGACTACCAGTTCCACCAAGAGCTATCGTGTTATCTACTAACTGGGTGATGGAGGTCAGATAGGCAGTCGCTTCATATAAAATACTGGTATTCGACTGCATCCGGTCAGACTGGCAGACGATCCCAAATTCCCAACATAGTTCGCTAGGAAGACTCTATCAATTACTACAGCTCTGTTATGTAGCCATGAACCCATTTCGCAGTAATTTTTTGTATAATAAACGATTGAAAACTTAACCTTTGTTTGATGCTTGATTTTATCCTCTACCATTATTTATAAGTAAATATTGCACAGACTCTAAAAGTCTGAATTGGCGATGGAATTCTTTTGAATCCCACACTGTAAAATGATTGGGCATGTTTTTTTTTATCATGCCTTTATCCTCATTGATTCCCTCCGCCCGGGAAAGGCGAAGGGTTATGTATGCCGGACTCTCACTAGCTAAAAACCCACGGTGTGCCTTCTCCTCACCTATGGCCGGGGTCGTGGGATTCGCAGCTGCATGCACTGCATCCCCGGCAGGCCTCGGTCCGCCAGCCCCTGTCGGACCTCTCCTTCTGTGGGGCTTCGTTCCACGTCCTTCTGAGAGGCGCGCACGGAATACTGCGCGCCGCCTTCTCGGGCCTGTTACTGGTCGGGCGTCAAGTCCAATAACCCGCCACCCGCAGGCCACACACTAGGGTGGCCGGAGAACGTCCCGCGCCCTCTGGCGGAAAATGATTGGGCCTGGATGTGACAATTCTTTCTTTCCTTCCTGGATTTATGAATTCATTTATCAGAGCTTCTTGCTCAATTATTGCCAGATCATCAGTGCTATCAAATAATTTACATCCATTTTACTTTGATGAAAACGCAAACCCAAGAATTGTCGTAATGTAGTCAAATTATATTTTTTGTTTACATCATCAGTCATCGAATAAAACTATCTACTGAATAAGCGGTTATCTGGCCGTCAAAGGGAAAGATACATTTATTCCTCAGGTAGTCAAATTATTCGTCGAATAAAGCCTATCTGACAATTGAAAAAATCATTTTTTTACTATCTGTTGAATAAATGCTATTTGTCTGTTTATCTGAGGATTGAAAAATCGGCCCTAAGTTTTGCAATTTTTCGCTCTAATTTTGAGACCCTCGAACGGGGTACGAATAGTGTGAACTTCCTCAACACATACAAATAATAATGTCAAATTAAGGGGAACATCCGATATAGCCGTGAAATTCAAATTTTCTTTAGTTTTTTGCTCATTGCAGGTCTGTTTTACGTCATAATTATGTTGTTTGCACCCGTAACGATACTAAGTTTGCTAAAAATAATCAATAAAATCATGTCAATTATTATGAATCATCATCATAATGCACTACATAACATGTTTTTTTCGGAAACAATTTTATTTTCGAGCATCGTAAACCTAGAAAAGTAGGTATACTTACGACTTTCATATTGAATATATTATTGAGTAACCGTTACCGGCGCAAATCGCATTTTGAATAGTATAAACGTAAGTAAAAGTTACAATTTGCAAAAAACTAAAGAAATTTCGATTTTTGTTTTCCCGTAGGCGTATTAACATAAGTAATATAATTTAATTAATTTAATTTGAATAACCCTGTGAATTGTGATTGCATAATTTTCTGCAAAATGTTAAGAACAAATTGTGCTACATTTAATAGGTATCCATTCAATTCTACCAGTTGTCTCAATCCAGTTGTCTTTTGTCTGGACCTGTTGGAAACCTAAAAATAAAATTTAACATAGGTATAATTCGTGGCAATAAACAAAGTTATTTTAATTATAATATTACTGACAATAATCATTTGTAGATATACACACATATTTAATATCGATATTGTTTACAACTTGGTACAGCACTATCGATACGTATGGATTTCGCTGAATTAAAACAATTGCTCGCTGCACTCGACTTTCGCATTGAACGCAATACATTGCGCTGTCGCTCACGTAGTACAAGATGGTACCCATGTATTGCAAGCAATGTATAATTTTGCATCTGTGTGCGATTGTATCGTTTTTTTCTACAAATTACATAATACTATTGCAATAATTACAAATATCACTGATATTATAAGGTTTTTGGACATGCCGGTGAAAAGAAATCCCTTCTCTGGCTACACTACTCAACTAGCTTCTTTTCCGTCACGTTATAATAATGCAAGACGGCATAATTCTTTTTTTTTCGCGGATCTCCGTACGCTGTCACAATAAGAGCGCGACTGTTGACCGGTAAAACAAATTTCGGTTGACATATGAGCGTCTGCTCATATGTGCGGCGCGCCTGCCCCGCCCACAAGGCCCTTCTAACGTCTTTTATCTGTTCTGTGGTACCAATGCCCATTAAAGAACAGTAGTTACATTTTCAAAGATATATTTAGGTCATGTTGGGGTCAGTTTCCAGTCTATTAGTGTTAATACACAGTGACAAGTGTGAGAGACATTTGACCTCTGCATACCGCCTCATGAAAGCTATATTCTAAGGATCAACATCCTAATTGGCTTTGATTTTGACAGGTGAACAATTTCCATAGCAACGTATGTATTAATAATACGACTTCTCCACAACTATGTACCACGCAATGTATATTGTTGTAATGTCAAGAAATTAAGAATGTGATACGCGATTCGGATGTAGGTTGCCAGATTTTTTCTTCAGTCGTTGGACTGGCTTTCGATAACGATTGCCATTCGTATGATAGCTAGGGCCATGACACGCAGTTCAACGTGTTTTTCGAGGCACGCATTGTGTAAAAAACGGTCACCTCGTAATAACAGATTGCGAGGCAGCATTGCTTTATCACGTAAATCGATAAATCTTCACTGCAGCCGTTTTGCTACCATCCCTGATTTTAATTTTCAAAAAAAGAAAAGTTTTTTTTTCACTCAACCAAAAATATTTTATGTGGACCGCAGGCATAAACGGCTTTCATGAAATAATTTTGGAAATCCAATAATTGCCCCGACGAGCTTTTGATTTGCGACCAGAGGGGAGTTGCTCAATTTTAGGTCCCCGCAGTCTGTTTCCAATATAATTTGCAAAAGTTAGACCTTTAATATTGCAATATCAAATTATCGCGCTCTCTAAAACTTTGATTGACAGACGCGTGTAGTTTGACTAGAAAACTTCGAACTATGTAGTTTAAATTTCAGAAGTCTTAAGTAAATTAAATAAATCTTCATAAAAACCTTTCGAACTGGTTTTTGTCCACGGTACAATAAAGGTCAAAGTCTTGTCCTGTCAGACAAGTAATATATTGAAGCCGTCGATAACCGAGCCAATACGAATCTTTCGCTGACTATTGTCAATGTGGCACTTTCGCCGAATGTTCGGCATACCAGTGCCAAGCCTAAGGAGGTTCAATACGCCCTTTCGGTTTATGTAGCCAGGTCGGAAGTTAGCGGGGCATAGCTTTAATAGCAAGCGGTTGCGGCTAGGCGCACAGATGCAAACATTGGTATCGCCGAGCGCGGTCGGGCTTCGGAAGCATTTTGATAAAACGTTGCACAATTTCCGTCTGCTGCGGTATCGCCCCACGACCGTTGATTACGAAAATAGGCTTTAATAAACTGGGATTTGACTATTTAGAGAGGGATTTTACTAATCAAAATAATGAGGAAATTCTTGCTATGGGATTTTTAACGATTATCGTTTAAAGGTCAGCTAAAGGGAGGTCTATAAGTTCGCGTGCCACGGGAATTATGTAGAATTCAAAACCCAGCAGAGTTATAGGATTATTGGCAAAATATTTGTTCGGATCAATTTCATCATATTAAATTCTAAATGCGGCAGGAACATGATATTTTAATGAGATTTCCGAATGCCAACGTTCTTCTCTAAGCGGAACAAAACTACGTAGTACTAATAAGTCAAATTCCTACGCGAACGACATCAAGTATGAATGGTATTTTCTAATAAAAACTTCAATAAAATGTACAACGCGACGGGTATTAGCGCCGCGAAATTCCTCCCCGCGTAAATAATAACATAAAGATTTTCCAATACATGTCCCAATAAGAACCCCCGTCGCTGCCGTCGCCACCCTCCTCCACGCATTAGCTAACTGTCGCAAATATACCCCGTGTTTCCCTGGGAAGTTGCCTGTAAAGATAATCATAATTTACCAAAGTTATATTCTTATCTTTGTTCTCCCTTGATTTTGAACTTATGAGTTTAAATACCAGTCTCGGCTGATATTTTAAACATTGTTAACATTTTTTTCTCTAGGAAGAAATAAAGGAATGTCGAACTTTCTTAATAAATATCAAGCTCGTATTTACTTTTTATATTAGCGATAACAAATACAAAGAAATTCCTTACACAAAGGAAACCGTAATAACAAGTAGAAGATATAAAATATGATTAGCAGAACGAGAACTTGTTTAAAGTAAATTCGTTTTTGCGAAAGATATGAAAGGATGGAAATAATAAAATAAGGTTCCGACAAACGAGAGAACAATAATTTAGTCGGTCGTGTCGGAGAACAAATACAGTGTCAACAGATAATAAAGGCGGAGCTGGCCGGTACCCGCCGCGAACCCAATAACATAGAGCCTCCGAACGTATAAGAACCTACATACTGTGGACCTGTATAAGGAAAGGATGTCGCCGCCGTAGTTATTGCTGGAAACTTGGGACCGACCAGATTTGAGCCGAATGCGTTTATATATGAAATATCGAAAGCCAAAATATGGGTAAACAAGCTCGTTCATTGAAAATAATATTGAGTTATTCTGTCGCAGACCGCTACCAAAACTAAATAAAACTGGGATGCGAGTCCATATTGGTTAATCAACCGTGAACATCGGCACTCCCAACAGCTGTATTCAAGGACTCAGGAATTTGTCTTAGTTGCCGACTAGCTAGCGGTTCGGTCCATACTTGAATCCCTTTCCGAGATTCTCGAAATTCCACGGTAACCCCACTCAAATTAACTCATTATTTTCTAACATAGTTTCGGTATAACATATACATATTTTATTTTCATATGTGCTAATTTAATCTCGGTTCCTGGAAACGATTAACTCGAGTAAATTATCAACTTACACGTATGTGCTTAGTGGCGGGAATTCAAACGAGAAATAAGGAACAAAGGTAAACGTACATTCGCCGAGTCGTTTGTTCTCACAAAAACATTATTGACACCGCATTTACCAAATAACCATATTTGAATGTGAAATAACGTCGATCCCGCACAGAGAATAAAAATAACTTGAGAGGAAAATTTGGTAAATCTCATTGACGCTGATCCGAGGAAATCACTAGTACTCGTCGTGATGTCGTGCCGTCGAGCACAAACAAATAATATAGTGGAATTCTTAAAACATTTCGTGAACTTTTACGAAAAACAAAAGATTTAATGGAAATACTGCCAGCCTTAGACTTAGGTAAATTCTCGTTTTCAGAGATTGCACTCATTATTTTTATTACCTACATTACGTTTATCTGACAATGAGTGATACCTTGAATTAGTATGATTCAGATGTTTTAAGGATTTTTTAATGTTATTACTTTATGTAGGTACCCAACCATACATAAATTCTGACCGAAATATAGCTATACGAAGAATAGCGATAAGTATCTCAATGATATAGACAGCGATTATTCTTATTATACCCTTATTAGTTCGTCTTTTCCTTAATTGTAAGGGATTTGTATTCGTGACACCAATTATCCCCGTATTCTTGTAAAAATAATTCTATTAATGAAGAAAAACAAAACACTATTAGTATTAGTAGTATTTAGTCGTTTATTATCACTTTTTTGTATTAAGTTTAAGGCAATAAATAGCTCTTCTTTGTCCATTATTCTCCTGCATGAAAATAAACCCTTCATTAGCAATGATTAAATAATATGATCGTTCAAAAATTCAACCCCTTCGAAGGAAAACATGATGAAATTTATTTAATCAAATATGCCAAGATCGGTCGGGTAGTATGTCTAAACATTCAAGGATTCCTTAATCAAGTTTAACCGAAATATTGAACTGACAGATAAATTAAACGAGGGTTCTCTTAAAGACAACGGGTTCGATCTGTAATCGATACCCGGTACGAATATTCAACCCTTTAGTCCTTTAAGACCCTGGCTTTGTAGGAGGCTATTAACGGATGATATTATCAGTATAATAATCACTTCCACGGTATTTATTTCTATAATGTGATACTTAACATAATTTAATTTAAAAAAAAAACAAAGAACATTTTGATTAGATCAATACACGAAATTAGTCTAGACAAAGCCCTTAAAATGCCCACTTTGTACACCAACATTTAAAAGGTCATGTTATTGGTTTTGGGAGCAAAAACAAATGACTACACATTTTTGAAACAATTAAGTAAAGTTTGAATTACTTTAGTCACAGCTGATATCCATTTGAAGATACTTTCGATCCTTTTTTGAATGTTGTGAGTCCATCTAAATATTTCGACTCGATATATCCACTAAACGTGTGTATACAAATTCAGAATAGATTTTCCGAGATTATTATGAACTAGTCGTTGGTCGCGGTTTCACTCACCTCCTAGTGAAACTACTCATGTACCCGAATAACGAGTATTCTATGTCCTAATCTAGGTCATGGTCTACCTGTGTGCCAAATTTCATTCAAATCCGTTCAGGCGTTAAGGCGAGATTGATTAACAAGCATCCAAATTCGCAAACCCACAAACATCCAAACACGCAAACTCACAATCATCCAAATTCACAAACTCACAAACATCCACATTCACAAACTTGTTACATACGGATCCCTAATGGATATCGCTGACCTCGCACATTCCTGTATGTTTACGCCAACCTCACGAAAACTGCAGCGTCCACATCCATCGAGCGACGAGCCGCCGACGCAGCGAAATTCACCATAGCAATTAATAATTTTAAGTATTTTTTCGGTCATTCCATATTCTAGCATCGAATAGGTTTCACCATACTAATTGTAGTAATTTATTTTAAATTAAACTAGTTTTCAAATATCATTGGTTTTTTTTCGATCCACCGTCAGCAGTTTACGTAATTAACTCACAAACATCCAAATTCAAAAACTCACAAACATCCAAATTCACGAACTCACAAACATCCAAATTCGCAAACTTTGATTTTTGTAATATTAAGTAGGATATGAATTTTGAATGGATGCAACATAATCTATTTCTACTATCGGTAGTTAAATTTATATGGTTAATTGTTATGCAGTTAGCAACAGATTTACCTCGAATCTGGATCACATGCCCGGTTCAAGTGCCGTTCCAATATTTGGGATGCACTTGGTCCAGTGACGGACCAAACATTTCGATAAATGGAATTTTGGTAATACCTGTACCAGTTCCGATTTGTATGCAACCAAAAATAGTTCGCAGGCGCAGATTGTGTTTTGTTTTCCATCTCCTTTTTTATAAAAGTTTACATGCATACCGTTGGTGTGTGTACTCAAAACGATGGGTAACATATAGCGTTCAATTTATTTTTTTAAATTCAGATAGCAACAGATTTATAGAATTCCAGTCAATAGCGAGGAAATTTCTGTACATTTATTTCTCTGTAAATTGTATCGGTAATTAAATCGTCCGTGTGGTGCCGGACGTAAAGAATAGCACTACCCCATCTCTTTCTGTGGGTGTCGTAAAAGGCGACTAAGGGATTCACTAGAGGATGGGCAGCAGCGTTCTCTGAGTACTATAACAACCATACTGCGATCGCCAACCCGCCTGCCAAGCGTGGCGATTATGGCAAACCCCCCAACATTGTTTGGGGGAGGGCTATGTCCAGCAGTGGACGTCATTCGGCTGAATGATGATGATGATGAAATTGTATCGGTAGACAAAAGTTGACCAGTTTTCATGGTACCTATTTTGATTAAGCAGATCATGAAAATTAGCTTTAAACGGAGATCTTAATTTATGTTAAGACTTTGTGAAAAATCATCCTTTCATGACTTAGTACCAAAAGATAATACCTTTGCATTTTTAACGTGAAAGTTTCGGAATTATGTAAATTATCAAATCAAAACAGTGTTTGTAGAAATATTCATAAATATTTGAAAAGTCTACAACAGTTGCACGTACCTACATTATAATATTCAAGAATTGTATATTTGAGCTCGACTTATTATGCCCTTATGTAATATGATCGTATATACTTATAATATAAAGTACATAGACAACATGATGATTACTCATATTGATAAGTACGCGTCAAGTTCTCGCAACGTAGGCTTAAATATTGAACACATGGAAGTTTTAACTCTTGTTAAGTTCATCTTTGGCTGGAGACCCTTCAGTAGGCTTACTCCCGACAGGATCGAGTTTTGAATCGAGTCGACTTAGTGTCAATTCTTACGCTTGAAATCGACAAAAGCGCACAATTGAGCACCGGCTCGAATAAAAATTAATGACTGTTTTTGATATTTGTTAGTTTTAAATCAAACCTCAGCACGGTCGTGCAGTTTTGTCGATTTCAAGTCGACTCGATTCAAAACTCGATGCTGTCGGGAGTAAGCCTACAGGTCTCGCCAAAAACTGCTCGGTTATTTATTTATTTATACATCCGCATAAAATTTGTACAGAGGAGAACTTAATGCCATAGGCATTTTCTACCAGTCGACCTTAGGGTGATGCAGAGAAAACATGGTAGGTGCACTTAATAGTGTTATATATGTGATGTGATGGCATTATTGGCAATAATATTTACATTTATAAATAATATAAAGATACAAATTAAATAAACCAGTAAATACTAGATATCATATTCAGATGCATACGTAAATATATATATATTAATAATCATAACCTACATAAATATTATATTAGTTAATATACATATTACATAATACCTACAAAAATATAAAAAAAAGAATAAATCAGTGCTGAGATGATTCTGCCAATGAATATAATAATATAATAGTTGTGAACATGTTCACGTAATTTAGTTTCGAAGGAATAGCGACTGGTGGCCATCCTGATCTCGAAGTGCGATCAGGGTGGTCATCATGAGATGGAAGCGCGTTCCAGAGAAGAATAGATTGGACAAAGAAGGAAGAATGTATAAAGTCAAAGCGGTGAGAGAGACATTGTAAAAGATGATTATTCGAGGAGCGAAGATTTCTGTTATGATTAGAGCATATACACTGAAAATGAGGGGTAAGATAAGTAGGAGAAGTGGGAGAGTCGAGAGTGGGTTACGTAGAAATGGTTCTCGAGGACAATCTACAGCAGACCAATATAAAAAAAGTTAAGTTCATTCATCCTCATTTCTTATGCGGATTTCCGTTCGATATTAAGGAGTATTGTTCCTTGAATTAAAAAAGTGCCTTGGTTTCACGTAAAATGCACGAAACAACTCTCCATCTATATCTGTATTTTGAATAAATTAGGCAAACAGTTTTTGAATCCTCTTAAACAGAAACACTAAGCGATTTAAGTATTGTAAACTTATTCAAAAACTTTGTGGTATATCTCAAATACAGAATTTAATATATCCAACTTAAGTACTACTTGATTATAAAGCCACTCAAATATTCTTGGTATTTAGTTAGTTGGATTTGTTTTAGTTGCAATTCACTTATTTGAAAGTCAGTGATAAAAACTTTGTTCGAAATTGACTCGAAGGTAGCTAAACGAACCGTCTTTCAAGCGTGCCACTGACAGAACAATACTTCTTTTGAAAAGTTTCAAAAGGGATTTAGTACTAAGTTAAACCTGAATTTAAGAGAATCGCCGGTAACGAGCGAAGTTTTCGGCCACAATGAATGTAATTAATCGAAAATTAAATTTTTAACTTTATCTTCTTTGGTGATAGTGCTTGTCTTAAGTCGTACATTTTCGAGCGATTTGTACTTTAAAAAGTTTTGGTGTCAACTGTAATTAAAATAAAGTTGATGGACACATTTTTTAAAGTTAAGCGGTTTTATTATCTTGAGCAAATCGATACTGTGGGATCACTTCTCATGATTCTTGTTATTGATCTTATCGACATATTCAACAAAAATTCCTCGTCGCGAGTAATATTTGATTAAAGAATTGGATTTCAGGAAAGGAAATAAACTGTTTACGTTACGGAATTTTCATAATAAAAGAGTTAGCGGCATTACAATTTCCTGGTAAACTCTCTTCTTTAATAAATTTTGTTTTGCTCGCGATCATGTTAACGTATTTTATGGATCATATTAACGTATTTTATGGATGAAGTTAACACAATATTCTGTTTAATTTTATTTATTTTCATCGTTTACCCATTGTAAAATACATATTAAATTGTATTTTAAATACATATGTTAGAAAATTAAAAACAATACACATATAAAAACATAAAAAAATATTAACCCACCGGCATCGGGAACAGGGTCCAAGCTACCGGCGTTCAGGGCTTCAGAGAGAGGAACTTCCTAACAATACGCGCCGTGTCCAGAAGTACCGCTTTCTGAATCAAACCCTTGATCCACCTGCCTAACGAGAACGTCATCAGGTGTTGGTCCGCTTTTGGCTATTGAGCCATTGGCTGTAACGACTATCGGCACAATGACTGCTTACTTCATTACTATTAATCTTACAATATTTACACAAACAATATTTACATAATTACAAATAAAAGTATAAACAAATAAAGAAAAACATATCCTAATAAAACTGTAAACTAAAATCGGGCATCAAAATATTCCTCCGCATCGCTGTCGATTGGTAACGTGCCCAGAAGGCTGGCAGCATTGCCACGTTGTATGGCAATGCTAATCCTTTGACTAGCCGCTTTGCAACATCTCTGAATAGGAGTTGGGCACTCGGACACCACGGCCCGAGTGTTTCGACCCCAAACGGCTCGAAAATGTAATTACTAATAAAGTTATTATATTTTCGCCGCTTGAGGGCCTCCGCAGCTGCAGCAGCAGCGCCAGCACAGCCTGCCGAGCTAGGAAGATGGGATGGCGCAAGGGTATTGACGCACGTTTCTGTTTAATTGATTTGTTGAATTTATTTATTACCTACATTTAACTAAAATCAAAATTCCAGATTTACAGTTTTAAAATTTACTGAATTTTAAGCAACTTTTGTACGAATGAATCAACTGAATATACTTTCATGTATCAAGTTGGTATCAAATTCAAGCACAAATTTGAAGATGAGTCTTATTTATCTATCACTTCAATGGTTCATTAAACTTTATGCGTAGGTATATTCCAAGCCTTATTCAATCAAAAATAAGTCAGACGGAATAAGTTGTCGAAATAATTAATAACGACAACTAATCTTGTTCCTAATTATATTTCTTTAATTGTGATCTATATGTTTAGAATAATAATAATGAGAGAGAGAAACTTTGAGAACTTTAATCTAAAATGGGGTGGAGCACCAACCGGGGACTATCCACGGCTGCACTATTGGAGTACAGTCATGGAAGAGATGGTATATCAAGATTTAGCACGAGGTTTTCGCCGTTCAGCAGTCATTGTGCCGTAGTAGTTACGGCCAATGGTTCAATAGCCAAGAGCCTCGACCAACATCTGATGAGGCTCTCATTGGGCGGTTGGAACAAGGGCCTGATACAGAAATCAGTACTTATGGACACGGCGTGCATTGTTAGGAAGTTATTCCCTTTGACGCCCTGAACAAACGGTAGCTTGGACCCACCCTGTTCCCGATGTCGGTGGACTACAGTTTTTTACATTTTTAAATGTATGTATATTGTTTTTTTATCATGTTTTTAAAAATGTAATTTATTTGTTTGTACAATAAATAAAAGGAATAATAGTAGTACAAATACGAGTAGTAATGTCAAGCATATCATTCATTTTTATAAAACTGTAACTAAACAATAGTTTTACCTGGAAAAACGGTATTGGCAAAAGGAAAATTAACTTTAATAACTATTATAATTCTACAGCGGGGATTTATGGCTAAAAATACAATAGTTTGCATACAAGGGTACTAGCACGGATAAATGGTGGGCTAGTAATCTCTTATTGCATACGCACTGTTGTGATTCAAACACAAAACATTAATTGCTTCACGGCTTAGCTTCGTACGCAGATGCATCCCTTGCTAATACGGGTTTGATCGCTGTGCTACTTTACCTTTACGAATTGTATAGTTCGTAGCAAAGAATAGGTGTGACGTGTGTGAAGTTGTAAAAGGCAATTGAGATAAGAAAGCAGCTACATCGTAGATTACAGAACGGATATTACTTTTTCTCGTAAGTAAACGGTCAGTTCTTAAAGCAAAGACGATACCAGCTCAGCGTAAAAACCATAGAATGAAGAAGAATTAATATTAAGAACAAAAGTTTTATGTTATCAATAAAACAAGTAAAATGTAGCACGTAATTATGTTACCGGCAACAAAGATTGAACACACTCGACATACAATATAAGAGTATCTCAAGTCAAGCATACCAACTCAAATATCGGTTACAAAGTCAACCAAGAATTCGGATACTGTGATTTATTTAATCCAAGTTATTCACTTCGTTTATTAAGCAGAGTCGAGATTAATACTAAGAGCTTAACGTAAGACGTGAACTCGCCACCCCGCCCCCCTGCCCCGCGAGACCCCCGAGGGCCCCGCGTGACGCCGACAGATAAGCTAATTACTTATTGTGATTTAGCAACCGGTTCTCGGCAAATTTTTCATCAAATTTTCAGAGAGCAATTCTGAATAATAAGTAGACGTCGTCCACCACAATGGCAGCAATTAACCGGACAATTTAACTTTTTAATTGCGAATTAAGAAACTGGGGAGTGCAAAGGTTGAACACGGCCCCTGAAATTAATTGTCAAGAAAGGTTTTTAATGTCCGACGGGCACACTTTTACATGAATGTCCACACATTGCGCTACGAGTCGAATCCGGAGAATATAATTTTCAAACTTCCGTAATCTGTTAGATACTACGTTATGCTATTAAACAGACTAAGTACAAGTAAAATTTATTTAATATATTACCAAGGTTGCTTAACACCGCAGTTTAAAAAGTTGTACAAAGTAGTTTTTTATCGGGTTCTTTGTTTTCACCCATAATCCTAGTTTTTCTTAGTGTCCGTACCAAGCAGAGGAAAACTTTCCAAACTTGAATTCATAAAGAAAGTTTAAAGTTTGAGCAAACTTAAATAAAAACAGAAAAGCTTCATTGTGTAGTCAAAGCACAAGCGGTATTACCTAATTGTGTTTGTTATCTACGTAACTTGTGTCTGCCCGAGAAACAGTATATTAATATGAAAGCGATTTCAGCTTTGCGTTAATCGGAATTCGAGAATGAGCATAGACAATGTAAACATGACAATAGGAGTAGGAGTAAGGGGCTGGTTGAAACTCGTATCGGTGGCGTGGCACTCGTGAGATAACACAACGCGGCGTCTTTGTGGACGGATGTAAAATTATTAAGCAACGGAATGCCGTAAATGGGGTTTGCCTCTGTAATATCAAGGGTTAGAGGCGACTCGCTCCTAATATGGGGTTTCATACGATTAAGTTTATCGAATTCCGGACGTAGGTACCTAATTATGTTTCATGATATCGCTGGCCAGCTACATTGTGGGCTCGATTTTGTGATTTTTTCCTTATCCACCAAAAATTATAATGTATTTTAACGGCGGCTGTGAGATGGTTTCCCCTCGCCCACTTTTGGCTCAGACAAATTTTTTCGTGCATATTTCAAGCGGGATTAAATTGTTTCAAACTTTGTAGAACAGTCTGTCGAATGCGAGAAGGCTGGAATCGATTGACAGCCGGATGATTCTGTCGTTATGAACCCTCACAGATATTGAAAGTCGATCGTTTTTAAAACGGCGTCAATGTCGAATTGGCAACGAGAATAAAGCAGCCACAAAGTAAACACCATTCAATTTTATTACGGAGAGCAGTCTCCTTTGAAAATCCCTCGGTAGCAATCCCGTAAATCTCTATTTGTCGCAACTAAAACAGGTCACGGCGGAAGGCTATTACGTTCCCTAAATGCTGCCGAACTCCCTGTAGAGCGCTCTAATCCACTCCGAACGGGCTGGTGTCAAACGCAGGCCAGGGTTGTTTGTATTGTTTATTGTCGCGACGCTCGTTCGTACGGCAAAGACGCCGTCGCCGGCACCGGAGAGCATGTTTCAATTGATGGAGCTGAACAGTCCCCGGAGTGAACTATTATATTCCTGCCCACGAACGATACTTATCCTCACTTAATGTCTCCTCTACCTTACTTTGAAAACTAGAGAGGTTTATAGTATTCCAAATACGGAACGAAATCGAAAGTGCTTGATAAAGGACTGACATGTGTGGATGATGCTTATTGTAATAGTAGGTAGTTGTTAGGCGATTAACGGAATGGTTTATTGCGTTCCTTTATCTCTTTGTTTATTGGGATTTGATTCAAAAAGTCAACGTAAGAAAGTAACGTAACTTTATTAAAAGCAAAAAAAGTTTTTCAATTTCACGTGCTAGACAAATACGAAGCTTATATCAGCCGGTACATCTGTAGGAACGCCTCGTCAGTTGGATTGTTTTTATGCGACAGTTCGGCGTTCGGGTGTGGATGAATAAAAAGCACTGAAGAGCCAGCAGAATGGAACAAAACACTTGAAACAATATCGCGACAGAGCGGCAATCATTCCTGTTTTATCTCAGTTTGTGCACGCTGCGCCGCGGAAACTGCTCTAATAAAAAACTACCATGTGTTTCTACGTACATACCTATACATACCTAGTGTACACACATATAGGTTACTGCAGTGCTGCACCTGCGTTGTTCCTTGCAGATATGAAGTAAAAAATATTACACTTTCGTTTTTGCAAAGGGTGGCTGAAATATTTTATTTCAACCACCCATATGGGTTCGGAGTTAGGTTTTAATAGATATTTTAGCAAAGAAATAAGTTAAAAAAATTGTGGACCGTAAAATAAAAATATTTCATGATAGTCCACTTTATTACGATACTGAAATTTATTTATTTTTATACGCGTTCTGTGCGTTTATTTACAAAAAGCAATTGAATAGAAACCGAAAAATATCAAAAGTTATATTTTATTTAACCCTCACATGGAATATAAATAGTTGGAAGCTTATTTAGATTTAGTTAGGTAGCAAAAATTGTTATTGAACTAAATTTTCAAACAGCTATGTGTAAAACCAATTTTTGATAGTGGGAATGTCACACGTAACAAATTTAGCTGATCAACGATCAACGTATAAGCTAATCTAAACTTCATTTTCGTTCAACGATTTTTGGTAGTAAAAGGGACTTTTTATACATTGTATAAAGAATCACTACAGTTTTGTACGATTGGTAGTGTGTATAAAGTGTAAAAGCCTCAACTTCTATGAGTAAGTACGAGTATCTCAATAAGCCTTTTGCCCTACTTAAAAACTTAAATCGGGCCATAAGATAACGGACACTTGACGATTATAGCGATTCCCACCCAATATGGTATTATATTAAACGAAAAACCCAGACACATGAAAGTATGAAAAATAAATCACTCTTTATTTAATACAATTCTTTTGACCGTAAAGTCGCGGTCCGACTGCGGGCGACGACGGGTTACCTTTGAGACTCGGGTTCAAGTTAGTTTACTTACAAACTTTTTCACGGTCAAGTTGGCTATATAAGCTATGTTTTACAACTTCGCTAAGTACAGACCGAAGTCGCGGTCGAATCCCAGCTTAAGTGTTGGCAAGAAATTGGGTACTATGGCTTTTAATGAAATAGTAAGACGTAACTATTTCATTTAAGTATGATGTTTGAAAATATGTGCCTGTATTAATATGTTATGTTTTATTAACCAGATTGGACGCTTTGGAACTGAGTAGTCAGTAGTGTGAACTGAGAAGGATTGGTTACAAAAATAGAACAATAGTTGTTCTGTAAATCTACAAGGTTTGTCGGAAAGGGGGTACTATTCTGAAAGGGTATCGAAGTACCCATAAAAATTAATAATTTTTGTAATACAGCTTTCCCCAAAAGTCAATAATTCAAGAGAAATAGCTGCTCAAAGCTTTTTTTAAATACGCTAATATCTATCTATCTTCAGCTTTGGTTAGCTGTGTTAAACATTTTAGGTCACATTTGGGCTTACGGATAAGAAGCTACTTAAATGTTCTGAATTCGTAACTAAAGCAGATATGAAGTATTTTTGAAAAATCTAAAATGATAATCGTTTTGGATGGAAATAAAAATTGTCGAATTTTGAAATTTTAACACTTGATTTAAAACAGTTATCAGTGAGACTTTAAGCGGCTCTTGGATTAGTACTCCCTTTCCGATTAACCTTGTATACCTATGACGTTAAAACTCAACTACATAGTGCAAGGTGGCGTTACGTGCTGCTCAATTTCAATAAGTCTATTCTTATTTTACCAACGTTCTTCTCATTCACAACGCTTTGAATCCTCTCTAAAAGCAAAAATAAATATTCTTTATACTCATTTGATTTTCTTTTTTGTTCCAGATATACCAAGCGTGGCTGAAATGAAACCACAATAACATTGTAATTTTACGAGACAATAAATAACTGTTTTAAATATACTCAACGTAGAATATATATATGATGCTCTTATTACATGTATTATATTTGGAATTTTGAGACAATACAACCTCGGAAGGAGGGTTGTTATGACAATAACGCGATGTGAAGCACGACCAAGGAGCTTATTGATATCAAATGTCTTTTGACGTCATGACGGCGGAATCATCGCGGCGCTCAAGATCCGTTTCCATGGAAACCGGCGGTCTACCACTGGTTTCGACGTTTGCGCTCCTGACTATTGTCGCAGGTAAGTTGACGAAGAGCGCCCCTACACAAGATGACAATCTACGATCGCCAATGAGGAGTGACGTGAATGTCAAACATGGGAATGACATCTATGGATCACGTGAGCACAGTTAGTTTCATTGCCATTGTCGTCGTGCCTTTGGTGATCAGAGGTTGTCAACTTGTCTGAATGGCTATACAAGGTTAGTCGGAAAGGGGGTACTAATCCGCAGGCCACTTAAAGTATCGCTGAAGACGGTTTTAAAGCAAGTGTTAAAATATCAAAATTCGGTGATTTTTATTTTCATGTAAAATATTTTTATTTTAGTTTTTTCAAAAATTCTTCGTCCCTACTTTAGTTACGAATTCAGAAAATGCAGCTTCTAAGTTGTGACCCCAATTAAGACTTAAAATGTAAACACAGCTGATCATAGCTAAGGATAGATAGATTTTACCATATTTTTTATGTAATTTTTGAACAGCTATTTCTCTTAAACTATTGACTTTTGGGGAAAGTGGTAGAACAAAAGTTACTCATTATTATGGGTACTTTAACACCCTTTCGGATTAGTACCCCCTTTCTGACTAACCTTGTATATTTGCATGCGTCATAATTAAGAAACCTGGAAGTCAAAATGTAAGGAATTAATATATTCTAGACTGCCTGTTGGTCTAGTGGTCGTAAGCGCGACTGCTGAGCGTGAGGTCTTGGGCTGGATCCCTAGGTCGGGCAAGGTGTTATTAGTTTTTTTTGTGTGGGATTTCTCAGTAGCTGCCCAGATTCTGGATTTGTGCCCGGTTGATGGCTATAGGCTCGCCACCTATTACATGGGACTTAAACATAACGGCGAAACGAGGGTGTACTATACACCTCTGCAAACCCTTCGGGGAATACAGGCATGAGGTTATGTAATGTAGTCTACATACAGTGACGTCATAGTTACTCTAACGATATGCCGATGAATGAGGTTCAGATCTTTTATGTACGACCCAAAGATACCAATGTCGTGTGTCTCATATTGGACTGTTTTCGTAACTTTCCCTTTATGTTCGCCTCTGACTTTAATTAGTAATAAACATTGTTAAACTTCAGGGCGGAGAGTTAACGCCCATTTTGAATAAAATTACCTTAATGTAGCTACCGAACCTTGTTTCATTGCCCAATATTATGCCTAAAATCTTCAATGCCCGAATTATCTTATTGCCCTACTGGTCGAACGTGGGGTTGACGGGAGGGTGGGCCCTGAAGTGTTCGGTTTGATTCTCTAGTCAGGTAAATTGTATGAGGTTCTTTTGTTTCGGGATTCTTATCCTGAGGTTTGGAATTTCGTTCTGAAAATACAAAATAGGTTTGTCCCTTAATGCTGTGCTTTTACAAATTGTTGGTGTCCAAGTATTGCGGATTGATTCGGAAAATATAGGCTCCGTGTTACAAAAAATGCCTTAGAGTTATTTACAAACGAAGTTAGTTGAGAGCATAATATGGTTCAGAGTAATACATCTTACTAACAATAATTACAACCTCGTCCAAAGCTTTTTGCATACAGTTGGCAAATTAGTGAGGTAAGTTGGACAGAACCGAGTAACCGAACACACTAATGGAAAACCTGATGAAAAGCTTAATATCCTGTCGGCCATCTCTTGCCTCTTTGAAAACGTTAATTTTCTCTTCCTGCTACTCTAAACTAATGCTAAAGCTGTCTCCCCAAAGTCAGTGACCACTCTAAATATTCGTTCCTCGAAAATGTCATGTTTCTAGGAAATTGAGTTTCAGATGTGAAAGACTTTAATAATTTTCTGTAAGTTGTGGTCATTGTAAACATTTTGTGTTGTGTAGGATATTAGTATCTACTCGTTAGGCACAATAGGTAGTTCATTAAAATGTGATACTATTATACCTGGGGTGACATGTTAACAAGGTGACGCCCGTTGGGGTTTAATACACTATTATGGACTTAATTTATTTTAGCGTCCTTTTATTAATTTAGTTACTGATAAGGATACTTATTATCTCATAATGTGTATAATATTAATATTCTCTCTGAAAACGATATTTAGAGTTTTATCAAAAAATAAAATTTGTGGTTGGTTCTTGCTCTCGTGCAACAAATGTTTGAACGCTCCAAGCTGTTGGAATATTGTACTGTCATCGATTTTAGACATGAATGCAAAATTTCAACTGAATTAAATTTAAATACGCGTTAAATACACATGAGCTGTGTTTACAAAATCAAAAGTTAAAAAGAGTTTAAAAGTTCGTTTGAAATTACGTCGTCGTAGGAAAAACATGTCAACTCAGTTTAGCATGCACGTCTGGCTTTGTTTCTTTCTGTACGTGTTTGTTCAGAACATGAGTTAAAACTAGACCGCACTTCACGTGATGTAGCAAATTGTTGCACTTTAACGAGTGTCTACAGTGGCGGGCTGCAGTTTAGAAGCAATACCGCCCCAGATTCCCGCACGTACCGCCGCCCGCGCCGCCGCGCTCGACGTAAGGAACCCGCACTGAACGCTGCCCTACCGGATTCCAAGTTTAATTGAAAACGCTTTATATAACCTTTTCTTTTAATTGTTTAAGGCTTTCACTTCATCCCTGCCCCGTGCTCCGTGAAATGTTTAATTATAGTTTCTAATGAAAACTCCACAATTTAAATAAACACGTACAATATAAATAATGATGTTTGTGTGCAATGCGAACGATATGCGTAAAACCCACATCGGATTACAGCTAATCATTGGATTAATTGTATGGAAATTAGTGATCGTACGCGCGGTGAATTTAACGCAATTCTATCAGAATGTAATTATAGACGTCGATGAGCGTGAAATACTGAATAATTGGAACATGTAATCGAATACGAAGGGCTCCACCGGTGAAATTCGGTATAATTGATATAATTATTAAATTTATTCATATTGGCAGATAAATTATTAAGTAGACTTGTATCGGGATACGTACGTCCAGTATGTGAATGGTTTTTAAATTTTATTTAATGTTGTCAGTTGTAAATTAATGTTTTTATTTAAGCAATATAACGAGTAGGTGATTTATTACTGTAGATATAATTTTATCCATAGCTCGGGTGGTAGATATCAAGATAAAGGGGTTGTCGGTCGACAAAGTTCGTCGCGTAGCTGGCGGCTACTGGCCCCGAGTTATTAATTTTCATTTGACTTAGATAAAAGCCTTACTTATTGCTATTAAATGTCTTTGAGTAATTCGTTTTGTGACGTCTTGGGTAATAATCCTAATGCGAACATTTTAATGTAAAAAATGTCATTAGTTTCTGCTATTTGGCTATTAACTAAAAGCGCGTTAAGATTGGCGTGAATCTGAGTAACTGTACCCTTTTCAATGTTACCATACAAAGAATATCAAATAACTAAAAAAAAAAACAAAACAACTATAACCTCCACTAATTTCGAAGGCGTGTATCTCCTCAATTTTTTCATCGTTTTTATAATTTTTTCACATACCGTGTTCTTTCAATACTTTCTTTAAAATAATACCAAGATGTTGTAAATTTTTAATGGTAGTCAAATACCATATTCTGTCTTTTACTGTTTTTATTTTATTTTAATATTTCTATGTTCTAGTATTATGTTTTATGTAATTGTGCTTTTGTGTGTTGTGTTTTCTTTTATGTACGAAATAAATGTCTTATCTATCTATAATATAGCTATGTTATAGTTTTTGATGATGTCGTTTACGTTTTTTCGATAGCAGTCTGTCTCTTTACGGCTACAATTTACGAAATGACCGCTACGTCACATCACTCATATTAAAGGAAAAAAGCAAAAAACTCTTATCAGCATTGTGTTTCAAGTTAAATTTTGCCTCCAAAAAATATTTACTTATTTTAAATGGATAAAGGGATGATGTGTGACCGGAGACGAGTGACGAATGTTCCGTATCGGGGTGTTATTAATTTTCATTTGACAGCCATGCGCCGTCGCTCTCGAGGCAGCCTCGCGATGCGACGTGACAAAGGCCTCGCCTCTACTATAAACACTGCCTCGTTTCGTTCCATTATCGGCTCAGTGTGGACTGTGATTCGGAGAATAGTGTTGCACTTGTTACTGGGGGAAGGAGAGCAGATGTAACTATTTTTATATGCGGAATTACAGTTGTGGTGAAAATCGTTGCCTTTGTTCTATTTATATTTATTTGGATTTACTATCGAACTTTCATATTAATGGTTGAGTTGATCGCAAACTAATATTACTGATACGGTTATGTACTGATATGGTATGAGAAAAAAAGTAGATATTATTATAGAATATCTATAAATTCAAAGTCCTGACTCACTGGCTGAGATAACAGATAATCAACGCACAGCCTAAACCGCTGGGGTTAGAAACTTGTAATTATGACAGTAGGTTCACCTTGTGACGTAGGCATCCACTAAGAAGGAAATGCTCGAAATTCAACCCCTAAGGGGGTGAAATAGAGGGTTTAAGTTTGTATGTAAGTCCGTCATTTTCGAAGTAAGGAGCATGAAGTTAATTAAATATTAAGATTTCTGGTTAGAAATAAATGTAGATGCGTTTTTGGAAATTGATCCCCTAAGAGGGTGAAATAAGTGTTGAAAGTTTGTATGAGAATTCTGGTACTTTTGAAGTAAGAAGCATGGGATTAGGCCTTACTTTTCCTTTTAGGAAATTCCACTCCTAAGGGGTGAAATTGGGGATGAAAGATTTTTTGAAATTAAAAGTTCGTGATCAAATAATAGTGTTTCTGGTTAAAAATATGTACACGTGTTTGAACATATTTGTAAATTTAGCCCTTAAAGGGGTGAAATAATATGGGTTGAAAGTTTGTACGAGAAATTAATCTGGTAGTTTTGAAATATGAAGCAGGGGAGAAATTGACTGACTGATCTATCAACGCACAGCCTAAACCGCTGGGGTTAGAAACTTGAAATTTTAGCAGTAGGTACCTCTAATAACGTAGGCATCCATTAAAAAAGGGTTTTTAGAAATTCCACCTCTAAACGGGTGAAATGGGTTGTTAACGTTTATATGAAAATTCTTATTCTATGGGGTTGTTAACTTGAAATTTTGCACAAACTCTCTACAAAGTTAATTATAAGACATGAACTTTTTGAATTTTATAACTACACTAAAAAGAGGCTTAACGTGGGTTCAAAATTTCACGCAAGCGAAGCTGCGGGCAAAAGATAGTTCTATTATAAATGTTTATGCTTAAAACCACTAAACGTTGACTCTACAAATAGAGTGACGGTGTGAGGAAATGCATTAAACATGGTGAAAAAATCGTCAGCAAAAAAGTGCATAAATGGTACGTACACACCAAGCCAAGGAACGTTCGTCAGTGCTTGATTTGCCCAAACTGTGTATACAACGAATACGGTTTCATTCGGATGAAAGCTGTTACGAACTTCGTTCGTTGGCCAAAATTTACTTTGTGTGTACGTAACATAAATATTATACTTGCACTTATGTAAAATATGCAATTTCTTGTGACAATAGTCATATATATGTGCAGAAAGACATATCCATAAATTTTTAATACAAATAATACTAAAGAATTCTTAATAAGTCAATAATTCCTCCACATATATTACTAACTTCATTGCATAGATAAAGTTTTACACTAGAATTCACAGCGGGCGAGTTCTGAAGGCGGCGAGATAGAAAATCTTAAGTACTGAGCGAGTGAACACGTAAACAGCGAAGTTAGGAGCGTATTACTGAAGCTTCGGGTGAATCAGATCCATTCCCATTTAATTTACAAGGGTCATACTACCACCACTGATCCGGAAATCCATTACCCGGCTGTGCGATGAAATAATTTTAATTTTCTCTTCGTTTTATCTTTTCGATACACTGCATTTTGGGAAAATGTTTTGTGCGACACAATATTGAGATATAATAATATTTTGTTTATTCTAATCCTAACTAATAAGTATTATAAATGCGAAAGTAAGTTTGTTACCTTTTCACGCCTAAACCACTGAACCGATCATCCTGAAACTTTGCATATACGTTGGTAGGTGTGCAGAAACGGACATAGGGTACCTTTCATCCCGAAAAAAAGTACTGTTCCCAAGGAAAACAACAATAACGATAATAGATGGCGCCACGTCATGTCTTTCGAATCATGATTGAATTATATTATTATAGAAACTTCAGAAGTGTGTTAAGAGTTTTCTAACGCGAGCGATGCCGCGGGCAAAAGCTAGTAATATTATTAATGCGAAAGTAACTCTGTCTGTCTGTTATGCTTTCACGCTTAAACCGCTGAACCGATTCTGATGAAACTTGGTACAGAGATAGTCTGGAACCTGGAGAAGGACATAGGCTACTTTTATCCCGAAAAATACGGAATACGCGATAAAAGACATAAGCGTGGGCGAGGCCGTGAGCGACTTCTAGTATAATGTAAATCAGCCAGTTATAATATGACTGTTCCACTGCAGGGCAATGGTGTCTTCTTATACAGAGAAGGAACCAGCATTGATCGCCACGCTTGCTTACTGCGGGTCGGCAATTTCAGACCACTAAGTCCAGGTTTCCTCACGATGTTTTCCTCACCATATATGTCAGTGGCGTCTTAGATTGACTGAAAAAATAAATATGACGTCGAAAAAGTCATAATGGTACATAACTCTTTTTTTCTTGGGAAATTCCTCATAGTTACCCTTCACCCGGGGAAGGCGAGGTGTTATGCCGGACTCTTACCGGCTAAAAACCCACGGTGTTCCTTCTCCTGACCCTTGGCTAGGATCGCGGGATTCGCAGCTGCATGCACCGCAACCCCGGCAGACAATGGTACATACCTTAAAAAGCGGCTTTGTAATCACCACGACACGAATATTTTAAATATTTATATTTCACACGTACTCGTAACAGCAAAACAACGTGTTGCACACACAATTACTCTATCAGATAGACTCTCAACTTAGGTCATTGTAGTACATAGCAGACACAATGTCTCGATTGTCCTACTTGATACCTTGGTCGATATACAAGAGGTTCCATTCGGTTCCGTTTCCAAATTCAGGGAAACGACTAATGCGAATGTGGGTTGTACCGATAACTCAAACAATTGGTGACAAGTAAACGTTCCGTAGTGAATATAGTGGGGGGTCTATAACGACTGTGTGTAAGCTGTGTGAATTCTGGGAATTGTAGCGTGTAGGTTGCTGATAAATTTCTGTCCCCGAATATTCACCCATACATTTCTCTGTTAAAGGACTCGTGGTTAAATAACAAGCGCGTGGATTGTACGATCTGTAACGTTAAGCTGTGCTTAACGCGGTCATTCCGTTGATGGGTGACCGTCTGTTACACATCGAGATACCTCTGCTTCGGAGAGCACGTTAAGGGTCAAAATACACGTCCGATAGTTGCTTCCGGGAGCCGGATCCGACTATCTGATCGGATTCATGAAATGCACGTACGATTCTCGTGTCCGATTTTTTCTGGAAGACGACGACGCCCGGTCTATGCTTACGATTCTGACATCCGATCCGATAGTCTGATCGTACGTGTAATTCATGTCAGTATCGGACGTGTATTTGGGCTCTTAACCGTCGGTGCCGGCTGACGTACAAATACCTGTGACAGTCGTTACGGGTATTCAGAAGCATGAAGAGTCTGGGTCTAACCTTGGGATGTCGATATTCTCCAGTCACTGGGTTGTGAGGATCTGATGGCAGTCGCTCCGTGTTAGTCAGCCGTATCCGGTTATATTGGATCCCAAAATACTCGAGAAAAAGGTAGGAAGAAGAAGACAATCCTGTTTTAACGACTAAGGAAAACGACCTATCAAGGTAGACGATTAAAACATGTACAAAAATTAAAATGTTCGCTTCTCACAAAACTTTTACACAGAAAACAAAAGATTTTACATTCTGTGCAGACTGTTTATGTTAATTCTTTGAGCTTAAGCTTTAAACTGCTAACCTTACTTTGCAGTTTATAAAGCCGAAGTATTTTCTAACCGCAGTGTTTGCAGCGAGAGGCTAATATACTGTTCAAGCTAAAGTGATATGATACTCTTAAGCCTGGTACATACGTTATTACCTCACCTGACTTCATACATCACGTTTTGTGGAAATTGCTTGTCGGAAAGATTCTTAAAGATACCACGATACCTTCAAGTATCTATGGCTTATTAACTTGTGTTCGTTCGTTACACGGAGCGACTGCCATCAAACTAGCGATGGGCGATTGTTACAAAAAAACAATCGATTGAATCGAAAATTGTACTGTTGCACATTCGATTGTCGATTTAGTAGTTCCTCACCATAATTATTCGAATAACAATCGACGAACTACTAACTGTAGGGAATATCGAGACAGTAGAGGACAATTAAATAATCAATTACCGCCAATCGCATAATAACTGCAGTTATACTTGTGAGTAGTGGCGCACGGACTTTTAACTATTGAATTGTGGCGCAGCGGTAGCACAGGAACCACCTTTTAGTAATTACTTATTTAGTAGTACGAGTATAGTAATACGTGCGCTGCGCCACAATTCAATACAAATTAGTAGTTAAAGATGATACGGTAACCGTATCAGTGATTGTCGCCTGCTGCGCGCCTTAAGTCGGTAACAATCGCCTAACATCAATTGTTACCGACTTTTATCAACTGAACTGAACAATCGACTAAGTTGATTAGTTTTAGTAATAATCGCCCATCGCTACATTAAACCTCCGTAAATATGTTAAGGTTTGACCGGTTGTCAGATTTTCAAGCTTCTTACTACCCGTAACGACTGTCATAGGTAGGTACCTATTCGTATGACACCCGAGCCCGACGGTTTAACGTGCTTTCCGAGACACGGAAAGGTCTCGATGTGTAACGAATGGTCACCCATCCACGGAATGATCGCGGCAAGCGTAGCTTAACCTTACAAATCATATGATGCGCGCAGTTGATAATTAGCCAAGATCCCTCCTTAGGCTTATTAACTTGTGTATCGCTACTAAAATACTGTACTTAGTTGGTACTATGGTAGTACCAAAATACTCCAATTCCAATTTAACTTCTTTTCTTTTTTTTTAAATAAACGTTGCCCCACACTAAGATTTCTCTTGTATCGTGGGTGCGTTTACAGACACAAATCTCACAAACACTTTTATGGCTCCATCGTTAAGGTTGAAAAAGACACTGACAAGTACGTAATGTATTACAATGAATAAAAACTATCGACCGGTGTTTGAAGCTTTGAAATCAGATACTTAGGTATCTGATTTCAAAGCTACAAAACGGATAATACAATTATGTTAATTAACAAAGACAAGACGTAACAGAGGAAAAGAGTAGATACATGGATGGATTGTCAGAGAAGAAATTAAAATAAAGAGGAATCATATACTACAAATTCACAATACGATCAGAATGTTTGACATAGTTCACGCCAAACACATACAACTTTCATATTTGGAATGTCAATGATCAAGTGAAATATTTGATTTATTGGTATTTCGAATTTGATGGGGCAATGTTTTAATCTATTACTCGTAGATCACCCTTATACTTTTTATACAGAGTGTAAACGAAATCGTGTAAGTCCTTCAAATCGCGTGATCTACTGGTGATACAGATTAACCATAAATGTCTATTTTTGTAAACCAAGTAAAAAAAAAATCTAAATAAAATCTTGGTTTTATATTCCTAAGTCATTTTAGAGCCCCGGGTTATCTGACTGCAAACAGCGATATCGCGTTAGTCGTGTCCGCCAGCCGCGTCACCGTGCTTTCATTCATTTAAAAGTGGCATCGAATTTCATCGAATTAAAAAAAAACTAAAAAAAAATAGCAAAAATATTTTTTCTTATTTTTTTTTGCTGAATCCTTATAAGGTGATTTAGATACGATCACTTAAAAGTAAAGCATGAAAAAAATTTTTTTTAATCAAGCTAATTCCCATGCGGGGCCAATCTACACCAGTAGTAAATCAATGTGGTTTTAAGGAATTACACGAATTCGTTTACAGCCTGTATACATATTTATCTTTCAATTTCACTAAATATTTTTACATCTTGTTGCATGTAGTCAAAAGTTGGCAAGCCTTGCCTTAACTCACTTTTTATTAGTTATATTGCTAACACAGACAACGTACAAAACAATAGGAAGAATTTTAGTGTCTGTATTCATTTTGAAAGCTTTGATTTTGAAATTGCACATTACGTTTTTCCACCTATATGAACAATTAAACATTGATCAAATTCAATAGAATGTTATCATCACAAATTTAATCAAATCGGTCCACCAATCAAAACTTGTTTATTAATAAATTAAATTTATAGTTTCCAATTAATTTGACTTCTAAAATATGTGTGACTATTAATTTTAGTTTTTGTTCCAGCCACTTCAAATATTGCATTTAAACAGTCACTTTGTTATTTATGTAATTAAATTATTTAATCCAGATTTCAATTTTCGTTTGTTAAATTAGGTGTATCATTTTCATTACCAATATTACTGCAACACTAATTTATCCGTTGGCTTTAACAACAGATTAAATTTTTCTCTCTCACCAATGTAAGTAAAAGTAGATTATCTAGCCGATAAATTGGCCCAGATGCTATAGAAAAGTAAGTTAAAGTGGAAAGTAGACAGAACCATTTTATTGCGGCAAATCGACGAATACAGAGAACGCTGTGTAGGCAAGGAAAATGCGAAGCGGGTAGGCATTACTTTTCGTCTACATGAATGCGAGCGAAGTCACGGGCTTTACAAATTCTACTGCATAAAACCATTTGATTTGACTTTTCACAGATATCTCTGCCATTACAAATGAATGGGAAAAAATAATGGAGGCACCTCCATTTTTTTAATTGAATCGTTTTGTGGTTCGGGCTAAAAAGTGAAAAATTTATTTAATCTCAGCCACGCATTAGTCGAATTGAACGAAAATATTCGGCGTTCCGAAATCCCGCACGAAGCCATTAATCGTTTTGATGTCACAGTATGGGACATTTAGTGTGACCCTTTTTATGCGCCAACCTTTCCCGATTTACGTCCCTAATCGCCGAATACCGAACGCCGAAAACTGAAACTCAGGCGTTCATATGTTGGTCGCGTTAAAATGCCGGGTACTGAGCGGTGCCGGTTCATTGTGACGGATTTTACGAATGATGTTTTAGAAAATGAGCTACTATATTTGTTTTGCTACTAGGTACTTCTCCCCTTTCATATGCTGGATGGATCTTGTAGATTTCGTCTCGCTTCGTAAACTATGCATCTCTTTTGTTCGCTGTATGTACCAATGCTATTTACTTGAATGTAAATACGTATTCACAGGAATTCATTTAGTTTAAGCTTTCCTAAGTGAACGTATCCAATATTGGAAAAATGCTGATATTCTCGATACTCTTGTTCAATGCATGATGTGAATTAAATGGTCGGTATTACTTTCCGGTAAACAAAGTAGTTCGCTGCGATTTTTGGTTACGGGTGCAGAGATTTATTTAATGAAAGTAGATCAATTGCTATAGAATTCAGTAGCATCAGCAATTTCCCCACTTTTGTTTGTGCAAGCCTGACCCAATTTAAACCAATTTGAAAGGCCAATTCGACCTGTATTTCTTCTGATTGTATTTGGCTATCGTTGAATATAAAGCTGATCCAACTGTTCGCTGTATTTTTTATCAAAAGCCCTGCAAAGTGTCAGTTAATTTATTCTAGTAATTGTGAGCTGGGTAGATTAGCTTTTGTTTGAAAAGTAAATGGCTAGTTAATGGAGTACCTTCCTATAAACTTTTGTATATACGTGGTGCCCTTTTCTTCTTCAGTTTTGTTTCACCGGTTTTTCATTACATTAACGAAACTTCTTTTTCTTTTAGTGCTTATTACGGTAATTTGAAGGTTAATGTTGTTGGTACCAGGTCAGCTGCAAGGGTCGGGCTACAGTGAGCAGGAGCCAGAGTTCCTGTCACCGCTGGAAAACCTGACGGTGGCTCAGGGCAGGGATGTGCACTTCACGTGTACCGTCAACCATCTTGGCACTTATAAGGTAAGAAGTTTAAATAAATAGAGGCTACAGAGCAAGGATTTGTGGAAATCGTTGATAAAGATAAACTGCGCTTGCCGCAGCCATGCCTTAGATGGATGAGAGCGGAGGGAGCAATAGCTATTTCAGTTGCGCAGAACAGATAGCAACAGTAGCCATCAATCTGTTTAAACTAGAAGCTGACCCCATCATACTGGAAACACTAGGATGGTTCTGATGATGACAGAAGGTTAACAATATACAGCATGACTGGCTAGTCCACCATTTTGTACAACTTTTATTACGGGACAAACTCTAAACGAACTCTAACAAAATGTTCCATACATTTTTTTTTCACGAATTCAGAATTTTTCCAATAGTAAAAGTTGTTCGGAATGTGAGCAGAGTTCATGGTTTTAGAATGTAAAACGACTAACCAGTAGTCATGCAGTAGACAGAAGGCTCTCGTCAAAAAACTATATTATTTCGGTATGATTGATGCACTGGGTAATGCTTTTGATAGATGTATAGTATCTAAAAACTTTTATTAGTTAATTTTTTGAGATGCATTAAAAGAGCCTAGACGAGTCATGATGGCAGTTTAAGCAGTCAGTCAAATTACCGTCCTTGCTGATTGATTTATCTTTACACCCCGGCATGAGCTATTTTCGAATAGCTCGCACTGACTCGAGAGAAGACGAAGAAGTTAATTTCACGAATTCCATGTGAAGTGAGACCCATTGTATTATAACTTTCGTGAGATAAACTCATATTTATTATTAATTAAGGTTTACTCACGTGCGTTTTTCGGGGTTGCCCGACTAGTTTAGGACCCAAACGGAGCCCTTAATCATGAGCTGAACACGCGGCGAGGTCGCGAGTTGAACTGACTCGCGACCTCACTGAAACTAGTCAGGCAATCCCGAAAAATGCACGTGAGTAAACCGTAATTAATCATAAATATGAATGTCTCACGAAAGTTACAATACAAAGATTCTCAAACTCATATTATTTTATGATTAGTTACGTTTTGCTCATGTGCATTTTTCGGGATTGCTAAGCGGAGCACGCGGCGAGATCGGGAGTCAGTTCGACTCGCCGCGTGTTCAGCTCATGATTAAGGGCTCCGTTTGGGTTCGAAACTAGTCGGACAATCCCGAAAAATGCACGTGAGTAAACCGTAACTAATCATAAACATCAAAGTCAGACCTATTCTTAACTAGATAATATAGTGCAGTACATAATATATTATAGTATCGTGTTAATGTGAATTGTCATTGGTGTTTATCAGACCACAAAGTTTAATAACTCGCGCTGTAAACGCAAAACTAAATACATATTTACTAACTTGTAGTTTAAAGTAGTTTGCCCCATTTCATATCAACTTAAGTCAATATACTGTGGTAGTAACTAGCTGTTGCTCTGTGTGTTGGTTTAAACTATTAAAATTATTGATTTATTGCTATTGAAACTGTTTTAATTAGCCTTAACATTAAGAAATATAGGTAACATTAAAAAAACCTGATGTCACTGGAAATTTTTGAGGTGGCGGTTTTTACACATTCTGGTTTGATTTCCACATGGAAATGTAAGTGCCTTACGTAAATAAATGTATGTCCGAATTGTGATTTATTTGCAGATGAGTGGAAAAATGTACTGTCGATAAGTCAAAAGTAATGTGAGGGATTTATGAAAGAGGTGTCTCTAATTGTTATTTATTATTTTAAATTTTATTTTCTTCTTTCAATTTTTATATTATATCTTTAATTGTTGTAATTCTTTTTTCTTTTTTTTTTTCTTTTTTAAAAAATTGAATTTAAATTTTTTTTAAAAAATTGGTCCTAAAACGTTTTAATTAAAGTAAAATAAATAAATAAATGGTTGCTCCATTTATTTATTTACCACGTTGATTTGTATGGTCCACAAAAATAGTTGTTCCAGGACTGTGTGTGGAATTTGTTCGAAAGAGTTACTGCGGCCCTGGAACGCAAAGGGCATTAGGAGGAACACGGATGGGTTTTAGTTAGTAAGAGTTTGACCAAGTTTGACACTCCCTTCCGCTCCGCCCAGAGCGGAAGGAGTCATATGATGATTTCCCATAAAAAAATGTCTGTGTGTTAGATTTGTGTCAAGAAAAGCAATCAGGAGAACTGAAGTGAAGAGCAAAGTAAAAAAAAAGAAATGTACTAAATACTGATGACAGGAAGAAAAAATCATGTACTACACATATCAAGCTACGTTATCCAGTATAAGCTGATCTCACATTGTATAGGCTTTCGGTACAATGAGAGGTCAGCTTATACTGGAAAAATATTGTTTGATATATTGCCGTGTGTACAATGCCATGAAGCGTTTTAGCCATAAGCACCTTCGGATTATAACCTATTATTTATTCCATATACATCCATAGTTACACAATCTCTTGTTTTCCCAGGTGGCCTGGATAAAGTCAGACACGAAGACGATCCTGGCGATCCACACGCACATGGTGACGCTGAACCCTCGGCTGTCAGTGACACACAACGGCCACAACACTTGGAAGCTGTACATCAGCAACGTGGAGCCGAAGGACTCTGGCACCTACATGTGTCAGATCAATACAGATCCGATGATGAGTCAGGTTAGTCATCATACTCGGGAACATTGGCGTTCTTGCAGACTGCTAGAGTGCGCGCAATTAATTCTGCGCGCACCTGAGGGCGTGTTAAATGTTGCCATGATCACAAAAGTTCAAATTACCACTTTTTAAGGAAAAAAAATATTATTCGTGAGCATTCTAATTGAGCAGCCGTCTTTTGCGGTTTGTATTTTTTTGAATGAGCTACTTTATTTTAGCTAACGTTAAGTAATAATTAAACTTATTACCATTTTTATGTAATTTACAACAATACCTGTCGTTTACGACAACATGGCGGACCATTCATTCTATTGTAGAAATATTTTATCACTAAACATCTTTTTCCCGTTAAATATTCCTAAAATCTGGTAGTGCTACTGACAAAATTAATAAAACGGCAACACTGTGGTGGATCATGATTAGTTCCGATTTCGGCCGCGCGCAGACATCGTGCGCGCACTCTACTATTTGTAGTCACAGGTATGCTGGTGCTTATCATTTTGATATTATCCCTACGTCACCTATTATGACATGACAGCCAGGAGAAGATTTTTTTTAAAACAATTATTATGAAATCTCTTGAAAATGGTTCTCAAAATTCAAGCCAAATCTTATTTTTCTTTTTATTCTTTAACTTGGTCGGTTTTGACCCTAGTCGTATTTGATGGTAAGCGTAGACAGGGTCTAAAGATTGAGTACTTATACGAATCCTAGTAGCATAGATATAGACCAACTTCCCTATACCCCTCTGGCTCTTACATACACACGACGGAACACAGTGAACTGCTTGGACTTTAATGCGAGGATGGTAGCTAGCCAGTAGGATCCTACCACAAAATCAAAGTAACATCCGTTAGTCGTCTTAATTAATTAATTTATAATTAATTTCAGAACATTATTCCATATCAAATTGTTAGTAAGGCTTCTCTTAATTTTACATTTAAAAGGACACCACCAGAACTGTGTACCTTATTCTAGTGCCCCACAATAGGACACTCAACCCTATCCGTTATGGTGTTTAGAAGGCCGTTGGTGCTGCCGCGTACACGATGCATCAGGGAGGCCACTCTCTTGCGCACTATTGCTCTTAAGCAGTCGGTGTTGGCTTCCGCAAACATCCCTGACGCACTACAGAATCGCGGCAACCCCATCAGCATCCTAAACCCATTATTATAGAGGATCCGCAGGATCTTATCTTTGCTTAATAGCAAAACAAGCTATCAAATGGTCTATTGTATAATCGAAAGCCTAATGCAACTAGGTAAAAGTATTCGGTTTTGAAATCTTTGACATCTGCGGGAAAAATTATGATAGAATAATATTCCTGTTTTATTTTTAAATCGTATTTTCGCATAATGTTCTTCATACATTAAAAAAATCCTGAACTCATATAGACTTTAAAAGTGTATTCGTTAAACGTGTGGAAGGTACAAATTACTTACAATACCTATTAACAAGTAGGTATATGTACGCCATTCCCAGTAATACGAATAATTATGTATCCTAGCAAACAACGAGACTTAACAAATTATTAATTATAGAGTTAGAGTAAACCATTGAATCCAATAATAATATAATTACACGTCTAAGGTGAAATCATGAGTAAATAATTGTGGTAATGAATGTAATCATAGCTATATCACATAGCAGTAAATCATTTACATTGACTTAGTTTAATTAGAGCATCAATGGTTTATCAATAATAGACAGTAATTGCAGTTGGTTTCCACCCGAGAGCTGTGCTGCGCAGCCGGCTAATATTAAAATGTATGCATTCGATACAGATCGTCAGCTTGCATCGAGCTCTCGGTGTCACGTGCCGAACGTTTTATCTGATAAATTAAATCCGTATTCTTTGTATTTCGCTTCTCCATTTTTCACATATTCTGTACTGGCGTGCAATGTGTCTGCTCTGTTTCATGTTACACTCGCAGATTTTTTACTGATCTAACAAACGATTTATGCTTGCTTTTGTGTCATGGATATTTCACACTAGTCACTGCTCTCGGGTCTGTCCGTTAGAGTTCCTATTTTCCGGCATGAAAAGTACTTTTTGTGCCAATCCAGAACACAATATGTTTGTACAAAAAATTCAACCCTTTAAATAAGGGCGAAATTACATTCAAAGTTCGAAATACAACTTAATAATAAAATTACGTTTTCTTAATCATAATATTTACTTCCGATTCTATTATTAAGTCGATTGTTTTTAATAAGATATATTACTTATTAATTATACTACTAGTATAATATATTGAGTAAGCACACCCAGTTTATCAAGCTATCAAAAAGTCATGGTCTATAGAATAATGTTTCCAGTTTACGCTACGTTCTAACGTTCAGGCAAGTGTATATAATATACACTTGCCCGAAAATATTGACTAAATTGACAGATTAATGATCTATCAATTCTAAGATAGGAATCTCGGACGGTTCTGCTTGGCTAGACACGGCGATATATCTAGATGGAACATCGATACGGTATTCCGTTTTATATGTAGGTAGGTCAGACTAGGAAATTCATATTGAGAAGTATGATGTAAAGAGAATAATAACTATGATTCATACATTTGTACTATCCGTAAGGGAACACGTGCATCTTTTAGAGTAAATCTCAGTAAGTTTTCCATACTCAGTACCTAAAGATCACCAAATCATCTAAATTTCAATCTGTTTTGTTGTACCATTACGCAGAGAAAGCTTTTTTAATCACCGTTAATTCAACGTTAATTAATAAAACAGAAACGAGTGCGCATTCTCATAAACACGTCATGTCAAAGTGTATGGCAAAATTGTTATGGCGAGGCGTCGTTCCAGGCGTGCCGGTGACGGAGTAACTTTCATACAATATTATTATAAGCGGACGACGTGGCTTACCTGCTCACCGAGCGATGCTTCGTGATATTTTACTGCAAAGGGATGCAATGCACGGTGTAATTTTAAATTTCGATTTTATTTTCGCGATGTATCTCGTATTATTATGTCAACTTTCACGTAGACGGTGTAACTTTGGTACAATATTATTATAGCAGAGGGACGCGAAGTGCAATTTACTGTTGAAAATAACTGGTGGAATGATGTTATAATATAACGGTTGTATTTTAACATTTCGATATTATTGTCTCGTGTAGTGCTGGACGTAAAGAATAGCACTACCCCATCTCTTCCCGTGGGTGTCGTAAAAGGCGACTAAGGGATTCTCTAGAGGACGGGCAGCAGCGTTCTCTGAGTACTTTAGCAATCATATTGCGATCGTCAGCCCGCCTGCCAAGCGTGGCGATTACGGCAAACCCTCCCTTTTGGGGGTAGGCCTATGTCCAGCAGTGGACGTTTTTCGGCTGAATGATGATGATGATGATATTATTAATTTTAAAGTAGCAGCAGTGACGAGTAGATGAGTAATAGGTGAACGTGGTATGGATATGTTTTGCGAAGGAAAGATAGTCTTGTTACTAGAAGTTAAATATGAATGTGTATGGATATACAAGTAGAGGTAGGTCAAAGAAAAGTTGGATAGTTTGTGTGGAGGATGATGTTAGTAAGAAAGGTATGAGAACTGAGATGACGGCTGATAAAGGAGAATGGAACAGAAATACATGTTGTGTCGACACCATCTAGTAGAATAAGTGCAGGGAGATGATTTTATTTTCGTGAAGTAACTATAGGTATTCGTATTAGTATTTAAAATTTCGCATAGACAGTGTAACTTTGATATAATTATTATTATAACCATAGGATGTGGCTTCCCTGCCCACAAAATATGCTCTATTTATTGCACATTGTTGATTAATAAATATGATGGTTGTATTTTAACATCAAAGTTTGGTTTTTATCGCCTTTCACATATACTGTGTAACACTGGTAAATTATTATTATATCCGGAAGACGCGGTTTACCTTCGTGTGATACTCGGTGGAACATCGGGGTTTATAATAAATTTAATTTCAATTTCATGATGCACATACATTGTATTAGCTTTAAGTATTTCCATCAACCCATGTCCAGCTTTGAACCGCCTATGTAGTTAGTAGTAGAGAGACAGAGAGAGAATAGAGTTTTATATCGAATATATGGCGATATTGTAGCATAATCGAGATGAATAGTGAAGCGGGATCGAGTAGAGGATCTCAAATACAGCTTAAGAGAGTAGGAACCTTTGCAATGCGAGTCATGGAGTACTACTCTCGGCATCAAGTGCCTGACCCAATCACCTACTGAGAGCCTCTTAAGATATTTATCGGCCCTCTGCCCTATTAAGATATCCACTTTACAAGATCATTATTATGTTATTCACAATTATGCTAATAGGTTCTCGCTGCACGTAGTTAGCGTTATTGGGTGTTTTGTAAGCGTCAATTTTGAAGTCTGTATTTATCGAAAAGTGATCTTTTCTTTTTGTTATTTAATTCAGTTTAATAATCGTCTCAATAATCGTTTCATCATCTCCCTGCCCTTATCTCACTCTAGGCGGTCGGCACAATATGTATTCCTCTTCCATTCTCGTCTATTAGCCGTCATCTAATACTCACTCCTTTCTTGGCGATATCATCTTTCACACAATCCATCCATCTTTTCTCTGGCCTACATCTACTTGTATATTCCATCCATATTTATATTTAACACTCTTCTAGTATTAAGACTTTCTTCCCTTCGCATAATGTTTCAATAATCGATTATTGGTCAAATTATTTGCTAACAAGTTTTGGACACTGTCATCTAAACTATGATATTGCGTGTTATATGTAAGTTACAACGTGTATGGTCTAATATCAGATTATCAATATTCGGCAACAATCCGATTTATAATTATATGAATATTGTTAATATTACACCTAATTAAAATTTTAGGACTAAAATTAAGTAATAGTATCATAGTAACTATTAGGTATGTTACAAAATAAATAATTTAATATTAGCCTGTAACTGTCCCACTGTAGGGTAAAGGCCACTTCTCAAACAGAGAAGGAACGAGCATTGATCACCACGCTTGCTCACTGCGGGTTGGCGATTTGAGACCATTAAAGTCAAGGTTTCCTCACGATGTTTTCCTTCACCGTATGTCAGTGGCGTCTTAGATTAACCAAGAAAGTAAATATGACACAGAAAAAGTCATATTGGTACATGCCTGGGTTTGAACCTGCAACCCGGTGCTTAAGAAGCAGATCTGTAAACTCCAGGCCACCACGACATTTTTAACCGTTAGACCTAGCGCGCACGGGTGACTTTTGTCACCGTGACTATTTCATCACTCTTATAAAATCGCGCACGGATGGCTTTTGTCACCGTGAAAATCTTGTCACTCTTTCAAGTCCATTGGTATGTGTGTTACGACATGAAAACTGGGTGCATCTCCATACATACATATTCTTAGATTTTATAAGAGTGATGAAATTGTCACGGTGACAAAAGTCACCCGTGCGCGCTAGCTCTAACGGTTAAAAATGTCGTGGTGGCCTGGAGTTTACAGACCTGCTTCTTACTCTTAGGTTCTTCTGGCTCTTAGGTTACATTAGTTTTATCAACAACAGTTGCAAAGATGCAGAGTCTCAATTGAGCCAAATAAATGGCCACAGACTCCCTATCACTTAAGATCATACGCCATTATTGGTAAAGTATGCGTACTTGATGTAGAAACCATATTTTCCGCCTAACCTCTCGGAAATCACAGGCTGGTTATGTAAATAACAAAACATTTCGCGCGAGTCAAAGCTAAAATGTACGCGGAATATGTACGTTACGTAACGCTTGTTGTACTGAGTTTCATAGTCATGGGGGCGTTGTTCGACGTAAACATTTTGATCTCATTATAGTCCCCGTAAACGTCTGCTGCAAAATATGGACCTGAATAGACTGCTTTTGAGCGAGTACCTATCATACAACAGGGGTGCATTAAAATAACCTCCACAAGTAATGTATACGAGTATACAGGGTGTTAACGAATTCGTGTAATTCCTTAAAACCACAAGATCTACTACTGATGTAGACAGGCCCCGCACGGGATATTAATATTTTTTCATGCGGCTTTGTTACCGATCGTATCTTAACCACCTAATAAGGATTCAGTAAAAAAATTAGAATTTTATTTTTTTGCAAAAAAAAATGTTTTATTTGTGTGAACATTTCGATGCCACGCATTAATTAATGAAAGCATGGCGACACGGCTGGCAGGCACGACTAACGCGATATTGTTCTTTGCAGTCAGATAACTCAAGGCTCTAAAATGACTCAGAAATAGAGAATAAAGATTTTTTTTTAAATATTTTTTTTAGTTGATTTTCAAAAATTCCCATTTAGGGTTAATCTGTGTCACCAGTAGATCACGTGGTTTGAAGGAATTACACGAATTCGTTAACACCCTGTATAAGGTTAGTCGGAAAGGGGGTACTAATCCGCAGGCCACGTAAAGTATCACTGATGACTGTCTTAAAGCAAGTGTTAAAATTTCAGAATTCGGTAATTTTTATTTTCATGCAAAATGATTTTTATTTTAGTTTTTTCATAATTTCTTTATCCCTGCTTCAGTTACAAATTCAGAAAATGGTGCTTCTGATTCATGGCCTCAAATATGACCTAAAATTTAAACACAGCTGATCATTACTGGGAGTAGATTATAGCGTTTTTTTTTTGAGATCTTTGACTAGCCATTTCATTGGCTTTTGGAGAAAGTTGTAAAATGTTGAATTATTTACTATGGGCACTTTAACACCTTTTCAGATTAGTACCCCCTTTCCGAATAACCTTGTATATATAATGATCTTCAAAATCAGCGTATTTCGTTGATCTCTCTGGTGCATTTTATATATTGATATATATAAAATGCACCAGAGAGATCGACGAAATACGCTGATTTTACGAAATAAAAATACGGAACACAATTAATATCAATTAATTGTGTTCCGTATTTTTATTTCGAAAAGAAGGTGTTTAAAAAATCCTATTTTTGTAATGGCCTCGATTTTAACCAAGCAGTTTTGGAAATATTTAGGTTTGAAACTTTTGAGACCAGAGCGATCAATGTGGATCTGCTCTTATTTTAGCCATCCTACGTCGCTTAGCCAACTTCTGTTTCTTCTCGCTTTTCCTCTGATGTCTCTTTTTTTGGAGGCATTGTATTGTTCTGACACCAACCAACCGATTTGTTATTTCTTCTGCAACTTCTTAGTACCTAATTAATTTGTTAGTATCTCATTTTTTTGTTTAACCGACAGAACAGTCGTGCGGTGCGACACATATCTAGTGAATTTGAAAACGCACTGAATTTTCATATCTATAAAATTTAAAAATAATGCAATTACTTGATCGAATTGGTCTCTTTGGCCAGATCAATCAATGCCATATCAATCAAAAAAGTAACTTATTCACCGATTCTACAGAGATTTAAAACAATGGAAAGCTATCATTTCTACACAAAACTATCACTCAGACCGTTCTAATTATTTAATTGAAGCGTAAACATAGTGAATAACAAAAAATAATATTGTACCATAGTGAACAAACATTTAGAAATCCAACGCTAGATTAATCTAATTGTTTAATTCTATAACTCGGTAGCTCGGCAAAGCAGGGCACGAGCCTTCCCCTTGGTAGACAGAACACAGCTGATGACATCGCGCACGGCGAAAACCGCTCGGCTAAAGCGTCAGCTAGGGATTCAGAACACGAATTCTTGTCGTTCCAGAGCGATGAACGAAAAGCCTCGAACACAATTATTTTTCTGAATTGAAGCGAAGCTTACATTAATTGCTATAACATAATTTAATTACATTAAAAGAAACCCTTTACTATGTTAGATAAATAAAGAAGATGTCGTAATGTTTAAATACAAAATAACTACGAACTACTTTCTTGAATTAAACTGAAATCAAGAAAGCCCATAGCGGTAAATTTTTCGAGGTCTCAGATTTTCTTAAATATTTAGTAACATTATAAATAATTCAAACATTCAAAATTTCGCGTTATGTTTGAGTCCCATCTAATAGGAGGCGAGTCTATTACCATCAACCGGGCACGATTCAGACTCCGTGTTGCTACTGAGAAATTCCACACGGAAAATCCCAATAATATTTTGCTCGACCTGGGGATTGAATCTAAGACCTCACGCTCAGTTGCGCTTGCGACCACTTGACTAACAAGACAATCAAAGGAATTATACTACTTCTACACATAATTTTAGGCATCCCAAGCAATGTACGAAAATGACAAACTGTTTTGCGCGAGTCAAAGCTAAAATGTACACGTAATCCGTACGTTATTTTGGCTGTGAACAGTCTGTCTTCCATAGTCATGCGGGCATTACTGAACATGAACATTTTGCTTGCCCGTGATATAAGCGGATACTTCCAATTTATTACGCTTATAACTTGCAGCGAACAACTTTTACTGTACGAGGTAACCCTTAGCGTAGTTTTGTTTTGTTTGCTCTCGTTATCTTCGCGATGAGATAAACAAGTACATATAATAGGGTTGTATAAAACATAGTGTAGCTACAGTTTGTGTAGTGGAAAAGTTGATCGTTATTCAGAATTATTAAACAATTTTATTCTGTTCGATGTTTTTGTTTGTTTTACAAATTGTTTGTTGATTACTATGGAATAGAGTCATTTATCACGTAAGTTTAATTCGTTTATCTGCGTTAGCCTGAAAATGTTTATTACCGTGATAGCATGTACGTACATATCTATTACACATACACGCTGCCAATTCCTATGAATTACGATTTGAGTAGGTAACCATGTGACCATTTACACTTTACTATTTATCTTAGCAGAACCTATGTCAGACGAGGCCAAAATTCTTTATAAATTTGCAGAACTAGGTCTTACTAAGCAATAACCCCATTTACTATGTATTTGTTTTTTGTTATTTTGTCTTACAGGGCGATGTGGTCGCTCAGCGACAAAGCCCATAATAAATAAAAGAAAAAAAAAAACTTTTCTCGGTGTCTGGCGTTTAGAGTATGTCATGCTCACACAATGTGTGGCGTGTGTGTTGGATCGCTCGGTTCCCTACGAAATGGTTGAGTTGAATGATGCTGATACAACATGCGTCATGTTCGTGAACGGGCGCCGTTAGTTGGGACTGGTCAATCTCTAATCTGCTATGACAAATGAATTGTAGGTACTCTTATTAGCATAGCATATCTTACATTGTTCTCACGTTTATTCATTTCTTATTAACAATGTAACCAAATTTTTGTAAATATTTGATGAAAAACAGTAACCATGGAGTTTATTGCCCGTTCTTTTCCACAGGAATCTACACTTCGGAACGCGGCAGTAACTTCTTTTTTTGTCATGACAATTCAAAAGTGCCTGTAAATGGTCTAATTGAAAGAAATGCTTTGACTTTGAATTACCGAGCGTTATTGGTTAAAATTAAGACTCTTGTATCTTTACCAATAATGAAGCAAATATCCCATAGCTTTCCATAGTCAACCCTCCCTTATGTTAGTAGATATCACAGAATTAGCTTGAACCAATTTACGTGCCCAGTTTGGCAATAAAAAATGCTACCAATGGTAAGCAAACCAATCCGTTTTTAGCCATACGAACCGGGTATATATCACGCCTTTCTAACCATGAGACACAGAAACCCCGGAACGCCATGTCAACCACATCATGCGATCCTGACAGATTCCATAGTCATGTATCTATGTCATACATTTGTGCCGGTTGCGAGTACTTCCCTATTCGTCCTTACTAGAAATATTATCGCCATGACCACTACGCTTTTGCGCGTTAATAAAGTTAGCTCTTTTGTTGGTAGTTCTGCTTTACTTTGTCACAATAAAGGTTAGAAAAGCAAGAATAGCGGTAGACGGTTGGTGATCACAGCATGAGGTTCTCATCATGGTCATCGCTGCATCGTCATCGTCATGGTGACGGCGACGTCTTGATTAAGCAATTATTGTACGACCAAAATCGTGCAATCTACTCGTGGGATGAAATAATTAAATTATTGCATTAACTGTTCGAGATACAATGGTGTTTTTACGATGAAAAATCAAATAATTTCGTTCCAGAAACCCATCGTAAAATTCAATAAAAATATTTGATTGAGAATTCTTACGAATGCATCGCATTGTTTGTTAGATCTTTTTTCAATTATGATTATGCGCACGTAAATACAAAAACGATGGTTCTGCATTATTCCTATTAACCATCTTTTTCCGCGGAAAAGCAGGGCCAATAACCTGCTTAATATCAAACACATTGCACTATTATCTACCTAACTGCACAAACGAACACTGACACTTATTAAGTTATTTACCTTTTGCGGGTAGTAGTAACATAACGGCGCCGACGCGCAGGGTACCGGTGGAATTTTGTCAAGTCGTGCGCGGAATGCACGCGCTTGCCAAAGGGAGGCGCGGAATGTCACCGCGACATCTTCATGAGGCACAGACAACTTTCCAAATGTACCACGTTGCTGTTTATGTTGCTGCAAACATTTTACAACTACATAGTTGCGCTGCAGAATTTTGACCGCGATGCCTTGAGTATGTTGTGACCTGAAATTCCACGTTTCGTAGTCTCATTTTGTGAATATAGTTATGAACCTCTAAATAGCTATTTAGTTGATAGTATAGTCACGTGTAATAATATGTATACGTATGGCGAACTTAAAAAGCGAATTTCTTTTAGAATTAAGTTTGTAAAAGAAATATTTAAAACTATAAAGGTAGAGACAAACTGATCCCACGTATGCAACGTACGCATATCTGGTCTATTTGAAATAAAAAAACTTTGACTTTATGCGATGCATAACTAACAATACAAACATTTTCATGGAGTTTCTTGCCGGCTCTTCTCGATAGAACCTACCTTTTGGAACCGTGCACCTAGTTTTGACGTTTTAAAAGTGCCTGTAATCTGGTCTATTTGAAATAAAAAACTTTGACTTTGATTTTCTATGAAAATAAGTGATTTAAAAACACTGTTGTCATATACAATGCAATGTGTAACAAGTCTGTTTCTTAGTCATGTACTTTCATAGAAAATGTTTGCATAGTCAGTTGCCCAGATGTCATAATACATCGCATACGTTGCATACGTGGGATCAGTTTGTCTCTAGCTTTATTCGTATGTATTTGTAGAAACTATGCGTGTAATATTTTATAACTCTTATAGATATTTTTGTGGTGATTAACGTGGTATGGACATGTTATGCGGAGGGAAGAAAGTCATGCTACCAGAAGAGTGTTAAATATGAATTTGAATAGATATACAAGTAGGCCAAAGAAAAGATTGATGGATTGTGTGAAAGATGATAAGGGTAAGAAAGAAGTGAGTACTGAGATGGAGAGTATGAGCCGATAGAGAAGGATGGTCAAATCAAATCAAAAAAAAATATTTCACATAAACCAATACAGGCGCTTATGAAAAGTCGAATTTAGGTGCACGGTTTCAATTAGTCGTTTCCTACGGAGAAGAACCGGCAAGAAACTCCATGGTCACTCTTTTAAAAAAAAAGGATATCTATAACAACTTCAGTAAATACAGTACTATGATTTATGATAGTTAAAAAAGAACAATGTAGTCTTGACCACAGACCTGTGAGTAATGTAATACCAAGTCTTGAGTACAAGATGGAAGAGGAATACATGTTGTACCGACCGAGGGCAGGGAGATGATGATGGATAGATGTTTTTGAAAGATTTCTTTTAAATTTCGCTATATGTATACATGCATAGCACGTGACTGCACATGAAACAAATACTAGTGAACTGATTACCATATCTGTAAGGCCTGTGATCAACATCATCAGCATTGTATCAGTTCATAAAATTTATGGACGTTTAATATCCTTTACAATCCCTTTTAATGTTTTTAAAGCAATGCATTTATGTTTGTGAGGGAACGGAGGTGAAATAAATTGTATGAAATCGTTTCGTTACATAAACACTTACATTCATTTCAACTTATAGTTGAAAAAGTTATTATTAGTTTTTACATACACGCCTGTATTCCTCAGAGGTGCATGGTACACCCTAAATTCGCCGTTATGTTAAAGTTCCATGTTGGATAATAGGGTGAGAGCCTATCGCCATCAACCGTGCACAAATCCAGACTCTGGGCTGCTACTGAGAAATCCCACACGTAATAACCCAACAACATTTTCCCGACTTGAGGATCGAACACAGGACCTCACCGTCCGCAGTCGTGCTTACGACCACTAGACCAACGAGGCAGTCTATTATCTTTTAAATATATTCGAATTATTCAAGTTAATTTATTTCTTTGCTTGGAAAAACTAAAACCTTTTTAGTTTATTACAAAAAACGTGATACAATATTCAGTAAAACAGTTTTTTTTATTGTGACTCATGGCTCTGTCTGTTTTGTGCTTTAAATTGCGATTCTTTTTCCAACAAGTACTTCACTTTTTGTTTTAATGTTTAATAGCAATTCTTAGTTACATTAATGGTTAGTTTAATGCATAATGAGGCGAGCTATCTGGGGGGTTTTGATAGGAAACTGTGTACAAGGCACAGTTTCCTATTCATTTATTATTTCCTATTAATTATATAATTAGATTAAATTAATTATTGAAAACTATGTTTTTGGCGAGAATCAAACATCCAGGCAAAACAAGAAAGAAAGGAAACTTTACTGGCGTGAACTGAGTATGGAGATGTATTTGTGACGTAATCGGTGCTTAATCATTTCGCCAATTAGGTTTAAAGAAATTTATTCTCACTACAAACACAAAGTCAGTTGAGAACAATAAATTAACTTATGCTAAGAAAACAAGCTCGTCATTTAAAAAAAATTATGGGGTACCCTTCCAATGCATTAATTTTTTTACATTTGAGTTATCTGAAATTACATATCTAGCTAGCTGAGTTTTGAGTACATCAAATGAGCTTAAACTAAGAAATTAGGCTTGAAAAATGTTATAATAACACAATAAGATACTTAAAATTACATTAACAATATGCAGCATTAACTATTTTTCTACAAAGGATAGTAATTTGAGATGGGGCATGAAGGGCAGCTACCTTAACCATTGTAGCTACACGAAAATATTCTTAAGAACGTAAATATACGCGATTTCTGACATTTCTAGTTCTCCAACCTCAGTTGGTCCTGAAGAGTCTTTTGATCCTTTTGGGAAAAAAGATCGATTGACATCATAAAAATGTTTTATGAAAACTGTCCTTTTTCTCGCTGACCGTACATTTTTTTCAAAACCTGTGAATGCAGATATAAATCCTTACTAATATTATAAATGCGAAAGTAAGTTTGTTTGTTTGTTACCTTTTCACGCCTAAACCACTGAACCGATCATCCTGAAAGAACAATGGTCACTTTGTACTAGGAAAAAACAGAAATTGTTCCCGAGATGAAACTGTCACCAATATGTTAGTGCATTGTTAGTGTATTTATTGGATATCTTCGTTTATTTTTAAAAGATGGGGTAATTTAGATAATCTTATTTTAAAAATACTATTTTATTTATCAGAACGCTGTATAAAATATCTAACTTCGAACGCATCCGTAATTACTTACGTTACTAGAGAAGTCCACACTTTTTCTAGTCTATTATGATTTTATTTCATAAATCGAAATAAAATCCCAGGCAATGTCAACCGTATAAACTCACATCAATATTATACTAAGCTTAGCCACTAATAGAATTTGATGTTACTTCGTGGTAAATTGTTTTAATAAAGCCATGAATTAAATAAAAAACTAATGATTTTACATCTAAAAATCGATACTGTCATAAATCGATTGATTACGTCCCTCCCTATTCTTGACAAGTAAAAATAAATTGACGGTTTTATGTAGCTAGCTACTATTAACTAATCTGTGGTTTTCTGCGCTGACCGTGTCCATGGTAACCATAATCGTTATAGTTTCGGCGACGACTGTGTTCTCCTCGCTTATTGTTACAATATTCTTTGGTGTTCTGTGCGATTTTATATTATTTTCCCTTTTTTTATATTTTTGCATTGCTTACAGACTCCGATTGATATTCTACGCTTGTTGACTTGACATTCGTTTAATGGACTTGGAATTGCATCACGTTTTGAATCTGTTAATGGAAGTGGCAAAATATCTTGTCTCTCCGACCTTTTAAAAATATATTGAAGGCTGTACTTATTTATATTTATGTAGGCGAATGAAACGACACTATGTTTCATCAAGTTACGTTTTGTTAGATTTTACTAGTCCAAGCATGTTAGCCGAGTGATCATTGTTCTTTTGCATATACGCTGTCAGATGTACAGAAACGGATATAGGGTACCTTTCATTCCGAAAAAAGTACTGTTCCAGAGGAAAACAACAAAAAAGTTCATAGATGACGACGCCACGTGTCTTGCGAATCACGATTGAATTTAGATTTTTTTGAGCTTAAATAACGCGAGCGAAGCCGCTGGCAAAAGCTAGTTATTAATATATGGAAAAGTTAAGGATGGTCTCCTAAGAACGTTTTCCTGTAGCTACAATGGTTAAGGTAGTTGGCCTTCATGTCCCATCTCAAATTACTAGCCTGTATCACCCTGGGTCCAAGGTACCCGAAAGATTATAAACAAGCCTTTCTGATGGTAATATGAGTCAATAATGTTACATCGACAAACGTCCAATTCAGTCAATTTAACTTTTTTGTTTTTCGGAACAAATAAATCAATTTACTGTAGTACTTCCTTGTAAACAATACCTTAGGCTGAAATAGCACCGTTTATTAACTATCGTGTGAGTTGATAAGAAACTTCTCACTTCACTAACCTCCCCGACAAAACACGACATATTACGAGTGGGGTATGGCATGACCCAGGTATGACAAAAGTCGTAACGCCGCGTTCATAGGGCTTGTTACCCTAGAGATTTTTCGAGTTGTGAATTTACTTAAATAATGAATATCTCGAGAATTAAGCTTTATTCAACTAAGTATATCCTAGATTTCCTTCTCCAATTAGGCGTCGGAATCGATGGTTATAATCTTTCGGGTACCTCGGGTCCACGGTGTGTAGGTGAAAGACAGCCATTTTTGGTCTACACAAGAACCTTCTAATATATTTCTTTGAATTTAAATAATTAAATATCCCATTATTTACGATCACAACAAAGCATTTGAAATTCTTGTAAGCATTATTCTACGTTGATATCTCCGTACAAAAGAGACGGCTCACTTTACGTCTCCTTGTATTTGCTTAGGGTCGCTATTACTACGCCGCAGCCAAAAGCCGTTTTTTTATTTACACAAACTGGTACTAACACCTTCTAAGTGTTAAAGTAAAGAATCAAGTTACAAGTGCATCTTAACGCTGAAAACGTTTACATAGTTGACACTATTAACGCTCTAATGCTTGAACAAACTGCTCAAGTTGACTTTCAATTAGTGAGTAAATGTATATTAAATAGTGCGAAATCTTCTCTCGTGTCAGCACGAGATATACGAGAATAGCTCATGCCTGGTAAAGATTAGCTAGTCAGCACGGTTGGGGCTGACTGCCCAGGGTGCGCCGGACGTACTTAAGTATCGACACTCGTGGAGGCGTGAAAAGTATGCAGGGTGTAAACGAATTCGCGTGTTGACGAATTCCTGTAATTCCTTCAAACCGCGTGATGTACTGGTGACGCAGATTAACCCTAAAATTAAATTAAAGAAAATCAACTAAAAACAAACTTGTGTTTTTTGTTTCTGAGACATTATAGAGCTCCGAGTTAACTGACTGCAAAAAACGATATCGAGCTAGTCGTGCCCACCAGCTGTGTCGCCGTGCTTTCATTCGTTTATGCGTGGCATCGAAATTTTCTATCACATAATAATTATTTTTTGTAGGTATAAATTTTGTTTTTGTTTGTTTTTTTTTTAATCCTTCTTTGGTACATGGTTTAGATACGATCACTCACCGCTACAACAAGTTTTTTTTAATCTTGTTTAATCCCGTTTGGAATCAATCTACACTATAGTAGACCAATGAGATTTAAAAGAATAACACGAATTCGTTTACACTCTGTATAGTGTGATATAAAAGAAAAGTAAGTATATTATGATTATTTTTATATTAAAACCCGTCCATATTAGGCACCATTTTTATTACAGTCATAAATATTTTATTAGCTACTCTTCGACACAGAAGTCACATTAGTACTCGTATCACAGTTCCTCATATCATTATATTATCACCTTCATTCGCTTTTACATACACGTTTGTCCATTAAGTTTAATTTATTGGGTAATTACAATATTTCCATCAACACAACAAATACACATACCGGTTTTACCGGTCATCATTCATGGCCGGTCGGTTTCAGGCAATTAAATAAATATTGACCTACTAATTGTTTTTGCGGCATTGATGGGAAGCTGTGTTGACAGAGGTTGTGATGGACGACCGTGTTTTTTGTAATCCTACCCCTTTTTCTCCCTTCACCAAGATCAAATTTCAACACAGTCAAGTGGCCGCGATATAGATATAAAATATATTTTTCTATCAATCAAATAAATAACAAACTTCCAAACTTGGCCGTTCAAATAAAACTCCGTCGTTCAAATCCGTTTTAATAGCAAATACTTTGCATAACTTAAACAAAAGCAATTTTGTAATTACAAATCAATACGGCAACAGTTCGTAAGTCTGTCGGATTGTATTAAATTGTAAGTATTAACGATTCTGAAAGCTTCTAAATTTAATGTGGGTACCTAGGTAGTTACGTACTCGTACCTACTCCGAGGGGAAGTCTATACACGAGGGTATAAATAAGCCTTCAGCCGGCTGTTAGCGACGAAGGGTATTTTCAATATGGGTAATTTCGCCTGGAACACAAATACTTTAGCAGCTTTATTGCATACTCGAGGATTAACTCGGTATATGAGCGTTGAAAAACGAGAGCTTCTGGCTTCCAGTTACATACAAAAACTCCCGGTATTTTATCTTAATTACTTAGAAATCTTTGTGGAGAGAAAATCCCTACCCTTATGTTGTCCATCGTCGCGTAACTTTATGAGCGGATTACTTTTATGACCAGGATTAAAGTCCCGTTTGCGAAATGTTTACAGCGTTGAACTCCGAGCGCAGCTGGACGATAGATGGACTATTACTATGGGGCCAAGATTTTAAAACGACCGATATAAAACACAAAGAACTTCTTTGAGGTTTTCAAAACGGGGAGTTTTTAGGCGATGCAAAATATTAATGAAATTCGCAAAGTAGAAGAATCTTCACAATTCTAAAGTTTATAATAAATCGTTCCTCCACCTCATAGGATAATATTTAAGGAATTTTCATAACGAAAGCTTTGCAATTTAACAGGTAGGCAAAGGCTTTTTGGTATTTGTGAAGGTCAGCGGTGGAATTACGATGGATTTGTAAAGTAAATCAGGAAAAAAGGTATGATGTATAAAACGAATAAAAATAGGGTCGAGTGTTGTTTGTTGTTCATTTACGTTGCTTTTATTTGCGTAACATTTATGTATTATGTAACCACAAAATTTATAATAATCATATCTTTTGCGGGTGTAATATAAATGTAGGTATATTTCGATATTGTTCACAAAAATATGTCGCAGATGAAAAGGTCCAACACAAATTAAGCCGTTACCTCGATAGGTATAACCCAACGACAGCACAGAATCCCGCCGCTGCTAAGGAGCTTCATTCTTGGCACCATAAACACATTCTTCGACACATAGTTGCCTCGTGATGTCGCAACTAAGGCCCGCTGTAACAAACACTTAGTTATACGCCGACGAAGGAATTTGAGACGCTCCGAGGAATCCTTGCTTGTAAAATGTGAACCTATTGTGCATGTTATACAATTATTTCACCTCCAATATAAAGCCGAGGCTTTAAAGCGAACCGCCTAAAATTCAAGCGCTTCTAAATATTGTGGCAAAGCTTAGCTTCCTATGCGGGATTTACGATGCTTACAGGATTATACGTAAGCTCGTTGAAATATTATCTCTAGCCATGTTTACTAGGAATAGTCCTAGTTTAGTTCAAAATATTTTCAGTATATTGTTGCGGTGCTAATATTCTGGCGTCGACTGTATGTACTCACGCTAACCGGATAACGTGCCAAAGCTTGTTGGAAGTAAAATAAATAATACATAAAAGGAATGTAAGTAGAAAGCTAGGGAGAAGAATCAACAAGTGAATTATTTCTTAGCCGAAAAATCGGCAGGCGTTACTCAGCATTCCTTTGTTGTGTCGGGCTACAGGTGCGACCTCAACCAAGATATTTGCTTTTTCATAAGGGTTTGCCACTCCACAACTGAATATGGTGAAAGCCGTCTCGAGAATACATCAATATTTATAGTGTCTAAGAGATTTTTCTCTTATTATACAAAGTTTTTCCTTTCACGTTTATTCTAACGTTGTGGATTTGGTAACACAATAATGTAGAAAGTTTTTTATTCCGACGAGAGATTTATATTTGTGGTAGCTACTTATCCATTGAATCGTAAATGCAGGCGCATAAAAGGCTAGGGGTTTGGGTCAAGGGGGTGAAAAAATAGGCAATAAAGTGACGGCTGTCGTTCATCATGGCGAGTGTCGGCCGGGCGGCTTTAGCTCCAAATAATTGGTGGGACACATCGAGTTCCCCTGAACTAATCGTCGTGGCTTGAAAAAACGGTCCACGTTTGGTCAGGCTTTCACGTGCAAATGTTTGCACAGCCAATCTCGGGTAAACCTTAAATCCGGGTGAACTATAAAGACCGAGTGGTGGCCAGGCATTTATGAACTTAGTATTTTACGATACAACTTCTTTGGACAAGTTTAATTTTATTGTACTACATAACAGTTGGTTTGAAAATGATCTGATATCTGAAACAATGTAAATTAAGGTTATACTAGCAGTTTTATCGCTAGCGATATCTTCCAGACAACATTTGAATGGACTAAGAAGACGTGAAAGATAGATTATGGGGACACCGTGGTTTACTATTGCATAATTTTCATATAAACATAAATCTCACCTTTTCTCCACTATGTTGGAGTCAGCTTTTAGTCTAACCAGGGGGCCTAGGTACTCCCTAAGTCCGTCAACGAAGTTAGTCCCCCGTCCGAAATTAGCCCGAAATGTAGGAGTGAACAAAACAAGTGTCAAGTTCATCTTTTCGGACGAGTAAAACGACACATCGGTAGTAAAGATAATTGTCAAATCGTGTTGTCATTCATTCTTAGTTCGGGCTCCGAAATAATCGTATGTCCGTAGGTGATAGGAAGTAGGAAACGCTCGTAACTAAGGCCGAAACCACGGACTTCGTGCTTAGGGAGTAGACCCCCAGATTCGGCTGAATACCAGTATTTTACACGGAGCGACTGCCATCAAAACTTCGCAACCCAGCTACTGGGCAATGACGAAATCCTAAGGTTAGACCGGTTGTTGTTTCGGGCTTCTGACTACCCGTCACGACTGTCATAGGTATTCGTACGACACCCGGGACCGACAGTTTAACGTGCTCTACCGGCACGGAGGGGTTGCGATGTGTAACGAATGATTACTCATCCACGGACTGACCGTGGCAAGCGCAGCTTAACCTTGCAAATCGTATGATTAGCGCGGTTGTTAATTAGCCACACGCTCCTCAGTAAATTAAAAATAAATAAATTTAAAAAAATATCCGACTACGCGTTAAGTATCGCAATCATAATCTTCTTCTTCTATCGTGACGGCACGAGCTATACGAGAATAGGTCATGCCGTAGTGAAAAAATTGGCCAGTCAGCAAGGTTGGTAGCGGGGCTGACTGACCAGGGTGCGCCGGACGTACTTAAGTATCGTCACTCGTGGAGGCTCTTTTCATGCACCCCTTATCTTTACCTTTTCTTTTATCTTATCTTATGTTGCAATCATAATAAACATCAATAAATAAATAAGTCGCAAGTCGCTTCATGATTAGGTAATATAAATTATTGTAGGCAACCTAAAAGTAAAGTATCTTTAATTTTTAGTTTAATTATTTGTTCTTTAAGTAATTCAAGATACAAGAACTAAATACCAATATCTATCTATACATTGTATTAATACCAACAAATAGGTCAGTAGCCTCAGTTGCTGTCAAACGCTCTGCATACCAATTAACTAACTGAATATAATGATAATCAATCAGGTGTATTCACCAAACCTGCCTATACATATATTTAATATATATGCCAATAGACATATAGGGTGTAAGCGAATTCGTGTAATTCCTTAAAACCACATGATCTACTTACTACTGGTGTAGATTGGCCCGCACGGGAATTAGGTGGATTAAAAATAAAAAAATAAAAGTCTTTTTTTTTCATTCGGTTGGGCTAAGTGATCCTATCTAAACCACTTAATAACGATTCAGTAAAAAACAAGTATTTTTTTTGATGCAAAAAATTGAGCATTTCGGTGCCACATATAAATGAATGAAAGCACGGCGACACGGCTGGCGGGCACGACTAAAGCGATATCGCTCTTTGTAGTCAGTTACCTCGGGGCTCTAAAATTACTCAGAAATAGAAAAGCAAGATTTTATTTTGAATTTTTTTTCAGTTGATTTTACAATAATACCCATTTAGGGTTAATCTGTGTCACACGTAAGTAGATCACACGGCTTGAAGGAATTACACGAATTCGATTACATCCTATGTACCTATACAGGGTGTAAAAAGACCCATCACATAGCTGAAATCTACGCACTCTGTACATCAAACTAAATTACATTGACCAAAAATAATTGCTGGGAAACGACTTTTATTTTTTGGCATGACAAAAAACGCTTTTTTTTTGTAGCGCGCAAATTATGGGTATGGCGATGCCGCGCGTGCGTTTGCATGCGTGCAGCGGCCACACAGCCGACCCAAGGCGGCCGTGTGCGTTTGATATTCATTGCGTTTTTGTAACTTCAAATGCGTAATTTGTTAGGAAAAATTGAAATTTTTGAAAATGTTTGTATGGAAGAAAGTTTAGTAGTTTAGTAGACTTGGAAATCGTTTCTGTAAAAAACTAAAAAAAAAATGTGTACTTTGACCTTCAATATCTCCAAAACCAATGATTTCCCAGGTATGGTTTGTTCGAAAAAAATGATCCCAATGATGGGTAGAATACGTGGTTTTCGTTATCGTTAAGGGTATTTTTACACCCGATATACTAGTAAATATTTATCAATCTCTATTAGCAGAATACTCGTTCTATGCATCGAAAACCTTCTGTTTACCTTAACAAGGAAACAGGTAAATACACAAGACAAATAATAAGGAACGCAAGTAACATTGACCGGTAGTGAAGTGTAAAAATGGGCCACAGTTTCAGCACGTGCAAGTTACTTGTCTGTCTTCCTGATCGTATCCCGCCTCGAGGCACACGTCAAGACCTTACTCAGCTGAGATGTTTCACCGAGGAAACAAATGACTCACTTACCTGTTGATGCCCAACCTACGGAGCGGAACGAGGCTTTGAATCTATAACACGGAACGATACTCCTACGTGACTTGCGTAGTTTCGTCTAGTGACAATGTATTTTATTGCAATTTTGGACTTACCGTGATGAAAATAGAAGTTAATACGAACTGTTACATTCAACGCTCGCTCATTTCCATATTCCAGTTAATCTGCTAATAAATAGTACTGTAACCTGCGATAACAATAGAATACGCAAAGCACTTTGAATCCTGCATAACTATGGTCTATGTTTAATGCGTGTATTAAACATAGCATGTCGATCTACTATCGGAGAAACTATTCGAATAGGATTTCGAATCGTTTCATTTACAATTAGCTGTATATCGGGTGTAAAAAGACCTTTAACGATAACGAAAACCACATATTCTACCCATCATTGGGATCATTTTTTTCTACCAGACCATACCTGGCAAATCATTGATTCCGGAGATATTGAAGGTCAAAGTACATTTTTTTTTTTAGTTTTTTCCATTAACCTATTCAAAGTGATAATACTAAACTTTCTTCCAAATAAACATTATCAAAATTTTCAATTTTTCCTAACAAATTACGCATGTTAAGTTACAAAAACGCAATGAATATCAAACGCACAAAATCGCCTTGGCTCAGCTGTGTAGCCGCTGCACGACCCACACAGGTACATTCGGTTACATGCATTACATTGCGCGCTACAAAAAAACAGAGTTTTTAGTAGTAATTTAGTTCGATGTCTAGAGTGCGTAGATTTCGGCTATGTGATGGGTCTTTTTACACCCTGTATAGTATTTGAACTCCGAAAATATCTCTCTGGCTATGGCTCCGTCCATGCATGCTAAAAATTAGCGCTGGGTGTGACGCCCAACATATGCTGAGTTGGTGACCCTTTCGGCACGGGCATGCTCGATAGCATAAAATGTGTACCTATGTTTTATTATTTGTATTATTTATACTGTCTTGTAACATGTGAATTGTCGTAGTAGCCCGGAGGTTACAGACCCGCTTGGTTAGCAACGGGTTACGGGTTCAAACCCAGGCATGTATCAATGTGACTTTTTCTGTGTCATATTTACTTTCTTGGTTAATCTAAGACGCCACTGACATATGGTGAAGGAAAACATCGTGAGGAAACCTGAACTTAATGGTCTAAAATCGCAAACTCGCAGTGAGCAAGCGTGGGGATCAATGCTCGTTCCTTCTCTGTATGAGAAGAGGCGTTTGCCCTGCAGTGAGACAGTTACAGGCAAATATACTTGGGAGCAAATAAATCGAGCCACTTCCATTTTTCACGAAGGTGTAATTGTTATTTTTGGTATTATGGAACAGATCAATTCGAAACATATATCGCTTAAAAGGTTATTTGATAGCCTTTACAATGAGGATAGTTTTTTGTATTTTGAATTATATAATTCATGAAACCAAAACTAATAACCAGGACACGTGAAAAAGAAGTGGCTCGATTTATTTGCTCCCAAACGTATTTATTTATTTATTATACTATACTGTCTTGAGTCATTGTCTGAATAGAATTTATTTTCTGTCTTTTTTTTCATACACGACAGCCCAGTCCAGAAAATGTCAACCTCGAGCTCGAAATCATAATGTAATAAGGGTAGTTTTACATAGTTAGCGTCATGCCCGTAGCCCGCAGCTGTACGTTACACATAACACATTGTACATTCAGCGACAATAGTATTACACACACTTATATTTATTTATAATGTGAGGTCGCGCGCTTCCCGGATGTAAATCTCGGAGCCACTCGGTTCGCGGGTGCACCGCGAATTTACATAATTCATGTGACACGAAACTGTCTCCAAGAATTTACACTGCGGACAAAATGAAGATAGAAAATGTACCTAACATGTTGCTTACATAGTTCTTACAAAAGCTGGACTATAGAATATGTGGAAATATCGGCAAAAATGTTATAGGAACTTTATCTATTCACAATACGAAGTTTAAAATGTCAGAAAGTTAAAATTATATCCGTGAATATTCGCATGAGGAATGCATCTCATTCAGTGGCGCTCAGTCGTGCAACTCGCGAGGAATTCTGTCAAAGTCCGTGTGTCGCTGGTTTCCTTCAGGAATCGGAGACGCGGACAATACGTGATGTTACATCGCATTCTTTCATAAACGTTATTGCTACACAAACAATTTTAGGAACAAAATGCATTGTTCCGCATTGAATTGTAGGGAATAAGTGGAGCAACGGCATTTTTAAAAAAAATACTTTACAGGGTGTAAACGAATTCGTGTAATTCCTTAAAACCACATGATGGACTACTGGTGCAGATAGGCCGCGCACGGGATTTAGCTTGATAAAAAATTAAAATAATAAAATCTTTGTTTTTCATGCGGTAGTGATAAATGATCGTATCTAAACCATCTCATAAAGATTCAGTAAAAAAATAAGAAATTAAATTACTGAAAAAAAAAATTTTTTTTTCGTCATTTCGGTGCCACTCATATTTGAATGAAAGCATGGCGACACGGCTGGTAGGCACGACTAACGCGATATCGGTCTTTGCAGTCAGTTAACTTTGGGCTCTAAAATTAGTCAGGAAAAGAAAACAAAGATTTGATTTTGAATATTGTTTTTAGTTGATTTTCTAAAATAGCCATTTAGGGTTAATCTGAGTCACCAGTAGATAACGCGGTTTGAAAGAATTACACGAATTCGTTTACACCCTGTATACTGCACACCAAACAGTTCTCGATGGTGTGTGTACTGCGCACACCCGCACCAGGCCAGCGTACCTCCATGGCCTAAATTCTTCTCATTCTGAGAAGAGGCCAGTGCCCAGCAGTAGGAGAGTAATGGGCTGATTATAATATTGAAGACTGCATACTTTACATATACATATGTACTGTATTTATTCATTAAAACATTATATTAACAACTAGCGACCCGCCCCGGCTTCACCCGGGTGCAATGTAATATACATATAAACCTTCCTCTTGAATCACCCTATCTATTAAAAAAAACCGCATCAAAATCCGTTGTGTAGTTTTAAAGATCTAAGCATACATAGGGACAGACAGCGGGAAGCGACTTTGTTTTATAATATGTAGTGACGATGAATGAATGATAAAAATTATTTAAATGAAGAAGAAGAAGACTCATTAAATTATATCTAACAGAATTTTTCGAACTAATATTTTCAATATGGATTTCATACCTCCAAATTTAACTCAAAACTCAACATCAGCATAAAAGTCCACAGCCGCGTAAAAAATAAACAGAAAATAAAAAAGTGAAATTGCTCTTTGTCTTTCACCATCAAAGGGGTGTTGTTTAAGGTACAAAAATATCCAAGTGGCCTTTTTTGGCATCTACCTGGGCCACGAATACCGGGGTCGCGCGTTACGCGAGGAATTTTGTCAAAGTCACTCCGTCGAGCACAGGAATGAGGACTATACATCTTCATGCAACATTCACGGAGCCTGCCCTTACATTATAAGATTAAGGGAGAAACCTTTAAAAACTGTGAGATTCCTTTCATCGCCTTAAGACCTTCTTGAGAGTTCTTTCATTTCTTGTACAATTGTAAATTGTGTAGTTAGTAGACAGTTAATCTGTTTATGTTAGACAAAGGACTTGCGTAAATGTAATCTGAGGTGATATCGTGTTTAATGGCGGAGATAATGCAATATGAGATGTGAATACTGCAGTAGTGTTGTCCAAACTTAGAGGTTTAGCTTCTTATGTTAGCCTCTGCTTTGCACTTCATGAAGAGCAAAATTGCCTCGTTAGTCCAGCGGTTGCAAGCGCGACTGCTGAGTGTGATGTCATGGGTTCGATCTTCAGGTCGGGCAAAGTTTTATTGGGTTTTTTCCGTGTTGCATTTCTCAATAGTAGCTCCAAGTCTAGATTTGTGCCCGGTTGATGGCAATAGGCTCGCCCCCTATTGTATGGGACTTTAAAATAACGGTGAAATGTGGGTGTACTATACACCTCTGCCCCGCCCTTTGGGGACTACAGGCGTGATGTTATATGAAGAGCAAAATATGAATATGCCTATGTGTTTCATAGAAAATGCCACGACAAACTAATATGAACAAAATTACTAAGATATTACGTTAATGAAAACATGCATTGCTAATTACGAGGAAGATATTCCATTTGCCTTAATTTTTTATCCCCGCATAACAATTAAACAATAACGATTCGTGTATGAAACTAGTATAATAGTCGATTTTCCTCCACCAGCGACGTTTTACGTTAAGTTAGTTGTTTTCTCGTGGGAGCGAGCGCCATAATGACTGTGTTTTCCTTTGTCTGCAACGCGGTCCAACTACGACTATGTCAGTAATGTCCTCGATTAATATCTGTGTGTTGCGACTTGCGTGCGACTCGAATACGTTCAAGTTTTTATGGCCCAGTAGCCAGCTTAATTGACTTCAACAAATGGCTGGCATGTACCAATTTGTAGCTTGTAGCTCTGCTACGTGTTCGTAGCATTGAACGTAGCGTAGCCGCTACGTTTCTGTCGTTTAGTTCGTCTTGCTACGGCTACGGCTACGGTGCATTTAATTCACTTTAACGAGTTTAACTTCAACTCATTCCATTAGCAACACTATTTATTCGTGCAGATTGAAAAAATATTACAGTTTGTTATTTTTTTATGGGGCTATTTTGCTGATTTAGATGTGTGGGTTTACGATTCAGAGTTAACTTTGTGTGGAGAATATTTGTGTTATATGTGCATGGAAAATTATCAGCAAAATACAAAAATAGTAACTATTCTTGCAAACAATAAATAGATTTTATAAACCTTCTATTAACGTTTCATGTACATATAAGGAAAAATATCCCTCTGACGACTTTATTAAAGCTGTGTGTGCTTTATTATGGTAATTAATTGTTATTCTCACAGCAAAATGAACGAGTATATTTTACGTCGTTAATTTCTATTTTAATGTAATTAAAACATAAAGTGACAGGTTGCTAAAGAACGCCTTCGAAGTGTGGGTGTGATCAAAATAATAGAAAACAAAAAACTCACACAAACATGGAATTAGTAAAATAATTAATTCAACAAGATAAAACAAAGCGCGACCCATTTAAGTAATGTGTTGATTTGTATTTGGAGCACATTATATGTTCCAAATTGAAAAGTCATTCAAATTGTACTTCTAATTTTCAGTTTACAACGAATAATTCCAACTTGCTACTAATATTATAAATGCGAGAGTGACTCTGTCTGTCTGTCTGTAACGCTTTCACATATAAACCGCTGAACCGATTTCGTTGAAACTTCGTACAGAGATAGTCTGGAACCCGGAGAAGGACATAGGCTACTTTTATCCTGAAAAATACGGAATACGCGATAAACGACATCCACGCGGGCGACGCCGCGAGCGACCTCTAGTAAATAGTGAAAGATAATCGTCACTTTTGACATTACGTATGTGTATGTAGGTTTATTCTAGCAAATAATTCCGATAGATCAAATTCAAATTCTTTATTGCGAACTAAATGTACAGAATTTTTTAAGATGTTAACAAATAGGTAAGTTCTTAGAACTTAGTTGCTTGTTAAGGCATTGCAATTTAAATAATTAAGTAATATATGCATCTTTACAATTATACAGTTTACATTATTTTATATTAATTATCATTATTCATACATTTCATATTATATCGTATTATTCTTATAATGTATATTATATCACATTATATTAAGTATCACAATCATTTTAATATTAAATAATTATTTTTCTTCAAGGAATTCTTTTACCGAATAATACGCCTTTTTAATCAGGAAGTCTTTTAGCTTCCTTTTAAAAGTACTAATTGAATGTGTGTTCTTAATGTCTATGGGTATGGGTATTTTAGATCGACATGGGAATTTTATCAGTTTCTTCTTTCAGTCAGATTTTAATGCAAAATTGGTGCTAAGTCGGTTATGAGTCTTTATTAAAGTAATTAATCGGAATTTGAGTTGAAATTATGACATATTGTGTGCATTTTTATTCAAAACTACACAATAAACACTGTTCGCCTGTTATTTATTATATAAGTTTAATTAAGAATCCTTTTGTAGCCCCTGTTAAAGGCAACTAAGTTAAGAGTGCTATTTTATATTTTAATACCTTATGCACACTTAGTTGGCAACAACAAATATGTTTGTATCTTTGTATTTTTCTTCGTATCTTTTTTAAATCTGAGTTTGTTGGTGTTATTAATTATTTTAGAGTTGTTCTACTAAAAGCTATTTGAATATATTTTCTGACGGGTTAAATATATGAGCTTTGTTTATGCAATCTGTTTGAGTAGATAAAAATGTTCACTGCGAATAATGATAACGATAATTTTGACTGTGAAATCTTTGGGTACATTTATCGTGTGAAATTATTTTGAATATTTTATAGTGAATTTCAGCTGTTTCTAAAATAAAGTAGAAATATCACAAAAAAAAACATATTGCGAATAGAGACTTGTTGAAAAAAAGCACAGTGTTAAAGTGGTTGCTTATAGTTTGTTTTAACCTTTTATGTTTAAGATTGCGAGTTCGAGTATTTGTTGAGGCTCTTAATATGTGTTTCAAGATTGAAAGTGTGGTTTGGATGTTTGTTACTCAATCACACATGAACGGCTGAACAGATTTGAATGAAATTTAACACACAAATAGACCATGTCCTGGATTAACACATAGGATACTTTTTATCCGGATACATGAAGTAATTCCTTTAGGATACGACTGAAACCGTGAGCAACAGCTAGTTAAGCAGTGGAAAGTAAGTAAATATGAAATAGTACACCTTATCAATTGATTTTAATTGTTATTTCATATTTGCTTACTTTCCTATACAAGGTTAGTCGGAAAGGGGGTACTAATCCGAAGCCCCCTTATAGTATCGCTGATGACTGTTTGACAGCAAGTGTTAAAATTTAAAAACTCGAAAAAAAAAAACCAAATAATGATTTTTATTATAGTTTTTTAAAAATTCTTTATCCCTGCTTTAGTTACAAATTCAGAAAAAAGGTGCTTCTAATTCATGACCCCAATATGACCTAAAATGTAAACACAGCTGATCATAACTGGGGATAGATAGATTTTAGAGTTTTTTTTTGAGATTTTTGAACAACTGTTTCTCTTAAACTATTGAGTTTTGGGATAAGTTGTAGAACAAAAGTTATTCATTATTATGTGTACTTTAACACCCTTTCAGATTAGTATCCCCTTTCTGACTAACCTTGTATAGTTGTCGCATCCACTGTTGAGAGTAGGTAACAAGATTGTTAGGCATAACGAATTTATTTGGAGAGACGAGAAGATTCTATGAATTTTGTCATAGCATTTTTTTTCTCTATTGTTTGTTTAGTCCGCCAACCTGTACCAGGCCATCGTGGTAGACTGAGCCCTTTCTCTTTCTGAGAAGAGAGCTGTGCCCAGCAGTGGGACAGTATTGCGCTGATTTGTGTTATGTAGGTCAATAGACTATTAGATTTTTCGTTTAAATAAGCTGAAGTCATAACTTCAGCTTATTTAAACGAAAAATCTAATAGTCTTCGATCTTAGTATCGTAGTAGTATCTTAGTAATCTAATAGGTTCGATTAGGTTATACATTCAGACACTCTTAACGTATAGATAATAGAAGGATTCATAAACTTAAACTTACGGCTGTAGTCCCCGAAGGGTTGGCAGAGGTGTATAGTACACCCACATTTCGCCGTTATGTTTACGTCCCATGTAATAGGGGGCGAGCCATTGACCAGGCACAAATCCAGACTCCGGGCTGCTACTGAGAAATTCCACATGGAAAAACTCAATAACACTTTGCCCAAACTGGGGATCGAACCCAGGACCTCACGCTCAGCAGTTGCGCTTGCGACCGTTAGACCAACGAGGCAGTCTATAGTCTAGAAGGATGCCTACGCGCAAATTCGAAATTTTACGGGAGAGTACTTTTAAAATAATAATCTACACAACTTTTCAACTATGAAACGCAGTTCTGTCAGAACTGCGTTGCGAGGAGATTACACAACGCAGTACCGAGGGATTATTCCTTCAAAGTGCTCTCCTGAAAAATAACAAAATAACTTCATAAGCGTATTGTGCCCTATATATACCCTTTGCCTTACCAATAACCTACCCAAGGATCTTAATTACAAGCGTGACAGTTATTAAATATAACTTGTAGTGGCGCTCACCCCATAATTAATAATGGTTAGAAGTTACACACATAGCAGGAGATGTAAGCTAAATATAGGCCTATAGCCCTATAGCCTGTTACAATGAACGATCTAAGGAGGGTTAGTCTTAACACTAAGCTGGCAGATATTTATACTTATACTTTGTGACTTTTTTGCTGTCTTCAAGCCGAAAACCATGAACTCTGCTAATCTCTCTGTACAACTTTTATTATGGGACGAACACTGAAATCGTGAATAAATAATCTGCTGTTCCATTCAAAATAATCAATGTTGCTCAACAATGTATGAAACATCTGTTTTTTTTTTCATTACGAAACATAATTTTGATATTTAAAAAAAAACGAAATTATCTCAATATGTCCATATTCTTCATTTGTTCACCGCATGCATGAAAATGGTTTTAACTTTTTGTTACTATTTATATTTTGTTTCTGAAGGTAGGTGGTAGGTAAGTAATAAGTAGGTAGTAAGTAGGAAAAAGTGCATTGCAACGCGTACCGGGTACAGCTAGTTTCTAATAAAAATAAATTGCATCAATCTACCTCATTGAACACGGTGAACGGTACTTATACCTCTGTTTACTCTTTGGATGAAAGATACATCCATTTTAACTTACAACCTCTTCCTCAGATGGGTCACCTCTCAGTGGTGATACCACCAGACATTGCGGATGAAGACGGCTCCGAAGCCAGTGCTCCTGAAGGAGGGGCGGTGGAACTGCGCTGTACAGCCGCCGGGGTCCCAGCCCCCATTATATCCTGGAAGCGGACTGGAGGACGGAACATAGTTTTCCGTGATGATAACGGAAAGGAGCTCAAAGGTGAGAATTTGATTGTGTATCGATCCCGAGTGAGACCTTAGTATAACTGGATCCTGTTATGTAGTGGACCCTTTGTTGTGTTGGTTGGTTAGATAGATAAATAGAATATACTTTAGCGTACACCAAATTGTAACACAACTCATAAACAATAACATACATTGAAGGGTACAATGGCGGTCTTATCGCTGATAGCGATATCTACCAGAAAACCTTTGGATGAACAGGAAGACAATGAAAAAGATAGGGGGGTAGTCCGTGGTGTACTGCTGCAAAATATATACTACGTACACACAATACATAGACATAATACTTATATATAAAATCAAATATACAGGGCGTTCCCACGACTTTGCCACATGGAGGGGAAGTACCTTAAATACTGTAGATAGAAAAAAATACTGAATGAAGACTTCATTTTTATTTTAAAAACAATACGAACTGCATCCAAAGAATTTTAAATAATCACCTGTCTGAACCGGGAATCAAACCCGCAAAATGTGAAAACAGAAAAAAACTGTAATTTTATTGTACTGATCGAAAGGCTCGATCAGATACATTTATTTCTTCTAAATAACATAGCATCTAAAATAAAAGGAAGACCATGAAATTGAACATTTATTTGAAATAATAAGACACGTTTAACTGTGCAACTTACAAACAATTTAATTTATTAAATGCTTAAAATGTGTCTCTTCCTGTTGTATATTGATTGTAACTCTTTTAATAATCTCGCTTACCGTTGATTTATTTATTTTTTCACGGTGAATATTTGAAATAATAATTCGAAATAGTAATAAAGCAGAAAGTAGTACATAAAGTCCGTTGTTATAAGCACAACATAGAGAAAATGCTATTCATTATTCTGAACAAAATTTTCAATTTAATGTTAAATTTCATGGTCTTCCTTTTATTTTAGATGTTATGTTATTTAGAAGAAATAAATGTATCTGATCGAGCCTTTCGATCAGTACAATAAAATTACAGTTTTTTTTTGTTTTCACATTTAGCGGGTTCGATTCCCGGTTCAAACAGGTGATTATTTAAAATTCTTTGAATGCAGTTCGTATTGTTTTAAAAATGAAAATGAAGTCTTCATTCAGATTTTTTTTCTATCTACAGTTAGTCCGGTCAAATTAGACTTTTCAAAGTGCAAAAATTCGCATAGAGCTGAAAATTGATACGAATGTTCGGAACACCATTATAAATCACATGTAAAAAGTCCCCATCGATCCCACACTTGCAAAAAAAAATATTCAAGGTCAAAGTTCGCAAATATGGTTTTTTTGCGTTTTTTAGCCAAACAGTAAGTTTTATGATAAAAATAGGTCAGACAAAAATTGTAGATTAAGCAATTATCTATAAGAATTGTCAACAATTTTTCTCCTTAACGTCACCGTTTCTGAGATATAGTAGAGATGTCTCCTCACTGATATCGTACGAATCCTCTTCTGATGGCAATTAACATGTACCAGCTGTCAAGGTCAGTCGTGCTCCAATGTTGAATCACCATCAGAAGAGGATTCGTACAATATCAGTAAGGAGAAATCTGATGCATCGCTGTTAGAACAATTTACTTACACCCAGCAGAAAGAAGAAGAACAAGCAGAAGAAGAAGTACAAGAAGACGAACAAGAAGAAGAGGAAGCAGAATTATCAGATGATTATGAATGAGACGGATAATTTGACCTAAGTTTTAAGAATTCACACGGCTTACATCATTTCGAATAGTACCAGTTTTTACATATTTTGAAATAGTATTGAATTAAACAGGGTCACAATAGATTGTGGGATAGGCCTATTGGGGAAACCACGTCAAAAAAACACGCCAAGTACACTACCTTCCAGGTGGCGTGGAAACGCATATTATGAAGAATACAACTTTTTCAACCACTATATCTCAAAAACGGTGACGTTTAGGAGAAAAATTGTAGACAATTCTTATAGATAATTGCTTAATCTACAATTTTTGTCTGACCTATTTTATCATAAAACTTACTGTTTGGCTAAAAAACGCAAAAAACCATATTTGCGAACTTTGACCTTGAATATTTTTTTTTGCAAGTGTGGAATCGATGGGGAATTTTTACATGTGATTTATAATGGTGTTCCGAACATTCGTACCAATTTTCAGCTCTATGCGAATTTCTGTTAACCTACCCCTATTTTTTGAGCTAACTTGACCGGACTAAGTATTTAAGGTACTTTCCCTCCATGTGGCAAAGTCGTGGGACGCCCTGTATATATACCTATAGTTGGTTATTAACAACTACAGGATATCATTTGTACTTATGGAGTGATCCAATGTGAGTTGGTAGCATAATGTTGCTAAAGGCTCTGGGCTCGAAATTTTGTTTTCTAAGGTGCATAGCGACTATAATATTTAGGAATAATTGAAAATTCATTTCAATTTGATATGGCTACTTGCAAGTTGCAAACGGAAACTGTATTTAACACAAAAAATATTGCCCTGAACAACTCGAGAGAATTAAGTGAAAGAAATGCTAACTTACCGCGACAGTATTACAACCAGGTAATACCTACTTAATGTTTTTTCTTTAATCCTGGTTTCCATTCAGGCGTAACACAGAGTTTAACTACCACTTTCAGTTTTTTTTTTTTCTATTTGACTGCTGTAGGTCGTCCTAGGGGACGGTTTCTACGTAACCGGGCAGTTATTGGCGTGACTTAAAGGGTCTCCAGCCAATGGGGGGGAAGTAAAATACTTAACCTAAGCTAACTACTTGTACTACACTAACATCATGACTACCTGCAACAACAGCACTAAGGGCGACCCCTAGTGGGACTCGGACCTCGGCTTAGGGCGTTGCTAGCGTGGACATAGGGGGGGGGAGACAGCTTGATGAGGGCTGAATTATCGGTGTGACTGCGGAGTCTGAAGAGACGACCGGCTCTACGACGGGAGAGCTCGGTGGATCGTGACCGGCTCCACTTTCAGTATATTTCAGTCATGATTTATACGTGTAATAATATTAATGATACGCTCACCTATGCATAAAATATAATAGATGGTACAATAAACTCATTCGTTCACTTAAAAGGATAAATTTTGTCCTATTGACTTGGGCTAAGGAATTTAGATATATGATCTAAATTCTTCCAATTGAGAGCCTTTTAATTTCTTGATAGGATTACTTGCGACAGTGATTGATTGAGGGAATACCGTACTTTTTTTAAGTCGAAATAAAATGCGCCGTCTTGGGTTTTTAAAGTGTAGAAAGGCAAATATATAACTTGAAAACAAATGACTGTTACTTGCAGGGGAATTGCGTATCACATTCGTGATTTTTATAGCTTTCATTTTGACAATACAACAATATTTATTGCGTGGTACAAACTTGTGGAGAAGTCGGAATATTAATATTACATACGTTGCTCTGGAAATTGTTGACCTGTCAAAATCAATGCCGATTACGAGTGTGTTCCGCAATTATAATGCTAATTTTATTCGTTAAAGGAAAAAAGTGTAACAATTTCATTAAAAAAAATTGAGCGTACTGCCTTGAGGAAAAAGAACTTGATTTTTTCTTTCGTGTAGCAATTGTTTCAAATAAAAGATAACAATCAACGTACCTTTGAAAAGCAAAAAATAAAACGTCAATTTTCCGTTGAATTTTATTCGCATCGGTGAGATCCGGCTAAGTGGTAAAAAAGAAACAAGACTAATTTTGCATTCAAAGCCCGCCCGGAGCGGGCGCAGGTGCTAGAGCGGTTAAAACATTGGAGTTTTATGGGATTTATTAAGATATTGCCCTAAGATATTGGAAAGAAAATTCCAATTCGATATACAACGTGCTCACCGAATGACATCTAAATAATGATGGAAAGGGATGATCGCACACATATAATCATGCAATATTTATTTATCGTCTCTAACGGGTAAATAAACAAATTATTCACATCGACAGGCGGGACGAGGCGAGGCCGCGTTTAATAAGAAACGCCCACTCAGATTGCCTGTAAAACTGATTTATTTTATACCATCAATAAATATTTTTTGTTCAATGCTTTAATTAAAACCCATGATTCTATATAATAAATCGTTTTATAAAATGTTCACGTAATATTTAAATTCAATGAGAATATTTTTTTTCCCGATAAAAATGTAGGGCTGTCAACATTAAACAAAAGAAAGCGACGTCTGATGTTCATGGCCGGAATTCATTTCCGCGGAAAAAACGTGTTCAAAGAACTCAATTACTACTTAAACAAAATATTGTAGCAATCCGGGTTTCGGTCAGGAAATTAAACGAACGGCTTAGTGACCGGCCTGACAAAAGGTTGTTATCTCTTATAGTTATAATGACATACCCTTTACAACGCAACGAAACACTAGGTGAAAAGACATAGGAGTTTAAAGCAATTATAGGGCTAGTCATTTTAACACATACGCACACTGCTGTATTTCTAATGGTGTGTAATCCCGTGTTGTAATTTATACCTTAATATAAATGTATTAGGCCCAAAATTGCCGGTCCCCGCTGGGCTATTTAAAACCTTTTCGTTGCGGTGTTTTACGAATTTGACCCGTTTTATTTAAGCCATTAAGCGTAAACAAAAGACTGGCATCCCTCTGTAAACGGAGGGTGGTTGTAATAGTTAACAGAGTGGTGGAACCGGCTCTGCCTTTGTATTAATTGGACATGTTAAACACGCTTCACTAAATATGTAAGAATTGCCTTCTCTGTAGCTATTCACGTTTTCCTTTTTCCACTTTTCTTATTTTCCTCTCTTGCGGCGAACCGGTCTGAATGGAATCATTGAAAATTTGTTTCTGAGCGCATTAGTGACGTTAAATTATTGGGTTTGTCCTGATAGCAACGACGTTAATTAACATTTTGTACAGTTTCTGCTCCATCTGTAAAATATGAACAAAAAACTATTTCAGCGGATTCGAAGCTAGATATTTCTCTTATATCCTGATTCTAATAAATATATTTCAATGAACTGCTAGGGAGTTAAAATCTATCATAACCTTGTACCACCCAGAGAAAAAATAAGTCGTTCTTTATTATGATTCAACGGTCATTTTGAAAGGACAAATTATATAACGTGTTTCAGGACCAAGAGCTCTTTAAAGAATGCATTTGTGTTTTTGTTTTCCTTTTTTGGCCCACCAACAATAATTGATTACACTGTAACTAGTTGAAGCCCGTGACCGTTGACCGTGACTTAACCTAACGACCTAACCTGACCATTTTTTTTGCCTTCTTGATATCCTCATGGATTTCCTCCGTCCTGGGGGTGGGCAGAGGGATTTGTCAGACTCTTACTGACTAAAACCACCCCGGTGTTCCCTCGCACACTTAGGTCCTAACCTAACCTACCTAACCCTGACCAAACATAACCTAACGATCTGACCTAATCTAATCCTGACATTTAGAGGACAGTTGGTGTTTGTCTTGCAATTTGTACACTTAGTGTCATAGTAAATTTTTGAGATAAACATCATTCTTTATCGTGTACCTCGACGATTTTCTAATACACTTATTTAACTTTTAATGATTACTTTCAATTTGATGGTCATTAAGAACAGTTAAATACGCAGAAAGCTTCGTAAAAGTATCAGCTACATGGTAATATCATAATCAAAGCCGATCAATTTGATATTTTAGAGATAAATAGTGTTTAAGAAGGAATTCTGGGTATTATTAAAAATAATATAAAAATTGCAATATCTCGAAATCCATTGAATTTGGTAGAACATATGTGGGGTTAAATTTGTTGCATATTAGCCCCCCTATAACGTGGTGCAAGGAATACGTCGAATTACCAGTAGCCCTGTATACCATAATCTAAGGTTAGTGTAACAATTTTTTACAGGTTAGCACGGTTTTATTTTGACACATGTCAAATTTGACAGCCAGTGATACGATTCTTAGATTTATCCTTTTTAGGCTCTCGGGTAGTAATCGAAGCTTTGTCAAGAAAAGCTCTGGGCCGGAACTGCAATTTTTATGTTGGATTTTGTAAAGGACCATGGGCTTTACGAGATTAATATAACACTATGTAAACCTTCAGACGATCACGTAATTATATTTTGAGTTAATTACTAACTTGAGTTAACTAGGAAACAATAGCTTAGATATAATAACAAAATGAAACACATTGTTCTCAACATGTGGTCCTGAAACAATAATAGTTATGTTATGAAGTGAACTATATCGGATATATGATTATTATCTAGTGCATGTCGGCGACGCGCGCTGCCAGCAAACTTAATTAACTTACTTATTATAAAACATTGCAAATGTATCGTTGAAATGGCTAACGATGTGATAGGTTGAAAACGAATTCGTGTAATTCCTTCAAACCGCGTGATCTACTGGTGACACAGATTAACCCTAAATGGGATTTAGTGAAAATGAAATCAATAAATAATCTTTGTCTTCTATTTCTGGGTCATTTTAGAGCCCCGAGATAACTGACTGCAAAGAGCGATATAGCGCTAGTCCTGCCCGCCAGCTGTGTCAACGTGCTTTCATTTATTTATGCATGGCACTGAAATGATCATTCAAATAAAATAAAACAATGAAAAATGTTTTTTTTTTTTGCTTATTTTTTGATTGACTCATGAAGTGGTTTAGATACGATCATTTAGACGAAAACATCAATTTTTGTCACGCTAAATCCCGTGCGGGGTCAATCTACACTAGCAGTAGATCATGTGGTTTTAAAGAATTCCACGAATTCATTTACACCCTGTATAAATACTCCTTTTGATTAACTTTAAGGTCTCGTTTCACAATCGTTAAATAACTCTTATCTGGGTAATAAATATGGCGATTTGACAGATTTTGTATAGACAAACTGGTAAACCGACAATCTATCTCTAATTGTGAATCCACACTGCTCCATTACGTTGCGTTGCGACGTCGCAGCGCTAGATTTGGACCAATCTATAGATTCCAAATGTAGCGCTGCGACGTCTTATTGGTCTGAATCTAACACCGCGACGTCTCATTGGTCCAAATTTAGCGTTGCGACGTCGCAACGCAACGGAGCAGTGTGGCTTCACTCTAAGTTAACAGTTAACAGCCGGCTGTGAAACAGGACCTAAGTCAAATTTTATTTGAGGTTAATAAGAATAGTGACTAGTGATTAAAATGTTGAGATTAGATGTTAATTGTAATCAGTATGACCCATTGGCATACATACACAAATAAACGCACATATAAAAAAAACTTACCATTAGATCATTCTTTTTTGGGTAGACTAAATATTGTAATTGCATATTTAGTATGTAAATTTATTATTACACTTATTTGGCTCCTCTCATTTCATGGATTACCGCAAAGTATAATTCCATCATTTACAAAATATATACCAAAATATAAATAAAGCGGTTCAACTGTGAATGTATTCGAGTTGTTATTTTTATTTAACATTGCTATTAATTCGTATTAATATCACGTTCACATCGCTCATACAAAAGCCTAATGAGGCACGTCATAATTAACGTCCCTTAATAACGAAGCAATATCATCATTTAAAATACGTTCAGTTGCAGAAAATATTTCAGCCAGAATGAAATCGGAAAACAATTAGTCTCGGAGCAATAATAACGGGGAATTGCTGAATCAGAGCCGACGTCTGGAGTAACAAGTTGGCAACGACATGTCGCAACCCAAGTTTATAACCCGTTAATAAAACACAATTTCATACAAACGCCGCTTTTGATATTGTACGCGTTACGTAGTTACAGTATTTTATGTGCCCCCGGTATAGCGGGGGGTCGTATGCTATAATAAAGCGATAAATTATTTCCATTTAAATTTAATTTGACAGCCATCGTGAAATAGCGAATGGATTTCGCAGCTATGTTTTGATTTAAATGTGAGGATATGATCAGGGATGTGTGGATGTGGATTATCTGAATTTTAAAATCCTTTCTGCCTAGCCTTTTTTCCCAACTACGTTGGGATCAGCTTTCAGTATAACCAGATGTGGCTGAATACAGTGTTAAGGTCAATGCTCATTAGAGCCATCTGGCTCCCGACCCGCATCGCCTCGTCGCTCGGCGTCCACTCGTTGTCAGCAGTTAGTTCATGGGTGGACGCCGCGTTATCACCAGTAAACGTCGCGTGGTCAACCGGAGGAGTCGTCGGAGGAGTCCACTCGATGGCAGCGCGCGGTTCACTCGGGACTTGTGCGTTAGCAATGCGCAGAAACGCAAGGCAAGCATTCGAGCAGCGAGTTGTCACGGAGTCAACTCGACGTCCACGCGCGGACGGCATACGCCCGAGGCGATCCGGTGATGCTACGGAGTTGATGTAGTGAGCGCACATCCATACAAGTTCATATAAAGAATATTGGCAGCACGAGGCGAGGTGAGGCGGGTCGGATGCCGGGTGGCTCTAATGAGCTGTGACCTTTATACAAAGAGCGACTGCCATCAGACCTCCGCAACCCAGTTCTGTACAATACCGATATCCTAAGGTTAGACCTGTTGTCAGAATTTCGGGCTTCTGACTACGCGTCACGACTGTCATAGGTATTCGTATGACACCCGGGACGAACGGTTTAACATGCTCTCCGAGGCACGGAGAGGTCTCAATGTGTAATGACCGAGGTCACCCATCCACGGACTGACCGCGGCAAGAAATCATATGATCATCGCGGTTGATAATTAGCCACGAGCCTTAACTGAATTTTAAAATAATTGTTTGAATGTATACACAACATAATAATATACATACAATATAATACAATACGCTTTTTCTCTTATAGGGTTCGGTAAAAACACATTACGCTCCGGGCTACGATCCTTACATTCATACATCTGCCGCTCTTTTAAAAAACATGTTTTTTTTCATACAGCCGCATTTCTGCTATATTCACCAATGTCTGTATGATCAAACTCTTCTCCATTATGGAAAACATGGAATTTTAATCCGTACTAATAAGAGTGGAACTTGAGACTGCGGAGTATAATATCAAACAATAAACATCGCCGTAGTTCAAGTAATCATTTCTTTCCAGTTCATTGTCTAGACTAGAAGCCCCGTAACCATTCGTATTTCTTCATTGATACTTCAGAACCTGTTGAAGAAAAGATGTAAACAAAATTGAATTTGTTTTCTTGTTTCTAAAGTAGATTCAACACCTTTACAGCTAGTGTATTGAACTTTGGAATGTATGATCAGTGCTACTTACAAAAATCATGTGAATAATCAAACTAACTTGATAGAACTAGAAAATAATAGAGACATTTAAGATGCAGGATATTATACAGCGTGTCTCCATAAAGTGCACATATGAAATTGGGTGAAACTAGATACAACTGAAAGGAAGAAAAAAAAACCTAAAATAACAATTCTACGTAAACTTCTCTTAATGTATTTTTTAAACCAAGTGGCCTGTTATGTTAAAGCAAAAACAGTAATTTGATTGTAAATAAGTAATAAACAGTGATGTAATACAATTTACCCAAAATAAAACCGTCACTTAAAAATAAGGAAAATCTGTTTTTTTTTTTCGATAATTTTTGACCAAGAATTTTTGTTTACATATTTTTGTTTTTCGTTCGTCTATTCATATGTGCTAATTCCAGCATTCATATGTGCCTTTAATTGAGAATCACACTTTATAATAATCATTAGGAATAATTAAATCAATCAATTAGTAGAAATCAATATTCAATTAAAATTACTGATACTGACATTAGTCTAGATAAGAAAACATGTTTCAAACTCAAACTCAAAACTCGTTTATTCAAAGTAGACTAGTATTACTTAGTTCTTTTTGAACGTCAAATTTAGGCAGTTACAATTGACTGCACCCCCAAAAGCTCCCACCCTTCACCGCTTCCTAGTGTTTATGCTGTGAAGAAGAAACGGCGCAACAAACTCCCCAGCAACACAGTTCAGTCTGTCAAGTGAATAATTAAATGAGTCTATACACAAAAAAGTAAAATATTAATTACATTGTTTAAGTAAAACTATGGCTTGCCTTTACAGATATAGATGTGCTACCGGTACTACGAGTACCTATAAGTAATCTGGAAAGAATTAGCTATGTCTGCACCAGTGCGCTTTCATGTTCATCTTGCGTCTTCGTCATGCATGCGTGAAGCGCCATAGCGTATGCAATAGCGAATGCCTTAATACTAGTTCGACAAAAGCGCATGCCTCTAGCGCACGCTAATTCGTCTATCGTATGTCGACTGACGACTATCCGAGGCGCACCGGTGTAGACGATAAGCTGCATGCGTCTTATGGCAATCCATATTGCATGCGCTTGACGCAAGAGGAATTGAAAGTTGAAAGCGCAAGATGAACCTGAAAGCGCACTTGTGTAGACATACCAATTGTTTAATGATATGTCTAAAGAGTTTAAAGTAAAATCCAACTTCTTTCTAGATTACTATAGGTAGCACATCTATATCTGTAAAGGCAAGGCATAATTTTTCAAACCAAAATGTATCTCCTGGGCGTTGCGCACTCAGTTACGAAATTGTTGTAATAAATATGAACCAAGATTTTGCCGCTTTAGTAAATTTATTCATGTAAGACGCGTTTGGCTTTATTCATAACTTGTGAAGTGCTAGTTTGTTTGATGTGCTATATTATGGACGTGTTGAAGTCACGTATTCTGTGGAATGTGATATCAAAATAATATACAGACGTCAATGCCCGAGAGCTTGTATGTGACAGCTTCTTCGTTGCGAATGATCTGTATTTTGTTTTTATTCTTTTGGAGAGCTGATGAAATTTTCGACGGCTCCTACGTATACTCATACAAGTGCAAAAACACAACTTTACAGGAGAGTGGTTTAAAGGTTCTAAAGCTTTTAACTTTGACATAAAAAATAGTATGGTCCTATTCAACATTTTATAATTGTGTTTTTGCACTTGTACTAATATACGTAGGAGCCGTCGATTTATTTTAGCTGTTATTAATGACGAAACAATTGTCCTTTTTTCCTTAACTCCAAAGAGTCACTTTAAAAAAAAGTCCTGTGCTAATTAGCTTTCTTCAGAAACTTGTCGTAGCAGTAGAAATGCTCTAATTAGTAGATATTTCTGGTCAGAATTGAATTAAGAACTTATTGCTTTTCTACATTACCCCTTGCGTCAAGCGATTTGACTGCAGCAGAAATGAGCCCTGCAACGCAGCTGCTATAAGCTATGTCTACACCAGTGCGCTTTTATATTCATCTTGCGTCTTTGTCTGAAGCATGCGTGAAGCGCCATAGCGCATGCAATAGCGCATGCCTTAATACTAGTTCGACAAAAGCGCATGTCCCTAGCGCACACTAATCCGTCTATTGTATGTCGACTGACGACTGACCGAGGCGCACTAGTGTAGACGATAAGCTGCATGCGTCTTATGGGAATCAATATTGCATGCGCTTGATGCAAGAGGAATTGAAAGTTGAAAGCGCAAGATGAACATGAAAGCGTACTGGTGTAGACATATCAATACTCTTTTCACCCTAAGATGAGTCCTGACAGTTCGGTCATTGTAACGTTTTGTAGAGATAGGCCAGGAATCAACTTACTGTCAACTGCGGAATTACGCATTGCTTTAACACGCGCTGCACTGCCCGACGCGACGCAATGCAACGCGCTGCTCAGCAAAGACGAAGCCTTAGGCACGGACTCCACCAAAGCGGAGATGTCTCGTAAACAACCAATAGGAATTCGTTTTGAGTTGAAGCTAAGCGGAGAGATTTGAAAATAACGCAATGCTATTGGTTGATCGAGACATCTCCGCACATCTCCGCTTTGGTGGAGTCCGGGCCTTAGACTTTTAAAAAAAATATTGTACTTTTACTAATACCTATTCCCTACTAATACCTATACCCTTTTCAATGTAAGGCGAGTCCTGGGGTTTTTCTACAAAACGTTACCGTACAAAGAATTTCAAATATTTTTTAAAAACAATACACATTTATTATAGCTATTTTACAACAGTCTCCTTACTTACGGCTTTCGATAGTAGCCAAATTATGAAATGACCCTACTTATTCTAAGAAATGACCGCTACGTCAGGAATCACTTTCGTTGCACAGAGATAATATTAATAGAAATAATATAATATAATATTAGTAGATAATATTTATGGTCAGATTTGAATGAAGGACTTATTGCTTTTTACGTTAGACTTTTCTTAAAAATATTTTACTTTTACTAATATCTGGTACATTACAAATTTAACGACTATAAGTTTTTTTAAACGGCCGTTCAATGCGCTTGTTATTCTGATTTATGTTAGGCAATAAAGACGCCATCTTACAAGTTGATGTAAGACCTAGATCATAACAGTTAAAGTCCTTTGTAATACCAGCCTAAAGGTAATAAACACTCCTTCGGGACGCTGTCACCTCTGCGGCATGATCTCAAACTTGTACATAAGTTGCTCAATCTCTGAAGTTTATAACTTGAGATCGGAACTATGCTCGTTGATTGCAATGTCTTGTCTCCCATTAAGACTTAGACGTTGATGATAGTGTGTTTAGAAATACTGTACTGTTTCAATTTAGGAGATTTTAAACCAGCGGTAATTTTTTTGTTGTGTGACGTCACGATTTTCTGTAGGCTGGCTTTGCGGTCACGAAACCGCTTTTATAGCATGGTTTTAGAGCGGTATATGTCCAACAGTGGAAAAAAGAAAATTAGGTCATTGCTCTGAATAGGATGACAGAAGCTAAATTCAATCGATGTTATGTTTTTGTTTGTATTACACAGTTTTATTTTATTAAATAATTGAATGTTTTCGTTGTTGATGACGATAATCTGTTTTTCTATACAAGGTAAACTCGAGGGGGTTATTTGAGGGCAATTTAAAGTATCACTGATAATTGTTTATTTTTGCTACCATACAAAAAATAATACCGTATTTTGTTATTTATTACAATTTATTTCTGAATCCATAAAATGAAGTTACGCGATAATGTATTATGCCACAGCATCATGGCTGTATGTTGGGATCAGTCAGCTTGTAACTGCTATGTCATCGTTTTAAAAGGCATTTTTTAAAATTGTTTTTGTGTTGTTTATAGATATAAGATTATCCATGGAGTTTCTTTCGGGGTCCGCAATAGGACCTACTACTTGGAACCGTGCACCTAGTGTTGACCTTTCGTAAGCACCTGTAATTAGGTGTAGAAGAATAAAAAAAAAGACTTTGACATTGACTATGAAAACAGTTAGATTAGCGTATTTATTAAGAAATTTTTGAACATCTATTTCTCTGCACCTATCCACTTTTAGAGAAAGTTGTAGAATAAAGCGCCAGTTACACGGAGATAGTTTCTTGAAACGAGACTCGTTCTGTCTTTGTTTTTCCCTACGACGAAAACAGAGATAGCATGAGACTCGCTTCGAGAAACTATCTCCGTGTAAATGAGCCTTAAATGTTATTTTTTATTATGATTAGGACCCTCTTTCTGTCTTAATTGTATATTACTAAATTAATGTTTTTCCTGTGCAGTGGTAGATAGCTACGTAGGCTCCACCTTGGCGCTGAAGGGGCTCCAGCGTTCCGACATGGGGATGTACTTGTGCATCGCAGCAAATGGCATCCCGCCGACCAAGAGTCGTCGGTACGAAGTCTCTGTGCTGTGTAAGTATATATTTCTATAATGTATGGATGGAGATGTAGAAGTAATCTTTATTTAATAAACTTAAAGTTGGCACTAGTTTCAACACTAAGATTCCCTGTGTCGTGGAAGTTAGGCGAAACTAATACACGTACTTCTACTTGTTACTAATACATATTACAAGCAGGCAACTAAGGCCCATAGTTACATTTACATTTATATTGATATAATAATCCTAATCATAACTAATATTACAAATGCGAAAGCAAGTTTGTTTGTTTATTACCTTTTCACGCTTAAACCACTGAAGCGATCATCTTGAAATTTTGCATATACGTTGTTAGGTGTACAGAAACGGACATAGGGCGCACGTACCTTTCATCACGAAAAGTACTGTTCCCGAGGAAAACAACAATAATGATAATAGATGGCGAACGTGATGGCGACGTGTCTTTCGAATCATGATTGAATTATACAAGGTTAGTCGGAAAGGGGGTACTAATCCGAAGCCCACTTATAGTATCACTGATGACTGTTTGAAAGCAAGTGTTAAAATTTCAAAATACGATATATTTTTTTTCCAAATAAAATGATTTTTATTTTAGTTTTTTCAAAAATTCTTCATCCCTGCTTTAGTTACAAATTCAGAAAATGGTGCTTCTAATTCATGACCCCAAATATGAACTAAAATGTATACACAGCTGATCATAACTGGTGATAGAAAGATTTTAGAGATATTTTTTTGAGTTTTTTGAACAACTGTTTCTCTTAAACTATTGACTTTTGGGAAAAGTTGTAGAACAAACGTTATTCATTATTATGTGTACTTTAACACCCTTTCGGATTAGTACCCCCTTTCTGACTAACCTTGTATTATTATAGAAACTTTTTAAGAATTGATTGTCAAATTCTAAATTAACGCGAGCGAAGCTGCGGGCAAAAGCTAGTAATTTATACACTGTATTTGTAAGGTACTTGACTGTTTCGTTGGTCTAGCCGTCGCAAGCGCGACTGCTGAGCGTGAGGTCCTGGGTTCGATCCCTACGGCGGTTATTATTGGGTTTTTCCGTGTGGAATTTCAGTAGCAGCCCGGAGTCTGGATTTGTGCTCGGCCGATGGCAATAGGCTCGCCCACTATTACATGGGACGTAAGCATAACGGGGAAATGTGGGTGTACTGTACACCTCTGCCATCCCTTCGGGGAATACAGGCGTGGGTTTATGTTATGTAATCATAGATAGATTGCGCCGTCCATTATAATCTGTAGAGAAACGAATTTTGGTGATAATTTTCACGTTGAGATAACTTAACTTAATCTTAGGATGTACACTTGGGAGCAATGTATCCGGGTCACCAACATAAATCTTAATATCTCGGAAACTAAGAATGATAGCTTATTTAAATAAACAGTATTTTATAGACTATTTAATACTAGTCAAAAGAAAATTACTAAAACTTCTTAAAGAGTCCATTAAATACATTTTATTTGGATAATCTAGCTTTTAACTTTTGATGTAAAGATAAAGAATCATTTATTTGGACACAGCACAAAGAGACACAACAGATAAAACGTGTGATATAAATAAAAAAGTCTTGGGTACCTATGTGTCTCACGGCTGGACCAAAAAGGTGTCCAGATCAGCTTAATGTCAAGCACTATATTTACTTGACGCTGGTTTTCGTCTGGAACCTATGTGCTCCACTGATGTCAGTCAGTCAGTCAGTCATGATGTGTTCATGTATACCTTTTTTCCTGATGCGCCCGAAGAAGGCGACGGGTGATGTCGGACTCTTACCGGCTAAAAACCTACGGTGTTCCTTCACCTGACCTTTGACCGGGGTCGCGGGTTTCGCAGTAGAATGCACAGCAACCCCGGCTGGTCTCGGTCCGACAGCCCTTGGCGGACCTCTCCTTCCACGTCTCCCTCTCCGCTCCCTCCTTGGTTGCCATCACCTCCTCGCAACGACGATGGCTTTCAACGCACTTTCGCTCCCGATCATGGACAGAACCACGGCCGGAAGCGAGATATCACCACCGATTGCTGCGACTAGCTCACAGCGCTGCGTTTTCCATGCAGGGCAATATTGGTGACCTTGACTCATTGCTCCCTAGTGTAGTTTAGTCTTTGCGTTTAAAATATGTTTTAACAACACAGCTTATTTGAGGAGCTCGTGGCTAAATAATTACAGCCGCATAGACCGATCTTCCGGGTTAAGCCACGCTTGCCGAGGTTGGTCTGTGGATGGGTGACCATTTACCATAGCGAGTTTCCTCCGTGCCTCGGAAAGCACGTAAAGCCGTTGGTCCCGGCTGTCATTTGTGGATATTTGACAGTCGTTACTGTAGGTCAGAAGCCAGAAAGTCTGACAACCAGTCTTACCAAGAGTATCGTATTACCCAGTTACTGGGTTGTGGAGGTCTGATAGGCAGTCGCTCCATGTAAAATACTGATATTCAGCTGCATCCGGTTCGACTGGAAGCCGACCCCAACATAGTTGGGATAAGGCTAGGCAGATGATGATGATGAACACACTGATTATTTGAATTTTGTGCAATCTAATTATCATCTGCCTAGCCTAGCCAACTATGTTGGGGTCGGCTTCCAGTCGAACCGGATGCAGCTGAATATCAGTATTTTACATGGAGCGACTGCCTATCAGACCTCCACAACCCAGTAACTGGGTAATACGATACTCTTGGTAAAACTGGTTGTCAGACTTTCTGGCTTCTGACCAACAGTAACGACTGTCAAAGATCTACAAATGACAGCCGGGACCAACGGCTTTACGTGATTTCCGAGGCGCGGAGGAAACTCGCTATGGTAAATGGTCACCCATCCACAGACCAACCTCGGCAAGCGTGGCTTAACCCGGAAGATCGGTCTATGCGGCTGTAATTATTTAGCCACGAGCTCCTCAATCTACTTAGTTTTTCTAATAATAGATATGAGTATAGGTAATATCACACATTTATTCGTTGGCTAATGAAAAAGGCATAAATAGTGTTGTACACTTAAGGTACAAGTCCGAGACGGGCTGCAGACCGCAAACTGCAAAAGCAGTATCGCTTGCGGTGCGATCTGCGGCTGCGGTCTGCAGTTTTGCAGTCGCTGTCGGAATAGCACCTTTAAAATGCACACTTTAAAGGCGCTATTCCGATGGCGACTTGCGTGCAGTCTGCAGTTTGCAGCCCGTCTCGGACTTTGTACCTTTATCAGTTCGACAATTATGGTATTATACTGCCATGCTACTGCAAACTTAGCCGAAGAACCCTATAATTCTTTGCCCGATCTGGATCTCAAACCCAGGACCTTAACACTCAGCGGTCGCATTCACCACCACTAGACCATTGTGATGGTTTTTTTCTAAAAACAAAATTAATTAACGTATATGTTGTGCTATTACAAGTACAAACACTACGTAACTTAAGGGAAAATATAGAGATTCAGGAATATAAAGTGTCTAACTTATCTTTATAACAAAATTGGCCGACTTTAAGGGCTTGCGTAAACCTAATTGAGTGGACTTAATTTCGGCCTAGTTAAACTTTGTTGATCATTTCTTTTGTAGTAGGTAATTAGGTTCATTTAGTGGATATACAACAGTAGGTAATGTTGTATGGTTAATGTTTTTTAAACGGTCAGGATTGAAGGCGTTTAATTTTATGGTACAATACATTTTCTTGGAATAGGTTTCCTTGAGCTTAGTAGAAGTTTATTGGGTCTATATTTAAGCGATAGTAAGCAACGATTTCCTTGAATTCCTAGGTTAAATTTCTAGGTCAAGAAAATAAAGCAATAGAGTTTTTCTGTAAAAAATACCAAGTAAAGCTACGTCTACATTTGTAGTATTTTGGCGTATCGTATCTCCGTCGCGTGGCACTACGTGTATCATGATCGCTGGTTAGGACAAACACACATACAAATGTGGACGTACCTTAACCAGCGATCATGATACAAGTCAGTGCCACGCGACGGAGATACGATACGCCAAAATGATACAAATGTGGACGTAGCTTAACGCCCGGTTCCTATAGCTGGGTACTCACTTAGCAGCGTAGCACGTAACGTATCAGATACGGTATCAACCTGCAAGTGGGTACGGCTCGACCACGGTCCACCGCGTATCTAGCTACGAGCTGCCGGATCCGCAGTGCTCGCAACGACGTCACGCCGACAACATTCGTGCTAGCGTGTACGTACTCACCTACACAAGCGATCGTGACGCCGTCCACGAGCACACTGCGAGCCGCCTTTGTGTTCGCAATGAAACCGCCACTCGGCGGGTCGCTGCGAGCTTACAGCGCTCCACGCGCGAGCGGCTCGCAGCGGGCTCGTGCCTACGTACTCACTTGATACCGTATCTGATACGTTACGTGCTACGCTGCTAAGTGAGTACCCAGCTTATGGGAAAAAACGAATCGTTTTGCTTACCAGTGGTAGCATTTTTTATTGCCAATCTAGGTAAATCATTATAATTAGACTCGTAAGTTAATTTTACCTGTAATAGCTACTAACGTATGGGCAGGTCAGCTTTGTTATGGCGTCTTTGCTTCATTATTGGTAAAGATACAAAAGTCTTAATTTTGACCAATTAAACATCACGCCTGTATTCCCCGAAGGGTTGTGCAGAGGTGAATATAATACACTCACATTTCACACACCGATAATTCAGTCCTCATCAAGCTGTCTCTCCCCCCCCCCCCCCCCCAAGCCCCCGCCAGCAACGCACTAAGCCGAGGTCCGAGTCCCACTAAGGGTCGCCCTTAGTGTTGTTGTTGCAGGTAGTTATGATGTTAGTATAGTACAAGTAGTTAGCTTAGGTTAAGTATTTTACTTCTCCCCCATTGGCTGGAGACCCTTCAGGTCTTGCCAATAACGGTCCGGTTACATAGAAACGGTCCCCTAGGACCACCCACAGCGGTCCAATAGAAAAAAAAACCGTTTTGTTTTAAGTTCCATGTAATAGGGGGCGAGCTTATTGCCATTAACCGGGCACAAATCCAGACACCGGGTTGCTACTGAGAAATTCCACACGGAAAAACCCGATAGCACTATACCCGACCTGGGGATCGAACCCAAGACCTCATGCTCATCAGTCGCGCTTGCGACCACTTGGCAAACGAAGCAGTCTTAATCAATTATGATCGGTAAACCCTAGGAATCAGCCGTTAAGTGTAGTATTGGAACTGCGCTTTATTTTTAACTAGCGACCCGCCCCGGCTTCGTACGGGTGCAATATATTATACATATAAACCTTCCTCTTGAATCACTTTATCTATTAAAAAAAACCGCATCAAAATCCGTTGCGTAGTTATAAAGATCTAAGTATACATAGGGACAGACAGAGGGAAGCAACTGTTTTATACTATGTAGTGACAACATTTTCAACCAGTCGTAAAGAACAGTAATTGTTGTATTTATGTGACTACGACCCGTGCCAAAATACCAATGTAATTAGAATTTATTCCATCACTTGAGGAAAAAGTCCATTATTTCGCCACTCTACCCATTTTTTTACTTGAACCGTCCATTATTTGTGTTCAGTCGAGCCGATCGTGCGTGTGGGGAGTCCAGTGGTCCTCCGAGCGGCAGACATGCAAGTCACCCTCCAGTGCTACGTGGAGGCCTCGCCTAAATCACTCAACACCTGGCAGCGGGGAAAATCGCTAGCTAGTAAGTAATAGTGCGAGATTTTAATTTTGTTTATGATAAAGTCCCATGTTGGGTGCCAGTTTTGAAGAAAGGTCAAGCTTGAAGCTGTTTCTGTAAGAAATATAAGTAAGGTTCATTATCTTATTTTAAAAACAATAATTGATTTAGTCAAGTAGGCGCAGTAGTTACCTAATCTAAGAAAATTATTTCCTGTCTTTTAGAAAGTCCACGTGTCATGGGACTGTAAGCAATATTAGTACTGATTATTCTATAATTGCTTAAATGTG